>JASDDO010000019.1:851825776-854478276 GCA_030015575.1 Agapanthus africanus
TTCTGTAAGGTTAGGGCAGCGCCCCGGCCATCAAACCGTGGCCAGTTGCGGAACGAAAATTTATTAAACTGGCGCTACCGTTACCCGATGCCCGGATCTGCCCTAAACCCTATACTAGCAAGCATATATATTAAGAAGTTAGAATGGTTATACCGAGTTGATCCGTGTCCTTCAGTCTTCAACCACCATCCTAAGCTCTAAGAGGCTCCTTGATCGAGTTTGGTTGCCGGTCTTCCTCCATCTATGATGATCCACCTGAGGGAAATGGTGCAAGCTTCAGCCTCGCAAAACGAGGCAATCGACGCTCCAAGGTTGCTAGCAATGGAGAGTGGAGGTGTAGGAATGTGTCACTATATTTTTCTTTCATCACAATTGCTCAAGGGAGCAACCATAGAAGATAAAGGAGGTGAAGAAACCAATGGCATGAGCAACTAAAGAAATGGCTAAGTCTTGAAGTGAGTGAGAATGAGAGAGTGAGCAACTAAAGAAATGGCTAAGTCTTGAAGTGAGTGAGAATGAGCAAGTCCTCATCATCAAGTGGCCGCCCCCTCTCTCTCTCATGCACAAAAATATCTCATCAATTTTCCAAATAAACAATGTGTGGCCATATCTCTCTACATGCTATAACAATGTTCATGCCACCTCACCCCCTCCACCTCATTTCCCAAATTAATTTTCTAAAAAAGAAAATCAATTAATGAGATGGGCATCTTCTAGAAACTATTCCGTATAAATACGGAATACAGCCTGGTACACGTATCGAAATACATATACGCGTATTCGTACAAAAATACGAATAGCCAAGAGAGAAAAAGAATAGTGAACAATAATACTAGAATACATATATATACATACATATATATAAATTATTAAATCAAAACCCGATTTAATAATCCTGCTTAATCCTAAACCGCTAGTATTATCAACCGTCCGATTAAAGTCTGTGCAGCCTGTACACATATTTAATCGAACACTTGTATGTATCAACATACGTCATCTACACCATATCGCATGAATCGTGAAAACCCTCTGTGTGGGACTCTAAAGACTCGTCAATATGCTAGCAGTGGGTTTAACCACAAGCACGTTAGCGGCACTAGCTGTACGTAACGCCTACCCTGGTATTGAGCGAAAGGAAGGCCGACGAGCAAACTCATCCAAACCCCCTACTGATCCTGACAGTGACAATATTCGTATAGTCCGGTCTGTTCGTCTAAGAGTATCGCATACCGTGTCTAGGGGGTGGATAAAGTCAGAACCCTAATAACGCGATAATTCGTGTCGGCATGAAACCCATCACCACCTGAGAAACTATCGATCCTGGATTGGTAATTCTCGTGTACCCCGGCCGAGGATTTCTGGTGATGGTCACCCGTACACAACGCGATATCAACCCCAAAACCGGGAGAGGAGAATCTCCGACGATCCGCTCACTGCCTCCATGTGGCTCGGGACTGTGCCCAACTAAAACCTGTTTGCACGACCCCTTTGAGCCATGGTAGGGTAGTAATGAAAGCACAGTGGGAACTCACATGAGACAAATGACGATCTCAGGTCGACAGACAAACATGTACACATGTCACCTGGAACTACTATCTAACAATAGGTATAATACCAACTAGCATGATCCCGGCGAGTCCGTCCAATGTACTCATAACCCAATGAGCACCTGTATACTATCATAGGGGAACAACTAACACCAATGGCTTGTGAGACAGGCCGCCACCCCTCGTCAAGGTCTAGATAAGTATACACTAGTCTACACTGGAGTATCGATGCACAGTCTCGATACTCCCATGACTAGGGACATTTAAGGATGTGCTTATAGACCCCCAGCACCCACGTATATGATCGCCATCATAATGCTGGTAGTCAAGCAAGAATCCTATGGGCTCTATCAACATGTACATGATGATAAAGACAAACCAGATAGTATACTATCATCTCGAGCAAGACTGTTCCACCGATATAGGTCCTCCCTCAATCATCGCAGTCGCCTACCTGCGACTATGATAATTGCCTTGAGGGCACTATAGCCAACAATCTCCCACTTGTACTTAAGGCTAATTATTGCGGTGTCGCATACTCACAGCTCGTGTTATACCGAACACCCAACTTCTCTACTAAGCAATTTCGCAAAGCTCGTTTGTGAAACTATTGTGTTCGAGAAATAGCCTCAGTGATTAAATCCGCTCCAGTATTTCTATCTTTATCTCTCTATATCTCAACTTCGTGGGGAATAACCATCTCCCGAAATGAGCAATACATTGTCTTAGAATTTTTCTGGATATCTGATGAGACCCAGTTCACAAATGAACTCCAAATCCAGCAAATTTCTTAGACTGTATCGTTCACTGAATTTAACCAGTATACTACGCCATTCCTTCCTCAGTCTCCGCTTGGACCAGCTGTCCAACATATTGTTCCTCAGAAGAGGGAAAAACTATAACTCAGACAGCCACTCTGTCATCTAGGTCACCTTGGAAGCCTGAAATGATAACCGTCTCTAAAAGGAAGCTTCCGTTACCATATCCCTAGAACATACATTTATGTTCATAAACTGGTTCCCAAAATTTCTCCAGGATTGGATTAATATATGTTTATTGCAGCTAGTGTAAAAACAACATCTGGTGTGGTACTTGACATTTCATGATTAACTCAATCGCCTAAGCAAGTGATATGCTGATCATGCAGATCCATCTCTCCTTCAGTCTGTAAGACACCTTTAGAGAGGGTGACTCCATCATCTACAGGTACACCACCATGCCAGGAGTTGTCTATTCTAAAACACTTAAGAATAGTGTCAAGTACCCAAATTGGGACACTTTTCAAATCTAGATCTAAAACCATAGATCTAGTAACCAAAAGCCTGATATTATATCCATGTCCTATATGGAGAAACTACTATGTGACAACCACAGTATAACCGATCGTAATATAGGAATTTCACTTCCTATAAAGTGCATGTCATCCTAAATACCAGGACATCACACCCTACTACCTTCTTACCAGATCCATCTCCTATTCTGATGAAGTCAAAGCCTATGACTGTCACATCAAAAATAGATGATCTATTTCCGATATACCTGCTTTAGTCTATAAATAAACATAAGCTACTTGCCCACTATGCTTCCGTTGCTCCCACTGACTACAACAACCCTCTGGCTGAGTCATATACACGTGCACTTCTAAAGCTAGTTTAGAACGACGCTATACTCATCCTCCTGCTGAGTCTTATAGTCTAGAACAGCAACAATGGCAAGTCTGGGAAAACAAAAACCTCCCTGTCACCGTCTCTGAGAAGATCGAAGTACCTCTCGGGTGCCTAAGGCTACCCACCAAATCTGCAGAGTGGCTAATGGGATGTCGAATCCAATTGAATGTTTAGGTTCTGTTTCCCCCAATCAGAGCAAAGCTCTGTTCAAAATTCAAATTTTGAAATGAAGCAATGCTTCAGAAGCAGCGCACCACGTGCAAAGTACGTGTGCGCTAGCGCCATGTGCGCTGTGCCCTAAGTGGCGCACCACGCGCAAAGCACGTGTGCGCTAGCGCTAAGTACGATGCGCTCTAAGCAGCGCACCACGTGCAAACCACGATGCGCTAGCGCTAAGTGTGCTGCCCTCTAAACAGCGCACCACGTGCAAAGCACCGGTGCGCTAGCGCTGGAACTAAAAGCTCCTCACCGTCAGATCAGAGATCCAATAAAGATGATAAATCATCAATTAATCAGAATTAAATTCTGTTAAGGAAAGATTCCTCAAAATCTTTCCAAACAAAAAGATTGTACTCTGTAAATCAAAGCACCGTTGGATCAATGATCCAATGGTGATTAAAAATCACCAAAAACACAGAATAAATTCTGTTTAGAGGAGATTTCCCAATCTTGTTAAAAACAAGAAGATTGCCTTCTGTAAATAAGAAGCCCTTGGATCAAAGATCCAACGGTAGGGAAATCCCCAAATCAATTGGAGAAAAGATCTCCTTAACTGATTGAACAAATCAGCTTGCCCTATATAAAGGCCCCAAGACTTTAAGTCTCGGAGATACAGAAACAAAGAGAGGAACCCCCCCTCCCCATAAGCTTTGAGAGATCTCAGAAAGAAGAGCCAAGCTCTCAGAAAAAGAAGATTTTCTTCAAGGTAAAAAAAATGATGAACAGAGAGATGAAATCATCTCATAATTAAAAAGAAGAATTCACTACTTTAAAGATCATAGATCTACAATACCAAAGTCTTTCACAAAGAGATCAAAAGATCTCATCTTAAAACAAGAAGAAGAACATAATTCTTCTCACAGATCATAGATCTATAAGACTAAGGTCTTTTTACACAAAGAGATCATAGTATCTCATTATAGAAAGGGGGAGAATACTTCAATTCTCTGAGGATCATAGATCCATAAAGGCAAAGCCTTTCACAAAAATAAGAGATTGAAACATCTCCTACAAAATAAGAACTTTGTTCTTGAAACCTTGAGACAAAGTCTCTTCTAAACGAGAATTTATTTCTCAGATCATAAAATTGATCAGATGCGCTTCTACGCTCTTTGACTGGCGCAAAGCGTCAAGCGCATCACGTGCTCCTCACGTGTGTGCTACAGAACAGATAGCGCTTTGCGCTCATAAAATAGCGCTTTACACTTATGGATGGGCGCTCAGCGCCAAGTGCACCACATTCCCCTCACATGTGCGCCACTGAACAAATAGCGCTTTGCGCTCATAAATTAGCGCAATGCGCTCAAAGTCTAGCGCTTAGCGCCAAGCGCGCCACGTGCTCCTCACGTGAGCGCCAAGCACGCCACGTGCTCCTCACGTGGGCGCTACTCAGCAGAAGCGCAATGCGCTCATAAACTAGCACTCTGCGCTCTTTGACTGGCGCAAAGCGCCAAGCGTGCCATGTGCCCCTCACGTGTGCGTTAAAAGAACATAAATTGTTCTATGAATAAAGCCCAGAGCTATGATGAATGCTCAGCATTCAATAAAAGACAAAAACATTGTCAGAATTCAAACTAATGCCTAGCATTGTTAAATGTTTAACATTTTAACTGAGTGGGCCGAGCCCAAATTGGCCATAAACCCCTCATTCAGATTAATTGAGCCCATATGCTCATAAAACTTTGATCTTAGTCCCAAATTGGACTACAGATCCCAACCAAAATTGGTTCAAGGGTACATCTCTTCACTCTTCTGAAATTTGTCGTTGTAATCCTTCAACGTCTTTAGAGAGGTGACGAGTCCCAAAAACCAGATATTCCACGGGCTCTGGGATCCTTAAACCAATGGACTATGATGTCCTTAACCTCGGACTCTTAAACCCATGGACTATGATGTCCTTAACCTTGGACAGTAATATCCTTAAACTAATTATGGACCGCAAAGTCCCTAAACTAAACAATAGAGTCCAAATGCTCTTTTGTCGGATCTAAACGATCCCGTTAAATTGATCTTAGTCTAAAAATTAGACTAACGTATCCTTAACATACGTTTAAGTTGATCTTAGTCTCAAATGAGACTAACGTATCCTTAAACCCAACCCCAAACCCAAATCTAAGAAGATACGGATTTGGACTAATCCACGCCCTACGGGTGACAACATAAATTAGTCTCCGTATACAATCCACGGGCAACCAAAAATAAAACAAACATGCATGACACGAAGTGACCATCTGGAGAAGGAGAAAGTGGTTACCGCGATGCGGTAGCGTAATTAACTGCAGGGGCGGGCGCCTGTAGGGAAGAGCGTCCCCACAATCAAAAACCCCTCAACGAGGGGGAATATGACGAAGTCTGCTACATCGGCCGCATCTGTCTAAACCTTCGATATACGGTGCCATAAATCAACTTGGCATTTTCGGAGAGGTGGACGGATAGCACCAAATAGCATATGCCCCTGAAATTCAGGCAAGACGAACCTACGTGGTCCCGTCTCTGTGTTCGGCGGGGAACAGGTTCTATTAAATTTTCAGTAATCGTTTGTGATTCTGGAATCACTTCTAGTTCTACCATACTCCCACTTATGTTTTCTGAAAAGAATCCATTTTACTAAAACTGTGGCGAGTCAAGAACAATATATCTATTGATCTTCCAGATGGTAGAAAGTTAACCATCGTCAAAGCCCGGGATAACCCACAAATGGCCATTACTGAAACGCGCCTCGAGTTTGTCCGAATTCTGGTTTTAAGTATCATCCAGACAACTCCCTATATTTTAATATCGTTAAGATACAAATTGATTTTATATACCATATAGAAACAAAGGCACTAATTTTATTGTAACCAGATTCAAAATCATGCAGCTGTTTCCAGTGATTATCAACCAAATGGAATGTGGCCAATCAGCATTACTCAACTAGGAGTGCATCCATATATGAGTAACCTGAAAGAGAAGCAAGTTCTCAAAACTATTACTATCAACGGAATACCAAACTCAAGTATCTACATCTTCGACTACCTCGAAGAATCTTGATACTTCCAATAAATGGTTCTCTACTTTATTCTTATACCTATAACTTCTCAATATCTGGACCTTGCATTTCAGCGAAATACTTGTCCAGAACTGGAGAAATCACAAGTAAACAGAATATAGTACGAGTACCAACCCCTTTGTCCTAATGGACTCTGGACAACATACAATACTTTGTATAAGTCCACTGAGTTTAACAACTCAAACCCTGTGCGTCGTAGGTTGAAAACTGTACTATGGTTAAGAATAATTATACCGCTGTTGAATGCACCTTACTAACCATCAACTGATATAGGTAAATGTCACAAACATAATTTCAAAAAGTTATATCTCACTTTATAAAATAAACTTACAGATATATCGGTTTGAAATTGATGCATAGCAACGGATATTCAAAACCAAATATTTGCCATCAGGCAAAACCTAGGTGATTTCCTCAAATATCACCAATTACAACGAATTCCGATATTATGAGGATCTAATCACCCAATTCCTAATATCTTACTCCCACTCACCATCTGTAATAATATATAGATATGAGAAACTGATCTGGTAAATACATACCCTGGAGTTAGAATCCAATTTGGGAAAACAGTTTTGAATTAATATCGCACAGTTAAACTGAAACATGAAAATGTTTCAAATGGATAACTGGGTATTCCTAGTAATGCCTCTTCCTTTATCCTGATTCATGACTGTAACCGTATAGTTCTATGCCCTCACTCCAATCCCTTTATTTGTCTTTACTTATTACCTTCTGTACACCTTCATTAGGCTAATTGGTTTTCTTCCTTCCCTACCCTTCGGCACCAACCTAAGATTTGGAAGAAGACTATCTAATAAGCGTAATAGGTGTACACTCCTTATGCCAGGAGCCCTCGCAACCTGAGAGAAGGTAATGGGAAAAGATATCTGAATAATCATATTCTATTTCTCCTGAACCGGAAACCATCTTCGAATATGGAACGAATTCCTTCGAGTTCGTATGTAACTATACGATGGCATGTCCAAGCATTATAGACGTTCGTAGTGATACGAAGTGTTCTGGAGAAATCCAAAGTGGATGTGGGAGTGGCAGGGGTATACACGGTTTTATCGTGAATGATAGCAGTAGCAATTTTCTTTGCCGTTATTCTAATCCCTTTATTTGTCTTTACTTATTACCATCTGTACACCACACTTAGGCTAATTATTTTTCTTCCTTCCCTACCGTTCGCCACCTGCCTATGGTTTGGAGGAAGACATCCAATAAGCGTAATAGGTGTATCCTCTCCTAATCCTAGGAGCTCTCACAATCTGAGAGAAGGTAAAGAGAAAAGACAACCGAATAATCTTATTCAATCTCTCCAGAACCAGAATCCATCCTCGAATCTGGAATAAGTTCCTTCGAGTTCGTATGTAACTATACGATGGATTTATCCAATAGGAGTGGATGTTCGTAGTGATACGGTGTGTTCTGGAGATATGCAAAAGTGATTTAGAAGTGGCAAGGATATATGCGACACCGTGACATTCCAAAAGCCAAAGTGTTTTAAGAAGGTTCGGTTAACTGGGTTCATGAGTTTTAGTTTAGGTCGGGCCATGGTCGCTTCCAAAGAGAAAAAGAAAAGAAACACTCAGTGTGCACTCTATCCTAGATCGAAATGGTTAATTACTTTATCTAATCAGGATGGCTCCCACTGTTTCCTCGAATTCTCCTCCAAACCCAAAAGGAGATTTAGTCAGGATCGTCTAAAATCACCAGAGGAGTAATCCTACTCATCAGTGAGAATCGGGATCCAACTATCATCGCATGATAACTTGATGGAAGCCACTCAAGTTATCACACTCCAGAAGGTATGCGCATGCCTGGCAAGTTTCCTGCATGTTTGAAACTCCCGATGTGATTTTTACCCCATGCTCTTATGACCTTGACGAAGGCTAACAAATCATAAGTCACATGTCAAGTTCTACCCATCATTGTCTAGGTTAATTTAAACCCACCCGTACATACCCTTGACGAAGGCCAACAAAGTAGTACGACTGTCCCAAACCAATGCATCTATATATGCAACAGAAAAGTAACAAATAGCTACCATACACTATGCCTTGACGAAGGCCAACAAACATAGCATGAATACTAAGTGCTACCCGTCTGAAATGACGAAGGGCTACGAAAGGTTTTTGGCGAAAAACCTTTAATGTAGTGAACTTGATATCGTTGAAGGAACCGGATAACTTTTATAAATATTTAGCTGCGAAAACCATTGCTAAAGAGGTCATTCCCGGTGAAGGGATCTCGGCTCTTTTCTCGTCGAATAAGGTGCAGGATATTCCAAATTGAATACCACGATGCAAAGCAAAAATAATCGACTATAGTGAGGTTATTATATTGACGCAAACTTTTACTCAAGGGATCACTCCCGATGAGGGGATCTCGGCCCTTGCCTCGTCGAATGAGGTGTTGGATATTCATAACCGAATACCACTGTGCAAAGCAAAAGAGTACGTCTGTAATGTCAATTTTAAAAATTGGTTCCAACAACATCAAATAGGTTTGTTTTCCCTGTATTGATTAGAATCAACGCAGTCCCATCAATTAATCACACCAGAAAAGAACGAAAATATAATGTACGTATATACCGTCCGCATTCGCCACTGGGTCCCGTCATCACCCGTTAGGTTACTTACCTAACGACAGAGCGGGGATTGGACTAGCGCGGGTGCAAAACATATACAACATCTACTAGTGTATATATAAATATATAACATTCGTCCCAGGCATGGTGTAAGCAACATCACAGAAACATCACAGAAGCAACACAGAATGATGGATAATCTTGGAGCCCCGAGTTTCCCTTGAGCCGCAAATGAGACCCGACGTTCCCTGTCGTGTGGATAGCCTATGCAATGAAACCTAGACCCCTACGAGCACTGCAAGTTACCCGCCAAAACCAGAAGTGAGGCAACCTCCTTCAACAACGTGAATCGGCCACTCATCACTTCACGGAATCCGGTAACTTGGGCACCCCTCCGTGGATCAACATATACCCCTACGAGTGCGGCGAAAAGCCCAACAATTCTATAGTAAGGTCCCCTCCGTCTCAACGCCATAAGATACGGACCCATTGAACCCGGCTATTCGTACACACCACCGCTGGGTAATTCTAGTACAGAAAAGAAAAATAATATACAAGGGTGACATCGACCTCAATCCGGTCGTGCCCCAAACAAATAATATATAACTGGCAGTGACGGTAGTCCACATGTCGGACGCTCTCCCCGCAATAATAAATGTACAAATGAAACTAAATTGTACTACCATTGCACCAAAACTATCCACCACGAGGATTCAACCACAATTACAGCACAACACAGAACATCAACGTGAATGTCACGTTCGCAAACCCGTCTAAAAGAACTATAGCAATTAGACAAGTTGTAACGATCTAATGGCATTCATGGACGCAGATAGTAATATAAGTACTGATAAATATTTAAACAGTGTTAAATTATCGACTTCGAAGCACCCCGAATAGCCCCAAACAACTAGATAAACCAATATCAAAACTGGGCTAAACTAGCAATACCACTGAACCAATATTCCAGAGACTGGACTACACCCAAAATTTCAAACCCAGATGCAATGAAATGGCCGGCCAGCTCGGAAATTGTGGCAATGTGCTCGGCCCAAAACAGGTGGAAATGGTTCGTATTTGGGGTGCAGTCTAGTGGTCACTTAAGTAATCTTCTGCAGATGCTAAAATAATTTTTTGAAGACTTTGAAAATCGACAGAGACTGGAATCTGCAGGGTATCATTTTGGGGTTGTTTCAATTTCGATACTTTAACATTGTCTAAATAAGCTAGCTTAGGGTTTAAAGGCTAGCTTTAATACCATATAAGGTTACGGTAATGCCCCGGCCATCAAACCGTGGCCAATTGCGGAACGAAAATTTACTAAACTGGTGCTACCGTTATCTGATGCCCGGATCTACCCTAAACCCTATACTAGCAAGCATATATATTAAGAAGTTAGAATGGTTATACCAAGTTGATCCGTGTCCTTCGGTCTTCAACCATCATCCCAAGCTCTAAAAGGCTCCTTGATTGAGTTTGGTTGCCGGTCTTCCTCCATCTACGATGATCCACCTGAGGGACATGGCGCAAGCTTCAGCCTCACGAAATGAGACAACCGACGCTCCAAGATTGCTAACAATAGAGAGTGGAGGTGTAGGAATGTATCACTATATTTTTCTCTCATCACAATTGCTCAAGGGAGCAACCATAGAAGATGAAGGAGGTGAAGAAACCAATGACATGAGCAACTGAAGAAACCAATGACATGAGCAACTAAAGAAATGGCTATGTCTTGAAGTGAGTGAGAATAAGAGAGTGAGCAACTGAAGAAATCAAGTGGAGTAGTGAAAATGAGCAAGTCCTCATCATCAAGTGCCCCCCCTCCCCTCTCTCTCATGCACAAAAATATCTCATCCATTTTCCAAATAAACAATGTGTGGCCATACCTCTCTACATGCTAAAACAATATTCATGCCACCTCACCCCCTCCACCTCATTTCCCAAATTAATTTTCTAAAAAAGAAAATCAATTAATGAGGTGGATATCTTCTAGAAACTATTCCGTATAAATGCGGAATACAGCCCAGTACACGTATCGAAATACATATATGCGTATTCGTACAAAAATATGAATAGTCAAGAGAGAAAAAGAATAGTGAACAATAATACTAGAATACATATATATAAATTATTAAATAAAAATCTGATTTAATAATCCGGCTTAATCCTAAACCGCCAGTATTATCAACTGTCCGATTAAAATCTATGCAGCCTGTACACATATTTAATCGGACACCTGTATGTACCAACATACGTCATCTACACCATATCGCCTGAACCGTGAAAACCCTCTGTATGGGACTCTAAACACTCGTCAATACGCTAGCAGTGGGTTTAACCACATGCATGTCAGCGGTACTAGTTGTACGTAACGGCTATCCAGGTATTGAGAGAAAGGAAGGCCGACGAGCAAATTCATCCAAACCCCTACTGAGCCTGATGGTGACAATATCCATACAGTCCGGTCTGTTCGTCTAAGAGTATCGCATATCCAGTCTAGGGGGTGGATAAAGTTAGACCCCTAATAACGCGATAATTCGTGTCGACATGAAACCCATCACCACCTGAGAAACTATCGATCCTGGATCGGTAATTCTCGTATGCCCCGGCCAAGGATTTCTGGTGATGGCTACCCGTACACAATACGACATCAACCCCTAATACTGGGAGAGGCGAATCTCCGACGATCCGCTCATTGCCTCCATGGGGCTCGGGACTGTGTCCAACTAAAATCTGTTTGCACGACTCCTTTGAGCCGTGATAGGGTAGTAATCAAAGCACAGTGGGAACTCACACGAGAAAAATGACGATCTCAGGTCGACAGACAAACCTGTACACATGTCACCTGGGAACTGCTATCTGACAATAGGTATAATACCAACTAGTATATTCCTGGCGAGTCCGTCCAGTGTACTCATAACCCAATGAGCACCTGTATACTATCATAGAGGAACAACTGACACCAATGGCTTGTGAGACCGGCCACCGCCTCTCGTCAGGGTCTAGATAAGTATACACTAGTCTACACTGGAGTATCAATGCCCAGTCTTGATACTCCCACGACTATGGACATTTAAGGATGTGTTTATAGACCCCCAGCTCCCATGTATATGATCGCTATCATAATGCTGGTAGTCAAGCAAGAATTCTATGGGCTCTATCAACATGTACATGATGATAAAGAAAAACCAGATAGCATGCTATCATCTCGAGTAAGACTATTCCACCGGTATAGGTCCTCCCTCAATCATCGTAGTCGCCTACCTACGACTATGATAATTGTCTTGAGGGCAATATAACCAACAACTTCTGCTGCTTGATTCTATGATGTGATCATATAACTGCGTGAGATGAATGCTATATATATATATATGATATATATAATAAGCGCTGCTTATGTTTTGCACCCGCGCTAGTCCAGCCCCTGCTCTACCTTAGTTAAGTAACCTAACGGTGCATGACGTGGTCCCGTGGCGAATGCGGATGGTATAAGTGTACGTTCTATTTTCGTTTCATTTTCTGTGATGTTTAGGAAACATTAAATGATGGGATTTCATTAATGAGATTAATGAAAAGAAAAGAAACCTAAAGATATTGTAGAATCAAAAGTTTTTAAAAAAAGGTAGCTCTAGTTCTTGCTTTTCATAGTGGTATTCCTTGATGAATATCCAGCACCTCATTCGATGAGGAAAGAGCCGAGATCCCTTCACCGGGAGTGACCTCTCTAGCAAAACTAGCAAATGCTACAACCCACTCGGTTTTGTTTTAATAGCTTCTCTAGTTCTTGCTTTGCATAATGGTATTTCTTGATGAATATCCAGCACCTCATTCAATGAGCAAAGAGCCGAGATCCCTTAACCAGGAGTGACCTCTTTAGCGAAACTAGCAAAAGCTACAAAAACACTCATTTTTTCAAATCACTAGATTCTACAACGATATCAAGTTCATTACGTTAAAGGTTTTTTTCAAAACCAGTCGTAGCCCTCCGTCAATTCAGATAAGTAATATTTAGTATTCATGCTACGTTGTTGGCCTTCATCAAGACGTAGTGTGTGATAGCTGATTAGTGTTTATCTGCCGTATGTAATGTGATTGGATTAGGATAGTCGTGTGACTTTGTTGGCCTTTGTCAAGGATCGTGCGGGTGGGTTTAATTCAATCAAGAAATGAATGGGTTGAACTTGACTAACGGCCTATGGTTTGTTGGCCTTCGTCAAGATCATAGGACGTTAGGGATAAAAACAATTATTGGGCATTTAAAGTGTTGAAATTTGCAATGAGATTGCATACCTTCTATATGATAGTTAGATCCTGATACCCACTGCGAATAAGAGTTACTCCTGGGAGAGTTTTGCACTTTACAATTAGCCGATCAAATAGGTGTCTAAGAAAGGTGTTAACGGGGTCATGCCCATGGGAAAGCATGGGGAGACTCCCTCGGAGTATCAATACCTGCCTGGCTGAACGATCGGCGGACTTGTAGGGTATAATTAATCCCGGCTAATCTTACTTTTTATGGTTTGAAGGAAGATTTGATAAAAACAGTGGGAGCCATCATGATTAGATAAGATAATAACCAATCTAATCTTGAAAAGAGCGCACGCTAATGCGTTTCCTTCTTTCTCTCTCCAGGTAGCGATCAATGACATGCCTTAATCAAGATAATAGTATGGATGTATTGACCGAACCCACTAATTGGACTGGGCTAGGTTCTGCTTTTTCTTATGATTGTCATAAGTCTGAGCAAGAGATAGGGGAATATCAGGATTCTCACGCCACCCAAATGAAGAATAAGCATGTTGATGCATCGTCTTCAGGTGTGTTCGTAACCGAGAACTGTTTCTCAGTTTGTTCTATATCCTGGTTATTGGATACCGGATCAGGATCCCACATATGTAATTTGTTACATAGGCTAAAAAGAGGTAGAGAACTGGGAAAGGGTGATAAGTCTATAGTAATAGGGAATGGTGCAATTGTTGCAGCCATAGCAGTTGGTGAATATCACCTTGTATTACCAACTGGTAATATATTGATTCTCAGCGATTGTTATTTCGTACCAAAAATATTGTGAATGTTTTCCTATATCAAGTGTTGTTTGGGTATGGTACGTTGTGTAATGATATATACGTTCTGAATCAAACTACAGTTCTAAATATACAGAACACACGCAGGAGAAACAGTTCAGAAATGAACGAAACCTTCTTGTGGCCTTGTAGACTAGGTCATATCAATGTGACAAGACTAGCTAAGTTGCATAAAGATGGATATTTGAATCAGTTTGAATTTCCATCTTATGAAACTTGACAGTCATGTCTCAAAAGTAAAATGAGCAAAAATCCGTTTACTGGACACGGAGAAAGAGCTACTGAACTCTTGGGACTGATACATAGTGATGTATGCGGTCCTATGTCTACACATTCCAGGAATGGTTTCTCGTACTTTATTACATTCACCGATGATCTCTCAAGCTACGGACATGTATTCCTGTTGAAAAAAAATCTGAATCTTTTGAGAAATTTAAGGAATATAAGTATGAAGTTGAGAACCAGACAGGTAAAAGTATTAAAATCCCTCGATCTGATCGGTGAGGAGAATACTTGAGTACGGAATTCAGAGACTACTTATAAGAGAATGGGATTCTCTCTCAGCTTACTCCTCCGTATACACCACAGCACAATGGAGTTTCGGAGTGGAGGAATCGCACTATATTAGATATGGTGCACTTTATGATGAGTGTTGCTGAGTTACCTCTTTCCTTTTGGGGTTATGCACTTGAGATAGCTGCATAGCTATTGAATAGAGTTTCGACCAAATCCGTACCTACCACTCTATATGAGATATGGAATAGGAAGAGACCATCTTTTAAACGAGTTAAGATATAGGGGTTTTCGACCTATGTTAAAAAGAAAAATCTGGACAAGCTCAAGGCAATGTCGGTTCTGTGCAAGTTTGTAGGATATCCCAAACATTCACAAGGGTATATCTTCTACCACACCGAGAAACAAAAGGTGTTTATTTCTCGACATGCCACCTTTTTAGAAAAGGAATTTCTTGTGAAAGAGATTAGTGGTAATGAGGTAGAACTGGAAGAAGTTCCAGCAATACAAACTATAACTGATGATTTGGTGGAACCGGAGGATTCAATAGTCCCCAACGAACCTCAACCACTCCGTAGATCTAGTAGGGTTTCTCATCCACCTGAGAGATACTATAGTTTTCTCATAGACGGTGGGAGCGAGGATTGCATCATGGAAGATGATGACCCAACTAGTTTCGAGCAGGCCATCACAAATGGAGACTCTGTGAAATGGCTGGATGCTATGCGATCTAAGATGGAATCCATGTACACCAACAAAATATGGACTTTGAAAGTTGCTCCTGAAGGGGTAAAACCCATCGGGAGCAAGTGGATCTTGAGAAGATAATTGGTGTAGATGGAAAATTTGAGACTTTCAAAGCTAGACTTGTAGCAAAAGGTTTTCGTCAACGACCAGGTGTCGACAATGATGAAATCTTTTCTCCAATGGCTATACTTAACTCCATCAGGATCCTGCTTACCGTTGCTGCATACCATGACTATAAAATCTGGCAGTTGGACGTCAAGACCGCTTTTCTAAATGGTGATTTAGAAAAGAGCGAGTACATGACACAACCAGAGAGCTTCGTAGACGGTGGGAGCAGCGGAAGCGTGTGCAAGCTGCTTAAATCAATCTACGGATTAAAGCAGGCATCGCGGAGCTGGAACATCTGTTTCGATGAAGCTGTCAAAAAGTTTGACTTCATCAAAAATGTAGATAAACCGTGTATATACAAGAAGGTTGTAGAGAGTAAGGTTATCTTCCTCGTATAGTACATGGATGACATACTCTTGATAGGAAACGTTGTTCCTATACTACACTCGGTCAAGCTCTTCTTATCACACAAGTTCTCCATGAAACATCTAGGTGATGCCTCCTACATCCTGCGGATTAAGATCTATAGAGCTAGATCTAGACGGATGTTGGGATTGTCCCAATCCAGGTACATCGACACCATACTAAAGAGGTTTAGTATGGAAGATTCTAAGCGTGGTAATTTACCCGCTTGTTCAGGATTCACTCTCTCCAAAGAGATGTCTCCTAAGACTGATTTGGAGAGGGCTCACATACAAGGGATACCCTATGCTTCGGCAGTCGGGTCTACCATGTATGCGATGTATGTACCAGACCAGATGCAGCTTACTCACTAGGTGTAGTCAGTAGGTATCAATAATAAGATCCAGGGGAGAAACACTGGACAGCTGTGAAGAACATTCTCAAGTACTTGAGAAGGACTAAAGAAATGTTCTTGGTGTATGGTAACGGTGAACTCCAGGTTGAGTCCTTTACCGATTCGAGCTTCCAGAGTGATAAGGACGACAGTAATTCAGTCTCGGGTTTTGTCTTCACCCTCAATGGAGGGGCGGTATGTTGGAAGAGTTCCAAGCTAGATACCATAGCAGACTCGACGATGGAGGCTGAATACATCACTACCAACGATGCTGCCAAATAGGCTATTTAGATGAATAAGTTCTTAGCTGAACTTTGTGTGGTTCCATCCATTGAGCATCTAATACCCGTGTATTGCGATAACAATGGAACTGTGACTTAGACCAAAGAACCCCGGTCACATCAGAGATCCAGACATATTCTTAAACGGTATCACCTGATTAGGGAGATAGTAGATCGCCAGGAGATCGAGGTCAGGAGAGTTGACACGGAGGATAACACAGTGGATCTACTCACGAAGGGCTTCCCCCAGACACGATTCGAGAGACTTTTTGGGATGTTGGGTATGAGATGCTACAACAACTGGCCTTAGTGCAAGTGGGAGATTGTTAGGGATATGTATGTCCTAGAGGCCATTATTGTACAATATTGTATATTATAGTGGATGCTTAGACATATATATAGCGGAATTTCTTGCTCGACATGATAGTATGTTATCTGGTTGTCTTTATCTTAACATGTTCACTGGTATTATTATATTGTCTCTCATATATATGTTGATAAAGCCCTTAGGATGTAGGCTTGACTACCAGGACTATGATGCGGATCATACTACTGGGACCTGGGTAGTCCACAAGCACATCCTTCAATTGTTCCTAGTCGAGAGAATATCGAGACAGGGCATCAATATTCCAGAGTAGACTAATGTATATGTTTCTTGACCCTGGATGGGGCGATGGTTGATCCCATATCCATTGGTGTTTGATATCAAAGATTGTACATAGGTGCTCATTAGAGAATGGGTACACCGAACAGGACTCACCGAGAACTTCTAAATGGTACCATACCTATCGTCAGATAGCAGTTCTCTAGTGACACTGGTACAGATTAGTCTGTAGACCCGAGATCGTCATAGAGTCATGTGTGGTTCCCACTGTGCTTTGATTTCCTTCCTACCACGGCTCAAAGGAGTCGTACAAATAGGTGGATTTTGGGTACAGTCCCGAGTCACATGGAGGCAATGAGCGATAGGAGGGGTTTCGTCTCTCCCGGTATATGGAGTTAATGTTGCGCTATACTCAATTGGCTATAACAGGAAGTCCCTGGCCGGGGTTGTTGATGAGATTTACTGGTAAGTGTTATCAGTAGTTTCTCGTACCTTATAGGCCTTACATCGGCATAACTTATCAAGTTATTGGGGTCTGACGATTCCACCCCCAGACTCGATATGCGATATATCGGACGAAGAGACCAGACTGTATGGCAAGTGTTACCTATAGGCTTCATGAGAGTTTAGACAAGCTTGCTTGTTAATCTTCTATTCGCTCAATACCTGAGTAGCCGTTACGTCCAGCTAATACCGCTGACGGTTTGTAGATGACTAATGTGATCATCACCTGCTGCTGGCATATTGACAAGTCTTTAGAGTCCCACATAGAAGTTTTCTGGTTCAAGCGAAATGAAGTAGGGCACATATGCTGATATGTGCGGGGGACTGATTAAATACGAGTATGAGATACCGTATTGTAATCTAGTGGTTATTTGATATCAGTTAGGTTATATGTGATATAACCATATTATTGAATCAAGTGTTGATTTGATAATGTGATATACAGATACATGATATTAGTCGGTTATATATGATATAACCGGATTATTAAATCAAGTGTTGATTTAATAATATGATATATAATTATATTTGATATAATTATGTATTAACTAATATTATTATCTCACTAATTATTTTCATATCTTAATATATATATGATATATGTGTGGGTGTGTGGGTGTGTGTGGGTGTGTGTGTGTGGGTGTGTGATATATGTGTATATATATGATATATGTGTATATATATGTGTGTGTGTGTGTGTGTATATATAAGAAGCATGGCATGGCATGGCATTTTCTATTTTTGGAAAATAGATATGGTGAGGTGGAAAATGGGGAGCCTTTGGAGGAATGGGTGTAGCATGGCTTGGTGATTATTTTATTCATCTCACTACACTATTGAAGCATGGTTACAATTGAATATTGATTCAATTGGGTTGCTTCAATAATGTGTGGGTTTTATCTAAGCCATTCTTCACTTGATGGATACACACTTAGTTCATTTTTTTCTTGAGCTCATGTGATGAGTTTTCTCTCTAGCTGAGCCCTTTTCCTCACCTCCACCTCCAAGCTCAATCCCTCACATGAGTTGTGAAATCTTGAGCTTGTGAGAACCTAGTGTGCAAACAAAACCCCTACTTCACCATCCTACACAAGATTAGCACTTAGGTGTTGTGTATTTATTTCACTAAAGAGTTTAATGATGAGGCAGCTTGGATTAGTGTACTTCGGATGGATCATCTTCGGCACGAAGGTCATCGAAAGAAGTTCGTTCAACCTTCAAGTGGAGCCTAGTGGAGTCACGTGGACTACAACCTGGAGCTTTAGAAGAGAAGGACACGGTCTACAAAGGTTGTAGCCATCCATCTCTTAATATAGTTTATGATATCATAGTTAAACCCTAATCATCTAGTTTAAGATCTTGGTTAGTGTAGATTAGCACCCCGAAAATTTTTAAAATGGCATACTTGATGCTAGTAAAACCCAGTGGTGGTGTTAACATACACTTTCAGGGTCTTCCATAATTGGGTGGACACGCGTCAAATGTTATAATCTCTACGAACCTTGCTTGTTTTTTGCTAGTTTCGGTGTTTGGAAAGATTGTTAAGGATTTGCGTCTAGTGCTCTCTCGATAATTTTTGTTTTTTGGCTCCATATCGACCACGGCTGCCGCGGCGAGAGCACTAGAAACTTTCAATAATAACTAATAATTTAAAGGGTAAATTGTTAGAAAACATTGACAAAGTTTTTCGCTGCAAAAAACGCATTGGCCAAAGAATCTTCGACATTTGTATAGTCGCCTGCAATATCTGACATATATATGCGGTTTTCTATAATATGTGTGCAACTAACTGACATATCTGTAAAGTTTTTTGCAATATGTATGCAGTTTCCTGCAATATGTCCCGTTGTAAAATTTATATCTTCAATCCAAAGTGAGGAAAATGAAGATGCATTATGTAAGTCAGGGCAGTTAAACGAGCCAAACGAGACAAGATTTAGGTTGTTCGCTTGGCTCGTTTATTTAAACAAGCTCAAAAAATTGTTCAGGTTTGATTCGTTTATTTGTTGAACGAGCCCCAACTTGCTTTCACCGAGTTCGAGCCGAGTCTCAAGCTTTATCAAGCCTATTCAAAATCTAAAAAATAACTATAAATAAGTTTTAAAATATGTGGAAAAAACATATTGATGCATAATATTATTTTTGACAACCTGAGTGCGAGAAATATTGTTGTTATTACTAAATGAACGAGTTAATTCTTATTTAAAAGCTTGTCGAAATATAAATTCTTTGATATTGTATGCATAACAATACTGGAATAAAATATTTACGACCATCCAAATTTCAAGTTCATATTGACGAGATAATAAATATCATATGAATTTAAGAAAGCGAAACAATTTTATTATTTCTACTAAATACTAATTAAGCCATAAACTATTCTAGCATACATGAGTCCTAAACGAGCCAAGATTAAACACGAGCCAAGCTCAAACATGCTATCTTTATGTTTGCTCGTTCATTTATCGAGCTTAACTTTATATTCAAGCTCGGCTTGTTTAACTATCAAAGAGTTTGAGTGAGCTTTTATCACGCCAATCCAAGCTGAACTTCCGATCTTCAAGCTTTTTTAACAACCCTAATGATAGTTGGATGGAAATTTTGCCCCACCCACACCCTGATAGGAATGAGAATTTGACCATTGACGAGGGCACGGGGCAGAGATGGGGAATAACTAAATAGTAGGGACGGAACGGGAATGGTATTAGCTCCCACTGCTCTGTCCCGTCTCGCAATATAGATAATTATGCATATTATTTACATTGTATATTAATTTTCACTTTCCCATTATAATCTTAAACACTTCCTCACTAGGTAAGACGAGGATGGGGAGATTTTTTGGCCCCGGAGGAGCATGGGGCGTGATAGGATGAGATTTCACAACTATGGAGTAGTGACGGGATAGGCAATACCCCGCCCCTCTAGCCCCATTGCCATCCCTATATGTCACCCCCAAAACTTACTTATTTTTAAACATCACTATCAAAATTTTGATATTGCATATATCGTCTTTAAAACTTTCAAGTTATTCAAATTTCTCTTTGGGGCTAATTTTCGAATGGAAATACTCCTTTTCCAACATTAATAGCGTAAAGGTGAAGTCCAGGTTTGGTTTTGTAAAGAAATTAAGGGTTTTATTCAGTCTAGTGGATTGAATAAGGTGAATCTGGAATATAGAAAAGGAGACCTAAAGAGAGGATACTAAGAAATAAATAAGCTAATTGTAATTTTCTATTTCATAAACTCACAATCTTACTTAAGCTAATCCAACTTCAGTTAAAAAAATTTACGCTGAAAGCTAACAAAGATAACTTTTAGATAATCGTGTTGTTATCTGATTGATTGAGTGACAATATTTTGACTTTTTTTTTGATAATTTGTATATTTTCGGATGATTTTTGAATAACTTATGTTTTTGGGTTGATATATGCAATATCGAAAGTCTGAGAATGATATTTAGAAAGGTTTTTTACTAAATAGTCCATCAATACTTGGCTAATTACTAAAACCCTTGCAATACATGATAATTACTATTTACTTCCCCAAAACTTTGAATAAATTACTAAAAGGTCCCCCGACTTGCTTTTCTTTCATTCTGTCAGACATCTAATGGAGGGATGTCGGGACTAGGGTTTTTGTCACGTCCCGCTTCCCAAAATACGGAAAACGATGGATGACTAGGCCAGCCATGCTCCTACGGTCAGGGAAACATCCCGCCGTAGTCATACTTCGGCTTCTAGCATTACATGGTAATCAGTAGATAAAGCACAGTAGTAAAGGAATCACATCACTAATTTATTACATTAATAATCCATTGTTCACAAATTACAGATAACAAGAACAATTACTAAACCAAGTTCAAACTCACGATCACTTTTATGGAAAGCAGTAAATGAAGAAAGTACACCAGACTATATCTCCATGAACTCGAAGGGTAGATCCGTCTCCTGTGCTGGTCCTTCCACGGAATCTGAGCATGCATACTCAGGTCGTCAGAGCGACACAATAACAATATTATTATAAATAAGATGAAACAGGTAAATGAGGTAATACTAGTGTAAGAACAATGCAAGTAATCACTATGTCACTATATGATGCAGAATATGTTCTGTGTCCCTATCAGTCTCTAGGTCATGTTTGAAATCGCATAGTGGAAGGAGGATCATGTTTAACAGGAGTCTCGTACATACCCGAGACAACGGCCCACATGCCCGGGACATAACCCTGTCAGCCGGATCGCTAGATCCTACCTAATATATATATATATCACTGCTCGAATGACCATCCTCTAAAACACGGTCCCGCTAAATACGATTCTCTTTCCATTTCGATTTCCCCTTTATCCCCAGGTTTACACTATTTGTAATCTTGATTCAGTCGTGTACAAGTATACCAATGGCACGGTTTTATCACTGCTCACTGTATCAATCACTGTCACGAATATTCACTTCCCATTGGTATACTCGTCACTTCTAAACCAACATCAACCACGCACTATATTGCAATGTCCACTGACTCTAACACGCACTAACACTAAGCATACGGCAAATGGGGTATGATATATGTATGTATGCTATCAATAAGCTATGTATGTTATGAATCAACATGCATGTCATTAACTTACATAAATTACATAAATTAATATGTTAAGAATTCAGCAAAATGATACAAGTAAGATAAATAGAACGCTCAGTCTGCAATTCATCAAAATTAGTTTCAGTTCAATCGGAATTTCGGTCTTCAAGATACAGCTGTTTCATTTTAAGTGCTCGCGGCTGGAAATTCAACTTCAGAACTGAACATCCGTTTCGCGACACGAATTGCACCCAGTTGGGTTCAGATTTTAACGATGCTACAGTTGAATGAAATCTAGGGTTTCCAATAGATTATTCAACGCAATAGACGTATCCTCAATTGCATCTGTACGTTGAAAGTTACACACAGTTTAACATCAGTATATCACTTCTGAATCTGTTCTGGATAGTTATACATTCTGCCCTTTTATTTATAGTTAAAATAGAAAACGGCAATGAAACGGAATGGAACCACTTGTTTTGTTTAGCTAACAGAATTATCTTTAATCTAGTGCAGAGTTCCATAACATACGACTTCAGGAAACATAGTGACACATAATTTGGTACAGTACACAATAATCAGAGTCGCTCTGGACTGCAGTCCAGAGTCGCACTCCGATCGAAATATCATCGCAGTTACAGAACAGAAATCATTTGAAGTTTACATAGGGTTAAAGTTCGTCGAGTCGTCTTCGATTTAAGCCCTCGAACGTATCATTCCAATTTGTATATAATTTACGGTGATTTTATTCATTTTCAGATACGAGAAAAATTCTAGTTTTAACGGCATATTTGGGGGTATCAATTTTAGTCACTAACAATCGTATTTTCCAGTGATTTTTATACACGATACTTATCATTATGAGGGCCAACAGAAAACATTTATTTCCGTCAAATTAAACTATTATTTTCATTGGAGACTAGCATCGAACACATAGGTCACATAATATATCGGTAATTGGTAAATTTATAAACTATATGATTTAGGTTTGTACCACAACTATATTAGCATGTAGCAAGTAAACACTTGCCTGGAAATGTCTCAGGGTCGCACGGCAGCAGCGGCATCACGAACGCGTGATATACGCCATGAAACGGATTGCGCGAGCTTGGCTCGAGATACGGAATTTGCGTCGGAGTTGCCCGGAGCCGTCAAGTGCTTGCTGGAAGCGGAGGTGGTGCTCTGTGGTTGGCCTGAGACTTGCTGGGGTCGACGACGGTGCTCCGGAGGATAGCAACAGTGAGTTCGCAGCGTGGGGATATCGATTTAAGTTTGGCAGTTGGAGGGGGGGAGAGAGAGAGAGAGAGAGAGAGAGAGACTCGGTTGTGTAGGTGTAGGGGGGGTGTGAGTGTTGATGCTGATGACGAGGAGGTCGTAGGGTGGTCGGCGATGTGGTAGGGAGTTCGCCGGCGTCGAGGGTGCAAGGTGGCCGAGCTCGGTGCAGGGTTAGTGTGCAGGTGAGTTGGGTCGATGGAGGGTGGAGTCTTAGAAGGAGAAGGAAGGTGAATGAGGGGCTTTCGTCGTCGTGGGGTCAAGCGAAGTGATGGGGTGATCGCCGGCGGTGGAGGGTGCAGTGGGTTCGAGGGAAGTTGGGTGCTCGATGGGTTTTTGGAGGATGGAGAGAGGTGAAGAGATTTCTGAAAATGAAGGAGAAGAGAGAGATGAGGGCGTGAGGAATGAATGAGGGTTGAATGTCGTGGGTGAACGTTGCAAGAATGGAGGCGTGGGCGTGGGCGTGGGCGTGAGCTGCGGCGGAGGAGGCGTTCGCGAGCAAGAAAGGAGGGAGTTACCGTTGGAGGAGATGCACATGAGTGGGTCAGGTCGGGTGTTGAGGAGCGGGCTGGAGGAGTGGGTCGGGCTTGGGAGTAAAAAAAATCCTTTTAAAAAAAATATTCTGTGGGCTGACGGGAGAACGGGCCGGGGAAAAGAATTTTAATGTTAATTTTAAATTTGGATTTTGGTTGTTGGGCTGTGGGTTTAGGGAAATTAAAAGGTTAATTTAAATTGATTTTATTTGTTTTAGTTTTGGTTTTCCCAGTTGGTTTTAATTCTGGGTTTTGACTTTAAGGGTTAGGGAAATTATAAATATTGGGATTCAAGCAACCACCCTCTTAAAAAAATATACGAGGAACAAGTAAGTCTCTGGGATTTAGAAAATACGATAAACTTTTATTAAGATGGTAACGGGTATTTACATCATACCCCCCTTAATAAAAATTTCGTCCTCGAAATTTAACAAGGATACAAGGAGACAATATACTAAACAAAGAGATGTGGATAACAATCACGGATATCTTCCTCCCGCTCCCAGGTGGATTCTCCTGGGGAACGACCACCCCAAAACACTCAGACTAAAGGAATGACCTTATTCTTAGCACTTTCTCCCTGTGGTCGAAGATGGTAGTAGGCTGCTCCTCGTACGATAAATCGGTACCCAAAACTAGCTCCGAATGGTCCAGGACATGGCTCTCATCCCGAACATATCGCTGCAACTGTGACACGTGGAAGGTATTGTGCACACCAGCAAGCGATGGAGGCAAGGCAAGTCGATAGGCCACCTTTCCTACTCGCTCTAGCACCTCAAAAGGTCCGATAAAGCGGGGACTAAGCTTTCCCCGGCCTCCGAACCTGATAACTCCACGATTAGGGGAAATCTTCAAGAATACGTGATCTCCGACTTTGAATTCTAGTGCCCTCCTGCTGGTATCTGCCCAACTCTTCTGTCGATCCTGAGCCGCCTTGATACGCTGTCTAATCATTTGGACCTTGTCGACTGTCTGAACAATGAGTTCGGGGCCCAGTAATCTTCGTTCTCCCACATCATCCCAACATACTGGGGATCGACACTTCCGCCCGTATAGTGCTTCAAAAGGAGCTATCTGAATACTAGCCTGATAACTATTGTTGTAAGAGAACTCGACTAGATGCAGATGGTTCTCCCAGGAACCCTGAAAGTCCAACATACAGGCTCTCAACATATCCTCGAGCGTCTGAATCGTACGCTCGGATTGTCCATCCTTCTGTGGGTGATAAGCGGTGCTGAATTTAAGGCGGGTACCCAAGCTCTCCTGTAAGCTCTTCCAAAAGTGCGACAAGAATCTCGTGTCCCGGTCTGACACAATGCTGACTGGAACATCGTGAAGTCATACAATCTCCTGCATATATCTTTCTGCCAGTGATTCTGTCGACTGTCCCACTCTGAAAGGTAGGAAGTGTGCAGCTTTTGTGAGGCGATCGACGATAACCCAAATGGCGTTATTTCCCCTAGGGCTCCGTGGTAAGGCCGTCACAAAATCCATGGTAATGTGCTCCCGCTTCCATTCTGGTATCGGCAGTGGTTGTAACAATCATACTGTCCTCTGATGTTCCACCTTCACCTGCTGACATACCAAGCACCTGGATACGAACCTCGCAATTTCCCGCTTCATTCCGTTCCACCAAAAGTGCTGCTTTAGGTCCTGATACATTTTAGTACCTCCTGGATGCACCGAATAAGCTGAACTGTGTGCTTCAGCCAATACTTCTTCTCGAACATCTCCCTTGGGTACGCAGAGTCTGCTACCGAATCTCAGAGAGCCATCTTCATGTATAATCAAATCCGTTCTCAGTCCAGCTTCCACTTGCTCTCTGAACTTTTGCAATCGAGGATCATCCGCTTGTGTAATCTTGATGCGATCCACTAGGGAAGATTGCACCTGCAGTTGCCAAAGTTGACTGAGTGCGTTCGGCGTAACGACTTCAAGTTCAAGCCTCTGAAAGTCCTCAATAATGCTCCTCTGATCGGTTAACATCATGACCGCTGGCTTGCGACTGAGCGCATCTAGTACAACATTCACCTTCCCCGGGTGCTACTGAAGGTCCAAGTCATAATCTGCCATCAGCTCTAGCCATCGGCGCTGCCTCATGTTTAGTTCCTTCTGAGTGAAAACATACTTCAAACTTTTGTGATCTGTGTACACCTCCACTTTCTCACCCAATAGATAGTGCCTCCAAATCTTCAATGCAAAGACTACCGCAGCTAACTCCAAGTCATGCGTAGGGTAGTTCTTCTCGTGGTTTCTCAGTTGTCGAGAGGCGTAAGTAACCACTCGGCCGTGCTGCATTAGGACACAACCTAACCCCTTCCCTGAGGCATCACTGTGTATCACCAAACCACCGGAATTATCTGGTACTTTAAGTATAGGCGCCGTGGTTAACTTCTGCTTCAGTGTGTCAAATACCTGAGTGCACTCCTCTGTCCATGTAAACGGCACGTCCTTCCTTATCAGCCTCGTCAATGGTTCAGCGATTCTTGAGAAATCTTGGACGAATCTCCGATAATAACCTGCCAATCCCAGAAAACTCCTGATCTCAGCCACTGACTTCGGCGTTGGCCAATCTCTGATAGATTCTATCTTTGCCGGGTCCACCGAGATGCCTTCGCCCGAAACGATATGTCCCAAAAACTGAACCTTATCGAGCCAGAATTCACACTTGCTTAGCTTCGCATACAGCTTCTCTTCTTGAAGAATTTGTAGGACCGTGCGCAAATGCTCAGCATGCTCTTCCCGGGTCTTTGAGTAGACAAGTATGTCGTCGATAAACACAACGACGAACGTGTCCAAGTATTTTGCGAACACCCTGTTCATCAAGTCCATGAATATTGCTGGGGTATTGGTAACTCCGAACGGCATCACAAGGAACTCATAATGTCCGTATCGGGTCCTGAAAGTCGTCTTGCATACATCCTCGGCTACTACTCTGATTTGATGATATCCAGAACGGAGGTCCAACTTCGAGAACACCTTGGCTCCACTTAGCTGATCGAATAGGTCGTCAATGCGCGGGATTGGGTACTTGTTCTTTATTGTGACCTTGTTCAGCTCCCGATAATCTATACACATTCGCAGCGATCCATCCTTCTTCTTTACTAACAGAACTGGTGCACCCCACGGTGAAGCGCTTGGCCGAATAAATCCCTTCTCCAATAGTTCTTCAACCTGCTTCTTCAATTCCGCCAAATCAACTGGTGCCATTCTGTATGGGGCTCTGGATACTGGGGCTGTACCTGGAGTCAAATCGATTGAGAACTCCAAAATTCGAGTAGGTGGTAGACCTGGTAGATCTTCAGGAAATACGTCCAGAAAGTCCCGAACAATTTCTGGGACTGGGCTCTTATCAATCTCCATAGCTGTCAGCTCTTTAGGCTTTGCTCTGTACTTGGCTGGTTCCAAAGATTCACTTCCGCCCTCGAAAATAAACTCTGGATGATTGGGAATGCGGAAGATCACATTCCTTACACGACAATCGATAACTGCATGGAACGTGCTCATCCAATCCATCCCGAGAATTGCGTCGTAACTGCCTGTCGCAATCAGAAGGAAATTCGCATAGAATTCCCTGCCACACACTACAACAGGGCATACTCTACATTCTCGACTAGATATTATAATGTCATTACCCGTATGAATTTCCCATCCCTTGGTTAGTGGTTCATGTGGTATTGAGTGTGTATCAGTGAAATGCTCAGACAAGAAACAATGCGATGCTCCCGAATCAAATAGTACTCTAGCTGGCAAGGAATGTACAAGTAGAGTACCTGTAACAACGTCTCCTGACGCCTCTACCTGCTCGGGGGTCAAGGTGAAAGCCCGTCCCTGACCGCGACCTGTAAAGGGTTGCCTCTGCTCCTGTGGCCTCTGCTGTGGCGGTCCAGAACCTCCCTATATCTCTGCTCGCTCAGGGCAACTGCTAATCTTGTGCTGACTGGATCCGCAAATCAAGCACTGTCCCTTGGCACGGCGACAGTCCTTCTGGGTATGCCCACCTCTACCACAATAGCCGCAAACTACGCCCTGTCTCTTGGGGCGATGCTGTGGTACGAACGGGCGCTTCATTTGTGTCGTTCCTGCTCTGTGAACCGGTATAGCTCCTCGAGAAGGCGCGTGGGTACGTGCTGGAACGACTGGGGGTCTCCTGAACTTGTTAATCAATTTCTCCTGAACTCTCGCCGCGTTGAGTACTTGTGCGAAAGTCTGTAAATCCAACGATGCAATCAACTACTGCAACTCGAAATCTAGCCCCTGAAGGAAGCGTCTGGCCCTGGTGGCCTCTAATTTGACCATGTATGCAGCAAAGCGGCTCAGACGGTTGAACTCTGCCGCATATACGTCCACTGGGCGTCCATTCTGCTTCAAAAGAATAAACCTTTCCTCCATTTCTGCCTTGGCTGTGGAAGGAAAATAATGATCTAGGAAGCACTCCTTAAACTTGCTCCATTCAATCGGCCCGTCAAGTCTGCTTTCTTCCACCGACCACCATGTACGGGCTTCGTCTTCCAATTGTATCTTTATCACGTCCACCCTATCTTCCTCTGGAACCCTGGCGACTGTCAATAAATTCTCCATGTTCACCAGCCATTGCTCAGCCTCAAGGGGTTCAGCTAGCCCTGTGAATGCAGTTGGGTGTAACCGTCGGACTCTGATACCGTACCAGCCCTAGCATGATAAGCTGGTGGAGCAGCGCTCTCGGGGGAGGCAATGAGTGTGGAGGGTCCTCCTGCGGCGGTAATCGCCCTTAGTCCCTCAGTGAGTAAATCTGTCTTCCTCTCCTGAGCTTCCGCGAGAGTGGTCAGTGCACTAAGTATTCTTTCCATGCGGTCCTGAGAGCTGGAGTCTGAGGAGGGGTCGTTCGGGGACGTCATATCACTGGAAGATTCAAAGGATAAGATTAGATTCAAGGATGAAAATCAAGAGTAGTGAAACAAGAATAACGTAATACCGTATAGTTAATGTTATCCCTTGATACTAAACACGGCTCTGATACCAACTAAACCATGTCATGCCCCGCTTCCCAAAATACGGAAAACGATGGATGACTAGGCCAGCCATGCTCCTACGGTCAGGGAAACTTCCCGCCGTAGTCACACTTCGGCTTCTAGCATTACATGGTAATCAGTAGATAAAGCACAGTAGTAAAGGAATCACATCACTAATTTATTACATTAATAATCCATTGTTCATAAATTACAGATAACAAGAACAATTACTAACCAAGTTCAAACTCACGATCACTTTTATGGAAAGCAGTAAATGAAGAAAGTACACCAGACTATATCTCCGTGAACTCGAAAGGTAGATCCGTCTCCTGTGCTGGCCCTTCCACGGAATCTGAGCATGCATACTCAGGTCGTCAGAGCGACACAATAACAATATTATTATAAATAAGATGAAACAGGTAAATGAGGTAGTACTAGTGTAAGAACAATGCAAGTAATCACTATGTCACTATATGATGCAGAATATGTTCTGTGTCCCTATCGGTCTCTAGGTCATGTTTGAAATCGCATAGTGGAAGGAGGATCATGTTTAACAGGAGTCTCGTACATACCCGAGACAACGGCCCACATGCCCGGGACATAACCCTGTCAGCCGGATCGCTAGATCCTACCTAATATATATATCACTGCTCGAATGATCATCCTCTAAAACACGGTCCCGCTAAATACGATTCTCTTTCCACTTCGATTTCCCCTTTATCCCCAGGTTTACACTATTTGTGATCTTGATTCAGTCGTGTACAAGTATACCAATGGCACGGTTTTATCACTGCTCACTGTATCAATCACTGTCAAGAATATTCACTTCCCATTGGTATACTCGTCACTTCTAAACCAACATCAACCACGCACGATAATGCAATGTCCACTGACTCTAACATGCACTAACACTAAGCATATGGCAAATGGGGTATGATATATGTATGTATGCTATCAATAAGCTATGTATGTTATGAATCAACATGCATGTCATTGACTTACATAAATTGCATAAATTAATATGTTAAGAATTCAGCAAAATGATACAAGTAAGATAAATAGAACGCTCAATCAGAAATTCATCAAAATTAGTTTCAGTTCAATTGGAATTTCGGTCTTCAAGATACAGCTATTTCATTTTAAGTACTCGCGGCTGGAAATTCAGCTTCAGAACTGAACATCCGTTTCGCGACACGAATTGCACCCAGTTGGGTTCAGATTTTAACAATTCTACAGTTGAATGAAATCTAGGGTTTCCAATATATTATTCAACGCAATAGACGGATCCTCAATCGCGTCTGTACATTGAAAGTTACACACAGTTTAACATCAGTATATCACTTCTGAATCTGTTCTGGATAGTTATACATTCTGCCCTTTTATTTACAGTTAAAATAGCAAACGGCAATGAAACGGAATGGAACTGCTTGTTTTGTTTAGCTAACAGAATTATCTTTAATCTACTGCAAAGTTCCATAACATACGACTTCAGAAAACACAGTGACACGCAATTTGGGACAGTACACAATAATCAGAGTCGCTCTGGACTGCAGTCCAGAGTCGCACTCCGATCTAAATATCATTGCAGTTACAGAACAGAAATCATTTGAAGTTTACATAGGGTTAAAGTTCGTCGAGTCGTCTTCGATTTAAGCCCTCGAACGTATCATTCCAATTTGTATATAATTTACGGTGATTTTATTCATTTTCAGATACGAGAAAAATTCTAGTTTTAACGGCATATTTGGGGGTATCAATTTTAGTCACTAACAATCGTATTTTCCAGTGATTTTTATACACGATACTTATCATTATGAGGGCCAACAGAAAACATTTATTTCCGTCAAATTAAACTATTATTTTCATTGGAGACTAGTATCGAACACATAGGTCACATAATATATCGGTAATTGGTAAATTTATAAACTATATGATTTAGGTTTGTACCACAACTATATTAGCATGTAGCAAGTAAACACTTGCCTGGAAATGTCTCGGGGTCGCACGGCGGCAGCGGCGTCACGAGCGCGTGATGTACGCCGTGAAACGGATTGCGCGAGCTTGGCTCGAGATACTGAATTTGCGTCGGAGTTGCCCAGAGCCGTCAAGTGCTTGCTGGAAGCGGAGGTGGTGCTCTGTGGTTGGCCTGGGACTTGCTGGGGTCGACGACGGTGCTCCGGAGGATAGCAACAGTGAGTTCGCAGCGTGGGGATATCGATTTAAGTTTGGCAGTTGAAGGGAGAGAGAGAGAAAGACTCGGTTGTGTAGGTATAAGGGGGTGTGGGTGTTGATGCTGATGACGAGGAGGTCGTAGGGTGGTCGGCGATGTGGTGGGGAGTTCGCCGGCGTCGAGGGTGCAAGGTGGCCGAGCTCGGTGCAGGGTTAGTGTGCAGGTGAGTTGGGTTGATGGAGGGTGGAGTCGTAGAGGGAGAAGGAGGGTGAATGAGGGGCTGTCGTCGTCGTGGGGTCAAGCGAAGTGATGGGGTGATCGCCGGCGGTGGAGGGTGCAGTGGGTTCGAGGGAAGTTGGGTGCTCGGTGGGTTTTTGGAGGATGGAGAGAGGTGAAGAGATTTCTGAAAATGAAGGAGAAGAGAGAGATGAGGGCGTGAGGAATGAATGAGGGTTGAATGTCGTGGGTGAACGTTGCAAGAATGGAGGCGTGGGCGTGGGCGCGAGCTGCGGCGGAGGAGGCGTTCGTGAGCGGGAAAGGAGGGAGTTACTGTTGGAGGAGATGCACAGGAGTTAGTCGGGTCGGGTGTTGAGGAGCGGGCTGGAGGAGTGGGTCGGGCTTGGGAGTAAAAAAATTCCTTTTAAAAAAAATATTCTGTGGGCTGAGGGGAGAACGGGCCGGGGAAAAGAATTTTAATATTAATTTTAAATTTGGATTTTGGTTGTTGGGCTGTGGGTTGAGGGAAATTAAAAGGTTAATTTAAATTGATTTTATTTATTTTAGTTTTGGTTTTCCCAGTTGGTTTTAATTCTGAGTTTTGACTTTAAGGGTTAGGGAAATTATAAATATTGGGATTCAAGCAACCACCCTCTTAAAAAAAATATACGAGGAACAAGTAAGTCTCTGGGATTTAGAAAATAGGAAAAACTTTTATTAATATGGTAACGGGGATTTACAGTTTTAAAGGCTCCAAACCACTCTCCTGCATCTAAATTCCTAAGTTCGGCCCCAATCAATGGAAAACCTAATTTTGATTTAGGGCTGGACTTAGAAATTTTAGATGTAGGAGTGTGGTTTGGAGCCTTTAATACCCTAATCCCAACATCCTTCCATTAGATGTCTAATAGAATGAAAGAAAGACAATCATTTTAACAACTCGGGGAATCTTTTAATAATTATTCAAAATTTTGGGAGAGTAAATAGTAATTATCGAGTATTAGAAGGCTTTTAGTAATTAGCCAAGTATTAAGAGACCATTTAGTAAAAACCCTATTTAGAAATAAGTAAGTTTTTGGGTAACATATAGAAAAAAAAAACTATTACAAGTTATTCAAAAAAACTCTCAAAATTATCAAAAGCACCTCGGTGATCTTCCAATGTCAATTTTTTTAACTCAGCTTGGATTAGCTTAAGGTAGGATAGTGGGTTTATGAAACAAAGAATCACAATTACACTAGTAGAAATTATACACATTAGGGACTATGCATTAGAAACCGTATTAATAAAAACAGTCTCTAATGTACTATTAGCGACCGTATTTAAAAAATGGTCACAAGAGAACGGTCGCCAATACATTGCATACCGTTGTTTAAGTATTAGCGATCATTCTATAATGGTCGCTAATACTTAGCACCGATAAGCAGATCGAACCCATCTTCCTTCTCCCATTCTTCATTGCGGCCGAGAGAGGTAATTCCTCCCCTTTCCTCATTTTTTGCCGATTTGGCTCAAAAAGATTTGTCAATTTTAATCCATTTTTTGTTTTTAAGAGGGTGTTGTTGTTCTTCCTGCTGTTAAAGCTTACAATCACGATTCATCATTCAAAATCCGGTCCAAGGTAAGGGGTTTCCTCCTACTGCTAATAATTTTTTCAATTAGGTTATGCAATAGTGAATAGATAATGATGATAATGGTTGATTTTCTGTGAAAATTGAAAATATGAACGTGAAAGTTGATAATTTGAAACATTAAAAAATTTGTAAACCCTACTTAACAAATCTTAAAAACCCCTAATGAAAATTTATAAGCACTAAATAACAACCCCTAAAAAAGTTATGATTAGAAAGTAACAAACCCTAAAATCTCTAATGAAAACTTATAAACCCTAATTAACAATCCTTACAAAAAAATGGTAACTACTTATAAACCCTAATTATCAAAATAATTAAGAGAACCTTAATTACAAACTATTAAAATCTTAACTAATTATAAAAAATTCAATGTTAACACTAATTAATATATAACATTAATTAATTACACTAATTAAGAAACCTTAATTAGTTTGTGATATATTAGTGAACTGAGACCCTAATTAAAAACGATTAAATAGAAACTTAAGGGATACCCTAAAATTATGATTTGAAATTTTAATAGGGTTTTATTTTCATTTAATTAGTAAGTTTAAGATCGAAAAGCCTTAAATTTATTTAGAATCGACCTATAATTTTTCATCTAACAATTGGTGTATGTCAAATCTTTTAACCGTCGAATTGATAGGATCACATTATATTTTTGCAAGAGTTGAGCTTCTTGTTCAATTTTTTCAAACGTATGTGTAGTATTCAACGAGAGAATTTGACATACAGTAACTGTTGGATTTGTCTAGTTTGGACATGTTACGAATGCAACAAGACCCACATCTCACATCCTCCTGTATTTTCGTCCATTTCGAGAAGTTTCGACAGTGCTTTCCACTTATTTCCCGTGTACATATTTATATACAAACACGGGGGACATGGGGAAAGTGCTGCCGAAATTTTCTCAAAATGGATGAAAAACAGGAGGAAGTGAGATGTTAGTGATGCATTCATAATGGGAATTATGACCTTTAGCCCTTACAACTGTGAAACTAATTATCCATCCTGACCTTTCGCCCTAACTTACGCCAACCTTAAATGTTATCAGATGCTTTGATGCATCCACACTGTTAAATCTAATTTAAGACTTGAAAATTTATTTAATGATGATCTTGTAATAAACTCTTAAAATATGCTAAACTCATATTATTATATGTATGATCACAGATGAGAATTCTTCCAGATAAATCATTTTTGCTCATGGAGAGAAAAGATAGATATAGTATGAGAAACACCCGATTTAAAGATGGACTTAAAGACTTTTTAGACTACGCGAAGATGAACCCAAAGCATAGCATAGACAGACTCATGTTCTGTCCTTTTAAGAAATGTAAAAATAGAGAATTTCCTCGACGTGAAAAGATAGAAGAACATGTGTATGAAAAAGGTTTTGAACCAAACTCATACATTGGAATTACCATGGCGAGGGATACTTGACGAAGAAGTGAGGACGTATAATGAGACCGCAGCTTCACAATCTAAGTTGCCGACGAGTGACAAGATAGATGACATGCATGAGATATTGGAAGATTTATTTTCCGGCGAGAAAATGAATGATGTCAACCCATCTGAAGACGCCGCCGGAGTAGAGGAATTGAGGAAACTTCTGGAGAAAAACGAACAAGATCTATATGAAGGTTGTATGCAATTTAGTAGACTGTCCTTTGTAATAAGGATCCTCCATCTGAAGATGATTAGCGGGATGGCTAACGAGCACTTCGATGTACTTCTTGATCTCTTATGCAAGGTAATTCCCGAAGAAAAGGAGAGCATTCCAGAGAATCATTACCAGGCAAAAAATATTGCCAAGACACTTGGTTTCTCATATAAGAAGATCGATACATGTTCTAACGACTGTGTGTTGTATTGTAAGGATTATGCGTCTCTCAATGTGTGTCTCACCTGCAACTTGTCTAGGTGGAAAGATTTTAAGCGGAATTCAATCGCAGAAACATCCGACGTTAAAAAAAGAGCAAGAAAATAGCAGCTAAACTCCTTCGCTATTTTCCTCTGGCTAAGAAGTTGCAAAATTTATATATTTCAAAAGACATGGCAAAAAGCATGCAATAGCATTCTGGTCGTCGGATCAAAGACGGGAAGCTGAGGCACCCGGCTGATGCAGAAGCATTGAAGAGATTACACGGTGTGGATCATTTTGGAGATGAGCCAAGAAATATACGTATAGGTTTAGCAACTGACGGGTTCATACCTTACGGACTCATGAGCTCTAGTTGGTCTACATGGTCGGTCTTGCTTCTGCCTTACAATATGCCTTTCAGAATGTGTATGAAGCAACCGTATATGATTCTTTCCTTATTAATCCCTGAAAAATATTCACCTTGCCAGAACATCGATATCTATATGGAATCTTTAATTGAAGAGCTGATAGAACTCTGGGAAAATGGAGTAGAGACATATGATGCGTATGCTGAGGAGAAGTTTAGAATGCGAGCGATTATTATTTGGACAATCAACAATTTTCCAGCATACGGCATATTATCTGAATGGTCTACCTAGGAGAACATGTCCATCGTGTGGTCTTGATTACATGCTAAGCAGCTTAAAACACGTGGTAAGTTTTTCTACTGGTTGTATCGTAGGTGGCTATCGGCGAACCATCCATACAGAAAAAATGGAAAATAGGTTTGATGGAACAGTGAAAGTGGGTGAAGTATCAAAACAGTTGTCGGTGATAGAGATTTTTGAACAGATATCAGCGTGTCAACTCCAGTAAGGATCTAATCATTTTAACTCAGATGATTTCTTGAATAAACAAAAAAACGGAAGCGATTTGAAAATAATGAATTGTTAAATGTGTGGAAGAAGAAAGGTATATTATGAAATCTTCCTTACTAGAAACATCTGTTGATTTGACATAACATTGATGTCATGCATGTAGAAAAGAATGCATTTGATAATATTTCTGGTACATTGGTACAAGACGATTCTAAATCCAAGGATAGGATGAGTGCTCATGGGTGTTTGGAGGAGCTTTGAATCCGACGGGAATTGCATCTGGCATTTTATGATGACGATGTCAATGAATTACCAGTTTCGAGCCACACAATGTCGAAATTGGCTATGAAAAGCTTTTGCGAGATGCTAAAGAGCATCAAAACCCCTGATGGTTACTCCTCTAACATATCAAAGAGTGTGGAAGTCGATCCACCAAATCTCTTAAATCTTAAAACTCACGATTGTCATATCCTTCTGCATCAATTACTTTCAGTGGCTCTTCGACATATTTTGCCATCCGATGTCACCAAGAGTTTGATAGAGTATTGTGAATTTTTCAACAAACTTTATTCTAAAGTGATAGATGTAACCGAATTTGAGGAATTGCAAAGGAGTGATGTTGAAACACTCTGCAAGTTGGAGATGATATTTCCACCGTTTTTCTTCACAGTCATGGTTCATCATACGGTGCATCTAGCCACAGAGGTAATGATTACTGGACCAGCCTCATATCGGTAAATGTATCCAGTAGAAAGGTAATTAATTTTTAAGTTAATTTTGATATTTAATTCATTATAATATACACATTCGTCTTAAATATTCGTTAACGTTTCAGATATTTGGGATTCTTGAAACGGCAAGTGCGCAATTGAGCTCGACCGGAAGGGCCAACAGCCGAGAGTTATTGTGCCAACGAATGCCTCAAATTCACTTCTAGTTACTTACATGGAGTTGAAACAAGATTAAATCGTCCCCCTCAAATTTATGAGGACCAATTGTCCCATCCACAAGTGGAGGATCGAACTTATCAGAGGGATTGGCTCGACCAAGCATATACGTATATCCTTCATAACTCTGAAATTACTGCTGATCACAGAAAGTATATAAATTAAAACTTTTAATCGCGTTAATGTTTTGTGTTTGTGTGTGTATGCCTAAATAGATAATATTGTTATTCTTTTAGCTGACATATTTAAGAACTTACAACCGCGATTATCGGAAAAGGCGCTAATTGGAAGATTAATCAAGAACATAAGAAACACTTTACGCGGTTGTTCCGTAAACACGTACGTAGCTCTTATAGATTTCACGTATCACATGCATATATCACATATATCTTATACATTTTACGGGTAAATACATTATAGATTGAAGATGGCATAGCAAAAGGGATGTAATTCCTGGATGTAATTGTACGACTATCTAAAAATCCTAATGCAAAAGTGAATCAATATGGTTCATATTGCATCAATAACCTAAAATTTCTTACTGCTGAGAAGTTGACTGCCCAAAATAACAACATTTATTGTCCATTCGAGCAAACGTGATTCGCAAGTTCCCGTGATCAAAGACCGCGGGATGGAAAAAAAGAATACTATGGTCAGGTAGAGAACATATTAGAGATAATCTATGGGAGTAACAAGCAAGAACAATTTGTTATGTTCAAAGTTCATTGGTGTGCTTACATCCAGAAAGATGAGTATGGTTTTCAGCTTGTTAATCTCAAAAAAGAAGTTTACCATGACGATAAGTTCATATTAGATTTACAAGCTGAACAATGCTTCTATATCAAAGATCTTAATCATGAAAATATTTGGATTGCACTGTGGGTACCGCCTAAATCCTTATACCATAGTTCTATCGATGATGGTGACATTGAAGACGTAGATTCGATTGATATATGAAAAAAATTTACGGTTGTGTGTGTGTGTATGTAATAAACTCTGCAGTTGCAAACACTTATAAACAATTTAGATATGAAAAACTTTGGAGATCTAATCACTTATAATCTATTGATATGTTACTTTAATGATTTATACATTTTATATATTTTGTATCGTCCTAACTTGCATGAAACAGATGCCGCGAAAAGGCATGTTCAGCAAGTTTGCTAGAATTTTATCAGGAAAGAAAAAAGATCGATCTGCTTCCTCTTTGACACAGACTGATCCTGAGATCACAGAAGGTATATATTATGAGTTTTAAATAAGTGTGTTCAAAATATTTTTTCATTTAACTATTGATTGATTATAATAAATTAAAATGTGCATACACATCTGATCAGGAGCCTACAGGTACATCAGTGCAGGATGATCCATATGCACACATAGATGAGCAGTGCACGGACCTGGATAGCGAGGAGGGGATGTTCACGGATCCCGTTACGGATAAGCTTACTCATTCATTGCCTCTTCCAAGAGATTTGCAAAATATAAAAACTTCTCGAGATAGGGACAATGTGAGGGCACGGGCGAGGGGGGATGTTGCTCGTCCTCAAATGGATACGGTAATAAAGACGACATTAGCAAGTATCGCTCAGGTAAAGGATGCGGGGGATAATTTGGCCCGGTTTGAACACCACAAAAGAGGTGTTGCCAACGAGAATACCAAATTTGATATGAAGGGAAAAGGACAATTCTGGTATGAAAAGGTAGGAAGCACGTATGTCAAGGCAAGTGGGATACCCATTTTAATAGTTATATTGGTATTCTCGTCCGAAACATGAAATGGTGGAACGCGGGGTTCACGTTTGCAGACAATCCCTGGAAAACCTATGTATGGATTTGGCGCTCACTTTTAGTAATGCATAACTGAATTAAACATATGTCAACATTACATGCATACTTTTTATATGGTATTAATATAGTAGTCAATATACTTATTAAATTGTATTACAGAAACATTTCTTCTTGGAAGACGACATGAACGGACATTGGAAGTATGTCTGGCATGAGATGGGTGGAGTATTCAAGAGATGGCATCAAAAATTGAAAAAAGGTTTCTAGGAGTCCAATAGATTTACGGTGGATTGGGAACTGTTTGGCGCTCTTCCCTCTATCATTCTTGGGGAGCAGTTTGCTTTTCTCCTAATTTATTGGATACACCCGATGCGAAGGTAATTAAAAATATACTTAATTGATTTTAACACCGCGAATTTAGATTAGTCTACTTTATATTATGATATGTTGTCTTCTAAATATGCAGGCAGAATCATAAAGAAATAAGCAGAACCGAGGGAAATATACGGAAAAGTATTATGGTGGATCGGTTCCTATTGACCAGTATAGGTCTACATTGGTGAGTTCAACTTTAATTACATATATGTTTGATTTTTTAAGTTTATCGTTGCATATAATCATATATTCGGTACAGGAGAGGGCTGGAAGAAATCCGAGCCTTGCTGAGACTTGGGAAGCGGTGCACATTAGGGAAGGCATAACAGAAGAAAAATTGGAAATAGCCTCTTAATATATGATGAGATTGCATTTGTAAATTCTTCTAAGTAATTACACCCAATTGTTAACTTCGCAATGAAAGTAATTAATTAATGTTTTATTTATGGAAGTCGGGGCTCGAGGAGGCGGAGAGGGGCTATCGGAAATCAAATCCCGATTTTTCGGCCTACAATCCTCTTCGTAGGGATACCGAGCTATCTATATTAGATCAGATTTTCCCTCGCTCAAGGGAGCAAGACCGTTTTCCCGTTTTAGGTGGCTCCGTTGGTCTTGTGCGGTCGGGTTCAGCCAGAGAACCTTAAAGTTTGTCGACCGCTCGCTCCATCCCATCTCTTGCTGAGACACCGGAGGTGATGGCGCTATGGGAGGAGCTCAGGAAGGAGCGTGAAGAAAACATGAAATGGAAAGCTGATATGGATAACTGGAGAAATCAATTCTCGCAACAACATGGTCTGCCTTCGCAACCGTGGTCAGCACAGGGTCCATAGCTGCCGCAGCCGACATATTACCCTCTTTCGATGCAGCGTGCGTATTACCCACCTCCATCACAAGGACTGTCGTAATCGTACTACTCTCCGCCTCCGCAACAGGGGTATTACCCTTGGTCTCCGCCTCCACAACAGGGGTCTTACCCTCCATCTCCGCAACAGGAAGGCTACTACAACCCTCAGCATCTGTCTTTGCCACTGGAACCCCTTTACCCTCAGCATCCGTCACAGGGAGGACCATGGACATTTTTTTCGCAAGAAGATATCGATCAAACGAATCGAGTTTTTGCAAGGCAAGGTTTGGGTGGCGATGATAACAATGGGAGTTAGCGAGGTAAGCATATATACATGTGTTAATTAGTGTAGCTAGCGCATTTAATTTTGAAAATTATGATTTGAGTATATGCAATTATTTATATCTTTGGATTTACAGGGTGCGCGGGGTTGATTGAAAAAGGATTGCGAGCGACTTGGAGAATTTTTCATATGGCATATGTATTGTATTGATTATATTCAAACAATGGATTTTTTTGTTAATTTGGAGTGTTTTTCATATCATTGGACGTATTGTCTTATTTATTACGATTGTAGTTCATATGTGTGTTGTTGAGATAATGAAATTGTTGGAAATTGGAGCTTATATCGTTTCTATATTTAGTTTGTGATCGAACGTTATTTTTAGCGTATTATATTGTAATTGAATGTATTATTGTATGCAATTTAGGATTCTCTATAAATTTTTTTCACGGTAAAAGGGTTTTAGCGGCCGTATAAGCTACAGTAACGGTCGCTAATACCCCCATCAGCGACCGTAGTTTACAGTTAAATTTCGTTGCATTGCCACGTGTTCATACATTAGGGACAATATGATACAGTCGCTAATAGCCCTTTAGCGACCGTATTTTTTAGAGATAGTTTAAAAACGATCGTGAATACACCTTATAGCGACCATCTTGTCAACGACGGTGTATTAGCGACCGTTTTATTAAAAAACGGTCCCTAATAAACATTAGTGATCGTATACTTATCTTTAAAGACCGTTTTAAACTCTCTCTAATGTGTACTGTATGGAGTGGTGTTAGCTTATTTCTCCCTTATTTTCCTCTCTGAAGGTCTTCTTTAATTTCTTTTATTCCAATTTCACTTATTGAATCCATTACACTGAAGATCTTTAATTTCTTAGCAAAACCAAAACTGAAATCCTTCTTTACACCATTAATGTTGGAAGGGCTATTAATTTTTTTTGGTTGCAAGAGTCTTGGCTCAATTATTATTATTGCTTATATTAGGGAGATCATCAATTAAATAATAAGGAGGGAGAATGGAATCGATTGCGGACTCCAAGTACCTCCGTAGGCTAGAGAAATACAATGTTTGGCCAAAGAGTGGCTAGCCTTGTTGTGATCTTTATGTTGATAATTAACAGATACATTTCGGTGTTCAGCGAGCAAGAATTTTGCTTCGTTTACCAGGTGCCTGAGCTTCCAATGAGGTTTTGCCAGGTGATCCGTAAGCCAGGATATCGAGTTAGCAGAATCGCCTTCTATAATTGCCGGAAGAAGGTTTGAGTCGCACGCCAATTTGATGCCTAATAAGAAAGCTCTAACTTCTGCATCTTCAGGATCGGTATTTTCATGTACATAAGCCTTGCTTGAGATGATAAAACCGGAACTATCTCTGGCTAATGCGCCAACGGCAAGTTTTATTGAGTCGGTGGCACCGTTGACATTAACTTTGAAAGTGTTTACCGATGGAGGACTCCAAATACGACGATTATCCATTACTATATTTTCAGATATGTCTCGATTAGCTTCAAGCTAGCGAGGCTTGAGAATTGTAGAAACTCTGTATTTGGGAGACCAACGAAGCCGGTGTGAGTGATGGTCTACCAAATACTATGTCACGTTTGGACTTCCACAAAATCCAGCATATGGTCGCACAAAATTTAAAAAGATTGGCATCCGGATTATTGTGGGTGTTGAGCCAAACCTGGATCATGTCATCCGAAAATTATAGTTCAGGAAAGATATTTGGATAAGATGTATTTCAATTGTTAATGTGTATTTCATCTGAAAAGTATAGCTTGGAAAGATATTTGGATAAGTTACAAGATTTAGGGATAACACGTGGAATATCAAAATTTTGAATCCTCCTATTCAGAATTAAGTTAGTTTTGGGGTGATAGGTAGAAAAGGACCCATTTTAATATTATTTTATTTAGGGGGTACACTTTGTGACATGCATTTGATGTAAAAAGGTTTAGCTACAATAATTGTTGCTGTTTTTTTATGTGTTTTATAGCTCCATTATTTTCGAATCATATATATATATATATATAAAGGGTTAATGGAGGAAAGGTGTCATGGGAGAGAATTTCCTCTTATGGCGTCGGAAAAATGGACCCTATGATTTTTTTCGACACGATTGGCATACATCACATTCATCTTTATCATCTAAGATGTGAATACACCAAATTTCATGTGATTATACCATTTTTCACCGTTGATTTAGTTGGTGCAAAATTAATAGTTTACCAACAATAGAACTTTTCACATTGTTAATCCAACGGTGAAAAAGTGGTGGAATCACATGAAATTTGGTGATGCACATCTTAGATGATAACGATGGTGGTGGTGGATGCCAATCGTTGGAAAAAAAGGTGGACGTATTTTTTCGACGTCATAGGATGGTCTCTTTCCTCCATTATACTCTCTCTCTCAACGGTGAAAAGGTTGTAGAATCACATGAAATTTGGTGTGCCCACATCTTAGATGATAACGATGAAGATGATCGGTGCCTGCCGTCTTGCGCTATTTCAAACTCTATTGAAGAAGTTGTATTAAATAGCCATTGAAGTACTCTCCGACTCTCTTCTTTAATAACCACATGAAGCCTTCCGGCCTCCGGAAAAACCCTTTCTACAAGGGCTCGTAGTAGAGAAATTTCTCTACAAGCCCTTAGATGGGCTCTGAGATTCGTCTAAATCTTTTTTACGTATTACACAAATCTCAAATCCTATCCAAAAGCTTACAGCCGGCTTGCAGATAAATTTTATCAACGAACTCTTGGAAAGACTTTTTTCCCCCTCTACCCCCTCACCCGCGCGCGTGCGCGCGCTCACACAACCTCACAAACAAACAAAGCCCATATATACTGCCACCCTAGGACCAGTAGACCTAATCCTCCCAGTCTCCATTATTGCCCCTTAAGAATTTAAACCCCCTAACCTTCTCTCTCTCTCTCTCTCACACACCAAATGGCAAGAATACTAAACTTCACCTCTCTCTTCTCCAAAGTCGAAGCCACAACAACAACAACAACAACAACATCATCATCATCATCATCCTCAACAACAACAAAGTCATTTTCATCATCTTCTTCCTCTTCCTACTCTTCATGGGCCTGGCCTTCATGCAAGCATCCCAAAACCGACCCTTTCCGACGCAACGACGTCGAACATGTATACAAAACAACCAACTCAATCTTCTTCAATCATGACTCGACCGACTCATCCTTCACCAATCCATCAGAAGATCAGAGCTTATCAACTCTGTCCGAAGATGATTCGGAGACGATAATACGCGGCCTAACGAGATCCGATAGGCTTTTTTTCGAGCCCGGGGGCGACACAAGCTCAATATTAGATGAAGCTCATAATAGTATTAGTACTATTCCTTTCAAAGAGAGTTTGGTGGTGGCTATGGAGAGTGAGGATCCTTATGGTGATTTCCGAAAGTCGATGGAGGAGATGGTGGCCGCAAATGGGGCCAAGGATTGGGAGTTTCTTGAGGAGCTTTTGGTTTGGTACTTGAGGGTGAATGGGAAGAAGAATCATGGGTTTATAGTTGGTGCTTTTGTTGATTTGTTGGTTGGGCTTTCTTCTTCATCTCCACCTTGCATGTGAGATTATTGAGAAACATGAGGTTAAAGATGTTACTGTTATAACTTCTTGTTATGATTCTATGTCTTCTATCTCTTTTGAGATTGAGGAGGTGGAGGAAGGGAGTGGATCATGTTGAGGCTTTGGCTTGATTATTTGATCTACTAAAAGGATCATGGAAAAGTTTTTTTTTTTTGGTTCCCTTAATTTTCTTAATTTTTCTCCCTCTTGAAGAATTTGCAAGATTTGAAATATTTCATGATTTCAATGTATATTAGTAGGTTTATGTGAAAGTAAATTAAGTAAATTAATCCATTGTTAGTAGCTAGTCATCTCTCTCTCTCTCTCTCTCTCTCTCTCATGCACATGGTGTATTTAAGAAGGTTAAAATTTAATTAATATTTTATCCGTATTATTTTAACTTTTAAGCAATATATCTATACTCTTTTTAACTTTATTTAGTTAATTAGTTAATTTTGGTGTTTCAGTCAGTTCGCCATCTTTTGCTGATTTAATCAAAAGTAGAAGTTAAATATAATGTTAGTTAATTAGTCATTAATGCATGAGTTTAAGTATGATTGTTATAGAATGGATTCATGTTAATATATTAATGACATATATCAAAGAGGAGAAATTCGACTCTTATATTTTCTGTCAAAATATTTTTGGCTATATATCCATACATATTCAAGTACATATTATAATTCTTTTTGGCGTCAACTAGCAACTCGTTTTTCTCTTGATAGTCATTGCAAATATATATAATGATAGAATAAATGTAAGTGATCGGTAATATCTCTTTTTGAACACGGGATTCTCCCGGCTATAACTTGAGGCTGCAAAATAAAATTTTTGAAAACTTGTCTTAATTTAAATTTACATAAATTTCCATATGCATACAAATATTTCCAGCCATTTAAATTTTAAAGAGAATGCTCTTTTTAATTAATGACCTCAATGGACATTTTTATCCCCAAGCTGTAGCACGGATGATCTGTCCTTTTCAGATATTGGATTTGGTTGTAGAACAGCAATTCAGGGTGCTTCTGGTTATCCTTAGTTAGAATTATATTGTATGGTCAGCTTCATGCTTTCGGTATTGTATTTATATTGTTACAAAAGTATGTAACGGAACACTCTATTTTAGAAAAGGTGTAGTTGAAAGTACATGGGCTCTAACTGCGTGCAACCAAACACTCTTAATTAATGGCTTATTAGTATTTTGTATGTATGATGCATGATGCACATGTATATATTTTGAACAACATGTATATTCACTAGTAAAATAAGGGGTTGCCCCTACGGATAACAACATCCGTAGGGGCAGATAAAGTTTGGCCCTACGGATTAATCCGTAGGGCCAAACGGTTGCCCCTACCGTCCTTCCATATTTATTTAAAAATTATTAAATCTTAAAGTGTTGTTTGCCCCTACGGAGCCGCAAACCAAGCACCTACGGGTATATCCGTAGGGGCATCTAAATAGGGATTTAAGTGATCGATCTCTACGCTGATTATTTCTTATTCCCTTTATTGATCACAGTTGCGTGCGAACCCAAATCCCCAAACCCTCGATGTTCCCGCCGATCGCCATTACGGTTAGGGTTGAGGGTGGGGCTGAGGGGCTGCCGTTACGGTTGGGGTTGGGGTTCGGCAGGGGGTAGCGGTCGGGGTTGGGGTAGGGGTTGTGTGTCTCTGAGCACTTCTTGATTGGGGCTGGGGTTGCGGGCTGGGGCTCGGGCTGGGGCTCGGGCTGCAGCTAAGGCTGTGGTTGGGGTTGGGGCTCGGGCTCTGGCTGCGGTTAGCGTTAGGGTTGGGGCTGGGGCTCGGTCTGCGGTTGGGGTTGGGGTTGGGCAAGGGGCTGTTGTTGGGGTTGGGGTTAGGGTTGGGGTTGGGGTTTTGGATTTCAGGGTCTAAACTTTTTTCTTTGAATTGTTTTGTTTTGTTGCTGGTTCTTAGGTGAAGGGTGAATTTAGGGTTAGGTATTAGCTATCTGGTTGATCTTGGAACGCAATTTTGAAGATCAAAAATTTACTTTATAATTTGATCAGGTTTGAATTGTTGGGTTCTTGTCGTTTGTGTTGCAATATTAGTATTTTCTAATATTGTCTAATGAGATTGGAGGGCTTTGATATGCTCTACGATATGCATTTCTAACGATTTGTCCTGCAGTCTGGTACCAAGAACAACAAGTAACGAATAATAGAAAGGATAAGTCGTGTATTTAGGAAAAAGCAGAAAATGTTTTTTCTGACACCGTGTACCCAATTTTCCCACACACACCCTTTCACACATAAAGATTGGCAGAAGATATTTTTCTGGTAATATCTTCAGCATCATCGAGACTTAATTGCATTTGAAAGGAGAATATATATTCTTTCAACTTAAATTTATATTATATTCATCTTGTTTATTGATTTCTTTTCTATGTTACAGGTATGTATCTCAATCTCAAGTCTAATGCATCTTAGTTCTTTAATGCTCAATTCTCAAAAGAGCTTAGTTCTCCATAGGAGCTTAGTTCTCCAAGATAGGAGCATGCTCCTCCCCAAAATGCGCATATGCGCAAGCGCCATGTTTACTACGTGCAACGCACGTGTGCCCGCCATGCGCGCACCACGTGCAATGCACGTGCGCACCACATGAGAATATTTAATAATATTAAAAGGAGCTTAGTTCTCCAAGATAGGAGCATACTCCTCCCCATAATGCGCATACGCGCAAGCGCCATGTGCGCTACGTGCAACGCACGTGTGCCCGCCATGCGCGCACCACGTGCAATGCACGTGCGCACCATATGAGAATATTCAATAATATTAAAAGGAGCTTAGTTCTCCAAGTTAGGAGCCTGCTCCTCCCCATAATGCGCATATGCGCAAGCGCCATGTGCGCTACGTGCAACGCACGTATGCCCGCTATGCGCGCACCACGTGCAATGCACGTGCGCACTACATGAGAACATTTAATAATATTAAAAGGAGATACGTTCTCCGTAGGAGCTTAAGTCTAATGCATATACACGGATTTTCTCCTTTGTCAATAACTATCCCGTTCTTATATTTCTCAATATAGTAAGCATAACCTACAATTTATATGTTATACGGTCTAACATGGCCCATGAGTACGTCAGAGCTAAGGGCTGGATGTATGTGGATTGGAAACAACGTATCACTACTATAAATAAGGGTTTCCCCTACGGATTTATCCATAGGGACAACCCACTGCCCCTACGGATATATGCGTAGGGCGAAAAAATACCCCGTAGGTGCAAAGGCCGCAGGTGCAAGTTGAAACCCTGAACTTGCCCCTACGGGCTAATTCTTGCTCCTACGGATTTCTGTGTAGGTTCTGTTGCCCCTACGGAGTAGGCCGTAGGGTAAAAAAAGTTATATTATTTACGGATTTTTTTTATATATTAAATGTACCTATGGATATAACCGTAGGGCCATGTACTACCCCCTACGGATATCTACCTAGGTACCTATCTGAAGGGGCAGAATATCAGGAATCCTGTTAATTTTCCCCTACGGATAACGCCGTAGGGGCGAGGCCGTGGCCTCTACGGATATGTCCGTAGGGGCACTCCCAACCCCCGGTACTGAAATCATGGGGGAAATATCAGTTACTGCTGATATTGTGCCCCTACGGATATAACCGTAGGGGAAACATGTGTACCTACGGATTAATCCGTAGATACATATTGTCTGTATTTTTTTTCAAAAAATGGGCTGCTTGATTTTTTCCCGCCATGTGCACAATAATATATACATCAATCAAATATAAAATTAATCATCACACAACATATATCGCAGTATTCATAATCACATCTCACGCATATATATAATATACAAAAGAAACCCAAAAACTGAATATGATATAAATATAAACCAATATCAATATCGTTTCAAAATGTAGTACAATGTGTATGATATAAATAAATACATGTTTCAAAAAATAAGAACCAAAAAGCTACCCTAGTTCGGTCCAGCTCCACCTCTGAATAACTATAGAATAACGCGCGCCTGCTTCTCGGTCAATAAACTCTACAATTCGGCGCGAGCGGGAGTCTGAGCGGCCTGTGGAGCTGGCGATGTGGTCTGCGCAGCCGCCGTTGAGGTAGTCGCTTACGGAGCCGCGGCTGCGGAAGTCTGAGCGGGCGGTGGAGCTATAGGAGCTGTCTGCGGAACCGCAGCCGATATAGTGGCTTGCGGAGCCGCAGCCGAAGGAGATGCATGTGGAGGCTCGGCCGATGTACCCTGTCGCGTATGGACCTAACGTGTGTAATAAGCGTGTAAAAACTGTGTATTATTCGAATTCGTATCATTATTAACTTATTTCGAAACCCTGTTTGGATATCTAGTTTGTTGTTTATTTTAATTACATCTGTATGTATGATTAATCAAACTTAAGTCTAAAACCAAATAACCTCAAGCTACGTACTAATTATGGATATGTTGATATCTATATAATATGACATGATATTTTACTATAAAGTAGTATACGTACCAGCATCTTCTTCAACTCCTGAACGGTGGCCCTCAAGCTCTCCAGTTCCTGATGGACACGTCGGTCACCGGAGATGGAGGAAGTAACCGCCGGGGTGGAGTCCAACCTCATATGGGCCCTGCTAGGGCCCAGTCCCCGGCCTCTCTCCCAACCTTCGTGGTGCCCTCCGTGTGCGGCGTCCAGAACTAGGGTCAGCAGCCTCGGATCGCTCTGTCCGGTAAAATCGATCCCCGAGGCCTGGGCCTGCTTAACCACCCGCTCCTACACCCACATTAAGCAGTAAAGTATAAGTATAAAATTTAAACTTGAACCTTCCAAAACTAAAATTTCAAATTTGGGTAGAAAAAATATTAACACTTACGTAGTACTCCTGGGTAGCGACGTCGGGATATCGAAGCTCGCCCGTGGCGGGATCTGTCGAGGTGCCGTGGACGGCAAGATATGTGGACAGCACGCTCGGTGTACCACCTGACGCCACGGTCCGAGATGTCTGCAATATTAGAAAGTAACTCTTAATATTAGAAATATTAGAAAATAACTCTTAATATTGCAGAATATCATAAAGGTCGGTCTATTGTAATTTACCGATAACTCCATGGCTCGAGTAATGTTCCTCGAGCCACCTGTGTAAGTGGGGCGACCCCTCTTCGCCGACTTCCTGTTCTCTGTATTCTGAGCGGCCTGTTTCTGCACAACGCATTAACATTTAGTTTTCTAATTAAGAAACATAAAGAAATATATTATATCATAAATAATGAATTACATTTAAAATACATACCTGTTTGCGTTGGGAGTCGAAATAAGCGCACAATAGAGGCCATGTCTCTACGTCGACTCTCGCAAACGCCGGAGTAGATAGGAGGGCCGCTCTCTCTGCCTCGGGGGTCGCCATCCACAGGGAGTAGCAGTCGGCCTTCAGCTTATTCCTGTTATATCGGACCTTGGCCTGCATGTTCTTCATCAGGCTATTGTACAGAGCATGAAGGTCGAGCACCCTCCCCGGGTGATCAGGATCGGCTACAGGCTGAAAATCGTAATCCAACTGAAAATACAAAAAAAACATTGTTTTTAGATTGCAAGTGTTAATAATAAATATATTGGATAGATCAAATGAAAATATATATTAATACATACCCGAGCCTGATCAAAGAAGAGGGCGAATGAGCGCTGGTGCTGATCGCCCCACTCAACGTGAAGTGGATAGTTCTTCACGAGCCGGCTCTCGTCCCCCAAATACCGGCCGAACCTCTCGGCATGAGGACCGGTATAGCGATAGTCAAGGGTAAAAAAAAGGGGGAATGCTGCCTCCCCCCTAGCTCTGTCAGGCCTCACCCTATGGGACTGATTCGGGCCTCGAGTCCCCCTTTGGGGATGGGGAGGCCCTGCGTCTGCACGAAATATCAAGACAATCAATAATAAGACAAAGTTGTATTAAGAAATCAAGGTTAAACGAAAATTCAAGTGTGATATATACCTCCGATGACTATCGCACGAGCCTGGACCCGGGCAGCAGCACGAGCGGGACGATAGTTCCTCCGGTGAGGAACAACCGGGGTCCCGGATGCGGACGCATCCCCTCCAACTAGAAAATAAACATCGACGCTAAATTTCCATGAAGTTCATATTTATTCTATAGAGCATATGTAAAATGAATAAATATTTTAAATTTATTCATACTAACCTGCAGACGATGCGGAGGGTATGGAAGCGGCAGGAGTGGCCCCTGCGGAAGATGTGGACGCACCACCTATAATTAGACAATTAAAAATAGATTATATAAGTAATTGCAAAAAGAATGTGTAGATCAATAATATAACGTTCTAAATCAATATGCATGCACTATATGATATATAAATATACCCGCAAGTGCGGTGGTATCACCACCTACAGCTAGACAATAATAAAAATTGCTAAGTAAGAGCAAAAGGAATGTGTGTATTTATGATATAGCATTCTAAATCAATATACATACACTATATGATATATAAATATACCTGGAGGAGCGGGGGTGGCCTCTGTCCCAGATGTGGACGCATCACCAACAACTAGACAATCAAACATTAACAATATAAGTAATTTTGACATAAACAAGCATGAATATCTGTAATATTACATTCAAAATGGATATGCGTGCAGTATACCTGGAGGTGTGGCAAAATCCACACGGAAGGAGGCATCTGAAGGGGTCTCCGATCCGGGTGCAAGACCGGCCCTCTGAAGCTCCCTACGGAGCTCTCCGGGCGGCAGAACCGCTCTGCCTCTGCCTCTGCCTCTGCCTCTGTCGCGGCTGGAGCTCCTGCCGCCCCTCGCTGCTCCCGACATCGTCATCAAATCTAGATAAACGGTTCGTTGACGCATTAGACAATCATTAAAAGTATTGACTATATATGTATAAAGCGTAAAATGTGAAGTAATAATATAACATTACTGATAACCTTTTTCGTTTCGTGGGCGCATCATACATATCTACTTGGATTTCATCGTCGATGTCATTTCTAACCCACGTAACTTCATGATCGGTTGAAGACAACCAGTCCTTCGAAACAGACGGTCGGAGCACTTTAAGCCTTCTCTCTTCTTCGTCCTCATCGCTGTCCTCGTATTCTGGAACATCGTAGACATCTCTGGGTTTCCATCGGCATACAACACTCCACCCCGGATGCTTCAAACACTGTAAGTAGTATACTTAGAACGCTTGGTTCGAAAAGATAAACGGATCGTCCTGACCGTAAAATCGAAGTGTGTTCACACTGGTCAATCCATATTCATCTTTCCAAGTCCCAAGACTGCTTCTCCACCTGTCCGTATCGGTTCGCGGATCGTACCAAGTACACTGGAATATATAAAAGGGTTCTGATCGTCCGGGATAGTGGATGCCGAGTATACAATTTAAGTACCCATAGTAAATCACACCGTCCGATCCTACCGTCGCAATCCAACTATTCTGAGTGGTTCTAGATGTTTCTATGTCCTTAACTTCGAATTTTTATCCAAGGACACCAAATCCTTTGTAATATGCAATCTCCATACTAGGAAATTGAGCTAAACATCTTGAATCACTCTCAAATGATGCAGACAAGTTCGGATCGTGGATCTAACAAAACAAATTTTACGACAAATACATAACGATACAAGTTTAGATTAAAACTGATAGCAATAAATGTTATTCGAATAACTTACATGATCTGTGACCCAATCACAAAAATTATCCTGATGCTATTTTTCCAAAAGTTCTTCGTTCCAATCAGGATGCCCCTCACGTACCTCGTTAAAATGAATTATGTTTTCGACAAATAATTGTGACATTAATATTATGTCATTTCATACACACACAAACACAGATATAACAATTAATCCAAAAGAACTTACTCTTTAATTTGTTCAAGACGTGCACAATTAAGTAAGATAAACCGGTATATCTTGTTGATAAATATAGTGTCTACTCTCTTATACTCGGCTTTACCATATGGCCCGTCTTGAATTCTTCATGGTCGGTTAAGCCTTGTCTCAATGTTCTCGTCCAGATAGCGGGAACAAAATGTGGTTGCTTCATCAAGAAGATAACCTTGCATGATAGAACCCTCTGGTCGATTTTTATTGCGTATATACTTCTTAAGAGTGTAGAGGTACCTAATGAGAATATGTTGAATAAATAAATACGGGCATACAGGACAACAATAAATTTATAAATTGCGCGAAACGAAAAATTACACGTACCACTCGACGGGATACATCCATCGATATTGTACCAGTCCAGCTAACTTCGCCTCAGTTGCAAGATGAACCGTCAAGTGTATTATGATATCGAAGAATGACGGTGGGAAAATACGCTCAAACTTGCAAAGTATCAACGCAATAGAATTTTCTAGTTTATCCAGCGTCGCAACCTCCAGTGTTTTAGCACACAACTCCCTGAAAAAACAACATAGGTCGTTGATTACTAGACCAACCGAGTCGGGGAGAGAAGTCCCGAGGGCTAATGAAAGAAGGTGCTCCACGATAACATGGTGATCATGACTTTTCAGCCCATCGATCTTGCCCTTCATAATTTTTATTTTCTTACTGAATGATCCTGAGAAACCTGTGGGGACTTTCAAATCATGCAACACCTGCAGGAATCTTTTCTTCTCCGGTTGTGACATATGATAAGCGGCATTGGGAAGTACAAACTTGCCCGGTTTACCCGCTACCGGTCTAGGGTGCAATTCACTTCTTATTCCCCACTCTTGTAGATCCATCCGAGCATTCATGTTGTCTTTCGATTTCCCTTCTTTACAAAGAAGCAAGTTAAGTATGTGCTCTGATACTCCCTTCTCTATATGCATGACGTCCAGACAATGACGCACTGAATTTGTAGACCAGTACGGAAGCTCGAAGAAAATGCTTAACTTGTTCCAATATTGTGGTTTGACCTGTTTCGTCGGATCCATCCCGAAGGTCACGTTATTGTAACCATCCCATTTAGCAGTCACGTCCTCTCCGGACAATGGGGATGGAGGTCCAAGAAGCTCCTGATGACCATCAAAGTGAACCGTGTCTAACCTATAGAGGTGATCTGGAAGCAGAAAACGTCGATGGCCGCAATAACAAACCTTCCTGCTAAAATTCAAAATTTTTGATGTTGTGTGTTCATGGCAATGAGGACATGCTTTGTGACCATGTACGGACCAACCTGATAGCATTCCATACGCAGGAAAGTCATTAATTGTCCACATTAAAGCCGCACGCAGTATGAAGGTTGTATTTGTGTTTGAATCATATGTCTCTACACCATCAATGAACAAAGATTTCAACTCCTCGATTAGAGGTCGGAGATAGACGTCGATATTGTTCCCCGGTGAGTTTGGTCTGTCGATAAGAAGAGACATCATAAAGTATGATTGGTCCATAGCCAACCAAGGCGACAGATTATAAATTATCATTACAACAGGCCATGTACTGTGACTTCCAGCCATATAGTTGAATGGGCAGAAGCCATCGGTAGCCAGTCTAAGTTGGACATTGCGAGAATCGCTACTGAATATTGCGTGCCTCCTATCGAAATCCTTCCATGCCGGTGAATCTCTTGGATGGCTCATTTTTCCATTTTCGCTTGGAGGAGCACGGTGATGCCAAATCATTGCCGCGGCTGTTTTCTTGCACCTGAATAGCCTCTGTAGCCTCTGTGTTATGGGAAAGTATCGTGCTATCTTCACAGGTATATCATGCTTCTTATCAGAATCTTTCGGCTTATACCTGGCATCTCCGCATGTTGGACACTCTTTCAAATCTGAATTCTCTTTCCAATACAACACGCAATTTTTAGGACATGCTTGAATCTTCTCGCACTTTAGACCCAAATCAGACATCATCTTCTGGGCTTCGTACCAGCTTTCGGGCACATTATTTCCCGGAGGCATAGAATCTTTCAAGAACGAAAGAAGCATTGTGAATGACTTGTTGCTCCATCCATTTAGGTACTTAATCTGGAAAAGTTGGACGAACCATAAGAGGGTGGAATACTTCGCATTCTCATAAATTGGTTTCCTAGCATCATTCATGAAATTTTCATATTTATCCGCACGCGGTCCTTGACCGGAAGGAATGTCATCTTCGGTGCGAATAGATTCACCTAGGGCAGCCTCTACTATATCCTACATTTCTTCTGATAGAAATAAATTTCCGTCTCCTGCCGTATTACCGAATTCTTCTTCTTCTCCTGCCGCATTATCGTGTTCTCCTTCTTCTTCTACCGCAGTACTGCATTCTTCTCCTTCCCCATGATATTTCCAAGTTATATAAAGTCTAGTAAACCCATGTTTTACAATATGAAGCTCTGCCAATTCTACCTTCTGCCAGTACTTATTGCCACATCTATCGCACGGACATAGAATTTTCTCTATTATGATCTTATTATGTGCGCGTGCAAATTCAATGAAAGCAGCAACTTCTGCGACAAACTTAGGTTGCATACGTTGTTTCCAATCCACATACATCCAGTCCTTAACTCTGACGTACTCATGGGCCATGTTAGACTGTATAACATATAAATTGTAGCTTATGCTGACTATATTAAGAAATATAAGAACGGGATAGTTACTGACAAAGGAGAAAATCCGTGTATATACTTTATGTGTGCGTTTGTCATTGAAAAGAATAAATTATCGCACGTATGTTAACCGATAGACGGTGACTAAGTGGCGCTTTTACTTTCATATATGAGTATCGATGAGAATATGAAGGTTTCATGTTATCATATATTGGTTTTAACCCGAACATCTCGAATCGCTCTCTAATTATGTGTTTGTTGTGTATTCTTGTTGTATGTGTGTGTTCCGGCTGTCGGGGGTAGGCTTCTATCCCATTAAGAATGTATAGAGCGAACGCCCATCACTTATGCTTTCAACCGTTTCGAGTAAATTTCGGCAGCACCTCCCCGCTGTTCTCCGAGTACACTGTAATAAAATAGATAATCATTTCAAAGCTGTGAAATAACGTTGAAATGAACATCTAATCTATCTTTGTACACGGAGAACCAGCGGAAAGGTACCGACGAAATATTTCGAAACGGATGAAAACACAAATGAATGAAGGCGTTTGCTTTATACATTCTTAACTTGTCCACACGGGACAAATCTATGGGTTACCATACGATTGAATTTTCTCGTCACGTAGACTATACGACGGTTGTTAGTATCAAGCTATACTGTCCGATATTTAACAACCTTCGTATAGTTCTACGTCACGACCAGCATCGCACGTATGTTAACCGATAGACGGGGACTAAGTGGCGCTTTTAGTTTCATATATGAGTATCGATGAGAATATGAAGGTTTCATATTATCATATACTGGTTTTAACCCGAACATCTCGAATCGCTCTCTAATTATGCGTTTGTTGTGTATTCTTGTTGTATGTGTGTGTTCCGGCTGTCGGGAGTAGGCTTCTATCCCATTAAGAATGTATAGAGCGAACGCCCATCACTTGTGCTTTCAACCGTTTCGAGTAAATTTCGGCAGTACATCCCCGCTATTCTCCGAGTACACTGTAATAGAATAGATAATCATTTCAAAGCTGTGAAACAACGTTGAAATGAACATCTAATCTATCTTTGTACACGGAGAACCAGCGGAAAGGTACCGACGAAATATCTTGAAACGGATGAAAACACAAGTAAATGAAGGCGTTTTCTTTATACATTCTTAACTTGTCCACACGGGACAAATCTATGGGTTACCATACGATTGAATTTTCTCGTCGATACGACGGTTGTTAGTATCGAGCTATACTGTCCGATATTTAACAACCTTCGTATAGTTCTAGATCACGACCAGCATCGCACGTATGTTAACCGATAGACGGGGACTAAGTGGCGCTTTTAGTTTCATATATGAGTATCGATGGGAATATGAAGGTTTCATATTATCATCGAGTATCATATATTGGTTTTAACCTGAGTATCTCGAATCGCTCTCTAATTATGCGTTTGTTGTGCATTCGTGTTGTATGTGTAACATGATTTTAAACCATTGAGATCAAGATTGATAGAACTGATCATCCTACATTGCAATAGCATTCATCAACCAAAAACTATTATTGCAATGGCATTCATCTATAACAATCAACAATTAAAACTACAAATGTAGGATACTGATATCATAAAACGTTATACGCAACATATGAATTCACATGACTGAAACATGCATCAAAATATTGAATTAGGGGGCCAGAAAAAAATCCTATTTGATTATCAAATGCATGGGTTTGTATGATTTATATGTATGTATTTGAGTGCTGCAATTCCGAAATTTGCTTTAACTTGTACGTTTCTTTATGTTGTTAATTTGATCATTTTTAAAATTGTAATTGGTTCTATACATAATTATTTCGTTATTGTAACAGAAAATTTTGTTTCTTTCGATATGAAACAGATACGATACACAATATGATAAATAAAAAAATGAAACACAAACCGTATCAAGATTTAACAACTTTGATTATGTCATATACGCGGGCCGATATTTTCATATTAGCCAATAGGCAAAAATAGATTGCGGTCTGGATATGGCATATTGGCAGATGTTACCTATATGCATACATGCATGTTGTCTCCCCATTTTTTCATAAATTAAACCAACTTTTCTATACGTGCTAGTAATTACTGGATACATTCAGGTTAAATGCATAGAGCTAGCCGTAATTTCCTCTACGGTAAACTTTCATCAATGCAACACTTTGGTTCGCCTAACTAGATTGCCATTCACGAATACAATCTATTTATATGGCATAATTTTATACACTTAATTTTACCACATTTAATGAAAATGAATCATTCATGATATGATACATGTATATACATCGATACCCAACCCCAACCTAACCCTAGCCCCAGCCCCAGCCCAACCCCGCCCCAGCCCCAGCCTAACCCTAGCCTCAGCCCCAGCCTCAGCCCCAGCCCTAGCCCTAACCTAACCCTAGCCCCATCCCCAGCCCAGCCCTGCCCCAACCTAACCCTAACCCCAGCGCGCCCCAGCTAAACCCCAACCCCAACCCTAAGCCAAACCCAGCCCCAGCCCAAGCCGCAGCCGAACCCCAACCCTAACCCTAACCCCAACCCGAACCCCAACCCCGACCGCAACCCCTGCCGAACCCCAACTCCAACCGCAACCCTAGACCCAGCCATGAACCCTAGCCCTAAATAATCAAAAATTTCTTTAATTTAGTTGAAGATTTACTAACCTGAACGGCGGTGGTGACGACCTGAACGGCGGTGGCGACGAGGAGAACGGTGGTGGCGCCGAGAACGGCGGTGGCGACGAGGAGAACGGTGGTGGCGATGACGAGAACGGCGGTGGCGATTTGGGGATTTTGTTTCGCGCGCGATCGAGAGAGGAAGAAAGAGAGCGTAGGCGATCGATCTGTGCCTTTATTAAATCGATATTTAGTTGCCCTTACGGATTTGTCCGTAGATCCTTAGTTTGCGGCTCCGTAGGGGCAAACACCAAATTAAGAATTAATATTTTTATTCTTGAACGTCTAGGCCCGTAGGGGCAACCTTTTGGCCCTACGGATTAATCCGTAGGGCCTACTTAAATCTGTCCCTACGGATTTCAATATCCGTAGGAGCAACCCCTATTTTACTAGTGTATGCAACCTAAGTTTGTCGCGGGAGTTGCTGCTTTCGTTGAATTTGCACACGCACATAATAAGATCATAATAGAGAAGATTCTCTGTCCGTGCGATAGATATGGCAATAAGTACTGGCAGAAGGTAGAATTGGCAGAGCTTCATATTGTAAAACATGGGTTGACTAGACTTTATACAACTTGGAAATATCACGGGGAAGAAGAAGAATGCAGTACTGCGGCAGAAGAAGTAGAATACGATAATGCGGCAGGAGAAGAAGAATTCGGTAATGCGGCAGAAGGAGAAGGCGGTAATTTATTTCCATCATAAGAAATGGAGGATATGGTAGAGGCTGCCCTAGGTGAATCTATTCGTACCGAAGATGACATTCCTTCTGGTCAAGGACCTCGTGCGGATAAATATGAAAATTTCATGAATGATGCTAGGAAACCAATTTATGAGAATGCAAAGTATTCCACCCTCTCATGGTTCGTCCAACTTTTCTAGATTAAGTGTCTAAATGGATGGAGCAACAAGTCATTCACAATACTTCTTTCGTTCTTGAAAGATTTTATGCCTCCGGGAAATAATGTGCCTAACAGCTGGTACGAAGCCTAGAAGATGATGTCTGATTTGGGTCTAAAGTGCGAGAAGATTCAAGCATGTCCTAAAAATTGCGTGTTGTACTGGAAAGAGAATTCAGATTTGAAAGAGTGTCCAACATGCGGAGAGGCCAGGTATAAGCCGAAAGATTCTGATAAGAAGCCTGATATACCTGTGAAGATAGCACGATACTTTCCCATAACACAGAGGCTACAGAGACTATTCAGGTGCAAGAAAACAGCCGCGGCAATGATTTGGCATCACCGTGCTCCTCCAAGCGAAAATGGAAAAATGAGCCATCCAAGAGATTCACCGGCATAGAAGGATTTCGATAGGAGGCACGCAATATTCAGTAGCGATTCTCGCAATGTCCGACTCGGACTGGCTACCGATGGCTTCTGCCCATTCAACTATATGGCTGGAAGTCACAGTACATGGCCTGTTGTAATGATAATTTATAATTTGTCGCCTTGGTTGGCTATGGACCAATCATACTTTATGATGTCTCTTCTTATCGACGGACCAAACTCACCGGGGAACAATATCGACGTTTATCTCCGACCTCTAATCGAGGAGTTGAAATCTTCGTTCATTGATGGTGTAGAGACATATGATTCAAACATAAATACAACCTTCATACTGCGTGCGGCTTTAATGTGGACAATTAATGACTTTCCTGCGTATGGAATGCTATCAGGTTGGTCCGTACATGGTCACAAAGCATGTCCTCATTGCCATGAACACACAACATCAAAATTTTTGAATTTTAGCAGGAAGGTTTATTATTGCGGCCATCGACGTTTTCTGCTTCCAGATCACCTCTATAGGTTAGACACGGTTCACTTTGATGGTCATCAGGAGCTTCTTGGACCTCCATCCCCATTGTCCGGAGAGGACGTGACTGCTAAATGGGATGGTTACAATAACGTGACCTTCGGGATGGATCCGACGAAACAGGTCAAACCACAATATTGGAACAAGTTAAGCATTTTCTTCGAGCTTCCGTACTGGTCTACAAATTCAGTGCGTCATTGTCTGGACGTCATGCATATAGAGAAGGGAGTATCAGAGCACATACTTAACTTGCTTCTTTGTAAAGACGGGAAATCTAAAGACAACATGAATGCTCAGATGGATCTACAAGAGTGGGGAATAAGAAGTGAATTGCACCATAGACCGGTAGCGGGTAAACCGGGCAAGTTTTTACTTCCCAATGCCGCTTATCATATGTCACAACCGGAGAAGAAAATATTCCTGCAGGTGTTGCATGATTTGAAAGTCCCCACAGGTTTCTTAGGATCATTCAGCAAGAAAATAAAAATTGTGAAGGGCAAGATCGATGGGCTGAAAAGTCATGATCACCATGTTATCTTGGAGCACCTTCTTCCCTTAGTCCTCAGGACTTCTCTCCCCGACTCGGTTGGTCTAGTAATCAATGAACTATGTTGTTTTTTCAGGGAGCTGTGTGCTAAAACACTGGAGGTTTTGACACTGGATAAACTAGAAAATTCTATTGCGTTGATACTTTGCAAGTTTGAGCGTATTTTCCCACCGTCATTCATCGATATCATAATACACTTGACGGTTCATCTTGCAACTGAGGCGAAATTAGCCGGACTGGTACAATATCGATGGATGTATCCCGTCGAGAGGTACGTGTAATTTTTCGTTTCGCGCAATTTAAAAATTTATTGTTGTCCTGTATTCCCGTATTTATTTATTCAACATATTTTCATTAGGTACCTCTACACTCTTAAGAAGTATATACGCAATAAAAATCGACCAGAGGGTTCTATCATGCAAGGTTATCTTCTTGATGAAGCAATCACATTTTGTTCCCGCTATCTGGACGATAACATTGAGACAAGGCTTAACCGACCACGAAGAATTCAAGACGGACCATATGGTAAAGCCGAGTATAAAAGGGTAGACACTATGTTTATCAACAAGATATACCGGTTTATCTTGCTTAATTGCGAATGTCTTGAACAAATTAGAGAGTAAGTTTTTTTTCGATTAATTGTTATATCTGTGTTTGTGTGTGTTTGAAATGATATAATATTAATGTCACCATTATTTGTCGAAAACAGAATTCATTTTAACGAGGTACGTGAGGGGCATCCTGATTGGAATGAAGAACAATTGGAAAAATATCATCAGGATAATTTTTGTGATTGGGTCACAGATCATGTAAGTTATTCGAATAACATTTTATTGCTAGCAGTTTTAATCTAAACTTGTATCGTTATGTATTTGTCGTAAAATTTGTTTTGTTAGATCCACGATCCGAACTTGTCTGCATCATTTGAGAGTGATTCAAGATGTTTAGCTCAATTTTCTAGTACGGAGGTTGCATATTACAAAGGATTTGGTGTCCTTGGATACAAATTCAAAGTTAAGGAATTAGAAACATTTAGAACCACTCAGAATAGTGGGATTGCGATGGTAGGATCGGACGGTGTGATTTATTATGGGTATTTAAATTGTATACTCGGCATCCACTATCCCGGATGATCAGAACCCTTTTATATATTCCAGTGTACTTGGTACGATACGTGAACCGATACGGACAGGTGGAGAAGTAATCTTGGGACTTGGAAAGATGAATATAGATTGACCAATGTGAACACACTTCGATTTTACTATCAGGAAGATCCGTTTATCTTTCCGAACCAAGCGTTCCAAGTATACTACTCACAATGTTTGAAGCATCCGGGGTGGAGTGTTGTATGCCGATGGAAACCCAGAGATGTCTACGATGCCCCAGAATACGAGGATAGCGATGAGGACGAAGAAGAGAGAAGGCTTAAAGTGCTCCGACCGTCTATTTCGAAGGACGGGTTGTCTTCGACCGATCATGAAGTTACGTGGGTTAGAAATGACATCGACAATGAAATCCAAGTAGATATGTATAATGCGCCCATGAAACGAAAAAGGTTATCAGTAATGTTATATTATTACTTCATATTTTACGCTCTATACATATATGGTCGATACTTTTAATGATTGTCTAATGCGTCCACGAACCGTTTATCTAGATTTGATGACGATTTCGGGAGCAGCGAGGGGCGGCAGAAGCTCCAGCCGCGGCAGAGGCAGAGGCAGAGGCAGAGGCAGAGGCAGAGGCAGAGCGGTTCTGCCGCCCGGAGTGCTCCGTAGGGAGTTTCAGAGGGCTGGTCTTGCACCCAGATCGGAGACCCCTTCGGATGCCTCCTTCCGTGTGGATTTTGCCACACATCCAGGTATACTGCACGCATATCCATTTGAATGTAATATTACAGATATTCATGCCTGTTTATATCAAAATTACTTATATTGTCAATGTTTGATTGTCTAGTTATTGGTGATGCATCCACATCTGGAACAGAGGCCACTCCCGCTCCTCCAGGTATGTTTATATATCATATAGTGCATGTATATTGATTTAGAATGCTATATCATAAATATACACACATTCCTTTTGCTCTTACTTAGCAATTTTTATTATTGTCTAGCTGTAGGTGGTGACACCACCGCACCTGCGGGTATATTTATATATCCTATAATGCATGCATATTGATTTAGAGCGTTATATTATTGATCTACACATTCTTTTTGCAATTACTTATATAATCTATTTTTAATTGTCTAATTATAGGTGGTGCGTCCACATCTTCCGCAGGGGACACTCCTGCCGCTTCCATACCATCCGCATCGTCTGCAGGTTAGTATGAATAAATATAAAATATTTATTCATTTTACATATGCTCTATAGAATAAATATGAACTTCATGGAAATTTAGCGCCAATGTTTATTTTCTAGTTGCACGGGATGCGTCCGCATCCGGGACCCCGGTTGTTCCTCACCGGAGGAACTATCGTCCCGCTCGTGCTGCTGCCCGGGCCCAGGCTCGTGCGATAGTCACCGGAGGTATATATCACACTTCAATTTTCGCTTAAACTTGATTTCTTAATACAACTTTGTCTTAATATTGATTGTCTTGATATTTCGTGCAGACGCATGGCCTCCCCATCCCCAGAGGGGGACTCGAGGCCCGAATCAGTCCCATAGGCTGCGGCCTGACAGAGCTAGGGGGGAGGCACCATTCCCCCTCCTTTTTACCCTTGACTATCGCTATACCGGTCCTCATGCCGAGAGGTTCGGCCGGTATATGGGGGATGAAAGCCGGCTCGTGAAGAACTATCCACTTTACGTTGAGTGGGGCGAGCAGCACCGACGCTCATTCGCCCTCTTCTTTGATCAGGCTTGGGTACGTATTAACGGCCTATTTTAATTTGATTTATCCAATATATTTATTATTAACACTTGCAATCTACTAACAATGTTTTTTTTTTGTATTTTCAGTTGGATTACGATTTTCAGCCTGTAGCCGACCCTGATCACCCTGGGAGGGTGCTTGACCTTCATGCTCTGTATAATGGCCTGATGAAGAACATGCAGACCAAGGTCCGATACAACAGGAATGAGCTGAGGCCGACTACTACTCCCTGTGGATGGCGACCCCCGAGGCAGAGAGAGCGGCCCTCCTATCTACTCCGGCGTTTGCGAGAGTCGACGTAGAGACATGGCCTCTATTGTGCGATTATTTCGACTCCCAACGCAAACAGGTATGTATTTTAAATGTAATTCATTGTTTATGATATAATTTATTTCTTTGTGTTGCTTAATTAGAAAACTAAATGTTAATGCGTTGAGCAAAAACAGGCCGCTCAGAATACAGAGAACAGGAAGTCGGCGAAAAGGGGTCGCCCCACTTACACAGGTGGCTCGAGGAATATTACTCGAGCAATGGAGTTATCGGTAAATTACAATAGACCGACCTTTCTGAAATTCTGCAATATTAAGAGTTATTTTCTAATATTTCTAATATTAAGAGTTATTTTCTAATATTACAGACAGCTCGGACCGTGGCGCAAGGCGGTACACCGAGCGTGCTGTCCGCATATCTTGCCGTCCACGGCACCTCGACAGATCCCGCCACGGGCGAGCTTCGATATCCCGACGTCGCTACCCAGGAGTATTGCGTAAGTGTTAAATATTTATTCTACCCATATTTGAAATTTTAGTTTTGGAAGCTTCAAGTTTAAATTTTATACTTATACTTTACTACTTAATGTGGGTGTAGGAGCGGGTGGTTGAGCAGGCCGAGGCCTCGGGGATCGATTTTACCGGACAGAACGATCCGAGGCTGCTGACCCTAGTTCTGGACGCCGCACACGGAGGGCACCACGGAGGTTGGGAGAGAGGCCGAGGACTGGGCCCTAGCAGGGCCCATATGAGGTTGGACTCCACCCCGGCGGTTACTTCCTCCGTCTCCAGTGAGCGACGTGTCCAGTAGGAACTGGAGAGCTTGAGGGCCACCGTTGAGGAGTTAAAGGAGATGCTGGTATGTATACTACTTTATAATAAAATATCATGTCATATTATACATATCAACATATCCATAATTAGTACGTAGCTTGAGCTTATTTGGTTTTAGAGTTAGGTTTGATTAATCATACATACATATGTAATTAAAATAAACAACGGTTATCCAAACTAGATATCCAAATGGGATTTCGAAATAACTTGATAATGATACGAATTCGAGTAATACACGGTTCTTACACGCTTCTTACACACGTTAGGTCCAGACGCGACAGGGTACATGGCATGTATCTCCTTCGGCTGCGGCTCCGCAAGCCACTACATCGGCTGCGGTTCCGCAGACAGCTCCTATAGCTCCAGCGCCCGCTCAGACTCCCGCAGCGGCGGCTCCGCAAGCGACTCCCTCGACGGCGGCTGTGCAGACCACATCGCCAGCTCCACAAGACGCTCAGACTCCCGCTCGTGCTGAATTGCAAAGTTTATTGACCGAGGAGCAGGCGCGCGTTATTCTATCGTTATTCAGAGGTGGAGCTGGACTGAGCTAGGGTAGCTTTTTGGTTCTTATTTTTTGAAACATGTATTTATTTATATAATACATATTGTACTATATTTTGAAACGATATTGATATTGATATTGGTTTATATTTATATCATATTCAGTATTTGGGTTTCTTTTGTATATTATATGCGTAAGATGTGATTATAAATACTGCGATATATGTTGTTTGATGATTAATATTATATTTTACTGATATATATATATATATATATATATATATATATATATATATATATATATTATTGTGCACAGGGCCAGAAAAAATAAGGCAGCCTCTTTTTTAAAAAAAACCAGATAATGTGTACCTACGGATACACATGCTGCCCCTACGGATTAAGCCGTAGGGGCAAAATATCAGCAGTAACTGATATTTCATCCCGATCTCAGTGTCAGGGGGATTGGGCTTGTCCCTACGGATATATCCGTAGGGGCAAACTAAGACCCCTATGGATATATCCGTAGGGGCAAAATATCAGGATTCCTCATATTTTGCCCCTACGGATATGTACTTACGCATATATCCGTAGGGGATACTTCTTGGCCCTACGGATATATCCGTAGGTACAGTTAATATAATTAAAATAACCGTAAATAAAATAACTTTTTTTTCCCTACGTCCTAATCCGTAGGTGCAAATGTACCTACACAGAACTCCGTAGGGGCAAGTTTTTGTCCGTAGGGGCAAGTGCAAGGCTTCGACTTGCACCTACGGCGTTTGCACCTACAGGTTATTTTTTTGCCCTTACGGATATATCCGTAGGGGCAGTGGTTTGCCCCTACGGGTAAATCCGTAGGGGCAACCCTTATTCGTAGTAGTGATTGATGATAAAAAAAATTATCTTGAATATTACGATAAAATTTCTAAAGATTTCTAGAGTTTTTCTAAATTTAAATTAAATGAACGTGATTAGTTGTAATATTGGAATTGATTTATTTATGAGTTAAACAAAACAACAAAGATATAAGGGCTTGTGTAAATATTTGTAAGGCGTATCTTTTTTTTTAAGCTTTTAAGCATAAGAGAGAATAAGTAATTAACCACATTATGAGAGAGAGGGAGAGGGAGGGAGAGAGTTGTTGACTTTTCATTTTCTTATTTTTGTCTTTTGTGATGGATGAGGTGTTCTTCTCCGATTCTCAACTTTGTCCCCTTGCATTTGCTTGTTTTTTTCTATTTCTTATTTTGTCGATTAATTACTTTAAGCGCTTCTAATTATAACAGTAAAGATAAAAAGAACTTCAAGTGAAACTCAACATTCCTAAAGCTTGAACCCTAGGATGAAGTAAGTACCAGGCAAAACCCATCGCAGTGAGGAGGCACAAACAGAGGATTTGTCTTTTCATTGTTGCTTGAATCGAGAGGAAAAAACACTGGCCGGGAAAATAAGAGGAGGGAGAGGAGTGGGGGGCACAAGCCGAAAGAAGAGGAGGCATGGATGCATCTTGAGGAAGAAAGGCTTTTGTATTTCCCTTTTTTGGTGCCATGCCTTTTTTTTCCCCACAATCTAACAATGAAGAAGGGTTTTTTCAGTCGCGGCCGCAGGAATTATTTCTGAGCCCGGCCTCAGGAACGTTAAGCCCATGAGATAATTGAACCTAACAGTTTAAATTAATACAATCAACCTCATTCAATGAGAAGTGACTTCAAATTATCACCAAGCTAATTAAAATTATGAAATATCTCTACTGTGACAAAAGGGAGAGGGTCATTGGATTTAGAAATCCATTGATGAGGTGTCCTAGATAAATCAAATAAAAAACATCATTGATTTATATGCATTTCACGTAATTAAACGTCATGTCATTACTATTTCAGAAGTGCAAATGCGATGCACGTTATTAAATTGCCATGTCGTTATTATTTTATAAGAGTGATGTATGTAATTAAATTAATAAAGAAATTTATCATTGAAATTACTATAATTACGTGCTACACTTTGCCGAAAAACGCTTGTTATATTTAGTTTTAAAAAAATTAAATAATCAAAATTAAGAGTTTTTAATAATAAAATAATGGGTTTTTTTTCCATATGTCACCCCCAAAAGTTGGCTAATTTCCTTTTTTCACCTCCAAAAATTGAAAATTGAAAATTTCTCTCCCAACAGTTTTAAGTTAACCAAAAATATCTACGATATCTACTTTGCTGTTAAAATTTAACTAAAGTCAGAATCTTTTAACAAGGGGTACGAGAAATAAGTTATGATATGAGTTCCCTTTCTATATACTTCATCAAATCATTTTCTTCATCCTCTACGATTCTCATGGCTTTATCTTCTTTTTCTCAATCCTAACTATTTTTGAAACATAGATCATTTGGTCATCTTTTTAGAGTTCGACTTAACACGGCTATGCATTCGGATCGCTTGGCAAATACCATTTTTATGGCACAAGCACCGGAGAAAAAGAAAATGCTCAGTTTTAAGAAAATCCCCATTTTTGAATTCGGGAGAAATCTCGAATCCTTACTATCCTATGTTAAAAAGTGAGAAAATGATCTTTAGAGGGTATATATATGTCTTTACTATGCTTTTAAACGGCTCTAAGCCATACTAAATGTCTTTTGTAAACGGAACTGAGAAAAAATGGCCAGTCAACTTATAGCTTTTAGGGGAGGAAGTTGAAATTTTCAGATTTTGGGGATGAAATATAAAATAATCTAACTTTTAGGGGTGACATGTGAAAAAAAATTCTTAAAATAATATATTTAATTAATTTCTCTCCGGAACGAATGGATAACAGAATTAATGAATGCCCTTGAATTTGAATATGATAATTTCTAATAAAATGGGAAATAATCAATTTATAAGTGCTGAAAAAATAACTATATATTTGGCATTTATTTTTTGACATTTATAAATGACTTATAAGTTAAATTGCCAAATACCAATTTGATGACTTATAAGTGATGTATAAATGGGGTTTGACCGCTTATAAAATAAGCGAAATAAGACCTTGGTATGTTGAGAAACTGATCATTTAATTATATTGGTGTGGATTGCTTGGTACTCGTTTATTAGATCCATAGCTATACAAATGGAGATGAACAATTTCATAATTAATGAAATGAGGAATCGTATATTTATTATTGATAAGGGATTAAATTTAACGTAATTGTGTGTATAACTCTATTTATGTAAATTTACCTTCTCAATTAGTTATAGCCCTTTCATGAATTGTTTTATAAGAACCACATCTAACTTCTAAGATTGGTATAGTTTCAGAACAATGGTCATTCATTAATTTATGAACTAAAATCCAAATTACAGAGAATAAGATGCCTTTTTCTCTGTTAAATCGATAAATATAGGTTAAACCAGGCATGTGGCCAGCGCATAAAAAAGAGGCCAAATGAAAGGATTGTCCGACTCGCATATGACCTAACTCTTTCCATTTAACAAATTTTATGCACTAGCCACAGACAATTTATATATGGCTGACCGTATACCTTGTATATAAGACACCAAGTATACATCATTAAGAAACAATAATTACTATTTGTAAAAAGAGACATTGGTGCTAATAAATCGTTATGTATACTGAAAAAAAAACTCCTATCCATCAACATTGTCTTAAAATTTCTCTCTTTCGAATTGCGATGTTAAACTTTATTTAGTTTACTTAGTACAAAAACTGAAAATGTCTATTGTTTTCATATTCTTCATTTAAAATTTTTAATAATAATAATATATAAGAAACATTTTCTAAAAAAACTTTCATTAAATTTTCTTAATTTATACAAATTTATATTTTTATGAACGATTTTACTGTATCATATTCATTTTCTTTAAATACCACCATGGTCATAAAGCTTTGAGTAGTCAAAAGGTTAAGTTTGGTTACATAAGCAACAAGATCTATTTAGCAATGAAAACAGAGGCATGACCAATGTTATTAGATAAATCATGGACTTAGCATTAAATAAGCTAATGGCCGCTTTATGTACATCCATTCTCCAATGATGGTGTTTCTTGAAAAATATATAAAATTTGAGGGGTTATACAAATACAAAGATTAGAAGTGGGTAAATAGAAATATAAATTATTTCAGTGGTGTGTGTGTATAAAAGAAAAACCCTTAAACAAAAACATGAAGGTTAATTTTTTGTATATAAATTAGTGGTCTCTAGCATTCCTTTTTATGTTTAACTTCAGAAAATTTCTTGTGTATAATTTGATGGAGGTCCTTTTCGGGTCTCCGTCAGATGTTGTCTTCCGTCGATCTCCCGGTGGATCTTGAAGGTGATCTCATGTTGCGTGTTGGTCTCAATGGGTTTTGAGAAGATTGGTGATTTGAGGAGTTTAGCGCCGAGTACCTGCAAGGAATTACCCGGGGTGGTTTGGTACCACCGAGGACCCTTCGACGATCAAGTTAGCACAAGATCCGAGCAGAGTAACGGCTAAGTGGGGTGAAAAAAGCTTACTTGACCCCTCTATGATGGGGGTTTATATAGTGGCGGCAGCACACAGTAGCAGGCGCGAGAATCTCGTCGGCAGTTACGCTCCCGACGTCATGCCCGCGTAATAAGCGGATCGCCAGTTAATGGGGATCGTGATGGCGTGGAACGTGGGATGTTGCAGGCGGACAAAATAAAAGAAGGAGACGGGGGCTTTAGGCCTCGGGGCCGGGCGCGATCTCGGGATCCTCGACATCCACCACGGGACGAGCAGGGTCCTCGGCGACTTCCACGTCAGGAATCTCTTTCCCCTGCTCCTCGGCGTTCCCGAGGGGGTATTCAGCCCAGAGCTCTTCGTCGGCGAACTCCGGCATCCGGGCCTTAACGGCGTCGAGGGCCTCGTGCCAGATGAGGGTTGTGGCCACGGCCAGGTCATCATAGAAGTCCTTCGACTTCTTGTAGCCCTCCACCGCCTTCGCCGCCGAGAGGTCGGCCAACTTCGCTGCTCTCAGGTCGGCCGACTTCGCCGACTCGGCAGCCGCCCCCAGCTCCTTCCGGAGGGTCTTCACCGTCTTCTTCAGGTTACCGGCGAGCACCTGAGCGTCCTCGAGCTTGGCCTCGGCAGCCACGGCGGCCTCACGGTACCGGGCAACCTCCCATTTCCCGACCTCCACCTCGCCCTCCAGGACGGCAACCCTCGCCATCACCGCCTCCAGCTCCCGCTTGGAGCTCTCCTCCAGCGAGGCGAGCTGGCCCGCAACCTTCATCGCAGGGGCTATCACCTCGGCCTCCATGCGTAAGGCGAGGGCAACGTGCTGGAGAACCTGAAAGATAAGAAAGAGATCAGAAAGACGAAGGAGGCACCGAATCTCACAAAAAACCAAACACTTACCTGCACGGACTCCTGGTCAATGGACGCCATCTGGGCCCTGAAGGTCCACCCGGGACCCTACCCCCCGCCGATTTGTCTATCTCATGAAGCAGGCTATCCGCGACGGACAGCCCCGAGGGCACCGCGAACTGGAGGCCTCTTTCCTCCACCATGATCGGCGAGGGCGGGCCCCGGGAAGACCTCCGAGAACCCCTCTTGAGCGGCTACGATGGAGAGCCGATCTCCTCCTCCGAGGCCAGGTCTTCCAGAATTCGAGCCCTCTTCCAACCCAACGCTCTGCTAGGCCCCCGGGCGGGATCCGCCCCCGAACGCTCACGGGACGCGACCACCGGAGGGGAGGGGGCCGGGGCAGGCTTCGCACGAGAAGAGCTGGCGCCCCTAGCCTTCGTGACCTTCCTCGGCTGGCGCATGGAGGCTCGGAGCTCGTCCAGATCCATGGGTCTTGCACAAAACCAAATGCAAAGAGGTCGGCGACACAAGCAATATACAAGCTAAAAAGTAAGCCTAAACTTACCGACGAACTCAATGGGGCTGAGCCCGGCCCAACTTAGGACCCTATCAGACAGTAGCACGTCGAATCGGGGGATGGGCTCCCACGACGCCACTCTCACTCCGACTCGGCAGCCGCCATTCACGACTGGTTCCCCAGCAAGCATTTTTCCCTCGACCACTTGGTAGGCATGGGCCAGTCCTCGCCCTCGGGAGGGGAAACGAAGAAAAACTTCTTCTTCCAATCGTGAATGGAAGAAGGCAAAGCCACAACCCCTGTCCCGGCGGCGCCCCCCTGTCGCTTTCTAAAGGAGAGGTAGACCCACCTCGGGTCATCCGCTCAACCCCCAGGATGATTTTTGAAAACGAGGGAAGAATCTGTAAGTCTACGGTAGCGCCCGGCCGTCTGTCCGAGGCCAAAATGCGGAAACAAAAACTTTTTCTAAACTAGAAACCGGCGCTACTGCGGACTATAAACCTGGATCGGACCATTAACCTACTACTAGCTAACTAGAGAGAGGGTAGAGAGCTATATCGAGCGATCCGTGTCCTTCGGTCTTCGGCCACCATCCCAAGCTCCCCACGGCATCTCCGGTCTCGATCTCCTCGTCGGAAAGGGCACCACATCGAGAAGTCTTTTTACGGGATCCCGCTTCGTCCGAAGCAACTCGGGCACGAAGTGTCCTAGCCGACGTGTCCAAGGTGTTGTAGAGAATGTTTGTGATCACTTTGCCTCTTACATCCATTGCTTGGATGGAGGTTAGAGATATTGCCATTAATGGAGAATGCAAACTAGAGGAAGAAGAAGAAGAGAAGGCTTTTTCTTCTTTTCTTTTCTTATGATCGAATGAGAGTGAGAGAGTGAGTTATCAAAATAATACAAAACCAAAAACTAAACTCATGGCAGCCCCTCTCTCTCCCCTCCTCTCATATCAACCTAAAAACATCACATAATGTGACATTAACACATAAAAAAAGACCATGAGTCGCTAATGTGTCCATGTCACATTTAATGCATGTCATGATGAAATCTAGCTTACAATTTCCATTATCCAAACATTAATCCAAATGTTTGTCCAACAAAAAGATCCGGCAACATCTAAAGTAAACTCGTGACGGATCACAAGGATACCCCTCACCTGTATATACATACCTGCATCCGCATTCCGACTGAATGCAAATGCTATGAGACTAAAGTAATCCAACAAATCTAATACTAGGATCCGGCTTAAACCAAAGACCACTAGTATGATCCGTCCGATCATGATCCGTGCAATACCGCACGTATATGATCGAACCCTGCCATATATCATACGGCCTCTACAACGTTTCGCCCGAAACTTGAGAAACTGTCTGTGGGGGACTCTAAAGACTCGTCAATATTTTGGCTGTGGATTTAACCACTAGCACGTCAGAGGTATTAGCCGTACGTAACGGGCTACCAAGTATTGACCAAAAGGGAGATCGATGAGCGAACTCATCCTGACACACTACTGAGCCTGTCAGTGACAATATCCGTATAGTCCGGTCCGTTCGTCTATGAGCATCGCATGGCGGGCCTAGGGGGTTGGTAAAAGTCAGACCCCCAAAAGCGGTACAAGTCGTGTCGGAGTGTAGCCCAGAACACACTGAGATACTACTGGAATACCTACCAGTAAATCTCCTGTCTTGGCTAAGGACTTCGTGTAATGGCTCTCCTAGACACAGCACGACCTCACCCCTAATACCGGGAGAGACGAACCCCTGCCGATCCGCTCATTGCCTCCATGTGGCTCGGGACTGTACCTAACTAAAACCCGTTTGCACGACTCCTTTGAGCCGTGGTACGGTAGTAATCAAAGCACAGTGGGAATTCACACGAGACAAATGACGATCTCAGGTCGATGAACTAACCTGTACATATGTCACCAGGGAACTGCTATCTGACGTCTGGTATAATCCCAACCAGCAGGTTCCCGGCGAGTCCTGTCTGGTGTACTCATAACCCAATAAGCACCTGTATACATATCAGGTGAACCAACTGACACCAGTGGCTTGTGAGACCGGCCACCGACCCTCGTCGGGGTCTCGACTGTATACACTAGTCTACTCTGGAGTATCGATGCCCTGTCTCGAAAACTCCCACGACTAGGGACCTTTTAAGGATGTGCCTATAGACCCCAGCTCCCACGTATATGATCGCCATTATACTGCTGGTTGTCAAGCAAGAATCCTAAGGGCTCTATCAATGTGTAATAGTGACCTGTAAGGTCACCTAAAGCAGTATACGATGATAAAGATAAACTAGATAGCATACTATCATCCTGAGTAAGATTGTCCTACCGGCATAGGTCCTCCCTCAATCATTGCAATCACGTGCCTGCGATCCAATAATTGACTCTGAGGGCACTATATCCAACAATCTCTCACTTGTACTCAAGGCTAATTATTGCGATGTCGCATACACACAGCCCGTGTGATACCGAACACCCAACTCCTCTACTAATCAGTCTCACAAAGCCCGTTTGCGAAACTATTGCGTTCGAGGAATAGCCTCAGTGAGTGGATCCGCCATGATGTTTCTTTCTATGTCTCTCTTTATCTCAAGCTCGCGGAGAAAGCCATCTCCCGAAATGAGCAATACCTGTCTTAGAATATGTATGGATATCTGATGGGACCTAGTTCATAAATGAACTCCAAATCCAAACTTCTTAGACTATATCGTCAACTGAACTCAATCAGTATCCCGCGCTATGTCTCCCTCGGTATCTGCTTGGACCACCTGTCCAAAATACTGCCCCTCATAAGAGGGAAAACTATAACTCTGACAACCACTCTTGAAAGTCTACGGTAGCGCCCCGTCCGTCTTTCAGACGCCAAATGCGGAATAAAAACTTTTTAACTAGCGCTATCGTATACTATAATCCGGATCTGCCATTATTGCTAAACTAACAAACTACAAAGTGGGTAGAAATGTTATACCGAACGATCCGAGTCTTTCGGTCTTTAACCATCATCCCACGCTTTGTTGCGGCTGCTCCGATCTCGTTCGATCTCCGGTCTGCTCGTCCAGGTGGCACCACGTCAACGGATCTTTAAACGGGCTCCCGCCTCTGACCCGAGGCAACTCGGTCATCAAGTTTGCCAAAAGAGATGACCAAGATTGATGTAGAGAATGAGTAGAACACTTTGTCTCGTTACATCCACAACCATGGATGAACGGTTAATGAAGTTGCCTTTTGGAATTGGGTAAATGATAAATCAACCTATGAAATTTCCATGAAGCAAATTTCATATACTTTTTTCCAAGTGAATCAAATCCTAATCTTTCATGAGGGGCCGGCCACTACTTGAAGAGGTGGGGGTGAGTGTAGGAGGGAGGGTAACCATTAGCACTAAAAGAAAAGAATGAGTCAAAGATAACACCTTGCATCAACAATAAATGAAAATAATGAATCATCTAACCTAGTCATCATCCATTAAATGAACAATTAATGCACTAATGAGTCATGAAACCTAGTCACCATCTAGAAGCTTCTAGAACCATCCACACTCATGACTCACCTCAAGAAAAGATAAATCTGCATTAAACCGAATGTTTAATACGGGTGATAGAAAACTGGAAACTGGAAACTGGCAACTTCCAAAAGCGATCCCGAAACGAATTTCAGGATAACCCCGTAACAGTATAAACATACCCGCATTTGTATTACGACCGAATACAAATGCAACTGAGACAAAGATATTATATCTACACAGTATAATACATGGATCCAGCTTAAACCAAAGCCCACCAGTATTATCTGCCCGAAATATGACACGTGCGTAAACGCACGTGCATTTTCCGAACCCTGCCATAAAACCATACGGCCTCTACAACGTTTCGCCCGAACTTGGGAAACTATCTGTGGGGGACTCTAATGACTCCTCAGTACACTGGCAGTGGGTTTAACCGCGAACCGTCAGCGGCACAAGCTGTGCGTAACGGCTGTTTATGTACCGACCTCAAGGGAAGCCGATGAGCGAACTCATCCTGGAACCCTACTGAGCCTAACAGTGACAATATACATACAGTTCGGTCTGTTCGTCTATGAGTATCGCATATCGGCCTAGGTTGCTGGTAACGTCAGACCCCCAATAGCGGTATAAGTCGTGTCGGAGTGAAGCCCAGAACACCCTGAGATACTACTGGAGTACCTACCAGTAAATCTCCTATCTCGGCTGAGGGTTTTGTGTAATGGCTCTCCTAGACACAGCGCGATCTCACCCCCAATACCAGGAGAGATGAACCCCCTACCGATCCGCTCACTTGCCTCCATGTGGCTCGAAACTGTATCCAAAAAAGACCTGTTTGCACGACTCCTTTGAGCCGTGGTAGGTTAGAAATCAAAGCACAGTGGGAACTCACACGAGACAAATGACGACCTCAGGTCGATGAACTAACCTGTACACATGTCACCAGGGAACTGCTATCTGACGCTAGGTATAATACCAACTACCAGGTTCCCGGCGAGTCCTGTCCGGTATACTCATAACCCAATGAGCACCTGTATACATCTTAAGTGATCCAACTGACACCAGTGGCTTGTGAGACCGGCCACCACCCCTCGTCGGGGTCTCGACTGTATACACTAGTCTACTCCGGAGAATCGATGCCCTGTCTCGAAACTCCCACGACTAAGGACCACAATTAAGGATGTGCTTATAGACCACCCAACTCCCACGTATATGATCGCCATCATACTGTTGGTAGTCAAGCAAGATCCTAAGGGCTCTATCAACGTGTAACAGTGATCAGTCATCTGAAGCTGTACACGACTGATAAAGGCAAACCAGATAGCATACTATTATCTCGAGTAAGATTGTCCTACCGGTATAGGTCATCCGCAATCATTGCAATCACGTACCTGCGATCCAATAATTGACTTTGAGGGCACTATATCCAACAATCTCCCACTTGCATTTAAGGCTAATTATTGCGATGTCGCATACTCACAGCCTATGTGATACCGAACATCCAACTCTTCTACTAATCAGTTTCACAAAGCCCGTTTGTAAAACTATTGTGTTCGAGAAATAGCCTCAGCGAGTGGATCCGCCCCGATATTTCTTTCTATATCTCTCTTAATCTCAAGTTCGCGGAAAAAGCCATCTCCCGAATTGAGTAATACCTGTCTTAGAATATGTCTGGATATCTGATGGGACTTAGTTCATAAATGAACTCCAAATCCAAACTTCTTAGACTGTATCAATCACTGAAACTAATCAGTGTCCAGCGCCATGCCTCCCACAGTATCCTCTTGAACCACCTGTCCATAATACTGTCCCTCGTCAGAGGAAAAACTATAACTCTGACAATCACTCTGTCATCCATGTCACCTTTGAAGCCTGGAATGATAACCGTCTCCCGAAGGAGGCTGCCGTCATCAAATCCATGGAACATGCCCTTATGTTCTAAAACTGCTTCCTTATGTTTCTTCAGGATTGGATTAATATAAACTTATCGCATCTAGTGCAAAAACAACATCTGGTGTGGTATTTGACATCTCATGATTGACTCAATTGCCTAAGCAAGTGATCTGCCAATCATGCACATCCCTCTCCCATTTAGTCTGTAAGACACCTTTAGAGAGGGTGACTCCATCACCTGCAGGTACACCACCATGCCAGGAGTCATCTATTCTAAAAACTATTAGAATACTGTCAAAGTGCCCATATTGGTACCCAAATCCAGATCTAAAAACATAGATCTAGAAATCAGAATATCTGATATTATATCCATATCCTGTCTGGAGAAACAACTGTGTGACGACCATAGTACAACCGATCGTAGTATAGGAATTTTACTTCCTACTCTGTGTATGTCATCCAAATACTAGGACATCACACTCTACTACCTTCTCAACAGATCCATCCCCTATTCTGATAAAGTCAAACCCATGACTGTCATATCAAAATTAGATGATCTATCTCCGCTATATTTGCTCAAGTCTATAAATAGACATAAGCTTCTTGCCCACTATGCTTCCGCTGCTCCCACTGACCACAACAACCCTCTGGCAGAATAATATATGCGTGCACTTCTAAAGCGAGTTTAGAACGACGCTATACTTAACCTCCTGCCGGGTCTCATAGTCTGGAACAATAGTAGTGTCAAGTCTGGGTAGATAAGAACCTCCCTATCACCGTCCTTGAGGCTACCGGAGTACCTCTAGGGTGTCTGAGGTTACCCACCATATCTGCGGAGTGGCTAATGGAATGTCAAACCTGATTGAATCTTTAGGTCCTATTAAATTTTCCGTAATCGTTTGCGGTTCTGGAATCATTTCCAGTTCTACCATACTCCCACTACTGTTTTCTGAAAAAATCCATTTTACTAAAACTGTGGCGAGTCAAGAACAATATCACTATTGATCTTCCAGATGGTAGAAAATCAACCATCGTCATAGCCTGGGCCAACCCACAAACAGCCATTACAGAAACGTACCCTGAGTTATCCAGAGTCTTGTTTTAAGCATAAGCCGGACAACTCCCCGTACCTTAACATCGTTAAGATATGAACCATTCTATATCCAATATAGAAACTTTGGCACTGATTTAATTGGAACCAGATTCTAATCATGCAGCTGTCTCCAGTGCATATCAACTTAATGGAGAGAGGCTAATTAGCATTACTCAACTTAGTAATCCATCCAATTATGAGTAACCTGAAAGAGAAACAAGTTTCTCAAAACCATTACTCTTATCTGAATACCAATCATAAGAATCTACATCTTCGATCTCTTTGAAGAATCCCGATACTTGCGACACCTGGTTCTCTACTTTATTCTTATACCCACAACTTCTCAAAACTTAGACCTTGTATTTCTACGAAACACTTGTCTAAAAACTAAAGAAGTCATAAGTAAATAGAACATAGTACGAGGACCAACCCCTTTGTCCTGACGGACATTGGACAACATACAATACTATGTATAAGTCCGCTGAGTTGAATAACTCAAAACCTGTGCGTCATAGGTTGAAAACTGTAGCCAGGCGATTTCCTCAAATATCACCAATTACAACGAATTCCGATATAATGAGGATAATCACCTAATTCCCAATAACTTACTCCCACTCATCATCTGTAAAACCATACATATGTGAGAATCAAACCTAGTAAATACATACTCTGGACTAAGTATCTAATCGAGAAAATAGTTTTCCTTTAACAATGCACTGAAACATGAAAATGTTTCGTAGGGGTATCCTGGTATTCCTAGTAATGCCTCTTCCATAATCCAATTCATGACTATAACCGTATATTTCTTTGCCGTCTCTCCAAATCCCTTTATTTGTCTTTAGTCATTACCTTCTGTACACTATCGTTAGGTTAAATGGTTTTCTTCCTTCCCTACCGTTCGGCACCAACCTATGGTTTCGAAGAAGACTATCAAGTAAGCATAATAGGTGTACTCTCCTAAATCGAGGAGTACTCGCAACTTGAGAGAAGGTGATGATAAAAGACAACTGAATAATACCTTATTCTATTTCTCCCGAACTGGGGAAAAAAGAAAAGGTGAAATAAGAGTGGCGATGAACTACGCGGTTTGGTTGTGAATGCTAACAGTCGCAATTTACTTTGCTCTCTTTCTAATCCCCTTATTTTGTCTTTACATATTACCTTCTGCACACCCTACTTAGGCTAATTGTGTCACGCCCCGCTTCCCAGTGTACGGCGAAATGGACGCGACGAGGCCCGCTATGTATATACTCAGAAGTATATACGCTAAGCGTAACTAAGCAATATAAAGTAAATCACAAGAGACGAATAATATGGAAATAACAGCAACTTTTATTAATAACATTCTTTTTACAATGCAGGAAAAGAAAATACAACTGGAATGAAAAAGCAATGCCTAAACAGTGGCATAACAGGAAATGAAATAAACTGGAAAGAACAAGGTACAATTATCTAGAGCTCTGGGTCTGCCTGGAACTGCTCCAAATCTTCACCGGTGGGCTCGATCTCAACTTGGTCCAACGCACCTGACGACATTCAAAGAAGAAAGAGATAGAATGCCGTCAGCGAACAGGTCGCTCGGTAAGTCCCAAAAGAATAAGAAGAATGAGAATGATAGAGTAACAGTATTTTCTAAAGTATTATATTGTTGAATATTATGGAATATTGTGTAACGCTGTTGTTTGTAGCTTAGTACAGAAGGATACCAGTGTATACGAGGGGGATCTCTATATGCTAGAGATCAGGGCAAAAGGAAAGTACAAGGAACCGTTATGCCACGGTACAACAGCAATAGGATTCAGGTTAGGTGTCTTAATCTGACCACCTCGTGCCACCTTTAACACCTTTCGTACCAATCTACCCCTTAAACCCCGTAGTGTTTTAACAGTATTGTAGTGTTGGATTATGTAAGTTGGATGACTGACCAAAACCATGATATCAGTAAACATGTTGCAACTGTGTAATCAGGTAAATGGAATATCAGGATAATGGATGAATATCCATGGTTTGATTCAGTCAAAAAGAATATATTGTTAACTGGATTCAGGGTTTCATGTATTCAAATTGTATTGGAATATAAAAGAATATAGATTGACTTGAATCATATTCAAATCAGAAATAGTCAGACTCTAACCCGAGTCAGACTAAAAGAAGAGAATTTGAAGTTCAATATTAGCTAGGGGCCTTATTGTAATTTGTAAAACTTGAGGGGGTTTTATGTAAAAATACTTTTGTATAGTTTTCAAAATACACCTTAAGTATTTAATAATCGTCTTAATTGTTATAATGAATGTGAATTTATTTGTGTTATTCTAGTGAATATATCATAATAAAAGTATTAATTATCTTATCTGAAATTCATGGTATTTTAGTGTAACTTTTAATCTTGTAATTTTTTAGAAAAATGTGGAAACTTTATATTATGATAAAATAGGTGTTTAAATAATAATTATATATATATTAACACATGAATAATTTTATATAAATATTTTATTTTCAAAAATCTCATTTTCCTTAAATGTCGTATTTTAAACCTTTCGAGACCGAATGCTCCTTGCGGAGGTCTGAATCTCGCACTACTAGTATGCGGGTGCACGATGAACCGTACTATCCCTAACAGGTTCCCCAAAAGTGGGTTGTAGCGGCGCTTTTCTTAGGTTTAACAAATACTTTTCATTTGGGAAAACGGTTTTATAAATATGGGGTATTTATTTGCAAAAGAGTACAGTTTCGCGTATTTTAGTTATTAGGGTTTTCTAAATCAACTAGCCTATTTCTAAGGTCTAAACGATGAGTCATTAGAAGCCTCAAATCGCCTCTTCACCGTCAATTGCGGCCAGGTAAGTGCCAGATAAGTGGGAAGGAACCACAGTTGTAGACCTAATTAAAAACCACTAGCCTTAGACACACTTGCCTAGGCACCACAAGACAGTTTAGATAAACGATCGATGTCCATGACCAATCGTGTTTTCATTTTATTAAAAGATTTTATCTAGAAAAGTTTACAACTTAAAGCTTTAAATAAAAGTTATAAAGATTATGGTATTTTAGTGAAAAGTCCTGTAATTTCGTATTCTGTATTTTTGATATTTATCAATTAGGGTTAGATTGAGTGTGTGTAGGGGTAGGTCATTACCCCGTGACTTATATTAAGTTTTGGTGAAGTTTAAAGGTAAAACATGCTATGTTAAACTTAAAGGTATTATAGCGCAAGAATACGGTATTCGAAAACGTTATCATTTTATGTGTGAAATTTCATTCAAATTGGATTTTACAAGTTTAGTGATCAAGATAAACCTATTTAGGAGTGAGGGAATTAATTAAACTAAGAAAAATGAACTTCATGGTATTTTTATGAAAAGAATACGGTTTTGCAAAGAAATTATCATTTTATGTGAAAAGGTTTGATTAAATTAGTTTATGGGTGATTAATAGTCAACAAGCATATGGGTAGATAATATGTATTAGGTGACAAGTGGAAATTTAGAGAAAAACCGAATCGGAAATCGGTTTGTCCGATTTCCGTCGGGTTCCAAAAAGTCGTATTTTTACTTTAAAGAAAAGAGAGATAGAAGAAGGTGGGACTTACGATTTGGACAAGCTAAGGAAGCTAGAGGTCGTGATGGTTGTCGATTCGTTGAAAACGTCGCGAAGGTCCTGATCCGGTCACCGGAATCCGTCGTCGATTTCGGCAGCGCTTCGCTTCTCGCTCTTCGTACCGAGTTCTCGAGAATTTGAGAGAGTGGACTTAGAGTTGTGAGGGGAAAAGATAGAGGATAGGGGTCTTTATATAGGGCTAGGCTAGGGTTAGGGTTTGGATTAAAAAATATTTTAAAAATATATAAAAAACATTAAAAATTCATTAAAAATCATTAAACCTAGGAGTAAAAGGGATTTATTGGCCAAATCAAAACCGATCCAGGTATAATAAGTGTGTAAGAGGGTTGAACAAATCAAGAGCCAACTTTCCTCAGTTGGTGACTCGGCCGTCCGGCCAAGTCCGGCCGGCGGCGCCGGACCGAGTCGGCCGAGTCGCCGGCCGAAGGCGCCGATTCGGGCCGAGTCAAGGGTCCAATGGCCGGGGGTTTTCCTGAGGAACAACTTGGTATTTTTACTTTTTGTTGTCCAGTACATATTTTGGGAGTTATGGCCTTTTTACCGTTGACTTCCAAAAAAAACTAAAACAAAATAAATACAAAAATAATGTGGGGCATAGGATTTGAACTCCGGTGGCTTGGTTCAGCAGTGCAAGCTATTACCAATGAGCTACAAGCTCCTTCTTGTAATTATTGTGTTATTTAATTACTTAAAATGATAGCAGCAAGAGTAAATACTCCAAGTATACATTAAATTTTAAAGTAATTTCTTGTACACTAAAAATGGAGTTATTTCATTCTTGTAGCTTGTAATTAAAAACAAAAATAATTACCTAAATCTTGTGCTCAGGTTAAAATACCTCTTTGTGGATTTTAAAAAATATTTTGAAAAAAATTTGTATAGGAAAAAGTGTATAGAAAAATTAGGGTTGTTACAAATTGGTTTTCTTCATTCCCTACCTTTCGGCACTTGCCTATGGCTTGGAATAAGATTTTTCAATAAGCGTAATAGGTGTACTCTCCTAAACTAAGGAGCCCTCGCAAGCTGAGAGAAGGTGATAATAAAAGACAACTGAATAAACTAATTCTATTTCTCCTGAACCTGGATCTATCCTCGAAGAAGCCCCTCCGAGTTCGTATATAACCATACGATGGATCTATCCAATGGAAGTGGATGTCCGTAGTAATACGGGGTGTTCTAAGAAATGCAAAGGGTAAAAGGAGGAGTGGCAATGACTTATGCAACTCGGACAATCCAAAAGCCAGTATTTTAAGAGGTTCGGTCAACTTTGTCACTGAGTCATAGTCTAGGGTCGGTCAAAGGTCGCTGCCAAAGAGAGAGAAAAGAAACACTCTGCGTGCATTCTAACCTAGATCAGAATGGTTATCACTTTATCTAATCAGGAAACCTCCCACTGTACTGTCAAATTCTCCTCCAAATCTGAAAGAAGAATCAATCGGGATCACCTAAAGAGTAAACCAACTCATCAGTGGGAATCGGGATCCAACTCTCATCGCATGATAACGTGACAGAATCCACTCACGTTATCACACTCCAGAAGGTATGCGCATACTTGGCAAGTTTCAATTTTTTTAGAAACTCCCGATATGATTTTTGCCCCATGGTCTTATGATCCTGACGTTGGCCAATCGCCATTAGTCACATGCCAAGTTCTACCCATCATTATCTTGTCAATTTGAACCCACCCGCACATGCCCCTGACGTTGGCCAAATGGCAGAACGATTGTCCCAAACTAACTCATCTATCTATGCGACAAATGAATACCCAGCAGCTACCAAACACTATGCCTTGGCGTTGGTCAAAATACATAGCTTGAATACTACTGAATACCCAAAAGAAATGACGGAGGGCTACGGCTGGTTTTTGGCGAAAAACCTTTAACGTAACGAACTTGATATCGTTGAAGGAACCTGATAGCTTTTTATAAAAATATAGTAGCGAAAATCTTTGCTAAAGAGGTCACTCCCGGTGAAGGGATCTCGGCTCTTTTCTCGTGGAATGAGGTGCAGGATATTCCAACTGAATACCACGATGCAAAGCAATATGTAATCGACTATAGTGAAGTTATTACCCTGACGCAAACTTCTGCTCAAGGGGTCACTCCCGGTGAAGGGATATCGGCCCTTGCCTCGTCGAATGAGGTGCAGGATATTCTAACCGAATACCACTATGCAAAACAAAAGGAAATGTCTTTGTAATAATATTTTTTAAAACTGTTCCAACAACTGCCAAATAGGTTTGTTTTCCTTTGCATTGATCAAAATCAACGCAGTCCCATTAATTAATCACACCAGAAAAGAACGAAAATAAAATGTACGTATATGCCATCCGCATTCGTCACTGGGTCCCGTCATCACCCGTTAGGTTACTTAACTAACGACAGAGCGGAGACTGGACTAGCGCGAGTGTAAGACATATACAACATCTACTAGTATATATACTAATATACAATAATTGCTCCAGGCGTGATAATATACAACATTACAGAAAAGTAATAAGCATCACAGAACAATACAGATGTTCTGGGATCCCCGGGTTTCACAGAGCCGCTACTGAAACCCAACATTCTCCTGGTCGTGTGGATATCCTGTGCAATGAAACCTATACCCCTACGGGTGCGGCAAGTTACCCGCCAAAACTTGAAGCGAGGCAGCCCCCTACAGTAAAGTGAGTGGACCACCCAGCACTTCATGGAATTCGGTAACTTGAGCACCCCTCCTTGGGTCAACATGTACCCCCTACGAGTGCGGAGAATAGTCTGCCAATTCTAGACTGAGGCCCCTCTGCCTCTCAAAGCCATGAGATGCGGGCCCGTTTCCCTCCAGAACATGGCTATCCGTGCACTCCATCGCGGGGTAAAACCTAGTACAGAAATGAAAAATATGTACAATGGGTACATCAACCTCAGCCCGGTCGTGCCCCAAAAGAATATTATACAAACAGGCAGTGACGGCAGTCCACATGTTGGACGCTCGCCTTGCAATATCAAATGTACAGATAAATCCAAACTGCACTACCATTGCACACTGCTATCCACCACGACAAATCCGCAACATCACAGCACAATACAGAACATCAACGCGAATGTCACGTTCGCAAATCCGTCTAAAAAGACTATAGCAATTAGACGCAATTTACCGATCAAATGACATTCCCGGTCGGAGATATAATGTAAGTACGGCAAACTAACACGTTTAAATTTCGATCGACAAAATTTCCCGAAGTGGGCCCCACGTACATCTGCTGTACAGTAATAAAATCTGGGCCCAAAAGAAATATACCAAAAACCAGAATTTACTGTGTAGAAATTACTGTAGAAAATTGGAGTACCAATCTCACAAAACGGCGGCAGATCCGCGGCCAAACCCTTGTTTGGGCCGCGGATCCGCGGCGGTACTGTGGAGTTGGGCCACCAAATTTCACCAGTTTTCTTATAAAAGCTTGCTCGATTTTCTGTAGTGCTCAAAATAATTTTTAGGCCTGATTAAAAATCGACAGAAACTTTAACCCAGAAAATTGTAGTTTTCGAAATTCCGTTCGATCGATATTTTAAACGCATTAGCACAAGTTAGTAAAGCTTAATGACGAGGCTCTGATACCACTGTAAGTCTACGGTAGCGCCCCGGCCGTCTTTCAGACGCCAAATGCGGAAAAAAACTTTTTAACTGGCGCTATCGTATACTATAACCCGGATCTGCCATTATTGCTAAACTAACAAACTACAAAATGGGTAGAAATGTTATACCGAACGATCCGAGTCCTTCGGTCTTTAACCATCATCCCACGCTTTGTTGCGGCTGCTCCGATCACGTTCGATCTCCGGTCTGCTCGTCCAGGTGGCACCACGTCAACGGATCTTTAAACGGGCTCTCGCCTCTGACCCGAGGCAACTCGGTCATCAAGTTTGCCAAAAGAGATGACCAAGATTGATGTAGAGAATGAGTAGAATACTTTGTCTCGTTACATCCAAAACCATGGATGAACGGTTAATGAAGTTGCCTTTTGGAATCGGGTAAATGATAAATCAACCTATGAAATTTCCATGAAGCAAATTTCATATACTTTTTTCCAAATGAATCAAATCCCAATCTTTCATGAGGGGCCGGCCACTACTTAAAGAGGTAGGGGGTGAGTGTAGGAGGGGGGTAACCATTAACACTAAAAGAAAAGAATGAGTCAAACATAACACCTTGCATCAACAATAAATGAAAACAATGAATCATCTAACCTAGTCATCATCCATTAAATGAACAATTAATGCACTAATGAGTCATGAAACCTAGTCACCATCTAGAAGCTTCTAGAACCTTTCACACTCATGACTCACCTCAAGAAAAGATAAATCCGCATTAAAACGAATGTTTAATTTGGGTGATAGAAAACTGGAAACTGGAAACTGGCAACGTCCAAAAGCGATCCCGAAACGAATTTCAGGATAACCCCGTAACAGTATAAACATACCCGCATTTGTATTATGACCGAATACAAATGCAACTGAGACAAAGATATTATATCTACACAGTATAATACATGGATCCGGCTTAAACCAAAGCCCACCAGTATTATCTGCCCGAAATATGACACGTGCGTAAACGCACGTGCATTTTCCGAACCCTGCCATAAAACCATACGGCCTCTACAACGTTTCGCCCGAACTTGGGAAACTATCTGTAGGGGACTCTAATGACTCCTCGGTACGCTGGCAGTGGGTTTAACCACGAACCGTCAGCGGCACAAGCTGTGCGTAACGGCTGTTTATGTACTGACCTTAAGGGAAGCCGATGAGCGAACTCATCCTGGAACCCTACTGAGTCTAACAGTGACAATATACATACAGTCCGGTCCGTTCGTCCATGAGTATCGCATATCGGCCTAGGGGGCTGGTAACGTCAGACCCCCAATAGCGGTATAAGTCGTGTCGGAGTGAAGCCCAGAACACCCTGAGATACTACTGGAGTATCTACCAGTAAATCTCTTACCTCGGCTGAGGGTTTTGTGTAATGGCTCTTCTAGACACAGCGCGATCTCACCCCAATACCGGGAGAGACGAATCCCCTGCCGATCCACTCACTTGCCTCCATGTGGCTCGGGACTGTATCCAAAAAAGACCTGTTTGCACGACTCCTTTGAGCCGTGGTAGGGTAGAAATCAAAGCACAGTGGGAACTCATACGAGACAAATGACGATCTCAGGTCGATGAACTAACCTGTACACATGTCACCAGCTAACTGCTATCTGACGCTAGGTATAATACCAACTAGCAGGTTCCCGGCGAGTCCTGTCCGGTGTACTTATAACCCAATGAGCACCTGTATATATCTTAGGTGATCCAACTTACACCAGTGGCTTGTGAGACCGGTCATCGCCTCTCGTCGGGGTCTCGACTGTATACACTAGTCTACTCCGGAGAATCGATGCCCTGTCTCGAAACTCCCACGACTAGGGACCACAATTAAGGATGTGCTTATAGACCACCCAACTCTCACGTATATGATCGCCATGATACTGTTGGTAGTCAAGCAAGATCCTAAGGGCTCTATCAACGTGTAACAGTGATCAGTCACCTGAATCTATACACGACTGATAAAGGCAAACCAGATAGCATACAATCATCTAGAGTAAGACTGTCCTACCGGTATAGGTCATCCGCAATCATTGCAATCACGTGCTTGCGATCCAATAATTGACTTTGAGGGCACTATATCCAACAACTCTGTCATCCAGGTCACCTTGGAAGCCTAGAATGATAACCGTCTCCTAAAAGAGGCTGCCGTTATCAAATCCCTAGAACATCCACTTATGTTCTAAAACTGCTTCCTAATGTTTCTCCAGGATTGGATCAATATCAACTTATTGCATCTACTGCAAAAATAACATCTGGTGTGGTACTTGACATCTCATGATCAACTCAATTGCCTAAGCAAGTGATCTGCCGATCATGCATATCCCTCTCCCCTTTAGTCTGTAAGACACCTTTAGAGAGGGTGACTCCATCACCTGCAGGTACACTACCGTGCCAGGAGTCGTCCATTCTAAATACCTTTAGAATACTGTCTAAGTACCCAGATTGGGAAACTACCCAAATCTAGATCTAAAACCATAGATCTAGTAACCAGAATGTCTGATATAATATCCATGTCCTATGTGGAGAAACCACTATGTGACAACCAAAGTATAATTGATTGTAGTATAGGAACTTCATTTCTTACTCTGTGTATGTCATCCAAATACCAGGACATCGCACCCTACTACCTTCTTAACAGATCCATCCCCTATTCTGATGAAGTCAAACCTATAACTGTCACATCAGAAATAGATGATCTATCTCCGCTATATCTGCTTTAGTCTATAAATAGACATAGGCCACTTGTCCACCATGCTTCCGCTGCTCCCATTGACTACGACAACCCTCTGGCAGAGTCATATACACGTACACTTCTAAAGCTACAATAACGCTATACTCATCCTCCTGCCGGGTCTCACAGTCTGGAGCAACAGCAATGGCAAGTCTGGGTAAACAAGAACCTTCCTGTCACCGTCTTTGAGCATACCGAAATACCTCTCGAGTGCCTGAGGTTACCCACCATATCTGCGGAGTGGCCAATGGAATGTCAAACTAAATTGAATCTTTAGGTTCTTATCAAATTTTCTGTAATCGTTTGCGGTTTTGGAATCACTTTCAGTTCTACCATACTCCCACTACTGTTTTCTGAAAAAATCCATTTTTATTAAAACTGTGGCGAGTCAAGAACAATATCACTATTGATCTTCCAGATGGTAGAAAGTTAACCCTCGTCATAGCCCGGGTCAACCCACAAATAGCCATTACAGAAACGTGCTTTGAGTTATCCAGAGTCTGGTTTTAAGCATAAGCCGGACAACTCACCGTACCTTAACAATGTTAAGATATGAACTATTCTATATCCAATATAGAAACAGAGGCACTGATTTAATTGGAACAAGATTCAAATCATGCAGCTGTCTCCAGTGCATGTCAACTAAATGGAGAGAGGCTGATCAGCATTACTCAACTTAGGAATGCTTCCAATTATGAGTAACCTGAAATAGAAGCAAGTTCTCTTTATCATTACTATCATCTGAATATCATGCACAAGTATCTACATTTTCGATCACCTTGAAGAATCCTGATACTTGCAACACCTGATTCTCTACTTTACTCTTATACCTATAACTTCTTAAAACTTGGACCTTGTATTTCTACGAAACACATGTCTAAGAACTAGAGAAGTCACAAGTAAATAGAATATAGTACGAGGACCAATCCCTCTGTCCTAATGGACACTGGACAACATACAATACTCTGTATAAGTCACTTGAGTCTTATAACTCAATCCCTGTGTGTCATAGGTTGAAAACTGTACTTATGGTTAAGAAGAATTACACCGCTGTTTAATGCTCCTTACCTAACCATCCACTGATATAGGTAAACATCATAGACATAATTTCAAAAAGTTATATCTCACTTTATAAAAATAAACGTACAGATACATCAATTTGAAATTGGTGCATAACAACGGATATTCAAAACCAAATATTTGCCGTCCGGCAAACAACCTAGGTGACTTTCTCAAATATCACCAATTACAACGAATTTCAATATAATGAGGATGATCACCTAATTCCCAATAACTTACTCCCACTCATCATCTGTAAAACCATACAGATGTGAGAATCATACCTGGTAAATACATACCCTGGAGCAAGGACTAATTGGGAAATCAGTTTTCTTTTAACAATACACTGTAAAACTGAAACATGTAAATGTTTCGAAGGGGTATCCGGGTATTCCTAGTAATGCCTCTTCCATTATCAGACTCACAACTATAACCGTATATTTCTTTGCCATCTCTCCAAATTCCTTTATATGTCTTTAGTCATTACTTTCTGTACACCCCTTTAGGCCAAATGATTTTCTTCCTTCCCTACCGTTCGGCACCAACCTATGGTTTGGAAGAAGACTATCCAATAAGCATAATGGGTGTACTGTCCTAATCCTAGGAGCACTCGCAACCCGAGAGAAGGTAAAGATAATAGACAACTGAGTAAACCTTATTCCTATTTCTCCTGAACCAGAATCCATCCCCGAACTGGAACAAGTTCCTTCGAGTTCGTATATAACCATACGATAGAGTATCCAATAAACTGTGGATCTTCGTAGTGATACGGAGTGTTCTGGAGAAATACAAAGGTGATGTAGGATTGGCGAAGAAATACTTGGTTTGGTCGTGAATAGCAGTCGCAATTTACTTTGCCCTCTTACTAATCCCTTTATTTGTCTTTACTTAATACCTTTTGTACACCTTTTAGGCTAAATGGTTTTCTTCATTCCCTACCATTCGACACCAGCCTAAGGTTTGGAATAAGACTATCCAATAAGCATAACAGGTGTACTATCCCCTAATCCAAGAAGTACTCGCAACCTGAGAGAAGGTAAAAGGAAAAGACAACTGAATAGTCCTATTCGTTTTCTCCAGAACCGGAAACCATCCTCGAATCTGGAACAAGTTCCTTCGAGTTCGTATATAACCATACGATGGTTTTATCCAATGGAAGTGGACGTTCGTAGTAATACAGGGTGTTCTGGAGAAAAGGGTAAAAGTAGGAGTGGCAATAAGGTATGCAACTCTGATAATCCAAAAGCGAGTGTTTTAAGAAGGTTCGGTCAACTTGGTCACTGAGTCATAGTCAAGGGTCGGGCCATGGTCGCTACCAAAAAGAGAGAGCAAAGAAATACTCAGCGTGCACTCTAACCTAAATCAGAATGGTTATCACTTTATCTAATCAGGAAACCTCCCACTGTAACCTCAAATTCTCCTCCAAACCTGAAAGAATTAGTCGGGATCACCCGAGGAGTAAACCAACTCATCGGTGGGAATCGAGATCCAACTATCATCGCATGATAACGTGATGGAATCCACTCACGTTATCACACTCCAGAAGGTATGCGCATATCTGGTAAGTTTCAGTTTCTTTAGAAACTCCCGATGTGATTTTTACCCCATGCTCTTATGACCTTGACTAAGGCCAACAAATCATAAGTCACATGTCAAGTTCTACCCGTCATTGTCCAGGTTAATTTGAACCTACCCGTATAAGCTCTTGACTAGGGACAACAAGGCTGTACGACTGTCCCAAACCAACGCATCTATCTATGCAGCAGAAAAGTAACAAATAACTACCATACATTATGCCTTGACTAAGGCCAACAAACATAGCATGAATACTAAGTGCTACCTTTCTGAAATGACGGAGGGCTACGAATGGTTTTTGGCGAAAAACCTTTAACGTAATGAACTTGATATCGTTGAAGGAACCGGATAGATTTTATAAAAATATAGTAGCGAAAACCTTTGCGAAAGAGGTCACTCCTGGTGAAGAGATCTCGGCTCTTTCCCCGTAGAATGAGGTGCGGGATATTCCAACTGAATACCACGTTGCAAACCAAAAGTGATCGACTATAGTGAAGCTATTGCCCTGACGCAAATTTCTGTCCAAGGGGTCACTCCCGGTAAAGGGATCTCGGCCCTTGCCTCGTCGACCGAGGTGCTGGATATTCATAACCGAATACCACTGTGCAAAACAAAAGAGAACGTCCTTGCAATAACAGCTTTTTGAAAAATGTTCCAACAACATCAGAATATGTTTGTTTAGCTTGCATTGATCCGAATCAACGCAGTCCCATCAATTGATCACACCAATAAAGAACGAAAATACGATGTACGTATATGCCACTCGCATTCGCCACTGGGTCCCGTCATCACCCGTTAGGTTACTTAACTAACGACAGAGCGGAGACTGGACTAGCGCGGGTGCAAAACATATACAACATCTACTAGTATATATATCAATATATAATAATCGCTCAAGGCGTGATAAAACACAACATCACAGAAATGTAATAAGCATCACAGAACAATACAGATATTTGGGATTCCCGGGTTTCATAGAGCCGCTACTGAAACCCGACGTTCCCCTGGTCGTGTGGATAGCCTGTGCAATGAAATCCTAGACCCCTACGGGCGCGGCAAGTTACCCGCCAAAACCTGAAGCGAGGCAGCCCCCTTCAACAACGTGAATGGACCACCCAGCACTTCACGGAATCCGGTAACTTGAGCACCCCTCCTTGGGTCAACCTATACCCCCTACGAGTGCGGCGAATAGCCCGCTAATTCTAGAGTGAAGCCCCTTCCGTCTCAAAGCCATGAGATGCGGGCCCGTTGCCCTCTAGAACCCGGCTACCCGTGCACCCCTCCGCGGGGTAATCCTAGTACAGAAAGTAAAATAGACAACGGGTACATCGACCTCAGCCCGGTCGTGCCCCAAAAGAATAATATACAAACAGGCAGTAACGGCAGTCCACATGTCGGACGCTCACCCCGCAATATCAAATGTACAAATACAACAAAACTGTACTACCATTGCATCCAGGTTATCCACCATGACAAATCCGCAACATCACAGCACAACACAGAACTTCAACATGAATGTTACGTTCGCAAATCCGTCTAAAAGAACTATAGCAGTTAGACAGGATTTACCGATCAAATGACATTCACGGTCGCAGATATAATATAAATACTGTGAACTAACATGTTTAAAATTTTCGATCGACAAAAATTCCCGAAGTGGGCCCCAAGCACAATACCCAGTACTCAAATAAATCTGGGCCCAAAATAAAATTACCAGAAACCCTTTTTCCAAGTCAGAGACCTACTGAAGAAATTTGGTGCACTGTGGCTACAGTACGGCCGCGGATCTGCCGCGCTACAGTAAAATCAGCCCACCAAATTTTCTCAGATTTCTTAAAAAACCCTGCCTGATTTTCTGCAATACACCAAATATTTTTTTGACAACAAAAGAAAATCGACAGAAACTTCATGACTTGAAATCGCGGTTTCGGAATTTTTGTTCGATCGAAGTTCTAAACACGTTAGAGTAAGCTAGTAAAGGTTAATGGCGTGGCTCTGATACCATGTAAGTCTACGGTAGCGCCCCGGCTGTCTGTCCGAGGCCAAAATGCGGAAACAAAAACTTTTTCTAAACTAGAAACCGGCGCTACCGCGGACTATAAACCCGGATCGGACCATTAACCTACTACTAGCTAACTAGAGAGAGGGTAGAGAGCTATACCGAGCGATCCGTGTCCTTCGGTCTTCGGCCACCATCCCAAGCTCACCACGGCATCTCCGGTCTCGATCTCCTCGTCGGAAAGGGCACCACATCGAGAAGTCTTTTTACGGGCCCCCGCTTCGTCCGAAGCAACTCGGGCACGAAGTGTGCTAGCCGACATGTCCAAGGTGTTGTAGAGAATGTTTTTGATCACTTTGCCTTTTGCATCCATTGCTTGGATGGAGGTTAGAGATATTTCCATTAATGGAGAATGCAAGCTAGAGGAAGAAGAAGAAGAAGAGAAGGCTTTTTCTTCTTTTCTTTTCTTATGATCGAATGAGAGTGAGAGAGTGAGTTATCAAAATAATACAAAACCAAAAACTAAACTCATGGCAGCCCCCCTCTCTCCCCTCCTCTCATATCAACCCCAAAACATCACATAATGTGACATTAACACATAAAAAGAGACCATGAGTCACTAATGTGTCCATGTCACATTTAATGCATGTCATGATGAAATCTAGCTTACAATTTCCATTATCCAAATATTAATCCAAATATTTGGTCCAACAAAAAGATCCGGCAATATCTAAAGTAAACTCGTGAAGGATCACAAGAATACCCCTCACCTGTTATACATACCTGCATCCGCATTCTGACTGAATGCGAATGCTATGAGACTAAAGTAATCCAACAAATCTAATACTAGGATCCGGCTTAAACCAAAGCCCACTAGTATGATCCATCCGATCATGATCCGTGCAATACCGCACGTATATGATCGAACCCTGCCATATATTATACGGTCTCTACAACGTTTCGCCCGAAACTTGAGAAACTGTCTGTGGGGGACTCTAAAGACTCGTCAATACTTTGGCTGTGGATTTAACCACTAGCACGTCAGAGGTATTAGCCGTACGTAACGGGCTACCAAGTATTGACCAAAAGGGAGGTCGATGAGCGAACTCATCCTGACACGCTACTGAGCCTGTCAGTGAAAATATCCGTACAGTCCGGTCCGTTCGTCTATGAGCATCGCATGGCGGGCCTAGGGGGTTGGTAAAAGTCAGACCCCTAAAAGCGGTACAAGTCGTGTCGGAGTGTAGCCCAGAACACCCTGAGATACTATTGGAATACCTACCAGTAAATCTCCTACCTTGGCCAAGGATTTCGTGTAATGGCTCTCCTAGACACAGCGCGACCTCACCCCCAATACTGGGAGAGACGAACCCCTGCCGATCCGCTCACTGCCTCCATATGGCTCGGGACTGTACCCAACTAAAACCTGTTTACACGACTCCTTTGAGCCGTGGTAGGGTAGTAATCAAAGCACAGTGGGAACTCACACGAGACAAATGACGATCTCAGGTCGATGAACTAACCTGTACACATGTCACCAGAGAACTGCTATCTGACGTCTGGTATAATCCCAACCAGCAGGTTTCCGGCGAGTCATGTCCGGTGTACTCATAACCCAATGAGCATCTGTATACATCTTAGGTGGACCAACTGACACCAGTGGCTTGTGAGACCGGCCACCGCCCCTTGTCGAGGTCTCGACTGTATACACTAGTCTACTATGGAGTATCGATGCCCTGTCTCGAAAACTCCCACGACTAGATACCTTTTAAGGATGTGCTTATAGACCGCAGCTCCCACGTATATGATCGCCATCATACTGTTGGTCGTCAAGCAAGAATCCTAAGGGCTCTATCAACGTGTAATAGTGACCTGTAAGGTCACCTAAAGCAGTATACGATGATAAAGATAAATCAGATAGCATACTATTATCCTGAGTAAGATTGTCCTACCGGCATAGGTCCTCCCTCAATCATTACAATCACGTTCCTGCGATCCAATAATTGACTCTGAGGGCACTATATCCAACAGAATCAAGGAGAGAGAGGCTGAAAGGAACCACCTGCAACTTCAGGCGGATCAGGAACCCGAGGAGAATCCTCCATGAGTTCGACACTAACTAGCCAGGGGCTAACCCGAAAAAGTTCAACGCTGCGACGACCTCGGGAAAGAAAGGCAGGCGCATTCCACCCCAAAAAGCTTCCAAGTACAGGGCGGTCTCCCTACCCCGTACTTGGTCTGCCCTCTCTCCCTCCTTGGCCAGACGAAGCGTATAACGTGAGGGGATATGAAAGCGAGCCCGAGCATTGGCGAACTCGTCCTCATGCCTCACCCAACACGAGGCGCCGGTGACAGCATCTACCGCCTCCTCCCTGGGGGCTGCCCCCGCCGCACGATCCCGAGAAGAGGGTCTGATCCCTACTCCCCGAGAAGACTCAGGCTCAACTAAAAGGTCTCTAGAACCTACTTCTACGACATCTACATATTCTCTGAAAGAAGACATCTAACCTGAAGAAGATGGATTCTCGGGAAACGAAAGCAGAAGAAAGGAGAAGAGCGCCGAGCACCCAAGACTTAGAAGAAAGGAAATATGAAAGAGTAGGGGCCCTAGAATGGGCCCCACCTCTACTTATCACCGCGAACGACCTCATCCAACGGCGCCCTTCATCTCCCGCCAAAAATGCCTCCTCGCGTCCAATGGTTCCGATTGCTCCACTTGTCGTTCCCACACTGGACCGCACCCCATCAGACATCGCAGATCTGCACACGTCGCGTCGGCCAACCGACGCTTGACACGTGGACTGTCGCTTCAGTGGCAGGATGCACGAACTGGCGCACCTTCCTTAAATACAGAGATCTCGTCCTGATTCGCTGGCAGAAAAGACAGCTGACAGCCCGGGGACGCGTCCCGACAAAGGGAGCTCACTCCGGGCGGCCCGGCAGTCCACTCTTGACCCGCCCCATTAGCTGGTCGGGACAAGAGTGGGGGGCTAATGATGATGCTCAATATTGGCGATCTCCAAGATCAGGACACGTGGCAGATGACGTGTCCTAGAACTCAGAAGAAAGGGCCCACTGGGCCGAGCAGGCCACCTCCACACCCGACCTGCAAGCACAAGCTGGCTCACCTCAGAGCCCCCTGAAATTTGGCCTCCTCGGCCTCTCAGCTCGCCCCGAGCTACCACAGGACCAAGATGCCTCGGCCCTCCCGCTCGTTCCCGAGCTCTCCCGCTGAGGCCATATTCCTCTGTCCCTCCGACCGACCAACTCCACCACTCACAGGCGTAACCACCGCTCCGCAAATCTCACCATGCGCAGATTGTTGCTTTTGGAATTTTTGTAAGCCTCCGGGCAGTTTGTAAGGCTGGGGAGCCCAAAATACCTTTTGTAAAGACTTTGCCTTTGGTAATAAAACTTTTTTCTTTGGTTTCATCGGTTTGCACTTTATCTTCTGTTTGCACTGTTGGGCTTCCATGTCAAGTCGGCTATCTGTCTAGCGATCGTTCGTTGAGTTGATTTCGATCACTTGCCAAGCGTGCCAAGCGCTGATGAGAAGGAGGCGTCTCATGGCCCCGAAGTCGAGGGGGATCGCTCAGACTTGGATAGACCTGGTGCCCCTTGTGGGGCCTCGGATCCTCTGCATGTGATGGGCAGAGGGCTGTCCACCGTATTTGTGCCGAGCATGAATGGGAAGCTGGTCGGTTGCCCCTTGGGGAGGGCTTCTGATTTCTGGCGTTGCGAGCAATGACTACTAGCTGGGGATGGTCGAGCGAGGGTCGGGTTCGGCTGCCTCTGGGAGGACTTTGGACCCTTAGCGTTGGAGGGGCTGTAAGAACCCCACTAAGGATGACCGGGCAGTGAACCAGCGCGGTTGTCTCTTGGCGAGGGCTTTGATCTCTGGCGTCGTGGGTAGGCAACTACCAGCCTGGGATGACCGAGCGGGGTAGCCGATCGGATGCCTCTTGCGAGGGCTTCGCTCCCTGGCGTCATGGGCAGGGATCTACCAGCCGGAGATGACCGAGTAGGGCAGCCGCTCGGTTGCCTCTTGCGAGGGATTTGATCTTTGGCGTCGTGGGTAGGCAACTTCCAGCCTGGGATGACCGAGCGGGGTAGCCGCTCGGATGCCTCTTGCGAGGGCTTCGATCCCTGGCGTCATTGGTGGGGAGCTACCGGCCGGAGATGATCAAGCAGGGCAGTCGCTCGGTTGCCTCTTGCGAGGGCTTTGATCCTTCAGGACGGGGACCGAGCAGGGTTACTGCCCAGTGCCTCTTGGCGAGGACTTTGATCCATGTCGGTTGTGGTAGGAAGCTACCAGCCGGGGATAGCTGAGCAAGGACTCGACTGCCTCTGGAAGGACTTTGGTCCTTAGCGCGGGAGGGGCTATAAGAAGCCTACTAGGACCCTTGGCTGGGTAGGGTTGCTGCCCGGTGCCTATTGGCGAGGGCTTTTGTCCTGAAGGATAGCCGAGGGAGGGATCCTCGTGCTCGACTGCCTCTGGGAGGGCTTTTGATCCCTGTCGATCGTGGTAGGAGGCTACCAGCCGGAGATAGCCGAGCAGGGTAGCTGCTGAGCTGCCTCTAAGGAGGACTTTGACCCTTAGAGTTGGAGGGGCCGTATGAGGCCTGCTAAGGATATCCGGGCAGTGAAGCTGCGCGGTTGCCTCTTGGTGAGGGTTTTGATCCCCGGCGTTGCGAGTAGGGAAGCTACCAGCCAGGGATAGCCGAGCAGGGAAGCCGCTCGGTTGCCTCTACGGAGGACTTTGTTCCTTAGTGTTGGAGGGGCCTTAGGAGGCCTGCTAAGGATAACCGGGCAGTGTAGCTGCGCGGTTGCCTTTTGTCAAGGGCTTTGATCCCTGGCGTTGTGGGTGGGGAAGCTACCGGCCAGGGATAACCGAGCAGGGTAGCTGCTCGGCTGATTCTTGATGAGGTTTCGCCCGCCCGTCCAGTTGCAGGTATGGGGAACAGGAACGGTCGCGGCGAACGTGCGCGTAGCATGCGCATTGAATGTGGGGGGAGGCGAAGCGCTAGGGCCGCGTCGTTCCGATTCCGCCATAGAAGGCTCGATGATCGCCACGTGGCAGCGACTTTTTGGGCGAGAGCGGGCGACCGTTGAGTTCCGTTGGGGCGCAGTGGGCTATATAAGGCTGAAGGAGCACTGGTCCTTCCTTTCCTCGCAAACAGATTGTTGAGAATGCAGGACTTCCCTTTTACCATCCCCGAAATCATCCACTTCGAAGACGTATACCTCTATGACCAGAACTGCACTGAGGACACGGTGCAGTTGGTCTATGGGAGCATCGAAGACCACTTCGGCCGGTTTCTCCCCCGGCGGTCCTCCTTGCTGCAGCTGCTGATGTACTCCATCTGGAGGGCATCGCCGAGGCTTTACAACTGTAACCCTTCGAAAATCGTTTAGGCAGTTTTTCGGTAATCGGCCAATTTTTCGGCTTTTTCCGTAAAAAGTCAAAATTGATATTTTTCATTGTAGACCTAATTATACAAAATTTAGATAAGATATTACTATAATTTTGTCACTAAAATGTCACTTATAATTATCTAGTTAAATAAAAAAAAATTCGTAATTAATTAATTTTTTATTATTTTAAGCCTTTTTAAATACATTTAATTAGGGATAAATACAAATTTAATTAGGTAAATTTCTTAATTAGGAGTCTTTATAAGCTAAAATAGGGTGTTAATAAAATTATATCATGTCTTGCAAACTTTTGGTTTTATGGTGGGAAAATTATGAAAAAATGATGAAAAAGGGGTTTTTTTTGGAAAAAGTTGAAATGAAAAGCATTAAATGATATCATATGATATTTGTTTGACCTAGAAACTTCTTCAAAACTCCCACAACCTCCCTCCTCTACCTCAGGTCGAGCTCAACCTGAGCAAACCCCATTTCCCTCTCTCTTTCTTGCTTCTAAAATCATGAAAAAATCATCAAAATCCACCGAAATCAACACATTTCTTCACAAATTCAAACCATAATCCTATTCCACCTCTTTCCAACCCTAATTTGCTTCAAAACAAGGTAAAAGGAGGCATCTTTCAAGGTCAAGTGCAAGTTAGGGTTCACTTGTAAGGTATAAATTCTAAACTAGTTGTTAAATTTGTAGTTTAAATAAGCTAAATTAGTATTTTAAAGTGTTAATTTCATTGTAATGGTTGGTTTTTGAAAATTCAAGAGAGGTGTTGATGTCCTAATTAGGGTTTGTTATAGGATAAGTGGGTTTAAGTTAGGGTAATGGTTATCTAGTTGGTTAGAATGGTTGTTTGTGCGATGTAGCGATCGCTACACCGTTAAACCGCGACAATTGCATCGATATTTCTACGTCAATGCTTACTAGTTTTTCTATATTTTTAAGAGGTGATGTTATAGTTAGGGTTTGAAGTTGAATAAGTGTGTTTAGGTTAGTATTGTGGCCATCTAGTGTATTAGGTCGGATATTTGTGCGATGTTGCGATCGCGATATCGTTAATTCGCGATGTTTGCTTTGAAATCGGCATGCTAATTGCTTACTAGTTTTTCTAAAATTTTAGGAGGTGATCTAATTGTGTTATTTAGGCGATATAATTAGCATCTTATACGACTATTAGGGTGTGTGAATGCGGAGTTTTGTTTAGTCGGGTTTTAGTTTTGACAATTGCCCCGAAACGGCGATTTTAGTTAAGGTTTTAGCGATTTTCGTGTATTTTCCGCGTACCGAGTGCACGTTGTGATTAATTCGAGAGCGTCGATCTTTTCATAGTGTGAGTTGCATCATTTCAGAAATCTGTAACCTTATATTGTGTGTTATGCAATTCTAGGATCGGTCGGGGAAACTTCGGATACGGCGCGAAAAGGCAAAGCGGTGGCCGGGTCAGATTAGCGGGGATTTCTGGTGAGTGGATATTTTCATCTATAGGGGAATCTTCTGGATGGCGCGAGGTGCCCCCCCTAGTTAGGATTACCCTACTTTTTACAAGATTATATTGTTAGTTAGCTTATCCATTCATGTACACTGCATACCCTTATAGCGAACAGTATGTTAAATTGCATAGACATTCATCTCTACCTATGCGATATCATTTCGTAGGACACGAACACCTTACCATTGGCATATGTTGCACGCGCACTATTCATGTGACACACACGCCTTTGGTAATTGACATGCCACGTGCACGATAGAACCTGTTTATCTTAATATCATCACCTGCATTCATATTTGATATATGAAACTGCATCGCATGCACATATCTCGCATCATCATCATATTTACATAGAACTCTAGCCCAAATTTACATCATACACATTGATATCATAGACATTTGTCATATATATAACATGTGGACATTATGATTTTCTTGATGATTTCAGTTTGCTGCGATTTCTGGATTTTTTGGGGAAAACCGCAAGAATTTAACAAAGCTTATATTTATCATTTTTAAAACGAAGTTGCGGTTTTCTCGTGACGTATGTGTCGTCCACCATGAGTTTTCATGTTTTCTGTTGGATTTCGAGACCCGATTCGAGGAGTGGATGAACCGTCTCGGGTACATGGTGGGCCCGGTATGGTATCCCGGGGCAAGAAGATCGAGTTGTAGACGATGAGCCTGGCAGGGAAAGACTACCTACCGGTGATGTCTGGCGCGGCGGATATCCGGAGGATACCGACCGTTGTCGTGAGATTTATGATATGGGCCGATCCGGACTGACGGAGCCCGACATTGAGACAGATATGATTCCTATTTGGTGTCGATACTTGACACGGGTTTTCTGAGGATTTCTTGATGATATTTAGCTATTATGCAGACATTCGTTTTCTAAAAGTTAAGAATGCAGTAACTTTAACATTTAAAACACTTAAAGAGTGAGAAAAGATATTGCATACATGTGCATGCATACTAGAGTTATTATATCACATATGGACATACATGTTGTTCCGCATTGCGTGCATTCTTACGATTGCCTTATTAGATGTTATATTTACTCACGAGCTGGCAACTCACCCCCGTTGTGCCACAGTATCTTGCAGGTCGGACCCGTCAGTCTTGTAGCGGCGGGCTATCTTGTCATCAGTTCCTTTTGCTCAGACTCGCGACATCGCCCGTAGGTGGGTTGCGAGTATATTTTATTTCTTTTTGCTTTATCATTGTATCTAGTATTCTCCATCTACCACTTGTATTGTATATGCGACCTAGTGATGAGACTGAGAGATTTGTATATTTGTGGTTTCTTTTGGGTCGAGCTCACTTGAGCCGACGTGTGTTTTCTGGTATTTGCATCTCTTTTATGCTCTTTTTCTTGATATTACTATTATATTGCATGTGGTTGTGATCCGCCTTGGGCGAAGAGCTAGCTCCCGCTTGGGGATGCCATTTTTATAATTACAGGTTTATTATCTTGTTGTACTCATTTTGGGGGATAGAAAATACAGGGGAGACTCTGCCGAAATTTTCGGGAATTTTTGATGTTCTTTTTTGGATTCTATGCAACTTAATTGATTTCAAAACCGTTTTCATTTAAGGTTTTCCTTCACTCTCTTTTGATTTTGGGTTAGATTTCTGGGCTTTGGCTGACTTAGGTTACGGTACGCCTTTAGACGTCTCGTAATCTAAGTGTCAGTCACGTTCCGTACTTTCGGGTCGTGACAACAACCCCTTGTCCGAACAGCTCTACGACGAGGTCGTGGGCAAGCTGCGGTCCCTTAGGCGCTACGGCCTGATCTCCGCGAATCGGATGGCCCACTCAGTGGAGCTCATCCGTTAGTGCTACGAATTGAGGCTTGGGGTCAACGTGCGCTGGGGGAATCGAGGGCTGAGGTTGGATCTCGTGAGGCCCCGGCTGGCTGAGATCTTCACCGAGTACCATAAGCAGCGCTCTCTGCACCCCTTCCCCTGCTGTTGTAATTTTCTCTTTCTTTTTGTATGTATGGCTGAGGAGCCCATAATACCTTTTTTGAATAAATGAGATCTTTCCTTCTTTTTCGCAATGTTCCATTGATCTTTATTAAATTAACAACAGACCCTAGGAAGAGTTTACATTGCCCTAAACGAAAAGTACATGCTAATAGATGACCTTGTTAGCGTGGCCCGAGCTCCCCGGAGGCTTGTTAGTCTCTGTGCTCGGCACCGGGTACGGGGCTCCCTGAGTGCCGGACTTGTCATCTGCCGAAACGAGCATGATCTGGCCGATGGTCAGCTCGGCGGGAGGGGGACGCTGCTCCTGCTCGCGGTCGGCTTGTCGTTTGTCCCTCAAGTAGGCGGCGAGGTGCCCCGACCGGATGAGCTCTTCGATGTAGTCCCGGAGTTGCTTACAATCCTCCGTGGCGTGGCCCAGCGTCCGGTGGAAGGCGCAGTAAGGGCCCCGGGTTCGTTTCGAGGCCTGACGCGGGATCGGAGGGAACTTGAAGAACCCCTCGCCCTGGGCCTCTTCTAGTAATACTGCGAGGGAGACGTTGAGCAGGGTGTACTCCTGGAACTTCGGGTGATAGGGCTGCTGACGCTCCAGCCTCTCTTCCCAATCTCTCTACTTCTGGTCAGGCCGTTCTGCTCGGGAGAGGTTCGCGTTCACCTCGGACTCCAGCTGAACCTCGCGCTCGGTCCACACCTTGACCTCGGCCATGGTCTTAGGCTGTGCCAACGCAAAGGAGCGCAACCACTCCTTGTGCCTAAGACCAGATATGAGCGCCGTGATGATGGTCTCATCCCGGTGCTTAAGGACCTCGAGGAGGGCATTGTAGAAGCGGGTGATGTAAGCCTTGAACGTCTCTATCACGCCCCGCTTCCAAGTGTACGGTGAAGGGGACGCGACGAGGTCCGCTACGTATATACTCAGAAGTACATACGCTAAGCGTATCTAAGCAATATAAAGTAAATACACAAGAGACAAGAAATAAAAAGAACAGCAACTTTTATTTATTAACATTCTTTGTACAATGCATGAAAGGAAATACAACTGAAATAAAAACATGCCTAAACAGTGGCATAACAGGAAATGAAAAGTACAGAAAAGACAGTGTACAATGAACTAAAGTGCAGAGTCTTCGGCAAACTGCTCCAAGTCTTCCTGCGATGGCTCGATCTCCGCGGGTCCAAATCACCTGACGACATTCAAAGAAGAAAGAAACAGAATGTCGTCAGCGAAGGTCGCTCGGTAAGTCCCAAAGGTAAGAGGAAAGTAGAAAAGAAAGAATAAGAAGATATCTTTTAAAATTGTATACTATTGTTGTAATGTTATGTCAACGCTGTTGTTTATAGCTTGGTACAGAAGGATGCCAGTGTATACGAGGGGAGTCTCTGTATGCCAGAGACTAGAGGCACGTATAGTACAAGGAACCGTTTATGCCACGGTACAACAGCAACTGGATTCATGTTAGGTGTATTAAATCTGACCACCTCGTGCCACCTTTAACACCTTCCGTACCAATCTACTCCTTAAACCCCGCGATGTCCTGTTTGTATTGTTATCTTGTAAATTGTGTTGGTTGTATGATTGATTGACTGACTGACCGAAACCATGATATCAGGAAACGGTTATAACCGTAGAGTCATGTAAATGGAATGCTGAGAATCATGTAAAAGGAATATATATCCATGGTTCGGTTCGGTCAATTTGTCTAAATTGATAATTGTATTCATGGATTCATGTGTTCATTTTGAATTGGAATATTGAAGATTTATATGTTACTTGAATCATATTCAAGTCGGATTATGATCAGACTCAAACCTGAGTCAGACCGTAAAAATGTAAATCGAAGTACTATAATTGCTAGGGTCCTTAGGGTAATTTATAAAACTTGAGGGGGTTTTATGTAAAAATACATTTGTATAGTTTTCAAAATACAACTCAAGTATTTAATTATCGTCTTTATGTACATACAACAATTTAATGATCAAGATAAATATGTATACATGTTCGAATAACATGAAATGAGTCAAGTATATTATTCGAGTAACTACCATAAACAATGCTGTAAAGAAATATTATGTACGACTAATTAATCAAGTTGAAAGAATGCGGAATATAAAAAGAAATATGGCTCTAAATGTTTTGCATGTGTGAGTTCCAGTTTCACCTAAATACGACTACCGGTTTGAGAGATATATATGTTTTCGTATTGTCGTGCAAAACAGATCAGAATCTATTCGATACCGTCACATATTTTTAAAACGTAGTTTGAGTTAATTTCTATCGGGTTTCAGGTTACGAAAATTATTAGAAAATTGTAGGTATTTCGATGAAATTATTGAAAACACCAAGATTCACATGATTTGGATTTCTGAAGCTCTAGTTATGATCATTTTAATATCAGGGTTTAAAACAGAAATTCAGATTTCTAGACAGCAACTATATATTCTATTGCAAAGCCTATATCAGGTTGTTTCATGCATTCCTAAGTAATATAATATACATAAAATTATAGTTCTATCAATGGTGCATCTACACATCTAAATTTTGTCACAAACGGACATCGGGTGTTCGAGTTATGTCCAATTTAAAAACAGTGTGCGAATCGGAATAGATTCTTTCCAGATCCGTCACTTAATATTGTAACGCAGTTTTCTTTATCTTAGATGGGTTTTCAGTAAAACTATAAAACTAAGAAAATATAGATCATTAGATATAGATATCAAAAACACCTGAGTTTACTCAATTTGGATACCGGTATACCAAGTTATATGTCCTAGAAGTTGACTGATAACTGCAGTTTTCTATTTTACGATCAGTGAATAAATACGATGTAATTCCTAAACCGTTATGCGGATCGATCTAAAATTTTTACAGCGTGTACAAAATAATATATTCTATCATATGTAAATTTCATGAAATTTTCAGAATTGAAAATTAATTTATAAAAATTATTTTAAAACTAAAGGTATTGATATGTCATATGTGAGAAATGAGAAAACCATGGTATTTATTCGTAACTTCATTTTTTTTTTACAAACTTCAAATAAAGTGATTTAAAATAAAAAAACAAACATGCACTCCTAATTGGTCACTATGAAATGTTAACATGTGAATTGAGAGTAATGAAAAAGACTTTACAAACCATATATGTGTGTATGTTTGTGTGTTCATTATTTATATATGTATCCATTTAATTAATTATTTAGGAACTATGATATGTCAAGAGAAGTTTTTCATGGCAATATAAAATAAGAGAAATATAAAGAGAAAAAGAAAGAGATGGAGGGAAGGAAAGAGAGAAGGGACTTACATGCACGAGCCGGTATTGTCACCGGGCTTGTCTATCCGCCGATAGCCTCGCGTTAGTAACGAGACCTTCTTGAAAACTTCTTCATGTTCTTCTTCTTGGACTCTAGGTGAAGAGGAAGAAGTGAGAGATAGAAAAATGTGAGGAAGGAAAAGATAGAGGAGGACAATAAAGATGGTGTAATGGTGAATTATGTATAATAATATATGTATTCAACATGAGAATTAAAAGAGAAATGAAAGGTCACCATTCATTTTGGAAATGAAAGGTCTCATTTGTAGGTTATGAGAAGAATAAAAAATGATAAAAAATAATTGCAAGAATGGAGATTTGAACATGTGACTTATGGAATAACAATGCAAAGACTTAACCAATGAGATATAAGGTTGTTTATGCACATATTTAATTAGAATTAAATATATGATGTTGCTTAAAAAGAAAATGGGCTTTTTAGACGGGCTGTAGAGAATAAGAATAATGGATTTGGGTTAATTATTTATGAAAGGAAAAATAAGAATGAGAAGTTAAAAACTTAAATATAAGAAAAAGAAATTGTACCTAGAAAAAAAATACATAATAGATTGAGGAATAAAATAATAATAAATTTAATAGAAAAAGGAAAATACCAAGTACAAATAAATACGGTATATTATTGAAGAGGGATAATACAAATGTATAAAGATTTTGGGGTCATTACATTCTACCCTCCTTAAAAATAATTTCGTCCTCGAAATTACTCAAGAAGGATGATGTAACAGAATAAGAAAACATGATTAGGATGATGTCTTCTTCGAGCTCCGTCGATTCATACTCTAACCAATTGAGCTAATAAGTCTACAAGATACAAATAGAAAGGATGAATAAGAATTAAGGATTCAAAAGTGGAGAGATGGACTTCAAGAAAACCGAATGTGGAGTTCAAGATGTATTCAAGGAATATGTAATGTAAAGAATGTTTTCAGTTGCTGTTTCTTGTATTATATTGCTTAGGGTTCCATACAGCTCTGACCTGCATGGGCCACCAACAAAACCTGTCACGACCCGCTTCCCAGTGTACGGCGAAGGGGACGCGACGAGGTCCGCTACGTATATACTCAGAAGTATATACGCTAAGCATATCTAAGCAATATAAAGTAAATGCACAAGAGACAAGAAATAAAAGAACAGCAACTTTTATTTATTAACATTCTTTGTACAATGCATGAAAGGAAATACAACTAAAATAAAAACATGCATAAACAGTGGCATAACAGGAAATGAAAAGTACAGAAAAGACAGTGTACAATGAACTAAAGTGCAGAGTCTTCGGCAAACTGCTCCAAGTCTTCCTGCGATGGCTCGATCTCCGCCGGGTCCAAATCACCTGACGACATTCAAAGAAGAAAGAAACAGAATGTCGTCAGCGAACAGGTCACTCGGTAAGTCCCAAAGGTAAGAGGAAAGTAGAAAAGAAAGAATAAGAAGATATCTTTTAAAATTGTATACTATTGTTGTAATGTTATGTCAACGCTGTTGTTTGTAGCTTGGTACAGAAGGATGCCAGTGTATACGAGGGGAGTCTCTGTATGCTAGAGACTAGAGGCACGTATAGTACAAGGAACCGTTTATGCCACGGTACAACATCAACTGGATTCATGTTAGGTGTATTAAATCTGACCACCTCGTGCCACCTTTAACACCTTTCATACCAATCTACCCCTTAAACCCCGCAATATCCTGTTTGTATTGTTATCTTATAAATTGTGTTGGTTGTATAATTGATTGACTGACTGACCGAAACCATGATATCAGGAAACGGTTATAACCGTAGAGTCATGTAAATGGAATACTGAGAATCATGTAAAAGGAATATATATCCATGGTTCGGTTCGGTCAATTTGTCTAAATTGATAATTGTATTCATGGATTCATGTGTTCATTTTGAATTGGAATATTGAAGATTTATATGGTACTTGAATCATATTCAAGTCGGATTATGATCAGACTCAAACCCGAGTCAGACCGTAGAAATGTAAATCGAAGTACTATAATTGCTAGGGTCCTTAGGGTAATTTATAAAACTTGAGGGGGTTTTATGTAAAAATACTTTTGTATAGTTTTCAAAATACAACTCAAGTATTTAATTATCGTTTTTATGTACATACAACAATTTAATGATCAAGATAAATATGTATACATGTTCGAATAACATGAAATGAGTCAAGTATATTATTCGAGTAACTACCATAAACAATGCTGTAAAGAAATAATATGTATGACTAATTAATCAAGTTGAAAGAATGCGGAATATAAAAAGAAATATGGCTCTAAATGTTTTGCATGCGTGAGTTCCAGTTTCACCTAAATACGACTACCGGTTTGAGAGATATATATGTTTTTGTATCGTCGTGCAAAACAGATCAGAATCTATTCGGCACCGTCACATATTTTTAAAACGTAGTTTGAGTTAATTTCTATCGGGTTTCAGGTTACGAAAATTATTAGAAAATTGTAGGTATTTCGATGAACTTATTGAAAACACCAAGATTCACATGATTTGGATTTCTGAAGCTCTAGTTATGATCATTTTAATATCAGCGTTTAAAACAGAAATTCAGATTTCTGGACTGCAACTATATATTCTATTGCAAAGCCTATATCAGGTTGTTTCATGCATTCCTAAGTAATATAATATACATAAAATTATAGTTCTATCAATGGTGCATCTACACATCTAAATTTTGTCACAAACGGACATCGGATGTTCGAGTTATGTCCAACTTAAAAACAGTGTGCGAATCGGAACAGATTCTGTCCAGATCCGTCACTTAATATTGTAACGCAGTTTTCTTTATCTTAGATGGGTTTTCAGTAAAACTATAAAACTAAGAAAATCTAGATCATTCGATATAGATATCAAAAACACCTGAGTTTTATCAATTTGGATACCGGTATACCAAGTTATATGTCCTAAAAGTTGACTGATAACTGCAGTTTTCTATTTTACGATCAGTGAATAAATACAATGTAATTCCTAAACCGTTATGCGGATCGATCTAAAATTTTTACAGCGTGTACAAAATAATATATTCTATCATATGTAAATTTCATGAAATTTTCAGAATTAAAAATTAATTTATAAAAATTATTTTAAAACTAAAGGTATTGATATGTCATATGTGAGAAATGAGAAAACCATGGTATTTATTCGTAACTTCATTTTTTTTTACAAACTTCAAATAAGGTGATTTAAAATAAAAAAACAAACATGCACTCCTAATTGGTCACTATAAAATGTTAACATGTGAATTGAGAGTAATGAAAAAGACTTTACAAACCATATATGCGTGTATGTTTGTGTGTTCATTATTTATATATGTATCCATTTAATTAATTATTTAGGAACTATGATATGTCAAGAGAAGTTTTTCATGGCAATATAAAATAAGAGAAATATAAAGAGAAAAAGAAAGAGATGGAGGGAAGGAAAGAGAGAAGGGACTTACATGCACAAGCCGGTATTGTCACCGGGCTTGTCTATCCGCCGATAGCCTCACGTTAGTAACGAGACCTTCTTGAAAACTTCTTCATGTTCTTCTTCTTGGACTCTAGGTGAAGAGGAAGAAGTGAGAGATAGAAAAATGTGAGGAAGGAAAAGATAGAGGAGGACAATAAAGATGGTGTAATGGTGAATTATGTATAATAATATATGTATTCAACATGAGAATTAAAAGAGAAATGAAAGGTCACCATTCATTTTGGAAATGAAAGGTCTCATTTGTAGGTTATGAGAAGAATAAAAAATGATAAAAAATAATTGCAAGAATGGGGATTTGAACATGTGACTTATGGAATAACAATGCAAAGACTTAACCAATGAGATATAAGGTTGTTTATGCACATATTTAATTAGAATTAAATATATGATGTTGCTTAAAAAGAAAATGGGCTTTTTAGACGTGCTGTAGAGAATAAGAATAATGGATTTGGGTTAATTATTTATGAAAGGAAAAATAAGAATGAGAAGTTAAAAACTTAAATATAAGAAAAAGAAATTGTACCTAGAAAAAAATACATAATAGATTGAGGAATAAAATAATAATAAATTTAATAGAAAAAGGAAAATACCAAGTACAAATAAATACGGTATATTATTGAAGAGGGATAATACAAATGTATAAAGATTTTGGGGTCATTACAGTCTCCTTGTCCCCGCTCTTAATTGTGAAGAGGTAGTCGACCGTGCGCTTCTGCCGACGGTTCCCAACGAAGTGGCCGAGGAAGTGAATAGCCAGCTCGTCAAAGGTCGAGATTGAGCGAGGCTCGAGTTCTCGTAACCAATCCCGACCATAGCGGATGAGGGTGGCCGGGAAGGCCCTGCACTGGGCGGCGTCAGAATGGTCCTGGAAGCTCATCCCCGCGGTGAAAGCATCTAAATGGTCTTTCGGGTCGGTTTTCTCGTCAAACAGAGAGACCTTCGGAGGCTTGTAGCGCGAGGAGACATGTACGGCGAGCAGTTCCTTGATAAACGGCTTGGTGAGTAAGTCGGCAGCGTACTTAGCCCCGTCGCCCGAGAGGCGACCTTCCCGGCGCATGCCCTCGATCTTCTTTTCGAGGGCGTTGAGTCGGCCGTGCTACGCCGAGGATTCGGCGCCTTATGATCCCTGGCCTCTACTGTGGGTGACCTGCATCTGGACAAGGCCCCGGTTCCTCTCGATGAGGTTCCTCAGATCCCCGGGCGAGGTGGCCCTCGAGCCGTCGTGGCGAGCCCCTTCTGTGCGACCTCGTCGAGGGAAGGGGTGTCGATCATGCCTGTGCACAGGCGAGGTGACCGACATCTCCTCAGGGGGGTAAAGGTCGCGAGGAGGCTCAAAGAGAGGCGCTCTGGCGGTGGATCTTGTTGTGGAGCCGTGGGGCGCCCAGCGGGCCTCAGAGGGTACCGGCCCGTGAGATCTGTGGCCAGGGGTCGTAGCCTGCCGGCGGTCAGCCGTACCGACGAGGGCAGAGCCTTCTGGAGGCGGAGGAGCGGCGATTAGGGCCCCTGGCCCGGCCTCTTGGACGCGGACGAGCGCCTCCACGAGGGACTGTAGCCGATCTATTCGGCTGGCGAGGGCGTTGATGATGGTCGCCGGGGGAGATTCATCCACGCCTCCGGTGAGGGGGAGGCGGCGGCTGGTACCTGGATCTTCAGGGTGGTCGCTTGCCATGTAGATGGAGATCGGAAGGCCAACTTTGTTTTTTGTGGAGTTTAATTTCCTACAGACGGCGCCAACTGATAGAGGTCCTTTTCGGGTCTCCGTCAGATGTTGTCTTCCGTCGATCTCCCGTTGGATCTTGAAGGTGATTTCCTGTTGCTTGTGAGTCTCAATGGGTTTTGAGGAGATTGGTGATTTGAGGAGTTTAGCGCCGAGTACCGCAAGGAACTCCCGGGGTGGTTTGGTGCCACCGAGGACACTCCGACGATCAAGTTAGCACAAGATCCGAGCAGAGTAACGGCTAAGTGGGGTGAAAAAAGCTTACTTGACCCCTCTGTGATGGGGGTTTATATAGTGGCGGCAGCACACAGCAGCAGGCGCAAGAATCTCGCCAGCGGTTATGCTCCCGACGTCACGCTCGCGTAATAAGCGGATCGCCATTTAATGGGGATCGTGATGGCGTGGAACGTGGGATGTTGCCGGCGGAGAATCCGCGCATGGCGAGATTTGCGGAGCGGCGGTTATGCCTGTGTGTGGTGGAGTTGGTCGGTCAGAGGGACCGAGGAAGATGGCCTCGGCGGGAGAGCTCGGGAATGAGCGGGAGGGCCGAGGCATCTTGGTCCTGTGGTAGCTCGGGACGAGCTGAGAGGCCGAGGAGGCCAAATTTCAGGGGCTCTGAGGTGAGCCAGCTTGTGCTTGCAGATCGGGTATAGGGGTGGTCTGGTCGGCCCTCATGGACCCTTTCTTCTGAGTTCTGGGACACGTCATCTGCTACTGGGACACGTCATCTGCCACGTTTCCTGATCTTGGAGATCGCCAATATTGAGCATCATCATAATTGGAAAAGGTAATTTAAGACATTTAATTTAAAAAAAATTAGAATTTGTTGCGGTGTCTTTTCATTATAGTTTGAAACAATGTGAATGGTCGCCTTTTCTTAGCCATCTCATTTCTTTCTTTCTTTCTTAGGGCAAAAGCAAAGCAAGACATCCTACTCAGTAAAATAAATTTAAAAAAACAAAATATTTACAAGATACAAAACTTATGCATCGAGATAAACAATTCTCGATACATAATTAAAAAATATAGATGAAACAAAAATTGCCTATGCAGTTTATTTCAAACGTATTCGTTGCCACTAAATCAAATGCATTGCAAATTCCGATTTCTGAAGACAATATATGTCTTCTTCGAGAGTTCCAAAATGATTCGAAATCCTCCATTACATCTGTTCTTATTCGATAGACAAATACTACTGATAGTATTTCCATCCTTATCGTAAGAAGTAACAACATTCATTACAGCATTATCATCAAAATCGTCAAGAAAATTAAGATACAGAAGCTTTAGTGAAGCATTTTAAACATGATTTCTGCTAAGAATCCCATATATTTTTTGTGTTTTTTTTATATATTTATTATGTTAGAATATAAATATAAAATTCTCAACTCTCATGCAACAAACATTTCACATATCAATGCGTACATTAATTATTTAAAAAAATTCATTGAATATTAATTTGCTGGCTTATTGCTAGAATTTATATTACAACAAGAGTAAATTTGAAAGAGGCCTTTGGATGTGTGCCCAAGAATCATGTTTCATTGTTTGTTTGGAGCCAAGAGAAGCTTCTGAACTCAGCTTCCTCCTTGTCTTTTAGTATCAAGCACGCATCGCAAATTTGCAAGAATCCCTCGTCTCTTAATTAATTTCCTAATTACTGCTTGTGTAATGAATACCTAATTACTCTAAATAAATGTGGTAGGAGTACTTATTAAGAATTCATTTATGAACATTAATTGCGACCAGATTGGATTAATTTAGGCTTAATTAGTATTACTTACTAAACTAATGAAAACTATTGTTTTTCACAAAACAACCAAACACTTCGTTGATTAATATCAATATCGTCCTTTAAAGTGTTGCATGCTGATTAAAATAGAAAGGTAGTTTGTTTATTTAGTATTAAAATGGTAAGAGTGTTCAATTTCCTATCAAAAAGACTTCGGATGGAGACTTTGAAACGGTTAAGTTAATTTGCTAGAATTAAGAATTTTGATACATATTTAAGCAAAATACTTGTTTGGACCAAAATTCAACATTACATCTCAGAGAGTAATATAAGTGGTGATTTGTCATTTCTTGAGCAAATCGTGCCTAAATTATAAAAGCCACGTGTTATATATCAGGTGTTTGTGCAATAACCAAGGTGATAATTATTATGGTTGCTTCTAATCAGGCCAATAATTGCATACTACAAAACCCTATAAATTGAAATTTGCAAAAATGTGTTATTGAGAATCTTGTCGTTCTTAGCAATTTGATTCTTACAACATCTGACATTTTCGGGGGTCCAGTCTAATTAATGTGTAGTGCTAACTAATAGCTTCATGATCTCAAAAAATCATATTCATATATTATAAAAAATAGTAGAGTTCTTAAAACAAGCTAACTTCAAACTTAAGCTATGGGCTATTTGTAAATTAATTGCACTTCTTGTTGATAATCAAGGCTCTTGTCAGAGAAATTTCCATGAATTATTTTATGAAAGATGAGGCAATCTTCTTTTATTCTTCTTCTTAACTTTATAAACATTATATTTTATAGCGATTTGATTTCTGTCGGCATAAAATGAGGAACAAGAGCGGCAATATGAAGGGATGGAGTTTTGAATTTTCAAATCATGATGTAAGCAAACCTTTTTAAAATGAAAATATCATCTTAACTTTTAAGAATGGCAACATCTAAATCGGATATCTAAACATTATCTGTATATGGATATGGATATTTTTCACATACGAACATATTAATTATGCTCATTGATCGTGTGACATTGTCATCACAATTTTATACGCTCTACTTATTATTATGTCCACAATTTTTCTCAAGTACAAAATTAGAGTGAGGGTGTGGGTGGTTAAATTATTATCATCCGCATCTCTCCCGTCAGCTGCCAAGAACTAAATGTTATACAGTATCTATAAGTATATACATGCATCGCACATGCAATGTACTAGTTGTTTTTAGCTGCTGCTGGTGAAAAGGTTGAACAAATGACCTGCTGTAGCCTGATTCTTGATACAGCGTCAACAACCAATTTATGAAATAATTTGAAATATTGTGTTGTAGATTAACCATGTGTACAATCTAATTCTTAACAAGTCATAAAAGAGCCAACCTCGCAGCAAGCTCGAGCCAATTTTGTTTGTTTGTTATAAAATCGGAAAGTTTACTAATTGAGTCGTTAGCCCGACACTCATAGCTATACAAATTAAGAAGCTATTAGACTTGTGACATAACCAAATTAAGAAGCTATTAGACTTGTACAAAGAAAAATACGTGGGCGTCAATAAAATGTACAAATTGATCTCATCGATCTGCGTCACGACCCATAATAGCTATAACTCTTCAAGAGCTATGCATGTTTTTACAAACAAGGAACTCAAATTTGGATATCATAAGAACTTCTGTTTTTATCAATTAATCAAGGTTCAAAGGCCTTTGTGCTTAGTAAATTACTCGGCCGCTTCAACCCAGTGTAAGATCCCCTAGAACCCTATCTTTATACCACGCTTGCCTCTAATATCTAAAATGTTGTTTGTAACATCTAATCAGTTGGAGGGGGAAATGCCTAAATGAAATGAGGCACATGTGTATTTTCATAAAGATTTTAAACAGTAGGTCGTTCCCAACAATTTTGAAAATATCAAAAGTTTTTAGACAATGCCCGAGCGGGCTGCAAGCTTTTTGACAGTTTACCCCTTTCTTTATCTGGTCCAGCCCAATGCTTTTAATTAAGGTCCTAACACAACACATCTAAACTCAAACCACAAAACCTCATCAATGCCTACCATTACTTCGTTACCTCTTCTTCCAAGTAACCTCATCAATCAATGGGGAAAAAAAAGGTCTCTCTTTCTCTCCGGTCCATTTTGATCCTGTCCATATCCATTGCGATGCGATTACAGTTGAAGAAGTTCGAACCGAAGTTCACACCTAAATAGTCTGTAGGATTTCCTTTCAATACATTGCCCCGTTAACATATAGTCAAAAATGAGTATGTGGTAAGGGGCTTGGAGTAGCCCAAGAGAAAGATCCGGGATGTAACCCCGTGGTCTTCCATTTATGAGGGGATGGCTAATTTATCCCACCTATTATCTACGCAAAGCTTAAAAACGTAAACATAAAGGATTCAAGATGATCCAACAAAAGAAAGGAAAAGAATAAAGAAAAAGCCTATCTCATTTTTTCTCTGGGCCTTTTTCTCTTTTCCCAAAACAAGTATGGCTTAAATGAAAAATCTAATAGGATTCTTTATTCTCAGAAAAAAGACTAATATGATATAAATCTTTTATATTCATGTTTTTTAGATCAACTCGTGCGTGCCTGTCTGCTCATGAGAGAAGAAACAAAACTCAGTATCCCAACAAGCTGTCGAATGATGTCAAACATTCTCCACCTTTTTCTTTTTTCGTCCTAGTATATCATACCCAAAGTCCGAATAATTTCAGAAGAAAAATATGACTAAGACAGACAAGCATTGAAGAATTGAAGAAGTTATCACGAGACTCATGATCTATTGGTGTGAGTGATATTCCCTAAATACAGTCTTTCACATATGAAATATGCTAGAAGATTTACCAAACAAAAGAAAAACCCTCATAAAATCTCGTTAAAAGCCATCACTCTTCATACATGAATCTAATTAAAAGCACTATTAAAGTCATAAATAAATTTTTAAAAAAAAGAACCATGCATCTAAATATACATTAGCTAGACATCTTTTACCCATTTTTCTTTTTCTTTTCTATTTTCTATTTTTATTTTTTACAATTTCTATCAAGATCCAAGATCCAATCACCACCCAAATGAGTATACCCTCATGTGAAGGTGGTGAGAGGATCTCAAGAACTCAACGCTAACATTATCAACTCAAGATCTCTGCAAAAGCCTTAACAATAACATGATGATAGCAGGGAGAATTAAGAGACAGAAACAAGTGAAGCAGCTCCCTAAGCTCATCCCAGCTGTAAATCTCCTTCTCAACTATCATCTGCACCATTGAGTCTCTGAAATCAAGGTAAGGATCAGATGACTCCTCCTCCACAGCCACACACTCTTCAACAACCCCCTTCTTCTTCCTCCTCCTCTTCACAATACTACTCTGATTTGGGCTTGAGAAAGCTTGTGATGATGATGAGGTTGCATTTGAACGAGAGAGAGAGGAGGAGGAGCTTGTGTTGATTGTAGTGGCGAGGCTTGAAGCTGAAGGTGACATAAAGCTTGGGATTTTATCATGGCTTCTTCTAATTTGTTTTGTTAGAGAAGTGGAAGGAGATGATAAAGAGAAGAAGAGAGAGGAGAGCTTTGGCTTTCTGCAGCTGCAGCCTACGTCGACGATCACTGGGTGTTTTACATGGGATTTTCTGCGAGGAGAAGACATGGGTTTGGAAAATTGAGCGGTTTGGAGAAATGGGTTGGTGTCAAAATTTGATCTTGCGGGGAGAAATTGAGAGTTGAATTTAGAGAGATGAGAGAGGCTGGGTAGTTACTTTAGTTTGATGCGCGACTCTTTCTATTGCTTGCAATGGAAGAAACTAAAGCAGGAGGTTTGTTTTGTTTTGTTTAGTTTAGTTTACTTTAGACTTGGACCTGAGAGAGAGAGAGAGAGGAGGATGAGTGGTATTTAATTACTTCGAGACTTTTGGCCAAAGTGGGGTTGGTATTAACGGGGACGTGTGATTTTGAGCGCCTACTCTAACGGATAAAAGGTAAGAGAATTATATATTTTATCATGTGACTAATGGTCTTTTTATATTTGGATTACAATTATTTGATGTCCAAGTATCACGATACGTTGTACCCTAATAACAATATATTCTAAACTATTCCAACACTCCTCCTCAAGTTAAAGCATAGATATCAGTGATGTATAGTTTAGACAATAGATGAACGAATGCGGGTCATGGAAAAAGTTGCGTCAAAATATCCGCAATCTGTGCATGAGTAGGATCATGATGGAGATTGACTTTCTTTTCAACCATTTTCTCCCGGATAAAATGACAATTCACTTCAATGTATTTTGTACGTTCGTGAAATACTGGATTCTCTGAAATATGAATTGCAGTTTTATTGTCACAGAACAAGAATGCTGGTGTTGTAGAACCAACTCCGAGATCTTGAAGCAATGTGGAGAGCTAGGTCAATTCTGAGATGGCATAGGCCATAACCCTATATTTAGTCTCGGCTGATGAGCGTGCAACATGTTACTTCTTGCTGTGCCAAGCAACTAGGTGCCCCGCAAGAAAAACACAAAATCCACTCGTGGAGTGACTGTCATTTACCGATTCGGCAAAAGTGGCATCAACATAAGCTATAAGACATGAATTAGAACAGGGTTTATAGAGAAGACTTTGCTCAGGTGCACGCTTCAAATAGCAGAGAATGCGCTCACCAGCCCGAAAATGGGAAACTAAGGGCGCCTTCATAAACTGACTCACTGTGTTGCCTGCAAAGAATATGTCTAGACGAGTAACTGTGAGATAGATCAGCTTCCCAACTAACCGTCGGTACTGATCTGGATCGGAAAGTGGCTGGTCATCAGGCGAGCTAACGCGAGAGAGCTTTGCTGTTGTATCCATGGGAGTATCAGCAGGTGACAGCCAAGAATTCCTGTTTCTTTAAGAAAATCGAGAGTATAGTTCCGCTGTGAAAGAAATAATAATCATTTATTTCGAGATACCTCTATACCAAGAAAGTACCGTAAAGAACCAAGATCTTTGGTGTGAAAATGCGAGACCAAAAGAGTTTTGACCTTAGATATACCATCGGAATCATCTCTAGTAATGATCATGTCATCAACATAAATAACGAGAATAACCATTCTTTCTTTCCGTCTATATATAAAAATAGATGGATCTGCCGAGTTTCTTATGAAAATTATCTTTTTTAGGACCATACTGAATTTATTGAATCATGCCTGAGAAGTTTATTTTAGCCCATACATAATTTTTTTTAAGATGACATATAAGAGACTCCTCCTCACACTCAAAACCTGGAGACTGCTGCATATAAACTGTCTGGAAAAGATCCACATTCAGAAATGCATTCTTTGTTGGTTATAGTGCCCTCAAGGTAATTATTGTAATTGCAAATAGGCGATTATGACAATTGAACGAGAACCTATACAGGTAGAATATTCTTACTCGAGGCGATAGTATGCTATCTGGTTTGTCTTTATTATTATGTGCATACATTTTGATAAAGCCCGTATAATTATTGCTTGACCGGCATTATGATGGCGGTTATATATGTGAAAGCTGGGTGGTCCATAAGCACATCCTTAAATGTACCTGGTCGAGAGAGTATCGAGACTGGGCATCGATACTATGAAGTAGACTAGTGTATATTTCTCGAGACCTCGACGAGGGGCGATGACCGGTCTCACAAGCCATTGGTGTTGATTCACCTAAAAGATAGTATACAGGTGCTCACTGGAGGTGAGTACACCGGACGGACTCGCCGAGAACTTTTAGATGGTATTATACCTATCATCAGATGAAAGTTCTCTTGTGGCATGAGTACATGTTAGTCTTTTGATCTGAGATTTTTATTTGTCTCGTGTGAGTTCCCACTGTATTTGGATTACCACCCTACGACGGCTTAAAGGAATCGTACAAACATATTTTAGTTGGGTACAGCCCGAGCCACATGGAGGCAGTGAACAATCGCCAGGGATTCGTCTCTCCCGGTATTGGGATTCGATGTCGCACTGTGTTGGGTCAGCTATCACTATAAAATTCTTGGCCAAGGTGAATGAGATTTACTGATGTAATATCAGTAGTTTCTCAGTCGGTAATGTGTTTCAGACAGGCACGACTTATCGAGTTAGTAGGGGTCTAACGTTATCTACCAGACGAAGAGACAGGACTGTGCGGAGATTGTCACAGACAGGCTCAGTAGAGATATGAATGAATTTGCTCGTCGACCTTCATTTCATTCAATACCTGGGTAGCCGTTATATACAGCTAGTGCCGCTGACGTGTTTGTGGTTAAACTCACTGCCAGCGTATTGACGAGTCTTTAGAGTCCCACACAGAGGATTTTCCCGATTCAGGAGAAATGATGTAGTGACCATATATTGATACGTGCAGCGTTCCGATTAAGTATTGTGCTAGACACACGGACTTCAATCGGGCGGATGATAATACTAGCCAGCTTAAGATTAAGCCGGATTATTAAATCAAGTTTTGATTTAATAATTTACACACACACACACATACACACATATTTCGATATGTATATTCTAGTATTATTATCATTATATTTTTCTATCTCTAGAGTATTCGTATTTTGATACGAATACGAACATGTATTTGCGGGGACGTATTCTTATATTTATACAAGAACATTTCTACAAAAAGGACAACTCATTTCAAGGATTTTCTTTTAAAAAAATTATGAAATGCGGCGGAAAAGAGAAATGGTAGAGGGTATGGAAAAATGAATTATAAATTTATTTGCATATACTATTCAAGTATGGTTGCAATTTTAAAATGGAAAATTCTTTTAAACAAAACAAATGAAGCATACTTGAATTTTTGATGAAGATTTCATTCAACCATTGAGCTTCTATTTTTTCATTGGCTCCTTTTTTTTCTTCTTCATCTGCAATTCTCTCATGAGTTGAGAATTATGAAGATAAAAAGAAAAAAAAATTCTAGAACACCCACACACATCACTAAGTATCATAGATTAACAACTTAGGATTTTTAGTTACTTCATTGATGAAGTTGAAGCTTGAACTTGGTTCTCTCGGATGGATCATCTTCGGCGAAACAAGACCGGCTTGCAAGCACGATCCGGAGCTTTTGAGAGCATGCTAGACTCCAACCCAATTGGAGCAAATGAAGACGCTACAAAGGCTGTGATTTCTATTCTTTTGTGCTTGCTAGTTTATGTGTTTGGTTTAAATTCTTGGGTATAAGTTTCTAATGCCACCAAAATTTTTGTTTATGTATTCTGCATTGACCGCGAGTTAGTGGCGAGGGTACTAGGAAACAAGAATGGTAGCAGAGCCATCCAAACACCCTAAACTAGATAGAAACGACTCCTGAATCCCTCCGGTTTTTGCCCCGCAAAAACTGCCACAAAACTAGTAACTTTATCCATGCTATTTTGATATTTTAACTCCGCGTGGGCTCTCGGTTTGGACCGAGAAGCCGCGAGGAGGTGCGTAGGGACCCCGGGGACGTCCCGAGGGACCTAGGGAAGGCCTACACCCTTAAGACCACCTAAATGTGGCCTTGGGGGTAGGGACCCGAGAACTGCCTCACAAGGCAGTTTCGAGTCTGCTACCCCCTGGCCACCTTAGGGTGGCCTAAGGGGATTGGTATCCCTCTAGGTGCCTCCGGGTCGACTCTAATTTTGTGATAGGACCCTCCACGAAGATTCGGATCAATCCGAACTCATTTCGGCCTCCTGGAATGGTTTTTAGCATGGGATTTTTGCCGGTTTTAGCACACTTGATTTTCGGTGTTTTGGAAAATTAAAGTATGGTATATTAGTGTGCGGCATTCGATTGTTGTAGGCTTAGTGATGGTTGCGTGTATTCATAACGTTTGGTAAAACGTTGTCTAATTGCTATATGTATCATTTAGACGGGGTTACGGGATTGATACTTGCAAGTTTGCATGTTCTGTGATGGATATTGCTTGTTGTTTATGGTTGTGTTGGATTTTTCGTGATAGATAGCCCAGTGTATGTAGTATTAGATGTAATTCTCTGTGATGTAATGTATATTCATATTGCGTGGCGAGCGTTCGACATGTGGACTGCCGTCACTGCGGCTTGTATATTATTCTTTGGGGCGTGTCCTGGTTGCGGATTGTATATTCAGGTTTTCATTACATACACTAGGATTACCCACGGCGGAGTGCTCGAGTAGCCGGGTTCTAGAGGGCAACGGGCTACCATCTCATGGCATTGAGACCGGGGTGTCTTACTCTAGAATTGGCAGGTTATTCGTCGCACTCGTAAGGGATATAGGATTGACCCGTAGAGGGGTGCCCAAGTCGCCGGATCTTAGAAGTGTTGGGTGGCTCACTCACTTAGTTGATTAGGGTTGCCTTATTTATGCGATTGGCGGGTGGCTTGCTACACTCGTAGGGGTCTAGGATCCGATACTATGGGCTATCCACACGTCTGGGAAAATTGCATTTCATATTTGGCTCCATTGAAATGTACTTTTCCTAGATTATCCGCATTTCCATTCTGTGCTTGCTTCTGCTGTGTTGCTTCTGTGATGTTACTTGATATCATGCGTGAGACAAATGTTGCTATATATATTATATATTTAGTAGACGCTATATATGTTTTGCATCCGCGCTAGCCCTATCCCCACCCTGCCCTAAGTTAAATAACCTTACGGTAAAGACCCAAGACCCTGTGGCGGATGCGGATGGCATATGCATTTATATGCGTACCTATTTTCGTTTCTTTTCTGGCATGATATGATTAATTGGTGTGACTTTATTAATCAAAATTAATGTAAGGAAAACAAATCTAAATGATGTTGTCGGAACCAAATTTTAAAACTACTCGGTTTTCTTCAAAAACATAGTCATATTCTTTTGCTTTGCATAAAAATATTCAGTGAGGAATATATTCCGCATCTCATTTTATGAGGAAAGAGCCTTAATTCCTTCATGGGGAGTTCGCTCTTAAGCAAAAATTTATGTTACTAATTTTAAAAGCGGAGCCTAAACCACTCCATTTCAAAGCCACTCAAATTCTTTCAACGATATTGTAAGTCCATGTCGCGCACCCCGCGGGTTCGCGGGGAGGCGGAATTTACAAAAAACGATTTTTTCGAGTTTCGCAACAGGGACTATAACTCCAGGATCAATACGGAAACCTTAACTAGAAAAACTATCTAGGAGATTCTAACTACTATGCAAAGTGTTGTACCTCCTAGAACCTTGTCCTTCGGGTCTTCTCCTCCTCCTCCTCTTTTTTAGCTTCTCGAAAATTGGATTGAGCTTGCAACATCGGCCTCCTCGCGTCAAAGATGATCCAAAAGTATGTGCTTTAAGCTCCAAACTCTAAATCGAGATAACTAGGCTACCTAGTTTGCTAAGCGAAGTAGCTTAGGTGATGTACAGAATGATTATGGATTAATTTGTCTCAAGGACCTTAGGTTTCTCAACACATGAGAGATTTTAGGATTTGAGGAAGATGAAGAGGAAACTTGGAGAAAGAAAGAAAAATAGCAAATGAACTAAGGTTAGCTTGTGTGGAGAATGGCTCATCTCTTCACTCATTGAAGCATGGATTATTTTCTCATAGAAAATAACCATTATGCTTCAATAGTGAACACAAACTAATAAACAACTATAAAGAGCTATGCTTCACCCATGCCAATAATATCTTTCCATTTTCCACCTCATTAATCTATTTCCCAAAATAGATAATCCAAATAATGAGGTGCCTCATTCTAGAAGCATGTCATGTAAAATTACAAGAATGCCATCACCATATATGTTGGGTTATGCAAGCGTCCCGGACATCAAACCGTGGCAAAAATTTTCAAAAACCGGCTCTAGAACAACCCGATAACCCGGATCGACCATAAGCCCTAGATAACAAAAACATGCATAGGAGCTAAACTAAAGGGTTAGAGTGATTATACCGAATTGATCCGTGTCCTTCGGTCTTTAACCACCTTCTCAAGATCCTAGAGATCTCTTTGATCAAGCTTGATCTCCGGTCTCCCTCCATCGAAGATGATCCACCTGAGAGTCTATGAATCGAGCTCCAACCTCATATCTGAGATAATTAGGGACCTAAATCGCTACACTAGATACCGTAGAAAAATTAGAGAGTGATGAAAGATTAATTTGTCTCAAGACACCCAAGGTTTCTCAACACATGAGAGGGTTTGGGTGGAGGAAGAAGAAGATGCCATGAGGATGAGAGTGTTGTAGGAGAGAGAATGAATAATGACTTAGTCTTTTGTTGTGTTGTGTAAGTTGTAGAAATAATGGAGCCATCCCAAATAAATATCTCAAGTCACCAAAATATCTTAAGTCAACAAAAATATCTTAAGTCAACAATAATCTCACGACAAACAAAAACTTAAGCATGCTTAGTATAGTAACCATGGGTCATTACTAAACCATTCAACAATAATGCAATAAATATCTCATCCTCTACCTTAATAACCTTTTTGTTGGGGTCAAAAATTACACCCCGGTTGACCAAGTCAATGTCAAAGTCAACCCCAAGTAAGTGGACCCAAGCCCACATCTAGTGGGCCCATACCCAAGTCGAGCCCTTCGGCCGGCCTCCCTCATGACAAATGAAATCATATAATAAATAATTTTGATGTAATTTTTTATACATGAATGTAAGAAAAATGGGCATAAACCCAAATTTTTGTAAAGCCCTTGGCCCATGTGCAAAAGAAATGAGCACATGAGGTATGGGATGGGCAAAATGCTATTTTGTAAAGCCCAAGGCCCATGTGCAAAAGAAATGAGCACATGAGGTATGTGATAGGAAAAATGGCATTTTGTAAAGCCCAAGGGGCTATGTGTAAATTTGTAAGCCTATAAAAGGCAACATGATAATGAAATAAAAAAGAAGAATTTCCATTCCACACAAAATTTAGGGTTTCTGTGCCTGCTTCTCCTTCCTCAAGGTTCTAAACCTTCTTCCTCTTTTTGAATGAAATCAAGAGTTTAACACATCCTTTTTCAAAAAGAGATAGTTTTTCACCATAAAACCCATAAAGGAAAGTTCAGATCTTCCATCAGATCTTTAAAAGGGGAGATTTTGAATCTCACCCCATTTTTCCTTCAAGATCCAGCCAACGAAGAGGAGGAAAAAGGAGACCCATCTCCAAAAATCCCATTCCGGAAGGATCCAAGGCTTAAAAGAAGATCCAAAGGTCTCTAAGAGTTTAACTCCATTCAAGATCTGTTGGAGTTTAACTCCATAAATCAAACCCCTTTTTAGGAGTTTAATTCCAATTCTATACCTAATCCCTGTTAGGAGTTCAACTCCAAAGCCCTCCTTGGGGGTTTAACTCCTAACCCAGAGGCTAAGCCCCTTTTTCGCTGATGTTTCCAACGGTCGCGTACTGCGCACGTGACTCACGGGCGTCCAGCAGTTGCGTGCCGTGTATGTGACCCATGGGCGCCCAGCGATCGCATGCAGGGCACGTGACCAGCAGGCGCTAAGTGCCCACGTGCGCCTCACGTGACCCGAGGGCGCCCAGCGGTCACGTGCAGCGCACGTGACCCACTGGCGCCCAGCGGTTGCGTGCTGCGCACGTGACCCGCGGGCGCCAAGCGCCCACGTGCCGGGTACGTAACCCGTGGGCGCCCAGCGCCCACGTGCCATGCACGCATCTTTGAGATGCTCCTCACCCCTCATTTTCTATGCACTCCACACCAGAAACACGTCCCCCGTTAGAAATTTTTTCTATTGGGACGCTGCCCCGCACCTCGCAAGGGGGCTGCTAGCCCTCTTGACCCAGCCCGCTATCCGGGTAGCGGGACCCCCGTAAAACTCTGCGGGGCCCCCGATATATCCAAACCCCTTTCAAAATATACGTACACTGCACATCGAGTTCGCATGATCAGTTTAACCCATCAATCGGAGGTACTCTCGCTCCAAAGGCGAGGGCTAAATAACGGCAGCTGCCGGAGATTCGGATCCCCACAATCAATAAACTCCCGTCCACCCTAGGCAGGGGGAATCTGTAGTACGCCTGACAAGCGCGCGCGTATTTCCATCTCAATGGGGTGACGAAAAATACCCTATACTTTTAATCCAACAAGGTCTAAACTATAATGAGGTGTAATCTTCTAAAATTAATCTTGTGAGAAATTACAAGAATACCCATCATCCGTATATATATACCCGCATCCGTATTCCGAAGAAAACGAATACAATGAGACGAAAATAATCCAATAATATAATACTAGGATCCGGCTTAAACCAAAGCCCATTAGTTTTATCCGTCTGAATCATGACACGTGCATAAGTGCACGTATATAATCGAACCCTGTCGTAAAACCATACGGCCTCTACATCGTTTTGCCCGAAGCAGGGAAACCCTATATGTGGGACTCTAAAGACTCGTCAATATGCTGGCAGTGTGTTTAACCGCAAGCACGTCAGCGGCACTAGCTGTACGTAACGGCTACCCAGGTATTGAGCGAAAAAGGGGCCGATGAGCAAACTTATCCTGAAACCCTACTAAGCCTAACAGTGAAAATATTCGTACAGTCCGGTCCGTTCATCTATGAGTATCGCATATCATGTTTAGGGGGGGTGGATAAAGTCATACCTCTAATAATGCGACATTTAGTGTCGGCATGAAGCCCATCATCCGCTGAGAAACTACTGATCTGAATCAGTAATTCTCGACTACCTTGGCTAAGGATTTCTAGTGATAGCCACCCGTGCACTGCGCGACATCAACCCCCAATATCGGGAGAGAAGAACCCCCTGACGATCCGTCCACTGCCTCCATGTGGCTCGGGACTGTATCCAACTAAAACCTGTTTGCACGACTCTTTTGAGTCGTGGTAGGGTAGTAATCAAACCACAGTGGGAACTCACACGAGACAAATGACGATCTCAGGTTGATAGACTAACTTGTACACATGTCACCAAGGAACTGCTATCTGACAATAGGTATAATACCAACTAGCATGTTCCCGGCGGGTCCGTACAGTGTACTCATAACCCAATGAACACCTGTATACATCTTAGGTGAACAAACTGACACCAATGGCTTGTGAGACCGGTCACCGCCCCTCATCGGGGTCTCAATCAGTATACACTAGTCTACTTTAGAGTATCGATGCCCAATCTCGAAACTCCCACGACTATGGACATTTAAGGATGTGCTTATAGACCACCCAGCTCCCACGTATATGATCGCCATCATAATTCTGGTAGTCAAGCAAGAATCCTATGGGCTCTATCAACATATAATAGTGATCTGTAATGCCACCTGAAGTATGTACATGATGATAAAGATAAACCAGATAGCATACTATCATCTCGAGTAAGACTGTTCTACCTGTAAAGGTCCTCCCTCAATCATCGCAATCGCGAGCCTGCGATCCAATAATTGACTTGAGGGCACTATAGCCATCAATCTCCCACTTGCACTTAAGGCTAATTGTTACGGTGTCGCATACTCACATCCCGTGTGATACCGAACACCCAACTTCTCTACTAATCAGTTTCACAAAGCCTGTTTGTGAAACTATCGTGTTCGAGAAATAGCCTCAGTGAGTGGATCCGCTCCAATGTTTCTTTCTGCATCTCTTTATCTCAACTTCGCGGAGAAAGCTATCTCCCGAAATGAGCAATACATGTCTTAGAATATGTCTGGATATATGATGGGACCCAGTTCACAAATGAACTCCAAATCCAGCAAACTTCATAGACTGTATCGTCCATTGAATTTAATCAGTATCCTGCGCCATGCCTTCCTCAGTATCCGCTTGGACCACCTGTTCAAACTACTGTCCCTCATGTGAGGGAAAACTATAACTCTAACAGTCTCTATATCATCCAGATCACCTTGGAAGCCTGGAATGATAACCGTCTCCCGAAAGAGGCTGCCATTACCATATCCTTAGAGCATCCGCTTATGTTCATTATTGTTTCCCAACGTTTCTCCAGGATTGAATTAATATATAAAATTATTGCAGCTAGTACAAAAACAATATCTGGTGTGGTACTTGACATCTCATGATTGACTCAATTGCCTAAGCAAGTGATATGCCAATCATGCCAATCCCTCTCCCCTTTAGTTTGAAAGATATCCTTTAGAGAGGGTGACTCCATCACCTGCAGGTACACCACCATGCTAGGAATCGTCCATTCTAAAACACCTTTAGAATAACGTCAAAGTACTCAAATTGGGAAGCTTCCCAAATCTAGATCTAAAATCATAGATCTAGTAACTAGAATGCCTGATATTATATCCATATCCTATATGGAGAAATAACTGTGTAACAACCACAGTATAACCGATCGTAGTATAAGAATTTCACTTCCTATAAAATGCATGTCATCCAAATACCAGGATATCACACCATATTACCTTCTTACCAGATCCATCTCCTATTCTGATGAAGTCAAAGTCTATGACTGTCACATCAAAAATAGATGATCTATCTCCGCTATATCTGTTTTAGTCTATAAACAGACATAAGCTACTTGCCCTCTATCCTTCCGCTGCTACCACTGACTACAACAACCCTCTGGAAGAGTCATATACACGTGCATTTCTAAAGCTCGTTTAGAACGGCGTTATACTCATCCTCCTGCCGGGTTTCATAGTCTAGAACAGCAGTAATGGTAAGTCTGGGTAAACAAGAACCTCCCTGTCACCGTTTCTGAGAAGACCGAAGTACCTCTTGGGTGCCTGAGGTTACCAACCATATCCGCAGAGTGGCTAATGGAATGTCAAAACCAGTTGAATCTTTATGTTCTATTAAATTTTCAATAATCATTTGTGGTTCTGGAATCAATTCCAGTTCTACCATACTCCCACTAATATTTTCTGAAAAGAATCTATTTTACTAAAACTGATGGCGAGTCAAGAACAATATAACTATTGATCTTCCAGATGGTAGAAAGTTAACCCTCGTCATAGTCCGGGATAACCCATAAACTGCCATTACTGAAACGTGCCTTGAGTTTGTTTAGGCTCTGGTTTTAAGCATAAGCCGGACAACTCCATATACCTCAATATCGTTAAGATATGAACTATTCTATATCCTATATAGAAACAGAGGCACTAATTTAATTGGAACCAGATTCAAATCATACAGCTGTCTCCAGTGCATGTCAACTAAGTGGAATAAGGTCAAACATCATTACTCATCTAGGAGTGCATCCACATATGAGTGACCTAAAAGAGAAGTAAGTTCTCAAAACCATTACCATCAATGGAATACCAAACACAAGTATCTACATCTTCGATCACCTTAAAAAATCCTGATACTTGCAATATATGGTTCACTATTTTATTCTTATACTTATAACTTCTCAAAACTTGGACCTTGTATTTCAACAAAATACTTGTCTAAAATTGGAGAAGTCATAAGTAAACAGAATACAGTACGAGTACCAACCCCTTTGTCTTAATGGAAACTGGACAACACACAATAGTTTGTCTAGGTCCCATGAGTTTGATAACTCAAATCCTGTCAGTCGTAGGTTAAAAACTGTACTATGGTTAAGAAGAATTACACCGTTGTTGAATACTTCTTACCCAACCATCAACTGATATAGGTAAATATCATAGACATAATTTCAAAAAGTTATATCTCGCTTTATAAAATAAACGTACAGATATATCAGTTTGAAATTGGTGCATAACAATCGGACATTCAAAACTAAATATTTGCTGTCAGGCAAAAACCTATGTGATTTCCTCAAATATCACCAATTACAACGAATTCCGATATAACGAGGATATAATCACCTAATTCCTAATATTTTACTCCCACTCACCATTTGTAACACCATACAGATGTGAGAATCAAATCTGGTAAATACATACCCTGGAGTAAGAATCTAATTGAGAAATTGGTTTTCAATTAATAACACACAGTGAAACTGAAATATGAAAATGTTTCGAAAGGATATCCGGGTATTCCTAGTAATTTCTCTTCCACTATCCATATTCATGACTGTAACCATATATTTCCTTTCTATCTCTCCAATCCCTTTATTTGTCTTTACATATTACCTTCTGTACACCACCCTTAGGCTAAATGGTTTTCTTCCTTCCCTACCGTTCGACATCAGCCTATGGTTTGGAAGAAGACTGTCCAATAAGCGTAATAGGTGTACCCTCCTAATCCTAGGAGCCCTCGCAACCTGAGAGAAGGTAAAAAATAAAAGACAACTCGAATAATCTTATTCGATTTCTCCTGAAACGAAATCCATCCTTGAACTGGAACGAGTTTCTTCGAGTGCGTATGCAATATACGATGGCTTATCTAATAAATGTGGATCTTCGTAGTGATACGGAATGTTCCGGAGAAATGCAAAGGTGAAGTAGGAGCGGCGATGATATATGCGGCTTCGTCGTGAATGATAGCAGCCGCAATTTTCTTTGCCCTCTTTCTGATCCCTTTATTTGTCTTTACTTATTACCTTCTGTACACCACACTTAGGCTAATTGGTTTTCTTTCTTCCTTACCCTTCGGCACCAGCCTATGGTTTGGAAGAAGACTATCCAATAAGCGTAATAAGTGTACTCTCCTAAATACCAGGAGCCCTCGCAACCTGAAAGAAGGTAAAGGGAAAAGAAAATTGAATAGTCCTATTCAATTTCTCTAGAACTGGAAACCATCCTCGAATCTGAAACAAGTTTCTTCGAGTTCGTATGTAATTATACGATGGTCATATCCAATAAATGTGGATATTCATAGTGATACGGAATGCTCTGGAGAAATACGAAGGGTAAAAGTAGGATTGGCAATGATATATGCAACTATGACAATCCAAAAGCCAAAGTGTTTTAAGAAGCTTCAGTTAACTTGGTTCATGAGTTTTAGTTTAAGGTCGGGGCATGGTCACAGCCAAAGAGAGATAGAGAGAGAGAGAGAGAGAGAGAGAGAGAGAAAGGAAACACTCAGCGTGCACTCTAACTTAGATCAAAATGGTTAATCACTTTATCTAATCAGGATGTCTCCCACTGTTTCCTCGAATTCTCCTCCAAACCCAAAAGAAGAATTAGTCGGGATCATCTAAAATCACCCGAGGAGTAAACCAACTCATCAGTGGGAATCAGGATCCAACTATCATCGCATGATAACTTGATGGAATTCACTCAAGTCACTACACTTCAGAAGGTATACGCATGCCTGGCAAATTTCCTGTATATTTGAAACCCCCGATGTGATTTTTACCCCTGAGACCCAAGTGACCTTGACGAATAATCAACAAATCAAAATGTCCTAGTCAAGTTCAACCCGTCATTATCTTGATTGCGTTAAACCCATGCGCACGACCCTTGACGAATAATCAACAAATTTGTACGACCGTCTTAACCAATCCACATGTCCATACGACAGAAAAGCATTACAGAGCTACTGCACACTATGCCTCGGCGAATAGCAACGACAAACGTAGCGCGAATACTAAGCACTACTAATCTGAAATGACGGAAGGCTACGGTTGGTTTTTGGCGAAAAACCTTTAATGTAATGAACTTGATATCGTTGAAGGAACCGAGTGGTTTTACAAATGTATAGTGTCGAAAACTTTTGCTAAAGAGGTCACTCCCGGTGAAGGGATCTCGACAATTTCCTTATCGAATGAGGTGCATGATATTCCAAACTGAATATCATGATACAAAGCAAAAATAATCGACTATAGTGAAGTTATTACGCCGACGCAAACTTCTGTCCAAAGGATCACTCCTGATGAAGGGATCTCAGCCCTTGCCTCATCGAATGAGGTGCTGGATATTCATAACCAAATACCACTATGCAAAGTAAAAGAGAACGTCTGTAATGTCAGTTTTAAAAAAACTTGGTTCCAACAACATCATATATAGGTTTGTTTTCCTTTCATTGATCAGAATCAATGCAGTCCCATCAATTAATCACACCAGAAAAGAACGAAAATATAATGTACGTATATGCCATCCGCATTCGCCACTGGGCCCCGTCATCACCCGTTAGGTTACTTAACTAACGACAGAGCGGGGCTAGACTAGCGCGGGTGCAAAGCATATACAACATCTACTAGTATATATATAAATATATATATATATAACAATCGTCCCAGGCATAATATATGCAACATCACATAATAGCGATAAGCATCACAGAAAAAAACGGATAATCTGGAACCCCCGGGTTTCCTTTGAGCCGCAAGTGAAACCCGACGTTCCCCTGGTCATGTGGATAACCTATGCAATGAAAACCTAGACCCCTACGAGCACGGCAAGTTACCCGCCAATCCCAGAAGTGAGGCAACCCCAATGAACAAAGTGAGTGGGCCACCCAGCACTTTGCGGAATCCGGTAATTTGAGCACTCCTCCGTAGGTCAACCTGTACCCCCTACGAGTGCGGCAAATAGCTCGCCAATTCTAGAGTTAGGCCCCCTCCGTCTTAACGCCATGAGATGTGGGCCCGTTGCCCTCTAGAACCCGGTTAACCGTGCACTCCACCATGGGGTAATCCTAGTACAGAAATAAAAGAATATGTACAACGGTGACATCGACCTCAACCCGGTCGTGCCCCAAACAAATAAAATACAAACTAGCAGTGACAGCAATTCAGATGTCGGACGCTCGCCCCACAATATCAAATGTACAAATAAACCCAAAATGTACTACCATTGTACCCAGGCTATCCACACGACGATCCTGCCACAACCACAACACAACACAAAACATCAACATGAATGTCACGTTCGCAAACCCGTCTAAAAGAGCATATAACAGTTAGACGAGTTGTACCGCTCTAATGACATTTACGGTCGCAGATAGTAATGTATGTACTGAAAACTACGACATTAGAATTCCGCACGCAATTAGCAAACTAAACCAATTTCCAAAACCATGAAAAAAACAATGAGCTAAGGTTCCAAAATCGACCGTTTTAAGCTAAGTCGGAAGTCCGAATCAAAATGAAACGCGCCCGAACCTTTGCGGGGAGTTAGAGCAAGAAATTAACTTCGAGTTAGGGGGCCTAGAAGGGGTACCCCACCCCCGAGGCCACCACGAGGTGGCCAGGGGGTGAGGTAGACCTGAAACTGCCCAAGGCGGGGCAGTTTCGGGTCCCCACTGCCAAGACCACCTTGTAGCGGTCTTGGGGAGTGGGCCTAGCCATTCGATACTCTCCGGGGGTTCCCCGGGATGCCCATGCACCACCCCGCGGCTCCTTAGTTCAAACCGTGAACCCGCGGGGTGTGCAAACTGTAACATTTCAGAAAAATAAAATATTATTTTTGGGAATTTATATAATTGAATAATAAATATTATGAATATTTTAATGTGTGGACATTAGTTTTAAATGGTATGGTATAATTAAATACCGATAAATTGGAAAATAATGGAAAATACTTTTGAATGTTGATTTTGAAAGAATATTATATAATTTAGACACCTTATAAAAATTTATAAAGTTAATTGTATATGGGTTATTACTAAACTCAATTAGTGTTACTAATTTTTCATTAAATATGATATGTGCATAACATGCAACATGATATGTTGCATAATACTTATTACATTCCTTTTATTGTTTGAAAACCATGTACCATTTCATTTGTTATTTGTTTTTTTTGTTGGAGTTTAAAAAAAGAAAAAGAAAAAGGGAAAGAAAAGAATAAACAAAAAAGTATGGGCAAGAGAGAAAGAGAGAGGGTGAGGGGTTCCTTTGACCTTAGCCATTTCCCTCACTTCATCATCTTCTTCATTTTTTTCTCTCTTTTCTCTCATGGATGCCCTCTCACTTCCCCCTCCTCCACCTCCTCACCACAACCCCATTTCTACATCAAAACCATTCATTCCCTTCACTAATCATACACAAGCTCACTACAAGCATGGGGAATCAAAAAAGTTTGGATTTTGAGCACTTGGGGCAACTCAAGAAAATTCTTGAGTTGCCAAATGAAATAATTGTTTCACCATTAGAGTAGTATTTCATTTACCTTATCATCTATTTGAGTTTAGAATCGATTTAGTGTAGTTTAGCGATCTTGGAAAATTCCTAGAAGAGGTTCTGAGAAATTCTTGAATTGAGATGGTGCACTTGAGGTTTAGTAGTGACCTTAAACCTCCATAGTGCTAAGAACCTGGACCAAACATAGCCTAGACCATACAATGTGAATTAGATATCGAAATGTCGGTTTTGTGTTTAATTAGTGCCTACAGGGAATCTGGGATAACCTAAGATCTTTACTAGAAAAACAAGCAACTCCATTGACCTAGATTGGACACAAGGAGACCACCCTGAGAGTATGAGCCCAAGAAGAGCAAGTATGGCAGCAGGCCAGATTATGGGGCAATGGGGCCGGCCAAGCGGTGGAAATTGGGGTCTAGGTTTGGTCTATAGCTTATATACCCCCTATACAACACCCCAGTACTGTTTGTTTATCCCTATTTCACCTGAACTAAAATCTGGAGCAAGTTTTCATGAGTTGCTGTATTGTTTTTGTAACTTTCCATGACATGAAGTTTTGATACTTGGTTTTGTATCGGTCACTTAACGTTTGTACGTCGATATCGGGTGTTGTTTGGTTGATTTGCGTGAATAGACCATAGGTTTTAACCTATGTGTGATTCGTGTGCCATTTTGGTTTTCGTGCACGATTTCGGCAAGTAAGGATCAAGATGAGTAGATATATATCTACGGGGGAAGTCGGGTGGATGGCGTATAGCACCCCCGCAGTTTTGTAGTATAGTATACGAGCACGTTATATATATATATACGCATATTGTGAGACTAAATGATTATCAAGTTAGGCTTTAGGTGTTCACGGGTTAGTTATAGTGTAATTTCTCAGTTACAAAACCCTAGAGTATATGTGCACACTCGCACACATGCACATATGGGATATGTTTGGGTGGGTGTGGGTGTGTGTGTGTGTGTGTGTGTGTGTGTGTGTGGATTGCATTGGTATACACACGCACACACATATACGTATACACGGGTGATGATGATAGTATATGATACGTGGAGGTGAGTCGATATGATCGGGCATGATGCCGTGAGATCGGTTATGTGATTTGGGTCGTGTTATGAGATACGATATGATATTATAGCGGATCGATGGGCGATGTGATTTTATTCACACGCGGATATATGTTGGATGGTATCGGTATGTACTAGACTTTAGATCAGTACCCTAGATCATGATATTATGATGATGATACCATATGAATAATGTTTTATATGTGATATTCGACCCGTGCCCAGATTTTGGGATGTCGTACGAGGGATTTACCGTACGAGATATTAAAACTATGATAGATCCGCACTCTTGATTCGAGGATGTCGTATTATATATTATATCGTACGTGACGCTATTGAGACGGGATCACCGACTACTAGATATATCGACTCGGACTTAGGTGGATTTCCTTACCCCTTTTGGTTTGTCTCTTAGCTTGTCCTGTAGTTTACTTAGTAGATATTAGAATTGGGTTCGAGTCATACTTATTTCCAAAACTAACGAATCGTGAGTATTTTAAAGACAGGCCAAAGGATACTACGGATATTTCAAAGGACGTACCTTTTCTTAAAAACACCGTAACCCCTATTTTCTAAACACCACGATTCGTGCTATTTCAAATGCCAAAACTGTATGACTCATATATATATAATGTATATTCTTGCTATTTGCATCGCATTGCATGCTTAAATGTGTTTTCATAGTTATTATGAAACCCTACTGTCAGGAGACCAGCATCTTTACCGATGATGCGTATGCTCCACATACACCTGCTTTCTGGCTCACACACATCATCATCGGTAATTTTCATGTCACGTACATTTTAGAGAATATTAGTTTATTGATATCGCTTGTTAGCTGATAGTTCCGATATATCATTACTGTGCTACTTTAGATATTGCATTCTTTAGATAGATACTCGTGCATGTATACATATTCATTGTCATCCAATATTATGGGGTTTTATGCCGGTAATTCACTGTTTATTTACTCTTGAGATTGGGATTTTGGATTTCCATGAGATTTCTAGATTTGGAAAAACCGCAAGAATTTTATAAACTCATTATCATTTTAAAGATAGAAATTTGCGGTTTTCTCGTGATATGATTTGAAAGGTGTCCACCATGAGTTTTCTCGGCTCTTGAGCGGTATCATACACCCGATTCGAGGAGGAGGAACCGTCTATGGGTGCATGGTGGACCCGGTGCGGTACCCCGGGGCAAGATGGTCGCAGATGATGGCGTTGAGCCCGGCAGGGGAGCACTACCGACCGGTTATCTGTGACGCGGCGGATATCCGGAGGATACCGATGTAGTCGTGAGATATTTATGATTTGGGCCAGTCCGGATTGCTGGAGCCCGGGGCCAGTCCAGATTTCCGGAGCTCGAGACATTGAGATTTGATTATATGGGCCAGTCCAGATTGCCAGAGCCCGAGATATTGAGATATTGAGATATATATTTTTTGTCGATGCTTGACACGGATTTCTCTGTTGATTTCATTGATGATGCTTCAGTTTTATGCAAAAATTAATTGAGATAAGAAAACGGTTTCTCATACAAGATGTATTTTACGTTCATTCTTAATACATTTGTACATCATATATGTGGCATGTTATTACCTGAGGCACTGACATGAGCACTTGGTATTATATTAATATTAGATGATTACCTTGTCATTATTAGATGCTTCAGATCATATATATTATCAGGATTTTATTGTATGACCTAGGATAGAGTCATACATGCGATTTCTGCTCGGTGATATTTTCTACTCACGAGTTGGCAACTCAGCCACGTTGTATCATAGTTTCTTGCAGGTTTTGCCGTACAGGTTTCCTTGGCGGCTTTGCTGGCACACTGCTTCCTTCTGGGTGATTGCTTTGGTAGGTGGGTTCACTTGCATCGCGACCACCATTGTACCTTATTTATATTCTGTTGTATCTAGTAACTCCATCAACCAGATTTATATTATTTGATAGACTTAGAAGACCAGTATGTATATTCTTTCGACCTTAGTGTCGCGCGCTGTATTATCATGGTTTTCCTCTGGTTTTCTTTCTGAGTTTTGATCCTCGCGCTTCGGCGTTGTATAGTATATTGCTTGCGTGGTTGTGTTTGCCAATTGGCGAAGAGCTAGCTTCCGCTTGGGGATGCCTTATTCATTATGTATATTATTCCTGTTGTACCCGTTTGAGGCCAGTATTTCCAAAGGAGACTCTGCCGAAATTTTCGGGAAAATATGATGTTGCTTTTAAATGTTTAACGCCATTTATTTTATTTAAACCACTTGCTTTAAACAAGTTTTCTTTCACTTCTTTTTTAAAATGGTTTAGATTTCTGGGCTTTTGGCTTACTTGAATTAGGTGGGGTCCTTCAGACTTCATATGATTCAAGTGCCAGTCACGTGCTATTTCAGGTCGTGACAAAGTTGGTATCAGAGCGCTAGATTTAACCTTGGTTCGAGTCTAGGTTTGACTATGCGGAGTCTAGGGCATATATTCATATTCGGAATTTAGGCTTGACCTTGCGGAACTTAGACTTGGTCGAGAGGGTATTAGACCCGGACTTTCGTCGCATAGGTTGACCTTGGTTGATGGAGTAGGTGACTTAAGTAGAGTGACGCACCGTGTATATGTTCCGCGGCATACTTACGATACGCTACTCCACTTAAGAGGTCTTAGGATGTAAATTTCCTTGCACAGTATTCTATTCGTTCATATAATCTATCCTCATTGATATCAGTTGGTGGTTTTTGTTACTACGATTGCACGGGAAGAGAAAGCTGCGGCTAGAGTTGCGGTCAGCATGAGCTCGCCTTGGACGAGGACTGACCAGGGTGTAATTCCGGTGACACACGATTGTATAGATGTGTCGTTTTATTGTGTTTTACGCACCTTGAGCGTTTGATATATTGCTTCTACTAAACTTCTCGAACGTGCAGATCAGCACCAAAGGATTGGGCCACTGCTAGAGGCCGTCTAGAATGTGATGATCGTCAATGCACCGTTTATTCTTGATGATTGAGTCATTGGTTAGCATGCGGACGAATGAGACAGCTGTTGCTGTGACTGACAAGATATCGTCCCAGATGTTTGAAGCTAATGCAGCACGAGTTGTACTTAGAGATATGATAGAAGATCGCTAGTCACCCAAGGATGAACGACTAGGATATGTAGTTCATTTGCATACCCCGATGCGAGGTCATCGGATTTATTTATTCCAACTAGAGAAGACTTCATGCAGGTACGTTGAGAGTCGATAGAAACGAACGAATGTTAGAAACCCATTTTTCCAAGTTTAAGGTATTCGGAAAAACATGCAAGTAATTCGGTGGACCCTCTAGAAGAATGAAACCCTAACTCGACATAATGACTATGGAAACGTTTTTGAACCTTAGGGTTTGCGGCAGTTCCGCGGTGCCATTAATGAGGCTTGGGTTTGCCCTTCTACGGCTGGTCCATAGGTACTGTGGCATGTACTGGATATTATTAAACTATGCTCAAGTGTTGAGCTCTCGGGGAAATCATGGGACTTTAACGAATCGATCGAAAAGTTCGACATCGTCCGGATATCTTGTGATGGGATACATTACTTGGGAGACTCTAGGTATGAGTATGGCCGTTGTTGCGCAGTCCATACAGCTACGAAGAGAAGAGTCCGAATCAGTCGACATTAGAGAAAAGCGGAGTAAGAAGTTCGTACGAGATTTTGATGAGATGACGTTCTACTTCGTTGACATGCAGAGATGTGATACACATGCAGAGACGTTGAATATGGATATATCTTCCAGAAGGAGTTGTGATGAGTATGCAGCCGTTCCGGAACAATAAATAGATTTAGTAAAGGGTGATAACTTCCGGGCAGTTCAGCAGAAACGAGATTTGGGAGAGACCCCGACAAGAACTTTCTGGAAATACTAAACGAGAAGACTTAGACCCAGGATCGGTCGTATTACGCACACCCATAGGCCAGAGTTCGACAGCATCGATGAGACATGTTATGAGTGATCATGATAGTTGGCCAGAGATCTTTAGAGGATGTGCCAGAGCGGAACTGTTTCCGTCATCGTTCTATGTTGGGCCGTTGAGCTAAGGAGTTATGTAATTGGAAATTCAGAGCGAAAGACAAGAGCCTAAGGGCACAAGGCACCAGACCATGAATAGGAGGCAAGTAGATATCTTGCTCTACTAGCTTTGGATGCACCGACACCTTCTCGAGTTTGAAGGAAGGACATATCGACGACAGTGTTTACGATTCGCGATTTGGGGATTCGAATATCATATGTCCGTTATTTCGGTGTTTTTGGGCAATTTATTTGCATGATTGAGATTTTGTGCACCACGGTTGCACTCGACTTCGATTTGATGTCATTCGAGATGTTTGATTTTGATTTCATACCTATGGTATGTATGTGATTTGACTTATGCCTTCGGTGTAGTTTCCATGTACTTTTAGTATTTTGATTCGATTTGTGCACGCTGATGCATATGGTTGTGAGATTATATATCATGGTATTGCTGATTTGGGTTGAGATATGTTGTATACCATCGATTTCGATTGCAATATTCGATGTTTGTTTTTGTGCACCTTGTGCACTTGAGTTGGATTTTGCGCATAATTGGCGTGTTTGATGCGATTTTGGCGCACACCAGATGCAATAAATCGAATTCTTCGTGCATATCAGATGCGCCTAATATTGCTGTCGGCACACTCGTTGCCCTTGCCAGGTGTTTTCGTGCACACCCGTTGCACTTAGATTTGGTTTCTGTGCACATGTATGGCACATTCATTGATTTCGATTTCTGTGCATACCAGACGCATGTGGCATTCTTATACACATTTTGGGATTGGTTCCTTTTAGAACAGTACGTTTTTATGATATTTACTATTTGGTATAGTGACCGAGCAGGACTAGTCAGAGGACAGTACCTGAATATATTTTTGCATGCATCGATAGTTATCGAAGAGATTTCCAAAAAGGAGCTATAGCCTCAATATTTTACCTACGTGTCCGATTTGACACGAAACTTTTCACAAAAAGGAAACCTTTCTAAATTATTTTCAAAACGGCGGGACGTGTATGTTAAACAAAGGATGTACATATATAGTTATTTCTTACAATAAGCGTCCGCTACTTGTGCCGTGATACGCGCATCGCACGGAGACTTGAAAAAGGTTTGGCATGCATTCCTTTCAAATGTTTTGACAAGTTTACAACGATGCGTACTATGTACATATTTTAGTCTTGAGTATATCATATTGGTTTTCGTATTGGATTTTGACATTTGTATCTTCCCATGACTCCGATGATTGCATGATGCTTGACGGAGTTTTGATTTTTGAGTTATATACTCGTTCTTTATGCGCATGCATTGCGCTACGATACGTCTTATGTATTTATGATTTCGGAGCCCCGAAGACTCGATCATTTTACTGAAATGTTTTAGTATTCGAGGGGTTTAAATTTAAATTCGGGGACCGAATTTATTTAAAGGGGGAAAACTGTAACATTTCAGAAAAATAAAATATTATTTTTGGAAATTTATATAATTGAATAATAAATATTATGAATATTTTAATGTGTGGGTATTAGTTTTAAATGCTGTGGTATAATTAAATACCGATAAATTGGGAAATATTGGAAAATACATTTGAATGTTGATTTTGAAAGAATATTATATGATTTAGACACCTTATAAAAATTTATAAAGTTAATTGTATATGGGTTATTACTAAACTCGATTAGTGTTACTAATGTTTCATTAAGTATGATATGTGCATGACATGCAACATGATATGTTGTATAATACTTGTTACATTCCTTTTATTGTTTGAAAACCATGCACCATTTCATTTGTTATTTGGTTTTTTTTGTTGGAGTTTATAAACAAAGGGAAAGAAAAGAATAAACAAAGAAGTATGGGCAAGAAAGAGAGAGTGAGAGGGTGAGGGGTTCCTTTGACCTCAGACATTTCCCTCACTTCATCATCTTCATCATTTTTTCCTCTCCTTTATCTCATGGCTGCCCTCTCACTCCCCCCTCCTCTACCTCCTTACCACAACCCTATTTCTACATCAAAACCTTGCATTCTCTTCACTAAAATCATGCACAAGCTCACTACAAGCATGGGGAATCAAGAAAGTTTGGATTTTGAGCACTTGGGACAACTCAAGAAAATTCTTGAGTTGCCAAATGAGGTAATTGTTTCAACATTAGAGCAGTATTTCATTTACCTTATCATCTATTTGAGTTTAGAATCGATTTAGTGTAGTTTAGCGATCTTGGAAAATTCCTAGAAGAGGTTTTGAGGAATTCTTGAATTGAGATGGTGCAATTGAAGTTTAGTACTGACCTTAAACCTCCATAGTGCTAAAAACCTAGACCAAACATAGCCTAGACCATGCAACGTGAATTAGATATCGAAATGTCGGTTTTGTGTTTAATTAGTGCCTACAGGGAATCTGGGATAACCTGAGATCTTTACTAGTAAAACAAGAAACTCCATTGACTTAGTTTGGACACTAGGAGACCACCCTGAGAGTACGAGCCCAAGAAGAGCAGGTATGGCCGAGCAGGCCGGATTATGGGGTAATGTGGCCGGCTAAGTGGTGGAAATTGGGGTCTAGGTTTGGTCTGTAGCTCATATACCCCTATACAACACCCCGGTACTATTTGTTTATCCTTATTTCTCCTGAACTAAAATCTGGAGCAAGTTTTCATGAGTTGCTGTATTGTTTTGTAACTTTCCATGACATGAAGTTTTGATACTTGGTTTTGTATCGGTCACTTGACGTTTGTACGTCGATATCGGTTGTTGTTTGGTTGATTTGCGTGAGTAGACCATAGGTTTTAACCTATGTGTGATTCGTGTGCCATTTTGGTTTTCGTGCACGATTTCTGTTTACGATGCTATGTGTGTATATATGTAGGTACCCTCGCGTGGACTTCGGATGACAAGGAGGAGAATGGCGACATCGACTTTGGCAAGCAAGGATCAAAGTGAGTAGGTATATATTTACGGGGAAATTCGGGTGGATGGCGTATAACACCCCTGCAATTTCATAGTGTAGTATACGAGCACGTTATATATACACCCCTGCAGTTTCATAGTGTAGTATACGAGCACATTATATATATATATATATATATATATATATATATATATATATACGTGTATTGTGAGACTAAATGATTATCAAGTTAGGCTTTAGGTGTTCACGGGTTAGTTATAGTGTAATTTCTTAGTTACGAAACCCTAGAGTATAGGTGCACACACGCACACATGCACACACGGGATATGTTTGGGTGTATATGTTTATATATGTATATATATATATGTGTGTGTGTGTGTGTGTGTGTGCGTGTGTGTGTGTGCGTGTGTGTGTGTGTGGATTGCGTTGGTGTGTGTGTGTGTGTATATATACATATACGTATACATGGGTGATGAGGATAGTATATGATACGTGGAGGTGAGTCGATACGATCGGGCATGATGCCGTGAGATCGGTTATGTGACTTGGGTCGTGTTATGAGATACGATATGATATTATAGCGGATCGATGGGCGATGTGATTTTATTCACACGCGAATATATATTGGATGGTATCGGTATGTACTAGACTTTAGATCAGTACCCTAGCTCATGATATTATGATGATGATACCATATGAATAATGTGTTATATGTGATATTCGACCCGTGTCCAGATTTTGGGATGCCGTACGAGGGATTTACCGTATGAGATATTAAAACTATGATAGATCCGCACTCTTGATTTGAGAATGTCTTATTATATATTGTATCGTACGTGATGCTACTGAGGCGGGATCACCGACTACTAGATATATCGACTCGGACTTAGGTGGATTTCCTTACCCCTTTTGGGTTAGTCTCTTAACTTGTCCTGTAGTTTACTTAGTAGATGTTAGAATTGGGCTCGAGTCATACTTATTTCCAAAACTAACGAATCGCGAGTATTTTAAAGGCAGGCTAAGAGATACTACGGATATTTCAAAGGACGTACCTTTTCTTAAAATCACCGTAGCCCCTATTTTCTAAACACCACGATTTGTGCTATTTCAAATGCCAAAACTGTATGACTCGTATATATATAATGTATTTTCTTGCTATTTGCATCGCATTGCATGCTTAAATGTGTTTTTGTAGTTATTATGAAATCCTGCTGTCAGGACACCAGCACCTTTACCGATGATGCGTATGCTCCACATACACCTGCTTGCCGGCTCACACACATTATCATCGGTAATTTTCATGTCACGTACACTTTAGAGAATAATACTTTATTGATATCGGTTGTTAGCTGATAGTTCTGATATATCATTACTGTGCTAGTTTAGATATTGCATTCTTTACATAGATACCCGTGCATGTATACATATTCATTATCATCCAATATTATGGGGTTTTATGCCGGTAATTCACTGTTTATTCACTATTGAGATTGGGATTTTGGATTTCCATGAGAATTCTGGATTTGGAGAAACCACAAGGATTTTTATAAACTCATTATCATTTTAAATATAGAAATTTGCGGTTTTCTCATGATATGATTTGAAAGGTGTCTACCATGAGTTTTCTCGGCTCTTGAGCGGTATCATACACCTGATTCGAGAAGGAGGAGGAACCGTCTGCAGGTGCATGGTGGACCCGGTGCAGTATCTCGGGGCAAGATTGTCGCAGATGATGGCATTGAGCCCGGCAGGGGAGCACTACCGACCGGTTATTTATGACGCGGCGGATATCCGGAGGATACCGATGTAGTCGTGAGATATTTTTGATTTGGGCCAGTCCGGATTGCCGGAGCCCGAGACATTGAGATTTGATTATATGGGCCAGTCCGGATTGCCGGAGCCCGAGATATTGAGATATTGAGATATATATTTTGTGTCGATACTTGACACGGATTTCTCTGTTGATTTCATTGATGATACTTCGGTTTTATGCAAAAATCTCATTGAGATAAAAAAACGGTTTCTCGTACAAGATTATTTTACATTCATTCTTAATACATTTATACATCATATATGTGGCATGTTATTACCTGAGGCACTGACATGAGCACTTGGTATTATACTGATGTTAGATGATTACCTTGTCATTATTAGATGCTTCAGATCATATATATTATCGGGATTTTATTGTATGAAATAGGATAGAGTCATACATGCAATTTCTGCTCGGTGATGTTTTCTACTCATGAGTTGGCAACTCAGCCATGTTGTGCCACAGTTTCTTGCAGGTTTTGCCGTACAGGTTTCCTTGGCGGCTTTGCTGGCACACTGCTTTCTTCTCGGTGATTGCTTTGGTAGGTGGGTTCAGTTGCATCGTGACCACCATTGTACCTTATTTATATTCTGTTGTATCTAGTAACTCCATCAACCAGACTTGTATTATTTGATAGACTTAGAAGACCAGTATGTATATTCTTTCGACCTTAGTGTCGCACGCAGTATTATCATGGTTTTTCTCTAGTTTTCTTTCTGAGTTTTGAGCCTCGCCCTTCGGCGTTGTAAATTATATTGCTTGCGTGGTTGTGTCCGCCAATTGGCGAAGTGCTAGCTCCCACTTGGGGATGCCTTATTCATTATGTATATTATTCCTGTTGTATCCGTTTGGGGCCAGTATTTACAAAGGAGACCCTGCCGAAATTTTTGGGAAAATATGATGTTGCTTTTAAATGTTTAACGCCATTTATTTTATTTAAACCACTTGCTTTAAACAGTTTTTCTTTCACTTCTTATTTAAAATGGTTTAGATTTCTGGTCTTTTGGATTACTTGAATTGGGTGGGGTCCTTTAGACTTCACATGATTCAAGTACCTGTAAGTCCACGTTACCCATCCCCGGTTCTTTGGGGTTGCGGATATGGTGAAAAACGATTTTTCGGTGGAGGTAACATGGACTCAAAAAAACAGATCTTTACTAAACAAACTATCTAACAACCTAGCTAAGAGTTTAGCTACTATGTTAGGGGTTATACCTTAACTTGAACTCCTTCTCTTCAACTCCTTGTGGTGGTCGGATCGGCCTCACCTCGTCGTCTCCTTGTGCCGAAGATAGATCCACCCGAAAGCTTCTACCTTTGGCTCCAACCTCAATTTAGAGGAAACTAGAACACTTGGCTTGCTAGACCTTGTGTACTAGGATGAGTAGAGAAGTGTTTTAGGTTTTATCTCTATGGTTCTTGTTTCTCAACACATGAGACAATCGAACCATGAACTAGAGAGAGAGCAAGAGGAAGAGGGAGAGCTTGAGGATGAGAGAGAATGCAAATGATAGAATGAGTAAGCCTTTTTCCACCCATGCTCTCATAATACAAAATAATCATAATAATAACAATAATTAAGCATCTTGTGATAGTTCATGTCAATGGCTTTATCATTTCATGCATTTAATGTATTTTGTGAACAAACAAGCAAGCAAAGGTCAATGCCATGAAATGATAACCATTGTCATGATGGTGGTCAATAAGTCCAACCTAGTCAACTGGTCAACAAAGTCAACAAGTCAACAAAGTCAACCTTTCAACCCAACCATGGCATAATAATACTTAATTAATATTATTATTAATCATATTTCTTATTCTCATTAGGGTTTAGCAAAAGTCAACAGTCAACAACCCTAATGAGAATCCTCTGCCTCTGTCTCTGTCAACCGTGCATAGACACCCGCATCCGCGTTCCGGGGAACACGAATACAAACGAGATAAAACCAATTCCAAAACGTACACTAGGATATGGCTTAAACCAAAGCCCGCTAGTGATAACTGCCCGGACACTAAAACGTGCACAAGTGCACGGATGTGACCGAACCCTGTCGCAAAACCATGCGACCTCTACTCTTTTGCCTAAAGACGAATAGCTTTCTGTGTGGGACTCTAAATACTCGACACTACGCTGGCAGTGGGTTTAACCACAGACCGCAAGCGGCACTAGCTGTGCATAACGGCCCCCAGGTAGATGCCGATAAGAAGACTGACGAGGTGAACCCATTCGAACTCCTACTGAGCCTAAATGTGACAATCTGTGTACAGTCCGATCTGTTCGTCTGAGAATATCGCATGGCGGGCCTAGGGGGTGGTAAATGTCAGTCCCCTAAAAGCGGTACAAGTCGTGTCAGAGTGTAGCCCAGAACACCCTGAGACAACACTGGAAACCTACCAGTGTATCTCGCTTGCCCTAGCCAGGGACGATTATGTGTAATGGCTCTCCTAGACACAGCGCGATATCAACTCCCAATACCGGAAGAGACGAATCCTATCAACCGTCACTGCCTCCAAGTGCTTCGGGACTGCACCCAACTACTACCTGTTTGCACGACTCCTTTGAGCCGTGGTAGGGTAGTAATCATAGTACAGTGGGAACACACTCGAGGCGAAGTGACAGTGTCAAGTCAGCGGACTAAGCTGTACTCATGTCACCTGGGAACTGATAACTAACGATAGGTATAGTACCAACCAACAGTTCCCGACGAGTCCTGTCCAGTGTACTCGTAACCTAATGAGCACTCGCATACTATCTCAAGTACGACGTACTGACGGCTGTGTGACAGACCGTCTCCCCTGCTGGGATGAGAAGCGCATACACTAGTCTACTCCGGAGTATCGATTCCCTGTCTCGATAGTCCTATGACTAGGGACCTGTATAAGGATGTGCTTGTGGATTACCCAGCCCCCACGAGTGTGACTGCTATCACAACGCTGGTAATCAAGCAAAGATCCTAAAGGCTCCACTAATGTGTATAGGCGATATGTTAAACGAAACACATGTACACACATTGAAGTAGAAACAAACCAAGTAGCTGTAGCGTCTTGAAAAGTCGTTTTGGTGTTTTCCTGAAATTCGGTGAAAATTCGGTATTTTTCCGAAAACCGTCTTTCTCGATATTTTGCAGTTTAGGGCTAATTATACCTAAAATGGATAGGTAATTGCTTGTTTTTAGTAGCTAATGAGTTATTTATGAAATTTTGGTCATTTAAAAAATTTCCCCTATTTTTCATTTTTTTAATATTATTTTAAGCCGGTAAGAAAATACATTAAATAAGCGATAAATACAAATTTTTCCGGGCTAATTTTAATCTCTAAAATTATGATAATTATATTCTAGTGATAACATGAATTTTTAGTAATTTATTTTGATTTTTTTCAAATTTTTATGATTTGAAACGAAATTATTGAATATTTGGGCTAAAACTTGCAATTTTTGAGTTGTAGGGGGCCTTTTTGCATAAAATTTATTTTGTAACACCCCTCTATCTTTTCCCTCAGCCCAAGAACAGCCCAAACCTTGGCCAAGACCAGAAATTTCTGGCCTCTCTCTTCTTGGGTTCTTTCTTGAGTTAAATTGTTGGTTTATGGATTAATTTAAATATATTGGATAAAAGTATGATATATTGACTTTGGAACTTGACCCTTGACCTTCCCACTCACCCCACACCCTCCCCCATACCTCATTCTGGCCGAAAAACCTGCACCCTCTTCTTCCTCTCTTTTCTTTTCTTTTTTCTTCAATTTCTTCAAGAAAAATACATCAAAATCCATGATTTAATTCAAAAATCCAAACAATTTCCTTATGCTATCATTATCCTTAGCCATTCTTGCTTGAATCATGGAGCTAGGAAGCCATTCTTTGGAGCAAACTTCTTGCTTGATCCATTGATCAAGAGGTATAATTCCATCATAGTTACTTTCTTTTGTTGCTAATTCCTTTAATTGTATGGTTAGTGTTAAAAGTTAGCTTATTTCTAATCTAGTTAAAATGAGTAGTTTGTTTAAACTAGGGTTTTGAACCATGATAAGTAATTAAGTTGTTTATTAGTAAATCTAGTTGTTAGTGAACTAATCTATATGGTTACCTTGTTATGTAGCCTTTAATTATGCTAATTTAGGTAATTTTAGAAGTTGATTTTAGTTGTAAATTGTTGTTTTAAGGTTTTTCAAGAGAGGGTTATGTATGGAAAATGATATTTGAAGCTTGATTAGTGAGTGGATTAAGTTTTAGAAAGCATTATTTAGTTAATTGAACCTAAATTTTTATCTAGTGTTTTGCTAACCTAACCTAATAGATTAATTTCCTTAAGTGGGCTTTTGTAGTGTTAAATTAAGTTTTTCAAGTGTGGATTTTATTTGCAATTGCTATTTATAAAAATCAAGAAAGGGTTTGGTTGTGGAATATAGGTTTTGGAGCATGGTTAATGTGTTGTAATTAGTGGGTGTGGATTGCTTGTAGTGTGCTTGGGTGAGTATGCTTTATTGTAGTCGTTTTGTCGCAAATCGGCGATTTTTGCACCGATTTTTGGAATGTATATGCTTACTAGATTTTTATATAAATTATGTGATGGACTATTTTTGATATCTTGATGATTGTTATGGCTTGTCCTACGACTTTTAGGATGCGTGAGTGCGGTTTTTGGGTAGTCGGGTTTTAGTTTTGCCGGGTGACCCAAATCGGCGTTTTTGGCAGTTTTTGCGATTTTCGCGTGTGTTCCGCGCACTTTGTGCACGTTGTACCTAGCTAGCGAACTTTAGTAGTTTCGTTGGGGTTTTGCGTCGTTCTTGAGATGTAACCTTATATTTGGTAATGATGTAAATTCCAGGTTCGGTCGTGGAAACGTCAGACGCGGCGCTAAAGGGAAAGGCGGTGATTGGACACAGCTAGCCAGGGATCCCGGTGAGTAGATTTAACATCTACGGGGGACGATCGTTTGGATGGCGCAAGTCGCCCAATAGATTTAGTAAACTGGAAAATAGTAAATTGGATAATCACTTGCGACATTAGAATAATAATACTGGCATGATAATTGCTGCAATTAGATCAATATGTTATATCCATATACGCAAACTCAATTGTAGGACACATGCACCATTACCAGGTTTTTATATGCAGCACGAGCACTATTCATGTTTACACACACACCCTGGTAATTGCCATGCCACCACACTAGATAACCTTTAATTTAAACCTTTTACTAATTGATACTTAAATTGTGCTATTTCCTTAAAATGAAACCGTAGGATTGCTATTCATGTGCATATACTTCATCATATTCATTGTTCATGCTTAATACATTAATCACACATCGCAACTTGATTATTGATATCATACGCATTCATTATCATTGATATATGCACTTATGAGGATTTCTTGAGATTTTATGATATTGCTGGATTTCGGGGGAAAACCGCAAAATTTCTAAACTTATTATATTTTAAAATATGTAAAAATTGCGGTTTTCTAGTGATGTAAGTGTCGTCCACCATGAGTTTTCTGTGGATTTGGAAATCCGTGTCGAGGAGTGGAGGAACCGGCACGGGTACATGGTGGGCCCGGTAAGGTACCCCGGGGCAAGAGGAATGTGGTGATGACGTTGAGCCTGGCAGGGGACGGATTACCTACCGGTGACTGTTTGGGACGGCGGATATCCAGAGGATACCGACCGTGGCCGCTAGATGATGAGATATTGATATTTGAGATGGGTCAGCCGGACGGCTGAGGCCAGAGATACATTTATGAGATTTGAGACAGCTTTTGGGTGTCGTTGCTGGACACCGATTTTCGTCGATTCATTGACATTATGCTAGCATTCTAAAAGAGTTTCAAAAACAAAAAGAGATAAAATATTTCTTATATATACCTATTGAGACCTCAGATTTTCATGTTGCATACATATTAGCACACTGATATGGTATACACACCTGCTAGTGCATCCAGTCATACCTGTATTTTAGATGCTAGGATGCTTGTGTGCATGCATACGATAGCCTTTGCAGATGTTATTTATTACTCACGAGTTGGCAACTCACCCCCGTTGTGCCACAGTCTTTTGCAGGTCCGCTCCGTCAGTTCAGTAGCGGCGGGCGCACTTGTTCTTTTGCCTGCTTTGCTTGGGCTCGAGATTTGCTCATAGGTGGGTTATGTTATCATTTTTGTACCACCTTGTATATTCTTTGTATCTAGTGTACTCCATCTACTGTTTCTACCAGATTATTGTATATTGACCTAGAGATGAGACTGTGAGGTTTGTGGATTTTATACTGTATTTGGGGTCGAGCTCACTTGAGCCGACATGCTACCTTTTCATGCTTCCTTATGCTTTATTATGCTTGTTGTCATTTACATTGCGTGGGATTTGTGACCGACGTATGGCGAAGAGCTAGCTCCCGCTTGGGGATGCCCTATTTTGTTGGATTCATGTATATATTTTGTTGTACCCATTTTTGGGGGCCAGTATTTACAAAGGAGACTCTGCCGAAATTTTCGGAAAAATTAGTATTGTTTTTAAAAAGGGGTTTTATATGACTTATTTGATAAGCTTGCTTTCAAATGTTTGGGTTTTCTTCACTCTTTTGCTTAATTGGTTTTGTTTTCTGGGCTTTGGCTTACTTATTTTACGGACGCCTTTAGACGTTTCGTAAACTTAAGTGCCAGTCACGTTCCGTACCCTGCGGGTCGTGACAAAGTTGGTATCAGAGCGATAGGTTTTACCTTTGTGAGTGTAGGATGACCCTTGGTAGATGGAGTAAGTGACTTAAGCAGGGTAACGTAGCGTGCGTATGTCCGCGGCATACTTACGATACGGTACTCCGCCTAAGTGACTTTAGGATATACTTGCTTGAAAAATTCCTTCTTCAATTCAGTGTATCCTATGATCCTATTGCACTGTTCTTATTATCCGTTTTCCTGTAACAGCCACTATGCCGCCGAAGGCTACGAGGGCACAGAGGGCTGCCGCCAGAGACGAGATTCGAGCTGGCTCGTCCGAGACTAGGACTGAGCAGGGTGGTATGCCTACGCCGCAGGGACAGACCGATCCACCTTCCCCAGGCCGTATGGATAGGCTCGAGACCGGTATGGAGGAGTTGCGACAGATGATGGGAGGCATGCAGGAGCTGCGTCAGATGGTAGGATCCCTAGTTGCAGCCAGTCGTACACCGAGGCCGGATGACGTACCTACTACATCATCTGTCGGAAATAGACCCACAACCGAGTTAACTCGGTCGCGGATCCGCGGCAGGAGCAAGCTCGTGCCGCGGTTCCGCGGCGCGTTGACCGAGTTAGTGGACCAATTTTCTCCAGTGTTCTATGAAAAGCCTGAGCCGATTTTTAGTGTAAGATTAATTAATTTTTGAACAGAAAACAAAATCGGCAGAAAGTTGATATTTCGGGCATGTTTTGTGATTTTTTTCTCCGATCGAACTTCTAGTTACTTTGCTAACATGTTAGATAGTGTTTAGCTAAGCTCTGATACCACTGTAAGTCCACGTTTCCCATCCCCGGTTCTTTGGGGTTGCGGATATGGTGAAAAACGATTTTTCGGTGGAGGTAACATGGACTCAAAAAAACGGATCTTTGCTAAACAAACTATCTAACAACATAGCTAAGAGTTTAGCTACAATGTTAGGGGTTATACCTTAACTTGAACTCCTTCTCTTCAACTCCTTGTGGTGGTCGGATCGGCCTTACCTCGTCGTCTCCTTGGGCCGAAGATGGATCCACCCGAAAGTTTCTACCTTTGGCTCCAATCTCAATCTAGAGGAAACTAGAACACTTGGCATGCTAGACCTTGTGTACTAGGATGAGTGGAGAAGTGTTTTAGGTTTTATCTCTATGGTTCTTGTTTCTCAACACATGAGACAATAGAACCATGAACTAGAGAGAGAGCAAGAGGAAGAGGAAGAGCTTGAGGATGAGAGAGAATGCAAATGATAGAATGAGTAAGCCTTTTTCCACCCATGCTCTCATAATATAAAATAATCATAATAATAACAATAATTAAGCAACTTATGATGGTTCATGTCAATGGCATTATCATTTCATGCATTTAATGCATTTTGTGAACAAGCAAGCAAGCAAAGGTCAATGCCATGAAATGATAGCCATTGTCATGATGGTGGTCAACAAGTCAAACCTAGTCAACCGGTCAAAAAAGTCAACAAGTCAACAAAGTCAATCTTTCAACCCAACTATGGCACAATAATACTTAATTAATATTATTATTAATCATATTTCTTATTTTTATTAGGGTTTAGCAAAAGTCAACAGTCAACAACCCTAATGAGAATCCTCTGCCTCTGTCTCTGTCAACCGTGCATACACACCCGCATCCGCGTTCCGGGGAACACGAATACAAATGAAATAAAACTAATCCCAAAACATACACTAGGATCTGGCTTAAACCAAAACCCGCTAGTGATAACTGCCCGGACACTAAAATGTGCACAAGTGCACGGATGTGACCGAACCCTGTCGCAAAACCATGCGACCTCTACTCTTTTGCCTAAAGGTAAATAACTTTCTGTGTGGGACTCTAAAGACTCGACACTACACTGGCAGTGGGTTTAACCACAGATCGCAAGCGGCACTAGCTGTGCATAACGGCCCCCAGGTAGATACCGAAAAGAAGACCAACGAGTTGAACCCATCCGAACTCCTACTGAGCCTGAATGTGACAATCTGCGTACAGTCCGGTCTGTTCGTCTGAGAATATCACATGGCGGGCCTAGGGGGTGGTAAACGTCAGTCCCCTAATAGCGGTACAAGTCGTGTCGGAGTGTAGCCCAGAACACCCTGAGACAACACTGGAAACCTACCAGTGTATCTCGCTTGCCCTGGTTAGGGACGACTATGTGTAATGGCTCTCCTAGACACAGCGCGATATTGATTAATGTCAAAAACATGAGTTTACCGCAATCAGAAACGGCGTCGCTTCGCAGCTAGCCGGTGAGTACGGGTCGATCCACAGAGACGGGTAAATTTCTTTTATGTGTTTTAACGAGTTGATTCAAAGTGTAGTTTTGGTTGGTTTATAAAAATCTATGAAAACTGGATCTAATTAATCTAATTAAAAGTCTTGCTAGGGTTAGGCTTAGGGAAAGTTTTGAAGATTAACGTTTCCTTCACCACTTTCAATGCCTTCTTTTTTTTAGATCTATTAGATGTTAAGTTAATTATTAATAAAGTGGATACGAATCTTTTGGGAAGATATTTCTTCCTCTAGATTTGTATCCTTCCTTTGTTGATAATTACCTAACCCCCACGGAAAACGCGCGCAACCGGCCCTTTATACTACGGTTCATCGTTACCTCGAAGGGTAGGATGCCGCAGGGAGCGGTTGTGCTCGTATGCGTGGAGTTCTAATTCATTAGGTGAAAGTGGCATTGAAAGGGGTGAGAGATCTCATCTCTCAACCCTTTCCCTAAGGCTAACCCTAACAAGCGAGGAGATTACTCGCTCATTAGGGGATGAGAAAACATTTTAATTAAAAGAAGAAGAAACATAATTTACCTTACTAGGTTGACGGCTCCTTCCAAACAAGAAGAACAGATCTGAAAATAACTCCCAGAAAGTCTGAATTTTATTGATTGAAAAGAGGCATAGGGTTTTACAATTTTGAGATTACAATTTATAAGTAAACAGGAGAATTAGGGTTTCAGAGTCTCGCAAATGCGCAATTACTGATTTGACCTCTAAAAATCCCAACACCCGAACCGTCGCGGCAACAGAAGAAAAATCCACCGACACGGGCATTAGACGGCCGCGGATCCGCGGCATTGGTTGGCTTGGGCCACGGATCCGCGGCCCTTTGGTGGTCTTGGGCCGCCAAAATTTTGTGCTTTCTTCAGGGGTTCTTGGGCTCTGCATTTTTATATGTATTTTCTCTGTTGGGCTTCTGGGTCTTCTCCAGATCTTCAGTGAAAACTTGTTCGTATCTTTTGACCGTTCACTTGACATTTTGGACCTTGCACTGTTCTTCGACTAGACTTGTTTAGGATCCGTTTACTTGTTTGTCAAAAGTCACTTTTCTGTATCAGCTTTCGTCTTTTTCACTGTATCTGCATCCAAGCCCTGTATCCTGTAACATGCAACAAACGTGCGTCAAGAGTACCTGTTTACTTATAAAACGGATAAGAATAGGGGAATGAAAAATGTAATATTATGGTCTGAACAAATACCCCTAAACTTACCTTTTGCTCGTCCTCGAGCAAACTTATTATTTTATTCTCTAAAATCCTAACCGCACTTTCGCAGGGGAACGCGATTGCACTGAGCACGTGCAACAAGCCGTTAAACCTCTAGGTGTCCCTAGTAGGAGGGGTGTTGTCTCCTGAGGGTTTTCAGCGGATTACACCCACAAAATCCTATCAATTCGGCCCATTAACTTTTGTTTTCCAATAAGGTTTTCTAACAAGGAATTCTATTATCTTTTACTTGTAAATTATCCACCCGCATTCTTCATACTTCCTCATCATTTAACTTAAGATTATATATATCCTATAGACTCACTTAGCTTTCGGCATCTCCTAAGTTTTCCTTCTAGGTTTACATCTCTACTCAGGAATTTCTATCAACTCTATTAAAGATACAAGTTCTATTCTTCATTCCTTTTTCTCATCTAAACACCAATCACATACCCCTATGTGTGTGTATCAGTCACCCCTACACTTGGAAATTCAAATTAAGCAATCAACCCCTTGTCCGTTGTCCAGAGTACTAATTAGTTGGTGAATTTAAATGAAATTTGCTTACACATCCTTCATACGAACGTTAATACTTCTTGAGGTACCAACGACCGATTACAAAATGCGTTTGCACTTTAAAGCGTACTTCCTAGTCTTTGCAACACCCAAGGCTTTAGCAGTGACTCCCAAACCAGTTGGTCTAAGGCACTAGGTGATGAAGCACCCTCGCTAAATATTTTTCTATTTTTGCAGTCTTAAGTAATCACAAAAACCAGTGTCCATTTTTTTATTCTTTATTCACACTCTTTCTTTTATTTTCTTCGTACTAAGGACTTTAGACAAGAGTATTTCAAGGTCTCTTCTACTATTCCAAGTTTCAAGGTGCGTGAATGTGCAAATTGTAGGGTATACATTTTCAGAATTTAGACTTAAGTTAGGAACTATTTTTCAAACTTATACTCTAATAAGAACATCAATACTCTTCCCTTGTTTCGACTTAGCCTAAGAAGTGAACCCAAAACTTGCCTATTTCTAAATAAACTACAAGGCATATACTTTCTACCATTAAACTTTAAGGAAGGTTATCTTTAGGGTTTTAATTTACTACGTCAAAGATCTAGTTGTTCCTAGCCAGTTAACCTATCTGTCAAACTCTAGTCAATTAGCCAAAATTGAATACATCAATTTTTATAATTTTTAAAATTTTTAAAATTTTTATGGGTTTTCAAATAAATATGCAAATGCAAAAATATGTACAAATGAATGCGAAGGAAGAAAACGTACCGAGCATACCCCCAAACTTGAACTTGACAGTGTCCTCACTGTCATGCTAAACCAAGAGGGTCAAAATACCGGCATTTCCTTTTCCTATTGAGCTCGATGTCCTTAGGTCTGAGTCTAATATTTTTTTAATTACTTGTGGTCGATGCAAAATGCTTAGGTGTTTTCTGGGGTCCTGGGAAGGGTGATGAAATCCCCACCCAATCTGAGTTTGGTCAATTAGCCCCTTAGAGTCCGATTAAATTATGCAAAACAATAAAATTTCACTTGCAATCAATTTTTAGCGCGGCGCAAAGAAACCTGCAGAAAATCTGTTATTTAGAAGGGGGAGAAAGACTCTTTACGCAAAGAATTCATGCAGAAACTTTTTACAGAAAGATATATGGAGGTTGACAGAGGGGAGAAAAAGAAAGCAAACCCTGTAAAAATGATGTGCTGACGTGGCAGATCGGCGGCGGTTCCGCGGTCTTGGAGCCTATTATGCGGCGGAAACGCGGCAGGTTGGTGGGTTCAGCCTCTGAAAAATTTTGTGCAGCTCATGTTCACAAATTCTACTCTGTTCTGATCTTCCCTTTTCTGTTTTACTCCCTGTAAAATTCCAGATTCACAATCCTTCGCTGTTCCTGCAAGATTCAAACAATAAACCCTTCAAACAGATCAAAATTGATAATTTTTTTTATTTTTTATATTTTCAGATTTTTATAATTTTTATTTAAAATTTATATCAACCCGAAAATTCACAAAAAGAATTATTACGCCGTCCCCGGCAACAGCGCCATTTGATTAATGTCAAAAACATGAGTTTACCGCAATCAGAAACGGCGTCGCTTCGCAGCTAGCCGGTGAGTACGGGTCGATCCACAGAGACGGGTAAATTTCTTTTATGTGTTTTAACGAGTTGATTCAAAGTGTAGTTTTGGTTGGTTTATAAAAATCTATGAAAACCGGATCTAATTAATCTAATTAAAAGTCTTGCTAGGGTTAGGCTTAGGGGAAGTTTTGGAGATTAACGTTTCCTTCACCGCTTTCAATGCCTTCTTTTTTTTTAGATCTATTAGATGTTAAGTTAATTATTAATAAAGTGGATACGAATCTTTTGGGAAGATATTTCTTCCTCTAGATTTGTATCCTTCCTTTGTTGATAATTACCTAACCCCCACGGAAAACGCACGCAACCGGCCCTTTATACTACGGTTCATCGTTACCTCGAAGGGTAGGATGCCGCAGGGAGCGGTTGTGCTCGTATGCGTGGAGTTCTAATTCATTAGGTGAAAGTGGCATTGAAAGGGGTGAGAGATCTCATCTCTCAACCCTTTCCCTAAGGCTAACCCTAACAAGCGAGGAGATTACTCGCTCATTAGGGGATGAGAAAACATTTTAATTAAAAGAAGAAGAAACATAATTTACCTTACTAGGTTGACGGCTCCTTCCAAACAAGAAGAACAGATCTGAAAATAACTCCCAGAAAGTCTGAATTTTATTGATTGAAAAGAGGCATAGGGTTTTACAATTTTGAGATTACAATTTATAAGTAAACAGGAGAATTAGGGTTTCAGAGTCTCGCAAATGCGCAATTACTGATTTGACCTCTAAAAATCCCAACACCCGAACCGTCGCGGCAACAGAAGAAAAATCTACCGACACGGGCATTAGACGGCCGCGGATCCGCGGCATTGGTTGGTTTGGGCCGCGGATCCGCGGCCCTTTGGTGGTCTTGGGCCGCCAAACTTTTGTGCTTTCTTCAGGGGTTCTTGGGCTCTGTATTTTTATATGTATTTTCTCTGTTGGACTTCTAGGTCTTTTCCAGATCTTCAGTGAAAACTTGTTCGTATCTTTCGACCGTTCACTTGACATTTTGGACCTTGCACTGTTCTTCGACTAGACTTGTTTAGGATCCGTCTACTTGTTTGTCAAAAGTCACTTTTCTGTATCAGCTTTCGTCTTTTTCACTGTATCTGCATCCAAGCCCTGTATCCTGTAACATGCAACAAACGTACGTCAAGAGTACCTGTTTACTTTACTTATAAAACGGATAAGAATAGGGGAATGAAAAATGTAATATTATGGTCTGAACAGATATCAACTCCCAATACCGGGAGAGACGAATCCTATCAACCGTCACTGCCTCCAAGTGCTTCGGGACTGCACCCAACTACTACCTGTTTGCATGACTCCTTTGAGCCGTGGTAGGGTAGTAATCAAAGTACAGTGGGAACACACTCGAGGCGAAGTGACAGTGTCAAGTCAGCGGACTAAGCTGTACTCATGTCACCTGGGAACTGATAACTGACGATAGGTATAGTACCAACCAACAGTTCCCGACGAGTCCTGTCCAGTGTACTCGTAACCTAACGAGCACCCGCATACTATCTCAAGTACGACGTATTGACGGCTGTGGGACAGACCGTCTCCCCTGCTGGGATGAGAAGCGCATACGCTAGTCTACTCCGAAGTATCGATGCCCTGTCTCGATAGTCCTACGACTAGGGACCTGCATAAGGATGTGCTTGTGGATTACCCAGCCCCCACGAGTGTGACTGCCATCACAACGCTGGTAATCAAGCAAAGATCCTAAGGGCTCCATTAATGTGTATAGGCGATATGTTAAAAGAAACACATGTACACACATTGAAGTAGAAACAAACCAAGTAGCATACTACTATTTTGAGCAAGATTGTCTATACAATGGTGAATATCCCAAGCTTCCATTAAGTAATATACAAACTAGTATGATACAGTAATGGCCTCTAGGGCATATACACTAACAGTACCAGTCACGTGCTATTTCGGGTCGTGACAAAGTTGGTATAAGAGCGCTAGGTTTAACCTTGGTTCGAGTCTAGGTTTGACTATGCGGAGTTTAGGGCGTATATTTATATTCGGAACCTAGGCTTGACCTTACGGAACTTAGACTTGGTCGAGGGGGTATTAGACCTGAACTTCGTAGCATTGGTTGACCTTGGTTGATAGAGCAGGTGACTTAAGTAGAGTGACTTACCGTGTGTATGTTCCGCGGCATACTTACGATACGCTACTCTACTTTGGAGGCCTTATGATGTACATTTCCTTGCACAGTATTCTATTCGTTCATATGATCTATCCTCATCGATATCAGTTGGTAGTTTTTGTTGCCATGATTGCACGGGCAGAGAGAGCTGCGGCTAGAGTTGCGGTCAGCATGAGATCGTCTTGGACGAGGACTGACCAGGGCGTAATTCCGGTGACACACGATTGCATAGATATGTCGTTTTATTGTGTTTTTCGCGCCATGAGCGTTTGATGGATTGCTTTTACTAATCTTCTCGAACGTGCAGATCAGTACCAGAGGATTGGGCCACTGCTAGAGGCCATCTAGAATGTGATGACCGTCAATACACCGTTTATTCTTGATGGTTGAGTCATTGGATAGCATGCGGACGAATGAGACAACTATTGCTGCGACTGACAAGATATCGCCCCAGATGTTTGAAGCTAATGCAGCACGAGTTGTACTTAGAGATATGATAAAAGATTGCTAGTCACCTAAGGATGAACGACTAGGACATGTGGTTCGTTTGCATACCCCGATGCGAGGTCATCGGATTGATTGATTCTAACTAGAGAAGACTTCACGCAGGTACGTTGAGAGTCGATAGAAATGAACGAATGTCAAAAATTTTCAAAAACCGGCGCTAGAACAACCCGATAATCCGGATCGACCCATAAGCCCTATATAACAAAAAAAAAATTAATATGAGCTAAATTAAAGGGTTAGAGTGATTATACCGAATTGATCCGTGTTCTTCGGTCTTCAACCACCTTCCTAAGCTCCTAGAGGCCTCCTTGATCAAGCTTGATCTCCGGTCTCCCTCCATCGAAGATGATCCGTCCGAGAGTTTATGAATCGAGCTCCAACCTCATATCCAAGGTAACTAGGGTACCAAGATCGCTACATTAGATACCGTAGAAGAAGTAGAGAGTGATGAAGGATTAATTTTTCTCAAGACACCCAAGGTTTCTCAACATATGAGAGGGTTTGGGTGGAGGAAGAAGAAGATGCCATAAGGATGAGAGTGTTGTAGGAGAGAGAATGAATAATGGCTTAGTCTTTTGTTGTGTTGTGTGAGTTGTAGAAATAATGGAGCCATCCCAAATAAATATCTCAAGTCTCCAAAATATCTTAAGTCAACAAAAATATCTTAAGTCAACCAAAAATATCTTAAGTCAACAATAATCTCACAACAAAAAAAAACTTAATCATGCTTAGTATAGTAACCATGGGTCATTACTAAACCATGCAACAATAATGCAATACACACCTCATCCTCCACCACAATAATCTTTTAATCCAAAAAGTCTAAACCATAATGAGGTGTAATCTTCTAAAAGTAATCTTGTGAGAAATTACAAGAATACCTCTCATCCGTATATACATACCCGCATCCGTATTCCGAAGAATACGAATACAATGAGACAAAAATAATCCAATAATATAATACTAGGATCCGGCTTAAACCAAAACCCACTAGTATTATCTATCCGAATCATGATACGTGCACAAGTGCACGTATATGATCGAACCCTGCCGTAAAACCATACGGTCTCTACGTCGTTTTGCCCGAAGCAGGGAAACCCTCTGTGTGGGACTCTAAAGACTCGTCAATACGTTGGCAGTGGGTTTAACCATAAGCACGTCAGCGGCACTAGCTGTACGTAACGGCTACACGGGTATTGAGCGAAAGGGAGGCCAACGAGTAAACTCATCCTGAAACCCTACTGAGCTTGACAGTGACAATATCCGCACAGTCTGGTTCGTTCGTCTATGAGTATCGCATATCATGTTTAGGGGAGTGGATAAAGTCAGACCCCTAATAACGCGACATTTAGTGTCGGCATGAAGCCCATCACCCACTGAGAAACTGCTGATCCGAATCAGTAATTCTCGACTACCTTGGCCAAGTATTTCAGGTGATGGCCACTCGTGCATTGCGCGACATCAACCCCCAATACCGGGAGAGACGAATCCCCTAACGCTCCGCTCACTGCCTCTATGTGGCTCGGGACTGTACCCAACTAAAACCTGTTTGCACGACTCCTTTGAGCCATGGTAGGGTAGTAATCAAAGCACAGTGGGAACTCACACGAGACACATGACGATCTCAGGTCGATAGACTAACATGTACACATGTCACCAGGGAACTTCTATCTGACAATATGTATAATATCAACTAGAATGTACCCGGCGAGTCCGTCCGGTGTACTCATAACCCAATGAGCACCTGTATACATCTTAGGTGAACAACCTGACACTAATGGCTTGTGAGACCGGCCACCTCCCCTCGTTGGGGTCTCGATCAGTATACACTAGTCTACTCTGTATCGATGCCCAGTCTTGAAACTCCCACGACTAGGGGCATTTAAGAATGTGCTTATAGACCACCCAGATCCCAAGTATATGATCGTCATCATAATACTGGTAGTCAAGTAAGAATGCTATGGGCTCTATCAACATGTAATAGTGATCCGTAATGCCACCTGAAGAATGTACATGATGATAAAGACAAACCAGATAGCATACTATCATCTCGAGTAAGACTGTTCTACCCATAAATCTCCTTCCTCAATCATCGCAATCGCAAGCCTACGATCCAATAATTGACTTGAGGGCACTATAGCCAACAGTATATATATACCCGTATTCGTATTTCGAAAAATACGAATACAAAGAGACAAAAATAATTCAATAATAGAATACTAGTGTTGGGGTCAAAATTTACACCCTGATTGACCAAGCCAAAATCAAAGTCAACCCCAAGCCAAGTGGGCCCAAGCCTAGGTCAAGTGGTCCAATGCCCGGGTCGAGCCCGAACATGAAGCCGCCGGTCTCCCCCATACCAAAATAAAAATTTTGTAATAAATAATTTTTGTGTATTTTCTTTTTTTATTATGAATAAATGTAAGAAAAATGGGCATAAAGCATTTGCCCATGGCTTATGTACAAAATGAAATAGCACATGAGACATGAGATGGGCAAAATGCCATTTTGTAAAGCCCAAGGGGCTATACGTAAATGTGTAAGCATATATAAGGCAACATGATGAAAATATCTAGAGATCTTTTTCTCTCTCTAAAAAAAATCAAGGTCTGTGCCTCCTTCTCATTCCTCAAGGTTCTAAACCTTCTTCTTTCTTTTGAATAAAATCAAGAGTTTTACTCTTCTTTTTCAAAAACTAAATAGTTTTTCACCACAAAACCCACAAAGGGGAGCTTGGATCTTCCATCAAATCTTAAAAATGAGAGATTTTTAAAATCTCACCCCTCTTGTTATCCAAGAGCCGGCCAACAAAGGACGAAGAAGGAGACCCATCTCCAAAGACCCCACTTTGGGGAAGATCCAGGGCTTAAGGGGAGAAGCCCCTTCATCAGCTTCAAAAATACCTCAGGAGTTTAACTCCTCACACACACACACACACACACACACAGAGACACACACAAAATAATAAGTATTTCTTTCTGGGAGTACAACTCCCAGTGCAGGGACCAGGTCCCTTTTGCTGCCCAGCGCTCGAGCGCCCACGTGCTTGGCATGTGAGGCGCTAACGCCCAAAGCGCGAGCGCCCGAGTGCCCACGTACTTGGTACGTGACGCGCTAGCGCCCAAAACGCTAGCGCCCGAGCGCCCACGTGCCTGGCACGTGTGGTGCTAGCGCCCAAAGCGCTAGCACCCGAGAGCCCACGTACCTGGCACGTGTGGCGCCCCCACGTGCCTAGCACGTGTGGCGCTAGCGCCCAAAGTGCAAGCGTCCAAACGCCCACGTGCTTGGCACGTGAAGCGCTAGCGCCCAAAGCGCTAGCGCCCGAGTGCCCACGTGCCTAGCACGTGAGGCGTTAGCGCTCAAAGTGCTAGCGCCCGAGCGCCCACGTGCCTGGCACGTGAGGCGCTAGCTTCCTGGCGCCCAAAGCGCTAGTGCCCAAGAAGATAGCGCCAGCGCCCAAGCGCCCGCGTGCCGCGCATGTGAGGCGCTGGCGCTTTCTCCCATGCATCCTTTGGATGCCCTTTCTCTTTTTTATACACACACACACACACATACTCTACAACACCGTCTCCCGTAAAAACTCCACGGGGCCCCCGATATATCCAAAACCCTTTTAAAAACACAACACACGTATACTGCACATTGAGTTCGTATGACCTGTTTGACCCGTTAATCGGAGATTCTCTCGCTCGAAAGGTGAGGGGTAATTAATGGCAGTTTAGTCCACTGCTGCCGGAGATTCGGATCCCCAAAATCAATAAACCCTAGCCTACCCTAAGCAGGGAGAATCTGTAATGCGCCTGACAAGCACGTGTGTGTTCCTATCTCAATGGGATGACGAAAAACACCATACAGATTCTGGCATTCCCGGTGGGACCTTTCTCTCCTCCCATATCTCGGGTCAAAGTGTTCATGCAAACTAATTTAACATATATGCCGATATTTGTGCTGAAATAATATTTTTTTCCGTGCAGCAATCAACTTTCAAAAACAATGTCTGCTAAGATGGATCTAGCTTCTGATGCGACCCCGATTCCGTACGTGGTCAAGATCAATACTCGAGTGGTTCTCCCTACAAGTCTCAGTCGACAGTGGGAGGAACTACCCCGCCAGTTTGGTTCCGTCATCATCTACCTTGCCGGAAGTGCTCATCTGGTAGAAATCCCGGCAAAACAGGTGGCCAAGCCGGTCTCAAGGGGCAAGAGGCCGAATGTTGTGATCGCTAAGGCGCTACAACCGAAACTTAAGACGGTGTCTGAACAACTCTCTGGTGCTCCAGCTGGGGGCAGGACTTTCGGTACAAAGGGCAACATCAAATGTTGCGGACGAGCTCAGGCGACGACTCTAAGAAATGCACGATCGGGCGTCTTCTCTGGCCTCTCTATCACTTGGACTATGGCGTCTTCCCGAAGAACCGAAGTCTGCCAAGTGCTTAAAATAGAAAAGTGAAGGCAGAAGCGGCTCAGGTATCGAGCCAATAAGAGGGCCAGGACTTCGGCCATATGGAATCTTGTGATGTTCCAAGAGCAGGGTTACTCCGCGACGACGGCAGAGTCGGCCGTAAAAATCAGCAATTCCTTTGAACCTCTGAAGTGGGTTCAGAAAAACACTATGACCACCAGAATCAAGAAGACAGCGGTCCGAACGTTGCTACGAAAAGATGTGTCCTGGGCCCAACAAAAAAAGTATGACACTGTCTCTTCAAGAGCCTATCAGGCGCTATGTGCCGCACGAAAATAGCAAGGCAAAGCCAAAAAGGAAGCGTCAGCACCATTCAATATTATGGCCAGGCCAGCCGCCTTCAATCGACTGCCCGTTGCCGAAAACGGGGGCGGGGGGTCAAGACAGCGATCCGTGAAATCAGCCGCTGATAACAAAAAGACGGCTAGATATGTTATCCATACAGTCTATATAGCTGGCGGGCGGGCGCCCCAGCGAGAACCTTCGCACCAAAAACAAGGATAGGACCACCACATCCCAAGCCCAATCTGGCCTGAATATGGTTGCCGCTTCCCAAGAACAGACGCCTTCGCTGGATGATGAAAACCCTCTCGATGAGGATGATAGGCAGAAAAACCCCTCAATCCATGCAGTGTCAAGCTCGGACAGCGAGGAAGAGCTGACTTTCCGCCCCAGGACCGCGGAGCAAGAGCTGCTTCAAGAGCTTCGAAAACAGCTCAAGAGCAAAGATAAAGAGATGGCCAAGCTCTATTCGAAAATTGACGACTTAACGAACATTGTGATGAAGCTTACGGCTCAAATTGCTCGAGCGCCTCCCAATCAAGCACAAGTCGTTGCTCATGAGCCGGATGATGACAATCCGAAGCAGCCAATACCTGTCCCTTTGGGTCCAAGATTGGTCAAGCCGCACGAAATCCGGCTACATCCCGTTTCTGGGGACGCCTTGGCCCCAGATAACACTATCCCGCTAACACAAGACCGGATAATAGATTTGGTCACCAGCAAGGTTAAAACATTAGTGGCCGAAGCTGAAGCTCAGAAAGAAATTGGCAGTAGTGGGCGGCCATATCCCGCACAGTACGATCTGATCGAGTTCCCGAGCGGCTACGTCATTCCTAAGTTCAGAAGATTTGATGGGACAGGAAATGCAAATCAGCACGTCGCCCACTTTAAAGCATCTTGCGGAAATATAAGGGCAATGATGCGCTCCTTCTTCGTCAGTTTGTCAATAGCCTGACCGGTGTCGCTTTCGACCGGTACACAAGTATACCAGATGGGTCCATTATTACCTTTGTCCAAATGGTGTCTCTGTTTCGGCAAAGGTTCATGAGTATCAGTGATAAAATCTCCATTGCTGACCTTGTGAGGACCAAGCCGGGGAAGAATGAAACAACACCAATTTTATCGTCCGATGGCGTAATCTCACAGTCAAGTACGAACCGCCGCTGGAGCAGGACCAGTCCGTCAACCTTCTCATTGGGAATCTCAGCAATTGGATGGTCCCATTCTTGTGTACAGCAGACCTCAAGACATTTCAAGAGCTAACCAAGAAAGTCCAAATGCTGGAAGCTCGAAACAAGAGTCTACCCTGGACTCTCAGAGAGACAAGACTTGGAAAAGCAAGCGGGACGACAACCGTAGAAGCGGAAATTCTAGCAGTACCAATGTTTTTAATGCATCCGACAATGAAGACAAGCGAAGGGCAGGCGATCCTAAAACCAATCGGTCTCGAAAGCCATTGCTGGGAGGAGAAGGGTCTTCCCTAGAGGAGAAAAAGAACAAGGTTTACTCTTTCAGAAGGGACAAGGTCCGCAAGATATTTAAAGATGCCTTGAACAATAGTCTACGATTTCCGGAGTCGAAAAGACCTCAAGAAGCAAAAATGACCGACAATCCCCTGTATTGCCTGTACCACTGAGTAGTGAGCTATGCGATCGAGGATTGCTATATCTTCAAAGACTGGGTTGAGAAGCAGTACAAGGCTGGAGAGATCGATCTGTCCAAAAGTGTGTTGGTGAACAATCAAGTTGCAACCACCAACTTTATATAGACAGAAGCTGAAGCCTTCTGGAAGCAGACAGCTGAACCCGTTGCCCTGAGAAACGAAACTGACTCACCGCAGCCTCCGTGGAGTATGCACATATCTAATAAGACGAAGAAGATGCTAAAGTTACTTCGGAAAGAGCCCGGAACAGAATGGGAAGGGCAGAAGAAGCCCACCATTCCAGCTGCCAATTCGGCTCAATCAGGCTCAAAATCCAAAAAGCTCAAGAAGAAGAAAAGTGCAGCTCGGCGCGAAAAAGAGTCCGCAGGGAGATCGAACATTCAAAAATATATCGATTCCCTCAAAGACTATGAACAGAAGGAAAGAACTCTGATTCAATTGAAGAAGTTCCTCCCCATAGAAGCGGCTGAAATTCTGGAGGAGTTAGAAGAAGCCTCTAATGAAGAGATCCCTATAGTGACCTGCTACGCCATCCATCTTGGCAGCGACTCTGAGGAGGAGCTCTGTTTTCCTGAAGAGGACAAGGAGCTCGCCACAAAGGCCAACCAAATCCAGCTTAGAAGCGGCAGGGCTCTACCGCCAAATCAGGGAAACGCCCGAAAAGGAAATGAAAAACAGGTGGCTAATGAGGAAGATGGAAGAGAGCCGGCTAATGAAAACTCAAGTCCTTCCTCAGTGGAATACAATGTCTTGGCTCATCTCCGAAAGCTCCCGTCTCTCCTGAGCATCTACGATGCCTTGATCCTATCTAAAGAGCTTAGAGATGTTCTTATTCACGCACTATAAAACCCCGAGCGGTATCAGGCTCGCTTTGCAGAAATTAATATGAAAGAAGCCCAGTATGCTCTACATGCCGCCGCAATCACATTTAAGAATGAAGACTTACTACTGGGAACGGCTGAGCATAATCGGCCGCTTTACGTGACTGGGTACAGCGATGGAGATCGGATTAATCACATATTGATTGATCCGGGATCCTCAGTGAATATCATGAACTTGCGGACTCTGAAGAGTTTGTCAATGGACGTCCGACACCTGTCAAGGAAAAAGATTGTCATTCAAGGCTTCAATCAAAACTTCCAGCAAGTTCTGGGGTCTATAGCTTTGCCAATCAAATTTGGGGATCTGCGAACTGAAACTAAGATATACGTGATCGACGCTGACACGTCTTATAAAATTCTGTTGGGACGGACGTGGCTCCACGATTACGGCATCATTCCGTCAACTCTCTATCAATGCATACTAAAAATGGTGAAGAAAGACGCATTGACGGAGACATCCAGCCGTTCGGTGTGCATGAAGTCCGAAATGAAGATTCTCGGTACTTCATGAACCACAAAAATGCTAAGCTACAACTGACTGAGGATAGAGCGGCTCCAAGACTCAAAAGCTAATCTGAGCAGGCAGTCACTTTCAAAAGCAAAAACGCCCAAGTGCACCCGCGTTTCAGTAGTGACACTGATGATTCTGACGCTGGAAGTTCGTCCTTCTGTAAAACTCGCCCTCTTTTCGGTAGCAATACGGACGAATCTGATACTGAAAGCCCATCTAGCAGCAAAGTCCGCCCTTGGCAGCGACACTGAAGAGTCAGAGGAAGAGGACTTGCTGTGCAACAGCTGTGCAGATTGGACCCCCATGCAGCAAGCGAAACTACGAGAGACCTTCGAAATTGCAGAAGGGTCCCTGGCCATCACAAGGGTGCCGGAACGGATGTGCAAAGAGCTCGATGCATTGTCAGTCTCTACCATGGACCATCTGAAAACTTTCTATATTCCCGGAAGGAAAAGTGGACAGAAGGGCATCCTATTTTATGGGTCAAACCCCATTATGCATCCGGACGATTCGTCTGTCGCGTGCCTTTCTTATGAGAGAGGCATAAGAGCCGTCCTCAATCATAGATACTATACACCCGAGATGCGGGAATATTTCAAAAGGTGCAGATGCCGGTTATATCAAACAGAGTCCGAAGCAAAGTTTTATGAAGGGCTATGGCATCCGCCCCAGGTCTGAGCACTCATCGATGGATGAATTCCAGATAGACGGGGTATAAGCTTCATTCAACCTGATTCCAAAGCATGCTACATGATCCATATTGGGGAAGCCAACGAAGAGTCAAATGATAAAGACGAGCTAGCCGAGCCAGAAAAAGCTTCTCAAGAGCTCGAAGATGGCGGATAAGAAACCTTCGTCGAGCTAACCGAGATCGATTTGGGAATGTCTAATAATCCAAGACCGGCCTACATCAGCTCACTCCTGTCAAAGAAAATGAAGGAGCAGATAATTGCCCTGCTGCATAAGTTCGCTGACTGCTTCGCGTGGGCGTGCAAAGAAATGCATGTCCTCTCCCCTGAAGTGGCCGTGCATAAGCTGGCTATATCTCCTGATGCTAAGCCAGTCAAATAAGCTCCCCGAAGAATGAGAAAGGAGCTAGAAGAAAAGGTCATCGAGAAAACTAAGAAACTTATCGATGCTGGCTTCATCAGAGAAGAGAAATATGCGGACTGGATCGCATGCATAGTCCCAGTAAAGAAGAAAATTGGGCAGATCCGAGTTTGTGTCGATTTCAGGGACCTCAACAAGGCATTCCCTAAAGACGACTTCCCGCTACCGGTCATGGAAATGAAAGTCGTTGACACCTCAAATTACGAGCTGTTCACCTTTATGGATGGCTCATCTGGATATAATCAGATCAAGATGTCGCCTGAGGATGAGAAACGCATAGCATTTCGAACCCCGATCAGAAAATACTGCTATAAAGTGATGCCGTTCGGACTGAAGAACACAGGTGCTACATATCAAAGGGCAATGAACAATATCTTTGATGACCTAATCCATAAAGTCGTTGAATGCTATGTTGATGATCTGGTCGTCAAGACCAAAGCCAAGGACGATCACATCCAAGATCTTAAGACCGTTCTTACTAGATTGAGGGAATAGGATCTGAAGATGAATCCCCTGAAGTGCGCTTTTGGCGTGTCATCGGGAAAATTCCTGGGCTTCATAGTCCGACATCGAGGGATCGAAGTTGATCCATCCAAGATAAAAGCCATCATGGAGATGCCCCCTCCGAAGAATCTGATACAGCTAAGATCCTTTCAAGGCAAACTTGTGTACATACGAAGGTTTATCTCAAATTTATCGGGGAGATGTAGACCCTTCTCAAAGCTTATAAAGAAAGGAACTCCTTTTGTCTGGGATGCTGAATGTCAAGAAGCCTTCGAAAGCATTAAACAGTACCTGTTGCACCCTCCAGTGCTTGCTGCCCCTATTCTAAATAAACCATTGATTCTCTATACTGCCGCGCTAGATGAGTCACTCGGTGCACTACTTGCCCAGAACAACGAGGAGGGAAAGGAGAATGCCCTCTACTACCTCAGCCGAACTTTAGTCGGGGCAGAACACAACTATTCCCTGATCGAAAAGCAATTCCTGGCTTTGATGTTCACTGTGAAGAAGCTGAGGCACTATCTGCTCGCTTATCGAGTTATGCTGATCTCTAGGGTCGACCCGCTCAAGCACTTAATGACCAAAGCAAGCCTAGCTGGTAGAATGTCTAGATGGGCTGTCATGTTGCTTGAGTTTGACATAGTTTATACTCCTCAGAAAGCAGTAAAAGGGAAAGCTCTCGCAGACTTCCTTGCTGCTCATCTCGTATCAGAGGGGTCACCGCTTAATTGTGAGCTATCCGATGAACAAGTGCTGCACCTCGAGGAAGATGAGCCATGTTGAGAGCTCTACTTCGATGGAGCCTCATCAATGAGGACCTAGAGCAAATCAAGCGCCCTGGAGATAAAAGCAGAGATAGGATTGGTGTTCATCACGCCATCAATGGGAACCCTACGGTGTTCTTTTGCTCTCACCGAGCCTCGCATAAACAATGATCCGAGAATGAAGCTCTGATAGCTGGTTTGGAGCTCGCCATAGAAATGGAAATCCTTCCGCTACGAGTCTACGGTGATTCCCAGCTTGTCAAGTAAGCGGCGAATATAAGATATACAAACCTGAGTTAGCTCGGTACAGAAGCCGAGTGGTGGAACTCATGAAACGGTTCACTCACATTGAACTAATGAGAGTCCCTACAGCGTTGAACGGAAAAGCCGACATACTTGCTCGCCTAGCTAAAGAGCTGGCTGATCCTGACATGGATGAAATTCTAATCACGGTCAGAAGCCGGCAAATTCTGCCTCCAGCCACTTTGTGTGAAGAAGAAAGCGTAGAACAAGAGAACACTCCTGCCGAAGAAGCTTCGATCATCCAAGACGAGCCCGATTGGAGAGAACCCTTCATAGAGAACCTCTGATATGAAAAGCTGCCCGAAGGAAAATTTGCGAGGATTCAGTTGAAGAAGTGAGCTCTCCGATACGTATTTATAAATGACACGCTATACCGCAGGTCATATGACCAACTCTGGCTCAGGTGTTTGTCATTGGCCGAAGCCCAAAAGGTCATGAAAGAAGTTCACTCAGGCGTCTGCGGGGCTCACCGGTCCGGTCCCAAAATGCGGCTTCAGATGAAATGGCTTGGATATTATTGGCCCACCATGATTAGGGATTGCAAAGAGCATGCAAAGAAATGCCATCTCTGCCAAATCCATGGTGATTTCATTCACAAGCATCCCAATCCGTTGCATCCTACGGTGGCATCGTGGCCCTTCGAAGTTTGGGGCATCGACATAGTTGGTCCAATTGATCCTCCGTCATCCAAAGGCCACCGGTTCATATTGGCTGCAACAGACTACTTCTCCAGATGGGCTGAAGCTGTCCCGCTAAAAGAAGTCAAGACAGAAGATATTATGACATTCTTTCAGCATAATATTCTATACCGCTTCGGTACGCCAAGAAGAATCATTTCTGACAACGGGCATTCTTTCAAGAGCTTCAAAGCCTTAAGGTTCGCTATTCAGCACAAGATAGACTGGAGATATTCCTCCATCTATAATCCAAGAGCCAATAGGCTAGTCGAAGCCTTCAATAAGACTCTATGCAAGCTCCTGAGGAAAAAAGCTTCAGCCAACAAGAGAGACTGGAATCTCAAACTTCACGAGACGTTGTGGGCATATCGTACCACGCACCGTACTCTAACTCAATCCACTCCATACTCATTGCTCTTCGGAGTGGAGGCGGTCCTCCCCCTCGAAGTCGAAGTTCCAAGCTTAAGAATGGCCGTTCAGCACGAATTAACGGAGGAGGAAAACGTGCTCCTTCGGCTTGAAGAGCTCGACGCCCTCGAAGAAAAGAGTCTCATGGTGTAGTAAAATTTGGAGCTATACAAAGCCCAAATGTCATGGGCCTATGACAAGATGAGTCTTCTCCGCGCTTTCAAGAAAGGCGAATTGGTGTTGGTCCTCAAAAGACCGATCATCCCCAATCGACATGTCAAGGGAAAATTCGAGCCAAACTGAGACGGACCATACGTCATCGAGAAAGTGTTTGACGGAGGATCCTACCAACTGATAAATGCCGAGGGAGAAAGGCTCATGCCACCCATCAATGGTCATATCTCAAGAAATACTACGCATGAATGCTCCAAGTTGCAGGCGAATTGAGCACACCGGCCTTACGGTCTAGATCATACATCCTGTAAAACCGTATACAATCCACGAGCGTAAATGACCTCTATCTCTCCCAAGTCCTGCCGGTGAGACTACTTTTAAAGTCCTACCAGCGACAAAAAAAAAGGTATGTCCATAAGCAAAACGGGCACGGATGAAAACCCGAAAGGGCTCCGTGAGTAAAAACAGCAGGACTGCCGGCGAGTTTGTGAAAATCCGAAAGGGTGTAAACTCGTGAAAAGAGATAAGATACACTGGCAAAGCCCTCTCGACCTTGTGAGGAGAAAACCCCTGCGTGAGATCCTTACGACTCACAAAGGAGCAACACACTTAGGAATCTCTATGATTCCTAAGGAGAACATACACCTACGAGATTCTCTCGACTCGTAGGGATAAAATGCTTTTATGAGACCCTTACGGCTCATAAAATTGAAAAGCCTTAGGTTATAGGGATCTAAACCTGTCTCCTAAGCCATCGCACCCCAACGGGCAACGGCAAATGATTAGTCGCTCCTGGCATTTCGCTTCAGTGTTAGCGGTGCTGATGCCAACCAAAAACCCAAATCCCAAGTTTTCCCAACGGCAAATGATGAGTTGCTCCTGGCATTGCTTTAGTGTTAGCGGTGCTGATGCCGACCCAAAAATCAAATCCCAAGTCCTCCCGGGGCAAATGATGAGTTGCTCCTTGCATTATTCCAGTGCAACAATGCTGATGCCAAACAAGATCCAAATTCCAAGTCCCCAAACGGCAAATGATGAGTCGCTCATGGTACCAAATTCCAGTGTAGCGATGCAGACGCCAACCAAAATCCAATTTCTCAAAATTCTCCCGGCCTTACGGTTGGTCCTCATGTTGACTACCGTATACAATCCACGGGCTCAAATAATTCTGAGCATACCCATGCCCCACCGCAATCACCAGTTACGCGGCTGGTCTCCACCCTTTGGATTATACTCCATTTAGGAAGACCCACTCATGTGTCCTCACGATACATGAGGAGAACAAACTTACGGGTCTTCACGACTCTAAGAAAACACCTTCGTGAGATCCTTACGACTCACAAAGGAAAAACACACTTGGGAGTCCCTACGACTCCTAAAAAGAAAGTACACCTACGAGATCCTTTCGACTCGTAGGGAGAAAATGATTTTATGGGACCCTTACGGCTCATAAAATTGAAAAGCCTTAGGTGATAAGGACCTAAACCTGTCTTTTAAGCCATCGCTCCCCAACAGGAAAAGACAAATGATGAATTGCTCCTGGCACATGTGTTTTAGTGTTAGCAACGCTGATGCTTACCCTAACCCTAAAATTCCAAACTCCGATCCAATAGACCCCTAAGTCTTTAAAATGGGAATAGATGACCTCTAAGTCGTTAAACTCGGAACAGATGACCTCTAAGTTGTTAAACCAGGAACGAGGGAAATCCCCTCACCACAAATGATGAGTTGCTCCTGGCATTATTCAAGTGCAGCAATGCTGATGCCGACCCAAAAATCAAATTCAAAGTCCCACCTGGCAGTACTTCTAAGCTCGAAAGTCCTGCTGGATATGTAGGGAACTTCCAAAACAAATCAAATCAAACAAATCAACCCCAACACTGCAAGAGGCGGAGCAAGTCAACTTCAATCCCGACACCGCGGAAAGCGGAGCAAGTCAAATCAAATCCCGACACCGTAAGAAGCGGAGCAAGGAACCGACCGCCCACGTCGGAAAAAGGGCAGCACCGACCGTCCAAGTGCAGCACCGACCGTCCAAGTCGCAAAAAGGGCAGCATCGACCGTCCATGTTGCTAAAAGGGCAGCACCGACCGTCCAACTCGCAAAAAGGGCAGAACCGACTGTCCAAGTTGCTAAAAAGAAAGCACCGACCGTCCAAGTCGCTAAAAGGGCAGCACCGACAGTCCAAGTCGCAAAACGGGCAGAACCGGCTGTCCAAGTCGCAAAAAGGGTAGAACCGACCGTCCACATCGCAAAAAGGGCAGCACCGACCGTCCAAGTTGCAAAAAGGGCAGCATCGATCTTCCACATTGCTAAAAGGGTAGCACCGACCGTCCAAGTCGCAAAAAGGGCAGCACCGACCGTCCAAGTAGCTAAAAGGGTAGCACCGACCGTCCAATTCGAAAAACAGGCAGAACCGACCGTCCATGTCGCTAAAAGGGCAGAACCGACTGTACAAGTCGCAAAAAGGGCAGTATCGACCGTCCAAGTCGCAAAAAGGGCAGCATCGACCATCCATGTCGCAAAAATGGCAGCATCGACCTCCACGTCATTAAAACGGGAACCAGATCAAGTCGACCTTCACGCGAAAGAAGATCCATCAATTTCATGCACACAACCCACATATATGGTGTGCACTTATTGATGGGGGCAATTTGTTGGAGTCAAAATTTACACCCCGATTGACCAAGTCAAAATCAAAGTCAACCCCAGGCCAAATGGGCCAAAGCCCAGGTTAAGTGGGCCAATGCCCGGGTCGAGCCCGAACATGAAGCCGCCGGCCTCCCCCATACCAAAATAAAAATTTTGTAATAAATAATTTTTATGTATTTCCTTTTTTTTATTATGAATAAATGTAAGAAAAATGGGTATAAAGCCAAATTTTTGTAAAGCCCATGGCTTATGTGCAAAATGAAGTAGCACATGAGACATGGGATGGGCAAAATGCTTTTTTGTAAAGCCCAAGGGGCTATATGTAAATGTGTAAGCCTATATAAGGCAACATGATGAAAATATCTAGAGATCTTTTTCTCTCCCTAAAAAAAATCAAGGTCTTTGCCCCCTTCTCCTTCCTCGAGATTCTAAACCTTCTTCTTTCTTTTGAATAAAATCAAGAGTTTTACTCTTCCTTCTCCAAAACTAAATAGTTTTCACCACAAAACCCACAAAGGGGGCTTGGATCTTCTATCAGATCTTAAAATGAGAAATTTTTAAAATCTCACCCCTCTTGTTATCTAAGAGCCGGCCAACAAAGGAGGAAGAATGAGACCCATCTCCAAAAACCCCACTTTGGGAAAGATCCAGGGCTCAAGGGGAGAAGCCCCTTCATCAGCTTCCAAAATATCTTAGGATTTTAACTCCTCATATATATATATATATACATACAAAATAATAAGTATTTCTTTCTTGGAGTACAACTCCCAGTGCAGGGACCAAGTCTCTATTGCCGCCCAGCGCCCGAGTGCCCACGTGCTTGGCACGTAAGGTGCTAGCGCCCAAAGAGCGACGCCCGAGCGCCCATATGCTTGACACGTGAGGCGCTAGCACCCAAAACGCTAGCGTCCGAGTGCCCACGTGCCTGGCATGTGTGGCACTAGCGCCCAAGCGCCCAAAGCGCAAGGGACCACGTGCTTGGCACGTGAGGCGCTAGCGCCCGAGAGCCCACATGCCTAGCACGTGAGGCGCTAGCTCCCTAGCTCCCGAGCACCCAAAGAGCTAGCGCCCTGGCGCCCAAAGCGCTAGCGCCCAAGGCGATAGCGCCAGCGCCCAAGCGCCCGCATGCTGCATACGTGAGGCGCCGGCGCTTTCTCCCACGCATCCTTTGGATGCCCTTTCCCTTTTATATATACACACACACACATACTCTACAACACTGTCCTCCGTTAGAAAAATTTTCTAATGGGGCGCTGCCCAGCACCCCGCAAGGGGCTGCTAACCCCCTTGACCCCTCAGCCCGCTATCCGGGTAGCGGGATCCCCGTAAAAATTCTGTGGGGCCTCCGATATATCCAAAACTCCTTTCAAAACACAATACACGTACATCGCACATTAAGTTCACATGACATGTTTGACCCGTTAATCGGAGGTTCTCTCGCTCCAAAGGCGGGGGGTAATTAACGACGGATTAGTCCGCGGCTGCCGGAGATTCGGATCCCCATAATCAATAAACCCCAGCCTACCCTAGGCAGGAGGAATCTGTAATGCGCCTGACAAGCACGCGCGTATTCCCATCTCAATGGGGTGACGAAAAACACCCTACAACTAGGATCTGGTTTAAACCGAAGCCCACTAGTATTATCCACCCGAACATCATCCGTGTAGCCAGTACATGTATGCGATCGAAACCCTGCCATAAAACCATACGGGTTCTACATCGTTTCTCCCGAAGCAGAGAAACTCTCTGTGTGGGACTCTAAAGACTCGACAGTAGCTGGCAGTGGGTTTAACTACAAGCACGTCAGCGGTACTAGCTGCACGTAACGGCTACTCAGGTATCCGTCGATAAGAAGGCCGATGAGCAAACTCATCCAAACTCCTACCGAGCCTATCTGTGACAATCTCCGTACAGTCCGGTCTGGTCATCTAAAATACTCACATATCGGGCCTAGGGGGGCGATAACTTTCAAACCCCTGATAGCACAATAAGTCATGACGGGGTAGAGCCAAAAACACCCCGAGAAACTACTGGAGTACCTACCTGTAAATCTCGCTTGCCCTGGACAAGGACTTTGTGTAATGGCTTTCCGAACACAGTACGATATCAACCCCCAATACCGAGAGAGACGAATCCTATCTAACCACTACTGCATCCCAGTGCTTCGGGACCACACCTAACCACTGCCTATTGGCATGACTCATTTGAGCCGTGGTAGGGTAGTGATCTAAGTATAATGGGAACACACTCGAGACGAATAGTGATGTCAAGTCAACGGACTATGCTGCACTCATGTCACCTGGGAACTACTACTTGACGATATGTATAATACCAACCAGTGCTTCCCAACGAGTCCGTCCAGTGTAACTCATAACCCAATGAGCACCTGTATACTATCTTCAGTACGACGTACTAATGGCTGTGGGACAGACCATCTCCCCTGCTTGGATGAGAAGCGTATACACTAGTCTACTCTGGAGTATCGATGCCCCGTCTCAATAATCCTACGATTAGGGGCCTGTATAAGGATGTCATTATAGACTACCATGCCTCTACTAGTGTGACTGCCATCACGACACTGGTAGTCAAGCAAAGATCCTAAGGGCTCTACCAATATGTATAAGCGATATGCTAAAAGAAACATATGCACATATTGAGGTAGAATCAAATAAAGTAGCATATTACCATTTTGAGCAAGACTGTTATTATAACTATGAATATCCCAAGCTTCTAATATGAAATATACAATCCAGTATGGTAAAATAATGGCCTCTAGGGCATATATCACTAACAATATCCCACTTGCACTGAGGCCATGTATTGTCATATCACCGACCTATCATCTCGATTAGCCTCTCGAACTGTGTCTGAGGGATGACCTTTGTGAATGGATCTGCTGTGTTGTTCTCTGTCTCTACTCTCCGCACCTCGATCTCCCGGTAATCAATGATCTCCCTGATCAGGTGGAACTACCTCAAGATGTGTCTAGACTTCTAACGGGACCTTGGTTCCTTCGCTAAAACTATAGCACTGTTGTTGTCACAATACAACGGTATTGGATCAACAATGGACAGAACCACCTGAAGCTCTGTCTCGAACTTCCTGATCCAGACTGCTTCTTTCGCGACGTTATATGCAGCGATATACTCCGCTTACATCATCGAGTCAGCAATGGTGTCCTCCTTGGAGCTCTTCCAACAGACCGCCCCTCCATTGAGGGTAAAGATATAACCTGACATGGACCTAGAGTTATCCTTGTCACTCTGGAAGCTGGAGTCGGCGAAGGCCTCGACCTGGAGGTCTTCTCTGCCGTACACCAAGAATATCTCCTTAGTCCTTCTCAGGTACTTGAGAATGTTCTTCACTGCTGTCTAGTGCTTCTCCCCTGGGTTTGACTGATACCTGCTTACAACGCTCAGTACGTAAGCTACATCTGGTCTGGTAAACAACATCGCATACATTATAGAGCCTACCGTAGAAGCCTATGGTATAATAGACATGTGATCCCTTTCTAAACCGGGAGATATCTCTTTGGAGAGGGTGATTTTATGATAAGCCGGTAGATTACCGCGCTTTTAATCTTCCATACTAAATCTTTTCAGTATGGTGTCGATGTACCTTGACTATGAAAGTCCCAACATCCATTTAGATCTATCACGATAGATCTGGATGCCCAGAATGTAGGAGGCATCACCCAGGTCCTTCATGAAGAACCTTTGTGATAAGAATCTCTTGACTGATTGTAGCATAGGAATGTCATTTCCTATCAGGAGAATGTCATCCACGTACAAGATGAGAAATACCACAGTTCTCACTACAATTTTACTACGATGCATGGTTCATCTGAATTTTTGATAAAGTCGAATTCGTTGACCGTCTCATCAAAACATATGTTTCAACTCCGCAATACCTGCTTTAATCCATAATGAATTTCAGCAACTTGCACACTCTTCCGCTGCTCCCACTCTCTATGAAACCCTCCGGCTGATCCATATAGACACACTCTTCCAAATTTCCATTCAGAAAAGCGGTCTTTACGTCCATCTACCAAATTTCATAATCATGGAAGGCGGCAATGGCAAGAAGGATCTGAATGGATTTGAGCATAGCCACTGAAGAAACGGTTTCATTATAGTCCAAACCAAGTCTTTGACGAAAACCTTTTGCAACAAGTCTAGCCTTATAGATTTCAACCTGTCCATCCATACCAATCTTCTTTCTGAAGATCCATTTGCAGCCTACGGGTTTTACCCCTTCTGGAGCAATGCCCAAAGTCCATACTTTGTTGGTGTACATGGACTCCATTTCGGTCCGCATTGCATCCATCCATTTTACCGAGTCTCTGCTCTGAATGGCTTGCTGGAAACTAGTTGGTTCATCATCGTCGATGATGCAATCCTCTCTATCCCCGTCTATGAGAAAACCGTAGTATGTCTCGGATGGATGAGACTGCCTACTAGTCCTGCGGAGTGGCGCGGTGATGTCCGGTTCTTTCAAAACTTCTGGTTTTACCATGCTTTCAGTAATAATTTGTGGTTCTGGAATTTTTTCCAGTTCTATTGCGCTCTCACTTATTTCTTTTTCAAGAAATTGATTTTCTAAAAATTGGGCATGCCGAGAAACAAATACCTTTTGTTCCTCCGCGTAATAGAAAAGATACCCCATAGAGTTCTTTGGAAATCCCACAAACATACACAGTACTAAGCGTGCCTCGAGCTTGTCCGCATGCTGCTTTTTTACAAAAGCTGGACATCCCCATATCTTTAAATACTGAAGATAGGGTTTCTTCCCACTCCGCATCTGATATGGTGTGGTAGGCACCGACTTAGTAGGAATCTTGTTCAAAAGATATGCAGTTGATTTTAGCGCATAACCCCAGAAGGAACGCAGTAACTCAGCGTTACTCATCAAGGAACGTACCATATCCAATAAGGTTCAGTTTCGCTTTTCCGATACAATGTTGTGTTGAGGTGTGTATGGAGGAGTAAGCTGAGAGAGAATGACATTCTATTTTAAGTAATCTAGGAACTCGGCACTTAAGTATTCACCACCTCTATCAGATCTAAGTGTCTCGATACTTTTGCCTGTTTTTTTTCCACTTCATTCTTGTATTCCCGGAATTTCTCAAAGGCCTCGGATTTATGTTGTTAGTTGTATGTATGCCCTAGAGGCCAGTATTGTACAGATGATGTATATTATATTGGATGCTTGGACATATATAGAGATGACTTTCTTGCTCGATATGATAGTATGCTATCTGGTTGCACTTTATCTTAACATGTACACTAGTCTCTTTATACTGTCATAAAGTTACATGTTGATAAAGCCCTTAGGATGTGTACTTGACTACCTGGACTATGATGCAGATCATACTAGTGGGGACATGGTAGTCCATAAGTACATCCTTCAAGGTCCCTAGTCGTGGGTATATCGAGACGGGGCATCGATATACCAGTGTAGACTAGCGTATACGCCTCTCGACCCATGAGATGGGCGATGGATGATCCCATATCCATTGGTGTTTGACATCATAGATGGTATACGGGTGCTCAGTGGAGACTGGGTACACTGTGTTGCGCCACGGCAGCGCCCCGGCCTCCTGCTGGAGGCCAAAATGCGGAATCAAAAAATTTTCCTTACTCGAAAACCGGCGCTACCGCGGACAAAGAAAACCCGGATCGTAACCATTAACCTAATGCTAGCAAACAAGAGATAGGGTAAGAAGTATACCGAGTGATCCGAGTCCTCCGGTCTTCTCGTCATCGTCCCGATCTCCCGCGGAAAGCGTAGTCTCCATATCGTCGCCTCCTCGCCGGAAAGGGCACCACATCGCCTGCGTCTTTTACGGGCTCCCGCCTCAATACCGAGGCAACTCGGGCATGAAGCCGGCAACTCGACATGCTCAAGATATGCTGTAGAATGTGTAGTAGATCATGCTAGTCTCATTTGGGGTTTGTAGTTGCTATGATGGAGGAATGGGGTTAGGAAAAATGGTGCTTTCATTTTTCCGAAACAAGAAGAAGAAGGAGATGAAGAATTCCTCCCATAACAAAGATGAACTCTCTCATTCTTTTTCTTTCTCTCTTTCTTTTCTTCTTCTTCTCTTTTTCTAATGAAGAACTTATCATATCAAATGAGAATGGTGGAGGAGGTAATATCAAGCAAGAAGGGAGGTGAGTGTAGGGTGAAAAGCAAGGGTGACCACAAACAAACATAATGATCACAAATTCACATCCAAATCAAATCCATTTCATTTCTCATTAAAGCAAGTGATGGTGCAAGATATGAAAGGTATCATAATCAAACAATATGCAAAGAGACCCCCTCCACAAATGTAATTTGCAAAACTGCAAATTACCCCCTCCATCGGAAAAGTCCGGCCGGGAAAGAACAAAGGAAAACCGGCCGGAACGGAATGCAAACTGGCAACTCCAGAAAACTGGTCCCGTAATAAATTACAGGAAAACCCCGATACTGTGCATACACACCCGCATCTGTATTCCGACCGGATACAAATGCAATGAGACAAAATCTACACTGTACTAAACTAGGACCGGCTTAAGCCAAAGCCGGCTAGTAATATCCGTTCGATCCTGATCCGTGCAATACCGCACGTATCAGATCGAACCCTGCCATATAACTATACGGCTATTAGTACAAACCGTCCAATCCTGATCCGTACAATACCGCACGTATCTGATCGGACCCTGCCATATCTCCATACGGCCTCTACAGCGTTTCGCCCGAAAGCTGAGTAACTGAAAGTGTGGTGGACTCTAAAGACTCGTCAATACAATGGCTGTGGATTTAACCACTAGCACGTCAGAGGTATAAGCCAATACGTAACGGGCCACCAGCTATTGACCAAAAGGGACGTCGATGAGCGAACTCATCCTGACACCCTAATGAGCCTGTCAGTGACAATATCCGTACAGTCCGGTCCGTTCGTCTATGAGTATCGCATGGCAGGCCTAGGGGGTTGGTAAAAGTCAGACCCCCAAAGGCGGTACAAGTCGTGTCGGAGTGAAGCCCAGAACACCCTGAGACACTACTGGAATACCTACCAGTAAATCTCCTGCCTCGGCCGAGGGCTTTGTGTAATGGCTCTCCTAGACACAGCGCGACCTCACCCCCAATACCGGGAGAGACGAACCCCTGCAGATCCGCTCACTGCCTCCATGTGGCTCGGGACTGCACCCAACTAAAACCTGTTTGCACGACTCCTTTGAGCCGTGGTAGGGTAGTAATCAAAGTACAGTGGGAACTCACACGAGACAAATGACGATCTCAGGTCGATGAACTAACCTGTACACATGTCACCAGGGAACTGCTATCTGACATCTGGTATAAGACCAACTAGCAGGTTCCCGGCGAGTCCTGTCCGGTGTACTCATAACCTAATGAGCACATGTATACATCTTAGGTGAACCAACTGACACCAGTGGCTTGTGAGACCGGCCACCGCCCCTCGTCGGGGTCTCGACTGTATACACTAGTCTACTAATGGAGTATCGATGCCCAGTCTCGAAACTCCTACGACTAGGGACATTTTAAGGATGTGCTTATAGACCCCAGCTCCCACGTATATGATCGCCATCATACTGCTGGTCGTCAAGCAAGAATCCTAGGGGCTCTATCAACGTGTAATAGCGACATGTCAGGTCACCTAAAGCAGTACACGATGATAAAGATAAACCAGATAGCATACTATCATCTCGAGTAAGACTGTCCTACCGGGATAGGTCCTCCCTCAATCATTGCAATCACGTGCCTGTGATCCAATAATTGACTCTGAGGGCACTATCTCCAACAATCTCCCACTTGCACTCAAGGCTAATTATTGCGATGTCGCATACTCACAGCCCGTGTGATACCGAACACCCAACTCCTCTACTAGTCAGTCTCACAAAGCTCGTTTGCGAAACTATTGCGTTCGAGGAATAGCCTCAGTGAGTGGATCCGCTGTGATGTTTCTTTCTATGTCTCTCTATATCTCAAGTTCGCGGAGAAAGCCATCTCCCGAAATGAGCAATACCTGTCTTAGAATGTCTGGATGTCTGATGGGACCTAGCTCATAAATGAACTCCAAATCCAAACTTCTTAGACTGTATCAACAACTGAACTTAATCAGTATCCTGCGCCATGCCTCCCTCAGTATTGCCTTGGACCACCTGTCCAAAATACTGCCCCTCGTCAGAGGGAGAACTATAACTCTGACAACCTCCTTGTCGTCCATGTCACCTTGAAAGCCTGGAGTGATAACCGTCTCCTAAAGGAGGCAGCCGTTATCATATCCCTAGAACATTCACTTATGTTCTAAAACTGCTTCCAACTGTTCCTCCAGGATTGGATCAATATCAACTTATTGCATCTAGTGCAAGAACAACATCTGGTGTGGTACTTGACATCTCATGATTGACTCAATTGCCTAAGCAAGTGATCTGTCAATCATGCCTATCCCTCTCCCCTTTAGTCTATAAGACACCTTTAGAGAGGGTGACTCCATTACCTGCAGGTACACTACCATGCCAGGAGTCGTCCATTCTAAATACTCATAGAATGCTGTCAAGGTACCCAGATTGGGAAACCACCCAAATCTAGATCTAAAACCATAGATCTAGTAACCAGTATGTCTGATATAATGTCCAAGTCCCATGTGGAGAAAACACTGTGTGACGACCAAAGTATAACCGATCGTAGTATAGGAATATCACTTCCTACTACCTTCTCAACAGATCCATCCCCTATTCTGATGACGTCAAACCCATGACTGTCACATCAGAAATAGATGATCTATCTCCGCTATATCTGCTTTAGTCTATAAATAGACATAAGCATGAAGTCCACCAATGCTTCCGCTGCTCCCACTGACTACGACAACCCTCTGCCAGAGTCATATAGACGTGTACTTCTAAAGCTAGTTTAGAACGACGCTATACTGATCCTCCTGCCGGGTCTCGCAGCCTGGAACAACAACAATGGCAAGTGTGGGTAAACAAGAACTCCCCTGTCACCGTCCTTGAGGCTACCGGAGTACCTCTCGGGTGCCTGAAGTTACCCACCTTATCTGCGGAGTGGCCAATGGAATGTCAAATCAGATTGAATCTTTAGGTTCCTTATCAAATCTTCAGTAATCGTTTGCGGTTCTGGAATCACTTCCAGTTCTACCATACTCCCACTACTTTTTTCTGAAAAAATCCATTTTTAATAAAAACTGTGGCGAGTCTAGAACAATATTGCTATTGTTCATCCAGATGGTAGAAAGTCAACCCTCGTCATAGCCTGGGTCAACCCACAAACAGCCATTACAGAAACGTGCCTTGAGTTGTCCAGTGTCTGGTTTTAAGCATAAGCCGGACAACTCCCCGTACCTTAACATCGTTAAGATATGAACTGTTCTATATCCAATATAGAACCAAAGGCACTGATTCAATTGAACCAGATTCAGATCATGCAGATATCTCCAGTGCATGTAAACTAAATGGAAGGAGGCCGATCAGCGTTACTCAACTTAGGAATGCTTCCAATTATGAGTAACCTGAAAGAGAAGCAAGTTCTCATTACTATCAACTGAATACCATACACAAGTATCTACATCTTCGATCACCTTGAAGAATCCCGATACTTGCAATACCTGGTTCTCTACTCTATTCTTATACCAATAACTCCTCAAAACTCAGACCCTGTGTTTCCACGAAGCACATGTCTAAGAACTAGAGAAGTTAAAAGTAAACAGAATATAGTATGAGGACCAACCCCTCTGTCCTAATGGACACTGGACAACATACAATACTCTATATAAGTCCGCTGAGTCTAACAACTCTTTCACTGTGTGTCGTAGGTTGAAAACTGTACTTATGGTTAAGAAGAATTACACCGCTGTTTAATACTCCTTACCTAACCATCCACTGATATAGGTAAATGTCATCGACATAATATCAAAAGGTATATCTCACTCTATGAAAATAGACGTACAGATATATCAATTTGAAATTGGTGCACAACAGCGGATATTCATAACCAAATATTTGCCGACCGGCAAACAACCCAGGTGACTTCCTCAAATATCACCGATTACAACGAATCCCGATATAATGAGGATGATCACCCAATTCCCAATAACTTACTCCCACTCATCATCTGTAAAACCATACAGATGTGAGAATCATACCTGGTAAATACGTACCCTGGAGTAAGTGTCTAATCGGGAAATCAGTTTTCTTTTAACATTACACAGTGAAACTGAAACATTGAAATGTTTCTGTGGAGAATCCTGGTATTCTTAGTAATGCCTCTACCATTATCCAGATTCACAACTATAACCGTATAATTCTTTGCCACCTCTCCAAATCCCTTTATATGTCTTTAGTCATTACCTTCTGCACACCCCTTTAGGCCAATTGGTTTTCTTCCTTCCCTACCGTTCGGCACCAGCCTATGGTTTGGAAGAAGACTGTCCAATAAGCATAAAAGGTGTACTGTCCTAATCCTAGGAGCACTCGCAACGCGAGAGAAGGTGAAGATAAGAGACACCTGAATGTACTTTATTCCTATTTCTCCTGAACCAGAATCCATCCCCGAACTGGAACAAGTTCCTTTCGAGTTCGTATATAACCATACGATGGATTATCCAATAAACTGGGATCTTCGTAGTAATACGGAGTGTCCTGGAGAAATACAAAGGTGATTTAGGATTGGCGAAGAAATACTTGGTTTGGTCGTGAATATCAGTCGCAATTTACTTTGCCCTCCTACTAATCCCTTGCTTTGTCTTAACTTAATACCTTCTGCACACCATCGTTATGCTAATTGGTTTTCTTCATTCCCTACCGGTCGGCACCAGCCTAAGGTTTGGAAGAAGACTATCCAATTTGCGTAATAGGTGTACTACTCCTAAACCAAGGAGTACTCGCAACCTGAGAGGAGGTGAAAAGAAAAGACAACTGAATAGTCCTATCCGTTTTCTCCAGAACCAGAAACCATCCTCGAAGTCTTTCGAGTTCGTATATAACCATACGATGGTTTTGTCCAATGGAAGTGGACGTTCGTAGTAATACGGGGTGTCCTGGAGAAAAGGGTAAAAGTAGGAGTGGCAATGAGGTTTGCAACTCTGACAATCCAAAAGCCAGTGTTAAGAAGGTTCGGTCAACTTGGTCACTGAGTCATAGTCCAGGGTCGGGTCAATGGTCGCTGCCAGAGAGAGAGAAAAGAAACACTCAGCGTGCACTCTAACCTAGATCAGAATGGTTACCAATTTATCTAATCAGGAAACCTCCCACTGTACCTCAAATTCTCCTCCAAACCTGAAAGAAGAATTAGTCGGGATTACCCGAGGAGTAAACCAACTCATCAGTGGGAATCGGGATCCAACTATCATCGCATGATAACTTGACGGAGTCCACTCAAGTCACCACACTCCAGAAGGTATGCGCATGCTTGGCAAGTTTCAGTTCTTTTGAAACTCCCGATGTGATTTTTATCCCTAGGACCTAAGTGACCTTGACGAATAATCAACAAATCAAAAGGTCCTAGTCAAGTTCAACCCGTCATTATCTTGATTGCGTTAAACCCACCCGCACGACCCTTGACGAATAATCAACAAAGTCGCACGACTGTCCTAACCAATCCACATATCCATGCGACAGAAAGCATTACAGAGCTACCGCACACTACGCCTCGGCGAATAGCAACGACAAACGTAGCGCGAATACTAAGCAATACTAATCCGAAATGACGGAGGGCTACGAATGGTTTCTGGCGAAAACCTTTAACGTAATGAACTTGATATCGTTGAAGGAACTGGATAACTTTTATAAAAATATAGTGACGAAAACTTTTACTAAAGAGGTCACTCCCGGTGAAGGGATCTCGGCTCTTTCCCCGTAGAATGAGGTGCAGGATATTCCAACTGAATACCACGATGCAAAGCAAAAGTAATCGGCTATAGTGAAGTTAATGCCCTGACGCAAACTTCTGTCCAAGGGGTCACTCCCGGTGAAGGGATCTCGGCCCTTGCCTCGTCGACTGAGGAGCAGGATATTCTAAAAGAATACCACGATGCAAAACAAAAGTGAACGTCCTTGCAATAACAGCTTTTTGAAAAATGTTCCAACAACATCAGAATAGGTTTGTTTATCTTGCATTGATCCGAATCAATGCAGTCCCATCAATTGATCACACCACAAAGAACGAAAATATACTGACGTACGTATATGCCATCCGCATTCGCCACTGGGTCCCGTCATCACCCGTTAGGTTAGCTTACTAACGACAGAGCGGGGACTGGACTAGCGCGGATGAAAAACATATACAACATCTAATATATATATACCAATATATAGTATTTCGCTCAAGGCGTGAATAAAATGCAACATCACAGAAATGTACAGCATCACAGAACAATACAGATATCTGGAAGCCCCGGGTTTCACAGAGCCGCTGCTGAAACCCGACGTTTCCCTGGTCGTGTGGATAGCCTGTGCAATGAAATCCTAGACCCCTACGGGCGCGGCAAGTCACCCGCCAAAACCTGAAGCGAGGCAGCCCCCTTCAATACCGTGAATGGACCACCCAGCACTTCACGGAATCCGGTAACTTGGGCACCCCTCCTGGGTCAACCTGTACCCCCTACGAGTGCGGCGAATAGCCCGCCAATCCTGGACTGAAGCCCCCTCCGTCTCAATGCCCTGAGATGCGGGCCCGTTGCCCTCCAGAACCCGGCTATCCGTGCACGCCACCGCGGGGCAACCCTAGTACAGAAAGTAAAATATACATACACCGGGTACATCGACCGCAACCAGGTCGTGCCCCAAAAGAATAATACAAACAGGCAGTGACGGCAGTCCACATGTCGGACGCTCGCCCCGCAATATCAAATGTACATAATACAACAAACTGTACTACCACTGCAACCAGGCTATCCCCACGACCGATCCGCAACAACACAGCATAAACATAGAACATCAACGTGAAAATCACGTTCGCAAATCCGTCTAACCGGGCTATAGCAGTTAGACCGGATTTACCGATCAAGTGACATTCACGGTCGCAGATACAATGTAAATACAGTGAACTAATGTGTTTAAAAATTATCCGATCGATCAAAATTACCAAGTGGGCCCCCAAGCAATACTGTAGCACTCACAGAAATTCTGGGCCCAAAATTAACATTCCAGAAACCACATTTTCAACACAGGAACATTCTGCAAAAATTTGGGTGACAGAACAGTCGAACTCGCGGCGGAACCGCGGCCAAAGCATGGCTTTGGCCGCGCTTCCGCGGCGATGTTGACTGTTCACGAGTCCAAATTTTTGCAGATCTCTTATTATGTCCTACACATCATTCTGAAACAACCTGAAAAATTTTTGGACTTCAAAAAATTTCGACAAAAACTGATGTGAAGAAAAATGCGGTTTTTGCAATTTTTTGTTCGATCGAGTTCTAAACATGTTAGCACAAGCTAGGCTAAGTTAATGGCGTGGCTCTGATACCATGTTGCGCCACGGCAGCGCCCCGGCCTCCTGCTGGAGGCCAAAATGCGGAATCAAAAAATTTTCCTTACTCGGAAACCGGCGCTACCGCGGACAAAGAAAACCCGGATCGTAACCATTAACCTAATGCTAGCAAACAAGAGATAGGGTGAGAAGTATACCGAGTGATCCGAGTCCTCCGGTCTTCTCGTCATCGTCCCGATCTCCCGCGGAAAGCGTAGTCTCCATATCGTCGCCTCCTCGCCGGAAAGGGCACCACATCGCCTGCGTCTTTTACGGGCTCCCGCCTCAATACCGAGGCAACTCGGGCATGAAGCCGGCAACTCGACATGCTCAAGATATGCTGTAGAATGTGTAGTAGATCATGCTAGTCTCATTTGGGGTTTGTAGTTGCCATGATGGAGGAATGGGGTTAGGAAAAATGGTGCTTTCATTTTTCCGAAATAAGAAGAAGAAGGAGATGAAGAATTCCTCCCATAACAAAGATGAACTCTCTCATTCTTTTTCTTTCTCTCTTTCTTTTTTTCTTCTTCTCTTTTTCTAATGAAGAACTTATCATATCAAATGAGAATGGTGGAGGAGGTAATATCAAGCAAGAAGGGAGGTGAGTGTAGGGTGAAAAGCAAGGGTGACCACAAACAAACATAATGATCACAAATTCACATCCAAATCAAATCCATTTCATTTCTCATTAAAGCAAGTGATGGTGCAAGATATGAAAGGTATCATAATCAAACAATATGCAAAGAAACCCCCTCCATAAATGTAATTTGCAAAACTGCAAATTACCCCCTCCATCGGAAAAGTCCGGCCGGGAAAGAACAAAGGAAAACCGGCCGGAACGGAATACAAACTGGCAACTCCAGAAAACTGGTCCCGTAATAAATTACAGGAAAACCCCGATACTGTGCATACACACCCGCATCTGTATTCCGACCGGATACAAATGCAATGAGACAAAATCTACACTGTACTAAACTAGGACCGGCTTAAGCCAAAGCCGGCTAGTAATATCCGTTCGATCCTGATCCGTGCAATACCGCACGTATCAGATCGAACCCTGCCATATAACTATACGGCTATTAGTACAAACCATCCGATCCTGATCCGTGCAATACCGCACGTATCTGATCGGACCCTGCCATATCTCCATACGGCCTCTACAGCGTTTCGCCCGAAAGCTGAGTAACTGAAAGTGTGGTGGACTCTAAAGACTCGTCAATACAATGGCTGTGGATTTAACCACTAGCACGTCAGAGGTATAAGCCAATACGTAACGGGCCACCAGCTATTGACCAAAAGGGACGTCGATGAGCGAACTCATCCTGACACCCTACTGAGCCTGTCAGTGACAATATCCGTACAGTCCGGTCCGTTCGTCTATGAGTATCGCATGGCAGGCCTAGGGGGTTGGTAAAAGTCAGACCCCCAAAGGCGGTACAAGTCGTGTCGGAGTGAAGCCCAGAACACCCTGAGACACTACTGGAATACCTACCAGTAAATCTCCTGCCTCGGCCGAGGGCTTTGTGTAATGGCTCTCCTAGACACAGCGCGACCTCACCCCCAATACCGGGAGAGACGAACCCCTGCAGATCCGCTCATTGCCTCCATGTGGCTCGGGACTGCACCCAACTAAAACCTGTTTGCACGACTCCTTTGAGCCGTGGTAAGGTAGTAATCAAAGTACAGTGGGAACTCACACGAGACAAATGACGATCTCAGGTCGATGAACTAACCTGTACACATGTCACCAGGGAACTGCTATCTGACATCTGGTATAAGACCAACTAGCAGGTTCCCGGCGAGTCCTGTCCGGTGTACTCATAACCCAATGAGCACCTGTATACATCTTAGGTGAACCAACTGACACCAGTGGCTTGTGAGACCGGCCACCGCCCCTCGTCGGGGTCTCGACTGTATACACTAGTCTACTAATGGAGTATCGATGCCCAGTCTCGAAACTCCCACGACTAGGGACATTTTAAGGATGTGCTTATAGACCCCAGCTCCCACGTATATGATCGCCATCATACTGCTGGTCGTCAAGCAAGAATCCTAGGGGCTCTATCAACGTGTAATAGCGATATGTCAGGTCACCTAAAGCAGTACACGATGATAAAGATAAACCAGATAGCATACTATCATCTCGAGTAAGACTGTCCTACCGGGATAGGTCCTCCCTCAATCATTGCAATCACGCGCCTGTGATCCAATAATTGACTCTGAGGGCACTATCTCCAACACACTGGACGGACTCGCCGAGAACTCCCAGATGGTATTATACATCACGTCAGATGGCAGTTCTCAGGTGACACTTGTGCATGTTAGTCTGTAGACCCGAGATCGTCATAGAGTCTTGTGTGATTCCCACTGTGCTTTGATCTCCACATTACCACGTCCATGAGGGCGTGCAAAACGGTGGTCTTTGGGTACAGTCCCGAGTCACATGGAGGCAATGAGCGATAGGAGGGGTTTCGTCTCTCCCGGTATTGGGGGTTGAACTGTGCTCGATTGGTCGTAACAGGGAAGTCCCTGGCCAGGACTGATCAGAGATTTGCTGGTAAGTGTTACCAATAGTTTCTCGACCCGTTATGAGCCTCACATCGGCACGACTTATCGGTTATTGGGGTCTGACGTTTACCACCCCTAGACTTGATATGCGACATATCAGACGAACAGACCGGACTGTATGGTAAGTGTTACTGGTTGGATTCACAGGAGTGTGAGCGGGTTTTCTCGTCGATCTTCTGATCGCTCAATATCCGGGTGGCCGTTACGTTTAGCAGACCGCTTGCGGCTTGTGGGTGCTTGATATGATCATCATCTGCTGCCGGAGTATTGACGAGTCTTTAGAGTCCTACACAGAGGTTTCCTGGCTCAAGCGAAACGAAATAGGAGCGCATATGAGATATGTGCAGGACCGAGAATGATGCGTGTATGTGATACCGTATTTCATTCTCGCGGTTAATGTTTCGATTGGTTGTATGCGATATAACCTAGTTATCGAATCGAAGATTGATTCGATAAGTCGATACATTGGATACTAGTCGGTTATGTGCGACATGACCGGATCATTGAATCAAGTGTTGATTTAATGATTTAATGTATAATTATATATTTGATATATTACTTTGCATTAAATAGTATAGGTTCATTTTAAAAGGATTTTCTCACTTGATGCACATTGTATATGTGATATATTTTTTGTGCACTTGTTTGTATCATGTTTGATGATACTTGCTCACTTGGGTTTGTGTAAAGATTAAACCATGGTTATATGATGGTTAGGGTTTTGTTTATTTACTTAGTTATTTATTTATTTATTCATTTTGGAAAATATTAGGAATGGTGGCTTATTTTGTTTGTTTGTTGAAGCTTCTTGAAGCTTTGAACAAGTCCACCATTCTTATCTCACGCTTAACCCTAACCATTCCCACTAACCTTAGTTTATTCTCTACACCTAACTAAGATTAAGATTATGATAAGTATCATATTGTTTTCTATTTTTTAAAGGTGGCTTATCATATTCTTCATCATCTTCTTCTTCTTCTTCAAGAAAGAAACCTTGCCTTCATCAATGGAAACTTGAGCAAATGAGTGAGAAATCCAATTCTAAAGTGAACCCACCTCCTATTTCTTCATCCTCTACCTCTTGCCAAGTAGTATAGGGTGTTTTATTCACAAGTTTCACGACTTGGTGAAGTTGGAGCTTGATCTTGTGTAACCTCGACGTAGATCATCTTCGGCATCGTAGCCGACGACTAGTCCGCTCATTTCTCCGATGAAGCCGATGCCAGAGTCCGAGATCCGACATGGACAGCGAGAGGACGTCTACGTGGAGCCAAGGAAGTGGAGAACCGGATCTACAAAGGTTGTAGCTTGTAACTTTTTGTTAAATCGTTAACTAGTTTTACTTTTCGCCTAAACTCTAGTCAACGAATCCGTATTAGGGTTTCTCGGCACTTGTAAAATTTTAAATTGGCATGGTTGATGCCTTGTGAGACCTCCATAGTGTGCCTAGGAACCCAACAGTGGTATCAGAGCCTAGCTAGAGCCTTAGGCGAAGTCTAGACGACGTTTGAAATCCGAACGAACATCGAAACCCTAATCATTCATGCTCTCTGGACTTTTTTAAAAAACTGGGTTTTTCCCAGATTAAAAATTCTTAAAAAATTCAGCAGGAAATTATAAGAATCACGGTGCAAAATTTTCCTCATGATACGTCCAATGTGCGGCGGAACCGCGGCAGAAGCTTGGCTTCCGCGGCGGTTCCGCGGCCAAATGATGACGTCAGCCTTCCAATTTTGCACAGTAATTTGTTATTTGAGGTGCTGAGATTTCTGGGATGTTTTAATCTGAACTCAAGAGTTGAGTTTTCTGGGATGTTTTGAGGCGTAGATGATTCGATCGGATTATCAGATTTTGTCTATGTGGCTTTCCGGATATTTTAGAATATGTTAAAAAGTTCGACCGGATGTAAATACCCAATCTTTCCCCTGCCGGGAAATTTCCAATTGTTGGACTTTTCCGTAGTTTAATGACGTTCTAAGTAGTGCAAGTAACGCGATGGTCCCTCTAAAAGACAACAAACCTTAACTCGATTATGTGACCGTCTTGAACTACCCTTTGAACCTTCGGGTTTGGGGCAGTACGGCGTGCCACATGTGAGGCGCTGGCTTGACCCTTCTACGGCTGGACCGTTGGTACTGAGGCATGAAGTTAATGTCTTTGAACTTATTTCATATGGTGGACGGTTTCGGGAAAACTTGGGTGTTCGAATGTTTGATCGGAAAGTTTAATATTTTCTATTTATCCGGAATGGGATACAATAATTGGAATTCACACACAGTTATGAGATAACTGAATGAATGTTATAAATCTAGCGGTTTAGTCTCACTTGATATTGAAAAAGGTTTTCGATAATGAGACTAAAATACAGGGTTTGTAATTGTTAGGCATGTGATGTCTAAGTATTTCATTTAATTAGGCATGCGATGTCTAAAGAGGTTGCGGATTCCAACTGTTGTAGTTTTACACTTTCTTTTCTGTGACCGTAAGTGTAGTATGTTGATATCGCTGGTTTTGTTGCTATACGTCAACGACAATTGGGGTATGCATACTTACTTACGTTGATGACATGTGATGTTCTGTGTTGCTGGATATGTTATATTGGATTGTAGTGTTTGAATAGCTGGGGTTTTTTATGTGAGATGAGTGCTTTTCATTTTAATTCATGTAAAAACTTGTATTTAATATTATTTTATTAGGACACTTCCAGGTTGCGGAAGATGTCACCTTTTGTATATTATTTACTTTTCCGCATTAGGATAGACCCAAGGAGGGGAGCACAAGTAAACGGGTTCTAGGGTCCAGTGGGAGACCATCTCGAGGAGTCGAGTCCGGGTCTCCTAACCCTAGAGTTGGTAGGGTTGCTTGCCGCTCTCGTAGGGGTCTAGGGGTGTGGGATTGGCTATTCATCACGACCGTGGAATCCGTGTTTTATACTGGCTCGTATTAAAAACACGGACGTCCTAGAATATCCAATATTTCATATGATATTTTCTGCTGCGATATCTGTGATGTGATCATTTGATTTGTTCTGATTGATACAGTATATAGTATATATGATATATTATATAGACATTACTTATGTTTTGCACCCGCACTAGCCCTGCCCTGCTCTGTCGTTAGTTACCTAACCTAACGGTGCACGAGGGGACATCGAGGCGAATGCGGATGGCATAAGTGTACGTCGTATTTATCTGTGATGTTTAGGTATATAAATGATGGGACTTCATTAATGTGATTAATGAAAGAAAAGAAACCTAAGATGTTGTGGAATCGAATTTCAAAATAAAACAGGTAGCTACAGTTCTTGCTTTGCACAGCGGTATATGTGATATATCCTGCACCTTATTCGATGAGGAAAGGACCGAGATCCCTTCACCGGGAGTGACTCCTTTAGCAATAACTGGCAGATACTACACATTCAGTTTGTCTTTTGATTGCTTCTATAGTTTCTACTTTGCACAGTGATATATATGATATATCCCGCACCTCATTCGACGAGGAAAGGGCCGACGATCCCTTCACCGGGAGTGACCCCTTTAGCAAAACTAGAAAAGCCTCAAAATCACTCCATTTCAAAACTTCATTTGATTCTACAACGATATCAAGTTCATTACGCAATAGGTTTTTAGAAAAACCTGCGTAGCCCTCCGTCATTTCAGATAAGTACTACTTAGTATTCATGCTGCGGTAGTTTGGCCTCCGTCAAGGCGTAGTGTATGGTAGCTAACTAGTGCTTATCTGCTAGCATATGATGCGATTGGATTAGGGTATTCGTACGGCGTAGTTTGGCCTCCGTCAAGGGTCATACGGGTGGGTTTAATTCAATCAAGAAATGACGGGTTGAACTTGATTAGCGCCCTGTGGGTAGTTTGGCCTCCGTCAAGGTCATGGGACGCTAGGGGCAAAAATATTATCGGGAATTTCAAGTGTTGAAATTTGCAATGAGATTGCATACCTTCTATGAGATAGTTGGATTCCGATACCCACTGCGAGTAAGAGTTACTCCTGGGAGAGTTTTACACATTACAATTAGCCGATCAAGTAGGTGTCTAGAAAGGTGTTAACAAGGTTACGCCACTGGGAAAACGAGATTTACATTAATTAGGTTCGTGCGAAAGCACGGAGGACCTCCCTCAAAGTACCGACACTGGCCTGGCTGAAAGATTGGCGAACTTATAGTGTGTAATTAATCCCGGCTAGTCTTTCCTTTTAGGGTTTGAAGGAAGATTTGATAAAAACCAGTGGGAGCCATCCTGATTAGATAAGATAATAACCAATCTGATCTTGCACGAGCATACGCTAAAGTGTTTTCTTCTCTCTCTCTCCAGGTAGAGACCATGTCATGCCTTAATCAAGATAATAATATGGATGTATTGACCGAACCCGCATGTTATACTGTGCTGGGGAACGTTGGTTCCGTTCTTTCTTATAAGAGTTATAGGACTGAATAGGATATAGGGGAATACCAGGATTCCCATGCCACCCAAATGAAGAAAGTACATGATGATGCATTTTCTTCGGGTGTGTTCGTTACAGAGAACCGTTTCTCCATTTGCTCTATGTCCTGGGTATTAGATACCGGGTCAGGATCGCATATATGTAATCGGTTACATGGGCTCAGGAAAGGTAGAGAACTTGGAGAAAGTGATAAAGACATTAGAGTTGGAAATGGTGCAATAGTTGCAGCTAAGACTGTCGGGGAATATCACCTTGCATTACCAACTGGTAATACATTGGTTCTGAACGAATGCTATTACATGCCAAACCTGATATGCAACATTATATCGGTTTCTTTGTTGAGTAAAGAGGGATATAATTTTGTATTACAGGACAATGTTATGAACATTTTCCGTAACCAAAAGTTGGTTGGATCAGGCACGTTGTGCAATGGCATTTATGTTCTAAATCAATCAACAGTTCTGAGCATAACAAACACACACAAGAGGAAGAGTTCAGAACTGAACGAATCCTTCTTGTGGCATTGTAGACTGGGTCACATCAATGCGACACGACTGGCTAAGTTGCATAAGGATGGATATATGAAACCATTCGGATTTTCATCTTATGACACTTGCCAATTATATCTCAAAGGCAAGATGACCAAAACTCCGTTTACGGGACACGGAGAAAGAGTTACCGAACTCTTGGGACTGATACATAGTGATGTATGCGGTCCCATGTCTACACATGCCAGGGATGGTTCTTCGTACTTCATTACATTCACTGACGATCTCTCTAGATTCGGATATGTGTTCCTGATGAAACACAAGTCAGAAGCTTTTGAGAAATTTAGAGAATATAAACAAGAAGTCGAAAACCAAACCGGAAAAAGTATTAAAATCCTTCGATCTGATCGAGGAGGTGAATACTTGAGCAATGAATTCCTGGACTTCCTAAAAGAGAATGGGATTCTCTCTCAGCTGACTCCTCCATATACACCACAGCACAACGGTGTATCAGAGCGGAGAAACCGCACCCTATTAGAAATGGTGCGTTCTATGATATGTGCAGCTGAGTTACCTATTTCCTTCTGGGGATATGCACTGGAGACAGCTGCATACCTATTGAATAGAGTTCCAACCAAATCAGTGCCTACCACTCCATATGAGATATGGAATGGTAAGAGACCATGTCTTAATTTTATTCAGATATGGGGTTGTCCGGCCTATGTTAAAACACAAAATCCGGACAAACTCGAGGCAAGGTCTGTTCTATGTAAGTTTGTTGAATATCCCAAACATTCACGAGGGTATATCTTCTACCACTCTGAGGAACAAAAAGTGTTTGTTTCTTGACATGCCACTTTCTTATAAAAGGGTTTTCTTATGAAACAGACAAGTGGTATTGAGGTAGAACTGGAAGAGGTTCCAGCGACACAAACTATAACAGAAGACTTGGTGGAACCAGAGGATTCCGTAGTTCCCGATGAACCCTAGCCACTCCGCCGATCTAGTAGGGTTCCTCACCCACCTGAGAGATACTACGGTTTTCTCATGGATGGTGGGAGCGAGGATTGCATCATGGAGGATGATGACCCAACTAGCTTCGAGCAGGCCATCACGAGTAGGGACTCAGTGAAATGGCTGGATGCTATGCGGTCCGAGATGGAATCCATGTACACCAACAAAGTATGGACTTTGGAAGTTGCTCCTGAAGGGGTAAAACCCATTAGGAGCAAGTGGATCTTCAAGAAAAAACTTGGTGTAGATGGAAAAGTAGAGACTTTCAAAGCTATACTTGTTATAAAAGGTTTTCGTCAAAGACCAGGTGTGGACTATGACGAAACCTTTTCTCCAGTGGCTATGCTTAAATCCATCCGGATCATGCTTGCCATCGCTGCATATCATGATTACGAAATCTGGCAAATGGATGTTAAGACAGCCTTTCGAAATGGTGATTTAGAAGAGTGCATGTACATGACTCAACCAGAGGGCTTCGTAGACAGTAGGAGCAGCGGAAAGGTATGCAAGCTGCTTAAATCCATTTATGGATTAAAGCATGCATCGCGGAGTTGGAATATCTGCTTTGACGTCGTTATCAAAGAGTTTGATTTCGTCAAAAACCCAGATGAACTTTGTATTTACAAGAAGGTGGCAGAGAGTAAGGTTGTCTTCCTCGTATTGTACGTGGACGACATACTCTTGATAGGAAATGATATTCCTATGCTGCAATCGGTCAAGCTCTTCTTATCACAAAGATTCTCGATGAAAGATCTTGGTGATACCTCCTGCATATTCGGAATTAGGATCTATAGGGATAGATCCAAACGGATTTTGGGATTGTCCCAATCCAGGTACATTGACACCATACTAAAGAGGTTTAGTATGGACGAATCCAAGCGTGGGAACTTGCCCACGATCTCTGGAGTCACTCTCCCCAAAGAGATGTCTCCCAAGACTGATTTGGAGAGAGCTCGCATGCAAGGGATACCCTATGCTTCGACTGTAGGCTCTATCATGTATGCGATGCTATGTACCAGACCCGATGTAGCATACTCACTAAGTATAGTGAGCAGGTATCAAGCTGATCTTAGAGAGAGTCACTGGACAGCTGTGAAGAGCATTCTCAAGTACTTGCGAAGGACTAAAGAGATGCTCTTGGTGTATGGTAACGGAGAACTCTAAGTGGAGTCCTTTACCGATTCGAGCTTCCAGAGTGATAAGGACGACTCTAAGTCGCAGTCGGGATTTGTCTTTACCCTTTACGGAGGGGCGGTTAGCTGGAAGAGTTCCAAGCAGGAAACCGTGGCAGACTCGATGATGGAGGCTGAATACATCGCTGCCAACGATGCTGCTAAAGAGGCTGTCTGGATCAAAAAGTTCATTACCGAACTTGGAGTGGTTCCATCCATTGAGCATCCAATACCTTTGTATTGTGATAACAATGGAGCGGTGGCTTTGGCCAAGGAACCCAGGTCCCATCAGCGATCCAGGCATATTCTGAGGCGGTATCACCTGATCCGGGAGATAGTTGATCGCCGGGAGATCGAGGTCAGGAGGGTTGACACGAAGAACAACACGGCGGATCTACTCACGAAGGCCATTCCCCAGATACAGTTTGAGAGACTCTTCAGGATGCTCGGTATGCGATACTACAGCAGCTGGTCCTAGTGCAAGTGGGAAATTGTTAGTTGTATGTATGCCCTAGAGGCCAGTATTGTACAAATGATGTATATTATATTGGATGCTTGGACATATATAGAGATGACTTTCTTGCTCGATATGATAGTATGCTATCTGGTTGCACTTTATCTTAACATGTACACTAGTCTCTTTATACTGTCTTAAAGTTACATGTTGATAAAGCCCTTAGGATGTGTACTTGACTACCTGGACTATGATGCAGATCATACTAGTGGGGACATGGTAGTCCATAAGTACATCCTTCAAGGTCCCTAGTCGTGGGTATATCGAGACGGGGCATCGATATACCAGTGTAGACTAGCGTATACGCCTCTCGACCCATGAGATGGGCGATGGATGATCCCATATCCATTGGTGTTTGACATCAGAGATGGTATACGGGTGCTCAGTGGAGACTGGGTACACTGGACGGACTCGTCGAGAACTCCCAGATGGTATTATACCTCACGTCAGATGGCAGTTCTCAGGTGACACTTGTGCAGGTTAGTCTGTAGACCCGAGATCGTCATAGAGTCTTGTGTGATTCCCACTGTGCTTTGATCTCCACCTTACCACGTCCGTGAGGGCGTGCAAAACGGTGGTCTTTGGGTACAATCCCGAGTCACATGGAGGCAATGAGCGATAGGAGGGGTTTCGTCTCTCCCGGTATTGGGGGTTGATGTTGCGCTGTGCTCGATTGGCCGTAACAGGGAAGTCCCTGGCCAGGGCTGATCAGAGATTTGCTGGTAAGTGTTACCAGTAGTTTCTCGACCCGTTATGAGCCTCACATCGGCACGACTTATCGGTTATTGGGGTCTAACGTTTACCATCCCTAGACTTGATATGCGACATATCAGACGAACAGACCGGACTGTATGGTAAGTGTTACTGGTTGGATTCACAGGAGTGTGAGTGGGTTTGCTCGTCGATCTTCTGATCGCTCAATACCCGGGTGGCCATTACGTTTAGCAGACCGCTTGCGGCTTGTGGGTGCTTGATATGATCATCATCTGCTGCCGGAGTATTGACGAGTCTTTAGAGTCCTACACAGAGGTTTCCTGGCTCAAGCGAAACGAAATAGGAGCGCATATGAGATATGTGCAGGACCGAGAATGATGCGTGTATGTGATACCGTATTTCATTCTCACGGTTAATGTTTCGATTGGTTGTATACGATATAACCTAGTTATCGAATCGAAGATTGATTCGATAAGTCGATACATTGGATACTAGTCGGTTATGTGCGACATGACCGGATCATTGAATCAAGTGTTGATTTAATGATTTAATGTATAATTATATATTTGATATATTACTTTGCAATAACTAGTATAGGTTCATTTTAAAAGGATTTTCTCACTTGATGCACATTGTATATGTGATATATTTTTTGTGCACTTGTTTGTATCATGTATAATGATACTTGCTCACTTGGGTTTGTGTAAAGATTAAACCATGGTTATATGATGGTTAGGGTTTTGTTTATTTACTTATTTATTTATTTATTTATTCATTTTGGAAAATATTAGGAATGGTGGCTTATTTTGTTTGTTTGTTGAAGTTTCTTGAAGCTTTGAACAAGTCCTCCATTCTTATCTCATGCTTAACCCTAACCATTCCCACTAACCTTAGTTTATTCTCTATACCTAACTAAGGTTAAGATTATGATAAGTATCATATTGTTTTCTATTTTTTAAAGGAGGCTTATCATATTCTTCATCTTCTTCTTCTTCTTGTTCAAGAAAGAAACCTTGCCTTCATCAATGGCAACTTGAGCAAATGAGTGAGAAATCCAATTCTAAAGTGAACCCACCTCCTATTTCTTCATCCTCTACCTCTTGCCAAGTAGTATAGGGTGTTTTATTCACAAGTTTCATGACTTGGTGAAGTTGGAGCTTGATCTTGTGTAATCTCGACGTAGATCATTTTCGGCATCGTAGCCGACGACTAGTCCGCTCATTTCTCCGATGAAGCCGATGCCAGAGTCCGAGATCCGACATGGACAGCGAGAGGACGTCTACGTGGAGCCAAGGAAGTGGAGAACCGGATCTACAAAGGTTGTAGCTTGTAACTTTTAGTTAAATCGTTAACTAGTTTTACTTTTCGCCTAAACCCTAGTCAACGAATCCGTATTAGGGTTTCTCGGCACTTGTAAAATTTTAAATTGGCATTGTTGATGCCTTGTGAGACCTCCATAGTGTGCCTAGGAACCCAACATATGTTTCATCAAGAATACATGTCCATACTTTAAGAAATCATCTGTAAAAGTAATGAAATATGAAAAACCACTTCTAGCATGTGTAGACATTAGACAACACACGTCGCTGTGTATGAGTCCGAAGAGCTCGCTCGCTGTTTCTCCGTGTCCAGTGAACGGAGTCTTTGTCATCTTTTATTTGAGACATGATTGACAAGTTGTATAGGACTGATATTCGAACGGATCCAAATATCCCTCTTTATGTAACTTCATCAACCTTGTTTCACTGATGTGACCCAGTCTACGATGTCATAAGAAAGCCTGATTTAATTCTGGAGACTTTCTTTTAAGTGTGTTCTGGACGTTGAAAACCTTAGCTTGATTTAATATGTATATACCGTTATCTAGTGTATCTGACCCAATCAAATTTTGATTAAGGTGGATGTGGAACACATCTGTTACGACCCTATGGTACGGAATGCGACTAGAACTTAAATTAAAAAACATCTAGAGGTGTAACGTAATCTAAGTAAGCCAAAGCCCAGAAATCTAAACCATTTTTAAATGAAAAGAGCGAAGGAAAACTTGTTTTAAAGCAACATCATATTTTCCCGAAAATTTCGGCAGAGTCTCCTTTGTAAATACAAGCCTCCAAACGGGTACAACACATGAAATACATAAATAATAAATAAAGGCATCCCCAAGCGGGAGCTAGCTCTTTGCCAATTGGCGGAAACAACCACGCAAGCAATATAATATACAACGCCAAAGGGCGAGAATCAAAACTCAGAAGGAACACTAACATTCTCAAGAAAACCAGAGAAGAACCCCAATAATACAAGTGCGCGACTCTAAGGTCGAAATAATACACAACTGGTTTTCTAAGTCTATCAAAATATACAAGTCTGGTTGATGGAGTTACTAGATACAACTGAATTAAATAAAAGTACAACGGTGGTCACGATACAAGTGAACCCACCGACCAAAGAGATCACTCGGAAGGAAGCAGTGTACCAGTAAGCCGCAACGAAACCTGTACGGCCAAACCTGAAAGAAACTGTGGCACAACGGGGGTGAGTTTCCAACTCGTGAGTAGAAGACATCACCGAGTAGAAATCGCATGTATAACTCTATCATAGGTCATACAATAATATCCACAATACTACAACAAGGTAACAGTATAACATAAGTGCGATAACAAGGTACTCGTGTCTGTGCCAAGAATAATAATAATATCGATGCGTGACATGTACTAATGCACAATCCAACGTGTGTCCAAAAACGACACACAAATCATGATAAAACCTGGGTGCCCAGTATCGACACTCAAAACATCATCTAATCCGTGTTCAACATCGACACATAATACTCAAATCTCCGGCTCCGCATGAACAGGAATGGCCCATGGGCTCTGCATAATCAGGATCAGCCCATAACTCGGAACGGTATCCTCCGGATATCCATCGAGTTTCCATATAATCACCGGTCAGTAGTGCTCCCTTGCCGGGCTCAACGCCATCATCTGCGATCTTCTTACCCTGAGGTACCGCACCAGGTCTACCATGTACCCGCAGACGGTGTATCCCCCTCTTCGAATCGGGTATATGATACAGCTCAAGAACCGAGAAAACACATGGTGGACGTCTCTCCCATCATATCACGAGAAAACCGCAAATTTCTATTTGTTAGAAATGATAATGAGTTTATAAATCCTTGCGGTTTCTCCAAATCCAGAAATCTCATGGAAAATCCGAATCTCATAATCAAAAGTCAATAAACAGTGAATACCGGCATAAAGCCCCATAATATTGCATGACAAATGGATAAATACATATATATGGGTATCTCAGTAATAAATGCAATATCTAAACTTGTATATAAAAGCAAGCGTACTAGTACTATGTCAAAACTATTAGCTAGCAATTTATACCAATGAAGTAGTGTTTTCTAATGTGTACGTGACATGAAAATTACCGATGATGATGTGTGTGAGCCGGAAAACAAGTGTACGTGGAGCATATGCATCATCGGTAATGGTGCTGGTGTCCTGACAACAGGGTTTCATAATAACTAACGAAAACACATTTAAGCATGCAATGCGATGCGAACAGCAAGAATATACGGAAAATGAAGTAGTAACCGCAACATATAAGAATATACATTATATATACGGGTCATACAGTTTTGGCATTTCAAATAGCATGAATCGTGGTTTTTAGAAAATAAGGGCTACGGTGTTTTTAAGAAAAGGTACGTCCTTTGAAATACCCGTAGTATCCCTTGGCCTGTCTTTAAAATACTCATGAATCGTTAGTTTGAAAATAGGTATGACTCGAGCCCAGTCTAACATCTACCAAGTAAACTACAGGATAAAGTTAAGAGACTAAACGAAAGGGTAAGGAAATCCACCTAAGTCCGAGTCGATATATCTAGTAGTCGGTGACCTCGTCTCAAAAGCGTCACGTACGGTAAAATATATAATACGACATTCTCGAATCAAGAGTGCAGATCAATCATCATATCTGTACTTCGTACGGTAAAATCCATCGTACGACATCCTAAATCGGGGTACGGGTCAAATATCACATATATCTCATTATTCATAGGGTATTGTTATCATAATATCATGAACTAGGGGTACTGATCTAAATTCTATTGCATTCCAATACCATCAACATATATCCGCATGTGTATGAAAACATATCGCCCATCGATCCACTATAATATCATGTCGTATATCATAACACGTCCTAAATCACATAACCGATCTCATGGCATCATGCCCGATCATATCGAATCTCCTCCAAGTATCATATACTATCCTCATCACCCGTGTATACACACACACACACACACACACTAAAAACATATCACGTGTGTGCATGTGTGTGTGTGTGTGTGTATCAACCTATACTCTAGGGTTTCGCGAGTAAGAAATTAAACTAAGAACGTTTTCTTCCAACTACACTAAAACTAACCCATGCTCTCCTTAAGCTGCTCATGCTAAATATCCACGTATCACAAAGCACTTAAATATAAATATAATATGTTCACGTACTACACTACAAAACTGGGGGGTGCTATATGCCATCCACCCGACTTCCCCCCGTAGATATATATCTACTCACCTGGATGCCTCGGCTAATCTGATCCGATTTCAGCTCTGTCATTTCCGCGCCACATTCGACGCCTCTGCACCCGATCCTAGAAACGTACACAAGGAAAAAAAGAATAAATATATACATTCGCAGACACAAACAAATACAAGTCAACTACGCTTCCGCTAAGTAAACGCGCACGCACTTGGTGCACAAAACGCGCTCGCGACAATGCCACAAACCACAACTAGGGTCCCCATAGATGACAACTACCAAACCAAAAACCCAATTGCACTAATCGCGCGTTCTCAACACACTAAATATATATGAAATAGGGTGTATATCATCAAAACCTTAAACTTAATTTAAAATCGATTTATTCCAAAAACCAAGTAAGCATCAATTAACTGTTTTAGTACAAAACTTGATATTTTAACAATTCTAGTGGGCACAATGCTCACTAAATATTTTAATTATGTCACACAAATACTCATTAGATTTTAATCTCACTTATTTAAATTAATCCTAAAAACCTAGTTTGCAAAATTTCTTGATTAGAACAATTTACAAGTAACAATTTGTAAATTAACAACTAGATTACATTTTGCATTCCTTAAGATGTTAAATTACCCATTGTAATCATGATTAAGTGATAAACCCTAACTTGAATTTCAAACACCTTCTCTTTAATTCACAAACTTGCAAATTAGAACCTTAATAATATCCAAACAAGTTAGCTTTAATCAATTAACTAACAATTTAAGTGTTGGGTTAAGATTTATACCTCACAAACCATAGATCTAGCTTGCAACTTAGCCATCCCAATTTTCTCTCTAGCTCCAAGATCCATGGTAGATTAGCAAAAGGAAAAATGGGTAGAGCTTTAAATAGGAATTGTGAGGTTTTTGCTTGGATTTTTGATGGACTTCTTGAAGATTTTTAGAAGAGAATGAGGGGAGAAAATTTTTGGGGTAGCATGAAAGGGGCTCGGCTGAAATGGGAGAGGGGAGAGAGAGAATGTGTGGGTGTGTTGAAAAAATTTCCCAAGTCAACAAAAAACCATACCTCTTTTATATAACCATATTTCCTTCTTTAATAATTTCTTTCTTTTTTTGTTTGGAGTGGGCATTTGGGGAATGGGGGCTGCTGGAATGCCAAGATTGGGAATAGGGGGCTGCTGCTAGAGGGGGAAGAGAGAGAGAGAGAGAGAGAGAGAGAGAGTGTGTGTGTGTGTCCAAGTCAAGAATCAACCCAAACCACAAATAGAATGAACCATACTTCATTATATAACACTTCCTTATTTATTTTGTTTTCTATTTATTTTATTTTTTTGAAAAGTCTAGAACCATGGTCAACATAACAACATGTTACATGTGAGTGTTTAGTATGTCATGGTGCACTAAAGTATAATTAACCCATTCCAATTTGTAATTATCACTAATTAAATGTATTAGTGAAAGATTAAAATAATATTAAAAATAATTAATTACGGAAAATATTTTAGTAAACTAGAAATTTACAAGCGACCAATTAAATACCAAATACTAGTAATTATATTGCTAGAATAGATATATTTAAGTCTATGTTGAAAAATAATTATATCTTGGTTTTTACGGAAAATACCAGTTATTTTACTGATTATCGGAAATTTCAATTAAACTATTTTTCAGAACGTTAGAATCTTCTCCCCTTAAAGAAATTCGGTCCCCGAATTTAAATTAAAACTCCCCCAAATACTAAACATTTCAGCAAAACGCTCGAATCGGCGGGGCTCCGAAATCTTAAATACTCAAGACACATCTCAGCGCAATGCATGCACATGAAAATGAGTATATAACTCAAAATCAAAATTCCGTCAAGTATCACGCAATCATCGGAGTCATGGTGAAGAGACCAATGTCAAAGTCCAATACGAAAACCAACATGATATACATCAAAACTATAAACTGTACATAGTACGCATCGCTGTAAACTCGTCAAAACATCTGAAGAGAAATACATGCTAAACCTTTTTCAAGACAATGTGTGATATGCGTATCACAGCACAAGTAGCGGACGTTTATTATAGAAAAATAACTATATATATATATATATATTCATATATATATCCTTTGTTTAACAAACATGACCTGCTATTTTGAAAATAATTTAGAAGGGTTTCCTTTGTAACATGTTTCGTGTCATCTCAGACACATAGGAAAATGCTGAGACTATAGCTTCTTTTTGGAAATTTCTTCGATAACTATCGATGCATGTAAAAATATATTCAGGTACTGTCCTCGGACTCATCCTGCTCAGCTACTATACCAAATAGTAAATATCATAAAAACATGTTGTTCAAAGAAATCATACTCAATAGTATATGCAATAATGCCATGTGCGTCTGGTGCACACAGAAATCGAAATCAATGAATGTGCCATACGTGTGCACAGAAACAAAAATCTAAGTGCAACGAGTGTGCATGAAAACACCTGTCAAAGGCAACGGATGTGCCTGACAACAATATCAGGTGCATCTGATATGCATGAAAAATCCTGATTTAGTGCATCTGGTGTGCACCAGAATCGCATCAAGCGCGCCAAGTATGCGCAAGAATCCAAATCAAGTGTACAAGTGCACGAAAACAAATATCGAATATCACAATCGAAATCAACGGTATACAACATACATCAATCCAAATCAGGTATACCGTGGTATATAATCTCACAACCACGTGCATCAGCGTGCACAAAATCGAATCAAAGTACTAAAAGTGCATGAAAAACTATACCGAAGGCACAAGTCAAATCACCTACATGCCATAGGCATGAAATCAAAATCAACCATTTTGAACGAAATCAAATCGAAGTCGAGTGCAGTTGCGGTGCATAAAATCTCAATCATGCAAATAAATTGCCCAAAATACCGAAATCCAAAATGACGGACACGTGATATTCGAATCGCCATGTCACAAATTGTAAACATTGTCGTCGATATGTCCTTCTTTCAAAATCGAGATGGTGTTGGTGCATCCAAACCTAGCAGAGCAAGATATCTACTTGCCTCCTGTTCATGGTATGGTGCCGTGTGCCCTTAGGATCTCGTCTCTCACTGCGGATTTCCAGTTACATAACTCTTTGGCTCAACGACACAATATGGAAATGACGACGGAAACAGTTCCGCTCTGGCACATCCTCTAAAGATCTCTGGCCAACTATCATGGTCACTCATAACATATCTGTGTGAAGTCTTCTCTAGCTGAAATTAATCAATCTGACGACCTCGCATCGGGGTATGTAAACGAACCATACGTCCTAGTTATTCATCCATGGGTGACTAGCGATCTTCTATCATATCCCTAAGTACAAACTCGTGCTGCAATAACTTCAAACATCTGGAGCGATATCTTGTCAGTCGCAGCAGCAACTGGCTCATCCGTCCGCACGATGAACAATGCCTAAATCCTCAAGAATATGCGATACATTAATGGTCATCACATTCTAGCTGGCCTCTAGCTGTGGCCCAATCCTATGGTGCTGATCTGAACGTTCGAGAAATCTCAGTAAAAACAATCCATCAAGACGCTCAAGTCACGAAAAACAAAATAAAACGACACATCTATACAATTGTGTCTCACTGGAATTATGCCTTGGTCAGTCTTCGTCCATGACGAGCTCATGCTGACCGCAACTCTAGGCGCAGCTCTCTCTGCTCGTACAACCGTGGTAACAGAAACCACAAACCGATATCAATGAGGATAGATCATAGGAATGAATATAAATACAATGTATAAGAAATATACATCCTAAGCCTTCTTAAGCGGAATAGCGTATCGTAAGTATGCCGTGAAACATACACACGGTACGTCACTCTACTTAAGTCACTTACTCCATCAACCAAGGTCAACCTAAGCGACGAAAGTTCAGGTCTAATACTCCCTCGACCAAGTCTAAGTTCCGTAAGGTCAAGCCTAGGTTCCGAATATTTATATATATACGCCCTAGACTCCGCATAGTCCAACCTAGACTCGAACCAAGGTTAAACCTAGTGCTCTGATACCAACTTTGTCACGACCCGAAGGTACGGAACGCGACTGACACTTAAACTACGTAACGTCTAGAGGAGTGACATAATCGAAGTAAGCCAAAATCCAGAAATCTAAACCACTTTTAAATGAAAAGAGTGAAGGAAAACTTATTTTAAAGCAACATCATATTTTCCCGAAAATTTCGGCAGTCTCCTTTGTAAATACAGGCCCCCAAACGGGTACAACACATGAAATACATAAATAATGGATAAAGGCATCCCCAAGCGGGAGCTAGCTCTTCGCCAATTGGCGGAAACAACCACACAAGCAATATAATATACAACGCCGAAGGACGAAGATCAAAACTCAGAAAGAAAACTAACATCCTCAAGAAAACCATAGAAGAACCCTAATAATACAAGCACGCGACTCTAGGTTCGAAATAATACACAACCGGTTTTCTAAGTCTATCAAAATATACAAGTCTGGTTGATGGAGTCACTAGATACAGCTGAATTAAATAAAAGTACAACGGTGGTCACGATGCAAGTGAACCCACCGGCCAAAGCAATCACCTGGAAGGATGCAGTGTGCCAGCAAGCCGCAATGAAACCTGTACGGCCAAACCTGCAAGAAACTATGGCACAACGGGGGTGAGTTGCCAACTCGTGAGTAAAAGACATCAACGAGTCAAAATCGCATGTATGACTCTATCCTAGGTCAAACAATAATATCCACAATATTACAACAGGGTAACAGTATAACATAAGTACGATATCAAGGAACTCATGTCTGTGCCAAGAATAATAATAATATCGATGCGTGATATGGACTAATGCACCATCCAACATGTATCCAACAATGACACACAAATCATGATAAAACCCGAGTGCCCAACATCGACACTCAAAACATCATGAAATCCGTGTCCAATATCGACACATAATACTCAAATCTCGGGCTCCGCATGAACAGGATCGGCCCATGGGCTCCGCATGAAAAGGATCGGCCCATAACTCTGAACAGTATCCTCCGGATATCCGTCGAGTTTCCATACCATCACCGATCGGTAGTGCTCCCCTGTCAGGCTCAACGCCATCATCTGCGATCTTCTTGCCCCGAGGTACCGCACCGGATCCACCATGTACCCGCAGATGGTGCATCCCCCTCCTCGAATCGGGTATATGATATAGCTCAAGAACCGAGAAAACACATGGCGGACGTCTCTCCAATCATATCACGAGAAAACCACAAATTTCTATTTGTTAGAAATGATAATGAGTTTATAAATCCTTGCGGTTTCTCCAAATCCAGAAATCTCATGGAAAATCCGAATCTCATAATCAAGAGTTAAGAAACAGTGAATACCGGCATAAAGCCCCATAATATTGCATGAAAAATGGATAAATACACATACATGGGTATCTCAGTAATAAATGCAATATCTAAACTAGTATATAAAAGCAAGCATACTAATACTATGTCGAAACTACCAGCTAGCAATTTATACCAATGAAGTAGTGTTTTCTAATGTGTACGTGACATGAAAATTACCGATGATGATGTGTGTGAGCCGGCAAGCAAGTTTACGTGGAGCATACGCATCATCGGTAATAGTGCTGGTATCCTGACAACAGGGTTTCATAATAACTAACGAAAACACATTTAAGTATGCAATGCGATGCGAACAATAAGAATATACAGAAAATGAAGTAGTAACCGCAACATATAAGAATATACATTATATATACGAGTCATACAGTTTTGGCATTTGAAATAGCACGAATCGTAGTTTTTAGAAAATAGGGGCTACGGTGTTTTTAAGAAAAATGTACGTCCTTTGAAATATCTGTAGTATCCCTTGGCCTGTTTTTAAATACTCAGGATTCGTTAGTTTGAAAATAGATATGACTCGAACCCAGTCTAATATCTACCAAGTAAACTACAGGACGAAGCTAAGAGACTAAACGAAAGGGTAAGGAAATCCACCTAAGTCCAAGTCGATATATCTAGTAGTCGGTGATCCCGCTTTAAAAGCGTCACGTACGGTAAAATATATAATATGACAACCTCGAATCAAGAGTGCAGATCAATCATCATATCTGTACCTCGTATGGAAAAATTTATCGTATGGCATCCCAAATCGGGGTACGGGTCAAATATCATATATATCTCATTATTCATAGGGTATTGTTATCATAATATCATGAACTAGGGGTACTGATCTAAATTCTAGTACATTTCAATACCATCAACATATATCCGTGTGAGTATGAAAATGCATCGCCCATCGATCCACTATAATATCATGTCGTATATCATAACACGACCCAAATCACATAATCGATCTCACGGCATCATGCTCGATCATATCGACTCTCCTCCGAGTATCATATACTATCCTCATCACCCGTGTGTGTGTGTGTGTGTGTGTGTGTGTGTGTGTGTGTATGTGTGTGTATGTATTAACACATCCCTCCCACACATATATACACATATAACCATATACACCAAAAACATATCATGTGTGTGCATATGTGTGTGTATCAACCTATACTCTAGAGTTTCGCGAGTAAGAAATTAAACTAAAAACGTTTTCTTCCAACTACACTAAAACTAACACATGCTCTCCTTAAGCCGTTCATGCTAAATATCCACGCATCATAAAACACTTAAATATAAATATAATATGTTCACATACTACACTACGAAACTGCACCCGACTTCCCCCCGTAGATATACATCTACTCACCTGGACACCTCGGCTAATCTGATTCGATTTCATCTCTGTCATTTCCACGCCACATCCGACGGTTCCGCACCCGATCCTAGAAACATACACAAGGAAAAAAAAGAAGAAATATAGATATATTCACAGACATAAACAAATACAATTCAACTACGCTTCCGCTAACTAAACGCGCACGCACTTGGTGCATAAAACCCGCTCGCGACAACGCCACAAACCACAACTAGGGTCGCCATGAGTGGAAACTACCAAACCAAACACCCAATCGCACTAATCGCGCATTCTCAATATACTAAATATATATGAAATAGGGTGTATATCATCAAAACCATAAACTTAATTTAAAATCGATTTATTCCAAAAACCAAGTATCAATTAACCGTTTTAGTACAAAACTTGATGTTTTAACAATTCTAGTGGCCACAATACTCACTAAATATCTTAATTACGTCACACAAATACTCATTAGATTTTAATCTCACTTATTTAAATTAGTCCTAAAAACCTAGTTTCCAAAATAGCTTGATTAGAACAATTTACAAGTAACAATTTGTAAATTAACAACTAGATTACATTTTGCATTCCTTAAGATGTTAAATTACCCATTAGAATCATGATTAAGTGATAAACTCTAACTTGAATTTCAAACTCCTTCTCTTTAATTCACAAATTTGCAAACTAGAACCTTAATAATATCCAAACAAATTAGCTTTAATCAACTAACTAATAATTTAAGTGTTGGGTTAAGATTTATACCTCACAAACCATAGATCTAGCTTGCAACTTAGCCATCCCAATTTGCACTCTAGCTCCAAGATCCATGGTAGATTAGCAAAAGGAAAAATGGGTAGAGCTTTAAATAGGAATTGTGAGGTTTTTGCTTGGATTTTTGATGGACTTCTTGAAGATTTTTAGAAGAGAATAAGGGGAGAAAATTTTTGGGGCAGCATGAAGGGGCTCGGCTGAAATGGGAAAGGGGGGAGAGAGAATGTGTGGGTGTGTTGAAAAAATTGCCCAAGTCAACAAAAGACCATACCTCTTTTATATAACCATATTTCCTTCTTTAATAATTTCTTTCTTTTTTTGTTTGGAGTGGGCATTTGGGGAATGGGGGCTGCTGGAATGCCGAGATTGGGAGTTGGGGGCTGCTGCTAGAGGAGAGGAAGAGAGAGAGAGAGAGAGCGTGTGTCCAAGTCAAGAATCAACCCAAACCACAAATAGAATGCACCATACTTCATTATATAACACTTCCTTATTTATTTTGTTTTCTATTTATTTTGTTTTTTTGAAAAGTCTAGAACCATGGTCAACATAACAACATGTTACATGTGAGTGTTTAGTGTGTCATGGTGCACTAAAGTATAATTAACCCATTCCAATTTGTAATTATCACTAATTAAATATATTAATGAAAGCTTAAAATAATATTAAAAATAATTAATTACGGAAAATATTTTAGTAAACTAGAAATTTACAAGCGACCAATTAAATACCAAATACTAGTAATTATATTTCTAGAATAGGTATATTTAAGTCTATGTTGAAAAATAATTATATCTTGGTTTTTACGGAAAACACCAGTTATTTTACCGATTATCGGAAATTTCACCTAAACGATTTTTCAGAACGTTACAACATCGCTTATGTTCCCTTATAAAAAAAGTTAAGGTGGATGTGGACCAAACAGCCCCATGTGTTTAACACGTGAGTGCCTATATGCAATGCATATAGGCACAACAATGAAAATAATTGCTAAGCTAAAATAGCTCCACGTGAGTGCCTATATGCAACGCATATAGGCACAGCAATTAAAACAATTGGTAGGCTAAAACAGCCCCGCGTATTTAACACGTGAGTATCTATATGCAATGTATATAAGCACAACAATTAAAACAATTGATAGGGTAAAACATCCCCACGTGTTCAACACGTGAGTGCCTATATGCAACGCATATAGGCACTGCTATTAAAATAATTGCTAGGCTAAAACAGCCCCGCGTGTTTAACACATGAGTCCCTATATGCAACGCATATAGGCACAGCAATTAAAACAATTGCTAGCCTAAAACAGCCCCACGTATTTAACACGTGAGTGCCTACATGCAACGCATATAGGCACAACAATTAAAAAAATTGCAAGGCTAAAATAGACCCACGTGTTTAACACGTGAGTGCCTATATGCAGCGCATATAGGCACTGCAATTAAAACAATTGCTAGGCTAATAAGCCTCACGTGTTAAACACGTGAGGGCACTTCCCTACTTAGAATTAAATTCTACTCAACAAGGAACCATTCCGACGTTGATTAAGAATATAATTAAATTCTATTGAACTTTTAAATGAGAAATGATATTTTCTGTTAAACAGAAAGTTGGCGGTTCAAAAATACCATAAGTTGGAAAATATCTTTTATATCTTTTTAAACAAAGAAAGATTATGCTCCGTTAAACCAAGCACCCCTAAATTAAAAATCCAACGGTGATTAAAAATCACCAATCCACAGAATAAATTCTGTATGGGAAAATATTCTCCTAATATTGTTTAAGAAACAAGAAAATATGTTCTGTAAGACAGAAACCCTTAGATCAAAGATCCAACAGTGGGTAAAACCCCCAAATCAATTAGAGTCTCTCAATGAGAGATTTCCTAAAACTAATTATCAAACTTCTCTCCACTATATAAAGAACCCAAGACTTCAAGTTAAAAAAGGGAGGAAAAAAGAAAAGAGAGAGAGAGAGAGAGAACTCCCCAGAAACTTAAAGAATATACAGTGAGAGAATTTAATTCTCAAAAGAAAAGACTTGTTCCCTTGGAACACTAAGTAAAGAAAAAAAACAAAAGACTGTTCTTTGTATCTTTAAGGGTTTAACCCTTCGTAGAAGAACTTAGGTTTTTCTCTGGTTGAGATCTGCAGAAGCAGATCTCCCCACAAGTTGAGAATTTAATTCTCATCGGGAAAATTCTGTCATGCAGATACAAAGCCTAGAGAAAAGAACTGAGTTCAAAGAGTTTAACTCTTATAGGAAAAAAACATATGGGAATTTAATTCCTCTGAAACTAGGGTTTAACCCAACAAAAAGACTGTAATTCTTGCAAAGAACAAAAGGAGAACTTGATTCCTCAGAATCACAGAAGAACAGCCTGGTGATTCGTTAGTGTTTAACACTATAACAAGACCTCACATGTTTTCCACGTGAATGTTTCTAATGAACAAAAGAAAACAGCCGAGACTGCCTCACGTGTTTCCCACGCGGGTGTTTAAAAGAGGAGCAAGGAACACTTCTTAGGACAGTCATGTGTTTTGCACGCTACCTTAATCAAGTGCTTAGCACTTATGTAAAAGGAAGAGGAAATAAGATAAGAGGACATTTCCCCCATTTGGAGCGTCTCACATGTTTTACACGTGAGCACTACGGGAACTAAGTGTTTAGCACTTATATAAAGGGAGAGGCAATAAAGCCAAGGGGCGGAACCCAACTTTGGGGCGTCTCACGTATTTCACACGTGATCGCCACAAGAATCAAGTGCTCAACACTTATATAAAAGGGAGAAATAATTGAGCAGTACCCATATTTGAGCACCTCACGTGTGTCACGTAAGTGTCACACAACCCTGGTGTTTAACACTAATCGGGCGCCTCACGTGCACCACGTGAGCGCCACAGAAATTTAGTGTTTAACACTACTCCAGTGCCCACATGGAATGCACATGAGCATTGTATGCCTCAGCATTTAGCCATGTTGGGTAATTATAGAGACCCAAATCTAACCCAAATTGACTAATTTCTTCTAAAGTCAAAACCCTTCTGTGTTCATCATTCCCCAAATTGATCTTAGTCCCAAACATAACTAATGATCTGTCAAATGATGATATCCAAAATAAGGTCCATCCCATATCCCCTAAGTTAATCTTAGTCTCCAAAAATGATTAATGATTCTTAGATGATCCACCACGATCTTTTCCCTCCGACACAGGAATTGGTTCAAGGATACATCTCCCCACACCTCTGATACACGTCGTTATAATTTTTGAACGTCTTCAGAGAGGTGGCGGGTCCCGACAACCAACTGCTCTTCGGTGCACTTCCCAAACTGACGTGCACCCCCCAGATCAAACTACACCCTAAGCTGGGTATCTCTCATATCATCGTTGCTCATCCCAACACATAACAAATACACATGAGCACAAGATGATCTACGGACCGTAACGTCCTTAAACTAAACTCTACGGACCGTAACGTCCTTAAACTAAACTCTACAGACTGTAACGTCCTCATACTACTACGGACTGAAACATCCTTAAACTAAACTCTCACCTCAAAAATGGTGATCTACGGACTGAAACGTCCTTAAACCGACAACGGACCGTAAAATCCTTAAACTGAAATAATGGAGCCCAAATACTTTTTTGTTGGATCTGAATGATCCTAAAACCCTGTTAAGTAGATCTTAATCTCAGATTGGACTAACGTATCCTTAACAAAAATTTAAGCTGATCTTAATCTTAAACGAGATTAATGATCCTTAAATCAACCCAAACCCAAATCTAAGATATACGGATTTAGACTAATCCACGCCCTACGGGCAACAACATAAATTAGTCTCCATATACAATCTACGGGCAACCAAAAATAAAACAAATACACACGACACTAAGTGAACTTCTGGAGCAGGAGAAAGTGGTTATCGTGATGCGGTAACGTAATTAACTGCAGGGGCTTGCGCCTGCAGGGAAAAGCGTCCCCACAATCAAAAACCCCTCGCAAACGAGGGGTAATCTGACGAAGTCTGCTACAACGGCTTCATCCATCCAAACCTCCGATACACGGTGCCATAAATCAACTTAGCATCTTCGGAGAGGTGGACGGATAAACCCAAATAGCATCTCCCCCTAAATTCAGGCAAGACGACCATCCCGGCTCGTCCCCGTTTTCGGCGGTAAACAGGTTCCGGTATGCCTGGTGGGACCTTTTCCTCTTTCCACTCCACACTTCGTGTGTCGTGTTCGCAAAAAATCGCGGTTTACTATGGTTGCCCTTGGATTCGAGGTACTAAGATTTGGTGTCTTTCTTCTGTGCAGAGAAAAGAAGATCAATGGCTTCTAAGTGTACCTGCAACAACAACTCCCGCTCCGTCCCTACTCGAGGAGTGATATACGGGCCAAACGCTACCTCCAACTTTTCAATTCCGGTGGAAGGAGGTAACTCAAGCCACCACTAAATTGTTCTTCGGGACCATGTTCCTGCCAGAAGGCTTTAGCGCCCCAGTGTCACCACAGGAAGCTCACAAGAAGTCGGTATTCGATCGACCTGCAACCACCACGGCCCCTCTCAACGGGTCGTCCAAGTCTGCCACCTCAGTCTTCAATAGGCTGAGCCAAAGCTCAAGTGGGCCCGCAAAGAGGCTCGCAATACCTGAAGAGGTTATCCCGAAGCGGATAGCCGTTCCAGCTCTGACGAGTGAATTCATCAAAAGTGCTTCCCCTACCAGAAAGTCGGCCTTCGAAAGATTGGCTATTCTTTCTCAAAGGGCGTCAGTCTTCGACAGGCTGGCACCAGCAACATCCCCTCACCAAAGCAAGGGGCCCGACGGAGCCGCTTCCACAGCTGAGGTGGTCCCATCTGCAAGGCACGTTCGACGTCGCCACTGGCGCCGAGTGAGAAGAGCTGGGGGCAACTCCCCCTCTGGACTTACTCCACTAGCTCTAATGGTGGAAGTTGACGCTGTTGTTCCAACCAGGAACAGCTTTGAACTGCTAAGGAGGGTGCACAAAAACTCCCCAACCGCGGTGCTGAAGAAATCTCCCCCACCGACTGAAACTATGAAGCAGGAGAAGCCGGTGTAGCCCCCTCAACGGATGTCCACCCAAATCCATAGAGTCTGGCAGAAAGTCTAAGATTCTGTGATCAATAAAAACTACTCTCACCGATCGAAGAAAACAAAGGCTCGGCAAGAGGTAAATTATCCCTCCACCATACAGCGAGGGACTTCCTCCACGCAGGCATCATTTACAATGGCTACTTCGACTTCGACTTCTCACAAAAAGAGAAGGCCGGAGAATCTCTCACATCCAGCTGCAAATCCTAAAGGTGAGGAATCCAAATGCCCTAAGTCTAGGGGCATGATTGTGCACACAGTGTACATGGCTTCCGGAAAAGAGGAGAGTCGCGCTTCCGTGAGTCATCAGCCGCAAACTCGGTCGTTGACGAAAGCTCAGGAACAACAACAAAAGCTCCAAGAGATGCCGACGAAAATGACAGCACTCACCAGGCAGAAAGAAAGCCCGAAAGCAGCATCCGAACAGCGCTGGGAATAGGAGACCGATATGGAGTTCTTGCGAAAGATGATGGAAAGAAAAGACAAGGAGGCCGCGGAACAAGCTGCTAATATGAAGCAAATGACGCTTCTGTTCCAGGATATAGTTGGAATGATGATCCAGCCAGAACCTCCAGCTGAAGACCAACCAATAATTATCGAAGACGATATAGGGGAAACACCAAACCCTCTTCCATCCTTATCGACGGCCAGGGAGGAGACGATCTCCAAGGCTGCCCTCGACGATTATATAGCTCAGCAAATACGAGCTCATCAGGCAAGTGAAGCGGTTGTCCAAATCGTCAGAACCGGGCTACCATACCCAGGCTGGTACGATCAAATCAAATACCCGCAAGGATATACGATCCCTAAATTCCACGTGTATAAGGGGACATATAACCCGCATCAACACGTCGCCCAATTCAGAGCTTTATGAGGCAACACTGGAGGTGACGATAAACTGCTGCTTCTCCAATTCGTTGGCAGCTTGTCAGAAACGGCATTTGAATGGTATTCGAAGCTCCTAAATGACTTTGTCAAAACATTCACAGAAATGGAGCTGCTATTCACACAGCGGTTCGCAAGCGCATGCGAACGCATCCCGATCACGACATTAATCAATGCCAGGGTACAGCCAGGAGAGATCTGGGTTCAATAAGCAATCCGATGGAGGAACCTATGGTCAAAATGCGAACAACGCATAGCAGAAGCTTCTGCCGTGGGCATGTTCGTAGGGACTCTCGATCCCCAGGCGACTGTATCCCAGTTTATGATGTTCTTCAAGCCGACCACCTTCCAGGTTTTGATCGACAAGTTGGCCCAAATGGACCAGATGGGCCACGGGCCTTCCTCTTCAAAAACGGAACTTCGGAATGTAAAGGGCAAAGGGAAAGCGGCCTTTGTTGCCAACACTCAACAACAGCCGAGCGACCAGAAACCGGCTGCTCGCCAAGGCAACATGCGCCCGCGCCAATCTCTCGAAGAGAAGCTAGGACGTGCTTACTCATTCCCCCGTGATAAAATGAGGAGATTGTTCGAACTGGCAATGCGCAACAAACACATCACACTGCCAGATCCAAGACGTCCACTGCATCCTGGTGACGTCAATAGTTCCAAATATTGCTCTTACCACAGAGTAGTGGGCCATCCAATTGAGGATTGCTACGTCTTCAAAAACTTGGTCGATGACCAATACCAACAAGGGAAGTTTGCGTTGTCCGAAAATTGGAGGGTGAACCCACCACAGAAGCACGCTCCTAAAAAGGAGGACACGCCGGGGGCATCATTCTCGTTTGTAGAAGAAGATCCGTGGAAAGTTGTCCTTTCAGCTAAAACTAAAAGAATACTGAAGGACCTTCAAGCATGTCTGGCAATCAGGTGGAAAATCCCATTGGAGCCCGAGATCATTGATGGAATACTTAAACCACGCACAACACCGAAAACTACTAATGAGGAGCAAGACCTCCAGGCCAAGCCTTCGAAGAAAAGGAAGAAGAATAAGAAACCCGTGCAGCTCGACGACAATCGTACGAACGTGCAAAAATACAGCGACGTACTGGAGGAATACAACCAAAAGTCACGGACCCCAGTCACACTCGAAAAGTTTCTCAACCACATACTTGAGAACGAAGATAGTGACATTGATGAGGGAAACGACTCGTCAGAAGAAGCCGATGATTACGTAGAGAGTTGCCACATGGTCTCCCACTCATCGCTAAAAGACGAAGAAACCCCCTCAGTGTCGGAAAACAACACAGAGGAAGTGGGGGTAGGACCGGCGCCAGAATCCCTGAAACTGTTAGAAGACCCAATTGACGGGCTGATAAACGAAGCCCTTCAAAAGAACAAAGCTGACCGAGAACGTGAAATGGCCATATACGAAAATGCCAAGCATCGGCGTCAGGCTGAAGAAGCTGCGGTAAGGATGAGTCGTAAAGTCCAACCAAGCCAAAGCACACCTGTTACAAATAAGGGCAGGATCAAAGCGGAGAAGCGGTTCACTAAAGCCTTGTTAATGGGAATGAAGCTGCCCCCTCTCACGGAAAATACTCCCGGGAGTATGTACCTCGACAAAGAGGATGTACGTCCGAACTACTGCTTATACCATCGGAGGGTCTCACACCCCACCGAAGAGTGCAATGCCTTCAAGAACTGGTGGCAAGGATACGTTGCTCACCGACAACACTTCAAACGGATGAAGCGTGAAGCCCGTCGACAACAAAGAAGCGCGACAGACAAGCGTGAAGGAATGGCTGGCAACTGTCATATGGTTGATACCAGTTTGACAAAAGAAAAATCTCAAGTTCTTACATTCGGGAGCGATTCTGAGGAAGAAATAACTCTCGGCCTTCTCTTCAAAGAATCCACCTCTGGAAAAGAAGAAAAAGAGAAGAACTATGAAAACATTCAGCTGCGTAACCGTACGTTGCCTGAAAAGAACCTCGGTCCTACAAACAAAGGTTCGATCAAAAGAGACAAGGGGAAAGAAAAAGTCCCTGAGAAAATTGCCCTCGATGATAGATTTGTCGAAGAGCTCGCAGCCAAAGATCCACCTAAGAAAAACAAGGTGGATTATAATGTCCTGGCACACCTAAGGAAGATACCTTCACAACTGAGCATACTGGATGCTCTCCTCCTCTCCAAAGAGGCACGAGATTCTCTGATCAAGGCATTATAAGAGCCTGATCAGTTCCAAGCTTTCCTTGCAGAAGAAAAGATGAAGGACTAGCTGGCAGAGCTTCATACAGCTGACATTACATTAGACGATGAAGATCTCCTCCTTGGAACGTGCGAGCACAACCGTCCTTTATATGTCACCGGGTACTGCCACAACATTAAGATATGGAAGATCCTGGTCAAGAACGGTTTCTCCGTTAACCTTCTCAACGTGAAGGTGCTGAAGGAGATTTGTATGACCGTTCAGCACCTGGCTCGGGACAAAATTACCATCTCCGGGTTCGACTCGCAGTCATCGTGGATGCTTGAGTCCGTGGTATTGACATTATGCTTTGGGATGCTCGTCATTGACATCAAATTCCATGTCATTGACGCCAAGTCCTGCTACAACGCCCTACTCGGCCAGCCTTGGTTACAAGAGTACAATATCATCCCTTCTACACAACATCAGTGTATAAAGTACTTCAAAGACGACCTCGGGTACACAGTTACAGGGGAGTTAAACCTATTCTCCATAAATGAAGTCCGTAAATATGAAGACGCCAAGTACTTCTTACCAGACTTCGAAGACATAGAAAGATGTTATAAGCCGAAGAATAAACAAAAAACCATCGCTACTATCCCGGTCTTTGGGAGCAATACCGAGGAAGATGAAAAGATAGTCTACTCGAGGCAATCCCAAGGCAACAGGCCCGGACCGTCTACCCTATTGTAGTCCTCGGCAGTGACTCTGAGGACGAGGCTAATACAGTGTTTTCCGTTCACCCGTCAATGCAGACCTTCACTGGAGCTGATCAGAGTTTACAAATTACCATGGTTCCTGTTCAGTCGAAAATATTATGCATTTGATATAACATTTTCCTTACTATTTTTATATAATAAAAGGGTTTATTATAAATATGGCACATATGAGGGTTTATCTGTAAAAATACTATTTTCATATGTCTATATATTGTAATTAACATTATGAAGGAAAATGTAAGCATACAATATCTATATAATATTTAGTCCATTTAAATATGCTTACCTTATCAAATATCTTTGACCAATTCTTCTAAAACTATAATATCATATCAAATGGTTAAAATAATATCTCAATAAAAACAAAATTCTATTAACATTATTTATTGAGTTATTGTGCAGAAATTATATCAGGACTGAAATCAAGGAAATTCGAGCTGGCGAGATCAAATCTGCCGAAATCTTAAAGTAAATCGAAGAAATCAATTCTGGCAGAGAGTTAGAGAAGATTTTCAGATTCTAGATATCAAAATAGTCTACATATGTCACCAGAATAGGCCACAAGATTTTTGAAGCAAAGACTCCTCTACCCCACCGCGGATCCGCGGCCAAACCCACCTAATGGCTGCAGTTCCACTGCAATATTGAGGATTTAGGGTTCTGGATTTTCTGGTTGGGATCCTAACAACTAGTTACCATATTAGGAAACTAGGGTTCTGGCTCTGTGACTATAAATAAGGACCGAGAGCCTCTTGGAAAAATTATCAAACCGACGCAATCACGAAGTTCACGACGGCTCAAGAATCCTAGTTGATCATCGACAGTTCATCTACCTCCTTAAGAAGAGATCGAGAAGCAAACTAGGGTTTTGTAATCATTTTCTAAAGGAACAAAGTGTACTTGATCTTGTTGATTAATAAAGATAGTTTTATTCTATTGCATTTTATTTTCTTCATGATTTCTATCTTTTCTTTTCCCAACATGCGCGAGTAATTCTCCGCTTGTTAGGGTTCGTAAGATTAGGGTAGATTAATGGATGATGAAGATCCTTAAACTCTTTTTACGTCCTATAAAGTTTATAAACTTTATCAAAATAATAGTTAACATCCTAATCGGGTACGCTATCAATTCATTGATATTCACGATTACGATTAGAGATTAGATTAACAATTGTTTTGGTAAAGGTTAGACATGAACGGAGATCCATGTCAAGGTAGGGGTTAAGAGTGGGAACCCTTTTTCCCTTCAGAAACCCTAATCTACATGCATCATTGTCGATATATTTTTAAATCTATTAAAGGATAAGAGGAGTAATGTTTAATTAATCATCCATGACTACTAAATCTTAACGAACCCGACAAGCCCCCTTCTAATATAAAACCTACATCCATAGTTAATATAGATCTATATTCTACATTCGTGTTTAATGTAGATATAGAAACTATTTCCACTATTCATTATTCTTCCTCTTTTCCTAATCAACACGCCTAATGTAAGATTAAATGATTCAACGTTTTCCTTAGGACGACCCGTACTCATCTCGGTCTAGCTACACGCGACACCGTTATTGATTGCGGTTAACTACTACACACACTTTACAAAACAATCAAATAACGTCGTTGCCGGGGATACGTGCGTAATTTTTTAATTCTTACTATTTGTGTTGAATTCTTATTCGATATATATCATAAAAATAAACAAAACTGTAAATTGTATATTTAACGATTATTGTGTGATTTTTGCGAGAGAATCTGGAGTCACTTAGTTGAGGAGATAAAGATTCAGAGACATTCATCAAGATCCAGAGGACCAAGGGAGGCGACGTAGACAAATCCTTCACGAGATCCCTCTTTTTGGCGGCGGAACCGCGGCAAATAGGTCCAATTAGCGACGGAACCGCGGCGGAATTAGGGATTTAGGCTTCTAAATTTCTCTGGTATATTTCTTAACTCCTTCTCTCTCCTCTGGAATCCAATAAAATACATTTTCTGCAGAATTCTTTGCAAAATATCGCCGCTCAAAAATCATTTTGTGAGTTTTATTTTGCGGGTTGTTTTTGGATATTTTAATACGTACTTTAAGAGGCAAAGAACAAATTCAGATTAGGTGGGGATTTCATTACCTTTCCCAGGCCCCACAAATCACAAAACGAGTATCTGCATCACCCTACATTAATTAAAAAATATCTAGACCAGGACTCTAAGGACCGTCGCGATCAAATAGGACAAAGGAAGGTCGTGGGTAATTTATCACTTATCCGCATTACTTTTGTGGTGTCTAGGCAAGTGTGTCTGGTTACTTAATTAGGCCCGCTATTTTCGGTGATTCGTATAGCGGATACCTCCCACTTACCTGGCACTTACCTGGCTACAAGAGTAGTAAAGAAGTGGTAGAGGATTGATCCTGCGGCTTGTCTTTTGGAAGTCTAGAAGCGGTCAAGTGCTTGACCTAGGTGACTGTCACGCCCCGCTTCCCAGAGTATGCTAAGATGGGCATGTGATATAGCCAACCATGCAACCTGTGGATAGGAAAATCACTCCACAGTCACATTACGGCTGTAGAGATATCAAGAACTGGAAAAAAACTAAACTATCTAGTACATGTCCATGAGCCAGAATGAAAAGAGTCAAGAAATAATATAGTATGGGGAAGCGAAAGATCAAATAAACACCTGGAAAGTAAAACTGCATACCGACAGGAACTTCACCGCTCGGTCTAACAGCGGCAATACTCCTAATCAGTCTGCAACAAAGGTAGAAGAATCTGGGCCATGCAAAACTCAGACGTCAGCACGTCATAACATCAAGCAATAATATAAACAGGGGTAGCAAAACATGCAGGTATGCGCATAAATGGTAAACAAGAATAACAGTGATACAAGTAAGGACAGTGGGGTAATGTGTAGTAAGTTATCTAAACTGGTCTAGTGGGTTAACTGCTTTCAAGTCTTTGAAATCAATTTGATGAATCATCAATATAACTCAATAGTATCCCGTGCGTGCCCGGGATCACGGTGAAGATTCTCGGGCTGAAACCGAGACATGCCGCTAGGCACTAAAGGAAACGGGTAAAGATGAATGATGTCCATGGCATCATCCCAAGGTTGGCCTAGCCTCTAAAAGGTAATGGATAATGATGGATGATGTCAGCAGTATCATCCCAAGGCTGACCCGGCCTCTAAAACTGATCGGTAAAGGTAACACTGTCGAGTTACAAGTCAGGTTTCATCATTGATTTCCCCATACCCCCAAGTTATATGTGTCCAAGTCATGTATTGAATAATCTAGAGCTAATGCCAACACAGGATCAGGCAGGTACAGGTTTGTCTGGATAGACAACAAGAACGGTCCGTAAGGACAACAAGTCAGGTTTGTTGGCACTAGTCACAAGATCAGGTAACAGGTAAAGCCATGGTACATCAGGTGAAGTTAAATAATGTATAGAGGTATCATGTCATGTCAAGAGTTGTATGGTACCATGTCGGGTCAAGTAATAGGTGCAACAAGTCATGTCAGGAAGCACAAGATGTCATGTGGGTGCTCATAATCAAACTAGCATAAACAAGATTATAAATAACCAAGCATGGGTACTAACAGAACAATAAACTGGAATATGTAATATGATATGCAACTAGGTACAGATTATATTATATTGATGCACGGTTATCATTTTGTGTTTAAGGGATAGTTTCAACATTACTTACCTACAGTATAACAATATGGATGTTAAATCAGGTTAATATGAACTAAATAATCTAAAGATGCAATTGAATGTAAATCAGGTTAGTTATATGCGAACGGTCGTCCGACAGGGTATAAAATATAAAAGGGTACTGTGGGTTATGCAAATAATTGTTATAATATTAAAACATGAATGTGGGTACTATGTATAATAGAACTAAATGCAAACTGGTATGTTTCAAGCCATGAATCTAAAATGATATAATGGGACGTCGACATGTTAAATGGAATTCTGGTATTAAATGGAAACTACAGGTCTAACGTGCACTCTAATAGGTACATAGTAATTTAAATAGCATATATAGTAGTTTAAATAGCATGTAGTAAGTTTCACTTGCCTGGACGGATCAAGAACGGGAATACGGAACGTCTCACGTCGGCGGAAAACGTCACAACGCACGCGCGGTACACGGAACGGATCCACACCATGCACAATGTGATCACACGGGTCAGGTACGCATGCTGGGTCGTCGAGATCGTCGACGGCAATCAACTCCGGCGATAAGAGAATGTGCAGGGCTCGGCTTGAGGGTTCAGGTATGCATGTGTGCGAGATTCTTGGTGGCTGGAGTCGCTGGCAGAGGAGGCGAGGAAAGGAAAGGGTTGTAGAGTCGGCGACGAGGTCGTCGGAGCTCCGGCGGCGATGGTTCTCCAGTAAGGCAGCAGGGTTGTTAGGCTCGGTTTTAAGGAGTACAGGTGAGGGTTAAGGGGAGAAGGGAAGAGGAAAGGAGACGAGGGCGAGGTGGTGGTGATGAAGAGGAGGTCGCCGGCGGTGAGACGGTGACGAGTTGGCGCAGGTTAGGGTGTCGGTGTGAGGTAGGATGCAGGTGGAGGTGGTTGTGGTGCTCAGGAGAAGAGTAATGTGTGGAGGTGAGTACGAGGGTGAGGTTGAGGAAGTAAGGACAAGGAAAGGACGACGAGGGTGGTCGGTGGTGAGGCGAGCTCTGGTGAGGGGTTGCAGGGCTCGAGCTCGATGAAGGCTGTGGGTGGTCGTTGCCAGGTTGCTCGGGAAGACGAAAGGAGAGGAAGGTGATGTGGAAGAGGTGAGAAAGGAGGCGAAGTCGATGAAACGAGACGAGGTCGAGGAAGGAGAAGGCGGCTAGGGTTCTCGTGGGGCGCTCGGAGTTTTGAAGAAGAGAAGAAGAAGGGATAGAAGGGAGGTGACGGTAGGGAAAACAGCGGTGATGGGACCTAAGTTTACCGCGAGAGGAGAGAGAGAGAGAAGCGCGAGAAGAGAGAGATAGGGAGAGAGCGAGAGGAGAGAAAGAGAGGGAAGAGAAAGAAAATTAACTTTTTCTGGATGAGAGAGGAAGTGAGAAAAGAGGAGGAGTTATGAGATTGAGGGAGAGAGAGATCTGTGGCTGTGAGAAGGAGAGAGAAGGAGAAAGAGAAAGGAGAGAGAGTTTGTGGGGGCCCGGTGAAATCAAAAAGGATTTTTGATTGGTTGTAGGAAGAATAAAGGGAGAGAGGAAAAATCTTTGTAGTTAAAGAAAAAATGTAAAAGATTTAGAATTTGTTTTAGAAAAATCTTTATGGACTGAAGAAGAAAAATATTTAGAAGTTAAATCTAAAATTCAAACAATTGAATTTTAGCGGGATGTAAAATAATTCAGAAAAGCGTCCGGGTCGGGTCCAAAAGTTCGGATTTGAAATAAGAAGATTATTAGCCAGTTTCAAAAAATTTAAAATAAAAGATTATATGACAGAAATGCATACCCCCAAGAACGGACGCACGAACGTGCGCGTAGCCATCCAAACACGTTCGTTTCACTGAATAAGACGAGAACACGATGCAAGGACGATACCACAGGGTTAGGGGTATCATGCAGGCCATGCAATGTATTTTAATAAATATTTTCTATGACCTAAAAATGTTATATGTAAAAGTGCGATGCCAGATGAAATTCCAGTAGGTACAAAACATGAGATGCGCGCGTCCATGCAACAAGTCAGGGCAATCTATAAATATAAATCAAACAAGTTCAAGCGAGCGGGTCGGGTCGAATGCAATGTAAAATGCAACTACCATTCGTAACCAAACATGATAAATCAAGAATAGACCATGGATAGGTAAATACGGAAACTGGAATTGGTATAAATGAACTTGGGTGTTACATTATACCCAACTACAAAAGAATTTCGTCCTCGAAATTTCAAGAACAAGAAAGGATAAACAAACAAGAAATTTCAAGAATAGATGTGGAAACTTCTACCGGACTTCATCTTCTCGTTCCCAAGTTGGCTCTCCATGTGAGCGATTACCCCAAGAAACAAGTATAAGAGGGATAACCATACTCTTAAGAACCTTTCCCTTCGATCCACAATCGTCATCGGTCGCTCCTCAAAAGTCAAATCTTCCCGTACAGTCAGTTCCGAATGATCCAACACATGTGTTTCATCTCTAACATACTTACGGAGTTGAGATACATGAGATACGTCATGAACATTCTCCAACGATTGCGGTGGTGCCAAACGATACGCCACTTCTCCAACATGCTCCAAAATCTCGAAAGGTCCAACAAATCGAGGACTAAACTTTTCTCGACTTCCGAAACGAATCACCCCTCTAGTCGGTGATACCTTCAAGAATACCAAATCACCCACGGCGAACTCTAGAGGTCTTCTCGACGTAACTGCCCAACTCTTTGTCGGCCTCGTGCTGCTTTAATATGATTCCAAAATCTATTAACCTTCTTACCTGTCTGCACAACCAAATCTAGTCTCAATAATCTTCGTTCACCAATATCGTCCCAACAAACGGTGAACGGCACTTGCGACCATATAAAGCCTCGAATGGAGCCATCTGAATAGTCGCCTGAAAACTGTTGTTATAAGAAAACTCCACTAAATGTAGATGATCCTCCCATGATCCCTTGAAGTCCAACATGTAAGCTCTCAACATGTCTTCAAGAGTTTGGATCGTTCTCTCCGACTGGCCATCTGTCTGAGGATGATAAGATGTACTAAACTTCAAACTAGTCGCCAAACTTTCCTATCAGTTCCTCCAAAAGTATGATAAGAAACGGTTGTCACGGTCGGTCACGATGCTCACCGGTACTCCGTGCAATCTTTCTATCTCCTGTATGTTCCGTTCTACCAAAACTTCTGTTGATTGATCATCTCGAAAAGAGATGAAATGTGCTGCCTTGGTCAATCCGTCGACAATCACCCAAACTGCATTGTTGCCCTTTGGACTCCGCCGTAAAGCCGTCACGAAATTCATGGTTATATGTTCCCACTTCCACTGAGGAATCGGAAGTGATTGCAATAAATCAGTAACCCTTTGATGTTCAGCCTTAACTTGCTGACACATCAAGCACTTTGCCACTAAGCGGGCAATCTCCCGTTTCCTGCCGTCCCACCAGAAATGCTGTCGTACATCTCGGTACATCTTCGTGCCTCCTGGATATACGGAATACGCGGAACTGTGTGCCTCCTTCATAACTTCTTCGCGAATATCTCCCCTTAGCCTACATAAACGGATACCATACCGTAACGAACCATCCTCATGAATCAATAAGTCCATTCGAAGTTCAGCTTCAACCGGTTCTCGAAACTTCCGCAATCTTGGGTGCTGCAATTGCACTACCCTACTATCCTCGATCAACGATGACTGTACTTGCAGCTGCATCAACTGTCCCGAAGAATGCGGTAGCACAACTTCCAAATCGAATCTCCGAAAGTCTTTAATAAGTGTCTTCTGTGTAGTCAACATCTGAATTGCTGGCAACCGACTGAGCGCATCCGGTACCATATTAACTTTTCCCGGATGGTACTTAAGGTCGAGATCGTAGTCAGCCATCAGCTCCAATCATCTATGCTGCCTCATACTAAGCTCCTTCTGTGTGAACACGTACTTTAGGCTTTTGTGATCGGTGAAACCTCGACCCTTTCGCCCAATAAGTAGTGTCTCCAAATCTTTAAAGTGAACATCCCAGCTGCTAGCTCCAAGTCAGAAGTTAGGAAATACTTCTCTTGAGTCTTCAACTGTCTCGTTGCGTATGCTATAGCCTTCCCATGCTGCATCAAAACACATCCCAAACCTTTCCCAGATGCGTCGCTGTGAATCACCAATTCTTCGGAACCGTCTGGTACGGTTAAAACAGGTGCGGTTATCAACCTCTGCTTCAACGCCTCAAAATTGACGCACACTTATCCGTCCACATAAATGGTACCTCCTTGCGCGTAAGCTTGGTCAAGGCTCTGCCAAACGAGCAACATTCCCCACGAACCTTCTGTAGTATCCTGTAAGCCCAAGAAAACTTCTGATTTCCACAACGTTCTTCGGAATCGGCCAATCTTGAACTGCTGCAATCTTTTTGGGATCAACGGCGATTCCATCTCCAGACACTACATGCCCCAAAAACTTCACTTCTTCACGCCAAAACTCGCACTTGCCCATCTTAGCATACAATCTTTCTTGCCTCAATGTCTGCAGTGCGATCTTCAAGTGTTATGCATGCTCTTCAATACTCCTTTGAGTAGACCAGGATATCATCAACGAATACCACTATAAACTGGTCCAAGAACGGTGAAAGATTCGGTTCATCAAGTCCATAAATATCACGGTGCATTCGTTACTCCGAAGGGCATCACTAAATACTCGTAATGTCCATACCGAGTCGGAACGCGGTCTTGAAAATATCTTCTGATTTAATTCGGACCTGATGATATCCGGATCGCAATTCCAGCTTCGAGAATACTCTCGCGCCACTAAGCTGCTCAAACAATTCGCCAATGCGAGGGATCAGGTACTTGATCTTAATAGTCACCCGGTTTAATTCTCGATAATCGATGCACATCCTCCTTGTGCCATCTTTCTTCTTTACTAGAAGAACCGGAGCTCTCCAAAGTGAGTTGCTGCTGCGAGTGCACTCCTTCTCTAGCAATTTGGCAACTTGCTTCTTGACTTCTTCTAACTCCACTGGTGCCATCGGGTAATACGCCTTTGAGATTGGCGCTGTATCGGGAACAAAATCAATCGCAAATTCCAAGTCTCACTTCGGCGGTAAACCTGATATATCTTCAAACACGTCCATGAAATCTCGAACAACAGCTGGCTCTTCTTCCTTAATAACTTCCATCGACATAAGAACATTGTTTGTCGGTCTAGCCCTAAACTCGACTGGCCCAACAGAACTGCTTCCTCCAGCAAAACAAGCTCCAGATGTCCGGGGATCTGGAGAATCACTTTCCTTTCCCTACAATCAATATGAGCGTGGAAAGTGCCGCGAAAATCCATTCCCAAGACAACAACCAACAAAGGGATGCACCAGAATTGAATAATTCCAATGCGGGAAAGATATGAACAAGTAGGATACCAAGATGACTTCATCCGAAGTCAAGATACTGAAGAGAATTAAGCACGGTAAGCATGATTCAAGCTGGCGGTACAACAAGAACTGGTAAGCAATGAAACCGAGAGAAGTAAGGTAATATAACAACCATGAAGCAAGGAAGTGAATTAAGACCAGGACTCCAAGTTACTCAAATAGAGTACCGCATTGTAACTATGCTGCAATTCATGGGTACAATTACATAACTCCACTCAAGTCGCCCAAATCCTAGTATCGGAATCAAGGAACAGGGAGAAACAATAGTGAACCAAAAAGGTTTCAAGTCGAGATGCAAGTGGTTTGCATATCGTCAAGGCGAAGGATAAAAGAAGGATATGATTCAAGAATTACGATAACAAGGTGGCAGGACATGTTCCTAAGCACGAGTATTCTGATTCATGTATTCGGTCCAATACCCAACTACAAAAGAATCAAACTCGATTAACCTATATCATATGGCTCTGATACCAAAAGAACCATGTCACGCCCCGCTTCCCAGAGTACGCTAAGATGGGCACATGACATAGCCAACCATGCTACCTGTGGATAAGAAAATCCCTCCACAGTCACATTACGGCTGTAGAGATATCAAGAACTGAAAAAAAAACTAAACTATCTAGTACATGTCCATGAGCCAGAATGAAAAGAGTCAAGAAATAATATAGTATGCGGAAGTGAAAGATCAAATAAACACCTGGAAAGTAAAACTGCATACCGACAGGAACTTCACCGCTCGGTCTAACAGCGGCAATACTCCTGATCAGTCTGCAACAAAGGTAGAAGAATCTGGGCCATGCAAAACCCAGACGTCAGCGCGTCATAACATCAACCAATAATATAAACAGGGGTAGCAACATATGCAAGTATGTGCATAAATGGTAAACAAGAATAACAGTGATACAAGTAAGGACAGTGGGGTAATGTGTAGTAAGTTATCTAAACTGGTCTAGTGGGTTAACTGCTCTCAAGTCTTTGAAATCAATTTAATAAATCATTGATATAACTTAATAGTATCCCATGCGTACCCGGGATCACGGTGAAGATTCTCGGGCTGAAACAGAGACATGTCGCTAGGCACTAAAGGAGACAGGTAAAGATGAATGATGTCCATGGAATCATCCCAAGGCTGGCCAAGCCTCTAAAAGGTAATGGATAACGATGGATGATGTCAGCAACATCATCCCAAGGGTGGCCCAGCCTCTAAAACTGATCGATAAAGGTAGCACTGTCGAGTTACAAGTCAGGTTTCATCACTGAATTCCCCATACCCCCAAGTTATATGTGTCCAAGTCATGTATTGAATAATCTAGAGCTAATGCCAACACAGGATCAGGCAGGTACAGGTTTGTCTGGATAGACAACAGGAACGGTCCGTAAGGACAACAGGTCAGGTTTGTTGGCACTAGACACAAGATCAGGTAACAGGTAAAGCCATGGTATATCAGGTCAAGTCAAATAATGTATAGAGGTGTCATGTCATGTCAAGAGTTGTATGGTACCATGTCGGGTCAAGTAATAGGCGCAACAAGTCATGTCAGGAAGCACAAGATGTCATGTGGGTGCTCATAATCAAACTAACATAAACAAGATTATAAATAACCAAGCATGGGTACTAATAGAATAATAAACTGGAACATTGAATATGATATACAACTAGGTACAGATTACATTATATTGATGCACGGTTATCATTTTGTGTTTAAGGGATAGTTTCAACATTACTTAACTACAGTATAACAATATGGATGTTAAATCAGGTTAATATGTACTAAATAATCTAAAGATGCAATTGAATGTAAATCAGGTTAGTTGTATGCAAACGGTCGTCCGACAAGGTATAAAATATAAAAGGGTACTATGGGTTATGCAAATAATTGTTATAAGATTTAAACATGAATGCGGGTACTATGTATAATAGAACTAAATACAAACTGGTATGTTTCGAGCCATGAATCTAAAATGATATAATGGGACGTCAACATGTTAAAATGGAATTCTGGTATTAAATGGAATCTACAGGTCTAACGTGCACTCTAATAGGTACATAGTAATTTAAATAGCATATATATTAGTTTAAATAGCATGTAGCAAGTTTCACTTTCCTGGACGGATCAAGAACGGGAATACGGAACGTCTCACGTCGGCGGAAAACGTCGCGATGCACGGGCGGTACACGGAACGGATCCACACCACGCACAGTGTGATCACACGGGTCAGGTACGCTCGCTGGGTCGTCGGGATCGTCGACGACAATCAACTCCGGCGATAAGAGAATGTGCAGGGCTCGGTTTGAGGGTTCAGGTGTGCATGTGTGCAAGATTCTTGGTGGCTGGAGTCGCTGGCAGAGGAAGCGAGGAAAGGAGAGGGTTGTGGAGTCGGCGACGCGGTCGTCGGAGCTCCGGCAGCTATGGTTCTCCAGTAAGGCAGCAGGGTTGTTTGGCTCGGTTTTAAGGAGTGCAGGTGAGGGTTAAGGGGAAAAGGGAAGAGGAGAGGAGACGAAGGCGAGGTGGTGGTGATGAAGAGGAGGTCGCCGGCGATGAGACGACGATGAGTTGGCGCAGGTTAGGGCGTAGGTGTGATGTAGGATGTAGGTGGAGGTGGTTGTGGTGCTCAGGAGAAGAGTAATGTGTAGAGGTGAGTACAAAGGTGAGGTTGAGAAAGTAAGGACGAGGAAAGGACAACGAGGATGGTAGGTGGCGAGGTGAGCTCTAGTGAGGGGTTGCAGGGCTCGAGTTCGGTGAAGGCTGTGGGTGGTCGTTGCCAGGTTGCTCGGGAAGATGAAAGGAGAGGAAGGTGATGTGGAAGAAGTGAGAAAGGAGGCGAAGTCGATGAAACGAGACGAGGTCGAGGAAAGGTCGAGGAAGAAGAAGGCGGCTAGGGTTCTCGTAGGGCGCTCGGGGTTTTGAAGAAGAGAAGAAGAAGGGATAGAAGGGAGGTGACGGAAGGGAAAACAGCGGTGGCGGGACCTAAGTCTACCGTAAGAGGAGAGAGAGAGAGAGACACGAGAAGAGAGAGATAGGGAAAGAGCGAGAGGAGAGAGAGGGAGGAGAGAGAAAATTAACTTTTTCTGAATGAGAGAGGAAGAGAGAAAAGAGGAGGAGTTATGAGATGGGGAGAGAGAGAGATCTGTGGCTGTGAGAAGAAGAGAGAAGCAGAAAGGGAAAGGAGAGAGAGTTTGTGTGGGCCCGGTGAAATCAAAAAGGATTTTTGATTGGTTGTAGGGAGAATAAAGGGAGAGAGGAAAAATCTTTGTAGTTAAAGAAAAAATGTAAAAGATTTAGAATTTGTTTTAGAAAAATCTTTATGGACTGAGGAAGAAAAATATTTAGAAGTTAAATCTAAAATTCAAACAATTGAATTTTAGCGTCCGGGTCGGGTCCAAAAGTTCGGATTTGAAATAAGAATATTATTAGCTAGTTTCAAAAAATTTAAAATAAAAGATTATATGACAGAAATGCATACCCCCAAGAATGGACGCACGAACGTGCGCGTAGCCATCCAAACACGTTCGTTTCACTGAACAGGATAAAAACACGATGCAAGGACGCTACCACAGGGTTAGGGGTATCATGCATGCCATGCAATGTATTTTAATAAATATTTTTTGTGACTTAAAAATGTTATATGTAAACATGCGATGCCAGATGAAATGCCAGTAGGTACAAAACATGAGATGCACGCGTCCATGCAACTAGTCAGGGTAACCTATAAATATAAATCAAACAAGTTCAAGTGAGCGGGTCGGGTCGAATGCAATGTAAAATGCAACTATCATTCGTACCCAAACACGATAAATCAAGAATAGACCATGGATAAGTAAATACGAAAATTGGAATTGGTATAAATGAACTCGGGTGTTACAGTGACCTTAGTTTTAGGATTTGCTTGTGCATTTTGTGATTTGTCAAGTCAACCCTCAAGTCCGACTTTCAAAGAAAAACAATCCAACTAGAGCTTAAATCTTTCCACCCTCCTTCATCTTTTCACCTTCTAATAATGGGCAACCCAAATAAAAGAACTCTTGCCGAGTTTTGCTATCCAGAACCAGATATTTCTTGTTATCTTATTGGCTTTGGTATACCATCCGACTCTACCATATCTTTAAGAGATCGGATAGAGCAAACGGAAAGAAACAGTTGGCCACCTCACTCCAGATCCTGTCAACCGCATCCAAATTCTACATCTTCTTATGTTGATAATCCGAGTGAAGGAACTCCTATATAGTGAGGGCTAACGGCCAAAATTTCAATCCAGTCAAACCGTTAGGACAACAAACACCACCACTTTCTAAAGAAGATTTTCATACTCGATTTGTGGCGTATATGATATATATTGAAAATCGCCAACCAACCAACCAACCAATATCAATATTCTTCTTATCACAATATTGACCCTACTCCTACCTAATTTTCATAACCATTCAATTCATATCAATCTTACCCGACTTTTACACCTTCTCTAGACAGTCCTTCTAATCAGTCATTTGGAAGTTTTACTTATCCACAAGAATTTCAATCTTATGCTGAAACCCTTTATCGACCCATGTCTAGTCTTGAACGGACTGTGGAAGAATATGTGGTAGCGTCGCGCTGAACCAGAGAGGAATTGAAAGAGTGCACTTCCATTCTCAATAAACAAAACGAACGAGCAACTAGTTTCAAACCAGCTCAGAATTTTCCAACGTATGATATGGCCATAGGACAAATTGAGAATTTGGGTAGTGAGAGAGAGCGGTACACCCTTCCAAATCAAACCTCCCCATCCCAAATTGAAATCCACAACTCCAGTTTCACAGATCTATCGAGTACACCAAATGATTCACCAATCGAATATAGAATGTCTGATGAGTTGTGTGACTTTGTAGTGTTTGATTTACCTAATTGTGAAGGATCCATTTCAAGTGAAGCCACACCTAACCCTTGTGATCTCTACACCTCCACTCTAGAACCACAATTGATTGAAAACCCTATTTTTGATGAGGTGTCTGAGACTTGTAAGCTTCACTTGATTGAGGATATTGATGTTGGGGATACATTGAATGATGAACCCGAAATTTTGGATGAGATTTTCCCACCAACTCATCAAGTCATTTCACTCCTGTGTGGTCATCATCTCGAGCCTCTAACTATTCTTCCTGAACCACATATGTGTCTTGAAATTGATGATAAATGTATAACCGAAAGGCAGAACTAAATTCAGCATTCATTTTCTACATCTGGTTCAGCAATACTCGACACACCAATTTGTTTACCCATTTCATCTCCCACTTTCTCTGGTTCTTCTTCTAATCAACCTTTACATTTAGCGAGTGTTGATAAATCATAAACCGGTATTTTGAGTTCGATAATTCTAGAAAAACAACTTGATTTAGATACTTTTGAGAATGAGGTAGATAAACTTTTTGAGTTTCCTACCTCCATAATTTTTGACAAATCAAGTGTGTTGAATTCTGGCACAACACTTATTAACATTGAAACGTTCAATCGGACCATCGATGAAAGTTTCGAAGATATTTTCGCCGACAAACTTGCATTCCTAAATGACACGGATTTTATGATTAATCAACCTCCACCTGAAGAAGTTGAACCACCACCAGTTCTTCTTATCCCATATGAGAATGTGACCATTCTTTCCATTTCTAATCATCCACATTCTCGTTTCCGTTCACCATTATTATTTCGTCTCTATCAGCCGAGACGTAAACCATACTGCCTCCTATCTCCCCACTTCTTTAAATCTATGATTTTCCACCAACCAGTACGTTACATCGATAAAATTTTTGAATGGTTGGTGTTGACTTTTGGTCTTTGTAAGGCTTTACTTTGACCAATAACTTTAACCTCCCAATAATTTTAATTACTTAATACTATTTTACTTAAGTTTGGGGGGGAATATTTTGGCTCTTGAAAGAATTTTTTTTATAAAATTGTGAGCTGAAAATAAGTTTAGGGAGAATTTTACTTTCACCATTTCATGTCCCTGTTACTAACTTTTCCTCCCAAGTCTACAGTTTTTTTAAGTTTAACAGATGACATTAGTGAGGACACTACTGTAAGCAGGTTTGAGGGAGGTTTGTGCTTATTCACGCATTACTTTTCATTATACTGTATATAAAAAAAAGAAAAAAATTTGATAATGAAAGTTTGAAAGTGAAAATTTACATATGAAAGATAGGAATAGTTTAAGAAAAGCAAGAAAGTTAGATATTTTATTTCACGAAACTAGTAATAAGTAGTTATGAGCTGTTGTCCCAAGGGTTAGTAAGATAAAGGAAATTACTAAACTAAGGATAAAATTAAGTCTGAAAAATAGTCCTTATTCTTAACGCCAAACATTTGAACGTTGATACCCTACTATACGTACTTACACACATCTTGAAACTTGGGATAGTACAGGATACCTTGAAATGCTCTTGTCTAAAAGCCTTAGTATGAAAAAAAGTATAAATGATGAAGGAAAAAAAAATGAACACTGATTTTGTAATTACCAAGGAAGCATAAAAAAAATATAGCGAGGGTGCTTTATCATCTAGTGCCTTAGACCAACTGGTTTAGAAGCCACTGCTACACCTTAGGTGTTGCGAAAACAAGGAATTACGCCTAAATACGCAAGCACATTTTGAAATCGGTCGGTTAGTACCTCAAGAAGTATTAACGGTCGCATGAAGAATGTAAGAGCAATTTTATCGAAAATATTCACCAACTATAAAATACTTTAGAAGATGGACAAGAGTATGATAGCTTGAATTGAATTCTCTATGTGTAAGGATGTCTTTTACACACACGTAGGGGTATATGATCAATATTTGGAAGAAAGATAGGGAGGAAGACTAAAGGCGATGTTTTATTAAGAGATGATGTGATTTCTAACATATTTTCACGACCATTAAGATAAGGCTCATACTAACCGAAAAGCTGGTATTGTTGGAAACTCTTATTTTCAAGTTCTTTCTTTTATAAGTTCTTATCTTTATATGTAACTTTCACCAACTTTTATTATAGGATTTTATGGGTGTAATCCGCTGAAAACCCTCAGGAGACAACACTTCTCCTACTAGGGACACTTAGAGATTTGACGGCTTGTTGCACGTGCTTAGTGCAATCGTGTTGCCTACGAAAGTGTGCTACTTAGGTTTTTATTTTTCTTTTTCTCATTCTCTTGAATAACTAGTTTGCTCGGGACGATCAAAGTTAAGTTTGGGGGTATTTGTTTAGTCGAAAATATTGTGCATTTGATATAACATTTTCCTTACTATTTTTATATAATAAAAAGGGTTTATTATAAATATGGCACATATGAGGATTTATCGGTAAAAATACTATTTTCATATGTTTATATATTATAATTAATATTATGAAGGAAAATGTAAGCATATAATATCTATATAATATTTAGTCCATTTAAATATGCTTACCTAATCAAATATCTTTGACCAATTCTTCTAAAACTATAATATCATGTCAAATGGTTAAGATAATATCTCAATAAAAACAAAATTCTATTAACATTATTTATTGAGTTATTGTGCAGAAATTATATCAGGACTAAAATCAAGGAAATCCGAGTTGGCGAGATCAAATCTGCCGAAATCTTAAAGTAAATCGAAGAAATCAATTCTGGCAGAGAGTTAGAGAAGATTTTCAGATTCTAGATATCAAAATAGTCTACATATGTCACCAGAAGAGGCCACAAGATTTTTTATGCGAAGACTCCTCTACCCTACCGCGGATCCGCGGTCAAACCCACCTAATGGCCGTGGTTCCACTGCAATATTGAGGATTTAGGGCTCTGGATTTTCTGGTTGGGATCCTAACAACTAGTTACCATATTAGGAAACTAGGGTTCTGACTCTGTGACTATAAATAAGGACCGAGGGCCTCTTGGAAAAATTATCAAACTGACACGATCACGAAGTCCACGACGGCTCAAGAATCCTGGTTAATCATCGACAGTTCATCTACCTCCTTAAGAAGAGATCGAGAAGCAAACTAGGGTTTTGTAATCATTTTCTAAAGGAACAAAGTGTACTTGATCTTGCTGATTAATAAAGGTAGTTTTATTCTATTGCATTTTATTTTCTTCATGATTTCTATCTTTTCTTTTTCCAACATGCACGAGTAATCTCCGCTTGTTAGGGTTCGTAGGATTATGGTAGATTAATGGATGGTGAAGATCCTTAAACTCTTTTCACGTCCTATAAAGTTTATAAACTTTATCAAAATAATAGTTAACATCCTAATCGGGCGCGCTATCAATTCATTGATATTCACGACCACGATTAGAGATTAGATTAACAATTGTTTTGGTAAAAGCTAGACATGAACGGAGATCCATGTCAAGGTAGGGGTTAAGAGTGGGAACCCTTTTTCCCTCCAGAAACCCTAATCTACATGCATCATTGTCGATATAGTTTTAAATCTATTAAAGAATAAAAGGAGTAATCTTTAACTAATCATCCATGACTACTAAATCTTAACGAACCCTACAAGCCCCCTTCTAATATAAAACCTACATTCATAATTAATCTAGATTTATATTCTACATCCGTGTTTAACGTATATCTAGAAACTATTTCCACTATTCATTATTCTTCCTCTTTTCCTAATCAATGTTAGTTATATGTATGCCCTAGAGGCCATTGTTGTACATGTGATGTATATTATAATGGATGCTTGGATATATATAGAGAGGACTTTCTTGCTCGATATGATAGTATGCTATTTGGATTCCTTTTGTCTTAACATGTTGACTTGTATTTGTTTACTGTCTTGCTCTCACATGGTGATAAAGCCCTTAGGATATGTACTCGACTACTGGGACTATGATGAGATCGTACTAGTGGGGCCAGGGTAGTCGACGAGTACATCCTATAACTGTTCCTAGTCGAGGGTGTATCGAGACAGGGCATCGATACACCGGAGTAGACTAGCGTATACGCATCTTGACCCATATGATGGGCGATGGATGATCTCATATCCATCGGTTTTTTGACATCAAAGATGGTGTACGGGTGCTCAGTGGAGACTGGGTACACTGAATAGACTCGCCGAGAACTCCCAGATGGTATTATACCTCACGTCAGATGGCAGTTCTCCGGTGACACTGGTACAGGTTAGTTTATAGACCCGAGATCGTCATAGAGTCTTGTATGATTCCCACTGTGCTTTGATTTCCACCTTAGCACGTCCAAGAGGGCGTGCAAAACGGTGGCTTTTGGGTACAGTCCCGAATCACATGGAGGCAATGAGCGATAATAGGGGATTCGTCTCTCCCGGTGTAGGGAGTTGATGTTGTGCTGTGTTCGATTGGCTATAACTGGAAGTCCCTGGCCAGGGCTGATATGGAGTGCTACTGGTAAGTGTTATCAGTAGTTTCTCGACCTATTATGAGCCTCACATCGACACGACTTATCGGTTACTGAGGTCTGACGTTTACCACCCCTAGACTAGATATGCGACATATCAGACGAAGAGACCGGACTGTACGATAACTGATTGGATTCACAGGAGAATGTATAGGCTTGCTTGTTGATCTTCTGATCACTCAATACCTGGGTGGCTGTTACGTTTAGCTGACCGCTTGCAGCTTGTGGGTGTTTGATATGATCATTACCTGCTACCGGCGTATTGACGATTCTTTAGAGTCCTACACAGAGGTTTCTTGACTCAGGTAAAACGGAGTAGGAGCACATATGTGATATGTGCAGAACCGAGAATAATACGATATGAGATACCGTATTCTATTCTCGCGAAATATGATAAAGTCGGGTCATCGGATCAAGTGTTGATTCGATGAATCGGTACATGTTATATTAGTCGGTTATATTTGATATAACCGGATTGTCGGATCAAGTGTTGAATCGATAATTTAATGTATAATTATATATGTGATATATTACATTACATTATCTAATATTAGCTCGCTTTATTGATTCATTTTATCACTGGATAATACATTGATATATATGCGATATATGTTAATTGTATTATTTTCTTTTGTTACAAAAATATATTATATATGTGATATATAATATTGTAACAAGTTATGATTACAAATGCAACATGATTTTTGGAGATTAAACATGGTTAGGGTTTGATTTGGGTTAGCTTTTTCATGAAGCTTCTAGAAGCTTTATTTTTGTTTTAAGCAAAGATATTTTCTGTTGATATTTTAAAGATATTATTTAACCCAAACCAAACCCTTAACACTAGTCAATTCTCTACATGAGTTAATACTTGATATTATTAACTCAAGGTTGTTTTGTAACCATAGTAACAATTGTAAGTCCATGTCACGCACCCCACAAATTTGCGGGAAGGTGGAATATATAAAAAATGATTATCAAAGCTTCGTAACACGGACTTGAGCGCATGAATCGTTTCTAAACCGTTACTAACTAACTACGAGAGGTTTAACTACTCGGATTCGAACCTCACGTTACTTGTCCTTCGGGTCTTCATCGTTGTCCTCCACTCCTTGTAGGCTCTTTGGAACATCGGCACCTCAATGGCCTCCTCGAGTCAAAGACGATCCACCCGAGAGCTCCTACTCCAAGCTTGATCTCTAACTTGAGATAACTAGGTTTCTTTAGTTGCTAATCAAAGTGACCTAGGTGATATAGAGTGAGGTTATGGATTAATTAGTTTATCTAATTCTTGATCTCAACACATGAGAGGGGAGGATTAGGGTTTCAAGAAAGAGTGAGCTTGAGGAGAGAGAAGGTGGGCATAAGAATGATATTGAAAAATGAACTCATTTGAATATATCAACCATAATAATTTATCAAATAAATAATTCAAATGATTAATCATCATGATTGATTCATTCACCTTGTGTGATTCATCTCATGAGTAATTAGCTAATAAATGCATCATTTAACTCCATGGATGAATCACACAAATGAGTCATTAAAGAAATAAATGCTTATGCCACCTTAACCCCCAAGTCACCATGGTTCTAGAAGCTTCCCGGAAAATTACGAGAACGCCACTCCAATCCGTGAAAACACGGAAAAACTTTAGACTGTATAAATCCAATAACCCGATACTAGAATCTGGCTTAAACCAAAGCCGGCTAGTAAAAACTATCCGAACGTTGTACGTGCGTTTAAACGCGTATGCGTCCGAACCCTTGTCGTAAAACCATACGACCTCTATATCGTTTTGCCTGGAGCAGGGAAACTCTCTGTGTGGGACTCTAAAGACTCGACACTACGCTGGCAGTGGGTTTAACCACAGACCGCAAGCGGCACTAGCTGTACGTAACGGTCTCCAAGTAGATGTCGATAAGAAGGCCGATGAGGAAACCCATCTGAACTCTTACTGAGCATGTCCGTGACAATATCCGCGCAGTCCGTTCTGTTCGTCTAAGAGTATCGCATGTATGGTCTAGGGAGGTGGAGAACGTCAGACCTCTAATAACCATACAAGTCGTGCCGGTATGGCTCAAGACCATTCGAGAATCTACTGATCGGTCCACCAGTAATTCTCCATCAGCCCTGGCCAGGGACTTATGGTAATGACCAACCGGTCATAGTGCGATATCAACTCCCTATACCGGGAGAGACGAATCCCTAACAGTCGCTCACTGCCTCCATGTGGCTCGGGACTGTACCCAACTAAAACCTGTTTGCACGACTCCTTTGAGCCGTGGTAGGGTAGTAATCAAAGCACAGTGGGAACTCACACGAGACAAATGACGACCTTAAGTCAACAGACTATCTGCACACATGTCACCTGAGAACTGCTATCTGACATTAGGTATAATACCATCCAGTCAGTTCTCCTGTGAGTCCTGTCCGGTGTACCCGTAACACAACGAGCACCTGTATACTATCTCCAGTACGACGTACTGATAGCTGTGGGATAGACCATCTCCCCAACTGGGATGAGAATCGCACACACTAGTCTACTCCGGAGTATCGATGCCCTGTCTCGATAATCTTACGACTAGGGACAAGTATAGGATGTTGCTTATAGACTACCCAGCCCCCACTAGTGTGACTGCCATCACAACGCTGGTAATCAAGCAAAGATCCTATAGGCTCTACTAATATGTATAAGTGATACGTTACAAGAAATATATGCACATATTAAAGTAGACACAAACCAAGTAGCATACTACCATGTTTAGCAAGACTGTTATATAACTGTGAATATCCTAAGCTTCTATTAAGTAATATACAACCTAGTATGATACAATAATGGCCCCTAGGGCATATACACTAACAACAATTTCATTATTCATCACAAAAGGTTTCATATTCTTCTTCCTCCTTGAAAAGCTTTCTAGCTTTTGGTTTTGTGATGAATTAGTGTGAGAATTTGAAAATAAAAGAGAGCTAAATTCCTGCTTCATCATCCTCATCTATTCTAGCCACTTAGATTAGGGTGTTCACTTCTCTAATACTTGATTAGAGAAGTGAGAGCTTAAGTTAAAGATTCTTCAAGGTAGATCATCTTTGAAAAGGAAGACTTCAAGCAAGCATGGATCGTTCGGCTTGTGAAGACTCTCTTGAGTCCGGCTACTACTCGGAGCTTATGAAGTAAAGGAGAGAACTACAAAGGTTGTAATCCCTCTCTCTTAGATGTAAAGTTGTTTACATTTTTTGTTAACCCTAATAATCTAGCAAAGATCCTCGCTTTAGGACGACCCGTACTCATCTTGGTCTAGCTACACGCGACACCGTTATTGATTGCGGTTAACTACTACACACACTTTAGAAAACAATCAGTTCCGCAGCGGCATTACAGGGAACTTGATGCACTCGATACGTACGGCATGCAAGAGCTGCAGACCTTCTACGTCCCTCATAGGCGAAGAGGTGAAAAGGCGATCTTCTTCTACCAATCTACGGAGACTAAAGTGGAAAAAGAAGTCTGGCAGTGTGCCAAACTTGCGCTTGACAAGCTTCAACCAATCCGTCTGCCCAGATATTACGCAGAGGGATTGAAAAGGCTATTAAGATGCCAAGGCGTACCCTTCAAACAAACTGCTCGATAAACCCAGTTCTACAACAAGATTTGGGACGTTCTCGGGACTTAGCGAAAGATGCCCAACGGGAGGATGGAGACGACTGGGCTTGGATATGTTCGGTCCAAGAAACGGGAGCGATTCCATGGCTGTCATGTTATAAATAACCCCGGTGGAGGAGGGAATGCTTTTCCAGATAACGCTGATATTAAACCAGAGCGAGATCCCACCGTAAAAATGCCAAGTCCGTCATTCGAAGAACAAATTGACAAGCTAATAAGGCAAGAGGGTCAAAAGGTCCGCGATGACCACAGCCGTGAAATGGCCATTTACAAGAAAGCCAGGACGCAGCATCTTACTCAGCAGTCTGCGGAAAGAGAAGACTATGATGCCCTTCACCCTCGGCCTGCTGTGCACTCCCGTGGCAAGAAAAAGGCCCGACGCAAATGCAACAACAAGGTGAAGAACGAGAATGGCATTCGAAAACAGCGAAACGGATCCAAGAAGCCACTCAATTGAGAAAGAGTCGGCCGGAATCCATATTTTATGAAGAAGATGGGTCGGAAATATTCTTTCCCTCAAGAAAAGACAAGAAAAATATTCAACCTTGTCATTAAACATCAAATGATGACGCTCCCGGAGTCTCGGCACCCTAAACAAATAAATGAGGTCTATCACGCGACTTATTGCTCCTATCACCGAGTAATAGGACATCCTCTTAAAGACTACTTCACCTTCAAAGACTAGGTCGAGGACCAGTATCAGCAAGGCAGGTTTGCCCAATCCGACAGTTGGAGGGTAACCCCACCACGAAGGCATGAGCCAAAGCAACATATATTGCGAGGGTAAGTCCAGATCAACATCGAGCTTGGAAACGAACCCGTACCTGCCACGTGATAACATTCTCAAAGTAGAGGGAGCACAAAAATATGGACGACCTCTCCCAGTACTTCGCAGATGAGGATGAGGACGAGGTGATCTCAGAATTTCCACCGGTGCCAAAAGACTAGAAGATGGGATACACACCACGGCGGACAATCTAAGGAAAATTGACTTAAGGACGGAAAACAATCCAAGGCCAACGTTCGTCAGTGAGCTGCTGTCTAAAAAGCAAGTGGCCACACTAAAGAACGCGCTTATGCAATATAAAGACTGCTTCGCATGAAACTATTCCGAGATGCAGGGACTAGATCCAGAAATAGCGGTGCATAAACTAGCTATTTCGCCAGACGTTAAGCCAGTCAAGCAAGCGCTAAGGGGAATGCGGCTCGAACTTGAGATGGGTATCAATGCCGAAGTCAAGAAACTAATTGACTCTAGCTTCATCCAATAAGTTTAATATCCTGACTGGATTGCCAACATTGTTCCAGTGATGAAGAAAAATGGAACAGTGCGCATCTGTGTGGACTTTCGGGACCTCAACAAAGCTTGTCCGAAGGATGACTTCCCAGTACCTGTTACTGAGCTGATGATCGATAATACATTCACTCACGAGGTCTTCTCCTTCATGGATATATCTTCAGGCTACAATCAAATAAAAATGCATCCTGAAGACCAAAAGCACACCGCCTTTCGGACTCCGCTAGGCATATTCTGCTATAAGGTGATGCCTTTCGGTCTGAAGAACGCTGGCGCTACCTACCAGAGGGGCATGACAAAGATCTTCGATGACCTCATACATGAGATTGTCGAATGCTATATTGACGACCTTGTGGTGAAAATCAAATCGTACGAAGAGCACTGGGAACATCTGAACATAGTGTTCCAGCGTCTTCGAAAGTATAATCTGAAGATGAATCCTCTCAAATGCGTGTTTAGAGTCTCCTCAGGCAAATTCCTAGGATTCATCATACGACATCGAGGCATCGAAATAGACCCATCAAATATCAAAGCAATTATGGAAATGCACACGCCAAGAACTCTCAAACAATTGCGGTCTCTCTAAGAAAAGCTCGCGTATATTCGGCAGTTCATAGCCAACCTTTCCGGAAAATGCCGCCCCTACAGCCATCTAATGAAGAAGGGGACCCCGATCGTTTGGGATCATAAATGAAAAAGTGCATTGGATGAAATTAAGCAATAGCTACAGAACCCGCCGGTACTAACCACTCCGGTTAAGGGAAAGCCCCTTATCCTGTACACAACGGCCCTTGAAGGTTCTCTCGGCATGCTATGGACACATGAGAATGATCAGGGAAAGGAGAAAGCTCTCTACTACTTGAGTCGAGTTCTCCTGGGGGCAGAAAAATAACTACTCCCCTATCGAAAAGCATTGTCTGGCACTGATCTTCGCAGCAACGAAGCTCAGACATTATGCCTTGGCACATGAGGTCTATCTCATATCAAAGGTGGACCCTCTCAAATATTTGATGCCAAGAGCAATACTAACAGGAAGGCTTGCCAAATGGGCCCTCCTCTTGATGGAGTTCTCGATAACGTATCGACCCCTCAAGGCAGTCAAAGGCCAGGACATCGCCGACTTTCTCGCTGAGCATCTGATACTAGCCGACTATCCCTTAAATTGCAAATTGCCAGACAAACACGCGTTCGAAACAATCGAAGGAGAGAAGGAAGGAAATAATGCCGGATGGGAACTATACTTCGACGGAGCATCTTCCTTGAAGAAGAAAAAGCAAAGCACCCCCATAATCAAAGCTGGGGTGGGCCTTATCTTTGTGACTCCGCAGGGAGGGATAATACGTTTTGCCATTTCCTTAACAAAACCAAGGACAAACAACGAGGCTGAATATGAAGCTGATAGTGGATCTTGAGATTGCTGTCGACATGGGAATAAAAGATCTCCTCGTATATGGAGATTCCCAGCTGGTCGTTAGCCAAGTAAATGGCAACTATCAGACGTATAAACCGGAGTTGGTAAAATATAGCGAAAGAGTGCAGCAACTGCTAACCTAAGTTCCCTCCTACATCCTGGAAAGCATACCGCGAGCGGAAAATAGCAAGGCGGATGCGTTAGCCAAGCTCGCTAAAGAACTGGCCGACGAAAACCTCGATGACGTAAGGATCATTGTGCAAACCCGCCGGATTCTCGCGTCGGCAGAAATATCTCCAGAGTTGTCTGAAAGAAAGGAAGCGACCGAACAGGAAGCCTTCCTATTAGAGGATGAGGAAAAGGCGAAAGATTGGAGAGAAGTCTTCATAGACTACTTTAAATCCCATGGAACGCCAGAAAGCGCATTTCAGGACATCAGCTCATGAAACGAGCTCTGTCTTTTGCCTTCGTCGGTGACTCTATATAAGAGATCGTTTGACAGTTTGTGGCTAAGGTGCTTGGGACCAGAAAAAGCAAGAAGGGCCATCCACGAGACTTACGACGGACTCTGCGGTTCCCATCAGGCCGGGCCAATGATGAAGCTGAAGATCAAGAGAATGGGATACTACTGGCCCACGATGATTCTGGATTTCCTTGAATATGCGAAGCAGTGTCATTCATGCCAAATTGACGGGGACTTCATTCACCAACATCCAAATCCGCTACACCCAACTGTGGCCAGCTAGCCGTTCGAAATATGGGGAACCGATATAATCGGGCCTATCGAACCAGTATCATCCAAAAGATATCGGTTCATACTGGCAACAACTGATTACTTCTCTAAGTGGGAAGAGGCAATACCGCTAAAAGAAGTGAAGACGGAGAACATCCTCCATTTCTTCAGAACACGTCATTTGCAGGTTCGGCACTCCACGACGGATAATCTCGGATAATGGGCCGGACTACAGAAGCCATAAGATCAGCCGCTTCGCGCAGCAGCATAATATAGATTGGAGATACTCTTCATTCTATAATCCCCGAGCTAACGGTCTAGCTGAGGCTTTCATCAAGACCTTGATGAAGAACATAAAGAAAACGGTGTCCAGAAACTGAAAGGACTGGCACGAGAGACTGCATGAAGCTCTCTGGGTGTGTCAAACCACGTTCAAAATGGCTACGAATACAACACCATACGCGTTGGTATTCGGCATGGAAGCAGTACTTCTCTTGGAGATAGAACTACCCTCTCTACGAGTGGCAGTTCGACATGAGCTGACAGATGAAGAAAATTCCCATCTTCGGCTTGAGGAGCTCGACGCCCTCGATGAAACTCGTCTCAGGGCGCAGCAAAACCTGGAAGCTTACAAAGCAAGAATGACGCGCTCATACGAAAGACTAACCAGACGAAGAACATTCTGCCAAGGCAAACTCATGCTAGTCGTGAAAAGACCTATGATCCCCAACCGTGCAAAGCGGGGGAAATTCGAGCCGAACTATGAGGTCCGTACATTATAGACAAGGCGTACCAAGGTGGGGCCTACTTGCTCATGGATATGCATGGCGAAAGACACTTCCAGCCAATAAATGACCAATTCCTTAAGAATTACTATGCTTGAAAAGTCACGCTCAGGTTAAGGATAGATAGCGACGCTCGTATCTGCTCGCTGTCTTCCTGAGCCAAGACTCTATAAGTAGTATCCGGCAAAACTTCACCTCGAAGCTGGCCCTGCACCGAGATATCCCTAAACTAACAATGGACCGTAATGTCCTTAAACTAAATTCGTCGTCTCAAACACGGCGATAGTGGAATTCAAGTCCACAAGTCCCAACGGCGAGGACTGCAACTCAAGTCCCGCCGACTGCACAGCTACCCTGGTAGCGAGTCCTCCATAAGTTCCATCGGCGAACAGAGGGGTAAAAAAACGGTATGTCCATAAGTGAAATGGGCACAGATGAAAACCCGAAAGGACGCCGTGAGTAAAAACAGCAGGGCTATCGGCGATCTTGTGAAAACCTGAAAGGGCGCATTTTCGTTGTTAAAAAAACCCGTACGGGTCAATAAGCGAAATGGGCACGGATGAAAACCCGAAAGGGTGCCGTGAGTAAAAACAGCAGGGCTGCCGGCAAGGTTGTGAAAATCCGAAAGGGCGCAATCTCGTAAAATTTTCACTTACGAGATCCTCTCGAATCGTAAGAAGAACTCCCCCTTTGAGAGCTCCACGAGACTTGGATAATCAGTTTCAAATGGTCCTCATGGCTCATAGGATTCAAAGCCTTAAGCTACAAGGACCTGGACCTGTTCTTAGGCCGTCATACTTCCCAAGATACCCTACAGGCTGTACAATGCTGGCCCTTGTATACAATCCACGGGCACAAATAAACGTTTCCCCCACCAAGTCCCACCAATGACAAGGAATGTCCTCATGTGGTGAACGACACTTATAAGTCCTCTCGACTTGTAAAAAGAAAACACTCTTGTAAGATCATTACGACTTGCAAGAGAAAATATCACTTAGGAGTCCTCACGACTTCTAGAGAAAACCTACACCTATGGGATCCTCTTGACTCGTAGGGAGAAAACCCTTTATGATACCCTTATGGCTCATAAAGTCAAAAGCCTTAGTCGACAGGATCCTAACCCTGTCTACTAAGCCACCTTTGTTCAAATCAGCAAAGGCAAATGATGATTCGCTCCTGGCAATATTCCAGTGGTAGAGATGCTGATGCCTGAACAGATGTCAATTTTTAAGTCCTTTCACGACAAATGATGATTCGCTCCTGGAAATATTCCAGTCGCAGCGGTGTTGATTCCAAGATTGGTATCAGATTTCAAGTTCCATACTCACAACAAAAATCAGCGAGCAAAAAATTCATATGAAATAGCCGAAATGATGGGGCAACTCGCAATAAAAATCAGCAAGCAAAATATATGCATATAAAAACAGCTGAAATGCTTGGGCAACTCGCAATAAAAAACAGCGACTAAAAAGAAAAGAATAGTCGAAATGATTGAGCACCGTGATAAAAAAAAGGCTGAAATGATTGGGCAATCGCGACTTTCGTGATATAAAAAGCTGAAATGATAGAGCATCGAGGGAAGAAATTAAAAAAATGAATGAAACTTTTTCCCTGCAGGTGAGTCCACATCGACCCCTGTATATAATCCATGGGCACAAACGATAAGGGAACCACATTTTCCCACCAGGCTCCATCAGAAGAAGAGCCAGGTCTCGACGGCAACATCTATGGCCTAAAGATCAACAATGGTGCTTCTTCTCACTCCAACAGGATGCAGATGCAATGACAACAAAACGAAGCCATGACAAAGTCCCTAGTTCCAAATCTCGACGGTTCACAGACAACCTAGAGATCAACAACGGCGTTTCTTCTCACTCCAACAGGATGCAGACGCGACGTCAACAAGCGATCCCAGGGTTAACAAAACGGAGCCATGGAAGAGTCCCTAGTTCCAAATCTCGACGGTGCATAGACAACCTAGAGACCACCTCGACATTCGTCTCATTAAAGCAGACGCAACGTCAACAAAGCGGAGCCACAGCAAAGTCCCTAGTTCCAAGCCTCGACGGTTCACAAACAACCTAGAAATCACCTCGACATTCGTCTCATTACAGCTGATGCGGTGTCAGCAAAGGAAGCAAATGCCAAATTGCTAGCTTCAGGGTTGTAACGTTTTAGAAATCGTTTAGGTGAATTTTCCGTTAATAGGTAAAATAAATTAAGTTTTCCGTAAAAACCAGAAGTGATCATTTTTCAGTATAGACTTAACTGCACCTAGTTTGACTAGAAAATTTCTAATTGCGGTATTTAGTTAGTCACTTGAAAATTTTAGTTCACTTTAATATTTTTCCTTAATTAAAATATTATAATAAGTTTTTAATTATGCACTTAATTAGTGGTAATTACATTTTGGATTGGGTTAATTGTGCTAATGTGAATCCATGCTAACTTAATCACAAGATTAAGCATTAAACCATCTTTGTAAAATATCCTAGATAATATCTAGATATTTGTTGAGTTTAAAGGAATTTTTATTTAAAAGATTAAGAGGTGGCATGGATGTGAGAGATATTAATGAGCTTTAAATGATGTTTTAGACTAGAAATTTCCACACAATTCCTTAACCTTCATCTTTTTCCTACCTTGGCCGAGCCCCTCCTGCTGCCCCATCTTTTTGTTCACCCCATTTGCACTTCCAAAAGCTCAAATAAATCATCAGAAATCATCAAATAATCCCACAAACTCAAATACAAATCCATACCCATTATTCTTTAGCTTGACCAAGCTTGGATCTTCATGAAAATTAGCATTTTGGAGGCTATCTTGGAAAATCTTTTGCAAGTTTGTGAATCAAGTTTTGAGATATAAATCCTAACCCTAAGCTTTAGTTGTTGTTTAAATATTTTAAGCTATCTTATTAGATGTTTAAGTGTGGCTTTAAATTGCATGTTTAGAAATTCAAGAAAAGATTATGAAGATCAAGTTAGGGTTTTGATTATTATAAGGGTTAATTGAGTTGTTTTAACATGGAAAACTTAATCTAGTTATGAGATTGTTAATTGTTATTTTCTTAATTGTCTAATTAAGCTTGATTGCAAACTAGCTTTTGCTAAATCTTATATGGCTGAGATTAAAATTGTAGTAAAGGTTTGTGTGGCTTAAAAGGTAATGATTGTGATCGCCAGAATTGTTTAAACTTCTAGATTTGAGCTAAAATGATTAAAATATGCTTACTAGGTTTTCGGATAAATTAGGCGTGGGTTTCATTTAACGTTGCGATATTATATATATTATCTTCCACGATATATATTGTGTTGTGAATGCGCGATTGGTACGATCAGGGTCTAGGCTTGGTGGATATGTCGTTTTGTGTTCCTAGCTAAGGTTGTGCCGATATCGTACGCGTTTTGTGCATAAGTGCACAGTGTGTATATCTTGTGGACGTTATCCTTGCGTTTTGTTGTCTTTGTGTCGGCGCATGATATTTAGTCTTATGTGTTGTGTTTGTGAAATTTTAGGATCGCGAGCATGGACTTCGGACGCTGCAAAGAAAGTGAAGCAGGTGGTCGGATTTACTTAGCTCAAGGTCATCGGTGAGTAGATTTAACATCTACAGGGGAATCGCCCATATGACGTTATGCATCTGGGCTAAATTCAATGACATGATTATTAGTTATAAGTATATGTACATAGAGATTGTGCATGAACTTCATTGCATATTATCACTTGTTGTGCCTGGATTTGTACCCATTGGACACTGCACTATTATTGACGGTTCATGTCGCACAAGCACTAATTGTATGCTACACTCACACCGTCGGTAATGTGCCATGACACGCACAACCCCTATACATACGTGATATTGTATTGGTTAGGGACATTGAGACATAGATTCTTATTCCATTGTGCATATGAGATATAGCTAACACATATACATACGTGATATTGTATTGGTTAGGGACATTGAGACATAGATTCTTATTCCATTGTGCATATGAGATATAGCTAACACATATACATATGTGATATTGTATTGGTTAGGGACATTAAGACATAGATTCTTATTCTATTGTGCATATGAGATATAGCTAACACATATACATACGTGAAATTGTATTGGTTAGGGACAATTAAGACATTGATTCTTATTCCTTTGCGCATATGAAAGGTAGTATACTTGCATACTTACATGCTTACACATATGCCTTGCTATGCCTACATGCTTACACATATACCTATATGGTATTATATCATTATTGATAGGTATATACCCATATCTTTCTATAGCTACATGTACATCATGCATACATACTTACATGTACACCCATATATCTTGCTATAGATACATGTTCACCTTTATATGATGTTGCATTTGACTTTGGAGAAATTTGGAAACCGCATGATATATTAAATAACTTGATACATTTAAATAGCGGTTTTTCCTTGATATGCTCATATTACTGTTTTATGTTACATATATTATATTTCATGAATTTACGCATTTGAGATATTGATTCCATATTATATTTTCTGGATTTGAGGACCGTGGTATTTCATGAAATTATGTATTGTTTGAAAAACCTGGTTTCTCTTGATATGATATTTGGATGTGTCTACCATGAGATTCTCGGTTCTGAGACTTGTGTTAGAAACCCGATGCGAGGAGTGGACGAGGCCATATGCGGGTACATGGTGGGGCCCGGAGGTACCCCGGGGTAAGAAGACTCGTATTTTAGGCGGTGAGCCCGAAGCAGGGGAGTACTACCTTACCGATGATATTATTTGGTTTCGGCGGATATCTGGGGGATACTGACCGGAGTTTTGTATGGACATGCTATGTGGATTGCGAGTGTTGGACACTCAGGTTCCATGAGATGTACAGACATGACATTAGGGCCAGTCCTGGTGACGGCACCTGGGAGATGAATATTTACGTGTCGATACTGGACACTGATTTTCATGATGTTTTCGGGTGTCGATGTTGGACACTCAGGTTTCATGAGACTTACAGAATATGAGGGCCGATCTGAGGATGCAGTGCCTGAGCAATTGGGATTTGGATGTGTCGTTGGCGGACACTAGTTTCTCCACGATGAGGATTCCGTGTTGATGATATGTTTTTCCCTATACTCAGCATTATTGATATGTATTGCTTCATGTTTTTAGTAGTACCTGATAGAGTATCTTTTATGATTATTGCATATACATATTGCCATATTATACTATCAGTTGCATGTGATAGATTATCGCAGTACGTGCATACCTGCGATTACCTGCATGATGTTATTTACTATTCACAAGTTGGAAACCCACACCCGTTGCGCCACAGTGTTTTGTAGGTTGTCCCTCAAAGAGTAGCAAGGGCAGGGCTTTTTCTTATCGTATCATCTTTTGCTGCGGATACCACTACGGCTGACTGTGAGCAGTCTTGCTATAGGTGGGTTTTGCGGTTATCCGATGATGTTCATTGTATATCTCGTTGTATCTAGTACTCTCCATCTACTACTTCATGTATTGGCTTAGAGACAAGATGTGAGGACAATATTGTATATTATTTTATGACTTGGGTGTCGTGCTCGTGTGAGCCGGCCTTTTATGCAGCTTTATCATTTATGCTGTTTTCACTTTATATCGTCCATTTTCTTCGCTACGGTGTCGTATATCTGTTGTGGTGGTTATTTCCGCCTTTGGGCATGGATTTTCTCCCGTTGGGGATGCTTTATTTATATCTTTTGTTTGTACCCTTTTTGGGGATAGTTTTTACAAAGGAGGTGCTGCCAAATTTTAAAGAAAATAAATTTTGACTTTAAAGAATTTTACTTGAGATTCCCAAAAGCTTTTAACAATGTTCTTATCACTTACTACTTTTGATGGTTTAGATTGCTGGGTTTTCGGCTTACTTAAATTGTGTTACGCCTATAGACGTTACATGGTTTAAGGGCCGTCACATGCTAAATTTCGGGTCGTGACAAAGTTGGTATCAGAGCGCTAGATTTTACTATTCGGAGTGTAGGATGACCTTGGTATGATGGAGTAGGTAGCTTAAGCAGAGTGATGTAGCGTGTGTATATCCACGGCATACTTACGACACGGTACTCCGCCTAAGTGACCTTAGTACTTATTGCTTGAAATTCCTTCCATGATTATATACATCCTTATGATTCAATTTCCATGTTCTTATTGAATCTTGTTCCATTTCTAGCCATTATGCCGCCGAAGACTACGAAGGCTCAGAGAGAGGCAGCGAGAGCCGAGGTCAGAGGTGACTCGTTTGATACGAGGACTGACTAGGACGGTACGCTCGCTGTACAGGAGAAGATTGATCCGCCTTCGATAAATCATATTTCTAGGCTTGAGGCAGAGATGCAGGATTTGTGCCAGATGATGGGATCGTTGGTTGAGCCCAGTCGAGCGCAACGACGGGAGGTTGCCACCCCTGTTACCCAGTTATTTCTAGCTGTCAGCACACAACATTGTGTCACGTATACCACAGCAATGGACGCAGCCCTACTAGATGAGGAGCGTCTTTCCGAGACTTTGGAAGTTCCGGAACCGAGGAGGACTCGTATAGGTGTATCAGCTCAGAGACAGATGTTTATACGCCGCGACAGATTTCGTTCAGGTCACGAGAGTAGCAGAGGCTTGGGACGAGGTCATTTGTTTAGCTTTTATCCCCAGGAGGGTCAGCAACCATCGTATGGATGCTTCCGGTGCGGGAGTTTCCATCACCTCGTCAGAAATTGTTCCATGGTACGCCAGAGGAGAGCAGTCGTACCATATGTTACCCTACCACCTTCACCTTAGGGATAGTTGCCTTTTGCGCCTGTTGTTGATCCGCGTCAGAATTATGTTCAGAGAGGTCATGGTCTCGGAGTGTTTGTTCAGAGAGAACAGGATGGCAGAAGAGGAGGACAGCCTATTGCAGGTAGAGAACAAGCACGAGCTTTTGTTTTGATTCATCGAGACGCGCGGGCGTCCAATGCAGAGTTTTCAGGTATTCTTTTCGTATATTCCTTTGATGCGCATGTTTGTTTAATTTGGGATCTATGCACTTGTTTGCTCTACACACTTCGTGCCGAGGTTGGGCCGAGAGTTGTGTTTGCTAGATCATCCGTTTGTTGTGTTTACTCCTGTCAGCAATTCTTTTATTACTCGACACGTGTTTCAGTCATGTGCCAATCGGATAGGAGATAGAGATTCGTCCGTCGATTTGATCCTTCTAGATATGTTGGACTTTGAAGTTCTCCTAGGCATGGAATGGTTAGCTACGTGCTATGCGTTTTTGGACTGCCGTGAGAAGACATTCAGGGTTTTTTTTCCCGGAGAGTCAGTTCCTGTTATGTAGGGGGACCGTGGTGCCGCCCCTCACAGCTTGATTTCAGCCTTTTACGCTAGTCGGCTTTTGAGGAGAGGATGTCGAGAATTCTTGGCTTTCATTCGTGATACCGGAGCCACAGTAGATTCGTTGGACCGGGTTCCTATCGTGCGAGAGTTTTCCGACGTTGTTCCAGATGAGCCGGCAGAGCTTAGGGAGCTTAAGGATCAGCTGCGAGAGTTGTTTGTTGGGGGACTTGTACGTCCAAGTGTTTCGCTTTGGGGAGCTCCTGTTCTGTTCGTCAAGAAGAAGGATGGCAGTTGAGGTTGTGTATTGATTGATCGTCAAGTGAACCGAGTTACGGTGCAGAATAGGTATCATTTACCTCGCATTGACGATTTTTTTGATCATCTCCAGGGTGCGGGACATTTTTCTAAGTTTGTTTTGGGATCAGGTCATCATTAGTTGCGGGTTCGGAACGATGACATTCCGAAGACTGCTTTTTGTACGCGCTACGGGCATTATGAGTTTTTGGTAGTGTCGTTGAACTCACCATTGCCCTAGCAGCATTCATGGATGTGATGAACAAGATTTTTCAGGCTATTCCTCGACCAGTTTATTATTGTGTTATTGATGTCATTCTGGTCTATTTCCAAGAGTCGAGAGGAACATGAGCAGCACTTGAGGATGGCTTTGCATACTTTGAGAGAGCACCGGCTGTTTACTAAATTCTCGAAGTGTTCCTTCTGGCTTGATTGTGTTGACTTCCTAGGTCATGTGGTTACGGAAGACGGTATTCGTATGGACCCAAGAAAGAACGAGGCCGTACAGCTTTGGCCCAGACTTGTATCAGTGACAGAGGTTCTCAGCTTTTGGGCTTAGCCGGTTTTTACCGCAGTTTCGTGCAAGATTTCTTGTGTATCACTGAACCGTTGACCGGACTGATCAGGAAGGGGGTTTCTTTCTTAGACTGAGGCATGCGAGTGGAGTTTTCAGCAGTTAAAGATTCGGTTGACGACTGCACCTGTTCTATCTTTGCCTTCTGGATCGAGCAACTTTGTCGTTTACTATGATGTTTCGCGAGTGGGGCTCGATTGTGTATTGATGCAGCATGATAGAGTTATCGCTTATGCTTCCCGACAGTTGAAGAAGCACGAGCAGGATTATCCCACTCATGATCTTGAGATGGCCGCGATGGTCTTGCGCTGAAGATTTAGAGGCACTACTTGTACGGAGAGTCGTGTCAGATTTTCACAGACCACCAGAGCTTAATCTTCCAGCAACGGGATCTGAGTTTGAGACAACGCCATTGGATGGAGCTTATGAAGGATTATGATTGTGAGAACTTTTATTGCCCGGGGCAAACCGATTGTGGTAACTAATGCTTTGAGTCGTAGGCCCGGGGTTAGCTTGTCCCAGATGAGCGCAGTTCAGAGACAGTCTTCTGCAGATTTACAGTTCTTGTGCGACAGCTGAGTACAGTTTAAGTTCACCTCCACTGGGGGACAGCTTGCTCATATCCGTGCCCGTCCACTTCTATTTAATCGTTTTTGTAAGGCACAGCCCGCCGATGCTTGTTTGTCTGAGATTCTTAAGCATGTTCGGCAGGGTAAAGATTCGGAGTTCTAGATTTATGAACAGGGTGTGCTACGTTTAGGGACTCATTGGTGTGTACCTGATACTGATGGGTAGAGACGCGAGGTCCCAGAGCAGGCACATCAGTCAGCTTTCAGTGTTCACCCAAGTGCCACTAAGATGTAACGTGAATTGAGAGATAGTTATGGGTGGGCAGGGATGAAGAGTAAAGTTTCGGATTTCGTTTTGAAGTGCTTGACTTGTCAGCGAGCTAAGGTTGAGCATTTGAGTCCGGTAAGACAATTACAATCTTTAACCGTTCCGGAGTGGGAATGGGAGCAGATCTTCATGAATTTTGTTGTGGGTCTACCCAGGTCTAGTCAAGGGTATGAATCCATTTGGGTGATTGTTGACCGGTTATGCTCAGTATGCTCAGTTTGTTCAGTTGTTCTTCGATAAGTTGTGCATTTGCACGGAGTTCCTTCATGCATTGTATCCAATAGAGGCACCCAGTTCATTAGCTGTCTTTGACAGAAGCTTCAGGAAGCCTTGGGTACCTGGTTGAGCTTTAGCACCGCTTTCCATCCGTAGGCTAATTGTCAGTCAGAGCGGACTATACAGACTCTGGAGGATATGCTTCGTGTGTGCGTGCTTAAGTTTGTTGGCAGTTGAGATCGTCACTTGCCATTGAAAGAATTCTCTACAATAACAGTTATCAGGAGACGATTCAGATGGCAACATTTTTAGGCTTGTATGGTAGATTGTGTCGATCGTCAGTGTGTTTAATTGACTCCGCGAGAGCAGGATTTTTGAACCCCAGCTAGTCAAGAGACTTCGAGGATGATCTGGTTGATTCAGGACATGATGAGAGTAGCCCAGTGCAGACAAGAGTCTTATGCCGACTGTCGTTGTCTCAGACTTGAGTTCGCAGTGGGAGATCTTCTATTCCTACGGATTTTTCCGATGAAATGGCGTGTTAAGTTTTGAGAAGCTTAGTCCCAGATTGTAGGTCCTTTTGAGATCCATGAAGCGAGTTAGTTCCGTTGCCTATCGTTTGGCACTTCCACCCAGATTTCCGGATGTTCACCCTGTATTTCCTTGTGTCGATACTTCGCAATTACCTTCATGACCCATCTCACATGATTTAGCACCAGACCATTCAATTAGGACGCGATCTTTCATTCACCGGTAGTCGATAGTTATAGTGGATTGGCAGGTGGAAAAACTTCGGTCAAAGGTCTTGCCATCTGTGAAGGTTCTTTGGCGTCGCCCGTCTAGTGAGAAGATCACCTGGGAGGCTGCGAGCGAGATGCGGAAGAATTTCCCTCATCTCTTCGAAGGTACGCGTAGATAAAATTTTAAATTCGGGGACCGAATTTCTTTAAGAAGGGAAGATTGTAAAATTTTAGAAATCGTTTAGGTGAATTTTCCGTTAATAGGTAAAATAAATTGTGTTTTCCGTAAAAACCTAGAAGTGATCATTTTTCAGTATAGACTTAACTGCACCTAGTTTGACTAGGAAATTTCTAGTTGCGGTATTTAGTTAGTCACGTGAAAATTTTAGTTCACTTTAATATTTTTCCTTAATTAAAATATTATTATAAGCTTTTAATTATACACTTAATTAGTGGTAATTACATTTTGAATTGGGTTAATTATACTAATGTGAATCCATGCTAACTTAATCACAAGATTAAGTATTAAACCATCTTTGCAAAATATCCTAGATAATATCTAGATATTTATTGAGTTTAAAGAAATTTTTATTTAAAAGATTAAGAGATGTCATGGATGGGAGAGGTATTAATGAGCTTTAAATGATGTTTTAGACTAGAAATTTCCACACAATTCCTTAACCTTCATCTTTTTCCTACCTTGGCCGAGCCCCCCCTGCTGCCCCATCTTTTCCTTCACCCCATTTGCACTTCTAAAAGCTCAAATAAATCATCAAAAATTATCAAATAATCCCACAAACTCAAATACAAATCCATACCCATTATTCTTTAGCTTAACCAAGCTTGGATCTTCATAAAAGTTAGCATTTTGGAGGCTATCTTGGAAAATCTTTTGCAAGTTTGTGAATCAAGTTTTGAGGTATAAATCCTAACCCTAATTTTTAGTTGTTGTTTAAATACTTTATACTAGCATATTATATATTTAAGTATGGCTTTAAATTGCATGTTTAGAAATTCAAGAAAAGATTATGAAGATCAAGTTAGGGTTTTGATTATTGTAAGGGTCAATTGAGTTGTTTTGACATGGAAAACTTAATCTAGTTGTGAGATTGTTAATTGTTATTTTCCTAATTGTCTAATTAAGCTTGATTGCAAACTAGCTTTTACTAAATCTTATATGGGTGAGATTAAAATTGTAGTAAAGGTTTGTGTGGCTTAATCAAGCTTTTAGGTGATTATTGTGATTGCTAGAATTGTTTAAACTTCTAGATTTGAGCTAAAATGATTAAAATATGCTTACTAGGTTTTCGGATAAATTAGGCGTGGGTTTCATTTGACGTTGCGATATTATATATATTATCTTCTACGATATATATTGTGTTATGAATGAGCGATCGGTACGATCAGGATCTAGGCTTGGTGGATATGTCGTTTTGCGTTCCTCGCTAACGTTGTGCCGATGTCGTACGCGTTTTGTGCACTAAGTGCACAATGTGTATATCTTGTAGACGTTGTCCTTGTGTTTCGTTGTCTTTTTGTCGGCGCATGATATTTAGTCTTATGTGTTGTGTTTGTGAAATTTTAGAATCGCGAGCAGGGACTTCGGACGCTGCGAAGAAAGAGAAGCAGGTGGTCGTATTTACTTAGCTCGAGGTTATCGGTGAGTAGATTTAACATCTACAGGGGAATCACCCGCATGGCGTTATGCGTCTGGGATAGATTCAATAACATGATTATTAGTTATAAGTATATGTACATAGAGATTGTGCATGAACTTCATTGTATATTATCACTTGTTATGCCTAGACTTGTACCCATTGGACACTGCGCTATTATTGACGGTTCATGTCGCATGAAAAATAATTGTATGCTACACTCACACCGTCGGTAATTTGCCATGCCACGTACAACCCCTATACATACGTGATATTGTATTGTTTAGGGACATTAAGACGTAGATTCTTATTCCATTGTGCATATGAGATATATCTATCACATATACATACGTGATATTGTATTGGTTAAGGACATTGAGACATAGATTCTTATTCCATTGTGCATATGAGATATAGCTAACACATATACATATGTGATATTATATTGGTTAGGGACAATTGAGACATTGATTCTTATTTCTTTGCGCATATGAAAGGTAGTATACTTGCATACCTACATGCTTACACATATTCCTTGCTACGCCTACATGCTTACACATATACATATATGGTATTACATCATTATTGATAGGTATATACCCATATCTTGCTATTAAATAACTTGATACATTTAAATAGCGGTTTTTCCTTGATATGCTTATATTACTGTTTCATGTTGCATATATTATATTTCATAGATTTACGTATTTGAGATATGGATTTCGTATGATGTTTTCTGGATTTGAGGACCGTGGTATTTCATGAAATTAAGCATTGTTTGAAAAACCCGGTTTCTCTTGATATGATATTTTGATGCGTCCACCATGAGATTTCTCGGTTCTGAGACTTGTGTTAAAAACCTAATGTGAAGAGTGGACGAGGCCGTATGCGGGTGCACGGTGGGGCCCAGAGGTACCCCGGGGTAAGAAGACTCGTATTGTAGGCGGTGAGCCCGAGGCAGCAGAGTACTACCTTACCGGTGATATTATTTGGTTTCGACGGATATCTGAGGGATACCGACCGGAGTTTTGTACGGACATGCTATGTAGATTTCGAGTGTTGGACACTCAGGTTCCATGAGATGTACAGACATGACATCAGGGCCGGTCCTGGTGACGGCGCCTGAGAGATGAGTATTTACATGTCGATGCTGGACACTAGTTTTCATGGTGTTTTCGGGTGTCGATATTGGACATTCAGGTTCCATGAGACTTACAGGATATGAGGGCCGATCTGAGAATATGGAGCCTGAGGTATTGAGATTTGGATGTGTCGTTGATGGACACTAGTTTCTCCATGATGAGAACTCCGTGTTGATGATATGTTTTACCCCATACTCAGTATTTATTGATATGTATTGCTTCATGTTTTTAGTAGTACCTGATAGAGTACCTTTCATGATTATTGCATATACATATTGACATATTATACTATCAGTTGCATGTGATAGATTCTCGTTGTACGTGCATACCTGCGATTACATGCATGATGTTATTTACTATTCAAGAGTTGGCAACTCACCCCCGTTGTGCCACAGTGTTTTTCAGGTTGTCCCTCAAAGAGTAGTAGAGGCAGGGATTCTTCTTATCGTATCATCTTTTGCAGCGGATACCGTTATGGCTGACTGTGAGCAGTTTTGCTATAGGTGGGTTTTGCGGTTATCCGATGATACTCATTGTATATCTCATTGTATCTAGTACTCTCCATCTACTACTTCATGTATTGACTTAAAGACGAGATGTGAGGACGATATTGTATATTATTTTGTGACTTGGGTGTCGTGCTCGTGTGAGCCGACCTTTTATGCAGCTTTATCTTTTATACTGTTTTCACTTTATATCGTTCATTTTCTTCACTACGGTATCGTATATCTTTTGTGGTGATTGTTTCCGCCTTAGGACGTGGATTTGCTCCCGTTGGGGATGCTTTATTTATATCTTTTGTTTGCACCCTTTTTGGGGCTAGTTTTTACGAAGGAGGTGCTGCCAAATTTTAAAGAAAGTAAATTTGGACTTTAAAGAATTTTACTTAAGATTCGCAAAAGTTTTTAACAATGTTCTTATCACTTACTACTTTTGATGGTTTAGATTGCTGAGTTTTCGGCTTACTTAAATTGTGTTACGCCTGTAGACGTTACATGGTTTAAGGGCCGTCACGTGCCAAATTTCGGGTCGTAACAAGGGTCTTGACGGCAACTTAAATAAAACCTGAAAAACTATCGGAGATCATCCCACACTAGCGCGGAGTGGTTATGACTCATCAGGGCTCCCAAACTGAGCCTAACCTTAAGTAAAAAGCATTATAGAAAATTCCTAACGTTTGCTCTTCCGATGGTAATATGACCTAAGGAGATTACTTGAAGACGTCTTGTCTAGCCTTCGAAGGGATCAGAGACACGAAAACCGCGGGGCTACTCGAATAGCAGCGTAAAGTTTGCATATCGGGGAATGCATCAGCCAACGCGACCGTATGACAAACAAAACCCTAGTACGACAGACCCTAACGGACTTCTGTCTTAAAGACCAGGGGTTAACTGCAACGTTAAGACAAGTTTTCCTACGAGACCTGTTAGTTATGTATATGCCCTAGAGACCATTATTGTACATATGATGTATATTATAGTGGATGCTTTGATATATATAGAGAAGATTTTCTTGCTCGATATGATAATATGCTATCTGGTTACACTTTGTCTTAACATGTTGACTTGTATTATGTTATTGTCTTGTCTCACATGTTGATAAAGCCCTTAGGATGTGTACTTGACTACTAGGACTATGATGGAGATCATACTAGTGGGGCCTGGGTAGTCCACAAGTACATCCTATAATTGTTCCTAGTCGAGGGTGTATTAAGACAGGGCACCGATACTCCAGAGTAGACTAGCGTATACGCTTCTTGGCCCATATAATGGGCAATGGATGATCTCACATCCATTGGTGTTTGACATCAAAGATGGTATACGGATGCTCAGTGAAGACTGGGTATACTGAACGGACTCGCCGAGAACTCCTGGATGGTATTATACCTATCGTCAGGTAGCAGTTCTTTGGTGACACTGATACAGGTTAGTCTGTAGACCTGAGATCGTCATAGAGTCTTGTATGATTCCCACTGTGCATTGATTTCCACCTTACCACGTTCAAGAAGAAGTGCAAAACGGTGGCTTTTGGGTACAGTCCCGAATCACATGGAGGCAATGAGCGATAGGAGGGGTTTCATCTCTCCCGGTATTGAGAGTTGATGTTGCGCTGTGCTTGATTGTCCATAACAGGAAATCCCTGGTCAGGGTTGCTGAGATTTACTGATAAGTGTTATCAGTAGTTTCTTGCACCGTTATGGACCTCACATCGGCATGACTTATCAAGGGTCTGACGTTTATGAAAGGTTCCTAGGCACCCTATAGAGGTCTCACAAGGCATCGAACATGCCAAATTTAAAAATTATGGTGCCGAGAAACCCTAGTTAACGGATCGTCGCTAGAATTCTAGGCGAAATATAAATCTAGTTAACAAATTAACTAAAGGTCGGAAACTACAACCTTTGTAGATCCGGATTTCCACCTCCACGGCTCCGCAACGAAGTCTTCTCGCTATACATCATGAATCCTAGACTCCTCCGTCGGCTTCATCGGGAAAACGTGCGGAATAGGTCGTCGGCTTCGTGTCAAAGACGATCTACGTCGAGGTTGCACAAACTCAAGCTCCGACTTCACAAACTTGTGAAACTTATGAAGTAAACACCCAAAACAACTTGGCAAGAGGTAGAGGGTGAAGAAATAGGAGATGGGTTCACTTTAGATTTGGAATTTTCTCACTAAAACTCAAGTTGCCATTGATGTAGCAAGCTTGAAGAAGAAGAAGAAGATGAGCTCAAGAAAAGAATATGATAAGTCTTATGATAAAAATAAATTTAAATCAAATACTTATCATAACTTGAACTAGGGTTAAGTGTAGAGAATTAACCATGGTCACTTGGATGGGTTAGGGTTAAGCATGAAGATAAGGATGGTTGCTAAAGTCAAAGCTTCATGAAGCTTCAACAAATGACAAAGAAAGCCACCATTCTCATCTTATTCTTTTCCAAATAAATAAATAAACAAATAAATAAATAAATGAATATGCAAAACCCTAATTATCAAATTAACCATGGATTAATTCTATATACTTAACTAAATGATCAAGTATCATCAAACATGATACAAAAATGTGCACTAAAGCATATCACATATACAATGTGCATCAAGTGAGAAAAAACCGTTTAAAGTGAACCAATACTAGTTAATGCAATACAATATATCAAATATATAATTATGCATTAAATCATTAAATCAACATTTGATTCAATGATCCGGTCATGTCGCACATGACCGACTAGAATGTAATGTATCGATTTATCGAATCAATGATTCGATAACTAGGTCATATCGAATATAACCAATCGAAACATATATCGCGAGAATGAAATGCGGTATCACATACACGCATTATTCTCGGTCCTGCACATATCTCATATGCGCTCCTATTTCGTTTCGCTTGAACCAGGAAACCTCTGTGTAGGACTCTAAAGACTCGTCAATACGCCGGTAGCAGATGATGATCATATCAAGCACCCACAAGCCGCAAGCGGTCTGCTAAACGTAACGGCCACCCGGGTATTGAGCGATCAGAAGATCGACGAGCTAGCCCGCTCACACTCCTGCGAATCCGACCAGTAACACTTACCGTACAGTCCGGTCTCTTCGTCAGATACGTCGCATATCAAGTCTAGGGGTGGTAAACGTCAGACCCCAATAACCCGATAAGTCGTGCCGATATGAGGCTCGTAACGGGTCGAGAAACTACTGGTAACACTTACCAGCAAATCTCTGATCAGCCCTGGCCAGGGACTTCCCTGTTACGGCCAATCGAGCACAGCGCAACATCAACTCCCAATACCGGGAGAGACGAAACCCCTCCTATCGCTCATTGCCTCCATGTGACTCGGGACTGTACCCAAAGACCACCGTTTTTCACGCCCTCATAGACGTGGTAAGGTGGAGATCAAAGCACAGTGGGAATCACACAAGACTCTATGACGATCTCGGGTCTACAGACTAACCTGTACAAGTGTCACCTGAGAACTGCCATCTGACGTGAGCTATAATACCATCTGGGAGTTCTCGGCGAGTCCGTCCAGTGTACTCAGTCTCCACTGAGCACCCGTATACCATCTCTGATGTCAAACACCAATGGATATGGGATCATCCATCGCCCATCACATGGGTCGAGAAGCGTATACGCTAGTCTACTCTGGTATATCGATGCCCCGTCTCGATACACCCACGACTAAGGACCTTGAAGGATGTACTTATGGACTACCATGTCCCCACTAGTATGATCTGCATCATAGTCCAGGTAGTCAAGTACAAATCCTAAGGGCTTTACCAACATGTAACTATAAGACAGTATAAAGAGACTAGTGTACATGTTAAGATAAATAGCAACCAGATAGCATACTATCATGTCGAGCAAGAAAGTCATCTCTATATATGTCCAAGCATCCAATATAATATACATCATCTGTACAATACTGGCCTTTAGGGCATACATACAACTAACAATCTCCCACTTGCGCTAGGGCCAGCTGCTGTAGTATCTCATACCGAGCATCCCGAAGAGTCTCTCAAACTGTATCTGAGGAATGGCCTTCGTGAGTGGATCCGCCGTGTTGTTCTTCGTGTCAACTCTCCTGACCTCGATCTCCCGGCGATCAACTATCTCCCGGATCAGGTGATAGCGCCTCAGAATATGCCTGGATCGCTGATGGGACCTGGGTTCCTTGGCCAAAGCCACCGCTCCATTGTTATCGCAATACAAAGGTATTGGATGCTCAATGGATGGAACCATTCCAAGTTCAGTAATGAACTTCTTGACCCAGACAGCTTCTTTAGCAGCATCGTTGGCAGCGATGTATTCAGCCTCCATCGTCGAGTCTGCCACGGTTTCCTGCTTGGAACTCTTCCAGCTAACCGCCCCTCCGTAAAGGGTAAAGACAAAACCCGACTGCGACTTAGAGTCGTCCTTATCACTCTGGAAGCTGGAATCGGTAAAGGACTCCACTTGGAGTTCTCCGTTACCATACACCAAGAACATATCTCTAGTCTTTCGTAAGTACTTGAGAATGCTCTTCACAGCTGTCCAGTGACTCTCTCCAGGATCAGCTTGATACCTGCTCACTACACTTAGTGAGTATGCTACATCGGGTCTGGTACATAGCATCGCATACATGATAGAGCCTACTGCCGAAGCATAGGGTATCCCTTGCATGCAAGCTCTCTCCAAATCAGTCTTGGGAGACATCTCTTTGGAGAGAGTGACTCCAGAGATCGTGGGCATGTTCCCACACTTGGACTCTTCCATACTAAACCTTTTTAGTATGGTGTCAATGTACCTGGATTGGGACAATTCCAAAATCCGTTTGGATCTATCTCTATAGATCCTGATCCCCAATATGCAGGAGGCATCACCAAGATCTTTCATTAAGAATCTTTGTGATAAGAAGAGCTTGACCGATTGCAGCATAGGAATATCATTTCCTATCAAGAGTATGTCGTCCACGTACAATACGAGGAAGACAACCTTACTCTCTGCTACCTTCTTGTAGATACATGGTTCATCTGGATTTTTGACGAAATCAAACTCTTTGATAACGACGTCAAAGCAGATGTTCCAACTCCGCGATGCTTGCTTTAATCCATAAATGGATTTAAGCAGCTTGCACACCTTCCCGCTGCTCCCACTGTCTACGAAGCCCTCTGGCTGAGTCATGTACACGCACTCTTCTAAATCACCATTTAGAAAGGCGGTCTTAACATCCATTTGCCAGATTTCGTAGTCATGAAAGGCAGCAATGGCAAGCATGATTCGGATGGATTTAAGCATAGCCACTGGAGAAAAGGTTTCTTCATAGTCCACACCTGGTCTTTGACGAAAACCCTTTGCTACAAGTCTAGCTTTGAAAGTCTCCACTTTCCCATCTACACCAAATTTCTTCTTGAAGATCCATTTTCTCCCAATGAGTTTTACCCCTTCAGGAGCAACTTCCAAAGTCCATACTTTGTTGGTGTACATGGAATCCATCTCGGACTGCATAGCATCCAGCCATTTCACTGAGTCCCCGCTCGTGATGGCCTGCTCGAAGCTAGTTGGGTCATCATCCTGCATGATGCAATCCTCACTACCACCATCAATGAGAAAACCATAGTATCTCTCAGGTGGACGAGAAACCCTACTAGATCGGCGGAGAGGCTGGGGTACGTCGGGCACCACTGAATCCTCTGGTTCTTCTAAATTGTCAGTTGCAGTTTGTGGTGCTGGAACCTCTTCCAGCTCTACCTCTTTGCCATTAATTTCTTTTGTAAGAAATTCCCTTTCAAAAAAGGTGGCATGTTGAGCAACAAACACTCTTTGTTCCTCAGCTTGGTAGAAAAAATATCCTTGAGAATTCTTAGGATATCCCACAAACTTGCAAAGGACTGATCGTGCCTCGAGTTTGTCCGGATTTTGCTTTTTGACATAGGCCGGACAACCCCATATCTTAATTCGCTTAAAATATGGTCTCTTCCCACTCCATATCTCATATGGTGTGGTAGGTACAGATTTAGACGGAACCAGATTCAATAGGTATATGGCTGTCTCAAGCGCATACCCCCAAAAGGAAATAGGTAACTCAGCATTACTCATCATTGAACGCACCATATCTAATAGGGTGCGATTCCTTCGTTCCGATACACCGTTGTGCTGTGGTGTATAAGGAGGAGTAAGCTGAGAGAGAATCCCATTCTCTTTTAGATAATCCAGGAATTCACTGCTTAAGTATTCACCTCCTCGATCAGATCGAAGAACCTTAATACTTTTGCCCGTTTGGTTCTCTACCTCGTGCTTATATTCTTTGAATTTCTCAAAAGCTTCAGACTTGTGTTTCAACAGGAACACATGCCCGTATCTAGAGAGATCGTCAGTGAATGTAATGAAGTAGGAAGAACCATTTCTGGCGTGTGTAGACATTGGACCGCATACATCACTATGCACCAGTCCCAAGAGTTCAGTAACTCTTTCTCCGTGTCCTTTAAACGGAGTTTTGGTCATTTTTCCTTTGAGACATGAATGGCAAGTGTCATAAGATGATAATTCGAATGAATTCAAATATCCGTTCTTATGCAACTTAGCTAGTCGTGTCTCATTGATATGGCCAAGTCTACAGTGCCACAAGAAGGATTCGTTCATTTCTGAGCTTTTCCTTTTGTGTGTGTTTTGTATATTGAAGACTGTATTTTGATTGAGAATGAATATGCCATTATGTAGCGAGCCTGATGCAATCAACCTTTGATCTAGGAATATGTTCATAACATTATCCTTTACTACAAAATTATAACCTTCTTTACTTAATAAAGAAACTGATATAATGTTGCACATCATGTTCGGTATATAATAGCACTCATTCAGGACTAGTGTATTACCATTTGGTAATACCAGGTGATATATGCCAACTGCTTTGGCTGCAACATTTGCCCCATTCCCTACATGAACGGAATGTTCACCTTTTCTCAGTTCTCTACCTTTTCGCAGCCCATGTAACATCTTACATATGTGGGATCCTGACCCGGTATCTAATACCCAGGACGTAGGGTGAACTGAGAAACAGTTCTCAATGACAAACACACCCGAAGATGATGCATCAACATGCATGTTCTCCGTTTGGGCTGTGTGAGAATCCAGATATTCTCCTGTTTCCTGTTCAGTCTTATAACATTTATAAGATAGAACGGGTCCAACGTTCCCCTGCACAGTATAACATGCGGGTTCGGTCAATACATCCATATTATTATCTTTATTAGGGCATGAAATGATCGCTACCTGGAGAGAGAGAGAAGAAAACACTTTAGCGTATGCTCGTGCAAGATCAGATTGGTTATTATCTTATCTAATCAGGATGGCTCCCACTGCTTTTTATCAAATCTTCCTCCAAACCCTAAAAGGAAAGACTAGCCGGGATTAATTACACACTACAAGTTTGCCAATCTTTCAGCCAGGCCAGTGTCGGTACTTTGAGGGAGGTCCCCCGTGCTTTCGCATGAACCTAATTAATGTAAACCTCGTTTTCCCAGAAGCGTAACCTCGTTAACACCTTTCTAGACACCTACTTGATCAGCTAATTGCAATGTGTAAAACTCTCCCAGGAGTAACTCTTACTCGCAGTGGGTATCGGGATCCAACTATCTCATAGAAGGTATGCAATCTCATTGCAAATTTCAACACTTGAAATTCCCGATAATATTTTGCCCCAGGCGATCTATGACCTTGACTGAGTCAACAAACCATAGACCGCAAGTAAAGTTCAACCCGTCATTTCCTGATTGAATTAAACCCACCAGCACGACCCTTGACTAAGTCAACAAGGCCGCACGACTACCCTAATCCAATCTGCATCATATGCATAAACAGATAAATAGTAATCAGCTACCGCACACTACGCCTTGACTAAGTCAACAAACGCAGCATGAATACTAACTATTACTTATCTGAAATGACGGAGGGCTACGTCAGGTTTTGAAGAAAACCCTTTGCGTAATGAACTTTATATCGTTGTAGAATCAAATGAAGTTTTGAAATGGAGTGATTTTGAGGCTTTTCTAGTTTTGCTAAAGGAGTCACTCCCGGCGAAGGGATCTCGGTCCTTTCCTCGTCGAATGAGGTGCGGGATATATCATATATATCGCTGTGCAAAGCAAAAACCCAAAAGCAGTCAAAAGCAAACCGAGTGTGTAGCATCTGCCAGTTATTGCTAAAGGAGTCACTCCCGGTGAAGGGATCTCGGTCCTTTCCTCATCGAATAAGGTGCGGGGTATATCATATATACCGCTGTGCAAAGCAAGAACTGTAGCTACCTGTTTTATTTTAAAATTCGATTCTACAACATCTTAGGTTTCTTATCTTTCATTAATCACATTAATGAAGTCCCATCATTTAAATACCTAAACATCACAGATAGATATGACGTACACTTATGCCATCCGCATTCGCCTCGATGTCCCCTCGTGCACCGTTAGGTTAGGTAACTAACGACAGAGCAGGGCAGGGCTAGCGCGGGTGTAAAACATAAGTAACGTCTATATAATATATCATATATACCATATACTATATCCATCACAGAATCACAACACAGATATCGCAGCAGAAGAAACATATGAAATATTGGATATACCAGGACGTCCGTGTTTTCAATACGAGCCAGTATAAAACACGGATTCCACGGTCGTGATGAATAGCCAATCCCACACCCCTAGACCCCTACGAGAGCGGCAAGCAACCCTGCCAATTCTAGGGTTAGGAGACCCGGACTCGACTCCTCGAGTTGGTCTCCCACTGGACCCCAGAACCCGGTTACTTGTGCTCTCCTCCTTGGGTCTATCCTAATGCGGAAAAGTAAATAATATACAACGGGTGACAACTTCCGCTACCTGGAAGCGCCCCAAATGAAAGAATATTACATACAAGTTTTTACATGAATGAAAATGAAAAACACTCATCTCACATAAAAACCCCCGGCTATTCAAACACGACGATCCAATATAACATATCCAGCAACACATAACATCACATGTCATCAACGTAAGTAAATATGCGCATCCCAATTGTCGTTGACATATAGCAACGAAACCGGCGATATCTGCATACTACACTTACGGTCACAGAAAAGAAAGTGTAAACTACAACAATTGGAATCCGCAACTTCGTTAGACATCGCATGCCTAACAGATATAAATCCCGCATTTTAGTCTCATTATCGAAAACTCTTTTCAATATCATATGGGACTAAATTGCTAGATTTATAACATTCATCCAGTTATCTCATAACTGTTTGTGAATTCCAATTATTGTATCCAATTCCGGATAAATAGAATATATTAAACTTTCCGATCGAACATTCGAACACCCAAGTTTTCCCGACACCGATCAACACATGAAATAGTTTCAAAGACATTCACTTCATGCCTCAGTACCAACGGTCCAGCCGTAGAAGGGTCAAGCCAACGCCTCACATGTGGCACGCCGTACTGCCCCAAACCCGAAGGATCAAAGGGCAGTTCAAGACGGTCACATAATCGAGTTAAGGTTTGTGTCTTCTAGAGGGACCATCGCGTTACTTGCACTACTTCGAACGTCTTTTAACCACAGAAAAATCCAACACTTGGAATTTTTCCGGCAGGGGAAAAGTTGGGTATTTACATCCGGTCGAACTCTTTAACATATTCTACAGTTATCTGGAAAGCCACACAGACAAAATTTGATAATCCGATCGAGTCCATGAAATCCCAAAACAACCCAGAAAAAATCAACTCTGAAAAAATATTAAAAATTTCCAGAAGACTCAGCACTAAATGAAATGAATTACTGTGCAAACCACATTTACTAAATCCGTACAGTGGCCGCGGAACCGCCGCTTATCATGTGGTGGGGGCCGCGGTTCCGCGCCTAAATAGTTGACTTAGTCAAACGTGCTTCACAGTAACTTATTAAATTTCCTGCTGAATTTTTTGGTAATTTTTAATCTTGAAAAATCCACGATTTTATAAAAAGTACAGAGAGCATGTTTGTAATGGGTTTTCGGGTTCGTTCGGACTTCAAACTCCGTCTGGACTTCGCCTAAGGCTCTAGCTAGGCTCTGATACCAGTGAAAGGTTCCTAGGCACCCTATAGAGGTCTCACAAGGCATCGAACATGCCAAATTTAAAAATTATGGTGCCGAGAAACCCTAGTTAACGGATCGTCGCTAGAATTCTAGGCGAAATATAAATCTAGTTAACAAATTAACTAAAGGTCGGAAACTACAACCTTTGTAGATCCGGATTTCCACCTCCACGGCTCCGCAACGAAGTCTTCTCGCTGTACATCATGAATCCTAGACTCCTCCGTCGGCTTCATCGGGAAAACGTGCGGAATATGTCGTCGGCTTCGTGTCAAAGACGATCTACGTCGAGGTTGCACAAACTCAAGCTCCGACTTCACAAACTTGTGAAACTTGTGAAGTAAACACCCAAAACAACTTGGCAAGAGGTAGAGGGTGAAGAAATAGGAGATGGGTTCACTTTAGATTTGGAATTTTCTCACTAAAACTCAAGTTGCCATTGATGTAGCAAGCTTGAAGAAGAAGAAGAAGATGAGCTCAAGAAAAGAATATGATAAGTCTTATGATAAAAATAAATTTAAATCAAATACTTATCATAACTTGAACTAGGGTTAAGTGTAGAGAATTAACCATGGTCACTTGGATGGGTTAGGGTTAAGCATGAAGATAAGGATGGTTGCTAAAGTCAAAGCTTCATGAAGCTTCAACAAATGACAAAGAAAGCCACCATTCTCATCTTATTCTTTTCCAAATAAATAAATAAACAAATAAATAAATAAATGAATATGCAAAACCCTAATTATCAAATTAACCATGGATTAATTCTATATACTTAACTAAATGATCAAGTATCATCAAACATGATACAAAAATGTGCACTAAAGCATATCACATATACAATGTGCATCAAGTGAGAAAAAACCGTTTAAAGTGAACCAATACTAGTTAATGCAATACAATATATCAAATATATAATTATGCATTAAATCATTAAATCAACATTTGATTCAATGATCCGGTCATGTCGCACATGACCGACTAGAATGTAATGTATCGATTTATCGAATCAATGATTCGATAACTAGGTCATATCGAATATAACCAATCGAAACATATATCGCGAGAATGAAATGCGGTATCACATACACGCATTATTCTTGGTCCTTCACATATCTCATATGCGCTCCTATTTCGTTTCACTTGAACCAGGAAACCTCTGTGTAGGACTCTAAAGACTCGTCAATACGCCGGTAGCAGATGATGATCATATCAAGCACCCACAAGCCGCAAGCAGTCTGCTAAACGTAACGGCCACCCGGGTATTGAGCGATCAGAAGATCGACGAGCTAGCCCGCTCACACTCCTGCGAATCCGACCAGTAACACTTACCGTACAGTCCGGTCTCTTCGTCAGATACGTCGCATATCAAGTCTAGGGGTGGTAAACGTCAGACCCCAATAACCCGATAAGTCGTGCCGATATGAGGCTCGTAACGGGTCGAGAAACTACTGGTAACACTTACCAGCAAATCTCTGATCAGCCCTGGCCAGGGACTTCCCTGTTACGGCCAATCGAGCACAGCGCAACATCAACTCCCAATACCGGGAGAGACGAAACCCCTCCTATCGCTCATTGCCTCCATGTGACTCGGGACTGTACCCAAAGACCACCGTTTTGCACGCCCTCATGGACGTGGTAAGGTGGAGATCAAAGCACAGTGGGAATCACACAAGACTCTATGACGATCTCGGGTCTACAGACTAACCTGTACAAGTGTCACCTGAGAACTGCCATCTGACGTGAGGTATAATACCATCTAGGAGTTCTCGGCGAGTCCGTCCAGTGTACTCAGTCTCCACTGAGCACCCGTATACCATCTCTGATGTCAAACACCAATGGATATGGGATCATCCATCGCCCATCACATGGGTCGAGAAGCGTATACGCTAGTCTACTCTGGTATATCGATGCCCCGTCTCGATACACCCACGACTAGGGACCTTGAAGGATGTACTTATGGACTACCATGTCCCCACTAGTATGATCTGCATCATAGTCCAGGTAGTCAAGTACAAATCCTAAGGGCTTTACCAACATGTAACTATAAGACAGTATAAAGAGACTAGTGTACATGTTAAGATAAATAGCAACCAGATAGCATACTATCATGTCGAGCAAGAAAGTCATCTCTATATATGTCCAAGCATCCAATATAATATACATCATCTGTACAATACTGGCCTCTAGGGCATACATACAACTAACAGTTTACTACCCCTAAACTCGATATGCGACATATCAGATGAAGAAACCGGACTGTACGGTAGTGTTACTGATTGGATTCGTAGGAGTATGTACAGGCTTGCTTATTGATCTTCTAATTGCTCAATACCTGGGTGGCCGTTACGTTTAGCTGACCGCTTGCGGCTTATGGGTGTTTGATATGATCATCACCTACTGTCGGCGTATTGACAAGTCTTTAGAGTCCTACACAGATGTTTCCTGGCTCAGGCAAAACGGAGTATGAGCACATTTGTGATGTGTGCAGGACCGAGATTAATACGTGTATGTGATGCCGTATTCTATTCTCAAGATATGTGATATCAATCGGTTATATGTGATATAGTCGGGTCATCGGATCAAATGTTGATTCGATGAATGATACATTTTATATTAGTCGGTTATATGTGATATAGCCGGATTATTAAATCAAGTGTTGATTTAATAATTTGATGTATAATTATATATTTGATATATTAAATTACATTAACTAATATATGCTCACTTAAGTATTTATTATTCTCACTAATGATACATTTAACATATATGTGATATATGTTTATTGTGACATGTTTAGTTATACATGCAACATGGGTATATGAGACTTGCACCATACTATTAATAATGTTTGGGTTTTTGATTTATATTAAGTAATTCAAAATTGTGGAATGGTTAGAAGCTTGGAGAACCTTGAAGATAACCATTGACTTAGTCCACCCTTTTTGTTTCACTTAAGATATTTTTCTAACCTAACCATTATACATAGCCATAGTTAACTCTCTACATGAGTTAGTAGATGACATACACTCATCCTTGGTTGCATTTCTAACCTTGCTCTCATTTTTTTCTCTTCATTGATCATCTCCTTCATCTCCTTCAAGCTTCTAGGTTTTTAGGGAGATAAAGAAAAATAATGAGAAATTAAATAATAAAGTGAGCAAAATTCCTACTTCATCATCCTCCTCTATACTAGCCATATAGTTTAGGGTGTTAGCTTCACTAATTCCAAATTAGTGAAGTGATAGCTTGAGTCCGTGTTTCCTCGACGTAGATCATCTTGGATTTCGAAGTTTTCAAGCAAGCATGCATCATTCATCTTGTGGAGCCACTCAAGAGTCCGGGAGCTCAATGATCGCAGCGAAAAGACCACAACTTGGAGCTATAGAAGTGAAGGAGCGGACTACAAAAGTTGTAATCTCTACCCACTTAGATGTAAAGTTGTTTACATGCAAAGTTAACCATAATTCTCTAGTTAAGATCTTGGTTAGGGTTTCATAACACCCAAAAATTTTTGTAAAATGGTATGGTTGATGACTTCCTAAACCTTGTTGTCGTGCTATACAACCCTACAAGCCAAAGGGAGGTAAACTAAACAAACTCCGAAATGAGTTCATAAACTAGAGACTCCGAAATGAGTTCATAAACTAGAGATTCCGAAATGAGTGAATAAACTACAAACTCCGCAATGAATATATAAACTACTTTATGCCAAGTCAAGACAGCAAAAGAAGGAAAAGCGCTAGTATGAAATGAAATATGTCTTTTATTCATGAATCAAAATGAATACAAGATACTCCTATTTATAAATGAATACAAAAAGAAGAAGAAAGGGAATATACAGCGACAAAAATGTTTCAAGTCGGCAGACGATTTAACAGGCCAGCCAGTTCGTCGTTCATCCGCTGGACTTCGGCTTCAAGCTCCACCAGTGCTGCAAGACGAGTCCCTGCCTGGGTCTGTTGATTCTGGGATGAAGCGAACCGACTCTCAAGCTCCTTCACGGCAACCTTATGGGCTTCAACCATTTCATGGGTAAAAATAACGGCTTTGTCAAGAGCCACCACCTCTGTAATGGCTTCTTGAAGTACCTATTCCCGCCAAAAATTTCTGCGCAAAAGAGCCCAAGGTATCAAATGGCAGCGATACGCTTAAGGAAATGCGAACCAGTATCTTCCGGCCTGTATTTTGATAAACTCCTAAAGAAGGAACTATTAAATTCAGATGGTATCGAAAGCGTCTCGAAAAACCCTTCGATTTGATATATTATGGGCTTCATAATTTATCCAGGATCAAAAGTTATGAGCAAATATGCTATGCATTATTCCATGATTAAAAATCAGGAATTACCTCAATGAGGTATCACGTGCTCACACGTGACCAATGGTCACGTGTTGACACGTGATAGTTAAAATAGATATAAAAACAAACGGCTGAAGAAGGATCTAATTGGGGGTCACGTGCTCACACGTGACCAATGGTCACGTGTTGACACGTGATAGTTAAAACAGAAATAAAAACAAACGGCTGAAGGATATACCTCAATGAGGTATCACGTGCTCACACGTGACCAATGGTCACGTGTTGACACGTGATGGTTAAAACTGAAGCATAAATAAACGCTGAGAAAAGAACCAATTGGGGGTCACGTGCTCACACGTGACCAAAGGTAACGTGCCAGCACGTGACAGGCTTCGAAAGCGTTACAGTTTAATAGAATTAAAATTCTAAATTTCTCTAAATCTTTCCAAATAGAATTAAAATTCTAAATTTCTCTTAATCTTTCCTAATAGAATTAAAATTCTAAATTTCTCTAAATCTTTCCAAATGAAAAAGGATTATGGGGACCATTGGATTAAAAATCCAATGGTAATTAAAGATCACCAATTTATGGAAAGATTTGATACAAGGAAAGATTTTCCCTAAATCTCACCAAAAATAACAAACAGAATATTTTTGGATTTAAAATCCAATGTTGAATAAAATTCACTGGATGATCTAAAGGATCATATTAATTATGAAAACAAATCAAATCTTTCAATGAAAGATTTACTAAACAAATTGATTCTTTTCCTTCTCCTATAAATAGGAGCCAAGAGAAGGGAGAAAGGGATATAGAATTTTGGGATCTTGAAATTGCAGAGTGAAAAGAAAGGAGAATTTAATTCCCAACAAAGAAAACCCTAGGTAAGAAAAGGGAAAAAGATCAACTTCAAAAAGAGAATTTAATTCTCAAAATCTAAGAGTTTAACTCTTCTGCAAATAAAGAACTTAGTTCTTCTTCTGGTTGAAGATCTGTACAGAGCACATCTCCCCATAGGATGAGAATTTAATTCTCATTGGATTGAGATCCTGCCATGCAAATCTAAAACATAGAGGGGGAATTGAGTTTAGAGAATTTAATTCTCCCAAAAATTAAACTAGGGTTTAGCCCTAATTGAGAATTTAATTCTCTCAAATTCATAACAGGAATTTAATTCCTCTTAAAATGAAATTAGGGTTTAACCCTACATAAGAATTTAATTCTTTCATAACAGGAATTTAATTCCTCCAAAATCATGATTAGGGTTCAACCCTACAGAGAATTTAATTCTCAAAATAAAGAGACTTGAAAGATCTCCATGCACATAAAGAACATTGGTCACGTGATGACACGTGACCCCAATCCGCAGTGATCAGAAAAGAAGGAATAAAACTAGGTCACGTGTCCCCACGTGACCCCTAAAAAGATCCCCAAAAAATAAAAAGGAAGAAGCTTTGAGGCAATGCCTCACGTGCACCCACGTGACTCCCAAAACGCAGAAAGAAAAAGCAAAGGAAATGAAGGCTTTGGGCGCTCTCACGTGTTACCACGTGACCCCTTGGCAAACGCTTTAACAGTCAGCGCATAAATCCCTATCACGTGTCAACACGTGATGCTCAAAATAAAAAAATATAAAAAGTGTTTAACACTTAATTGCAGAACGAAGCAAAGGGGATCTGGTCCCACCTCTGGGTGCCCTCACGTGGCCCCACGTGACCCATTCCTATTTAGTGTTTAACACTAATTTAAAGAACTTATACCCAGTGTTTAACACTGGTGTTTTCTAGTATGTAACACTAATTTGATAACTTCATTTCCAGTGTTTAACACTGTTGTTTGCTAGTGTTTAATACTAATTTGGGGGATTATATTTCCAGTGTTTAACACTGATTATCTTTTAGTGTTTAATGCTAATTTGAGAGTTTATCTCTAATGTTCAATACTGTTGTTCTTTAGTGTTTAACACTACTTTTAGCCAAATTGGCTAATTTTCTAGAGGCGAAAGTCCCTCTTCCAAATGAATCTCAAATTGAGAAAATCAAAGATGAAAATGTTTAGCATTGCTAAATAATGTGGGCTTGAACCCAGACAAATGTCTAGTGGTCCAACAAAGGGCCAACACTTCAAATCCAAGTGGACTTAGCCCAAATTGTCCATAAGTCCTCAATTCAGACTCAACTGAGCCAATGTGCTCATAACCTAATTAACTGATCCCAGTTCCAAATTGGACTACAGATCACTTAATCCACCTTGGTTCAAAGGTACATCTCTTCACTCCTTTGATTGTTGTCGTTGTAATTCCTCGGCTTCTTCAAAGAGGTGATGGGTCCCGATAACCACACATTTCACGGACTGTGGGGTCCTTAAACTCATGGACTACGATGTCCTTAACCTTGACCGGGATGTCTTTAAACTAACGATGGACCACCATGTCCCTAAACTGGCAATGGACCACCGTGTCCCTAAACTGGAACAATAGAGCCCCCAAATGCTCTTTTGTCGGATCTAAATGATCCCGTTTAAGTTGATCTTAGCCTCAAATATGGCTAACATATCCTTAAACATTCAAACAGACTTTAGTCCCAAATTGGACTACAGATCCCCCAATCAACTTTGGTTCAAGGGTACATCTCTGAACTCCTCTGACATCTGTCATTGTAATCCTTCAACGTCGTCAGAGAGGTGACGGGTCCCGACGGCCATACATTCAATGGACCACTATGTCCCTAAACTGGAACAATAGAGCCCAAACGCTCTTTTGTCGGATCTAAACGATCCCGTTAAGTTGATCTTAGTCTCAAATTGGACTAACGTATCCTTAACAAACGTTTAAGTTGATCTTAGCCTCAAAAATGGCTAATGTATCTTTAAACGAAAACCCCAAACCCAAATCTAAGTAAATACGGATTTGGACTAATCCACGCCCTACGGGCGACAACATAACTTAGTCTCCGTATACAATCCACGGGCAACCACAAACAAAACAAACACCCACGACACGAAGTGACCATCTGGAGAAAGAGAAAGTTGTTACCGCAATGCGGTAGCGTAATTAACTGCAGGGGCTTGCGCCTGCAGGGAAGAGCGTCCCCACAATCAAAAACCCCTCAAGCAAGGGGAATCTGACGAAGTCTGCTACATCGGACGCATCCGTTTAAACCTTCGATACACGGTGCCATAAATCAACTTGGCATCTTCAGAGAGGTGGACGGATAACACCAATTAGCATCTGGCCCGAATCTCAGGCAAGACGTTCTTGCGTCGCGCCGTCTTTCGGAAGGGAACAGATTCTGGCACGCCCGGTGGGACCTTTTCCTCTTTCCACTCCACACTTCGTGTGTCGTGTTCGCGAACCAATCGCGGTTTTTTAATGGTTACCTTTGGGTTTCAAGTTACTAAGATTTGGACTTTTTCCTGGCGCAGAAATCAAGCATCAATGGCATCCAACTGCTAGAAATGCAAGTGCAACCGACGCTCCGCCTCACCTGGAGGTGTAGCCTATGGGCCTCAAGCGGCCTCCATCCTTGCCATGCCGGTGGAACAAGTGACTCGGCCACCACCGGTCTGTTTTTCGGGACCATGCTCCCGCCGGCAAGCTTCACCATTCCAGTGCCCCTACCGGAAACGCAAAAGAAGTCGGTCTTCGATTGGCTCACTACTACCGCGGCCCTTCTCAACGGGTCGTCCAATGCCAAGCCGGCAGCCTCGGTCTTTACCAGGCTGAACCTGAACTCTGATGGGCCTGCCAAGAAGCCCATGACCCCTAACGTGGCCATCGCGAAGAAGACAGCCATCTCCATTCTTGAAGTCGTCAAGACGGCTTCTCCTGCTAAAGAGTCGGTCTTTTCAAAGCTGACTATTCCGGCTCCCATTCCTGCTCGAGAGTCTGTCTTTGATAGATTGGACACCGCCACTCAAAAGATATCATTCTTCAGGAGGCTGGCACTAGTGGCGTCTCATCCAGACAGGGGGCAAGACGAAACCATCCCCATCACCGGACCAGCCCCAATAGCTCGACACGCTCGACGTCGCCACTGGCGTCGAGTAAGGAAGGCCGGGGGCAACTCCCCCTCAGAGCTAACTCCACCGGCTCCAATGGTGGAAGTTAATGCTGCTGTTCCAACTGGGAACATCTTTGAACCGCTAAGGAGGGTACGCAAGAACTCTCCGACTGCCACGTTGAAAAGATCTCCTCCACCTGCGGAGAGTGTTACAGAAGCGAAGCCAGAGCAGCCTCCTCAGCGGCTGTCCTCCAAAATTTACAAGGTCTGGCGTCAAGTCCAAGAGTCGGTGATCGATCAAGACTATCTCCGCCGATAGAAAAAGATGAAGGTTCAGCAGGACAAGGACTACTCAAAACCACAAAAAGTGACAGCTGGCTGGGTGCCCACGGCAACGGCTCCCTCAACGTCAATCACTCAAAAGAAAAGGAGGCCGCAAAACGCCTGTAGGGTTGCTATGCACGCGCACAAGGGTCCACGAGGCATCAACCATGGCCGATTAAAAAAATAGCCGTGCCGAACAACCCGAATACGGATCTTTAAACTAGGATTTAGGCGAAAACTAACATGTTAAACACTTTAACACTAAGTGAGAGGGATTACAACCTTTGTAGATCCGGTCCTTCACTTCATAAGCTCCGTGTTGTGGTCCATTCGCTGCGATCATCGGGTTCCGGACTCTCGAGAGGTTCCACGAAGAGAAAGATGCAGTCTTGCTTCCGATCTTCGATACAAAGATGATCTACCTTGAAGTTTCATTAACACAACCTAACACTCACTAAAATTGAGTGAACACTCTCATCTAAAGGGCAAGGGAAGATGAGGATGATGAAGTAGGATTTTTTGCTCTCTTTATTTATCTTTTTCTCACATTTATTCATCACTTGAAAAAAGCTAGTAAGCTTTTTCCATGAAGAAAGAAGAAGGAAGAAGATGAAGAATGATGATAGAATTCCTTTTGTGATGAATAATGCAAAGAAGATAATGATCAATAATGCAACCATGGTTGTCTAAACCATTGTAGAGAATTAACCAAGGCTAGGGTTTAGGTTAGGTTAAGAAATGAGTCATAACAAAATATCTTTCACAAAACAAAACTAAACCTTCTAGAATCATCTAGAAAGCATTAACCCAAATCAAACCCTAATCTTGTTTAATCTTTACTAAACATGTTGCATTAGTTATCATATCATGTTACAATATTATATATCATATATATATAATATTTATTGTAACCAAATAAAATAATACAATTAACATATATCGCATATATATCAATGTATTACCCGAGTGAGAAAAAGAATCTTTTAGTGAGCTAATATTAGTTAATGCAATTTAATATATCATATATATTATTATACATTAAATTATCGAATCAACACTTGATCCGACAATCCGGCTATATCGCATATAACCGACTAATATTTATCCGTACCGATTCATCGAATCAACATTTGATCCGATGACCCGGCTGATATCAAATATCGCGAGAATACAATACGATATCACATACCACATTATCCTTGGTCCCGCACATATCACATATGTGCTCCTACTCCGTTTTGCCTGAGTCAAGAAACCTCTGTGTAGGACTTTAAAGAATCGTCAATACGCCGGCAGTAGGTGATGATCATATCAAACACCCACAAGCTGCAAGCGGTCAGCTAAACGTAACAGCCGCCCAGGTATTGAGCGCTCAGAAGATCAACAAGCAAGCCTGTACATTCTCCTGTGAATCCAAACAGTAACACTCCTGTACAGTCCGGTCTCGTCGTCTGATATGTCGCATATCTCGCCTAGGGGTGGTAAACGTCAGACCCCAGTAGCTTGATAAGTCGTGTCGATATAAGGTCTATAACTGTTCGAGAAACTACTGATAACACTTACCAGTAGATCTCAGCAACCCTGGCCAGGGATTTCCGGTTATTGCCAATCGAACACGGCACAACATCAACTCTCTATACTGGGAGAGACGAATCCCCTCCTATCGCTCATTGCCTCCATGTAATTCGGGACTGTACCCAAAAGCCACCTTTTTGCACGCCCTCTTGGACGTGGTATGATGGAAATCAAAGCACAGTGGGAATCACACAAGACTCTATGACGATCTCGGGTCAACAGACTACTATGTACCAGTGTCACCGGAGAACTGCCATCTGACGTGAGGTATAATACCATCTGGGAGTTCTCGGCGAGTCCGTCCAGTGTACCCAGTCTCCACTGAGCACCCGTACACCATCCTTGATGTCAAACACCGATGGATATGGGATTATCCATCGCCCATCATATGGGTCAAGATGCGTATACGCTAGTTTACTCTGGTGTATCGATGCCCTGTCTCGATACACCCTCGACTAGGAACAGTTATAGGATGTACTCGTTGACTACCGTGGCCCCACTAGTATGATCTCATCATAGTCCCAGTAGTCGAGTACATATCCTAAGGGCTTTATCAACATGTAATATAGAGACAATTAGAGTACATGTTAAGATAAAGTACAACCAGATAGTATACTATCATGTCGAGCAAGAAAGTCCTCCCTATATATGTCCAAGTATCCATTACAATATACATCGTATGTACAGTAATGGCCTCTAGGGCATACATATAACTAACAATGCCCCTGTGAACATGGCGAACTGTAAAAGCGCTGAACACAAACGCCCAAGTATGGGGACACAGTGGTGCACACTGTTTATATGGCTTCCGGAAAGGAGGAAGGCCGTGCTTCGACGGGTCATCGACCGCTCACCCGATCCGTGACAAAAGCCCAGGAGCAGCAACAGAAGCTTCAGGAAATGATGAATGCAATGGCTGCACTTACCGGGCCAAAAGAAAGCCCGGAGGCATCGTCAGAACAACGTCATGAACAAGAAACCGACGCTGACTTCCTACGCAGAGTCCTCAAAAAGAAGGACAAAGAAGCCGGAAAACAAGCGGCTAATATAAAATAAATGGCGCTCCACTTCCAAGATATGGTAGAGATGATGTTACAACCGGACCCTCCAGCTGAAGACCCTCCAATCATTGTCAGAGACGACGGAGGGGAGACATCTAATCCTCCTCCGGTTCTTTCAACAGCCAAGGAGGAAACCGTTTCCAAAGTTGCACTAGACGACTATATAGCTTAGCAGATACGATTTCATCATGCGAATGAAGCGGCTGCGCAAATTGTTAGAATCGGACGACCCTATCCAAGATGGTATGACCAAATCAGTTACCCGCCGGGATATACGATCCCTAAGTTCCACGTATATAAAGGGACAGGGAATCCACATCAGCATGTCGCTCAATTCAGGGCCTTATGCGGCAACACTGGAGGCGATGACAAACTACTGCTTCGCCAGTTCATCGGCAGCTTAGCGGAAATTGCCTTTGAATGGTATTCGGAGCTACCTAGGGACTCTGTCAAAACATTTGCGGAGATAGAGCTATTGTTTACACAAAGATTTGCGAGTGCTAGTGAACGCACCCCAATCACTGCATTGATCAACGCCAGGGTAAGGCCAGGCGAAACATGGGTCCAATACGCAATACGGTGGCGAAACTTATGGTCGAAATGCGAACAGCAGATCAAAGAAGCGCCGGCGGTAGGCATGTTCGTGGGCACTCTTGATCCTCAAGCGGCCATCTCCCAGTTCATGATGTTCTTCAAGCCAACCACGTTCCAGGCCTTAATTGACAAGTTGGCCCAAATGGATCAGATGGGACATAAACCGTCTCCTCCAAAGCCAGGATCTCGAACTGAGAAAGGGAAAGTGATCGTCATTGCTAATACTCAACAACAGTCGAGCAACTTAAAGCCGGTTGTTCGTCAGAATAATATGCGTTCACGCCCATCCCTTGAGGAAAGAGTAGGACGTCCTTACTCGTTTCCTCAGAATAAAACAAGGAGACTGTTTGAGCTGGCAGTGCGCAACAGACTCATCAATCTGCCGAATCCAAAACGTACGTTGCAGCCAGGTGATGTCAGCGATCCTAATTATTGCCCTTACCACCAAATGGTAAGTCACCCGATCGAGGATTGCTTCGTCTTTAAGGGATGGATTGAGGATCAGTACCTACAAGGCAAGTTTGCGCTGTCTGAAAAGTGGAAGGTAAACCCACCACAGCCGCACACTCCAAAGAAGACGGACACACCGGGGGCAACTTGTCATATGATCTCTCACTCATTGGTAGATGATAACGAGGCTCCTTGCGCCGAGAAACCGAGGGCGGAGCCCGAGCCAGAACTGGTGTGGCTGTCAGACGAGATGATCGACGCCTTTCTGGATGAGATTCGTCTGAAAAGTAAAGCTGATCGGGAGCGCGAGATGGCCATATTGGAAGGAGCCAAACGCCGGCGACTATACAAAAGAGTCGAGGCACTCCCGTCAAATCAAAAAACATCCGTTGAGGACGAAATCAAATTCAAGACGAGGAAGAGGTTTGCTAAAGCCGTGTCGATGGGGATGAAGCTACCACCCTCTGAAGGAAACATTGCCGGCAAAGCAGAAATGCACCCTTCCTACTGCTTATATCATCAGAAGATCGTACATCCTACTGAAGACTGCGACTCCTTTAAGTGTTGGTGGCAAGGGTATGCCGCTCACAGGCAACACTTCAACAGGACAAAGCGTGAAGCTTGTAGACAGCGGAAGAATACGACAGATGAGCATAAAAGAATTGCTGGAAATTGTCATAGGGTTGATCCCGAAGGACCGTGAGTTCTCACCTTCGGGAGAGACTCCGACAAAAAAGTAGCCTTCAGCCCTCTCTTCAAGGAATCCATTTCTAAAACGAAAGAATTGAGGAGTTACGAGAACATTCAGCCGTGCAGTTGCACGATACCCGGAAAAAATCTCGGACCCACAAACAACGGATCGAACAAAAAGGATAAAAGAAAGGGAAAAACGGCCTTTGTCGCCAACACTCGACAACAATCGAGTAGCCCTAAACCGGTTGTTCACCAAAACAACAAGCGGCAACCTCTCTATGAGAAGTTGAAACATCCTTACTCATTTCCCCGGGATGAAACTAGGAGGCTGTTCGAAGTGGCAGTGCGCAACAGGCTTATCATTTTACCGGTGCCGAAACACCAGCCACAACTGAATGATGTCAACACTCCTAATTACTGCCCTTACCACCAAGTATTGGGCCATCCCATCGAAAACTGCTACGTTTTCAAAAACTGGGTTGAATACCAACACCAACAGAGCAAGTTCGCGTTGTCCGAAAACTGGAAGGTGAGCCCGCCACAACCGCACGTTCGGAGAAAGATGGATACACCGGGGGCATCATGCTCATTCATAGGAAAAACCCCATAGACCGAAAAGTCAGTAAACTAGAAATTCGCCTCAAATACGGCAACGGTGAACCGCAATGTCCTAAAACTTGCAAATGACCGAAACGTCGTTAAACTACTACCAGCCCGCGGCTTCCTCAGGCTGACGTGTTAAAAAAAACAAAAAACAAAAAAAAAACAAAAAACGGTATGTCCATAAGCAAAATGGGCACGGATGAAAACCCGAAAGGGCTCCGTGAGTAAAAACAGCAGGGCTGCCGGCGAGTCTTATGAAAACCCGAGAGGGCACTACCTCGTTAGAAAAAAAAAAGAATAAACAAAAAAAAGAAAGAAAAAACGGTATGTCCATAAGCAAAATGGGCACGGATGAAAACCCGAAAAGGCTCCGTGAGTAAAAACAGCAGGGCTACCGGCGAGTGTTTGTGAAAACCTGAAAGGGCGCGACCTCGTTAGAAAAAAGAATAAAAAAACGGTATGTCCATAAGCAAAAAGGGCACGGATGAAAACCCGAAAGGGCTCCGTGAGTAAAAATAGCAGGGCTACCGGCGAGTATTTGTGAAAACCCGAAAGGGCGCAATCTCGTTAAAAGACACTTACAAGGTCCTCTCGACCTTGTAAGGAGAAACCGCCCGAGTGAGATCCTTACGACTCACAAGGAAGCAACACACTTAGGGATCCTCACGATTCTTAAGGAGAAATTACACTTGCGAGATCCTCACAACTCGTAAGGAGAACTCTCTTATGCGACCCTCACGGCTCATAAGATTTGAAAGTCTTAAGTTACAGAGACCTGAACCTGTTCTTAAGCAACCCCCACAACCTTCGATATTGCTCTACAAGCGGCTCATACTGACCCTTGTATACAATCCACGGGCGCGAATAAACATTTCCCTAACCAAGTCCCACCAGTGACTAGGGATATGTTCGTATGGTGAACGACCCTTGTAAGTCCTCTCGACTTATAAGGAGAAAACCCTTTTGAAAGATCCTTACGACTTACAGGGGACCATGCACTTAGGAATCCTCACGATTCCTAAGGAGAAAACACACCTACAAGATCCTCACGACTTGTAGGGAGAAATACCTTTATGAGACCCTTAGGGCTCATGAAGTCAAAAGCCTTAGTCGACAGGATCCTAACTCTGTTTACTTAGCCACCTTTTTTCAAACATCGACAGAGGCAAATAATGATTCGCTCCTGGCAATATCCCAGTTGTAGCGATTCCGATGCCTAAACCGGTATCAAATTCCAAGTCCTTTCATGGCAAATGATGATTCGCTCCTGGCAATATTCCAGTTGTAGCGATGCTGATGCTGAGATTGGCACCAGATTCCAAGTTCTACACTCGCGATAAAACTCAGCGAGCTAAAAATGCATATGAAATAGCCGAAATGATGGGGCAACTTGCAACAAAATTAGCAAGTAAAAATGTATGCATGCAAAATAGCCGAAATGATTGGGCAATCGCGACCTTCGCGATTTAAAAAGCTGAAATGATAGAGCATCATGGAAAGAATTAAAAAAATATAAGAATGAAACTTTGTGCCCTACAGGTGAGATCACATCGATCCTTGTATACAATCCAGGGGCACAAACAAAGAAGGGAACCATATCGTCTCACCAGGCTTCATCGAAGCGAAGCCAGGTCTCGAGGTTCATAGATAACCTACAGACGATCTCGACATTCGTCGTAATATTGTAGACACAACATCAACAATGAGAATTAAATTCTCATCCTATGGGGAGATGTGCTCTGTACAGATTTTCAACCAGAAGAAGAACTAAGTTCTTTATTTGCAGAAGAGTTAAACTCTTAGATTTTGAGAATTAAATTCTCTTTTTGAAGTTTATCTTTTTCCCTTTTCTCACCTAGGGTTTTCTTTGTTGAGAATTAAATTCTCCTTTCTTTTCACTCTGCAATTTCAAGATCCCAAAATTCTATATCCCTTTCTCCCTTCTCTTGGCTCCTATTTATAGGAGAAGGAAAAGAATCAATTTGTTTAGTAAATCTTTCATTGAAAGATTTGATTTGTTTTCATAATTAATATGATCCTTTAAATCATCCAGGGAATTTTATTCACCGTTGGATTTTAAATCCAAAAATATTCTGTTTGTTATTTTTGGTGAGATTTAGGGAAAATCTTTCCTTGTATCAAATCTTTCCATAAATTGGTGATCTTTAATCACCATTGGATTTTTAATCCAACGGTCCCCATAATCCTTTTCCATTTGGAAAGATTTAGAGAAATTTAGAATTATAATTCTATTAGGAAAGATTTAGAGAAATTTAGAATTTTAATTCTATTAAACTGTAAGGCTTTCGAAGCCTGTCACGTGCTGGCACGTGACCCTTGGTCACGTGTGAGCACGTGACCCCCAATTGGTTCTTTTCTCAGCGTTTATTTATGCTTCAGTTTTAACCATCACATGTCAACACGTGACCATTGGTCACGTGTGAGCACGTGATACCTCATTGAGGTATTTCCTTCAGCCGTTTGTTTTTATTTCTGTTTTAACTATCACGTGTCAACACGTGACCATTGGTCACGTGTCAACACGTGACCATTGGTCACGTGTCAACACGTGACCATTGGTCACGTGTGAGCACGTGACCCCCAATTAGATCCTTCTTCAGTCGTTTGTTTTTATTTATATTTTAACTATCACGTGTCAACACGTGACCATTGGTCACGTGTGAGCACGTGATACCTCATTGAGGTAATTCCTGATTTTTAATCAGGGAACAATGCATAGCATATTTGCTCATAACTTTTGATCCCGGATGAATTATGAAGCCCATAATATATCAAATCGAAGGGTTTTTCGAGACACTTTTGATACCATCAGAATTTAACAGTTCCTCCTTCAGGATTTTATCAAAATACAGGACGGAAGATACTGGTTCGCATTCCCTTAAGCGTATCGCTGCCATTTGATACCTTGGGCTCTTTTGCGCAGAAATTTTTGGCGGGAACACCTGCTATGCAGATCTAAAACATAGAGGAGGAATTGAGTTTAGAGAATTTAATTCTCCCAAAAACAAAACTTGGGTTTAACCCTAATTGAGAATTTAATTCTCTCAAATTCATAACAGGAATTTAATTCCTCTTAAAATGAAATTAGGGTTTAACCCTACATAAGAATTTAATTCTTTCATAACAGGAATTTAATTCCTCCAATATCATGATTAGGGTTCAACCCTACAGAGAATTTAATTCTCAAAATAAAGAGACTTGAAAGATCTCCATACACATAAAGAACATTGGTCACGTGATGATACGTGACCCCAATCCGCAGTGATCAGAAAAGAAGGAATAAAACTAGGTCGCGTGTCCCCACGTGACCCCTAAAAAGATCCCCAAAAAATAAAAAGGAAGAAGCTTTGAGGCAATGCCTCACGTGCTCCCACGTGACTCCCAAAACGCAGAAAGAAAAAGCAAAGGAAATGAAGGTTTTGGGCGCTCTCACGTGTTACTACGTGACCCCTTAGCAAATACTTTAACAGTCAGCGCATAAATCCCCATCACGTGTCAACACGTGATGCTCAAAATAAAAAAATATAAAAAGTGTTTAACACTTAATTACAGAACGAAGCAAAGGGGATCTGGTCCCACCTCTGGGTGCCCTCACGTGGCCCCACGTGACCCATTCCTATTTAGTGTTTAACACTAATTTAAAGAACTTATACCCAGTGTTTAACACTGGTGTTTTCTAGTGTGTAACACTAATTTGACAACTTCATTTTCAGTGTTTAACACTGTTGTTTGCTAGTGTTTAATACTAATTTGGGGGATTATATTTTCAGTGTTTAACACTGATTATCTTTTAGTGTTTAACGCTAATTTGAGAGTTTATCCCCAATGTTCAATACTGTTGTTCTTTAGTGTTTAACACTACTTTTAGACAAATTGGCTCCAGAGGCGAAAGTCCCTCCTCCAAATGAATCTCAAATTGAGAAAATCAAAGATGAAAATGTTTAGCATTGCTAAATAATGTGGGCTTGAACCCAGACAAATGTCTAGTGGTCCAACAAAGGGCCAACACTTCAAATCCAAGTGGACTTAGCCCAAATTGTCCATAAGTCCTCAATTCAGACTCAACTGAGCCAATGTGCTCATAACCTAATTAACTGATCCCAGTTCCAAATTGGACTACAGATCACTTAATCCACCTTGGTTCAAGGGTACATCTCTTCACTCCTTTGATATTTGTCGTTGTAATTCCTCACTGTCTTCAAAGAGGTGACGAGTCCCGATAACCACACATTTCACGGACTGTGGGGTCCTTAAACTCATGGACTATAATGTTCTTAACCTTGACCGGGATGTTTTTAAACTAACGATGGACCACCATGTCCCTAAACTGGAACAATAGAGCCCCCAAATGCTCTTTTGTCGAATCTAAACGATCCCGTTTAAGTTGATCTTAGCCTCAAATATGGCTAACGTATCCTTAAACATTCAAACAGACTTTAGTCCCAAATTGGACTACAGATCCCCCAATCAACTTTGGTTTAAGGGTACATCTCTGAACTCCTCTGACATCTGTCGTTGTAATCCTTCAACGTCGTCAGAGAGGTGATGGGTCCCGACGGCCATACATTCAATGGACCACTATGTCCCTAAACTGGAACAATAGAGCCCAAACACTCTTTTGTCGGATCTAAACGATCCCGTTAAGTTAATCTAAGTCTCAAATTGGACTAACGTATCCTTAACAAACGTTTAAGTTGATCTTAGCCTTAAAAATGGCTAACGTATCCTTAAAAGAAAACCCCAAACCCAAATCTAAGTAAATACGGATTTGGACTAATCCACGCCCTACGGGCGACAACATAACTTAGTCTCCGTATACAATCCACGGGCAACCACAAACAAAACAAACACCCATGACACAAAGTGACCATCTGGAGAAGGAGAAAGTTGTTACCGCAATGCGGTAGCATAATTAACTGCAGGGGCTTGCACCTGCAGGGAAGAGCGTCTCCACAATCAAAAACCCCTCAAGCGAGAGGGAATCTGACGAAGTCTGCTACATCGGACGCATCCGTTTAAACCTTCGATACACGATGCCACAAATCAACTTGGCATCTTCGGAGAGGTGGACGGATAGCACCAATTAGCATCTGCCCCGAATCTCAGGCAAGACGTCCTTGCGTCGCGCTGTCTTTCGGAGGGGAACAGTACCCGCCAAATTTCATACGCACGGGTGGTCTTGGCAGTATGCTGATCTTGAAGTTCCCCCAAAGCGTTTAAAGCCAACTCCCTTTCTGAAAACTTCCGGTTGAGCCTCTTCTCGTATGACTGAAGGTTGGCTGCACACCGTTCGATCCGTTCTCGGAGGCTCGTTTTTACAGTTAAGATGTCGGAGGGAAGGCGTATGCACTCAAGCCCCATGTAGGCAAGCCTCCACTCAACGACAGTACTCAACCCAGGCACACACCAATGCTTCATCATGATAGGTGGCGAGAACCGATAGTGAAGCGTTGGCATCGGCAGCAAATTCTTCGGCCGTGACAGAAGTACCAGCGCGAATATCTTCGATGAGTGCCGCCAAGGAATAAATGCTCTGTTTTGCCATCCTTTCAGAAGCACGTCGGGCATAAGGGCCTGGTGGCATAGGGATCTGAGACTCTAATAGAGTAAGGGCTGGCAAAGCTGTAAAGATTCAGGAGCGGTCAGTTGTGTTTCCAAACATAGAATAAACAGAACGATGCCAAGGATAAAACATCACTTACCCACAGTTATGCAAGATGGGTTTGAAAGATCCCCGGGCCATCAAGAATCTCGACTTCTTCATCAGCCTCTAGAACTGTGGTTTAGAATGAAGGAAATATCAGCATCATCATGAAAATATAAAACCAGAAGGGCAAAGCATACCAACCTTGGCCTGAGGAAATAACTATGCTTTGTGGGGGGATTTCTTGTGGGGCAGTCATATCGAGCAAGCACTGGAAGGTTTTTCTCGGAGTGAGATCCACGATAGAAGCCGCCAATTCCCGTAATTCTGAAGGAAAGAAAAGGTCAGATGACAGAAGGGTCATTAAACAAAATGTATATGTACATGAGATTACCTTCAATGCTTCGCCCGCCCTGAGCTGGGGGGATGGCAGCCTCAGCGGTCTCCTCCACACCTTCAGGTGCATCACTGGAGATATTCATAAAACCTATGGCCAGTATGGTAGTCTCTAATAAAGGGACAAAAGCCGCCACTGGAGGCTCCAAGACAGGGATGACAGCTTCAATCATCTCCTCTATACTCTCCGATACGTCGTTAGGGATGTCCATAGGATCCATGACCGATGACATCAGCTCTGCTAAGGGAGTGGACATAGAGGAGACACCAGCCGCCACCGGAAGCTCCACAGTAAAGGTAGTAACTTCAGTAATCCCCTCTACACCCGCCAGTGTGTTAGGGGAGATATTCACGGAATCCGCAACCATGACCTGATCCAGACTCAAACCCGCTTCCGCTTCAGAAGTCCCTGCAAAGATCGCGCAAAAATAAGAGGACATAAAAGTAATACAAATTACTAGCCAAAGGAAGAACACGAAAAACACGCATACCAATACGCCAAGGAGGTTGAAGTATGGTTTTTTTGAGCCATCGTTCTTTTCTCATTAAATATGCTCGCCGGGCTTCAAGCGCAAATGAATGACTACTTGTTTTTAGTGCAAGCTCGTCCTCGGAAGCATCTGAGATGGGCTATTTAAGGGCCCGTTCTTTTTCCATTAACAGAGGACCCATGTGCACCCTCCGTAAAGATGGTTCGACGTCTTAAAATACAACGGGGGGGTAAGCTTTTTCCGGAGCGCACACGTTCTCAGTCTCATCTTGAGAATGCCTATATGCAATTAAAACAATTAAAACAATTGCTAGGCTAAAACAGCCCCACGTGTTTAACATGTGAGTGCCTATAGGGAACGCATATAGGCACGGAAATTAAAACAATTGCTAGGCTAAAACAGCCCCACGTGTTTGACACGTGAGTGCCTATATGCAACGTATATAGACACTACAATTAAAACAATTGCTAGGCTAATAAGCCTCACGTGTTAAACACGTGAGGCCACTTCCCTACGTAGAATTAAATTCTACTCAATAAGGAACCAATCCAACGGTGATTAAGCATAAAATTAAATTCTATTGAACTTTTAAATGAGAAATGATATTTTCTGTTAAACAGAAAGTTGGCGGATCAAAGATCCCATAAGTTGGAAAATATTTTTCATATCTTTTTAAACAAAGAAAGATTGTACTCCGTTAAACCAAGCACCCTTGGATTAAAAATCCAACGGTGATTAAAAATCACCAATCTACAGAATAAATTCTGTATGAGAGAATATTCTCCTAATCTTGTTTAAGAAACAAGAAAATATGTTCTGTAAGACAGAAACCCTTGGATCAAAAATCCAACAGCGGGTAAAACCCATAAATCAATTGGAGTCTCTCAATGAGAGATTTCCTAAAACTATTTAACAAACTTCTCTCCACTATACAAAGAACCGAAGACTTCAAGTTAAAAAAAAGGGAGGAAAGAAGGAGGAAAAAAAGAGAGAGACGACTGCAGAGAGAGAGAACTCCCCAGAGACTTAAAAAATATACAGTGAGAGAATTTAATTCTCAAAAGAAAAGACTTGTTCCCTTGAAACACTAGGTAAAGAAAAAAACAAAAGACTGTTCTTTGCATCTTAAAGGGTTTAACCCTTCATAGAAGAACTTATTTCTTTCTCTGGTTGAGATCTGCAGAAGCAGATCTCCCCACAAATTGAGAATTTAATTCTCATCGGGGAGATTCTGTCATACAGATTCAAAGCCTAGAGGAAAGAACTAAGTTCAAAGAGTTTAACTCTTACAGGAAAAAAAACACATGGGAATTTAATTCCTCTGAAACTAGGGTTTAACCCTACAAAAAGAATGTAATTCTTGCAAAGAACAAAGGGAGAACTTGATTCCTCAGAATCACAGAAGAACGGCCTGGTGATTCGTTAGTGTTTAACACTATAACAAGACCTCACGTGTTTTCCACGTGAGTGTTTCTAATGAACAAAAGAAAATGGATGAGACTGCCTCATGTGTTTCCCACGCGGGTGTTTAAAAGAGGAGCAAGGAACACTTCTTAGGACAGAAACGTGTTTTGCACTCTACCTTCAATCAAGTGCTTAGCACTTCTGTAAAAGGAAGAGGAAATAAGATAAGAGGGCATTGCCCCCATTTAGGGTGTCTCACGTGTTTTACACATGAGCACTATGGGAACTAAGTGTTTAGCACTTACATAAAAGGAGAGGCAATAAAGGCAAGGGGCAGAACCCAACTTTAGGGCGCCTCACGTGTTTCACACGTGAGCGCCACAAGAATCAAGTGCTCAACACTTAAATAAAAGGGAGAAATAATTGGGCAGTACCCATATTTGAGCACCTCACGTGTGTCACATGAGCGTCACACAACCCTGGTGTTTAACACTAATCGAGTGCCTCACGTGCACCACATGAGCGCCACAGAAATTTAGTGTTTAACGCTACTCCAGTGCCTACATAGAATGCACGTGAGCATTGTATGCCTCAATATTTAGCGCTGTTGGGTAATTATAGAAACCCAAATCTAACCCAAATTGACTAATTTCTTCCAAAGTCAAAACCACTCTGTGTTCATCATTCCCCAAATTGATCTTAGTCCCAAACATAACTAATGATCTGTCAAATGATGATATCCAAAATAAGGTTCATCTCACATCCCCTAAGTTAATCTTAGTCTCCAAAAATGACTAATGATTCTTAGATGATCCACCACGATCTTTTCCCTCCGACACGGGAATTGGTTCAAGGGTACATCTCTCCACACCACTGAAACATGTCGTTGTAATTTTTCAACGTCTTCAGAGAGGTGGCGGGTCCCGACAACCAACTGCTCTTCGGTGCACTTCCCAAACTGACGTGCACCCCCTAGATCAAACCACACCCCAAGCTGGGTGTCTCCCATATCATCGTTGCTCATCCTGACACGAAACAAATACACGTGCATGCAAGATGATCTACGGACCATAACGTCCTTAAACTAAACTCTACGGACTGTAACGTCCTTAAACTTAACTCTACGGACCGTAACGTCCTCAAACTACTACAGACCGAAACGTCCTCAAACTAAACCCTCACCTTAAAAATGGTGATCTACGGACCGAAACGTTCTTAAACCAACAATGGACCGTAAAATCCTTAAACTGAAACAATGGAGCCCAAATGCTCTTTTGTTGGATCTGAATTATCCTAAAACCCTGTTAAGTAGATCTTAGTCTCAAATTGGACTAACGTATCCTTAACAAAAATTTAAGTTGATCTTAATCTTAAACGAGATTAATGATCCTTAAATCAACCCAAACCCAAATCTAAGATATACGGATTTGGACTAATCCACGCCCTACGGGAGACAACATAAATTAGTCTCCGTATACAATCCACAGACAACCAAAAATAAAACAAACAAACACGATACGAAGTGAACTTCCAGAGCAGGAGAAAGTGGTTATCGCGATGCGGTAACGTAATTAACTGCAGGGGCTTGCGCCTGCAGGGAAGAGCGTCCCCACAATCAAAAACCCCTCACAAACGAGGGGGAATCTGACGAAGTCTGCTACAACGGCCGCATCCATCCAAACCTCCGAAACACGTTGCCATAAATCAACTTGGCATCTTCGGAGAGGTGGACGGATAAACCCAAATAGCATCTGCCTCCAAATTCAGGCAAGACGACCATCCCGGCTCGTCCCCGTGTTCGGCGTAAACAGCTTACAAATGTAAAATCATAACCTTCTTTAGAAAGTAAAGATACAGAAATGATATTACAATCTAGACTAGGTACACACAAACAGTTACGCAAAATCAAAATCTGCCCACTTGTCAATCCTAGATGATATTCCCCTATGGATACAGCGTCCACGCTCATTCCGTTAGCAACCCTGAGAGTCATATCACCTGCCTTGATAACTCTATGGTTTCTCAGAGCCTGTAATGAATTAAAAATATGAGATCCTGATCCGGTATCTAGTACCCAGGAAGTAGAGTTAATTGACAGACAGTTTTCAATCATAAACACATTTGAAGCCGAAGCCACAACATGCTTCGAACCCTGGTTTCTGACTTTCCAAGCCCTGCAGTCTTTCTGCCAATGCCCTTTTCCCGTGACAATAGAAACATTCATCCTTCCGTATTGTTAGCCTCAAAACTTTTGCCTCGCCCTTTCCCTCTACCTTACTAACACCACCTATCGGCTTGGTGAAGGCCTTCTTCTTCTCTCCTTTGGCTTTCGTCTTGGATCTAGAAGAGAAAGATTCCCCAATAAGTAGAGTGGTGTCTCCCTGGATTTCTTCAGGGTGCTCTCAGCGCTCCTCAATATGTTGAGGAGTTCTGGAAGTGTAACTTTCTTCCCTTGAATGTTGAAATTCAAGATAAACTGGGCGTAAGTAGAGGGGGGACTGTAGAATCAAGTCAGTATATAACTCGTTCTCCAACGTGATCCTAAGGTCCGCGAGCTTTTTAATATAGCTAATCATCGTAAGGACGTGGTCCCCTACATATGACCCGACAGCCAATCTAGCCTGAAACAATTTCTTCAAGGTCTTATATCTTGTGATACGAGATGAGATTGCTCTCCATTTAAATCTTTGGTATGGAGGAAGATGGAACCTAAGTCCATCTTCTCGTGCTACCTCTGGTGTTCATAATCTATTGAGGCCAACGCGAAGCACTTAGCTTTCGTACTGTCTTTTTCCCATGTCTTACGGATATCAACATCCGCGACGGTGGAATCTGAACCTGGGACGGCAGGGGCTTTAGTAGTAAGGAGGTAGCCCAGTTTGTTATAGGTAATGGCCATTTGAACATTACTTAGCCAATCATAATAGTTTGGCCCAGTCAATATATTATTATCTAGAAGTAACTTAAGCCCGGTCATTTTGGTCGCTGCAATTAGGAGAGAGAGAAGAAACACTCAGCATGATTCTCTTGCAAGTTTAGATTGGTTATTAGTTTATCTAAACAGGATGGCTCCCACTGTTTCTCGAATCCTCCTTCAAACCATAAAAGAAAAATTAGTCAGGATTAATCTCATCCTACAATTATTGCTTAACCTTTCGGTCAGGCTAGTGTTGGTACTTCGAGAGAGGTTTTCCAACGCTTTCGCGAAGTTCCTTAATTATATAACCTATTTTTCCTGGAGGCGTAGCCCCGCTAACACCATTCTAGACACTTACTTGGTTTATAGCATTGATTGTTTAGTGAAAAAATCTCCCGAGGAGTAGCGGATACTCATAGTAGGATCGGGATCCAAATATCATCGTATGACAATCTTGAAGGAATCCTACCAAAATCATCACACTCCAAATGGTATGCAACACTAGCAAGTTTCAATTTTCTTAGAAACTTCCGATGTGGATTTTTGCCCCAAGCTCTTATGACCTTGACGAAGGCTAACATATCATAAGGCGCAAGTCAAGTTCTACCCGCCATTATCCAGGTTAATTTGAACCCACCCGTACATACCCTTGATGAAGGCCAAAATAGTTGTACGACTGTCCTAAATTAACGCATCTATCTATGCTATAGATGAATACCCAGCTGCTACCAAGCGCTATGCCTTGGCGAAGGTCAAAATACATAGCTTGAATACTACTGAATACTCATCTGAAATGATAGAGGGTAACAGATGGTTTTGGCGAAACCATGAACGTAATGAACTTGATATAGTCGAAAGAACCATGATAGCTTTTAAAAGAAGTGGTTTAGGATCCGCATTTAAAAGTTGTTTTTCAAGAAAACCAAGCGGTTTTGAAATTGTTCCAACAATTCAAACTTTGGTTTGTTTTCCTGGCATTAATCAATGTTAATGTGGTCCCATCATTTAACCCTATCATTGCAGAAAAGAAATAAAAATACAACATACGCTTATGCCATCAGCATTCGCCACAGGGCATCGTCATGCCCGTTAGGTTACTTAACTAACGACAAAGCGGGGGCTGGACTAGCACGGATGCAAAACATAAGCAACGTTTATTTTATATATATATATATATATATATATATATATATATATATATAACCATTCGTCTCACGCAATAATAGGCATTCCAGATCATAGATGAATATATTGGATATACTAAAAATTCCGTGTTTCGTTTAAGCCCAGAACGAAAGACGGATTCCACGGTCGTGATGAATAGCCAAACCCCACCCTAGACCCCTACGGGTGCGGCAAACTACCCGCCAAATTCCCGAAGCGAAGCAATCTTCTTCAATAAAATAAGTAGGCCACTCGGCACTTCAAGAACCCGGTAGTTTGTGCACCCCACCTTGGATCTATCCTAAGTGCTAGAAACAGTAAATGAAATAATACAACGACGGATACAACCTTAACCTGGATGTGCCCCGCAAAATAATATTATATCACATTTACAAATTAACATGAATGAAAGAAAAGAAAATACTCTTTTCACATCCTTCCAGCTATTCATCCATGATGATCCAATACTCCATATCCACAAACCATCACAATACAGATATGTGCAACCCCCACTAATCGACATATAGCGATTAGCAGATGTTTAGCATCATATATACAAACACAAATCACATTAGCCAAGAACTTTAGATTTTCGATCGATAAACTAATCTGTGTCTACCCCATGCACAATCCAGTACACAAACAAATCTGGATAGAAATCACATATGTCAAAAATCACAATTCCTCATTAAAGACCCACAGAAGAAAATCGGACCGAGTCGGAGTTGACTCGGCCGTGGAACGGTGGCCATACACACTGTTTTGCCGCGGTTCCGCAGCGGTATTAGGGATCTACGATCTCGTTTTTCTTCTGTGTTCTTAGAAAAGCCTGCTTGTATTTTTAAGGCCACTTAAATAATTTTTAGAGCACTTTTGAAAATCGACAGCAAGTATGGTTTCGGATCGTGATTTCGTGCAATTTTCGTCGATCGAATTTCTAATTACTTGCTAACTAGCTATTTAAGGTTTAGTAGGCTCTGATACCACTATAAGTCTATGTCGCGCACCCCGCAGGTTCGCAAGGAGGCGGAATTTAAAAAAAAACGATTTTTTCGAGCTTCGCAACACGGACTATAACTCCAGGATCAATACAGAAACCTTAACTAGCAAAACCATCTAGGAGTTTCTAACTACTATGCAAAGTGTTATACAATATCGGGCCCAGGGGGCGGTAACCGTCAGACCCCTAATAGCGCAATATGTCGTGCCGGGTAGAGTCATGAAAGGTATACTAGCAGGTATCACTAATACATGAAGCAGTAATATGACAATATGCAACAATCATGTAAGGTACTCTATCAGGTACAACTAATACATGAAGCGATAATATGACAATGTATATATGCAACAGTCATGAAAGGTACTCTATCAGGTGCTACTAATACATGAAACAGTGCATAAACAATAAATGTGGAGTATGGAATGAAACATGTCATTTACAAGGAATCCTGACATCGTGGTAGGATCAAAGTCCATCAAGACAATCCAAATCCCAATTTCTCCAAATTGGCTCTCATATCATATAAGTCTCACAAATCCTTAATGTACAATATCGAATAAATCTCATATATATCATGTATCCAATATTAAATGAATCACCTATATCCCAAATCTAATATCAAATAAATCTCTAACATCCTAAATATATTTGCATGAATAAATATGATGATGTATATAAATTGATATCAATACACTTATATTAGCGTCCCATTCCACTAATATTGGTGTAAAGGCATATATAACAGCGTTCCATTCCACTGTTATATATACTTAGGAGTAAAAAGAAATATCATGAAACCAATGTGTCAAGTATCGACACAGAAATGCTGATCTATCAGGTGTTGTCACCAAGACTGGCCCCCTGATAGGTACGTATCATACGCTATCCCGAAAGCTCGAGTGCCTAACTCTGACCCTCGCCTCTCGACGCATCCATACACACATGACTCCCGTCAGTATCCCCGTGATAACCACCGAGTCATTAGTAATGTCACCGGAAAGTATGGTTCCCCTACTAACTCATCTCCTCACTGAGATTCTTGCCCCGGGTACCTCCGGCCCCACCATGTACCCGCACACGGACCCCTCCGTTCCTCACGTGGGGTATATATATCTCCGAACCGATAAATCTCATGTTGGCTGCTGAAATATCATATCAAGAGAAACCGGGTTTTTCAAATAATGCATAATTTCATGAACTCCCACGGTCCCCAAATCCAGAAAACATCATGAAAAATCCATATCTCAATACGAAAATCCATGAATATAATATATGCAACATAAAACTGTAATGAAAGCATATAAAGGGAAAGCCGCTAATTAACTGCAACAAGTTAATATAAAATATCATACGGTTCTTGTTTTCTCCAATTCTAAATAACATCAAGTAAAGGTAAGCATGTAGCTATAAACAGATATATGTGTAAACATAAAGGTATAGCAAGGTATATGTATCTACCTATAAGTAATGATGTAATATACCCCCTGAGTATAAGTGAAGTATGTGTGCAAGGTATACCTGTAGCTATATCATGAAGTGTGTATGTACCTATCACTAATGGTACAATACTTTATAGGTATACAGGTAACTAACATGTAAGCATGTCAAGGCATATGTGTAAGCATGTAGGTATACAGGTATGCTATATGTCATATGCATAAAGAAATATGAATCAATATCTCAATATCCCTATCCAAACAATATTATATCTATACAGGTATTGTGCGTGACATGGCAATTATTGACGGTGTGTGTGGCATACAATCAGTGCTCGTGCAATAAGAGCCGTCAATAATATGTACAGTGTCATAAGGGTACTAGTCTAAGAACAACAATTAATTAAGCAAAAGGTGTATACGCGAATTCTAAATATGAAATAGAATGTGCGACAAGTCAAGTCATTTCTAGCCCAGACGCATAACGCCATACGGGCGATTCCCCTGTAGATGTTAAATCTACTCACCAACGCTTCTGGCTAAGTAAAACCTACCACCTGTTTTCCCTTCATCGCAGCGTCTGAAGTCGCCGTCTGCGAACCTAAAATTTTACAAACGCATCACATAAGCTAAATATCCTGAAACGACGAAAAGACAACAAAACGCAAGGATAACGCCCTGAAAAATGCACTGCGCACTTAGCGCATCTATCGAGCACGACATCAGCCAAAAACACTAACTAGGGTCTCTAAACTACGAAACACCAAGTCTAGACTCCGATCGTCCCGATTGCGCAACACAACATAATAAATACGAAAAATATAATAGATATAACCTCGAAACGACTAATCGATCCCACGTCGGAAAAATCCTGAAATCTAGAAAACAACTTATCGCAATATTTCGCAGTAGAATCAAGCTAACACATTTCTAGCGATTTCAAACATCTTATAATAGTTTAACTAAGCTATCCAAACCATTTCTATATTTTTAACACTTGCAAAATAAGTTTTAGCAAAAACCTAGTAAGCAATATTTCATAATTAAACAAAGTAGTAATTAACAATAATTATCATTTCCTACTAGGTTAAGCTTTTCCTAAACACAAATTAACACTTCAATTAAACATTAAACACTTAAATCAAGTTTTAAGCTTAACTTGAATATCAAAAACCATTTCTAGAATTTTGAAACATGAAATTTAAAGCTTAAATTAACATCTAATTAAGCTAGCATAAACATTTAAACTTAACAATTAAGGATTTAGGTTAGGATTTTATACCTCCAATTGATTCAAAAACTTGTAACAAGAAAACAAAGATTAGCCTCCAAAATCAAGACTTCATGAAGAACCAAGCATGGTTTAGGGTTAAGAAAATGAAGGAAAATGATTATATTTGAATTTTTGTGATTTTATTTGGATTTTTCATGATTTATTTTGGCTTGAAATGATGAAAATGGTGCAAAAGAGAAGTGAGGGCAGCAAGGAATAAGTGTGGCCAGCCAAGGAGGTGAGGGGGGTTTGTGAATTTTTGTGAAGAAAGTTCTAGTAAAAATACAATAAATACTTCATTAAATGCATTTTGCCGCCTTTCTTTCTTTTTCTTTTTCTTTAATAAAAAAATAAATTCTTTGACCAAAAAAAATCTAGATATTTAAAAAGAAGGTTCTAAAATAATTGTAGTGATGATTTCCAAGAATTTTCATTTAGAAGAAATTTCCCGATTTACGTGCATATTTTACCGGCTAAAATAATTTTTTATTTGGGAAAAATTCTATCTGAACCAAAACCTCCCAAATACCCCCAAAGTTCGCGCACTAGCTTTATTTTAGCTAAACTAGGTGCCGACAAGTTTCTACGGACGTTTAATCGAAATCGGGTTAAAACGGAAAATACCGACAATTTTGCCCTAAAACGGAAAAATTCGCAAAACGATTTCTGAAACGTTACACTCAGCCACCCGAGAGGTACTATGGTTTTCTCAAAAACGATGACAGGAAGGTTTTGATAACCTAAGTTTTTCACTATTTTTGTCCTTGACTATGAGATCTGGCAGGTGGATGACTATAACGTCATTCTAAATCGAATTTAGAAGTGCACGTGCATATGACTCTGTCAAAGAGTTGTTGTAGTCAGCGGGAGCGTGATAGGTAGGTTTCTTGTGTCTATTTATAAACTAAAGTAAGGAGAGCGGAATTGGTCATCTAGTTTGATGTAAAAATCAAAAAAATTGACTTCATCAGAACAATAGATGGGCCTGGTAAGAAGGCGGTATGAAGTGATGTTCTGGTATTTGGATGACATGCTCCTGATAGAAAGTGATATTCCTATACTACGATCGATCAAACTTTGGTTGTCATAAGGTGTTTCTCCACATAGAATATGGACAATATATCAACGATTCTGCTAACTATATATATGGTTTTAGATCTAGATTTAGAAAGTGTCCCAATCGGAGTACTTGGACACCATTCTAAAGTAGTTTAGAATGGACAACTCTTGGCGTGGTAGTCTACCCACAGGTGATGGAGTCTCCCTTTCCAAAAGTGATGTCTTCTATACTGACGAAGAGAGAGACTGGCATGAATGACATATCACTTGCTTAGGCAATTGAGTCAGTCATGCGATGTCATGTACCAGACCAGATGTTGTTTTTTGCACTTACTGTAGTAAACGGATATTAATCCAATTCTGGAGAAACAAAGGGAAGCAATAAAGAAAATAAGAGGGTGTTCTTAGTATATGGTAACAGCAACCTCCTTAAGAAGGCGATTATTATTTCAGGCTTCCAAGGTGACCTGAATGACATGGTAGCTATCAGAGTTATAAGTTTACCCTCTTCCGAGGGGCAACATATTGGAATGGATTCCAAGCAGGATACTGAGATGGTCATGGCGCTGGGTGCTGATTACATCAGCAATAGATACAATCTAAGAAGCATGTTGGATTTGGTGTTTATATTATGAATGAGGTCCCATCAGATATCTAGACAAGTTCTAATACATGTATCGCTCATTTTGGGAGATAGTCGTTCTCCGCGAAGTTGAGATATAAAGAGATAAAGATAGAAACATTAGAGCGGATCCACTCACTGAGGCTATTTCTCGAACGCGAATATTTCGCAAACATGTTTTGCGAAACTAATTAGTATAGAAGTTGGGTGATCGATAGCACACAGGCTGTGAGTATGTGACACCGTAATACTTAGCCTTAAGTACAAGTGGGAAATTGTTGGATATAGTTCCCTCAAAGCAATTATTGTAATTGCAAGTAGGCGTTTATGATAATTGAACGAGGACCTATACAGGCAGAACGGTCTTACTCGAGATGATAGTATGCTATCTAGTTTGTTTTTATCATTATGTGTATACATTTTAATAAAGCCTGTAGAATTATTGCTTGACTACCAGCATTATGATAGCGATCATATACGTGGGAATTGGTTGGTCCATAAGCACATCCTTAAATGTCCCTAGTCGAGAGAGTATCGAGACTGGGTATCGATACTCCGTAGTAGACTAGTGTATACTTTTCAAGACCCTGACGAGGGCGGTGACCGGTCTCACAAGCCATTGGTGTTGATTCACCTAAGATAGTATACAGGTGCTCACTGGAGGTGAGTACACCAGACGGACTCGCCAAGTACTTCTAAATGGTATTATACCTATCGTCAGATGGAAGTTCTCTTGTGTCATGCGTACAGATTAGTCCTTTGATATGAGATTTTCATTTGTCTCGTGTGAGTTCTCACTGTACTTAGATTACTACCTTACCACGGCTCAAAGAGATCGTGCAAACAGGTTTTAGTTGGGTACGGTCCCGAGCCACATGGAGGCAGTGAACAATCGTCAGGGATTCATCTCTCCTGGTATTAGGAGTTGATGTTGCACTGTATTGGGTCAGCCATCACCATAAAATTCTTGGCCAAGATGAATGAGATTTACTAATGTGATATCAATAGTTTCTTAGTGGGTGATGAGCTTCAAACAGGCATGACTTATCGGGTTAGTAGGGTCTAACGTTATCGACCCTCTAGACCCGGTATGCGATTATCTCAGACAAATAGACCGAACAGTACGGAGATTGTCACAGACATGCTCGGTAAGGGTACGAATGAGTTTGCTCGTCGGCCTTCGTTTCGTTCAATAGCTGGGTAGTCGTTACGTACAGCTAGTGCTGCTGACGTGCTTGTGGTTAAACCCACCGTCAACGTATTGACGAGTCTTTAGAGTCACACACAGTGGATTTTTCCGGTTCAGGCGAAATGATGTAATGGCCGTATATTGATACGTGCGGGATTTCGATTAGGTATGTGTGCTGGACACATGGACTTCAATCGGACGGATGATAATACTAATCAGCTTAGAATTAAGCCGAATTATTAAATCAAGTTTTGATTTAATAATTTACACACACACACATATATATTTCGATATATATTCTAGTATTATTTTTATTGTATTTTTCTATCTCTAGAGTATTTGTATTTTGATACGAATACGGGCATGTATTTGTAAGGATATATTCTTGTATTTATAAAAGAATACTTCTAGAAGAAGGACAACTCATTTCTAGAATTTTCTTGTAAAGAAATTACGAAATGAGGTGGAAAAGAGAAATGGTGGAGTGTATGGGCATATGAATTATAAATTCATTTGCATATATTGTTCAAGCATGGTTGTAATTTTAAAATGGAAAATTCTTTTAAACAAAACAAATGAAGCATGCTTAAATTTGTGGTGAAGATTTCATTTCACCATTGAGCTTCTCTTTCTTTCATGGCTCCTCCTTCTTCTTCTTCATCTTCAATCCTCTCATGAGTTGAAAATCATGAGGATAAAGAAAAAGAAAAATAGTAGAACACTTACACGCATTACTAAGGATCCTAGATTAGCAATCTAGGATTTTTAGTTACTTCGTTAATGAAGTTGAAGTTTGAACTTGGTTCGCTCGGGTGGATCATCTTCGGTGAAAGAAGATCGGCTTGCAAGCGCGATCCGAAACTCTTGAGAGCATGCTAGTGTTCAATCCAATTGGAGCAAATGAAAACGTTATAAAGGTTGTGATTTCTATTCTTTTGTACTTGCTAGTTTAGATATTTAGTTTAGATTCTTGGGTATAAGTTTCTAGTGCCGCCAAAATTTTCGTTTTTGTATTTCGCATTGGCTGCGGGTTAGCGGCGAGGGCACTGAGAACCAACATTCTTGACGTCTAGCTGATGTAGAGGCCAATTGCGGGTAACTGCAAGAGAGATCAAGACATGAACAGTAGTGAGTTTAGCCACAGGAGAAAAAGTCTCCGCATAGTCGACACCGTATTGTTGAGTATAACTTTTAGCAACAAGACGGGCTTTCAAACGAGATACACTGCCGTCAGGATTATGTTTGATACCAAAGACCCACTAGCAACCAACCACCTTTTTCTGTTAAGGGAGGCTGACCAGATCCCAGATGTGATTGGACTCAGTACCTGCAACTCTTCTATCATAGTCATATGCCAATCTGGATGACTCATACCTTTTTGAACAAAGTTAAGAAGGAAAACAGCAGACAATTGGAGTTAATGAAGACGCTACAAAAGTTGTGATTTCTATTCTTTTGTGCTTGCTAGTGCCACCAAAATTTTGTGTTTGGTTTAGATTCTTAGGTATAAGTTTCTTGTACCACCAAAATTTTCGTTTTTGTATTCCGCATTGACTGCAGGTTAGCGGCGAGGACACTAAAAACCAACATTCTTGACGTCTAGCTGATGTAGAGGCCAATCGCGGGTAACTGTAAGAGAGATAAAGACATGAACAGTAGTGAGTTTAGCCACTGGAGAAAAAGTCTCCGCATAGCCGACACTGTATTGCTAAGTATAACCTTTGGCAACAAGACGTGAACAAGAAACACAGCCATCAGGATTATGTTTGATAGCGAAAACCCATTGGAAACCAACCACATTTTTCTGTGAAGAGAGATTGGCCAGATCCCAAGTGTGATTAGACTCAATACCTGCAACTCTTCCCTCATAGCCCTATGCCAATCTGGATGACTCATACCTCTTGAACAGAATTAGGAAGGAAAACAGCAGATACGGAAGAGACAAACTGACATAGAGCTGGAGTAAGACGATGATATAAAATAAATGAAGCAAAAGAATGAGAAGTAATGCATGTTTGTTTACCTTTGCGAAAAGCAATTGGTAAGTCGTCAGATAAACCATCCGAAGGAGGGAGAGGTGAAGGCCCGTCAGCTTCCGGCTGTATATATGGAGGAAGAGCTTTAGTATCTGCTGCTGAATCTATCACTGCTCTCGGTAGACGACTATAGAACTGTGTAACCGGAAGAGGATGAAGAATTTCGACACCAGTAAATTCGGTTTGAATTGGTTGGTCATCTGGAGGTATAAGAAATGGTGGTGGTGGTAGCGGTAGGACGGGAGAAGCACTTTCCGCTAGGGGGTAAAAGAGTTGATCCTCAAGAAAAGTGATATCACGAGAGACTACGATAGTGGATGTAGAAAGAAGCAGGAAAATATAATCTTTTCCAATCCTCGAGCTTTATTTGTCAAGTCTCTATTCCTTTGTAATCGAAGCCAACTATGAACTAGCTCATGCAAGTCTTAGAATAATCAACAAATATATGTTTGACAGTCTAGGATCCAATTTATCAAGAGTTAATCGGTGATTATGAACGTAGCAAACACACCCAAAAACTTTAAGAAGGGGAAAAAGGACTTGGTCAAGAAATAAAATAGAGAATGGTATTAGGTTTTGAAGAATCGTGAAAGGTATGCGATTAATAAAAAAACATGCAGTAAGTAAGACAAAATTCCAAAGACGTTTTGGGATATACATGTTAAGCATAATAGAACGAACAACGTTAAGCAAATAGCAGTTTTTTCTTTCAGCAATACCATTTTGTTGTGGTGTGTATGAGCAGGAAGTTTGATGAATAATCCCACATGATATACAAAGAGTTTGAAAAATACTACTCATGTATTATTTTGCATTATCAGTTCTTAGAGTTTTAATAGAGGTATTCAACTGATTAACCACTTCATTAATAAATGTTTTAAACACATGTGGTAATTCAGATCGATTATGTAAAAGAAACAGCCATGTCATTCTAGAGTGATCATTAATAAAAGCGACAAAATATTTGTAGCCAAATATGCTAGTATGTTTGTAAAGACACCAAATGTCAGAATGGACTAACTCAAATATTGAAGAACTATGTTTATTAACTGAAGAAAAAGAGAATCGAAAATGTTTCCCCAAAATACATGACCGCATGAAAAACCAGATAAAGAAAAATCAGGTAATATGATACATAGCATAGGAAGAGGTGGATGTCCAAAACGTCGATGCCAGAAAATGGTAAAAACAGCAGCAAATACGGAAGGTGGTACATCCAAATAGTATAAGCCATTAACTACTTTACTCCCACCAATCTTCTCCTTCGTATGGTGTCTTGGATCATAAAATGATTAGAAGAGAAAGTTATTAAACAGTTGAAATCATTGGTAAGACGGCGAACATATAAAAGATTTGTACGAAGTGAAAGAATAATTAGAGCATTTTTTAGCGATAAGAAAGATGTCACATCAATATTGGTACAATCACGAACAGGAATGACATCTCCATTAGCAATGGAAATGAATTTATGCGAAGTGCAAAACACAGAGTTAGAAACAATATGTGTCTTGTGGTCTGAAGCCCCGAAGTAAAGGACCCAAGGGTTTGACTGAGATAATAGAGATATATCTGATGTGGTTAAATTGACAATAGAGATATAAGAGAAAATACATTGGAGATGCTGTAAGTCTTCAGGAGAGATCTGGAAGGATGATGATGCTAGCGGTTGAGTCGCTGTAGATGGAGAAGCCGTACTCTGTCGAGCAGTAGGAGTCTAATCCGGATAACCATGTTTCTCCCAGCAGAATTGATCTGTATGGTTAGTACAACCATAATGAGAGCAAGAAAGGGAACCGCGACCACGTCCGTGACCCCGTCCCCTACAACCCTGAGTACCAATAGGAGCACGGCCACGACCAGAGGGAGATCCTCGGCCACAGCCCTGAGCAACAAGGGCAGAATATGGAGCATCCACTGTAGAAGCGCCTGGTGAAGGGATACGATAAGTAGCAACGAGAATACTATTCAGGATAGGCATACCGCCCTAAGAGAGAAGAAAGGAGTGAACTCCATCCAAGTGGGGCTTCGTCTTAGCCAAATAAAGAGTCCCAATAAGAGTCTCATGCTGAATCTTGGTAACATCTAGATCAGAAGAGATGGGTTGATACATGTTCCATTCTTCAAGAAGCCCCCGGAACCGGGCCCCAAAGGCATGTAGATCATCATTTAGAGTTAGCAGTAGTGAGTGCATTGAAGATATCATATAACCGCTGAAGGCTATCTTCCGATGAGTAAAGAGATTTGAGATGGAACCACATCTCATTCGCAGTAGTGAGATACATAATAGCCCGATAACAGCTGGGTATCATAGAGTTTGTATACCGAGTGCAGACTTTGCTGTCATTTTGAGACCAAGATGAATACTGCGCATCGGAGTCAGAGGTTGGTGGAGATTCCTGAAAGAAATGGTGATGAAAGCCTCTGCTTTTAAGGGCTCGTTCAATAATGTGTGCCCATTCCAAAAATATTAGATCCGGAAAGAGTGAAGGTAGTTAGACGAAGATCTGTTTGTAATCGGAAGCAGGAAGATCAATTTTGGTGTCCGTCATATTGAACATTGCAAGCAAAGAGAGCAAGCAATAGAAAGTGCAGATGTAACACATAAAGAGTGAAAGAAAGATACTCATCTCAAGATCAATTCATCACAGGATTTCGAGTCTGCGGAAAAATCCAGCAAGATAAGGACAGAGACATCGAGGGCTGGAGGCGAGACGATCCGGAGGCAAGGGTTAGAGGAGAGGGCTGCGGGCGAAGGCTAGAGGCATCGAGGATCTGGAGGCAAGGGCTGCAGGCAAGGGAGGCAGCGGCTTGGAGATGAGGACTAAAGGAGAGGTTGGAGAGGCGTAGGCGGGAGGGTGGTGGCAGGAGAGAGGTAGGTCGGAGAGGCGTAGGCGAGAGGGTGGTGGCAGGAGATAGGGAGAAAGGTGGCAACTAGTTTTTTTTAAAGGTTAGAATTTAGAAGACCTGCTCTGATACCATATTACAGGATAAAAAAAAAGGAGAATTGGATATTTTATTATGTGACCAATGGTCTCCTTATATATGAATTACAATTACTTGATGCTCAAGTATCATAGTATAGTGTACCATAATAACAATATATTCTAAACTATTCCAACAAGTCTAAATCTTAAATTGAATTTATTTTAGGCTGAATTACAGAAAACTTCTCTTATCTCTGTCATTATGTAAACCCAAAAGACCGAAAAAAACTACTCTAGAAGGGCTTGCATGGTGAAAGCCCCTCTAGAGCCATTGGATGGGCTTCCCTTGCATGCAAGGGGAGCTCATCCAATGGCTATGCAAGGGCTTGCACCATGCAAGCCCTTGCAGAGTAGTTTTTTCCCAAAAGACCCATCTCCATCTGTCATAATGTAAACTCAAAAGGAAGTGTGGCACTTTAATTTTTTAAGGAAAAAATTAGAAAAAGATAATTCTTTTAGGAGGAGTATTGTTGGCTGTGGATTCTGAAGATTAGATTTCGACTTTTTCTAAGACTTTAATTTTCAATGTTATTGATTTTGAATTCGAATTTGGAATATAAAGTTATCGGTCCATTACATTTGGATTTGGATTGGATTTCTAAAATTCAACTTTCAAGTCCAACTATATAAAACAAAGCCATGAAGATTGAAAAAAATCCAACAAATAATGTGAAGACTTTTTTTGTGCTTGGATTTTGAGACATTTTCATTTTCATGAACACTTTCAAACCCTAGAAAACTTCATTTTCTTTTTATTTTTGATCTCATCTCAATTTTATTTATATGTTTTGATTGATTATATTATATTTTACAACTCCTTCCTGGTATCCCTAGAAATGTGTTTTTTCCTCTTGATCTCATCTCATTCTTATCTATATTTTGATTGATTGGATTAAGTGTTACAAATTTTTTTCATAAAATCTTAGAATAGTTTTCTTTTTCTGGATTTCATCCCATTTTTGTTTATGACTTAATTGATTAAATTATATTTCATAAATGCTTCCTAAATTCCTAAAATGTTTAGGCCTCAAACTAAATTATTAATTGCAATTCCTTTATCAAAAATTATTTCTTATTTTGTATTAATCTGTATTCTTATTATTTTGGATGCTTACAACATCTCATCTTTTCTCCTTCAATTTTTTGATGTACAGAGAAAGCAGAACATTATATTTAATCAAAAAATTATATAGAGAGCAGATATCACGAAAAACTTGATTAAAATTTAATGGTATATAATATTCATATTTTAAAAATTTTGGTTAGCATGTACTATCAATAATAAATGTCTTGTTTTTTGTTATTAATAAAATTTTATATAATTATTTTATTAAAATATTAAAAATAATAATTAATTAATTTTGATCAATTTTACACATTTATAAGATTTATATGTCAAAAAAAGCCATGTAGAAATAAAGTCACAACACAAATTGTATAAGAACTTGAATAAGTCCAAGCTGATGGTCTAAATCCAAGTCTAAGTCCCACAAGAGAGTCAAAAGTCCAAATTCAAATCCAACACGAAAGTCTAAGTTCGAATCCAAATCCAGCACGTAAGCCTAAGTCTAAATCCAAATAATTCTCAGACGATGATAATTGTCCAACTCGTAGATTAAAATCCAATTTCAGTAACACCGGAGAGGATACACATCATACCTTTTTTAAAATACCCACGTCCATGGGAATAGGGTAGCTTTGGTAATTACCATCAATTTATGAACACATGCATTGCACAAGCCGAATTATCCACTTGTAGTTTATGCCCACCCTTTTATGTTACACTAAATTATGAAAACCTTCATTAAATGGCAGATAAATACCTATTATTGTTTGACTTGTTTGGCAGATAAATAGCTAAGTTTTAAAAAGCAACCAATAAATAGCCAATATTTATTTTTGCATTTTAGTACCTGATTAACGGAAATTATGAAAAGATTTTTTTCCCCTTATGATTCATCTAACCCATTTATCCAAATTTGACCAAACAGTAAAATTAAAATCCCCAAATTAAACCCATCTCTCTCTCACCCACCCCTATTCCCCTAAATTAAATCTCTCTCTCTCTCTCTCTCTCTCTCTCTATATATATATATATATATATACCTCTCCCATATTTCCCTTTTTTAACCTTAAACCATATTTCCACTTTTTAACCTTAAACCGAAACCTAAAAATCTAATCATGATAAGATCCAAAAAAAAAGTTGTGGAGGAAGCTTCGGAAGAAATTTAAGATGAAAAGACCATGGAAGAACTTTGAGAAGAAGAAAAGGAAAGAGGACTAGGATTTTCTAATTAGGTTGAAAATGAAGGAGAAAAACAAATTTTATTTTTTATTTTTGACTGCTAAGGGTAAAATTGTCCAAAAAATGATCACCTGAATAGCACACGGGAATCTACAAGGATTATTCTAATCTCAGGCAATGATAGGTATCGAAATGCTAGTTGAGTGAAACATTAGGTATTTATCCGTCAATTTTATAAACTTGGGTATTTATTTACCAAACATCCCAACAATAGGTATTTATCTGCCTCTATTTTTTTAATACAAAGCAAATACCAATTTTTGTTTTAAAAACCTTTTATGATCTTTTTATACTTTCCATTTTTACTCAAATATCTCAAATATTTTTAGTGCAAGGCAATTAATGAAAATATATCAAAAATGCCGAGAACTTCTATGCACTCAAAAAGTGAGGAAAGTTTTCTCTAATATACCCTTTTATTTTTACAGAATAAGGAAGATGCATCTGGTATTTTGTGAGGTTAATTATGGGAATTACAAGTGCTAATTAGGTTATATGATTGAGATTTTGTTCAGTTTCATGATCTTATATGTTAATTTCTCCGAACAAGGGTTGCATATTTGTAAAAGTTATGGAGTTAGGTGGTTTGGAGTTCACTAAGAAAATAAATTTGTATAGTTACCCAATTCATGCTGCAAAGAAATGAAGATAAAACTGCAGAGTTCCGCACTGATAGCCACAGAGAACATTTATAGAAAGTAACTCTTACATGTGCCCAAATTAAAAGATACCAGCCTATATTTTTCCTTACATATAATTTGTTATATAAATGTAATTTTCTTGTTCTCATCATAAATATGAAGTTCTTCTTAAAATGATAATAAATGTAATTATGCCCCAGGCCTATCCATATTCAAATTTAATCATGAGTATATTTTAACAAATTTAAGAAAAAAATATCTTCCTGCAAAAATTTAAAAAGGTTGACCATAAAAATAACGCCGCTAAATTGTACAATAGTATTGTAATAAGCCCCCATAAAAAGTTCAAAAATTTTAGTGCAGAAACGAAAACAAACCAAACTATTTGGTTAAGGGAATTTATGTCTCCCATATCCACACATACAAATTTCAACAATTTAATGGGTGACACGGCCACAATTCCCATTCTTAAAAACCGCAAGGTCTAAAAATCATTCGATCTCTACAACTAAAATAAAATAACCTCCAATTTAAATTTTATTTAAAATTTTGGAGATCTAATGATTTTTAGGCCGTGCAGTTTCCAAGGATAGGAATTGCAGCCGTGTCAGGCATTAAATTGTTGAAATTTGTATATATAGATTTGGGACGTGGCATAAAGCAGTATCAAAGTTCTGTGCGGCTGTAATAGTTGCTTCAAACTGTAGTTTATCTTTAACTAGTAGCATTAAGCAACTAAACACGTTTAAAAAGTACAAAAAGAACTTTAAATTATTAGGGAAATAATTGAAATCACAGGGAGCCACAGGAATCACATGTTAAAAAACTAGCATTCAAAATTCTCTTAAATTGCAAGTCTTGGTCAGAGATTTGAACCAAGATTCAAGAACACGGTTTGGGTCTCTCATAATTTTATTGGTTTCGATTAGTTTCGCTAATCTAAATTCAGCAGGTTTCGGTTTCGACAATAATACAACATATATAAGTGTAGATATATTAAATACTTAAATTTATGGTTCTATATTACAAGACAATAATCCTTGCGTTTAAAAATCCAGATATGATGCAAAAATATATTGAAAAGAGTACTTAGATAATTATTAATATAGGGTTCGGGTTTATTTTTTTGAGGTTTTCTAACAACGAAGACCTATAATGATCATAATGACAGTAAAAATGATATAAAAAATAAATTTTTAAAGGTTTCAACCGAAACAATATTATATGGTTGGTTTCTTATCGGTTTCGGATTTCGTATTGGTCTCCATCGAAACCGATACGAAACCTTGAACCTTGATTTGAACAATACAATCATGGAAGAAAAATAAATTAAGAGATTAAGAAACTGCACGAGAGTCTTCATCACATGATAGAATTCTCCTTGTTTTAATTGTAATCCATCATGTTAAGCAAAGCAAAGCATTATATTAACATTATATATGCATGGTTTGTGTTAATCAGTTACCCATATCTTTAGACCAAATTATAAACCAAATTGTTTGCTTTGGTAGCTCAACTACATTTGTGTGTGTGTGTTCCATGTGCAAGGATATGAAGACATTTTGAGATTGACTAATGAATAAGTCTAATGCTGATTCTACATTAACTATAATTCATCATCTAAGCGTGTTAGAATATACAAGTATATCTCTCAATTTTAGATATTAATTAATAGTTTGAAGCAACGCTGAGACATTTTATAGTACTATTTTTATTTTCAAATGCGGATAGATATATAATTTATACTTCTGTAAATGATATTTTTTAATTCAGATTTATAACTTTTCAATGACTTATTCAGTTAAAATTTCGATATTTATTGAATGTGGATTTAAAAAAATTTTAAAGATGGTAACGCGAATAAATTGAAAATAAATTATTTTCCATGTTTTCAAGATAAGAATATAATATTATTTGTCGCTTTTTTAAGTATTTAGACAATCACAAAATTGTAAATTCATAGATTTCAAGACCTATTGGGTGGGCTTGAACTTTACCGGAGAAATATATATGAACATAGAATTCAGGCTCCTATTAGTCCATGTCCGAACACGACATATTGCCAACCAATTAAAATGCCAACCTACTAAAATTTATCGGCAAATATTTTTATCAAAGAGCATTAATTGAATGCAACTGAATTATATTTAATCGTTCATATATTGCTACTTGATATAAGTTGATCCCCAACAAACCAGTACAACTTTTACATTCAACAATCGAAACCTGTTTTATTTGAAATTACACACGGTAAACGAAACTTGGTGGTGTTTGTTGCATTCATCTGGACCTAAAAATTGCTGAATTTATTTTTTATAGATTATTGTTTGCAGCATTTATAACAATCTTACAGAAAACTCATATCATGAGAAAGGGAAGGAACCTGAACCTGAATTCAATTTGGAAGCTGACTTCGAATTAAGTTGGCGACGTAGCAAGCCACCCATACGGATCCGGCCTCAGTGCAGCAGAAAGCATGAGTGTGGCCCTCCTCTTCAATTGTCAGTGAAATGCCAGGGACTCGACCTGAAATCTACAGTAGGTACACCAAAAAGATAAACTCATGCACACTAAGCCACAAACTCTCAAAGTATTTGCCCCAAATTGGAGCAAGAAGATTATGGATTTCTGGTATACACAATGTATATGCAATAAAATGTGGGAATTAGTTATCTTTTGGACAACTATAAATTTAATTTATACTTTTTCTTAATGAAAATGAATCAAATTTAGAGTTGTGTATGCCAATCAAAGTCTGATATAAAATAAGCAACTTCTTAAAAACCATTCTTATTGAAAATTTGCAATTTTGAATGGCTTGTAAGAAATGAAATTCTATATTTTTCCTCCTATATGCGAAAGAAAAAAAATTAATAGAAGCAATTTCTAGTAAAACAATCTTATGGTATATTATAGACCTGAGGTGAAAAGACAAATAGATATGGAATGACTTTTGTAACATGACAAGTATATAAATGGCCATATAGCATTCAATGGATGCATGCGAGACACACTGAATTCTTATAATAATCCCAAGAGAGATCTTCACAAAAATAAAAATTTTAAATCGAAATTGACAAATCTGCAAGCAACTAATTTTTTAGTTGCAAGTTAATTTAGAGAGCAGAAAAAGTTTTTGGACAGGTTTGACAATAAATTTAATGAGCATGTAAATATGATATCTTCTTATTTTCTTAATGAGGTAACATCTTTTTGAGTAGGGCATTCCAACACCTAAAATAAGTTTACAGTTATCATTTTGTGATTTTCGAGTAGGGCATTCGAAATGGATATACAAGGGGAGTATCAAATTTATATGGAGATGATTTTCTAGAGCCGATCTCTAGAATGCAAGAATAAGCCTAAAACTCTTCCCTCTTTGGATTTATGTACATGTATTAATTCATCCCTTGACCTCAGCAAATTCTCATTTAATATCTTTCATTCTTCTGACATTAAATAAAAGAAAGAAAGAAAGAAAGAAAGAAACAACACTTACCTCTTTAGAGAATGATAGTGGACCCCAATGGTCATCAAGTCCATACAAAAGCGCAATCTTATCCTCGTGCTTTTTCATAAATGACCACTCTAGCTCTTCTGAAAGCTAAACTCGTAGATCACAGTTAGAACAATATACTATTATCTTACAACATTTGTCAGAACAATATAATGTTATCTTGCACCGGAATTAATAGTATTATTAAGCAATATATGAGCAAATAGGAACTTACACATTTCAGGATTACAAAGCATATATACTAGTAATGTGTTTGACAAGATATGGTTACAACAAATTATACACTAAATCTTAGAATATTATTGTGGATTTATCTGTTGCATACCGAAATGGGTTTAGAAATCTAAAAGAACTAGACGTAAGGTATCATATGCATATACAATTTAGATTACACTAACATGTAACCAACATGTCACGCCACAGACACGCGCGCATGCCCTGGAGTGGCCCTATAGGATGCACCCTACTGTGGAGCTTATGTGGCATCTTTGCATTAGATTTTGTATAGTGCTTTTGTACTTAAGTCCTTCCATTTTTCATTGGGTGTTACACTTAAATGCAAAACCACCATTCAAAGCCCAATAAATACATGCCATATAGGATGCACCCTATAGGGATACTGTAGGTCCCTTTTATCATGTGTATGGGGTGTGTAATATATATATATATATATATATATATATATATATATATATATGGTTAATGGAGGAAAGGTGCCATAGAAGAGAATTTCCTCCTATGGCATCGAAAAAACGCATCCTCTATGTTTTTTTCGACGATCGGCATACATCACCTCCATCTTTATCATCTAAGATGTGGATACACCAAATTTCATGTGATTATACCATTTTTTCACCGTTGATTTACTTGGTGCAAAATTAATGGTTTACCGACAATAGAACTTTTTACATTGCTAATTCAACGGTGAAAAAGTGGTGAAATCATATGAAATTTGGTGTATGCACATCTTAGATGATAACGATGATAATGATGGATGCCGATCGTCGGAAAAAATGGTGGAGGTTGTATTTTTTCAACGCCATAGGAGGAAATCCCCTTCTATGGCATTTTTTCTCCATTATTCTATATATATATATATATATATAGATAACTGAAAATCGAACATATACTATTCGGTCAAAGGCAAAGTGGTAACATATGATGGATAATTAGAGGGTTGAAAGTTGTTTATACCAATTTTCCCACCTCTTCTGTTCATTTTATACTAGAAGTTTGTCAACTCTCCCACCTTCTCTTAAAGAGGGGAAAAGAATCACTAAATATGTATACAACCTCCATGTCCGTTACAACCAAGCCCTTTGCCAACACATCTGATGTGTTTTAAAGTTGTTTAAGGAGGGCTTAAAAGACTTTTTTAAAATATAATAATCCTTTGCTAAATTTGGCGTATCTCAAAAGACAAATAGTAAGGATAGCCTTGGGTTCTATCTTTATTTATTTATTTATTTATTTATTACTCTATTGGCTTATCTTAACAGACACAATTAACTTCTAACTAGGTGAAAACGGAGTATCTAGATCTACAGTAAAAATATATCTCACAACAAATTTGTGAAAATAGGAATTTCATCAACTTTTCGTACATATAATAAAAATGGAGGAAAAAGTACCAATAAGAGAGAGGTTGGATAATATTGGGCGTCAATTTGATGGCCATCGGATGTTAATCGACGTTAAAGCAGCTAGCATGAGCGTACCCGACCACGTCTGCCCAAACCTAAAACGCCTTCACTCGAAGTTGTTTCTCGGATAAAGGGAAGGCCTGATTGAACCCCAGTTCCCAAATTTGTACATTTTTAGGAGATACTAGGTGAGGGTAACGGAGAAGAAAAGGACCGCGACCGTTGTCAATGGAGCCGCCGAGGGAGTGGAGGCAAGCGTGATGGAGTGGAGATGAGAGTTGAGGTAAGTAGAAGCGAGAGGGCTGATGGATGAGTGGAAGGAGGGACTGATCGAATGGAGGGAAGATGAATAACATAGGAAAATAATCTGATTGGGTACATATGTGTGTTTAGTGCATAAAGCAACTTTGCAGTTTTATGTGGGCGTCTTCAGTTTGTCTTATTTATGTTAGAAACAAACAAACTGAAAGCATTTTAAGTTCAAGTTCTCTTTAGTTGAGATCAGACTACAAAAAACAAAAAGGAAAAAAGTTTGTTATTTGTACTTATTTAAATAATTTCTTGCCCAAACTCTAACTTCTTTTCACAAATCACAAATAAAATCTCTAGAATAGTAAATTTACTAGGGATGCAGATGAATACAGATCATTCGAGCTAACTCCGCGTCTATACCTGATCTTTGATCAGATACGTATAGCAGTTTCAATTTCCAAACAACTATCTGTATTATTATCAGCCAATTTCCTTCAGATACGGAACACCTATATCTGTATCTCCATATCCATCAACTTACAGATGCAAACACGATGCGAATCAACTTTGGTGAAACAACAATTTTCCAATTCGCTAGAATAAGCTAGCTAGGTTTTGTTGTTGTCATGCACATGCATGCATAATAAGAATTTTAATGAACGTCTTGTAAATGTTATTATTTTGATTTATGAGTGTACCATATATATATATATATATATATATTTCAATGAAAATTACATTTATATTATGCATTTGAGAATTTCAATGAACCCTTATTGCATGTTTATCGACTTCACTAACCAAAAATCTTGGATCTACCGTTGGCTTCTAGCTAGGTTTAATGACATCTTGGTTATTTGTTTTCCGTTGGACAAATTATCAACACCATTACATCAAAAAATCATCTAACACCTACCGGATCGGCACTAACAAACTAGGCATAGCTGGTATAACTTTTTTTCCAAAAGGTCATATCAAAAAAAGGGGACAGACACACATACACACTATCATTGCATAGTGTTTTATGAGTGGAAAAGATGAAGGGCTTTTGAAACAACAAAGAGTAATGTTCTGACATCAAAAGATAATCACAGTAATTTTTTGGACCAAAAAAGAAATGAGCACATTAAAGCACATATGTTACACAGAGACCTTCTCAAGACTCTGTACGAACTCATGGTCCAACACTTTCTCACCTAATTAAATAGATTGTGTGCCTCCCAAGTTTCTTCAAATTTTTGTCTGTCCAGCTTCTTTGGGAGGTCTAAAAAACAACAAAGGCAAAGTAATACAAAGAAAAAAGGAGGCCAAAACTTTGAGATATATAATAGAGTGTACTAATTTCTAACTAACATGAATTTTACACGTTTGATTTCCTGAATTTATGGAAAATATAAACGCTTAAGATTTGATTTAATAATTTACCTAAGGAACCATGCAAAGTAAAATTATTTGATTTGATTGTAATGACTATATTTTTCGATCCAATGTAGATTTTTGTGGCCGACTAGGAATTTGAATCAGTTGGGACACAACATGTAGCAAAGTTTCATTCAACTTTTCAAGAGTTCAATATGCAAAAGCCGTTGAAATATATATGATATAAATCGTAAATTAAAAATATTGTTTATAATAACATATTTGAAAATTTTCATCAATTGGACTATACCATGCAAATCATGCTTTCGGTGAAACTAAAACAAACTAATTTAGTGGTACGTATGGTCGACCTATAAGAATATCCAGTAACCCAAAGTTGTCTAATAATAACTATAAAGTACATATTTATATTAATAAAGAGAAAACCAATGTTCTACTTTTTATATTTTCTTTTTTTTGGGCGTGGGGGGTGGGGAGGGGATGCTGCCCCTATGTGAATCGAACCCGTGGCCTCCCATTTTGAAGAGTAAAGCTATAGTGTATGAACTACGCCCAATTGGTAATGTCAACGCCATTGATGTGAAGCACTTGATGTTATAAATTTTTTTCTTACTATATTCCTCCTCTGATTCTTCTTTTTCCCTCCATCGATCAGTACCTCTCTTTTTCTTCTTCTTCCACTCATCCATCAGCCCTCTCGTTTTCACTTGCCTCAACTCACTTCCACTTCGTCATGCTCACCTCCACTCCCTCGATGGGTTCATCGATCAACAGTCACAGTCCTCATCTTCTCCATTAACCTTACCTAGCATCTACTAAAATTGTACAAATTTGGGAACTGGTTCAATCCAGCCTTCCCTTTATTCGAGAAACGGCTTCAAGTGAAGGCATCCTAGGTTTGGGCAGGCGTTGTCGGATATGCTCATGCTAGCTGCTTCAATGTCGATCAACATCCGAGAGTCATCAAACTGAGGCCCAACGTCATCCAACCTCCCTTTTTTTGGTATTTTCCCCCATTTTTATTATATGTACAAAAATTGATGAATTTTCTTTTTTCACAAATTTGTTGTGAAGTATATTTCACTGTAGATCCTCTGTTTTCACATAGCTAGAAGTTAATTGTGTTTGTTGAATAATGCAATGGAGCCCCAAAAAAACAAAAAATTAGTTCTAAATCTACAGTGATCCGTCTCCGCTATCCTAACACAACTCTTTCCGCCTCTCCAGCATTTTCAGTCAAATTCCCACCAGAAAATTAGCTCTAAATCTAGCTTCCCAAATAAATTGTGATAAATGAAAAAAAGAAAAACTGATGAGTAAGTTCAAACAATGGATATATATTGAATTGAGGTATCATTATTCAGTATTAAATAATTGTAAGCTCGGTGCAAGCAGTAAACAAAGGAAACCTTAAAACAAAAATCAAGCAATGCGATCAGAATGTAATATGCATCCTAAGTAATTTGAGTCTTATGACAATTTGAAATGAATAAAAATTGCTATAAATACCTGTGAAAACTCTGTCATTGCCATGAAAAGAGTATTGCGCATTGTATGATACTGCATGGTTTTTAACACGATATTCAGAAAATCTTGTTGCAGTTTATAATATGTAAAAGGATAAAATCTTGTATCTTCACTGTAGTTTTTTTATAAAAATAAGCTTATGCGATGTTGAGGATAACACCATTCTGTGTAAAGCATTTAATAAGTCAACAGATGATTGTTATGCAATATACTGAAAATAGAACAAAGAAATTTGAAACTAAAGAAGACAAGGATTTGCGTGGTGCAGAGAACTCCTACATATATGATGCGTCACTCATTTCTTTATGACCTCTCCAAGCTTTACCCCCAAGTTTTGGTGTACCCATATCATGATTTCGAGGAACGAGGCAGACATAGCAATACATATTCTAGACAAACTAATATGTAAATCCATTTAACTTCAAGGGGAAAAAAGAACATGGCTAAGAATCGAGGTCGCATTCGACGAAGGAAATAGGATATCTAGTAATTCAGCCATTCAAGTCTAATATGTCAAGACAATTTTAGATCCAGCTTATTAATAAAACAAAGCTGAATTCAAATGCTAGGCAGATGTAGATTTGCTTATCAAACATTTAACAAAACACTCTTTGACCTAAACATGAGAACATCAACTTCATATGTGGGCTACTTGGCAGCAAACAATGTTGTAAGAAAGCTTGCCATGAAATTCCATTCTATGTGCTTTGAAATGTAACAGTATGAAGCTATGATTTGGTACCTAATAACTGACATGGTAAAGCTTGAAGCTGTGAAGCTGATGATTTTGTTGTGAAGTTTATGTTTTTGTTCTTTGAGCATCTGAGTGCAAGATTCAGTATAACATCCCAATTGCAGACCACCCACCCCTACCAACCCTACCAAGAAAAAAGAGAGAAAATAAAAGTAAAGGAAAAACAAAATATTTTTTTCTTTAGTTTTCAGTCCATTTCTAACTTGAAGTCGATTCAAAGAAACAGAACAGAGTGTCTAGTATATATGTTGGTAAACACAGCAGTGTGTCTACTTATATAATGCAATTTCTTATTTTGTGTATTGTTTCATTTGTCACTACTATTTCTCTAATCACGATCAAACTAAACACTAAAGTATCTTCCTGGGCAGTCCCACTTTCTATGTATTTTCAACATTTCATATATTGTAGATAACTAGTTTCTATTAATATTGAATTGTATTATTTTAAAATAAATCACTTTATCTTTTATATACTCAAACACGTTATTACATCATGATTTAGATCATCCAGCTTGCATTTTTGTTTGCTTCAAAGCTTACGTTTTGAAAATGCTATTTAAATGCTTGTTCAAACTTTGGAAGGAACCTCACCTGCAGTAGGTGACTGCATGCAGCATCAACTGCTGTAGAAGACCATGACTTCCCAAGAATTCTTCTTACCAGAAGTCTTAATATTCTTGCAGGAAATAATCCGAGAAAAGAAACGAACAAACTGATGGAAGCACTCAAAACAGATGACCTGAAATTTGGGAGGAAAAAAAATCCTGAATAAATGATGCAATTTATTTTCTTTCTCCTATTAAGATTAGCCAGCTAGGTCAAGAAAACCATTCAGCAAGCATCAATGCAATGGTGAAAACGATCTATATTGTTATTCTCCAATTGAACATAGTCTGAAATTCAAAATTCACCAACAGCAAGGGAGAACCTTTTATCAACTCTGAGTAAGAGAACACTTTACCACATCCACTAATCAACAAAGATGGCGAAATAAAGGTATTTTAGGGATTCAAAGTGTATTCATATTTTTTTTCAACAAGTGTGTGACTACATGTCTCCTGTTGCAGAATATGTTCAATCTCGCTATTGCCTTTATTTGTGCTTTACAGCTGAATATAGTAAATAAATCAACTTTTCCCTTTTAATAAATTTCTCGCATAGTTTATAAGAACTTGGAGGATGTCAACCGGTCATTTCTCAGGATAAGGATACGGGATGATATGAGCTGGATTCATGGATTCACAATATTCTAAAAGTCTAGGATATATTCCAATGGAATAGGATTTTTTGTAGTTTAAAGATTTATGCATAACAAACGTTGTATCATTTAAGCAAATAAATTAAGAATGGGAAAAATGTTATCGTTGATTCAGAAATTTGTCTGTGAAACCTTTTTAGGCACATTCGAAATTGCATGTATGTATGCATGCATGCAAGCAAACAGTTTTCGAATGTGCATAAAAGATTCACATATATCCTCAACAAATCCCAAAGACTACAGATACAACATCTCTGAAAAAACTACCTCAAGGATGAATTCGTGCAACATAGATTATGGCAAACCCCTCTCGTAGCATTGTTTCTTTAACCAAGAATTTGGCACTAATTAACAGAGGGTCGACGCAGGCCGGCGGCCAGTCATATAAACATCTTCAGATCTTTTTGTGAGGCTTTGCTTCAGGGCCGATCCCATTTCTTAGATAAAAGGCTTAGTCAGCTCAGTATGGGCTGGCCGGACTAGTCGACTCATCTTATAATAGTATTATTTATTACAATTACTTTAAATTTTCAGTTGTGCATAACAACCAATAGAGTCATCTTATTCATCTGATATTTTTTACACAATGAAGTCTCTATAGACAGGTATAAAAACGATCTAAACTACTCAGGATTTAAACAAGGTTGGAAATAATTATCGGAAGCTTCATGCTAATGTAGTGGCGTAAAAATGTTCCAAACCCAAATTAAAATATGAAATCATCCCAAAACGTAGTATATTTACCTTGCTATCATCCCAATTGTACGCTGATTTGGGGAATTCTCATTCAGAGTCAAAAATGGGTATAGCCCTATACAAAATTTGACCTGTAAAACAAACACATGGATGGAGCATGGAATGATACTTCTATATTAGAGAATATTCCAACCAAAACATAGAGAGCAATATCTTAGGAATATTGATTACCTGCTGCGGAAGGCGCTTAAATACTTCAAGACATATATACGAACCAATAGAGTGCCCAACCTTCAACAGATACAAAAAAAATTTATCCAAAATGACAGCGATTTTCAGAATTTTAAAGCAAGCTTATTTACGAATTGGTTTGACATCCGACTTTCAAAATTTTAAAACATCACTCGACAAAATTTTGGCTATATAAATCATCTTCCTTCTTCATTTTATCTAAGAACCAGTCAGAAACATTCTTAAAATAAACAAATATGGTCATACGAAATTAGTATCTGCAGGAGAAGGATTATCTCAATCAGATCACTACCAGTATCACAGGAAGTACATTATGTTGGAGCTCTTGTCTGATAAAATCCACCTATAAAAATAAAATAAGAGTCCTCATCTTTTCAGGCTTGCAGATAAATCTAAAAAGTAACAAACAAACGTACTTACACAAAAGAAATGAAAGAATAGACTAACAAAGTTTTACATATTGATCATAATTGATTACAAAACCAAGTAGTGAGCATAAGTTGCAAAACTAGTAAATGAATGTAAAAGCATATCTATAATATAAGTTATGAACTGATAAATTAAAACTATATCATCACCATCAATTTATTATCATTTCATTATCATGAAGCTTTTCCCAACCAAATTAAGGGCTGATGGGGAACAGGTCTCGAAGTGGAGAAATCTCCACAAAAGAGTTTATCTCGGAATTATAACTTGTTGCCAAGCGACAAACTTTTATACAAGAGGGAAAAGGAGAAGGGCCACACCATGAACCTTCATGAGGTACGTGGTGCTTATACAACCAGGGAGCAAGCCATATTTAAATAAGGAGGAGAGCCCACACAGATAACATGGCTTTTTGGGTACAAAATAAGCCCCCAAAAATTATACAAAATACCAGCCACATTAAACTTTAAAATTTGCACCAAACACCCTTGAATATGAAAAAAATGGATTAGAATTACACAAAACACCATTGAAAAGATCACATTATACACCCTGCCCCGCCAGTGGTGGTATTTGTATCATAGTTCATTGGAGTTCTTTATGAAATTGAAAGTGCAATGGTGTTTTATGCCCTAAACCGAATAGCAAAATGGGTTGGGACTTCCAAAAGTAAAGCTGAACTGCTGAGATTTCAAATACAGGTATAACTTTCAAAGAACTCAAGAAAATATCCTCAATTTGTAACTGATTAAATACTATAACATTAATCTACTCAGGGCCCTATAATTAAACCTCCTAGAGAGGATCAAGACCCTTGATTTATCATGCTCATGATATGAACCGCTTCTTTCGGTATGTGGGCATTTGCCTGGATTGTCCTACGTTGTGTATGGTTATTACTCATTCTCATATGGCTATGGCTATGTCTATGTGATGGTGTGTTGCTCATAGGGAATTGAGCCCACGGTAACTTGTGGCATGCCTTCTATTATAAATACTTGATTAAAACAAAAGCAATTGCACAAGCTATTACTTTGATAACTATATTTGATTCATGTTCACAAGGCGCACACAGGTCTGACAGATCACCTGTAGTGAGCCAATGATCATCGAGTGTAAGCATGCTTAAATCATCTTTAGTTCTATTCAATGTTTTGGCACGTGACCATTTAGTTATTTAGCGGTATGTCAAACTCTGTGGTCAAACCAGAGGGCTATGAGGAAGAGAGGAATGGAATTACGATTCATCAAAGTGACGCAAAGATGATAGGTGGGTAAACAACCTACTAATCAATATCAAACAGAGAATTGCTAAAGGAGTCCGAATAGAGCAAACACCTACTATATATATACTACATACTTCCAATAAACACAGAGAAGAATTGTGCTGCTAAAAAAACATCATTAATCTGCAATGTTGCCTCCCTGCTCATATGTGAAGAAAGGAATATCTTCAACCCTTAGCCTCTCTGCTTCCAAAAAATAATTTTAAAAAATGGTGTGATCCTCCATCCCCACAACTCCCTGCCACCTACAGCCCCCCAAACACCCCTCCCCCAAGACACACACGCGCGCGCGCACACACACAAAACATAAAGGAAGTGCAGTAGGTAAAGTGACTAATACAAATGGAAAATTGGGACTATTTTTGAAGAAACTGAAATACAAACAAGTTATTGCCCGGCGCACTGGCCATGAAGAGGGTATGCAAAGTGATTGTGGTAGAGCATCGAAAATGAATAGGTAGAGATGTCTTGCAATAATGCAAAATTGGAGTTTCAAAACAATAAGCTCTTGTTTGTTGAAGAAGTTTAGTCAGCAAAAATATGAGGAGATCCAACAAAAAACTAATATTCTCAGATTTCCATTGAAGGTTTAGAATTTAGGGAACTGCCAAGGGAAAGGAATTAAACTGCCATGTAATGTGGAACCTTGGTGAAAGGTGGAAGCATGTCTTAGTAGGATGCGAGTGCCACTATAGCTTAGTGGTAAGGCCTCCTTGCAGCTGAGCAAGAGATTTGGGGTTCAAATCCCTCTTGCATCAGATTATGACCTATATCCTCCCCCCCCCCCCCGCCCCAACCAACAAATAAAAATTAGTAGGATCATATATAGAAAACTCACCATTAGATTCGCCCATTCAAAATTTCGCAATGCAAGGAGATAATGCTGATTACTGAACATAATGGTGGGAGCATTTTCCACATTGTTTAAATAACTGGCAAATTACTTAATCCCAGAGTGTCTGAATATTGCAATACGCAAAGTGATACCTTATGTTTAATTTGCTCTTGTAGTGAGAACATCCTTCCACACTCCCAATTCTGAAAGAAAAAGATGATAAACACCTTCAGATCTCCCGAAATAAACTATACCTATGGTGCCCATCTAATAGCATGAAGAGTTACTAAAATATGAAAATATATAATGAGAATTTGGAGCTTATATGTTTAAAAATAAGTAGAACCCAAAATGCACCTACTGCTAAAAATAGAGGAAAATATTTCCTATTAATTAGAGCATCATTTACTAATATTTTTCCTATATCTCAGTCAATGTTGTAAAACAAATGTTTGTTCTCTATTCAAGCGGCTAGCACATAAAGCATAAATGGATTTTACGTCGCAAGATCATATTTTATGGGATTATATGCGCACGCACACACGCACACATATAGACTATAATCATATTGGTGGAGTTTGGAAACAAATCCTACTTATATTTTAACCATTAGGTTTGCTTTGGAATATGCACTATCAATAATGTAATTGATTAAAAAAAGAAAGCTTCTCTTCATAATTATATGCGCACATTCCAAAGCTAATCCAAGAGTTTTAAGTTAGTCCTACCAATAGGATTTGTTTCCAAATCCTACCAATTGGATAACACCTCTCTCTCTCTCTCTCACGCACGCACGCGCACACACACATAGGGGAGTGATCCATTGCAAACCGGTCCGCGTTTTTTAAAAACGGAAACTCTCGGTCTACGACAAATTTGAACGATCCGATCCGTTCAAGTTGATCACCCTACCCTCAAATATACGTGTATGAAAAATCAAAGGATTTGAAGACTCTAACATATGCATCATATGTAATTTATGTTGCATTATTGAAAGACATTCATGTTTGCTCCTATCGATGCATTGGTTAGAGATCTTCAAATCTTTTGATTTTTCATACACGTATATTTGAGGGTTAGGTGATCAACATGAACGGATCGGATCGTCCGAGAGTTCCCGTTTGTAAAAAAACACTTGTAAAAAAACACGGACCGGTTTACAATAGATCACTCATATATATATATGAGGTTAATGGAGGAAATGTGCCATAGGAGGGGATTTTCTTCTATGGCGTCGGAAAAATGCACCCTCCGTGATTTTTTTCAACGATCGGCATACATCACCTCCAACTTTATCATCTAAGATGTGGATACACCAAATTTCATGTGATTATACCATTTTTGCACCGTTGAATTAGTGGGTTCAAAATTAACGGTTTACCGACAATAGAACTTTTTACATTGCTAATTCAACGGTGAAAAAGTGGTGGAATCACATGAAATTTGGTGTACTCACATCTTAGATAATAACGATGATGATGATAGATGCCGATCGTCGGAAAAAATGGCAGGGGTTGTATTATTTCGACGCCATAGGAGGAAATCCCCTCCTATGGCCTCTTTTCTCCATTATTCTCTCTCTTTCTCTCTCTCTCTCTCTCTCTCTATATATATATATATATATCAACAACTGAGCCTTTTATCCCAAGCATATAGGGTAGGCTACATGAACCAAAAAGAGAATCACACCGGGTCCAGCACATGAATCCTCCGCCTCCACTCACTCCTATCGAACAATATATTTTCATTGAAGCCTTTGAAAACCATATATTTTCGTATCACATCCATCGATGTTTTCTTCGGTATCCCTTTCGCCCTTTTGACATTGTCTATATCGAGGGTATCCATTCGTCAAACCGGTGCTTTCATAGGTATGCGTTGTATATGACCAAACTATCTTTGTCGGTTTTCCGCATCTTCTCTTCCACAGATGCTACACCAACTTTTGCACGAATATCCTCATTTCGCACCTTATCTTTTTTAGTATTATCACACATCCAACGAAACATGCGCATCTCCGCTACGTATATCTTCTGTGTATGATGTTTCTTAGGAGCCCAGTATTTTGTACCATACAATAAGTCAGGCCGAATAGCGCTCCGATAAAACTTCCATTTTAATTTTAACGGAAAGTTACGATCGCACAAAATCTCTGTTGCACTCCTCCATTTCAACCAACCAGCTTGAATCCTTTGATTATCGCTATCGACCTCGCCATCCTTTTGGATGATAGAACATAAATATCTAAACTGATCGCTTGGCGATATCTCTTGCCCTTCCAGTGTTATACCAATACGGTCTCGACTTCTCTGTTTGCTAAATTTGCAATGCATATATACTGTCTTGGACCTGCTCAATCTGAACTCCTGAGACTCCAACGTTTGCCTCTATAACTCCAGTTTAGCATTAACCCCTGCTTTCGTCTCATTTACTAGAACAATATTATCAGCGAATAGTATACACCAAGATACCTCATCTTTGATAGTTCTAGTAAGCTTATCCATCATGATAGTAAACAGGAATGGACTTAATGCAGATCTTTAATGTAAACCAATTGTAATCGGAAAATCACTCGTTAGGCCGCCGCAAGTTCTGACATTTGCCACTACTCCATCATGCATGTCCTTGATTACGTCAATGTCCTTGACGGGGACCCCCTTCTTCATTATTGTCCCTCATAATATCTCTTTAGGTACCTTATCGTACGCTTTCTCTAAATCAATAAATATCATATGCAAATCTCTTCTCCTTTCTCAAAAACGCTCGATAAGTTGACGAAGCAGATGAATAGGCTCTGTCGTCGATCGTCCGGGCATGAACCCAAACTGATTTTCTGTTATCTTAACATCCTTCCTTAGCCTGTGTTGAATCACTTTCTCCCAAACCTTCATGGTGTGACACATAAGTTTTATTCCACGGTATTTTGAGCAACTTTGAATGTCACCCTTGTTCTTCTAGATGTGTACAAGGATATTTTTTCTCTATTCATTTGGCATCTTTTTGGTCTGCCAAATCTTATTAAACAAATCTGTCAGCCATTTAACGCCTATTTCTCCTAAGTATCTCCAAACATCGATAAGAATCCCGTCTGGACCAACCGTTTTTCTTGATCTCATTCTCTTCAAAAACTCTTTAATCTCATATATTCTTATTTTACGCATAAAATCACGGTTTATATCTTGAGATTGAATGATAAGTCCATCCAAATTCTTAGTAAATCTCTCATTGAACAATTTATCAAAATAATCTCTCCACCTTTCCTTGATATTCTCATTGTAGGGTGTTTTTCGTCACCCTATTGAGATGGGAATGCGCGAGCTTCTCAGGCATGTACAGATTCCCTCTGCCTAGGATAGGCCGGAGTTTGTTGATTGTAGGGATCCGAATCTCCGGCAGCCGCTGACTAAACTGCCGCTAATTACCACTCGCTTTTGGAACGAGAGAACCTCTGATTGATGGGCAAAACTGGTTATGCGAACTTAATGTGCAGTATGTGTTATGTTTTGAAAGGGTTCTTGGACGTATTAGGACCTCGTAGAGTTTACGGAGGTCCCGCTACCTGGATAGCGGGCTGGGGGTAAAGGGGGAAGCGCCCTGTTAGAAATATTTTCTAACTGGGGACGTGTTTTGAGTGTGGAGAGTAAGTGAAAAAGAGGGGTGAGGAGCATCATAAGGACGTGTGAGTGGCGCGCGAGCGCTGGGCGCCCACGGGTTACGTGAGTGGCACGTGAGCGCCCACGGGTCATGTGCCCTACGCGGGCACCGGGCGCCCGCGGGTCACGTGTCCTGCACGCGACCGCTGGAAACACCAGCAGAGAAAATGGCTTAGCCCCTGCGCTGGGAGTTGAACTCCTAAACAGGAATTAGGTATAAATTTGAAGTTAAACTCCCAAAAAATTTGGATTTGGAGTTAAACTCCTAAAAGGCTCGGATTTGGAGTTAAATTCCTAAAAAGGTCTAGATGTGGAGTTAAACTCTTTTGAGAATTTGGATCTTAGAGTTGAACTCCTCGAAAATCTTCGGAGATGATCAAAGAGGACTTATTTCTTCTCCCTGAAGTCTCGGATCCTCCCGAAGTGGGATTTTCGAAGATGGGTCTTCTTCCTCCTCTTCTCATTTGCTGGATCTTGAAGAAAAAGGGATGTGAAATCAAAAATCTCCCTTTTTAAGGATTTGATGGGAGATCTAAACTCCCCTTCGAAGGTTTTATGGTGAAAAACTATTTCTTTTTGTAAAAAGAAGAGTTAAACTCTTGATTTAATTGGAAAAGAAAAGGAAATGGAGAATTTGAAAGAAAGGAGATGAACAAACCCTAGAATTTTTTGAGAGAACGAAAAGTTGTTGATATTTTATCATGTTTGCCTTTATAGGCTACCCTTGAGCTTTGCCAAATGGCACTTGTGCTACCTCATACCTTATGTGCTTATCTCTTTTTGCACATAAGCCATGGGGTTTACAAAATTTTAGCTTTTTGCCCATTTTACACACTTATTTCTAAAAAAAGAATTACATTAAACTAATTTATGGCTTCATTCTTTTTGTCACGGGGCCGGTCCCTTCCATACTCGGTCTTGACCTGGGCTTGGACCCACTTGGCTTGGGGTTGACTTTGATTTTGACTTGGTCAACCGGGGTGTGATTTTTGACCCCAGTAAAGTGCCCCCATCAATAAATGCACACCGCGTGTGTGGGTTGTGTGCATAAAATTGATGGATCTTGCCTTATATGGAGCTTGATTTGGTTGGATTCCCTTTTGATGACGATCGGTGCTGCCATTTTGCGACTTGGACGTTCGGTGCTGCCATTTTTGCGACTTGGACGGTCAGTGCTACCATTTTTTGCGACTTGGACGGTCGATGACTTGCTCCACTTCTTGCGGTGTCGGGTTTTGATTTGACTTGCTCCGCTTTCTGCGATGTCGGAGTTGAAGTTGACTTGCTCCGCTTTCTGCGGTGTCGGGATTTGATTTGACTTGCCCCGTTTTCTGCGGTGTCGGGATTTGATTTGTTTGATTTGTTTTGGAAATTTCCTACATGTTCAGCGAGACTTTCGAGCTTAGAAGTGCTGCCGGGATTTTTGAATTTGAGAGGAACATAGAATTTAGATTTTGTTTAGCATCAGCATTGCTGTACTGGAATAATACCAGGAGCAACTCATCATTTGCTCTTGGAGGACTTGGGATTTAGTTTTGGGTTGGCATCAGCACCGCTAACACTGAAGCGTAGTGCCAGGAGCGACTTATCATTTGCCGTTGGAAAAACTTGGGATTTGGGTTTGGGTCGGCATCAGCACCGCTAACTCTGAAGCGTAATGCTAGAAGCAACTCATCATTTGTCATTGGAAAAACTTGGGATTTGGGTTTTAGATCGGTATCAGCATCGCTAACACTGAAGCGTAATGCCAGGAGCGACTCATCATTTGCCGTTGCCCGTTGTGAAACGATGGCTTAAGAGACAGGTTTAGATCCCTATCACCTAAGGCTTTTCAATTTTATGAGCCGTAAGGGTCTCATAAAAGCATTTTCTCCCCACAAGTCGAAAGGATCTTGCAGGTGTGTTCTCCCTAGAAATCGTGGGGATTCCTAAATGTGTTGCTCTTTTGTGAGCCGTAAGGATCTCACGCGGGGATTTTCTCCTCACAAAGTCGAGAGAACTTTGCGAGTGTATTTCATCTCTTCTCATGAGTTTGCGCCCTTTCGGGTTTTCACAAACTCGCCAGCAGTCCTGCAGTATTTTACTCACGGAGCCCTTCCGGGTTCTCATCCGTGCCCGTTTTGCTTATGGACATACCATTTTTTCTGTTGGCTATAGTGCCCTCAAGTCAATTATTGGATTGCAGGCACGTGATTGCAATGATTGAGGAAGGACCTGTACCAATAGAACAGTCTTACTTGAGATGATAGTATGCTATCTGGTATGTCTCTATCAACGTGTACATGCTTTAGGTGACATTACAGATCTCTATTACACGTTGATAGAGTCCATAGGATTCTTGCTTGACTACCAGCAGTATGATGGCGATCATATACGTGAGAGTTGGGTGGTTTATAAGCACATCCTTAAAGTGTCCCTAGTCGTGAGAGTTTCGAGACTGGACATCGATACTCCGATAGTGGACTAGTGTATACGAATCGAGACCCCGACGAGGGGCGGTGGCTTGTCTCACAAACCATTGGTGTCAGTTGGTTCACTTAAGATAGTATACAGATGCTCATTGGGTTATGAATACACCGGACAGACTCGCAGGGGCACTGTTGATTGGTACTACACCTATCGTCAGGAGCAGTTCCCAGATGACATGAGTACAGCTTAGTTCATTGACTTGACACTGCTATATTGTCTCGAGTGTGTTCCCACTGTTTTTTGATTACTACCCTACCACGGCTCAAAGAAGTCGTGCAAACAGGTAGTAGTTGGGTGTAGTCCCGAAGTACTTGGAGGCAGTGGCTGTTAGATATGATTCGTCTCTCCCGGTATTGGGGGTTGATATCACGCTGTGTCTGGAGAGCCATTACACAAAGTCCTTGGCCAAGGTAAGTGAGATTTACTGGTAGGTATTCCAGTAGTTTCTCAACGTGTTCTGGGCTACACTCCGACACGACTTATACCGCTATTGGGGGTCTGACGTTTACCATCCCCCTAGGCTCGATATGCGATACTCATAGACGAACAGACCGGACTGTACGGAGATTGTCACAGATAGGCTCAGTAGGGTTTCAGGATGAGTTCGCTCGTCAACTTCCCTTTCATTCAATACATGGGTAGTCGTTACGTATAGCTAGTACTACAGACGTGCTTGTGGTTAAACCCACTGCCAGCGTATTGACGAGTGTTTAGAGTCCCCCACAAATAGTTTCCCAAGTTTCGGGTGAAACGTTGTAGAGGCCGTATGGTTTTATGGCAGGGTTCGATCATATACGTGCACTCGTGCACGGATCATGATCGGACGGATCATACTGGTGGGCTGTAAGTCCACGGTAGCGCCCCGGCCGTCTAACAGACGCCAAATGCGGAACAAAAACTTTTTACAATTGGCGCTATCCCATACTATAACCCGGATCTGCCATTAAAGCTAAACTAATAAATTACAAAGTGGGTAGAAATGTTATACCGAACGATCCGAGTCCTTCGGTCTTCAACCATCATCCCACGCTTGTTGCGGCTGCTCCGATCTCCTGAATCTCCGGTCTCGTCGTCCAGGTGGCACCACGTCGACGGATCTTTAAACGGGCTCCCGCCTCTGAACTGAGGCAACTCGGTCGTCAAGTTTGCTAAAAGAGACGACCAGGATGATGTAGAGAATGAGTAGAACACTTTGTCTCGTTACGTCCAAGGCTATGAATGAACGTTTAATGAAGTTGCCTTTTATGGAATCGGGTAAATGGAAATGAGTAGATTAATTTCCATGAACCATAATCTTTCTCTCTCAAATGAACAACCTCCATCTTGCAATGAGGGGCCGGCCAAAATTTTATAGGAGGGAGGTGAGTGTAGGAGAGAGGGGGGTGAGTGTAAGCAAAGCTTATCATGAAAAAAATATCTTAGCATAAACAAAATACATTAATGTAATGAATGACTCATCTAAACCTAGTCATCATATAATTAATGCTAATGAATGAGTCACTATCCTTGTCACTATTCTAGAAGCTTCTAGAACCACGACTCACCTCATGACTCACTCAAGTGACGAAAAGATAAATCCGCATTTAACCGAATGTTAAATACGGCTGATAGAAAACTAGAAACTGACAACTTTCAAAAGTGATCCTGAAACGAATTTCAGGATAACCCCGTAATGGTATAAACATACCCGCATTTGTATTACGACCGAATACAAATGCATCTTAGACAAAGATATTATATCTACACAGTATAATACTCGGATCCGGCTTAAACCAAAACCGACCAGTATTATCTGCCCGAAAAATGACACGTGCGAAAACGCACGTGCATTTTCCGAACTTTGCCATAAAACAATACGGCCTCTACAACGTTTCGCCCGAACTTGGGAAACGGTCTGTGGGGGACTCTAATGACTCATCAACACACTGGCACTGGGTATAACCACTAGCACGTCAAAGGTACAAGCCGTACGTAACGGTTGCCTATATATTGATTGGAAGGGAAGCTGACGAGCGAACTCATCCATAAACCCTACTGAACCTGACAGTGACAATGTATATACAGTCCGGTCCGTTCGTCTAAAGAGTATCGCATATCGAGTCTAGGGGGTGGATAAAGTCAGACCCCTAATAACGCAATAATTCGTGTCGGTATGAAGCCCATCACCATCTGAGAAACTACTGATCCAAATCAGTAATTCTCCACTACCTCGGCCGAGGATTTCTAGTGATGGCCACCCGTGCACTGCGCGACATCAACCCCCAATACCGGGAGAGAGGAATCCCCGACGATCCGCTCACTGCCTCCATGTGACTCGGGACTGTACCCAACTAAAACATGTTTGCACAACTCCTTTGAGCGTGGTAGGGTAGTAATCTAAGCACAGTGGGAACTCACACGAGACAAATGACGATCTCAGGTCGACAAACTAACCTTTACACATGTCACCAGGGAACTGCTATCTGACAATATGTATAATACCAACTAGCATGTTCCCGGCGAGTCCTGTCCGGTGTACTCATAACCAATGAGCACATGTATACATCTTAGGTGATCCAACTGACACCAGTAGCTTGTGAGACCGGCCACCGCCCCTCGTCGGGGTCTCGACTGTATACACTAGTCTACTCTGGAGTATCGATGCCCTGTCTCGAAACTCCCACGACTAGGGACACTTTAAGGATGTGCTTACAGACCCCAGCTCCCACATATATGATCGCCATCATACTGCTGGTAGTCAAGCAAGAATCCTATGGGCTCTATCATCATGCAATAGTGAACTAAAGCATGTATACGATGATAAAGACAAACCAGATAGCAAACTATCATCTCGAGCAAGACTGTCATATCGGTATAGGTCCTGCCTTAATCATTGCAATCACGTACCTGCAATCCAATAATTGACTTTGAGGGCACTATCTCCAACAATCTCCCACTTGCACTTAAGGCTAATTATTACGATGCCGCATACTCACAACCCGTGTGATACCGAATACCCAACTCCTCTACTAATCAGTTTCACAAAGCTAGTTTGTAAAACTCTTGTGTTCGAGAAATAGCCTTAGTGAGTGGATCCGCCCTGATGTTTCTTTCTATATCTTTCTATATCTCAAATTCGCGGAGAAAGCCATCTCCCGAATCGAGTAATACCTGTCTTAGAATATGTTTGGATATCTGATAGGACCTAGTTCATAAATGAACTTCAAATCCAAACTTCTTAGACTGTATCGATCACTGAACCTAATCAGTATCCTTTTGGACCACCTGTTCACAATACTGTCCCTCGTCAGAGGGAAAACTATAACTCTGACAATCACTCTGTCATCCATGTCACCTTGGAAGCCTGGAATGATAACAGTCTCCCGAAGGAGGCTGCCGTCATCAAGTCCGTAGAACATGCACTTATGTTCTAAAACTGCTTCCTTATGTTTCTTCAGGATTGGATTAATATAAACTTATTGCATTTAGTGCAAAAACATCTGGTGTGGTACTTGATCTCTCACGATTGACTCAACTGCCTAAGCAAGTGATCTGCCAATTATGCACATCCCTCTCCCCTTTAGTCTGTAAGACACCTTTGGAGAGGGTGACTCCATCACCTGCAGGTACACAACCATGCCAGGAGTCATCTATTCTAAAAAACCATTTAGAATACTGTCAAAGTACCCACATTGGGAAACTACCCAAATCTAGATCTAAAACCATAGATCTAGAAACCAGAATATCTAATATTATATCCATATCCTTGTGGAGAAACAACTGTGTGACGACCACAGTACAACCGATCGTAGTATAGGAATTTTACTTCCTACTCTGTGTATGTCATCCAAATACCAGGACATCACACCCTACCACCTTCTTTAACAGATGCATCCCCTATTCTGATGAAGTCAAAACCATGACTATCACATCAAAATTAGATGATCTTATCTCCGCTATATTTGCTCAAGTCTATAAATAGACATAAGCTACTTGCCCACTATGCTTCCGCTGCTCCCACTGACTACGACAACCCTCTGGCAGAATAATATCCGCGTACACTTCTAAAGCTAGTTTAGAACGACGTTATACTTATCCTCTTGCCGGGTCTCATAGTCTGGAACAACAGTAGTGTCAAGTCTGGGTAAACAAGAACCTCCCTGTCACCGTCCTTGAGGCTACCGGAATACCTCTCGGGTGTCTGAGGTTACCCACCATATCTGCGGAGTGGCTATTGGTATGTCAAACCTGATTTGAATATATAGGTCCTATTAAATTTTCCATAATCGTTTGCGGTTCTGGAATCACTTCCAGTTCTACCATACTCCCACTACTGTTTTCTGAAAAAGTCCATTTTAATAAAACTGTGGCGAGTCAAGAACAATATCACTATTGATCTACCAGATGGTAGAAATGTCAACCCTCGTCAAAACCAGGGTCAACCCACAAACTGCCATTACAGAAACGTGCCTTGAGTTATCCAGTGTCTGGTTTTAAGCATAAGCTGGACAACTCCCCGTACCTTAAGGGCGTTAAGATATGAACCATTCTATATCCAATATAGAAATAGAGGCACTAATTTAATTGGAACCAGATTCAAATCATGCAGCTGTCTCCAGTGCATATCAACTTAATGGAAAGTGGCTACTCAGCATTACTCAACTTAGGAATCCATCCAATTATGAGTAACCTGAAAGAGAAACAAGTTTCTCAAAACTATTACTATCATCTAAAAACCAATCACAAGAATCTACATCTTCGATCTCTTTGAAGAATCCTGATACTTGCGACATCTGGTTCTCTACTTTATTCTTGCACCCATAACTTCTCAAAACTTAGACATTGTATTTCTACGAAACACTTGTCTAATAACTAGAGAAGTCACAAGTAAACAGAACATAATACGAGGACCTACCCCTTTGTCCTGACGGACACTGGACAACATACAATACTCTGTATAAGTCCGCTGAGTTGAATAACTCAAAACCTGTGTGTCGTAGGTTGAAAACTGTACCAAGGCGATTTCCTCAAATATCTCCAATTACAACGAATTCTGATATAATGAGGATAATCACCTAATTCCTAATAACTTACTCCCACTCATCATCTGTAAAAACCATACAGATATGAGAATGAAACCTGGTAAATACATACCCTGGTGTAAGTATCTAATCGGGAAAACAGTTTTTCTTTTAACAATGCGCAGTGAAACTGAAACATTAAAATGTCTCGTAGGGGTATCCTGGTATTTCTAGTAATGCCTCTTCCATAATCCTATTCATGACCGTAACCGTATATTTCTTTGCCATTTCTCCAAATCCCTTTATTTGTCTTTAGTCGTTACCTTCTGTACACCATCGTTAGGCTAAATGGTTTTCTTCCTTCCCTACCGTTCGGCACCAGCCTATGGTTTGGAAGAAGACTATCCAGTAAGCATGATAGGTGTACTCTCCTAATCCTAGAAATACTCATAACTTGAGAGAAGGTGATGATAAAAGATAACTGAATAATACCTTATTCTATTTCTCCCGATCTGGGAAAACAGCAAAGGTGAAAATAGGAGTGGCGATGAAGTACGTGGTTTGGTCGTGAATGATAACAGTCGCAATTTACTTTGCCCTCTTTCCAATCCCTTTATTTTGTCTTTAGTTATTACCTTCTGTACACCCTATTTAGGCTAATTGGTTTTCTTCATTCCCTACCTTTCGGCACCTGCCTATGGTTTGGAAGAAGACTATCCTAATAAGCGTAATAGGTGTACTCTCCTAAACCAAGGAGCCCTCGCAACCTGAGAGAAGGTGATAATAAAAGACAACTGAATAAACCAATTCTATTTCTCCTGAACCTGGATCCATCCTCGAAGAAGTCCCTTCGAGTTCGTATATAACCATATGATGGATCTATCCAATGGAAGTGGATGTCCGTAGTAATACGGGGTGTTCTGAGAAATAAAAAGGGTAAAACAAGGAGCGGCAATGACTTATGCAACTTAGACAATCCAAAATCCAGTATTTTAAGAAGGTTCGGTCAACTTGGTCACTGAGTCATAGTCTAGGGTCGGTCAAAGGTCTCTGCCAAAGAGAGAGAGAAAAGAAACACTCTGCGTGCACTCTAACCTAGATCAGAATGGTTATCACTTTATCTAATCAGGAAACCTCCCACTGTAATCTCAAATTCTCCTCCAGACCTGTAAGAAGAATTAGTCAGGATCACCCGAAGAGTAAACCAACTCATCAGTGGGAATCGGGATCCAACTATCATCGCATGATAACTTGATGGAAGCCACTCAAGTTATCACACTCCAGAAGGTATGCGCATACTTGGCAAGTTTCTTTATGTTTGAAACTCCCGATGTAATTTTTGCCCCATGCTCTTATGACCTTGGCGTTAGGTCAAAATATCATAAGTCACATGCCAAGTTCTACCCGTCACTATCCAGGTCAATTTGAACCCACCCGCACATGCCCTTGGCGTTAGATCAAAATGGCAGAACGACTGTCCCAAACCAACTCATCTATCTATGCAACAAATGAATACCCAGCAGCTACCAAACACTATGCCTTGGCGTTAGGTCAAAATACATAGCTTGAATACTACTGACCATCCATAAGAAATGACGGAGGGCTACGGCTGGTTTTTGGCGAAAAACCTTTAACGTAATGAACTTGATCTCGTTGAAGGAACCTGATAGCTTTTATAAAAATATAGTAGCGAAAACTTTTTGCTAAAGAGGTCACTCCCGGTGAAGGGATCTCGGCTCTTTCCTCGTGGAATGGGGTGCAGGATATTCCAACTGAATACAGCTATGCAAAGCAACTTGTAATCGACTATATTGAAGTTATTACCCCGACGTAAACTTCTGCCCAAGGGGTCACTCCCGGTGAAGGGATCTCGGCCCTTGCCTCGTGGAATGAGGTGCAGGATATTCTAACTAAATACCGCGATGCAAAGCAACTTGTAATCGACTATATTGAAGTTATTACCCTGACGTAAACTTCTGCCCAAGCGGTCACTCCCGGTGAAGGGATCTCGGCCCTTGCCTCGTGGAATGAGGTGCAGGATATTCTAAACTGAATATCAAAAAGTAAATATCTTTGTAATAACACCTTTTAAAATCTGTTCCAACAATATCAAATATAGGTTTGTTTTATCCTTGCATTGATAAGAATCAACGCAGTCCCATCAATCAATCACACCAGAAAAGAACGAAAATAAAATGTACGTATATGCCATCCGCATTCGTCACTGGGTCCCGTCATCACCCGTTAGGTTACTTAACTAACGACAGAGCGGGGGCTGGACTAGCGCGGATGTAAAACATATACATCTAAATAGTATATATACCAATATACAATAATCGCTCCAGGCGTGATAATATGCAACATTACAGAAAAGTAATAAAAATCACAGAACAATACAGATAATCTGGGATCCCCGGGTTTCACAGAGCCGCTACTGAAACCCGACGTTCCCCTGGTCGTGTGGATAGCATGTGCAATGAAAACTAGACCCCTACGGGTGCGGCAAGTTACCCGCCAAAACCTGAAGCGAGGTAGTCCCCACAACATAGTGAATGGAACACCCGGCACTTCACGGAATCCGGTAAATTGAGCACCCCTCCTTGGGTCAACCTGTACCCCCTACGAGTGCGGTGAATAGTCTGTCAATTCTAGAGTGAGGCCCCTCTGTCTCTCAAAGCCATGAGATACAGACCCGTTACCCTCCAGAATCCGGCTATCCGTGCACTCCGTCGCTGGGTAATCCTAATACAGAAAAGAAAATATATACAAAGGGTACATCGACCTCAGCCCGGTCGTGTTCCAAAAAGAATATTATACAAACAGGCAGTGACGGCAATCTACATGTTGGACGCTCGCCCCGCAATATCAAATGTACAAATAAATCCAAACTGCACTACCATTGCACACTGCTATCCACCACGATATATCCGCAACATCACAGCACAACACAGAACATCAACGCGAATGTCACGTTCGCAAACCCGTCTAAAAGAACTATAGCAATCATACGCGGTTTACCGATCAAATGGCATTCCCGTTCGGAGATATAATGTAAATACTGCATACTAACAAGTTAAAATTTCGATCGACTAAATTTCCCGAAGTGGGCCCCACGTACATCTGTTGTACTGTAACAAAATCTGGGCCCAAAAGAACTATGCCAAAAACCATAATTTCTACATCAAAGCCTACTGAAGAATTTTGAAGCACTGTTCCCACAGTACTGCCGCGGTTCCGCGGTCAAACCCTAGGTTTGACCGCGGATCCGCGGCGGTCACATGGGATCACGTGCTCAAAATTTACCAGTTTGCTTAAAAAACCCTGCTTGGTTTTCTGTGATATGTAAAATTATTTTTGGACCCTTTTAAAAATCGACAGAAACATGTGTGCTAGAAAATTATGATTTCGGAAATTCCGTTCGATCGATCTTCTAAACGCGTTAGCACAAGTTAGTATAGCTTAATGGTGAGGCTCTTATACCACTGTAAGTCCACGGTAGCGCCCCGACCGTCTAACAGACGCCAAATACAGAACAAAAATTTTTTACAACTGGTGCTATCGCGTACTATAACCCGGATCTGCCATTAAAACTAAACTAACAAATTACAAAGTGGGTAAAAATGTTATACCGAACGATCCGAGTCCTTCGGTCTTCAACCATCATCCCACGCTTGTTGCGGCTGCTCCGATCTCCTGAATCTCCGGTCTCGTCGTCCAGGTGGCACCACGTCGACGGATCTTTAAACGGGCTCCCGCCTCTGAACTGAGGCAACTCGGTCGTCAAGTTTGCTAAAAGAGACGACCAGGATGATGTAGAGAATGAATAGAACACTTTGTCTCGTTACGTCCAAGGCTATGGACGAACGTTTAATGAAGTTGCCTTTTATGGAATCGGGTAAATGGAAATGAGTAGATTAATTTCCATGAACCATAACCTTTTTCTCAAATGAACAACCTCCATCTTGCAATGAGGGGCCGGCCACAATTTTATAGGAGGGAGGTGAGTGTAGGAGAGAGGGGGGTGAGTGTAAGCAAAGCTTATCATGAAGAAAATATCTTAGCACAAACAAAATGCATTAATGTAATGAATGACTCATCTAAACCCAGTCATCATATAATTAATGCTAATGAATGAGTCACTATCCTTGTCACTATTCTAGAAGCTTCTAGAACCACGACTCACCTCATGACTCACCCAAGTGACGAAAAGATAAATCCGCATTTAACCGAATGTTAAATACGGCTGATAGAAAACTGGAAACTGGCAACTTCCAAAAGTGATCCTGAAACGAATTTCAGGATAACCCCGTAATGGTATAAACATACCCGCATTTGTATTACGACCGAATACAGATGCATCTGAGACAAATATATTATATCTACACAGTATAATACTCGGATCCGGCTTAAACCAAAACCGACCAATATTATCTGCCCGAAAAATGACACGTGCGAAAACGGATGTGCATTTTCCGAACCTTGCCATAAAACCATACGGCCTCTACAACGTTTCGCCCGAACTTAGAAAACGGTCTGTGGGGGACTCTAATAACTCATCAACACACTGGCACTGGGTATAACCACTAGCACGTCAGAGATACAAACCGTACGTAACGGTTGCCTATATATTGATTGGAAGGGAAGCTGACGAACGAACTCATCCATAAACCCTACTGAGCCTGACAGTGATAATGTATATACAGTCCGGTCCGTTCGTCTAAGGAGAATCGCATATCGAGTCAGGGGGTGGATAAAATCAGACCCCTAATAACGCGATAATTCGTGTCGGCATGAAGCCCATCACCATCTGAGAAACTACTGATCCAAATCGGTAATTCTCCACTACCTCGGCCGAGGATTTCTAGTGATGGCCACCCGTGCACTGCGCGACATCAACCCCCAATACCGGGAGAGACGAATCCCCGACGATCCGCTCACTGCCTCCATGTGGCTCGGGACTGTACCCAACTAAAATCTGTTTGCACAACTCCTTTGAGCGTGGTAGGGTAGTAATCTAAACACAGTGGGAACTCACACGAGACAAATGACGATCTCAGGTCGACAAACTAACCTTTACACATGTCACCAGGGAACTGCTATCTGACAATATGTATAATACCAACTAGCATGTTCCCGGCGAGTATTGTCCGGTGTACTCATAACCAATGAGCACCTGTATACATCTTAGGTGATCCAACTGACACCAGTAGCTTATGAGACCGGCCACCGCCCCTCGTCGGGGTCTCTACTGTATACACTAGTCTACTCTGGAGTATCGATACCATGTCTCGAAACTCCTACAACTAGGGACACTTTAAGGATGTGCTTACAGACCCCCAGCTCCCACGTATATGATCGCCATCATACAGCTGGTAGTCAAGCAAGAATCCTATGGGCTCTATCATCATGCAATAGTGAACTAAAGCATGTATACGATGATAAAAACAAACCAGATAGCAAACTATCATCTCGAGCAAGACTGTCATATCGGTATAGGTCCTGCCTTAATCATTGCAATCACGTACCTGCGATCCAATAATTGACTTTGAGGGCACTATCTCCAACATGGGCTTTGGTTTAAACCGGATCCTAGTATTAGATTTGTTAGATTACTTTAGTCTCATTGCATTCGCATTCAGTCGGAATGCGGATGCAGGTATGTATATACAGGTGGGAGGTATCCTTGTGATCCGTCACGAGTTTACTTTAGATGTTGCCATTCTCTTTTTGGATTAAACATTTTGGTTTAAATGTTTTGTGGTGGAAATTGTGAGTGAAAATCATCATGAAGAGCAATTAATGTGGCATGTGGGTGATGACTCATGGTCTTATTTTTTGTGCTATGTCAACATTTATGATTGATTATTGTATTGAAATGATGTGTGGAGAGAGAATGGACAGCCACAAGTAGTGGGGTTGGTCTTGAGATTTAGTTCAAGTCCTCTCATTTTTTATTCCAACACAATAATAAGTCTAGCTCTTCTTCTTCCTTCTCTAGCTCACAAGTTTCATCCATGGCTTCATCTTCAACCTCCATCCATACAATCTAATGAGTTGAGAATCAATGGATGCTTGAGACAAAGTTATCACACACATTATCTACTTCATCTTGGACATGTCGGCTAACAAACTTCATATCCGAGTTGCTTCGGTTTGAAGCGGGAGCACGTAAAAAGACTTCTTGATGTGGTGCCCTTTTCGACGAGGAGACCGGAGACCGGAGTTGCCGCGAGGAGCTAGGGACGGTGGCTAAAGACCGAAGGACACGGATCGATCGGTATAGCCATTCTAACTTCTTGTAGATTGCTAGTTTAGCGTTAATGGTTTGATCCGGGTGAAAGTCCGCGTTAGCGTCAGTTTCATAAAAGTTTTTGTTTCCGCGTTTAGCCTCGGATTGACGGCCGGGACGCTACCGTAGACTTACATGATATCAGAGCCACGCCATTAAGCCATACTAGCTTGTTCTAACATATTTAAAATATGGATCGAACGAAATTTCCAAAACCGCAATTCTATTTTCTAAGTTTCTGCCGTTTTTAAAAAGTTGTCGAAAAATTATTTTCAGTATGTCAGAAAATCGTGCAGGCTTTTCTAAGACTCCACAAGAAATTTGATAGCACGATCCAACAGTATCACCGTGGAACCGCGGCCAAACCATTGTGTTTGCCGCGGTTGCGCGGCGGAACAGTGGATTCAGTGCACCATTTTTCTCGTGGGTGTTTTTCATTTGGAATTATGGTTTCTGAAATATTTAGTTTAGGCCCAGATTTGTTTGAGTGCTGGGTTATGCACTTGGGGCCCACTTCGGAAAATTTTGTCGATCGAAATTTTAAATATGTTAGTTCACAGTACTTACATTACTATCTGCGACCGTGAATGTCACTCGAACGGTAAATCTTGTCTAATTGATATAGCTCTTTTAGACGGATTTGCGAACGTGATATTCACGTTGATGTTCTGTGTTGTGCTGTTGCGGATTTGTCGTGGTGGATAGTCTGTGTGCAATGTTAGTACAATTCAGTTTTATTTGTACATTTGATATCGCGGGGCGAGCGTCCGACATGTAGACTGCCATCACTGTCTGTTTGTATATTATTTATTTGGGGCACGACCGGGTTGAGGTCGATATACCCGTTGTACATATTTTCTTTTCTGTATTAGGATTACCCCGCGGTGGAGTGCACGAATAGCCGGGTTCTAGAAGGCAACGGGCCCGTATCTCATGGCTTTGCGATGGAGGGGGCTTCACTCTAGAATTGGTGGGCTATTCACCGTACTCGTAGGGAGTACAGGTTGACCCAAAGAGGGGTGCTCAAGTTACCGGATTCCGTGAAGTGCTGGGTAGTCCATTCACTTTGCTGAAGGGGGCTGCCTCGCTTCTGGTTTTGGCGGGTAACTTGTCGCGCTCGTAAAGGTCTAGGTTTTCATTGCACAGGCTATCCACACGACCAAGGGAATGTCGGGTTTCACTTGCGGTTCAAAGGAAACCCGGGGCTCCCAGATTATCTGTATTGTTCTGTGATACTTATTACTTTTCTGTGATGTTGCATTCATCATGCCTGGAGCGATTATTATATATTGATATATATACTAGTAGATGTTGTATATGTTTTACACCCGTGCTAGTCCATTCCCCTCTATGTCGTTAGTTAAGTAACCTAACGGGTGATGACGGGACCCAGTAGCGAATGCGGATGGTATATACGTACATCATATTTTCGTTCTTTTGTGGTGTGATTAATTGATGGGACTGCGTTGATTCAGATCAATGCAGGGAAAACAGACATATTCGATGTTGTTGGAACAATTTTAAAAAAAGTTTTTATTACAAGGAAATTTTAAAAAAAGTTTTTATTACAAGGACGTTTTCTTTTGTTTTGCACAGAGGTGTTCGGTTATGAATATCCAGCACCTCACTCGACGAGGCAAGGGCCGAGATCCCTTCATCGGGAGTGACCCCTTAGACAAAAGTTTGCGTCAGGGTAATAACTTCACTATAGTCGATTACTTTTTGCTTTGCGTCGTAGTATTCAGTTTGGAATATTCTGCACCTCATTCCACGAGGAAAGAGCCGAGATCTCTTCACCGGGAGTGATCTCTTTAGCAAAGGTTTTCGCCACTATATATTTATAAAAAGCTATCCGGTTCCTTCAACGATATCAAGTTCATTACGTTAAAGGGTTTTCGCCAAAAACCATTCGTAGCCCTCCGTTATTTCAGACGGGTAACACTTAGTATTCATGCTATGTATGTTGGCTTCGTCAAGGCATAATGTATGGTAGCTATTTGTTATTTTTATGTTGTATAGATAGATGCGTTGATTTGGGACAGTCATACTACCATTTTGGCCTTCGTCAAGGATATGTACAGGTGGGTTCAAATTAATCTGGATAATGACAGGTAAAACTTGACATGTGACTTATGATATGTTAACCTTCGTCAAGGTCGTAAGAGCATGAGGTAAAAATCACATCGGGAGTTTCAAATATACAGGAAACTTGCCAGGCTTGCGCATACCTTCCGGAGTGTAATAACGTGAGTGAATTCCGTCACGTTATCATGCGATGATAGTTAGATCCCGATCCCACTGATGAGTTGGTTTACTCCTCGGGTGATCCCGACTAATTCTTCTTTCAGGTTTGGAGGAGAATTTGAGGATACAGCGGGAGACATCCTGATTCGATAAAATGATTAACCATTCTGATCTAGGTTAGAGTGCACGCAGAGTGTTTCTTTTCTCTCTCACTTTGGCAGTGACCATGTCCCGACCTTGGACTATAACTCAGCGACCAAGTTAACCGAACTTTCTTAAAATACTGGTTTTTGGATTGTCTGAGTTGCATACATCATTGCCACTCTTTCTTTTACCCTTTGCATTTCTCCAGAACACCCCATATCACTACGAACATCCACTTCCATTAGATAAATCCATCGTATAGTTACATACGAACTTGAAGGAACTTGTTCCAGATTCGATGATGGATTCCGGTTCTGGAGAAAATGAATAGGACTATTCAGTTGTCTTTTCCCTTTACCTTCTCTCAAGTTATGAGGGCTCCTAGGATTAGGAGAGGGTACACCCATTACGCTTATTGGATAATCTTCTTCCAAACCATAGGCAGGTGCCGAAAGGTAAGGAATGAAGAAAACCAATTAGCTTAAGTATGGTGTACAGAAGGTAATGAATAAAGACAAATAAAGTGATCAGAAAGAGGGCAAAGTAAATTGCAACTGCTATCATTCACGACCGAACCACGTATTTCGTCGTCACTCCTACTTCACCTTTATATTTCTCCAGAACACCCCATATCACTACGGACATTCACTTCCATTGGATAAATCCATCGTATGATTATATACGAACTCGAAGGAACTTGTTCAAATTCGAGGATGGATTCTGGTTCAGGAGAAATAGGAATAAGATTTATTCAGTTGTCTTTTATCATCACCTTCTCTCAGGTTGCGAGTACTCCTAGGATTAGGAGAGTGCACCTATTATACTTATTGGATAGTCTTCTTCCAAACCATAGGCTGGTGCCGAATGGTAGGGAAGGAAGAAAACAATTAAGCCTAACGATGGTGTACAGAAGGTAACAACTAAAGACAAATAAAGGGATTTGGAGAGCTGGCAACGAAATATACGGTTACAGTCATGAATTTGGATAATGGAAGAGGCATTACTAGGAATACCAGAATACCCCTTCGAAACAGTTTCATATTTCAGTTTCACTATGCATTGTTAAATGAAAACCGATTTCCCAATTAGATCCTTACTCCAGGGTATGTATTTACCAGGTTTTGATTTTCACATCTGTATGGTTTTACAAATGATGAGTGGGAGTAAGTTATTGGGAATTAGGTGATCATCCTCATTATATCGGGATTCGTTATAATTGGTGTATTTGAGGAAATCGTCTGGGTTTTTGCCGAACGGTAAATATTTGGTTTTGAATATTCGTTGTTATGTACCAATTTCAAACCCACCGTTGCCGGTCCCAAGTCCGGATGAGAAAGGGTGAGGGTTGTGGTAGGCTTGTGACAGCCAACGGAAAACTTTGTCACATTCTATGACATGAACCATTACAAGAATATCGTTGGGGCGTCCCCTACTCAGCGACGCGCTACATCGGATCCCGGGTGTAGTGTTAAATATGCAAGGGCTTGGTCGTCGTCCAGATGCGGCGCGCTACATCGGACCCCGGGTGTAGTGACAAATAAGCAAGGGTCGTCGTCTAGAGACGGCGCGCTACATCGGACCCCGGGTGTAGTGACAAATAAGCAAGGGTCGTCGTCTACAGACGGCGCGCTACATCGGACCCCGGGTGTAGTGACAAATAAGCAAGGGTCGTCGTCCAGAGACGGCGCGCTACATCGGACCCCGGGTGTAGTGACAAATAAGCAAGGGTTTCATAGGATCCGTCTAGCTTCCTGGAACATAGGTTCCCTTACGGGTAGACTAATAGAATTAGTGGAGGTGATGATTAGGAGGAGAGTTGGTATTATGTGTTTGCAAGAAACTAAGTGGGTAGGTGAAAAGAGTAGAGTCATAAAGCCTTGGGGTTATAAGCTTTGGTATACGGGTAGAGATAAAAATCGTAATGGGGTAGGTATAATCATAGATAGACGGTTGCTTGAGGATGTAGTTGAGATTAGGAGAAAATGTGATAGAATTTTACTGGTTAAGCTTATTCTAGGTGGAGAGATCTTTAATGTTATTAGTGCTTATGCACCACAGATAGGTCTTGATGACGCTAGTAAGCGTCTATTCTGGGAGGATTTAGACGAGGTGGTGCAAAGTATACCTAGTGGAGAGAAGTTATTTATTGGTGGTGATCTTAATGGACATGTAGGTACTAGTCGTAGTGGGTTTGATACTATCCATGGAGGTTTTGGTTTCGGACAAAGGAATGAAGTAGGTAACTCGATTCTAGATTTCGCTTTATCTTATGACTTGATCTTAGCAAACACCTGGTTTAGGAAAAGAGAGTCCCACCTTATCACTTTTAGGAGCGGATCAAATGCTAGTCAAATAGACTTTTTTCTGACGAGAAGAATAGATAGAGGTTGTTGTATCGACTGTAAGGTAGTGCCAGGTGAGAGTGTAACTACTCAACATAGACTTTTAGTTCTAGATTTTCGATTTAGAAGAGAACCTAGGAAGATTAGACGTAAGGTAGAGCCTAAAATTAAATGGTGGCGATTGAAAGAAGGTAATCAAAAGGCTTTTATAGATCGTGTAGTACAAGAAGCGGATTGGCAGTCGGAAGATGATCCAGACAAAACATGGAACAAAATGGCTAGTTGTATCAAGAAAGTAGCTAGAGATCTACTTGGTGAGTCGAGAGGTGGTGCTCCATCATCTAAGGACATATCATGGTGGAATGAAAATGTAAAGGCTGCTATTAAAATTAAAAGGGATTCTTATAAAGATTTGAAGAAAAGTAGAGATGTGGAGAGATTTGAGAAGTACAAAATGGCTAAAAAGGAAGTTAAGAAAGCTGTTCGGGAAGCTAAATCTAAGGTCTACAAGGAGGTGTACGAGAAATTAGACACTAAAGAGGCTGCAAATGATATATACCGGATTGCTCGAATGCGGGAAAGGAAGACTAGAGACTTATGTGCGGTGAAGTGTATCAAAAATGAAAATCAGAAGGTTTTAGTTCGAGATGAGGATATCAAGGAAAGATGGAGAGATTATTTTGACAAATTGTTCAATGAGAGCTTTACTAAGAATTTGGATGGACTTGTCATTCAATCTCAAGATATAAATCGTGATTTCATGCGTAAAATAAGACTTACTGAGGTTAAGGAAGCTTTGAACAGAATGGGTTTAAGAAAAGCGGTTGGTCCTGACGGGATTCCTATCGAGATTTGGAGATGCTTAGGCGAAATAGGCGTTAAATGGCTGACAGATCTGTTTAATAAGATTTGGCTGACAAAAAAGATGCCAAATGAATGGAGGAAAAGTATCCTTGTACCTATCTACAAGAATAAGGGTGACATTCAAAGTTGCTTAAACTACCGTGGAATAAAACTAATGTGTCACACCATGAAACTTTGGGAGAGGGTGATTGAACACAGGCTAAGGAAGGATATTAAGATAACAGAGAACCAATTTGGGTTCATGCCTGGACGATCGACGACAGAGGCGATTCATTTGCTTCGTCAACTTGTCGAGCGCTTTCGAGAGAGGAGAAGAGATTTGCATATGATATTTATTGATTTAGAAAAAGCGTACGACAAGGTACCTAGAGAGGTATTATGGGGGACAATGATGAAAAAGGGGGGTCCCCGTCAAGTATATTGACATAATCAAGGATATGTACGACGGAGTAGTGGCAAATGTCAGAACTTGCGGTGGCTTAACAAGTGATTTTCCGATTACTATTGGTTTACATCAAGGATCTGCATTAAGTCCTTTCCTGTTTACCATCGTGATGGATGAGCTTACTAGAACTATCCAAGATGAAATCCCTTGGTGCATGCTATTCGCTGATGATATTGTTCTAGTAAATGAGACGAAAGCAGGGGTTAATGCCAAATTGAAATTATGGAGACAAACATTGGAATCTCGGGGATTCAGATTCAGCAGGTCCAAGACAGCATATATGCACTGCAAATTTAGTAGCCAGAGAAATCAAAACCATATTGGTATAACATTGGAAGGGCAAGAGATATCACCGAGCGACCAGTTTAGATATCTAGGTTGCATCATCCAAAGGAATGGGGAGATCGATAGTGATGTTAATCAAAGGATCCAAGCTGGTTGGTTGAAATGGAGGAGTGCAACAGGGATTTTGTGTGATCGTAACTTTCCGTTAAAATTGAAAGGGAAGTTTTATCGGAGCGCTATTCGGCCTGCCTTATTATATGGTACAGAATGCTAGGCTCCTAAGAAGCATCATACACAGAAGATGCACGTAGCGGAGATGCGTATGCTTCGTTGGATGTGCGGTAACACTAGAAAAGATAAGGTACGAAATGAGGATATTCGTGCAAAAGTTGGTGTAGCACCCGTGGAGGAGAAGATGCGGGAAAACCGGCTTAGATGGTTTGGTCATGTGCGACGCAGACCTATGGAAGCACCGGTTCGACGAATAGATACTCTCGATATGGGTAATGGCAAAAGGGCAAAAGGGAGACCGAAGAAAACATGGATGGAGGTGATACGAAACGATATGGTTGCCAAAGGACTCAATGAAAGTATATTGTTCGATAGAAGTGAGTGGAGACAGAGGATTCATGTGTTGGACCCGGCGTGATTCTCATGTTGGTTCATGTAGCCTACCCCTTATGCTTGGGATAAAAGGCTCAGTTGTTGTTATTTGTTGTTATGTACCAATTTCAAACTGATATATCTGTACATTTATTTTATAAAGTGAGATAACTTTTTGAAATTATGTCCATGACATTTACCTATATCAGTTGATGGTTAGGTAAGAAGTATTAAACAGCGGTGTAATTCTTCATAACCATAGTACAGTCTTCAACCTACCACGTACAGGGTTTGAGTTATTAAACTCAGGGGACTTATACAAAATATTGTATGTAGTCCAGTGTCCATTAGGACAGAGAGGTTGGTACTCGTACTATATTCTGTTTACTTGTGACTTCTCAGGTTTTAGACATGTGTTTCGTAGAAATACAAAGTCTAATTTTTGAGAAGTTATAAGTACAAGAATAAAATAGAGAACCAGGCGTCGCAAGTATCAGGTGATCGAAGATGTAGATACTTGTGTGAGGTATTCAGTTGATAGTAATGGTTTTGAGAAACTTGTTTCTCTTTCAGGTAACTCATAATTGGATGCACTCCTAAGTTAAGTAATGATGATCAGCCTCTCTCCATTTAGTTGACATGCACTGGAGACAGCAGCATGATTTGAATCTGGTTCCAATTAAATCAGTGCCTCTGTTTCTATATTGTATATAGAATGGACCATATCTTAACGATGTTAAGGTATATGGAGTTGACCGGCTTATGCTTAAAACCAGACTCTGGATAACTCAAGGCACGTTCAAGTAATGGCAGTTTGTGGGTTTTCCCAAGCTATGACGAGGGTTAACTTTCTACCATCTGGAAAATCAATGGTGATATTGTTCTTGACTCGCCACAGTTTTAGTAAAATGGACTTTTTCAGAAAACAGTAATGAGAGTATGGTAGAACTGGAAGAGATTCCAGAACCATAAACGATCACTGAAAATTTAATAGGATCAAAAGATTCAATCAGGTTCGACATTCCATTAGTCACTCCGCAAATATGGTGGGTAACCTCAGACGCCCAAGAGGTACTTCGATATTCTCAAATACGGTGACAGGGAGGTTCTTGTTTACCCAGACTTGATACTACTGTTGTTCCAGACTATGAGACCCGGCAGGAGGATGAGTATAGCGTCGTTCTAAATTAGCTTTAGAAGTGCACGTGTATATGACTCTGCCAGAGGGTTGTTGTAGTCAGTGGGAGCAGCGGAAGCATAGTGGACAGGTAGCTTATGTCTATTTATAGACTAAAGCACATATGATGGAGATAGATTATCTATTTTTGATGTGACAGTCATAGGTTTTGACTTCATCAGAATAGGAGATGGATCTGTTAAGAAGGTAGTAGGGTGGTATGTCCTGGTATTTGGATGACATGCACGATGTAGAAAGTGAAATTCCTGTACTACGATCGGTTATAATGCGGTTGTCACACAGTAATTTCTCCACATAGAAAATGGATATTATATAAGGCTTTCTGGTTACTAGATCTATGGCTTTAGATCTAGATTTGGGTAGTTTCCCAATCTCGATACTTTGACAGTATTCTAAAAGTGTTTTAGAATGGATGACTCCTGGTATAGTGGTGTACCTGCAGGTGATGGAGTCACCCTCTCTAAAGGTGTCTTACAGACTAAAGGGAAGAGGGATGTGCATGATTGGTATATCCCTTGCTTAGGCAATTGAGTCAATCATGAGATGTCAAGTACCACACCAGATGTTTTTGCACAAGATGCAATCAGTTGATATATTGATCCAATCCTGGAGGAACGTTCGGAAGCAGTTTTAGAACATAAATTGATGTTCTAGGGAGATGATAACGACAGCTTCCTTCGGGAGACGGTCATCATTCCAGGCTTCCAAGGTGACTTGGATGACAGAGTGACTGTCAGAGTTATAGTTTTCCCTCTGACAAGGGCCAGTAGTTTGGACAGGTGGTCCAAGCGGATACTGAGGGATGCATGACGCAGAATACTGATTAAATTCAGTTGACGATACAGTCTAAGAAGTTTGCTGGATTTGGAGTTCATTTGTGAACTAGGTCCCATCAGATATCCAGGCATATTCTAAGATAGATATTACTCATTTCGGGAGATGGATTTCTCCGCGAACTTGAGATAAAGAGAGACAAAGAAAGAAACATCAGAGCGGATCCACTCACTGAGGCTATTTCTCGAAAGCAATAGTTTTACAAACGAGCTTTGTGAAACTGTAGTAGAGGAGTTGGGTGTTCGGTACATCGCAATAATTAGCCTTAAGTGCAAGTGGAAGATTGTTGGTTATAGTACCTTCAAGTCAATTATTGGATCGCAAGCACGTGATTGCGATGATTGAGGGAGGACTTGTACCGGTAGAACAGTCTTACTCGAGATGATAGTATGCTATCTGGTATGTCTTTATCATCGTGTACATACTTAGGTGACATTACATATCACTATTACACGTTGATAGAGCTCATAGGATTCTTACTTGACTACTATGATGGCGATCATATACATGAGAGTTGGGTGGTCTATAAGCACATCCATAAAGTGTCCATAGTCGTGAGAGTTTCGAGACTGGGCATCGATAATCCGATAGTAGACTAGTGTATACGGATCGAGACCCCGACGAGAGGCGGTGGCTGGTCTCACAAGCCATTGGTGTCAGTTGGTTCACCTAAGATAGTATACAGGTGCTTATTGGGTTATGAGTACACCGGACGGACTTGCAGGGGCACTGTTGATTGGTATTATACCTATCGTCAGGAGCAGTTCTCAGATGACATGAGTACAGCTTAGTCCGTTGACTTGACACTGCTACATTGCCTCGAGTGTGTTCCTACTGTTCTTTTATTACTACCCTACCATGGCTCAAAGGAGTCATGCAAACAGGTAGTAGTTGGGTGCAGTCCCGAAGCACTTAGAGGCAGTGGCGGTTAGATAGGATTCGTTTCTCCCGGTATTGGGGGTTGATATCGCGCTGTGTCTGGAGAGCCATTACACAAAATCCTTGGCCAAGGCAAGTGAGATTTACTGGTAGGTATTCCAGTAATTTCTCAAGGTGTTCTGGGCTACACTCCGACACGACTTATACCGCTATTGGGGCTCTGACGTTTACCATCCTCCTAAGCCTGATATGCGATACTCATAGACGAACAGACCGGACTGTACGGAGATTGTCACAGATAGGCTCAGTACGGTTTTAGGATGAGTTCGCTCGTCAGCTTCCCTTTCACTCGATACATGGGTAGCCGTTACGTACAGCTAGTACCACTGACGTGCTTGTGGTTAAACCCACTGCCAGCGTATTGACGAGTCTTTAGAGTCCCCCACAGATAGTTTCCCAAGTTTCGGATGAAACGTTGTAGAGGCCGTATGGTTTTATGGCAGGGTTCGATCATATACGTGCACTCGTGCACGGATCATGATCGGACGTTCATACTGGTAGGCTTTAGTTTAAGCCGGATCCTAGTATTAGATTTGTTGGATTACTTTAGTCTCATTGCATTCGTATTCGGTCGTAGACCGGTTGACAGAGAGTCCAGAAAATATGCCTGCTCGCGCGATTGTCAAGGGCACCGTCTGAGCTTGCTGGAGATGCTTTGTGGCTCCATTGGTGTTGACGGCCTTGCCCCTAGTCGGAACAATGAAGAGCCGTTCGAATACGAATTTGTATTTGGGATGAGATGCTTTGGCGACCACAACGTTCGGCCTCCTGTCCCTCGAGATCGGTTTGGCCACTTGGTTTGCCGGGGTCTCGGCCAGATGAGCGCTTCCGGCAAGGTAGATAATGACGGACACAAATTGACAGGGCGGTTCCTCCCATTGCTGGCTGAGACTTGCAGGGAGAACCACGCGAGCATTAATCTAGACCACATAGGGAATCGGAGTGGCGTAAAAAACGAAGTTCGTCTTGGGAGACATGATTGCCGAGTTCGAGATTGTGACTGAAAGCTGTTAACCTGTACACAAAAAAATGACTTCGGTATAGGCAATTGATATATATGTTGATTGAGTTCGCATGAACATTTAACCCGAAATATGATAGAAGAGAAAAGGTTCCACCGGCCGTACCAGAATCTGTAGGGTGTTTTTCATCACCCATTGAGATGGGAATACGCGCGCTTCTCAGGCATGTACAGATTCCCCCTGCCTAAGGTAGGCGTAGGTTTGTTGATTGTGGGGATTCGAATCTCCGGCAGCCGCGGACTAAGCTGCCGTTAATTACCTCACGCTTTTGAAACGAGAGAATCTTTGATTGACGGGCAAAACTGGTCATGCGGACTCAATGCGCAATGTGTGTTGTGTTTTGAAGGGGGTCTTGGACGTATTGGGGGCCTTACAGAGTTTACGAGGGTCCCGCTACCCGAATAGCGGGCTGGGGGTCAAGGGGACAGCGCCCTGTTAGAAATTTTTTCTAACGAGGGACGTGCTTTAAGTGTGGAGCGCAAGAAAAAAAGAGGGATGAGGAACGTCCTAATGCGTGAGTGGCGCACGGGCGCTGGGCGCCTGCGGGTCACGTGCCCTACGTGTCGGCGCTGGACGCCAGCGGATCACGTACCCTGCGCGCGACCGCTGGGTGCCAGCGGTCGCGCGCAGCCCTTGAACTGAGAGTTGAACTCCCGATGGGCTTTGGAGTTGAACTCTTAAATAGGAATTAAGTATCTTTTTGGAGTTAAACTCCCAAAAGATTTGTATTTGGAGTTAAACTCCTATGAAATAAATTGGATGTGGATTTGGAGTTAAACTCCTAAAATGCTCGGATTTGAAGTTAAACTCCTAAAAAGATCTGGATGTGGAGTTAAACTCCTTTGAGAATTTGGATATTGGAGTTGAACTTCTCGAAGATCTTCGGAGATGATCAAAGAGGACTTATTCTTCTCTCTGAAGCCTCGGATCCTCCCGAAATGGGATTTTCGGAGGTGGGTCTTCTTCCTCCAACTCTCCTTTGTTGGATCTTAGAAAAAAAATGATATGAGATCAAAAATCTCTCTTTTTAGGGATTTGATGGGAGATCTGAACTCCCCTTTAATGGTTTTACAGTGAAAAACTATTTCTTTTTGTAAAAAGAAGAGTTAAACTCTTGATTTAATTAGAAAAGAAAAGGAAATGGAGAACTTGAGAGAAAGAAGATGGAGGCACAAACCCTAAAATTTTTTGAGAGAATGAAAAACTGTTGATTTTTTATCATGTTTGCCTTTATAGGCCACTTTATATATAACCCCTTGAGCTTTGCCAAATGGCACTTATGTCACCACATGCCTTATGTGCTCATCTCTTTTTGCACATAAGCCATGGGGTTTACAAAATTTTGGCTTTTTGCCAATTTTACATACATTTATTTCTAAAAAAAGAATTACATTAAACTAATTTATTGCTTCATTCTTTTTGTCACGGGGACGGTCCCTTCCATGCTCGGTCTTGATCTAGGCTTGGGCCCATTTCGCTTGGGATTGACTTTGATTTTGAATTGGTCAACTGGGGTGTGATTTTTGACCCCAATACTCATCTCGAACTAAAACTTTCCGATCTTCATTTTTGACACACTTCACCGCACATAACCCTCTGGTCTTCCTTTCCCGCATCCGAGCAATCTAGTATATATCATTTTCAGCCTCCATAGTGTCCAATTTCGCGTACACCTTCTTATAGACCTTAGTTTTAGCTTCCCGAACAGCTTTCTTAACTTCCTTTTTAGCCATTTTATACTTCTCAAATCTCTCCGCAATTTTGCTTTTCTTCAAATTTTTATAAGAATCTCTCTTGATTTTAATAGCGGTATTTACTTCTTCGTTCCACCATGATGTGTCCTTAAAGGGTAAAGCACCACCTCTCGACTCATCAAGTAAATCTTTAACTACCCTCTTGATACAACTAGCCATCTTATTCCATGTTCTTTCTGAATCATCTTCAGACTGCCAATCCGTCTCTTGGACTACACGATCTATAAATGCCTTTAGGTTATGTTCCTTCAGTCGCCACCACTTAATTTTAGACTCTAGCTTACGTCTAATCTTTCTAAGTCCTCTTTTAAATTGAAAATTTAGAACTAAAAGTTTATATTGAGTGGTTACATTCTCACCTGACACTACCTTACAGTCGATACAACCACCTCTATCTATCATTCTCGTTAGAAAAAAGTCTATTTGACTTACACTTGATCCGCTCCTAAAGGTGATAAGGTGGGACTCTCTTTTTCTAAAGCAAGTGTTGGCTAAAAATCAAGTCATAAGACAAGGAAAAATCTAGAATCGAGCTACCAGCTTCATTCTTTTGTCCAAAACCAAAACCTCCATGGATAGTATCAAACCCACTACGACTAGTTTCTACATGTCCATTGAGATCACCACCAATAAATAACTTCTCTACACTAGGTATCTTTTGCACCATCTCGTCTAAATCCTTCTAGAATAGACTCTTACTAGCGTCGTCAAGACCTATCTGTGGTGCATAAGCACTAATAATATTAAGGATCTCCCCACTTAGAATAACCTTAACCAGTAAAATTCTATCATATTTTCTCCTAATCTCAACTACATTCTCAAGCAACCGTTTATCTATGATTACGCCTACCCCATTACGATTTTATCTCTACACATATACCAAATCTTATAACCCAAGGCTCTATGGCTCTACCTTTTTCACCTACCCACTTAGTTTCTTACAAACACATAACACCAACTCATAACACCAACTCTCCTCCTAATCATCACTTCCACTAATTCTGTTAATCTATCCGTAAAAGAATCTATGTTCCAAAAAACTAGACGGATCCTATGAAACTTTTGCTTATTTGTCACTACACTCAGGGTCCGATGTAGCGCGTCGTTTCTGGACGATGACTAAAAAACCCCTGCATACTTAACAGTACATCGGAATCCGATATAACACGTCGCTGAGTAGGGGACGTCCCAACGATATTCTTATTATGGTTCATGTCATAGAATGTGACAAAATTTTACGTTGTCTGTCAAAAGCCGGCCACAACTCTCACCCTTTCTCATCCGGATTTGGGACCGGCAACGGTGGGTTATATATATATATATATATATATATATATATATATATATATATATATATAATGGAGGAAAGGTGCCATAGCAAGGAATTTCCTCCTATGGCGTCGAACAAAATACACCTCCGTGATTTTTTCGGCGATCGACACCCATCATCATCATTTTTATCATCTAAAATGTGGATACACCAAATTTTATGTGATTCCATCACTTTTTCACCGTGACGGTGAAAAATAGTGGAATCACATGAAATTTGGTGTGTCCACATCTTACATGATAAAGATAATGATGATAGGTGCCGGTCGTCGAAACAAATCATGGAGGGTATAGATTTTTGACGCCACCTAATGAAAAAGCCTCCTAGGGCCTCTTTTCTTCATTATTCTCATATACATACAAATATATATGTATGGAGCGGCTATTTTACTCCCTAGGTGTAACTCGTATACACCCACCATGAAATAACGCATTACATATTTTTTTCACGATCGGCTCCATGCATCATATCTCCACCATCTGTATGGGTACATCAAGTTTTGTTTGATTTGGATTTTGTTTATACATTGATCATTGGTTATAAAATGTTCTATTAACCGACTGATACATGAAAAATAAGTTTCCAAATCACATGAAACTTGGTGTAAACATATTTTAGATGATGTAGATCAAAATGAATATAGCCGACCGTAAAAAATAATCCATTTATTAGGTTATTTCATTATGGGTGTAACTAACTTAGTTATACCTAGGGAGTAAAATACCCGATATATATATAGGCTAATTTACTCCGAAGATATAACCAGCTTAGTTATGCCCTATACATAATTACACTATTTGTCTCTCATGTATAGATAAAGGAAGGGTATATATCATTCAAAAGGAGAGAGTAGAAAATCTTGTAAAGGTCCTATGAGATTTTCTCACCTTGTATTAATCGATTCCCTATTTAATTCCAAAGATTCCCTACGTTCTCTCTACTTGTAAATAACAAAAAGTACCCTTCTTTTATCTATATATGATGGACAAATAAACTAATTATCCATAAGGCATAACTAAGCTAGTTATGTCATGCGTGTGTAACACATCTCAAATTTCATCGGCAGAAAAGTTGGTAGAAAAATATGTTGACAGCAAGAAGAAAATAGAAAAAGAATTGATCCTTTCTTGAGTGGATGTTGCATTTCGGTATTGGTTTTGAATTATCGGTAGGTCATGAACATATGGTCTTATATTTCTCATATGCTAATTTTGTGGTCATTTATTGTAAAATTCTTTTCGATATAGTTGCTAACAAAAACATTTAAACGCCTCCTATTATTTGGTTTCATATTTCTCATATGCTAATTATGTGGCCATTTCCTCCATAATTCTATTCGATGTGGTTGTTAGCAAAAACATTTAAACGCCCAATTAATTGCCTTGTAAACCTTCTTTAATACCATTGACCTCAGCATAACTCATATTGATAAGTAAATCCTTACTATTTTCCAATTTTTCCTATATTTTGATAAGGTCTATGGATTGAGAAGAGTGTGCAGGTTCTATGACACACTAGCCAACAGAGTCATAACTTTAGAGTCATATAAGGTCTCGAGACTCAGGATGTTTTTAGCAAAAAAGTATATAAGTTTTAGAGAAGAATGAGGCAAAGATGCAACCGAGTAAATATGTATTATTCAAATATAAAAAATAAAAGAAGGGTATATAAATATAAAGAAACTCAGGGTTTTTTTAGCATGTCCTATATTCTACATTAAAGGAGAGAAAACATGAAGTTAGTAGTCGAGCCCAAGTCCATGGGCCAAAGCCCAAAGGGTCCAACTAATTGAGCTTGCATAAATTCAGGTAAGGCAATGATACGCGAGAATAATGGAGGGCATAGACCCTATGAGCGAAATCCTCCTATGGCACCTTTTTTTTGGACGATCGACACCGACCATATTCATCGTCTAATATGTAGATACAACAATTTTCATGTGAATCTAATACTTTTTTAACCACTGATTTAGTGCATTTTGCACTCATTAAATCAGCGGTTAAAAATTATTAAAATCGTATAAAAAATTATCTACATCTTAGGCAATGAAGATGAAGATGGTAGAAGCTGATCGTCCAAAAAAAATAGTGTAGGGTTGGCTTTTGGCCACCGCCGTAAGAAGATTTTCCTCATAGGGGCCATTATTCTCTACATACATATACATATACACGTGTGTGTGTGTGTGTGTGTGTAAAACATGTACTTGGAATACATAAACTTTGGATCTGGGTGGGTCAGCTGCCTAAACTTGACCAAGTCTGGATCCGCCCCTAGGGACAACAAACCCTTCGAATTTTTCGCAGTCATGAAAAGAATACACTTATCTTCCCCATCAGGCCACAAACATAGAGTTGGCTTGTTTCATAAATTGGACATAAGAATACCAACGGAAAAAATATCAAACAATAAGATACAGAACTTTTGAGACTACGAGGCATATAAACAACAAATGGTTATATATATATCGGTGTAAACTACAATCCAGAAAATAAGGTCAAGTATCAAAGCTTGTCTGAAGTGTTAATGGAGCATTTAAAAGGCTAGGAGTTCTTCTATATCTTTCCCCAAGAACATCTAAAAAAATTATATGAAGCAACTCTTCTACCTTTCTTGTGTGGGCAATGTGGCCAATTGCTGAGTGTTGCCATAAAGAAAGAAGCGATCAGCCCACTGTAGAACAGGCCACAATATTTTTAGTTCACAAAGTTTTGCAATCCTTGCCTGTTATTGATGCATTTCCATCTAGTAGTTCATATATTTCTTCAACAAAGTCCTTATAGAATGAAATAACACCTGTAATCAACATCCAAACACCCGTATTAATCATATTTAGTTTTATCATAATATATTTTTTTAATTGATTAAATTTCCAAGATTTTTAATGGTTGGGAAACTGAAAATCTTCATCCAACCTGGATTCCCAGGGATTAAAAGAATATGCAAAGAGGGTTCTTCTGAGTGCATCTCGAGCAATTCAGTTGAAAAGCTGTAACAAAAGTTGGACTGGGTTAACAACTTAAAATACATTAAAGTATACTTTGAGAATGGTAGGAAAAGAGGACAGCTCTTGCAGTAAAACTTTCATCTCCAAAGTGAGGTTGTGGGTTTTGATTCACAAAGGGTTGCATTGAAAAATACTTTGAGAATAATAGATATTACGTATTGCACAAGAAAAATAAAGGAAAGGCGTTTTTCTTATAGGGCATCTAATACTCATCAAAAGAAGAATTTTCCTTTAATCAAACTGATACTCATTACTCTCATGTGGCATAAAGGCCATTAAACGGATATGGATAAACCAAGCTAACTCCATATAAGTATCCAATTTTTATCAAATACAAATAGTAGATGACTGCCCAACCGCATACGCCAATAGCCACCGGATACATATACGGTAACACCTGTATCTATTCCTCATCCTTATCCGATATAAAAAAAAATACTAATTTTCTATATGCCAATAGCCAGCTGCATATGCCAATAGCCACTGGATATATATACGGTAACACTAATATCTATTCCACATCCGTATCCGATATTAAAAAAAATACTATCTTTTTACTTTATCAGGTATTTTTTATTATTATTAAAAAAACTGATTTCCTATCTGTATCCGTATCCGAATTTTACCAAATATGGCTTGTAATGTTTGTTTCCAATAACTAATGTATCCATATTTTAATCCGTCTAAGACTACCGGCTATAGATACAGTAACACCTATGTTCGCTCCATATCCAATCTGTTTGCATCCTTAATTACATATACGAGCTAAGCTACCAAATTGAACGTATTTGCCTAAACTAAAGAAAAGAATAACAAACAAAATATACACACACCTGGAGACTAAGCAGATTCTTGTATTTGCTTGCTTTCTCCCAAGAGATTGTAACTTCTCCTCCTCCATTGGACAACTTGTATAATTTCTGAAAAAGTTATCAACGAAGTATGAATGAATAAATGATTCGTTAAAATCAAGCAGAAATTGTGGCAATAAGACTTGATGATCATGGATTCGTGATCCTAAATTGCATGCATTGCTCCTCAATTAAATAAATGTTACCTGCAAAATGCGGAACCAAGTTGAAATAAAGCTTTTGCCCTAAAAAATGAATTGAAATTATTTAGGGCAGAACTTCATAAAAAGGATAGGCGATATAAACGAGGAGAGGATTCCTTTTCTGCGAAAGGAAATGAGAGGAAAAGGAGTATAATTGTCACTTGCTTTGTTGACGGCTTGAATTGCAGTTGGTTGCATTTTAAGAAGCACCGGCACCGCAGCAAAAGCATGAGATTTGTCTCTCTCCCTGTGAAAATAGGAGCGAGCCCAATTTAGTAAGTTATAATTTTTTTTATTTTTTATTCTTCAGGATGTTGTAACATATCTAATTATTACCCAACTAGTTATATCGTCACCAATCAAATATTGCCAATGAAAAATCTTTTTTATAAGGACTTGGATAAACTTTGAGATTCGTGCAAATATTTTTTGGACACTCTCTCTGGAAAATAGATATGCACAAATCTGAAATCCCACTTATTGGGTTAAAAGGGACTTGTAAAGAAGTGTTTTCCTATAAGCAATTGGAAGAAAAATAAAGAAAAAAGATTTGTTAAGATAAAAATCTAGATTTTTTGGAAATTAGTGATGTTTCAATCTGCTCATCACTTCCAATCCATGTTATATCTTCTTTCTCTACAACTTTATTCCTCTAAATAGCAAAAGAAAATTTTAAAGCCGATGGAAACCATTTGATTTCTTGAAACAGAGCGAAATGATTTCAAGAGAAAAAAAGTTTTTTTGTGTGTTTTCTCATATTGATATGTATACGTATTTAATTGATTTAATTATTTGTCTGAGATTTTCCTCTACTGGTACGCTGCCTATAGAATATGATTTGTTATTTTAATATCGGGTTAATAATATGACTTTCAATATGTTAAAATAGAAGTTCATACTTATGAAATATACTAAGTTATTTAATGCAAAATTATGATACATCTAGGTATCTCAAGTTATTAACAAATTCAAAACATGTTACGGTTGGAATTTTCAACTTGGGGAGAAATGACATTTTCAGTGAGAGGAAAATAAAGTTGCAATTCCGTATTTCTTAACTACTGTTCGCTCTAAAATTAGATCTGCATTAAAGAAAAAAATAACGCGGTACTGTATCTCTTGACGGATGGGCTATCGTTAGAGAAAGAGGAGAATATTCTTCCTTAAATAAATAGATTTAGACCCCTTGATCGCATGTACAGAATTTATAAATAGCACAACAAAGGTAAAAGTCATCCAGCCATCATATTATTGATGAAATTGGGTTAAAATTACATATGATCTGATAATAAAAACAAACTTTTAAACCCTTGGATCATGACCTCGTCTTGAAGACCAGGTGCAAAAGCAAGAATGGACATCTAAATCTCCTACATCATGAGCCTCAAGCCGAATTATGATTCATCGGCCACACTGCTTGGCCTGCTCTTAATACCCGAGCGCACGAATGGACGTATAAATCTCTCGGTCGTTTATTATCAGACTGAGCGGAGGGCCAATCGTCTCGCCTAAAACGAGACCAATCCCGGAATCACAACATAAGGGCAGGAATGGACGTCTAAATCCCCTGTATTGTGACCACTAAGCTTGATATGGTCGTAGGCTGAGATAAGTTCTATTATCATGTTACGAGAGTAGGGATGGACGTACGAACCTCTCGTAGGTATGATAACAGCCATGATCCGGCCATCAGCGCCCTCGTTCATACCCCAATCGACGCTATATGAGTGCTGGCACGCCGAAAGGAAGACCGAGAGGTGTTTCTTCATGTTTATGCTCTGCTTTCTGAAGATCTAAAGGAACGTGGAAGCATACCTGATCGAGAAGAGCTGGTCGTCTCAAGCCTTGACAGGGTCTCGATGGAGATGATGTTAGTTGCCGGAATCTAGATTACATGAACTACAGTAGCGTGGTTGAGAAGCCCTAGAACTAGGAAAATTGATAACTGATTGATTGATTGATAGAGATCTTCCCCGTCTTCAACTCTGGATTTTATAAGATTATGGTTTGTTGGGAAATAGTTCAAAACCCTAAATTTTTCTTGGTTCGAGCATCAATTACACTCTTGCTTGGTGCTTAAGTTCCGTAACCACCGACTTCTGATTGATTGTAAATCTCTCGTAAGACCTTGTTTTGATCATTTGTATCTTCCTTGATCATACTGATCTAGTTTCTTAAGTAATCGATTCGGTCTCAAATGATTTAGACCGAATTATCCTTTCTCTATCCTACCTTATTCAGTCTGCTCAACCGAGTGCCACTTTTTTATGTAAACATCTGCCCCTTCATATGTTATCTGCCGAAGCACTTCAAGGTCGAGCACACGTGATTCACTTCAGCGGCCTCCGCATTTAATGTGATTGACATGCCGTCTCTTTTGCGATCAAATCATTGACGTCAACCGACATATCTCCTCATTTTTCGCACCGAATAAAACAAATTTGCATCATGGCGGGAATTTCGATCGTCATGTTCTGTTTCTACCACTCGATCGGAACGCACGTCACTCATCGGCCATTCGCCAATCTTTTTAAAACCTGGATCAACTCTGAGAAGAGTTTTCTTCTCGGTTCTTTGCAAATCTTCACCTTCTCTCCAAGGCTTCTGCTTCCCTCTCCGTCGTCTTCTCCGACTTGCTAGCTATTTCCGACGACTCCCAAAGCTTCGATCCTTCCTCCGATCACTCTCTCGCTCGTGAACCTCTCGTCCAAGGAGCTCATCCCAGAAGAAGAAATCTTCTGTGAAAACCCCATGGCTCCGGTCCCATATCGCTATGAATTTCTGTGGCGGTCAAACATCCTTCGTATGGAGTCAGTCTATCCTATTCCTACCCTCCTCGAGTCTCTGAGCCCCCAATATACCACCGAAGCGCCGCCGACTTTGTGGTCCACCTTCTTCCCCAGACAGCCGAATGAAATGAGTCTTTTCGGACGTATAGTCTCCGCTGACTCTCCAACTCTAGAATCCTTCGGCCCTTACCTTGAAAAGCTCCTGGAGATATGGTCCAAGAATGTCCCGAAGGGATGGGACAGTTGGTACCAAAGGATATACCCAAAGTACTATGCTCAGTAGGAAAACTATGGCATTTCTTCACTCCTAGCCGTTTCCTTGGGGCCTCTTCCTCTCAACATTGATCTACTATCAGCAACCCTTCTTTTCTGGTCGTCGACTTCGAACAGCTTTCACTTCCACTTTGGTCCAACCATTCCCACTCTTCTCGATATGCATCTTCTCTTTGAAGTCAACATCCAAAATCGTTTCGACCCACTCTCTCAACAAAACTATGAGAATCGGACCTCGATAGTAGCATCGACGAAAAGCTCTTTTGGGGATTTTATAAGCAAGTATAAAAATTCGAGTGGCGACGTTTCTAAAGATGAGCATGTAGCCTTCTTATTGTTCTGGATGAGTCGGAATATGTTTATGACTACAGCCAAAAAACCGGCCCTCGGTACCTTCCTAAGGCCATCACTTTGGACGAGGGAATCACTCTTTCCTTCGGCCATATTCTTCTTGTTAAGGTTCCTCGGTGCTCGCAAGTAAGCGCAGCGGAAGCGAAAATGGCGAACATAAATTTTCATGCGAGCACAAGGAAACCGCATCTAGAATCCGTTCAAACACTAAACTAGTAAGCTAAAATATGCAAGGTTGAGAGCATACAATTTTTGATGCGTGTCCGCCTAATCACGAAAGACCCCTCCAAGCTCTGTAGGCTATCAGGGACGAGCTTGAGAGACGACCGCCTTTGTCAAAGATGATCCACCTGAGAGAAGCCGATTCAAGCTTGAGATTTACCTAGAATCCTAGAGAAGCAACCTAAAGATCATGATTCACTAGGTTGTTGTCACGCCCTGCATCCCAAAATACGGAATACGAGGGGTTGACAAGGCCAGCCATACTCTTACGGTCGAGGAAACATCCTGTCGTAGTCACACTTCGGCTTCTAGCTTTACGTGGTAATCAGTAATCAATGCACAGGTAATGAGAAATGCAGTCACTAAATCAAAATAGATATAAAACTAACCAGATAGAGTCAAAGGAAAGATAACACTAGCATGGCTGATCTAGATGTCCACAATATCCTCGAGGTACGTCAGGTCCTGATCCGAGCTAAGTCCACTTCTCACTCTGAGCATGCATACTCAGGTCGTCAGAGCGACACAATAGCAATATATATAAATGCAAAAGTAAACACGTGCAATGATGATGAACATGAAGCAGTAAATATAGAATGATGACGCACATGAAATAATCGGTACAGCTAAACAGTAAAATAGGTATATCAAATCAGTAAGCAATCAATGTCACTAACCCTATCAGTCTCTAAGTCTCACTGTCCAGGTCGCTAAACCTATCGTCAGTCCAAGTGTGAGAGTCAACCACACAGGAGTTTCCCCAACCCAAGGGTAGGGCCTCAGAAGCAAAGGAACACGGGCCCGAAACGTTCGCTAATAATCAGTAATATCACCCATATGACTCCCAGAATCGCTGTATATGCCGGCAATGGGATTCCGAGATTCCATTGAACTCATACTCAAACTACCCCACACCCCGTGGTCTACGTCAAACTCCGACCATAAACCCAAATACTAGTCGGTCCATGACAAGTCTACGTGAGAACTGGAGACAGGATCTCCATCAAGTATGTCTCGACTGGTACCCAAGATAAATGGACAGCGTATGACGCCTTACCTATGACACTAATATAAGTGCTTCCATAACCGTCCCATACCAGTTATAGTTACATGTATATATGTCCCATGGACGTCGACAATGCAATAAATTAACTGGGTTCGCTGATTGTGTACAAGCACGTGTCACTTCACTTATTCATTCACGCCTTAACACTCACGTACTTGGCACAATCAAAACACTAATACCTATCACTGGGTAATGTACACGATCACTAGTTACCAATGTAATGACATCTACATGTTATGATGAGAATACAATAATTACGATATGAATAAAATACCAGTAACCAGTGTCCTACCACTTGCATAATTTACTATAAATCATGCATGCAGAATTAAGAAAAATAATATAAAAGGGGTAAGCAGTATGTTTAATTATCTATCCATCACAATTGGTTTCGCGTCAATCGAATTTCAGGTTTGCTAGTTATGGTCATTTCAATTTAAGTGTTTACTACTGGAAATCCAGTTTCAGAACTGTAAGATCGTTTCGTAACACGTTTTACTCCCAGTTGGGAGCCTAATTAGGCGATGCTACAGTTCAACTAATTATAGATTTTTCTATTATCTTTCCAACTCATTAAACGTATTATCAATAGGATTCCTGTATTAGAATTTAGGTTATGTACAAGGTGCTGGTGTAAGAGGGATCACTGCAGAAATTGTAGAACACCATGGTATTCTAAAATACAAATTAAATATCAAATGTCGGTAAAACGACACGGGACCAGATTCAGGGGTTACCTAACTAAATTATCTACATGACCATATGGGACTATGCGCATTTTCAGTTTAAGAAAGGGGTGTACAGATGTTCCCAAGCCAGGTATTCAAAACGAACGCTGCCCCGGACTGCAGTCCAGAGTTGCATTCCTCTTCATTTTTCAGTGTCATGAATTTACAATATTCAATAACTAATTACATAGGGTTATAGGTTATATAATTAGGTTCGATACGAGCCCTGGAATATCATGATTAGATTTATATTTAATTAACTACAAATTTTACGACACGATGGGTACGGTGATTTTCAGATTTGACGTAACCAATTGGGATGTCATTTTACATTATTAAAATCCGTATTTTCAAGCAAAATCTTAACACAGTATTCGTCATCACTCGGACCAACTCTTACGTTTAATTTCCGTCATTTTAAGGGGATTTTCAGATTATGGTTTGCATCAAACACTTATAATAATAATGAATTGCAATCGAAATGAAAATATAATAGCATGAAGCAAGTATTTAAACTTGCCTGACGACGACGATCGGTGATATGACAGCAGCGGACGGCACAGTGGTGAACCACGGCTACGGCAGCAGTAACGGTGCATTCACGACTCGAGCACGACAAGAGTTGGCCTCGGTAGAGCTTGATTCTTGGACTTGATGGCTCGGTGGGTGCGACGGACGTGCGCTGGCGTTGCGACGGCTGCTGCGTCGACGACGACAATGATTAGACCGACCGAAGACATGCTTAATCAGCGACGACTGCAACTGGGACAACGGTGTTTGCGACAACCATAAATGTTCAATGAAATGACGGGCCTCGATTTGGCTACGATGATGGTGTGTTACGATGGGCAGGCGATGAGGAAGTGGGGGTGGTCGAGATTGGCGAGACGAAGATGACTGGGATAATGGCACGGGCAGCAACAGCTTGGACAGTGACGGCTAGGTTTGGGGGTGCTCGGTTGAGCTTTGAAGGCTGAGAAGTCGAGGAAGAAGGTAGCAGAACTCGGGCGGTGCAAGGGGTCGGTGCAAGGTAACGATGGCCGGGGATGCTTGTCGGCAATGGCAAGGGTTTGTGGCGGCGGTGAGTGTAGTTAGTGGCTGGGTTTGAGAGGAGTGGGCTCGTGGGTGAAGATGGGTCTCGGGCTCATGGTGCAAGGGGATGGCTCAGGGTGTCGGAGAGATGGTGGTGGTGATGCTCGGTGGAGACGAAGCAATGGCAATGGGGATTGGGGAGAAGGAGGCGACGATGAAAAGAGTTGATCACCGGCGATGGTGAAGGTGGCTGCTCGAGTCGAGGGTGCTGGAAGTTGGGTTCGGTGATGACGAGGTGGTTGGAGTTGTGGAGGTGGTGGCAAGGAGGCTCGGGTGCGGGCTGTTAGGGAGCTCGGGGTGGGCTTGGTGATTGCTTAAGGTGGGTCGACGGTGGTCATCGGCGAGGTGGAGCTTGGAGGAAGGCAGTGGTTTCATAAGGTGGTTGGAGTCGGCTTAGGCTGCAGCTGAGGCTAGCTCGAGAAGAAGGAGGTGCGGTCGACGTTGGTGACTCGGTGAAGGCTTGTGTACGCTGGTGAGGTGTTGGCTCCGGTGAAGTGTGAGGGAGAAAGGAAGAGCGAGAGGGAGTGAGGGAGAGTGGGTCGTGAGGAGCCGTTGGTGAGGAAGGAAGAGATCGTGAGCAGGCACGGGTCTCGAGGAGCACGAGGGGGGACGTTGAGGAGGTGTTGGAGAGGTCGTGGGGGCTCGTTGGGAGCGGGTCGTGCGAGGGTTTGTTGGGACGAGTGCGAGGTCGTGGGGGTGCCGAAGGAGAAGCGGGAAAGGAGGAGGGGAAGAAGAAGAGGGGGAGTGGGTTTGTCGGGTAGGGTCTGGGAGTCCGGGTCGGGTTGGGGTGTTAGGGGACGGGTCGGGTTAGGGAAAGGGTTTGGGTTTGGGTTCATGGGCCGGGCCTTGGGCTGGGCTGATGTAAAAAGAATTTAAAAGAGGGGGAAAAGAATGAGCTGTGTTTTAATAGAAATAGGATAAATTAAAAGGATTAGCTTAAATTAAAATAAAGTAAATATAATTAGGTTTTGGAAAAATATAGAAAATTTGTAGAAAATTTGGGAAAAATATTTGGAAATTATTTATTAAAATACAGTAATTATTTATAGAGACTGGGTATTACAGTTATGATGCTCAGGGATGTAGAGAATTTATCACTTTTATAGCTCTCATTTTTCAAAACTCAAGAGAGCTAAAAAAGGAGAAGCTGAGGAAGAGCAAAAGCTCTCATAAAAAAGAGCAAGTGTATGTATTGAAAAAATATTGAGAGCATAGCTATCCTTTTCCAATCATAAAATATTATGTCATAACATTTTCAAATAAACAATTACAAGTCCATCCCTCTCAACCATACTCTCTTTATACCTCAATTTTTTAAATAAAAAGAAAACCTAAATTAAGTGTCCTCTTTCTAAAAGTATTCTGTATAAATACGGAATACTATCCTGGTATATGTATCGACTACATATACGAGTATCCATATAAAAATAAAAATAGTCAAGAGAGAGAAAATGATTAGTGAACATAATACCAGAATATATATGTATATATATATGTGTGTGTGCGCGCGCGCGCGCGTATATGTGTGTGTGTGTGTGTGTGTGTGTGTAAATTATTAAATCAATACATGATTTAATAATCCGGCTTAATCCTAAGCCGGTTAGTATTATCAAATGTCCGATTAAAGTCCATGTAGCCAGTACATGTATTTAATTGTACCCTTACATGTATCAACATACAACATCTATATCATATCACTCGAACCGGGAAAACCCTCTGTGTGGGACTCTAAAGACTCGACAATATACTGATAGTGAGTTACTGGATAAATCCATAATGACAAGCATGTCAGCGACACTAGCTGTACGTAACGGCTACCCAGGTATATGTCAAAAAAGAAGTCAACAATCAAATTCATCTGTACCCTACTGAGACTGTAAGTGACAATTTTCGTACAGTCCAGTCTCTTCGTCTAAGAGTGTCGCATGCTGGGTCTAGGGGTGGTAAACGTTAGACCCTTGATAACTCGATAAGTTATGCCGGTGTCAAGCTCATCACCCACCGAGAAACTACTGATCTCCAATCAGTAAATCTCATCCACCATGGCCAGAGATTTATGGTGATAGCCAACCGAACACAGTGCGACATCGACTTCTTATACCGGAAGATACGAATCCCTGATGATTGTTCACTTCCTCCATGTAGCTCAGAATTGTACCCAACTAAAACCTGTTTGCATGACTTTTTTGAGCCATGGTAGGGTAGTAATCTAAATACAGTGAAACCCATACAAGACAAATGACGATCTCAGGTCTAAAAACTAGCTTGTACTCATATCACCGGAGAACTGCTATCTGACGATAGGTATAATACCATCTAAGAGTTCACGGCAAGTCCGTCCGGTATACTCACCTCTAGTGAGCACCTGTATACAACTTAGGTGCCAAAATACTAATGGCTTGTAAGACCGGCCACCGCCTCTCATCGGGGTCTAGAAACGTATACACTAGTCTATTATGGAATATCGATGCCTGGTCTCTATACTCCCACGACCAAGACATTTAAGGATGTGCTTATGCACTACCCAGCTCCCACTTATATGATTGCCATCATAAAGCTGGTAGTCAAGCAAGAATCTTATGGACTTTATCATTATGTATTAGCGACACATAATAAAACGTATACACATGAATGATAAAGACAAACCAGATAACATACTATCATCTCGAGCAAGATTGTTCCACCCATATAGGTCCTCCCTCAATTACCATAATTGCCAACCTGCAATTACAATAATTGCCTTGAGAGCATTATAACCAACAATCTCTCACTTGAACTTAAGGCTAATTATTGCGATATCATATATTCACAGCTCTGTGTGCTATCAAATACCCAACTTCTCTACTAATATATTTCGCAAACTGATTGATCGAGTGAAAGAAGTGTTTGTAGTTAACCGCAATCAATAACGGTGTCGCGTGTAGCTAGCCGAGATGAGTACGGGTCATCCTCAGGGATGCGTGGACCTTCTAATCTTGCTTTAGACGAGTTGAATAAAATAAAAGAAGAAAGGAGAACAGATTCTAGATCTATGTTAAACACGGATGTAGAATCTATAAAAAAGAGAGCTTGTAGGGTTCGTTAGGATTTAGTAGTCATGAATAACTAATAAAGATGACTCCTTTTATCTTTTGATAGATTTAAAACTAGATTAATAGTGATGAATGAGGATTAGGGTTTTTGGAAGAAACTAGGGTTTCCCCACTATTGACCCTTGTCCCTTCATTGACCTCTATTCATGTCTAGCCCTTAACAAAACAATTGTTAATCTGATCTCAAATCGCGGTCGAGACTATCAATAAATTGGTAGAGCGCCTGATTAGGATGTTAAAGATTCTTTTGTTAAAGTTTATAAACTTCATAATACGTAAAAGAAATTAAAATATTTTTTCATCTATTGATCTACCATAATCCTACGAAGCCTAACAAGTTAGGAATTACTCACGCATGGTTGAGATAGAAGAGAAGATAGAGAAGGAGATCATAATGTAAATGTAGAAAATAAATGCGAAATAATTAAACAAATGATCTACCTTTATTAATCAACGTTACAAGTACAAATCCTTCGAATTTAGATTACAAGAAGAAGTTGCTCTCGATTTCTGCCTCGTAGGAAATAGATGCTCTGTCGAAATTCACGTCGCTCTATCACGTTGAATCACGGACCTGTCATGGATCTCTTGTTCTTTAACGATGATTTGCTTCGTGTAAAAGGTGATGATTTCTAATTTTAGCTCTCGGTCCTTTAAATAGCCTTGGAAGCAGAAACCCTAGATCCCAAATATTAGGGTTTGTTGTTGCAATCCTACCCACAAAATCCCAAACCCTAACTCCGCAACAATGCCACGGATCCGCCGTGTTTAGGGTTAATTGTCGCGGTTGGGTGGTGGATTAGTGGGATCAATTGATGAAAATTCTTCCGTAGCCTCATATTGACACATGGAGATTGTTGTGATATCTGGAATCTTCATATATTCTCTGAGTCTCTGCCAGTATTGATTCTATGATTTTATTTAACTTTATTGGCAGATTTTTGATTCTGACATCTCGATCTCCTGACCTGAGCTAAATCTGCACAATATCTTAATTTATAGTATTAGTAATATTTGGTATTTTTGAGATATTATCCTAACCATTTTATATGATATTATATTTTAAGAATATTGATTAGGGATATTTGATATGATATGCATATTTAAATTACTTAAATATTATATAAATATTATATGCATATATTTTCCTTCATAATGTTAATTATAATATATAAACATATGATAATAGATATTTTACAGATAAACCTTTATATGTTTCATATTTATAATAAACACATTTAAATATTTAAGAAAACTAAGGAAAATGTTATATCAAATGTACAATATTTTCGAATGAACAAATACCCCCAAACTTAACTTTGATCGTCCCGAGCAAACTATTTATTCAAGAGAGGGAGAAAAAGAAAAAGAAAAATCGAGCACATTTTCGTAGGCAATACGATTGCACTGAGTACGTGCAACAAGTCGTTAAACCTCTAGGCGTCCCTAATAGGAGGAGTGTTGTCTCCTGAGGGTTTTCAGCGGATTACACCCATAAAATCCCATAATAAAAGAAAGAAAATGAAAGTTACATACAAAGATAAGAACATATAAAAGAAAGAACTTGAAAATAAGAGTTTCCAACTATAATAGCTTTTCAGTTGCCATGAGCCCTATCTTAATGGTCGTGAAAAGATATTAGAAATCACATCATCCTTCAATAAAATATCGCCTTTAGTTTTCCTTTCTACCATTCATCGAAATATCGATCATATACCCCTACGTGTGTGTAAAAGACATCTTTACACTTAGAGAATTTAATTCAAACTATCATACTCTTATCCATCTTCCAAAGTACTTTATAGTCGGTGAATATTTTAGATGGAATTGCTCACACATCCTTTATACGACCGTTAATATTTCTTAAGGTACTAACCAACCGATTACAAAATGTGCTTGCGTATTTAGGCGTAATATCCTCGTCTTGCAACACCTAAGGCTTAGCAGTGACTCCCAAACCCGTTGGTCTAAGGCACTAGGTGATAAAGCACCCTCGCTATATTTTTTTTATGCTGCCTTAAGCAATCACAAAACCAGTGTTCATTTTTCTTCACCATATTTTTTATTCATATTTTTATTTTTCTTTATACCAAGGCTTTTAGACAAGAGTATTTTAAGGTATCATCTACTATCCCAAGTTTCAAGATGTGTGCAAGTGCATATAGTAGGGTATCAACGTTCAAATGTTTGGCCTCAAGAATTGGGACTATTTTTCAGACTTATTTTTATCCTCGGGTTAGTAATTTCCTTCATCTTACTAAGTTTTGGGATAACAACTCATAACTACTTATTACTGGCTTCGTTTAAGAAAACACATAACTTTCTTGCTTTTCTCAAATTATTCCTATCTTTCAAATGTAATTTTTCACTTTTTAATATTTTATTATCAAAAAAAAATTGTGCTTATATTTATGATAATGTAAAATAATGCGTGAATAAGCACAAACCTCCCCCAAACCTGTTTGCAGCAATGTCCTCACTGATGTCATATGTTAAACTTAAAAAACCTGTAGACCTGAGAGGAAAAGTTAGTAACGGGGACATGAATTAATGACAGTGAAAACCTCCCCCAAACTAATTTTTTGGCTCACAATTTTATAAAAATTTATCTTCTTTCAAGAGCCAAAAGATTTTCTCCCCCAAAACTTGAGTAAAATAGTATTAAGCATTTAAAATTACAAGGGGGGTTAAAGTTATTGGTCTATGCAAAGCTTTACCAAGACCAAAAGTCAACACCAACCATTCAAAATTTTTATCAATGTAGCACCAAGGTTGGTAGAAGAACATGTCACCTATAGACGTGAAGAAGTGGGGAGGAGATAAGAAATGTAATAGAACGGGTTTACGTCTCGATTTGTAGAGATGAAACAATGATGATGGATTACTCGCATTCTCATTCTTGATAAGAAGAAGAGGTGACGGTTCAACTTCTTGAGTTGGGGTTGATTCATCACAACGCCCATGTATTCTAAGAATGCAAGTTCTTCAGGGAAGATTTCTTCAAAGATTTCATCGATATCCCGAATAATAATCTCATCAGAAAGAACAGGATGATACTCGGACTTCATAAAAGGTTCATATTTAGCGTTAGATGTTGATCCGGACAGCTCGATAGAAGGGTCCGTATGTGTATAATAAATAGCAGGGTCAAACAATAGCGTACTAGCGGAGTCGAGATAAGTATCTTGAAGTTTTTCAAGTTCGCTGCTATCGGAATTTATCGCTTCGACAGAAAATACTTGAGCATAGGGTTCGGAGGGTTCACGCCTTGACCCGAAATAGCACGTGACTGGAACTTGAATCATGTGAAGTCTATAGGACCCCACCTAATTCAAGTAAGCCAAAATCCCAGAAATCTAAACCATTTTTAAAGAAGAAGGAAAACTTGTTTTAAGCAAGTGGTTTTAACACAATAAATAGCATTAAACATTTAAGAGCAATATCATATTTTCCCGAAAATTTCGGCAGAGTCTCCTTTGTAAATACTGGCCCCCAAACGGGTACAATACATAAAATACAAATAATGAATAAAGGCATCCCCAAGCGGGAGCTAGCTCTTCGCCAATTGGCGGAAACAACCACGTAAGCAATATAGTATACAACGTCGAAGGGCGAGGATTAAAACTCAGAAAGAAATCCAACATCCTCAAGAAAACCAAAGAAGAACCCCAAAATACAAGCACGCGACTCTAAAGTCGAAATAATACACAACTGGTTTTCTAAGTTTATCAAATATACAAGTTTGGTTGATGGAGTTTATTAGATACAACTGCAATAAATAAAGTGTACGACGGTGGTCACGATGCAAGTGAACCCACCTACCAAAGCAATCACCCGGAAGGAAGCAGTGTGTCAGCAAGCCGAATGAAACATGTACGGCCAAGCCTGCAAGAAACTGTGGCATAACGGGGTGAGTTGCCAACTCGTGAGTAGAAAACATCACCGGGAAGAAATCGCATGTATGACTCTCTCCTAGGTCATACAATAATATATACTCAAAATACAACCTGAAGCATTTAATAAAGGCAAGGTAAACATCTAACATATGTGTAATACCAAGTGCTCGTATCAGTGCCTCAGGTAGCAACATATCGCATATATAATGTACGAATGCATGAAAACAGAATACATCTAAATAAGAAAAATGTTTTCATAGCTCAGCGAGATTTTTTTTGTATAAAAACCGAAATATATCAATGAAATCAATAAAGAATCCGTGTCAATCATCGACACAAAATATATACCCCTAAAATCTCAATATCTCAATATCTCGGGCTCCGCATGAACATGATCGGCCCATAGGCTCCGCATGATCAGGATCGGCCCATATCATCAAATCTCATATCTCAATATCTCGGGCTCCACATGAACAGGATTGGCCCATAACCATCTCAAATCTTACTATCTCAATATCTCAATATCTCGTGCTCCGCATGAACAGGATCGGCCCGTAACTATCTCAAAATCGAGAAAACATCATATCAAGGAAAACCATATCTTTCTCTTTAAAATAATCATAAGTTTATAAACATTCACATGCGGTTTCCCAAATCCAGAAATCTCATAAAAGATCCGAAATCTCAAAATCACGAGTCAGTGAACAGTGAATATCGGCATAAAGCTCCATGATATCGCATGACAAAAGAATACATATACATGCATGGTATTTAAGCAAAGAATGCAATATTTAAACTAGCATAGTAATTAGATATCGGAACTATCTACAAGCAGTTATATCCATGAAATAATATTTTATAGAGTGTACGTGACATAGAAATTATCGATGATGATGTATGTGAGCCGCCAAGCAAGTGTACGTGGAGCATACGCATCATCGGTAATTGTACTGGTGTCCTGACAGCATGGGTTCGCAATAACTAATGAAAACACATTTAAGCATACAATGTGATGCAAACAACAAGAATATACGGAAAATTACTAGCAACGCAACATATAAGAATATACATTTATATGCACGAGTCATACAATTTTGGTGTCTGAAATAGCGCGAATCGTGGTTTTTAGAAAATAGGGGCTACGATATTTTTAAGAAAAGATACGTCCTTTGAAATATCCGTAGTGCCCCTCGGCCTGTCTTTACCCACGATTCGTCAGTTTGAAAATAAGTATGACTCAAGCCCAGTCTAACATCTACCTGATAACTACAGGACTAAACTAAGAGACTAATCGAAAGGTAAGGAAATCCACCTAAGTCTGAGTCGATATATCTAAAAGTCGGTGATCCCGCCTCAATAGCGTCACTTACAATAAATTATATATAATACGACATCCTCGAGTCAAGAGTGCGGATCAATCATCATATTTATATCTCGTACGGTAAAATCTATCGTACGGCATCCCAAATCGGGATACAGGTCAATTATCACATATATCTCATTAATCGTATGGTATCAATATCATGATATCCTGAACTGGGGTACTAATTAAGGTCTAGTATATTCCGATACCATCAACATATACCTGCGTGTGTATGAAAACATATCGCCCAACGATCCACTCATATATCATGTCATATATCATAACACAACCCAATTCACATCACTGATCTCACGGCATCATGCCCAATCACATCGACTCACTTCCAAGTATCATATACTATCCTCATCATCCATGTATACGTATATATATATATATACACCAACGCATCCACATATATATATACACATATGAACATATACACCCATAATTTAATCACGTGTGTGCATGTGTGTGTGTATGTCAACCATGCTCTAGGGTTTCACGATTAAGAAATTACACTATAAGCACCATCTTACAATTACACTAAAACTAACCCGGGAACACCTAAAGCCTACCTTGATAGTCATCCATGTATCCCAATACACATATTTATATACATATATAACGTATTCATATACTACATTACGAAACTGAAGCCTATCTTGATAATCATCCACGTATCCCAATACACATATTTATATACATATATAACGTATTCATATACTACATTACGAAACTGCGGGGGTGCTATACTCCATCCACCCGACTTCCCCCGTAGATATATATCTACTCACCTGGACGCCTCGGCTAATCTGCTCCGATTTCAGCTATGTCCTTTCCGCGCATTATCCGACGCCTCTGCACCCGATCCTAGCAACGCACACAAGTAAAAAGAGAATAAATATATAAATAGTCGCGGACACCAACAAAACAAGTCAACCACGCGCATTAACCCGACGCACACACTTGGTGCACGAAACGCGTCGCGACAACGCCACAAAACACAACTAGGGCCGTAATATGTGAAAATCCCTAAACTTAAAACCTAAACGTACCAATCGTGGTTTCACAACACACTAAATATTATATGAAATAGGGTTTAAATCATCAAAACTTTAAACTTAATTTAAAATCGTTTTATTCCAAAAACCTAGTAAGCATCAATTAACCGATTTAGTACAAAACTTGATGTTTTAACCATTTTAGTGGCCACAATGCTCACTAAATAACTTAATCAGATCATATAAACATTAACTAGATTTTTATCTTACCTATTAGCATAAATTTCAAAAATCTAGTTTGCAAATTAGCTTAATTAGGACAATTTAAAAATAACCATTAGTAATTTAACAACTAGGTTAGATTTTGCATGCCTTAATATATTAAGTTACACACTTAAACCATGTTCAAATGATATAAAACCCTAACTTGATCCATACCCAATTCTTGAAATTCCAAACTTGCAACTAAAACCTAATTAACACTTAAATAAATTAGCTTTAAGAAATTAACTAACAAATTAAGTATTGGGTAAAAAATTATACCTCACAAAATCAAGAGATCAAACATGGAAATCTAGCCTCCCAAAATGGCCTCCATGCTTCTAGATCCATACTAGAGTAGCCAAATAAAAATGGGTAAGGGTTGGATTTGGAGTTTGCGTGAGTTTTGACTTGTTTTTTGATGAATTTCTTTGAGATTTTGGAGGTGAAATGGTGTAGGGGGATGAGGGGGCTGCTGCTGCAGCAAGGGGAAGGGGCTCGGCCAATTTGGTGAGGGTAAGAGAGAGAGAGAGAGTGAGGGTTTGAATGAGTGACACAATTCCTAAGTCAACAAAGTCCATACTTCATTCTTTATTGTTTTCTTTTTCCTTTTCTTTTCTTTCCTTTCCTTTGAAGTGGGGACAAGTTGAGGGGATGGGGGCAGCTAGGCTTGGCCAGCATGGGGAATGGGTGTGTGTGTGAGTGTAAGTGAGTGAGTGGGTGCACACACAACAAGATAAACACCAAACCTCAATTTCTATTTAATTTATTTTCACAATTTAAGACTTTTTCTTTTATATTTTCTAAAACCATCTTGACAACTTCTTTTCATTTCAAAAACCACATGTCATATTTTGGTTTAATGTGTCATGATGCACTAAACTTGTATTAACCCATTCTAATTTGTAATTATCACTGATTAAATGTATCAGTGAAGGCTTAAAATAATATTTAAAATAATTAATTACGGAAAATATTTTTTGTAAACCAGAAATTTTATAAGTGACCCGTTAAATACCAAATACTAGAAATTACATAGCTAGAATAGCTATATTTAATTTTATGTTGAAAGATAATCATATCTTGGTTTTTACGGAAAACACCAGTTATTTTTCCGATTATCCGAAATTTCACCTAAACGATTTTCAAAACGTTACAATTCACTTCCCAACCCGTAAATGTTAAGCTCAATTGATATCTTTCCGAAGGATAGGGTCATAGAACCGTTTCGACAATTGATTATTACGTTGGAAGTCACAAGAAAAGGTCGATCTAGAATCACCGGGATTTGGTTTCGTGGGTTTGCTACAGCCTGTGTATCAATAACTATGAAATCCACAGGGAATATAAATTCCTCGACTTTGATTAACATATCCTCTAGCTCACCCCTAAGTTGGGTGATGATCGATCGGCCATCTGAAGAGTGCGGTGCGCCAGTTTTAACTCTCTGATCCCTAATTGCTCATAGACAAAATACGGAAACAAGTTAACACTAGTGCCTAAATCGAGTAGAGCATGATTGATATTTTTACCCCCAATAGAAATAGATATGGTAGGACTCCCACGGTCCTTTCGTTTCTTGGGTATTTGTTGGGTAAACACAGTGCTTACATTACTCGCTAAGAAATTTTTTTAGGCACTTGAATTTTTTTCTTCCTAGTGCACAAGTCTTTTAGGATTTTCGCATAAGACGGAACTTGTTGAATAGCATTTAGGAGAGTAATATTTATGTTAACTTGCTTAAAAATTTCCATAATCTTCTCCATTTGTGGACTTGGTCTGTTGCCCCTTAACCTGTGTGGATATGGAACTTTATCAATAAAGGTTGGGTCCAACATTGGAGAAGATTGTGGGGATGGAATGGATCCCAGAATTGGAGTTGGGATCGTTTTAGGATGACTCGAGGAAGTGGGTTGAGGGTTCGAGCCTAGAGGAAAATGGAGAATAGGCTCGGAAGATGGTGGTGGACTAGACGAAGTAGGAGTAGAAGAAGTAGAAGCCGGGGTTTTAATTGATTCCTCATCATCAACCTGTTCGCCGACTTGATTGTTCAACACTCTTTCCGATCTCAACGTGGTTATGACACACACATTATGATTTTGTGAGTGGCCAGGATTCGGTAGAGGTTGAGATGGAAGTTTCCCTTTCTCTCTAGCACTCAACGCGGCATTTAACTGTGAAAGTTATGCTTCTATCGATTTTATGCTTTCATCGTGGGAAGCAGTGTTCTGCATTAACATTTGGATAGAAGACGTTAAAGTATCCGTCGTTCGCATGGAATGTTTAATAAATGTATCCACGCTTTGTTCGAGTGTGGAGAGTTTTTCGGTACCAGCCGTTTGGAAAGAATCATTATAGGGTGCAAAATTGTTGGTCGGATTTTGAAAGGATTGTGGTTGAAAAGGGTGCTGACTCTGTGGTGGTTGCTGTTGCTATGGAGGAACCTTTTGATAGTTATTTTGGCTTGGGAACGTATTTTGAGTTTGAGTTTAGTTTTGGTTCCAAGCTAAATTAAGGTGATTCCTCCATCTCTGATTACATGTGGAAGAATAAGAATCATTTCTAGGTCGTTGCTGAAAAGCAGCATTAGTGTGTTCTTGACCTTGAAACAGAGGATTTAAAGGACATTCTTCCCTTGGATGTGATGGGTTGGAACAGCAACTACATACAATTTTGGGGAGCGTAACTTAGTTTAGGGAGGCAGACGAGAATTTTCTTTCGATAGCTTCGAGTTTCTTTTGGAATGTGGCCATTTCGGCTTTTACTGCGATAGAAATATCGAGCTGATGGATACCTCCCCTAGATGATATTGGTCTAACGCTTTCCCACTGTAAAGTCTGTTCGGCGAGATCTTCCAGGAATTGCCAAGCTTTGCTTTCGTCTTTAGACATGAAATGGCATTGAAAGATGGTTTCAAGCATTTGTTTCGTTGCAGGATTAACACTCTCATATATAATTCGGCAAAGGTCCCATCTATTGATTCCGTGATGAGGACAATGGGCAAGCAGATTTTTAAACCGTTCAAAGCATTTCCAAAATGGTTCGTTGGGAAGCTGGGTAAACTGGTTAATCTCATTTCGAACATGGGCGGTCTTATAATTGGGATAAAATTTCTTAAGGAATGCTATAATGAATTCATCCCAATTGGCAATAGAGTGTGCGGCGGTGTTATAAACCCATTTTTCTGCTAGATCGCACAAGGTAAAAGGGAGAAGTTGTAATCTCATAGCATCCACAGAAAGTTGTGACGTACCCATTATTGCCCATACGTTTTTGAATTTGGTGATAAAAACGCATGCGTTTTCAGACTCAAGCCCGTGAAATTTGGGCAAAAGGTTGATAAAGTGGGGTTTAATTTCAAAATTATCCCTATTGGCTGATGGAAGGGATAGACAAGTAGGAAGGGGACCACGTACGGGGTAGCATCTTTCTTGGAGAGAGATGCATGGTGGATTCTACGCACCTACGGGTGGCGGCAGGGTGGTGGTTGTAAAATCTGATGGAGAACCGTCCATCGCGGATGTGGTGGGTAGAGGGGAAAAAGAAGATGAAGAAGTACCGACTTCGAAGTCGACAGCAGAAATGCGGACAAGACGGGTATTAGAATCCCGTGTCCAGCCGAGCATGCACTAAGTGGGTTTAGCGCACGTGACAGCGTGTGAGAACGATTTTAAAATGGTTTGTTTTGAAAAGTGTCAGACATGAGACAAATCACAAAAAAATGCACAAACAACCCTAGAACTAAGGCCACCTAGGTTAAGTCACTAGACCGCTCCTAGACTTCCAAAGGACAAGTCGCATGATCAATCCTTTACCACCTATTTATTACTCTTGTGGCCAGGTAAGTATTAGGTAAGTGGGAGGTATCCGCTATACGAATCACCGAAAATAGTAGGCCTACTTAAGTAACCATTTGCCTTAGTCACACTTGCCTAGACGCCACAAAAGAAATGCGGATAAGCGATAGATTACCCACGACCCTCCTCTGTCCTAATTGAGCGTGACGGTCCTTAGAGTCTTGGTCTAGATATATTTTTTAAAATTAATATAGGGTCATGCAGATGCTCGTTTTGTGATTTGTGGGGCCTAGGAAGGGTGATGAAATCCCACCTAATCTGAATTTTGGTCTTGCCCCTTAAAGTCCGTATTAAAATATACACAAACAAACCAATTACAAAACACGCAAAAGATTTTTGAGTGGCTATATTTTGCAAAGAATCCTGCAGAAAATCAAATTATTGGAATTAAGAGGAGAGATAAAGATATGAAGAAGATACGAGAGAAATTTGGGGGCACAACTCCCCAGCTCCGCCGCGGTTCAGCCGCCAAGACGATGCTTCCGCCGCGGTTCCGCCGCAGAAATTAGGGTTCTCTTGACAATTTTTCTACAATAGCCTCCTTTGCTCTTCTGGTCTTCTCTGAATGTCTCTGAATCTCAATTTCCTCATTCTAGTGACTCCAGATTCCCTCGCAAAAATTGCACACTAATCGTTAAATATGCAAGTTGAGGTTTTGTTTTATTTTTATGATATTGATCGAATAAGAATTCAACCCGAATAGCAAAAAAATTACGCACGTATCCCCAGCAATGGCGCCATTTGATTGATTGTGTGAAAGAAGTGTTTGTAGTTAATCGTAATCAATAATGGTGTCGCGTGTAGCTAGCCGAGATGAGTACGGGTCGTCCTCAGGGATGCGTGGAACTTTTAATCTTACTTTAGACGAGTTGAATAAAATAAAAAAAGAAAGGAGAACAGATTCTAGATCTATATTAAATACAGATGTAGAATCTATAAAGAAGAGGGCTTGTAGGGTTCGTTAGGATTTAGTAGTCATGGATGACTAATAAAGATGATTCCTTTTATCTTTTGATAGATTTAAAACTAGATTGATAGTGATGAATGAGGATTATGGTTCTTAGAAGAAACTAGAGTTTCCCAACTATTGACCCTTGTCTCTTCATTGATCTCTATTCATGTCTAGCCCTTAACAAAATAATTGTTAATCTGATCTCAAATCGCGGTCGAGACTATCAATACATTGGTAGCGCGCCCGATTAGGATGTTAACGATTCTTTTGCTAAAGTTTATAATCTTCATAAGACGTAAAAGAAGTTAAAATATATTTTCATCCATTGATCTGCCCTAATCCTACAAACCCTAGCAAGTTAGGAATTACTCACGCATGGTTGAGATAGAAGAGAAGATGGAGAAGGAGATCATAATGTAAATGCAGAAAATAAATGCGAAATAATTAAACAAATGATCTACCTTTATTAATCAACGTTACAAGTACAAATCCTTCGAATTTAGATTACAAGAAGAAATTGCCCTCGATCTCTGCCTTGTAGGAAGTAGATGCTTCATCGAAATTCACGTCGAGTTGCGGACCTATCGTGGATCTCTTATTCTTTGACGATGATTTGCTTGGTGTAAAAGGTGATGATTTCTAATTTTAGCTCTCGGTCCTTTAAATAGCCCTGGAAGTAGAAACCCTAGATCCCAAGTATTAAGGTTTGTTGTTGCAATCCTACCCACAAAATCCCAAACCTTAACTCCATAACAATGCCATGGATCCGCCACGTTTAGGGGTTAATTGCCGTGGTTGGGCGGTGGATTAGTGGGATCAGTTGATGAAAATTCTTCTGTAGCCTCATATTGACACATGGAGATTGTTGTGATATCAGGAATCTTCATATATTCTTTGAGCCTTTGCCAGTATTGATTCTACAATTTTATTTAACTTTATCGGCAGATTTGGATTCTGACATCTCGATCTCCTGACCTGAGCTAAATCTGCACAATATCTCAATTCATAGTATTAGTAATATTTGGTATTTTTGAGATATTATCTTAACCATTTTATATAATATTATATTTTAAGAATATTGATTAGGGATATTTGATATGATATGCATATTTAAATTACTAAAATATTATACAAATATTATATGCATATATTTTCCTGCATAATGTTAATTATAATATATAAACATATGATAATAGATATTTTACAGATAAACCCTCATATGTTTAATATTTATAATAAACACCTTTAAATATTTAAGAAAAGTAAGGAAAATGTTATATCAAATGTGCAATATTTTCGACTGAACACAAACCGTGTTTGAGAAACAACCGTGTTCGAGAAATAGCCTCAGTGATCCACTACAATGTATCTAACTTCATCTCTCTATATCTCAACTTCACAAAGATCTACTATCTTCTGAACTGAGCGATATCCTGTCTTCGAATTTGCCTGGATAGCTGATGGGACCAAGTTCATAAATAAACACTTTTATCCAACAAACTTCTTAAGCTATATCCTCCACTGAATATAATCAGAATCTTGCGCGATGCTTACCTCAGTATCCACTTGTATCCTTTCCAACATACTGTCCCTTAGAAAATGGTAAACTTATAACTCTGAGCCATTCTGTCATCTAGTTCACCTTGGAAGCTAGAACCGGTAACCGCCTCCTGTAGGATGCTGCCATTACCGTACACCAAGAACATCCTAATATGTTCTTCTTTGCTTCCTTTTGTTTCTCTAGGATTGGATTAATATCCGCTTACTGCAATAAGTACATAAGCAATATCTGGTTTGGTACATGATATCATATGATTGACCTAACTGCAAAAGCAATTGAAATGCCATTCATGCAAGTCCCTCTCCTCATCAGTCTAGAAGACATCTCTTTAGAGAGGGTGACCTTATCACGTCCGAGTACACCGCTATACTAAGAGACTTCCATTCTAAACCCCTTTAGAATGGTGTCCAAGTACCCTGATTAAGTGTCATGACTCGAAAGCGGCACTTGACCGCCACTTAGATCATATGACGTCTAAAGATGGCAACGCAATCCACGTAAGCCAAAAACCCAGAATCTAAACCTTTTTATGAAAATAGTGGAGGTGAAGTTTAAAATGAGTTATTAAATGGAATCAAGTTTTGTTCTTAAACTATAAATAAGTTTTGTTTGAAAAACATCTATGATGTTTGAAAATCGGGCAGCACCCCCTTTATAAATTTTGAATAAAACTATATACAAGACAGAATATATAAGCATCCCCAATGGGAGCTAGCTTTCACGCCTAAACGGCGGAGCAACCACACAGATAATATACGACGCCTAAGGCGAAGAAATAGAAAGCAAAACATAAACATAAACAATATAAGTCGACTCCAAATGAGTACGACGTTCGAACACATATAACATTAAGTCTCGCTTCTAAGTCCACAATTATACAAGTTTTTGGTCGATGGAGTTTTTAACTAGATTCAAAAGAATATATACATATACAATGTGTGGTTATGATATAACATGTAACCCACTTACCAAATTAATCACCGAAGTAAGAAGTGTGTCGGCAAGCCGCTAGAGATCCGAGCGGTAAATCCTGCAAGAAACTGGGGTACAACGGGGGTGAGTTGCCAACTAAGTGAATAAAAGTATATTGCAAGGTAGAAATCGAAATGCATAACGATCTATCTAGATCATAAAGTATAGTACTATCATATCCTGTACTGATATATGTATGGTGCACAAGTACTATAAACGCATCAATATCGATCGTGTAAACATGGAAATATATCATTATCTCATATGTATATAACATGCACCAAGTATAAGCCTATAAGGTAGCCGAAAAATGTATGTAAAACCCTTTCAAAATAGCCGTATAATACGTAAATCATGGCACAAGTAGCAGACGTCATTTTATGAAATATATATGTGTTTTGCTTTAAGTATACGTCTCGCTTTTTAGAAGTGAGTTTTAAGAAGGTTTCCGTTTAAAAGATCCATGCGTCGTCACAAACACGTCAAAAATAGTAAGACTATAGCTCATTTGGAAACCTCTTTATGTGTATCAATATGTGAAAACAATATTCAGGTGCTGTCCCAAGGATCAGTCCTGATCGACTACTAGATAGCATAAACTATAATAGAGCATCTCAATGGATCACGCAACATCAACATATGAGTGTCCAGTATCGACACTCTAAATCTTACGAGTGTTCATCATCGGCACTCAAACTCAACATCTACCGAGTGTCCATCACCGACACTCAAAATTATCATAAATCTCATGTCTATCACCGACATGTAACTCCAGTTATCGTAGGCACCGTCTTGTCAGACCAGTCCTCCCTTGATATCAATTGCCCCGGTCAGTATCCTCCAGATATCTGCCGTACTCTAAACTATCTCCAGTATTGAGTGTCCTCGCTAGGCTCCCCACCTCCATGCGGCTTTCCTACTCCTCGGCCTCGACCGGGTCCATCATGTATCCGATTGTATACTCCCCACTTAGTCTGGATAACGTAGCATGTCCGCAACCGTATAGCTCCCCCACTCGGTTCAGAATAAAAATCAAATCAGAAAATATCAAGCTCATAGTGGACGCTAACTTCTCATATTAAGAGAAAGATCAAGTTAAGAAGAACAATATTTGCATAATTCATTCTAATGATATATAACACACACACACATAGCATTATCCCATACCACTGAGATATATCATCGCAGACATAAAACCGATCACAATTATATACGAAAACCTATAGAATGGTATTCGCAACTCAATCAACAAGTGACATAATACGTCATGCATAAATATAATCAACACGCAAACAGATAAGGCAGTTCTACTGTGTCATGGCAATACTAATGATGTGTAGTGTAGTATACGCATCAGTGCTCGTGCAACATAACAATCATTAGTATTTGTGCAAGTGTTCTATAATTGTGTTCATAAAAGAATGGATTTCAATCTTTATCCACTACATATATATATATATATATATATATATATATATATATATATATAATTACAAATAAAAACCCCTAGATATAGGGAATTCCTACTGAACCGTATCAACATCGATATGAATATAACGTATTATAGCAATCTTACAATGTTATGGCAGTACCAATAAGGTGTAGTGTAACATGTGCATCTGCGATTTGTGTAACATATACTCATTGGTAAGTGTTCAGTGTCCTATCAGTGTGTTCGTATGAGAATAATAACGCAACTAATATATATGACGCAACTGATGTATATACAGGCAATCAAATCGTGAGCGTATAGAAAAAAACTTAACCATAACATATATAATTATTAAATATAGCTAACTATTATGAGCTATATCATTCCATTAAAAATGGAACGAAATATTATTTTGCAAATAAGAAAGCTGCGGTATATTTAAATAGATCCGTTTTGGAAATAGCAGTGCATCCTTGTCATTTATCATTTAAAAGTGGAAACGAATCATTGTTTTTAATAGAATATAGCTCAAGAAATCTTAATATCCCAAGTCGGGATAAACGCATGACTCCACGAGTCCAAATGAGTCTCGGCTGCATTCGACACACTATCCTCGTCATCACAAGTATGGTATGATTCCTCGTACAATATCCATCCAGTATCACATCTATATCGTACGGATCTATAGTCGCGTACATATGTCACCATAATCATATGTCAAGATATATCCATATATGTAACCTACTATATACAAAATATACACCAATATAGTTAAGTTATGTTATCTCCATAACACTAAAATTTAAGTAGATAGCATAACTATCCTAGTTAATTGGTTATGGGGGTGCTATACGCCATCCATCCAACTTCCCCCATAGATATAAATCTACTCACCGACATGTCGAATCAGTAGAAATCCACAATCGCTTTGCCTGTCCTTGCCGTCTCGGAAATCTCCGCGATCGTATCTATAATCACAATTATGACGCAACAACGTAAATATCAAATAAAAAATGATACAATGATCTAAGCGCATATAGGTTTTAGAACCTATAGCCCACTTACCCCAAATACGACCAAATACCCCCGACGTCAACGTGTGGACATCGAACAATCAAGTCGAGGTATAGAAATACGAAAAATCAAGTTTTAACTATCGAAACTATTGCTAAAATCATACCAAAACACTCCTAAATTTCTCTATATGTAATCTGGGACAAAACAAACAATACAATAGCCTAATTACTACCAAATGAAGCTACAAAACAAAATTCAAAACCCAAATCATCAGGAAAACCGTCGGTAGCGGGGTTTTAGGATTTTCTGGCAGTTTTATCATGGAGTTAAGGGCTTGGGCTTCTAGGGTAGTCTTCTACTGGTCTCATCATCTCACTGTAATGTTTGTTTATCTTATAGATAGCTCTATTAGTTCCAGATTCAATTTGATCATCACAATCTTAACAAGAATCCTGTTTTCTGATATTTGAACTAAGAAAACTAATATTTGACACTAGGAAACTTGAAAAACGATGATTGTTACCTATAAGGATTAGGCACAAGGAATTTCCAGTTCATAAAGTAGTTGCTTGAAGCTTTCTTGAGGTGGTAGTGGTTTAAACTTTGAAGATTTGAGTAATTTGCATGAAGAACTCATCATATACATTGTGCTATTGTGAGGGGATTCAAAAATTTGAGATGAAGGTGTAAAGGAGTTGATATGATCAGTTGAGAGTGATAAGCTCATGAGAATAATGATTTTGAAGGAAGGAGGAGGTGTAGAAAATGGGGTAGAGCAAGTAGGAGGTGGAGAGTGGTGAGGGTGCATGTGAGGTATGACGAGCATAAAGGTTTGTTTCTAGCCTAACATATAAAACAACCCTCAAAACAAATAAAAGAACTTATATAAATATTTATCATTACGCTTAAATACCACAATCTTCACCAAAATATCATATCATGTTAAAAACAAAATACTTATCATTTTTAGGATATCACATATTTTCCCAAAATAGCTACATTTGTATGGATACTAACCCGAAACCAAAAATACAGACACAATATTACTTTCGTAAACTCATAATATCCATATTTAAATTATAAATTAATATTTATAATTTTCAAAATGTTACATTGGGACACTTTCCAAATCTAGATCTATCGACATAGATCTAGTCACCAGAATTCTTGATACATTATCCATATCTTGTGTGGAGAAATATCTGTGATAACCATGGTTTGACCGATTATGGTATAGGAGCATCACTTCTTATCAGGAGTGTGTCATCCAAATACCAAGACAATACTCCATATATTCTTCTTACCAGGTTCATCTATTGAAGTCAAACACATTGACTATCACATCAAAACAGATGATTCATCTCCGCTATGTCTGTTTTAGTTTACAAATAGACATAAACAACTTGCACACCTTCCGCTGCTCCTACCGACTACGATAACCCTCTGACAAAGTTATATACACGTGCACTTATAAATTTCCATTTAGAAAGACGTTATAATCCTCCACCTGCCAGATCTCACAGTCATGGAAAAATAGCAGTGGCAAGTTATATCTATATGGACTTTAGCACAGACACTAAAGAAAAAATTTCATCACAATCCACAGCGGGTACTTGATTAAAACCTTTTCCTACTAGTCTAGCCTTATTAGGTTATTACCATTCCACCTGCACTGATCTCGAAAGATCTACTTGTTTCTAATAGATTTTACCCATTCAGGAGCATCCAGCAAAGTTAAAAATCCATAATTTGCTGGAGTGCGTGGAGTCCAACTTGGATATAATGCAGCCATCAGGAAGTCACCACTTCCTATGACCTGCTGATAATTAGTAGGGCCAACATCACTATGATGCTGATCTCCTTATCACCGTCTACGAGGAAATTGAAGTATCTCTCGGATGGCCGAGGTCACCTACTAAAATATGGAGTGGCTATGGTTTGTCAGTTCCAACTGAATCTATAGGTTCTACTAAATTTTCATTACCCGTTTGTGGTTCTGGAATCACTTTCAGTTCTACCATACACCCACTAGATTTTCTTTGCAAAAAAATTCCTTTTATAAAAATGCGGCGAGTCAAAGACAATGCAACTATTGATCTTGAAAATGGTAGAAGTCAATCTCTTGCGAATGCTTGGGACACCCCCACAAACTGCCATTATTGAAGTGTGCCTTGAGTTCATCCGGATTATACTTTTAAACAAAAACTGGATAACTCCATATCTTATCATCCTCAAGATATGCTACCATTCAATGTCCATATAGAATCTAAGGCACTAATTTAGATGGAACCATATTCAATTGGCATGCATTTGTTTTCAGTGCATATGGAAAAAGACCATACAATATTACTTATCAAAGAGCGTACCCACGGATGAGTAACCTGAGAGAGAATCAAGTTCTCAATATTACTACGATGGAATACCTAGCATAAGTATCTACATTTTCGATCACTCCGACGAATCTTAATACTTTAAACGTATGGTTCTTTACTTTATTCTTATACCTATGAACTTTTCAAAATCTTTGGACCTTACATTTCAACGAACGCGTGTCTAAAATCAGAGAACTCATAGGTAGAACAGAATGAAATAAGAGTACCAACCCCTTGTGCATAAGGACACTAGACAATATACATTACCATATATAAGTCCCAAGAGTATACTAACTCAAAATCCATGTGTTGTAAGTTGAGAACAGCATTTTGGTTAAAAATGTCTATTCTGTTATTCATAGCACCTTACCTTATCCTTAACTGATAAAGGTAAATGTTTAGAACACAATTTTCAAAAATTATATCCTACTTTATAAAATAAAGATATGCATATATCAGTTTTGAAAAATGGTACACAATAACGGTTATTCAAAACCAAATATTTGCCATTAGGCAAAACCAGGTGATTTAATCCCATATTACCAATTGCTACGAATTCCGATATTAAGGTTCAAATCACCCATTTCCCAATATTCTACGCCTTCTCAGCATATGTAACATCATACAAATATGGGATTCAAATCCGGTATACATACACCCAGGAGTCAGAATTAATTGAGAAACAGTTTTCAATTACAACCACACATGAAAACTGAAACATAAAAAATGTTTCAAGAGGGTGGCCGGATATTCCTAGTAATGCCTCTTCCACGGCCCAGATTCATGACACCAATTGCAATTTCTTTTCCTCTCACTTCAACCCTTTTATATGTCTCTACATTTTTACCTTCTGTATACTATACTTATGCTAGTTGGTTTTCTTCCTTTCTTACTTTTCAGTACCAGCCTAAGGTATAGAAGAAGACTATCCAACAAGTATAACTGGTGTACACTCCTAATACAAGGAGCTCTCAACTCTAGAGATGGTAAAGGGAAGAGACAACAAATTATACAATTCAATTCCTTGAGAACCCGTGACCATCCTCGGACTGAAATAAATTTCTTCGAGTTCGTATGTAACTATACAAGATGGCCTTTTCAAATAATATGGATCTTCGTAGTGATACAAAGTGTTCTGGAGAAGGCAAAGGGGAAGTAGGAGCAACATAGATATATGAGATTTTGTCGTGAATCATGATATTCCAACGCCAGATGGTAAAAAGGTTCGGTCAACTTGGTTTACGAGTTTTAGTTTAAGACCAGTCGTGGTCGCAAACCAGAGAGAGAAAGAAATACTCAGCATGCACTCTATCAAGATTAGATTGGTTAACTAATTTATCTAATCATAATGGCTCCCACCGTTTCCTTGAATTCTCCATCAAACCCTAAAAGGAAAACTAGTCGGGATCATGTATACTTTATAAGTTCGCTAACCGTTCCGCTAGGCCAGTGTTGGTATTCCGAGGGAGGTCCCTCATGCTTTCGTACGGACCCAATTAAAAAATCCCGTTTTTGGAGAGGAATAACCCCGTTAACATCTTTCTCGACACCTACTGGGTTAGCTAGTTGCGAAGTATAAATCTCCCGGGAGTAATAGCTATTTATCAGTGGGAATCAGGACCTAACTATCATCGCGTGATAATCTTAATGGAAACCAACCAAAATTACCACACTCCAGAAGATATGCGTAAACTTGGCAAGTTTACCTTATATTTGAAACTCCCAATATGATTTTTACCCTTAACGCTTATGACCTTGACGTAGGCCAACATATCATAAGTCGTTAGTCAAGTTCAACTCGTCATTGTTCTGGATTAATTTAGACCCACCTGTAAAGTTCTTGACGTAGGCCAAAATAACTGTATGACTGTTCTAGATAATCGCATCTCTATACAACAGACAAGCAACACCTAGCTTTCGTACACTATGCCTTAACGTAGGCCAACATACATAGCACGAATACTATGTGCTACTCATCTGAAATGACGGAGGGCTACGACTGTATTTGGTGAAAAACTTTTAACGTGATGAACTTGATATAGTTGAAGCAACTCGAGTGGCTTTGAAAAAAGAGTGGTTTAGGTTCCGCTTTTAAAACAAGTGGTTTTGAAGATAACCGAGTGGTTATAGTAACATAAGTTTTTTCTTTAGAGTGAACTCCCCATGAAGGGATCAAGGCTCTTTTTTCATCGAATGAGGTGCAAGATATTCCCAACCGAATACTTCTATGTAAAGCAAAACAATATTTCTATCAGATCTTTTGAAAACTTGGTTCCGCAACATTATTTTGGGTTTATTCCTTTGCATTAAACATATAATGCAGTTCTATCATTTAAGTTTTTAGTGATGCTAGAAACAACCAAAATAGTATACTTTTATATGCCATCCGTAATTGTCACAGGGCCTCGGGTCTTCACCGTAAGATAACTTAACTTACGGCAGGGTGGAGGCAGGGCTAGCGTGGATACAAAACATATAGAAGCTTCTACTATATAAATAAATATATATATATATATATATATATATATATATATATCATAGGCATGTAATAATATCACAGGCATCGGCAAATAAAATGGAATAGCAGATAGACTAAGAGCCCCGCGTTTCATTTGAGTCTCAAATGAAACACGACGTTCCCCGGTCGTGTGGATAACCTATATAATATCGAACCAAGACCCCTACGAGCACGGCACGCCATCCACTAATCCTAGAAATGGGACAACCCGACCTCAATGTTATGAGTGGGCTTCTCGGCTCTTTTTAGAATCCGGTAACTTGAGCACTCCTCCTTAGGTCTATCTCAGAACCTCTACAAGCGTAGCGAGCAACCCACCAATTCTAGAGTGAGGCAGCCCGGTCTCAACTCCATGAGATGGCCACCTTCCGCACTCTAGAATCCAGTTGCCCGAGCACTTCTCCACGGGTTTATCCTTGTAAATGTAATGAAAAAAATACAATGGCAACAACGTCCGCATCCTGGACGTATCCCAATAAAAGAAAATACATCAAGCGGCAACAGCAACCAAAATCTGGCCGCTCGTCCCGAACAAATGAATATACAAACAACACTGTAAATACATCATCACACGAGGGGCTATCCGTCACGACAATCCGGCTAAACCATCATAAGATATAAATATATACCAACAACATAAGCAACATCAACATACGTGTAATCTCGTCTAATCGAACATATAGCAATTAGACGATGTTTAACAATACATATACAAAACAGCGGATCATAAACGATGCAAAAATTTCTACCGAAAAGCTTTCCGTGTTGTCCGAAACCAAAGATAACACCAAGTGAAATCTGGGGCAAAAAGAACTATACAAAAAATCAAGTTTCCCTTAGTTCAAGCCCCTGCCAAAAATCAGAGACCTAAGGTAAATTTTGAGCTGACCAAAAAATTGTTTAGGCCGCTGGAAATTAATGGTTAGTCCTTGAGTTTTTGGAAATTCATTTTAAGTCCAAAATCAAGACAAAATCATAGTTCTTTTATTTTTCAAAGATCGTTTTAGAAATTGGATAGAGGCTTGAATTTGGAATCAAGATACGGTTAAACTTTCAGTTTCGAAACTATTGCATCGCCTAATACTAGTTCTAGTGTTTGGTTGGCTCTGATACCATATTAGGGTTCTCCGGCACTCGCAAGTAACCGCAACAGAAGCGAAAATGGCGAACAAAAATTTTCGTGCGGGCGCGAGGAAATTGCAACCTAGAATCCGTTTAAACACTAAACTAGTAAGCTAAAATATGCAGGGTTGAGAGCATACAACCTTTGATGCGTGTCCTACTAATCACGGAAGACCCTTCTAAGCTCCGTAGGCCATCAGGAATGAGCTTGAGAGACGACCGCCCTTGTTGAAGATGATTCACCTGAGAGAAGCCGATCCAAGCTCCAGCTTCACCGAGAATCCTAGTGAAGCAACCTAAAGATCATAATTTGCTAGATTGTGATGCTTAGGGATGTAGCGAATTTATCACTTTCATAGCTCTCATTTTTCAAAACTCAAGAGAGCTAAAGAAAGAGAAGATGAGGAAGAGCAAGAGCTCTCATAAAAAAGACCAAGTGTGTGTAAAGAAAAAACATTGAGAGAATGGCTATCCTTTTCCAACCATAAAATATTATGTCATAACATTTTCAAATAAACAATTACAAGCCCATCCCTCTCAACCATACTCATCTTCCACCTCATTTTTATTTTTTAAATAAAAAGAAGACCTAAATGATGTGTCATCCTCTAGAAGTATTCCGTATAAATATGGAATATAACCGCGGTATATGTATCGACTACATATACGTATATCCGTATAAAAATACAAACAACCAAGAGAGAGAAAATGAATAGTGAACATAATACTAATATGTATATGTATATATATATCAAAATATATATGTAAATTATTAAATCAATACATGATTCAATAAACCGGGTTAATTCTAAGCCAGCCAATATTATCAAATGTTCGATTAAAGTCCGTGTAGCTAGTACACATATTTAATCGGACCCCTACACGTATTAACATATGGCTTCTACATCATATCGTCTGAACCGGGAAAACCCTCTGTGCGGGGCTCTAAAGACTCGACAATACGCTGGCAGCGAGTTACTGGATAAATCTATAACCACAAGCACGTCAGCGGCATTAGCTATACATAACGGCTACCCATGTATATGTTGAAAGGGAGGTCGACAATCAAGTCCGTCCGTACCCTACTGAGCCTGTAAGTGACAATCTCCGTACAGTCCAGTCTCTTCGTCTAAGAGTGTCATATGCCGGGTCTAGAGGGTAGTAAATGTCAGACCACTAATAACCCGATAAGTCGTGCCGGTGTCAAGCTCATCACCCACCGAGAAACTACTGATCTTCAATCAGTAAATCTCATCTATCCTGGCCAGGGATTTATGGTGATAGCCAACCGAATACAGCGCGACATCAACTCCATATATCATGAGAGATGAATCCCTGATGATCTCTCACTTCCTCCATGTGGCTCGGGACTGTGCCCGACTAAAACATAATTGCACAACTTTTTTTAGCTGTGGTAGGGTAGTAATATAAGTACAGCGGGAACTCACACAATACAAATGACGATCTCAGGTCTAAAGAGTACCCTGTACTCATATCACCGAAGAACTGCTATCTGACGATAGGTATAATACCATCTAGGAGTTCTCGGCGAGTCCGTCCGGTGTACTCACCTCCAGTGAACACATGTATACAATCTTAGGTGCCAAAACACTAATAGCTTGTGAGACCGGCCACCTCCCCTCGTCAATTTCTAGAAATGTATACACTAGTCCGCTCTGGAATATCTATACTCGGTCTCGATACTCACACGACTAGGGACATTTAAGGTTGTGCTTATGGACTACCTGCAGGGTGTTTTCGTCACCCCATTGAGATGGGAATATGCGCGCTCTTGTCAGGTGTACTACAGATTCCCCCTGCCTAGGGTAGGCTGGAGTTTATTGATTGTGGGGATCCAAATCTCTGACAGTCGCGGACTAAGCTGCCGTTAATTACCCCTCGCCTTTGGAGCGAGGGAACATCCGATTGACGGGTCAAACTGGTCATGCGAACTCAACGTGGAGTGTTGTGTTTTGAAGGGGTTTCAGATATATCGGAGGCCCCACAGAGTTTTATGGGGGTCCCGCTACTCGTATAGCGGGCTGGGGGTCAAGGGGCTAGCAGCCCCCTTACGGGGTACGGGGCAGCGCCCCGTTAGAATTTTTTTTCTAACGGGGACATGTGTTGTGGAGTTTGTGTATATATATATTTAAAAAAGGGAAGAATAGTGTCCAAAGGACGCATGGGTGCTGGTGTCTCACATGCCTAGCACGCGGACGCTGGGCACCGGCGCCCCACGTGCTTGGCACGTGGGCGCTGGGCGCCGGCGCCTCACGTGCTTGGCATGCGGGCGCTAGGCGCCGGCGCCGGCTCCCCACGTGCTTGGCATGCGGGCGCTGGGCACCGGCGCCGGGGCCCGATTCAGGAAAAGGGACTTGGTCCCTGCACTGGGAGCCGTGCTCCCGATTTGACTTATGGAGTTAAACTCCTAAAAAGAGATTAATTTATGGAGTTGAACTTCAACAGATCTTGAATGGTGTTAAACTCCTAGAAATCTTTAGAAATAATCAAAGGGGCCCCCTTTTGTTTCTCTCCCCTTTGGCCCTGGATCTTCCCAAGATTGGATTTTTGGAGATGGGTCTCTTTCTTCTTCCCCTTGGTTGGCCAGATCTTGGAGAAAGATGGTGAGATTTAAAAATCTCCCATTTTTGAGATCTGATAGAATATTTGGGTTCCCCTTCAAGGGTTTTGTGGTGAAAAACTATTTATTTTTGGGAAAGGAAGAGTTAAGCTCTTGTTTTAATTCAAAAGGGGGAAGAAGGTTTTAGAACTTTGAGGAAGAAGAAGGAGGCACAGAAACCCTAACCTTTTTTAGAGGAAAAAATCCTCTTTTATTTCATTATCAAGTTTCCTTATATAGGCTTACACATTTACATATAGCCCCTTGGACTTTACAAAATGGCATTTTGCCCATCCTATGCCTCATGTGCTCATTTCTTTTGCACATGAGTCATGTGCTTTACAAAAATTTGGTTTTATGCCCATTTTGCTTACATTCATGCATAAAAAATTACATCAAAATTATTTATTACATGATTTCATTTTGGCATGGAGGAGATTGGCTATGGGGCTCGACTCGGGCATGGACCCACTTGATCTGGACTTGGGCCCGCTTGCTTGGGGTTGACTTTGATTTTGACTTAGTCAACCGGGGTGCAATTTTTTACCCCAACAAAGTGCCCCCATCAATAAATGCACACCACACATGTGAGTCGTGTGCATGAAATTGATGGATTTTCTTTCGCATGGAGGCGACTTGATTTAATTCTTTCTTTGTGGGAAGCCGGCACTGCCCATTTTACGATATGGACGGTCGACGCTTGACGCGTCTCCGAAACAGAGTGTCCGTGGTAGACGTTTCCCCGGCACGGAGTGATTTGGTTCCTGCTTTGTGGGAAGCTGGCACTGCCCTTTTTACGACATGAACGATCGACGCTTGACGCGTCTCCGAGACGGAATGTCGGTAGTTGACGTGTCCCCGAGGCGGAGTGTCTGTTTGACGTGTCCCCGGCACGGGGTGTCGCTGGTCGACGTTTCCCCGGCATGGAGTATCTGGTTGACTTGATTCCAAGGCGGAACATAATTCCGATGAGGAGGTCGTTGTTGCCCTTTTAGCGACGTGGACGGTCGGTACTGCCCTTTTAGCGATATGGACGGTTGGTGCTGCCCTTTTAGCCACGTGGACGGTCGGTGCTGCCTTTTTGCGATGTGGATGGTCGGTGCTGCCCTTTTAGCGACGTGGACGGTCGGTGCTGCCCTTTTTGCGACGTGGATGGTCGGTGCTGCCCTTTTAGCGACGTGGATGGTCAGTTCTGCCCTTTTTGCGATGTGGACGGTCGGTGCTGCCCTTTTAGCGATGTAGATGGTCGGTTCTGACATTTTAGCGACGTGGACGGTCGATGCCTTGCTCCACTTCTTACGGTGTCGAGATTTGATTTGACTTGCTCCGCTTTCCGCGGTGTCGGGGTTGAAGTTGAATTGCTTCCGAGGTGGAGCTTGATTCCGCCAAGGAGATCGTTGGTTGTCTTACTTACTTGATATGTTTTAAGTTGATATCAGCATTGCTGCACTGGAATAATGCCAGGAGCAACTCATCATTTGCCCCGGGAGGACTCGAGATTTGGTTTTTGGCTCGGCATCAGCATTGCTGCACTGGAATAATGCCAGGAGCAACTCATCATTTGACATGAGGGGATTTCCTTCGTTCCCAGTTTAACGATTTAGGGGTCATCTGTTCCCAGTTTAACGACTTAGAGGTCATATGTTCCCAGTTTAAAGACCTAGGGGTTTATTTGTGTTGGAGATAGTGCCCTCAGAGTCAATTATTGGATCACAGGCACGTGATTGCAATGATTGAGGGAGGACTTGTCCCGGTTGGACAGTCTTACTCGAGATGATAGTATGCTATCTGGTTTATCTTTATCATCGTGTACTGCTTTAGGTGACCTTACGAGTCGCTATTGCACGTTGATAGAGCCCTTAGGATTCTTGCTTGACTACCAGCAGTATGAGGGCGATCATATACGTGAGAGCTGGAGTCTATAAGCACATCCTTAAAAAGTCCCTAGTCGTGGGAGTTTCGAGACAGGGCATCGATTCTCCAGAGTAGACTAGTGTATACAGTCGAGACCCCGACGAGGGGCGGTGGCCGGTCTCACAAGCCATTGGTGTCAGTTGGTTCACCTAAGATGTATACATGTGCTCATTGGGTTATGAGTACACCGGACAGGACTCCCCGAGAACCTGCTAGTTGGTATTATACCTGACGTCAGATAGCAGTTCCCTGGTGACATGTGTACAAGTTAGTTCATCGACCTGAGATCGTCATTTGTCTCGTGTGAGTTCCCACTGTGCTTTGATTACTACCCTACCACGCTCAAAGGAGACGTGCAAACAGGTTTTAGTTGGGTACAGTCCCGAGCCACATGGAGGCAGTGAGCGGATCTGCAGGGGTTCGTCTCTCCCGGTATTGGGGGTGAGGTCGCGCTGTGTCTAGGAGAGCCAGAACGTGGAAAGTCCTTGGCCAAGGCAGGAGATTTGCTGGTAGGTATTCCAGTAGTATCTCAGGGTGTTCTGGGCTACACTCCGACACGACTTGTACCGCTATTGGGGGTCTGACTTTTACCAAACCCTTAGGCCCGCCATGCGATGCTCATAGACGAACGGACCGGACTGTACGGATATTGTCACTGACAGGCTCAGTAGGGTGTCAGGATGAGTTCGCTCATCGACGTCCCTTTCGGTCAATAGCTGGTGGCCCGTCACGTATGGCTGATACCTCTGTCGTGCTAGCGGTTAAATTCACAGCCATAGTATTGACGAGTCTTTAGAGTCCACCACACTCAGTTACTCAGGTTTCGGGCGAAACACTGTAGAGGCCGTATGGAGATATGGCAGGGTTCGATCAGATACGTGCGGTATTGCATGGATCGTGATCGGACGGTTTTTACTAGCCGGCTTTGGCTTAAGCCGGATCCTAGTATTAGACAATGTAGATTTTGTCTCTTTGCATTTGTGTTCAGTGGGAATACAAATGCGGGCATGTATATGCAGTAGTGGGGTTTTCCTGTAATTTATTACGGGATCGGTTTTCTGTAGTTGCCAGTTTGCATTCCGTTCCGGCCGGTTTTCCTTTGTTCCTTCACGGCCGGAGTTTCCGATGGAGGGGGTTATTTGCAAGTTTGCAAATAACTTATTGTGGAGGGGTTTATTGCATTTTGTGGCTTCCTCATCATGAGATTCCATATTGGTCTTTTCCTTTGCTTTTTGAGAAAGGATTGATAAATGAGTTGAGTGTGACTTTGTTATCATTTTCTTTTTGGATGTGGTCACCCTCTACTTTTCCTACCATCACCTCCCTTGATGTTTTTGTTCATTCCTCCACCATTTTGTTAAAAGAGGGGCCGACCACTTCATTAGAGGAGAGAGAGGTTTCATTTTGTATGAGGGAAATTTGATTATCTCATTTGGCTTGCTCACAAAATCCTTCTCACCTCTCCAAAGTTCTTGATTCCTACTTCCATATAAAGGCAACATCAAACCCTCAAAGAGACAATGGCTACTACACTATTCTACAGCAAATCTTGGACGCGTCGGCTAGCCAACTTCGCGCCCGAGTTGCCTCGGTCCAGAGGTGGGAGCCCGTAAAAGTATCCGGCTACGTGGTGCCCTTTCCGACGAGAAGGTGACGGACGGAGATTCCACGGGAGATCGGAGTGGAGATGAAGACCGAAGGACACGGATCGCTTGGTATATCTCTTCACCCATCTTTATGTTTGCTAGTAGCTAGGTTAATGGCCCGATCCGGGTTAAAAGTGCGCGGTGGTGCCGGTTTGCTAGTTTGCAAAGTTTTTCGTTTCCGCATTCCGGCGTCGGATCGACGGCCGGGGCGCCGCCGCGGACTTACATTGGTATCAGAGCCACGCCATTAACCATGCCTAGCTTGCTCTAGTATGTTTAAAACCCGATCGAACAAAAATCGCAAAAACCGTATTTTCAGTGCACTGGTTTCTGTCGAATTTTTTTTAGCTCCAAAATTTTTTCAGGTTGTTGCAGAATACTGTGCATGGAAATCTAAGCAATCTGTGAAAATTTGGTCGCGAGATCTCACCATAACGCCGCGGAACCACGGCCAAACCCATGCTTGGGCCGCGGTTCCGCTGCGCTTTTAACTGTTCAGCGTGCCAAATTTTTCCAGAAGGCTTTAGACATGGAAATAGGGGTTTTGGGATATTCTTTTTGGGCCCAAAATTTCTGTGAGTGCTACAGTACTGCTTGGGGCCCACTTCGATAAGTTTGATCGATCGGATATTTTACACATATTAGTTCACAGTATTTACATTATATCTGCGACCGTGAATGTCATTTGATCGGTAAATCCAATCTATCTGCTATAGCCCTTTTAGACGGATTTGCGAACGTGACATTCACGTTGATGTTCTGTGTTTTGCTGTGATGTTGCGGATTGGTCGTGGGGGATAGCCTGGTTGCAGTGGTAGTACAGTTTTGTTTTATATGTACATTTGATATTGCGGGGCGAGTATCCGACATGTGGACTGCCGTCACTGCCTGTTTGTATAATTATTTTGGGGCACGACCAGGTTGCGGTCGATGTACCCGTTGTATGTATATTTTGCTTTCTGTACTAGGATTACCCTACGGAGGGGTGCATGGGTAGCTGGGTTCTAGAGGGCAACAAGCCCGCATCTCATGGCATTGAGACAGAGGGGGCTTTACTCTAGAATTAGCGGGCTATTCACCGCACTCGTAGGGGGTACAGGTTGACCCAGGAGGGATGCCCAAGTTACCGGATTCCGTGAAGTGCTGGGTGGTCCATTCACGTTGTTGAAGGAGGCTGCCTCATTTCGGGTTTTGGCGGGTAACTTGCCGCGCCCGTAAGGGTCTAGGTTTTCATTGCACAGGCTATCCACACGACCAGGGGAACGTCGGGTTTCAGTAGCGGCTCTGTGAAACCCGGGGATCCCAGATATCTGTATTGTTCTGTGATGGTGTACATTTCTGTGATGTTGCATTTTTATCACGCCTTGAGCGAATATTATATATTGATATATATACTAGTAGATGTTGTATATGTTTTGCATCCGCGCTAGTCCAGTCCCCGCTCTGTCGTTAGTTATCTAACCTTACGGGTGATGACGGGACCCAGTGGCGAATGCGGATGGCATATACGTACGTCATTATTTTCGTTCTCTATTGGTGTGATCAATTGATGGGAGTGCGTTGATTCGGATCAATGCAAGATAAACAAACCTATTCTGATGTTGTTGGAACATTTTTCAAAAAGATGTTATTGCAAGGGCGTTCACTTTTGTTTTACACAGTGGTATTCAGTTGGAATATCCTGCTCCTCAGTCGACGAGGCAAGGGCCGAGATCCCTTCACCGGGAGTGACCCCTTGGACAGAAGTTTGCGTCAGGGCAATAACTTCACTATAGCCGATTACTTTTGCTTTGCATCGTGGTATTCAGTTGGAATATCCTGCACCTCATTCTACGGGGAAAGAGCCGAGATCCCTTCACCGGGAGTGACCTCTTTAGCAAAGGTTTTCGTTACTATATTTTTAAAAAGCTATTCGGTTCCTTCAACGATATCAAGTTCATTACGTTAAAGGTTTTCGCTAGAAACCATTCGTAGCCCTCCGTTGTTTCATATGGATAGTCAATAGTATTCAAGCTGTGTTTGTTGGCCAAAGTCAAGGCACAGTGTTTGGTAGCTGTTGGTTATTTATATGCAGCATAGATAGATGCGTTAGTTTGGGACAGTCATATAGCCTTGTTGGCCAAAGTCAAGGGTTTGTGCGGGTGGGTTCAAATCAACCTGGAGAACGACGGGTAGAACTTGACATGTGACTTATGATTTGTTGGCCAAAGTCAAGGTCATAAGAGCATGGGGCAAAAATCACATCGGGAGTTTCTAAAGAAATTGAAACTTGCCAGATATGCGCATACCTTCTGGAGTGTGATGACGTGAGCGGATTCCGTCACTTTATCATGCGATGATAGTTGGATCCCGATTCCCACTGATGAGTTGGTTTACTCCTCGGGTGATCCCGGCTAATTCTTCTTTCAGGTTTGGGGAAGAATTTGATGTTACAGTGGGAGGTTTCCAGATTAGATAAAGTGATAACCATTCTGATCTAGGCTAGAGTGCACGCTGAGTGTTTCTTTTCTCTCTCTCTTTGGCAGCGACCATGGACCGACCCTTGACTATGACTCAGTGACCAAAATTAACCGAACCTTCTTAATATTGGCTTTTGGATTGTCAGAGTTGCAAACCTCATTGCCACTCCTACTTTTACCCTTTTCTCCAGGACACACCGTATTACTGCGAACGTTTTCTATTGGACAAAACCATCATATGTTTATATACGAACTCGATGGAATTCGAGGATGGTTTCCGGTTCTGGAGAAAACGAATAGGACTATTCAGTTGTCTTTTCCTTTTACCTTCTCTCAGGTTGCGAGTACTCCTTGGTTTAGGAGATAGTACACCTATTACGCAAATTAGATAGTCTTCTTCCAAACCATAGGCAGGTGCCGACCGGTAGGGAATGAAGAAAACCAGTTAGCCTAAACGATGTACAGAAGGTATTAAGTTAAGACAAAGAAAGGGATTAGTAAGAGGGCAATGTAAATTGCGACTACTATTCACGACCAAACCATGTATTTCTTCGCCAATCCTAAATCACCTTTGTATTTCTCCAGGACACTCCGTATCCCTATGAAGATCCCAAGTTTATTGGATAATCCATCGTATGGTTATATACGAACTCGAAAGGAACTTGTTCCAGTTCGGGGATGGATCCTGGTTCAGGAGAAATAGGAATAAGGTTTATTCGGTTGTCTTTTATCTTCACCTTCTCTCACATTGCGAGTGCTCCTAGGATTAGGGCAGTACACCCATTATGCTTATTGGATAGTCTTCTTCCAAACCATAGGCTGGTGCCGAACGGTAGGGAAGGTAGAAAACCATTTGGCCTAAAAGGGATGTGCAGAAGGTAATGACTAAAGACATATAAAGGGATTTGGAGAGGTGGCAAAGAATTATACGGTTACAGTTGTGAATCTGGATAATTGAAGAGGCATTACTAAGAATACCAGGATACCCCATCGAAACATTTCAATGTTTCAGTTTCACTGTGTACTGTTAAAAGAAAACTGATTTCCCTATTAGACACTTGCTCCAGGGTATGTATTTACCAGGTATGATTCTCACATCTGTATGGTTTTACAGATGATGAGTGGGAGTAAGTTATTGGGGATTAGGTGATCATCCTCATTATATCGGGATTCGTTGTAATTGGTGATATTTGAGGAAATCGCCTGGGTTGTTTTCCGGACGGCAAATGTTTGGTTTTGAATATCCGTTGTTATGCACCAATTTCAAATTGATATATCTGTACGTCTATTTTCATAGAGTGAGATATACTTTTTTTTGAAATTATGTCCGTGATATTTGCCTATATCAGTGGATGGTTAGGTAAGGAGCATTGAACATCGGTGTAATTCTTCTTAACCATAAGTACAGTTTTCAACCTACGACACACAGTGAATGAGTTATTGGACTCAAGGGACTTATACAAAGTATTGTATGTTGTCCAGTGTCCATTAGGACAGAGGGGTTGGTCCTCATACTATATTCGGTTTACTTATGACTTCTCTAGTTTTTTGACAGGTGTTTCATGGAAAAACAGGGTCCAAAATTTGGAGAAGTTATAGGTATAAGAGTAAAGTAGAGAACCAGGTATTGCAAGTATCGGGATTCTTCAAGGTGATCGAAGATATAGATACTTGTGAATGGTATTCAGTTGATAGTAATGATTAAGAAAACTTGCTTCTCTTTCATATTACTCATAAATGGAAGTACTCCTAAGTTGAGTAATGCTGATCGGCCTCTTTCCATTTAGTTAACATGCACTGGAGACAGCTGCATGATTTGAATCTGGTTCAATTAAATCAGTGCCTCTGTTTCTATATTGGATATAGAACAGTTCATATCTTGACATTGTTAAGGTACGGGGAGTTGTCCGGCTTATGCTTAAAACCAGACTCCGGATAACTCAAGGCACGTTTCTGTAATGGCTGTTTGTGGGTTGACCCGGGCTATGACGAGGGTTGACTTTCTACCATCTGGAAGATCAATAGTGATATTGTTCTTGACTCGCCACAGTTTTAATAAAAATGGATTTTTTCATAAAATAGTAGTGGGAGTATGGTAGAACTGGAAGTGATTCCAGAACAGCAAACGATTACTGAAGATTTGATAAAGAACCTAAAGATTCAATCTGGATTAACATTCCATTAGCCACTCCGCAGATATGGTGGGTAACCTCAGGCACCCGAGAGGTACTTCGGTATGCTCAGGGACGGTGGCAGGGAGGTTCTTATTTACCCAGACTTGCCACTGCTGTTGTTCCAGACTGTGAGACCCGGCAGGAGGATGAGTATAGCGTCGTTCTAAACTAGCTTTAGAAGTGTACGTCTATATGACTTTGCCAGAGGGTTGTCGTGGTCAGTGGGAGCAGCCGAAGCATTGGTGGACAGGTGGCTTATGTCTATTTATAGACTAAAGCAGATATAGCAGAGATAGATCATCTATTTCTGATGTGACGGTCATAGGTTTGACTTCATCAGAATAGGGGATGGATCTGTTAAGAAGGTAGTAGGGTGTGATGTCCTGGTATTTGGATGACATACACAGAGTAGGAAGTGACATTCCTATACTACGATCGGTTATACTTTGGTCGTCACACAGTGGTTTCTCCACATAGGACTTGGATATTATATCAGACATTCTGGTTACTAGATCTATGGTATTAGATCTAGATTTGGGTGGTTTCCCAATCTGGGTACTTAGACAGCATTCTATGAGTATTTAGAATGGATGACTCCTGGCATGGTAGTATACCTGCAGGTGATGGAGTCACCGTCTCTAAAGGTGTCTTACAGACTAAAGGGGAGAGGGATACACATGATTGGCAGATCACTTGCTTAGGCAATTGAGTTAATCATGAGATGTCAAGTACCACACCAGATGTTGTTCTTGCAGTAGATGCAATAAGTTGATATTAATCTAATCCTGGAGAAACAGTCGGAAGCAGTTTTAGAACATAAGTGGATGTTCTAGGGATATGATAGCAGCATTCTCCTTCGGGAGACAGTTATCATTCCAGGCTTCCAAGGTGACCTAGACGGCAGAGTGGCTGTCAGAGTTATAGTTTTCCCTCTGACGAGGGGCAGTATTATGGACAGATGGTCCAGATGGATACTGAGTGAAGGTATGGCGCAGGATACTGATTAAGTTCAGTTGACGATACAGTCTAAGAAGTTTGGATTTGGAGTTCATTTATGAGCTAGGTCCCATCAGACATTCAGACATTCTAAGACAGGTATTGCTCATTTCGGGAGATGGATTTCTCCGCGAACATGGGATAAAGAGAGACATAGAAAGAAAGACCATAGCGGATCCACTCACTGAGGCTATTCTTCGAACGCAATAGTTTCGCAAACGAGCTTTGTGAGACTGACTAGTAGAGGAGTTGGGTGTTCGGTATCACACGGGCTGTGAGTATGCAACATCGCAATAATTAGCCTTGAGTGCAAGTGGGAGATTGTTGAAGATAGTGCCCTCAGAGTCAATTATTAGATCACAGGCACGTGATTGCAATGATTGAGGGAGGACCTGTTCCGGTTGGACAGTCTTACTCGAGATGATAATATGCTATCTGGTTTATCTTTATCATCGTGTACTACTTTAGGTGACCTTACGAGTCACTATTGCACGTTGATAGTGCCCCTATGATTCTTGCTTGACTACCAGCAGTATGAGGGCGATCATATACGTGAGAGCTGGAGTCTATAAGCACATCCTTAAAAAGTCCCTAGTCGTGGGAGTTTCGAGACAGGGCATCGATTCTCCAGAGTAGACTAGTGTATACAGTCGAGACCCCGACGAGGGGCGGTGGTCGGTCTCACAAGCCACAGGTGTCAGTTGGTTCAGCTAAGATGTATACAGGTGCTCATTGGGTTATGAGTACACCGGACAGGACTCGCCGAGAACCTGCTAGTTGGTATTATACCTGACGTCAGATAGCAGTTCCCTGGTGACATGTGTACAGGTTAGTTCATCGACCTGAGATCGTCATTTGTCTCGTGTGAGTTCCCAATATGCTTTGATTACTACCCTACCACGCTCAAAGGAGACGTGCAAACAGGTTTTAGTTGGGTACAGTCCCGAGCCATATGGAGGCAGTGAGCGGATCTGCAGGGGTTCGTCTCTCCCGGTATTGGGGGTGAGGTCGCTCTGTGTCTAGGAGTGCCAGAACAAGGAAAGTCCTTGGCCAAGGCAGGAGATTTGCTGGTAGGTATTCCAGTAGTATCTCAGGGTGTTCTGGGCTACACTCCGACATGATTTGTACCGCTATTGGGGGTCTGACTTTTACCAACCCCCTAGGCCCGCTATGCGATGCTCATAGACGAACGGACCGGACTGTACGGATATTGTCACTGACAGGCTCAGTAGGGTGTCAGGATGAGTTCGCTCATCGACGTCCCTTTTGGTCAATAGCTGGTGGCCCGTCACGTATGGCTGATACCTCTGTCGTGCTAGTGGTTAAATCCACAGCCATAGTATTGACGAGTCTTTAGAGTCCACCACACTCAGTTACTCAGGTTTCGGGCGAAACGCTGTAGAGGCCGTATGGAGATATGGCAGGGTTCGATCAGATACGTGCGGTATTGCACGGATCATGATCGGACGGTTTTTACTAGCCGGTTTTGGCTTAAGCCGGATCCTAGTATTAGACAGTGTAAATTTTGTCTCTTTGCATTTGTGTTCAGTGGGAATACAAATGCGGGCATGTATATGCAGTAGTGGGGTTTTCCTGTAATTTCTTACGGGATCAATTTTCTATAGTTGCCAGTTTGCATTCCGTTCCGGCCGGTTTTCCTTTGTTCCTTCAAGGCCGGAGTTTCCGATGGAGGGGGTTATTTGCAAGTTTGCAAATAACTTATTGTGGAGGGGTTTATTGCATTTTGTGGCTTCCTCATCATGAGATTCCATATTGGTCTTTTCCTTTGCTTTTTGAGAAAGGATTGATAAGTGAGATGAGTGTGACTTTGTTATCATTTTCTTTTTGGATGTGGTCACCCTCTACTTTTCCTACCATCACCTCCCTTGATGTTTTTGTTCATTCCTCCACCTTTGTTAAAAGAGGGGCCGGCCACTTCATTAGAGGAGAGAGAGGTTTCATTTTGTATGAGGGAAATTTGATTATCTCATTTGGCTTGCTCACAAAATCCTTCTCACCTCTCCAAAGTTCTTTATTCCTACTTCCATCCAAAGGCAACTTCAAACCCTCAAAGAGACAATGGCTACTACACTATTCTACAGCAAATCTTGGACGCGTCGGCTAGCCAACTTCGTGCCCGAGTTGCCTCGGTCCAGAGGTGGGAGCCCGTAAAAGTATCCGGCTACGTGGTGCCCTTTCCGACGAGAAGGTGACGGACGGAGATTCCGCGGGAGATCGGAGTGGAGATGAAGACTGAAGGACACGGATCGCTTGGCATATCTCTTCACCCATCTTTATGTTTGCTAGTAGCTAGGTTAATGGCCCGATCCGGGTTAAAAGTGCGCGGTGGTGCCGGTTTGCTAGTTTGCAAAGTTTTTCGTTTCCGCATTCCGGCGTCGGATCAACGGCCGGGGCGCCGCCGCCGAATTACAATTTGGTCGGAAGTTTGGAATTTTGGGGTTAGGGTCGGCATCAGTGTTGCTAATACTGGAGTACAGGTGCCAGGAGCAATTCATCATTTGCCGTTCTCTGTTGGGGAGTGATGGCTTAGGAGACAGGTTTAGGTTCTTATCATCTAAGGCTTTTCAATTTTATGAGCCGTAAGGGTTCCATAAAAGCATTTTCTCCCTACGAGTCGAAAGGATCCCGTAGGTGTATTTTCTCCTTAGGAGTCGTGAGGACTCCCATGTGTGTTTTTCCTTTGTGAGTCGTAAGGATCCCACGAAGGTATTTTCTTACGAGTCGAGAGGATCTCATAAGGTTTGTTCTCCTCATGTATCGTGAGGACACATGAGTGGGTCTTCCCTAATGGAATATAATTCCAAGGGCGGAGACCGGCCACGTGACTGGTGATTACGGCGGGGTATGGGTATGATGAGGATTATTTAAGCCCGTGGATTGTATATGGTAGTCAGTTTGGGGACCAACCGTAAGGCTGGGAGAATTTGACGACTTTGTTGGCATCTACATCGCTGCACTAGAATATGGTACCAGTAGCGACTCATCATTCGCCATTTGGGAATTTGGATTTTGGTTGGCATCTGCATCGCTGCATTGGAATATGGTACCAGGAGCGACTCATCATTCGCCGTTTTGGGATTTGGAATTTGGTTGGCTTCTGCATCGCTACACTGGAATATGGTACCAGGAGCGACTCATCATTCGCCGTCTGGGGATTTGGATTTTGGTTGGCGTCTGCATCGCTGCACTGGAATATGGTACCAAGAGCGACTCATCATTCGCCGTTTTGGGATTTGGAATTTGGAATTTGGTTGGCGTATGCATTGCTACACTGGAATATGGTAGCAGGAGCGGCTCATCATTCGCCGTCTGGGGATTTAGATTTTGGTTGGCGTCTGCATCGCTGCACTGGAATATGGTACCAAGAGCGACTCATCATTCGCCATTTTGGGATTTGGAATTTGGTTGGCATCTGCATTGCTACACTGGAATATGGTACCAGGAGCGACTCATCATTCGCCGTCTAGGGATTTGGATTTTGGTTGGCATCTGCATCGCTGCACTGGAATATGGTACCAAGAGCGACTCATCATTCGCCATTTGGAGGTTTTTTTACCGCGATCTCTCTATCATTTCAGCATTTCTTATCATGAAGGTCGTGATTACCCTATCATTTCGGCTATTTATTCATGGTTGCCCCATCATTTCGGCTTTATTTTCATCTTTATTTTACTCGCTGATTTTTATTGTGAGTTGCCCCAGCATTTCGGCTTTTATTTTATTTACACATTTTTACATCCCCAGTTTAACGACTTAGAGGTCGATGTTCCCAATTTAATGACGTGGTGGTCGGCTGTTCCTAGTTTAACGACGTGGTGGTCATTTAAGAGCAGCGGATTCCTAAAGGGCTTCGGTTTCCATTTGTATGAAATTGGCGGTCGAAACTTGACTGTTTATTAACACGCCTTTAGACAGTTCTATCTCTACTGCCTTGTATTGCTTTTCGACCCAATCTTTGAAGACGAAACAGTCCTCAATGGCATGACCTATCACTCTGTGATAGGGGCAATATTTAGGGTTGTCGGTCATATTCACTTCTTGCGGTTTCTTTGATTCTGGCAGTTGTAGACCGTTTCTTAGGGCGTCCTTGAATATCTTTCGGACTTTGTCCCATTTGAAGGAATAGACCTTATCTAGTTTCTCTTTCAGAGGTGATCCCCTCCCCCTCCCAACACCGGTTTTTGAGGTTGGTCGGTATTAGGTTCGTCTGCCGTCTGCTTACGATGTTCGATGTACGTATCGGAGGGACTGGAGGCTGATCGCGGCCGTTTTTTGCGAAGGTTCTCCACTCTTGGGCAGAATGGGGTATCAGTTGGCTGCCTCCGGGTATCAATCCCTGGCTTATGAACCAAAATTTGATTTTGATGTAATTGCAATCGGGTGATTTGAGTTGTGAGATCTGCCACGATGTTTGCTAGCTCGTCGACTTTGGAATGGACCTTAGCCAACTTCTCGTCCCTGTCCTGAAGCTGCCTTTGAAGCCATTGGAATAACACTTGTTATGTAGTTCCGGATGTGATAACGGGGTCATCTTTACCGCCTGAGCTTGATCCGGCGAGAACCACGGGCTCCTTTGGCTTATCGGCCTGAGCGGGCTCTTTATTATTTAGACCGAGTCGACGTTGGGTAGCGTCAACCATATCATCACCATGGCTGTGAAGCATAGGAGGGTTTGTTTCTTCATGTTCGACCATATAGACAGTGTGGACCACATATCCAGCCATCTCTTTATCTTTGGCTGCTGATTTTGTAGAGCGGTCTGGGCTTTGGAAATTCACAAATTTTAACATGGAAAGAGCCCTAGCCCTTTTGTTGGCTCTGTATCTGAGCCGCTTCTGCCTCAGCTTCTCTGTTTTGAGCGCTTGGCAGGCTTCTGCTCTTCGAGAAGCCGCCATAGGCCGAGTGATGGGGAGTCTTGAGAAGACATCCGCTCGCATGTCAGTTGAAGGTATCGCCTGGGCTTGCCCGCGACGTCTGGCAACTTTTTTTGTTTTGACGGCTTTCCCCCCAGCTGGGGCCATGTAGAGCCATTCGAACACCGACTTGCGTTTAGGTCGGGATGCCCTCGAGACTACCACATTTGGCCTCTTGCCTTTCAAGGCCGGTTTGTCGGTTACCGGAGCTTGAGGAACTGGGATGGTGCTAGCTGGCATGAACAGAATAGAGCCGAGCTGTAACAGCGGCTCCTCCCATTATCGCCCGAGACTAGCCGGAAGGACCGTCCTGGCGTCCATCTTCATCGTGTAGGAGATGGGAGCGGTGTTGAGAGCTGAGCTTGTCCTCAGAGACATTTTCGCCGAGTACGAAGATTGCAATTGGAAACTGTTAACTTGTACAAAGAGGCATGATTTCAGTACAGGTAATCGATATGTATATTGATTGAGTTCGCATGAACGCTTAACCCAAAATATGGGAGGAGAGATTGGTCCCACCGGGCATGCCAAAATCTGTAGGGTGTTTTGCGTCACCCCATTGAGATGGGAATATGCGCGCGCTTGTCAGGCGTACTACAGATCCTCCTGCCTAGGGTAGGCTGGGGTTTATTGATTGTGGGGATCCGAATCTCCGGCAACCACGGACTAAGCTGCCATAAATTACCCCTCGCCTTTGGAGCGAGAGAACTTCTGATTGACGGGTCAAACTGGTCATGCGAACTCAACGTGCCGTGTTATGTTTTGAAGAGGTTTCGGATATATTAGGGGCCCCGCAGAGTTTTATGGGGGTCCCGCTACTCGGATAGCGGGCTGAGGGTTAAGGAGGATAGCAGCCCCCTTGCGGGGTGCGGGGCAGCGCCCTATTAGAATTTTTTTTCTAACGGGGACATGTGTTGTGGAGTGTGTGTATATATATTTAAAAAAGGAAGAATAGCGTCCAAAGGACGCGTGGGTGTCAGCGTCTCACGTGCCTAGCACACGGGCGCTGGGCGCCGGCGCCCCACGTTCTTGGCACGCGGGAACCGGGCGCCGGTGCCCCATGTGCTTGGCACGCGGGCGCTGGTCGTCAGCAGGAAAAATGACTTAGTCCCTACACTGGGAGCTGTGCTCCCGATTTGACTTATGGAGTTAAACTCCTAAAAAGAGATTAACTTATGGAGTTGAACTCCAACAAATCTTGAATGGAGTTAAACTCCAAAAAATCTTTAGAAATAATCAAAGGGGGCCGCTTTGTTTCTCTCCCCTTTGGCCTTGGATCTTCCCAATATGGGATTTTTGGAGACGGGTCTCCTTCTTCTTCCTCTCGGTTGGCCGGATCTTGGAAAAAAGGGGTGAGATTTTAAAATCTCCCCCTTTTGAGATCTGATAGAAGATCTGGGTTCCCCTTCAAGGGTTTTGTGGTAAAAAACTATTTATTTTTGGGAAAGGAAGAGTTAAGCTCTTGATTTAATTCAAAAGGGGGAAGAAGGTTTTAGACCCTTGAGGAAGGAGAAGGAGGCACAGAAACCCTAACTTTTTTTAAAGGAAAAAGTTCTCTTTTATTTCATTATCAAGTTGCCTTATATAGGCTTACACATTTATATATAGCTCATTGGGCTTTACAAAATGGTATTTTTCCCATCCCATGTCTCATGTGCTCATTTTTTTTGCACATGAATCACGGGCTTTACAAAAATTTGGCTTTATGCCCATTTTGCTTACATTCATGCATAAAAAATTACATCAAAATATTTATTACATGATTTCATTTTGGCATGGGGGAGATTGGACGCGGGGCTCGACTCGGGCATGGGCCCACTTGATCTGGGTTTGGGCCCGCTTGTTTGGGGTTGACTTTGATTTTGACTTGGTCATCAGGGTGCAATTTTTGACCCCAACACTACCCAGCTCCTACTTATATGTTCATCATCATAGTACTGGTAGTCAAGCAAGAATCTTATGGGCTTTATCATTATGTATTAGCGACACGTAATAAAACATATACACATGAATGATAAAGATAAACCCGATAGCATACTATGATCTCGAGTAAGAATGTTCCACCTGTATAGGTCCTCCCTCAATTACCATAATTGTGTACCTGCAATTACAATAATTGCCTTGATGGCACAATATCCAACACTTATTTCGAATCTCTACCGTTCTCTCAACCTTTGGGCCAAAGGAAGCTTACATAAAACCCATAACCAACCTGGCCCTCTTTGGATCCTTCAATTATGGCTGCAGATGTACTTCCCGAAATTTCGCAATGTGCCGGAGACTATAATCCCAGAATTCCCCCTTCCCCTTGGCATTAGGTCGTTCAGCATGAATTGCTCCCTTTTTCCCAATATTTCCGCAAATTCTATCGAGACGAGGAGCACGACCTCCCCTCTATACTGATATGGTTGAAAACAATCCTCTTAGCCTCCGAGGTTCCTACTGGAGTATCCTCATTCCGAGAGATCTCTTACTTAGTGTGACCTTGGATGAGAAAACAAAGGCTTATCATTCCTATATAGCCGCTCGACAATTTGGTATGGCTCAGGGTATCCCTGTCCCCATCATTTACCTGGTTACCTTCAGCCGCCGAGACCTTATTTTTCTTGACCTTGATCTTGCAAGGGACTCTTTGAGTTCTCGTATACCCAACTGAGAACTACCGATCATTGTATTAATTATAGACCTTCTTCGGCCTCATACATGGTTTGACTCCCAGCCTTTACCTTCTGGTGGTCATCGTTCTGGGTTTGTTTTTTTCCTCAATCCTACGACCAGGTCATATCTCACGTGTCCTAACTTCCTAACCTATCTCTCTGCCGAAACTCCGATGAAAAGGAGATTTCAAGGCTAACTGACCACTCCGATCTTCTGCCGTGATATGAACCCATTATGCTTCAGCCACCCCTGCTACTTCAGGCACAACCTCTTCGGCTTCTTCTAGCCGAAAGGGCAAGGAAAAAGCTGCCGGACCCTCGAAAACAAAGCAAGCCTCCAGAAAATGCCGGCATGCCTAGGTTGTCTTTCCATTCAGGTTGCTCCCCTTTTCTTATTGTAACGACTCTGAAATCCCTGTACAAAATTATTTTTTTAAATGTATAGAAAATGGTATTTCATCATGTATAGGAGTTATAAGTCATTTTTGTGTAATAAAAGTAAGAAGCAACTTGTAATTCACTGGTAAAGTCTCTACATTGCTGTGACATAGCCTGTGTGTTCGATTCTCATCAGTCCCAATTATTTTTTAGATTTTTCTTTTTAAATTTTTTGGAAGCCCAAGAGTTGAACGTGCAATTCATAGAGAAATGAAAAGTTTCAGAAAAATCAAACAGGATAAATGCAGAGTTAACACTGATTAAAGCTGGTGGCACGAATCTCGAGACGATTGGGCCAAATCCAACAGCCCAAAGTCCCCATCCACCCGCCGCCGAAGATACTCCAAATCGCTCTGTGCCTTGCATACTCGTCCCTTCAGCTTCCCCCAACTTTCCTGCACTGTTTGATTTTCTTGCAATCAAACATGGACTCTTTAAATCCCTAATTAACACCATTAAATATATTTTAATTCATTTTTATTTTATACCCTCTCTTATTTTTACCCTATAAATACCATTCCATGCCCTAGTTCTCCTCTATTCTAAAAATTTCTTCAAAATTCTCTAAGTTCAAGAAGGGTTGAGGCTATCCAAGTGGAGTTAAGCAAGCCAAAGGGAGTAGCGATCAAATTCCGACGACTGGAACATCTCCGATGAGACCAAGACCCTCTCTCTCTTCCTTAACCTCTTCCTAACTTTACACAACGAGTAAGTCCATCTTCTCTTTATTTCTTTCATCTCAAACCGTCTTCTAAAAACATATCGACAAAGTGGAGTTAACTCCAATATGTATTATTTTAATATTTGTACTCCCCTCATTAAGCAAAATAGGTCAAACTAATTTTTTCACACCACTCGTAACCTTATTTACAATTATTTAGATTTTAGTTTAATAAAGTTTTCATGAGAAACAATCATATAGCAAACTTTTTCATTAAAATACCATGAACTGTAATATAACTGTAATTTCAATAACTAGAGTATATACCTTTAGATCATTCATGGGGTAACGACCTACCCCATAAGCACACTATGGTTTCATAGTACGAGGTTCTAAATATAGGGTTTATGTAAAGAATAGGTTTTACATTAAAATACCACATTTTTTTTCAAAACGGGTTTCTTTCAAATCGATATTTTAAATTCTTGGCAAAAATTCGCCTCTATAACTCTCGTTAGGGGACCCGCTAATGAATGGTGCAGATTACCGCACATCCTTGGGACAGTAGAGCGAGAAACAGAACTTCTCACAGAGTATTCGGTCTTGAAAGAAAATAAAAATACGGTTTACAAGAAATACGACTTTTCTAAACTAAACTAAACATTGAAAAATTATATAAAACTATGAATCCATATTTTCCATAAAAACAAATTATGAAACTATATTTTTAAAATGAAAAATTATAATTTTTAATAAAATACCAACAAGTTTTCAAAAGTAGTAGTTTTCATAAAAATACCATAAAATTTCAAAAAGCTTGGTTTTATCACTAAAACACCACAATAATTAAAATACAAGTTCATGAAAACCCTAAATATTACAAATCATTCTCGAGGTTTATTTTTTAAACTATATTAAAGTATTTTCATAAAACCCCCTCGACAATATTTTAAGGACTCTAGATTAATATAGGTTTAAGCGGTATCATTTCTCTTGAGCCCCGGGGAACTGGAAAAAGTGAGTGCTTGCCTATTCAGGTTAGAAAACTTAACGGAGTTATTAATGGAAATTGTCTTGGAAAAAGACACAAATCCTGCCGTCCATGTGCAGCAGTTGCCGATTTCTCCCGAACATAAGATTTTTAACAGTTTAAAACAATTTATATGAAAACGACCTGAACTCGAATCTAAACTTGAATTCGAACTCAAACACAAACTCGAATTCTAACCCAACTCGAATCTAAATATTGAACGTGAAGTTGAACTCAATATACTCGAACTAAGATTGCAATTAACATGACTCACATTTTATTCGACTCACTCGACTTCATTCTACGCCTATTGCAATATATGGTTTCGGTTAAGACATGTTATAACCAATCCATTAATTTAATTACTATACAGTTATAAACTAGTTAAACTTGGGGTGCTTAGGATAGTTTCTTGTGTGAATCCAATGGAGCTTCAGGAGTCCCATATTACCTCTTTTTTATTTTACTCGAATATCAGTCGGGTTGACTCATCCACAGCCTAGAGCCCCGATGCTAACACATGAAACAGGCCCGTGTTTTTTTGCTCCTGGGCCCTACCCTTGAGCTCGTGAATACTTCTACGGCTGTGTTGACATTCACACTCGGAACTCAACGTTAACATAGTGACCAAAATAGAGACCTATAGTACATATTTATTCATGAACACTCGTTATATATATGTTCTATACCTGTCATTCTTTTACTCATACTTTATCCTTGAGACTTACCGAGTGCTAGTTCGCTGACGGGCATTTCACCCACTTTTCTTCTCTTGGAATGTTCGTCAGATACGATCGAGACGGAGGAAGTGGAGGCCATAGAGGAGAACTACAACCGGATCGCTACTCAGGACTAGCTCAGCTTCATTTTTTATTTAGCTTATATATGTCACATGTTTAGGCATTTTCCTTTATTGTATTTACTTTCTAGTTGAAACTCATGTACTTATAAATATTTGAAATTTAATGTAAATAAAGATATTTGTTGAAAATTTTACAGTCTCTATTTATTCTTGCATTGTATATTATTGTTTCAATACGCTTAGTATATTTATTTAGGGAATGACCTTCTCTAAATAAATATATCGTAGGCTTGCCACGCCACTGTTTCTGTCTACTGGGAAGCGGGGCGTGACAGGTTTTGTTGGTGGCTAATGCAGATCTGTTTTGCATGAAGTCGTAAACAATATACCATAAGAATTAATGAATTCAACAAATATTTATATTCGTTGCATTTCAAATTCCTCGAATCTATCCTAACCTATCTTTTATATCAAGGTGATGGATTCTCCGAACAATACCAGCACAAAAGTCAACGGCAATACTCCACCACCTACCATAGCAGCTCCTATCAATGAGCAAACGGTACTGCTTAAGGCTATCAAGAGTTTATTGGAGGGTCAGCAGCAGCAGACTGCTATCCTTATGTACCGTCCCGAAGCCGAAGCACCCGGAGTTAAGCAGTTTCGGGTTGTACCCAAAGAACTTCTCAGGTAAGGAGAGCTCGCTTGAGGCAGAAGAATGAGCTCAAGCGATCGAGGATGATCTGGCAGCGGCTCAAGTGCTAGATCTAGCCTGGGTGATGTTAGGAATATATATGCCCTAGAGGCCATTATTGTATTATAGTGGATACTTGGACATATATATATAGTACTTTCTTGCTCGACATGATAGTATATTATCTGGTTGCTCTTTATCTTAACATGTATACTTGTTTTAGTTTTCTATCTCTCTGATATATGTTGATAAATCCCTTAGGATGTAGGCTTGACTATCAGGACTATGATGCAGATCATACTAGTGGGTCTTGTGTAGTCCACAAGCATATCCTTTAACAGTTCCTAGTTGAGGGAATTTGGAGACAGGGCATCGATGTTCCTGTGTAGACTAGTGTGTACATTTCTTGACCTAGTATGGGGCGATGGTTGATTCCACAACCATTGGTATTTGACATCAAAGATTGTACACATGCGCTCATTAGAGAATGGGTACACCGAACAGGACTCACCGAGAACTCCTAGATAGTACCATACCTATAGTCAGATAGCAGTTCTCTGGTGACACTTATATATGTTAGTTAGTAGATCTGAGATTGTCATAGTGTCTTATGTAGTTCCCACTGTGCTTTGATTTGCTCCCTACCACGGCTCAAATGAGTCGTGCAAACAGGTGGATTATGGGTACAGTCCTGAGTCACATGGAGGCAGTGAGCGATAGGAAGGGTTTCGTCTCTCCCAGTATTGGGAGTTGATGTTGCGCTATGCTCGATTGGCTATAACAGCAATTCCCTGGCCAGGGGTGATGATATTTACTGGTAAGTGTTATCAGTAGTGTCTCGAAAGGTTATAGGCCACACATCGGCATGACTTATCAAGTTACCGGAGTCTGACGATTCCACCCTTAGACTCGATATACGACATATCAGACGAAGAGACCGGACTGTACGGTAAGTGTTGCTTATAGGCTTTACGGGAGTTTGGACAAGCTTGCTTGTTGATCTTCTATTCGCTCAATACCTGAGTAGTCATTACGTTCAGCTAGTACCATTGACGGCTTGTGGGTATCTGATATGATCATTACCTACTGCTGGCATATTGACGAATTTTTAGAGTCCCACACAGAGGTTTCCTAGCTCAAGCAAAATGAAGTAGGGGACATATGATGGTATGTGCAGGAGCTTGATTAAATACGAATATGTGATACCGTATTCTAATCAAGCGATATTTGATATCGGTTAGGTTATATGTGATATAACCAGATTATTGAATCAAGTGTTGATTCAATGATTTCACTTATGTATATATATTTGATACTGGCCGGTTATATATGATATGACCGGATTATTGAATCAAGTGTTGATTTAATATCAAGTATTGAATATTAGTCGGTTATATGTGATATAACCGGATTATTGAATCAAGTGTTGATTTAATAATGTGATATACATAGATAAATGATATTAGTCGGTTATATATGATATAACCGGATTATTGAATCAAGTGTTGATTTAATAATTTGATATATATTTATATATTTGATATTTATATATTAATTAATATCATTGCTCACTAAAGATTTTCTTCTCTTGATATATAATTGTATATATATATATATATGTATATGTATATATATATGTATATGTATGTATATATATATATATATATATATATATTTATTTATATATATAAATTAGAATTATGTATCATGGTTGATGATACATAGAACATGGGTGTATGAGACCTACACTTGAGCTAAAGATAATTGGGATAATTTAATTTAAAAGTAAAATGAAAAAGAGTAGAAAAATGAGTCATGGCTTGGATGCTTGGAAAAGCATTGAGAATCCATGACTCATCTCTCTCTTTTTGTTTTACTCTTAGATATTTATCGTCGCAATCTTATCTCAAGCTCAATGGTTCATTCTCTCAACCCTCATTCCATCCTCATCTTCTTCCTCAAGAGCTCTCTAGGGGTTTTCTTGAGTTGGAAATAAAAAGAGAAAAAGATTTCTAAAGTGAGCAAAATTCCTATTTCATCAACCTACACTATCCTAGCAGTTTAGTTTAGGTTGTTTGCTTCACTAATACTTTGATTAGTGAAGAGTGAGCTTGAGTTAGAGAGACTTCAAGGTGGATCATCTTCGGCTTCGAAGACTACATAGCAAGCTCGATCCTTTCTTCAAGTGGAGCCAAGAAGAGTTTTAGGGACTACTACTTGGAGCTTTAGAAGTGAAGGACTTGGTCTACAAAGGTTGTAACCCTGTTCACTTAGCTTAGAACTTGCTTTCATGCACTAAAACCTTAATTCTCTAGTTCGATTCTAGGTTAGTGTAGCCTAGACCTCTAGATTTTTAAAAATTGCATATTTGATGCATATGGAAACCTAGTAGAGGTGCTTTCAGGTGAGAGTTGCTAAGTTGCAACTAAACGATAATGCCAGAGTTTAGTGGAAGGCTGAGGAGAGCCCTCTCGCGCAACCAATAGAATGGAGAACATTCCGAGATCTCTTTGATGCCAAGTACTTCCTAGAGACTGCCTGCTTTGACATGGAGCAGCAATTCATCCATTTACAACAAGGCTCGATATGGGTCAAGTCAATGGATGAATATGATGCTGAGTTTACCATACTCATCAAGTAAGCTATATTCTCAAATTTAATTTTCTGATCTCACTCAAAACACTGCTAACACAAGATCGTAACAAGTTTACCGCACACCTTTTTCCCACTGCCAAGATCCGGGCATGATGATTCCAGTAGGGGTTGGAACCCGAAATCCAAGCTGCCCTCGCTACAAGGGATTTCCTAACCTATGAACTTGCTTTGAAGGCTGCTCGACGGTATGAGGCAGTTGTGAAGAAGAAGGGCAGGCCGCAGACTGCCGGTGTGAAATGCCCTGTACACCAGATCACAAGAGGGGTTTCTTCTAGGCCAGCTTTTAACGGACCATCTCGGATGCCAGTAGGTTCGTTCGCCAACAGCAGGCCAGACTTTTGCATCTACTGCAAAAGAACAGGGAATCTTGTGAAGAACTGTCGTAAGGTGAACAACTTGTGCCTGATCTGTAGGTCTTCTACTCATGCCCCCAAAACCGAGGACCTAACAACCCTCCAGCTAGACCGGCGATCCAAGCTCCTCCTACCCGGTTGGCTTTACCAGCTCCAGTTCCCCGCACCCAGACCACTTAACCCCAACGCCGAGTGTTTAACCAGGCACAGAGGAAAGTGCCGCGATGCCAAGCATTCACTATGTCGGTCGAAGATGCTGAAGCTACAGGTCAGGTTATCACTGGTAAATCTCTTCCCTACTCTGTTCAAGTCCTTTCAATTCATATTCATCTTATATTTGTTATACCTAAACATATCCCACGCGACTTAGGTACAATCTTAGAAGCTTCCCTATATGCACTCGCGCTCTTCGATACCGGGGCATCACATTGCTTTATGTCGCAACGGTTTGTACGAACTCATGTGATCCCAGTTAAACCACCTGTATCCAGCTGGAACGTTAGTTTGGGGAACGCCGTTCTAAAAGCAACCTTGGGATACGATCTATGTCCAGTGGTCATTTACAGTCGAGAATTCTATGCGGACTTCAAGGTGCTGGACATACCGAACTTCGACGTAGTCTTGGGAATAGGTTGGTTGGGAAATTTCTTTGCTACCATCAACTGTCGCCAAAGGAGGGTAGTGTTTGAAATATCAGATCATCCAGTGTTCTTCTTCAAAAGTGGAGACCGGACCTTGGAGCCTAGCATCTACCGAGCAAAACCAAAGAGGGCAGAGATTATAGCATTGCAAGTGAAAGGATCGAAGCAGGTAGTTCGAGAGTTCGAGAATGTATTTCCGGAAGATATATCAGGTTTGCCTCCCGATCGAGCTCTTGAATTCAGCATTGATTTGCAACTCGGCACCCAACCAGTAATAAAAGCGCCGTACCGATTAAGTCCGGAGGGATTGAGGGAGATTCGCATTTAGTTGGACGAATTCCTGAAGAAAGGTTGGATCCGTCACAGCACTTCAAGTTAGGGATCTCCGGTGTTACTGGTGAAGAAGAAGGAATGTACCTACAGGATGTGCGTGGATTATCGAGCTTTGAACGTGGTGACGATTAAGAACAAGTATTCGCTACCTCGCATCGATGACCTTTTCGATCAGTTAAGTGGATCTTGTGTCTTTTCAAAGCTAGATTTTCATTCAGGATATCATCAGGTGAAGGTCAAGGAGTCCGACATTCCAAAGACGGCATTTAGGACTCGTTACGGTCATTATGAATATCTCGTAATGCCATTTGGAGTGACCAATGCACCTGCCATCTTTATGAACTTGATGAACCAAGTTTTCCGAGAATACTTAGACAACTTTGTTGTTATCATCATCGATGATATCCTGGTATATTCAAAAAATCGGAAAGAGTATGCCGAGTACTTATGGATTGTCCTGGAGACATTATGAAAACATCAGCTCTACGCCAAGTACAACAAATGTGAATTTTGGCTAGATCAAGTCGGATTTCTCGGATATATCATTTCAGGAAAAGGAATCTTTGTGTATCCAGCTAAGGTGTCAGCCGTCAGTGAGTGGCCGACACCAAAGACGGTGAAAGATATAAGAAGTTTCTTGGGCTTAGCAGGATACTACCGATGATTCATTGAAGGATTCTTAAAGATCGCAGCACCCCTGACCAAGCTCACACGTAAAGACGAAGCAATCGTGTGGCCAGAAGCATGTGAGAAGGCTTTTGTAGAACTCAAGTCGAGGTTAACCTCTGCTTCTATTCTCGTAATACCGGATCAATCTGGCGGATTCGATGTACATTGTGATGCATCCGGTAAAAGATTAGGATGTGTTCTACACCAGCATAGAAAAGTTGTGGCTTTTGCATCAAGGCAATTAAAAGTTCATGAACGCAACTATCTAATACATGATCTAGAACTGGCAGCAGCGGTCTTCGCACTCAAGATTTGACGCCAGTATCTATTAGGAGAACGAGTGGATATATACACTGACCAAAAGAGTCTAAAGTATATATTTACTCAGAAAGAACTCAACATGCGGCAGTGAAAATGGCTAGAACTCATGGCGGACTTCGACATCAACCTACTGTATCATCCTGGAAAGGTGAACATAGTTCCTGATGCACTTAGTCGCCAGCCATTAGCAATGAACCTCACCGCTCAGTGGAAGCTACAACAAGAACTGCATGGAATGGAAATTGAAGTAGTTATGACAGGTAACACTTCATCTTTGATGAATTTACAAATCCAGTCCACTCTTGTAAATCAGATCAATGCGGCTCAAGCATATGATGCCAAGCTACAAAAGATCCGAGAACAAGTAGAAAGTGGACTTCAAACTGACTTTATCATCCATGAAGATAGATCCTTGCGATATGGAAGCCGTTTATGTGTGCCAGTCGGCCCCGTTCGAGAAGAATTGATGATAGAAGCTCATAGATCTCCGTACTCAGTATACGCCAGTGGTACAAAGATGTACAAGGATCTACGGAAACACTACTGGTGGCATGGAATGAAGCGAGAAGTAGCAGGGAGCGTAGCCAAGTGTTTGGTATGTCAGCAAGTTAAAGCTGAACATCACAGAACTGCTGGTCTACTTCAGCCGTTACCAATCCCAGAATGGAAATGGCACCACATTACCATAGACTTCGTAACTGCTCTCCCCTTGCAGCACGAAAGGTAACGATGCAATTTGAGTTATTGTGGATCGACTCACCTCGGCTCACTTTATTCCATTCCGAGTTGGCTAGTCAACCGAGATGTTAGCAAGAAAGTACATGGAGGTGAGTAGAAATCTAAAGTAAGATTTATACCTTCAAGATGTACCATACTTAATACCCATAAACTCATCCAGGAGATCGTAAGATTACATAGAGTACCCGTCTGCATCGTCTCCGATCGTGATACAAGATTCTGATCATTGTTTTGGCAGAGTTTGCAAGCTAGCCTGGGGACGAGTCTAAATTTCATCATGGCGTATCATCCATAAACGGACGGACAGTCCGAACGAACAATTCAGATTCTGAAAGACTTGCTGAGAGCCTGTATGTTAGGCTTCGGAGGTGTTGGGTTTTACTGGCGCCCGGCCATCTACCGTGGCCAGTGGGAAACAAAAACGGCGTTTAAAAAACTTGGCGCTAACGAAACCCGCTAGAAAATCGGACCATAAACCTATACTAGCAAAACTAGAGGAGCTAGAATGGTTATACCGAATGATCCATGTCCTTCGGTCTTCTACCATCTTCATAAGCTCCTTGAGGCGTCATGGATCGAGTTTGGTCTTCGTGATCAAGCTTGATCGTCAGTCTCCCTCGATCGAAGATGATCCACCTGAGGATTTGTAGTTCGAACTCCAACCTCAATACCGAAGTAACTAGGGTACCTAGTTTTCTAATCTAGATAGCCTAGAGGATGTAGAGCGTGATGATGGATTAATTTGTCTCCAAATACCCTAGGGTTCTCAATACATGAGACTTTTAGGGTTGAGGAAGAAGAAAGAAGCATGAGGAGATGAGAGTGTTGTGATTTTCATTGTATCAAGAATAATAATGGCTAAGTGTTGTGAATTATGAAGCATATCAATAATTCACAACCAATGAACCAAACATGCCTCATAAGTCACCCCATGAGTCACCAAGTAGCCATGCTTCAATAAATGCAAAGAACACCTCACACCTCCACCTCATTAACCATTTAATCAAAATGGTTAAAACACAAATGAGGTATCTTCTTCTAGAAGCATCCTTGTAATAAATTACAAGAATATTCCTCATTGTATATACATACCGGTATCTGTATTCCAGAAAAATACGAATACAAAGAGACGAAAATAATCCAATAATCTAATACTAGGATCCGGCTTAAACCAAATCCCACTAGTTTTAGCCGTCCGAATCATGATTCGTGCACAAGTGCACGTATATGATCGAACCCTGCCGTAAAACCATACAGCCTCTACACCGTTTCGCTCGAAGCAGGGAAACCCTCTGTGTGGGACTCTAAAGACTCGTCAATACGCTGGTAGTGGGTTTAACCACAAGCACGTCAGCGGTACTAGCTGTACATAAAGGCTATCCAGGTATTGAGTGAAAGGAAGGCCGACGAGCAAACTCATCCGTACCCATACTGAGCATGTCAGTGACAATCTCCGTATAGTCCGGTTTGTTTGTCTAAGAGTATCGCATATCATGTCTAGGGGGTGGATAAAATCAGACCCCTAATAACGCGATATTTCGTGTCGGTATGAAGCCCGTCACTAACTGAGAAACTACTGATCTAAATTAGTAATTCTCGTCCACCTTGGCCAAGGATTTCTGGTGATGGCCACTCGTGTACCGCGCGACATCAACCCCCAATACCGGGAGAGAAGAATCCCCGACGATCTGCTCATTGCCTCCATGTGGCTCAGGACTGTACCCAACTAAAAGCTGTTTGCACGACTCCTTTGAGCTATGGTAGGGTAGTAATCAAGCACAGTGGGAACTCACACATGATAAATAACGATCTCAGGCCGACAGACTAACTTGTACACATGTCACCTGGGAACTGCTATTTGACAATAGATATAATACCAACTAGCATATCTCCGGCGAGTCCGTCCAGTATACTCATAGCCCAATGAACACCTATATACTATCTTAGGTGACTAATTGACACCAATGGCTTGTGAGACCGACCACCGCCCCTCGTCGGGGTCTCAATAAGTATACACTAGTCTACTCCGGAATATCGATGCCCAGTCTCGATACTCCCTCGACTAGGGACATTTAAGGATGTGCTTATACACCACCTAGCTCCCACGTACATGATCGCCATCATAATACTGGTAGTCAAGCAAGAATCCTATAGTCTCTATCAACATGTAATAGTGATCTGTAATACCACATAATGTATGTACATGATGATACATACAAACCAGATAGTATAATATCATTTTGAGTAAGACTGTTCTATCCATATAGGTCCTCCCTCAATCATCATAATCACCTGCCCGCGATTACAATAATTGCCTTTAGGGCACTATAGCCAACAATCTCCCACTTGCACTTAAGGTCAATTGTTGCGGTATCGCATACTCACAGCTCGTGTGATACCAAACACCCAACTTCTCTACTAATCAGTCTCGCAAAGCCCGTTTGTGAAACTATTACGTTCGAGAAATAGCCTCAGTGAGTGGATCAGCTACAATGTTTCTATCTTTATCTCTCTATATCTCAACTTCGCGGAGAAAGACTATCTCCCGAAATGAGCAATACCTGTCTTAGAATTTGTCTGGATATCTGATGGGACCCTGTTCACAAATGAACTCCAAACCCAAAAAACTTCTTAGACTGTATCATCTACTGAATTTAATCAGTATCCTGCGCCATGCCTTCCACAGTATCCGCTTGGACCACCTGTCTAACATACTTCCCCTCAAAAAGAGAGAAAACTATAACTCTAACAGTCACTCTGTCATCCAGGTCACCTAGGAAGCCCGAAATGATAACTGCCTTCTGAAGGAGGCTGCCGTTACCATATACCAAGAACATCCACTTATGTTCATAACTGCTTTCCAATGTTTCTCCAGGATTGGATTAATATATACGTTTATTGCAGCCAGTGCAAAAGCAATATCTGGTGTTGTACTTGACATCTTATGATTGACTCAATTGTCTAAATAAGTGATATGCTAATTATGCTAATCTTTCTCCTTATCAGTCTAGAAGACATCATTTTAGAGAGGGTGACTCCAACACCTGTGGGTACATCACCACGCCAGGAGCCGTCCATTCTAAAACACTTTAGAATAGTATCAAAGTACCTGAGTTGGGACACTTCCCAAATCTAAATCAAAAACCATAGATCTAGTCACCAGAATCCCTAATATTTTATCCAGATCCTATGTGAAGAAAATCCTTGTGACAACCACCGTATAGCCAATCGTAGTATAGGAAAATCACTTCCTATTAAGAGCATGCCATCCAAATACCAGGACATCACTCCCTACTACCTTCTTACCAGGTCCATCTGTTATTCTGATGAAGTCACTATCATATAAAAACTAAATAATCTATCTCCGCTGTACCTGCTTTAGTCTATAAATAGGCATAAACTACTTGCCCACCATACTTCCGCTGCTCCCACTGACTACAACAACCTTCTGGCAGAGTCATATACACGTGCACTTTTAAAGTTAATTTAGAATGACGTTATACTCATCTTTCTGCCAGATCCCATAGTTTAGAACAACAGTAGTGTCAAGTTTGGGTAACCAAAAACCTCCCTGTCATTGTCTTTGAGGAGACCGAAGTACCTCTCGGGTGGCTAAGGTTACCCACCAAATCTGCTGAGTGGCTAATGGATCGTCGAAACCAATTGAATTCTCAGGTTCTACTAAATTTTTAGTAATCGTTTGCGGTTCTGGAAAAGAATCCATTTTACTAAAACCGTGGCGAGTCAAGAACAATATAACTATTGATCTTCCAAATGGTAGAATGTTAACCCTCATCAATGCCCAGAATAACCCACAAACTGCTATTACTAAAACGTGCCTTGAGTTTGTCCCGATTCTGGTTTTAAGCATCAGCTGGACTACTCCATATACCTTAACATCGTTAAGATATGAATCTATTCTATATCCAATATAGAAACAAAGGCACTAATTTAATTAGAACCAGATCCAAAAATTATGCAGCTGTTTTCAGTGCATATCAACCAAATGGAAGAAGGCCATGCAGCATTACTCATCAAGGAATACACCCACGTATGAGTAACCTGAAAGAGAAGCAATTTCTCAAAACTATTACTTACAACAGAATACCTAACACAAATATCTACATCTTCGATCACCTTGAAGAATCTTGATACTTGCAACATATGGTTCTCTACCTTATTCTTATACCTATAACTTCTCAAAATTTGGACCTTGTATTTCAATGAAATACTTGTCTAAAACTAGAGAAGTCATGAGTAAACAGAATATAGTATGAGTACTAACACCTTTGTCCTAATGGACATCGGACAACATACAATACTTTATCTATGAGTTCAATAACTCAAACCCTGTGCGTCGTAGGTTGAAAAACTGTACCATGGTTAAGAAGAATTGCACCGTTGTTGAATGCTCCTTACCTAACCATCACTGATATAAATAAATGTCATAGACATAATTTCTAAAAGTTATATCTCACTTTATAAAATAAACGTACAGATATATCAATTTTGAAATTGGTGCATAACGACGGATATTCAAAACCAAATATTTGCCATTAGGCAAAACCCAGACGATTTCCTCAAATATCACAAATTACAAAGAATTCTGATATATATATTGAGGATCTAATCATCTAATTCCGAATATTTTACTCCCACTCATCATCTGTAACGCTATACAAATGTGAGAATCAAGTCTGGTAAATACATACCCTGGAGTCAGAATCTAACTGGGAAAACATTTTTCAATTAACACCGCACAGTAAAACCGAAACATGAAAATGTTTCGAAGGGGATAGCCGGGTATTCCTAGTAATGCCTCTTCCACTATTTAGATTCATGATGATAACCATATACTTCTTTGCCCTCACTCCAATCCCTTTATATATCTTTACTTATTACCTACTGTACACCATACTTAGGCTAATTGATTTTCTTCCTTCCCTACCCTTCGGCACCTGCCTATGGTTTGGAAGAAGACTATCCAATAAGCATTATAAGTGTACTCTCCTAATACCAGGAGCCCTCACAACCTGAGAGAAGGTAAAGAAAAAAGACAACAGAATAATCCTATTCAATTTCTCCCGAACCAGAATCCATCCTCGATCAGAAACAAGTTTCTTTGAGTTTGTATGCAACTATACGATGGCATATCCAAGTAATATGTTTTTTCGTAGTGATACGAAGTGTTCTGGAGAAATGCAAAAAGGAAGTACGAGTGGCAGGGGTATATGCGGTTTCGTCGTGAATGATAGCAGTCGCAATTTCTTTGCCCTTAGTCTAATCCCTTTATATGTCTTTACTTATTACCTTATGTACACCATACTTAGGCTAATTGGTTTTCTTCCTTCCCTACTTTTCGGCACCAGCCTAAGGTTTGTAAGAAAACTATCCAATAAGCTCAATAGGTATACTCTCCTAACACTAGGAGCTCTCGCAACCTGAGAGAAGGTAAAGAAAAAAGACAACCGAATAATTCTATTCAATTTCTCCAGAACCAGAATCCATCCTCGAACCGGAACAAGTTCCTTTGAGTTCGTATGTAACTACACGATGGAATATCTAAGAAATGTGGATCTTCATAATGATATGGAGTGTTTTGGAGAAATGCAAAAGGGATGCAGGATTGGCAATGATATATGCGACTAAATGACAATCCAAAAGCCAAAGTGTTTTAAGAAGGTTCGGTTAACTTGGTTCATAAGTTTTAGTTTAGGGTCTGGCCATGGTCGCTGCCAAAGAGAGAGAGAAAAGAAACACTCAGTATGCATTCTAACCTAGATCCGATTGATTAATCATTTTATCTAATCAGGATGGCTCCCACTGTTTCCCCGAATTCTCCTTCAAACCCTAAAAGGAGAATTAGTCGGGATAATCTAAAATCACCCGAGGAGTAACACCTACTCATCAGTGGGAATCGGGTTCCAACTATCATCGCATGATAACTTGATGGAATCCACTCAAGTCACCACACTCCAGAAGGTATGCACATGCCTGGCAAGTTTCCTGTATGTTTGAAACTCCTGATGTGGTTTTTCCCCCATGCGTCTTATGACCTTGACAGATGCCAACAAATCATAAAGCGCAAGTCAAGTTCTACCCGTTATTGTCCTAATTAATTTAGACCCACCCGTACTCGCCCTTGACGGATGCCAACAAGGCTGTACGACTGTTCTAAATTAATGCATCTCAATGCCACAAATAAGTATCATTCAGCTACCGTACACTATGCCTTGACAGATGCTAACAAATATAGCACGAATACTAAATGCTATTTATCTGAAATGACGGAGGGCTACGGCTGGGTTTTTGGCGAAAAACCCTTTAACTTAATGAACTTGATATCCTTGAAGGAACTGAGTGGTTTTACAAATATATAGTTGTTTCCCCCAACAATAAAAGATAAAGGCTCTGTTCAAATTTTGAAAAGAGGCAGCGCATCTCGTGACTTACACGAGGGTGCCATCGCCAGGAGTTAAAGACTCTGAGGCAGCGCCGCACGTGCCTTGGACGAGGGCGCCAGTGCCAGAAGTTAAAGACTCTAAGGCAGCGCCTCACATGCCTTGCACGAGAGCGCCATCGCCCAAGAGTTAAAAACTCTGAGGCAGCGCCTCACGTGCCTTGCACGAGGGCGCCGGCGCCTCACGTGCCTTGCACGAGGGTGCCGACACCAGGAGTTAAAAACTCTGATGCAGCGCCTTACGTGCCTTACACGAGGGCGTCGGCGCCAGAACTAAAAGTTCCCTGCCATTGGATCAAAGATCTAACGGGGATGACAAATCATCGAAATACAGAATTAAATTCTGTTGAGGAAATATTTCCTCAAAATCTTTCTAAACGAGAAAGATTACTCTCTGTAAAACAGAGCATTGTTGGATTAGAAAATCCAATGGTGATTAAAAAATCACCAAGCTACAGAATAAGCTCTGTATGGGAAAATATTTCCCAATCTTGTTAAAAACAAGAGAAATATTTTCTGTAAAACAGAAGTTCTTGGATCAAAGATCCAACGGTGGATAAAATCCTCAAATCAATTAAGGATCTCTCAATGAGAGATTTCTTTAACTAAATCAACAAATCGGCCTCTACTATATAAAGGACCCAAGACTTCAAGTCTTGCAGAGATGAACCCCCTATAAACTTCAAGTTTAAAAAGAGAGCAAGCAAAAAGAAAGCTTGAAGAAAGAAGAGGGAAGAAGAACTTTCTTCGAGGTAAATACAAGTAATAGAGATCAGAGCATCTCATCTGCATATCCAAGGGTTTAACCCTCATAAAGAACATAGTTCTTTCCCTGGATCTGAGATCCATGAAACAAGTCTCCCACAAATGAGAATTTAATACTCATGGGGATGAATTTGTTCTTAGGGATAAAAAAATCCAGAGAAGAACAGAGAATTGAACTCCTCAGAACATAATATACGAAGAAAAATCAGAGCCAAGCGCCTCACGTGCCCCTCACGTGGGCGCTGCTCAATAAAGAGTGCTTATCACTCAGTGGTTCGCGCCCAGCGCTCAGCGCCTCACGTGGGCGCTGCTTAATAAAGAGTGCTTAGCACTCAGTGGTTGGCGCCCAGCGCCAAGCGCCTCACGTGCCCCTTACGTGGGCGCTGGTTAATAAAGAATGCTTAGCACTCAGTGGTTGGCGTCCAGCGCCAAGCGTCTCACGTACCCCTCACATGGGCGCTGCTTAATAAAGAGTGCTTAGCACTCAGTGGTTGGCGCCCAACGCCAAGCGCCTTACGTGCTCCTCACGTGGGCGCTGCTTAATAAAGAGTGCTTAGCACTCAGTGGTCGGCGCTCAACGCCAAACGCCTCACGTGCTCCATACGTGGGCGCCGTAAAGAATGTTTAACACTCCATAGTTTAAAAAAAAGAAAGCAATATAAAGTGTGGGTGTCAGAATCCATAAGAATACTCAGCATTGTGGGCACAGAAAGGGGACCAAGCCCAAGAAAGTGTTTAACACTTTATTCAAAAATGAAATGATTGGGCTGAGCCCAAGTTTGGCCAAACTCCTAATCAACCGAGCTTATGTGCTCTTTATTTTCTAGAGCGGTCTTAGTCCCAAACAAGACTACCGAGTTTCTGACGAATATTCATTGGTTCCAGGGTACATCTCCTCACACCTCTATTATACGTCGTTGTAATTCTTCAACGTCTTCAGAGAGGTGGCGAGTCCCGACAACCAACAATTCCTTGGACCACAATGTCCTTAAACTAGCTATGGATTGCAACGTCCTTAAACTAAGACAATAGAGCCCAAATGCTCTTCTGTTGGGTCTGAATGATTTCAAAAATCCAGTTGAGTAGATCTTAGTCTAAAATTAGACTAACGTATCCTCAATAAACATTTAAGTCATTCTTAATCCCAAATTAGATTAACGATCCTTAAATCAAATCAAACCCAAATCTAAGAAAATACGGATTTGGACTAATCCATGCCCTACGGGCGACAACACAAATTAGTCTCCGTATACAATCCACGGGCAACCAAAAATAAAACAAACACACACGACACGAAGTGAACATCTGGAGCAGGAGAAAGTGGTTACCGCGATGCGGTAACGTAATTAACTGCAAGGGGTTGCGCCTGTAGGTGAGAGCGTCCCCACAATAAAAAAACTACTCACAATAAGGGGAATCTGACGAAATCTGCTACAACGGCCGCATCCATCCAGACCTCCGATACACGGTGCCATAAATCAACTTGGCATCTTTGGAGAGGTGGACGGATAAATCCAAATAGCATCTGCCCCCAAATTCAGGCGAGACGACCTACGCGGTTTCGTCTCCCGTTTTTGGCGGTAAACAGATTCTGGCACGCTCGGTGGGACCTTTTCCTCTTTCCACTCCACACTTCGTGTGTCTTGCTCGCAAACTAATCGCGGTTTAATATGTTTGCCCCTGGATTTGAGGTACTAAGATTTGGTGTCTTGCTCCTATGTAGAGAAAAGAGAAATCGATGGCTTCCAACTGCACTTGCAACGGCAACTCTCGCTCTGCCCCAATTGGAGGAGTGACTTTTGGGCCCCAAGCGGCCTCCATCTTCGCCATGCCAGTGGAACAGGTGACTCAGGCCACCACCGGACTGTTCTTTGGGACCATGATCCCACCAGCAAGCTTCAGCGTCCCGGTGCCATCACAGGAGGCTCCGAAGAAGTCGGTCTTCGATCGGCTTGCAACCACCGCGACCCCTCTCAACAGTTCGTCCAATTCCAACGCCTCGGTCTTTAACAGGCTGAGCCACAGTGCCAGTGGGCCCGCAAAGAGGCTCGCAATACCTGAAGGGGTTATCCCGAAGCGGATAGCCATTCCGGCTCCGACATACGAAGTTGTCCAAGGGGTTTCTCCTGTTGAAGGATTAGTTTTCGCAAGACTGACCGTTCCAACTCCTGCTGCAGGCGAGGTCGTTAAAAATACTTCCCCTGCCAGAAAGTATGCCTTCGACAGATTGACCGTTCCCTGTCAGCGGATGTCAGTCTTCGACAGGCTGACATCGACAGCAGCTTCTCATCAAAGCAGGGGACATAACGAGGTCGCCTCCACAACAGAGGTGGTCCCATCTGCACGACATGCTTGACGTCACCATTGGCGCCGAGTAAGGAAGTCCGGGGGCAGTTCCCCCTCTGGACTTACCCCACCAGCTCCAATGGTGTAAATTGACGCTACCGTTCCAACCGAGAACAACTTCGAGATGCTCAGGAGGATGTGCAAAAACTCTCCAACCGTCATATTGAAGAAGCCTCCTCTGCTTGCTGAAAGCATGATACAGACGAAGCCGGAATAGCCTCCTCAGTAGTTTTCCTCCACGATCCACAGAGTCTGGCGGAAAGTCCATAACTCTGTAATTGATAAAGAATACTCTCACCGACTGAAGAAAACAAAGGCTCGGCAAGAGGAAGACCATCTCGCTATCATACCACGGAAGGTATCGTCTGCATGAGTGCCTGCTACAACGGCCCTCTCAACTTCGGCCTCCCACAGAAAGAGAAGGCCAGAGAATCAACCACCATCGGCGATAAATTCTAAGCGTGATGGATCCAAATGCCCCAAGTCTTGAAGCATGGTAGTGCACATGGTGTATATGGATTCCAGCAAAGAGGAAAGCCGTACTTCCGCGGGTCATCGAACACTTTCACGGTTTGTGACAAAGGCTCAGGAGCAACAACAAAAGCTCCAGGAGATGCTAACAAAGATGGCCGCACTCACGGGGCAGAAAGAAAGCCCGGAAGTATCGTCCGAACAGCGCCAAGATCAGGAGACCGATACGGAATTCCTGCGGAGGGTACTAGAAATAAAGGATAAAGAGGTCGCGGAACAAGATACTAATATGAGGCAGATGGCGCTCCTGTTCCAAGACATGGTCGGCATGATGATTCAGCCGGAACCTCTAGCCGAAGATCCACCGATAATCATTGAAGACGACAGAGGAGAGACATCGAACCCTCCTCCGGTTTTATCAGCAGCTAGGGAGGAGGCGATCTCCAAAGCTGCCCTTGATGACTACATAGCTCAACAAATACGAGCTCATTAAGCAAGTGAAGTGGCTGGTCAAGTCGTCAGAACTGGGCGACCTTATCCAGGCTGGTACGATCAAATTAAGTACCCGCCGGGATATCCGATCCCTAAGTTCCACGTGTATAAAGGGACGGGCAATCCGCACCAGCACGTTGCTCAATTCAGGGCTTTGTGCGGTAATATCGGGGGTGATGACAAACTTCTGCTTCACCAATTCGTTGGCAGCTTGGCGGAGACAACATTTGAATGGTACTCTGATCTTCTAAATGATTCTATCAAAACATTCACGGAGATGGAGTTATTATTCACACAGCGGTTCGTGAGCACAAGCGAGCGTACCCCGATCACGACATTAATCAATGCCAGAGTGAAGCCTACGCAATTCGATGGCGTAACCTATGGTCAAAATGAGAACAATGCATAGAAGAAGCACCTGCCGTGGGCATGTTCGTGGGAACCCTTGATCCCCAGGAAACTATATCCCAGTTTATGATATTCTTCAAGCCGACCACCTTCCAGGCCTTGATTGACAAACTGGCCCAAATGGACCAGATGGGTCATAGGGCGTCTTCTTCAAAAACAGATCTTCGGAATGAAAAGGGCAAAGGGAAAGCGACCTTCGTCGCCAACGCTTAACAACAACTGAGTGACCCGAAACCGGTAGCTCGCCAAAACAACAAACCAAGATCCCTCGAAGAAAAGTTGAGACGTCCTTACTCGTTCCCCCGTGATAAAACGAGGAGATTATTCGAACTGGCAGTGCGCAACAGGCTTATCACTCTGCCGGATCCGAGACGCCCACTGCAACCGGGCGACGTCAACAATCCTAATTACTGCCCCTACCACCGAATAGTGGGCCACCCAATCGAAGATTGCTACGTCTTCAAAAACTGGGTTGAAGAACAGTATTAACAGGACAAGTTCGCGCTGTCCGAAAACTGGAAGGTAAACCCGCCACAGCAGTACGCTCCTAAAAAGGTGGATACGCCAGAGGCATCATGCTCATTTGTAGAGGAAGCTCCATGGGAAGTTGTCCTTTCGGCTAAAACTAAAAGAATGCTGAAGGATCTTCAAGTATGTCCGGCGATTAGGTGGAAAAACCCGCTGGAGCCTGAGATTATTGACGGGATGCTGAAATCGTGCCCAACGCCGAAAGTTGGTATTGATGGGCAAGACCTCCAGGCCAAGCCTCCGAAATCTTCAAAGAAAAGAAGAAGGCCAAGAAGCCCGTGCAGCTCGACGGCAATCGTACAGGTCTGCAAAAATATATCAACGCACTGGAGGAATACAACCAAAAGGCACGGACCCCAGTCACACTTGAAGAATTCTTCAAGCATGTTCTTGAGAACGGAAACAGTGACATTGATGAAGGAGACGATTCTTCATAAGAACCCTAGGATTATGTAGCGAGTTGCCACATGATCTCTCACCTGTCGTTAAAAGATGAAAAAGCTCCCTCGGCGTTAGAAAACAATGTAGAGAAGCTAGGGGCAGAACTGGCGCCAAAATCCCTAGAACCGTCAGACGACCTGATCGATAAACTGCTGGACGAAGCCTGTTCATATCAGATTTTTGCATTTTTATACCGACCATTCTTGATCACATTGCATATAGGTAGGTACTCTTGATCCATGTTTGCTAAATAATTGCAAGTTACAGGTTCTCAGCTCTAAGCAGTGAAATTCATGAAAAAGCACAACAAATTCAGGACTTCCGCCAACCACAGATAAATACGGGTCTCCGGGCACTATCCATATAATGCCGCTTACCAGTTCAAGGGACAAAATAGCAAATCATTAGTCATTTTCATGCACAAAGCACAAGGGCAGCATAAAATCCAAGACTTCTACGCGGAGCTCAAGAAAATCAAGGCAAAAAGTCCACATCAATTCATCTTTTAAACTGCTGAAAATCTGGAAGAAAACTGAAGAGATTCTGAGAAACCAAGTGTACCAAACAGAAGATAGAAGCAACATGGAGAAACCCAGAAAAGATGGAGCCCTAATTCCACTAAATGACCGCGGAACCGCGGCTAACATGGCACTTAGGCCGTGGATCCGCGGCCGAGTCGACTCAGTAGGGTATCGTTTTTTAGGGGTAGTTTTGAAATTGTATTTTGGGACAGATTATATCCCTAGGGTTTCAGTTTACTACCTATAAATAGCCCAGCTTAAAGCCAAACTAAGGGTTCTTTTCTTTGTATTAGATTTTAGGATTAGATTTTGTAGTTCTTCTTCCTCTTTTCATCTTTCTCCATTAAAACTTGTAGTGAGCTTTATGAGTGATGAATAAAAGAAGAGTTCTTTTCTTTAACATGCTTGTCTTGTAATTTTGTTCTATTATCTTGCTTGTAATTTTCATTTGCTAATCTAGTTGTTGTTATTTTGTTGTTTGCTTTCTTTCTTCTTCTATTTTTCTTTATCTTTACAACCATGATGCTTGAGTATGATCCTTGCCAAAGTGAGGTCTCAAATAGCTAGTTGTGATTTTCTAACCACTTTCTTTCTATCTTCCTCCTTTATTTTATTTTCTTTTTCTTGTTAATGGGTGAGTAGTTTCTCACTTGTCAGGGTGGGATAAGGAAAGTTTGAGATAAGGAAATCTCTCTCACTCTTTTCTTGCCCAGCATCCTAATTCGGACTCCCGTTAATTGAACCACAATCCGCTCCCTATGGCACCCTATCCTACATGATAGCGGTGATTCCTTAGCGAGACCGGTTGTGGTTGAATTAACCGGAGGTTAAGGCTAAGAGCCAAGAACGGATGGACATAGGCCAAAAGGAAGAAACTAAGCGTTGGAAAGCCTAGCTTATACTCGCGAGTTCCTTCCTAGTTGTGTTAATCCCCGTTGTTGTCGATTACCGTAACACCGATATTAAGAGTGGGAATGAAAGAATTGAGTGATTCCTAACTCAAACTAACCTAATCCTAACCCTAATAAGCTCTCTTTATATATATTTTAGCACATAGTGAAACTAAACAAAACTGGACAAACTGGACTTAACTCGTTAAAGCACATAGAAAAAGAATCCCATCTCCCTGCGGATGACCTGTACTCAACCGGCCAGCTACCAAGCGAAACCGTCTTGATTGCGGTAATAACTAAGCATGCAAAATCTCTAACAATCAAAGCCCTTAAAAAGAGCAAAACTGACCGAGAGCGTGAAACAACCATATGCGAAAAGGCCAAGCGTCGGCGTCAGGATGAAGAAGTTGCAGTAAGGAAGAGTGACAAAGTACTCCGATTGGATCGAAGCACACCCGCGGCAGACAAAAGCAAGTTTAAGATGGGGAAACAGTTCGCTAAAGCCCTGTCAATGGGAATGAAGCTGCCACCTTTCAAAGGAAATACTCCCGGGAGTACGTGCCTTGACGAAGCAGATGTACATCCGAAATACTGCTTGTATCATCGGAGGGTCACACACCCTACCGAAAAGTGCAATGCTTTCAAGAAGTGGTGGCAGGGATACGTTGCCCACCGACAACACTTCAAGCGAATAAAGCGCAAAGCCCGTCGGAAGCAGAGAAGCAATACAGATGAGCATAAAAGAACAACCGGTAACTGTCATATGGTTGATGCCATCCCAACAAAAGGGAAATCTCAAGTTCTTACCTTCGAGAGTGATTCGGACGAAGAAATCGCCCTCGGCCCTCTCTTCAAGGAATCCACCCCCGGAAAAGAAGAAGAGACGAAGAACTTTGAGAACATTCAGCTGCGTAACCGTACATTGCCTGAAAAGAATCTCGGACCCTCAAACAAAAGTTCGTGTAAGAAAGACAAGGGGAAGGAAAAAGTCTCTGAGGAGATTGCCCTCGATGATAGAGTCGCCGAAGAGCTCACAGCCAAGGACCTGCCCAAGAAGAACAAGGTGGATTACAATGTCCTGGAGATACCCTCACAATTGAGTATTTTGGATGCCCTTCTCCTATCTAAAGAGGCACGAGATTCCCTGATCAAGGCGTTACAAGAGCCCCACCAGTTTCAAGCCTTCCTTACAGAAGAAAAAATGAAGGACGGGCTGTAAGAAGTCCACACGGCTGACATCACCTTCAACGATGAAGACCTCCTTCTCGGAACGTGCGAGCACAACCGTCCGCTGTATGTAACCAGGTATTGTCACGATATCAAGATAGGGAAGATCCTGGTCGACAACGGATCCTCCGTCAACCTTCTTAATGTAAGAGTGTTGAGGGAGATTTGCATGAATGTGCAGCACTTGGCTCGGGATAAAATTACCATCTCCGGTTTTGACTCCCAATCATCACAAACGCTCAGGTCAGTAATACTGACATTACGTTTCGGGCTGCTTGTCACTGACATCAAGTTCCATGTTATTGACGCCAAGACTTGCTATAATGCTTTGCTCGGCAGGCCTTGGTTACATGAGTATAACATCATCCCTTCTACACAACATCAGTGTATGAAGTACTTCAAGGACGGCCTCGAGCACATAGTTACAGGAGAGCTGAACCCATTCTCCATAAATGAAGTCCGCAAATATGAAGACGCCAAGCACTTCGTACCAGACTTCAAAGACATAGAAAGATGTCGCAAACAGGAGAATAAACAAAAAGCCATCGCCACTATCCCGATATTTGGGAGTGATACCGAGGAGGATGAAGAGATGGTCTACTTAGGACAACCCCAAGGAAACAGGCCAGGACCATCTACTCCTATTTTGGTCTTTGGCAGTGACTCTGAGGACGAAACCAACGTAGTGTTCTCCGTCTGCCCGCCAATGCAGACCTTTGCTGGAGCTGACTAGAGTTTATAGATTACCATGGTTCCGCAGCGGCATTACAAAGAACTTGATGCACTTGATACATACAGCGTGCAAGGGCTGCAAACCTTCTACGTCTCTCCTAAGCAAAGAGGTGAAAAGGGGATCCTTTTCTATCAATCCATGGAGACTAAAGTGGAGAAAGAAGTAAGGCACGGTGCCGAACCTGCGCTCGACAGGCTTTAACCAATCCTTCTGCCCCAGGTACTACGCAGAGGGACTGAAAAGGCTATTGAGATGCCAAGGTGTACCCTTCAAACAGACTGCTCGACAAGCCCAGTTCTATAACAAGATTTGGGATGTTCCCGGGACTCAGCGAAAGATGCCCAACGGGAGAATGGAGATGACCGGCCTTGGATACGTTCGGTCCAAGAAACGGGAGCGATTCCATGGCTGCCATGTTATAAATGATTCCGGTGGAAAAGAGAATGCCTTTCCAGATAGCGCTGATATTGAAACAGAGCGAAATCCCGCCGTGGGAATACTAAGCCCATCATTCGAAGAACAGATTGACAGCTAATAAGAAAAGCAGGTCAAAAGGTTCGGGATGACCACAGCTGCGAAATGGCCATTTACGAAAAAGCCAGGACGCAACGTATTATTCAGCAGGCTACGGAGGATGATGATCCCCTTCATCCTCAACCCGCCGTGCGCTCTCGTTGCAAAAAGAAAGCCCGATGTAGAAGTAACAATAAGGTAAAGAACGGGAATGACGTTCAAAAACAGCGAAGCGGATTCAAGAAGCCACGCGATTGAGAACAAGTCAGCTGAAATCCGTCTTTTATGAGAAAGATGGGTCGAGAATACTCTTTCCCTCAAGAAAAGACGAGGAAAATATTCCACCTTTTCATGAAGCATCAAATGATGACACTCCTGGAGTCTCGGCACCCTGAGCAAGTAAACGAGGTCCACCATCCGGCTTATTGCTCCTACCATCGAGCAATAGGATATCCTCTTGAAGATTGCTTCACCTTCAAAGACTGGGTCGAAGATCAGTATCAAAGAGGCAGGTTCACTCTATCCGATAATTGGAAGGTAACCCCGCCACGAAAGCATGATCCAAGAGCAACCTACACCGCGAAGGAAAGTCCGGATCAACATCGAGCTTGGAAATGGACTCATACATGCCATGTGATAACGTTCTCAAAGGAGAGAGAGGATGAGAATATGGATGACCTCTCCCATTGCTTTGCAAATGAAGATGAAGACGAGGTGATCTCAGAATTTCCACCGGCACCAAAAGTGCTGGAAGATGGGATACATACCACAGCGGACAACCTGAAAAAATCAACTTGGGGACGGCAGACGAGCCAAGGCCAACGTTCGTCAGTGAGCTGTTGTCTGAGAAGCAGGCGACCACGCTAAAAGACGTGCTTATGCAGTATAAAGACTATTTCGTATGGAATTATTCTAAGATACCAGGACTAGATCCAGAAATAGCGGTGCATAAACTGGCTATATCGCCGGACGTCAAGCCAGTCAAACAGGCGCCAAGAAGAATGCGGCTTGAACTTGAGATGAGTATCAACGCTGAAGTCGAGAAACTAATTGACTATTGCTTCATCCAAGAAGTTCAATACCCCGAATGGATTGCCAATATTGTCCCTGTGATGAAAAAAAATGGGACGGTCCGCGTCTGCGTAGACTTTCGGGACCTCAATAAAGCTTGCCCGAAAGATGATTTTCCAGTACCGGTTACCGAGCTAATGATAGATAACACGTCCACTCATGAAGTCTTCTCCTTCATGGATGGGTCCTCAGGATACAACTAAATCAAGATGCATCCTGAAGACCGAAAGCACACTGCTTTCCGGACTCCGCTGGGCATATTCTGCTACAAAGTGATGCCCTTTGGTCTGAAGAACGTTGGCGCCACCTACCAGAGGGCCATGACAAAGATCTTCGATGACCTCATATACGAGATTGTCGAATGTTATATCTAAGACCTCTTGGTGAAAAGCAAATCATACGAAGAGCACTGGGAGCATTTGAAGATAGTGTTCCGACGCCTTCGGAAGTACAACCTCAAGGTGAACCCTCTGAAATGCGCGTTTGGAGTTTCCTCAGGAAAATTTCTAGGATTTATCATACGACCCCGAGGTATCGAAATAGACCCATCAAAGATTAAAGCGATTATGTAAATGCCCACGCCAAGAACTCTTAAACAACTGCGGTCTCTTCAAGGAAAACTCGCGTATATCCGGCGGTTCATAGTTAACCTATCCGGAAAATGCCGCCCCTATAGCCATCTAATGAAGAAGGGGACCCCGTTCGTTTGGGATCGTAAATACCAAAGTGCACTGGACAAAATCAAGCAATATCTGCAGAACCCGTCGGTACCGACTTCTCCAGTTAAGGGAAAACCTCTCATCCTGTACACAACAGCTCTTGAAGGTTATTTAAGCACGCTATAGGAATAGGAGAACGATCAGGGAAAGGAGAGAGCTCTCTACTATTTGAGTCGAGTTCTCCTGGGGGTAGAAAACAACTACTCACCTATCGAAAAGCATTGCCTGGCATTAATTTTCGCGGTAATGAAGCTCCGACATTATGCCTTGGCACATGAGGTCCAGCTCATATCAAAGGTGGATCCTCTCAAATATTTGATGTCAAGAGCCATACTAACGGGAAAGGCTTGCCAAATGGACCCTTTTCTTGATGGAATTCTCGACAATCTATCGACCTCTCAAGGCAGTAAAAGGCCAGGCCATCGCCGAATTTCTCGCGGAGCATCCGATACCCGCCGAATCTCCCTTGAATTGCGAGTTGCCGGATGAACACGCGTTTGACGCAATCGACGGGGAGAAAGAAGGGTATGATACCCGATGGGAACTTTACTTTGATGGGGCATCGTCTATGAAGAGGCGGAAGCAAAGCACCCCTATAATCAAAGCTGGAGTGGGCCTTATCTTCGTGACTCCGCGAGGAGGGATAATGCGTTCCGTCCTCTCCTTAACAGAGCCAAGAACAAACAACGAGGCCGAATATGAAGCTTTGATAGAGGGTCTTGAGATTGCTGTCGACATGGGAATCGAAGATCCGGAGACTCCCAGCTAGTCGTTAGCCAAGTAAATGGCAACTATCAGATGTGTGAACCGGAGTTGGTAAAATATGGTGAAAGAGTGCAGCAACTGCTGACTCAAATTCCCTCCTACATCCTGGAAAGCATACCGCGGGCGGAAAATAGTAAGGTGGATGCGTTAGCCAAGCTCGCTAAAGAACTGGCCGATGAAAACCTCGATGGCGTAAGGATCATTGTGCAAAGCCGCCGGATTCTCGCGCCGGCAGAAATATCTCCAAAGTCATCTGAAAGAAAGGGAGCGACTGAACAAGCGGTCTTCCAAATAGAGGAAGAAAAGGCTGAGGATTGGAGAGAAGTCTTTATAGACCACTTCAAATCCCATCGAACGCCCGAAAACGCATCATCAAGACATCAGCTTATGAAGCGAGCTCTGTCTTTCGCCTTCGTCAATGATACTCTATATAAGAGATCGTTCGATTGTTTGCGGCTAAGATGTCTGGGACCAAAAGAAGCAAGGAGAGTTGTCCAAGAAACTCATGACGGACTCTGCGGTTCTCATCAAGCTGGGCCAAAGATGAAGTTGAAGATCAAAAGAATGGGTTACTATTGGCCCATGATGATTCAGGACTGCCTCGAATATGCGAAGCAGTGTTACTCGTGCCAAATTCATGGGGGCTTCATCCACCAGCATCCGAACCCGCTACACCTAACACTGGCTAGCTGGCCATTCGAAATGTGGAGAACCGATATAATTAGGCCCATCGAACCGACATAATCCAAGGGACATCGGTTCATATTGATTACTTCTCCAAATGGGCAGAAGCAATACTGCTAAGAGAGGTGAAGAAGGAGAACATCCTCCATTTCTTCAGGACACATGTCATCTACCGGTTCGACACTCCACGACGGATCATCTCGGATAATGGGTTGGCCTACAAAAGCCATAAGATCAGCCGCTTTGCACAGCAGCATAAAATAGATTGGAGATACTCTTCGGTCTATAATCCCTGAGCTAACGGTCTAGCCGAGGCTTTCAACAAGACCTTGACAAAGATTATAAAGAAAATGGTGTCTAGAAATAAAAAGGACCGGTACAAGAGATTGCATGAAGCTCTTTGGGCTTATCGGACCACGTTCAAGACGGCCACGAATACAACGCCATTCGCGTTGGTATTAGGCACGGAAGCAGTACTTCCCTTGGAGATAGAGCTACCCTCTCTATGAGTAGCAATTCGATATGAGTTGACGGATGAAGAAAATGCTCATCTTCGGCTTGAGGAGCTCGATGCGCTCGATGAAACTCGTCTCATGGCACAGCAAAACCTAGAACCTTACAAAGTAAGGATGACGTGCTCATACGAAAGATTGATTAGGCCGAGAACATTCCGCTAAGGCGAACTCGTGCTAGTCTTAAAAAGACCTATGATCCCCAATCGTGCTTAATAGGGGAAATTCGAGCCAAACTACGAGGGTCCGTACATCATAGACAAGGCCTACCAAGGTGGGGCCTACTTGCTCATGGATATGCATGGCGACCCTTCCGGCCAATAAACGGCTGGTTCCTTAAGAAATACTACGCTTAACAAGTCACGGCTCAGGTTAATGATGGATGACGATGCTCGTGTCCGCTCGCTGTCCTCCCGAGTCTAAACTCTATAAGTAGTATCCGGCAAAACTTTGCCTCGAAACTGCTTTGGACCGAGATGTCCTTAAAGTAACAATAGACCGAGATGTCCTTAAACTAACATTGGACCGAGATGTTCTTAAACTAACAATGGATTGAGATGTCCTTAAACTAACATTGAACCGAGATGTCCTTAAACTAACAATGAACCGCAATGTCTTTAAATTAAATACGCCGCCTCAAATACGGCGATAGTGGAATCCAGGTCCACAGGTCCCAGCGGCAAGGATTGCAACTTAAGTCCCGCTGGCTGCACAACCGCCCCGGTGGCGAAATTCCCCCTAAGTGCTATTGGCAAACGGAGGAGTTAAAAAAAATGCGGTACGTCCATAAGCAAAAGGGGTACGGATGAAAACCCGAAAGGGCATCGTGAGTAAAAACAGCAGGGCTACCAGCGAGCTTGTGAAAACCTGAAAAGGCGCAATCTCGTGATGTAAAAAAAATGGTACGTTCACAAGCGAAATGGGCACGGATGAAAACCCGAAAGGGCGCCGTGAGTAAAAATAGCAGGGCTACCGGTGAGCTTGTGAAAACCCGAAAGGGCGTAATCTCGTTAAAATAGAGACACCTGCAAGGTCCTCTCGACCTTGTGAAGAGAAAACACCCACGTGAGAGCCTTACGACTCACAAAAGGGAGCAACACACTTAGGGATCCCCACGATTCCTAAGGAGAAAATACACTTACGAGATCCTCACGACTCGTAAGGAGAATTCCCCCTATAAGACCCTCATGGCTCGTAGGATTCAAAAGCCTTAAGCTACATGGATCTGAACCTGTTCTTAAGCCGTCACACTCCCCAAGTTGCCCTAAAGGCGGTCCAATAGTGACCCTTGTATACAATCCACGGGCACAAATAAACGTTCCTTCACCTAGTTCCACTAATGGCGTGAAACTTCGCCATTTGGTGAACAACACTTGTAAGTCCTCTTGGTTTGCAAGGAGAAAATACTCTTGTGAGATCCTTATGACTTATGAGAGAAAATATCACTTAGGAATCCTCACGAGTCCTAAGGAGAAAATACACCTACGAGATCCTCACGACTCGTAGGGAGAAATACCTTTATGAGAATCTTACGGCTCGTAAAGTCAAAAAGCCTTAGTTAACAGGATCCTAACCCTGTTTGCTAAGCCACCTCTGTTCAAATTGATAAAAGCAAATGATGATTCGCTCCTGGCAACAATCCCAGTGGTAGCAATGCTGATACCTAGATTGGTATTAAATTCCAAGTCTTTTCATGGAAAATAATGATTCGCTCCCGGCCATATTCCAGTCGTAGCGATGCTGATGCTAAGATTGGTATCAGATCTCAAGTTCTATACTCGTAGCAAATATCAACGAGCCAAAAATGCATATGAAATAGCCGAAATGATAGGGCAACTCGCAACAAAAATCAGCGAGTAAAATATATGCATATAAAAATAGCCGAAATGATTGGGCAACTCGCAATAAAAAGCAGCGAGTAAAGAAAAAGAAAAATAGCTGAAATGATTGGGCACCGTGAAAAATAGCCGAAACGATCGGGCAATCACGACTTTCGCGATATAAAAAGCTGAAATAATAGAGCATTGCGGAAAGAAATAAAAAAAATGAAATGAAACTTTTGCCTTGCAGGTGAGATCACATTGACCCCTGTATATAATCCATGGGCACAAAAAAGGGACAATATTGCCCCACCGGGCTTCGTCAAAGGGAAGCCAAGTCTTGATGGCTACATCTACAGCCTAGAGATCAATAACAGCGTTCTCCCTCCCCCTCAGCAGGATGCAGACGCGACATCAACAAATGGAGCCATGGCAAAGTCCCCTAGTTCCAAATCTCGACGGTTCACAGACAACCTAGAGACTACCTCGGAGCCATGGCAGAGTCCCTATTTCCAAGTCTCGTCGATAACACCTACAGCCTAGAGATCAACAACAGCGTTCTTCCTCCCTCCAGCAGGATGGAGACGCGACATCAACAAACGGAGCCATGGAAAAGTCCCCTAGTTCAAAATCTCGACGGTTCACATATAGCCTAGAGATCAACAACGGCGTTTCTTCTCACTCCAACAGGATGCAGGTGCGACGTCAACAAAGTGGAGCCATGGCAATGTCCCTAGTTCCAAGCCTCGACGGTTCACCAACAACCTAGAGACTACCTCGGAGCCATGGCAAAGTCTCTAGTTCCAAATCTCGATGGTTCACAGACAGCCAAGAGACAACCTCAACAATCGTAGCAAAATTGCAGACATAATGTCAACAAACGAAGCAAAGGAAGCTTCAGGGTCTTGACGGCAACTCAAATGAGACCTGAAAGACTATCGGAGATTATCCTACACCAGCACGGAGTGGTCATGTCTCATCGGGGCTCCCAAACTGAGCCTAACCTCAAGTGAAAAGTGGCATGGAATATCCCTAACGCTTGCTCTTCCGACGGTAATATCACCTGGAAGATTACTTGAAGACGTCTTGTCCAGCCCCCGAAGGGATCAAAGACACGACAGTCATGGGGCTACTCGAACAGCAAGATTTTATATCGGGGAATACATCGGCCAACGTGATGGTACGATGGGTAAAAAACCCTAGTACCACAGACCCTAACGGACTTCTATTAGCAGGAGTTAACTATGATGTTAGGACATCCTTGTGAGAACTTCTCGATTCGTCTTGACTCGAGGGGAAAATAATGTTCCTGCGAGAACTTCTCGACGCGTTTCGACACGTAGGGAAAAGCCTTAGGCAACGGGGATAAGGACCTGTTTTCTAAGAACCGGGGCCCTGCAAGTCGGTCCAAGATGGACTATTGCGTACTATTCATGGGCCACACTCTCCAAAGTCGAATATCGACAAGAAGGGAAGCAACCACTTATGAGTCTTCTCGACTTGTAAGGGGGAAAACTCTCTTGTGAGATCCTTACGACTCTCAAGAGAAAATGCACTTAGAAGTCATCACGACTCCTAAGGAGAAAACACACCTGCGGGATCCTCACGACTCGTAGAGAGGAAAGTCTTTATGAGACACTCACGGCTCGTAAAGTTGAAAAGCCTTTGACGGCGGATCTGAACCTGTTTCCTAAGCTATCGCTGCCTTGCAAGGAGATCAAGATAGACTATCTACGGGCCACATTTGCCAAAAGGACACACCAATATGAAATAAAATATGTCTTTTATCATCAATGCAAGTGAATACAAGATACATTTCACAAAGGAATCAAAATGAATACATATTATTCATAAATCGCAAGTTTACAGTCAATGCAAAAAAGAGGGGTACAAAGACGGTTATTGAGGAGGAGGCGTCTTCAAGCAATCAGTAAGCCGCTCGTGCGTTCCTCTCAATCCTTTCTCATGATCAGCCACCGCGGCCAACTCCGCTTCAACTTGAGTCCGTTGCCATAAACAGGACGAAAGCTTCCCATCGGCTTCTATCATGGCAGCTTCGCAGTCTTTCATGACCCGCTCGGCGAAGTCAAGCGTCCGCCTCAGCGTCAACCCATCCGAAATACATCTATGGAGATTATCAAAAACAGCTTTTAGCTGTGCAGCATTCGCTTCAATCTGGGTGTGCAGTCGGACAAATTTGCTGGAAGCCACCTCATGTTCCTTTTATCTTAGGGTCGCCTCTTTTTGAAAATGGAGAATGAAAGGAACACAATGCTCGATCCACACAACCCACCGAGAGTTCAAAGCTAATACTTCAGGAGTGGGACGCTGGAGCTCAATCTCGTGCAGGCAAGCCTCGATCTTTCTGCAGTAATCAATCCAAGAGCCGACGATAGCTTCATCATAGAAATTCATGAGTGTTGCCAAAATTGGATTGACTTCCATGGCAAAATACGTAGCAGAAGTGAGGGCCTCGACATTGAGATCCTCGATGAATTCGCTCAACGTTCGCCGACTATTTGCGGCGCCCATGGAAGATATGCATTTAGCAAAGGGCCCTGCGGGTATTGGAATGTGAGACTCGAAAGGAGATGGAGCTGGCACAATTGCTGCAAAATGAATTAGGGTCAAAGGTCGACTCGGGGAATAAAAAAAACACATCAGCAATGGAGTATATTATACCGGCTGTGAAAGGCGGCAGGATGGGGAGTACCGGAGGCACGGTTATTCTCTCGTCTCCTCCTCTGACCCGTGACGCTATGATCAACATGAAGAAAACTTAGCAACAATACGTCTATTTGTAAAAGAAAGGAAGGGAAGTCAGTTGAAAAATATACTAACCAATACCAGAAGGCGGAACGACTTCTGACTGAAAGGAGAAATGCGGGTTCAACACCTGGTATAGATGGTCAAAAAGGACTCCTGCAGAGTTATGACAATATACTGTCAATACAAAGAGGATGGTACCCACAGTAAAACAAATAAGTCACAAACCCATACCTTCCAATATTTGAGAGGGCACAGAAGAAGGCGAGGGGACAACGACGTCAGAGTAGCGACCGACGATACTTCTTCAGACGACACAGCCTCAAGATTCACCGCGCCTATACTCAAGAAAAACAAAATATCATCAGAAGGGCCGAATAGGATTAAAAAACTAAAAAAAAAATGATGGCCCAAAGACTACCTGATAAATCATGGACCAGAACCATGACGGAGGCATCACCGGGTATAACAGCTTCTTCACTCTCTCTCGGAGGAATAGATTCCGCGCCCATGGCTTCATCCTCTGACTCGACGAGAGCCGTCGTAACGCTTGTGATGCCCGCCAATACCAAGGAGCCGTAGGGAGAAAGAGCAGCGGTCTGGACAGTCTCAGATTCCCGAGAGAGAGTTAAAACTTCGGGCACTATAACCGCCAGAGTTTCACCTGTCATCCCATCGCCAAGACTTGGCCCTACGGAAAATGCATATGTCAAAATTCGAGGATCAAGTTCTAGTAAAATACTGGACGTTACGCTACCTTGGAGCGGCTTTTCAGTTTTTTCCCGAGCTGCACGTGCAACCTGTCTACGGGCGGTAGACAGGGCAGAGGGAACATCCGCTGAAGGAGTGTCAGCAAGCGGAATGCTACTTGAGCCTGCACCTACGACCAAACCGACATCGCGTTCCCTCGCCGCATGCTTCCTACACTTCCTTTCGGTCTGAGCAGTGAGAAATGATCTCCTCAAGACTTCTGATAAAGGAACGTTGTCGTCCGAACCAAGCTTTGCCTCTGGAGCCGCTACGGCATCCATCATCGGCTGCTTTAGCAAAGCCTCCTGCAGTGACTTTGGGAGGGCCGTGGCTACGGTAGCCGGCTCTAAAAGTTCTGCTGCGTCGCCACTCGAGATCGGCACTGCACCGGGGATAACCTGAATTGAGGTAGTCCCTGCGATAAGATGAAAGAGAGGGCCAGAGCATGAATAAAAAGAATAAAGGCGTAATGAACTGAATTATACCAAAGCCCAAGGAAGCGCGGAGCCTTTCTTCCTCTTCGAACGTCTTGAGGGAAGCCGCGAGAGCCTCTTCGGCAGAAATACCTGTTGAAGAAGAAAGCGTCAGTAGAAGCATAATGAAAAGGAGATGGCCGCGGAAGAATGTAACTGAAGTATACCTGACTTCACGATGGTGATCAGTGCCGCTTCATCGTGAGCCAGTCGCTCGGAAGCCGCAAGGGAAGCCTGAAGAAGTATCATCTACAGGTGCGATAAATAAACCCTTATTGGTCCAGTACTCGCATAAACCCTTGCTATAGGGTGCATGCGGCTCCTGGACAAATATGACATCGGCAGAGAATAGCGACTTCTTCTTTTTCTGTGAACGGACGCCGACGGTCGATGACAAGAGCTTGCGCTTGGCGGGCATTTTCGGGCGACGGGTCCCAATTTCCGCACCAACACCAGATTCTGGAGACGCTACGACTACCACCTCTACGGGAACATGGGGTGGAGGCTTCTCAGGGAAGGCACACGGGACCACAACCGTAGCGACTTCTCTTAAGGAAGGATGAACGGCAGTCCGTCGCTTCAAAGAGACTGCTGGATTTCCAGTTGGGAAAGCGTCCTTATGATCAAGTAATAGCCACCTCTCTTCCTTGATAACAGTACCCGTCGCATGATTGTACCACGCTACATAGGCGTTCGAAGTTTTTGGCACGTAGCTCGGTTCGCTGATAAGAAAGTTGGACCCCGTGTTTAGCCGCATAAAGTGATGCAGCGCGCTCGGATACCCTCTTCAGTATCGCCTGGCTCGGCTAAGAATGCCTCAAGGGGAACACCCTGATTATAACCCGACTGTTGAGGAAAACAGTGCGGGTTATACCTCATGAACAGCGCCGAGGTGTTTTTCCTGAACACTAGAAAGCCTGGCCTAATAGAATATAAGTGTAGGATCTCCCGAGCCTTCAACGCAGGAGCCCCGTTTCTGAAAGTATCACGTAGCGGTTGCACTGTCTTGGTAGATTCCTTGCCGATAGTTAAGACTCTATCGACAAAAGTCATACTATCCTCGACCATACGAGGGCGAAGGACCAGACGTCGAGCCTCTCGCTGCGACGGATCTAATGCAAAAGCGTCAACTAGTAACATGACCCAGGAAAGTTATAGCTGTCGTAGAAGCGGGGCCATTTGTGGACTCCGAAAGCACCAAGCACGTGCATCTCGTCCCAGGACGTGAAGTAATGCAATGGGAGATGTACGGGCTTTATCCCCGGCTAAGTAGTGTCTGCCGCTAAGCTCAGGCCATGGTATAGATGAGCTAGCTCTGTTATCCCAACGGCCACACGCGTCCCTGCAACCATGCGGTGGGCGGGATAAAAGACAGAAGACCACATGTAGCGAGGGTGCATCGAAAGCACAAACCAGCTCAACCACAGGCCGATAAACTCTCTTCATCGACATCTGAAGCAGCAACCTCTGCGAAAGGAACAACCGGGGTGTCCGGAATGAAGAAACTTCTTAAATCTATTTCCGCCGTCGGCTGGTTATCCAAACCGAAACCAAACGGGTCGTCAAGCTTAGTGAATTTCACGGCTTATTTTGACAGGACTTCTGGGCGAAGAAAGCGAGCGATTAAGTCTGTGAAGATGACTCCATGCCCCCCAAACTCTAGAAATAGTCTTTCGTAAATATTCAACACCTTGATTAGGCTCGGGAATCGATGTTGAATGGCATTCTCCAGGATAAGGCCCATCACCACTGATTTGGTGGCGAAGATGTTCTCGTCAGGGGGAGGTATCTCTTCGTAATGTTCCCCTCTGACGGGTAGGCCCGAAATTTCCGCGAACTCCTCCAAGGAAATCGAAACTTTTCGGTCCGATAGAAGAAAGGTGTGAGTCGGGATGTTCCATTGCTCCAGGAAAGCCTTTACCCACCATACATGAGGCGTTGGATACTGGAAAAGAGATGCATAAATTGCGGGGTACAACCCGAGCTTTAGCAACAGCGACTTCTTGGCCGACAGGATGTATCGAGCCCACTGCAGCTATCCGGCTGAATGGTGAGGAGTCAAACCAATCATATATACCTGTCCCCAAGGGCGCGACTCGCCTTGACAAATGCGTCGCCCCAAGATATCTAAAGCCATTGGCGGCTGTACGGGTATTGAAGCCATAGATGGCTGAAGGTGACCCTCCGACGTCCAGTTGACCTCCTCTACAGCATAATTCACTTGAGGCGAGTCAACGTAATGACTTGCTGAAATGGGCTCTGAGGGTACTGCACAAGGAAAACTCCTCCGACCTTGGATAATCTGATTATACCATGACCCCCATAGATGAAGAGATTTCTGCTCTGGATTGTGATCTTTGATAAGCATGAAGACTTCCCGATCCACGGGCGCGTCGGCGAAGGCGCTCTCTGAACGAACAAAAGGGAAAGAAGAATCGAAAGGCATAATACCTGCACGAAAAGAGGCGAGGGTTAGTTGCCAACGCTATAATCCGAATTTTGACACTTGGCACTTTAAAATTGTACCGCACTGCAATGCAGGAGAAAAGGACCAAGGGGACCCATAAAATCAAAGTGACGGCCCATTATTAATGAGACAGCCACTCATTAAGGATGGAATCCTAAAAGGATTCTCATTTAATGAGAAACTCATTGGGCTAAGGAGTTGAACTTCCTCGAGAGCAATGCTCTACAAACAGAAATCATATCTGTCGAATGTAATTAAGAGGGGAATAAAATGGTACAAGGTAAAACCCCAAGATCTGTAAAGATCTGAAGGAAAAATCCTAGAAACTCTAAGAGTTCTTCATTAATGGGTTAAGGAACCCTAAAAAACGTTTTTAAGATCTGTAATCTAAGAAGAGTAAAGCTCTGTTTTCATTAACGGGTTAAGAAACCCTAAAAAAACTTTTAAAGATCTGTGATCTAAGAAGAGCAAAGCTCTGTTTAATGGGTTGATTATGATCCTTACCAAAATTTTAGGCAGAGTTGTAACTCTAGAGGGGATTTCTTTGGGCAGAGATCTAAGCTCTAAAAAGAAGAATTAAATTCTCAGAAGAAGAAAGAAGAGAAGAAGATGAACAACAGTCATCTCAACGGTCAAATGCCCTACTTATAGGGACAGCAAGACAATTCAACTTCCAAGAAGATCCAACGGTAGAAAAGTTGCCGCCTTTGCACTCACGTGTAAGCCACGTGAGCGCAATGTTGGGGGGGGCATTTGTTTCCCCCAAACAATAAAAGAGCAAGGCTCTGCTCAAATTTTGAAAAAGGCAGCGCCTCACGTGCCTTGCACGAGGGCGCCAGCGCCAGGAGTTAAACACTCTGAGGCAGCGCCTCACGTGCCTTGCACGAGGACGCCAGCGCCCAAGAGTTAAAAACTCTGAGGCAGCGCCTTACGTGCCTTGCACGAGGGCGCCAGCGCCAGGAGTTAAAAACTCTGAGGCAGTGCCTCACGTGCCTTACACGAGGGCACCGTCTCCAGAACTAAAAGTTCTCTGCCATTAGATCAAAGATCCAACGGGGATGACAAATCATCGAAATACAGAATTAAATTCTGTTGAGGAAATATTTCCTAAAAATCTTTCTAAACGAGAAAGATTACTCTCTGTAAAACAGAGCACCGTTGGATTAAAAAATCCAATGGTGATTAAAATATCACCAAGTTACAGAATAAGCTCTGTATGGGAAAATATTTCCCAATCTTGTTAAAAACAAGAGAAATATCTTCTGTAAAACAGAAGTCCTTGGATCAAAGATCCAACGGTGGATAAAATCCCCAAATCAATTAAGGATCTCTCAATGAGAGATTTTTTTAACTAAATCAACAAATCAGCCTCTACTATATAAAGGACCCAAGACTTCAAGTCTTGCAGAGAGGAACCCCCCATAAACTTCAAGTTTAAAAAGAGAGCAAGAAAAAAGAAAGCTTGAAGAAAGAAGAGGGAAGAAGAACTTTCTTCGAGGTAAATACAAGTAATAGAGATCAGAGCATGTCATCTGCATATCCAAGGGTTTAACCCTCATAAAGAACATAGTTCTTTCCCTGGATCTGAGATCCATGAGACAAGTCTCCCACAAATGAGAATTTAATTCTCATGGGGATGAATTTGTTCTTAGGGATCAAAAATCCAGAAAAGAACAGAGAATTGAACTTCTCAGAACATAATACATGAAGAAAAATCAGAGCCAAGCGCCTCATGTGCCCCTCATATGGGTGTTGCTCAATAAAGAGTGCTTATCATTCAGTGGTTGGCGCTCAGCGCCCAGCGCCTCATGTGGGCGCTGCTTAATAAAGAGTGCTTAGCACTCAGTGGTTGGCGCCCAGCGCCAAGCACCTCACGTGCCCCTTACGTGGGCGCTGCTTAATAAAGAGTGCTTAGCACTCAGTGGTTGGCACCCAGCGCTAAGCGCCTCACGTGCCCCTCATGTGGGCGCTGCTTAATAAAGAGTGCTTAGCACTCAGTGGTTGGCGCCTAGCACCAAGCGCCTCACGTGCCCCTCACATGGGCGCTGCTTAATAAAGAGTACTTAGCACTCAGTGGTCGGCTCTCAATGCCAAGCGCCTCACGTGCTCCATACGTGGGCGCCTTAAAGAATGTTTAACACTCCATAGTTTTAAAAAAAAGAAAGCAAGATAAAGTGTGGGCATCAGAATCCATATGAATGCTCAGCATTGTAGGCATAGAAAGGGGACCAAGCCCAAGTAAGTGTTTAACACTTTATTCAAAAATGAAATGACTGGGCTGAGACCAAATTTGGCCAAACTCCTAATCAACCGAGCCCATGTGCTCTTTATTTTCCAGAGTGGTCTTAGTCCCAAAAATGACTACCGAGCTTCTGACGAATATTCATTGGTTCCAGGGTACATCTCCCCACACCTCTAATATATGTCGTTGTAATTTTTCAATGTCTTCAGAGAGGTGGCGGGTCCTGACAACCAACAATTCCTTGGACCGCAACGTCCTTAAATTAGCTATGGACCGCAACGTCCTTAAACTAAGACAATAGAGCCCAAATGCTCTTCTGTTGGGTCTGAATGATCCCAAAAATCCTGTTGAGTAGATCTTAGTCTAAAATTAGACTAACGTATCCTCAACAAACATTTAAATCGATCTTAATCCCAAATGAGATTAACAATCCTTAAATCAAACCAAACCCAAATCTATGAAAATACGGATTTGGACTAATCCATGCCCTACGGGCGACAACACAAATTAGTCTCTGTATACAATCCACGGGCAACCAAAAATAAAACAAACACACACGATACGAAGTGAACATCTAGAGTAGGAGAAAGTGCTTACCGCGATGCGGTAACGTAATTAACTGCAGGGGCTTGCGTCTGCAGGGAAGAGCGTCCCAAAATAAAAAAACCCTCACAACGAGACGGAATCTGACGAAGTTTGCTACAACGGCCGCATCCGTCCATACCTCTGATACACGGTGCCATAAATCAACTTGGTATCTTCGGAGAGGTGGACGGATAAATCCAAATAGCATCTTCCCCTAAATTCAGGCGAGACAAACTACGCGGTTCCGTCTCCTGTTTTCGGCGGTAAACAATAGTGGCGCAAACTTTTGTTAAAGAGGTCACTCCATGTGAAGGGATCTCGGCTCTTTCCTCATCGAATGAGGTGCAGGATATTCCTAACTGAATACCACGATAAAAAGCAAAAGAATCGACTATAGTGAAGTTATTACACCGACGCAAACTTTTGCTCAAGAGCTCACTCCCTGTGAAGGGATCTCGGCTCTTGCCTCGTCGAATGAGGTGCTGGATATTCATAACCGAATACCGCTGTGCAAAGCAAAAAGAAACGTCTGTAATTTCAGTTTTTAAAAAACTTGGTTCCAACAACATCATATATGTTTGTTTTCCTTGCATTAATCAAAATTAATGCGGTCCCATCAATTAAACCATATCACACCAGAAAAGAACGAAAATACAATATACGCATATGCCATTCGCATTCGCCACGGGGCCTCGTCATGCACCGTTAGATTACTTAACTAATGGCAGAGCGGGGGCTGGACTAGCTTGGGTGCAAAACATATACAACATCTACTAGTATATATATTAATATATATAATATTCGTCCCAGGCATGATATAATCAACATCACAGAAAATTGATAAGCATCACAGATAAAACGGATAATAGAGGAGCCCCGGGTTTCACATGATCCACAAGTGAAAACCCGACGTTCCCCTGGTCATGTGGATAGCATGTGCATTGAAAACCTGGACCCCTACGAGCGTGGCAAGTTACCTGCCAATCTCAGAAGTGAGGCAACCCTAATCAACAAGGTGAATAGGCCACCCAGCACTTCACGGAATCCGGTAACTTGAGCACCCCTCCGTGGGTCATCCTGTATCCCCTACGAGTGCGGCAAATATCCTACTAATTCTACAGTGAGGCCCCTTCCATCTCAACTCTATGAGATGTGGGCCCGTTACCCTCTAGAATCCGGCTATTCGAGCACTCCACCACGGGGTAATCCTAGTATAGAAAAGAAAAGTATATTTACAATGGCGATATCGACCTCAACTCGGTCGTGCCCCAATAAAAGAATATACAATCTGGCAGAGACGACTGTCCACATGCCGGACGCTTGCCTCGCAATAACAAATATACAAATGAATCTTAACTGTACTACTACCATTGCACCGTAAGCTACCCACCATGACAATCCAACCATAATATCATCACAATTATAGAATATCAACGTGAATGTCATGTTCGCAAACCCGTCTAATAGAACATATAGCAGTTAGATATGTTATACCGCTCTAATGACATTCACGGTCGCAGATAGTAATGTATGCACTGAAACTTATAAACGGTGTTAAAATGGCGACTACGAAATACTCCGTATTGCCCCAAAACCAAAGATAACATAATATGTAATCTGGGCAAAAACAAACAACACCTAAAAACTAATATTCAAGAATACAGAACACCACCAAAATTCCAAGACGCAAATGCACAGTATGACTGGCCAGGCCGGTAATTTTATCATTCTCGCCGGCCATTTTTATGAGTTTGGGCCTCGTTTGTAAAGGGGTTTCTAGATACAACATGAATAGCCTTCTGCAATTGTTTAAAATTTGTTTAGAAGACTAATAAAATTCGACAGAAACTGGAATATTGTCCGTATTGTTTCGGAGTTGTTTCGGTTTCGTTACTTTAAACATCATTTAAACAGATAGTTAGGGGTTTATGGGCTGGCTCTGATACCATGATGGGTTCTGCTGGTGCCCTGGCTATCTACCGTGGCTGGTGCAGAATAAAAACGACGTTTAAAAAACTTGGCGCTAAGGAAACCCGCTAGAAGATCGAACCATAAACCTATACTAGAAAAACTAGAAGAGATAGAATTGTTATACCGAATGATCCGTGTCCTTCGGTCTTCTACCATCTTCATAAGCTCCTTGAGGCGTCATGGATCGAGTTTGGCCTCCGTGATCAAGCTTGATCATCAGTCTCCCTCGATTGAAGATGATCCACCCGAGGATTTGTAGTTCGAGCTCCAACCTCAATACCGAGGTAACTAGGGTATCTAGTTTGCTAATCTAGATAGCCTAGATGATGTAGAATGTGATGATGGATTAATTTGTCTCCAAATACCCTAAGTTTCTCAACACATGAGACTTTTAGGGTTGAGGAAGAAGAAGGAAGTATGAGGAGATGAGAGTGTTGTGATTTGCATTGCATCAAGAATAATAATGCCTAAGTGTTGTGAATTATGAAGCATATCAATAATTCACAACCAATGAACCAAGCATGCCTCATGAGTCACCCCATGAGTCACCACATGAGTCACCAAGTATCCATGCTTTAATAAATGCAAAGAACACCTCACAACTCCACCTCATTAACCATTTAATCAAAATGGTTAAAACACAAATGAGGTGTCTTCTTCTAGAAGCATCCTTGTAATAAATTACAAGAATACCCCTCACCATATATACATACCTATATCCATATTCCGGAAAAATATGAATACATTCAGAGCGGAAAGCGGTCCCAGTGATGGAAGTGAGACGAAAATAATCCAATAATCTAATACTAGGATCCGGCTTAAACCAAAGCCCACTAGTATTATCCGTCTGAATCATGATCCGTGCACAAGTGCACGTATATGATCGAACCCTGCTGTAAAACCATACTGCCTTTACATCGTTTCGCCCGAAGCAGGGAAACCCTCTGTGTGGGACTCTAAAGACTCGTCAATATGCTGGCTGTGGGTTTAACTACAAGCACGTCAGTGGCACACGTCAGTGGCACTAGCTGTACGTAACGGCTACCCAAGTATTGAGCGAAAGGAAGGCCGACGAGCAAACTCATCCGTACCCCTTCTGAGCCTGTCAGTGACAATTTCCGTACAGTCCGGTTTGTTCGTCTAAGAGTATTGCATATCGAGTTTAGGGGTGGATAAAGTTAGACCCTAATAACGCGATATTTCGTGTCGGTATGAAGCCCATCACCAACTGAGAAACTACTGAGCCAAATCAGTAATTCTCGTCCATCTTGGCCAAGGATTTCTGGTGATGGCCACTTGTGCACCGCGCGACATCAACCCCCAATACCGGGAGAGACGAATCCCCGACGATCCGCTCACTGCCTCCATGTGGCTCGGGACTATACCCAATTAAAACCTGTTTGCACGACTCCTTTGAGTTGTGGTAGGGTAGTAATCAAAGCACAGTGGGAACTCACACGAGACAAATGACGATCTCAAGTCGACAGACTAACCTGTACATATGTCACCTGGGAACTGCTATCTGACAATATATATAATACCAACTAGCATGTTCCCGGCGAATCCGTCTAGTGTACTCATAACCCAATGAGCACCTGTATACTATCTCAGGTGACTAACTGACACCAATGGCTTGTGAGACCGGCTACCGCCCCTCATCAGGGTCTTGATAAGTATACACTAGTCTACTCCGGAGTATCGATGCCCAGTCTCGATACTCCCGCAACTAGGGACATTTAAGGATGTGCTTATAGACCACCCAGCTCCCATGTATATGATGGCCATCATAATGCTGGTAGTCAAGCAAGAATTCTATGGGCTTTATCAACATGTAATAGTGATCTGTAATACCATATAATGCATGTACATGATGATAAAGACAAACCAGATAGCATACTATCATTTTGAGTAAGACTGTTCTATCAGTATAGGTTCTCTCTCAATCATCATAATCACCTGCCTGCGATTACAATAATTGCCTTGAGGGCACTATAGCCAATAGGAGGTTCATAGGAAGATCATCTACACTTAGTGGAGTTTTCATACAACAACAGCTATCAGGCCGGTATTGGGATGGTACCATTCGTAGCACTCTACGGACGGAAATGTCGTTCCCCGCTGTGTTTGGACAACGTTGGAGATCATGAACTCCGTGGGCTAGAGATGGTCGTGGCAACTGTAGATGTGGTTTACACGATCGGGGAAAGGATGCGCATTGCCTAAGACCGACAGAAATATTGGGCAGATGCAAAATGATGACATCTGGAGTTTCAACCCGGAGAGCATGTATTCTTGAAGATCTCTCCAAACAGAGGAGTGATCCGTTTTGGCAAGAGGGGTAAATTAAATCCAAGGTACATAGGACCATTCGAAATACTCGAACGAGATGAAGAAGTGGCATACCGTTTTGCACTACCACCCTCATTGGAAGGAGTGCACAACGTGTTCCACATATCCCAACTACGACGATATGTGAGTGACCCCAGCCATATACTTGATCACTCAGAGCTCACGGTAAAGACTGATCTAACTTGCGAGCAGCAACCGGTTGAGATCCTTGACCGAAAGGTGAAGACATTGCGGAACAAGGAAGTGAACTTGGTCCGAGTGATGTGGAGAAAAGATTTACCAGGAGAATCAACTTGGGAAAGAGAAGAAGATATGCGAACACGATACCCTTACCTTTTTGAAAATTAATCTCTATGTAAATGTAAATTTAGAGGACAAAATTTTTATAAGGAGGGTAGAATATAACGACTCTAAAATCCCTGTACAGAATTATTTGTTTAAATGTATAGAAAATGGTATTTCAACCTGTATACGAGTTATAAGTCATTTTGTGTAATAAAAGTAAGAAGCAACTTATAACTCACTGGTAAAGCCTCTACATTGCCGTGACATAGCTTGTGTGTTCGATTCCCATCAGTCATAATTATTTTTCAGAATTTTCTTTTTAAATTTTTCGGAAGCCCAAGAGTTTCACGTGCAATTTATGGAGAAACGAAACGTTTCAGAAAAATCAAACAGGATAAATACGGAGTTAACACTGATTAAACCTGGTGGCACGAATCTCGAGGCGATTGGGCCAAACCCAATTGCCCAAAGTCCCTATCCACCCGCCACCGACGGTCCAAGGTGCTCCAAATCACTTCGTGCTTTGCACACTCGTCCCTTCAGCTCCCCTCAACTCCCCTGCATTGTGATTTTCCTGCAATCAAACAGAGACTTTTCAAATTCCTAATTAACACCATTAAATCCATTTTAACTCATTTTTATTTCACACCCTCTCTCATTTTTACCCTATAAATACCACCCCATGCCCTAGCTCTCCTCCATTCTAAAAATTTCCTTAAAATTGTCTAAGTTCAAGAAGGGTTGAGACTATCCAAGTGGAGTTAAGTAAGCCAAAGGGAGTAGCGATCAAATTCCGACGACCAGAGCATCTCCGACGAGTCCAAGACCCTCTCTCTTACTTAACCTCTTCCTAACACTACACAACGAGTAAGTTCCTCTTCTCTCTATTTTTTTTATCTCAAATCGTTTTCTAAAAACACATCGATAAAGTAGAGTTAACTCCGATATATGTTATTTTAACATTTGCACTCCTCTCATTAAGCAAAATAGGTCAAACTAACTTTCTCACACCACCCGTAACCTTATTTACAATCATTTAGATTTTAGTTTAATAAAGTTTTCATGAGAAACAATCATATAGCAAACTTTTTCAATAAAATACCATGAACTTTAATATAACCGTAATTTCAATAACTAAAGTATATACCTTTAGATCATTCACAGGGTAACGACCTATCCCACACGCACACTATGGTTTCATAGCACGAGATTTTAAACATAGGGTTTATATAAAGAATCGGTTTTATATTAAAATGCCACATTTATTTCAAAACGGGTTTCTTTCAAATCGATATTTTAAATTCTTGGCAAATACGCCTCTACAACCCTCGTTAGGGATGGTGCAGATTATCGCATATCCTTAGGACAGTAGAGCGAGATACAGAACTCCTCATGGAGTATTAGGTCTCGAAAGGAAATAAAAATACGGGTTTTAAGAAATACGACTTTTCTAACAAAACAAAACATTGTAAAATTATATAAAACTATGAATCCGTATTTTCCATAAAAACAAATTATGAAACTATATTTTTTAAATGAAAGATTAGAATTTTTAATAAAATACCAACAAGTTTCCAAAAGTAGCAGTTTTCATAAAAATACCATAAACTTTCAAAAAACTAGATTTTATCACTAAAACACCACAACAATTAAAATACATATTCATGAAAACCCTAAATATTACAAATCACCCTCGAGATTTCATTTGTAAACTATATTAAAGTATTTTCATAAAAACCCCTCGAGATATGCAAACAATATTTTAAGGACTCTAGATTAATATAGGTTTAAGCGGTATCATTTCTCTTGAGTCCCGGAGAGCTGGAGAAAGTGAGTGCTTGGCTATTCAGGTTAGACAACTTAATGGAGTCATCAATGACAATTTTCTTTGAAAAAACACAAATCCCGCCATCCATATGCAACAGTTGCCGATTTCTCCCGAACATAAGATTTTTAACAAGTTAAAACAATTCATATGAAAAAGACCCGAACTCGAATCTGAACTCGAATCTAAACTCGAATCTAAACTTGAACTCGAACTAAAACTCGAACACAAACTCGAATTCTAACCCAACTCGAATCTAAACATTGAACATGAACTCGAACTCAATATACTCGAACTAACTTGACTCGAACCAAGATTGCAATTGACACGACTCACATTTTACTCGACTCAATCGACTTCATTTTACGCCTTTTGCAATTTATGGTTTCGATCAAGACATGTTATAACCAATCCATCAATTTAATTAAGTATATTATACACTTATAAACTAGTTATACTCAGAGTGCTTCGGATAGTTTCTTGTGGGAATCCAACGAAGCTTCAGGAATCCCGTATTAACCTCTTTTTTATTTTACTCGAATATCAGTCGGGTTGACTCATCCACAGCCTAGAGCCCCGATGGTAACGTATGAAACATGCCCGTGTTTCTTTGCTTCTGGGGCCCCACCCTTGAGCTTGTGAATACTTTTACGGCTGCGTTGACATTCACACTTGGAACTTAACGTTAATATAGTGACCAAATAGAGACCTATAGTACATATTTAACCATGAACGCTAATCATATATATGTTCTATACTTGTCATTCTTTTACTTTTATTTTATCCTTGGAATTTACCGAGTGCTAGTTTGCTGACGGGCATTCCACCCACTTTTCTTCTCTTGGAATGTTCGTCAGATATGGTCGAGACAGAAGAAGTGGAGACTACAGATAAGGACTATAACCGGATCGCTACTCAGGACTAGCTCAACTTCACTTTTTATTCAGCTTATGTATGCCACATGTTTAGGCATTTTCCTTTATTGTATTTACTTTCCAGTTGAAACTCATGTACTTGTAAATATTTGAAGTTGAATGTAAATAAAGATATTTATTGAAAATTTTACAGTCTCCATTTATTCTTGCATTGTGTATTATTATTTCAATACGCTTAGTATATTTATTTAGGGAATGACCTTCTCTAAATAAATATGTCGCGGGCTTGCCACGTCACTGTTTCCGCCTACTGGGAAGAGGGGCATGACACTTATCTCAGCAATAGGTGGCTCATCTACCGCCCTAGCCAGAGGATCATGAGGTGGGCACCAAAATGGAAATCGGTGAAGGAGAAGTAGAAGAAGTTACTCCATAGGAGGAGCTACTACACTGCCGACCAAGGCGTGTCAGCATAGAAGAGCTCTTGGTTGATGATAACTCGCCACCCCTCGACTGATGTCGCTGGTGTCGAAGGTGGAGTTTCTGCGGCCCCCCTTCTTAAAGCTGAGCAAGAAACTGCCGATCAAGGCTTTGGTGCTCCCCCACCCGTGAGTTTGTCGACTCCTGTTGGCCACAACGCAGAGCAACGGGTATATAAATTCTTACCCCATTGCCATTTCTGTTGGATATAGGTGCCCTGACGGCAATTATTACAATTGCATATGGACCTATATGGATAGAACCGTCTTTCTCGAGATGATAGTATGCTATCTGGTTTGTCTTTATCATTCATGTGTATATGTTTTCCGTACTATTATGTATCGCTAATACATTATGCTAAAGCCCATAGGATCTTTGCTGAATTACTAGAATTATGATGCGGATCATAATAGTAGGGCCTAGATAGTCCATAAGCACATCCTTAAATGTTCCTAGTCATAGGAGTATCGAGAATGGGCATTGGTATTCCAGATTAGACTAGTATATATGTTTCCTGACCTGGTTGGAGGGCGATAGCCATTCCCACAGCTATTGGTGTTTGACACTGAGGATTGTATACTGGTGCTCATTGGAGAATGAGTTTCACCGAACGGACTCACCGAGAACTCCTAGATGGTTTTGTACATATTGTTAGACAGCAGTTCATTGGTGAAATGAGTACATGGTAGTCTTTTGACCAGAGATCGCTATAGTGTCTTGTGTGTGTTCCCACTTTACTTTGATCACTACCCTACCACGGCTCTAAAGAGGCGTTCAAACAGGTTTTAGTTGGATATAGTCCCAAAAAACATGGAGGCAGTGAGCGGTCGAAGGGATTCATCTCTCTCGGTATTAGGAGTTAATGCCACACTGTGCTTGAATGTTATAACCATAAGTCCTTGGACAAGGCGGTTGAGATGAACTGATAAGTGTTATCAGTTGTATCTCAGGTGTTTATTAGTTTGACATCGGCACGACTTGTCGGGTTATTTAGGGTCTGACAGTTTCCACCCCCTAAACCCGGTATGCAACACTCTTTGACGAAGAGACTGGACTGTACGATGATTGCATTGATAGACTCTAATTGCCTACGGATGAGCTTGCTTGTCGACCTTTCTTTTGATTAATACCTGGGTAGCCGTTACGTAAAGCTAGTACCGCTGACGTGCTTGTAGGTTAACCCTTGAGGGGATTGATTTGAAAGTATTTCAGATCAATCGGATATAATCCTAACCTACTACCGGCGTATTGATTGAGATTTTAGAGTCCCACACAGAGGATTTTTCCGCTCAGGCGAAACGATGTAGTGCGTGTATGACATTACGTGCTAGAGTTCGATTAAATACGTGTATTTGATACACATACATTTAATCGAACGTTTGCTAATACTAGCCGGTTTATGATAAAGCCGGATTATTAAATCAAGTGTTGATTTACACACACATACACACATATGTATATGTATATATTCTATTTTTATGTTCACTTTCTATTTCTCTCTTTTGCTATTCATATTTGATACGAATACGTGTATATGTATACGATACATATACTAGTTTGTATTATGTATTTGATACAATAATACTTCTAGAAGAAGACACCTTATTTCATTTTTCTTTTCCTTTAAAAGAAAATGGAAATGAGTCATTAGACAAGTATGGACATGAAGGAATGGTGTAGAATTTTTTATTGGAAAATGTTTTTACTTTTCTAGCATGGTTGCTAGAATTAACACTCATTCTCTCATGCCCGTTCTCTCTCATCCTTGTTTATTCTTGAGAGCAAGAAAAGAAAAGAAAAAGAAAATGAGAGTGATAATGCTACATTTCTTCCTCTCAATTTTCGGCAAATTTTGAGAGCAAAGTTTCTTCATAAAGATTATTCTTTTGGTGAAGATGAAGCTTGAGTTGGGGTTTTTCTCTATGTAGTTCATCTTCGGCCAGGAGGTCCGCTTGCAAGCTCGTTTCTACGGTGACAGAGTCTATTTCGGGTCTTCTACGATTGGGTGGACATGCTACAAAAGTTGTAGCTTCTAAACTTATAGTTTAGTTTACTAGATTTTGACAACTAGATGTATTTGAATGATTTTGGGATTGATTTTCGATGCTATGCTCTTTGAATTTTTTGTTCATCATTCCGCCGCGGTCCGCAAGTGTTATGACCCTAGCACCAAATTCCAACAATTTCTTTATCTTTGAATTTGATGCCGTATTAACAGTCTATCCCTTTTGCCCATGCTCAAGACGGAGGCTACCGCTCCTTCTCTTCACTCATCTCCGCTGGCTATCATTAACATACTCAACGATCAGGTATCGCCTCCCTTCGACTGTCAGGTAAAATGTGATATTTTTCATGCCATTTCTTTTATATTTTACCCTCCCTGAGACTCATGTCTTTTATGTTTTTAGGAAACTGATGTTCAAGCAACAACCACATCGAATCTAGTCGTTCCCCAGCTAGCTCCTACCCCCTTGGCCGAAGTTGCTTCTTCTTCGGCCCTTGGTGAGGCTTCTAGTTCTGGCGTCGCTCCTACTATATCGGCATCGGAGGAAATAAGCACTAGCTTATGAGAGGTCCTAGACACTCTAGCCGAGCCGATCAGGGATTTATCTAGTTCCTTCTTAGAGGAGGTACTAAACAGGGTTCTCTGCCTGACGCCATCCGACTACTCTCGAATGCATTCGGTGAAGTAAAAGAACTGGTGGAGTAGCTCATAGGGGAACAAGCTTTCTATGATCACAACATCATCGTCATGGTACATCACCAGAATCTGCTCAACGAGTATGAGCAATTATCGGCCGACTTAGGGGACTTGTCCTCCATTCTCCGAGATGATCGGGATCATGCCGCCACCGAGGTTGAGGGTCTTCGTGTCCAACTTGAGGCGGCCGAGTAGAGGCTTATTGAGGCAGAATATCGACTTCGGAACAAACCCCATATAAGGGAGGATATGTGAGCCCGCCACGATGCTCTGGCCCAGGATCACTCCCGGCGAAAACAATCTCTCCGCTCATTTCGTCGACATCTTGAAATTTCCGACACAGAGATGTTGACACTGGTGGCCGAAGTGATGGTCAATATTAGCTTATAAATGCGCTGCTTAAACTCTTATATTGACTGGGTTGGGCCGACCGAGATATATTGTGGTCGGCCATCCTGTTTCGGATTGATCTGTTCTTTGTAATTTTGTAATTGGCCGAATTGAAATAGAACTTTCATTTTGATAGTATATCTGATATAAATATTTTGTAGAAATCTTTTACCAATCTTTTAAGAAGAATCTGTGTAATCATTATTCTAGGATTTGGAAAGATTTTTCTTTAAGACGAATCGTTTTCTCCACAACTTTTGGCAGCTTTCGGAAGCCGAACAGTTTTTATTTGAATCTGAATCGATTTGCGCAAAATCATATAAATAAAGGGTTCATCTTCTTCGAATTTTCTCACAACCAATCTCTTATTCTTCTTATCTTCTTAATTTCTCTATATCGAAGCGCCATGCCTCTCCTCCGGCCATGATGAACTCTCAACATTGCCGCCTCGAGGATCCTCAATATTATGTCCCGGCACTGATCTCTTTGACTGTGGCCGGGTGTTACGCAACTTCGCCCTCTTCACGGCACCCCTTCATCCAATTTCAAACAAGGATGTCGTATTCAATAGGATATAGACAAGCTGCCTCTGGACTTGGTGCACCGTGGCTCCGGCGATGTTTCTCTGGACCAATACTACATGTTTCTTTACCACCTTCGCGAACAAGTCGACACCCCTTTTCTTATCGGCTTGTTGGGGCTTCACTTTCTATTTCGCTCGGTCATAGTCCTTATACTATCCCTACCCTAGGAGATGAAGCTCGACCACCTCTAGGAGACCCAACATACTTTGGACGCCTTTCAAGAACTTGGGCTCCTGTCCAAGTCCGTATCCAGAGAGGTAGGTAGCACCTTAGTGCCGATGCCTACCCATTGGTGTGTCCTTTTTCAACTGGAGAAGGACTTAAAAACGCATAAAGAGCTTGTTAATAGCTTCACAAGCTGAAGAAAGTGAGGGGCGGCCTCACCATCTTACGCCGTATGGTCTAGAGGGAACTCGCTAAGTAGAATTACCGGGTTGCCAATATCGAGGTGGCTTTAAGGCACCATCAGGCATAGTGCGACACTGTGCAGCATCTCCTTGATCAAGCACTCATTCCTCGTGAGGCTGACGCTCAGCGCATCACCCGTTTGGAAAGGATGAAGCCAGTTACCGAGCATGTGGTGGCCTTTCACACCCGCCATGTTAATGAGGCTATGACTGAGTGCAGGAAATTGTCCGAGCACTTTCTCTCCCCTGAGGGTCCGTAGGTTATCTTTTTGTTTTTATTTTGTTTTACTTTTATTGGTTGAGCCGATCAATCTCTTTCGTGATAGGCCCTCCTTTCCTGGTTGAGCTGACCAGTTTTTATGATCGGTCTTCTTTTTGACTTTCATTAATGATAACATTAATTAGGCCTTTCCTTGAATTCCATATTTCCAAGCATAGTAAATCCTCCTCCTCTGTTAGCGTGTGTGTTGTCGATTCTGGAGTATGGCGCTTTGACCGTCGCATTTAATACTTATTTTGACTAGAATGCCTATAAAAAGGATCATCTGCTACCAGTAAGGTTTCACCATCGACTCTATGGCTAGTTCCTCCTCAAACCTCGGTGGTCTTAGCCGCAGATTTCTTGACACTATTGCTGATAACGTTCCTCTGAAGTTTGTGAAGGAGGAACTCCCGCACTCGGATCATCATACTTATGCTTTCATCCTTCACTGTATCTCCGTTATGAAGGAGAAGCCTTTAAGGGGTGGTGACTTAGCCCTTCGTTGGATAATGATGCGCTCTGTATTGGCCTTGATGCCGGCTTCTCCTGACGAGTTGTTACTTTCCTACTACGAAGGCACCTCTCGCCATCTTCGGTTCTTTCACTCGCTGGGAGCGATTGAAGACCATACCTTATTATTTACATCATAGAAATACATTTTAATACCATCCATTCTTTATAATATTGCCTATAAAATTGGTGCTTTTAATCCGAATTTGCTACATAAGTGCAGGAAACATGTTTGGAACGAGTGACGAACTTTAGAGGTAAAATCGGACCGATCCAGTTAAAGTCAAAGTCAACTTAGTCAACCCAACAAATTTCAGTGTCAGCAAAAACGAGATACTATGTGCTCAAAGACTATCTAAAATAGCGACAACGCAACAAAAAAAAGTTTGGAAGCCCAAACCTATCTCTAGACCGTGGAACTGCCGCCAAACCCATCAAATGACCGCGGATCCGCTGCCCTTTTAGCACCGCACAACTTAGGGTTTCGGGGGAAGTTTTGTCTTTTCGTGTACAGCGACTTCGATGCAAGAGTTTCTGATTTCAAGATCTATAAATAGCAGCGAGAGCACTCAACAGAGAGGCATTTAGGGCTTCATGTTCCAGGGGTTTTGTTTAGCTTCTTTTCATCAGCCATTAAGAAATTGTAATGAAACTCGAGTTTGATCAATAAAGGTAGGGTTTTATCTAATTCTTGTCTTTTTTAATTTCTACATTTTATTTCCTTGTATTTTTCTTATATATTTCTTGTTACTTTTATTAATTAGGGTGTTGATATTTTTGATGGTGTTCTTTTTCTCTAAAATTTCTCTCTCTCAATGATTTTTGAAACCATGGTACTCAAAGAATCTCCTCGCTATTGTGAGTGATCTAATAGCTAGTTTTTTCGATTAAAATAAAACTCTTTTCTCCTCCCTTCTTTCCAATTTAATTATTTGTCTGCGATGATACTCAAAGGTTTTCCCTCGCTATAGTGAAAACCCTAGTAGTTAGCATATATTGATCATTCTTCAATCTTTCTTTTTTATCCTCTTATTGTAATAATGAGTGAGTAAATTCTCGCTTGTTAGGGTTGTAGGAAAGGAGAGTATAAGAGATGGTAAGTCCCTTATATTCTTTTTATATTTGGATTATTATAAACTCCAATTTAGTAAGTATTAACCCTCCTATTGGGTGCACTATCAATTTATGATAATTGCGACCCCAATTTAAGAGTGAGTTAATACTTGTTTTATTGGAGGCTTGAGTTTAATAGGGATCAATGGAAGGACATGGGTCAATAGGGAGAATCCCCAGTACCCCTCTAAATACCCTAATCTACATTCATTCCTATTCCTTTAGCAATAAATAATTACAAGATAAAAAAAGATTTATTATTTTAATCATCATCGCTTAACTACCTAATCCTAAAACCCTAATAAGCCTTTTTCTCATTGTTATCTCACGTTTAGAATAAAAGAAAACAAATCCACCTTTTCTGAATTAACTCTCCTAAAACACTAAAAATAAAGTTACAGTCTCCTTGTGGACGACCCGTACTTACCGCGGCTAGCTATTGCGATACCGCGTTGATTGCGGTATTTAAAACGATAAAAAACATATTATTTCACACCAATCAAATGGCGCCATTGCCGGGGAAACGGTAATTTTATTCTTCTTATTATTCGGATTGTTCTAACATAAAAATATAAAAATATAAGAAAAATGTTAAACCTTATCTTGATACGATATATGATGTTTTTTCGAGTTGTGCAGGAAATCTGAAGCTATTGCGATACAATTGTTTCTTCTCTCCTGGTTCAAGTAATTGAATTCACCATAGACTCAACCTTCAGTGCCAGAGAGTTTGGCCCAAAAGAGACGGCGGAACCGCGGCCAAAGAGTGCAGTGTAGCAGCGGAACCGCGGTGCTTTGGTTTTATCTCCTCTCCAAATTTTTCTGGTAACTTTCTTTCTTCCTTTCACTTCCTCTGAAACTCCAATAAACTGTTTCTACTTGCAGGATTTTTTGCAAACAACGTCGAAAATAAAAAAATACCATTTTGTGTGTTTTAGATTTTTGTGTGCTTTTGCTTTGCATGATTTAATATGATATTAAGGAGCAAGAAACCCAAATTCAGATTAGGTGGGGAGTTCATTACCCTTCCTAAGCTCTAAAAATCACAAACGAGCATACGCATCACCTTAAATTAATAAAAAATATCTAGACCAAGTGTAACAATCTTATACTTTCTGTACAAATTTTTCAAAAAATACAGAAAGGGGTAATTGAGCCTGAGCACAAGTTATAAATTTATTTTGCTTTTGAACAGCAAGAAGGAGCTTGTAGCTCACTGGTAAGACCTTGCACTGCTGAACCAAAGCACCAGAGTTCAAATCCTATCAGCCACATTATCTTTTTATTTTAATTTCTTTTAATCTTTTAGAAGCCTAAGAGTCTACACGTACACTACACGTAATAGGGTAAGTTACAGAATAAACAAACGTGTCAACGAGGCTAGACCAAGTGTCAGGGACACGTGGCACAAAGATGAGCCCCAACTCGCCCGATTCGGGCCGGCGAACTCGCTAATTCGGCTGGCACCGCCGGTCCAACTCGGTCCAAACCCCATTTTTCTTTAACTCTGGCGACTCTTGGACTCCCCCCATAACCCTTGTATTATTTGTTTTTACTACACATTTACAGAGCTCAATAAAACTCACATTTAATCCATTTTAATACAAATTTTTAATACACCCTTTCACTATCCTAAAAACCTAATTTTTCTTATAAATACCACCCTTCAAATCACCCCCCTCACTCACAAATCCCTGCCCAAACTCTTAAGAAAATTCCGACAGTTTAAGCGAGACCAGTCTCTTGAGCCTCAGGGAGCCGGAGATATGGGTGCTTGCCTATTTAATGTAGACAACTTAACAAACAGTGTTATCAACACGGTAATTATCTTTGAAAAAAACACAAATCTTGCCGTTCATGTGCAACAGTTACCGATAGCACCAAAACATAAATCATGATTCAATTTCTTTTCTAATTGTCTGACTCAGACTGAGTCTCAATATAATCAATCTGACTTAAATATGATTCAAGTATAAAACTGCAATACAACAATTCAATATGAATTCATCCATTCAAATCTACTCAATCTATATTGACTGAACCGAAGCATGGATATATTCCATCTACATGTTCATCCATTATATCTGCTTTATTACTGATATCATGGTTTCGGCAAGTCATCCATCTATACAATTTACAATATAAGACAATACAACACAATACATTCCGTACAATCAATACAATCAATACTATAAACACTACGGGGTTATAAAGGGGTAGACTGGTACAGAATATGTTAAATGTGGCACGAGGTGGTCACTTAATACGTAATTACATCCATGCCGTTGTTCCGTGGTATTATCGACGGAGCCTTATACTACGGGTTACCAAAGTCCACGGTGTAAGTTGGACTCCTCTCGTATACACTGGCATCTTCTGTACTAAGCTACAAAAAACCGCGCTAACATTATAATCAAACATTATAAAACTACTATCTCTCTGTCTTTTCTACTTCTCCCTTATCTTTGGGACTTACCGAGCGATTGTTCGCTGACGACATTCCTGTTCCTCTTCTTCTTTGGAATGTTATCAGGAGGACCCGACACTGAGGAGTACGAGACCGGTTAGGAGCATTTGGAGCAGGCCCGTGAGCAGTAAACCGAAGACCCAGAGCTGTAGCCACTTGTACTATTCCCATTTACATTTATGTTATACCACTGTTTAAGCATTGCTTTCATTCCATGTATTTACTGTTCCCATGTATTGTAAAAATAATGTTAATAAATAAAGTTGTTATTCATTTTTATCTTGTCTCTTATGCACATTACATTTTATATTGCTTAGATACGCTCAACGTGTTTACTTCTGAGTAAATACGTAGCAGCCTCGTCACGTCCTCTGCCCGTATACTGGGAAGCGGGGCGTGACACCAAGTCTCTAAAGGACAATCGCGCTCAATTAGGACAGAGAGGGTTATGGGCAATCTGTTATTTATCTGCATCTCTCTTGTAGTTACTAAGGCAAGTGTGTTTAAGGCAAGTGGTTTATTTAATTAGGCCCGTTATTTTGGTGATTCATATAGCGGACACCTCTCACTTATTTGTCACTTACCTGGCTGCAAGAAAGATAAGGATGTGATAGAGGATTTATCCTACGTCTTGTGCTTTGTAAGTCTATGAGCGGTCTAGTGATTTGACCTAAGTGACCTTAGGTCTAGGGACTGTTTGTGCATTTTTGGTGATTGGTTGAGTCAAGTCTTGCGTCTGTCATTTTGCCAAAACAAAGCATTCTTAAAATCTTTCTCCCCACTTTCTCAACCACGTCCACGTGCACTAAACTCACTTAGTGCATGTTCGGTTGGACACGGTATTCTATCTCTCGTTTAGTCCGCATTTTCGCTATCGACTCCAAGGTCGATACTTCTTCACCGTCTCTTCCTCCTTCACTTACCACGTCTCCCGAGATGGACGGACCTCCACTGGGTTTTAACGTAAATAACCTCACGATGCTACCACCTCCTGGTGCGCAAATTCTACCTCCCACACAAATGCCACCACGCATCGCTCTCCAAGACCGATGCTACCCTATACGCAGACCTCTTCCTACGTGTCTGTCTCTTCCACCAGCCAATAGGGATACTTTTGAAATTAAACCCTATTTCATCAACTTTTTGCCCAAATTTCATGGACATGAATCTGAGGATGCCTACGTTTTTATCACTATATTTCAAAACGTATGTGCAATGATGAATGCCACCCAACTGTCTGGGGATGCTACGAGATTACGTATTCTCCCATTTACCTTGTGCGGTCTCGCAGAGAAGTGGCTTTATAGCACCTCCTCACATTCCATCACCAGTTGGGATGAATTTGTTATGGCATTCCTTAAAAAATTCTATCCTAATCATAAGACTACCCGCATTAGCAGCGAGATCAACCAGTTTGCTCAACTTCCCATCGAACCCTTTTGGAAATACTTTGAAAGGTTCAAAGATCTCTTTGTCCAATACCCTCATCACGGATTCGAAAAATGGTAACTTTACCAAATTATGTATGAGGACGTTAATCCAGTGACAAAATAAATGCTAGAAACCATTTGTCAATATCATTTCATGTCGAAATCCGACGAGGAGGCGTGGCAGTTTCTTGAAGATCTCGTCGAGCAAACACTACAGTGGGAGAGCACAAGATCGATGGTATCATCTTCAACTTCATTTATGGTAGGTGTCCATCAGCTTGACGCTTCCATCGCAATGAAAGCCGAAATGGCTGCGATGCAAAAGAAACTCGAACTTATTGAGAGAAAATTCTTTTCAGCCTCGCTAAACCAAGTTTCTCTCCCCAAAACCATGTGTAGTTGTTATTTTGACCCATCACATTTGACTGAAGAATGTCCTTTGAATCCTCCATCTTATAGTCAAGAACAAACTAATGCCGCTTTTCAGCAATGACATAAAAACGATCCCTATTCTTCCACATATAATCTGGGATGGAGAAATCATCCTAATTTTGCTTGGAACCAAAACCAAACTCAAAACTAAAATCAAAATCAGTTCCAAAATTAAAACAACTATCAAAAGCTTCCTCTACAGCAACAAGAACCACCACAACAACAAATTCAGCAGCCCTTTCTACCGCAACAATTCCAAAATTCGTCCAACAACTTTGCTCCTTATAATAACTCTTTCCAACCACAAAACAACATTCCTCCTGCCGGCACTGACAAAGTTTCTGCACTCGAGAGAAGCTTAGAACCTTTCATTAAACAATCCGCTCAAACATCGGCTAGTCTAACTTTTTCTATCCAATTGTTAGTACAACACACTGCGTCCCATGGTGGAAGTATCAAATCAATCGAAGCACAAATTGCGCAATTGAACGCAATAATGAGTGAAAGAGAGAAAGGGAAACTTCCATCTCAATCTTTATCAAATCTTGGCCACTCACAAAATGCTAACGTTATTCTTAACCAGCAAAATCATAATGTCAGTGCCGTAACCGCATTGAGATCGAGAAGAATGCTAAATAACTATGTTGGAAACCAAGATGATGACAACGATGACACCCCAGCTACTACTTCTTCTTATTCCTCTTCTTCTTCTAATCAATCATCTTCTTCCAAGCCCATTCTCAGTTCTCCACTGGGCTCGAACTCTTCGTCTACTTCCTTGAATGGATTCCCCTCTCATGCTACCCCAACTCTAGTTTTGTGGTCCATTCCATCTCTACAAACTTCTCCCCAATTGTTGGACCAACCCTATTTAATAAAGCTCCTTTTTAAAACCTGTTGAGACCCAACAAGCCAAGTCCACAAATGGAGAAAATTGTGGAAATATTTAAGAAAGTTAACATTAATATTTCTCTCTTAGATGCTATCCAACAAGTCCCGTTCTATGAAAAAATTCTTAAGGACTTATGCACTAAGAAAAGGAAGACTCAAGTACCTAAAAAAGTTTTCTTAGCGAGTAATATGAGTGATGCTCTTACCCAAAATTTGCCTAAGAAACGTAAGCATCCCAGTTGTCCTACAATTTCTATAATTATTAGGGGTAAAAACATCAATCACGCTCTTCTCAATCTTGGTGCTAGTGTTAACTTGCTCATATATTCTGTGTATGAGCAATTAGGTATAGAAGAGTTGAAACCTACACATTGTACTCTCCAAATTTCTAATCAATCTATCACCCACCCTAGGGGTGAGCTAGAGAACATGTTGATTAAGTTGGGGAATTTATATTCCCTGTGGATTTCATAATTTTAGATACACAGCCTGTGGCGAATCCACGGAACCAAATTCCGGTGATTCTTTGTCGACCATTTCCCCCAACCTTAAATGCAGTGATCAATTATCGAAATGGTTCCATGAACGTATCCTTTGGAAACATGACAATTGAACTTAACATTTTCAGGTTGGGAAGTCAACTCTCCGAACTTTTTGCTCATATGATCGATATTTATTCCGTCCATGAGATAGCGCCTAACAGTTGTGAATTCGAGGAGTTTTTGTTCAACGACAATGATCTTGACGCCACTAGTGTGTTATTATTTGATCCCGCCACTTCTTAAACGAATAGAGAATACGAAGGGTTCACCTTCCTTGATCATCTTGATTTATGGGACCCTTCTGTCAATGAGCCACCCCGCGAGTTTGAATCTTTTGACTTTTCAGATGAGTTAGTTGAGCTGTCTGAGTTAGTCTCTTACGCTAGTTATGAACCCCTCATAGAGTCCGTCGAGTTGGAGCATCGGTCCCTTACCCTACCTTCTATCGTCTCTCCGCTGACACTTGAACTCAAGCTGTTGCCGTCTCATCTTAAATATGCATACATGGGGAGAATGAGACTTTGTCCGTCATCATTTCAGCTTCTCTAGCCTTAGAGCAAGAGAAATCCCTTCTGTCTGTCTTGAAATCAAATCGGCAAGTTTTCGGTTGGACAATAGCGGACATCAAAGGGATTAGTCCCTTAATTGTTGAACATCATATACATATGATGAATGATGCCAAACCAGCCTGAGATCCACAAAGACAGTTGAGTCCCGTCATGAAAGAGGCGGTGAAGAAGGAAATCGTCAAATGCTTAGATAGTGATATCATTTACCCAATATCTGATAGCCAGTGGGTGCGTCTTATTCACGTTGTCTCTAAGAAGTTTGGCATCATGGTCATAACTAATGAAGCAAATGAGTTGATTCCGACTCGCACCCAAACCGGATGGTGGATATGATTGATTATAGAAAACTCAATGCTGCGATAAGGAAAGATCACTTCTGTCTACCTTTCATTGACCAGATGTTAGAACGCTTAGCTGGGCATGTGTACTAATATTTCTTGGACGGTTACTCAGGCTACAACCAGGATCCCATCGTCGATAAGGATCAAGATAAGACAGTTTTTACTTGTCCTTTCGGCATTTTCGCTTATAGACGCATGCCCTTTAGGTTATGCAATCCTCCCACTACATTTCAGCGGTGTATGATGGGGGATATTCTCTGACATGGTCGAGAATTTTCTGGAGATATTCATGGACAATTTCTACATCTTTGGAGACTCCTTCGAGGAATGCTTACGTCATCTTGACGTTGTTCTTCCCTGCTGTAAGAACAAGAATCTAACTTTAAATTGGGAGAAATGTCATTTCATGGTTCAAGAAGGTATTGTCTTAGGGCATATCATCTCATGAAATGACATTGAGGTCGACAAAACTAAAATAGATATCATTTTCAACCTTCCTCCTCCTAAATGTGTCAAAAATATACGAGCCCTTTTTGGCCATGCAGGTTTTTATAGATGGTTCATTAAGGATTTTAGTAAGATTGGTAGACCCTTGACTCTTCTTTTGGCCAATGAGACAACTTTTTACTTCGACTCGGATTTCTTGGCTGCTTTTGAATCGCTTAAACATTCCCTCACTACCGCCCCCATTTATCATCTCCCGACTGGAATCATCCTTTTGAACTTATGTGTGATGCATACGACTTTGTTATCGGTGCAGTCTTAGGACATCACATCGATAAGATGCCACATGTAATTTATTATGCGAGTAGGACCTTGAATGATACCCAAATGAACTATACAATCACCAAGAAGGAACTCTTGGCAGTTTTCTTTGAATAAGAAAAATTCAGGACCTACCTAATTGGCTCACCAGTCGTAATCTACACCGATCATTCTGCCTTAAGGTATTTTTTCGCAAATAAGGATGTTAAACCAGGCTAATACTGTAAGACCCGGTTCTTTTTATACGCCTAAAATCCGTATTTCTTTTTTTAAACCAAATTTTGTTACTTAATTATTTTAATAAAACCCACTCCCTATATTTAGCCCCATTTAATTTCCTATTACTCCTAGCTCAGCCCATCACCTTTTATTATTTATTCCCAAAATTTTCCCCCAGCAGCCCACCAAGCCCGGCCTCACCCTCTTATCCTCACAATTCTTTTAATTTCCAAAATCAAATCCTAAAACCTATCCAATTTCCCTCAGCCATTTGTTTTCCCTCAGCCCATTGGTTTTAAATAAAAATCCTTAAATTTATCCACCCAAGCCCAGCATCTCACACTAATAATCATTTTATTTTTACTTAAGCCCCACCCCAGCATTCATTTAACCCAGCCCACTGATCCACTCAGCCCACCCCTCTCTTCTCTTCAATTTCCTTCATATTTTTCTAATTATTTTTCCCGGCCCGGCCCACTCCTTCTCCTCTCACTCACGTCTCAACCCGAACCGCTCCTCGACCCGACCCGCCTTCCCTTCTTCTCCAACGGCTCTCCCCTTCTTTTGCCCACGCCATTGATTCCTCGACCCGCTTCCTCCGCCCACGCCCACGTCGCAGCGCGCGTTTCCCCACGACTCGTTCCCCAACGCTCGCACTTCCAACCCCTCTCGACACCCTCGGGCTCGCCATCGCTCTCCTCTCGTTCTTTCATCCTCAACTCGAGACTCTTCCACCACCTACAACTCTCCTACAACCATTTTCCCGCCGTCGACGACGACTAGGACCCCCTAGTTCCTCTCCCTCGCATCTCCCTCCTCTTCAGACCCTACTCCACTCCACCTCATTCAACTACCTCGTCACCCTTCATCGAGACCTCCTCACTGCACCCACCCTAGCTCCCCACTGCCCCTCGCCGTCGACGATCCATCGCCGACGAGTCTCTACTAGCCTTGCCGACGAGCTCCCCACTGCCCGAGCATCACCCCCTCACCATCACCTGAGCTCGAGACGGCCCCTACACACCCAGCTCGAACTCCCGCACCCACGACGCCGGCAAGCTCTCCGCTGCACCATCGTCGACCACTTCTCTCCTCTCATCTTCTCACCGCCGGCGCCTCCTCCTGCTCACGATCCCCCGATCTGCAACATCTCTCTCTTCCTCTTCCTCTCTCTCTCCTTCTCACCTTCCTCTGTTCTCCCTCATTCTCTCTTTCTCCCCTGCATCTCTCTCTCTCTCTCTCTCTCTCTCATTCCCCTCTCTCTCTTTCTCACTCAGCTCTCTATCTCTCCTTCTCACTCAGCTCTCTATCTCTCTCCCTCTCTCTATCTCATTTCTCTCTCTCTCTTTCTCAGTCTACTCTCTCTCTCTCTTTCTCTGCCTACCCTCTCTCTCATTTCTCTCTCTCTCTCTCTAGCACTCTCTCTCTCTCCAAATCTCACCGCCTTTACATTCTCTATCAACCTACTACCACCACACGACATTGCCCTAGCCCGCAGACACCCCGACGACGCCCGAGCCTCCACTGACCGAGAACAGACCCGAGCCCACCCGGAGCCGTAGCCGTCGCGGTGCTAGATCGTCGCGCGCCGTACTGTACCACGCTGCCGTGCAACCCCGAGACAATTCCAGGCAAGTATTTTACTTGCTTACATTCTATTTACTTAAGTTACAGTCGTTAATTGCATAGATAATAAAGCTACAAATCTAAACAAATTATGTGCCATACCTGTTCGACGCGTGTTTCCAAAGAAAATACTTTTCTAAATTGACAGAACTGGATTAATTACTTTGGCCCTGGCTATGATGAATACCTTGTGCAAGTTTCGCTGGAAAATATGACCGTTAGTGACCAAAATGACTACCCCCAAGTTTAACCGTAAAACTGGAATTTTATTGTACCTGAAAACCGTTAAATTCACCATAAATCATATACATACTAGAATGGTGCGTTCGAGGGCTCAATTCGAAGCCGACTCGACGAGCTTTAACCCTATATCAGTTTCCAGGCATTCCTGTACTTAGATTGTGATGATATTTGGATCGGAGTGCGACTCTGGACTGCAGTCCAGAGTGACTCCAGTCGTTGCTTGCTGTTCCGTATTGGGTACCACAAGATCTCCTTAACTCATAGATTGCGGAACTCCACTTATTATTATAGGTGAATCTATTAGCTAGACGACACAATTGATTTCTTTCTGTTTCGTTACCGTTTGATATTTAATCTGTAATTTAATAGATCGGGACGCATAACAGTCCCAACAGAATCAGAACTGACATATGGGTATTAAATAGTGTATATCTCCTGACGTACACATGCGATCGAAGATCCGTCTATTGAGTTGAAAACCTTACTGAAAACCCTAGATTTCATTCAGCTGTAGCATTGCTAAATTCTGATCTCAACTGGGATTAAAATGCGTTGCTAAATGGACATCTGATTCTGAAACCGGATTTCCAGCCGCGAACGCTTAAAATGAAATGGTTATAATTAATGATCCTGGAACCCGATTGGCTTGAAACTAAATTCGATGGATGGAAAACTGAACATACTAATTACTATCTGTTTATCGTTTCGCTAAATTATATACGTACGTTTCATGATAAATCGTACAAGTGATAGAATACTATTTTTGTGACACCTTAATCGTGCTTATATACTGTTCACGCATCATATCATACCCATATCATTGTAGTGATAACCTAGTGATATCATGCATTTATCCAGTGTTAGATTTTAGTGATGATTGTGGCAAGTACGTCAGTGTTCGTGTATCCGTGATTAAGTGAAAGTGATATGTACTTGTACACAATCGTGACCCTATTATTCTATTGCATTGTCGACGTCTGTGGGATGCGTGTACGTATGACTATAAGTGGTATGGGACACTTATGGAAGCGCTTGCACGGGTGTCACAGATAGGGCACCAGACTCTACCATTTATCTTAGGTATTAGTCGGGACGTGCTTGATGGAGGTCCTGCCTCCAGTTCTCATGCAGACTTGTCACGGATCGATTAGTATTTAGGGTTATGGCTAGCGTTTGATGTAGACCACGGGGTGTGGGGTAGTTTAAGTGTGAATTCAACAGAATCTCGGGAGTCCCATGCCGGCTTATTTTAGGGAGTTATATGGAGATTTATAGGGTATGTGATATACACCGTGATATACATGTTACATGTTGGGCCCGTTTCTACCCTTGGGTGGAGGACACTCGCGAGTGGTTGACTCTCACACTTGGACTGACGATAGGCTTAGTGACCTGTACAGTGAGACTTAGAGACTGATAGGGATACTGGCATTTACATTCCTTCTATACTGTGTTGGCATACGTGACATATCGTTCTACTGCTTTACTGTTCCGCTGTATTGATTACTGCACATTCATATTCATGCTGTCATTGATTTACTGTTATTCATATCTATTACCACTGTTAGAACTGTCACTTGATTTTATATATATTATATTGCTATTGTGTCGCTCTGACGACCTGAGTATGCATGCTCAGTGTGAGGAGAAGATTTAGCCTGGACCAGGACTAGACGTACATCATAGACATCTCGACTTGCCATCTAGAGTTATATCTCTTGTTTTCTCATCAGGTCAGTTCATTTTACATTGTTCTGTTCCAGTTACTGTATTTCTCATTACCTGTGCATTATTTACTATTTACCATGAAAAACTAGAAGCCGAAGTGTGACTACGGCAGGACATTTCCTTGACCGTAGGAGCATGGTTGGCGTTGTCTACCCCTCGTATTCCGTATTTTGGGAAGCGGGGCGTGACAAATACGTTGGATTCTCTTTTTGCAAGAAGTTGACCTTATCATAAAAGACAAAAATGGATGTGAAAACGTCGTAACCGGCCATCTTTCATGACTTCCCTCTTCGCCGACGTTGAACTTACCAATAAACGACTCTTTTCCGGACGAACACTTCATGACCATATCTTGCGAACCTTGGTTTGCTGATATCGTGAACTATTTAGCAACGGGACTTCTACCCAGCGAATGGTCCAATCAAGACAACCACAAATTTTTTATTCCAGGTAAAACACTTTTACTTGGACGAACCTAATTTGTTCAAGTATTATCCCGATCAAATCATTCGCCGTTGTGTCCTTAATAGTGAGTTCAATAGTGTGTTGTCCTTCTGCCATGATCAAGCATGTGGTGGGCACTTTGGGCCAAGAAAAATTACGGGAAATTTTTGCAATGCGGTTTTTATTGGCCAACGCTATTCAAAGATACACAAGATTATTGCAAAACCTATTCACGGTATCAACAATTGGGTTGGATTTCACGGAGGAATGAGATGCCGCTCCAACTAATCTTGGTTGGTGAGATATTTGATGTGTGGGGGATTGATTTCATAGGTCCATGTCCCAACTCTTTGGGAACTTATACATTCTCTTGGCGGTTGATTATGTCTCTAAATGGGTTAAGGCAATAACGAGCCGAACAAATGACAATAAGATTGTCGTTAAGTTCCTTAAAGAAAATATCTTTTCTCGGTTCGGGCACCCTCATGGTATCATTAGCGACAATGGGACATATTTCTGTAATCGGTCTTTCGAGGCTTTGATGTAGAAATATTCAATCAACTACAAGCTTTCTATGCCCTATCATCCCAAAACAAGTGGGCAAGACGAGATCTTTAATCGACAAATCAAGCAAATTTTGGAGAAAACGGTTTCTAAGAACTGTAAAAAATGGTCTTCTAAATTGACTGATACTCTTTGGGCATTTCGAAATGCATATAAGACCGATCTTAGCATGTCTCCTTATCGACTTGTGTTTCGGATGGCTTGCCACCTCTCTGTCGAGATCGAACATAGGATGATGTGGGCAATTGAAGAACTTAACTTTGATCTTGAACAAGCAGGAAGCAATCGGAAGTTGCAATTAAACGAGCTGAATGAGCTTCGAGATGAAACCTATGATAACGCGGTTATAGTAAAGAAACAGACGAAGGTGTTTCACAAAAAACACCTTTTGCGAAAGACATTCACACCGGGACAACAAGCCCTTTTTTACGATACCCGTCTTCATCTTCATCCGGGTAAGGCGAGATCTCGTTGGATGGGGTCTTTTATGGTGAGGTATGTATATCCGCATGGTGCAGTGGATGTAGAAAATCCTAAAGACAGTTCACTTTTCAAAGTAAATGGACATAGATTAAAATCGTATTTTTCCGCTGACCCATCGGAGGAGCTTCTGTTATTACTGGAGCCGCTTTATCATGACTAACTTCTACCACCTCTTCTCTATGTTTTGGTTTTCCAGCCATAAATAGTGGCAAAATTGTTTCAAATAAGTATGGGGGTGTGTAAATTAGTATTTATTTAAAAAAATGTTTGCTAAGAACAAGTTTGGGGGAGGATTTCCAATTGACTTACTTTTTTCTCAATGTGCACCATCCTTTTCCACTTAAGTTTCCAGATTTTTAAGCTCGAACGACAGCATCAGTAGGGACACTGCTGCAAACAGGTTTGTGGGGAGGTTTGTATTTATTCATGAATCATTTTGTACTACATAAAAAAGCAACTATCACTTATCTATTGCTGCTCCATTGCTGCATCCAGTATTTCTTTAATGGAGGTCTTTATTCTATGCCTCGCTTTCTCAAAACGAAGAGAAACTTCGTTGTCGAGCGTTTGGCCTGCTCGCTTCCGAGGTAGGCGATTTAGAGCACCGACATTCTTGACTAACCGAGGAGATCAATGATGCGGACGCCTATCTAGCCTTCAATGAGGCGGAGTTGGTTGGCGCTGAACAGCTAGGCGACCATCATGAGCTCATCCCAGTTAGGAGGGAACTAGCTAAGGCTCGTGCCCGAAGGAATAAACTAGAAGAAGAACTTGTGGTGATCTCTGATACTCGGGAATGTCGAGAATGACTAAGTGATCTCATTCGCAAAACCGCTGCCCTTGATGAAGCACTCGGTCTTGGTTTTGACACAGCTTCCACTGAACTGGACCGACCGACCATGGTTTTTTCAACTGTTAGCTCTGTGATGTACTCTCCTCGAGCTGATCGATCTGCTGTGATTGGCTTTGGACCTTTTAACTTATTAATGTAACATCTATTTTCTTACCGGTCATGTATTGTGTGACTCCTGTAATTCTGGATAATATTTTTTAAAAAAATTTCCATTTATAGGCTGGCTGTGGATTTGACCATCAATATCTCGCAATCGATATGCCCTTTTTCCTAACACTTCTTAGACTAAGTAGGGGCCCTCCCACTTGGGAGATCATTTACCGAACTCATTTTTGTGACCGATTGGTAATATAGTTTTCCATACTTTATCGCCGATCTAAAAGGATTTCAACTTCACCTTTTTATTGTATTTATTTGCTACTTTGATCATCTGAACCAGAAGCCGGTCCAGAGCCGTGCAGCGTAATTCGTCCAAGTCTTCTAGTTCCGTGTTCATAGCAAAGACGAAGTCTAGATTGTGCTACTGGCTAAGTCTGTAAGAGGCCACATATACTTCCATGGGAAGGACTGCATCGTGGCCGTAGGTAAGAGAAAAAGGAGTCACCCCGTTACTTGTCATTTAGGATGTCCTGTAGACCCAAAGAACTTCCGATAAATTCTCATGCCATTCATGCGGTTCCCCTGTGTTTTTAATCATCTTTTGAATATTCTCTTTAAGAAGCCTGTTAGTAAATTTGGCTTGGTCGTTGGCCTTGGTGTAGTATGGTATTGAATGATGAATCTGGAACTTGCAGGTTTCCGCAAATTCCAACACCTCTTAGCTTGTGAACACGGTTCCATTATCAGCTGTTATGCTTTCTGGTAAGCCGAACCTATGAATTATATTCTTTTATATAAAATCGATGACCGATTTCCGATTCACATTTTTCAAAGGCTTAGCTTCTACCCATTTTTTGAAGTAGTTTGTGGCCATAATTATGAACGTATGCCCTTAGAGGATGGGTGGTGGATCAAACCGATCAAATCCATGGCCCAGCCTCTAAATGGCTACGACTTAACCATAAAATTGAAGTCGGTTGCTGGCACACTTTGGATAGGCTCATGTTTCTGACAAACTTGACACCCCTTTGCATAGGGATGACCGTCGACGAATATGGTCGGCTAATAGTAGCCGTACCGATGAATCAACCAGTGCATTTTTGTTAGTTGTATGTATGCCCTAGAGGCCATTATTATACATGATTGTATATTATAATAGATGCTTGGACATATATAGAGAGGACATTCTTGCTCGATATGATAGTATGCTATCTGGTTGCTCTTTATCTTTGTAGACTGGTATTGTGATACCGTCTTTCTCTCACATGTTAATAAAGCCCTTAAGATGTGTACTTGACTACCAGAACTATGAAGCAGATCATACTAGTGGGGTCAGGATAGTCCACAAGTTCATCCTTTAATTGTTCCTAGTCGTAGGAGTATCGAGACAAGGCATCGATATTCCAGAGTAAACTAGTGTGTACGTTTCTTCACCCTATATGGGGCGATGGATGATCCCACATCCATTGGTGTTTGACATCAAAGATTGTACACAGGTCCTCATTAGAGAATGGGTACACCGAACAGGACTCGCCGAGAACTCTTAGATGGTATTATACCAATCGTCACATAGCAGTTCTCTGATAACACTGGTACAGATTAGTCTGTAGACCCGAGATCGTCATAGAGTCTTGTGTGATTCCCACCGTGCTTTGATTTCCTCCCTACCATGCTCAAGAAAGCGTGCAAACAGATGGATTTTAGGTACAGTCCCGAGTCACATGGAGGCAATGAGCGATAGGGGGGTTTCGTCTCTCCCGGTATTGGGGGTTGATGTTGCGCTATACTCGGTTGGCTATAACAAGAAGTCCCTGGACAGGGATGATGCTGAGATTTACTGGTAAATGTTATCAGTGGTTTCTTGACCCGTTATGAGCCTCATATGCGACATATCAGACGAAGAGAACGGACTGTACGGTAGTGTTACTTACTGGATTCACGGGAGTTTGGACAAGCTTGCTTGTTGATCTTATGATCGCTCAATACCTGGATAGCCGTTACGTCCAGCTAGTACCACTGACGGCTTGTGGGTAACTGATATGATCATTACCTACTGCTGGCGTATTGATGAGTTTTTAGAGTCCTACACAGAGGTTTTCTGGTTAAAGTGAAACGAAGTAGGGCACATATGCGATATGTGCGGGACCGAGATTAATACGTGTGTAATACAGTATTCTAATCTCGCGATATAGGTTATATGTGATATAACCAGATTATTGAATCAAGCGTTGATTCAATAATTTGTTATATGTATATTTGATATACATATAAATGATATTAGTCGGTTGTATGTGATATAGCCGGATTATTAAATCAAATGTTGATTTAATAATTTAATATAGAGTTATATATTTGATATATTAATATATATTAACTAATATTAGCTCACTTAAGAATTTGTTTTCTCTAAATACATATAAATATATATGTGATATATATTAATGTATTTATTTTTGTGTCATGATAGATGATACATTGGACTAGGGTGTATGAGACTCATACCTAAGTAAAGATAATTTGGGTGATTAATTATTAAGGGAAAAATCAAAATTAAGTGGAACTTAGCATGACTAAAGATACTTGTGGAAGCATATAGAAGTCTTGAGTTAAGTCCACTAATTTTATTTTACTCTAGATATTTATTAACCCAATCATTATATTTAGCCATGGTTAACTCTCTACAAATATGATTTGAGATATTTTCTTACCCAAGGGTTCACACTTAATCATCTTCTTCATCTCCTTCTTTGCTCTCTAGCTTATGAGTGAGGTGAAAAAGAAAAAGAGAGAATTAATTCTAAAGTGAGCAAAATACCTACTTCATCAATCTATACCGAACTAGCCATTTAGTATAGATAGTTTACTTCACTAATTCCTCAATTAGTGAAGAGGTAGCTTGAGTTAGAGATTCTTCGACGTAGATCATCTTCGGCCTCGAAGATCCTTAAGCAAGCTCGTTCCTTTCGTCTAGTAGAGCCTAAGAAGAGTTCGGGAGCCACTACTTGGAGCAAAGAGACTACTACACGGAGCTTTAGAAGTGAAGGACCGGTCTACAAAGGTTGTATTCTTATTTCACTCAGTGTAAAGTTTGTTTACATGCATATATAATCCTAATTCTCTAGTTTGATTCTTGGATGGTGTTGCTTAGCACTCTAGATCTTTTAAAATTGCATACTCGATGCTTGCTAAAACCTAGTTGGTGTGCTAAGTGAACCCAACAGTGGTATCAGAGCCATGGCTAGAGTATTATACGATGTGTTAGAATTACGAAACCGAAACAACTCCGAAAACTGGAATCCGAAACCCTAGTTTCTGTCGAATTTTTTAAAGTCCTCTAAATTTTTTAAACAAGTGCAGAAAGCTAGTTATGATGTATCTAGAACACCAGAAAAATTAAAGGCAAAACACTAAAATTTTGGCTGGCCACATTGTCTAAAAAACCGGCCTCACCTTTTTTTCTGTAGCAAAAAACCTTGAAATTTTTATGGTGTTCTGATCTCATGGTTTTAAGATTTCAGGTTATGTTTGTTTTTGCTAAGATTGCATGTGCTGTTATCTTACTGTAGTGGCAACTCGGAGTGTTTCGTAGTCGTATTTTAACATCGTTTCAGGTTTCATATTGATATGTGATACAATATTTAGAAAGCAAAATAATTAGTTTTGTGAAAACTAGTTAATGTTCTGTAAATCTAGCGATTTAGTCTCTTTTGATCGGTTGCCACAGGGTTTTGATTGGGATCATAACTCTATCGCAATCTCGTATAGTATGCAGACACTCGCCGGATAACACTACTAGATAGCCACGACCCATAGCCCCGACCCATAGCCCCGACCAAGTGACTGTAGGAGAACCCTGTAGCCAAAAGCATCCGTTCGGGTGCTCGTGGCCGTGGTGTTCCGCCTAAGTGCTCTTCGTCGACGGCATCGGGGGTGCGGCCGTCTACTAATGTTTCCGACGAGTATTCGATCATTTGTTGGGAATCTTGTTAAATTGCCCGACTGGTAATTGAAAAGTGTTTTCAATTTGAGACTAAATTGCGAGGTTTATAGGGTTAGACATGAATCCGAAGTATGTGATATTTCGGGTTTATGATGTCTAAGGTTGTTGCGGATTCTAACTATTGTAGTTTTCATTTATTTTCTGCGACCGTAAGTGTAATATGTGGTGTATCGCCAGTTTCGTTGCTATATGTCAATGACAATTGGGATACACATATTTACTTACATTGATGACATGTGATGTTATGTGTTGCTGTGATATGTTATATTGGATCGTTGTGTTTGAATAGCCGGGGGTTTTTGCGTGAGATGAGAGCTTTTTCATTTTCATTCATGTAATTTTTTTGTGTAATATCCTTTTATTGGGACACTTCCGGGTTGAGGATGATGTCACCATTGATATATATTATTTACTTTTCCGCATTAGGATAGACCCAAGGCGGGGAGCACAAGTAACCTGGTTCTGGAGTCCAGTGGGAGACCATCTCGAGGAGTCGAGCATGGGTCTCTTAACTCTAGAATTGGTAGGGTTGCTTGCTGCTCTCGTAGAGGTCTACGTATGTGGGTTTGGCTGTTCATCACGACCGTGGAATCCGTGTTTTTTATTATTGGATGAATTAAAAACACGGACCTCCTAGTATATCCAATATTTCATATGTTGACTTCTGCTGCAGTGTTCTGTGATGAGATCATATAACCACGTGAGGCGAATGCTTTATATAATATGTATGATATATAATAAATGTTGCTTATGTTTTGCATCCGCGCTAGTCATGTCCCCGCTTTGCCGTTAGTTAACTAACCTAACGGTGCATGACGGGACCCCGTGAAGAATGCGGATGGCATAAGCATACGTTGCATTTTCGTTTCTTTATCTGTGATGCTTAGGAAGCATAAATGATAGGACTTCATTAATGAAATTAATGAAAAGGAAAGAAACCTAATGATGTTGTGGAATCAAATTTTCAAAAAGGCAGCTCTAGTTCTTGCTTTGCATAGTGGTATTCTTTGATGAATATCCAGCAGCTCATTCGATGAGGAAAGAGCCTAGATCCCTTCACCGGGAGTGACCTCTTTAGCAGAATCTAGCAGATACTACACCCACTCGGTTTATTTTGAAAAACTCGATTTTAAAAAAGCGAAGCTTAAACCACTCCTTTTCAAATCACTCAATTCTACAACGATATCAAGTTCATTACGCAAAAGGTTTTCTTAAAAACCTGTCGTAGCCCTCCATCATTTCTGATAAGTACTATTTAGTATTCGTGCTACATTTGTTGGCCTGCGTCAAGGCGTAGTGTGCGGTAGCTAATTAGTGCTTATCTGCAGCATGTGATGCGATTGGATTAGGATAGTCGTGGGACTTTGTTGGCCTGCGTCAAGGGTCGTGCGGGTGGGTTTAATTCAATCACGAAATGTACGGGTTGAACTTGACTAGCGCCCTATGGTTTGTTGGCCTGCGTCAAGGTCATAGGACGCTAGGGGAAAAAACATTATTAGGAATTTCAAGTGTTGAAATTTGCTGAGATTGCATACCTTCTATGAGATAGTTGGATCCCGATACCCACTGCGAGCAAGAGTTACTCCTGGGAGAGTTTTGCACTTTACAATTAGTTAATCTAGTAGGTGTCTAGAAAGGTGTCAACAGGGTTATGCCTATGGGAAAATGATGTTTATTTTAATTAGGTCCACGCGTAAGCACGAGAAACCTCCCTCAAAGTACCGACACTGGCCTGGCTAACCGGTTAGCGAACTTATAGAATGTAATTAATCCCGGCTAGTCTTACCTTTTAGGGTTTGAAGGAAGATTTCATAGAAACAGTGGGAGCTATTCTGATTAGATAAGATAATAACTAATCTAATAGTACAAGAGCATACACTAAAGTGTTTTCTTCTCTCTCTCCAGGTAGCGACCATGACACGCCTTAATCAAGATAATAATATTGATGTATTGAACGAACCCGCTTGTTATACTGAGCTGGGGAACGTTGGTTCCGCTCTACCTTTTAATTGTTATAAGTCTGAGCAGGAAATAGGGGAATATCCGGATTCCCATGCGACCTGAACGAGGAATGAGCATGTTGATGCATCTTCTTCGGGTGTGTTTGTTACCGAGAACCGTTTCTCAGTACACTCTACGTCCTGGGTATTAGATACCGGATCGGGATCCCACATATTTAATATAATACATGGGCTAAAGAAAGATAGAGAACTGGGAAAAGGTGACTATTCTCTAAAAGTAGGGAATGGTGCAAATGTTACAGCTAAAGCAGTTGGTGAATATCACCTTTTATTACCAAATGGGAATACAATGATCTTGAATGACTGTTATTATGTACCATCTATGATATGAATTTAATATTGATTTCTGTATTAGATAAAGAAGGATATAACTTTGTAGTAGAGAACAATGTTATGAAAATTTTCCTAAATCATGTGTTGATTGGGTTTGGTACGTTATGTAACGATTTATACGTTCTGAATCAAAATATAGTTATTAACGTACAGAACACACACAGGAGAAAAAGTTCAGAAATGAACGAATTCTTCTTGTGGCATTGTAGACTAGGTCATATCAATGCGACACGACTAGCTAAGTTATATAAGAATGGATATTTGAATCCGTTCGAATTTATATCTTATGAAACTTGCCAGTCATGTCTCAAAGACAAGATGACCAAAACTCCGTTTACTGGACAACGAGAAAGAGCTACTGAACTCTTGGGACCGATACATAGTGATGTATGCGGTTCCATGTCTACACATGCCAGAAATGGTTTCTCGTAGTTCATTACATTCATCGATGATCTCTCAAGATTCAGACATGTGTTCCTATTGAAACAAAAGTCTGAAACTTTTGAGAAATTCAAGAAATATAAGTGCGAAGTAGAGAACCAAACGGGTAAAAGTATTTAAATCCTTCGATCCGATCGAGGAAGAGAATACTTGAGCATGGAATTTCGTGACTATCTAAAAGAGAATGAGATTCTCTCTCAGCTTACTCCTCCGTATACACCACAACACAACGGTGTATCGGAGCGGAAAAACCACACCCTATTAGATATGGTGCGCTCTATGATGAGTACTGCTGAGTTGCCTATTTCCTTTTGGGGTTATGCACTGGAGACAGCTGCAGACCTATTGAATATGGTTCCCACCAAATCCGTGCTAACTACTCCATATGAGATATGGAAAGGAAAGAGACCATGTCTTAATTTTTTAAGATGTAGGGTTGTCCGGCATATGTGAAAACACAAAATCCGGACAAGCTCGAGGCAAGGTCAGTTCTGTGTAAGTTTATTGGATATCCCAAACATTCATGAGGGTATATCTTCTACCACACCGAGGAACAAAAGGTGTTTGTTTCTCGGCATGCCACCTTTTTAGAAAAGGAATTCCTTGAAAAAGAAATTAGTGGTCATGAGGTAGAACTGGAATAAGTTCCAGCTACACAAACTACAACTGATGATTTGGTGGAACCGAAAAATTCAATAGTCCCCGACGAACCTCAGCCTCTCAGCAGATCTAGTAGGGTTTCTCATCCACCTGAGAGATACTACAGTTTTCTCGTAGACGGTGGGAGCGAGGATTGCATCATGGAAGATGATGGCCCAACTAGTTTCGAGCAGGCCATCATAAGTGGGGACTCTGTGAAATGGCTGGATGCAATGCGATCTGAGATGGAATCCTTATACACCAACAAAGTATGGACTTTGGAAATTGCTCTTGAAGGGGTAAAACCCATCGGGAGCAAATGCATCTTTAAGAAGAAACTTAGTGTTGATGGAAAAGTTGAGACTTTCAAAGCTAGACTTGTAGCAAAAGGTTTTCTTCAACGACCTGGTGTCGATTATGAAGAAACCTTTTCTCTAATGGCTATACTTAAGTCCATCCAGATCCTACTTGCCATCGCTGCATACCATGACTACGAAATCTGGTAGATGGACGTCATGACTGCTTTTCTAATTGGTGATTTAGAAGAGAGCATGTACATGACACAGCAAGAGGGCTTCGTAAATAGTGGGAGCAGCGGAAAGGTGTGCAAGCTGCTTAAATAAATCTACGGGTTAAAGTAGCTATCGCGGAGTTGGAACATATGTTTTGATGTGGCAGTTAAAGAGTTTGACTTCATCAAAAACGTAGATGAACTTGTATTTATAAGAAGGTAGTAGAGAGTAAGGTTGTCTTCCTCATATTGTACGTGGATGACATACTCTTGATAGGAAATGATGTTCCTATGCTACACTCGGTCAACTCTTCTTATCACAAAGGTTCTCCATGAAAGATCTGGGTGATGCCTCATACATCCTGAGGATTAAGATCTATAGAGATAAATCTAAACGGATGTTGGGATTTTCCCAATCGAGGTACACTGACACCAAACTAAAGAGGTTTATTATGGAAGATTCTAAGCGTAGAAATTTACCCACGATCTTAGGAATCACTCTCTCCAAAGAGATGTCCCCCAAGATTAATTTGGAGAGGGCTCGCATGCAAGGGAAACTCTCTGCTTCGGCAGTCGGGTCTATCATGTATGCGATGTTATGTACCAGACCAGATGTAGCTTACGCACTTAGTGTTGTAAGCAGGTATCAATCGGATCCTGGGGAGAATCACTGGACAGCTGTGAAGAACATTCTTAAGTACTTGAGAAGGACTAAAGAAATGTTCTTGGTGTATGGTAACGGTGAACTCCAGGTGGAGTCCTTTACCGATTCGATCTTCCACAGTGATAAGGACGACAGTAAGTCAGTCTCGGGTTTTGTCTTTACCTTCAATGGAGGGACGGTATGTTGGAAGAGTTCCAAGCAAGATACTGTTGCAGACTCGACGATCGAGACTGAATACATCGCTGCCAATGATGCCGCGAAAGAGGCTGTCTTGAGGAAGAAGTTCATAACTGAACTTGGTGTGGTTCCATCCATTGAGCATCCAATACCTTTGTATTGTGATAACAATGGAGCTGTGGCTTTAGCCAAGGAACCCAGGTCCCATCAGCGATCCAGAAATATTCTGAGGCGGTATCACCTGATCCGGGAGATAGTTGATCGCCGGGAGATCGAGGTCAGGAGAGTTGACACGAAGAATAATACGACGGATCTACTCACGAAGGCCATCCCGTAGATACAATTTGAGAGACTCTTTGGGATGTTGGGTATGAAATACAACAACTGGCCTTAGTGCAAGTGGGAGATTGTTAGTTGTATGTATGCCCTAGAGGCCATTATTGTACATGATTGTAAATTATAATGGATGCTTGGACATATATAGAGAGTACATTCTTGCTCGACATGATAGTATGCTATCTGGTTTCTCTTTATCTTAACATGTAGACTGGTATTGTGATACTGTCTTTCTCTCACATGTTGATAAAGCCCTTAGGATGTATACTTGACTACCAGGACTATGATGCAGATCATACTAGTGGGGCCGGGGTAGTCCACAAGTTCATCCTTTAATTGTTCCTAGTCGTAGGAATATCGAGACAGGGCATCGATATTCGAGAGTAGACTAGTTTGTACGTTTCTTGACCCTGTATGAGGCGATGAATGATCCCACATCCATTGGTGTTTGACATCAAAGATTGTACACAGGTGCTCTTTGGAGAATAGGTACACCGAAAAGGACTCACCGAGAACTCCTAGATGGTATTATACCTATCGTCAGATAGCAGTTCTCTGGTGACACTGGTACAGGTTAGTCTGTAGACCTGAGATCATCATAGAGTCTTGTGTGATTCCTACTATTTTTTGATTTCCTCCCTACCATGCTCAAGAGAGCATGCAAACAGGTGGATTTTGGGTACAGTCCCGAGTCACACGGAGGCAATGAGCGATTGAAGGGGTTTCGTATCTCCCAGTATTGGGGGTTGATGTTGCGCTATGCTCGGTTGGCTATAACAGGAAGTTCCCCCACGGCTGATGCTGATATTTACTGGTAACTGTTATGAGTAGTTTCTTGACCCTTTATGAGACTCATATCGGCACGATTTATCAAGTTATTGGGGTCTGACGTTTACCACCCCCAGACTCGATATGCGACATATCAGACGAAGAGACTGGATTGTACGGTAGTGTTACTTACTGGATTCATGGGAGTTTGGACAAGCTTGCTTGTTGATCTTCTGATAGCTTAATACCTGGGTAGCCGTTACTTCCAGTTAGTACCCCTGATGGCTTGTGCGTAACTGATATGATCATTACCTACTGCTGGCGTATTGACAAGTCTTTAGAGTCCTACACAGAGGTTTCCTGGCTCAAGCGGAACGAAGTAGGGCACATATGTGATATATGCGGGACCGAGATTAATACGTGTATGCGATACAGTATTCTAATCTCGCGATATAGGTTTTATGTGATATAACCGGATTATTGAATCAAGTGTTGATTCAATAATTTGTTATATGTGTATTTGATATACATATAAAAGATATTTGTCGGTTGTATGTGATATAGCCGGATTATTAAATCAAGTATTGATTTAATAATTTAATATATAATTATATATTTGATATATTAATATATATTAACTAATATTAGCTCATTTAAGAATTTATTTTCTCTAAATACATATAAATATATATGTGATATATATTAATGTATTTATTTTTGTGTCATGCTAGATGATACATTGGACTAGGGTGTATGAGACTCATACCTAACTAAAGATAATTTGGGTGATTAATTACTAAGGGAAAAATCAAAATTAGGTGAAAATTAGCATGGCTAAAGATGCTTGTAGAAGTATGTAGAAGTCTTGACTTTAGTCCACTAATTTTGTTTTACTCTAGATATTTATTAACCCAACCATTATCTTTAGCCATGGTTAAGTCTCTACAAATATGATTTGAGATATTTTCTCACCCAAGGGTTCATACTTGATCATTTTCTTCATCTCCTTCTTTGCTCTCTAGCTTTTGAGTGGGGTGAAAAAGAAAAAGAGAGAATTAATTCTAAAGTGAGCAAAATACCTACTTCATCAATCTATACCGAACTAGCCATTTAGTATAGGTTGTTTACTTCACTAATTCCTCAATTAATGAAGAGGTAGCTTGAGTTAGAGATTCTTCGACGTAGATCATCTTCGGCCTCGAAAATCCTTAAGCAAGCTCGTTCGTTTCGCCTAGTGGAGCCTAAGAAGAGTTTGGGAGCCACTACTTGGAGCAAAGTGACTCCTACACAGAGTTTTAGAAGTGAAGGACCGGTCTACAAAGGTTGTATTCCTATTTCTCTTAGTGTATAGTTTGTTTACATGCATATAGAACCCTAATTCTCTAGTTCGATTCTTGGATGGTGTTGCTTAGCACTCTAGATTTTTTAAAATTGCATACTCGATGCTTGCTAAAAACCTAGTGGGTGTGCTAAGTGAACCCAACAATTTTTATATAGGCTTGATGAGCCCCGCATATTCCTTCATGTTCCTCCTCTATTACTATCATTGACTCGCTTTTATCGAGACAACGAAGTATCAAACCGTCATAGCTCTTCCGGTACAAGACCTCCTCGATTAGGGCATATCGCAAGGGTATCCTCCGTAGCCTCCTGTCGATCACCGTATTGGGTCTCACCAGGTATTCCACTATTGGTTTTCACCATCATCGCTGGCATCCACCGCTCCTATTAACCAAGTTGTATCGCCACCATTGACATCCTTTCGGTCGATTCTAACGATAGTATTTGGTTCCATTAAGATTCTTCCTAAGTCAGATGCCAGCTGAGCAAGGTCATTTTCTCTACCATTATGCTCTCTATTGACATGTTGCATGCGAACTTCGATGAAACACACGAGCAATCTTTTGACCTTCTCCATGTATCTAACCAAGTTCAAGCTTAAGCACTGAAACTTTTCGAATTTCTATTCGATCACTAACTCGAAGTCGCCGAAGATTCTTACGCTAAGCACTCCCATATCGATGAGGATTTATAGGTTGGGTATCAAAGCCTTGTGCTCGGCCTTATTGTTCATGCAATTGTTATCAATGGTCACCAAATAATAGAAACAAATGCTATCTGGTGATATAAGGATGCCGCCTGCCCCGACATGCTGCCTTATACTAAAACCATCAAAGTATTGTTAAATATGTGTGCCCTAGAAGCCATTATTGTATATTACAGGATTGCACATTACATTTTGGATACTTGGGATATATGTTTGTTTATGACAGTCTTGCTCGATATGATAATATGCTATCTGTTTGTTTTTATCTTAACATATGATATATTTTACTTGTTATTATGTATCGCTAATACATGTTGATAAAGTCTATAGAATCTTTTCTTGACTACCAGCGTTGTGATGGCGATCATACTCGTAAGGGCCGGATAGTCTATAAACACATCCTTAAATGTCCCTAGTCGTAAGAGTATCGAGACAGGGCATCAATATTCCAGAGTAGACTAGTCTATACGTTTCTCATTCCCGAGAGGAGAGATGGCCTATCCTGCAGCCATTGGTGTACGACATCAAAGATTGTATACAGGTTCTTATTTGGTTATGAGTTACAGTGGACAGACTCATCAGGAATTGCTGGATGGTATTATACCAATTGTCAGATAATAGTTTATAGGTGACATGAGTACAGGGTAGTCTATCGACTCAAAATCTTCACTTCGTCTCGAGTGTGTTTCCACTATACTTTGATTGCTACTCTACCATGGCTTTAAAGATTCATGCAAACAGGTAGTTTTTGGGTGCAGCCCTGAAGCACTTGAAGCAGCGAGCGATAGAGGGGATTCGTCTCTCCAGGTATTGGGAGTTGATATCGCATGGTGTACGGTTGGCCATCACCGCAAGACCTGTGCCCAGGAAGATAAGATTTACTGATGGTGTTCAGTAGTTTATTGACTGGTGATGGGCTTGATACCGACACAACATATCAGATTATTAGAGGTCTGACGTTTACCACCCCCTAGACTTATATATGATACTCCCAGATGAACAGACCGGACTGTATGGTGAATGTCACTGATAGGTCAGTTTAGGTTGCGGATGAGTTTGCTTGTCGATCCCCTTATCGACAGATAACTGGGAAGTCGTTACATATAGATAGTGCCACTGACGCGCTTGTGAGTTCTAGGGTATCATCGGTAACTCACTGTCAGCGTATTGTCGAGTCTTTAGAGTCCCACATAGAGCGTTTCCAGTTTTGGTGATATGTTGTAGTTTTCGTACTGGGTACGTGCGAGGGTCCGGTTAAAACTAGTGTATTGGATACACTGACGGTAACCGGACGGTTGAAATACTAGCCGCTCTTTTTACAAAGATGAATATTAAATCGAGTGTCGATTTAATATTTATATATATATATATATATTTAGTGTATGTATTTAGTAGTATTTTGTCACTAACTAATTTTGTCTCTTTATGTATTTTTAATACATTAGAAATTAATTACAAGTGTATGGTTATGTATTTGTAATTACACGTTTATATAATTATGCAAATTGTAATTAATTTAATTCTTTTCCTTTTATTTCTTTTTCTAAATGCTTATGTTATTCCTTAGGAATAACATACCCTTACCATGTAGTAGTGTGGTATGTAATCAAGAGAAGGTTGTTGACACTTGGAGGGTTTCTTAATCCTATGGTTTGGATTAATTTGTATTGGTATATATGTAACTTTTAGGTTATGGTTGAAATTTTTATTCATTACATTCTCATTCTCTTTTAGAAAAAGAGAACTCCATCTTCATCCTCCTCTTCATTACAAAAGAAAAAGAAAAGAAAAGAAAAGAGAGAAAAATAATTAGTGATCCTAAACTACAACCCTAGTTCATGTAATTAGCATCTATATGATCTAAGTTAGCTTCTATGAAGTTTGGAGCCAAAGTAAAGAACCCTCAAAGTGGATCATCTTTGATGGAGAAGGTAGGCGAGCAAGCTTGTTCCATGGAGTTTCAAGGAGCCTACAGAGAAGTCTAACCAACACATCTTGGAGCTAGCTTTGAGGATGTAAGGATTCTCAAAACCTAGTAGCTAGAAACCTCTTTTTTCTTGTTAAGTTTACACCTTTAGAATTAGATCCTTAGTTTGTAGGTTTTAGCTCTCTACAATTTTTTAAAGCCTATTATACTTGCTACAAAATTCTAGTAAAGAGCCCTAAGCCTATTAACATGGTATTGATTGGAAGAGGTTTTGCGTGCTTGCGGTTTAAAAGATAGATCAAAGAATTATTAACCGCAACTAAGAACGGCGTCGCTTGGTAGCTAGCCGGTTGAGTACGGGTCGGTCCACAGGGAGATGGATTCCTTATCTTTGTGTTCTAACGAGTTAATCCAAAAAAATGGTATTTTTATTTTAAGATCTAAGAGTTCATTTTTATGATTTTAATTTAACAACTACGGCAGATAAATAAAATTAACAACTACGGCAGATAAATAAAATTTATAATTAGGGCAGAAAAGAAATTAACTAGGGCAAGATAAAAAACTTATTTTTTTATTGATGCACTCTTTGACGATTATATTGAATTGAAAATCTAAGATCTGGAATTTAAAATAGGCATCTCTAAAGAGGCACCCAGAAAGAGGCACACCTCAAAAGAGGCTGTAGGGTTCCTATTTATAGATAATAGAAACCCTAGGCTTTACATTTGATCCATATCTAGAATTACAAAAATACCCTTAAGAAAACCGAGTCAATGCACCGACGCACCGACACGCGCTGACACGCGTTGACACGCGCTTAGCACGGCCGCGGATCCGCCGCCATAAGCATGGTTTGGTCGCGGTTCCGCGGCCATTTGATGGTCTTGATGCATCATTTCTTTAGGGCTTCATTCTGTTGCTTTTTCCTTCTGTTTTATTCACTTGGTTCTTCAGAATGTCTTGTAGTTTCTTCCAGATTTCCACAGTGCAGAATGTTGTGAACTTTTACCGTTCGCTTCTTGTTGAAGTCTTGAATCTTGTGCTGCCTTTGTGCAATTGAACTGTTTGCTGATCTTCATTTGTCCCTTAAACTGTAGGCATTATCAAGATTCTTCTATTTGTTGGTCGTAGTCTCACTTTTATATCGTCTTTTTATCATTTTCACTGTTTTGTTCCGAGAACCTGTAACCTGCAACTATGTAGCAGACATGGATCAAAAGCACCTGTTTATTTTTAAAATGAATAAGAATGGGGAATATAATAATGCAAAATTATGATATGAATAAATACCCCCAAACTTATCTTTTGCTCGTCCTCAAGCAAAACTAGTTTATTCTCGAAAATAACCTAACCTCACTTTCGCAGGGAATCGCGATTGCACTGAGCTCGTGCAACAAGCCGTTAAACCTCTAGGTGTCCCTAGTAGGAGGAGTGTTGTCTCCTGAGGGTTTTCAGCGGATACTACCTACAAAATCCTATCAATTCGGCCTATTGACTTTTATTCTTCAATTCGGTTTTCTAGCAAGAAATCTATTATCTTTAACTCAGAAATTATCAACCCGTATTTTCACGCTTCCTTATCATTTAACTTAAGATTGTATATGTTTTGCAAATTTACTTAGCTTTTAGCATCTTTCGAGTTTTCCTTCTAAGGTTCCATCTCAACTTAGGAATTTTTATCATCTCTACTAAAGATAAAAGTCCTATATTTCATTCCTATCTCTCATCCAAACCCTAATCATATACCCCTACGTGTGTGTATGTATCATCTCTACACTTGGAAATTCAATTCAAGCTCTTATACTCTTGTCCATCGTTCAAAGTATTTTTAGTTGGTGAATTTTTAGATGAAATTGCTCACACATCTTTCATGCGACTGTTAATACTTCTTGAGGTACTAACGACCGATTACAAAATGTGTTTGCACATCAAAGCGTAATTTCTCGTCTTGTAATACCTAAGGCTTTAGCAGTGACTCCCAAACCAGTTGGTCTAAGGCACTAGGTGATGAAGCACCCTCGCTATATATTTTTCTATTTATGCAGCCTTAAGTAATTACAAAACCAGTGTTCATTTTTTTATCTCTTCATTCACACTTGTATTTTTATTTTATTTTTCTTCATACTAAGGATTTTAAACAAGAGCATTTCAAGGTATCCTCTACTATTCCATGTTTCAAGGTTCGTGTAGGTGCTAGTTGTAGGGTATATATCTTCAGAATTTAGACTTAAAATTCAGAATTATTTTTCAGACTTATACTTTAATAAAAATATCAATACTCTTCCTTTATTTTGACTTAGCCCAAGAAGTGAACTCAAAATTTGCCTATTTCTAAGTAAACTACAAGCACATATACTTTCTACCATTAAATTTTAAGAAAGGTTATTTTTAGGGTTTTTAATTTACTGAGTGTAGGATTTAGTTTTTCCTAGCTAGTTAACCGTCTTGTCAAACTTAAGTCAAATATGGCTAAAATTGAACATTTTAATTTTTATAATATTTAAAAATTTTCAATTTTTATGGGTTTTAAAATAAGTATGCAAATGCAAAAATATACATATGAATACGAAGGAAGAAGGCTTACCGAGCACACCCCCAAACTTAAACGTGACAGTGTCCTCACTGTCAGGCTACGCCAAGAGGGTCAAAATGTCGGCACTCCCCTGTTTATTTTTTTATATTTTTTTTATTGTTAAACGAAAAACAAAATATATATACAAAAAGGCCCTCCCAAACTTAAGTGAGACAGTGTTTCCACTGTTTTAAGCGTTAAAGTTCAGAGTTAGGGAGGAGAAAAATCAAACTATACAAGGCCTTACACAGGCCAAAGGTTAGCACCAACCATTCAAATTTTTTTTCGTTATAATGGTAGGGTTGGTGAAAGAATGGAGTGTAGAAAAAGGAGATGAGAAGCACACAAGACCGTGTGGAGATAGAAACAGTATACGGTCTTGGTGGAGGAGAAGAATGGCGGAAGAGAAAAAAAAATGGTGGTGGTTCGACTTCTTCAAGTGGAGGTTGATTAATCACAAAATCCGTGTCATTTAGGAATGAGAGTTCGTCAGCGAAAATATCTTCGAAACTTTCATCGAAGGTCCGATTGAACGTTTCAATGTCAATAAGTGTCACGCCAGAATTCAACACACATGATTTTTCAAAAATTACGGAGGTAGGAGACTCGTAAAGCTCATCTACCTTATTCTCAAAAGATTCTAAATCAAGTTGTTTTTCTAAAATTATCGAACTCAAAATATCGGATTGTGATTCATCAACGCTCGGTATCATTAAAGGAAGATTAGAAGAACCAAAGAAAGTAGGAATACGAACTTGAGGGTGGGGATGGAGTGTATAATTTAGCACAATTTGTAATAACTGATGTGTAAAAAGCGATTGTGCTAATCTATCAACCCACGGAGAAATGAAATCAAATCCCTCAAGATTCGTGAGAAAACATGGGTACGTCGAACTTGGTAAACCAGACATTGGAAATGAAAGCGATATGGTCTCTTGCGTGGTTGGAACGATGATGGAGGGAAGTAAGTGAGGAAGGGTATCGGTTAAAGATTCAGGAGGGTGTACACAATCAGTGGAAGGGACAAGATGAATTTGAAAATCCGACTCATCAAACAAAACTGGTTCATCCTCAATAATTTCCTCAATATTCTCCTCAAAATTTAGGTTATCCATGCCATTATCAACAAAATCAAGACGCATATGAAGTTCGGGAGAAACATTTAATGACTCGGGATGATGAATTGGAGGTAAAAATTCAGTCAAATCTGCGGGTTCATCTTCCAAATTATTCCCTGCGTCAATATCCTCAATCAAGTGAAAATCAATTTTTTCGAACACCTCATCAAAAGCAAGGATATTTATCAATTCAGGTTTTAGATTGGAGGTGTAGAGGTCGAAAGGATTGGTGATGGTTTCACTCAAAAGGGACCTTTCACAATCTGGCAAATCAAGCACTACAAAGTCGCACAACTCATTAAATGTTTTATTTTCAACTGGTGAATCATTTGGGACACTTGATAGACATTCAAAACCGGAGTTGTGGAATTCAGTTGGTGATGGGTAGATTTGATTTGGAAGGGTGCACAGCTCACTCTCTCCACTCAAATTCTCAATCTGTCCAACCGCCTCATCATACATTGGAATTTTCGGAGCTAGTTGGAAACTAGCTACCGGGTCACTAGGTTGCATAAGGGCGGCAATGGACGCATCCAAATTCCTCATCTGTTGGTTTGTCGCTACAATATAAGCTTCCAACGACTGTTCCAGACTAGACATGGGTTGTGAAGGGGGTTCATTAAAAGATTCAAAGTTGTTTGGATACATGAAACTCCCAATTGGTTGTGTAGAAGCAATGTCTAGGGAAGGTGCGAAAGTCGGGTAGGACTGGTAGGAATTGAATGGTTTGACAGGAGCATGATCAACATTTGGATAAAAAGGTGAATGGACTTGTTGATCCCAAGAACTGGAAGTGTTGAAAGGAATGAAAGATCGGTTATGAGATTGTTCAATATGTTCAGCAATAGATATGGGTTTCGGAGTTACAACAGAACTCGAAAAAGGAGTATCAACGTAAGAAGGTAGTGAAGGTTGAAATGGTTGATACAAAGTGGATTGCGGAGTCGAACTGTTTCTCCTAGATGCTTCTATTCGATTTTTCAAAAAAATTTTAGGCATGGAGGGGTCGTCCATAATTCGACCAAAACAATTCGCGTAGGAAGCAATGTTTGGATGAGGGTACCAAAGTTCGGCAAGAGTTTTGGGAGGTGGGGTACCCATGATGTAAGAAAAAAAAGAATGTGGGGTGCAAGTGGGGCGCAATGGATTTCTTAGCGACAAGTGGCAAGTTTTTATAATTTTTTTTTCCATTTTGTGTTTTTTTTATATAAGGAGCTTTTTGCAAAAAGATTTTTAATAAGAAGCTTAGACACACGTTTAATCAATCACAATATGCATAATCAAGCCTAGATCTAGGGTCACCTATGTCAACTAGACTGCTCCTAACTGTTCCAAAGGGCAAGTTGTGAGGTCCTCAAATCGCCTCTTCACTACCAATTGTGGCCAGGTAAGTAAAAATAGAGAAAGGAGGGATCCGCTCACGAATCACCGTGAGATGAGCCTTTTAAAGTTACCTTTCCCCACTTGTCTAGCCTAGGCACCATAATGTCTGGTTTAGATAAACGATCGATGCCTACAACCTTTCCTTTGTCCTAATGAGCAGGACAGTCCTTAGTTGGCTGAGTCTAATATTTTTTAATTCAACTCGAGGGTTGATGCAAAATACTTTTTGTGATTTTTGGGGTCCTAGGAAGGGTAATGAAATCCCCACCCAATCTTGATTGGTGTTATAGCCCCTTAAAAGTCCGTTTTAAATATGCAAAGCAATTAACACACCAAAAATCTAAAACACTTTCAAAAAAAATTTTATTTTGCAGTGCAAAGAATCCTGCACAAAAACAATTTATTGGAGAGGGAGAAAGATTTTGCGCAAAGAATCCTGCAGGAAAAATTTTCAGTGGAGCTCAGGGGGTTCAGAAAAAGAAAAAATGCTTACAGAGAGTTTTCCACGCGCAGACATCACCAAGGAGCCGCGGTTCCGCCGCGGGAACGTGCCTTTGACCGCGGTTCCGCGGTTGACTTGGCGGTTCAGATCCCAATTTTTTTTTCTGTTTCTCTGTTCTGATTATTCTCTGCTTGTTCAGATCTGCTGTTTCTTGATTTGTTCACTGGGATTTTCCAGATCTGAATTTGTCCGTCTTCTTTTCCTGCACAATTCACACAATACCTCTAAAAAAGAACAAGATGAATTTTATTCTTTAAAAAAAAATTTTGTTTGTTTTTTAAAAAAATTTCAATTTTTATATTTTTTATATATTTTTATTTTTTATAATTTTTTTCTTAACCCGAAATTACACAAAGAAAGAGACTACCGTCTCCTCGGCAACAACGCCATTTGATTGGAAGAGCTTTTGCGCGCTTGCGCTTTAAAAAATAGATCAAATAATTATTAACCGCAATCAAGAACGACGTCGCTTGGTAGCTAGCCGGTTGAGTACGGGTCGGTCCACAGGGAGATGGATTCCTTATCTTTTTTTTCTAACGAGTTAATCCAAAAAAAAATGGTGTTTTTATTTTAAGATCTAAGAGTTCATTTTTATGATTTTAATTTAACAACTACGGCGGATAAATAAAATTAACAACGACGGCAGATAAATAAAATTTATAAATAGGGCAAAAAAGAAATTTATAACTAGGACAGAAAAGAAATTAAGTAGGGCAAGATAAAAAACTTACTTCTTTATTGATGCACTCTTTGACGATTACATTGAATTGAAAATCTAAGATCTGGAATTTAAAAGAGGCATCTCTAAAGAGGCACCCAAAAAGAGGCACACCTCAAAAGAGGCTGTAGGGTTCCTATTTATAGATAATAGAAACCCTAGGGTTTACATTTGATCCATATCTAGAATTACAAAAATACCCTTAAGAAAATCGAGTCAATGCACCGACGCACCGACACGCGCCGACACGCGCTTAGCACGGCCGCGGATTCGCGGCCATAAGCATGGTTTGGCCGCGGTTTCGCGGCCATTTGATGGTCTTGATGCATCATTTCTTCAGGGCTTCATTCTGTTGCTTTTTTCCTTCTGTTTTATTCACTTGGTTCTTCAGAATGTCTTCTAGTTTCTTCCAGATTTCCACATTGCAGAATGTTGTGGACTTTTACCGTTCGCTTCGTGTTGAAGTCTTGAATCTTGTGCTGCCTTTGTGCAATTGAACTGTTTGCTGATCTTCGTTTGTCCTTCAAACTGTAGGCATGATCAAGATTCTTCTATTTGTTGGTCGTAATCTCACTTTTGTATCGTCTTTTCATCATTTTCACTGTTTTGTTCCGAGAATCTGTAACCTGCAATTATGTAGCAGACATGGATCAAAAGCACCTGTTTATTTGTAAAATGAATAAGAATGGGGAATATAATAATGCAAAATTATGATATGAACAGGTATCAGAGCCTAACTAAAGATTTAAACTTAGTGTTGTAGCAATTAAGCTCATAAAAATCCATGTTTTCCTAAAACTAGTTTTGCTTTTCACCCTAAAACCAATTCCATTACAAAGAAGCCTCAAAATTAGTTCAAGTCATGGTTTGAAATTGAGACGGGAAGCGCAAAAACACCGGGGAGGCAAGCGGGGAGGGTTTGAGGGGGTACCCCAAACCGAGACCACCCTCGGGTGGTCTTGGGTTGGGGGCCCCCAACCCCAAGGCTGCCCCCTAAGGTCGTAGTGTTCTTGGGACATGTGTTTTTAGAACTTCGAGGACAGTTTCGGGGTTTACGGTTTTGGCAAATTGCAATGGAAATTGTTTTTATTGATGCCCGGGGGGGGGGGGGTTTGGAAATTTCATGGCTTGTATTTTGCAAAACCGGCTTATGGATTATGAGTTGTAGTTGTTACTTGTTGTGATTGGTTTGCGACGGTAAGTATAAGTATGCGTTGGAAACCCCAATCTCGTCGCTATATGTTTGTCGACATAGGGTTTGCGCATACAAGACTTACTTTGATATTGTTTATGCTGTGATGTTTGATATAAAATAGATGCGATCGTCGTGAATGAATAGCCGGAGGTTTTTATGTGAGTTAAGAGTTTTTATTTTCACTCATGTAAAATTTGTAATAATTATTCTTTTTTAGGGACACTTCCGGGTTGAGGTTGTAGCCGTATATTAATGTATAATTTTTATTACATGTACCCAGGATAGACCCAAGGTGTGGTGCTCAAGTAGTCAGGTTTTTGAAGTGCCGGGTGGACTACTCAAGTCGACGAGGAAGGTTTCCTCACTTCTAGGATTGCTTGCCGCACTCGTATGGCTATTCATTACAACCGTGGAATTTGGATTTTCTGGACTATCTAAAAGAGAATGGTATCTCTTTCTGCTTACCCTTCTTTATATACCACATCTGAACCTAGAGAGATCGTCGGTGAATGTGATGAAGTAGGAGAACCCTCTCCTTGCATGTATAGACATTGGACCACACACATCACTGTGTATGAGTCCTAAGAGTTCTGTTTCTCTTTCTCCGTGTCCAGTGAACGGAGATTTGTTCATCTTTCCTTTGTGACAAGACTGGCAGGTTTCATAGGATGAAAATTCGAAAGGATCCAAATATCCATCTTTATGCAACTTACTCAGTCTTTTCTCACCGATTTGACCAAGTCTACAATGCCACAAGTAGGTTTCGTTCATATCTGAACTCTTCCTCTTGCGTGTGTTTTGCACATTGAAAATGGTGTTTTGATTTAGAACATAGATACCATTACAAGGTGCACCTTCTGCAACCAATACCTGATTCAAGTAAATGTTCATGATATTTTTATCTAGAACAATGTTATATGCATCTTTATTTAATAAAGAAATTGATATAATATTGCACAACATGGAAGGTGCATAGTAACAATTGTTCAAAATCATAGTGTTGCTATTTGGCAACACCAGGTGATATTCACCAACGGCGGCAGCATCAACTTATGCACCGTTCCCTACTTTGAGAGATATATCATCAGGTCCAACCATCTTACTTTTTCTTAGTCCCTATAATAAAGTACAGATATGAGATCTTGATCCGGTATCTAGTATCCAGGAGGTAGGACTGACCAAAAAACAGTTCTCAATCACAAGAACACCCGAAGAAGACGCAATAGTATGCTCCTTCTTCACTAAGGCAATCTGGGAATTCATGTATCCCTCTATCCCTTGCTCATATATGTCACAGTTGTTACAAGTTGGAGCCGAACTGACGTTCCCCAGCCCTAAATAAGAATTCGATTTGGTCAAATCATACATTTTATTATCTTGATTAAAGTGTGAAATGGTTGCTACCTAGAGAGAGAGAAAAGAAACACTCAGTGTATACACTTTCAAGTTTAGATTGGTTATTAGTTTCTCTAAACAGGATGGATCCCACTATTTCCATAAATTCTCCTTCAAACCTTAAAAGAAGAATTGGTTGGGATTAATCGCACTCTACAAGTTCGCTCTATCTTTCGGCTAGGTGGGGTGTCGGTACTTCGAGGGAGGTTTTCCAACGCTTTTGCGAAGTTCCTTAATTTAAAATAACCTCTTTTCTCTGGAGGTATTGCCCCATTGACAACTTTCTAGACACCTCCTTGATTTAGCTTGTTGTAAAGTGAAAAACTCTCCCGAAGAGTAATGATGCTCACAGTCGGATCGGAACCCAACTATCATCGTGTGATAAGCTAGATGAAAGCCGCTCTAGTCACCACACTCTAGAAGGTATGCAACACTAGAAATTTTCCTGAACTCCCGATGTGGTTTTTTCTCCTATGACCTAATTGACCTTGACAAAGCCAACATATCAAAGGGCCCTAGTCAAGTTCAACCCGTCATTGTCTTGATTTCATTAAATCCACCCATATGAGCCCTTGATAAAGCCAAAATGAACGTACGAATGTCCTAACCAATCACATCTAATGTTACAAACGAGCAATACTCGGCTACTATTCACTATGCTTTGAAAAAGACAATATACGCAGCACGAATACTAAGTATCACTCGAAGGAAATGACGGAGAGCTACGATTGGTTTTTGATGAAAAAACCTTTAACGTATTGAACTTGATCTCGTTGAAGGAACAATGTTGTTTTCAAAAGGAGTGGTTTAAGGCTCTGCATTTAAAACGCTGAATTTAAATTAAACCGAGTGGGTAATAGTGACGAAAACTTTTGCTCAAGAGTTCATTCCCCGTGAAGGGATCTAGGCTCTTGCCTCCTAGAATAAGGTGCGGGATATTCATAAATGAATACTGCTATGAAAAGCAAATGATTACGACTATTGTTTTTCAAATCTGAAGTTCCGACAACATTATTTTATAAGTTTGTTTTCTTGCATTAATATGGATTAATGTGGTTCCCATCAATTAACCTTATCATTGCAAAAAAATGAAAATAGAACGTGCACTTATACCATCTGCATTTGCCACAGGGTCCCGGATCTTCACCGTAAGGTTACTTAACTTATGGCAGGGCGGGGACAGAACTACCGCGGATGTAAAACATAAGCAACGTTTATTATAACTATATTCCTATTTGCTTTCATCACAGGCAAAATAAATATAGCATTCGTCTCACGCAATAATATCATCACATAAACATAGCAGAAGCAATCACAGATGAAATAAAGGATATACTAAGAATACCAGTTTTCGTTTTAGCCTCTAATGAAAATCCATATTCCACGGTTGTGATGAATAGCCTAAAATCCAGAAATTCAAAGAATACAGAAATAAAGTGGAGAACCAGACTGGAAAAAGTATCAAGATCCTCTGATCTGATAGAGGGGGAGTGCTTAAGCATGAAATTCCTGGACTGTCTAAAAGAGAATGGTATTCTCTCTCTGCTTACCCCTCCTTATACACCACATCAAAATGGTGTATTGGAGCGGAGGAATTGTAAGTCCACGGTAGCGGCCCGGCCGTCTAACAGACGCCAAATGCGGAACAAAAACTTTTACAACTGGCGCTATCGCGTACTATAACCCGGATCTGCCATCAAAGCTAAACTAACAAACTACAAAGTGGGTAGAAATATTATACCGAACGATCCGAGTCCTTCGGTCTTCAACCATCATCCCACGCTTTGTTGCGGCTGCTCCGATCTCCTGAATCTCCAATCTTCTCGTCCAGGTGGCACCACGTCAACGGATCTTTAAACGGGCTCCCGCCTTTGAACCGAGGCAACTCGGTCGTCAAGTTTGCTAAAAGAGACGACCAAGATGATGTAGAGAATAAGTAGAGCACTTTGTCTCGTTACTTCCAAAGCTATGGACGAACGATTAATGAAGTTGCCTTTTGGAATCGGGTGAAATGGGAAATGAGGCTATCTAATTTCCATGAGTCCAAAACAATATCAATCTTTTTTCCAAGCAACCATATCTCTCACAAGAGAGGGGGCCGGCCACTTATAGAAGGTGGGGGGGTGAGTGTAGGAGGAGGGAGAGTGACCATAACCTTAAATGATATGAATGAATCATCTAACACCTAGTATGAACACATTTAATGAAACAATGAATCACTAACCTTGTCATCTAAAACATTAAATGAACATTTAAAGTACTAATGACTCATTAGCCATATCATCACTTCTAGAACCTTCTAGAAGCATGACTCATCCTCATGACTCATCCAAGAAGAAAAGATAAATCCGCATTTAACCGAATGTTAAATACGGCCGATAGAAAACTGGAAACTGGCAACTTCCAAAAGTGATCCATAAACGAATTTCAGGATAACCCCGTATCAGTATAAACATACCCGCATTTGTATTACGACCGAATACAAATGCAACTGAGACAAACATATTATATCTACACAGTATAATACTGGGATCCGGCTTAAACCAAAGCCAACTAGTATTATCTGCCCGAAAAATGACACGTGCGAAAACGCACGTGCATTTTCCGAACCCTGCCATAAACCCATACGGCCTCTACAATGTTTCGCCCGAACTTGGGAAAGTGTCTGTGGGGGACTCTAATGACCCATCAACACACTGGCACTGGGTATAACCTCTAGCACGTCAGAGGTACAAGCTGTACGTAACGGTTGCCTATGTATTGATTGGAAAGGAAGCTGACCAGCGAACTCATCCATAAACCCTACAGAGCCTAACAGTGACAATATATATACAGTCCGGTCCGTTCGTCTAAAGAGTATCGCATATCGAGTCTAGGGGGTGGATAAAGTCAGACCCCTAATAACGCGATAAATCGTGTCGGCATGAAGCCCATCACCACCTGAGAAACTACTGATCCAAATCAGTAATTCTCCACTACCTCGGCCGAGGATTTCTAGTGATGGCCACCCATGCACTGTGCGACATCAACCTCCAATACCGGGAGACACGAATCCCCGAAGATCCGCTCACTGCCTCCATGTGGCTCGGGACTGTACCCAACTTAAACCTGTTTGCACGTCTCCTTTGAGCGTGGTAGGGTAGTAATCTAAGCACAGTGGGAACTCACACGAGACAAATGACGATCTCAGGTCGACAAACTAACCTGTACACATGTCACCAGGGAACTGCTATCTGACGATATGTATAATACCAACTAGCATGTTCCCGGCGAGTCCTGTCCGGTGTACTCATAACCTAATGTGAACCTGTATACATCTTAGGTGATCCAACTAACACCAGTGGCTTGTGAGACCGGCCACCGCCCCTCGACGGGGTCTCGACTGTATACACTAGTTTACTCTGGAGTATCGATGCCCTGTCTCGAAACTCCCACGACTAGGGACACTTTAAGGATGTGCTTACAGACCCCAGCTCCCATGTATATGATCGCCATCATACTGCTGGTAGTCAAGCAAGAATCCTATGGGCTCTATCATCATGCAATAGTGAACTAAAGCATGTATACGATGATAAAGACAAACCAGATAGCAAACTATCATCTCGAGCAAGACTGTCATATCGGTATAGGTCCTGCCTCAATCATTGCAATCACGTACCTGCGATCCAATAATTGTCTTTGAGGGCACTATCTCCAACAATCTCCCACTTGCACTTAAGGCTAATTATTGCGATGTCTCATACTTACAGCCCGTGTGATACCGAACACCCAACCCCTTTACTAATCAGTTTCACAAAGCTAGTTTGTAAAACTCTTGTGTTCGAGAAATAGCCTCAGTGAGTGGATCCGCCCTGATGTTTCTTTCTATGTCTCTCTTAATCTCAAGTTTGCGGAGAAAGCCATCTCCCGAATTGAGTAACACTTGTCTTAGAATATGTCTGAATATCTGATGGGACTTAGTTCATAAATGAACTCCAAATCTAAACTTCTTAGACTGTATTGATAACTGAACCTAATCAGTATCCAGCACCATGCCTCCCACAGTATCCTCTTGGACCACATGTCCATAATACCATCCCTCATCAGAGGGAAAACTATAACTCTGACAATCACTCTGTCATACATATCACCTTTGAAGCCTGGAATGATAACTGTCTCCCGAAGGAGGCTGCCGTCATCAAATCCGTAGAACATGCACTTATATTCTAAAACTGCTTCCTTATGTTTCTTCAGGATTGGATTAATATAAACTTATCGCATCAAGTGCAAAAACAACATCTGGTGTGGTACTTGACATCTCATGATTGACTCAATTGCCTAAGCAAGTGATCTGCCAATCATGCACATCCCTCTCCCCTTTAGTCTGTAAGACACCTTTAGAGAGGGTGACTCCATCACCTGCAGGTACACCACCATGCCAGGAGTCATCTATTCTAAAATACTATTAGAATACTGTCAAAGTACCCACATTGGGAAACTACCCAAATCTAGATCTAAAACCATAGATCTAGAAACCAGAATGTCTAATATTATATCCATATCTTGTGTGAAGAAACAACTGTGTGACGACCACAGTACAACCGATCGTAGTATATGAATTTTACTTCCTTCTCTGTGTATGTCATCCAAATACCAGGACATAATACCCTACTACCTTCTTAACAGATCCATCCCCTATTCTGATGAAGTCAAACCCATGACTGTTACATCAAAAATAGATGATCTTATTTCCGCTATATCTGCTCAAGTCTATAAATAGACATAAGCTACTTGCCCACTATGCTTCTACTGCTCCCACTGACTACGACAACCCTCTGGCAGAATAATATATACGTACACTTCTAAAGCTAGTTTAGAACGACGCTATACATAACCTCCTGCCGGGTCTCATAGCCTGGAACAACCGTAGTGTCAAGTCTGGGTAAACAAGAACCTCCCTGTCACCGTCCTTGAGGCTACCTGAGTACCTCTCGGGTGTTTGAGGTTACCCACCATATCTGCGGAGTGGCTAATGGAATGTCAAACCTGATTGAATATATAGGTCCTATTAAATTTTTCATAATCGTTTGCGGTTCTGGAATCACTTCCAGTTCTACCATACTCACACTACTGTTTTCTGGAAAAAAAATTCATTTTACTAAAACTGTGGTGAGTCAAGAACAATATCACTATTGATCTTCCAGATGGTAGAAATGTCAACCCTCGTCAAAGCCAGGGTCAACCCACAAACAGCCATTACAGAAACGTGCCTTGAGTTATCCAGTGTCTGGTTTTAAGCATAAGCTGGACAACTCCCCTTACCTTAACATCGTTAAGATATGAACCATTCTATATACAATATAGAAATAGAGGCACTAATTTAATTAGAACCAGATTCAAACCATGCAGCTGTCTCCAGTGCATATCAATTTAATAGAGAGAGGCTAATCAGCATTACTCAACTTAGGAATTCATCCAATTATGAGTAACCTGAAAGAGAAACAAGTTTCTCAAAACCGTTACTATCAACTGAATACCAATCACAAGAATCTATATCTTCGATCTCTTTGAAGAATCCCGATACTTGTGATACCTGGTTCTCTACTTTATTCTTATACCCACAACTTCTCAAAACTTAGACATTGTATTTCTACGAAACACTTGTCTAAAAACTAAAGAAGTCATAAGTAAACAGAACATAGTACGAGGACCTTCTCCTTTGTCCTGACGGATACTGGACAACATACAATACTCTGTATAAGTCCGCTGAGTTTGAATAACTCAAAACCTGTACATCGTAGGTTGAAAACTGTACCCAGGCGATTTCCTCAAATATCATCAATTACAACGAATTCCGATATAATGAGGATAATCACCTAATTCCCAATAACTTACTCCCACTCATCATCTGTAAAACCATACAGATGTGAGAATCATACCTGGTAAATACATACCCTGGAGTAAGTATCTAATCGGGAAATCGGTTTTCCTTTTAACAATGCACAATGTAACTGAAACATGAAAATGTTTCGTAGGGGTATCCTGGTATTCCTAGTAATGCCTCTTCCATAATCCAATTCATGACTGTAACCGTATAATTCTTTGCCATCTTTCCAAATCCCTTTATTTGTCTTTAGTCATTTCCTTCTGTACACCCCTTTTAGGCTAAGTAGTTTTCTTCCTTCGCTACCGTTCGGCACCAGCCTATGGTTTGGAAGAAGACTATCCAGTAAGCATAATAGGTGTACTTTCCTAATCCTAGGAGTACTCGTAACTTGAGAGAAGGTGATGATAAAAGACAACTGAATAATACCTTATTCTATTAAAGGTGAAATAGGAGTGGCGATGAAGTACGCGGTTTGGTCGTGAACGATAACAGTCGCAATTTACTTTGCCCTCTTTCGAATCCCTTTATTTTGTCTTTATATATTACCTTCTGTACACCCTACTTAGGCTAATTGGTTTTCTTCATTCCCTACCTTTCGGCACCAGCCTATGGTTTGGAATAAGACTATCCAATAAGCGTAATAGGTGTACTCTCCTAAACTAAGGAGACCTCGCAACCTGAGAGAGGGTGATAATAAAAAACAACTGAATAAACCAATTCTTTTTCTCCTGAACCTGGATCCATCCTCGAAGAAGTCCCTTCGAGTTCGTATATAACTATACGATGGATCTATCCAATAGAAGTGGATGTCCGTAGTAATACGGGGTGTTCTGAGAAATACAAAGTGTAAAAGAAGGAGCGGCAATGACTTGTGCAACTCAGACAATCCAGAAGCCAGTATTTTAAGAAGGTTCGGTCAACTTGGTCACTGAGTCATAGTCAAGGGTCGGTCAAAAGTCGCTGCCAAAGAGAGAGAGAGAAAAGAAACACTCTGCGTGCACTCTAACCTAGATCAGAATGGTTATCAATTTATCTAATCAGGAAAGCTCCCACTGTAATCTCAAATTCTCCTCTAAACCTGAAAGAAGAATTAGTCGGGATCACCCGAAGAGTAAACCAACTCATCAGTGAGAATCGGGATCCAACTATCATCGCATGATAACTTGTTGGAAGCCACTCAAGTTATCACACTCCAGAAGGTATGCGCATACTTGGCAAGTTTCAGTTTCTTTAGAAACTCTCGATATAATTTTTGCCCCATGCTCTTATGACCTTGGCGAAGGTCAAAATGTCATAAGTCACATGTCAAGTTCTATCCATCAATTTCCAGGTTAATTTGAACCCACCCGCACATACCCTTGGCGAAGGTCAAAATGGCAGAACGACTGTCCCAAACCAACTCATCTATCTATGCAACAAATGAATACCCAGCAGCTACCAAACACTATGCCTTGGCGAAGGTCAAAATACATAGCTTGAATACTACTGAATACCCAAAAGAAATGACGGAGGGCCACGGCTGGTTTTTGGCGAAAAACCTTTAACGTAATGAACTTGATCTCGTTGAAGGAACCTGATATCTTTTTATAAAAATATAGTGGCGAAAACCTTTTGCTAAAGAGGTCACTCCCGGTGAAGGGATCTCGGCTCTTTCCTCGTGGAATGAGGTGCAGGATATTCCAACTGAATACCGCGATGCAAAGTAACTTGTAATCGACTATATTGAAGTTATTACCCTGACGCAAACTTCTGCCCAAGGGGTCACTCCCGGTGAAGGGATCTCGGCCCTTGCCTCGTCGAATGAGGTGCAGGATATTCTAAACTGAATATCACTATGCAAAACAAAAAGAAACCTCTTTGTAATAACACCTTTTAAAATTTATTCCAACAACATCAAATATTGGTTTGTTTTATCCTCGCATTAATAAAAATCAATGCAGTCCCATCAATCAATCACACTAGAAAAGAACGAAAATAAAATGTACGTATATACCATCCGCATTCGCCACTGGGTCCCTTCATCACTCGTTAGGTTACTTAACTAACGACAGAGCGGGGGCTGGACTAGCGCGGGTGTAAAACATATACAACATCTAATAGTATATATACCAATATACAATAATCGCTCCAGGCGTGATAATATGCAACATTACAGAAAAGTAATAAGCATCACAGAATAATACAGATAATCTGGGATCCCCGGGTTTCACAGAGCCGCTGCTGAAACCTGACGTTCCCCTGGTCGTGTGGATAGCCTGTGCAATGAAACCTAGACCCCAACGGGTGCGGCAAGTTACCCGCCAAAACCTGAAGCGAGGTAGTCCCCCACAACATAGTGAATGGAACAACCGGCACTTCATGGAATCCGGTAAATTGAGCACCCCTCCTTAGGTCAACCTGTACCCCCTACGAGTGCGGCGAATAGTCTGCCAATTCTAGAGTGAGGTCTCTCTGCCTCTCAAAGCCATGAGATACAGACCCGTTGCCCTCCAGAACCCGGCTATCCGTGCACTCCGTCCCGGGGTAAACCTAGTACAGAAATAAAAATATATACAATGGGTACATCGACCTCTACCCGGTCGTGCCCCAAAAAGAATATTACACAAACAGGCAGTGACGGCGGTCCACATGTTGGACGCTCGCCCCGCAATATCAAATGTACAAATAAATCCAAACTGCACTATCATTGCACCCTGCTATCCACCACGACAAATCTGCAACATCACAGCACAACACAGAACATTAACGCGAATGTCACGTTCGCAAACCCGTCTAAAAGAAGTATAGCAACTAGACGCGGTTTACCGCTCGAATGACATTCCCGGTCGGAAATATAAAGTAAGTACTGTATACTAACAAGTTTAAAATTTTGATCGACAAAATTTCCCGAAGTGGGCCCCACGTACATCTGCTGTACAGTAATAAAATTTGGGCCTAAAAGAATAGTACCAAAAACCACAATTTCCAAAAAACAACTCTCTGGAAAAAGTTGAAGCACTGTTCCCACAAACGCGTCGCGGTTCCGCGGTCAAACCCTAGGTTTGACCGCGGATCCGCGGTGGTCTCGTGGGATCACGTGCCCAAATTTTTCCAGAATGCTTAGAAAAGCCTGCTTGGTTTTCTGTGATATGTAAAATAATTTTTAGACACTGTTTAAAATCGACAGAAACTTTAACCCTGGAATTTGCGGTTTTCGAAAATCCGTTCGATCGATATTTTAAACGCGTTAGCACAAGTTAGTATAGCTTAATGGTGAGGCTCTGATACCACTGTAAGTCCACGGTAGCGCCCCGGCCGTCTAACAGACGCCAAATGCGGAACAAAAACTTTTACAACTGGCGCTATCGCGTACTATAACCCGGATCTGCCATTAAATCTAAACTAACAAACTACAAAGTGGGTAGAAATGTTATACCGAACGATCCGAGTCCTTCGGTCTTCAACCATCATCCCACGCTTTGTTGCGGCTGCTCCGATCTCCTGAATCTCCAATCTTCTCATCCAGGTGGCACCACGTCAACGGATCTTTAAACGGGCTCCCGCCTCTGAACCGAGGCAACTCGGTCGTCAAGTTTGCTAAAAGAGACGACCAAGATGATATAGAGAATAAGTAGAGCACTTTGTCTCGTTACGTCCAAAGCTATGGACGAACGATTAATGAAGTTGCCTTTTGGAATCGGGTGAAATGAGAAATGAGGCTATCTAATTTCCATGAGTCCAAAACAATATCAATCTTTTTTCCAAGCAACCATATCTCTCACAAGAGAGGGGGCCGGCCACTTATAGAAGGTGGGGGGGGTGAGTGTAGGAGGAGGGAGAGTGACCATAACCTTAAATGATATGAATGAATCATCTAACACCTAGTATGAACACATTTAATGAAACAATGAATCACTAACCTTGTCATCTAAAATATTAAATGAACACTTAAAGCACTAATGACTCACTAGCCTTATCATCACTTCTAGAACCTTCTAGAAGCATGACTCATCCTCATGACTCACCCAAGAAGAAAAGATAAATCCGCATTTAACCGAATGTTAAATACGGTCGATAGAAAACTGGAAATTGGCAACTTCCTAAAGTGATCCTGAAACGATTTTCAGGATAACCCCGTATCAGTATAAACATACCCGCATTTGTATTACGACCGAATACAAATGCAACTGAGACAAAGTTATTATATCTACACAGTATAATACTGGGATCCGGCTTAAACCAAAGCCAACCAGTATTATCTGCCCGAAAAATGACACGTGCAAAAACGCACGTGCATTTTCCGAACCCTGCCATAAACCCATACGGCCTCTACAACGTTTCGCCCGAACTTGGGAAAGTGTCTGTGGGGGACTCTAATGACTCATCAACACACTGGCACTGGGTATAACCTCTAGCACGTCAGAGGTACAAACTGTACGTAACGGTTGCCTATGTATTGATTGGAAGGGAAGCTGACGAGCGAACTCATCCATAAACCCTACAGAGCCTAACAGTGACAATATACATACAGTCCGGTTCGTTCGTCTAAAGAGTATCGCATATCGAGTCTTGGGGGATAAATCGTGCCGGCATGAAGCCCATCACCACCTGAGAAACTACTGATCCAAATCAGTAATTCTCCACTACCTCGGCCGAGGATTTCTAGTGATGGCCACCCGTGCACTGTACGACATCAACCCCCAATACCGGGAGAGACGAATCCCCGAAGATCCGCTCACTGCCTCCATGTGGCTCGGGACTGTACCCAACTTAAACCTGTTTGCACGTCTCTTTTGAGCGTGGTAGGGTAGTAATCTAAGCACAGTGGGAACTCACACGAGACAAATGACGATCTCAGGTCGACAAACTAATCTGTACACATGTCACCAGGGAACTGCTATCTGACGATATGTATAATACCAACTAGCATGTTCCCGGCGAGTCCTGTCCGGTGTACTCATAACCTAATGAGCACCTGCATACATCTTAGGTGATCCCACTGACACCAGTGGCTTGTGAGACCGGCCACCGCCCCTCGACCGGCCAGAGGGGTTCATAGATAGTGGGAGCAGCGGGAAGGTGTTAAGTTGCTTAAATCCATTTATGAATTAAAACAGTTATCGTGGAGCTGGAACATCTGTTTTGATGAAACAGTCAAGAAATTTGACTTCATCAAAAATATAGATGAGCCATGTATCTATAAGAAGATTGTAGGGAGGAATATCGTATTCCTAGTATTGTACATAGATGCCATATTATTGATTGGAAATGATATTCCTATACTACAGTCGATCAAGCTGTTTTTATCACAGAGGTTCTCCATGAAGGACCTGGGTGATACTTCCTACATTTTGGGGATCAAGATCTATCGTGATAAATCTAAGAGGATGTTGAGATTTTCACAGTCCAGGTACTTCGACACCATACTAAAAAGGTTTAGTATGGAAGATTCCAAGCGTGGTAATTTACCAGTTTGTCACAGAATCACCCTCTCCAAAGAGATGTTTCCTAAAACTGATGAGGAGAGAGCTCGCATGACTATTATACCCTATGTTTTGGCAGTGGACTCTATAATATATGCAATATTATGTACCAGACCAGATGTATCTTACGCGCTTAGCGTAGTAAGTAGGTATCAGTCAAACCTAGGGGAGAAGCACTGGATAGCTGTGAAGAACATTCTCATATACCTGAGAAGGACTAAGGAGATGTTCCTAGTATAAGGTAATGGAGATCTCCAGATGGAGTCCTTTACCGATTCAACCTTCCAGAGTGATAAGGATGATAACAAGTATGTCTCGGGTTAAGTGTTTACTCTCAACGCAGGGGCGGTCTGTTGGAAGAGTTTCAAACAAGACACCGTCGTAGACTCGACGACGGAGCTTGAATACATTGCTACCAGCGATGCTGTAAAAAAGACTGTCTGGATGAGAAAATTCATTTCTGAATTTGAGGTGGTTCCATCTATTGTTGATTCAATACCTTTATATTGTGACAACAATGGATTGTAGCTTTAGAGAAAGAAACACAGTCCTATCAGAAATCCAGATACATCTTGAGGTGGTATCACCTGATCAAGGAGATCGTTGATCAGCAGGAGATCGAGATTCGGAGAGTAGATATGAAGGAAAATACGGTGGATCCATTCACAAAGGCACTTCCTCATACTCAGCCCGAGCGGCTATTGGAGATGATTGGTCTTCAATACGCCGATACATGGTCTTAGTGCAAGTGGGAGATTGTTAGATATGTATGCCATAGAGTCCATTATTGTATATTAAAGGATGTTACATTACATTTTGGATGCTTGGGATATATATATTTATTTATGACGATCTTGCTCAATATGATAGTATGCTATCTGATTTGTCTTTATCTAACATGTGATATATTTTACTTGTTATTACGTATCGCTAATACACGTTGATAAAGACCATATGATCTTTGCTTGACTACCAGCGTTGTGATGGCGATCATACTCATGAGGGCTAGGTAGTCTATAAGAATATCCTTAAATGTCCCTAGTCATAAGTGTATCGAGACAGGGCATTGATATTTCAGAGTAGACTAGTTTATACGTTTCTTATTCCCGAGAGGGGAGATGGCATGTCCCACAACAATTGGTGTACGACATCAAAGATTGTATATAGGTGCTCATTGGGTTATGAGTTACAGTGGACAGACTCGCCAGGAACTGCTGGATGGTATTATACCTATTGTCAGATAACAGTTCTCAGGTGACATGAGTACAGGGTAGTCTGTCGACCCGAAATCGTTACTTTGTCTCGAGTGTGTTCCCACTATACTTTGATTACTACCCTACCACGGCTTTAATGATTCGTGCAAACAGGTAGTTTTTGGGTGCAATTCCGAAGCACTTGGAGACAGTGAGTGATAGAGAGAATTCGTCTCTCCCGGTATTGGGAGTTAATATCGCATAATATACGGTTGTCCATCACCGCAAGACCTAGGCCCAGACGGATGAGATTTACTGATGGTGTTCAGTAGTTTCTCGACTGGTAGTGGGTTTGATACCGACACAACTTATTAGGTTATTAGGGGTTAGACATTTACCACCCCCTCAAGACCTAATATGCGATACTCTCAAACGAATGAAAAAACTACTCTAGAAGGGCTTGCATGGTACAAGCCTCTCTAGAGCCCTTGGATGGGCTCCCCTTGCATGTGGGGGAAGCCCATCCAAGGGCTATGCAAGGGCCTGCACCATGCAAGCCCTTGCATAGTAAATTTTTCCCAAACGAATAGACTGAAATATATGGTGAATGTCACCGATAGGCTCAGTTAGGGTTTCAGACAAGTTTGCTTGTTGATCTCCTTATCAACAGATATCTGGATAGCCGCTACGTACAGTTAGTGCCACTGACGCACTTGTGAGTTCTAAGGTATCATTGATAATCCACTGCTAGCGTATAGTCGAGTTTTTATAGACCCACAATGAGGGTTTCCGGCTTTAGCGACATGTTGTAGTTTCCGTACTGGGTACGTGCGAGGGTCCGGTTAAAACTAGTGTATTGGATACATCGACGGTAACCGGACGGTTGAAATACTAGCCACTCTTTTTACAAAGACAAATATTAAATCAGGTGTCGATTTAATATTTAAGTACATATATTTAGTGTATGTATTTAGTAGTATTTTGTCACTAACTAATTTTTTCTTTTTATGTATTTTTAATACATTAGAAATTAATTGCAAGTGTATGGTTATGTATTTGTAATTGCACATTTATATAATTATGCAAATTGTAATTAATTTAATTCTTTTCCTTTTATTTCTTTTTCTAAATGCTTATGTTTTTCCTTAGACATAATATACCCTCACCATATAGTAGTGTGATGATATATGTAATCAAGAGAAGGTTGTTGACAGTTGGAGGGTTTTTTAATCCTATGGTTTGGATTAATTTGTATTGGTATATATGTAACTTTTAGGTTATGGTTGAAATTTTTTATTCATTACATTCTCATTCTCTTTTAGAAAAAGAGAACTCCATCTTCATCCTCCTCTTCATTACAAAAGAAAGAAAAAAGAAAAGAAAAAAAAGAGAGAAAAATAAGTAGTGATCCTAAACTACAACATTAGTTCATGTAATTAGGATCTATATGATCTAAGTTAACTTCTATGAAGTTTGGAGCCAAAGTAAAGAACCCTCAAAGTGGATCATCTTTGATGGAGAAGGTGGGTGAACAAGCTTGTTCTATGGAGTTTCAAGGAGTCTACAATGGAGTCCAACCATCACAACTTGGATCTAGCTTTGTGGATCTAAGGATTCTTAAAACTTAGCAGCTAAAATCCTCTTTTTGCTTGTCAAGTTTACACCTTTAGAATTAGATCCTTAGTTTGTAGGTTTTATCTCTCTACAATTTTTTTAAACCCTATTATACTTGCTACAAAATTCTAGTAGGGAGCCCTAAGCCTATTAACAAGTATAAGGTCCAAGATTCGGTTCCTACATAGCCGATTACCTATTCATCCTCCTCCAACCCTATGGTTAGGCATAGGTGATCATCTATAAAATCTGCTATTGCATGCCCTTTCACTGCTCTCATTGGTACATATTTTGTAGAGAACTTGGACATGACTAATGTCCATTTCCCAATTCTTCCTTTCAACATAGGCTTTGTAACGATCCTAAATTCTATGTACCGTCTCTTTTGTTTTAATTAATAAAAGAGGACGTGATTCTGTTCTGGTTTTGAGTTATAGGTTATTCTTTATAACTTATGTACAAGAAACTCCTTGTAGCTCACTGGTTAAGACTCTTCGCTGCTGTTCTATAGCCTGCGTGTTCGAATCCCATCATCCCTAAATATTTTATTATTTTTGTTTTCAACGTTTTGGAAGCCTAAGAATTTGCACGAGCATTACACAGAGATACGAGAAGTTTTAACAGAAAATATGTATTCAATTAGGACCCCAAACCAGGCCCAAATCAAAACCCTGAACCCTAAGCCCAAAGCTCGAGACTTGGCCGAGCTTTGGCTGCAAGTAGCGGCCTAGTTGGACCTAAATAGTTCCATGTTGGGCCCGTGTGACCCTTAGACTATCCTTTGTTCCTTTTCATATGCAAAACTCCCCCACTCATCCAGAGACTCTTCATTTCTCCCATTGCTTCTTTTTAATTCTTTTTAATTCATTTTTTATTTATCATACACCCATCCCATATAAATACCAATCCATTCTAAGTCATCTCCCTTCAAAGTTATTCTAAAAAAAATTCACCTTCAAAACTTCTTAAATCAAGTCTCTTTTGCAAGCCAAGTCTAAGCCACGTTTCTCCGCGTGTCGTTTCGATTTTGAGTTCGTTCCTCCACGTATCATCGGTCTCAGTTCTTCCAACCGAGACTACCCCTACTTCCTCCCATTCATCTCTAGTACAAGACACTCGTAGGCATCAGAACTCTGCTCGAAGATAACCTTTTCCCTATCAACAGTGAGCCGGTTGTTACACCGACTCACACCGCGAGTAAGTCCTTTCTCTTTCCCTCCCTCCATCTCTTTTATTCATGTAATTCTTGCTGATGCCTCCATATTAAATCGTAAATCCCCTCTTGATCTCCCTCTTTTCTCCTTTTTCTCATTATTGCCGCATAAAATCCGCTTTTATATCTTTAGGACAAGTAAATAATTAGAAGTGATACCATTATAAGTTGTTATATATTTTTACCTTAACATAAGTAATTATACCATTCTATTATTGTTGTTAATTATGCCTCACTTAAAATCTTGTTAATCTTACATGCCCTTAAAAAGTTATCATGACATGTTAAACTACACTAGAATGCAAGTAACACTAAAATACCATGTTTAATTAGTTATTGTTAAAATACTATTTTCTTGTGACATGTTAACGTAATTAGCGTGGGGTAATGACATACCCCACACGCACACTTGGAATCATAGCACGATCTCATATGTATAGCGTTTTCTAAATGAAACAATTACATTAAAATACCCTCAAATTCTAAATATTCTTTAAAACTTTTAACTATAACTTTTTCCTTTGCAAATACACCTCTACAAACCTCGTTAGGGAAACTCGTTTATGGATAATGCGGATTATCGCACATCCTGGAGATAGTAGAGTGAGATGCAGAAATTCTCACGGAGAATTCGGCCTCGAAAGGATAAATGCAGTTTTAAAGTAAAATAAACAATTTCTAATAAAATAAAATAAAATAAAAGATAACAAGTTATGTTAATTTGGGTTATCTCTATTTTCTAAATATCAAATTAAAGCAAGTTTGTAAGATCAAAGTTTTTTTTAAAAATACTCTCAAGTTTCCAAAAGTTTGATTTTTCATTAAAATACCATAAACTTATAAAAGCTAGGTTTTGATAATAAAATATCAAAAAATCTAAAATACATTTTTATAAAACGCTTGACATTCTAAATAATATAATCTTACATAAAACACCCTTGAGGTCATTTTCCAAAATAAAACATTTTACAATAACCCCCTCGAGTTTTTCAAATGTAATATTTACATTAATAACCTAAGGTGATAATAATGGGTGTAAGCGGTATCATTCTCTTAAGCCTTGGGGAGCCGGAGTAAGTGAGTGTTTGTATATATAGTTTAGACAAAACAAATTAAAGGAATTTTCATTAGCAATCGTCCTTGAAAAGGTCACAAATCCTGCCGTCCATGTACAGTGGTTGTCAGATTATTCCAAACTTAAGAAGTTTACTAGGATAAAATTTTTGCTAAATAAAATATAATACTACTTGAATCACATCATATATAACTTAAACCCGAACTCGAACTTAAACCTAAACCTGAACTTGACTTGAACTCGAATTTGTTTTGAACCTGAGCTATCTATTTGAACTTGACATGAATGTATGAACTCAACATGTATACCTGAAACCAACTTGACTCAAACTATGAATATAAATGACATAACTTGCACTTGACATAACTATATGACTATATGAATTCAATCTTGAGAACTTGACTTTTTACATCACCTTCTGTATTTATGGATTCGATTAAAACTTGTAACTTTAACTATAAATTAACATACGCAGGGATAAGGGGTACTCTGGTAAAAAATACATATCATGGCATGAGAGTCCACTAAAATCACCTAACATGAATCAGTGTGCTGTTGTCTCGTGGCTTCATAGGGCCTTGAACGAAACGTGTTGTTGGTCTGTGGCTTCACGGACTACTCTCGTATATACACGTATATACACGTATATACACGCATACCTTCATTACCGGACTACAAATAACCATGTTAGTATAGAATAACTTTGTTGAAATCCATCGTCACGCTTATGATACTTTGACCTATTCAAGTCTAATTAACACGTTTACCTGTCCACTTTTGTATTAGATTCATGTCCTACTTATATACATGTTGTTTATCATCTTTTATCCATACTCTTTGGGTACTTACCGAGCATTAGTTCGCTGATGACATTTCTTCTATTTTATTCTTCCTTGGAATGTTTGTCAGGTGGTTTTGAGACTGAGGAGATTGAGCCGAGACAGAAAGAGCTCGATCATCTCGTAACACAAATCGACTTCTAGTTCTATTCAACAGTTTATTCTTAGTATGCTACTTTTTTTAGGCATTTTCATTGCATTTTTCTTTTCAGTTATCTTGTATCAAAACTTTGTGGAAGTTGAATTTAAATAAAGTTGTTGAAGTTTTATTTCATTTGTCAATTTTTCTTGTATGTTATATTGCTTATAAACGCTTATCGTATTTATTGCAGGAAATGTCCTTCTCAGAATAAATAAGTTGCGAGCTTGTCATGTTCCATTACCGCTTTTTTGGGAAGCGGGTCATGACAGGCTTCTTTAGCATATATATAGACTTTGCTGATAAGTTGAATCTCGAAAGGCAAAAGTAATGCCTCAACTTCGTGCAAGTGTTGTATAAGGATAAGCACATCTTTTCTATCGGCTAGTATCGTTTTTCAACATCGGATAATATTCTTCTTAGATAATAAATTACATGCTCCCGCCCCTCTTCATTCTTTTGGACAAGTAGACTGTCGATAGAATCTTCTGTGGCCGATATGTATACCTTAATTGGTTTACCGTGTTATTTGTATGTATGACCTAGATACCATTATTGTACATGATTTTATATTATAGTGGATGCTTGGACATATATAGGGATGACTTTCTTGCTCGACATGATAGTATGCTATCTGGTTACTCTTTATCTTAACATGTATACTTGTATTGTCTCCCTGTTACATATTGATAAAGCCCTTAGGATGTGGACTTGACTACCAGGACTATGATGGAGATTATACTAGTAGGGCCAGGGTAGTCCATAAGTCCATCCTTTAATTGTTCCTAGTCGAGGGTGTATCGAGACGGGGCATCGATATTCCAGAGTAGACTAGCGTATATGCTTCTTGACCCATTTGATGGGTGATGGATGATCCTAAATCTATTGGTGTTTGACATCAAAGATGGTATACCGATGCTCAATGGAGACTGGATACACTGAACGGGACTCGCCGAGAACTCCTAGATGGAATTATACCTAACGCCAGATAGCAGTTCTCTGGTGACACTGGTACAGGTTAGTCTGTAGACCCGAGATCGTCATAGAGTCTTGTGTGATTCCCACTGTGCTTTGATTTCCACCTTACCATGTTCAAGAGAGCATGCAAAACGGTGGTTTTTGGGTACAGTCCCGATTCATATGGAAGCAATGAGCGATATGAGGGGTTTCGTCTCTCTCGGTATTGGGGGTTGATATTGCGCTGTGCTCGATTGGTTATAACAGGAAGTCCTGGCTAGGACTGATACTGAGATTTACTGATAAGTGTTATCAGTAGTTTCTCGACCCATTATGAGCCTCACATCGACATGACTTATCAAGTTATTGGGGTCTGACATTTACCATCCCGGACTAGATATGCGACATATCAGATGAAGAGACCAGACTGTACGGTAGTGTTACTTATTGGATTCACGGGAGTATGTGTAAGTCCACGTTGCTCACCCCGGTTCTTACGGGGAGGCGGAAACGGCGAAAAACAATAATTTTGGCTCAAGGCAATATGGACTCAAAAGCAAGGATCTTGGCTAAACTAGAAACTAGTAAACTACTAGAGGTTTTAACTACTATGCTGTAGAAAGTATACCTCACGGAATCGGTCCTTCGGGTCTTCATTCCGCTGTCCCGCTCGTCCATCCAAGCTCCAAGCGTCGATCCGGACCTTGGGCACCTCCGCGGCCTTCTTAAGTCGAAGACGATCCACCCGAGAGATGTACACCGAGCTCCACCTCGAGCCGAGGCAACAAGGGCAAAGAGATTGCTAATCAAGAAGCCCTAGGATGTGTAGAGGAGATGTATGGATGTGTTTGTCTTTGTGGGATCTTTTTCTCTCAACACATGAGATCAAAAGATGAGATCAAGAGGAGGAAGAAGAAGGAGAAACTTAGCAACCATGGAGCTTTTCTTTTTCTTCTCACTTCAAGAGAGAGAATGAGAAGAGAATAATGAAAAGATTAACCCAAATGAAAATGAACCATGGTTGCAATAATACACTAAAATCATCATTACTAATCCTATCATGATAAAGTTGATGGCACATTGAATTGACCATTATCATAACTCAAGGATTAAAAAAGAAAATGAAAGAAGAGTGTAGATCTCTCTTGAAGGTCAATGGTCAACACGGTCAACGGGTCAACAAAGTCAAGAGAGGTCTAAGTGGTCAAATGGTCAATGCAATTAGCCATCACTAAACTATCACTAAAAGGATTAGTAAACAATGTCTCCGGCTCATAATGGTTCTGACCAAACGAATTGTCAAAACCCTAATGAGTGTGCCACATTACGGTTTTGGCCGAACCAACTGCCAAAACCCTAATAGGGCACCTCCTCCTTCATCGCTCCTCAAAACTGTGCATACACACCCGCATCCGCTTTCCGTAGAATGCGGATGCACAGAAGACAAATCAAATCCATCCGTGCAATACTAGGATCTGGCTTAAACCAAAGCCCACTAGTATTGCCTGCCCGAACAGCATATGCACACAAGTGCTCGTAAGTGATCGTAGCCCTGCCGTAAAACCATACGGCCTCTACACGTTTCGCTCAATGCAGGGAAACTCTCTGTGTGGGACTCTAAAGACTCGACACTACGTTGGCAGTGGGTTTAACCACAGACTGCAAGCGGCACTAGCTGTACGTAACGGTCCCCGGGTAGAGGTCGATAAGAAGGCCGATGAGGTAAACCCATCTGAACTCCTACTGAGCCTGTATGTGACAATCTCCGTATAGTCCGGTCTGTTCGTCTGATACATCGCATGGAGGGCCTAGGGGGTGGTGAACGTCAGTCCCTTAATAGCAGTACAAGTCGTGTCGGAGTGTAGCCCAGAACACCCTGAGATAACACTGGAAACCTACCAGTATATCTCGCTTGCCCTGGCCAGGGACTACTTGTGTAATGGCTCTCCTAGACACAGCGCGATGTTAACCCCCAATACCGGGAGAGATGAATCCTGTCTAACCGTCACTACCTCCAAGTGCTTCGGGACTGCACCTAACTACTACCTGTTTGCACGACTCCTTTGAGCCGTGGTAGGGTAGTAATCTAAGTACAGTGGGAACACACTCGAGGCGAAGTGACAGTGTCAAGTCGGCGGACTAAGCTATACTCATGTCACCTGGGAACTGATAATTGACGATAGGTATAATACCAACTAACAGTTCCCGACGAGTCCTGTCCAGTGTACTCGTAACCTAACGAGCACCCGCATACTATTTCAAGTACGACGTACTGACGGTTGTTGGACAGACCGTCTCCCCCGCCGGGATGAGAAACGCATACGCTAGTCTACTCCGGAGTATCGATGCCCTGTCTCGATAGTCCCACGACTAGGGACCTGTATAAGGATGTGCTTATGGATTACCCAGCCCCCACGAGTGTGAGCGTCATCACAACGCTGGTAATCAAGCAAAGATCCTAAGGGCTCTACTAATATGTATATAAGCGATATGCTAAAAGAAACACATGCACATATTGAAGTAGAGACAAACCAAGTAGCATACTACCATTTTGAGCAAGATTGTCTACATAACTGTGAATATCCCAAGCTTCCATTAAGTAATATACAAGCTAGTATGATACAGTAATGGCCTCTAGGGCATATACACTAACAATCTCCCACTTGCACTAACGCCATGTACTGGCGTATCGAAGACCTATCATCTCGATCAGCCGCTCGAACTGAGTCTGGGGTAGGGCCTTCGTGAGTGGATCTGCAGTGTTGTTCTCCATATTTACTCTCTTCACCTCGATCTCCCGGCGATCTACGATCTCCCTGATCAGGTGGTATCGCCTCAAAATGTGCCTGGACTTCTGATGGGACCCGGGTTCCTTCGCTAAAGCTATAGCGCCGTTGTTGTCGCAATACAGCGGTATTGGATCAACAATGGTAGGAACCACCTGAAGCTCCGTGAGGAACTTCTTCATCCAGACAGCTTCCTTTGCGGCATCGCAAGCAGCTATGTACTCCGCTTCCATAGTTGAGTCAGCAACGGTCTCCTGCTTGGAACTCTTCCAGCAAACCACCCCTCCATTGAGGGTAAAGACATAACCCGACATGGACTTGGACTCATCCTTGTCACTCTGGAAGGTGGAGTCAGCAAAGGCCTCGAGCTGGAAGTCTTTTTCGCCATACACCAAGAACATCTCCTTAGTCCTTCTCAGGTACTTGAGAATGTTCTTTACCGCTATCCAGTGTTTCTCCCCTGGGTTTGACTGATACCGGCTTACAACGCTCAATGCGTATGCTACATCTGGTCTGGTACATAACATCGCATACATTATAGAGCCTACCGCAGAAGCGTAAGGTATTATAGACATGCGACCCCTTTCCAAATCATTCTCGGGAGACATCTCTTTGGAGAGGGTGATCACGTGACAAGCCGGTAAATTACCGCTCTTGGAATCTTCCATACTGAACCTTTTTAGTATGGTGTCAATGTACCTGGACTGTGAAAGTCCCAACATCCTCTTAGATCTATCACGATAGATCTGGATCCCCAGAATGTAGTTGGCATCGCCCAGGTCCTTCATGGAGAACCTCTGCGATAAGAATCCTTTGACTGACTGTAGCATAGGAATATCATTTCCTATTAGGAGAATGTCATCCACGTACAAGACGAGGAATACCATAGTTCTCCCTACAATCTTACTGTAAATGCACGGTTCATCTGGGTTTTTAATAAAGTCGAATTCTTTGACAATATTATCAAAGCAGATGTTCCAACTCCGCGATGCCTGCTTAAGTCCATAGATGGACTTTAGCAACTTGCACACTCTACCGCTGCTCCCACTCTGAATGAATCCCTCCGGCTGATCCATATAGACGCACTCTTCCAAATTTCCATTTAGGAAAGCCGTCTTTACGTCCATCTGCCAGATTTCATAATCATGGAAGGCAGCAATGGCAAGAAGGATCCGAATGGATTTCAGTATAGCCACTGGAGAAAAGGCCTCGCATAGTCCAAACCAGGTCTTTGACGAAAACCCTTTGCAACAAGTCTAGCTTTATAGGTCTCAACCTGCCCATATACACCAATCTTCTTTCTGAAGATCCATTTGCTTCCTACGGGTTTTACCCCTTTTGGAGCAAAGTCCAAAGTCCAAACTTTGTTGGTGTATATGGACTCCATCTCGGCCCGCATTGCATCCAGCCATTTTACCGAGTCGCCGCTCTGAATGGCTTGCTGGAAGCTAGTCGGCTCACCATAATCCATGGTGCAATCCTCTCTATCCCCGTCTATGAGAAAACCGTAGTATCTCTCGGGCGGATGAGACTGCCTACTACTCCTGCGGTGTGGCGCTGGAATGTCCTGTTCTTTCGAACCCTCTGGTTCCACTAAGCTTTCAGTAATAGCTCGTGGTTCTGGAATTTCTTCCAGTTCTATTGCACTCCCACTTATCTGGTTTTCCAAAAACTCAGTTTCCAAGAAGCGGGCATGACGAGAAACAAAAATCTTTTGTTCCTCTGCGTAATAGAAAAGATACCCCTTGGAGTTCTTTGGGTATCCCACAAACTTACACTGTACTGAACGTGCCTCGAGCTTGTCCGCATGCTGCTTTTTGATAAAAGCTGGACATCCCCATGTCTTAATGTGATTAAGATAGGGTTTCTTCCCACACCACATCTGATATGGTGTAGTAGGCACAGTCTTAGTTGGAACTCGGTTCAAAAGGTATGCAGCAGATTCTAGTGCATAACCCCAGAAGAATCGCGGTAACTCAGCCTTACTCATCATGGATCGAACCATATCAAATAGGGTTCGATTCCACCTTTCCGATACACCGTTGTGTTGTGGTGTGTATGGAGGAGTAAGCTGAGAGAGAATTCCATTATCTTTTAAGAAGCCCAGAAACTCGGCACTCAAGTATTCACCACCTCGATCAGATCTCAGTGTCTTGATACTTTTGCCTGCTTTTTTTTCAACTTCATTCTTGTATTCCTGAAATTTCTCAAAGGCCTCGGATTTGTGCTTCATCAAGAAGACATGCCCATACCTAGAGAAATCATCTGTGAAAGCAATGAAGTATGAATAACCACTTCGTGCATGTGTAGACAATGGACCACACACATCACTGTGTATGAGTCCCAAGAGCTCGCTCGCTCTTTCTCCGTGTCCAGTGAATGGAGTCTTTGTCATCTTTCCCATGAGACAAGATTCACAAGTGGCATAAGACTGGTACTCGAACGGATCCAAGTATCCTTCTTTATGTAACTTTGTTAACCGTGTCTCATTAATATGACCCAATCTACAATGCCATAAGAAAGCCTGATTTAAAGCCGGAGACTTTCTTTTAAGTGTGTTCTGGACACTGAAAACCTGAGCTTGATTCAAAACGTATATACCGTTTTTCAATGTACCTGACCCAATCAGAACTTAATTTAGGTGGATGTTTACTACATCGCTTACAAAAGTAAAATCATATACTTCCTTAGAAATTAAGGATACAGATATGAGGTTACAAGTCGCACCTGGTACATAAAAATAGTCACGCAGAATCAATATCTGCCCAGTTGTCAGTCCTAGATGATATTCCCCTATGGATTCAGCATACATGCTCATTCCGTTAGCAACCCTGAGAGTCATATCACCTTTCCTGATAACCCTACGGTTTCTCAGAGCCTGTAACGAATTACAGATATGAGATCCTGATCCGGTATCCAATACCCAGGAAGTAGGGTTAACTAACATACAGTTCTCTATTACAAACACACCCGAAGCCGAAGCCACAACATGCTTCGAATTCTGGCTACTGGCTTTGCAAGCCCTGCAATCCTTCTGCCCATGTTCATTCCCGTAACAATAGGAACATCCCTCTTTTACTATATCCATTCCCGAAACTTCTGCCCTTCCCTTTCTTTCTACTTCCCTGGTTTTCTTTAGGGTAGGTAGAGACTGTTGAACTAAGTCAGTATCTGACCCGTTCTTCAACGCGGTCTTCAGGTCCGTGAGCTCGAAAGAGCTGGTCTCTGTAAGGACGTTGCCCCTTACAGATGACCCGATAGCCAACCTTGCTGGAAGCAATTCGTTCGAGGTCTCATATCTTGCGATACGAGATTGCTCTCCATATGAATCTTTGTTATGGAGGAAAATAGAAACTGAGTCCATCTTCTCGTGCTGCCTCTGGTATATACCATCAACTGAGGCTAACATGAGGCAGTTGGCTTTCACACAGTCTTCTTCCAATGTCCTACAGATATCAATATCCATGACAGGGGAAATTGGACCTGAGACGGCAGGGGTTGGATCAGTCAAGAGGTGTCCCAGCTTGTCATGGGCAATGGAATCTGGACAGACCTTTGCCAGTCATAACAGTCAGATTCAGTCATTTTATTATCTGTATGTAATCTAGGTGCGGTCACTGGGTCGCTGCAATTAAGAGAGAGAACAAAACACTTAGCATGATGCTTTTGCAAGTTTAGATTGGTTTTTAATTTATCTAAACAGGATGGCTCCCACTGTCTTTCGAATCCCTCCTCAAACCATAAAGGAAGAATTAGTCGGGATCAATCTCACCGTACAATACTTGCTTAACCGTTCAGCCAGGCCAGTGTCGGTACTTCGAGGGAGGTTTTCCAACGCTTTCGCGGAGTTCCTTAATTAAGTAACCTCTTTTCCCCGTGGGCGTAGCCCCGCTAACACCTTTCTAGACACCTACTTGGTTTATAGCATTGATCGTTAAGTGAAATAGTTCCCGAGGAGTAGCATATACTCACAGTAGGATCGGGATCCAAATATCATCGCGTGACAAAACTGAAGGAATCCTACCAGAATCATCACACTCCAAATGGTATGCAGCGCTAGCAAGTTTCAGTACTTTTGAAACTCCCGATGTGGATTTTTTCCCCATGCTCTTATGACCTTGACTTTGGCCAACAAATCATAAGTCACATGTCAAGTTCTACCCGTCATTATCCAGGTTAATTTGAACCCACCCGCACATACCCTTGACTTTGGCCAATAAGGCGGTACGACTATCCCAAACCAACACATCTATCTATGCTACATATGAATACCCAATAGCTACCAAACACTGTGCCTTGACTTTGGCTAACAAACACAGCTTGAATACTATTGACTATCCATACGAAACGACGGAGGGCTATGAATGGTTTTGGCGAAACCGTGAACATAGTGAACTTGATATAATCGATGGAACGAGATAGCTTTTAAAAGGAGTGGTTCAAGCTCCGCGTTTAAAATGCTGGTTTTTGAAAAGAACCGAGTGGTTTTCAAAGTGTTCCAACGACTTTTACTTGGTTTATTTTTCTTGCAATAGTTCTTTTAATGCGTCCCATCATTTAATCCTACCATTGCAGAAAACAACCAAAATATGACGTACGCTTATGCCATTCGCATTAACCACGGGGCCTCGTCATCACCCGTTAGGTTACTTAACTAACGACAGAGCGGGGGCTGCGCTAGCGCGGCTGAAAAACATAAGCAACGCCTAAATAGATATCGTATATAGATATATAGCAATGATAGACATTTCAGATCACAGATGAACACTTTGGATATACTAGGAATCCGCATTCCGTTTGAGCCTGTAACGAAAAGCGGATTACACGGTCGCAATGAATAGCCAAACCCCACCCTAGACCCCTACGGGTGCGGCAAACTACCCGCCAAGTACCCGAAGCGAAGCAACCTCCCTCAACACCGTGAGTAGGCCACTCGGCACTTCGAGATACCCGGTAGTTTGTGCACCCCACCTTGGGTCTATCCTAGGAGCAAAAACAGTAAAAAGATATTATACAATGACGGCTACAACCCCGAACCGGTTGTGCGGCCAAACAAATAATATTACATCAATTTACAAATTTTACAATGAATGAGAAGAAAAAGAAAAGCTCATCTCACACCCATTCTCGGCTATTCATCCGCGACAATCCAACGAGTTCATATACACAAACCAACAAGCATTACAGATCACAGATATGTATAACCCCCACTAATCGACGTATAGAGATTAGCGGGCGTTCAATACATATATCACATCACAGATAATATCCATTAGCCAAAGTCTACGGAATATCGATCAAAATACGGATTTTTAACCACCCCAAAAGTCAATTTGCTCTCTGGAAAATCTGGGTAGAAAAAACATGTCTTAAAAATCCCAAAACAGCCAAACTAAAACACTGCACGAAACCCGATCCACTGCCGAGTTAAATCGGCCGCGGAACCGCGGCAATAAGCATGTCATTGCCGCGGAACCGTGGCGGTTTAATCGAATCACTGGATCGTTTTTCTGCAGTGTTTTTACAAAACCCTGAGCGATTTTTCATATATTTTAAATCACTTTTTGAGCAGTATAAAAATCGACAGAAACTTGAGGTTTTGCGGACGTGTTTTGCGACTTTTTTTTCGATCGATATTCTAAACACTTTGCTAACTTACTAGTTTATGTTTAGCTAGGCTCTGATACCACTGTAAGTCCACATTGCTCACCCCGGTTCTTACGGGGAGGCGGAAACGGCGAAAAACAATAATTTTGGCTCAAGGCAACATGGACTCAAAAGCAAGGATCTTGGCTAAACTAGAAACTAGTAAACCACTAGTGGTTTTAACTACTATGCTGTAGAAAGTATACCTCACGGAATCAGTGCTTCGGGTCTTCATTCCGCTGTCCCGCTCGTCCATCCAAGCTCCAAGCGTCGATCCGGACCTTGGGCACTTCCGCGGCCTTCTTGAGTCGAAGACGATCCACCCGAGAGATGTACACCGAGCTCCACCTCGAGCCGAGGCAACAAGGGAAAAGAGATTGCTAATCAAGAAGCCCTAGGATGTGTAGAGGAGATGTATGGATGCGTTTGTCTTTGTGTGATCTTTTTCTCTCAACACATGAGATCAAAAGATGAGATCAAGAGGAGGAAGAAGAAGGAGAAACTTAGCAACCATGGAGCTTTTCTTTTTCTTCTCACTTTAAGAGAGAGAATAAGAAGAGAATAATAAAAAGATTAACCCAAATGAAAATGAAGCATGGTTGCAATAATACACTAAAATCATCATTACTAATCCTATCATGATAAAGTTGATGGCACATTGAATTAACCATTATCATAACTCAAGGATTAAAAAAGAAAATGAAAGAAGAGTGTAGATCTCTCTTGAAGGTCAATGGTCAACACGGTCAACGGTTCAACAAAGTCAAGAGAGGTCTAAGTGGTCAAATGGTCAATGCAATTAGCCATCACTAAACTATCACTAAAAGGATTAGTAAACAATGTCTCCGGCTCATAATGGTTCTGACCAAACGAATTGTCAAAACCCTAATGAGTGTGCCACATTACGGTTTTGGCCGAACCAACTGCCAAAACCCTAATGGGGCACCTCCTCCTTCATCGCTCCTCAAAATTGTGCATACACACCCGCATCCGCTTTCCGTAGAATGCGGATGCACAGAAGACAAATCAAATCCATCCGTGCAATACTAGGATCTGGCTTAAACCAAAGCCCACTAGTATTGCCTGCCCGAACAGCATATGCACACAAGTTCTCGTAAGTGATCGTAGCCCTGCCGTAAAACCATACGGCTTCTACACGTTTCGCTCAATGCAGGGAAACTCTCTGTGTGGGACTCTAAAGACTCGACACTACGCTGGCAGTGGGTTTAACCACAGACCGCAAGCGGCACTAGCGGTACGTAACGGTCCCCAGGTAGATGTCGATAAGAAGGCCGATGAGGTAAACCCATCCGAACTCCTACTGAGCCTGTATGTGACAATCTCCGTACAGTCCGGTCTGTTCGTCTGATACATCGGATGGCGGGCCTAGGGGGTGGTGACCGTCAGTCCCCTAATAGCGGTACAAGTCGTGTCGGAGTGTAGCCCAGAACACCCTGAGATAACACTGGAAACCTACCAGTATATCTCGCTTGCCCTGGCCAGGGACTACTTGTGTAATGGCTCTCCTAGACACAGCGCGATGTTAACCCCCAATACCTGGAGAGACGAATCCTGTTTAACCGTCACTGCCTCCAAGTGCTTTGGGACTGCACCCAACTACTACCTGTTTGCACGACTCCTTTGAGCCGTGGTAGGGTAGTAATCTAAGTACAGTGGGAACACACTCGAGGCGAAGTGACAGTGTCAAGTCGGCGGACTAAGCTGTACTCTTGTCACCTGGGAACTGATAACTGACGATAGGTATAATACCAACCAACAGTTCCCAACGAGTCCTGTCCAGTGTACTCATAACCTAACGAGCATCCGCATACTATCTCAAGTACGACGTACTGACGGCTGTGGGACAGTCCGTCTCCCCCGCTGGGATGAGAAGCACATACGCTAGTCTACTCCGGAGTATCGATGCCCTGTCTCGATAGTCCCATGACTAGGGACCTGTATAAGGACGTGCTTATGGATTACCCAGCCCCCACGAGTGTGAGCGCTATCACAACGCTGGTAATCAAGCAAAGATCCTAAGGGCTCTACTAATATGTATATAAGGGATATGCTAAAAGAAACACATGCACATATTGAAGTAGAGACAAACCAAGTAGCATACTACCATTTTGAGCAAGATTGTCTACACAACTGTGAATATCCCAAGCTTCCATTAAGTAATATACAAGCTAGTATGATACAGTAATGACCTCTAGGGCATATACACTAACAGTATGGACAAGCTTGCTTGTTGATCTTCTGATCGCTGAATACCCGGATAGCCGTTACGTCCAGCTAGTACTGCTGAAGGCTTGTGGGTGACTGATATGATCATCACCTATTGCCAGCGTATTGACGAGTCTTTAGAGTCCTACACAGAAGTTTCCTAGCTCATGCGAAACGAACTAGGGCACATATGTGATATGTGCGGGACCGAGATTAATACGTGTATGTGATACCGTATTCTAATCTCGCGATATAGGTTATATGTGATATAACCGAATTGTTGAATCAAGTGTTGATTCTATGATATGTTATATGTATATGTGATATGCATATAAATGATATTAGTCGGTTGTATGCGATACAGCTGGGTTATTAAATCGATTGTTGATTTAATAATTTAATGTGTAATTATATATTTGATATATTAATATACATTAACTAATATTAGCTCACTTAAGAAAATGTTTTATCAAAATACATACAAATATATATGTGATATATATTAATGTATGTGCTTATGTGTCATGCTAGATGATACATTGGACTTGGGTGTATGAGACTCATAGCATACTTAAGATAATGTGGGGATTTAATTATTAAGGGAAAAAAAATTAGGTAGAAATTATCATGGTTGAAGATGCTTGTAGATGCTTGTGGAAATCTTGACTTAGTCCACTAATTTTGTTTTACTCTAGATGTTTATTAACCCAACTCTAATCTTTAGCCATGGTTTAGTCTCTACATAAGTTGATATGAGATATTTTCTCACCCATGGTTCAACACTTGATGACTTGAGATCATTTTCTTCATTTCCTTCCTTGCTCTCTAGCTTTGAGTGAGTGAAGAAAAAAAAGAGAGAAAAATTATTCTAAAGTGAGCAAAATTCCTACTTCACCAATATATACCAAACTAGCCATTTAGTATAGGTTGTTTCTTCACTAGTTGATCAATTAGTGAAGAGGTGTCTTGAGTTAGATATTCTTCGACGTAGATCATCTTGGGCCTCAAAGATCCTTGAGTAAGCTCGTTCCTTTCACCTAGTGGAGCCAAAGGAGAGTCTGTGACACCACTACTTGGAGAAAAGGGACTACTACAAGGAGCTTTAGAAGTGAAGGACCAGTCTACAAAGGTTGTATTCCTATATCACTTAGTGCAAAGATATTTACATGTTTTAAAAACCCTAATTCTCTAGTTAGATCCTTGGTTCGGGTTTGTTAGCACACTAGATTTTTATAAAATTGCATGCTTGATGCCTTCCTAAACATAGTAGTCATGCTAAGGAACCCAACATACCAGCCATTGATGGTACTATGACCGGTGGTTTGGATAGGTACCCTTTAACGATGTCGAAGGCTTTATGTTGATTCTCTCCCCCGCACGAATTCCTTGCCGTGCCTTAGGTGGACTAATAGGGAAAAACATTTCACCTTGTCGGCTAAATTGGCTATGAACCTCTGCCAATAGTTAACATGCCCCAACATGTTATATATAGAGCCCCCAAGGCAAGTATTGTAATTGCAGGAAGGCAATTATGGTAATTGAAGGAGGACCTATACAGGTAGAACGGTCTTACTCGAGATGATAGAATGCTATCTGTTTGTCTTTATCATTCATGTGTATACATTTTACTTGTTATTACGTGTCGCTAATACATAATGATAAAGCCTGTAGGATCTTTGCTTAACTACCAGTATTATGATGGCGATCATACTTATGAGAACTGGGTTATCCATAAGCACATCCTTAAATGTTCCTAGTCATGAGAGTATCGAGATTGGGTATCGAAATTCTAGAGTAGACTAGTGCAAATGTTTCTTGACCCCGACGAGGGGCGATAGCCGGTCTCACATCCATTGGTGTTTGACGCCAAACATTGTATGCAGTGCTCATTAGAGAATGAGTACACTGAAAGAAGCTGATTAGAGAATGAGTACACAGAACAGACTCGTCAAGAACTTCTAGATGGTATTATACCTATCGTCAGATAGCGGTTTTCTGGTGACATGAGTATAGGGTAATCTGTAGACCTGAAATCGTCATTCGTCTCATGTGAATTCCCACTATACTTTGATTACTACTCTACCATAGCTTTAAAGAGTCGTGCAAACAGATTTTAGTTGGGTACAGTCCCGAACCACATGGAGGCAGTGAGTGATCAGAAAGGATTCGTTTCTCTCGGTATAGGGGGTTGATGTTGCGCTGTATTCGGTTGGCCATCACCATAAGTCCCTGGCCAGGGCGGATGAGATTTACTGATATGAGATCAGTAGTTTCTCAGTTGGTCATGAGCCTGATATCGGCATGACTTATCGGGTTATTAGTGGTCTGACAGCTTCCGCCCCTAAATCTGGTATGCAACACTCTCAGAAAAAGAGACTAGACTGTACGGAAATTGTCACTTATAGGCTTAGTAAGGGTATGAATGAGTTTGCTTGTCGACCTTCCCTTTGATGGATACCCAGGTAGCAGTTACGTACAGCTAGTGCCACTGACGTGTTTGTGGCTATTGATTTTATCCACTAACTCACTGTCTGCGTATTATCGAATTTTTAGAGTCCCACACAGAGGGTTTTCCTTGTTCAGGCGAAACGATTTAGAGGTCGTATGTTGATACGTGCATGAGTCCGATTAAATATATGTTACAGATTCATGGACTTTAATCGGATACTAGTTAGCTTATGTTTTAAGCCGAGTTATTAAATCATGTATTGATTTAATAATATACATATATATTAATATATATATATATATATATATATATTCTAATATTATATTTATTTTCTATTTCTCTCTTTTGGTATTCGTATTTTTATATGAATATTGTTGGATACAGGCGCCCTCAAGGCAATTATCGTAGTTGCAGGAATGCAATTACTGAATTCGAGGAGGGTCTATACCAAGAACAGTCTTGCTCGAGATGATAATGCGCTATCTTGTTTGTATGTATCATTTATAAGTATACGTTTTACTTGCTATAACATATCACTACTACATGATGATAAAGCCCATAGGATTTTTGCTTGACTATCAGGATTATGATAGGTATCATATTAGTGGGGTCTGGATAGTTTATAAGTACATCCTTAAAAGTCCCTAATCGTAGGAGTATCGAGACTGGGCACCGGTACTCCAGTTTAGACTAGTGTATACGTTTCATGACCCTGTACGGGACGATGGCTGATCCCATAGCCATTAGTGTTTGATACCGATGATTGTATACAGGTGCTAATTGGATAATTTATACTAGACGGACTCGCCGAGAACTCTTAGGTGGTATTATACTAATCGTCAGATAGAGGTTCTCCAGTGACATGACTACAGGGTAGTCCCTAACCCAAGATCGCCATAGTGTCTTGTGTATGTTCCCACTGTACTTACTTTACTACCCTACCACGGCTTTAAAGAGCCGTTCAAACAGGTTTTAGTTGGGTACAGTCTCAAAGCACATGGAGACAGTGAGCGGTCGAGGGAATTCTCTTTCCCGATATAAGGAGTTGATGTCGTACAGTGCACAACTGGCTATGACCATAAGTCCTTGGCCAAGGCAGACGAGATTTACTGATAAGTGTTATCAGTAATTTCTTTGATGGACATGAGCTTGATGTTAGCACGACTTATCGAGCTATTGAGAGTCTGACAGTTTCCGCCTCCCAGACTCGGTATGCGACAGTCTTAGATGAAGAGACTGGACTGTACGGTGAATGTCACCAATAGGCTCTAGCAGGGTATGGACGAGCTTACTTGTCGAACAGCTTTTCGTTCAATATCTGAGTACCTGTTAAGGGCAACCAGTACCGCTAACATGCTTGTAGGTTAACCCGGCAGGGGAATGATCTGAAAGCGTTTCGGATCAATCGGATATGATCCTGACCTACTGCCAGTATATTATCGAGTCTTTAGAGTCCCATATAGAGGTTTTTCTTGTTTTAGCGAAATGATGTAGTGTACGTATGACGATGCGTGCAGGATCCAATTAAACATGTGTCTGAGATACTACATGTATTAATCGGACAGATGATACTAGCCGGTTTATGATTGAACCAGGTCATTAAATGACGTGTTGATTTAATGATATTACTTATATATGATGATGTATATATAAACTAGTATTAATATGATATTCTCACTCTCTTTTATGTAATGGTTACATATATAACTTATGCTTGCACATATATTTATATGTATAATGAGATTATATATATATATATATATTCTTTTTCCTCTTTATTATTTTATTTCTTGATTATTGCATGTCACATATATTATGTGTGAACTTATGAGCACTCGTCATGAAAGATGACATGTGCGGATGAAAGTGAAAATGAGGTGTAATATGAGAGAAGCGTCTCCACATTACTCTCACAAGACCTAGTCATTTGGTTTTTGGTTTTTCTCTCTCATCCACCAAGAGAGAAATGAAAGAAATGAAAGAAAGAAAGAGAGGTTTTTGAGAGTTCACCATTCCTATTCTACATCTTCCTCATCTCATCTCTAGCAAGGATTATATGAAAGTTTCTTCAATTGGATTGAAGATGAAGCTAGAACCGGTGGCTTTCACATGGATCATCTTCGACGGAGCCGATCGGAGATCAAGAGCAATCCAGAGCGCCTCGGAGCTTAGCCGGAGTACGGGATTCAACCTTTGGAGCAAATGAAGATGTTTTAAAGGTTGTACATTCTTAACTCTAGCTCCCTTTTGTTTTCAAGCTAGTAGAGTCTATGGTAGTACTTTTGGGTTATGGTGCTTGTGCTCACTAGGATTTTTCGTTTTTTTTGCTTCCGCTGCATTTTTGAAACCCGTCCAGTAAGAACGAGTAGCCCTACAAATACAGGTATGTGTATGCGATACATATATGGAGTTGTATTTTGTATTCCTACAAAATACTTCTAGAAGGAGGACACCTCATTTGTGGTATTTTCTTTTTTAGAAAATGAGAAATGAGATGAAGGGGTGGTGTGTAAAGAGAGTATGGCATGTGAGGTATGTGCATCATTTTTTATTGGAAAATTCATTTGGATAAAACTATTTTTGGATTCTCTCTCTAATTTTTTCAAGCTCTCATTCTCATCTTTAGCTTTTCTATCCTCTGATCTCCTCCTTCATTCCTCTTCTCATATGTTGAGAACAAAGGTGAAAAGAGAAAGGAACAAGAAATTGAACTCATCTATATACCTAACATTCTATTCCTATCAAGTATAGTTTGTTAGTTGCTTCACATATTATTTCGGAGTGGAGTTAGGGCTTGGATCAGTTTCTCTCGCATGGATCATCTTCGATAAGGACAGCCGACTTGCAAGCTCGTTCCCGATGGACCTAGAAGCACAAGAAGGGGTCTTCTACACTTTGGTAGACACACATCAAAGCTTGTATGCTTGAAAACCCGTAGTCTAGTTTTGCATGTTGTAGAGTTTGGATGATTTCTTGGGTTGTAGTCAGTCGTGCTTGCTTAAAATTTATTGTTTTTCGTTCTTCCTTGGCCATGAGTCTTGCGGTGCTAGCATAACGAACTTACATAACAATCTTTGTAGATCCTTCTTATTGCTTGGCGATATCACTTCAATTATTTCTTAGTCTTGTTCTGATCTATTTCTATCCCTCTCTGGTGGACAAGGAAGCTTAGAAAATTTCTTACCGAGACCACAAGCGTTCACTTTAGGGGATTGAGTCGCAAATTGTGTCGACGTATCCTTTCAAAAGCCCTCCTTAAATCCACCAAGTGACCGTCTTCTCCTTTTGATTTCACAATGATATCATCTATATATACTTCAATGAATTTTCTGATCATGTTGTAGAATATGTGATTCATAGCGCACTGGTAAGTAGCCCCAGAGTTCTTCAATCCAAATGGTAGAACGACCCATTGATAAAGCCCTAGTGGATTAGGACATCGAAAGGCCGTCTTGCTCACGTCTTGCTCACATCTTGCTTTGAAATATAGATCTGGTTGTATCCCGAATGCCCATCCATTAATGACATCATTCTATGCCCTTCTGAGGTTTCTAACAACGATCCGGCTAGGCATCAGGTACACATCTTTATGAGTCGCTTCATTCAGGTCCCTGAAATTAATACAGACCTTGAACTTCGTATTCTTCTTTCGCACTGACACGATATTGGAAACCCAATCAGGGTACCAAGCCTGCCGGATGAAGCCAGCTTGTAGCAGCCATTCCACTTCCTCTGTCACTTTAAGAAGGGTGTTAACTGCCATTCTTCTTGACTGTTGCTTCCGAGGTTTACAATTTTCCTTCAAAGGAAGCTTATGCTTAACGAGCCCTCGGTCTAAACCGGTGAGTTCATTATAATTCCATGCAAAACAATCAGTGTAGTCTAGCAATAGTTTTATTAATTGATCACGAAAACGATTACATAAATTCTTACTAATGAAAAGTGGCCGAACACAACCATCATTTCCTACATTAATTTATTCTATGTCATCTTGTGCTTCGGCCTTTAAATTGCTAACCTTTTCATTCTGCAAACAAATTTTCTCAACCGATTCTTCATCGGTCTCTTCGCTATTAACCACAAACACGGTCCTCTCGGCGTTGTACTTCATGGATCTTTTGAAAGTATGTCTTAGCACCTCTACTATGTTTTTATGAGCATCAAGTATGAAATTTTAAAATTTTAGAAGTCTAAGTATACTAAACAAGAATCGAACTAGAGAATTAGGGTTTTAATGTGTCACGCCCCACTTCCCAAAATACGTAAATACGGTACGCGACAGAGCCAACCATGCTACCTATGGTTAGGAACCATCCCTCCATAGTCACATTACGGCTGTCAATCGGATATCAAGAATAATAAAATAAAATCTAGCTAACACATGTCCATCTGCCACAATAAATAAAATCAAGAAATACATATAGCAGAAACGAATTAAGATCTAATAAATAATAGTATCTGAATCACGTCCCATATGGGCTCCTCATTGCTCGGCTTGCTTGCTAAAGTACTCCTGATCTGCTTGCGATAAAGTTAGAGGAATTGGTCCATGCAAAACCCAGACGTCAGTGCGTCATAATATAAAAATAATAGTAATAATAAGGATATGATGATATGATTAAACAATTACGTAAATAATAAACACATGTATAAATAGTAAGCTATATGTATATGATATGTATCCTAAAGTCTGTGCCTCTAGGTTATCTATTCTACAAGTCTTTAAAATCAATTAATATAATCCTCATTGTAATGCAACAATATATATCCCGTTCAAACCCCTACGGGACCACGGTACAATATATCCCGTTCATTCTCCATGGGACCATGATACAATAAACAATGATTATCCCATTCACACCGGAATCACGGCAAACAATAATAATATCCACTTGAGTTACGTGTCGGTTACATTCTTGATTTCCCCTTTTCCCTCGGCTTCGTGTTCAAGTCAGGTATTGATGATATGAATCTAATACCAACACAGGATCAAGCAAGTACAGGTTTTGTCTATGTAGACAATAAGTCACGTCCGTCAGGACAATATATCAGGATTGTCGGCATTAGCAAAAGATCCAAGTAACAAGTCTGGTAATGGGTCGTGAACATGTCATGCAATTTATTTTAACCAAAATAACCACCAAAGGTAAAACTGTAATCAATATCGAAACACGGTAAACATAACTATTTCCAAGATGTATACGTATCTATCTGTAATAACCGTTATACATCCATTACCATGTATATTGCAATCTAGATAACATATTGAACCGATATAGTAGTGTAATAAAACCGTGATGATCCGGCATGCAACTGGATAACCCATTATCGGTACGGATACCGACGGATACTATAAAACTGTAACTTGGTACTACTTGCTGAATATTAAAACGTATGCACTATAGTTATGCATATAAATATCAACATATTCAAAATAGTATGTTGCAAGTTTAGAACTTGCCTGATCGAATCTCACGTCGAGATATGGATGTCACGTTCCGACACCGAAATAAACTCACAATGCAAAACTTATGCATGCAGGACTTGACCTAGCTGAGCAACTGTGTGATGTGGTAACTGGGCTAGATGAAGACGGTGACTGGGTCATCTGGATTGTTGGCAACGTGTGCAACTCCGGCGAGAATGATCGAAAAAAGAAAAAAAGAAGAAAAGAAGAAAAGAATAGAAGAAGAAGAATATGAGATGGTTATTGGGAGATTGCTGGGTTCCTGGACTTGGCGAGGGCAAGGAGGTAACGGATTTTCTTCTTCCATTCCGCGATCAGAACACTCAACCAGATAAGAAGCAAATGAAACAGCTGGTAGGTTAGGGCGCAAGTGGCCAAGAGGTTACTCTTCATCCCTGGATGACTAACGCCATTAGGAGGGAAGAGGTGATCGTCGGCGATGTGACGGCGTGGTGAATGGCCGTGAGTTCTGATGGTGAACGGGGACAAGCAGGGGGTCCGTGGTGGTGGTGTGTTGGCATTCTGAGGTTGCTGGGGAGATGAGGAGGTGATGGAGGTGGTCGGTGTTGGTGGGTTTTCGGCAACGAGGTCGGCGACAAGGGGGTGATGGCACGGTTAGGGTTTGCGAGGGAACGAGAGAGGAAGAAGACAAGGGAGAGAGTATGTGTTTTATAAATTATATATATTATGTTATATATATATTATATAGAGAGAGAAGTGTAGGGACGGGGAAGAGAGAGACAGACACAGAGAGAGAGAGAGGGACGAGAGAAAGAGAGAGATTTTTATTTATTTTTAATAATTAATATTATATATATATAACAGCATATATATTAGTTATAAAAAATATATATATGGTAAGATTTACAGATAATATCGGATCTCTCCAAATATTACCCGCATCCCTTTAAAAATCTAGTTTTTAACTATGAAAAATATACGTAAGAATTTAAACCATGATGTAATATCCTGTAATTAAAAATATATACCCTCAAATAAAATCTACGTAAATATACGTAGCGATCCAATAATCTGTCTGTCTAACTTTTAGGATACGAACATGATATATGGGCATAACCACCTGATATGGGGTACCATGATAAGCAAGGCTAGATAGGAAAATGTATTGTTTGGTTTTATATTGTATCATAAAATATATTTAGAGTCTAGCAATACTATAAAAAGATATGTAGATTCTAAAATATATTATATGTGTATATATATTCTAGATTTGTATGGATACACTGTACTAGCAATATTTGATGTAATTTTGAACCATGATGGGTTTCAAATATGCGGGTCTGGTTGGATAATAACCACAACTTCTAATTGCATCATACGCAACCAAATAGCAACCATAGTAAAGAATTTTGCCGCAAGATTTGAAATGCCCTAAATATATGGTATAAATGCACTACGGTGTTACATTATACCCAACTACAAAAGAATTTCATCCTCGAAATTCACAAAACAAGAAAAGATAAGAAAACACAGATCTAAGAAAAGAGATGTGGAAACTTTTGTCGAATCTCGTCTTCACGTTCCCAAGTAGATTCTCCGTGCAAACGATTTCTACATGAAACGAGTACTAGTGGGATAACTTTGTTCTTGAGGACCTTTTCTCGTCGATCAACAATCGCCATTGGTCGCTCTTCATATGCTAAATCTTCCCGTACTGTCAGTTCCATGTGATTTAGGACTGTAGGGTGTTTTTCGTCACCCCATTGAGATGGGAATACGCGCGCGCTGGTTAGGCGCATTACAGATTTCCCCTGCCTAGGGTAGGTCGGGGTTTATTGATTGTGGGGATCCGAATCTTCGGCAGCCGCGGACTAAGCTGCCGTTAATTACCCCTCGCTTTTTGGAGCGAGAGAACCTCCGATTGACGGGTTAAACTGGTCATGCGAACTCAACATGCAGTGTTGTGTTTTGAAAAGGGGGTTATGGATATATCGGGGGCCCCGCAGAGTTTTTACGGGGATCCTGCTACCTGGATAGCGGGCTGGGGGTCAAGAGGGCTAGCAGCCCCCTTACGGGGTGTGGGACAGCGTCCCGTTAGAAAAAATTTCTAACGGAGGAGACACATTTAGTGTGGAGTGCACAAAAAAAAGGAAGGGAAAAAGCGTCTTAAAGACGTGTGCATAGCACGTGGGCGCGTGGTGCTCGGGGTCACGTGCGCACATGTGACCGTTGGGCGCCTCAGCGCCCGGGGTCACGTGGCGCGCCCGGGATCGTTGGGCGCCTCAGCGCCCGGGGTCACGTGGCGCACACATGACCGTTGGGCGCCTCAGTGCCCGGGGCACGTGGTGCACACGTGACCGATGGGCGCCTCAGCGCTCGGGGTCACGTGGTCGCACATGACCGTTTGGGCGCCTCAGCGCCCGGGGTTACGTGGGTGCACGTGACCGTTGGGCGCCTCAGCGCCCCGGGGTCACGTGGCGCGCACGTGACCTTTGGGCGCCTCAGCGCCCGGGGTCACGTGGGCGCACGTGACCGTTGTTCATATCATAATATTACATTATTATATTCCCCATTCTTATGCATTTTACAAATAAACAGGTGCTTTTGACGCATGCCTGCTGCATATTACATGTGACAGGTTCTTGGACAGAAAACAGTGAAAACGATGAAAAGACGATGCAAAAGTGGACTTTGACCAACAAACAGAAGACTCTTGATCAAGCCTACATCAAAGATAAAATTCACAAGGTACAAGGCAATGCAAGGTCCAAGATTACAAAGCGAACGGTTAAAAGTCCACTACAAGTATTCACTGGAAGATCTGGAGAATATCTAGAAGCCAAATGAAGAAAAGAACCAAATAAATAGAAAGCCCAAAATTACCAGATGCTACACAAGAATTTATGAGTTGGAAATTTTACCATAATTTGGTGGAGGGTTTGACTGGTCAACCTAGGGGTATTCTTGTAAATGCAGACATGCGAATCAATTGTAACCTAGGGTTTCCTATCTTCTATAAATAGGAACTCTAAATCATTGTATTAGCTATGCCTCCCTATGCCTCTTTTCATCAATAAAATTTAGAATTCTTTTGGAGAGCATCGATGCCTCTTTTCATTTTAGAAATTCAGATCTGACAAGTCTTGTGTTGATATTTGGAGAGAGCCATCTATAAAGTAAGTAGGTAATTTAAATTCTTGCCTAGATAATTTTTCATTCTCTGCCCTAGATTAAATTTAATTCCTTGCCCTAGTTAGATAGTTAGATCTTTAATTCAATTGCCCTAGATTAATTTAGTTTTTAGATTTAATTAATCCATTCACACCGTTTGGAATTAACTCGTAAGAGCGATTAGGAAATTCACAACATCCCTGTGGACTGACCCGTACTCACCGGCTAGCTACCAAGCGACGCCGTTCTTGATTGCGGTTAATAGATAGTTTTTGAGATCAATCAAATGGCGCCGTTGCCGGGGATGGCGTGTTATTTTCTTTTTGCAATTTCACGTTAATCTAAAATTAAAAAATCATAAAAATCTGAAAAATTAAAAAAAATATAAAAATTTATCATTTTGTTATTTTGTGAAGGGTATCTTTGTTTGAATTTTGTAGGATCTACAATCAAGTTCGGATCTGGAAATCTCCCAAGATTAAAACAGCAAATATCAAATCTGAACAAACAGAGGAATATCACAACAGACAACAAAAGAAATTTGGAGGACCGAGTCAACAAGTCAACTGTGCTGATCTGGTGAAGAAAAAAACCTGCCGAAGCCACCAACCCGCGGCGGATCCGCGGTCGGAAGCGGCAATTTGCGGTGGTCCCGCGGTGTAGGCGACAGATCGGTTCCCCAAAAAAAGGCAGAAGCGCGGTAAAAAAAAAACAAAAAAACTGTAAGTCTTCTGATCTCCTCCTTTGCAAATCTCTGATATCTCCTCTGAAAAATCTTCTGCAGGATTCTTTGCGCTTAAAAATCTTTCCCCTTCCAAATAACAATCTTGTGCAGGATTTTTGTGCCTCGCTTAAAATAGAAATTGATCGCAAGTAATATTTTTGGTTTTGCATATCTTTTATCGAAAATATTTTTGCAAAATTTCCAAATAAAGAGCAAGCGGAAAAAGGAAAATTTTAATTAGAAAACTTGCAAACTTTGAAATTCACAAAAAAGATTTGATTGCAAGTGATTTACTGTTTTGCATATCTTTAATCGGATTTTAAGGGGCTTTTGACCAATTCAGATTGGGTGGGGATTTCATCACCCTTCCCAGGACCCCAGAAATCACATAAGGCATTTGCATTGACCATTCTTAATTAAAAAATACTAGACTCAGCCCTAAGGATTTCGAGCTCAATAGGACAGAGGTCTAGTTATAGGCATCGACCGTTTATCCTAACCTGACTTTGCGGTGTCTAGGCAAGTGTGTCTAAGGCAAGTGGTTACTTAATTAGGACCGCTACTTGTAGCGGGGAGCCTCCCACTTACCTGGCACTTACCTGGCCGCAATTGGCGATGAAGAGGCGGTTTGAGATCCTATTTCTAGCCCTTTGGAACAGTTAGGAGCTGTCTAGCTGACCTAGGTGACCCTAGATCTAGGCCTGATTGTGCATTTGTGGTTGATCGCATTTGTGTCAAAGTCTCTTTTCAAAAAAATCTTTTTGCAAAATTTCCAAATATAGAGAAAAGATAAAAAGGAAAAAGGAAATTTTTTTACAGCTTGCAAATTTTTGCCGCAAATAAATCCTTGCACCACCCAACCTTCTTTGTTTTCCCCTTTCTTCTATCATGGGTACCCCACATCATAAATCTCTTGCCGAACTTTGGTATCCCGAACCTAATTTTGCGTCGTACGTCAATTGTTTCGGTCGATTTAAAGAAGATCCCTCCGTGCCCAAAATTTCTTTGAAAGATCAAATAGAAGTATCTAGGAGAAACAGTTCGACTTTGCAACCCACTTTGTGTCAACCATGTCTACCTTTACCACCTTCATATGTTGATACCACCTTTTCAAGTCTTGCTGTAACTCCTAAACCGATGTCCATTGCTGAGCATATTGCTCAATCTCGTAGCCGATCTTTCATCCCTCTCCACACACCTAGTTCTAGGGATCAACAGGTCTATTCACCTTTTTATCCACATGTTGACCCTACTCCTGTCCAACCATCCAATTCCTACCAGTCCTACCCGACTTTCCCACCTTCACTAGACATTGCTTCTACACAGCCATTTGGGAGTTTCACATATCCAAACAATTTCGAATCTTTTATCGAAACCCCTTCACCACCCATGTCTAGTTTGGAACAGTCGTTGGCCGCTTATATTGCAGCAACAAACAAAATGACTAGGAATATGGAAGCGTCCATGGCCGTCCTTATCCAACCTAGTGAACAGGCAGCTAGTTTCCAATTAGCTCCAAATTTTTCAATGTATGAGGAGGCGGTTGGACAGAGTGAGAATATGAGAGGATTTCCAAATCAAACCTACCCTTATTCAATTGAAACCCACAACTCCGGTTTTCCATCGATTGCCCAAAATAGTTCACCAGTTGAAAATAAAAACGAGTTGTGTGATTTTGTAGTGCTTGATTTGCTAAATTGTGAAGAAACCCTTTCGAGTGAAACCACACTTAATCCTTTCGATCTTTACACCTCCAATCTAGAACCTGAATTGATAAATATCCATGCTTTTGATGAGGTGTCAGAAAAATTTGATTTTCACTTGATTGAGGATATAGACGCCGAGAATATTTTGGATGATGAACCAGTAGATTTGATTGAAATTTTATGTCCAATTCATCATCCCGAGTCATTAAATGTTTCTCCCGAACTTCATATGCGTCTTGATTTTGATGATAATGGCATGGATGAGTTAACTATTGAGGAGACTTATGAGGATAGTATTGAGGAGAGTCTTGAGGATAATATTGAGGTTGAACCAATTTTGTTTGATGTGTCGGATTTTAAAATTCATTCTCCCGAACCTTTAACTGTTATATCACCCTCCCTCCTTTCCATCGTTCCGACCACTCACAAGATCACACTTGACGACTGTGAGCTTGAAAACTTTTCCTTTGAATCTGACACAGTTCTCACAGCCGATGACACTTACGAGTGTTTCACTTTTTCAGACGATGTTGATGACTCACCGCCCGAGTTTGAGTCCTTTGAATTTTCAGATGAGTTAGTTGAACCATTAGACTCGGTTGCTTACAGTCATTTCGAACCATTGATGGAATCTTTCAAGTTCGAGACAGTTTACTACGGTGAGAATGAGACTATCCCTAATTCACTCCCTTTCGTCCTTCCTATCGTTCCGGCCGTGCAAGAGACTGTTACGCTTTCATCTCCAATACCAAGTTCGACGGACCCATGTTTTCTTGCGAATCTTGAGGGATTTGACCCCATTTCTCGACGGGTTGATAGGTTAGCACAATCGCTTTTAACACATCGGTCATCACAAATTGGGCTAATTTATTCACTCGATTTACACCCTCAAGATCGTGCTACCCTTCTTTCTCTTTTCCGCCCTTCTTCTCCTCCACCGAGACCATATTCCACCCTTCTTTCCATTCGGTCTCGTGTGCTTCTCACTTCTTTCCTTTACACCCCATTCTTTCACCAACTCTACCATTACCACGATAAGATTTTTGAATGGTTGGTGCTAACTTTTGGCTTGTGTAAGGCCAAGCTTAAGTTTGAGGGGAACCTTGTTGTATATATGTATATATATTTTTTGTTTTCCTTTTTTATTAACAATAAAAAAAATTTCAAAACATTAAATTTTTTTATAAATAAATAAACAGGGGAGTGCCGACATTTTGACCCTCTTGGTGTAGCATGACAGTGAGGACACTGTCAAGTTTAAGTTTGGGGGTATGCTCGGTAAGCCTTCTTCCTTCGCATTCATGTGTATATTTTTGCATTTGCATTCTTATTTTAAAACCCATAAAAATTAAATTTTTTTAAAAATTATAAAAATTAATGTATTCAATTTTGGCCGTATTTGACTTGAGTTTGACAAATAGGTTAACTGGCTAGGAACAACTAGATCGTAGACTTAGTAAATTAAAAACCCTAAAAATAACCTTCCTTAAAGTTTAGCGGTAGAAAGTATATGTCTTTGTAATTTATTTAGAAATAGGCAAATTTTGAGTTCACTTCTTGGGCTAAGTCGAAACGAAGGAAAAGTATTGATGTTTTTATTAAAGTATGAGTTTGAAAAATAGTTCCAAGCTTAAGTCTAGATTCTGAAAATGTATACCCTACAATTTGCACAATCACGCACCTTGAAACTTGGAATAGTATAGGAGACCTTAAAATGCTCTTGTCTAAAGTCCTTAGTACGATGAAAAAAAATACAAGTGTGAATAAAGAAAAAAAAATGAACACTAGTTTTTGTGATTACTTAAGGCTAAAAAAAAATAGAAAAATATTTAGCGAGGGTGCTTCATGACCTAGTGCCTTAGACCAACTGGTTTGGGAGTCACTGCTAAAAAACCTTGGGTGTTGCAAGACTAGGAATTACGCTTTAATGTGCAAACACATCTTGTAATCGGTTGTTGGTACCTCAAGAAGTATTAACGGTCGCATGAAGGATGTGTTAGCAAAATTCATTTAAAAATACACCAATTAATAAGTGCTTTGGACAACGGACAAGGGTGTGATTGCTTGATTTGAATTTCCAAGTGTAGGGGTGACTTATATACACACGTAGGGATATGTGATTGGAGTTTAGATGAGAGAAAGGAATCAAGAATAGAACTTATATCTTTAGTAGAGTTGATAAAAATTCCTAAGTGGAGATGGAACCCTAGAATGAAAAATTAAGAAATGCCGAAAGCTAAGTAGGTCTGCAGAACATATATGATCTTAAGTTAAATGATGAGGAAGTGTGAAGAATATGGATGGATGATTTATGAGTCGAAGATAATAGAATTCCTTGTTAGAAACCCTAATTGGAGAATTAAAGTCGAAAAAGCCAAATTGATAGGATTTTGTGGGTAGTATCCGCTGAAAACCCTCAGGAGACAACACTCTTCCGACTAGGGACACCTAGAGGTTTAACGGCTTGTTGCACGTGCTCAGTGCAATCGCGTTTCCCTGCGAAAGTGCGGTTAGTTTTTTGTAGAGAATAAAAAAATAAGTTTGCTCGAGGATGAGCAAAAGATAAGTTTGGGGGTATTTGTTCATATCATAATATTGCATTATTATATTCCCCATTCTTATGCATTTTACAAATAAACAGGTGCTTTTGACGCATGTCTGCTACATATTACAGGTTACAGGTTCTTGGACAGAAAACAGTGAAAACGATGAAAAGACGATGCAAAAGTGGACTTTGACCAACAAACAGAAGACTATTGATCAAGCCTACATCAAAGATAAAATTCACAAAGTACAAGGCAATGCAAGGTCCAAGATTACAAAGCGAACGGTTAAAAGTCCACTACAAGTATTCACTGGAAGATCTGGAGAATATCTAGAAGCCAAATGAAGAAAAGAACCAAATAAATAGAAAGCCTAAAATTACCAGATGCTACACAAGAATTTATGAGTTGGAAATTTTACCATAATTTGGTGGAGGGTTTGACTGGTCAACCTAGGGGTATTCTTGTAAATGCAGACATGCGAATCAATTGTAACCTAGGGTTTCCTATCTTCTATAAATAAGAACTCTAAATCATTGTATTAGCTATGCCTCCCTATGCCTCTTTTCATCAATAAAATTTAGAATTCTTTTGGAGAGCATCGATGCCTCTTTTCATTTCAGAAATTCAAATCTGACAAGTCTTGTGTTGATGTTTGGAGAGAGCCATCTGTAAAGTAAGTAGGTAATTTAAATTCTTGCCCTTGATAATTTTTCATTCTCTGCCCTAGATTAAATTTAATTCCTTGCCCTAGTTTGATAGTTAGATCTTTAATTCAATTGCCCTAGATTAATTTAGTTTTTAGATTTAATTAATCCATTCACACAGTTTGGAATTAACTCGTAAGAGCGATTAGGAAATTCACAACATCCCTGTGGACCGACCCGTACTCACCGGCTAGCTACCAAGCGACGCCGTTCTTGATTGCGGTTAATAGATAGTTTTTGAGATCAATCAACCGTTGGGAGCCTCAGCGCCCGGGGTCACGTGGGCGCACGTGACCACGGGAAAACACTCACTGGAGGGGGGCCTAGCCCTTAGGTTGGGGAGTTGAACTCCCAAGGTTTTTTTGGAGTTAAACTCCTGACAGAAAATTAATTTATGGAGTTAAACTCCAACAGATCTAGAAAGGAGTTAAACTCCTGGGGATTTAGTGCTCTTCTTCTGAGCCTTAGATCTGTCCAAAGTTAGATTCTTAGAGATGGGTCTCCTTCTTCTTCTTCTTTTGGTCGGATCTTGAAGATCAAGATGTGTGAGATTTTAAAGATCTCCTTTTTTTGAGATCTGGTGGGAGATCTGAGTTCCCCTTTGTGGGTTTTGTGGTAAAAAAACTATTTGTTTTCTGAGAAAAGAAGAGTAAAACTCTTGATTTAATTCAAAGAGGAAGAAGGTTTCTTAGAACCTTGAGAAAGGCGAAAGAGGCACAAACCCTAGTTTTTTTTGGGGGGAATGAAAATTGTTCTTTTATTCATTATTATGTTGCCTTATATAGGCTTACACATTTACATCTAGCCCCTTGGGCTTTACAAAATGTCATTTTGGCCATCCCATGGCTCATGTGCCATTTCTTTTTGCACAAAAGCCATGGGCTTACAAAAATTTGGCTTTATGCCCACTTTGCTTACATTCATGTACAAAAAATTACATCAAAATTATTTGTTACATGATTTTTTTTATGTTGGCATGGGGAGGCTGGCCGCGGGCTTGACTTGGGCATGGGCCCGCTTGACCTGGGCTTGGGCCTACCTGGTTTGGGGTTGACCTTGACTTTGACTTGGTTAACCGGGGTGCAAATTTTGACCCCAACAAAGTGCCCCCCATCAATGAATGCACACCACGAATACGAGTTGTGTGCATGAAATTGATGGATCTTGAAGCTGGACTTCGAGGTGGAACATCATTCCAGGGGCGGAGCATCATCCCGGAGAGCATGATTCCCGGGGTTCGGAGCATCATTCCGATTTGCGGAGCATAATTCCAAAGATCGGAGCATCATTCCGAAGCGCGGAGCATGATTCCAAAGATCGGAGCATCATTCCGAAGAGCGGAGCATGATTCCAAGGATCGGAGCATCATTCCGAAGCGCGGAGAATGATTCTAAGGATCGGAGCATCATTCCGAAGCGCGGAGCATCATTCCAAGGATCGGAGCATCATTCCGAAGCGCGGAGCATGATTCCAAGGATCGGAGCATCATTCCGAAGAGCGGGGCATGACTCCAGGGGGTCGGAGCATAATTCCGAGGATCGGAGCATCATTCCGATTTGCGGAGCATAATTCCAAGGGGTCGGAGCATAATTCCGAGGATCGGAGCATCATTCCGATTTGCGGAGCATAATTCCAAGGTCGGAGCATAATTCCGAAGAGCGGAGCATGATTCCAGGGGGTCGGAGCATAATTCCGAGGATCGGAGCATCATTCCGATTTGCGGAGCATAATTCCAGAGATCGGAGCATCATTCTGAAGGGATCGGAGCATCATTCCGATGAGCGGAGCATAATTCCGAAGGGCGGAGCATGATTCCAGGATTCAGATCATCATTCCGAAGAGTGGAGCATGATTCCAGGATTCGGAGCATCATTCCGAAGAGCGGAGCATGATTCCGAAGAGCGGAGCATCATTCCGAAGAGCGGAGCATGATTCCAGAGATTGGAGCATCATTCCGAAGAGCGGAGCATGATTCCAGGGATCGGAGCATTATTCCGATGAGCGGCATACATTCTAACCGAAGCATAATTTCGAGGCAGAGGTTGATTCCCAGGCGAAGCATAATTCCGATGGGGAAAGCAGATAATCCGAGGCAAAGCTTGATTTCGACACGGGGTGCACATTCTGAGACGAAGCATGATTCCAACGCAGAGCTTGCTGGTTGACTTGATTCCGAGGCGGAGCATAATTCCGACAGGGAAGGCAGATATGCCGAGGCGAAGCATGATTTCGACACGGTGTACATTCTGAGACGGAGCATGATTTCGGTGCAGAGCTTGTTGGCTGACTTGATTCTAAGACGTAGCATAATTTCGGCGAGGAGGTCGTTGGTTGATTCCGAGCTGAAGCATAATTCCGACAGGGAAGGCAGATACACCCGCGGATTACCAAACGGAATTTGAGACTTCGTTTGGTACACTCTGAGACAAAGCTTGATTTCGACACCGAGGCGAAGCTTGATTTCGACGCGGGGTACACTCTGAGACGAAGCATGATTCCGACGCAGTGCTTGTTATGGTATGATTTGAATTGGGTTGACATCAGCATCGCTACACTGGAATATGGTACCAAGAGCGAATCATCATTTGCCATGAGTGGATATGGGAATTGGATTTCCGTCGGCATCTGCATTGCTGCACTGGAATAATGCCAGGAGCAACTCATCATTTGCCCCGGAAGGATTTGGGAATTGGTTTTTGCTTGGCATCAGTATCGCTGCACTGGAATATAGTACCAGGAGAGAATCATCATTTGCGCCTGCTTATCAGGAAGCAATGGCTTAGGAGACAGGTTTTAGGTCCCTATCACCTAAGACTTTCAATTTTGTGAGCCGTAAGGGTCTTACAAAGCATTTTCTCCCTACGGGTCGTAAGGATCCTGTAGGTGTATTTTCTCCTTAGGAGTCGTGGGGACTCCCAAGTGTGTTGCTCCTTTATGAGTCGTAAGGATCTCACGCGGGAATTTTCTCTTCACAAAGTCGAGAGGACTTTATGAGTGCATTTCATCTCTTTTTCACGAGTTTGCGCCCTTTCGGGTTTTCACAAACTCGCCGGCAGTCCTGCTGTTTTTACTTACGGAGCCTTTTTGGGTTTTCATCCGTACCCATTTTACTTGTGGACATACCTTCTTTTTTTCTTCTCTCTCTTTTTTTGAATCTTCCCCGCCGGTGGGACTTTGAATGTGGTCTCGCCGATAGGACTTGGGAGAGATTGGGATTGTTTTACGCCCGTGGATTGTATATGGTTTTGCAGGATGTATGATCCAGACCGTAGGGCCAGGAAAATCTCGGGATTTTTTTGGCGTTTGCATCGCTGCACTGGAATATGGTACCAGGAGCGACTCATCATTCGCCGTTGGGGTATGGGATTTAGAATTTGGTTGGCGTCTGCATCGCTGCACTAGAATATGGTAACAGGAGCGACTCATCATTCGCCACTTGGGGGTTTGGATTTTGGCCAGCGTCTGCATTGCTGCACTGGAATATGGTACCAGGAGCGACTCATCATTCGCCATTGCCTATTGGGAAGCGATGGCTTAGAAGACAGGTTTAGATCCCTATCACCTAAGGCCTTTCAATTTTATGGGCCGTGAGGGTCCCATAAAAGCATTTTCTCCCTACGAGTCGTAAGGATCTCGCAGGTACATTTTCTCCTTAGGAGTCGTGGGGACCCCCAAGTGTGTTTTTTCTTTGTGAGTCGTAAGGATCCCACAAAGGTTTGTTCTCCTCATGTATCGTGAGGACACATGAGTGGGTCTTTTTAATGGAGCATAATTCCAAAGGCGGAGAGCAGCCGCGTAACTGGTGATCGTGGTGGGGCATGGGTATGACGAGAATTATTTGAGCCCTTGGATTGTATACGGTAGTCGACTTGGGGACCAACCGTAGGACCGGGAGAATTTTAGGAATTTGAATTTTGGTTGGCGTCTGTATCGCTGCACTGGAATATGGTACCAGGAGCGACTCATCATTCGCCATTTTTTTTATTTCGTTTTGTTTTTTTGTTTTTTTTGTTTTACCGCGATTGCTCTATCATTTCAGCTTTTCTTATTGCGAAGGTCGCGATTGCCCTATCATTTCGGCTATTATTCGCGGTTGCCCTATCATTTCGGCTTTATTTTCATTTTTATTTTTACTCGCTGATTTTTATTGCGAATTGCCCCATCATTTCGGGTTTTCTTTTTATTTATTTATTTACACATTCCTTTTTTTTATTTACACATTTTTTTTAAATTCCCAGTTTAACGACTTAGAGGTCGATTGTTCCCAGTTTAACGACGTGGTGGTCCATCTGTTTCCAGTTTAACGACATAGAGGTCATCTGTTTCCAGTTTAATGACTTAGAGGTCATCTGTTTCCAGTTTAACGACATAGAGATCACCTGGCGAGGAGCATAGAGAGGATACCCGATTGAGCAGTTGTCAGGGCTACCGCTGGAGCTTGCCCGAGATGCCTTATTACTTTGTCGGTGTTGATGGCCTTGCCCCCAGCTGGGGCCAATAAAAGTCGTTCAAATACCGACTTGCATTCGAATATGGCAATTGGAAATTGTTAACCCCTGCAAATAGAAACATTATTTCAGTATAGGCAATCGATATGTATATTGATTGAGTTCGCATGAATATTTAACCCGAAAAATGGGAGGAGAGAATGTCCCACCGGGCGTGCCAGAATCTGTAGGGTGTTTTTTGTCACCCCATTGAGATGGGAATACGCGCGCGCTGGTCAGGCGCATTAAAGATTCCCCTGCCTAGAGTAGGCTGGGGTTTATTGATTGTGGGGATCCGAATCTCCGGCAGCCGTGGACTAAGCTGCCGTTAATTACCCCTCGCCTTTTTGAGCGAGAGAACCTCCGATTGACGCGTTAAATTGGTCATGTGAACTCAACGTGTATTGTTGTGTTTTGAAAAGGGGGTTATGGATATATCGGGGGCCCCGCAAAGTTTTTACGGGGGTCCCGCTACCCGGATAGCGAGCTGGGGGTCAAGGGGGCTAGCAGCCCCCTTGCGGGGTGTGGGGCAGCGCCCCGTTAGAAAAAATTTTCTAACGGGGGAGACACATTTAGTGTGGAGTGCACAAAAAAAAGGAAGGGAAAAAGCGTCTTAAAGACGCGTGCATAGCACGTGGGCGCGTGGTGCCCGGGGTCACGTGGCAGACACGTGACCGTTGGGCGCCTCAGCGCCCGGGGCCACGTGGCAGACACGTGATCGTTGGGCGCCTCAGCGCCCGGGGTCACGTGGCGCACACGTGACCGATGGGGGCCTCAGCGCCCGGGGTCACGTGGGCGCATGTGACCGTTTGGGCGCCTCAGCGCCCGGGGTCACGTGGGCGCACGTGACCTTTGGGCGCCTCAGCGCCCGGGGTCACATGGGGGCACGTGACCGTTGGGCGTCTCAGCGCCCCGGGGTCACGTGGCGCACACGTGACCTTTGGGCGCCACAGCGCCCGGGGTCACGTGGGCGCATGTGACCATTGGGCGCCTCAGCGCCCAGGATCACGTGGGCGCACGTGACCACGGGAAAACACCCGCTGGAGGGGGGCCTAGCCCTTAGGTTGGGGAATTGAACTCCTAAGGGATTTTTGGAGTTAAAGTCCTGACAGAAAATTAATTTATGGAGTTAAATTCCAACAGATCTAGAAAGGAGTTAAACTCCTGGGGATTTAGTGGTCTTCTTCTGAGCCTTGGATCTGTCCAAAGTTAGATTCTTAGAGATGGGTCTCCTTCTTCTTCTTTTGGCCGGATCTTGAAGATCAAGAGGTGTGAGATTTTAAAGATCTCCTTTTTTTGAGATCTGGTGGGAGATCTGAGTTCCCTTTTGTGGGTTTTGTGGTAAAAAAACTATTTGTTTTCTGAGAAAAGAAGAGTAAAACTCTTGATTTAATTCAAAGAGGAAGAAGGTTTCTTAGAACCTTGAGAAAGGCGAAAGAGGCACAAACCCTAGTTTTTTTTGGGGGGAATGAAAATTGTTCTTTTATTCATCATCATGTTGCCGTATATAGGCTTACACATTTACATATAGCCCCTTGGGCTTTACAAAATGGCATTTTGCCCATCCCATGGCTCATGTGCCATTTCTTTTTGCACAAAAGCCATGGGCTTACAAAAATTTGGCTTTATGCCCAATTTGCTTACATTCATGCACAAAAAATTACATCAAAATTATTTGTTACATGATTTTTTTATATGTTGGCATGGGGAGGCTGGCCGCGGGCTTGACTTGGGCATGGGCCCACTTGATCTGGGCTTGGGCCCACCTGGGGTTGACCTTGACTTTGACTTGGTCAATCGGGGTGCAAATTTTGACCCCAACAAGGACGTGTGTCTCATCTCGAATATACTTGTGGAGTTGAGATACATGAAACACGTTATAAACACCCGCCAAGGATGGTGGTAAAGCCAATCGATAAGCCATCTCTCCAACACGCTCGATAATATCGAAAGACCCCATGAATCGAGGACTAAGCTTACCTCGACTGCCAAATAGGATTACTCCTCTAGTCGGTGATATCTTTAAGAATATAAGATCACCAACTGCGAACTCCAGAGATCTTTGTCCAGTATCAGCCTAACTATTCTGTTGATCCTGTGCCACCTTCATATGATTTCGAATCACGTTAACTTTCTCCACTGTTTTCACAATTATATCTGGTCCTAACAATCTTCTTTCTCCAACATCGTCCCAACAGACAGGCGAGCGACACTTACAACCATACAATGCTTTAAATGGAGCCATTTATATAGTCTCCTGAAAACTGTTATTATAAGAAAACTCCACTAATTGCAAATGATCCTCCCATGAACCCTTGAAGTCTAACATGCATGCTCTCAACATATATTCAAGAGTTTGGATCGTTCTTTCAGACCGGCTATCTATTTGGGGATGACAGGCCGTGTTAAACTTCAAACGAGTCCCCAAACTTTCCTGTAGACTCCTCAAAAAGTGTGATAGAAATCAAGTATACCGATTGGAAACGATACTCATGGGTATCCCATGCAATCTCACAATCTTATGCATGTACCGATTTGCCAAAGCCTCCGTCGATTGACCAACACGAAACGGTATAAAATGAGCTGCCTTGGTCAATCGATCGACAATCATCCAAACTGCGTTATTGCCCTTTGGACTCCGTGGTAAAGCTGTCACGAAATCCATGGTTATATGTTCCCACTTCTATTGAGGAATCGGAACTGGTTGCAATAAACCAGCTACCTTTCAATGTTCAGTCTTGACTTGCTAACACACCAAGCACTTCGATACGTAGTGAGCAATCTCCCTTTTCATGCCTTCCCACTAGAAATGTTGTCTCAGATCTCTGTACATCTTTATGCCTCCCAGGTGCACTGAATACGCGGAAATATGAACCTCCTTCATGACATCTTCACGAACATCTCCTTTAGGCACACATAGACGACTACCATATCGTAACGAACCATCTTCATGAATTACCAAATTTGTTCGAAGGACCGCTTCTACTTGTTCTCAAAACTTTTGCAATCTTGGATCGTGCGACTGCACTGCTTTAATGTTATCGATCAAGGATGAATGTACTTGCAATTGCATCGATTGTCCCGAAGAATTTGGTAGTACAATCTCCAATTTGAATCTCTGAAAATCAGCTATAATCTCCTTTTATGCAGTCAACATTCATATTGCTGGCAACCGACTTAGAGCATCCGGCACTACATTAACTTTCTCCGGATGGTTTTAGATCAAGATCATAGTCAGCCATCAGGTCTAACCATCTACGTTGCCTCATGTTGAGCTTTTTCTATGTGAACACATACTTTAGGCTTTTGTGATCCGTAAATATTTCTACCCTTTCTCCCAATAAGTAATGTCTCTAAATCTTTAGAGCAAAAATCACGGCCGGTAACTCTAGATCATGAGTTGGGTAGTTCTTCTCATGAGTCTTCAATTGTCTTGACGCATAAGCTATGACCTTTCCGTGCTATATTAGAACACATCCCAAGCCTTTCCCACACACGTCACTGTGAATAACTAGTCCTCTAAAACCATCTGGCACTGCCAAGATAGGAGCGGTTGTCAATCTTTGCTTCAACGCTTCAAAAGCTGACGTACACTTCTCGGTCCATACAAATGGTACCCTCCTTTTGTGTTAGCTTGGTTAATGGTTCTTCTATTTGGGCGAAGTTCTCCACAAACCTTCTATAGTATCTAGCAAACCCAAGAAAACTTCTGATTTCCCCTACATTCTTTGAAATTGGCCAATCATGAACAGCTGTAATCTTTTCAGGGTCAACGGCAATTCCATCTTTGGATACGACATGATCCAAGAACTTCACTTCTTCAAGCCAAAACTCGCACTTGCTCATTTTAGCATATAACTTTTCTTGTCTCAACGTTTGCAGTGCGATCCTCAAGTGTTCTGTATACTCTTCTTTGCTCCTCGAATATACCAGAATATCATCAATAAACACTACTATGAACTGATCCAGGTATGGTGAAAAAATTCGGTTAATCAAGTCCATAAATATTGCCAGTGCGTTAGTAACTCCAAACGGCATCACTAAGTACTCGTAATGACCATATCGAGTTCGAGACTCTGTCTTCAAACTGTCTTCTGATTTCACCCAAACTTGATAATACCCAGATCGAAAATCCAACATCAAGAATACCCTCACGCCACTGAGTTGATCGAATAATTCGCCGATGCGAGGGATTGGGTACTTGTTCTTAATATTTACCTGATTTAATTCTCGATAATCGATGCACATCCTCCGCGTACCATCCTTCTTCTTGACTAGAAGAACCAGAGCACCCAGGGTGAATTACTGCTGCGAATCCAGCCTTTCTCTAGTAATTCGATAACTTGTTTCTTTTCCTCTTCCAGTTCCACCGGTGCCTTTGGATAACAAGCCTTTGAAATCGGCGCTGTTCCAGGAATAAGATCAATTGCAAACTCCACATCTCGTTTTGGCGGTAAAACCGAGATGTCCTCGAACACATCCATAAACTCTCGTACTACTGCTGGTGCTTCTTTCTTGTTTACTTCCATCGACGAAAGAACGACATTAGTCGGCCTAGCCCTACATTCGACTGGCCCGACAGATCTGCTACCTCCCAAAAATATGAACTTCGGATGTCCAGGAATCTGGAAAATCACTTTCTTTGCCCTACAATCAATGTGAGCATGGAAAATTCCAAGAAAATCCATTCCCAAGACCACATCATAGCTGCTAGTATTAATCACCAAGAAATCTGTGAATAACTCCCGTCCGCAAACAACAATTGAGCAACCCTTGCACTCACTACTAGATATAATTCTCTCATTTCCAGTGTGTATGTCCCAGAAACTAGACATGGCCGTTTGTGGAATAAAGTGTGCACTAATAAATTTGGACGACATAAAGCAATGGGATGCGCCAGAATCGAATAATGCCAATGCTGGAAAATTATAAACAGGTAGGATATCTGAAACAACATTGTCTAAAATTTTGGCCTCCTCGGCCGTCAAGGTGAAAGCCTGTGCTTGATTGGGCCTCTGAGTAATCCGCTTCTGCTGTGCTCTTGGAGTATCGCCCTTCAACTGAACTCTCGATGGACAAGCATTAATTTGATGATCAGCAGCTCCGCAAATCAGACACTGCCTAAGCCTTATCCGACACTCCCTCCAGAAATGACCCGGTCGTTGACAGTAATCACAAATCATATCCTTCTTCTGCGTTGAAATATATGTCCTTTTCATAGGTTTTGTCCCATGTTTATTTATCGGAATGCCTCTAGATACAGGAGCTCTAGTTGGTTCATACGGAGTCTTTCGCACCACAACAGCTTGCTGTTGAGTACTCTTTACTCTCACCGATAAACTCCGTTGTTCTCTAACCGCCTTGAGAACTTATGAAAAGGTGGTCAATCCCAACGATATGATGTGTCTTTGAATCTCTACATCTAAGCTACGCATAAACCGTCTTGCCCTATCTGCCTTGTTGGTAACTAAGGGCCCCACAAATCGACTGAGCCGGGTCCACTCTGCCACATGTGTATCAACGGATCCGCCATTCCATTTCAAGCTTATGAACTTCTCTTCTATTTCCATCCGAGCAGATTACGGAAAGAACTTCTCCAAGAAGCTACGTGAAAATGTTGCCCAACTTATCGGCTTGGTCAGACGGGTCTCCTTTATGAGCCACCACTCGCGAGCGTAATCTACCAATTGAATACGTATTACATCCACCCTTTTCTCATCTGGAATCTGCGTGGCAACGAGCAGGTTCTCTGTATCAACTAGCAACTGCTACGTTGGCAATGGCTTCTCCAATCCAGTAAATGTGGACGGACCGAGCTTTCTAAAGTCCGCCACGGTGCCCTAACGCTGTGTTGGCCAAGGCGCTGCTGCCTTCTCAGCTGCTGTAACTACAGACTGCTGGATAGTCCGCAGACCCTCCTGGAAAGCCTCGGCCTGTCGCTGATTCAGCTCAGTTTGCCGCTTCTGGTTTTCAAGCATACCACGTACAACTCCAAGCAATGCGGCATTATCTACACGCCACTGGTATGACCGCAAATCTCTATCCGCCATGATTATGAAGCCAAGACACTGAAGGGAATTAGTAACGGTAAACATGATTCAATAAATAAGATATTGATAACTATGGATTCAAGACTGGTAAGGTAGTAATGTGGCATGACATGTTTCTAATTCCGGGTTTTCTGGTTAGTGTATTGGGTTCAATACCCAACTACAAAAGAACCAAATCGGACTAACCCTAAATCCTATGGCTCTGATACCAAACTAACCATGTCATGCCCCGCTTCCCAAAATACGTAAACACGGCACATGACATAGCCAACCATGCGACCTATGGCTAGGAATTATCCCTCCATAGTTATATTACGGCTGTCAATCGGATATGAAGAACAATAAAATAAAATCTAGCTAACACATGTCCATCTACCATAATAAATAAAATCAAGAAATGCATATAACGAAAATGAATCAAGATCCAATAAACAATAATATTAGAATCACGTCCCATATGTGCTCATAACGACAAAATTTAAACTACGGAAGTAAAAGAATCTAAGTATCTCTAAACTAAATAGCTAGCTCTTCATTGCTCGGCTTACTTGCTAAAGTACTCCTGATCTTCCTGCGATAAAGTCAGAGGAACTGGCCATGCAAAACCTAGACGTCAGTGCGTCATAATATCAAAATAATAGTAATAATCAGGATGGGATGATATGATTTAATAAGAATATAAATAATAAACACATGTATAAATAGTGAGCTATATGTATGTGATGTGTATCCTAAAATCTGTGCTTCTAGGTTATCTGTTCTACAAGTCTTTGAAATCAATTAATGTAATTCTCATCGTAACTCAACAGTATATATCTCGTTCAAACTCCTACGGGACCATGGAAAAATATATACCGGTCATTCCCAACGGGACCACAGTATAATAAACAATGATTATTCCGTTTTACGTCCGGAATCATACAAATAGTAATAATATCCTCTTGAGTTACGTTTCAGTTACATTCTTTATTTCCCCTTTTCCCAGGCTTCATGTTCAAGTCAGGTATTGATGATATGAATCTAATGCCAACACATGACCAAATAGGTACAGGTTTTGTCTATATAGACAAGTCACGTCCGTCAAGACAATAAATCAGGATTGTCGGCATTAGCAAAAGATCTAAGTGAAAAGTCTGGTAATTGGTCATGAACATGTCATGCAATATATTTTAACCAAAATAACCACCAAAGGTAAAACTGTAATCAATATCGAAATACGGTAAACATAACTATTGCCAGGATGCATATATATCTATCTGTAATAACTGTTATACGTCCGTTACCATTTATATTGCATTCTAGATAACATATTGAATTGATTTAGTAGTGTAATAATATCGTGATGATCCGACATGCAACTGGATAACCCATTATCGGTACGGATACAGACGGATACTATAAAACTGTAACTTGGTACTACTTGCTGAATGTTAAAACGTATGCACAATAGTCACGCATATAAATATCGATATATTCAAAATAGTATATTGCAAGTTTTGAACTTGCCTGATCAAATCTCACGTCGAGATACAGATGTCACGTTCCGACACCGAAATAAAGTCATAATGCAAACCTTATGCACCCAGGATTTGACCTGACTTAGCAGCTGCATGACGTGGTAACTGGGCTAGACGACGACGGTGACTGGGTCGTCTGGATCGTCGACGACATGTGCAACTTCGGTAAGAATGACCGGAAAAAGAAAAGAAAGAAGAAAAGAAGAAGAAGAATAGGAGATGGTTGTTGGGGGTTTGCTGGGTTCTCTGGACTTGGTGAGGGCAAGGAGAGGGAAAAGGTGATCTGCGTCGAGGTGACGGCGCGGTGAATGGCCGTGAGTTCTAATAGTGAACGGGGTCAAGCAGGGGGTTTGTGGTGGTGGTGTGTTGGTGTTCTGGTGTTGCTGGGGAAGACGAGGAGGTGATGGAGGTGGTCGGTGTTGGTGGGTTTCCGACGACGAGGTCGGCGATAAGGGGGTGATGGCGCGGTTAGGGTTTGCGAGGGAATAGAAGAGGAAGAAGACAAGGGGGAGAGTGTGTGTGTTTTATAAATTATATATATTATATATAGAGAGAAGTGTGGGGACCGGGGAGGGGGGGAGACGAGAGAGACGAGAGAAAGGGAGAGAGTTTTATTTATTTATTTATAATAATATATATATATATATATATATATATATATATATATATATATAACAGTATATATATTAGTTATATAAAATATATATATGGTAAGATTTTACAGATAATACCGGATCTCTCCAAATATTACCCACAACCCTTTAAAAATCTAGTTTTTAACTATGAAAAATATACGTAAGAATTTAAATCATGATATAATATCCTGTAATTAAAAATATATACCCTTAAATAAATTCTACATAAATATATGTAGCGATCCAATAATCTGTCTGTCTAACTCTTAGGATATGAACATGATATATGGGCACAACCACCTGATATGGGGTACCATGACATGCAAGGTTAGATGGGAAAATATTTGGTTTTATATTGTATCATAAAAGATATTTAGAGTCTAGCAATACTATAAAAAGATATGTAGATTCTAAAATATATAATATGTGTATATTTACTCTAGATTTTCATGGATACACTGTACTAGCAATATTTGATGTAATCTTGAACCATGATGAGTTTCGAACATGCGGGTCGGGTCGGATAATAACCACAGTTGCTAATTGCATCATACGCAACCCAATAGCAACCATAGTAAAGAATTTTGCCGTAAAATTTTAAATGCTCCAAATATATAGTATAAATACACTAGGGTGTTACATAATGTTAAGCAAACAGGTTCTAATCTAAGTGAAGAGAGTCTACAACCTTTGTAGTCTAGTCCTTCACTTCTAAAAGTCTAAGTAGTAGTTGCTAGAAATCTTCTTTGACTCTACTTGAATAATGAAACGAGCTTGCTTGTTGTCTTCGTCGTCGAAGATGATCCACCTTGAGGCCTCACACTTCACTGATTAAGGTATTAGTGAAGATAACAAGCTATACTAATAGGCTAGAGTAGTGTAGGTTGATGAACTAGGAATTTTGCTCAATAAAAATATTTCTTTCTCTTTTGTTTTTCTCAACCCTAAAAAATTAGTGAGGAGATGAAGATGAATCTTGAGGTGAGAATGAACCATGAGCTCTAAAGATAAGATGAGATAAGAAAAATATCTCTGAATAAAGAAAAGAAAAAGAGATGAGTCATGACTACTCAAGGCTTCTCCAAGCATCCCAAGAACATGACTCATTGTTCTTCATCTGTAATTCATAAATCAAACCATTATCTTCTCATCTTTAACCCTTGTGTGATTCTCATATATCCATATATATAAAGAGAAGAAAATCTTAAGTGAGCTTAATATTAGTTTATATATATATTAAATATATAAATATATATATCAAATTATTAAATCAACACTTGATTCAATAATCCGGTTATATCATATATAACTCGGCTAATATCAAATATATATATGTATATCAAAATATTAAATCAACACTTGATTCAATAATTCGGTTATATCACATATAACTGGCTAATATTTAATATTAGTATATATATATATATATATATATATATATATATATATATATATCAAATTATTAAATCAACACTTGATTCAATAATCCGGTTATATCATATATAATCCGGTTAATATCAAATATATAAAGATATATATAAATCAAAAGTAACGTTTTAAAAATAATTAAATAAATAATTAAATGAATAAAATTGTTTAAGTGAATTTTATGATTTTCGGTAAAGCAAAATGTATTTTTCGTAAAATCAAACCGCAATTGTTTTTCATTATAAATTCAAAAATACCTATTTAATTATGTAATTACTAGTAAATAGTGTTTATTTAGCCACTTATAAATTTTTAGTTTAATATAATATTTTTCTTAAATTAATTATTTTAAATATTAACATAAGCTTTATTTTTACACTAAATTAGTGTAAATTACAAATTTGAATGGTTTTAATTTGTAAAAATGAACCATGGCATATTAGAATTTAGTGTGTATCATGCAAAAATTATTTGCAAATTTTTCCTATTTTCTAGAGCTTTCTTGAGTTGCTATAGTAAATAAATAATTAAATAAAGCATGAAAAGACTTTATGTGATGTTTTCTTCCCTTGAAAGTTCTACACACTTTCACACTCACTTCCTTCTCTCCCTCACCTCACCAAGGCCGGCCACAAACCCCCCATGGCTGCCCCCCCGCATTTTCCACCTCATTTTGTTCAAAATTCATCAAAAATACTTCAAAAATTCAATTAAAATTCCACAAAATCCTAATTTCTTCATACCCTTTATTCTCTACCCTTCTTTATATGGATTTTGGAGTGGGAAAGCATGTATTTTGGAGGCTCATTTCTTGTTGGGATTTCATATTTTGGGAGGTATAATTTCTTTCTTTTGATTTATTGTTTTAGATGTTCATTTAAGCTTAATTAGATTTAATGAATTAATTCTATGTTTTTTTTTTAAAATGCAAGTTAGGGTTGTAAATTCAAGTTAGGGTTTTTAATAATTAATTAGGGTTATAATAGTTAGTTTAACAGTTTTAGAATTGGAAAATATTGCATGGTTGTTAAATTGTAAAATTTTCATTTAAAATTGTTTTAAATAAGGAAATTAGCTAACTAGATTTTTCTAAAAATGTGTTTGTGGGTAATATAAAATTCCAATTAAAGTTGCTATCATTAGATGGTAGTTTTAATGAGAATATTAGCATATTAATTGAATGAAAAACTTAGTTTGATCACTAGATTACTTTGATAATTGGAAAAATAGTAATAAAATGCTATTATTTTGTAAACTAGATTTTAGGAATTTCTAAATAAATGTGATTAAAAATATAATTTATGGTTTCATTGAATCATTATCATTATGAATTATGGTTTAATACATTAATTCATGCAAATCAAGTTTTGTGGTGGAATTGTGGTGCTTTGCTTGAAAAATGTTGAAATTTGTTAAATGTTGCAAACTAGAAATTTCAAATTAATATAAATTTGTGTAATAAAAATATAGTAACGGTTTGTATAGTCTAGTTATGCTATATAATGAGTTTTATAACTATTGGTTTCATTTAAATGTCAAGTTTTGATGAAAAACGGTAAATTGGTAATTTCGGTTTTTACGAAATTGGACGGTTTGATGGATTTTAGGGTTTCGATGGATTTAATCGTGTTTTATGGTATAAGTAATGTGTTTTAAAACTACAAGTTGTTTGATGATGTTATCTCGATCCATCGGAGTTTGTACGCCGATATCGAGCGGTATTTGGTTCTTTTGCGTGGACGGGACATAGGTTTTCACCTATGCTTGCTCCTTTAGATCGTTTGACTTTCGTATGTGATTCAGTTTACGATGCTATTTATATGTTTGCGTCTAGGTACCCCCCACGTGGACTGCGGGCAATGAAGAGGAGGATGGCGACACCGTCTTCGGCAGACATGGACCAGGTGAGTAGATGTATATCTACGGGGGGAAGTCGGGTGGATGGCGTTTAGCACCCCCGCAACGTAGAATAGGAATAGTACTTATTGACATTAGGAAACCCGATGTGACCCTAGATTCTTACTGAGCAGGACCCTAGTAATGACCCTAGGCGGGACTAGACTGATTTAGGAAAACCATACCTGAGGATGAATACTTTAGGAAAGGTTCGTAGGTTTCTGATAGAAACACACACGCACACACTAAAACTTGACATGGCGTATATGTATATGTGTGTATATATATAAAACTAGGTATTGGTGTATATATATACACCACACGTATATGGGATTCATTGATGTGATATGATATCTGAGGCATGATGAAACAATATAACTGGGCTTGATGCCGTGATTCTTGACTATACAGTCGTATTAAAGTGTTAGCGGATCATTAGAGAATGAGATAATGAACATGAACATATAAATTATAAAGGGTGGTGGTGATATTGAGGTACATGGGACGCTAAAATAGTACCTGGGCTGAAGCTTGTGACTGATCATGATATGATATATGTATGACTTGATTACGACGTCATATAGGTGTGACCTGATGTCGATATCGTATAGGTGTGACTTGATGACGATAAGATATCGGTATGATTTAATCACAATATTACACATATGACATGATATTTCTGTGGATAAACTAATGATGCTTATCATGATGGCAATGATATATGATTGATGTATGCGATCACAGTTTAACACCTTGATCATGAGATGTGCTGATGATGACATTATACGAATGAGGAGACACCTAGGAGATACTTGACCGTTCCCCGATATTGGGATGCCGTACGATGGATTTTACCGTACGAGGCTTAGATTTGATGATTGATCCGCACTCTTGATTCGAGGAAGCCGTACTACGTACGTGACGCTATTGAGGCGGGATCGCCAACTATTAGAGATATTGATTCAGACCTTAGGTAGACTCTAGTTTCTTACTGACTAGTCTATTAGGTTTAGTTCCTTAGGATGTTGATGGGCACTGGTTTAGGTTCGACTCACATAGTGGTAGTTGTACTCGTATCTCGCAGAGGAGTGGATAATGCACATCTGTATTTACATTCATACTGTAATTATCATGGTGCATGTTCTTTTATATGTTGCTATAATCAGTATAAACTTTACCTGTTAGGACACCAGCACTATTACCGAAGGTGCGCATATTCCACGCACACTTATTTGCCGGCTCACACACATCATCATCGGTAATTGCTATGTCACGTACACTTTAGATCATATTGACTTTTATGAATAGAATCAGTTAACAACTAGACCGCTATAATATTGTGATTATTCTCTGACATTAATACAGACATGATATTTATTGCTTAGACATTCATGCATTCATATTTTCATGTTATCATGCAGTATTATGGGCATATGCCGACACTTATCATATACTTACTCATGATTTTGAGATTTGGATTTCTATGAGATTTCTGGATTTTTGGGGAAAACCGCAAAAATATATAAAACTTCTCTCTCTCTCCTCTTCTCTTTTTAAAATAAGATGCTGTTTTCTCATGATGTATGTGTCGTCCACCATGAGATTTCATGTTTTCTGTTGGATTTCGAGACCCGATTCGAGGAGTGGATGAACCGTCTCGGGTACATGGTGGGCCCGGTATGGTACCCCGGGGCAAGAAGATCGAGTTGTAGACGATGAGCCTGGCAGGGGAAGGCTACCTACCGGTGATGTCTGGCGCGGCGGATATCCGGAGGATACCGACCGTTGTCGTGGTATTTGATGATATGGGCCGATCCGGACTGATGGAGCCCGACATATTGAGACTTGAGGTTACATGTGTTGTGTCGATGCTTGACACGGATTTCCATGGATTTCATTGTTGAGATTTCAGATGCTTATACACACTTTACTATGATAACAGCTAAAGAGTTCTTATATATATATATCTGGATTTCAGGATTTGTTACTTTACATTCATGGTGCATGCATTTCATTTCATATGACATAGTACCATATGAGGCACTGACACGACACGGAGTATCTGCACTTACACGTAGTATTACCCTGCTATTCAAGATGATTGAGATATAGTAGTGTATTATTATGACCTAGGATAGCGTCGTGCATTCGATTTCTTTTCGTAGATGTCTTCTACTCACGAGTTGGCAACTCACCCCCGTTGTGCCAAATTTTATTACAGGTTCGATGTACAGGTTTCCCTGGCAGCTTGCTGGCATATCTATTCTTTCAGGGTGATTTGCACGGTAGGTTGGTTCACTTGTATCCGAACCACCATTGTACTTTTATTCTTTCATTTGTATCTAGTAAGCTCCATCAACCATATTTGTATTACTTGATAAGTTATTGGACCAGTCTTTTATTTCGACCTTAGAGTCGCGCATGTATTATTCTGATCTGGTAGTTTGTTTTCTTTTGAGTTTTGAGCCTCGCCTATTGGCGTTGTATATTATTTTGCTTGTTGTGGTTGTTTCCGCCTGTTGGCGTTGATGCTAGCTCCCGTTTGGGGATGCTTTTTATTGTTTATGTATATTATACTTTTTGTACCCGTTTGTGGCCAGTTTTTACAGAGGAGACTCTGCCGAAATTTTTGGTAAAATTTGCTGATGTTTTTATACTTGTTTTCTTTTCTTTTCTTCTTTTTCTTCTCTTATGGTTTAGATTTCTGGGTTTCGGCTTACTTAGGTTACGTGGCGCCTCTAGACGCTTCGTAATCTAAGTGCCGGTCACGTTCCGTACTTTCGGGTCGTGACAAAATTGGTATCAGAGCGCTAGGTTTAACCTTGTATAAATCTAGGTGACCCTTGGTTGATGGAGTAGGCGAGTTAGGTAGAGTAACGTACCGTGGGTATGTTCCGCGGCATACTTACGATACGCTACTCTGCTTAAGGAGCCCTAGGATTTACATTGTTTGCACCGTATTCCATTCGTTCTTTTGATCTATCTTCGTCAATGTCGGATGGTGGTTTCTGTTACCACGGGCGCACGGGCAGAGGAAGCTGCGGCTCGAATGCGATAACCATTAGAGTATTGGTTATTCTTGAGGATTGAAGCATTGCTTAGCGTGCGGACGAAGGGTATTCACATGCCGTCCGGATAAAGTTAAAGGGTTCGAACGATTATCAGAAAACCATTTTCCTAAGTTTAAAGTATTCGGAAGAACATGCAGGTATTTCGATGGACCCTCTAGAAGAATGAAACCCTAACTCGACATAATGACCACGAGAACGCCCTTGAACCTTAGGGTTTACGGCAGTTTCACAGTGTCATTAGTGAGGCTTGGGTTTGCCCTTCTACAGCTGGATCATCGATGCTGGGGTATGTACCGGATATTTTTAAACTGTACTTGAGTGTTGAGCTCTCGGGGAATTATGGGATTTTGATGGATCGATCGAAAAGTTTAATATAGTCCGGATATCAGGTGAAGGGATCGACTACGTGGGAGACTCTAGATATGAGTATTGCTGTTGGTAGCGCAGTCAGCACAACTACGAAGAGACGAGTTCGAAGCAACCGACATCAGAGGAAAGAGGCGGACATTGACGATCGTGCTTACGATTGTGATTTAGTGATTTGAATTTCATATTTTCTGTTATTGGATTTTGGCATTTTGAGGAATTCGTTTTACGATTGGTATTTCATGTGTGTACCTTCATTACGTTCTAGTTGTGTTTTATATACCGGTTGTATTGATGTTGTTTAGTACATACCCAGTGCACTTGATTTGGTTTTAATACCTTTTGTGATTTTGATTTGATTTCGTGCATATGGGTTACACATGATTTTGATATATGCTTCGACCTAGTTTTTATCCATTTTCGTACTGTGATTCGAGTCTGATATTCGATGTATGTTTTCGTGCTCCATGTGCACCTGATTAGGATTCTTGCGCATACTTGGCGCACTTGATGCGATTTTGTGCACACCAGATGCACTAAATCGGGGTTTTGTGCAGATTAGATGCACCTGATTTTGAGTCGTGCACGCCCGTTGCACTTGACAGATGTTTTTGGTGCACACCTGTTGCACTTAGTTTTGTTTTGTGGGTATTCATGGTTTCTGCATTTGGTTTCGATTTCAGTGCGCACCGGACGCACATGACATTTTATTGATGTGATTGGGATTGATTTTAGTTTGAGCAGTATGTTTTCGTAATCATTATTATTTGATTTAGTAACCAGGCGGGACGTGTATGTTAAATAAAATATATATGTATAGTTATTTTTTGTAAATTAAACGTCCGCTACTTTGACCGTGACACGTGCATTGCACGGCGATTTTCAAGAAGGGGTTTTTGTATGTTTCTTTATTATGATGATTCGGCGATTTTACTAGGATGCGAACTATATATAAGTTATAGATTGATGTATGTTATGATGGTTTTCACATTGGGTTATGATATTTTATTATCGCCATAACTCCGATGATTGCGTCATACTTGACGGAGTTGATTTTTGTTATATATTGATGATTTCGGAGCCCCGACGATTTGAGTGTTTTGCTAAATGTTTTAGTATTTGGAAGGGGAGTTTTAATTTAAATTCGGGGACCGAATTTCCTAAAGGGGGAAGATTGTAACGTTTTAAAAATAATTAAATAAATAATTAAATGAATAAAATTGTTTAAGTGAATTTTATGATTTTCGGTAAAGCAAAATGTATTTTTCGTAAAATCAAACCGCAATTGTTTTTCATTATAAATTCAAAAATACCTATTTAATTATGTAATTACTAGTAAATAGTGTTTATTTAGCCACTTATAAATTTTTAGTTTAATAAAATATTTTTCCTAAATTAATTATTTTAAATATTAACATAAGCTTTATTTTTACACTAAATTAGTGTAAATTACAAATTTGAATGGTTTTAATTTGTAAAAATGAACCATGGCATATTAGAATTTAGTGTGTATCATGCAAAAATTATTTGCAAATTTTTCCTATTTTCTAGAGCTTTCTTGAGTTGCTATAGTAAATAAATAATTAAATAAAGTATGAAAAGACTTTATGTGATGTTTTCTTCTCTTGAAAGTTCTACACACTTTCACACTCACTTCCTTCTCTCCCTCACCTCACCAAGGCCGGCCACAAACCCCCCATGGCTGCCCCCCATATTTTCCACCTCATTTTGTTCAAAATTCATCAAAAATACTTCAAAAATTCAATTAAAATTCCACAAAATCCTAATTTCTTCATACCCTTTATTCTCTACCCTTCTTTATATGGATTTTGGAGTGGGACAGCATGTATTTTGGAGGCTCATTTCTTGTTGGGATTTCATATTTTGGGAGGTATAATTTCTTTCTTTTGATTTATTGTTTTAGATGTTCATTTAAGCTTAATTAGATTTAATGAATTAATTCTATGTTTTTTTTAAAATGCAAGTTAGGGTTGTAAATTCAAGTTAGGGTTTTTAATAATTAATTAGGGTTATAATAGTTAGTTTAACACTTTTAGAATTGGAAAATATTGCATGGTTGTTAAATTGTAAAATTTTCATTTAAAATTGTTTTAAATAAGGAAATTAGCTAACTAGATTTTTCTAAAATGTGTTTGTGGGTAATATAAAATTCCAATTAAAGTTGCTATCATTAGATGGTAGTTTTAATGAGAATATTAGCATATTAATTGAATGAAAAACTTAGTTTGATCACTAGATTACTTTGATAATTGGAAAAATAGTAATAAAATGCTATTATTTTGTAAACTAGATTTTAGGAATTTCTAAATAAATATGATTAAAAATATAATTTATGGTTTCATTGAATCATTATCATTATGAATTGTGGTTTAATACATTAATTCATGCAAATCATGTTTTGTTGTGGAATTGTGGTGCTTTGCTTGAAAAATGTTGAAATTTGTTAAATGTTGCAAACTAGAAATTTCAAATTAATATAAATTTGTGTAATAAAAATATAGTAACGGTTTGTATAGTCTAGTTATGCTATATAATGAGTTTTATAACTATTGGTTTCATTTAAATGTCAAGTTTTGATGAAAAACGGTAAATTGGCAATTTCGGTTTTTACGAAATTGGACGGTTTGATGGATTTTAGGGTTTCGATAGATTTAATCGTGTTTTATGGTATAAGTAATGTGTTTTAAAGCTACAAGTTGTTTGATGATGTTATCTCGATCCATCGGAGTTTGTACGCCGATATCGAGCGGTATTTGGTTCTTTTGCGTGGACGGGACATAGGTTTTAACCTATGCTTGCTCCTTTAGATCGTTTGACTTTCGTATGTGATTCAGTTTACGATGCTATTTATATGTTTGCGTCTATGTACCCCCCACGTGGACTGCGGGCAATGAAGAGGAGGATGGCGACACCGTCTTCGGAAGACATGAACCAGGTGAGTAGATGTATATCTAGGGGGGGAAGTCGGGTGGATGGCGTTTAGCACCCCCGCAACGTAGAATAGGAATAGTACTTATTGACATTAGGAAACCCAATGTGACCCTAGATTCTTACTGAGCAGGACCCTAGTAATGACCCTAGGCGGGACTAGACTGATTTAGGAAAACCATACCTGAGGATGAATACTTTGGGAAAGGTTCGTAGGTTTCTGATAGAAACACACACGCACACACTAAAACTTGACATGGCGTATATGTATATGTGTGTATATATATAAAACTAAGTATAGGTGTATATATATACACCATACGTATATGGGATTCATTGATGTGATATGATATTTGAGGCATGATGAAACAATATAACTGGGCTTGATGCCGTGATTCTTGACTATACAGTCGTATTAAAGTGTTAGCGAATCATTAGAGAATGAGATAATGAACATGAACATATAAATTATAAAGGGTGGTGGTGATATTGAGGTACATGGGACGCTAAAATAGTACCTGGGCTGTAGCTTGGGACTGATCATGATATGATATATGTATGACTTGATTACGACGTCATATAGGTGTGACCTGATGTCGATATCGTATAGGTGTGACTTGATGACGATAAGATATCGGTATGATTTAATCACAATATTACACATATGACATGATATTTCTGTGGATAAACTAATGATACTTATCATGATGGCAATGATATATGATTGATGTATGCGATCACAGTTTAACACCTTGATCATGAGATGTGCTGATGATGACATTATACGAATGAGGAGACACCTAGGAGATACTTGACCGTACCCCGATATTGGGATGCCGTACGATGGATTTTACCGTACGAGGCTTAGATTTGATGATTGATCCGCACTCTTGATTCGAGGAAGCCGTACTACGTACGTGACGCTATTGAGGCGGGATCGCCGACTATTAGAGATATTGACTCAGATCTTAGGTAGACTCTAGTTTCTTACTGACTAGTCTATTAGGTTTAGTTCCTTAGGATGTTGATGGACACTGGTTTAGGTTCGACTCACATAGTGGTAGTTGTACTCGTATCTCGCAGAGGAGTGGATAATGCACATCTGTATTTACATTCATACTGTAATTATCATGGTGCATGTTCTTTTATATGTTGCTATAATCAGTATAAACTTTACCTGTTAGGACACTAGCACTATTACCGATGATGCGCATATTCCACGCACACTTATTTGCCTGCTCACACACATCATCATCGGTAATTGCTATGTCACGTACACTTTAGATCATATTGACTTTTATGAATAGAATCAGTTAACAACTAGACCGCTATAATATTGTGATTATTCTCTGACATTAATACAGACATGATATTTATTGCTTAGACATTCATGCATTCATATTTTCATGTTATCATGTAGTATTATGGGCATATGCCGACACTTATCATATACTTACTCATGATTTTGAGATTTGGATTTCTATGAGATTTCTGGATTTTTGGGGAAAACCGCAAAAATATATAAAACTTCTCTCTCTCTCCTCTTCTCTTTTTAAAATAAGATGCGGTTTTCTCATGATGTATGTGTCGTCCACCATGAGATTTCATGTTTTCTGTTGGATTTCGAGACCCGATTCGAGGAGTGGATGAACCGTCTCGGGTATATGGTGGGCCCGGTATGGTACCCCGGGGCAAGAAGATCGAGTTGTAGACGATGAGCCTGGCAGGGGAAGGCTACCTACCGGTGATGTCTGGCGCGGCGGATATCCGGAGGATACCGACCGTTGTCGTGGGATTTGATGATATGGGCCGATCGGACTGACGGAGCCCAACATATTGAGACTTGAGGTTACATGTGTTGTGTCGATGCTTGACACGGATTTCCATGGATTTCATTGTTGAGATTTCAGATGCTTATACACACTTTACTATGATAACAGCTAAAGAGTTCTTATACATATATATCTGGATTTCAGGATTTGTTACTTTACATTCATGGTGCATGCATTTCATTTCATATGACATAGTACCATATGAGGCACTGACACGACACGGAGTATCTGCACTTACACGTAGTATTACCCTGCTATTCTAGATGATTGAGATATAATAGTGTATTATTATGACCTAGGATAGCGTCGTGCATTCGATTTTTTTCGTAGATGTCTTCTACTCACGAGTTGGCAACTCACCCCCGTTGTGCCAAATTTTATTACAGGTTCGATGTACATGTTTCCCTGGCAGCTTGCTGGCACATCTATTCTTTCAGGGTGATTTGCACGGTAGGTTGGTTCACTTGTATCCGAACCACCATTGTACTTTTATTCTTTCATTTGTATCTAGTAAGCTCCATCAACCATATTTGTATTACTTAATAAGTTATTGGACCAGTCTTTTATTTCGACCTTAGAGTCGCGCATGTATTATTCTGATCTGGTGGTTTGTTTTCTTTTGAGTTTTGAGCCTCGCCTATTGGCGTTGTATATTATTGTGCTTGTTGTGGTTGTTTCCGCCTGTTGGCGTTGATGCTAGCTCCCGTTTGGGGATGCTTTTTATTGTTTATGTATATTATACTTGTTGTACCCGTTTGGGGCCAGTTTTTACAGAGGAGACTCTGCCGAAATTTTTGGTAAAATTTGCTGATGTTTTTATACTTGTTTTCTTTTCTTTTCTTCTTTTTCTTCTCTTATGGTTTAGATTTCTGGGTTTTGGCTTACTTAGGTTACGTGGCGCCTCTAGACGCTTCGTAATCTAAGTGCCGGTCACGTTCCGTACTTTCGGGTCGTGACATCAAATCATTGAATCAACACTTGAGTCAATAATTCGGTTATATCATATATAACCCGGTTGATTTCAAATAACGCCATATTAGAATACGGTATTATATACTTGTATTTAATCAAGCTTCCACACATATCTCCATACGTGCCCTATTTCGTTTCGCTTAAGCTAGGAAAGCTCTATGCGGGACTCTAAAGACTTGCCAATACACTATCAGTAGATAATGATCACATTAGAGACCTACAAGCCGTCAGCGGTACTAGCTGGACGTAACGGCTACCCAGGTATTGAATGAATAGAAGATCAACAAGAAAACTTGTCCAAACTCCCATAGAGCCTATAAGCAACACTTACCATACAGTCCGGTCTCTTCGTCTGATATGTTGCATATCGAGTCTGGGAGGTGGAATCGTCGGACCTCACTAACTCGATAATTCATGCCGATGTGTGGCCTATAACCTTTTGAGAAACTACTGATAACACTTATCAGTAAATCTCATCAGTCATGGCTAGGGACTTGTTGTTATAGTCAATTGAGCATAGCGCAACATCAACTCCCAATACCGGGAAAGACGAAACCCCTCCTATCACTTACCGCCTCCATGTGACTCGGGACTGTACCCAAAAACCACTTGTTTGCACGACTCATTTGACCCGCGGTAGGGAGGAAATTAAAGCACAGTGGGAACCACACAAGACACTATGACGATCTCGGGTCTACAGACTAACCTGTACAAGTGTCACCAGAGAACTGCTATCTGATGATAGGTATGGTACCATCTAGGAGTTCTCGACGAGTCCTATTCAGTGTACCCATTCTTCAATGAGTACCTATGTATAATCTTTGATGTCAAACACCAATGGTTATGGGATCAACCATCGCCCCATACAGGGTGAAGAAACGTACATATTAGTCTACTCTGGAATATCGATGCCCTGTCTCGATACTCTCTCGACTAGGAACTGTTAAAGGATGTGCTTGTAGGCTACACAAGCCCCACTAGTATGATCTGCATCATAGTCCTGGTAGTCAAGCCAACATCCTAAGGGCTTTATCAACATGTATCAATGAAATAGTAAACTAAAACAAGTGCACATATTAAGATAAAGAGCAACAAGATAGCATACTATTATGTCGAGCAAGAAAGTTCTCTATATATATGTCTAAGCATCCACTATAATATACAATAATGGCCTCTAGGGCATAGATATTCTTAACAATCTCCTACTTGCACTGATGCCAGTTGTTGTAGTATCGCATACCCAATATCCCAAAAAGTCTCTCGAACTGTGTCTGGGGAAGGGCCTTCATGAGTGGATCCGCCGTGTTGTCCTTCGTGTCTACTCTCCTAACCTCGATCTCACGGCGATCAACTATCTCCCGGATCAGGTGATACTGCTCAGAATATGTCTGGATCGCTGATGGGACCGGGGTTCCTTGGCCAAAACCGCAACTCCATTGTAATCACAATACAAAGGTATTGGATTCTCAATGGATGGAACGACACCAAGTTCAATAATGAACTTCTTTATCCAGACAGCTTCTTTGGCAGCATCGTTAGCAGCGATGTATTCAGCCTCCAACGTCAATTCTGCAACGGTATCTTGCTTGGAACTCTTCCAACATATCACCCCTCCATAGAGGGTGAAGACAAAGCCCGAGACAGACTTGCTGTCATTCTTATCATTCTGGAAGCTCAAATCGGTAAAGGACTCCACTTGGAGTTCTCCGTTACCATACACTAAGAACATTTCTTTGTTAGTTATATATATGCCCTAGAGGCCATTGTTGTACATATGATATATATTATAATGGATGCTTGGATATATATAGAGAGGACTTTCTTGCTAGTCATGATAGTATGCTATTTGGTTTCACTTTATCTTAACATGTTGACTTATATTAGTTTACCGTCTTACTCTCACATGTTGATAATGCCCTTAGGATTTGTACTCAACTACTGGAACTATGATGAGATCATACTAGTGGGGCCATGGTAGTCGATGAGTTCATCCTATAACTGTTCCTAGTCGAGGGTGTGTCGAGACAGGGTATCGATACACCAGAGTAGACTAGCGTAAACGCATCTTGACCCATATGATGGGCGATGGATGATCCCATATCCATCGGTGTTTGACATCAAGAATGGTGTAAGGGTGCTCAGTGGAGATTGGGTACACTGGACGGACTCGCCGAGAACTCCCAGATGGTATTATACCTCACGTCAGATGGCAGTTCTCCGGTGACACTGGTACAGGTTAGTCTGTAGACCCGAGATCGTCATAGAGTCTTGTGTGATTCCTACTGTGCTTTGATTTCCACCTTACCACGTCCAAGAGGGCATGCAAAATGGTGGCTTTTGGGTACAGTCCTGAATCACATGGAGGCAATGAGCGATAGGAGGGGATTCGTCTCTCCCGGTATAGGGAGTTGATGTTGTGCTGTGTTCGATTGGCTATAACTGGAAGTCCCTGGCCAGGGCTGATATAGAGTACTACTGGTAAGTGTTATTAGTAGTTTCTTTACCCGTTATGAGCCTCACATCGACACGACTTATCGGTTACTGCGGTCTGACGTTTACCACCCCTAGACCAGATATGCGACATATTAGACGAAGAGACCGGACTGTATGGGAGTGTTACTGATTGGATTCACAGGAGAATGTACAGGCTTGCTTGTTGATCTTCTGATTGCTCAATACCTGGATGGCTGTTACGTTTAGCTGACCGCTTGCAGCTTATGGGTGTTTAATATGATTATCACCTGCTACCGGCGTATTGACAATTCTTTATAGTCCTACACAGAGATTTCTTGACTCAAGAAAAATGGAGTAGGGGCATATATGTGATATATGCATGACCGAGGATAATGCGATATGAGATACCGTATTATATTCTCACGATATTTTGATATAAGCCGGGTCATCGGATCAAGTGTTGATTCGATGAATCGGTACATGATATATTAGTCGGTTATATGCGATATAGCCAGATTGTCGGATCAAGTGTTGATTCGATAATTTAATGTATAATTATATATATAATATATTGCATTACATTATCTAATATTGGCTCGCTTTATTGATTCAATTTCTTACCGGGTAATACATTGATATATATGCGATATATGTTAATTGTATTATTTTCTTTTGTTACAAAAATATATTATATATGTGATATATAATATTGTCACATGTTATGCTTACTAATGCAACATGATTAGTGGAGATTAAACGTGGTTAGGGTTTGATTTGGGTTAGCTCTTTCATGAAGCTTCTAGAAGCTTTTGTTTTGTTTTGAGCTAAGATATTATGTGTTGATATTTTGTGAGATATTCTTTGACCCAACCCAAACCCTTAACCCTAGTAAACTCTCTACAATGGTTAGCCTCTTCATCTTTAACCATGGTTGCATTTGTAATTATAATATCATTTTCATTATTCATCACAAAAGGATATTCATTCTTCTTCTTCTTCTTCCTTGAGCTCAAAAAAAGCTTTCTAGGTTTTATTTTGTGATGGATTAGTGTGAGAATTTAATAATAAAAGAGAGAATAAATCCTACTTCATCATCCTCATCTAATCTAGCTAATTAGATTAGGGTGTTCACCTCATTAGTGAGTGAGAGCTTGAGTTAAAGAAACTTCAAGGTAGATCATTTTTGAAAAGGAAGACTACAAGCAAGCATGGATCATTCGGGTTGTGGAGCCTCTCTTGAGTCCGGGAGATCATGGATCGCGGCGAATGGACTTCTACTCGGAGCTTATAAAGCGAAGGAGCGGACTACAAAGGTTATAATCTCTCTCTTTTAGTTGTAAAGTTGTTTACTTGCATGTTTAACCCTAATTATCTAGCAAAGATCCTCGCTTTGGGTTGTTCGGCACGTCTAAACTTTAATCGGGCATGGTTGATGCCTTATAGACCCTTGTAAGAGTGCCTAGTAACCCTACAGTGGTATCAGAGCCAAGCTAGAGCATTAGGCAACGTGTATATGAAGTTAAAACTCCGATCGAACCCCGAAACATCGAACTACACCCCCTCTCTGGAAATTTTCTAAAACGTTGGTTTTTTCCGTATTAAAAATACTCAGAAAATTCAGCAGGCAATTTTAAGGATAACAGTGAAATTCGAGCCCCCAATTCCCTCAAAGCGCCGCGGAACCGCGGCAAGAACATGCTTGTCGCGGCGGTTCCGCGGCCATAAGTTGGAATTGGGGACACGTATTTGCAGGGTATATCCGTAGGTATTTTTAAATACTTCTGGGAATTTTTAATATTACTCAAGTGTTGAGTTTTCTGGAGATCCTTTGTATTCGTTGATTCGATCGGAAAGTTTAATTTCGTTTGGTTTTCCGAATAATTTAGAAAGTATTAAAATGTTTGAACGGATATCATTAACTCACTTTTTCCCGACACGAAAAACTTTCAAGTGTTGGAATTTTTCCGGGTTTAAAACTTACAGAAAAACATGCAAGTATATCTGTGGACCCTCTAGAAGAATGTAACCTTAACTCGATTATGTGACTGTCAAAACTTCCACTGAACCTTTGGGTTTGTGGTAGTTTGGCATTGCCACATGTGAGGCGTTGGTTTGACCCTTCTACGGCTGGTTCACTGGGGCTGTGACATATTCTGGGATTTTTTGAACTCCGCTCAAGTGTTGAGCTATTTGGAAATTTTGGGTATTTGATTATTCGATCGGAAAGTTTAATATTGTCATTTATCTGGAATGTGATACAATATGTGGAATTCATATAGTTAGGCATGAAATGCGAAGTATGTGATATTTCGGATTTATGATGTCTAAAGAGATTGTGGATTCCAAATGTTGTAGTTTTACACTTTCTTTTTTGTGACCGTAAGTCTAGTATGTAGTTGTATCGCCGGTTTTCGTTGCTATACATCAACGACAATCGGTGTATGCATACTTACTTACGTTGATGATATGAGATATTATGTGTTGCTGTGATATGTTATATTGGATCGTCGTGTTCTGAATAGCCGGGGGTTTTATGTTAGATGAGAGTTTTTATTTTCATTCATGTAAAATTCATTGTATGTAATATTCTTTTATTGGGGCACTTCCGGGCTGAGGTTGTTGTCACCATTGTATATTATTTATTTTTCCGCATTAGGTAGATCTAAGGAGGGGAGCACAAGTAACCGGGTTCTAGGGTACAGTGGGAGGCCATCTCGAGGAGTCGAGACCGGGTCTCCTAACCCTAGAATTGGCAGTGTTACTTGCCGCTCTCGTAGGGGTCTAGGGATGTGGGTTTGGCTATTTATCGCGACCATGGAATTCGTGTTTTATACAGGCTCGATATAAAACACGGACGTCCCAGTATATCCAATATTTCATATGTTATCTTCTGCTGCAATGTTCTTTGATGAGATCATAATACTGCCTGAGACGAATGCTTATATTATATATATATATATATATATATATATATATATATATATATGCTGATATATAAATATTACTGCTTTCGTTTCTTCTGTGATGCTTAGTAAGCATAAGCTGATGGGATTTATTAATGAGATTAATAAAAAGAAAAGAAACCTAAAAGATGTTGTAGAATCAAAACTTTATAAAAAGGGTAGCTACAGTTTCGCTTTGCATAGCGGTATATATGATATACCCTGCACCTTATTCGATGAGGAAAGAGCCGAGATCCCTTCATCGGGAGTGACCTCTTTAGCAAAACTGGCAGATGCTACAAACTCACGGTTTAGTTTTTGACAGCTTAAATAGTTCTTGCTTTGCACCGTGGTATATATGATATACCCTGCACCTTATTCGATAGGGAAAGAGCCGAGATCCCTTCACCGGGAGTGACCTCTTTTGCGTAACCGCAAAAGCCTTAAAAACACTCCTTTTTCAAAATCACTTGTTTCTACAACGATATTAAGTTCATTACGCTCATGGTTTTCTGAAAAACCTGCGTAGCCCTCCGTCATTTCAGATAGAGACTAGTTGGTATTCGTGCTACGTTTGTTGATTATGTTAAGGCGTAGTGTGCGGTAGCTAATTAGTACTTATCTGCTAAAACATGAGATGTGATTGAATTAGGGTAGTTGTACGACTTTGTTGACTATGTTAAGGGTCGTACAGGTGGGTTTAATTCAATCGGGAAATGACGGGTTGAACTTGGCTAGCAATTATGATTTGTTGACTATGTTAAGGTCATAAGTTGCTAGGGGCAAAAGCATTATCGGGAATTTCAAGTATTGAAATTTGCAATGAGATTGCATACCTCCTATGAGATAGTTGGATCCCGATACCCACTGCGAGTAAGAGTTACTCCTGGGAGAATTTTACACAGGACAATTAGCCGATCAAATAGGTGTTTAGAAAGGTGTTAACGGGGTTATGCCTCTAGGAAAACGAGGTTTATTTTAATTAGGTCCGTGCGAAAGCACGGGGAACCTCCCTCAAGTACCGACACTGATCTGGCTAAAAGATTGACGAAATTGTAAGGTGTAATTAATCCCGGCTAATCTTACCTTTTAGGGTTTGAAGGAAGATTTGATAAAAATAGTGGGAGACATCCTGATTAGATAAGATAATAACCAATCTAATCTTATAAGAGCATACGCTAAAGTGTTTTCTTCTCTCTCTCTCCAGGTGGCGACCATGTCAGCCCATAATCAAGATAATAATATGGATGTATTGACTGAACCCGCTTATTATACTGAGCAGGGGAACGCTGGTCTCGTTCTTTCTTATAAGAGTTATAAGACTGAACAGGAAACAGGAGAAAATCAGGATTCTCACGCCGCCCAAACGAAGAATAAGTATGCTGATGCATCTTCTTCGGGTGTGTTAGTTATTGAGAACTGTTTCTCAGTTCACCCTACGTCCTGGGTATTAGATACCGGATCGGGATCCCACATATGTAAATTGTTACGTGGGCTACGTAAAAGTAGAGAACTGGAAAAATGTGATCATTCTGTACAAGTAGGGAATGGTGCAAGTATTGCAGCCAAAGCAGTTGGTGAATATCACCTTCTATTACCAAGTAGTAATACATTGATTCTGAACGAGTGCTATTATATACCGAACATGATGTGCAACATTATATCAGTGTCTTTATTAAGTAAAGAAGGATATAATTTTATAGTACAGGATGATGTTATGAACATATTCCTGAATCAAAAGTTGATTGGATCAGGCTCGTTACATAATGGCATATACGTTCTCAATCAAAATACAGTCCTTAATATACAAAACACACATATAAGAGGAAGAGTTCAGAAATGAACGAATCATACTTATGGCATTGTAAACTTGGTCATATCAATGCGACACGACTAGCTAAGTTACATAAGGATGGATATTTGAATACGTTCGAATTATCATCTTATGATACTTGCCATTCATGTCTCAAAGGAAAAATGACCAAAACTCCGTTTTGTGGACACGGAGAAAGAGTTATCGAACTCTTAGGGCTGGTACATAGTGATGTATGCGGTCCCATGTTTACACATGCCAGGAACGGTTCTTCTTACTTCATTACATTCACTGACGATCTCTCAAGATTCGGACATGTGTTCCTGATGAAACACAAGTCTGAAACTTTTGAGAAATTCAGAGAATATAAGCACGAAGTAGAGAACCAAACGGGCAAAAGTATTAAGATCCTTCGATCTGATCGAGGAGGAGAATACTTAAGCAACGAGTTCCTAAATTATCTAAAAGAGAATGGAATTCTCTCTCAGCTTACTCATCCTTATACACCACAGCACAACGGTGTATCGGAGCGGAGGAACCGCACCCTATTAGATATGGTGCGCTCTATGATGAGCACTGCTGAGTTACTTATTTCCTTCTGGGGTTATGCGCTTGAGACAGCAGCATACCTATTGAAGCAAGTTCTGTCTAAATCTGTACCTACCACACCATATGAGATATAGAGTGGGAAGAGACCATATTTTAAACGAGTTAAGATATGGGGTTGTCCGGCCTATGTCAAAAGGAAAAATCCGGACAAACTCGAGGCACGATTAGTTCTTTGCAAGTCTGTGGGATATCCTAAGAATTCCCAAGGATACTTTTTCTACCGCACTGAAGAACAAAAAGTGTTTGTTTCTCAATATGCCACCTTTTTAGAAAAGGAATTTCTTGCAAAAGAAATTAGTGGCAAAGAGGTAGAGCTGGAAGAGGTTCCAGCACCACAAACTACAACTGATGATTTATTGGAACCAGAGGATTCAGTAGTACCCGACGAACCCCAGCCTCTCCGCCGATCTAGTAGGGTTTCTCATTCACCTGAGAGATACTACGGTTTTCTCATTGATGGTGGAAGCGAGGGTTGCATCATGGAAGATGATGACCTGACTAGTTTCGAGCAGGCCATCACGAGTGGTGACTCTGGGAAATGGCTGGATGCAATGCGATCTGAGATGGAATCCATTTACATCAACAAAGTATGGACTTTGGAAGTTGCTCCTGAAGGGGTAAAACCCATTGGGAGCAAATGGATCTTTAAGAAGAAACTTGGTGTAAATGGAAAAGTTGAGACTTTCAAAACTAGACTTGTTGCAAAGGGTTTTCGTCAACGACCAGGTGTGTATTATGACGAAATCTTTTCTCCAATGTCTATGCTTAAGTCCATCCGGATCTTACTTGCTATTGCTGCATACCATGATTACGAAATCTGGCAAATGGATGTTAAGACCGCCTTTCTAAACGGTGATTTAGAAGAGTGCGTGTACATGACTCAGCCAGAGGGCTTCGTAGATAGTGGGAGCAGCGGAAAGGTCTGCAAGCTGCTTAAATCCATCTATGGGTTAAAGCAAGCATCGCGGAGTTGGAACATTTGCTTTGATGTTGCAGTCAAAGAGTTTGACTTCATCAAAAACGTAGATGAACCTTGTATTTATAAGAAAGTTGCAGAGAGTAAGGTTGTCTTCCTCGTATTGTACATCAATGACATACTCTTGATAGGAAATGATGTTCCTATGCTGCAATCAGTCAAGCTCTTCTTATCACAAAGATTCTCAATGAAAGATCTAGGTGATGCCTCATGCATACTGGGAATTATGATTTATAGAGATAAATCTAAACGGATACTGGGATTGTCCCAATTCAGGTACATTGACACCATACTAAAGAGGTTTAGTATGGAAGAATCCAAGCATGGTAACCAACCCACGATCTCTGGACTCAGTCTCTCCAAAGAGATGTCTCCCAAGACTGATTTGGAGAGAGCTCGCATGCAAGGGATACCCAATGCTTCGGCAGTAGGCTCTATCATGTATGTGATGCTATGTACCAGACCTGATGTAGCATACTCACTAAGTGTGGTGAGTCGGTATCAAGCAGATCCTGGAGAGAGTCACTGGACAGCTGTGAAGAACATTCTCAAGTACTTACGAAGGACTAAAGAGATGTTCTTGGTGTATGATAACGGAGAACTCCAGGTAGAGTCCTTTACCGATTCCAGCTTCCACAGTGATAAGGACGACTCTAAGTCGCACTCGGGATTTTTCTTTACTCTCAATAGAGGGGCGGTATATTGGAAGAGTTCCAAACAGGATACCGTTGCAGACTAGACGATGGAGGCTGAATACATCGCTGCCAACGATGCTGCCAAAGAGGCTGTTTGAATAAAGAAGTTCATCACTGAACTTGGTGTGGTTCCATCCATTGAGCATCTAATACCTTTGTATTGCGATAACAATAGAGCTGTGGCTTTGGCCAAGGAACCCAGGTCCCATCAGAAGTCCAGACATATTCTGAGGCGGTATCACCTGATCAGGAAGATAGTTGATCGCCGGGAGATCGAGTGTTAGTTGTATGTATGCCCTAGAGGCCAGTATTGTACAGATGATGTATATTATATTGGATGCTTGAACATATATAGAGATGACTTTCTTGCTCGATATGATAGTATGCTATCTGGTTGCTCTTTATCTTAACATGTACACTAGTCTCTTTAAACTGTCTTATAGTTACATGTTGATAAAGCCCTTAGGATGTGTACTTGACTACCTGGACTATGATGCAGATCATACTAATGCGGACATGGTAGTCCATAGGTACATCCTTCAAGGTCCCTAGTCGTGGGTGTATCGAGACGGGGCATCGATATACCAGTGTAGACTAGCGTATACGCTTCTCGACCCATGAGATGGGCGATGGATGATCCCATATCCATTGGTGTTTGACATCAGAGATGGTATACGGGTGCTCAGTGGAGACTGGGTACACTGGACGGACTCGCTGAGAACTCTCAGATGGTATTATACCTCACGTCAGATGGCAGTTCTCAGGTGACACTTGTGCTGGTTAGTCTGTAGACCCGAGATCGTTATAGAGTCTTGTGTGATTCCTACTGTGCTTTGATCTCCACCTTACCACGTCCATGAGGGCGTGCAAAACGGTGGTTTTTGGGTACAGTCCCGAGTCACATGGAGGCAATGAGCGATAGGAGGGGTTTCGTCTCTCCCGGTATTAGGGGTTGATGTTGCGCTGTGCTCGATTGGCCGTAACAGGGAAGTCCCTGGCCAGGGCTGATCAGAGATTTGCTGGTAAGTGTTACCAGTAGTTTCTCGACCCGTTATGAGCCTCACATCGGCATGACTTATCGGTTATTGGGGTCTGACGTTTACCACCCCTAGACTTGATATGCGACATATCAGACGAACAGACCGGACTGTACGGTAAGTGTTACTGGTTGGATACACAGGAGTGTGAGCGGGCTAGCTCGTCGATCTTCTGATCGCTCAATACCCGGGTGGCCGTTACGTTTAGCAGACCGCTTGCGGCTTGTGGGTGATTGATATGATCATCATCTGCTGCCGGCGTATTGACGAGTCTTTAGAGTCCTACACAGAGGTTTCCTGGCTCAAGCGAAACGAAATAGGAGCGCATATGAGATATGTGCGGGACCGAGAATAATGCGAGTATGTGATACCGTATTTCATTCTTGCGATGAATGTTTTGATTGGTTATATGCGATATAACTTAGTTATCGAATCAAAGATTGATTCGATAAGTCGATTCATAGGATACTAGTCGGTTATGTGCGACATGACCGGATCATTGAATCAAGTGTTGATTTAATGATTTAATGTATAATTATATTTTTGATATATTACTTTGCATTAACTAGTATTGGTTCACTTTAAAAGGATTTTCTCACTTGAAGTTCACAAGTTGTATATGTGATATACTTTTGTGCACTTGATTGTATCATGTTTGATGATACATATACAATTGGATTTGTATAAAGACTTAAACCATGTTTAGTGAATGGTTAGGGTTTCATATTTTCACTTAATTATTTATCTTTTCTTTTTTGAGAAATAGATAAAAGAATACAAAATGGTTTCATTTTTATCATGAAGCTTGTTGAAGCTTCATGAAGCTTTGACTAAAGTGACCATTTTGTCTTCATGCTTAACCCTAACCATTCCCACTAACCATGGTCTATTCTCTACACCTAACCAAGGTTAGAAGATGATAAGTATTCATTTTATTATTTTTTTTGGGATAACTCATCATAATCTATCTTCTTCTTCTTCTTGATCTTCAAGAAAAAGCTTACTAGCTTTAATGGCACTTTGAGCAAAAGAGTGAGAAATCCAATTCTAAAGTGAACCCACATCCTATTTCTTCATCCTCTACCTCTTGCCAAGTAGTTTTGGGTGTTTTATTCACAAGTTTCACAACTTGGTGAAGTTGGAGCTTGATCTTGTGTAACCTCGACGTAGATCATCTTCGGCATCGTAGCCGACGACTAGTCCGCTCATTTCTCCGATGAAGCCGATTCTAGAGTCCAAGATCCGACTTGGACAGCGAGAGGACGTCTACGTGGAGCTAAGGAAGTGGAGAACCGGATCTACAAAGGTTGTAGCTTCTCACTTTTAGTTAAGATGTTAACTAGCTTATTGTTTCGCCTAAAATTCTAGTTAACGATCCGTATTAGGGTTTCTCGGCACCGGAAAAATTTGAAATTGGCATGATTGATGCCTTGTGAGACTTCATTAGCGTGCCTAGGAACCCTACAGTGGTATCAGAGCCTAGCTAGAGCCTTAGGCGATGCTTTGACGATGTTTGAAACCCGATCGAACCTGAAACCCTAATTTTTTGACGCTCTCTGGACTTTTTCTAAAAACTGGGTTTTTTCCAGATTAAAATGCTTAAAAAATTCAGCAGGGAATTATAAGAATTACGATGCAAAAATTATCTCATGAAAAGCCAAGAGTGCGGCGGAACCGCGGCAGAAGTCTGGCTTATGCGGCGGTTCCGCGGCCAGATGATGACATCATCATTCCCTTTTTGCACAGTAATTCCTACTTTATGATGCTGAGTTTTCTGGGAATTTTTAATTTGACTCAAGAGTTGAGTGTTCTGGGGTTGCATTGGGAATCGTAGATTCGATCGGATTATTAAACGTCGTCTATGTGTTTTTCCGGATAACTTTAGAATATGTTAAAAAGTTTTACCGGATATAAATACCCAACTTTTCCCCTGCCGGAAAAATTTCCAAGTGTTGGACTTTTCTGTGGTTTAAAGACGTTCTGAGTAGTGCAAGTAACGCGATGGTCCCTCTAGAAGACAACAAACCTTAACTCGATTATGTGACCGTCTTGAACTGCCCTTTGAACCTTCGGGTTTAGGGCAGTACGGCGTGCCACATGTGAGGCGTTGGCTTGACCCTTCTACGGCTGGACCGTTGGTACTGTGGCATGAAGTGAATGTCTTTGAACCTATTTCATGTGTTGAACGGTTTCGGGAAAACTTGGGTGTTCGAATGTTCGATCGGAAAGTTTAATATTTTCTATTTATCCGGAATGGGATACAATAATTGGAATTCACAAACAGTTATGAGATAACTGAATGAATGTTATAAATCTAGCGGTTTAGTCTCACTTGATATTGAAAAGAGTTTTCGGTAAAGAGACTAAAATGCGGGGTTTATAATTGTTAGGCATGTGATGTCTAAGTATTTCATTTGATTAGGCATGAGATGTCTAAAGAAGGTTGCGGATTCCAACTATTGTAGTTTTACACTTTCTTTTCTGTGACCGTAAGTGTAATATGTGATATCGCCGGTTTCGTTGCTATATGCCAACGACAATTGGGATGCGCATATTTACTTACGTTGATGACATATGATGTTATGTGTTGCTGGATATGTTATATTGGATCATCGTGTTTGAATAGCCGGGGGTTTTTATGTGAGATGAGTGTTTTTCATTTTCATTCATGTAAAAACTTGTATGTAATATTCGTTTATTGGGGCACTTCCAGGTTGCGGAAGTTGTCACCTTTTGTATATTATTTACTTTTCAGCATTAGGATAGACCCAAGGAGGGGAGCACAAGTAACCGGGTTCTAGGGTCCAGTGGGAGACCATCTCGAGGAGTCGAGTCCGGGTCACCTAACCCTAGAATTGGTAGGGTTGCTTGCCGCTCTCGTAGGGGTCTAGGGGTGTGGGATTGGCTATTCATCACGACCGTGGAATCCGTGTTTTATACTGGCTCGTATTGAAAACACGGACGTCCTAGTATATCCAATATTTCATATGTTTCTTCTGCTGCGATATCTGTGATGTGATCATGTGATGTTCTGTGATAGATACAGTATATAGTATATATGATATATTATATAGACGTTACTTATGTTTTGCACCCACACTAGCCCTGCCCTGCTCTGTCGTTAGTTACCTAACCTAACGGTGCACGAGGGGACATCGAGGCGAATGCGGATGGCATAAGTGTACGTCGTATTTATCTGTGATGTTTAGGTGACTTAAATGATGGGACTTCATTAATGTGATTAATGAAAGAAAAGAAACCTAAAAGATGTTGTAGAATCAAATTTTAAACAAAAAAGGTAGCTACAGTTCTTGTTTTGCATAGCGGTATATATGATATACCCTGCACCTTATTCGATAAGGAAAAGACCGAGATCCCTTCACCGGGAGTGACTCCTTTAGCAACAACTGGCAGATGCTACACACTCGGTTTGACTTTTGATTGCTTCTATAGTTTCTGCTTTGCACAGTGATATATATGATATATCCCGCACCTCATTCGACGAGGAAAGAGCCGACGATCCCCTCACCGGGAGTGACTCCTTTAGCAAAACTAGAAAAGCCTCAAAATCACTCCATTTCAAAACTTCATTTGATTCTACAACGATATCAAGTTCATTACGCTCATGGTTTTCAGAAAAACCTACGTAGCCCTCCGTCATTTCAGATAAGTACTACTTAGTATTCATGCTGCGGTAGTTTGGCCTCCGTCAAGGCGTAGTGTATGGTAGCTAACTAGTGCTTATCTGCCAGCATATGATGCGATTGGATTAGGGTATTCGTACGGCGTAGTTTGGCCTCCGTCAAGGGTCGTACGGGTGGGTTTAATTCGATCAAGAAATGACGGGTTGAACTTGACTAGCGCCCTGTGGGTAGTTTGGCCTCCGTCAAGGTCACAGGACGCTAGGGGAAAAATATTATCGGGAATTTCAAGTGTTAAAATTTGCAATGAGATTGCATACCTTCTATGAGATAGTTGGATCCCGATACCCACTACAAGTAAGAGTTACTCCTGGGAGAGTTTTACACATTACAATTAGCCGATCAAGTAGGTGTCTAGAAAGGTGTCAACGGGGTTACGCCTCTGGGAAAACGAGGTTTACATTAATTAGGTTCGTGCGAAAGCACGGGGGACGTCCCTCAAAGTACCGACACTGGCCTGGCTGAAAGATTGGCGAACTTGTAGTGTGTAATTAATCCCGGCTAGTCTTTCCTTTTAGGGTTTGAAGGAAGATTTGATAAAAACCAGTGGAAGCCATCTTGATTAGATAAGATAATAACCAATCTGATCTTGCAAGAGCATACGCTAAAGTGTTTTCTTCTCTCTCTCTCCAGGTAGCGACCATGTCATGCCCTAATAAAGATAATAATATGGATGTATTGACTGAACCCGCATGTTGTACTGTGCAGGGGAACGTTGGACCCGCTATTTCTTATAAGAGTTATAAGACTGAACAGGGAATAGGAGAATATCTAGATTCTCAAGCCACCCAAAAGAACATGCATGTTGATGCATCTTCTACAAGTGCGTTAGTTATTGAGAACTGTTTCTCAGTTCACCATACGTCCTGGGTATTAGATACCGGATCAGGATCCTACATATGTAAAATGTTACATGGGCTACGGAAAGGTAGAAAACTGGGAAAAGGTGATCATTTCGTTCAAGTTGGGAATGGGGCAAATGTTGCAGCCAAAGCAGTTGGCGAATATCACCTAGTATTACCAAGTGGTGATACACTGATTTTAAATGAATGCTATTATATACCAAACATGATGTGCAACATTATATCAGTTTCTTTATTAAGTAAAGAAGGATATAATTTTATAGTAAAGGATAATGTTATGAACATATTCCTAGATCAAAAGTTGATTGCATCAGGCTCGTTGTATAATGGCATATTCATTCTCAATCAAAATACAGTCCTCAATTTACAAAACACACACAAGAGGAAGAGTTCTGAACTGAACGAATCTTTCTTGTGGCATTGTAGACTGGGTCACATCAATACGACACGACTAGCTAAGTTGCATAAGGATGGATATTTAAATCCGTTTGAATTTTCATCTTATGACACTTGCCAGTCATGTCTCAAAGGCAAGATGACCAAAACTCCGTTTACTAGACACGGAGAAAGAGTTACCGAACTCTTGGGACTGATACATAGTGATGTATGCGGTCCCATGTCTACACATGCCAGGTATGGTTCTTCGTACTTCATTACATTCACTGACGATCTCTCTAGATTCGGATATGTATTCCTGATGAAACACAAATCAGAAGCTTTTGAGAAATTTAGAGAATATAAACATGAAGTAGAGAACCAAACGGGCAAAAGTATTAAGATCTTTCGATCTGATCGAGGAGGAGAATACTTAAGCAACGAATTCAGAGATTATCTAAAAGAGAATGGGATTCTCTCTCAGCTTACTCCTCCTTATACACCACAGCACAACGGTGTATCGGAGCGGAGAAATCGCACCCTATTAGATATGGTGCGCTCTATGATGAGTGCAGCTGAGTTATCTATTTCCTTCTGGGGATATGCACTGGAGACTGCTGCATACCTATTGAATAGAGTTCCAACCAAATCAGTGCCTACCACTCCATATGAGATATGGAATGGCAAGAGACCATATCTTAATTTTATTCAGATATGGGGTTGTCCGGCCTATGTTAAAACACAAAATCCGGACAAGCTCGAGGCAAGGTCTGTTCTATGTAAGTTTGTTGGATATCCCAAACATTCGCGAGGGTATATCTTCTACCACTCCGAGGAACAAAAAGAGTTTGTTTCTCGACATGCCACTTTCTTAGAAAAGAGTTTTCTTATGAAACAGATAAGTAGCATTGAGGTAGAACTGGAAGAGGTTCCAGCAACACGAACTGTAACAGAAGACTTGGTAGAACCAGAGGATTCAGTAGAACTCGACGAACCCCAGCCTCTCCGCCGATCTAGTAGGGTTTCTCATCCACCTGAGAGATACTACGGTTTTCTCATTGACGGTGGAAGCGAGGATTGCATCATGGAGGATGATGACCCAACTAGCTTCGAGCAGGCCATCACGAGTAAGGACTCAGTGAAATGGCTGGATGCAATGCGGTCCGAGATGGAATCCATGTACACCAACAAAGTATGGAATTTGGAAGTTGCTCCTGAAGGGGTAAAACCCATTGGGAGCAAATGGATCTTCAAGAAAAAACTTGGTGTAGATGGGAAAGTGGAGACTTTCAAAGCTAGACTTGTTGCAAAGGGTTTTCGTCAAAGACCAGGTGTGGACTATGACGAAACCTTTTCTCCAGTGGCTATGCTTAAATCCATCCGGATCATGCTTGCCATCGCTGCATATCATGACTACGAAATCTGGCAAATGGATGTTAAGACCGCCTTTCTAAATGGTGATTTAGAAGAGTGCGTGTACATGACTCAGTCGGAGGGCTTCGTAGACAGTGGGAGCAGCGGGAAGGTGTGCAAGCTGCTTAAATCCATTTATGGATTAAAGCAAGCATCGCGGAGTTGGAACATCTGCTTTGACGTCGTTATCAAAGAGTTTGATTTCGTCAAAAACCCAGATGAACCTTATATCTACAAGAAGGTGGCAGGGAGTAAGGTTGTCTTCCTCGTATTGTACGTGGACGACATACTTTTGATAGGAAATGATATTCCTATGCTACAATCGGTCAAGCTCTTCTTATCACAAAGATTCTCAATGAAAGATCTTGGTGATGCCTCCTGCATATTGGGAATTAGGATCTATAGAGATAGATCCAAACGGATATTGGGATTGTCCCAATCCAGGTACATTGACACCATATTAAAGAGGTTTAGTATGGAAGAATCCAAGCGTGGGAACTTGCCCACGATCTCTGGAGTCACTCTCTCCAAAGAGAAGTCTCCCAAGACTGATTTGGAGAGAGCTCGCATGCAAGGGATACCCTATGCTTCGGCTGTAGGCTCTATCATGTATGCGATGCTATGTACCATACCCGATGTAGCATACTCACTAAGTGTAGTGAGCAGGTATTAAGCTGATGCTGGAGAGAGTCACTGGACAGCTGTGAAGAGCATTCTCAAGTACTTGCGAAGGACTAAAGAGATGCTCTTGGTGTATGGTAACGGAGAACTCCAAATGGAGTCCTTTACCGATTCGTGCTTCCAGAGTGATAAGGAAGATTCTAAGTCGCAGTCGGGATTTGTCTTTACCCTTTACGGAGGGGCGATTAGCTGGAAGAGTTCCAAGCAGGAAACCGTGGCAGACTCAACGATGGAGGCTGAATACATCGCTGCCAACGATGCTTCCAAAGAGGCTGTCTGGATCAAGAAGTTCATTACTGAACTTGGAGTGGTTCCATCCATTGAGCATCCAATACCTTTGTATTGCGATAACAATGGAGCGGTGGCATTGGCCAAGGAACCCAGGTCCCATCAGCGATCCAGGCATATTCTGAGGCAGTATCACCTGATCCGGGAGATAGTTGATCGCCGGGAGATCGAGGTCAGGAGGGTTGACACGAAGAACAACACGGCGGATCCACTCACGAAGGCCATTCCCCAGATACAGTTTGAGAAACTCTTTGGGATGCTCGGTATGCGATACTACAGCAGCTGGCCCTAGTGCAAGTGAGAGATTGTTAGTTGTATGTATGCCCTAGAGGCCAGTATTGTACAGATGATGTATATTATATTGGATGCTTGAACATATATAGAGATGACTTTCTTGCTCGATATGATAGTATGCTATCTGGTTGCTCTTTATCTTAACATGTACACTAGTCTCTTTAAACTGTCTTATAGTTACATGTTGATAAAGCCCTTAGGATGTGTACTTGACTACCTGGACTATGATGCAGATCATACTAGTGCGGACATGGTAGTCCATAGGTACATCCTTCAAGGTCCCTAGTCGTGGGTGTATCGAGACGGGGCATCGATATACCAGTGTAGACTAGCGTATACGCTTCTCGACCCATGAGATGGGCGATGGATGATCCCATATCCATTGGTGTTTGACATCAGAGATGGTATACGGGTGCTCAGTGGAGACTGGGTACACTGGACGGACTCGCCGAGAACTCCCAGATGGTATTATACCTCACGTCAGATGGCAGTTCTCAGGTGACACTTCTGCTGGTTAGTCTGTAGACCCGAGATCGTCATAGAGTCTTGTGTGATTCCCACTGTGCTTTGATCTCCACCTTACCACGTCCATGAGGGCGTGCAAAATGGTGGTTTTTGGGTACAGTCCCGAGTCACATGGAGGCAATGAGCGATAGGAAGGGTTTCGTCTCTCCCTGTATTGGGGGTTGATGTTGCGCTGTGCTCGATTGGCCGTAACAGGGAAGTCCCTGGCCAGGGCTGATCAGAGATTTGCTGGTAAGTGTTACCAGTAGTTTCTTGACCCGTTATGAGCCTCACATCGGCACGACTTATCGGTTATTGGGGTCTAACGTTTACCACCCCTAGACTTGATATGCGACATATCAGACGAACAGACCGGACTGTACGGTAAGTGTTACTGGTTGGATTCACAGGAGTGTGAGCGGGCTAGCTCGTCGATCTTCTGATCGCTCAATACCCGGGTGGCCGTTACGTTTAGCAGGCCGCTTGCGGCTTGTGGGTGATTGATATGATCATTATCTGCTGCCGGCGTATTGACGAGTCTTTAGAGTCCTACACAGAGGTTTCCTGGCTCAAGCAAAACGAAATAGGAGCGCATATGGGATATGTGCGGGACCGAGAATAATGCGAGTATGTGATACCGTATTTCATTCTCGCGATGAATGTTTCGATTGGTTATGTGCGATATAACCTAGTTATCGAATCAAAGATTGATTCGATAAGTCGATTCATAGGATACTAGTCGGTTATGTGCGACATGACCGGATCATTGAATCAAGTGTTGATTTAATGATTTAATGTATAATTATATATTTGATATATTACTTTGCATTAACTAGTATTGGTTCACTTTAAAAGGATTTGAAGTTCACAAGTTGTATATGTGATATACTTTTGTGCACTTGATTGTATCATGTTTGATGATACATATACACTTGGATTTGTGTAAAGACTTAAACCATGTTTAGTGAATGGTTAGGGTTTTATATTTTCACTTAATTATTTATCTTTTCTTTTTTGAGAAATAGATAAAAGAATACAAAATGGTTTCATTTTTATCATGAAGCTTGTTGAAGCTTCATGAAGCTTTGACTAAAGTGAGCATTTTGTCTTCATGCTTAACCCTAACCATTCTCACTAACCATGGTCTATTCTCTACACCTAACCAAGGTTAGAAGATGATAAGTATTCATTTTATTATTTTTTTTTTGGGATAACTCATCATAATCTATCTTCTTCTTCTTCTTGATCTTCAAGAAAAAGCTTACTAGCTTTAATGGCACTTTGAGCAAAAGAGTGAGAAATCCAATTCTAAAGTGAACCCACCTCCTATTTCTTCATCCTCTACCTCTTGCCAAGTAGTTTTGGGTGTTTTCTTCACAAGTTTCACAACTTGGTGAAGTTGGAGCTTGATCTTGTGTAACCCCGACGTAGATCATCTTCGGCATCGTAGCCGACGACTAGTCCGCTCATTTCTCCGATGAAGCCGATGCTAGAGTCCGAAATCCGACTTAGACAGTGAGAGGATGTCTACGTGGAGCTAAGGAAGTGGAGAACCAGATTTACAAAGGTTGTAGCTTCTCACTTTTAGTTAAGATGTTAACTAGCTTATTGTTTCGCCTAAAATTCTAGTTAACGATCCGTATTAGGGTTTCTCGGCACCGGAAAAATTTGAAATTGGCATGATTGATGCCTTGTGAGACTTCATTAGCGTGCCTAGGAACCCTACATCGAGGTCAGGAGAATCGATACGAAGGACAACACTGCGGATCCACTCACGAAGGCCATTCCCTAGATACAGTTTGAGAGATTATTCGGGATGCTAGGTATGAGATACTACAACAGCTGGCCTTAGTGCAAGTGGGAGATTGTTAGTTATATATATGCCCTAGAGGCCATTGTTGTACATATGTTGTATATTATAATGGATGCTTGGATATATATAGAGAGGACTTTCTTGCTCGTCATGATAGTATGCTATTTGGTTTCACTTTATCTTAACATGTTGACTTATATTAGTTTACCGTCTTACTCTCACATGTTGATAAAGCCCTTAGGATTTGTACTCGACTACTGAAACTATGATGAGATCATACTAGTGGGGCCACAGTAGTCGATGAGTACATCCTATAACTGTTCCTAGTCGAGGGTGTGTCGAGACAGGGCATCGATACACCAGAGTAGACTAGCGTATATGCATCTTGACCCATATGATGGGCGATGGATGATCCCATATCCATCGGTGTTTGACATCAAGAATGGTGTACGGGTGCTCAGTGGAGACTGGGTACACTTGACGGACTCGCCGAGAACTTCCAGATGGTATTATACCTCACGTCAGATGGCAGTTCTCCGGTGACACTGGTACAGGTTAGTCTGTAGACCCGAAATCGTCATAGAGTCTTTTGTGATTCCCACTGTGCTTTGATTTCCATTTTACCACGTCTAAGAGGGCATGCAAAACGGTGGCTTTTGGGTACAGTCCCGAATCACATGGAGGCAATGAGCGATAGGACGGGATTCGTCTCTCCCTGTATAGGGAGTTGATGTTGTGCTGTGTTCGATTGGCTATAACTGGAAGTCCCTGGCCAGGGCTTATATAGAGTACTACTGGTAAGTGTTATCAGTAGTTTCACATCGACACGTCTTAACGGTTACTGCGGTCTGATGTTTACCACCCCTAGACCAGATATGCGACATATTAGATTAAGAGACCGGACTGTACGGGAGTGTTACTGATTGGATTCACAGGAGAATGTACAGGCTTGCTTGTTGATCTTCTGATCGCTCAATACCTGGATGGCTGTTACGTTTAGCTAACCGCTTGCAGCTTGTGGTTGTTTGATATGATCATCACTTGCTACCGGCGTATTGACGATTCTTTAGAGTCCTACACATAGGTTTCTTGACTCAGGAAAAATGGAATAGGGGCACATATGTGATATGTGCATGACCGAGGATAATGCGATATGAGATACCGTATTATATTCTCGTGACATTTTGATATGAGCCGAGTCATCAGATCAAGTGTTGATTCGATGAATCGGTATATGATATATTAGTCGGTTATATGCGATATAGCCGGATTGTCGGATCAAGTGTTGATTCGATAATTTAATGTATAATTATATATATGATATATTGCATTACATTATCTAGTATTGGCTCTCTTTATTGATTCATTTTCTCACCGGGTAATACATTGATATATATGCGATATATGTTAATTGTATTATTTTCTTTTGTTACAAAAATATATTATATATGTGATATATAATATTGTAACATGTTATGATTACTAATGCAACATGATTAGTGGAGATTAAACATGGTTAGGGTTTGATTTGGGTTAGCTCTTTCATGAAGCTTCTAGAAACTTTTGTTTTGTTTTGAGCTAAGATATTATGTGTTGATATTTTAGGAGATATTTTTTGACCCAACCCAAACTCTTAACCCTAGTAAACTCTTTACAATGGTTAGCCTCTTCATCTTTTACCATGGTTGCATTTGTAATTATAATATCATTTTCATTATTCATCACATAAGGATATTCATTCTTCTTCTTCTTCCTTGAGCTCAAAAAAAGCTTTCTTGGTTTTTATTTTGTGATGGATTAGTGTGAGAATTTGATAATAAAAGAGAGCATAAATCCTACTTCATCATCCTCGTCTAATCTAGCCAATTAGATTAGGGTGTTCACCTCATTAGTGAGTGAGAGCTTGAGTTAAAGAAACTTCAAGGTAGATCATCTTTGAAAAGGAAGACTACAAGCAATCATGGATTATTCGGGTTGTGGAGCCTCTCTTGAGTCCGGGAGATCATGGATCGTGGTGAAGGGACTTCTACTCGGAGCTTATGAAGCGAAGGAGCGGACTACAAAGGTTTCCCTCTCTTTTAGTTGTAAAGTTGTTTACTTGCATGTTTAACCCTAATTATCTAGCAAAGATCCTCGCTTTGGGTTGTTCGGCACGTCTAAACTTTAAATCGGGCATGGTTGATGCCTTATAGACCCTTGTAAGAGTGCCTAGTAACCCTACACTCTTTAGTACTTCTCAAGTACTTAAGAATGTTCTTCGCTGCTATCTAGTGCTTCTCCCCTGGGTCTGATTGATACCTACTTACCACATTAAGTGCGTAAGCTACATCCGGTCTAGTGCATAATACCGCGTACATTATAGTCCCAACTGCAGAAGCATAGGGTATCATGTTCATATGAGCCCTTTCCAAATTAGTCTTGGGAGATATCACTTTGGAGAGAGTGATTCCTGAACAAGCGGGTAAATTACTACGCTTAGAATCTTCCATACTAAATCTCTTTAGTATGGTGTCTATATATATAGATTGGGAAAATCCTTTAAAATCTATCTCTATAGATCTTTATCCCCGGAATGTAAAAGGTATCACCCAGATCTTTCATGGAGAACTTTTGTGATAGGAAGAGTTTGTTTAACGCCCCACGCACCAGTATAGATGGTATTGTCCGCTCTGTCCAAAACCGCACGGTTTTATCCTTTAGAGAGAACCAGACCCGACCAGGGGCGAGTTCCCAGGAGATCACCCATCCTAAGACTTTCCCGGCTTGAGCACGCTTAACTACGGAGTTCTCAAGGTCTTATAGTGCCGATTCACTTAAAAGGCGCCTCTGTAATTGAGGGTAGTATCATTACATTTATAATGTAGTTCGGTCCTCTTTCAGAATGTGTTCCGAAGATTCCTTATTGTTCTACAATAGGTCCTACAGACTCAAAAGGTGGCCCCCAAGGATTCAAGAGGTGGCCCTCGCCCCCTTGGCATGATAATTAGTATGGCACTTTGTTCCGTGTGGCACTTGGTTCCGTGAGCAAGAACCGGGTCCCGACATTCTCCCTACCTTTGAACAATGATTCATCCTCACACCACAGACCTACTACCGAGGGACCTACATGGGCCACCATAAATGTAATGCCTCAAGACCCAGTATAGATGGTATTGTCCGCTCTTGCCGAAATCGCACTGTTTTGTCCTTTAGAGCGAACCGGGCCCGACCAGAGGCCATTTCCTAGAAGGTCACCCATCGCAAGACTTCTCTGGCTCGAACACGCTTAACTACGGATTTCTCAAGCTCATGTAGTGCCGATTCACTTAAAAGGCACATCTGTAATTGGGGGTGTATCATTACATTTATAATGCAGTTCGGTCCTATTTCGGAATGTATTCCAAAGATTCCCCATTGTTCTATAGTGGGTCCAACAGACTCAAGAGATGGCCCCCACGGATTCGAGAGGTGGCCCCCGCCCCCATGGCATGACAATTGGCCTGACACTTTGTTCTTTGAGCAAGAACCGGGTCCCGACAGCCCTTTTGTTAGCTCTGTATTTGAGCCTTTTCTGTCTTAGCTTCTCGATTTTGAGGGCTTGGTGGGCATCCACTTTTCGGAAAGCCACCATGAGTCGATTGATGGGGAGGTTAGAGAAAATACCCGATTGAGCAGTTGTCTGGGGCACCGCTGGGGCTTAAACCAGATGCCTTATTGCTTTGTTGGTGTTGATGGTTTTGCCCCCAGCTGGAGCAACGGAGAGTCATTTGGAAACGGATTTGTGCTTGGGCTGAAGTGCTTTCGCAACCATGACATTTGGCCTTTTCCTTTTTGAGGCCGGTTTATCTATCGCTGGGGTTTGAGGATAAGAGATGTCATTAGTTGGCATGAACATAATAAAACCAAATGGTAGCAGTGGCTCCTCTCACTGTTGCTTGAGACTGGCCGGGAGGATCGTCCTGGCATCTATCTTCATCGTGTAGGAGATAGGAGCTGTGTTGAGAATTAAGCTTGTCCCAGGAGACATTTTGTTGCGTTCGAAAATTGTAATTAGAAAATGTTAAGCTGCACAAAGAAGCATGATTTCAGTACTTGCAATCGATGTATATGTTGACTGAGTTCGCATGAATATTTAACTTGAAATATTGGAGGAGAGAAAAGGTCCCACCGGGCGTGTCGGAATCTATAGAGTGTTTTTCGTCAACCTATTGAGATGGGAATGCATGCGCTTGTTAGGTGTATACAGATTCCCCCTGCCAAGGGTAATCCGGGGTTTATTGATTGTGAGGATCCGAATCTCCGGCAGCTACAGACTAAGCTGTCGTTAATTACCCATTTCCTTTGGAGCAAAGGAACCTCCAATTGACTGGTCAAATTGGTTATGCGAACTTAATATGCATTGTGCGTGTTGTGTATTGAAGGGGACTTGGACGTATCTGGGGCCTCACAGAATTTATGGAGGTCTCGCTACCTGGATAGCTGGCTGGGGGTCAAGGGGGCTAGCAGCCCCATTGCAGGGTGTTGGGCAACGCCCCGTTAGAAATTTTTTTCTAACGGGGGAGGTATTTTTACTGGTGAATGTTTGGAAGAAAAGAGGGGTGAGGAGCGTCCTATGGATGCGTAAGACAACACGCGACTGCTAGGGGCCAGCGGGTCATAGGGGTGGCGTGTGGGTGCTGGACGCTAGCTGGTCACATGCCAGGCGCATGGGCACCGGCGGATCATGTATGTGGCGCGTGGACGCCGGCCGCCAGCCGGTCACTTGCCAGGTGCGTAGGTGCTGGGTGCCAGAAGGGTCACGTGTGCGGCACGTGACCACTCGGTGGTAGCAGGTCATACGCGCGGCGCGTGGGCGCTGGGCGCCAGCGGGTCACGTGTCCTGTGCATGGCTACTGGGCGCTAACGGGTCACATGCACAGCACGCGACCGCTAGAAATACCAGCATAAGAAGGGGCTTACCCCCCTTGGCTGGGAGTTGAACTCCTGAGGGATTTTGGAGTTAAACTCCTAAAGAAAAAATTGGATGTGTATTTGGAGTTAAACTCCTAAGAGGTCTGGATTTGGAGTTAAACTCCTAAAAGGTCTGGATTTGGAGTTAAAATTCTTTGAGGATTTGGATCTTGGAGTTGAGCTCCTTAAAGATTGATTTGGATTTAAACTCCTAAAATATTTAGATCTTGGATGGTGAAAGGAGCTATTTTTTCGTCCTCTTCAAGCCTTGGACTTTCCTAAAATGGGTTATTCTGAGATGGGTTCCTTTTTCCTCCTCTCTTTTTGTTGGATTTTAGAGAAAAGGGGCATTGAACTTAAAAGTCTCCTTTTTAGAGATTTGATGGGAGATCTGAGCTCCCCTTCGAGAGTTTTATGGTGAAAACCTATTCTTTTTTTGGGGCAAAGAAGAGATAAACTCTTGATTTAATTCAAAAAAGTAAGAAGGTTTAGAACCTTGAGGAAGGAGAAGGAGACACAGAACCATAATTTTTGAGGGAAATGAATATCTTCTTTCATTTCATCATAATGTTGCCTTATATAGGCTTACAAGTTTACACATAACCCCTTGGGCTTTACAAAATAGTATTTTGCCCATCCCATGCCTCATGTGCTTATTTCTTTTGCACATGAGCCATGAGCTTTACAAAAATTTGGATTTATACCCATTTTCCTTACATTTATTCACAAAAATTATATCAAAATTATTTATTACATAATTTTCATCTTGGCATAGGGAAGGCCGGCCGCGGGGCTCGACTTGGGCATTGACCCACTTACCTTGGCTTGAGGTTGCTTATTTGGGATTGAGTTTGACTTAGTCAACCGGGATGTAATTTTTGACCCCAATAGGAAGTTTGGAAGAGCGCATTTATATAGATTAGCCGGAGGGATTCGTGGACAGTGGGAGCAGCGGGAAAGTGTGCAATTTGCTTAAATCCATTTATGGATTAAACTAGGGGTCGTGGAGTTGGAACATTTGTTTTGATGAGACGATCAAGGAATTTAACATTATCAAAAACGAGGATAACTCTTCTATCTATAAAAAGATTGTAGGAAGAACTGTCGTATTCCTAGTCTTGTATGTGTATGATATTCTCTTGATAGAAAATGACATTCCTATTCTACAATCGGTCAATCTGTTCTTATCATAAAAATTCTCCATAAAAGAACTATGTGATGCCTCCTGCATTCTGGGGATTAAGATTTACAGAGATAAATCCAAGAGATTGTTGGGACTTTCATAGAGTATGGAAGATTCCAAGCGCGGTAATATACCCGATTTGCACGGAATCACCCTCTCCAAAGAGATGTCTCCCAATACTGTTGAGGAGAGGGCTTGTATGAATATTATACCCTACGCTTCAGCGGTCGGATATATAATATATGCGATACTATGTACCGGACCAGATGTAACTTAAGCGCTTAGCGTGGTGAGCCGGTATAAGTCAAACCCAAGGGAGAACCACTGGACAGCAGTGAAGAACACTCTCAAGTACCTGAGAAGGACTAAGGATTTTTTCTTGGTGTACGGCAATGGGACCTCCGGGTGGAGTCTTTTATCGACTCGAGCTTCCAAAGTGATAAGGATGATAGAAAGTCTGTATCGGGTTTTGTGTTTACCCTCAACAGAAAGGTGGTCAGTTGGAAGAGCTCCGGACAGGAAACTGTCACAGACTCGATGATAGAGGCTAAATACATTGCCGTTAACGATGCCACAAAAGAAGCGATCTGGATAAAGAAGTTCATTACTGAACTTGAGGTGGCTCTGTACATTGTTGATCCAATACCTTTATATTGCGAAAAAGATGGGGTTATAGCTTTAGCAAAGGAACCACGGTCCCATCAGAGATCCAGACACATCTTGAGGCGGTATCACCTGATCAGGGAGATCGTCGATCTCCGGGAGATCGAGGTGCGGAGAGTAGACACAAAAGAGAACACGACGGATCCATTCACCAAGGCCCTCCCTCAAGCACAGTTCGAGAGACTATTTAAGATGCTGGGTATGCGATACGCCAACAACTGGCTCTAAAACAGACGTTGGGTACTCGATAGGCCAATATATGGCCTTAGTGCAAGTGGGAGATTGCTGGATATGTATGACCTAGAGACCATTATTATATATGTATATATAGTGGATGCTTGGACATATATATGTACATGACAATCTTGCTCGATATGATAGTATGCTATTTGGTTTGTTTTTATCTTAACATGTGTATATGTTTTACTTGTTATTATGTATCGTTAATACATGTTGATAAAGCCCGTAAGATTATTGCTTGACTATCAACGTTATGATAGTAATCAAACATGTGGGGGCTGGGTAGTCCATAAGCACATCCTTAAATGTCCCTGGTCATGGGAATATCGAGACTGGGCATCGATATTCCGGAGTAGCCTGGTGTATACATTTCTAGGCCCCGATGAGGGGCGATGTTTGGTCTACATCCATTAGTCTTTGGCATCTAAGATCGTATACAGGTGCTCACTGGGGGTGAGTACACTGGACGGATTTGCCGAGAACATCTAGATGGTACTATATCTATCGTCAGATAGCATTTCTCAGGTGACATGAGTACAGGTTAGTCTTTAGACCTGAGATTGTCAATTCTCTCGTGTGAGTTTCCACTGTACTTAGATTACTGCCCTACCACGGTTCTATTGAGTCGTGCAAATAGGTTCTAGTTGGGTACAGTTGAGAGCCATATAGAGGCATTAGGTGATTATTGGGGATTTGTTTCTTCCAGTATAGGGAGTTGATATCGTACCGTGTTCGGTTGGTCAACACCATAAGATCTTGGCCAAGATAGTTGGGATTTACTGATAGTTAGATCAGTAGTTTCTTGGATTGGTCCTAAGCCACATCGACACGAATTATTCGGTTATTTGGGTCTGACGTTTACCACCCGTTAGAACCGGTATATGATACTCTTACATGAAGAGACCAGACTGTATGGAGACCCGGTATGCGATACTTGTCAGCCTTCCTTTTCGATAGGTACCTGGGTTGCCGTTACGTACAGCTAGTGTCGCTGACGTGCTTGTAGTTAAACCCACTGCCAGCGTACTGTCGAGTTTTTAGAGTCCCACACAGAGGGTTTCCCTGGTTCATGCGAAATGATGTAGTGGACATATTTTGATACGTGCAGGGTTCCGATCAAATGAGTATACTAACTACCCGGACTTTTGATCGGATGGCTTATAATACTAGCCGTCTTAGGATTAAGCCGGGTTAAATCAGGTATTGATTTAATAATTTACATATATATATTTCGAAATGTATATTCTAGTATTATGTTCGTTGTATTAATCTATCTCTTTGAGTATTCGTATCAAAATACGAGTACGGGTATGTATATACGGTAGAGTGTATTCCGTATTTATATGTAAATGACATTCTAGAACGAGGACACCTCATTTCTTTTGTATTTCTATTTATGGAAATTAGAAATGAGGTGGAGGGGTGAGTTGGCTTGAGAATGGTAGAGGCATGGATGAATAAGGTAGACAAATGAATTGTTAATTCATTTGTCTAGACTATTCAAGTATAGTTGGGTTTTTATATTGCAAAAATCCATTTATCAAAACCATGCTTGAATTATTATTGTGCAAGATTTTTCTCATTCCACCATTCTCTTTCTCTCTTCCTTTCTTGAGCTCCTCTTTCTTCTTCATCCCTACACTCTCATAAGTTGAGAATCAGGGGTTGAAGACAAGTAGAAAATTACTAAAACAGTTCACTACATCTCTAAACAACCTAGTGTAGCAAGCTAGGATCTTTAGTTGCTCCACTTGATTCTTAGTATGGAGCTAGAGCTATGAACCATATCTCTCGGGTAGATCATCTTTGACGGAGGAAGACAGGCGGTCAAGCTCGATCACGGAGACTCCAAGGAGCTAAGGAAAAGGGTATAAGACCGAAGGACACGGATCATTTGGTATAACCTTCTAACATAGTAGCTAAAACCTCTATGTTATTTATCCTAGTTCATGTGTTTGATTTAGATTCTAGGCTTTGTAGTTTCTAGCGTCTCTAGATTTTTATTTTTCATTCCACATAGGCCGTGGTTGTGGTGGCTAGAGCGCTAGGAACTCTAACAAATTACACCATCCCTGACATTCTTGTACCATACTATCTTGTTACTGTTATTGCTAGCATGTTAGTACCTATTTGCCTGTAATACTTACTGATGCCAACAATCCAAACTTGCTGTCCTGATGGACGTAACCTGTTGTCTTGATAAACATAACATGTACCTGCTTGTTCCTGTGTTGGTATTAGATAGATATTATTTCTATACCTGACATAAATATAAAACCTAGGGAAATGGGAAAATCAAGAATGTAACTGAATTGTAACTCAAAAGGATGTTACCTGCGTCCGTGATTTCGGGGGGTAACAGAATAATCATTCTTGATTCATATATCTTGCATCCGTAGTCCCGAAGAGTAACGGGATATATCTTGCGTCTGTGTTCCGGAGGGTAACGGGATATATACTGTTGAGTTACATGGAAAAGTACATTGATTGATTTCAATTACCTTTCGGATAGATAATATAGCGACATGAACCCTTAGGATACACATGATATAGTTGATACCGATATCTTGCTTGTTGCATCACATATACTGTTATCGCTTATTGTTTATACTCATGACATCTCACTCTTACACAAGACATCCTATATAGCATACTGCTCATATTATTTTTATGATATCTATGACTCTCTGATGTCTGGGTTTTGCATAAACCAGATCTCTTGACCTTATCACTGGAGGATCAAGAATACTTTGACAAGATTGCCGAGCAGTGTAGAGCTTTCCACTTATTTAGTTTAGTGATGATTTCGATTTAGTTTCTAGTTATAGAATTATCGTTTTATCGTTGTGATCCCATAAGGGACAAGCCTAGAATGTTGTTTCTATTGGAGATAGTGCCCTCAGAGTCAATTATTGGATCACAGGCACGTGATTGCAATGATTGAGGGAGGACCTATCCCGGTAGGACAGTCTTACTCAAGATGATAGTATGCTATCTGGTTTACTTTTATCATCGTGTACTGCTTTAGGTGACCCGACAGGTCGCTATTACACGTTGATAGAGCCCCTAGGATTGTTGCTTGACTGCCAGCAATATGAGGGCGATCATATACGTGAGAGCTGGTAGTCTATAAGCACATCCTTAAAAGGTCCCTAGTCGTGGGAGTTTCGAGACAGGGCATCGATTCTCCAGAGTAGACTAGTGTATACAGTCGAGACCCTGACGAGGGGCGGTGGCCGGTCTCACAAGCCACTGGTGTCAGTTGGTTCACCTAAGATGTATACAGGTGCTCATTGGGTTATGAGTACACCGGACAGGATTCGCCGGGAACATGCTAGTTGGTTTTATACCTGAAGCCAGATAGCAGTTCCCTGGTGACATGTGTACATGTTAGTTCATCCACCTGAGGATCGTCATTTGTCTCGTGTGAGTTCCCATTGTACTTTGATTACTACCCTACCACACTCAAAGGAGACGTGCAAACAGGTTTTAGTTGGGTACAGTCCCGAGCCATATGGAGGCAGTGAGCGGATCTTCAGGGGTTCGTCTCTCCCGGTATTGGGGGTGAGGTCGCGCTGTGTCTAGGAGAGCCAGAACATGAAAAGTCCTTGGTCAAGGCAGGAGATTTACTGGTAGGTATTCCAGTAGTATCTCAGGGTGTTCTGGGCTGATCTCTGACACGACTTGTACCGCTTTTAGGGGTCTGACTTTTACCAACCCCCTAGGCCCGCCATGCGATTCTCATAGACGAACGGACCGGAATGTACGGATATTGTCACTGACAGGCTCAGTAGGGTGTCAGGATGAGTTCGCTCATCGACGTCTCTTTTGGTCAATAGCTGGTAGCCCGTCACGTATGGTTAATACCTCTGACGTGCTAGTGGTTAAATCCACAGCCATAGTATTGACGAGTCTTTAGAGTCCCCCACATTCAGTTGCTCAAGTTTTCGGGCGAAACTCTGTAGAGGCCGTATGGAGACATGGCAAGGTTCGATCAGATACGTGCGGTATTGCATGGATCAGGATCGGACGGTTAATACTAGCGGGCTTTGGTTTAAGCCGGATCCTAGTATTGTACAGTGTAGATTTTGTCTCATTGCATTTGTATTCGGTCGGAATACAAATGCGGGTGTGTATACACAGTTGCGGGGTTTTCCTGTAATTTATTACGGGACCAGTTTTATGGAGTTGCCAGTTTGCTTTCCGTTTCGGCCATATTTCTTTGTATCTTTCATTGGTCGAAGATTGGTGGAGGAGGGCTTATTTGCATTTATGCAAATAAGCATTTGTGGAGGGTGTTTTTCGCATATTGTTAGATCATGATGGTTGCACCATCCCTTGACCATTTGACTTCTTCTTTCATGATGGCTTGACTTTGTGATGAGATGATGAGGTTGGTGGAGTGTGGGTTTGTGTTTGTGATCATTTTCTTTCATGATATCATTTTTGATCTCTCTCTCTTGCATTATTCTTGAGAGACTCTCATATTTTTGATCAAGACACTCTCTCCTCTCACTCTCTCCAAGCTTGGCCGGCCACATTGGATAGGGGCTGTCCAAATTTCTCATGTGGGATTTTTTGCTCTTTTGCTTTTGTAAAAATCCCACAAATTCCATCTCCATTAGCTTGTATCATTCCTCCACCAAAAGGGCAACTCCATAACCCCAAATGAGACATGGCCTTCTACACGTATTCTACAGCAACTCTTGGGCACGTCGACTCGCCAGCTTCGTGCCCGAGTTGCCTCGGTATAGAGGTGGGAGCCCGTAAATGAAGCCATCCACGTGGTGCCCTTCCGGCGAGGAGGTGAAGACCGGAGACTCCGCGGCGAGATCGGGACGACGACGAGAAGACCGGAGGACACGGATCACTCGGTATATCTCTCTAACCCCTCTCTAGATAGCTAGGACTAGTTTAATGGCACGATCCGGGTTTATAGTGCGCGGTGGTGCCGGTTCAGAAAATTAAAGTAAATCACCGCTTCCTCATTCCGGCATCGGATTGACGGCCGGGGTGCCGCCGTGCACTTACAGTGGTATCAGAAACTCACCATTAACATAGTCTAGCTTTGTCTAATGTGTTTTACATTTCCGATCGAGCAAAAATCCCAAAACCGCGTTTTCATGCATATCAGTTTTCTGTCGAAATTTTTTTGGCTCCAAAATTTTTTCAGTATGTTGCAGAGTGATGACAAAGAAAGATAAGACTTCTGTGAAAATTTGGTGAACTGATGCTGTAGGATGACCGCGGAACCACGGCCAAACCCTCTTCTGGCCGCGGTTCCACCACAATTTAGTGCCTTCAGTGCACCAATTTTGCACAGTGATCTTTAAACAGTGAAATTGGGGTTTTGGAATATTATTTTTTGGGCCCAGGATTTCTTTTACTGCTACAGTAATGCTTGGGGCCCACTTGGTAAAATTTGATCGATCGGATATTTTAAACATATTAGTTCATAGTTTTTACATTATATCTGCGATCGTGAATGTCACTTGATCGGTAAATCCAGTCTAACTGCTATTGCCCGATTAGACGGATTTGCGAATGTGACATTCACGTTGATGTTCTGTGATTGTGCTGTGATGTTGCGGATTGGTCGTGGGGGATAGCCTGGATGCAGTGGTAGTACAGTTTTGTTGTATTATGTACTTTTGATATTGCGGGGCGAGCGTCCGACATGTGGACTGCCGTCACTGCCTGTTTGTATTATTCTTTTGGGGCACGACCAGGTTGCGGTCGATGTACCCATTGTATGTATATTTTACTTTCTGTACTAGAATTACCCCGCGGAGGGGTGCACGGATAGCCGGGTTCTAGAGGGCAACGGGCCCGCATCTCATGGCATTGAGACGAATGGGGCTTCACTCTAGAATTGGCGGGCTATTCGCCACACTCGTAGGGGGTACAGGTTGACCCAGGAGGGGTGCCCAAGTTACCGGATTCCGTGAAGTGCTGGGTGGTCCATTCACGTTGCTGAAGAGGGCTGCCTCGCTTCAGATTTTGGCGGGTAATTTTCCCGCGCCCGTAGGGGTCTATGATTTCATTACACAGGCTATCCACACGACCAGGGGAACGTCGGGTTTCAGCGGCTCTTTGAAACCCGGGGATCCCAGATATCTGTATTGTTCTGTGATGCTGTACATTTCTGTGATGTTGCATTTTATCACGCCTTGAGCGAAATATTATATATTGATATATATACTAGTAGATGTTGTATATATTTTACATCCGCGCTAGTCCAGTCCCCACTCTGTCGTTAGTTAGCTAACCTAACGGGTAATGATGGGACCCAGTGGCGAATGCGGATGGCATATACGTACATCAATATATTTTCGTTCTTTCTTGTGTGATCAATTGATGTGACTGCGTTGATTCGGATCAATGCAAGTTAAAAAAAAACATAATCTGATGTTGTTGGAACATTTTTCAAAAAGCTATTATTGCAAGGACATTCACTTTTGTTTTGCATCGTGGTATTCAGTTGGAATATCCTGCTCCTCAGTCGACGAGGCAAGGGCCGAGATCCCTTCACCGGGAGTGACCCCTTGGACAAAAGTTTGAGTCAGGGTAATAACTTCACTATAGCCGATTACTTTTGCTTTGCATCGTGGTATTCAGTTGGAATATCCTGCACCTCATTCTACGGGGAAAGAGCCGAGATCCCTTCACCGGGAGTGACCTCTTTAGCAAAGGTTTTCGTCACTATATTTTTATAAAGCTATCCGTTCCTTCAACGATATCAAGTTCATTACGTTAAAGGTTTTCGCCAGAAACCATTCGTAGCCCTCCGTCGTTTCACATGGATAGTCAATCAGTATTCAAGCTATGTTTGTTGGCCAAAGTCAAGGCATAGTGATTGGTAGCTATTGGGTATTCATGTGCAGCATAGATAGATGCGTTGGTTTGGGGCAGTCATATAGCCTTGTTGGCCAAAGTCAAGGGCTTGTGCGGGTGGGCTCAAATTAACCTGGAGAATGACGGGTAGAACTTGACATGTGACTTATGATTTGTTGGCCAAAGTCAAGGTCATAAGAGCATGGGGCAAAAATCACATCGGGAGTTTCAAAAGAAACTGAAACTTGCCAGATATGTGCATACCTTCTGGAGTATGATAGCGTGAGCGGATTCCGTCACGTTATCATGCGGTGATAGTTGGATCCCGATTTCTACTGATGAGTTGGTTTACTCCTCGGGTGATCCCGACTAATTCTTCTTTCAGGTTTGGAGGAGAATTTGACGGTACAGTGGGAGGTTTCCAGATTAGATAAATTGGTAACCATTCTGATCTAGGTTAGAGTGCACGCTGAGTGTTTCTTTTCTCTCTCTCTTTGGCAGCGACCATTGACCCGACCCTAAGACTATGACTCAGTGACCAAAATTAACCGAACCTTCTTAACACTGGCTTTTGGATTGTCAGAGTTGCAAACCTCATTGCCACTCCTACTTTTACCCTTTTCTCCAGGACACCCAGTATTACTACGAACGCCCACTTCCATTGGACAGAACCATCGTATGGTTATATACTAACTCGAAGGGATTTATTCGAGGATGGTTTCCGGTTCTGGAGAAAACGAATAGGACTATTCAGTTGTCTTTTCCTTTTTACCTTCTCTCAAGTTGCGAATACTCCTTGGTTTAGGAGATAGTACACCTATTACGCAAATTGGATAGTTTTCTTCCAAACCATAGGCAGGTGCCGAACGGTAGGGAATGAAGAAAACCAATTAGCCTAAACGGTGTACAGAAGGTATTATGTAAAGACAAAGAAAGGGATTAGAAGGAGGGCAAAGTAAATTGCGACTGCTATTCACGACCAAACCAAATATTTCTTTACCACTCCCACTTCACCTTTGTATTTCTCCAGGACATTCCGTATCACTACGAAGATCCACAGTTTATTGGATACTCCATCGTATGGTTATATACGAACTCGAAAGGAACTTATTCCAGTTCGGGGATGGATTCTGGTTCAGGAGAAATAGGAATAAGGTTTATTCAGGTGTCTTTTATTTTCACCTTCTCTCGCATTGCGAGTGTTCCTAGGATTGGGAAAGTACACCCATTATGCTTATTGGATAGTCTTCTTCCAAACCATAGGCTGGTGCCGAACGGTAGGGAAGGAAGAAAACCATTTGGCCTAAAGGGGTGTACAGAAGGTAATGACTAAAGACATATGAAGGGATTTGGAGAGGTGGCAGAGATTTATACGGTTACAGTTGTGAATCTGGAAGAGGCATTACTAGGAATACCAGGATAGCCCTACGAAACATTTCAATGTTTCAGTTTCACTGTGTAATGTTAAAAGAAAACCGATTTCCCAATTAGACACTTGCTCCAGGGTATGTATTTACCAAGTCTGATTCTCACATCTGTATGGTTTTACAGATGATGAGTGGGAGTAAGTTATTGGGAATTAGGTGATCATCCTCATTATATCGGAATTCGTTGTAATTGGTGATATTTGAGGAAGTCACCTGGGTTGTTTGCCGGACGGCGAATATTTGGTTTTGAATATCCGTTATAATGTACCAATTTCAAATTGATATATCTGTACGTTTATTTTTATAGAGTGAGATATACCTTTTTGAAATTATGTCGATGACATTTACCTATATCAGTTGATGGTTAGGTAAGGAGCATTAAACAGCGGTGTAATTCTTAACCATAAGTACAGTTTTCAATCTACGACACACAGGGAGTGAGTTATTAGACTCAGGGGACTTGTACAGAGTATTGTATATTGTCCAGTGTCCATTAGGACAGAGGGGATGGTCCTCGTACTATATTCAGTTTACTTATGACTTCTTTAGTTCTTAGACAGGTGTTTCGTAGAAACACAGGGTCCAAGTTTTGAGAAGTTATAGGTATTTGAATAAAGTAGAGAACCAGGTGTTGGAAGTATCGGGATTTTTCAAGAAGATGTAGATACTTGTGTAGGGTATTCAGTTGATAGTAATGATTAAGAGAACTTTCTTCTCTTTCAGGTTACTCATAATTGGAAGCATTCTTAAGTTGGGTAACGCTGATCAGCCTCCTTACATTTACTTGACATGCACTGGAGACAGCTGCATGATTTGAATCTGGTTCAATTAAATCAGTGCCTCTGTTTCTATATTGGATATAGAACAGTTCATATCTTGACGATGTTAAGGTACGGGGAGTTGTCCGGCTTATGCTTAAAACCAGACTCTGGATAACTCAAGGCACGTTTCTGTAATGGCTGTTTGTGGGTTGACCCAGGCTATGACGAGGGTTGACTTTCTACCATCTGGAAGATCAATAGTGATATTGTTCTAGACTCGCCACAGTTTTAATAAAAATGGGTTTTTTTTTTCAGAAAACAGAAATGGGAGTATGGTAGAACTGGAAGTGATTCCAGAACCACAAACGATTACTGAAGATTTTGATAGGAACCTAAAGATTCAATCTGGTTTGACATTCCATTGGCCACTCCGCAGATACGGTGGGTAACTTCAGGCACCCGAGAGGTACTCCGGTAGCCTTAAGGACGGTGACAGGGATGTTCTTGTTTACCCAGACTTGCTATTTTTGTTGTTCCAGATTGTGAGACCCGGCAGGAGGATGACCATAGCGTCGTTGTAAACTAGCTTTAGAAGTGTACATCTATATGACTTTGCTAGAGGGTTGTCGTAGTCAGTGGGAGCAGCGGAAGCATTGGTGGACAGGTAGCTTATGTCTATTTATAGACTAAAGCAGATGTAGCGGAGATAGATCATCTATTTCTGATGTGACAGTCATAGGTTTGACTTCATCAGAATAGGGGATAGATCTGTTAAGAAGGTAGTAGGGTGTGATGTCCTGGTATTTGGATGACATACACAGAGTAGGAAGTGATATTCCTATACTACGGTCGGTTATACTTTGGTTGTCACACAGTGGTTTCTCCACATGGGACTTGGACATTATATCAGACATACTGGTTACTAGATCTATGGTTTTAAATCTAGATTTGGGTGGTTTCCCAATCAAGGGTACTTTGACAGCATTCTAAGAGTATTTAGAATGGACGACTCCTGGCACGGTAGTGTACCTGCAGGTGATGGAGTCACCCTCTCTAAAGGTGTCCTACAGACTAAAATGGAAAGGGATGTGCATGATTGGCAAATCACTTGCTTAGGCAATTGAGTCAATCATGAGATGTCAAGTACCACACCAGATGTTGTTCTTGCAGTAGATGCAATAAGTTGACATTGATCCAATCCTGGAGAAACAGTCGGAAGCAGTTTTAGAACATAAGTGGATGTTCTAGGGATATGATAACGACAGCCTCATTCGGGAGACAGTTATCATTCCAGGCTTCCAAGGTGACTTGGACGACAGGGAGGTTGTCAGAGTTATAGTTTTCCTTCTGACGAGGGGCAGTATTTTGGACAGGTGGTCCAAGGAAATACTGAGGGAGGCATGGCGCATGATACTGATTAAGTTCAGTTGACGATACAGTCTAAGAAGTTTGGATTTGGAGTTCATTTATGAGCTAGGTCCCATCAGACATCCAGACACATTCTAAGACAGGTATTGCTCATTTCGGGAGATGGTTTTCTCCGCGAACTTGAGATATAGAGAGATATAGAAAGAAACATCAAAGCGGATCCACTCACTGAGGCTATTCCTCGAACGCAATAGTTTCACAAACGAGCTTTGTGAGATTGACAAGTAGAGGAGTTGGGTGTTCGGTATCACACGGGCTGTGAGTATGCGACATCCCAATAATTAGCCTTGAGTGCAAGTGGGAGATTGTTGGAGATAGTGCCCTCAGAGTCAATTATTGGATCACAGGCACGTGATTGCAATGATTGAGGGAGGACCTATCCCGGTAGGACAGTCTTACTCAAGATGATAGTATGCTATCTGGTTTATCTTTATCATCGTGTACTGCTTTAGGTGACCTGACAGGTCGCTATTACACGTTGATAGAGCCCCTAGGATTCTTGCTTGACTGCCAGCAGTATGAGGGCGATCATATACATGAGAGCTGGTAGTCTATAAGCACATCCTTAAAAGGTCCCTAGTCATGGGAGTTTCAAGACAGGGCATCGATTCTCCAGAGTAGACTAGTGTATACAGTCGAGACCCCGACGAGGGGCGGTGGCCGGTCTCACAAGCCACTGGTGTCAGTTGGTTCATCTAAGATGTATACAGGTGCTCATTGGGTTATAAGTACACCGGACAGGACTCGGGAACATACTAGTTGGTCTTATACCTGACGTCAGATAGCAGTTCCCTGGTGACATGTGTATAGGTTAGTTCATCGACCTGAGGATCGTTATTTGTCTCGTGTGAGTTCCCACTGTACTTTGATTACTACCCTACCACGCTCAAAGGAGACGTGCAAACAGGTTTTAGTTGGGTACAGTCCCGAGCCACATGGAGGCAGTGAGCGGATCTTCAGGGGTTCGTCTCTCCCGGTATTGGGGGTGAGGTCGCGCTGTGTCTAGGAGATCCAGAACAAGAAAAGTCCTTGGCCAAGGCAGGAGATTTACTGGTAGGTATTCCAGTAGTATCTCAGGGTGTTCTGGGCTGATCTCTGACACGACTTGTACCGCTTTTGGGGGTCTGACTTTTACCAACCCCCTAGGCCCGCCATGCGATGCTCATAGACGAACGGACCGGACTGTACGGATATTGTCACTGACAGGCTCAGTAGGGTGTCAGGATGAGTTCGCTCATCGACGTCCCTTTTGGTCAATAGCTGGTAGCCCGTCACGTATGGCTAATACCTCTGACGTGCTAGTGGTTAAATCCACAGCCATAGTATTGACGAGTCTTTAGAGTCCCCCACATTCAGTTGCTCAAGTTTTCGGGCGAAACGCTGTAGAGGCCGTATGGAGATATGGCAGGGTTCGATCAGATACGTGCGGTATTGCACGGATCAGGATCGGACAGTTAATACTAGCGGGCTTTGGTTTAAGCCGGATCCTAGTATTGTACAGTGTAGATTTTGTCTCATTGCATTTGTATTCTGTCGGAATACAAATGCGGGTGTGTATACATAGTTGCGGGGTTTTCCTGTAATTTATTACGGGACCAGTTTTATGGAGTTGCTAGTTTGCTTTCTGTTCGGCCATATTTCTTTGTATTTTTCATTGGTCGAAGATTGGTGGAGGAGGTCTTATTTGCATTTGTGCAAATAAGCATTTGTGGAGGGTGTTCTTCGCATATTGTTGGATCATGATGGTTGCACCATCCCTTGACCATTTGACTTCTTCTTTCATGATGGCTTGACTTTGTGATGAGATGTTGAGGTTGGTGGAGTGTGGGTTTGTGTTTGTGATCATTTTCTTTCATGATATCATTTTTTATCTCTCTCTTGCATTATTCTTGAGAGACTCTCATATTTTTGATCAAGACACTCTCTCCTCTCACTCTCTCTAAGCTTGGCCGGCCACATTGGATAGGGGCTGTCCAAATTTCTCATGTGGGATTTTTTGCTCTTTTGCTTTTGTAAAAATCCCACAAGTTCCATCTCCATTAGCTTGTATCATTCCTCCACCAAAAGGGCAACTCCATAACCCCAAATGAGACATGGCCTTCTACACGTATTCTACAGCAACTCTTGGGCACGTCGACTCACCAACTTCGTGCCCGAGTTGCCTCGGTATAGAGGTGGGAGCCCGTAAAAGAAGCCGGCCACGTGGTGCCCTTCCGGCGAGGAGGTGAAGACCGGAGACTCCGCGGCGAGATCGGGACGACGACGAGAAGACTGGAGGACACGGATCACTCGGTATATCTCTCTAACCCCTCTCTAGATAGCTAGGACTAGTTTAATGGCACGATCCGGGTTTATAGTGCGCGGTGGTGCCGGTTCAGAAAATTAAAGTAAATCACCGCTTCTGCATTCCGGCGTCGGATTGACGGCCGGGGCGCCGCCGTGCACTTACAGTTTCTTTTATTGGATCTTTATTTACTTTCGCTACCTTTCTCGTTATTATTTATTATGGCAATTTGGACATGAGATAGATAGATGTTTATTTTCTGTTCCTGATATCTGATTGACAGCCGTAATGTGACTATGGAAGGATATTTCCTCACCATAGGTAGTATGGTTGGTTTTGTTACGTTCCGTATTTATGTATTTTAGGAAGCGGGACGTGACACCCGTAGGGCACAGATTAGTCCAAATCGGTACTTATAATTTCATGATTTGGGTCAAGCATTTGCTTGATGGGGTCTACGTTGGTAGCTTGGTTTGCCAACGGGAGTGAACTTAGGTAGTATTTCTCACATTTGTGAGGTCCGTCAGTTGGCATAAAGCCTAAGCTTCTTCTAAGGACACGTTGGTCTCATTTAAGAACTAAGGTCAACTTAGATTTGTTTGGGAGTATAGAACTGCCTAGGGATGCTTAGTCTCCTTTGAGAATAAGGTCAACCTAGGTGGCTTAAGAAATTATTCTTAGATTGATCATTTGATCAGAAAAGAATCTTAAAATTCAAGACTTAGCTAATTTGGGCTAAGTAGGGATCTGTTTGATACCCAAAATATGCTTGGCACATGGCTTATGGCTCGAGTATCAACTCGCGGCTCAGGCGCACGCTCATGTGCATCTCATGTGGCGCCCGGTGAGATGAGGAACATGTTGGCGCTTAGCTTGGGCTCGGTTCGGCTCGGTTTAGCTTGGTTTGGCACATGGCGCAAGGAGCGCTAATCTTAGAGGTTAACCTCTGTGGTGGATCTTTGGCGCCATGCCATGTGTTTTGCACGTGGGCGTGCAGCTAGGGTCTTAGAGATTAATCTCCACAGAAGGATTAATCTTTCCTATGATCTTTCGGTCAAAGTTTATAAAAATCATGTTTTTATGATTTCCCAAACATAAGTTCTCAAATATGAATCTTTTCTAGGGAGCTATGTCCCATTGATCAGTCGAAAATATTGCATTTTTAACACATCAATTTCCCTACTATTTGTAATCATCTAAAGGTGTTTGGTATAAATATAGCACATATTAGCAATTTGTCTGCAAAATACCTAATAACATATGTTATACATTATATCCAGCATTATGAGGGAAATTGTGTGTTTATTATTGCATACATGATCTTTGTATATCAAACACTTGTCTCGAGATTGTGTGCAGGAAATTCTCCAGGTAAAAGAGCCGGAACTGCTAAAAGTGCTGATAAAATACGTCAAGTCCAAGACTTGTGATCTGGCAGTAAACAAGAAAGTATAAAAAGATTCCAGACATAAATAAGGCCCTAAGGATCATCACCAAATCAACCTGGAAGTTTCATGCAGAGATCACACCAAAAGGCCTATTCGCCGCGGATCCGCGGCCAGCGTTGACTCGTCGGCGGTTGGTCATGTTGCAGAAGTCTCCTTTTAAATGGCTAAACTTCTTTAAGACGCTTCAGTTCCTAGATTTCTCCAGATGCTTCTCTTCTAACATCTAAGCTTCTCATACAAGATAGCTAGCTATCTTAATCTAGATACTTCTACATAACTACCTAACTTCCTATGCAAGCTTCATAACAACCAAGCTTCCAAGGGAAGCTAAACCTAGCTTCTAGGGGAAGATTGAGGGTAAACTATAAAAGGGACCTAGTGCTTCATTAAAAAGGTTGTTAAGGGTTGATCATTAGTTGTTGACTATTGAGCCAAAAATTTCGCAAGTTGAGTGACACAATTTGCAACTCAAACCCTAGCCCCAAACCAAATCCAAAGACAAATCAAGATCCATCGAGAAGCAAATAAAGCAAGCAAATGAAGATCCTTTGAAGCAACGCCGACCTTCACCCGAATAAGAGATCCATGACGATCCGCGACTCAAGAAGATCGATGCGAAACTAACTTCAGCGGATCTAGTTACCTCCTCAAATCTTGTAACCTCGAGTTGAGTGAATTGTACCTAATCGTCGATTAATAAAGGTGAATATTGTAAATCTTGCTTTTCTTTACATTCTTGCATTATGAAAATTTATCGATTCTTGATTCTTTCCTTTTTCATGATGTGTGAGTGAAATCTCCGCTTGTATCGGAATCGAGAAAATAGGTAGATGATGATGATTAAATTCTTGAACGATTCTTAAGTCTTATGAGTTTTGTAAACTTTAGGAAATTGAATCATCAAAAACCTAATTTGAGTGAGATCGATTTCTTTGCTCCAAATTAGAGATCAACGATCGATGATTTAATTTGCTAGAGGCTAGAATTTGAATGATAATCAATGAAAGGACAAGGGATGGCGACGAAGAAACCCTAGTTTCTTCAATAGTTCCCTAATTCTCATTGATCGTCATCGATCTAGCAACAAATCTTCAATAGATAAGAATTTGTAATAATTCGTATTCATCATCACTATCAATCGGATCGATTCCGACAAGCCTCTTTACAAATCTTGATAATTCAAACAATTTGGGACATTTCTTGATTCTTGATTTTAGATCTTTACTTTCCTTATGTTTCTTGAAATGAAAACTCACAAATCTTGAATCAATTTTATTGCAATTTCTTTTATCTTTTAATTTTCGACTCAACTAAAACAATAATGAGCAAATCACACTTTCTCAGTGGACGATCCATTCGCATTGACGAAACTACAATAGACACCGTCAATTGATTGCGGTATAAATTTCTTTGGTTGTGAAACATTTTACATACGACACGAAGGAAATGATCAATCAAATGGCGCCGTTACCGGGGATAGTGTGCTAATTTGTTCGTTTTTGGTAATTGAGTTGAAAATTTTATTATTCTATCAGAATTTTTAGATCAAAATTCACACAAGCGCTTAACGATTTGTTGTGATTTGTTGCAAGGAGATCTGGAATCTATGGAGCGAGAGGAAAAATTTTCAGAGCATCTCAGATAGCTCAGAGAGGCAACAGGAGCAGTTTCTGAAGTTTTTGTGTAAGGATCTCATCAGAAGACCGCGCTTCCGCGGCCAAAGAAGGCATCTCGCGGTGGTTCCACGGTGATTCAGCAGCTTCACTGCTCCAACTTCTCAGTTCTATTTCTGTCTTTCTTATCTCCTCCCTGCTCTGTCCATTAACCAATTTCTGCAGGTTTCTTTGCAAAAATTCGCAGCGCCGCTAAAAAGAAAAATTGTGCATGTTTGATCTTGGTTGTTTGCATTTTTAATATGGAAATTAAGGTGCAAAGACCAAATTCAGATTAGGTGGGGATTTCATTACCCTTCCTAAGACCCAAAAATCACAAACTTGCATCCGCATCACCCTCATTAACTAAAAAATATCTAGACAAGACTCTAAGGACCGTCACGCTCATTTAGGACAGAAGGAGGTCGTGGGTAATCTATTGCTTATCCGCGTTTCTTTTGTGGTGTCTAAGACAAGTGTGTCTAAGGCAAGTGGTTACTTAATTAGGCCCACTAATTACGTAGTGGAGAACCTCCCACTTACCTGGCACTTACCTGGCCATAGGAGGAGCAAAGAGGCAGTAGAGGATCTATCTTGCGACTTGTCTTCTGGAAGTTTAGGAGCGGTCTAGAGACTTGACCTAGGTGACCACTAGAATTAGGGTTGCTTGTGCATTGTTTGTGATTTGATTTTTCAAAAATCCGTACATTTTCAAAGCAAACACCAAACTCATCTTTTCCTTAATTATCACAACGCTGCCACTTGTGCTAAACCATTTAGTGCATGCTCGGCTGGATACGGGATTCTAGTGCCCGTCTTGTCCACGTTCCTCCTATCGACTCCGAAGTCAGTAATTCTACGTCTACTTTTTCTTTACCCACCACCACACCCACTTTGATGGACAATTCTCCATCGAACTTTTTTAACACTACTCTGCCACCGTCCGCAGATGCGCAGAATCCACCCCGCATCTCTCTCCAAGAGAGATGTTACCCTATGTGAGGTCCTCTTTCGACCTGTCTCACCATTCCACCAGCCAATGGGGAAAATTTTGAAATCAAACCACAATACATCAATCTTCTACCCAAATATCACAGTCTCGAGTCTGAGGACGCATATGTCTTTATTACTAAATTTGAAAATGTATGCGCTATGATGGGTACTTCACAGCTTTCTGTGGATGCTATGAGATTATATCTTGTCCCATTCACTTTGTGCGATATAGCCGAGAAGAGGCTTTATAACACAGTCGCACATTCTATTTCGAACTGGGGAGAATTCGTAACAGCATTCCTTAAGAAATTCTACCCCAATCATAAGACAGCTCGAGTCCGTAGCGAAATAAATCAATTTACCCAGCTTCCAAATGAACCATTTTCGAAGTGTTTTGAACGCTTCAAGGATCTGTTAGTTCAATGTCCTCATCACGGAATTCCTAGATGGGATCTATGCAGAATTATATATGAGGGCATTAATCCTACAATAAAACAGAACCTTGAATCCATGTGTTAAGGTACCTTCATGAATAAAGATGATGGTGAAGCCTAGAGATTTTTAGAAGATTTCACTGAGAAAACTTTACAGTGGGAGAGTGTAAACCAGTCATCGTCTAGGGGTGGCATTCACCAAATTGATGTTCCCATAGGAGTTAGAGCTGAAATGGCAGCAATGCAAAAGAAACTTGAAGCTATGGAACATAAATTTTTAGCAGTCTCCCTAAATCAGATGTCACTTCCCAAAACTGTCTGTGGATGCTGTTCTGATCCATCTCATTTTACGGAAGAATGTCCATTGAATTCTCCGTTTCAAGGTCAAGAGCATTCCAATACTGCTTTCCAACAAAGATCTAGAAACGATCCATATTCTTCCACTTATAATCAGGGTTGGAGGAATCACCCTAACTTTGCTTGGAACCAACAACAAAATCAAAACACGGTTCCAAATCAAAATAATTTCCAAAGGGTTCCTCCACCACAACAGCAACCACTTCAACTGAGTCAGCACCCCTACCAATCACAAAACTTTCAAAATCCGGTCAACACACCTGCACCGTATAATCCTTTGCAGTTGACCGGTACTGATAAATCCTCTTCACTCGCACAAACCATGAATTTTATTCTGAAAAATTTCATGCAAGTTTCGGCCGAGATTCAGTCTTCTGTCGATGATATAAAGAAAAACTCCACCTCCCAAGCTAAGAGTATAAAATCGATGGAAGCACAAATTGCATAATTAAAAGCCGAAATGAGTGCGAGAGAGAAAGGGAAACTTCCGTTTCAACCCCTACCAAATCCTGAGCATTCACAATACTACAATGTGAATGCCACTACAACGTTGAGATCAGGAAGAGTGCTGAACAATCACGTTGGGGAAGAGATTGATGATAATGAAAAATCTATCAATAATACCCCGGCTGAGACTTTTCCCTCCACACACACTTCTACTTCTAATCCTACTTCGTCTACCCCACCACCTTCTTGCGAGCCTATTCTTCGTTTTCCCCAAGGCTTGACACCTCAGCATACCTCTTCTAGTCCACCAAAGACGATCACCACTTCTATTCTGGGATCAGTTCTACACACACCACCTTCTCCAATGTTGGACCCAGCTCTTATTGCTAAACTTCCTTATCCTAATCGGTTAAGGGGTAACAAATCGAGTCTACATATGGAGAAGATTATGGAAATGTTCAAACAGGTTAATATCAACATCCCTCTCCTAGATGCTATTCAACAAGTCCCCGCTTATGCGAAAATTTTCAAAGACTTATGCACTAGGAAGAGGAAGACTCAAATGCCTAAAAAGGTTTTCATGACTAATAATGTTAGCACTGCTTTTACCCTACAGTTACCAAAGAAACGTAAGGACCCAGGATATCCTACGATATCGATTTCTATTGGGGGTAAAAACATCAACCGTGCTTTACTTGACCTTGGCGCAAGTGTTAACTTGCTTCCATATTCTGTTTACGAGCAGTTAGGGATTTGAGAGTTGAAACCAGCTCATTGCACTCTCCAAATGGCAGACCGTTCAATCACCAAACCTAGGGGTGAACTGGAGGATGTGTTGATAAAATTCAGGGAATTTATATTCCCTGTGGACTTTATTGTTTTCGATACACAACCTGTAGCAAACCCATATAACCAAATTCCGGTGATTCTGGGTCGACCATTCCTTGCCACTTCCAATGCTGTCATTAACTATCGAAACAGTTCAATGAACCTATCTTTTGGAAAAATGATAATTGAACTGAACATTTATAAAATTGGAAGTTAGCCGTCTGAACCCTCTGCTCACATACTTGATGTCTGTTCTGTCCACGAGATTGCTACTGAAAGCTGCGAAGTTGATGAACTTTGCTTTGATGATCTCGATGACACTAGCACATCAATGTTTGATCTTGCACATCTTAGTGAGGACACTCTTTCCACTCCTGAGTCTGACAATCTTGACTCATCACTTTCCGAGTCTGTATCCTATGCAGGCTATGAGCTTCTTTGTGACTCCGAATATCATTCGATAACCCCACCTTCTATAATTTCTCCGCCAGCATTAGATCTCAAATTTTTACCTTCTCATCTTAAATATGCATATTTAGGTGAGAATAAGTCTTTACCCGTGATCATATCTGCTTTTCTAGCGTTAGAGCAAGAGAATGCGCTTTTGACGGTATTGAGATCTAATAGGCAGGCATTTGTTTGGACTATGGCTGACATCAAAGGTTTTAGTCCCTTGATTGTTGAACATCATATACATCTGATAGATGAAGCCAAGACAACCCGAGAACCACAGAGATGGTTAAACCCCGTCATGAAGGATGCGGTGAAGAAAGAAATCGTCATATGCCTTGACAATGGTATCATTTACCCAATCTCCGATAGCCAATGGGTAAGTCCAATTCATGTCGTCCCTAAGAAATCTGGCATCACGGTCATAACAAATGAGGCAAATGAGTTAATCCAGACACACGCTCAAACTGGGTAGCGTGTATGTATTGATTATAGAAAACTCAATGCCGCAACGAGGAAAGACCACTTTTCTCTACCTTTCATTGACCAGATGCTAGAACGCTTAACTGGACGAGAATATTACTGCTTCATAGACGGATACTCTGGCTATAACCAGGTCCCTATTGCCAAAAAGGATCAAGATAAAACCACATTTACTTGTCCTTTAGGTACTTTTGCTTATAGACGCATGCCCTTTGGGTTATGCAATGCTCCTGCTACATTTCAGCGGTGTATGATGGGGATATTCTTGGACATGGTCGAGAATTTTCTGGAGATTTTCATGGACGATTTCTCGATATTCGGGGATTCTTTTGATGACTGCCTATCTCATCTTGATGAAGTTCTTACTCGTTGCAAGGAGAACTTAACATTGAATTGGGAAAAATGCCATTTCATGGTCCAAGAGGGAATTGTGCTTGGACAAGTTATTTCACGAAAAGGCATTGAGGTTAACAAAGTTAAAATAGATGTCATTCAAAATCTTCCTCTGTAGGGTTCCTAGGCACGTTAATGAGGTCTTACAAGGCATCAACCATGCCAATTTCAAATTTTACAGGTGCCGAGAAACCCTAATACGGATCGTTAACTAGATATATAGGCGACAAAAGCAACTAGTTAACAAATTAACTAAAAGAACGGAAATACAACCTTTGTAGATCCGGTCCTCCACCTCCATAGCTCCGCAATGAAGTCTCCTCACTGTCCAAATGGAAACCCGGGCTCTAGCGTCGGCTTCATCGGAGAAATGGACGGGCAAGGTCGTCGGCTTCGTGCCGAAGATGATCTACGTCGAGGCATCACTAGATCAAGCTCCCACTTCACCAAGTCATGAAACTTGTGAAGAAAACACCCTATACTACTTGGCAAGAGGTAGAGGATGAAGAAATAGGAGGTGGGTTCAGTTTAGAATTGGATTTCTCACTCATTTTCACAAGTTGCCATTGTTGATAGCAAGCTTTTTCTTGAAGTGAAGAAGAAGAAGAAGCCAGAATATGATAAGTGTTAATCAAAAAAAAGAAAAGAAAATCAATACTTATCATATTCAAACCATGATTAGGTGTAGAGAATAAACTAGGGTTAAGTGGAATGGTTAGGTTAAAGGAAAGAAACAAAATGGTCAACTTTTCAAACCTTCATGAACTTTCAATATAAAACAAAACTAGCAACCATTTTATTTCTTGCCAAAATGAAATAAATAAATGAATAAATAAATAAAAACCTTAACCATTTACCTAACCAAGGTTTAAACCAAAACTACACCCAAGTGAGCATGTATCATCAAACATGATACAAACAAGTGCACAAAAGTATATCACATATACAAGTTGTGTACTTCAAGTGAGAAAATCCTTTTAAAGTGAACAAATATCAGTTAATGCAAAGTAATATATCAAATATATAATTATACATTAAATCATTAAATCAACACTTGATTTAACGATCCGGTCATATCGCATATAACCGACTAACATCCAATGTATCGGCTTATCAAATCAATCCTTGATTCGATAATTAGGTTATATCGCATACAACCATTCGACACATTCATCGCGAGAATGAAATACGGTATCACATACACGCATTATTCTCGGTCCCGCATATATCTCATATGCGCTCCTATTTCGTTTCGCTTGAGCCAGGAAACCTCTGTGTATGACTCTAAAGACTCGTCAATACGCCGGTAGCAGGTGATGATCATATCAAACACCCACAAGCCACAAGCGGTCTACTAAACGTAACGGCCACCCGGGTATTGAGCGATCAGAAGATCGACGAGCAAGCCCGCTCATACTCCTGCGAATCCAACCAGTAACACTTACCGTACAGTCCGGTCTGATCGTCTGATATGTCGCATATCTCGCCTAGGGGTGGTAAACGTCAGACCCCAATAGCTCGATAAGTCGTGTCGATATGAGGTCTATAACAATTCGAGAAACTACTGATAACACTTACCAGTAAATCTCAGCAACCCTGGCCAGGGATTTCCGGTTATAGCCAATCGAACACAGCGCAACATCAACTCCCTATACCGGGAGAGACAATCCCCTCCTATCGCTCATTGCCTCCATGTGATTCGGGACTGTACCCAAAAGCCACCGTTTTGCATGCCCTCTTGGACGTGGTAAGGCGGAAATCAAAGCACAGTGGGAACCACACAAGACTCTATGACGATCTCGGGTCAACAGACTACTCTGTACCAGTGTCACCAGAGAACTGCCATCTGACGTAAGGTATAATACCATCTGGGAGTTCTCGGCGAGTCCGTCCAGTGTACGCAGTCTTCACTGAGCACCCGTATATCATCTCTGATGTCAAACACCAATGGATATGGGATCATCCATCGCCCATCTGTATGGGTCGAGAAGGTATACGCTAGTCTACACTGGTATATCGATGCCCCGTCTCGATACACCCACGACTAGGGACCTTGAAGGATATACTTATGGACCACCATGTCCCCACTAGTATGATCCGCATCATAGTCCAGGTAGTCAAGTACACATCCTTAGGGCTTTACCAACATGTAACAGAGAGACAATCAATGTACACGTTAAGGTAAAGAATAACCAGATAGCATACTATCATGTTGAGCGAGAAAGTCCTCCCTATATATGTCCCAGCATCCACTGCAATATACATCCTATGTATAGCAATGGCCTCTAGGGCATACATATAACTAACAATCTCCCACTTGCACTAGGGCCATCTGATAGCAGTGGTTGTAGTATCTCATACTCAACCATCCCATAAAAAGTCTCTCTCTGGGAAAAGGCCTTTGTGAGTGGATCCGCCGTGTTGTCCTCTGAGTCTAATCTCCTAACCTCGATCCCCTGGAGATCAACCATCTCCACGATCAGGTGACACTGCCTTAGAATATGTCTGGATCACTGATGGGACGGACGTTCCTTGGCATAAGCCACAACTCCATTGTCATACAATGGGAGGAACAGAGGTCATCTCATGAACAAATATATATACACCCAGACAGCCTCTTTGGTAGCATCTTAAGTAGCGATGTATCCAGCCTTTATCTTCTAGTATGCCACGGTATCTAGCTTGGAACTATTCCAACATACCGTCCCTTTACTGAGGGTAAAGACAATGCCTGCGACTGATTTTCAGTCGTCCTTATCACCCTGGAACCCTTCCAGTGATTCTCCCCAGGATCGGTTGATACCATCTCACTACAACTAGTGAGAATTCTAACATCCATTTAGATCTATCTCATAGATCCAAAACCCAGGATTTAGGAGGTATCACTTTGATCCTACATGGAGAATCATTGTGATAAGCGGAGATTGACCGAGCGTAGCATAGGAAACTCCTTCCCTATCAAGAGTATGTCATCCACGTACTCTAAGAGGATCGTCACTATACTCCCTACTACCTTTTTGTTTATACAAGGTTCATCTACCATTTTGATGATGTCAAACTCTTTGACTAATACATCAAAACAGATGTTCCAACTCCGCGATACCTGCTTTATCCTATAAAGCATCTTGTACACGTTTCCGCTGCTCCCACTGTCTACGAAGCCCTCTGGCTCTGTACTTATAGACGTTCTCTTCTAAAACATCATTTAGAAAAGCAGTCATGGCACCCAACAGCCAGATATCGTAGTCATGGTACGTAGCCGTGGCAAGTAGGATCTGGATGGACTTAAACATAGCTACTTGAAAAGGTTTCATCATTATCCACGCCTGGTTGATGACGAAAACCTTTAACAAGTCTAACTTTGAAAGTCTCAACTTTTCCATCTACACCAAGTAATCTTCTCAAGATTTACTTGCTCCTGATGGGGATTTAACCCTTCAGATATAGCAGCCAAAGTCCATACTTTGCTGGTGTACATGGATTCCATCTCAGATCGCTAAGCATCCAGCCATTCTTACAGAGTCCCACTCCTGATGGCTAGCTCGAAACTAGTTGGGTCATCATCTCATGATGCAATCCTCGCTCCCACTGTCATAGAGAAACCGAAGTATCTCTCAGGTGGATGAGGAACCCTACTAGATCGGCGGAGAGGCTGAGATTCGTTGGTAACTATTGAATCCTTCGGTTTTATCAAATCATGTGCTGTAGTTTGTATAGCTGGAACATTTCCAGTTCTACATAACAGATCTTGCCTTGAGCTTGTCCGGATTATGCTTTTAGACATAGCCCGGACAACCCCAAATCTTAACCAACTTAAGATATGGGCTCTTCCCTTTCCATATCACATATGAAGCGGTAGGCAACTGATTTGATTTGAACCCTATTCAATAGGTATGCAGCTTCTCAAGTGCATAACTCTCAAAAAGGAAATAGGTAACTCAGTAGTACTCATCATAGAACACACCATATCACATAGGGTGCAAGCGCTCCGCCCCGATATACCATCGTGCTATGGTGTATACGGAGGAGTAATGCTGAGAGAGAATCTCAATCTCCTTTAGAATAATCCAGGATTTCCGTGCTCAAGTATTCTCCTCCTCGATCTCATCAAAGGACATAATACTTATACCCGTGTTTTGGTTTTCTACTTCTAAATCATATTCTGTGAATATCTCAAAAGGTTCGGACTTGTGTTTCAACAGGAACATATGTCTGAATCTTGAGAGATTATCAGATAATGTAACGAAGTACAAAGAACCAGTCCTGGCATATGTAGACAGGGGACCTTACATACATCAACATGTATCATCCCAAGAGTTCACTAACTCTTTCTCTGTTTCCAGTAAACGGAGCTATGGTCATCTTATCTCTGTGACATGACTGGCAAGTTTCACAAGATGTAGATTCAAACTGATTTAAATATGCATCTTCATGTAACTTCAGCTAGTCGGGTCGCATTGATATGACCTAGTCTACAATGCCCCAAGAAGAATTCATTCATTTCTGAACTCTTCCTCTTGTGTGTGTTCCATATACTAAGAACTGTAGTTTGATTTAGAACATTAATGCTTTTAGATAACGTGCCTGAACCGATCAACTTTTGATATAGGAAATGTTCAAAACATTATCCAACAATACAAAATTTTATCATTTCTTTACTGATAAAGAGACTGATATGATTTTGTATATCAGGTTCGGTATCTAATAACATTCGTTCAGAATCAATGTATTGGTAATACAGGGTGACAGTGACCAACAGACTTGGCTGCAACACTTGCCCCGTTTTCTGCCTTATGAAACTTATCACCCGTTCTCAGTTCTCTACCTATCTGTAGCCCTATGTAACAGATTACATATCTGGGATCCTGATCCGGTATCATATACCCAGGATGCGGAGGGTACTGAGAAACAGTTCTTTGTAACGAACACACCCGAAGATGATGCATTAGCATGCACTCTCTTCGTTTGGGCGGCACGGGAATTCTGGTAATCCCCAATTTCCTGCTCAGTCTTATAACAATTATAAGTTGGAGCGGGACTAACGTTCCCCAGCTCAGTATAACAAGCGGGTTCGGTCAATATTCCGTATTATTATCTTGATTAAGGCGTGATATGGTCGCTACCTGGAGAGAGAGAGAAGAAAACACTCAGCGTGCGCTCTTTCAAGAATAGATTGGTTATTATTTTATCTAATCAGGATGGCTCCCACTGCTTTTTATCAAATCTTCCTTCAAACCCTAAAAGGAAAGACTAGCCGGGATTAATTACACACTACAAGTTCGCCAATCTTTCAGCCAGGCCAGTGTCGGTACTTTGAGGGAGGTCCCCCGTGCTTTCGCACGAACCTAATTAATGTAAACCTCATTTTCCCAGAGGCGTAACCTCGTTGACACCTTTCTAGACACCTACTTGATCGGCTAATTGTAATGTATAAAACTCTCCCAGGAGTAACTCTTACTCGCAGCGGGTTTCGGGATCCAACTATCTCATAGAAGGTATGCAATCTCATTGCAAATTTCAACACTTGAAATTCCCGATAATATTTTGCCCCTAGCAGCTATATGACCTTAACATAGTCAACAAATCATAAGTGCTAGTCAAGTTCAACCCGTCATTTCCCGATTGAATTAAACCCACCCGCACGACCCTTAACATAGTCAACAAAGTCGCACGACTACCCTAATCCAATCGCATCATATGCTTATGCAGATAAGCACTAATTAGCTACCGCACACTACGCCTTAACATAGTCAACAAACGTAGCACGAATACTAACTAGTACTTATCTGAAATGACGGAGGGCTACGACAGGTTTTTCTGAAAACCTATTGCGTAATGAACTTGATATCGTTGTAGAATCAAATGATTTTAAAATGGAGTGCTTTTGAGGCTTTTTCTTGTTTTGCTAAACGAGTCACTCCCGGTGAAGGGATCGTCGGTCCTTTCCTCGTCGAATGAGGTGCGGGATATATCATATATATCACTGTGCAAAGCAAAAACTCTTAAAAGCAATCAAAAGACAAACCGAGTGTGTAGCATCTGCCAGTTATTGCTAAAGGAGTCACTCCCGTTGAAGGGATCTCGGTCCTTTCCTCATCGAATAAGGTGCAGGATATATCACATATACCGCTGTGCAAAGCAAGAACTGTAGCTACCTTTTTAATTTTGAAATTCGATTCTACAACATCTTAGGTTTCTTTTATTTCATTAATCACATTAATGAAGTCCCATCATTTATATACCTAAACATCACAGATAAATACGACGTACACTTATGCCATCCGCATTCACCTCGATGTCCCCTCGTGCACCGTTAGGTTAGGTGACTAACGGCAGAGCGGGGCAGGGCTAGCGCGGGTGTAAAACATAAGTAACGCCTATATAATATATCATATATACTATATACAGTATCAATCACAGAACAACACATGATCACATCACAGATATCGCAGCAGAAGAATCATATGAAATATTGGATATACTAGGACGTCTGTGTTTTCAATACGAGCCAGTATAAAACACGGATTCCACGGTCGTGATGAATAGCAAAACCCACACCCCTAGACCCCTACGAGAGCGGCAAGCAACCCTACCAATTCTAGGGTTAGGAGACCCGGACTCGACTCCTCGAGTTGGTCTCCCACTGGACCTCAGAACCCGGTTACTTATGCTCCCCTCCTTGGGTCTATCCTAGTGCAGAAAAGTAAATAATATACAAATGGTGACATCATCCGCAACCTGGAAGTGCCCCAATAAAAGAATATTACATACAAGTTTTTACATGAATAAAAATGAAAAACACTCATCTCACATATAAACCCCCGGCTATTCAAACACGACGATCCAATATAACATATCCAACAACACATAACAACACATGTCATCAACGTAAGTAAATATGTCCATCCCAATTGTCGTTGACATATAGCAACGAAACCGGCGATATCACATATTACACTTACGGTCACAGAAAAAAAAGTGTAAAACTACAACAGTTGGAATCCGCAACCTGCATAGACATCGCATGCCTAATCAAATGAATTCCTTAGACATCGCATGCCTAACAATTATAAACCCCGCATTTTAGTCTCATTATCGAAAACTCTTTTCAATATCAAGTCGGGCAATTCAACAAGATTCCCTACATCCTGATCGAATGCTCGTCGCAAACTTTAGTAGGCGGCCGCACCCCCGACGCCGTCGACGAAGTGCACCAAGGCGGAACACCGCTACAGCGAGCACCCGAATGGATGCTTTCGGCGACGGGGTTCTCCTACAGTCACTTGGTCGGGGCTATGGCGTGAGGCTGTCTATTAAGTTTACCCGGCGAGTATCCGCGTACGCTACGTGATTGCGACGGACTTTTGATCGCATCAAAATTCCGTGGCAACCGATCAAGAGAGACTAAACTGCTATGTTTATAAGATTCATTCAGTTATCTCATAACTACTTGTGAATTCCAATTATTGTATCCCATTCCAGATAAATAGAAAATGTTAAACTCTCCGATCGAACAATCAAACACCCAAGTTTTCCCGAAACAGATCAACACATGAAATAAGTCTAAAAACATTCAGTTCGTGCCTCAGTACCAACGGTCCAGCCGTAGAAAGGTCAAGCCAACGCCTCACATGTGGCACGCCGTACTGCCCCAAACCCGAAGGTTCAAAGGGCAGTTCAAGACGGTCACATAATCGAGTTAAGATTTGTTGTCTTCTAGAGGGACCATCGCGTTACTTGCACTACTTAGAACGTCTTTAAACCACGGAAAAATCCAACACTTGGAAATTTTCCGGTAGGGGAAAGATTGGGTATTTATATCCGGTCGAGCTTTTTAACATATTCTAAAATATCCGGAAAGCTGCATTGACAAAATCTGATAATCCGATCGAATCTACGAACTCCCAATACACCCCTAAAAATTCAACTCTTGAATAAATTTTAAAAATTCCCATAAAATACAGCACATCCAGAAACTAATTACTGTGTAAAGCAAGTGCATTGATTCAGCACTTTTGCCGCGGAACCACCGCACAAGCCAGGGTGGGGCCGCGATTCCGCAGCTCTTCTGTCGAATAAATATCACGTGCTTCACAGTAATTCATAATATTCCCTGCTAAATTTTTAAAGAATTTTTAATTTGGAAAAAACCACTTTTTCAGAAAAAGTCCAGAGAGGGTGAAAAATTGGGGTTTCGGGTTCGTTCGAGTTTCAAACTTCGTCTAAGCATTGCCTAAGGCTCTAGCTAGTCTCTGATACCACTGTAGGGTTCCTAGGCACGCTAATGAGGTCTCACAAGGCATCAACCATGCCAATTTCAAATTTTACGGGTGCCGAGAAACCCTAATACGGATCGTTAACTAGATATATAGGCGACAAAAGCAACTAGTTAACAAATTAACTAAAAGAACGGAAATACAACCTTTGTAGATCCGGTCCTCCACCTCTATAGCTCCGCAATGAAGTCTCCTCGCTGTCCAAATAGAAACCCGGGCTCTAGCGTCGGCTTCATCGGAGAAATGGGCGGGCAAGGTCGTCGGCTTCGTACCGAAGATGATCTACGTCGAGGCATCACTAGATCAAGCTCCCACTTCACCAAGTCATGAAACTTGTGAAGAAAACACCCTATACTAGTTGGCAAGAGGTAGAGGATGAAGAAATAGGAGGTGGGTTCAGTTTAGAATTGGATTTCTCACTCATTTTCACAAGTTGCCATTGTTGATAGCAAGCTTTTTCTTGAAGTGAAGAAGAACAAGAAGAAGCAAGAATATGATAAGTGTTAATCAAAAAAAGAAAAGAAAATCAATACTTATCATATTCAAACCATGATTAGGTGTAGAGAATAAACTAGGGTTAAGTGGAATGGTTAGGTTAAAGGAAAGAAACAAAATGGTCAACTTTTCAAACCTTCATGAACTTTCAATATAAAACAAAACTAGCAACCATTTTATTTCTTGCCAAAATGAAATAAATAAATGAATAAATAAATAAAAACCTTAACCATTTACCTAACCAAGGTTTAAACCAAAACTACACCCAAGTGAGCATGTATCATCAAACATGATACAAACAAGTGCACAAAAGTCTATCACATATACAAGTTGTGTACTTCAAGTGAGAAAATCCTTTTAAAGTGAACAATTATCAGTTAATGCAAAGTAATATATCAAATATATAATTATACATTAAATCATTAAATCAACACTTGATTTAACGATCCGGTCATATCGCATATAATCGACTAACATCCAATGTATCGGCTTATTGAATCAATCCTTGATTCGATAACTAGGTTTTATCGCATACAACCATTCGACACATTCATCGCGAGAATGAAATACGGTATCACATACACGCATTATTCTCGGTCCCGCATATATCTCATATGCGCTCCTATTTCGTTTCGCTTGAGCCAGGAAACCTCTGTGTAGGACTCTAAAGACTCGTCAATACGCCGGCAGCAGGTGATGATCATATCAAACACCCACAAGCCGCAAGTGGTCTACTAAACGTAACGGCCACCCGGGTATTGAGCGATCAGAAGATCGACGAGCAAGCCTGCTCATACTCCTGCGAATCCAACCAGTAACACTTACCGTACAGTCCGGTCTGATCGTCTGATATGTCGCATATCTCGCCTAGGGGTGGTAAACGTCAGACCCCAATAGCTCGATAAGTCGTGTCGATATGAGGTCTATAACAATTCGAGAAACTACTGGTAACACTTACCAGTAAATCTCAGCAACCCTGGCCAGGGATTTCCGGTTATAGCCAATCGAACACAGCGCAACATCAACTCCCTATACCGGGAGAAACGAATCCCCTCCTATCGCTCATTGCCTCCATGTGATTCAGGACTGTACCCAAAAGCCACCGTTTTGCACGCCCTCTTGGACGTGGTAAGGCGGAAATCAAAGCACAGTGGGAACCACACAAGACTCTATGACGATCTCGGGTCAACAGACTACTCTGTACCAGTGTCACCAGAGAACTGCTATCTGACGTAAGGTATAATACCATCTGGGAGTTCTCGGCGAGTCCGTCCAGTGTACCCAGTCTTCACTGAGCACCCGTATATCATCTCTGATGTCAAACACCAATGGATATGGGATCATCCATCGCCCATCTGTATGGGTCGAGAAGGTATACGCTAGTCTACACTGGTATATCGATGCCCCGTCTCGATACACCCACGACTAGGGACCTTGAAGGATGTACTTATGGACCACCATGTCCCCACTAGTATGATCCACATCATAGTCCAGATAGTCAAGTACACATCCTTAGGGCTTTACCAACATGTAACAGAGAGACAATCAGTGTACACGTTAAGGTAAGAGTAACCAGATAGCATACTATCATGTCGAGCGAGAAAGTCCTCCCTATATATGTCCCAGCATCCACTGCAATATACATCCTATGTATAGCAATGGCCTCTAGGGCATACATATAACTAACATCCTCATCCCAAATGCGTCAAGGATATACGATCTTTTCATGGCCATGCAGGCTTTTACAGGAGATTCATTAAGGATTTTAGCAAAGTTGCTAGACCTTTAACTCTTCTCTTAGCCAATGATACAACCTTTCACTTTGACTCGGATTGTGAGGCAGCATTTGACTCACTGAAACACTCTCTCACTACAGCCCCCATTCTATCATCTCCAGATTGAAACCACACTTTTGAGCTTATGTGTGATGCATCAGATTTTGCAGTTGGTGCAGTCTTAGGACAGCACATTGAAAAGATGCCACACGTGATCTATTATGCAAGTAAGACCCTGAACGATACTCAAATTAACTATACAACTACCGAAAAAGAACTTTTGGCAGTTGTATTTGCGTTAGAAAAATTCAGGCCTTACTTGATTGGCTCACCAATTGTTGTGTACACTGACCGCTTCCGCCTTGAAACATCTTTTGGCTAAGAAGGATGCTAAAGGTAGGCTAATACATTTGGATCCTTCTATTACAAGAATTTGATCTTGTTATTCGAGATAAGAAAGGATGTGATAACGTTATAGCTGACCATCTTTCGCGCATCTCTTCTTCACCTGTGACCCTGCCGATCAATGATTCTTTTCCGGACGAACAACTCTTGAATGTACCCGACGAACCTTTGTTCAAGGATTATTATGAATTATCTTGCTACGGGACTTATTCCCCGCGAATGGTCGAAACAGGACAAACATCGATTTCTATCCCAAGTAAAACATTTTTACTGGGATGAACCCTATCTGTTTAAATATTGCCCTGACCAGATCATTCGCAGATGCGTCCCTAATGATGAATTCAAGAGTGTTCTATCTTTTTGTCATGATCAGGCATGTGGGGGTCATTTCGGTCCTCGAAAGACGGCGGAGAAGGTTTTGCAATGCGGCTTTTATTGGCCGACTTTATTCAAAGATGCATTTGACCATTGCAAAATCTGTGCATAGTGTCAACACACGGGTAGGATTTCCCAGAGAAATGAAATGCCACTTCAACCCATCTTGGTGGTTGAAATTTTTGACGTTTGGGGTATTGACTTTATGGGTCCTTTTCCCAACTCTTTCGGGAATTTGTACATATTGCTTGCGGTTGATTACGTCTCGAAATGGGTTGAAGCTATTCCTTGTCGCACTAATGACAAAAAGGTTATCATTAAGTTCTTAAAAGAAAATATATTTTCGCGATCTGGACACCCATGCGCTATCATTAGCGATAACGGGACACATTTCTGTAATCGGTCTTTCGAGACTTTGATGCAGAAATATGCAATCAACCACAAACTTTCCACACTCTATCATCCCCAAACGAGCAGGAAAGCTGAGCTTTCAAACAGACAAATCAAACAAATTTTGGAGAAAGCAGTTTCTAAAAATCGAAAAGATTGGTCAACCAAATTGACGGATGCTCTTTGGGTGTTCCAAACTGCATATAAAACCGATCTAGGTATGTCTCCTTACAGACTAGTGTTTGGAAATGCTTGTCACCTTCCGGTCGAGATCGAGCACAAAGCAATGTGGGCCATTAGAGAACTTAACTTTGATTTAAATCAAGCCTGCAACTTTCGGAAGCTGCAATTAAACGAGCTAAGCGAACTCTGCGATGAAGCTTATGATAATGCTGTAATTGTAAAGAACCGGACTAAGGTATTTCACGATAAAAACGTTTTGAGAAAAACTTTTACACTTGGTCAGCAAGTCTTTCTTTATGATGTAATTCCACGTTGTCCACCCCGGTGCTTGTGGGGAGGCGGAAAACGGAATAAAAATCGGATTTTTATCGAACTAGGCAACATGGACTAACTAAAGGAGGATCTTTGCTAAACAAAAACTAACTACAAGCTAACTAGTCTTAGCTACATGGAAGAAAAGTTATACCTTGGGCTTTATGTCCTTCTCTCCTTGCACCTTGGAGTGAAAGAAAGTGTTCACATTGTCGCCTTCTCTAGTCGAAAAAGGATCCACCCGAAAGCCTCAACCTTTGGCTTCAACTTCAAATTAGAAGTAACTAAGGTGCTAGAAGTGCTAATCCTAGAACCTTAGATGAGAGTAGAGATTACTTTAGAGAGGTTTATCTCAAGCACATGTGTTTCTCAACTCATGAGAGAGGAGAGCTTGAGAGAGAGGAAGAGGAGGAGAGAGAATCTATATGATAGAATGAGAGAAATAATGAACCATTCTCTCTAATATGGGTGAATTATGAAATTAGATAATTAGGTAGATAATTGTCATGGTTAATCAAGACTTGACAATTATCATTTCATATTTAATGCAAATTGCAAGGATCAAAGAGCATCTTTTATATGGAATGATGATGGTCAACTTCTCAACCCAAGTCAACAAGTCAAGTATGGTCAAATGGTTAACAACCCTAATCATGCACAATTATATATAACTAATATCAATTATTCATAATACACACATAAGCATTAGGGTTAAGAAAATGACAATGGTCATTAACCCTAATCAAAGTCCTCTCTCTCTGTCTTAGTCAACTGTGCATACGCACTCGTATTCGTGATCCGAGGAACACGAATACAATGAGATAAAACCAATCCCAAATCATATACTAGGATCTGGTTTAAACCAAAGCCCGCTAGTATAAGCTATCCGGACAGCAAACGTGCACAAGTGCGCGGATGTGAACGAACCCTGTCGCAAAACCATGCGACCTCTACTCATTTTGCCTAAAGGCGAATAACTCTCTGTGTGGGACTCTAAAGACTCGACACTACGCTGGCAGTGGGTTTAACCACAGACCGCAAGCGGCACTAGCTGTACGTAACGGTCCCCAGGTAGATGCCGATAAGAAGACTGACGAAGTGAACTCATCTGAACTCCTACTGAGCCTGAATGTGACAGTCTCCGTACAGTCCGGTCTGTTCGTCTGATACATCGCATGGCGGACCTAGGGGGCGGTAAACATCAGTCCCCTAATAGCGGTACAAGTCGTGTCGGAGTGTAGCCCAGAACACCCTGAGATAACACTGGAAACCTACCAGTATATCTCGCTTACCCTAGCCAGGGACTACTCGTGTAATGGCTCTCCTAGACACAGCGCGATGTCAACCCCCAATACCGGGAGAGACGACTCCTGTCTAACTGTCACTGCCTCCAAGTGCTTCGGGACTGCACCCAACTACTACCTGTTTGCATGACTCCTTTGAGCCGTGGTAGGGTAGTAATCTAAGTACAGTGGGAACACACTCGAGGCGAAGTAACAGTGTCAAGTCAGCGGACTAAGCTGTACTCATGTCACCTGGGAACTGATAACTGACGATAGGTATAATACCAACCAACAGTCCCCGACGAGTCCTGTCCAGTGTACTCGTAACTTAACGAGCACCCGCATACTATCTCAAGTACGACGTACTGACGGCTGTGGGACAGACCGTCTCTCCCGCTGGGATGAGAAGCGCATACGCTAGTCTACTCCGGAGTATCGATGCCTTGTCTCGATAGTCCAACGACTAGGGACCTTTATAAGGATGTGCTTATAGATTACCCAGCCCCCACAAGTGTGACTGCCATCACAACGCTGGTAATCAAGCAAAAATCCTAAGGGCTCTACTAATATGTATAAGCGATATGCTAAAAGAAACACATGCACATATTGAAGTAAAGACAAACCAAGTAGCATACTACCATTTTGAGCAAAATTGTATATACAACTGTGAATATCCCAAGCTTCCATTAAGTAATATACAAGCTAGTATGATACAGTAATGGTCTCTAGGGCATATACACTAATAATCTCCCACTTACACTAAGGCCATGTTCTGGCGTATCGAAGACCTATCATCTCGATCAGCCACTCGAACTGAGTCTGGGGTAGGGCCTTCGTGAGTGGATCTGCAGTTTTATTCTCTGTATTTACTCTCTTCACCTCGATCTCCCTGATCAGGTGGAACCGCCTCAAAATGTGCCTGGACTTCTGATGGGACCTGGGTTCCTTCGCTAAAGCTATAGCTCCGTTGTTGTCGCAATACAGCGGTATTGGATCAACAATGGTGGGAACCACCTGAAACTCCGTGAGGAAGTTCTTCATCCAGACAGCTTCCTTTGCGGCATCGCAAGCAGCTATGTACTCCGCTTCCATAGTTGAGTCAGCAACGGTCTCCTACTTGGAACTCTTCCAGCAAACCGCCCCTCCATTGAGGGTAAAGACATAACCCGACATGGACTTGGAGTCATCCTTGTCACTCTGGAAGCTGGAGTCAGCAAAGGCCTCGAGCTGGAGGTCTTTTCCGCCATACACCAAGAACATCTCCTTAGTCCTTCTCAGGTACTTGAGAATGTTCTTTACCGCTATCCAGTGTTTTTCCCCTGGGTTTGACTGATACCGGCTTACAACGCTCAATGCGTATGCTACATCTGGTCTGGTACATAACATCGCATACATTATAGAGCCTACCTCAGAAGCGTAGAGTATAATAGACATGCGATCCCTTTCCAAATCAGTCTTGGGAGACATCTCTTTAGAGAGGGTGATCCCGTGACAAGCCGGTAAATTACCGCGCTTGGAATCTTCCATACCGAATCTTTTCAGTATGGTGTCGATGTACCTTGACTGTGAAAGTCCTAACATCCTCTTAGATCTATCACGATAGATCTGGATCCCCAGAATGTGGTTGGCATCGCCCAGGTCCTTTATGGAGAACCTCTGCGACAAGAATCCTTTGACTGACTGTAGCATAGGAATATCATTTCCTATTAGGAGAATGTCATCCACGTACAAGATGAGGAATACGAAAGTTCTCCCTACAATCTTACTGTAAATGCATGGTTCATCTGGGTTTTTGATAAAGTCGAATTCTTTGACAGTATCATCAAAGCAGATGTTCCAACTCCGCGATACCTGCTTAAGTCTATAGATGGACTTTAGCAACTTGCACACTTTACCGCTGCTCCCACTCTGAATGAATCCTTCTGGCTGATCCATATAGACGCACTCTTCCAAATTTCCATTTAGGAAAGCCGTCTTTACGTCCATCTGCCAGATTTCATAATCGTGGAAAGCAGCAATGGCAAGAAGGATCCGAATGGATTTCAGCATAGCCACTGGAGAAAAGGTCTCGCCATAGTCTAAACCGGATCTTTGACGAAAACCCTTTGCAACAAGTCTAGCTTTATAGGTCTCAACCTGCCCATCTACACCAATCTTCTTTCTGAAGATCCATTTGCAGCCTACGGGTTTTACCCCTTCTGGAGCAAAGTCCAAAGTCCAAACTTTGTTGGTGTACATGGACTCCATCTCGGCCCGCATTGCATCCAGCCATTTTCTTGAGTCGCCGCTCTGAATGGCTTGCTGGAAGCTAGTAGGCTCACCATAATCCATAGTGCAATCCTCTCTATCCCCGTCTATGAGAAAGCCGTAGTATCTCTCGGGCGGATGAGACTGCCTACTACTCCTGCGGAGTGGCGTAGGGATGTCCGGTTCTCTTGAAACTTCTGGTTCTTCCAAACTTTCAGTAATAGCTTGTGGTTCTGGAGTTTCCTCCAGTTCTACTACGCTCCCACTTGCTTCTTTTTCTAAAAACTGATGTTCCAGAAAGTGGGCATGACGAGAAACAAAAACCTTTTGTTCCTCTGCGTAATAAAAAAAATACCCCCTGGAGTTCTTTGGGTATCCCACAAACTTACACAGTACTGAGCGTGCCTCGAGCTTGTCCGCATGCTGCTTTTTTACAAAAGCTGGATATCCCCATATCTTCAGATACTTAAGACAGGGTTTCTTCCCATACCATATCTGATATGGTGTGGTAGGCACAGTCTTGGAGGGAACCTTGTTCAAAAGATATGCAGCTGATTCTAGTGCATAACCCTAGAAGGATCGCGGCAACTCAGCCTTACTCATCATGGATCGAACCATATCCAATAGGGTTCGATTCCTCCTTTCCAATACACCGTTGTGTTGTGGTGTGTATGGAGGAGTGAGCTGAGAGAGAATTCCATTCTCTTTTAAGTAGCCCAGAAACTCGGCACTTAAGTATTCACCACCTCGATCAGATCTCAGTATCTTTATACTTTTGCCTGTTTGTTTTTCAACTTCATTCTTGTATTCCCGAAATTTCTCAAAGGCCTCGGATTTGTGCTTCATTAAGAAGACATGCCCATACCTAGAGAAATCATCTATGAAAGTAATGAAGTATGAATAACCACTTCGCGCATGTGTAGACATTGGACCACACACGTCACTGTGTATGAGTCCCAAGAGCTCGCTCGCTCTTTCTCCATGTCCAATGAATGGAGTCTTTGTCATCTTTCCCATGAGACAAGTTTCACAAGTGGCATAAGACTGGTACTCGAACGGATCTAAGTATCCTTCTTTATGTAACTTTTTTAACCGTGTCTCATTGATGTGACCCAGTCTACAATGCCATAAGAAAGCCTGATTTAATTCCGGAGACTTTCTTTTAAGTGTGTTCTGGATACTGAAGACCTGAGCTTAATTCAAAACGTATATACCGTTTTTCAATGTACCTGACCCAATCAGTACTTGATTTAGGTGGATGTTTACTACATCGCTTACAAAAGTAAAATCATATCCTTCCTTAGATAGTAAGGATACAGATATGATGTTACAAGTCGCACCTGGTACATAAAAACAGTCACGTAGAATCAATATCTGCCCAGTTGTCAGTCCTAGATGATATTCCCCTACGGATTCAGCATACATGCTCATTCCATTAGCAACCCTGAGAGTCATATCACCTTTCTTGATAACCCTACGGTTTCTCAGAGCCTGTAACGAATTACAGATATGAGATCCTGATCCGGTATCCAATACCCAGAAAGTAGGGTTAACTGACATACAGTTCTCTATTACAAACACACCCGAAGCCGAAGCCACAACATGCTTCGAATTCTGGCTACTGGCTTTACAAGCCCTGCAATCTTTCTGCCCATGTTCATTCCCGTAACAATAGGAACATCCCTCTTTTACTATATCTATTCCCGAAACTTCTGCCCTTCCCTTTCTTTCTACTTCCCTGGTTTCCTTCAGGGTAGTAGGTAGAGACTGTTGAACTAAGTCAGCATCTGACTCGTTCTTCAACGTGGTCTTCATGTCCGAGAGCTCAAAAAAGCTGGCCTCTGTAAGGACGTTGCCCCCTACAGATGACCCGATAGCCAACCTCGTTGGAAGCAATTCGTTCGAGGTCTCATATCTCGCGATACGAGATTGCTCTCCATATAAATCATTGTTATGGAGGAAGATAGAAACTAAGTCTATCTTCTCGTGTTACCTCTGGCTTACACCATCAACTGAGGTTAACACGAGGCACTTGGCTTTCGCACAGTTTTCTTCCGATGTCCTACGGATATCAATATCCGTGACAGGGGAAACTGGACCTGAGACGGCAGGGGTTGGATCAGTCAAGAGGTGTCCCAGCTTGTCATGGGCAATGGACATCTGGACAGACCTTTGCCAGTCATAACAGTCAGATTCAGTCATTTTATTATCTAGATGTAACCTAGGTGCGGTCATTGGGTTGCTGCAATTAAGAGAGAGAGAAGAAAACACTTAGCATGATGCTCTTGCAAGTTTAGATTGGTTTTTAATTTATCTAAACAGGATGGCTCCCACTGTCTCTCGAATCCCTCCTCAAACCATAAAGGAAGAATTAGTCAGGATCAATCTCACCGTACAATACTTGCTTAACCGTTTAGCCAGGCCAGTGTCGGTACTTCGAGGGAGGTTTTCCAACGGTTTCGCGAAGTTCCTTAATTAAGTAACCTCTTTTCCCTGTGGGCGTAGCCCCCCTAACACCTTTCTAGACACCTACTAGGTTTATAGCATTGATCGTTAAGTGAAAAAGTTCCTGAGGAGTAGCATATACTCACAGTAGGATCGGGATCCAAATATCATCGCGTGACAAAACTGAAAGAATCCTACCAGAATCATCACACTCCAAATGGTATGCAGCGCTAGCAAGTTTCAGTACTTTTGAAACTCCCGATGTGGATTTTTTCCCCATGCTCTTATGACCTAGACGAAGGCCAACATATCATAAGTCACATGTCAAGTTCTACCCGTCATTGTCCAGGTTAATTTGAACCCACCCGTACATACCCTTGACGAAGGCCAAAATAGTAGTACGACTGTCCCAAACCAACGCATCTATATATGCTACAGATAAATATTTAGCAGCTACCAATCACTATGCCTTGGCGAAGGTCAAAATACATAGCTTGAATACTATTGAATATTTAACCGAAATGACGGAGGGCTACGAATGGTTTTGGCGAAACCGTGAACGTAGTGAACTTGATATAATCGATGGAACAAGATAGCTTTTAAAAGGAGTGGTTCAAGCTCCGCATTTAAAAGTTTGGTTTTGAAAAGAACCGAGTGGTTTTCAAAGTGTTCCAATCGACTTTTACTTGGTTTATTTTCTTGCATTAGTTCTTTTAATGTGTCCCATCATTTAATCCTACCATTGCAGAAAACAACCAAAATATGACGTACGCTTATGCCATTCGCATTCGCCACGGGGCCCCGTCATCACCCGTTAGGTTACTTAACTAACGACAGAGCGGGGGCTGGGCTAGCGCGGCTGTAAAACATAAGCAACGCCTAAATAGTTATCGTATATAGATATATAGCAATGATAGACATTACAGATCACAGATGAATACATTGGATATACTAGGAATCCGCAATCCGTTCGAGCCTGCAAAGAAAAGAGGATTACACGGTCGCGGTGAATAGCCAATACCCCACCCTAGACCCCTACGGGTGCGGCAAACTACCCGCCAAGTATCCGAAGCGAAGCAACCTCCCTCAACACCGTGAGTAGGCCACTCGGCACTTTGAGATACCCGGTAGTTTGTGCACCCCTTCCATGGGTCTATCCTAGGAGCAAAAACAGTAAAAAGAATTATACAATGACGGCTACAACCCCGACCCAGTTGTGCGGCCATACAAATAATATTACATCAATTTACATGTTACATGAATTGAAAGAAAAGAAAACTCTCGTCTCACAAAACCCCCCGGCTATTCACCCACGACAATCCAACGCATTCATATACACATACCATCAACAAACACAGATCACAGATATGCATAACCTCCACTAATCGGTGTATAGCGATTAGCAGACGTTCAATACATATAAACATCACAGATATAACCCATTAGTCAAAGTGTAGTGAAGTTCGATCAAAAATACGGATTTATAGGCACCCCAAATACAAATTTCTTTTCTGGAAAATCTGGGCAGAAAGAAACCATCTTAAAAATCCCAAAACCTCGGCAGAAGAATACTACACCAAACTCGGTCCAGAACTGAGTCAAAACGGCAGCGGTTCCGCGGCAAAAGGCATGTTATTGCCACGGAAGCGCGGCACTTTGAGCGATTCACTGGATCGTTTTTGGTGTGCTTCTTGAAAAAACCCTGAGCCGATTTTTGAAGTATGATTTATTATTTTTTGAACAGAAAAAATCAACAGAAACTTAGGGTTTTGAAATTTTGGTTTTGCGATTTTTACCGATCGAACTTCTATACACTTTACTAACTAGCTAGTTTATGTTTAGTTAGGCTCTGATACCACTGTAAGTCCACGTTGCCCACCCCGGTGCTTGCGGGGAGGCGGAAAACGGAATAAAAATCGGATATTTATCGAACTAGGCAACATGGACTAACTAAAGGAGGATCTTTGCTAAACAAAAACTAACTACAAGCTAACTAGTCTTAGCTACATGGAAGAAAGGTTATACCTTGGGCTTTATGTCCTTCTCTCCTTGCTCCTTGGAGTGAAAGAAAGTGTTCACCTTGTCGCCTTCTCTAGTCGAAGAAGGATCCACCCGAGAGTCTCAACCTTTGGCTTCAACTTCAAGCTAGAGGTAACTAAGGTGCTAGAAGTGCTAATTCTAGAACCTTAGATGAGAGTAGAGATTACTTTAGAGAGGTTTATCTCAAGCTCATGAGAGGGAAGAGCTTGAGAGAGGGGAAGAGGAGGAGAAAGAATCTATATGATAGAATGAGAGAAATAATGAACCATTCTCTCTAATATGGGTGAATTATGAAATTAGATAATTAGGTAGATAATTGTCATGGTTAATCAAGACTTGACCATTATCATTTCATATTTAATGCAAATTGCAAGGATCAAAGAGCATCTTTTATATGGAATGATGATGGTCAACTTGTCAACCCAAGTCAACAAGTCAAGTATGGTCAAATGGTTAACAACCCTAACCATGCACAATTATATATAACTAATATCAATTATTCATAATACACACATAAGCATTAGGGTTAAGAAAATGACAATGGTCATTAATCCTAATCAAAGTCCTCTCTCTCTGTCTCAGTCAACTGTGCATACGCACCCGTATTCGTGATCCGAGGAACACGAATACAATGAGATAAAACCAATCCCAAATCATATACTAGGATCTGGCTTAAACCAAAGCCCGCTAGTATAAGATGTCCGGACAGCAAACGTGCACAAGTGCGCGGATGTGAACGAACCCTGTCGCAAAACCATGCGACCTCTACTCATTTTGCCTAAAGGCGAATAACTCTCTGTGTGGGCCTCTAAAGACTCGACGCTACGCTGGCAGTGGGTTTAACCACAGACCGCAAGTGGCACTAGCTGTACATAACGGTCCCCAGGTAGATGCCGATAAGAAGACTGACGAGATGAACTCATCTGAACTCCTACTGAGCCTGAATGTGACAGTCTCCGTACAGTCCGGTCTGTTCGTCTGATACATCGCATGGCGGGCCTAGGGGGCGGTAAACGTCAGTCCCCTAATAGCTGTACAAGTCGTGTCGGAGTGTAGCCCAGAACACCCTGAGATAACACTGGAAACCTACCAGTATATCTCGCTTGCCCTGGCCAGGGACTACTCGAGTAATGGCTCTCCTAGACACAGCGCGATGTCAACCCCCAATACCGGGAGAGACGAATCCTGTCTAACCGTCACTGCCTCCAAGTGCTTCGGGACTGCACCCAACTACTACCTGTTTGCACGACTCCTTTGAGCCGTGGTAGGGTAGTAATCTAAGTACAGTGGGAACACACTCGAGGCGAAGTGACAGTGTCAAGTCAGCGGACTAAGCTGTACTCATGTCACCTGGGAACTGATAACTGACGATAGGTATAATACCAACCAACAGTCCCCGACGAGTCCTGTCGAGTATACTCCTAACCTAACGAGCACCCGCATACTATCTCAAGTACGACGTACTGACGGCTGTGGGACAGACCGTCTCCCCGGCTGGGATGAGAAGCGCATACGCTTGTCTACTCTAGAGTATCGATGCCCTATCTCGATAGTACAACGACTAGGGACCTGTATAAGGATGTGCTTATGGATTACCCAGCCCCCACGAGTGTGACTCCCATCACAATGCTGGTAATCAAGCAAAGATCCTAAGGGCTCTACTAATATGTATAAGCGATATGCTAAAAGAAACACATGCACATATTGAAGTAGAGACAAACCAAGTAGCATACTACCATTTTGAGCAAGATTGTATATACAACTGTGAATATCCCAAGCTTTTATTAAGTAATATACAAGCTAGTATGATACAGTAATGGCCTCTAGGGCATATATATACTAACATATGATTCACGACTCCATCTTCATGCGGGTAAGCTACGATCTCGGTGGAAAGGACCTTTGTTGTGCGGTCTGAATACCTGTACGGGGCAGTTGAGGTTGAAAATGTTGAAAACGGTACAATTTTCAAAGTAAATGGATATAGATTAAAACCGTATTTTTCCACTGACCCCACGGAGGAGCTCCTGTTTTTACAGGAGCCACTTTATTTTGATTAAAATTCTTCCGTCTCACCTCGATGTCTTGTAAAATACTGTATCATCTTCAGAATGGAGGTGAGTGAAAAGAATAAGTTTGGGGAAGAATTTTCACGATCATATTTATTGCTCCCATTAATAAATTTCCTCCCAGGCTTACAGGTTTTTGTGATCCAGCAGATGGCAACAGTGAGGACACTGTTGTAAACAAGTTTGGGGAGGTTTGTGCTTATTTATGCATTACTTTGCATCATACTTTGCATAAGCACAAAACATTTAAAACATATTCTAAAAATATTCAAAAGATAAAAATATTTAATATTTAATTTGATAATAAAAGATTAGATAGTGAAAACTTACATCCAAAAGATTGGAAAAATTTAAGAAAACCAAGAAAATTAGAAATTTTCTTAAACAAACTAGTAATAAGTAGTTATGAGCCGTTGTCCCAAGGGTAGTAAGATGAAAGAAGTCACTAATCTGCGGATAAAAATAAGTCTGAAAAATAGTTTCTATTCTGGAAGCCAAACATTTGAATGTTGATACCCTACTATACGCACTTACACACGTCTTGAAACTCGGGATAGTAGAGGATACCTTGAAATGCTCTTGTCTAAAAGCCAAAGTATGAAGGAAATTATGAATGAATAAAAGATAAAATGGTATAGAAAAATGAACACTGGTTTTGTTATCACCAAGGCAGCAATAAAAAAATATAGCGAGGGTGCTTCATTATCTAGTGCCTTAGACCAACTGGTTTGGGAGTCACTGCTAAGCCTTAGGTGGTGCAAGTTGAGGAAAATACTAATACACCTAATTAGCAAGCACACGAGTAATCATTCGGTTAGTACCTCAAGAAGTATTAACGGTCGCATGAAAAATGTGTGAGCAAACCCATCTAAATATCCATCAATTAAAAAGTACCGAGGTCGATGGACAAGAGTATGATAGCTTGAATTGAATTCTCTGAGTATAGGGATGTCTTTTACACACACATAGGGGTATATGATCGATGTTTGGAAGAAAGGTAGGAATGAAGAATAAATACGATGTTTTATTGAGTGATGACATGATTTTTGACAGCTTTTCATGACTATTAAGATAGGGCTTATGACAGCTGAAAACCTAGTATAGTTGGAAACTCTAATTTTCAAAGTATTTCTTTTACAATTCTTATCTTTAAATGTAACTTTCACGGTCTTCCTTTTATTATTGGATTTTTTAGGTGCAATCCGCTGAAAACTCTCAGGAGACAACACTCCTCCTATTAGGGACACCTAGAGGTTTAAAGGCTTGTTGCGCGTAATCAGTGCAATCGTGCAGCCTACGAAAGTATGCTAGTTAGTGTTTTTTCTTATATTTTCTCCTTCCCTTTAATAAAACAAGTTTGTTCGAGACGACCAAAATTAAATTTGGGGGAATTTGATCAGTCGAAAATATTGCATTTTTAACACATCAATTTCCCTACTATTTGTAATCATATAAAGGTGTTTGGTATAAATATAGCACATATTAGCAATTTGTCTGCAAAATACCAAATAACATGTGTTATACATTATAACCAATATTATGAGAGAAATTGTGTGTTTATTATTGCATACATGATCTTTGTATATCAAACACTTGTCTCAAGATTGTGTGCAGGAAATTCTCCAGGTAAAAGAGCCGGAACTGCTAAAAGTGCTGATAAAATACGTCAAGTCCAAGACTTGTGATCTGGCAGTAAACAAGAAACTACAAAAAGATTCTAGACATAAAATAAGGCCCTAAGGATCAGCACCAAATCAACCTGGAAGTTTCATGCAGAGATCGCACCAAAAGGCCGCGGATCTGCGGCCGAGTCAGGCCGATCCGCCGCGGATCCACGGCCGCGTTGACTCGTCGTCGGTTGGTCATGTTGCAGAAGTCTCCTTTAAATGGCCAAAATTTGTTAAGATGCTTCAGTTCCTAGATTTCTCCAGAAGCTTCTCTTCTAACAGCCAAGCCTCACATACAAGCTAGCTAACTACCTTAATCTAGAAAGTTCTACATAACTACCTAGCTTCCTATGCAAGCTATTCATAACAACCAAGCTTCCAAGGGAAGCTAAACCTAGCTTCTAGGGGAAGCTTGAGGGGAAACTATAAAAATGGACCTAGTGCTTCATTAAAAAGGTTGTTGAGGGTTGATCATTAGTTGTTGACTATTGAGCCAATAATTTCGCAAGTTGAGTGACACAACTTGCAACTCAAACCCTATCCCCAAACTAAATCCAAAGCCAAATCAAGATCCATCGAGAAGCGAATCAAGCAAGCAAATGAAGATCCTTTGAAGCAATACCGACCTTCATCCGAGCAAGAGATCCACGACGATCCGCGACTCAAGAAGATCGATGCGAAGCTAATTTCGACGGATCTAGTTACCTCCTCAAATATTGTAATCTCGAGTTGAGTGAATTGTACCTAATCGTCGATTAATAACGGTGAATATTGTAAATCTTGCTTTTCTTTACATTCTTGCATTATGAAAATTTATCGATTCTTGATTCTTTCCTTTTTCATGATGTGTGAGTGAAATCTCCGCTTGTATCGGAATCGAGAAAATAGGTAGATGATGATGATTAAATTCTTGAACGATTCTTAAGTCTTATGAGTTTTGTAAACTTTAGGAAATTGAATTATCGAAAACCTAATTTGAGTGAGATCGATTTCTTCGCCCCAAATTAGAGATCAACGATTGATGATTTAATTTGCTAGAGGCTAGAATTTGAATGATAATCAATGAAAGGACAAGGGATGACGACGAAGAAACACTAGTTTCTTCAATAGTTACCGAATTCTCATTGATCATCATCGATCTAGCAACAAATCTTCAATAGATAAGAATTTGTAATAATTCGTATTCATCATCACTATCAATCGGATCGATTCCGACAAGCCTCTTTACAAATCTTGACAATTCAAACAATTTGGGACATTTCTTGATTCTTGATTTTAGATCTTTACTTTCCTTATGTTTCTTGAAATGAAAACTCATAAATCTTGAATCAATTTTATTGCAATTTCTTTTATCTTTTAATTTTCGACTCAACTAAAACAATAACGAGCAAATCACACTTTCTCAGTGGACGATCCGTTCTCATTGACGAAACTACAATAGACACCGTCAATTGATTGCGGTATAAATTTCTTTGGTTGTGAAACATTTTACATACGACACGAAGGAAATTATCAATCACCCATGAAGTTTAAACTTTAGTTCTTTTGTGTCCTTGGTGATCTTTTAATGGAGGGAACACTTATGTTTTCCTCTTGATCTCGGATTTTGAGATCAAATCCCTTCATGAGAACTTAAGTTCTTATTTTAAGGGAGATTTTACTCATGAATTTTTGATTCAGAGGAAGAACTTAAGTTCTTATGAAAGTTAACCTTCTTTTTTTTATAAAGAAAATAAGCAAAGGAGAGTTTTTTTTCCGTTGTTTTGCCTAGGGTTTGGGAGATTTAAATCTCAGTCGAATTTTGAAGTTTTGAGGATGATGAAGATCTTGGTAGAAGCTTAAGTCTCTATTATATTTACCTTATGGAGAGTATTCTCTCTATCTTTTTAGGGTTTGATTGAAGATGGAGATGAAGATCTTGGCAGAGGCTTAAGTCTTAATTATCTTCACCTTATGGGGAGAATTCTCTATATGGAGATTAATCTCCCTCTCACTTTTTTATAAGAGAGGAGAAAATCAATCCAATTGAGAGAATCTCTCATTGAGAGATCTCAAATTGATCTTTAGATCAATTGGCGGTGCTTAACCACCGTTGGATTTTTTATCCAAGGGTTCTCTGTTAATAGAGAAAGTATCTTTCTTGTTTTAGAAAGATACAGGGAAATATTTACCTAAATTGAGCTTAAGATCTGATTGAAGTGTGCACTTTAATCAAACATGCACTTGCACCACGTGCATTGCATATTTAGCGCATAGCGCATGGGATTGAAGCTTGTGCCATGTGCTTTGCACATGGTGCGCTTGCACATGGATTTGATGCTTCTTGCACCCGAGTGTGATTGGTGTGCATTGCACGTGGCGTAGCGAAAGCATTTTCTCCAGGAAGCATTGGCGCTGCTTGCGCCAAGGGCACCAAGGGTTTGAGCTTACTCTCCCGAGCCAGAAATTTAGCCATGAACAAATGCCCCCCACCACAGTGCATATGTGCATTGCACGTAGGTGGAGTAGTGTCAGCCATTGTACTTTTGCTTGTGCTATATTGACATGGTTTAGTTTATGTACTCGTCTCGGAGCGTTCAATTTATCCTCCTTAGATGAATAAACTTAGCCTAACGTTAAACATACATAACCTCTGATGGCGTAGGAGTCCGTTAACTTTTTGGTACTGAGTGTAGTCCGTCGCACCATTGCGTTAGTTTATTTCTTCTCGGTTTGCATTCCCTCGGATCGCTTTTGAGTAGACACGCACTTTCTATATCCCCTAATCCCTTCTGAAGGGAAGATACAACATCTTAAGTAATCTTCTTAAGCGAGTGTACAGATGGCAATCGGAGATTCAGTGTTAGGCATCACCTTGAAGCCAGACTGTTTAAGTCCCAGAGAAGTCATAACTGCACCCTTCTAAAGTGAGATGATATCTAATAGTCTTTAAGCATGTATATGCTGCCATTGAGGCATGGACTTAGGAATTTGCCGTCACTCCGGTTTTGCTTTATCTCCTTTGAGCTTTCATGACGTCGCATATGTACCGTGCTAGAGTAAGAGAGACATCCAGATAGTCTCCAGGCTGTATGTATTGCCTTTAAGACTCCATTCTTTGTTCGGTCGAACATGGCATAACACATTGCTCCTTTTTCATTTGTTTATGCTCGTGGATTGTATACAAGAGTCGGGATCGAACTACTTGTATGGCAGAATTTTTTTATTTTTATATTTACCGTGATTACTCTATAATTTCAGCTTTTCTTATCACGAAAATCGTGATTGCCCTATTATTTCGGATATTTATTCGCGGTTTCCTAATCATTTTGGTTATTTTTATTTTTACTCACTGCTTTTTATTGTGAGTAGCCCAATCATTTCGGCTATTATTCTTTTTTTATTTCACAGTTTAACGACTTAGGGGTCGATAATTTGGAACCTAGGTCAGCATCAGTGTTGCTAACACCGAAGCATGTATGCCAGGAGAAATTCATCATTTGTCGATGCCCGTTTGGACAATGGTGGCTTAAAATACAGATTTAGCTCCCTTCTAGTTAAGGCTTTTTCAATTTTCATGAGTCATAAGGGTCTCATAAATTTGTCTCCCTATGAGTTTAGACGATCTCATAGGTGTGTTTTCTCCTTAGGAGTCATGAGGACTTCTAAGTGGGTTTTCTCCTGTAAGTCGTAAAGATCTTACTAGAGCATTTTCTCATTACAAGTCGAGAGGATCTCGCAAGTGTCGTTCACCATGTTGGGATGATTGCTCGTCTTTGGTGAAACTTTATGGAAACATATATTTTGCGTGCCCGTGGATTGTATCCAAGAGTCGGAGTCGAACTACTTGTAGGGAAGTTTCTTTCTTTTCACAAGTTCGCGCCCTTTTGGGTTTTCACAAGCTCGCGGATAGTCCTGTCATTTTTACTCATGAAGCCTTTTCAGGTTTTCATCCATGCCCATTTTTCTTGTGGATGTATCCATTTTTTTCTAACACACCATTCTCCTCATAGGTCGTGAGGATACATGAGTGGGTCTTCTCCTCATTGGTATCTTGATTAGCCAATAGAGGAAGACTTGGAAGCGATTTTATCGCGGGTAGCCCATGGATTTTATACGGTAGTCAATTTGGAGACTATCCATAGGGCATAACATATTTTTAAGGGAGCATTATTCCACCGTAGAACTTTGGGGTATATCTTTGCTGTGGGTAGCCCATGGATTGTATACAGTAGTCAATTTGAAGACCTGCCATAGGGCATTGATTGCTTAGGTAACATGTTTAGGTCCCTGTCACCTAAAACTTTTCAACTTTATGAGCCGTGAGGGTCTCATAAAAGTATTTTCCCCTACGAGTCGAGAGGATCTCATAGGTGTATTTTCTCCTTAGGAGTCATGAGGACCCCTAAGTGTATTTTCCCTTCATGTGTCATAAGAACGCATGAGTGGGTCTTTTCCTCACTGGTAGCTTGGTTTACTAACGTAGGATGTTTTGATGGAACTTTGTTGCGGTTTGCCCATGGATCGTATACGGTAGTCAATTTGGAGACTGGTCGTAGGGAAATGAAGGCTTAAGAAACAAGTTTGGGTCCTTGTTGCTTCAGGTTTTTCAATTTTATGTGCTGTGAGGGTCTCATAAAAATTATTTTTTTCTTATGAGTCGAGTGGATCTCGTAGGTGTATTTTCTTCTTATGAATCATGAGAACTCCTAAGTGTCTTGTTCTCTTCATGTGTCTTAAGGACACATGAGTGGGTCTTTTCCTTGCCTGTAGCTTGGTTTGCCAACGTAGGATATTTTGATGCAACTTTGTTGCGGTTTGCCCATGAATTATATACGGTAATCAATTTGGAGACTAATCATAGGGCAATGATGGCTTAAGAAACAGGTTTAGGTCCATGTTACCTAAGACTTTTCAATTTTATGAGCCGTGAGAGTCTAATAAATATATTTTTTCTCTACGAGTAGAGAAGATCCCATAGGTGTATTTTCTCCTTAGGAGTCGTGGGGACTCCTAAATGTGTTTTCCTTTTTGAGTCGTAAGGATCTCATAAGAGTATTTTCTCCTTGCAAGTTGACGGGACTTTCAAGTGTCATTCACCATGTTGGGAGGATTGATCACCTCTGGTGGGACTTGGCCGAAACTTTTTTTTTCTTTTTATGAGTTTGTGCCCTCACGGGTTTTCACAAATTTGCGGATAGTCCTGCTATTTTTACTCAAGTAGCTCTTTCGGGTTTTTATCCGTACCCTTTTTGCTTATGAACTAACCCTATTTTTATATCCCAGTTTATCGACTTAGTGGTCGATACTCTCCAATTGAACCATCTTGTCATGGAACTCTTGATATGTATTTAATTTGGTGAAAGATATGAATGGATAAACCTACGATCACAGATCTAGGATGCCGATGAACATTCCGACGGCTGGAGCTTTAGTGATCGGTTGTTCACACTTCGATGCAAGATTTCTCGAAAGAACAGCATATTGCACTAGTGTTTCATTCAATCTCCTCTTTTCGTTGATCAGAGCAGAGATGGCGGTGTGCTTGCTTGCATTGAAGAAATTCTGCGTGAAGAGCAGTTCCATGTCAGCAAAGGTCTCTACGAAGTAAATTGGGAGCTCCGAATACGATTCGAAGGTAATATCCGCCAGCCTGCTGACAAACTGTTGGTGTAGCAGCTTGTCATCGCCTTTGGTGCTACCGCACATTGATTTAAACTGCACAATATGCTGGTGGGGATTGCTCATTCCTTTGAAGACATTGAACCTTGGGATCGTATATCCCAGAGGGTATTACCTCTGGTCGTACCATGCTAGATATGGACGACCGGTCTTGACCAACTTGGCGTTTGCTTCGCTGGCAGTGAGGAGTTTGGCCTACTGGGCTATGTATTCGTTGAGCTGAGCCTTCGAGATTGTTTCACCTTTTGAGGTTGAAGGGGCTTGTGCAAACCTTGTGGCACCTCCCTTCTTATTATCAGGGACCGCTGGCAGTTCTTCAACCGGCGGTTCCGACGACTGGGCCATCATCCCACACATGTTTTGCATGAGGAGGGCCATTTTGTTCATATTGGCGGTCATATCTGCCGCTTCTTTGCTTTTCTTATCGAGAGCGCGTTTTAAAGAGTCAACTTCAGACCCTTGTCTTTCAATAACTTCTTGTTCGTCTTCCAGACACATCTTGGATGGTGGGCTGACAAGCATTGCTGCTTGAGCTGCCATTTCATGTAGCTGTTGATGCTTTTGAGCTTGAGTCAAGGACCGATTTTGGGGTCAGTGACCATTGAAAGCGTTGTTTTCATTTCCGTTGAGGTGTATCATCCGCACAGTGTGAATTACTTCAGCATTCTGCACGGAGCTTTTAACTTTTCTCCTTCTGGGATTTACCCTGGGCGAGGGAGATCTTTCTGGCCTTTGCTATTTAGGAAGGGCTACTATGGACTTGGAAGCCGAGTCTTCGGCCTTTGGCAGATTCCTGAGCTTCTCAGATTTTGGGGATGGGCTACTTTTCAGACCATAATATTGCATTTTTCATTCCCCTATTCTTATCCGTTTTATAAATAAACAGGTACTCTTGACGCACTTTTGTTGCATGTTACAGGATACAGGGTTTGGATGCGAACACAGTGAAAAAGATGCAAGTTGTTACAATAGAGAGACTTTTGACCCACAAGTAGAAGAATTCTAGTGACGAAGAACAAGTCACGAGTGTATAAGGCAATGCAGTCCGAAATATCAAAGTGAACGGTCAAAAGATACGTACAAGATTTTACTGAAGATCTGGAGAAGAACCAGAAGCCAAAAATAGAAAAGAAACATAAAAGTAAAAAGCCCAAGAAGCCCTGAACGAAGCCCAGAATTTTCATGCCCTAACTCCTCTCTTTGGCTGCGGAACCGCGGCCAAACCTAGGCCGGCGCCGCGGTTCCGCGGCCATGCAGAGCCCGTGTCGGCGCCGACTTCTTGTGTCGGTGAGTCGGTGCGGGTGTTGGGATTTTTCGAGGGCAAATCTGTAATTGCATATTTGCGAGAGTCTGTAACCCTAAATTCTCCTGTTTACTTATAAATTGTAATCGAAAATTGTAAAACCCTATGCCTCTTTTCAATCAATAAAATTCAGAATTGCTGGGAGTTTATTCAGATCTGTTCTATATTGCTTGGAGGGAGCCATCGAACTAGTAAGTTAATTTTAATACTTTGTTTTAATTCTTTTAATTAGTATGTCTTTTCATCCCCTAATGAGCGAGTAATCTCCTCGCTTGTTAGGGTTAGCCTTAGGGAAAGTTTGAGAGATGAGATCTCTCACCCCTTTCATGCCATTTCACACCTAAGAGTTAGAACTCCATGCATGCACGCACAACCGCTCCCTACGACATCCTACCCCTCGAGGTAACGATGAACCGTAGTATAAAGGGCCGGTTGCGCGTGTTTTCCATGGGGGTTAGGGTAATTATCGATAAAGGAAGGATAAGAATCTAGAGGAAGAAACATCTTCCCAAAAGATTCTAATCCACTTTATTGATAATTACACCAACATCTAATAGATCAAAAATGGGGCAATGAAAGCGGTGAGGAAACCTTTAATCTCCAAACTTCCCCTAAACCTAACCCTAGCAAGACTTTAATTTAGGTTAATTTAGTTTAGTGATAGATCTAGTTTTTAGATTTAATCAATCCAAACAAACATTTGGAATCAACTCGTGATAACACAAAAAGGAAATTACCCATCTCTGTGGATCGACCCGTACTCACCGGCTAGCTGCAAAGCGATGCCGTTTCTGATTGCGGTTAACACAAGTTTTTGAGACTAATCAAATGGCGCCGTTGCCGGGGATGGCGTAAAATTTCTTTTGTGTGATTTCGGGTTGATATAAATTTTAAAAATTATAAAAATCTGAAAATAAAAAAAAAAGAAATAAAAAATTATCAAGTTTGATCTGTTTGAAGGATGTATCTTTTGAATCTTGCAGGAGCAGCGAGGAATCGCGGATCTGAATATTTACAGAAGGTTAAACAGGAAAGTGAACATCAGAACAGAAGGGAAATTGAATAACAGAGCAGCAAATTTTTTTCAGAGAGTGATTCCCTCACAAGGCCGCGGTTCCGCCGCACATAGCCCATTAAGGCCGCGGTTCCACGCTCTGCCTGCCACGTCAGCGCATCAATTTTGCAAGGTTTGCTTTCTCCTTCTCCCCTCTGCAACCACCATATATCCACTGTAAAATTTTCTACAGGAATTCTTTGCGCTAAGAATTCTTCCTCCCCCTTCCAAATAACAGATTTTTTGCAGCTTTCTTTGCGCCGCGCTAAAAATTGATTGCAAGTGAATTTTACTGTTTTACATAATTTAATCGGACTTTAAGGGGCTAATTGACCAAACTCAGATTGGGTGGGGATTTCATCACCCTTCCCAGGACCCCAGAAAACACCTAAAGCATGTGTATTGACCACAATTAATTAAAAAAAATATTAGACTCAGACCTAAGGACATCGAGCTCAACAGGAAAAGGACTAGTATAGGCATCGACCGTTTATCCTAACTGATATTGCCGTGTCTAGGCTAGTGGTTATTAATTAGGCCCACTGTAGTGGTGGTTCCTTCCCACTTACCTGGCCGTACTTATCGGTGAAGAGGCGGTTTGAGGTCCTATTTCTAGCCCTGGTTAGGAGCTGTCTAGCAGACCTAGGTGACCCTAGATCTAGGCCTGATTGTGCATGTGTGGTTGATACACTTATGTCACGAGTCCCTTTTCAAAATTGCTTTGCAAAACTCTCACATAAAAAAAACGAAAAAAATCTTTTCAAAACTTGCAATTTGTCGCTAAAGAAATCTTGCAACTCATTTCCACTACTTCCCTCCATTGACGTTATCTTACCCCCACATTCTGTTGTTCTATTTTTTCTGACTACACTACTTCTTTAGTGTATGTCACTTTGGACTAGGGATACTAACGCCCGATTAGTCCGTGTTTCGTTGGTACCGACCGACGAACCCTTCGACGAACCCTTCGTCGACATTCCGTCCATTTCCTTACCTCCACCTTCAAATTCTTCTTTCGAAGGTATGTCGGGACACGACCCCAACAATACCTTACCGACGGGAATGATTCCACCTCCGTTAGGTGCGAATAACCCGAATCTTCCGCCTGTTGTAGCGCCCGCACAAGTTGCGCTCCAGGATCTCTTCTACCCCGTTCGCACATCTTTACCTACATGTCTTTCACCCCCACAGGCAAATGGGGACAACTTTGAAATAAAACCATATTTCATCAATATGCTGCCAAAATTTCATGGTTTGGAATCGGAAGATGCGTATATTTTTATTAATAAATTCCAAAATGTGTGCGCTATGATGAAAATGACCCAATTAAGTGATGACGCTATAAGGCTAAGGGTCATTCCTTTCACCTTATGTGACCTAGCCGAGAAGTGGCTATATAGCACCGCATCACATTCCATTAGAAATTGGGACGAGTTTGTGAGAGCTTTTCTGAAAAAGTTCTATCCTCATCACAAAACTGCTAGAATCTGTAACGAGATTATACAATTTTCACAGCTTCCTTCCGAACCATTTTGGAAATGCTTCGAGAGATTTAAAGACCTACTTGTTCAATGCCCTCATCATGGGATCGAAAGTTGGCAACTTTGCTAAACATTATACGAGGGATTGAACTCAGCAACGAAGCAGTTGCTAGAAACCATATGTCAAGGTCATTTTCTCTCCAAGTCTAGCGATGAAACTTAGCAGTTTCTTGAGGACCTTAGTGAGCAAACAATTCAGTAGGAGAGTACCAAGACCACATCATCTTCTTCTGTTGGTCAATCTAGGGCAGGCATGCATCAAGTAGATATGTCGATTGCTATGAAGGCCGAGATGGCCGCACTTATGAAAAAGCTAGAAGCCATTGAGACCAAAATCTCATCGTCTTCTCCTTCCCCTGCTTTACCTCCATGAACTGTTTGTGCTTGTTGTGCGAATCCATCGCATCTAACCGAAGAGTGTCTTTATAATGCACCTATTCAAGGACAATATCAAGTCAATGCTGCATTTCTGCAACGACAAAGAAACGATCCGTACTCTTCGACATACAATCCGGGGTGGAGGAGTCACCCAAATTTCGCTTGGAACCAAAATCAACAAGTCCAAGGAAATAACAATTTTCAAAGACCTCCTCCTCCACAACAACAAGCACCTTCACAAACTCAAAACCAACAACCTTTCCAACAACAACCTTATACAAATCAAACGAACAATTTGGTTCAACCAAATGATGATAAGGTTATCTCGCTCGAAAAAAGTCTAGATGCATTTCTTAAGCAATCTACAGAATCTGCAGCAAGATTTGAAAATTATGTTCAGTCTTTGATGGATAACAATGCTTCACACGATCAAAGTATCAAATCTATTGAGGCACAAATTGCACAATTAACTGCTGCGTTGAGCGAGAGAGAAAAGGGAAAGCTTCCATCTCAACCATTGCCAAATCCCGGTCACACACAAAACGCATATCACAATCACAATGTAAATGCGGTGACCACGTTGAGATCCGGAAGAGTGTTGCAGAATAATATGGAAACTAGTGATGACATCCCCGTCGGTGGTTCTTCTTTTTCTTCTTCTTCTTCTTTTTCTCCATCGTCATCTTCCCCTTCTTCATTTTCTTCACTTTCTTCTTCACCTTTTTCTTTAGAGCCTATTCTCCATCCTTCACACGGCTCTACTTCTTCTTGCTCGAACGGACCCATTGCTCACAACATGAACACATCTACACCGGGATCCGTTCCTACTCTACATTCTACTCCACAGACATTTGACTCAACGAATTTTCAAAATGCTCCATTTCCAAACAGGTTGAGTCCCAATAAACCAACTGCACAAGTGGAGAAGATTGTGGAGATATTTAAGCAGGTTAGCATAAATTTACCTCTCTTGGATGCAATCCAACAAGTCCCTTCATACGCGAAAATCTTAAAGGGATTATGCACCTCGAAGAGAAAGGCATCTCAAGTACCCAAGAAAGTGCTAGTGGCTAGTGCAGTGAGCAATGCTATTAACCACCATCAAACCTTACCCCAAAAACGAAAGGACCTCGGTTATCCTACGATCTCAATCACAATTGGGGATAAGAAAATTAATCGAGCACTTTTAGATCTTGGGTCTAGTGTTAACCTGATTCCCTACTCCGTGTACGAACAATTAGGGGTTGGAGAGTTAAAACCCACTTGTTGTACTCTCTAAATGGCTGATCGATCAATCACCCATCCAAGGGGTCAGCTAGAGGATGTGTTGATCAAAGTTGGGGAGTTCATATTCCCCGTTGATTTTATTGTTATGGATACACAACCTGTTGCTAACCCACGGAACCAAATTCCGGCGATCCTCGGTCTACCATTTTTGGCCACTTCCAATGCTGTAATAAACTGTCGCAATGGCTCCATGACTCTATCCTTCGGGAAGATGTCTAGTGAGTTCAATATTTATAAGATGGGAAGTCTGCCCCCCGTGCCTAAAACTAGTACACGAGAAGTTTGCTCTATTCACGAAATCACGCAGGAGGACTGCGAGCTTGAAAGATTCTTGTTTGATGAAAACAGTTTTGACGCCACTAGTGCGTCCCTCCTTGAGCCTACCACCGTTGACACAACCGATATGAATTATGAATGTTTCACTTTTTCGGATGATGACGACTCACAGCATGAATATGAGTCTTTTGAATTTTTGGATGAGTTAGTCGAACCATCCGAATCGGTTGTTTGCAGTGATTACGAACCTGTGTTGGAGTCCTTTGAGTTTGAGGTAGATTCCACAATGATTCTTTCGCCTCTAAAACTCGAACTCATGTCCTTACCGCCTCACCTTAAATATGCTTACATAGGTGAGTATGAGACTTTTCCGATTATAATATCAGCCTCTCTAGCCTTCGAGCAAGAGAATGCTATTTTAAAAGTCTCACAAGATAGGCGGCAAGTTTTCGATTGGACTATGGCGGACATCGAGGAGATCAGTTCCCTTATAATTGAATATCATATGAAATTGATGGATGATGCCAAGTCAGTAGAGGACCCACAGGAACATTTTGGGGATATTGTGGTTAGTCAACCTCCTCTTTTAGAAGTTGAACCACCCCCATTTCTTTTAATAAGCTACGAGAATGCCAATATTCCACTGATTGCTGATCATTCGCATTCTCGTTTTGATTCATCACCACCTCCTGTCTATTCACCTCCATACCTTCCATACCACCACTTCTATCTTCCCCAATTCTTTTTGGACCGCCACAACTTATTCTTCCACCAACCAATACTCTTTACTGATAAATTTCTCAACTGGTTGGTGTTGACGTTTGGTCTATGCAAGGTTTGGCAGTAATGTCTAACATAGTTTAAATGAAGTTTGGGGGAGGGCCTTTCTGTATATATTTTTGTTTTTCTTAACAATAAAAAAATTATAAATAAATAAACAGGGAAGTGCTGGTATTTTGACCCTCTTGGTTTAGCATGACAGTGAGGACACTGTCAAGTTCAAGTTTGGGGGTATGCTCGGTACGTCTTCTTCCTTCGCATTCATTTGTACATATTTTTGCATTTGCATACTTATTTGAAAACCCATAAAAATTGAAAAATTTTGAAAAATTATAAAAAAAATTATTGTATTCAATTTTGGCTTATTTGACTAGAGTTTGACAGATAGGTTAACTAGTTAGGAACAACTAGATCTTAGACTTAGTAAATTAAAAACCCTAAAGATAACCTTCTTCAAAGTTTAACGGTAGAAAGTATATGCCTTGTAGTTTATTTAGAAATAGGCAAATTTTGTGTTCACTTCTTGGGCTAAGTCAAAACAAGGGAAGAGTATTGATATTCTTATTAGAGTATAAGTTTGAAAAATAGTTCCTAGCTTAAGTCTAGATTCTGAAAATGTATACCCTACAATTTGCACAATCACGCACCTTGAAACTTGGAATAGTAGAAGAGACCTTGAAATGCTCTTGTCTAAAGTCCTTGGTACAATGAAAATAAAAGAAAAAAAAGTGAATAAAGAAAAAAATGGACACTGGTTTTCGTGATTACTTAAGGCTGTAAAAAAAAATAGAAAAATATTTAGCGAGGGTGCTTCATCACCTAGTGCCTTAGACCAACTGGTTTGGGAGTCACTGCTAAAGCCTTGGGGGTTGCAAAACTAGGAAGTACGCTTTAATGTGCAAACACATTTTGTAATCGGTCGTTGGTACCTCAAGAAGTATTAACGGTCGGATGAAGGATGTGTAAGCGAAATTCAATTAAAAATTCACCTACTGATAAGTACTTTGGACAACGGACAAGGGCATGATTGCTTGATTTGAATTTCCAAGTGTAGGGGTGATCTATACACACACGTGGGGATATGTGATTAGAGTTTAGATAAGAGAAAGGAATGAAAGATAAAACTTGTATCTTTAATAGAGTTGATAGAAATTCCTAAGTGGGGATGAAACCCTAGAAGGAAAACTTAAGAGATGCCGAAGGCTAAGTACGTTTACATAACATATATAATCTTAAGTTAAATAATAAGGAAGTGTGAAGAATGTGGGTGGATAATTTGCGAGTCAAAAGATAATAGAATTTCTTTTTAGAAAACCTAATTGGAGAACAAAAGTCAATGGGCCGAGTTGATAGGATTTTGTGGGTGTAATCCGTTGAAAACCCTCAGGAGACAACACTCCTCCTACTAGGGACACCTAGAGGTTTAACGGCTTGTTGCACGTGCTCAGTGCAATCGCGTTTCCCTGTGAAAGTGTGGTTAGGATTTTAGTGAATAAAAAAAAATAAGTTTGCTCGAGGACGAGCAAAAGATAAGTTTGGGGGTATTTGTTCAGACCATAATATTGCATTTTTCATTCCCCTATTCTTATCCGTTTTATAAATAAACAGGTACTCTTGGCGCACTTTTGTTGCATGTTACAGGATACAGGGTTTGGATACGAACACAGTGAAAAAGATGCAAGTTGTTACAATAGAGAGACTTTTGACCCACAAGTAGAAGAATTCTAGTGATGAAGAACAAGTCACAAGTTTATAAGGCAATGCAGTCCGAAATATCAAAGTGAACGGTCAAAAGATACGTACAAGTTTTTACTGAAGATCTGGAGAAGAACCAGAAGCCAAAAATAGAAAAGAAACATAAAAGTAAAAAGCCCAAGAAGCCCTGAACGAAGCCCAGAATTTTCATGCCCTAACTCCTCTCTTTGGCTGCGGAACCGCGGCCAAACCTAGGCCGGCGCCGCGGTTCCGCGGCCATACAGAGCCCGTGTCGGCGCCGACTTTTGTGTCAGTGAGTCGGTGCGGGTGTTGGGATTTTTCGAGGGCAAATCTGTAATTGCATATTTGCGAGAGTCTGTAACCCTAAATTCTCCTGTTTACTTATAAATTGTAATCGAAAATTGTAATACCCTATGTCTCTTTTCAATCAATAAAATTCAGAATTGCTGGGAGTTTATTCAGATCTGTTCTATATTGCTTGGAGGGAGCCATCGAACTAGTAAGTTAATTTTAATACTTTGTTTTAATTCTTTTAATTAGTATGTCTTTTCATCCCCGAATGAGCGAGTAATCTCCTCACTTGTTAGGGTTAGCCTTAGGGGAAGGTTTGAGAGATGAGATCTCTCACCCCTTTCATACCATTTCACACCTAAGAGTTAGAACTCCATGCATGCACGCACAACCGCTCCCTACGGCATCCTACCCCTCAAGGTAACGATGAACCGTAGTATAAAGGGCCGGTTGCGCGTGTTTTTTCCATGGGGGTTAGGGTAATTATCGATAAAGGAAGGATAAGAATCTAGAGGAAGAAACATCTTCCCAAAAGATTCTAATCCACTTTATTGATAATTACACCAATATCTAATAGATCAAAAATGGGGCAATGAAAGCGGTGAGGAAACCTTTAATCTCCAAACTTCCCCTAAAACTAACCCTAGCAAGACTTTAATTTAGGTTAATTTAGTTTAGTGATAGAACTAGTTTTTAGATTTAATCAATCCAAACAAACATTTGGAATCAACTCGTGATAACACAAAAAGGAAATTACCCATCTTTGTGGATCGACCCGTACTCACCGGCTAGCTGCAAAGCGACGCCGTTTCTGATTGCGGTTAACACAAGTTTTTGAGACTAATCAGCTACTGTTGATAACAGAGCCACGAACTTCTTTCCAGACTTTATAGATCGTCGAGAAAAGTTTTTGTTTGAGTATTGGATTTTGCTAATTTGATTCCCCCACAGGTGGAGGAGGCTTCTTCAAAATGGCGGTAGGCAAATTCCGTTTAACCTTTCTGAGCGGCTCAAGACAGTTTTTGGTCGAGACAGTTGCGTCGATAGTGGGCATCAATGGAGTTAGCCCTGATGGGGAGATGCTCCTAGCCTATCTTTGATGAAACCAATAACGACGTCGAGCGCATCTTAAAACAGGAGATTCTTCAGTTTTGGGAGCTTTATAGACACGCCCCCTCTGTGGCTTTGGAGCTTCCACATGCGTCATTCGCTTGAAGAATGATGTCTTTGGCAGAGCAGGAGCTTAGGATATCAGTCTGTGGAAGACAGACTGTCTTGGAGGTGAATTGTCTTTTGGCGCTTCGGGAGCAGCATGGGCTAATCTTTTAAAGAGAGAGCTTTTGGAATTCATAGGCTTCTTTGCTGGGTCTGTGGAGCTTGATTCCAGCCTCTTGAAGATCGATCTTTCTCATTTCGCGAGCTTCTTTGATGGGCCCACGGAACTTGTTGTCAGCTTATCGAAGATTGACTTCTTTGCGGCCTCCTCCTTTGGTGTTGTGGTACCAATGGTAAGGAAGAGTGGTGGAATTTGTCCGAATTGAAGCCCGTTCTATTCTGGCATGAGTTAGGCTGTTGGGATGCCGATTGATAGCACTATAATCTTCCCAGAGAAGATCAGTTAGGATGGGGTGGTGATTGAGTTGCAATTGTTGCAAGATGCCATTGAGACCTTCATAGGAGAAATAGCATCGGCTTAAGTATAACCCTAAATCCAAGAGCAACCATAAACATAATATACCATGATTTTGTTCACAAAACATGACACACAAAGTGTGGAGTGGAAACAGAAATATGGTCCTACTGGGCGTACCAGAATCTTTTTACTACCGAAAATGGAGACGAACCGGGATTGAACGTCTTACCTGAATTTGAGGGCAGATGCATAGGTTTGATCCATCCACCTCTCCGAAGACACTAAGTTGATTTATAGCACCGTATATCGGAAGTTTGGAAGGATGTGATCGATGTATCTTGATTTCAGATTCCTACTCACGGATGAGAGGTTTATTGATTGTAGGGACGCATTTTCCTGCAAGCACAAGCCTCTACAGTTAATTACGTTATCTCGAACGATAAAAAATTTCTGCACTCCATGTTTATTCTTTGTGTGTTGTGTTTTGGATTGTTTACTTTGGGTTGCCTTTGGATTGTGTACGGAGACTAATTTATGTCGTTTCCCATAGGATGCGGATTAGTCCAAATCCATACTTATAATTTCATAATTTGGTTCAAGCATTTGCTTGACGAGGTTCATGTTGGTAGCTTGGTTTTCCAACGAGAGTGAACTTAGGTAGCATTTCTCATATTTTTGAGGTTCGTCAGTTTGCATAAAGCCTAATCTTCTTCTAAGGACATGTTAGTCTCATTGGAGAACTAAGGTCAACTTAGGTTTGTTTGGGAGTATAGGCACTGCCTAAGGAAGTTTAGTCTCCTTTGAGAACTAGGTCAACCTAGGTAGCTTGATAAATTATTCTCAGATTTATCATTTGATTACAACAGAAGCTTAAGTTTTAAGACTTAGCCAATTTAGGTTAATTATGGGGTCTGTTTGACACCCAAAACATGCTTGGCGCATATAAGCTTGGCGTATGGCTCACGGCTCGGGTATTGGCTTGCGGCTCGGGTGCACGCTCATGTGCATCTCACGTGGCGCCCGGTGGGACGAGGAGCATGTTGGCTCTTAGCTTGGGCTCAGCTCGGCTTGGTTTGGCATTTGGCATAAGGAACGCCAATCTTAGAGGTTAACCTCTAGGGGACGTTTGGTGCCGAGCCACGTGTTTTGCACGTGGGCGCGCAGCTAGGGTCTTGGAGATTAATCTCCACGGAAAGATTAATCTTTCCTATGATCTTTCGGTCAAAATTCATAAAAATCATGTTTTTATGTTTTCCCGAACTTAAGTTCTCAAATATGAATCTTTTCTGGGGAGCTATGTTTAATGAAGTTTAAACTTCAATTCTTTTGTATTCTTGGTGATCTTTTAAAGGAGAGAACCCTTAGGTTTTCCCTTTGATCTCGGATTTTGAGATCAAATCCCTCCATGAGTACTTAAGTTCTTATTTTGGGGGAAATTTAACTCATGAATCTTCAATTTAGAGGAAGAACTTTAGTTTGTATGAAGGTTAACCTTCTTTTTTTTTATAGAGAAAATAGGCAAAGACGAGTTTTTTTCTCCGTTGTTTTACCTAAGGTTTGGAAGATTTAAATCTCAGTTGAACTTTGATGTTTTGAAAAAGATGAATATTTTGGCAGATGCTTAAGTCTCTATTATCTTCACCTTATAGGGAGTATTCTCTCTATTTTTTTAAGGTTTGATTCAGAAGGAAGATGAAGATCTTAGAAGAAGCTTACGTATCTATTATCTTCACCTTACAGGGGGAATTCTCTATATGGAGATTAATCTCCCCCTCTTCTTTTTATAGGAGAGGAGAAAATCAATCTAGTTGAGAGAATCTCCCATTGAGAGATCTCAAATTGATCTTAAGATCAACCGGTAGTACTTAAACACTGTTGGATCTTTGATCCAAGAGTTCTCTGTTAACAGAAAAATATATTTCTTATTTTAAAAAGATACAGGAAAATATTTTCCCACATAGATCTTAAACTCTGATTGAATTATGCACTTCAATCAAACATGCGCTTACGCCATGTGCATTGCACGTTTGGCATATAGGATTTGTGCTTGTGCCACGTCCTTTGCATGTGTGATTGGCGCCTCTTGCACCAGAGTGTGATTGGCGTCACATGCACTGCATGTGGCGTAGCGCAAGCATTTGCGCCAAGAACCATTGGCGCTGCTTGCGCCAAAGGAGCTTTGGTGCTGCTTGCGCCAACGTCAGGGTTTTGAGCTTAAGCTCCCGAGTCGAAAATTTAGCCATGAACAGTTTATTGCTAGTTCTGGATCAAGACCCAGCATCTCGGAGTAGTTTCATGCAAAGTAGTCTCCGTACTCTATGAGTACAGTTTTCACAGTAGCCACTTGTTCCTCGGATAGCAGCTCACCAACAAATATAGGTCTAGGATCATCTCCTGCTCCCAAGTTTTTTTCCTCTTAAGTTATCTGCCGTGGTGTGAATCCAATCTTTTAACTCTTTCGGTGCTTGCAGCATTTCTTATATCTCTTCATCTTCATTGATGAAGCACTTAAAGAGTCTAGACATTTCTTTGTTTTCTCTCTCACTCGAGAGTCTTAATGTGAGGAAGGTTTAGGTTCTTTCCCATCTATTAGATCGGATATATCCCAAGCCGGCAGTGTCAGTTTTCCCATTGGAATTAACACTATGAGTCCCCAACCCTTCTTAGATTCTTTTGTAAATCTGGGCTTCTTGAACAGTTTTCTCGAAAGGTATTCCTTGACGGCTTGGGAAGTTTCTCAAACTCATCATGAAGTACTTTGGCATGCGAATGGGCTGCAACCTATCGAGGGTTGGATCAACTCCATGCCAAATTTACCTTTCTACTTTGGTCTCTTCATATTTGTAGAAGAGAATTCCTTTTGCCCTTCTATATTTAGGAGGCACGTAGATAGTTACCAGATCCTCTACATTATCGGTGCTGACTGTATCGAGCTCCTTTTTGTGTCAAGACGGGGCCATAGTGACATGTAGAGTTCGGTCCGTCTCATCAAGGGCTTTTGATAAAGGATGAGTGGAGAACACCATCCCAACATCTTCTTCAGAATCTCTCTCGAAGACTGGAATGGTGGCTGCTTGATTTTGCTCGTCGTTTCCCGACTGAGGTTGGCTTGAGAGTGTTATCTCCTCTTCTTTCTCAGAATCGCTTCCGAAGACCGGGATAGTATCCACTTTCTTCTGCATACCGCTTCCCTCTGAAGTGGGTTTACTGCATTCTTTCAGTGTCTTTGAAGCCAGGAAGGAAGTACTTGGCATCTTCATATCTGCGTATTTCTTTCACAGTGAAGGGATTGAGTTCTCCTCTAATGACGTGTTCTTTGTCATCCTTGAAATACTTCATGCACTGATATTGTGTAGAAGGGATGATATTTTATTCATGAAGCCAGGGTCTACCAAGCAGGGCTTTGTAACAAGTTTTGGCATCGATCATGTGAAATTTTACGTCCATGACTAGTTGTCCGAATCGGAGCGTCACCACTACAGACCCACAGGTTCATGAGGACTGGGAATCAAACCCAGTGATTGTGATCCTCTTTCTGGCGAGATACTTAACATCCATGGCCAACTCTTTCAACACCTTTATATTGTGCAAATTGATTGAGGATATGTTGTTGACAAGGATCTTGTTTATCCTTACGTCTTTGCTATACCCAGCAAAATACAACGGTCGGTTATGCTCAAACGTTCCCAGCAAGAGATCTTCTTCGCTAAAATTTATATTGGAGGTATGAACTTCTGCCAATTGGTCAGGCTCGTTTAAAGCCTTGATGAGAGACTCCTGCAGCTCTTTTGACAGGAGTAGAGCGTCATACATGCTCAAGTGCGATAACAACTTCTTTAAATGGGCTAATGTTGACCTTGTTGGGTAATATCACCTTGGTTTTGATATTGGAAAAAACACTATTTAACTATTTTACACATTGGTGATGCTTGTGATTAAGTTTTATGTTTTCAATATGAGAGACATAAAAGATATTGCAAATCAAATAAAATGACAAGTATAGCGATATCAAAGAGCAAAAGAGCATGATGATATGAAATTACAAGACGCACAAATGAGGAAATCAAATAGAATGAGCTTTGCGATATCAAAGGAAGCAAACAGACATGGAGACAAGGAATTTTCAAGACAAGGAGCTAAAATTATCAAAACGGTCATGATTTGAGAGATGAAAACTCAAGCGACTCAGAGAACGTGCTCCAAATGAGTAAAACTTGTATTTTCTCCATTTATTGAGTTGTAGGTCATCTCGTATGAGTCGCAAGATTTTAAACTTTCAAAATCTCTCAAATATCAGATGTGTCAAGTTTTGAGCCGTTTCAAATAGCCCTGAGCCGTCTCACACTGTCTTTGATCTCTTTCGTTTGTTCTTGATATCCTTCCTTTGTTCTTGATATCCTGAGCCCACTCACAATAGTCTTGAGCCATCTTAATTCCATTCCCTGTACAATGGTTTATTGTTCTGTTGCTATGAGCTGGCTTATCTTAGTCTTGAGTTGTCTCATATCCATTCCCTGTAAAATCATTTTTTGTTATGTTGCCATGAGCCGTATTACCCCTATCTTGAGCCGTTTTACATAAACTTCTGCTCCTTAATATTTCTGCCCTGAGCCGACTCACTATATCTTGAGCTGTCTCATGTTGGTTTCCTACACAATATTTTTTCACTATTCGTATGAGACGACTCGTACATTTTTGAGTCGGCTCAACTGTTGACCGTTTAAAATCCCTGAAATCATTTTGGAGATATTTCTTTCCAGTTTTGTGGGAATCTTTCCCTACTCTTTATATACTGTCTTGGTTGAATTTTATCAGCAACAATTCTTGTATTCTATAATCTTTGTGATCATCTCTTGGTTCTAAAAGTTTATTATCTTCATCAAAGTTTTTGAAACCCTAGTTATCATTAAGTTTGAAATTCTTTTGGGTTTTTCGAAAGCTTTCAGTTTTTAATTCTTGCAAAGGCTTTTATAAACTGGTTTTAAATTCTATTCCTTTGCAAAATCTGGATCTCCATTTTAAATTCTTTATAAATCTTCATGAGATAAAAAATGGCTTTAAACTTGATTTTATTAAATACCCTAATTTTCCAGCTTTAAAATTGTTATTCATTCATTTACGAGATTAAGAGTTGGTTTGGGTTACTTGTATTGTAAGTGACTTGTAAAGGTTTGATCTGATCCCGTTGAAAAGATTACCCGGTAGAGGTTGTCCATCAGTGTCAGTTGTAAAGGTTTGATCTAAAACTGTTGAAAAAATTACCAGGTGGTAACGGTTCATCAGTTGTAAAGGTTTTTTCACCTTAAGAAGAGTTGAATAGTAGATGTTTCTAGTGGAGACCTAGGCGGAGACTAGATACCTCGGGTATCGAACTTCGTTACCAATAGATGGTGTCCTACCGAGTTTGCATTTTCTGATCTCTGTTATTCCATTATTTGCGTAATTTTATTATTTATATTAGTTTTCAGCAACATTTATTGTATTGAGTAATAAAGTTTTAATTTTTATCCATTTGTCTTATTCACCCCCTCTAGGATACTTTTTAATTGGTATCACAGTAGTTAGCTCTCTTTTTGGCTTAAAACCTTAGAGCTTAGATCTTATGGCTAAAAATAATAACATTACTCAAATAATAGATCACTAGAAGGTCAAGACTCCAATCAGCCTCCACTCTTTGATGGCAGAACTACAACTTTTGGAAAATCAAGATGCTAATTTTCCTTCAATGCATCGATCTTGATATTTTAGATGTTGTAGAGGAAAAATTTTCTTTACCGGCTAGACCTTATAGTGAAAATGATCGGAAAAATATTGCTATGAATATTAAAGCGATGAATGCATTGCATTACTCTCTTTCACCTAATGAGTTCAATCGGGTCCCCATATATACTGTACATGAGATTTGGAAGACTCTCGAAACTTCTCATGAAGGGACGAATCAAGTGAAAGAAAGTAAAATCAACCAACTTATAAGAAAATATGAACGGTTTAGAATGAGCGCCGATGAATCGATTGATATAATATATTCAAAGTTTAATAAGATCATTACTGAACATTTCAACTACGGTAAAATTTTTACAGAAAATGAGAAGTGCTTGAAGATCTAGAGAATTCTCACGAAAGAATGGCAACCCAAAGTTACGGCTATTGAAGAAGCAAGCAATTTAGATGAACTAATTTTGGAGAACCTTGTTGGCATGCTCAAGACGCACGAGATGAAACTCAACGACATTAGAGTAAGGCAAAAGGAAGAAGAACCTTCAAAGAAGGGAAACCTAGCTCTAAAGGTGAAGAATGTTCCACCAGAAAAATCGGACAGCGAAAGCGACCAAAGCGAAAATGAAAATGATATGGCCGCGCTCGTAAAGCAATTCATAAGATTCATCAAATTTTGAAACTTCAAGCAAAGAGGAAACTACTGAAATAATAGAAATTCAAGTTCGTCTACTAATCCTACTTGTTATGAATGCCATAAACATAGTTACATGAAGGCCGATTGCCCGAGATTGAACAAAGGCAAGATAATGTATAAGGATAGTAAAGACAAACATGAAAAGAAAAGAGTGTTCCAAACGAAATGGGACGAATCTCTGATACATTGTATAATGAAGAAAAGATCGTTGCAAACATGTGTTTCATTCCACATGGAGAAAATGACGAGGTATGTGATGATAATCTTAGTAGTTTAGATATAGATGAATTGATTAATTTATTTATTGAATTGCAAGAGAACTTTCAAAAATTATTTTCTAAATTTAAGAATTTGAAAAAGAAATCTTCTTCTATCTTTTGCAACTCTTGTATTATTCCCAAGAAAGAAAATGATGTTTTGAAAGAGGATATCATTGATTTAAGTACTAATCTTGAACCTATAACTATTGAGCGCGATAATTTAGTATCTTCCCTTAAAAATTTTCAAAACACAAATGCTAAAATGGAACATGAGCTCGTTAGCACCAAAATGAAGAATACGAAGTTTAAAGAAACTCTCGTTAAATTCATGCAAGGCAAGAACAAGTTGGATATCGTGCTTGGTGAATTTAACAGAAATCGGAAATCTTATGGTCTTGGTTTTGATCCTAACACTTCGGTTAGTACTTCAACCAAAAGATTTTTTAGAGGTACTATTTATCGATATGGCCATAGACATATTTTGAAAACTTATCACTATTATCTAACTCTTAGCCATACCGTTAGATATTGAAATACCAATAACAATTCAATATATAAGTATCACTTTGTGCCTAGAAATAGCGTACCTAACCGTAACGCTTGATCATCTATTTCTAGATCACAGTTTTATGCTACTGACCTCCGTGGACCTAAGATAATTTGGGTACCAAAGGTCAAAGATAAATACCCTATTATAAAATTTTAGAAAATGTTAAATAATATTTTGTATTTTAAATTATAATATAATATGTTTTATTATAATAATGCCAATTATTGAATTGGGTTATTTTAAATTGGGCATATAATGACAATTAGAAATTTTGCCACAATAAAACTATTGATTTGTTTTGATCATGGCTAGCATAATTTTAACCTTAACATTTTACTTCATTGGGTTTAATTATTATTTGTATGGTTGATGTACTATTAGGGTTTATCGGTTTTATTATATGTTATGGATACTTTTTTGTCATATTTTATAGAATAGTAGAGAGAGGACATGAGAAGCATGGGCTTCTCATGTCTTGCTTTCTCCATCACCTCCTTATCCCTCCCACTTCCCGCTCTCATTCCCTCATCTCAATCTCATTTTCTTCTTAAGCTCTCTTTCATTCTCCCCCAAAATATCAAAATTCTCTAAATTTCATGTCTACTCTCATTCTCTCATAAACTCTCTCAACTCCCATGACAACTCTCCTTATCTCTCAAAATCCACAACACCAAGGCCAAAACTCATCACAATGAATATCAAGCTCAACTCAAAATTTAAGTGTCCTCAAATTGAAGCCACCTCTAGTTAAAGAAACCTTTTACAAGCTTGATCTCCTCCTTCTTCTCATTATAGTGGTAAAAATCCCCTCTTTTCTAGTTGTTTTAAAACCACTTGCCATGAAAAAGTATATAGTTTACTTAAAGATCGTGTTTTATGGTTTGATTATTGCACAAAAGAAGTCTTATGAATTTTGTAGTTGTAGTGTGTTTTATGTAGCCATTAGAGATGATTAAAACTCATTTTGGTTAGTTGGGGGTATTTTAATGCTAAGTATTTTAAGTAAATGAAACAAAATTCTTAAAAACTAGAATTTTGATGATGTTTTAGTGTTCAAGTGAAATCTGGAGTAAATCAGAGTTTCTAGAAAATTTTTAGTAGATTCCAGAGGGTTAAATATAAGATTTTGGGAGCGTGCATGAAGTTCGAGGCGAAACCACCATGGTTGGGCCGAAAACCTCGGCTTAATCTCGGCCGCTTTTTGGATTTTGGGTGTGAGGTTTCTTCTGTATCTCATACTTGTTAAGTTAGCCCTTTTGGTATCCCTTTTTGTCGCAGATTCCCTATAACAAAATCTGGAACTATCCTAAGATGAAAATGGGCAATGTTTTAAGTTTTTCAAAATCGGAAATGAAATTCTAGATCCGCGATGTAGTATTTTCACGTTTAAACGTCGATAAAGGGGGTAGTCTATGTAGTTAGGACACATTGGCACATGATGACCATATGTTTTAACCTATGAACGTCTAGTTCATTATAAAATGATATATATCTAAATTCTTATGTGATATTTGTGATTACGATTGTAGGTTTAGGTGCAAAGACTTCCGAGGGTGCGGCGAAGGGCAAGACGATCGTAGAATATGACTAGCTCGATCCGCATTACAGTGAGTAGATTATATCTATGAAAGTGTAACATTTCAGAAAAATAAAATATTATTTTTGGGATTTTTTTAATTAAATAATAAAATATTGAATATTTTAATAAGGCGGTATAATTAAATACCTATAAATTGGGAAAAATTTGGAAAATTATGGAAATTACTAAAAAGAAGGTGCTTTATGTGATTTAAGCAAATTATGACATTTTACGATTTATTATACACTAATTTTGTGCTAATCGCGATTAAAAATCGCTAATCGGGCTTTAAGCGTGTTTTGTGCACATGACTTGCACATGTCATTTTAACACTTGTTACATTTTTTCTGCTTTTTGGGTGTATGGTTATTTTTTTGGGTTTACTATTGAGGAGAGAAGAAAAGAAATGAAAAAGAAAAGAATAAAGAACAAAGAATGAGGGATGGACATGAGAGAGAAGAGAGGGTGAGGGGTGTGTTGACTTGGTCATTGGTTTCCCTTCATTTGTTTTTCCTCTTCATCTCCCCTCCTCACTTCACCATAGCAGCACCCTCTCCTCCCTCCTCTTCAAAACCCTCACTTCATCTCCAAAACAAACCCAAAACCCCATTCCCACTTCATTAAAAATGTGCATGAGCTCACTAGCAACACATTGGACCAAGAAAGCTTGCGTTTTGGACACTTGGGGCAACTCAAGAAAATTCTTGAGTTGCCAAATGAGGTATTCTCTTAACCATTAGCCTAGCATTTCCATTGCTTTTACATCCATGTTTGTTTAGAACCGATTTGGTGACGTTTAGTGAGACTTGGGAAATTCTAGTTAGGGTTTATGGAATTTTTGAGTTGTGATGTGTAATTGAGCTCAGTAGAGGCCACACAAACCCCCTAGTGCTAGAATTTAGACCTAAACCAGAGACTAGAACCCCGGAATACGGATTTAGAAACCCGATATCGGAAGAATTGTGGATTCTGTGTGTGTATATTGAAATCTGCTAACACCCGGTTGACCTGAAAATTATTTAGCAAGTACAGAGGAGTGTGCAGGCATCTAGGAAGCTAACCCCAAGACCCCAGCCCCTGACTCCACTCTATGGCAGCAAATTGCGGCCAGACCTGGTCCAAAATGGTTCATGTTGGTTCTGTAGCTTCATCTCCTGTAAACTAGACCCTTGGCATATGCAAAATTGGCTAATTTGACCTAGGGTAAAATCTGGGACCATTTTCATGAGTTGCTGCTTTATGTTTTGCGTTGTTTTTGAAATGAAGTTTTGATATTTGTGTTTAGTATCGATAACTTGATGTTTGTACGTCTATATCGGGGGTTATTGGTTCTTCTTGCATGTGTAGACCATAGGTTTCAACCTATGAGTGATACGTGCACTGTTTTGGTTTTCGTGCATGATTTCGTTTAGGATGCTATATGTGATATGTAGGTACCCCACGGGGACTTCAAGACGACGAGGACGAGCATGGCATCATCGACTCCAGAAAGCGAGGATCAAAGTGAGTAGATTATATCTACGGGGGAAGTCGGGTGGATGGTGTATAGCACCCCCACAGTTTGATGCTTAGTATGCTATATATATATATATATGATAGCTTTATGTGTGACATGAATATTTAAGATATGATTAGGTGTTTAATGGTTAGATTAGGGTTATTAGAAGTGAACTAGTATAGCTTCTTAGTCACGAACCTTAGAATATGTTTACACCCACACACACTGATTGATACGAAAAAAGTGTGTTTGTAGAATAACCGCAATCAATAATGGTGCCGTGTGTAGCTAGACCGAGATGAGTACGGGTCGTCCTCAGGGAAACGTGGAATATTTTATTCTTACTTTAGGCTTGTTGAGAAAGAGAGAGGAAGAAATAAGAATGGTTGTATGTTCTAGATCTACGTTAAACACGAATGCAAAATATAGATCTAGATTAATTATAGATGCAGTTAATATAAAAAGGGGCTTGTAGGGTTCGTTAGAATTTAGTAGTTATGGATGATTAATTAAATATTGCCCTTTTTATCCTTTAATAAATTTAAAACTAGAACGACAGTGTTGCATGTAGATTAAGGTTTCTAGAGGGAAAAGGAATCCCACTCTTAACCCCTATCTCGACATGGAATTCCGTTCATATCTAGCCTTTACAAAAACAATCATTAATCTAATCTCTAATCGCGGTCGAGACTAACAATGAATTGGTAGCGCGCCCGATTAGGATGTTAATGATTCTTTTGATAAAGTTTATAAACTTTATAGGACTTAAAAAGAGTTTAGGGATTTTCATGATCCATTAGCCTACCCTAATCCTACGAACCCTAACAAGCGGAGAATTACTCGCGCATGTTGGGAGAAGAAGAGATGGAGAGAGAAATCATAATGAAACTACAAAGAAATAGAATAGGAAAAAGAACTACCTTTATTAATCAACAATATTCATTACACTTTAATTCCTTAGAAAAAGATTACAAATACTAGTTTGCTTCTCGATCTCTTCTAAGGAGGTAGATGAACCGTTGATGATCAGCCTGGATGCGTGAGCCGTCTTGGACTTCGTGATCTCGTCGACTTGATACCTTTTCCAAGAGGCTCTCGGTCCTTATTTATACTCCAAAAGCCAGAACCCTAGCTTTCAAATTTGGAAGCCAGAGGTTAAGATTTAACAGAAAAAATCCCAACTCACACATCTTCTGGAACGCGGCGGATCCGCGGCCAAAGGGTGGACTCTTCTGTTCTTTTTTATCTGGGCTTCATCTATATTGACACGTGGCTATCTCTTGAATCTCAGGAACTGAAAATCTTCTCGTAGTTGCTGCCAGACGTGATTTCTTAGTTTACTTTCTTAATTAGGCAGGTTTGCACTTAACAACTTTGATTCCCTTGATTTTTAGCCCTGAAAAATTCTGCACAATCTCAACAAATAATATTAGTGGAGTTTTGTTTTATTGAGATATTAATTTCAACATTAAGATTTGGTCAATGGTATTTTTGCATACATTTTCCTATCAAATGTTAATTATAATATATCAACACATGAAAAATAGTATTTTTACAGATAAACCCTCATATGTATCATATATTATAATAAACACCTTATCTAATATAGAAATAGTAGGAAAATGTAATAACAAATGTGCAGTTTTATCAACTGAACAAATACCCCCAAACTTATCTTTGATCGTCCCGAGCAAACTAGTTTATTCAAGAGAAGGAGAAAGAAGAAAGGAGAAAACTAAGCACACTTTCGTAGGCAAACACGATTGCACTGAGCATGTGCAACAAGCCGTTAAACCCCTAGGTGTCCCTAGTAGGAGGAGTGTTTCTCCTGAGGGTTTTCAGCAGATTACACCCACAAAATCCTATAATAAAAGAGAGATGGTAAAATTTACATATAAAGATAAGAACCATAAAAGAAATACTTTGAAAATTTAGAGTTTCCAACTCCACTAGCTTTTCAGTTGTCATGAGCCCTATCTTAATAATCATGAAAAGATATTAGAAATCACATCATCTTTCAATAAAACATCGTCTTTATTCTTCATTCCTACCTTTCATCCAAATATCGATCATATAACCTTACGTGTGTGTAAAGAACATCCCTACACCCGGAGAATTCAATTCAAGCTATCATACTCTTGTCCATCTGCCTCAGTACTTTTTAATTTGATGAATATTTAGATTTGCTCACATATTTTTATGCGAATGTTAATACTTCTTGAGGTACTAACCGACCGATTACTCATGTGCTTGCTGATTAGGTGATAGTATTTTCCTCGTCTTGCACCACCTAAGGCTTAGTAGTGACTCCCAAACCAGTTGGTCTAAGGCACTAGGTGATGAAGCACCCTCGCTATATTTTTTTATTACTGCCTTGGCGATAACAAAACCAGTGTTCATTTTTTCCTTCACCATTTTATATTTTATTCATTTTTTATTTCTTTCATACTTTGGCTTTTAGATAAGATCATTTCAAGGTATCCTCTACTATCCCGAGTTTCAAGACGTGTGTAAGTGCATATAGTAGGGTATCAACATTCAAATGTTTGGCTTCCAGAATAGAAACTATTTTTCAGACTTATTTTTATTCTCAGATTAGTAACTTCCTTCATCTTACTAACCCTTGGGATAACAGCTCATAACTACTTATTACCAGTTCGTTTAAGAAAACTTCTAATTTTCTTGGTTTTCTCAAACTATTCCTATCTTTTGGATGTAATTTTTCACTTTCTACTCTTTTTTTATAAAAGAAAATTTTAAATTTTTTTTTGAAAATGTCGTGCTTATGCAAAATATGATGCAAATTGATGTGTAAATAAGCACAAACCTCTCCCAAACCTGTTTACAGCAGTGTCCTCACCGATGTCATCCGTTAAGCTCAAAAACCTGTAGACTTAGGAGGAGAAAGGGAACAAGAAATAATGCAAGTGAAATTCTCCCCCAAACTTATTTTTGGCTCACAATCTTATAAAAATTCTTTTTCTTTCAAGAGCCAAAATATATCCCCCCAAACTTGAGTTAAACAATATTAATCTTTTAAAATCATACGAGGGGGTCAAGGTTATTGGTCAATGCCAAGTTTTGCAAAGACCGAAGGTCAACACCAACTATTCAAAAATTTTATCGATGAAGCACCAAGGTTGGTGGAAGAACATGTCACCTTTCGACGTGAAGAAGTGGGGAGGTGATAAGAGGTGTAATGGAAAAAGACCGCGTCTCAATTTGGAGAGACGACACAGTGATAGTAATGATGGATTACTCGCATTATCATGATTGTCTAGAAGAAAGGGTGGAGGTTCAATTTCTTTATCTTGGAGTTGATTCATCTCAACACCCGTATCTTTTAAAAATGCGAGTTCACCAGCGAAAATTTCCTCAAAGCTTTCATCGATACCCCTAAGAATAATGTCATCAGGAAAAACAGGGTGATCGTCAGACTCTATAAAAAGTTCCTCATCAGCGTTAGATGTTGACCCGGACAACTCGATGGAAGAGCCCGTGTATGTATAATACATGGTTGGGTCAAACAACAACATATGAAAAGAGTCAGTATCATGAGGTTGATCAAATTCGCTGCTGTCGACATCCATTAATTCGACAGAACACACATGAGCATAGGGTTTGGAGGGTTCACTTCCTAACTTGTAAATGTTAAGCTCAATTGACTTCTTTCCAAAGGATAGGGTCATAGAGCCGTTTCTATAATTGATTACTGCGTTGGAAGTGGCCAAAAAGGGTCGACCAAGGATCACCGGAATTTGATTTTGTGGGTTCGCTACAGGATGTGTATCTATAACGATAAAGCCCATGGGAAATATAAATTCCCCGACTTTGATTAACACATCCTCTAGCTCACCCCTAGGTTGGGTGATAGATCGATCGGCCATCTGAAGAGTGCAATGCGCCGGTTTTAACTCTCCGATCCCTAATTGCTCATAAACAAAATACGGAAGCAAGTTAACACTAGCACCTAAATCGAGTAGAGCACGATTGATATTTTTACCCCCAATAGAAATAGAAATTGCAGGACTTCCGGGGTCCTTTCGTTTCTTGGGTAGTTGTGGTGTAAAAGCAGTGCTCACATTACTCGCAAGGAAAACTTTTTTAGGTACTTGAACTTTTCTCTTCCTAGTGCACAAGTCCTTTAGGATTTGCGCATAAGACGGGACTTGTTGAATAGCATCTAGGAGAGGAATGTTTATGTTAACTTGCTTAAAAATTTCCACAATCTTCTCCATTTGTGGACTTGGTCTGTTGCCCCTTAACCTGTTTGGATAAAGTGCTTTATCAATAAGGGTTTGGTCTATCATTGGAGAGGATTGTGGGGATGGAGTGGATCCCAGAATTGGAGTGGGGATCGTTTTAGGTAGATTCGAGGAAATGGGCGAAGGGTTCGAGCCTTGGGGAAAATGGAGAATAGGCTCGGATGAAGGTGGGAGACTAGACGAATTAGGGGAAGAAGAAGAAGCTGGGGTATCATTGGTGTCACTAACATCATCACATTGCTCACCCACTCGGTTATTCAGCACTTTTCCCGATCTCAACGTAGTAACGACACTCACATTATAATTTTGTGAGTGGCCAGGATTAGGTATGGGTTGAGATGGGAGTTTCCCTTTCTCTCTTGCATTCATTGCGGCGTTCAACTGTGCAATTTGGTTTTCTATTGATTTAATACTCTCACCGTGGGAGGCGGAGTCTTTCGTTAGGGTATCAATAGAAGACTTCATATCAGCCGACATTTGCATGGAATGTTTCATAAACAAATCCAAAGTTTGTGCGAGTGAAGAGTTATCAGTACCGGCCAATTGTGGTGCAGAAGAGTTGGCCGGATTATGAAAATTTTGTGACTGAAAGGGATGCTGACTTTGTGGTTGTGGTTGCTGTGGAGGAGGTCTTTGATAATTGCTTTATTGGTTTTGGTTCCAAGCAAAGTTAGGATGATTCCTCCATCCTTGATTGTACGTGGAAGAAAAAGGATCGTTTCTAGGTCGCTGCTGAAAGGCAGCATTAGTTTGCTCATGACCTTGAAACGATGCATTCACAGAACATTCATCCGTTAAGTGTGAAGGATCTGAACAGCAACCACAGACGGTTTTGGGAAGCGTAACCTGGTTTAGGGAGGTTAATGAAAATTTGTTCTCAATAGCATCGATTTTCTTCCGCATCGCTGCCATTTCGGATTTTACTGTGAGCTGATGAATACCTCCCCTAGATGAAGGTGGTCTTACGCTTTCCCACTGCAGAGTGTTTTCAGCGAGATCTTCCAGATATTTCCACGCTTCACCGTCATCTTTAGACATGAAATTGCATTGACACATTGTTTCAAGCATCTGCTTTGTCGCTGGATTAATGCCCTCATATATAATTCGACATAAATCCCATCATTGTATTCCATGATGAGGACATTGGACAAGCGGATGCTTAAAACGTTCAAAGCGCTTCCAAAATGGTTCATTGGGAAGCTGGATGAACTGGTTGATCTCGCTCCTAATATGGGCAGTCTTATGGTTTGGGTAAAATTTCTTAAGAAATGCAATTACGAATTCATCCCAGTTAGTGATAGAGTGTGCGGCAGTATTATAAAACCATTTTTCTGCCAAGTCGCACAGAGTAAATGGGAGAAGACGCAAGCGCATAGCATCCACAGTCAATTGTGAAGTACCCATCATTGCGCATACGCTTTCAAATTTGGTGATGAAAACGTATGCGTTTTCCGACTCAAGCCCGTGAAATTTGGGCAGCAGATTGATGTAGTGGGGTTTAATTTCAAAATTATCCCCGTTAGCTGGTGGAATAGATAGACAAGTGGGAAGAGGACCACGGACAGGATAGCATCTCTCTTGGAGAGAGATGCGCGGTGGATTCTGCGCACCTACGGGCGGTGGCAGCGTGGTGTTATAATCTGATGGAGTACCGTCCATCTCGGTCGTGGTGTGTGGTGGGGGAAAAGAAGATGAAGAAGTACCGACTTCGGCGTCGATAGCAGGAACGCGGACAAGACGAGCACTAGAATCCCGTGTCCAGCCGAGCATGCACTAAGCGGGTTTAGTGCAAGTGGCAGCGTGTGTATGCTTTAAAATTGGTCTGTTTTGGGAAAAAAAAGTGGGGCTCAAGACAAGTCACACAAAAATTCACAAACAACCCTAGAACTAAGGTTACGTAGGTCCAGTCTCTAGACCGCTCCTAGACTTCTAAAGGACAAGCCATAGGATCAATCCTCTACCGCCTCTTTACTACTCTTGTAGCCAGGTAAGTGCCAGATAAGTGGGAGGTTGTCCACTACGTAAGTAGTAGTCCTAATTAAGTAACCACTTACCTTAGACACACTTGCCTAGATACCACAAAAGTAATGCGGATAAGCGATGGATTACCCACGACCTTTCTCTGTCCTTATTGAGCGCGACAGTCCTTAGAGTCTGGTCTAGATATTTTTTAAATTAATGTAGGGTTGATGCAGATGCTCGGTTTGTGATTTGTGGGGCTTAGGAAGGGTGATGAAATCCCCACCTAATCTGGATTTGGTCTTTGCCCCTTAAAGTCCATTTTAAAATATGTAAAACAAACCAATCACAAAACTTTGCAAAAAGATTTTTGAGCGGCGATATTTTGCAAAGAATTTTGCAGAAAAGAGATTTTATTGGATTTCAGAGGAAAGAGAAAGAGTTAGAATCTGAAAGAGTTAGAATCTTACCAGAGAATTTTGAAACCCTAACTCCTCTGTTGTGCCGCGTTTCCGCTGCCACAAGGGTATTCTCGTCGCGGATCCGCCGCGTGGCAGAGGGTTCAGGTGATGATTTTAGCTACGTGGCCTTCTGTTCTCCTTTGGATCTCAATGAATGTCTCTTTCTCCTGTTTCCTCAAGTTTGTGACTCCAGATCTCCTTGCAAAAATTTCACACACATCGTTAAATATCCGATTTACAGTTTTGTTCTAATTATGATATAGATCGAATAAGAATTCAACACAAATAGTAAGACTAAAAAATTACGCACATATCCCCGGCAATGGCGCCATTTGATTGATACGAAAAAAGTGTGTTTGTAGAATAACCACAATCAATAACGGTGTCGCGTGTAGCTAGACCGAGAAGAGTACGGGTCGTCCTCAGGAAAACGAGGAATATTTTATTCTTACTTTAGGCGTGTTGAGAATGAGAGAGGAAGAAATAAGAATGGTTGTAGGTTCTAGATCTACGTTAAACACGAATGCAAAATATAGATCTAGATTAATTATGGATGTAGTTAATATAAAAAGGGCTTGTAAGGTTCGTTAGGATTTAGTAGTTATGGATAATTAATTAAAGATTACCCTTTTTATCCTTTAATAGATTTAAAACTAAAACGACAGTGATGCATGTAGATTAGGGTTTCTAGAGGGAAAAGGAATCCCACTCTTAACCCCTATCTCGACATGGAACTCCGTTCATATCTAGCCTTTACAAAAACAATCATTAATCTAATCTTTAATCGCGGTCGAGACTAACAATGAATTGGTAGCGCGCCCGATTAGGATGTTAATGATTCTTTTGATAAAATTTATAAACTTTATAGGACTTAAAAAGAGTTTAGGGATTTTCATCATCCATTAGCCTACCCTAATCCTATGAACCCTAACAAGCGGAGAATTACTCGCGCATGTTGGGAGAAGAAGAGATGGAGAGAGAAATCATAATGAAACTACACAGAAATAGAATAGGAAAAAGAACTACCTTTATTAATCAACAATATTCATTACACTTTGATTCCTTAGAAAAAGATTACAAATATTAGTTTGCTTCTCGATCTCTTCTAAGGAGGTAGATGATCCGTTGATGATCAGCCTGGATGCGTGAGCCGTCTTAGACTTTGTGATCTCTTCGACTTGATGCCTTTTCCAAGAGGCTCTCGGTCGTTATTTATACTCCAAAAGCTAGAACCCTAGCTTTCAAATTTGGAAGCCAGAGGTTAAGATTTAACAGAAAAAATCCCAACTCACACATCTTCTAGAACGCGGCGGATCCATGGCCAAAGGGTGGGTTTAGCCGCGGATCCACGGCCAAAGGGTGGACTCTTCTGTTCTTTTTTATCTGGGCTTCATCTATATTGATACGTGGCTATCTCTTGAATCTCAGGAACCGGAAATCTTCTCGTAGTTGCTGCCAGACTTGATTTCTTAGTTTGCTTTCTTACTTAGGCAGGTTTGCTCTTAACAACTTTGATTCCTTTGATTTTTAGCCCTGAAAAATTCTGCACAATCTCAACAAATAATATTAGTGGAGTTTTGTTTTATTGAGATATTAATTTCAACATTAAGATTTGGTCAATGGTATTTTTGCATATATTTTCCTATCAAATGTTAATTATAATATATCAACACATGAAAAATAGTATTTTTACAGATAAACCCTCATATGTATCATATATTATAATAAACACCTTATCTAATATAGAAATAGTAGGAAAAATGTAATAACAAATGTGCAGTTTTATCAACTGAACACACACACACTTGCTTACTTGTTATACTTGTACGTATATGGGGATACGTATATATATACACACAAATAGGTATGGGACGATGTATATATATACACGTATACCTACACATGGATGATGAGGATAGTGGATTATATTTGGGGATGAGTTGATGAGATTGGGCATGGTGCCATGAGATCGGTGATATGATGTGGTTCGTATTATGAGATATGACATAAGATTTTAGCGGGCCTTTAGGCGTGTGTTTTCATACACGCACACATATATTTAGATGGTATCAGTTGTACTAGACTTAGATCAGTACTCCAGTTCATGAGATATGATGATAAGGATACCAGATAATTGATGAGATAAATGTGAGATTCGACCCGTACCCAGATTTGGGAAACCGTACGACGGATTTACCGTACGAGATAACTATGATGATAGATCCGCAATCTTGACTCGAGGATCTCATATTGTATATTGTATCGTATGTGATACTATTAAGAAGGGATCACTGACTATTATATGTATATATATATATATATATATATATATATATATATATATATATATCGACTCAGATTTAGGTGGTTTCCCTTATCCTTTCGGTTAGGCTGTTCGTTTGGTTCTGTAGCACTTAGTAGATGTTAGACTAGATCCGAGTTATACCATTTCAAAACTAACGAATCGTGAGTGTTTTAAAGATAGGCTAAAGGATTCTACAGATATTTTCAAAAGACGTATCTTTTCTTAAAAATACCGTAGCCCATATTTTTCTAAACACCACGATTCGTCTTATTTCAAATGGCAAAACTGTATGACATTACATATTGATGTAGATTCTTCACTGTTGCGTTTATTATTCATTTTCCGCATATTCTTGTTATTCGCATCGCATTGCATGTTTAAATGTGTTTATTGTTATATTAAACCCATGCTGTCAGGACACCAACACCATTATCGATGATGCGTATATTCTACGTACACCTGCTTGCCGGCTCACACACTTCATCATCGATAATTGCCATGTCACTACACAGTAGAATTGTTGCATCAGGATATGACTACTTGTACATCCATATTGGCGTACACACATATTGTACACCCATACCTGCATACATACGTATTTGCACATACATAGATGATTCTGGCTTCATTTTGGAGATTTGGGAACTGCAAGATATATTTTTAAAACTGGATTCATTTAAAAGAGCGGCTTTCCCCTCGATGTGTGCATATTACTGTTTTATGTTGCATGATATACGGATATGCTTACATTTCTATCACATGTCATATACATCATGCTTTATCATTTACGCATTGAGATATGCCGTTTTCATGAGATTTCTGGATTTGAGAACCATGGTCATTTTAAAAGAAAGTATGCATTGTTTAAAAACCCGGTTTCTCTTGATATGATATTTCAGTGCTTCCACCATACGTTTTCTAGGTTCTGAGACGTGTGACCTGTGAAACCTGATTCAAGGAGCTGGATGAGGTCGATTGCGGGTACATGGTGGACCCGGTATGGTACCCCGAGGCGAGAACGGATCTGTCTTGCAGTAGGCGATGAACCTGGCAGAGGGACCACTACCTACCGGTGATTGTATTTGAACTCGGCGGATATCCGGAGGATACCGACCGGAGTTGAGAGATGATATGGGCCGATCCGGACTGACAGAGCCCGTGGGCCGATCCAGACTGACGGAGCCCGATATATGAGGATTTACGTACCGATCTGGGCACGGGTTTCATGATGTTTTCGAGTGTCGATACTGGACACTCAGGTTCCATAATTTTGATGTGTCGCGAAGGACCCACATTGATTTACATCCTCATACTTCCATGCATATGCTTTATGATATTTACCTGTATGATGTTTTGTGTCATTGGATGATACGTGGACGAGATCCACATACATACAGAAATCGATTACATAGTTGGATGATATCCACATACTTTTAGACTTCATTATATAGTTGACACTGATTTCATGATGATTACATTGATGATACCTCATATTTATGATATGTTGCTACCTGAGGCACTGACACGAGCACTTGGTATTACACTGATGTATAGATGTTTACCCATACCACCTTATCATGCTTCATACTTTATCATATTGAGGATATATATATTATTACTGATCATTTGACATAGGATGAGTCATACATACGATTTCTGCTCTGTGATGTTTTCTACTCACGAGTTGGCAACTCACCCCCGTTGTGCCACAGTTCTTGCAGGTTTTTGCCGTACAGGTTTCATTGCAGCTTTCTGGCACACTGCTTCCTTTCTGGGTGATTGTTTTGGTAGGTGGGTTCACTCACATCGTGACCACCATTGTACTTATTTATTTTCATTGTTGTATCTAGAAATTCCATCAACCAGACTTGTATATTTATTTCAAACTTAGAAAACCAGTTGTGTATTATTTCGAACTTAGAGTCGCGCGTTGTATTATTATGGATTTCATGCTGTTTTGAGTTTCCTTTTCAGTTTCAATCCTCGCCCTTCGGCATTGTATATTATATTGCTTGCGTGGTTGTGACCGTCGATTGACGAAGAGCTAGCTCCCGCTTGGGGATGCTTTTTATCATTGTACATATATTATTCTTGTTGTAGCTCGTTTGGGGCCAGTATTTACAAAGGAAACTCTGCCGAAATTTTCAGAAAAGACTTGAGGATTTAAAAATGCATATTCGGCTTACCTATTTAAAAACCTTGTTTTTAAAACATGTTTTCTTCACTTCTTAAAAACTTGTTTTCCTTTATTTGTTATTTAAAATGGTTTTAGATTTCTGGGCTTTTGGCATACTTGAATTAGATGGGGTCCTATAGACTTTATATGATTCAAGAGTCAGTCGCGTGCTTTCGGGTCGTGACAAAGTTGGTATCAGAGCACTAGGTTAACCTTAGTTCGAGTCTAAGTTTGACTATGAGGAGCCTAGAGCGTTGGTATATATTCGGAACTTAGGCTTGCCCTTACGGAACTTAGACTTAGTTGAGAGAGTATTAGACCCGAACTTTCGTCGTATAGGTTGAGCTTGGTTGATGGAGTAGGTGACTTCAGTAGAGTGACGTACCGTGTGTATGTTCCGCGGCATACTTACGATACGCCACTCCGCTTAAGAAGCCTTAGGATATACATTTCCTTGCACAGTATTATATTCATTCCTATGATCTATCCTCATCGATACTGGTTATGATTTTGCTGCCATGATTATACGGGCAGAGAGAGCTATGACTAGAGTTGCGTCAGCATGAGCTCGTCACGGATGAGGACTGACCAGGGCCAGATTCTAGGGACATACGATTTGCATAGATGCGTAATTGTGTTTTCGCGCCATGAGCGTTGATGGATTGCCTTTACGAGATTACTCGGACGTGTAGATCAGGCTACTGCTAGAGGCCAGCCAGAATGTGATGACCATTGATGTATCGCTTATTCATGATGATTGAGTCACTGTTCAGCATGCAGACGAATGAGCCAGTTGCTGCTGCGAATGACCAGATATCGCCCCAGATGTTTGGAGCTATTGCCACACGAGTTGTACTTAGAGATATGATAGAAGATCGCTAGTCACTCGAGGATGAATGACTAAGACATGTGGTTCGTTCCCTTACCCCGATGTGAGGTCATCAGATTGATTGATTCCAGCTAGAGACGACTTCATGCAGATACGTTGAGAGTCGATAGAGACGATCGAATGTCAGGAGCCCGTTTTCCAAGTTTAAAGTATTCAGAGACAAATGCAAGTAATGATATGGACCCTCTAGAAGAATGAAACCCTAACTCGACGTAATGACCATGGAACACCTTCGAACCTTAGGGTTTGCGGCAGTTTAGCGGTGCCATTTGTGAGGCTTGGGTTTGCCCTTCTACGGTTGGTCCACAAGTGCTGTGGCATGTACTGAAGTACTATTAAACTTTACCCAAGATGTTTAGCTCTTGGGTGAATTGTGGAACCTTGACGAATCGATCGAAAGGTTCGACATCTTTTGGATATCATGTGATGGGATGCATTGCTTGGGAGACTCCAGATACGAGTATAGCCGTCGAAGCGCAATCCATGCAGCCACGATGAGACGAGTCCGAAGCAGTCGAAAGCAGAGAAAAGTGGAGTAAGAGGTTCGTACGAGATCTTGATGAGATGACGTTCCACTCTGCCGACATCAGAGATGTGATACGCAAGCAGAGGCGTTGTATATGAATATACCTTCCAGAAGGAGTCGCGATGAGTATGCAGCCGTTCCGGAATAAGAAACAGATATATAAAAGGGTGATAACTTCCGGGCAGTTCGGCAGAAACGAGATTGAGAGAGTCCTCGACAGGACCTTTCTGGAATACTATGCGAGAAGACTTGGACCCAGTAGCGGTCATATTGCGCACACCCAGCAGGCCAGAGTTCGGCAGCGTCGACGAGATAGTTGGCCATAGATCTGTAGAGGATGTGCCAGAGAGGGACTGTTTACGTCGTCATTCCATATTGGGCCGTTGAGCCGAGGAGCTATATATCTAGCAAGGCACGGTGAGAGACAAGAGCCTAAAAGCACCAGGCTTCAGACCATGAACAGGAGGCAAGTAGATATCTTGCTCTGCTAGCATTGGATGCACCGACACTTTCTCGACTTTGAAGGAGGAAATATTGACGACGATATTTATGATTTGTGATTTGGTGATTCGATTATCCATCACCTTGAATTTCGGTATTTTAGGCGATCTATTCGCATGATTTAGTCTTGATGACTGAGTTTCATGATATTTATTTTTGGTGCAACCTGAATTCGGTTTGATGTCATTAGATATATTGATTTTGATTTCATGCCTATGTTATGCATGTGATTTGACTTATGCTTTCGGCATAGTTTTCATGCACTTTTAGTGTTTTGATTTGATTTGTACACGCTGATGCACATGGTTGTGAGATTATATACCGCGGTATACCTGATCTGGATTGAGCTGTATTGTATACCGTTGATTTCGATTCTGATTTTGATGTTGATTTCGTGCACTCTATGCATTTTATTTGGATTCTTGCGCATATTTGGCGCGCTTGGATTGGATTTTGCGCATGTTCGGCGCTTGATATTGGATTTCATGATTTCGTGTATGTTGGATGCACATGATTTAGATTTTATTCGTGCATGATAGATGCACATGATTTGGATTTTCGGGCATGTTGGGCGCATGTTATGATACGATTTGGGTGCACGCCAGATGCACTAAATCGAGATTCTTCATGCATGTCAGATGCACCTGATTTTGCTGTCAGGCACACATATTGCCTCTGACAGGTGTTTCGTGCACACCCGTTGCACTTAGATGTTGTTTCTGTGCACATGTATAGAACATATATGGATTTTGATTTCCGTGCGCACCAGACGCACGTAGCATTCATATGCACATTTTGGGATTGATTTCTTATGGAGCAGTACGCTTTTATGATATTTGCTATTTGTTTTCGTACTGAGCAGGACTAGTCAGAGGACAGTACCTAGATATATTTTGCATGCATTGATAGTTATCGAAGGGATTTCCAAAAAGGGAGTTATAGTCTCAGTATTTACCTACATGTCTGGTATGACACGAAATGTTTAAAACAAGGAAACCCTTCTAGATTGTTTTCAAAACGGCGGAACGTACATATTAAACAAAAGATATATACATATATGGTTATTTTCTTACAATAGACGTCCGTCACTGTGCCGCGATATGCGCATCGTACAGTGAATTAAAACAGTTTGGCATGCATTTCCTTCAGATATTTACATGTATAAATTGATGTTTACATGTATAGTTTTGATGTATATCATGTTGGGTTTCGTATTGGATTTGACATTGGTGTCTTCACCATGAATCCGATAATTGCGGGATGCTTGACAGAGTTTTGATTTTGAGTTATCTGCTCTTTGTCCATGCGCACGCATTGCGCTACGACGTGTTTTATGTATTGATGATTTCGGAGCCCCGACGACTTAGACTTTTTACTGAAATGTTTTAGTATTGAGGGGTTTAAATTTAAATTCGGGGACCGAATTTCTTTAAGGGGGGAAGATTGTAACATTTCAAAAAAATAAAATATTATTTCTGGGATTTTTTTAATTAAATAATAAAATATTGAATATTTAAATAAAATGGTATAATTAAATACCGATAAATTAGGAAAAATTTGGAAAATTATGGAAATTACTAAAAAGAAGGTGCTTTATGTGATTTAAACAAATTATGAAATTTTACGATTTATTATGCACTAATTTTGTGCTAATCGCGATTAAAAATCGCTAATCGGGCTTTAAGCGTGTTTTGTGCACATGACTTGCACATGTCATTTTAACACTTGTTACATTTTTCCTACATGATTTTTGGGTGTATGGTTATTTGTTTTGGGTTTACTATTGAGGAGAAAGAAAAGAAATGAAAAAGAAAAGAAAAAGAATAAAGAATGAGGGATGGGCATGAGAGAGAAGAGAGGGTGAGGGGTGTGTTGAATTGGTCATTGGTTTCCCTTCATTTGTTTTTCCTCTTCATCTCCCCTCCTCACTTCACCATGGCAGCAACCTCTCCTCCCTCCTCTTCAAAACCCTCACTTCATGTCCAAAACAAACCCAAAACCCCATTCCCACTTCATTAAAAATGTGCATGAGCTCACTAGCAACACATTGGACCAAGAAAGCTTGCGTTTTAGACACTTGGGGCAACTCAAGAAAATTCTTGAGTTGCCAAATGAGGTATTCCCTTAACCATTAGCCTAGTATTTCCATTACTTTTATATCCATGTTTGTTTAGAACCGATTTGGTGTCGTTTAGTGAGACTTGGGAAATTCTAGTTAGGGTTTATGGAATTTTTGAGTTGTGATGTGTAATTGAGCTCAGTAGAGGCCACACAAACCACCTAGTGCTAGAATTCAGACCTAAACCAGAGACTAAAACCCCGAAATACGGATTTAGAAACCCGATATCGGAAGAATTGTGGATTCTGTGTGTGTATATTGAAATCTGCTAACACCCGGTTGACCTGAAAATTATTTAGCAAGTACAGAGGAGTGTGCAGGCACCTAGGAAGCTAACCCCAAGACCCCAGCCCCTGATTCCACTCTATGGCCGCAAATTACGGCCAGACCTGGTCCAAAATGGTTCGTGTTGGTTCTGTAGCTTCATCTCTTGTAAACTAGATCATTGGCATATGCAAAATTGGTTAATTTGACCTAGGGTAAAATCTGGGACCATTTTCATGAGTTGCTACCTTATGTTTTGCGATGTTTTTGAAATGAAGTTTTGATATTTGTGTTTAGTATTGATCACTTGATGTTTGTACATCTATATCGGGGGTTATTGGTTCTTCTTGCATGTGTAGACCATAGGTTTCAACATATGAGTGATACGTGCACTGTTTTGGTTTTCGTGCGTGATTTCGTTTACGATATATGTGATATGGAGGTACCCCATGGGGACTTCGAGACGACGAGGAAGAGCATGGCATCATCGACTCCAGAAAGCGAGGATCAAAGTGAGTAGATTATATCTACGGGGGAAGTCGGGTGGATGGCGTATAGCACCCCCGCAGTTTGATGCTTAGTATGCTATATATACTATATATATATGATAGCTTTATGTGTGACATGGATATTCAAGATATGATTAGGAGTTCAATGGTTAGATTAAGCTTATTAGAAGTGAACTGGTATAGCTTCTTAGTCGTGAACCCTAAAATAGATTTACACCCACACGCACACACATGCTTACTTGTTATACTTGTGCGTATATGGGGATACGTATATACACACACACACACATAGGTATGGGACGATGTATATATATACAGGTATACCTACACATAGATGATGAGGATAGTGGATGATATTTGGGGATGAGTCGATGAGATTGGGCATGGTGCCATGAGATCGGTGATATGATGTAGTTCGTATTATGAGATATGACATGGGATTTTAGCGGTCCTTTAGGCATGTGTTTTCATACACGCACACATATATTTAGATGGTATCAGTTGTACTAGACTTATATCAATACCCCAGTTCATGAGATGTGATGATAAGGATACCAGATAATTGATGAGATAAATGTGAGAGTCGACCCGTACCCAGATTTGGGAAACCATACGACGGATTTACCGTATGAGATAACTATGATGATAGATCCGCACTCTTGACTCGAGAATCTCATATTGTATATTGTATCGTATGTGATACTATTGAGGCGGGATCACCGACTATTATATGTATATATATATCGACTCATATTTAGGTGGTTTCCCTTACCCTTTCGGTTATGCTTTTCGTTTAGTTCTGTAGCACTTAGTAGATGTTAGACTAGACCCGAGTTATACCTATTTCAAAACTAACGAATCGTGAGTATTTTAAAGACAGGTTAAAGGATTCTACGGATATTTTCAAAAGACGCATCTTTTCTTAAAAACACCGTAGCTCTTATTTTTCTAAACACCACGATTCGTCTTATTTCAAATGGAAAAACTGTATGACAGTACATATTGATGTAGATTCTTCACTGTTGCATTTATTATTCATTTTCCGTATATTCTTGCTATTCGCATCGCATTGCATGTTTAAATGTGTTTATTGTTATATTAAACCCATGCTGTCAGGACACCGGCACCATTATCGCTAATGTGTATGTTCCACGTATACCTGCTTGCCGGCTCACACACTTTATCATCGATAATTGCCATGTCACTACACAGTAGAATTTTTGCATCAGGATATGACTACTTGTACATCCATATTGGCGTACACACATATTGTACACCCATACTTGCATACTTACGTATTTGCACATACATAGATGATTCTGGCTTCATTTTGGAGATTTGGGAACCGCAAGATATATTTTTAAAACTGGATTCATTTAAAAGAGTGGCTTTCCCCTCGATGTGTGCATATTACTGTTTTATGTTGCATGATATATGGATATACTTACATTTCTATCACATGTCGCATACATCATGCTTTATGATTTACGCTTTGAGATATGCCGTTTTCATGAGATTTCTGGATTTGAGAACCGTGGTCATTTTAAAAGAAAGTATGCATTGTTTAAAAACCCGGTTTCTTTTGATATGATATTTTAGTGCGTCCACCATGCGTTTTCTCGGTTCTGAAACGTGTGACATGTGAAACCCGATTCGAGGAGCTGGATGAGGCTGATTCCGGGTACATGGTGGACCCGGTATGGTACCCCGAGGCGAGAACGGATCTGTCGTGCAGTAGGCGATGAACCTGGCAGAGGGACCACAACCTACCGGTGATTGTATTTGAACTCGGCGGATATCCGGAGGATACCGACCGGAGTTGAGAGATGATATGGGCCGATCCGGACTGACGGAGCCCATGGGCCGATCCGGACTGACGAAGCCCGTAGGCCGATCTGGACTAACAGAGCCCGATATATGAGGATTTACGTGTCGATGCTGGGCACGGGTTTCATGATGTTTTCGAGTGTCGATGCTGGACACTCAGGTTCCATGATTTTGATGTGTCGCGAGAGAACGTTGATTTACATCATCATAATTCCATGCATATGCTTTATGATATTTACCTGCATGATGTTTTGTGTCATTGGGTGACACGTGGATGAGATCCACATACATACAGAAATCGATTACATAGTTGGATGATATCCACATACTTTTAGACTTCATCATATAGTTGACACTGATTTCATGATGATTACATTGATAATACCTCATATTTATGATATGTTGCTACCTGAGCACTGACACGAGCACTTGGTATTGCACTGATGCATAGATGTTTACCCTTGCCACCTTATCATGATTCAGACTTTATCATATTAACGATATATATATTATTACTGATCGTTTGACCTAGGATGAATCATACATACGATTTCTGCTCTGTGATGTTTTCTACTCACGAGTTGGCAACTCACCCCCGTTGTGCCACAGTTCTTGCAGGTTTTTGCCGTACAGGTTTCATTGCGGTTTTCTGGCACACTGTTTCCTTTCTGGGTGATTGCTTTGATAGGTGGGTTCACTCGCATCGTGATCACCGTTGTACTTATTTATTTTCATTGTTGTATCTAGAAATTCCATCAACCAGACTTGTATATTTATTTCAAACTTAGAAAAACCGGTTGTGTATTCTTTCGACCTTAGAGTCGCGCGTTGTATTATTATGGATTTCATGCTGTTTTGAGTTTCCTTTTCAGTTTTAACCTTCGCCCTTCGGCGTTGTATATTATATTGCTTGTGTGATTGTGACCGTCGATTGACGAAGAGCTAGCTCCCGCTTGGGGATGCCTTTTATCATTGTGCATATATTATTCTTGTTGTAGCCCGTTTGGTGCCAGTATTTACAAAGAAAACTCTGCTGAAATTTTTGGAAAAGACTTGAGGATTTAAAAATGCATATTCGGCTTACCTATTTAAAAACCTTGTTTTTAAAACATGTTTTCTTCACTTCTTAAAAACTACTTTTCCTTCATTTATTATTTAAAATGGTTTTAGATTTCTGGGCTTTTGGCTTGCTTGAATTAGATGGGGTCCTATAAACTTCATATGATTCAAGGACCAGTCACGTGCTTTCGGGTCGTTACAGAAAGGGGAATCGAGTGGATGGCGTATAGCACCCCTGTGAAACATATTGTTTATTATTTCATTGCATGTGCTTAGAATGGATGCTACGTGTGTTTAAACTTGTTCGTTAATTAGGAAATTACGTTAGCATCTCTTAGTAGGCTTATTATAGATACACTTGGTAGAACACTAGCACCAATACTAATGATTGCTATGTTGCATGATCACAGACTTGCATGTAAACTACACATCATTAGTACCGCTATATCATATAGAACTTGCCATGCTTACGTATCGTAGTAAGATCGACGTTATAGTAGGATGATGTTATATACGATTCATATTAGGTACGCGTACGAGACTTGATGTCCATATTAGTTTTGCTATGTGTTTGGGTACGTAGATTAGGTATTCGTACCGATCATTATTATGATATGATATAATGGAATATGTAATGGTTACCGTACGAGGCGAGATTCTGTACAAGATTATATAATGATGATAGATGATAATGATTAGCCGGATATGACCCTGTTTTTACTTAACTCGCGGAGTCTTACTATTTTACCCTATTGGGAGATTATACAGATATGACGGTATTACCTACTTTCTAAAAATAACGATTCGTTTCATATTTTAAAAGTGACAATGAAAGAATGTGCTACTTGGATTTCATTAGGGTAAATATATATATTTTAAAAATATCGTAGCCTCTTTATTTTCAAACAACGTTTCGTTCTACTTTAAAAAAATATAAGTGGGAATATTCTAAGTAATTACCTATTTATTGTTTGCTTACTCGACGCATTTGTTTATGTTATTTGCTCACGTGTTGTTTATCTTATTAGTTATGCTGCACCTTATAATTTTCGCTATGCGTCATATGTTGTCGATGTTACCTCAGTGGTATGAGACACTAATATATATATATATATATATCATTATATAACTAGCTTATGCTATTATATATTACCCGTTTGTGCTATGCCTAGTTCACACAGACTAAAAGGGTACGAGTTTGACGAGATTTATATTACCGTGGATATGATATGATACGATATCAATCCTAAAAGATTAAATATATATATAAAGGAATAAAAGAAGATAAAGATAATTCAGACACGGTAGATATAGTCGGGGATCCATGATGTGTGTGTGTGATCAATCCATGAGAGATTGAGGCAGGGAGAGACAAGATGTCGCCCGGTGATATGCGTGCAATCAATCCATGAGTGATTAAGGGTAGTTGACACATGATGCCTCTACGGATATAAATGTAAGGGATTGTTATAGATGCCCAGCACTGAAATGGATATTATATATATTTGGGGGATCGATATAGATGCCCTACACTGATGAGATATATTATACTATATATAGTAGTCGGACAGGACTGGTCCATGAGACAATACCTGAATATTATTTTCATACATTGATGTATTCTAAAGAAGTTTTCAAAGAAGCTATAGTTTCACTATTTTTCTACGTGTTTAGGATCGACACAGACTTTTACAAAAGAAAATCGCTTTTTGAATAAATCATCTTCAAAAGGCGGAACGCATACTTTAAACAAGATGCATACCTTTCTTCACAAAACAACGTCCGCTATATGTGCCGCGATATATATATCATACGGCTATTTTGAAATGATTTCATATACATACATCTTCCGGCTACTTTTACATGATTGCATATGGATGGGTGTGATATATATTATAGCCTTGATTGTGTTTACATTGATCCTGTGCTATAGATATTGCATTACGGCTACGGTGATCGTGATTTGACACCGCTGTGTATATATATGTAGTGAGTTATTGACGATTGATGATTGTTAATGTTTCATTTCACAGTATTGTATTAACTCTCGTGACTCATATGATTTCAAATGCTTGTGGTTATGTTGTGCCCGTACCGTGCCAGATACTGTTTACATGATTTACATGTTTGGATAGCGGTACACGAGTTGTATATGAAGGCTCACTATCTTTATATTCCATCACTCGAACTCTAGTTTCGACGCATGCTATTCACCGCCGAAAACAAAGACGAACTAGGATTGATCATTTTGCCTGAATTTGGGGGAAGATGCTATTTGGATTTATCTGTCCACCTCTCCGAAGATACAAAGTTGATTTATGGTACCGTATATCGGAGGTTTGGATGGATGCAGCCGTTGTAACAGACTTTATCAGATCCCCCTCACATTATGAGGGTTTTTTCTATTGCGGGGATGCTATTGCCTATAGATGCAAGCCCCTGCAGTTAATTACGTTACCGCATTATGATAATCACTTTCTCCAGCTCCGGAAGTTCACTTCGTGTCGTGTTGTATTTGTTTTATTTTGGGTTGCCCGTGGATTGTATATGGAGACTAGTTTTTGTCGTCACCCGTAGGGCGGGGATTAGTCAAAATCCGTATATTTTAGATTTGAGCTTGGGTTAAGGATTTGCTTGACATGGTTTTTAACTTATGTTATATGTTCTTTCGTTCAAAAATATTGTGTTTGGTTTAAGGTCGTTAATCTAATTTGAGATTGTTGGAGATAGTGCCCTCAGAGTCAATTATTGGATCACAGGCACGTGATTGCAATGATTGAGGGAGGACCTATCCCGGTAGGACAGTCTTACTCGAGATGATAGTATGCTATCTGGTTTATCTTTATCATCGTGTACTGCTTTAGGTGACCTTACGAGTCTCTATTACATGTTGATAGAGCCCCTAGGATTCTTGCTTGACTACCAGCAGTATGAGGGCGATCATATACGTGAGAGCTGGAGTCTATAAGCACATCCTTAAAAGGTCCCTAGTCGTGGGAGTTTCGAGACTGGGCATCGATACTCCATTAGTAGACTAGTGTATACAGTCGAGACCCCGACGAGGTGCGGTGGCCGGTCTCACAAGCCATTGGTGTCAGTTGGTTCACCTAAGATGTATACAGGTGCTCATTGGGTTATGAGTACACCGGACAGGACTCGCCGGGAACCTGCTAGTTGGGATTATACCAGACGTCAGATAGCAGTTCCCATGTGACATGTGTACAGGTTAGTTCATCGACCTGAGATCGTCATTTGTCTCGTGTGAGTTCCCACTGTACTTTGATTACTACCCTACCACGGCTCAAAGGAGTCATGCAAACAGGTTTTAGTTGGGTACAGTCCCGAGCCACATGGAGGCAGTGAGCGGATCTGCAGGGGTTCGTCTCTCCCGGTATTGGGGGTGAGGTCGCGCTGTGTCTAGGAGAGCCGTTACACAAAGCCCTCGGCCGAGGCAGGAGATTTACTGGTAGGTATTCCAGTAGTATCTCAGGGTGTTCTGGGCTACACTCCGACACGACTTGTACCGCTTTTGGGGGTCTGACTTTTACCAACCCCCTAGGCCCGCCATGCGATACTCATAGTTGAACGGACCAGACTGTACGGATATTGTCACTGACAGGCTCAGTAGGGTGTCAGGATGAGTTCGCTCATCGACGTCCCTTTTGGTCAATAGCTGTTGGCCCGTCACGTATGGCTAATACCTCTGACGTGCTAGTGGTTAAATCAACAGCCATTGTATTGACGAGTCTTTAGAGTCCACCACACACTCAGTTACTCAAGTTTCGGGTGAAACGCTGTAGAGGCCGTATGGAGATATGGCAGGGTTCGATCAGATACGTGCGGTATTGCACGGGTCGTGATCGGACGGTTTTTACTAGTCGGCTTTGGTTTAAGCCGGATCCTAGTATTAGACAGTGTAGATTTTGTCTCTTTGCATTTGTGTTCAGTGGGAATACAAATGCGGGCATGTATATGCAGTCGCAGGGTTTTCCTGTAATTTATTACGGGATCAGTTTTCTGTAGTTGCCAGTTTGCATTCCGTTCCGGATGGTTTTCCTTTGTTCCTTCAAGGCCGGACTTTCCGATGGAGGGGGTTATTTGCAAGTTTGCAAATAACTTATTGCTGAGGGGGTTTCTTGCATTTGTGGCTTCTATCATCATGAGATGCTTTAAACATCATTTCTTTATGATTAGAGTTGATCTTGATTTAGATTTGACCTTGTTATCATTGCCCATGGATGTGGTCACCCTCTACTTTTCCTACACTCACCTCCCTTCATGTTTGATGCTTATTCCCTCCACCATTTTGTTCCAAGATGGGGCCGGCCACTTGATAAAGAATATGAGAGAGTTTCATTTTTGAGAGTAGCATTTTTTTCTCATCTCTTTTCTTGTTAGGAAAAATGAAAGCACCATTTTCCTCCAAAGTTCTTCATTCCTCCATCACCAATAGCAACATAAACTCCAACGAGACAAAGGTTCTACACTACAACCTACAGTACCCTTGGACGCGTCGGCTAGCCAACTTCGCGCCCGAGTTGCCTCGGTCCAGAGGTGGGAGCCCGTAAAAGATTTTGGCTACGTGGTGCCCTTTCCGACGATGAGGTGACGGACGGAGATTCCGCGGGAGATCGGAGTGGAGACGAAGACCGGAGGACACGGATCGCTCGGTATAGCTTCTACCCCATTCTCCTTTTTGCTAGGATTAGGTTAATGGTTTCGATCCGGGTTTTTATTGTCCGCGGTAGCGCCAGCTTAAAAGTTAAGAAAAATTTTGATTCCGCATTTTGGCCTCGAGTAGAAGGCCGGGGCGCTGCCGTGGCGCAACATGGTATCAGAGCCACGCCATTAATCTAGTCTAGCTTTCTCTAGTATGTTTAAAGACTCGATCGAACAAAAATCCCAAAAACCGTATTTCTTGTGCATCAGGTTTCTGTCGAAATTTTTTGGACTCTAAAAATTTTTCAGGTTGTTTCAGAATGATGTGCAGGGTGTTCTAAGAATTCTGCAAAAATTTGGTGACCTGATTCCACTTTTCCACCGCGGAACCGCAGCCAAACCCATGCATTGGCCGCGGTTCCGCGGCCATAATATGTCCACGTGGCGCCAAATTTTTCCAGAGGCTCTTGGACATGAAAATATGGGTTTTGGGACATTCTTTTTGGGCCTAGATTTTCTGTGAGTACTACAGTAGTGCTTGGGGCCCGCTTGGGTATATTTGTTCGATCGGATATTTTAAACATGCTAGTTCACAGTATTTACATTATATCTGCGACCGTGAATGTCACTTGATCGGTAAATCCTGTCTAACTGCTATAGCCCAGTTAGACGGATTTGCGAACGTGACATTCATGTTGATGTTCTGTGTTGTGCTGTGTTGTTGCGGATCGTTCGTGGGGATAGCCTGGTTGCAGTGGTAGTACAGTTTTGTTTTTTATGTACATTTGTTTTTGCGGGGCGAGCGTCCGACATGTGGACTGCCGTCACTGCCTGTTTGTATTATTCTTTTGGGGCACGACCAGGTTGCGGTCGATGTACCCGTTGTATGTATATTTTACTTTCTGTACTAGGTTTACCCCGCGGAGGGGTGCACGGATAGCCGGGTTCTAGAGGGCAACGGGCCCGCATCTCATGGCATTGAGATGGAGGGGGCTTTACTCTAGAATTGGCGGGCTGTTCGCCGCACTCGTAGGGGGTACAGGTTGACCCAGGAGGGGTGCCCAAGTTGCCGGATTCCGTGAAGTGTTGGGTGGTCCATTCACGTTGCTGAAGGGGGCTGCCTCGCTTCAGGTTTTGGCGGGTGACTTGCCGCGCCCGTAGGGGTCTAGGATTTTCATTGCACAGGCTATCCACACGACCAGGGGAACGTCGGGTTTCAGCAGCGGCTCTGTGAAACCCGAGGCTTCCAGATATCTGTATTGTTCTGTGATGCTGCTCTACATTTCTGTGATGTTGCATTTTATCACGCCTTGAGCGAAAATTATATATTATATATATATTAGTAGATGTTGTATATGTTTTGCATCCGCGCTAGTCCAGTTCCCGCTCTGTCGTTAGTTAGCTAACCTAACGGGTAATGACGGGACCCAGTGGCGAATGCGGATGGCATATACGTACATCAGTATATTTTCGTTCTTTGTGGTGTGATCAATTGATGGGACTGCGTTGATTCGGATCAATGCAAGTTATAAACAAACCTATTCTGATGTTGTTGGAACATTTTTCAAAAAGCTGTTATTGCAACGACGTTCACTTTTGTTTTGCACAGTGGTATTCAGTTGGAATATCCTGCTCCTCAGTCGACGAGGCAAGAGCCGAGATCCCTTCACCGGGAGTGACCCCTTGGACAAAAGTTTGCGTCAGGGCAATAACTTCACTATAGCCGATTACTTTTGCTTTGCATCGTGGTATTTAGTTGGAATATCCTGCACCTCATTCTACGGGGAAAGAGCCGAGATCCCTTCACCGGGAGTGACCTCTTTAGCAAAGGTTTTCGTCACTATATTTTTATAAAAAGTTATGCAGTTCCTTCAACGATATCAAGTTCATTACGTTAAAGGTTTTTCGCCAAAAACCAGCCGTAGCCCTCCGTCATTTCCTACGGGTATTATTTAGTATTCGTGCTGTGTTTGTTGACTCCGTCAAGGCGTAGTGTACGGTAGCTAAGTGGTGCTTGTTTGTTGCATAAATGGGATTGGTTAGGACAGTCGTGCGGCCTTGTTGACTCCGTCAAGGGCACGTACGGGTGGGTTTAATGCAATCCAGATAATGACGGGTTGAACTTGACTAGGACTCTTTGATTTGTTGACTCCGTCAAGATCACTTGAGTCTTAGGGGTAAAAATCACATCGGGAGTTTCTAAAGAAACTGAAACTTGCCAGGCATGCGCATACCTTCTGGAGTGTGGTGACTTGAGTGGATTCCGTCAAGTTATCATGCGATGATAGTTGGATCCCGATTCCCACTGATGAGTTGGTTTACTCCTCGGGTGATCCCGACTAATTCTTCTTTCTGGTTTGGAGAAGAATTTGACGTTACAGTGGGAGGTTTCCTGATTAGATAAAGTGATAACCATTCTGATCTAGGTTAGAGTGCACGCTGAGTGTTTCTTTTCTCTCTCTCTTTGGCAGCGACCATTGACCCGACCCTAGACTACGACTCAGTGACCAAGTTGACCGAACCTTCTTAACACTGGCTTTTGAATTGTCAGAGTTGCAAACCTCATTGCCACTCCTACTTTTACCCTTTTCTCCAGGACACCCCGTATTACTACGAACGTCCACTTCCATTGGACAAAACCATCGTATGGTTATATACGAACTCAAAAGAATTCGAGGATGGTTTCTGGTTCTGGAGAAAATGAATAGGACTATTCAGTTGTCTTTTCCTTTTACCTTCTCTCAGGTTGCGAGTACTCCTTGGTTTAGGAGATAGTACATCTATTACGCAAATTGGATAGTCTTCTTCCAAACCCTAGGCTGGTGCCGAACGGTGGGGAATGAAGAAAACCAATTAGCCTAAACGGTTTACAGAAAGTATTAAGTAAAGGCAAAGAAAGGGATTAGTAAGAGGGCAAAGTAAATTGCGACTGCTATTCACGACCAAACCAAGTATTTCTTCGCCAATCCTAAATCACCTTTGTATTTCTCCAGGACACTCCGTTTCACTACGAAGATCCCAAGTTTATTGGATACTCCATCGTATGGTTATATACGAACTCAAAAGGAACTTTGTCCAGTTCGGGGATGGATCCTGGTTCAGAAGAAATAGGAATAAGGTTTATTCGGTTGTCTTTTATCTTCACATTCTCTCGCATTGCGAGTGTTCCTAGGATTAGGACAGTACACCCATTACGCTTATTGGATAGTCTTCTTCCAAACCATAGGCTGGTGCCGAACGGTAAGGAAGGAAGAAAACCATTTGGCCTAAAGGGGTGTGCAGAAGGTAATGACTAAAGACATATAAAGGGATTTGGAGAGGTGGCAAAGAATTATACGGTTACAGTTGTGAATCTGGATAATGGAAGAGGCATTACTAGGAATACCGGGATACCCCATCGAAACATTTCAATGTTTCAGTTTCACTGTGTACTGTTAAAAGAAAACTGATTTCCCCTTAGACACTTGCTCCAGGGTATGTATTTACCAGGTATGATTCTCACATCTGTATGGTTTTACAGATGATGAGTGGGAGTAAGTCATTGGGAATTAGGTGATCATCCTCATTATATCGGGATTCATTGTAATTGGTGATATTTGAGGAAATCACCTGGGTTGTTTGCCGGACGGCAAATATTTGGTTTTGAATATCCGTTGTTATGCACCAATTTCAAATTGATATATATGTACGTCTATTTTTATAGAGTGAGATATACCTTTTTTGAAATTATGTCTATGACATTTACCTATACCAGTGGATGGTTAGGTAAGGAGCATTGAACAGCGGTGTAATTCTTCATAACCATAAGTACAGTTTTCAACCTACGACACACAGTGAATGAGTTGTTAGACTCAGGGACTTATACAGAGTATTGTATATTGTCCAGTGTCCATTAGGACAGAGGGGTTGGTCCTCGTACTATATTCTGTTTACTTTTAACTTCTCTAGTTCTTAGACATGTGTTTCGTAGAAACACAGGGTCTGAGTTTTGAGAAGTTATTGGTATAAGAATAGAGTAGAGAACCAGGTATTGCAAGTATCGGGATTCTTCAAGGTGATCGAAGATGTAGATACTTGTGTATGGTATTCAGTTGATAGTAATGAGAACTTGCTTCTCCTTCAGGTTACTCATAATTAGAAGCATTCCTAAGTTGAGTAATGCTGATCGGCCTCCTTCCATTTAGTTGACATGCACTGGAGACAGCTGCATGATTTGAATCTGGTTCAATTAAATCAGTGCCTCTGTTTATATATTGGATATAGAACAGTTCATATCTTGATATTGTTAAGGTACGGGGAGTTGTCCGGCTTATGCTTAAAACCAGACTCCGGATAACTCAAGGCACGTTTCTGTAATGGCTGTTTGTGGGTTGACCCAGGCTATGACGAGGGTTGATTTTCTACCATCTGGAAGATCAATAGTGATATTATTCTTGACTCGCCACATTTTAAAAAGAAATGGATTTTTTCAGAAAAACAGTAGTGGGAGTATGGTAGAACTGGAAGTGATTCCAGAACCGCAAAAGATTACTGAAGATTTGATAAGAACCTAAAGATTCAACCTGGTTTGACATTCCATTAGCCACTCCGCAGATATGGTGGGTAACCTTAGGCACCCGAGAGGTACTTCGGTATGCTCAAGGACGGTGGCAGGGAGGTTCTTGTTTACCCAAACTTGCCATTGCTGTTGTTCCAGACTGTGAGACCCGGCAGGAGGATGAGTATAGCATCATTCTAAACTGTCTTTAGAAGTGTACGTCTATATGACTCTGCCAGAGGGTTGTCGTAGTCAGTGGGAGCAACGGAAGCACAGTGGGCAAGTCTATTTATAGACTTAAGCAGATATAGCGGAGATGGATCATCTATTTCGGATGTGACAGTCATAGGTTTGACTTCATCAGAATAGGGGATGGATCTGTTATGAAGGTAGTAGGGTGTGATGTCCTGGTATTTGGATGACATACACAGAGTAGGAAGTGATATTCCTATACTACGATCGGTTATTCTTTGGTTGTCACACAGTGGTTTCTCCACAAAGGACTTGGATATTATATCAGGCATTCTGGTTACTGGATCTATGGTTTTAGATCTAGATTTGGGCGGTTTCCCAATCTGGGTACTTAGACAACATTCTATAAGTATTTAGAATGGACGACTCCTGGCACGGTAGTGTACCTGCAGGTGATGGAGTCACCCTCTCTAAAGGCGTCTTACAGACTAAAGGGGAGAGGGATGTGCATGATTGGCAGATCACTTGCTTAGGCAATTAAGTCAATCATGAGATGTCAAGTACCACACCAGATGTTGTTCTTGCACTAGATGCAATAATTTGATATTAATCCAATCCTGGAGAAACAATCGGAAGCAGCTTTAGAACATAAGTGAATGTTCTAGGGATTTGATAACGGCTGCCTCCTTTAGGAGACGATTATCATTCCAGGCTTCCAAGGTGACATGGATGGCAGAGTGGCTGTCAGAGTTATAGTTTTCCTTCTGACGAGGGGCAGTATTTTGGACAGGTGGTCCAGGTGGATACTGAGGGAAAGGCATGGCGCAGGATACTGATTAAGTTCAGTTGACGATACAGTCTAAGAAGTTTGGATTTGGAGTTCATTTATGAGCTAGGTCCCATCAGACATCCAGACACATTCTAAGACAGGTATTGCTCATTTCGGGAGATGGCTTTCTCCGCGAACTTGAGATATAGAGAGACATAGAAAGAAACATCACAGCGGATCCACTCACTGAGGCTATTCCTCGAACGCAATAGTTTCGCGAACGAGCTTTGTGAGACTGACTAGTAGAGGAGTTGGGTGTTCGGTATCACACGGGCTGTGAGTATGCGACATCGCAATAATTAGCCTTGAGTGCAAGTGGGAGATTGTTGGAGATAGTGCCCTCAGAGCCAATTATTGGATCACAGGCACGTGATTGCAATGATTGAGGGAGGACCTATCCCGGTAGGACAGTCTTAGTCGAGATGATAGTATGCTATCTGGTTTATCTTTATCATCGTGTACTGCTTTAGGTGACCTTACGAGTCGCTATTACAAGTTGATAGAGCCCCTAGGGTTCTTGCTTGACTACCAGCAGTATGAGGGCGATCATATACGTGAGAGCTAGAGTCTATAAGCACATCCTTAAAAGGTCCCTAGTCATGGGAGTTTCGAGACTGGGCATCGATACTCCATTAGTAGACTAGTGTATACAGTCGAGACCCCGACGAGGGGCGGTGGCCGGTCTCACAAGCCATTGGTGTCAGTTGGTTCACCTAAGATGTATACAGGTGCTCATTGGGTTATGAGTACACCGGACAGGACTCGCCGGGAACCTGCTAGTTGGGATTATACCAGACGTCAGATAGCAGTTCCCAGGTGACATGTGTACAGGTTAGTTCATCGACCTGAGATCGTCATTTTTCTCGTGTGAGTTCCCACCGTACTTTGATTTCTACCCTACCACGGCTCAAAGGAGTCGTGCAAACAGGTTTTGGTTGGGTACAGTCCCGAGCCACATGGAGGCAGTGAGCGGATCTGCAGGGGTTCGTCTCTCCCGGTATTGGGGGTGAGGTCGCGCTGTGTCTAGGAGAGCCGTTACACAAAGCCCTCGGCCGAGGCAGGAGATTTACTGGTAGGTATTCCAGTAGTATCTCTGGGTGTTCTGGGCTACACTCCGACACGACTTGTACCGCTTTTGGGGGTCTGACTTTTACCAACCCTCTAGGCTCGCCATGCGATACTCATAGACGAATGGACCGGACTGTACGGATATTATCACTGAGAGGCTCAATAGGGTGTCAGGATGAGTTCGCTCATCGACGTCCCTTTTGGTCAATAGCTGGTGGCCCGTCACGTATGGCTAATACCTCTGACGTGCTAGTGGTTAAATCCACAGCCATTGTATTGACGAGTCTTTAGAACCCACCACACACTCTATTACTCAAGTTTCGGGCGAAACGCTGTAGAGGCCGTATGGAGATATGGCAGGGTTCGATCAGATACGTGCGGTATTGCACGGGTCGTGATCGGACGGTTTTTACTAGCCGGCTTTGGTTTAAGCCGGATCCTAGTATTAGACAGTGTAGATTTTGTCTCTTTGCATTTGTGTTCAGTGGGAATACAAATGCGGGCATGTATATGCAGTCGCGGGGTTTTCCTGTAATTTATTACGGGATCAGTTTTCTGTAGTTGCCAGTTTGCATTCCGTTCCGGCCGGTTTTCCTTTGTTCCTTCACGGCCGGACTTTCCGATGGAGGGGGTTATTTGCAAGTTTGCAAATAACTTATTGTTGAGGGGGTTTCTTGCATTTGTGGCTTCTATCATCATGAGATGCTTTAAACATCATTTCTTTATGATTAGAGTTGATCTTGATTTAGATTTGACCTTGTTATCATTGCCCATGGATGTGGTCACCCTCTACTTTTCCTACACTCACCTCCCTTCATGTTTGATGCTTATTCCCTCCACCATTTTGTTCCAAGATGGGGCCGGCCACTTGATAAAGAATATGAGAGAGTTTCATTTTTGAGAGTAGCATTTTTTTCTCATCTCTTTTCTTGTTAGGAAAAATGAAAGCACCATTTTCCTCCAAAGTTCTTCATTCCTCCATCACCAATGGCAACATAAACTCCAAAGAGACAAAGGTTCTACACTACAACCTACAGTACCCTTGGACGCGTCGGCTAGCCAACTTCGCGCCCGAGTTGCCTCGGTCCAGAGGTGGGAGCCCGTAAAAGATTTTGGCTACGTGGTGCCCTTTCCGACGAGGAGGTGGAGGACGAAAATTCCGCGGGAGATCGGAGTGGAGACGAAGACCGGAGGACACGGATCGCTCGGTATAGCTTCTACCCCATTCTCCTTTTTGCTAGGATTAGGTTAATGGTTTCGATCCGGGTTTTTATTGTCCACGGTAGCGCCAGTTTAAAAGTTAAGAAAAATTTTGATTCCGCATTTTGGCCTCGAGTAGAAGGCCGGGGCGCTGCCGGGGCGCAACAGAGATTAAGATCAACTTAAACATCTGAGCGTTTGGACCCAATTTATTTTTAACTAAGGATACATAAGTCTTATTTGAGACTAAGATCAACTTAGCAAGATTTTACGGATCCTTAAATTTTATTAAGGTCCAACAACAGGGCATTTGGGCTAGACTGCAAGAGACTTAGCCAATTTGGACTTAGTATGTTCATTCTTCTTTTTCTTTTTTTGTTTTTTTTTGTTCAAAAGTGCTAAGCACTTATTTGTGCTCTGTTTGTTCGGCCCCCCTTTTATGCAAAAGTGCTAAGCACTTATTTGACGCTCTGACACTCACATGGCTATCATATGATTTATTCAATTATGGGCACTGCCCAATCAGTGTTGAGCACTCAGTTATATATATAGTGCTAAGCACTTTTCTTCTTTTTTTACGGTGTCCATATGAGGAGCACATGTGGCGCTGGGCGCTGCCCAATCAGTGCTAAGAACTCAGCCGTTTTGGCTGTATATGGAGTGTTAAGCACTTTTTATGTGGTGCCCACGTAGGAGCACATGAGGCGCTGGGTGCTGCCCAATCAGTGCTAAGCACTTAGCCGTTTTGTCTATATAGGGAGTGCTAAACAATTTTTGTGTGGCGCCAATGTGAGGAGTACATGAGGCGCTAGGCGGTGTCCAATCAGTGCTAAGCACTTAGCCGTTTTGGCTATACAGGGAGTGCTAAGCACTTTTTGTATGGCGCCCACAGGAGGAGCACGTGAGGCGCTGGGCGCTTCCCAATCAGTGCTAAGCACTTAGCCATTTTGGGTATATAGAGAGTACTAAGCACTTTTTGTGTGGCGCCCACGTGAGGAGCACGTGAGGCGCTGACCCTCTATTTTGGGCGCCTGCGTATTTTTCACGTGAGGCGCTAGGTGAAGCGCTGGGTGCTGTTGGGGGCATCCACGTGGGAAGCACGTGAGGTGCTAAGTCCTTCTCTTTTTTGTAATTTGGAACTCTGTTAATGGCATTTTGACCATTAATGGCACTAAGATCTTTATTTTGAAGATCTGGTATCAGGTTTTCTTCAAGAACTAAGTTCTTATGTTTTTTTCTTTTATAAGAACTAAGTTTCTTTTAGAGTTAACCCTATTTTCCAAGGAATTAGATTCCCGCAGGATATGTTCTTTTTCTTTTCTTTTGGGCCTAGTTCTTTTCTGAATTTTTGATTCTCAAGAACATGATCTTCCCGATGAGAATTAAATTCTCAACTTGTGGGAGACTTGTCTTGTGGATCTCTGATCCAGAGAAAGAATTAAGTTTTTACAGAAGGGTTAAACCCTTAAATAGGTAAAAATGATATTTTGATTTCTGTGTTTTCTTTATCTAGGGTTTTTTTGAAGAGGAAAGTCTTCTTCTTTGAGAATTAAATTCTCTATTATTTTGAGAGCTTTATGTATTCTTCAGAAGCTTATGGAGAAGTTTCTCTCTCTGTCTGCCTCTCGTTTTGCCTATGTCTCCGTTCGTTTCTCCCGCTGTACATGTGAGACTTGAAGTCTCAGGTCTTTTATATAGGAGAGGCAAATTAGTTAATTAATTTTAAGGAAATCTCTCATTGAGAGATTCTAATTTAGTTTATTGATTTGAAAATTATTCGGAGAATTTTATCCACCGTAGGATCTTTGATCCAAGGACTTTTATTTTATAAAATATGTTTCTTGTTTTTAACAAGATTGGGAAGATATTTATAGAATTTATTCTGTAAAATGGTGATTTTTAATCACCGTTGGTTTTGTAATCCAAGGGTTCTCTGTTTTACAGAGAGCAATCTTTTTTATTTAGATCCCAAAACAGAATTTTATTCTATAATTGGAACTTTGATCCAACCGAGAATATCTTTCTCATTTGAAAAGATTTGGAAAATATTTTCTCCTAATAGAATTTAATTATATATTTTAATGATTTATCATCTCCATTGGATTTTTGATCCAACGACTCTGTTTAATAGAGAGTACCCCAAATTCTCATGTAGAATTTAATTCTATTGATCTTGACTTGGGCGCCGATGCTCACGTGTTGTGCACGTGGGCGCCACTTAAGAATTTAATTCTTATGGTCGGTACTCCTGTGATTTGGATATTGGCGCCCGCATGCTGGCGTTGATGCCCTCATGAGAAACATGTAAGGCGCTGCCTCATTAAACTTCAACAGAGCTTTGCTTTTTCTATATTTTTGGGGGAACAAATGCCTCCCACCGTTGTTCCTACAAGGCTCACGTGTGGGTGCAACAGTGTCACTTTTTCCACCGTTTGATTTCTTAGGAAGTTGAACCGTCCCTTCACATCTTATAAATAGGGCCTTTGGCCTTTGAGACGACTGCCATTTTGTTATCTTCTTTCTTCTTCTATTCCCTGAGAATATAATTCTTTTCTTAAAACTTAGATCTCTGCCTAAAGAAACTCTTAGAGCTGAACTCTGTTTAAAAAAAGTTGGTAAAGATTATGACCAACTTTTTAACTCTTAAAAGAAACTCTTTTTTGTTTTGGATTTTTAACCCATTAACAGAGTTTGGCTCTTTTTCTTGAAATGATCTTTTAGAGATCTTAAAAAGAACTTTATTTGGATAGACAGTGGGTCTTAGAGATCTTATTGTTTTACACTGTTATTAACTCTAATTTTTTAGGGTTCTCTAGAATTTAATTCCAGTATATTTCCCATGGAGATTTCTAGGATTTAATCCCATCATCAGAGGAATTCAATTTTGGTTTGTACAACAGAGCTTTGCTCTGAGAAAATCTGAAAAATTTTAGGAATTTTATTCCTCTTTTCTTTTTTCTTTTTAGGGTTCTGTTGTGGATTCTTCTTGCAAATTTGGATCTGTTGTAGAACACGTTCTTCAAGAACATTGGAAGTTTTGAACTCCACCATTCAATGAGATTTTAATTAAATGAGAATCCTTTTGGATTCTTACAATGAGTGCCTGCCTCATCATTGATAGGGCATTACCTTGATTTTGTAGGGCCCATTGTCCCTTTTTCTTTAGACTGTGGTGACTGAAAATGCTAAGGCCTTTAATTGTAATTATTTACATTATGTCGATAACTAACCCTCTAAGTTTTTTCTAGGTACTATGGCTTCCAATTCCTCCTTTCCCCACGTTTGCTCGGAAAGTGCTTTCACCGATGCGCCTACAGATCGGGAAGTCTTTGCGCTAATTCAGGACTATGACCCGGAGCAGATATCTCTTCATTTGTGGGGGTCATGGTACAGTTACATTATCCGGGGTCGGCGCAGTTTTAGTTGTGCGGCGCCGTCAGGATCGATCCCGTCGATTCATTATGCTGACCCTCCGCAGGTCACTTACGCAGTAGAAGAGGTCAACTGGACCTCGGAAGGTCGCCTCCACTCTTCCATGGCGTCGATATCAGTACAGCCGCCGATGGCCCTAGACATTCTGAGGCGTCGCATATGCTAAATAGAAGTGCATCCTTGGGGTCAGGTCTATACGATAGGAGTGAACCCCCCCCGTCATCCGGCTGTTTATTTACAGTGGGTCTGTTACATTCTGTCGGCTAAGAAGTCGCTACTGCTGAAGACCGGGCTATATCCAACGATCTACGCGTCCCTCTTTTATTACCACACTCCTCATGTGTGGTGAGTTAAATCCTTTCTGGAGCAATGGAATATCCCGACCTACGCATTTATCTTATCGGATCGGGAGGTGTCAATCTCGCTGAAGGAATTCGCAGATATATCTTGCTTACCCATCAGAGGAGAGCATTATTAGGAGATACTTCCTCCTGACAAGTACGTCTTCACCACTGAATCAGTGGTTATGTGTCTTACCCCAGAGATTGTCGTTCAACACAAGTTTCCAAGCTTGATCAAAGTGTTGAACATATATAAAAGCTTATTCTTAGAGTCTGGGGGGCACGGAGTTAGCTTTACAGACTTCGTTGCCCATTTCCTTCGTCTGGAGGCTTTATCGAAGAAAGCTGCAATGTTCGCCAAGCTCGATGATCCGTTCGGATTTGGATTGGACAAACTACCGACCGCGGAGGCGGATTTAAAGGAATTCTTTATTCCAAATACCCAAATCATCCCTTTCGCAGAGGCCGCCGCTCCGGACATTAATGAAGTGCGTTCTTCATGGGGTTCATCGGCTTGTGGTTAGGCTGGTTTGCGCTTCCAATGCACCCCCGTTATATGAGACCGTCTATCTTTTATCCAGATCATCGCATTGCGGTGGGAACACGCATGGCTATTGGGATTGCAGGACTGGCTCACTTATATCATGGTCTGAGTCTGGCGGCCGACACCACCCAGCCGGGTGTGAAGGCCGTAAATATCCCCTTGCACTACTTCACCTCGTGGATCGAGATGCACATGCTGGATGCTTTTGGCGTGCATAAACGGCCCCGATGTTATGAAGGATACAATTTTTCTCGGGTTATGCATTTGGTCGATGCTTCTTCTCCAGACCCAACCGAGCGAGAGGCTCGGCAATTTCTTGTTCACCCACGCATGGTTGGGGACAGCATAACCTTTGTAGATAAAGTTTTGACCATCAGTAAGGAGCCTTCTAAAGTGGTTCAACCACTCCATGATGTCTTTAAGGATGGAGCTTCTATACTGAAGGCCCGAGAGATCGTCTATTTGTACTCTATCAGATCGGGTTTCTTAGTATTCAGACAGAACGCCCCGGTGTTGTTTATGAGATATAACCCACATCGTTTTGCCCAACAATCGGGTTACAACCAAGGCGTTCCCCTCGAGGCGTTCATCATTGATCCGGCCACTACCGAGGAGAGCGTTTGCAACACGACACATCATTTTATGCGTTTGAATGCAGGGTCCCATTTTCTGATCAGCGAGCCGAGTCATATCCCAAGGGCCTCGAATGCTTATGTTGCTTAGTATCAGCATGCAACGGGTTGTGTCATCAAGGAGGAAAGGCGGATGCTTCTTCACCACAAGGATTCTATCCCAGCCAGTAATCCTACGGTCCCGCTGAGGCGACGGGCAGTTTTCCGTCTTCTTGGAGAGAGAACAGTGCGGTTGTAGTTCCGTGAGCTTTTCCAGATAAGCTTCGATCGGATGTAAATGTTCCTGTGACTGTGGTGCCTGCTGCGTCCCTTGAGTCGGGAATTAGCTCGAAGATCGGAACTTGCCGTCCAAAGAAGCCTGTTAAGCGAAAACTCTTGTCATCAGGTGTTGGTGCCAGCTTGCAGAGGAAGAAGAAATCCTTATTCTCAGTTGACGTTGTATTCGGTTAGGAGCCTCATTCTCCTTATAGAAAAGGCCTGTCCGAATACGGCACTAATGATGGTCTATTCGAAGCTCCTGTCGATGAGAACGCCGCTACTGATCTTCAAGCCGCTATCGAAGCTTCTAAAAGGCTGGCCCGTAAGCAAGCAGCGTTAGCTTCTATTGCGGCGTCCGGTATATTTCATTTACATTCTTCTGTGTATAATTTTTTTTTGAATTTATTATGCTTTATTAACGCTCTTTTCTTAACAGGAATCTCCAGTGAAGAGGCTCTCTTGGCATCCCTCAAGACATTTAAGGAGGAGGAAAGGCTTCACGCTTCCATGAGTCTCGGTATGATTCATTTCGTAGCACCTTTACATATTTGGTTCATTTCGTTCACACCCTGACTCCCTTCTTCTTTCTGGTACAGGAACCACCGCAACTCGTGTTGTCCCAAGTAAAATTCTAACCTCAGGTAGTGGTACGGAGGAGCCTTCAGAGCTACCGGCTACGGTTGATGTCACCCCAAGCCCGCCACGGGAGGCATCGCTAAAGCAACCGCTGATGGATGTTGCAGTAAATCCACAGGCCGAGCCTGATTTGGACAAAGACGCTCCTCTGTCGGAGGTCCTGAGGAGATCTATTCATACAGCCAAAGCTGAGAGTAAGGCAAAAAGCATGCAGTAAGGGAGCATCAGGCTAACCTGGCCGCAGGCTCAGGTTCGAGTGATGCTCATCTCTCTGACATTCCTATGGAGGACGTTCCTTCTGCCCTGTCCACTACTTATAGGCAGGTTGCGAGTGCGACTCGCGAAGAGGCCGGGCGGTTACTTCAAGGTAAAACAGCGCCCGATCCCTTATTGAAACCTAGAAATAGCCTTTTTCTTGAATTATGACACATTTTTTTAAACAGAGTCGAGTTTAGGTGGTGACATGGCTGGCGAAGTGCCGGCGCTTGAAGAGCCTGAAGTGGCAGGCCTTCCTTTCGAATCCGGGACTGTTCCGACTGCCACTTCCTCCCCTTGTAGATCCCTGATATCGGGAGGTGATGTGAGCTTAACGGCGGCCCTTATCGATTCAGGGGATGAAGATGTGGGTGCCGAATCCACCTTCCAGGTGATGATGGAAACCGAAGAAGCCGTCATAGCTGGTGACTCTCCAGACACTGTTATGGTTTCTACCCTATCAGGTATCCCTCGAGCTATTACTTTTGAGTTCTTGATCCCGCTAGACATCTCTACCGATATCTCCTTTATTTTGAATACAAGCATGGTAAACCCCGGCGCTGTGCTGATTGAAGAATCACTGCCAGCCGTTGCCACGACTGTCACTGTTCTACCCTTCTCTTTTGTGTCCCCCCGAGTTCTCTCGAGTTTGATGAAGGAAGGTAAAGATTTCTTATTTCTTTGTTTCAATGTAGATATCATTTTCTTGGATTAATTTCTTTACCATATATTGTTGCAATCCTGCAGGAGTGCTTTTTGACCGCTTACACCAGATGTTAAGCTCACATTTCGCCTTCCAATCGAAATTCGTTCCCCCTTCAGGCGTTGGTTAGTATATTCTTCACCTGTTATTTCATCTTTCCACAAGTAAACTTTCTATTGCTAAACTTTTCTCGTATTGGCCGCAGTATTAGGCTCGAGGGAAAGAACAAAGGAATAGCCGAGTCTCCTGTGCTCCCTAACTTGCCACTTTTGACCACTGGTATGGTAGATATCGTTCATGATCATTCTTCTTTATTTTTCAGGTTGAAATCTAACCCTTCTTTATGTGTACTTTATTCTGCAGCAGCTACACCGGTTTTGGCTCCTCTTGAATCTCGCAATTCCATGCCCGTAGGGCCCTTTGCTAAGCGCTAATTTTCCAGGGGTACGCGAATAGAAGACGGATGCTAAGTGAGTTCATCGAAGATCTTAACGTTGAAGCTCTTACCTCTGCTGTGGATTTTGCTGACGAAGTCAACCCTATGCTGGTAATGCTTGTGAATTTCCACAATGAAGATATCGTCGGTATTTGGGTTAACTATTGTAAGCAGATTGAGGCTTGCCTCCATGAGATGTAGCACAAGCGTCTTACTCCTGAAGCATTAACCTCGAAGGCTCAACTGATCGCATGGATCGAGCAAAGTGTCGTTTCTATTCAATACTTCGAGCAAAATTTGCCCCTGAAGTGAAAGGAGCATGAGACAGCTTCTGGAAAATCCATCCAATTGCACGCCCGAGTCGAAGCGAATACCGCGCAGCTAAAAGTCATTTTTGAAAATCTCCAACAATGCATTTCTAATGGACTGGCGCTGAAGCAGAACCTCGACTTTACCGAGCGGGGCATGCGAGGTAGCTAAGCAGGAACTTACTGAGAAGCTTTCATCATGCTTGAAACAATGGGCTCAAGCCGAAGCAAGGCTGGCTGCAATAGTGGCACGCGAGGAGGAGCTGCAGGAAGAGTGTGAGCGTGTTGCCAGTTTACTGAAAGCCCCGCCTTCTTAACGGCTAGAATTGTATTCCTCCTTTTTTTATTTTAATTGTATCTTTCAAAAAATTTGAATAATGAATAAAGAATATACATTTTTATGCGCTCCTCTGTGTTTAATGTCTTGATTTACCGCTAATTAGTTTATTCACTCGTTTCAGAGTTTGTAGTTTATTCACTCGTTTCTGAGTCTGTAGTTTATTCACCCGTTTCAGAGTCTGTAGTTTATTCACTCGTTTCAGAGTCTCTAGTTTATATACTCATCTTGGAGTTTGTAGTTTATTCACTCATTTCGGAGTGTCTTTAGTTTACCTCCCTTGGGTTTACAGGGAAACTTGTCCTAACGTTATATGTAGATAACCCCCATTTTTTTTACAGCAGAGGTCCGTTAGGTTTGTGGTACTAGGGTTTTAATCCGTGGTACCGTCACATTGGCTAATGTATTCCTTGATAGGCTGTCTTTAAGCCGCTGTTCGAGTAGCCCCGCGACTGCCGTGTCTCTGATCCCTTCGGGGGATAGACAAGATGACTTCAAGTAATCTCCTTAGGTCATATTATCGCCGGAAGAGCAAGCGTTAGGAATTAGCTATAAAGCTTTTTTAACTTAAGGTTAGGCTCAATTTGAAGCCCCGATGAGTCATAACCACTCCGCTCTGATGTGGGATGATCTCTAATAGTCTTTTAGGCTTTATATGAATTGCCTTCACGACCTGAAACTGGGAATATGTTGTCACTTCATTTTTGTTTTGACGATGTCGCGCCGATTCTTTGCTGAAGTAGGGTAGACATTTGTAGGAGCTCTATGCTGTATGTATTGCAATAGAAGTTCGGAGCTAGGAATATGTCATTGCTCCAATTTCATTTGATAGTCGCGTCCGCATCCTGCTGAAATGAGAGGGAACGTTGTGATGGCCTTTAGGTTGTATATGTGCCGTCAAGACTTGGAGCTAGGATTTTGCCGTTACTCCATTTTTGCTTTGACCCTTGGGTCTTTGTTGACGCTGCGTCTGCATCCTGCTGGCATGAGAAGTATGTTGAGCTGATCTTTAGGCTATAGATGTTGCCATTAAGATCTGAAGGTAGGATTTTGCTGTCACTTCATTTTTATTTGACCCTTACGTTTTTGTTGACGTTGTATTTGCACCGAGAAGGAACGTCAAGCTGGAGCTGGGATTTTGCCATTACTCCTTTTTGATTTGGCTGCTTGGAGCTTTGTTTATGTCACATTTGCACCCTATTGGAATGAGAAGAACATCGAGTTGATCTCTAGGTTGTATATGAACCGTCAAGATTTGGCTCTCCGTTTAATGGAGCCTGGTGGGAAAATATGGTTCCCTTCATTTCTTTATGCCCATGGATCGTATACAAGAGTCAATATGGACATACTTGAAAGGGAGAAAAGTTTCATATATATATATATATATATATATTTATTTATTTCCGCGATGCTCTATCTTTTCAGCTTTTATGTCGCGAAAGTCGCAATTGCCCAATCATTTTGGCTATTTATCGCGGTGCCCAATCATTTTGGCTATTTATCACGGTGCCCAATCATTTTGGCTATTTTTATTTACTCGCTGCTTTTTATTGCTAGTTGCCCAAATATTTCGGCTTTTTTTATGCATATTTTTTGCTCGCTGATTTTTTTCGTGGGTTGAGGACTTGGTCTTGATACCCATTGTGGCATCAGCATCGCTGCAACTAGAATATTGCCAGGAGCGAATCATCATTTGCCATGAGAGGACTTGGAGTTTGACACCTATTAAGGCATCAACATCGCTATAACTAGAATGTTGCCAGGAGTGAATCATCATTTGCGTTTGTCGGTTTGAACAAAGATGGCTTAGCAAACAGGGTTATGATCCTGTCGACTAAGGCTTTTTAACTTTATGGGTTGTAAGGGTCTCATAAAAGTATTTCTCCCTATAAGTCGTGAGGATCTCGTAGGTGTATTTTCTCCTTAGGAATCGTGGGGATTCTTAAGTGATATGTTCTCTTGTAAGTCGTAAGGATCTTCCAAGAGTGTTTTCTCCTTATAAGTCGAGAGGACTTACAAGTTTCGTTCACCATACAGGAACATTTCTTATCGTTGGTGGAACTTGGTGGGGGATATATTTATTTATGCCCGTAGATTGTATATAAGGGTCAATATAGGACCACCTATAGGACAATATTAAAGGAATATGAGGGCTTAAGAACAGGTTCAGATCCTTGTAGCTTAAGAATTTTGAATCTTATAAGCTGTGAGGGCCTCATAAGGGAAATTCTCATTACAAGTCGTAAGGATCTCGCAAGTGTAGTTTCTTCTTAGGAATCGTAGGGATTCCTAAGTTTTTTCTCCTTTGTGAGACGTAAGGATTTCACGCAGGTTTTTTTTACGAGATTGCGCCCTTTCGGGTTTTCGCGAAGCTCACCAGCAGTCCTGCTGTTTTTACTCATGGCGCCCTTTCGGGTTTTCATCCGCACCCATTTCGCTTGTAGACATACAATTTTTTTAATGATGGAATACCTAAGAGTGGTTTCGCTGCAGGTGCCCATCGGTTTGCCGGTAGGACTTGAGCTGAAACCCTCACTATTGAGACTTCGAATGCAATTTAGCTCTCAAGGGAGGACATCACCGTATTTAGGGCAGTGCACTAGTTTAAAGACATTCCGGTCCATTGCGCCATGTTTGAGGCGAAATTTTAGTTTAAGGACATCTCGGTCCGTTGTTAGTTTAGGGACATCTCGGTCCGTTGTTAGTTTAGGGACATCTCGGTCCATTGTTAGTTTAGGGACATCCCAGTCCGTTGTCGCCATGTTTGAGGAAGATAGTAGTTTAAGAACTTCTTGGTTTGTTGTCGCCATTTTTGAAGCGACGGAGCTTTTTGGATACTACTCTCAGAGTCCTAACTCAGGAAGATAGCGAGCGGACACAAGCGTCATCATCTATCATTGACTAAGTCATGACTCGTCAAGCGTAGTATTTTTTGAGGAATCAGCCGTTTATTGGTCGAAAGGGTCTTTCGCCATGCATATCCATGAGCAGGTAGGCTCCACCTTGGTAGAATTTGTCTATAATATACGAGCCTTCATAATTCGGCTCGAACTTCCCCCGTTTTGCATGATTGCGAATCATTGGCCTTTTGACGACTAGCACAAGTTCGCCTTGGCGAAACGTTCTTGGCCTGGTTAGTCTTTCGTATGACCTTATCATCCTTGCCTTATAAGCCTCCAGATTTTGCTGTGCTATAAGGCGAGTTTCGTCAAGGGCGTCGAGCTCCTCAAGCTGAAGATGAGCATTTTTTTCATCTGTCAACTCATATCGAACCGCAACACGTAGAGAAGAAAGTTTTATTTCCAGGGGGAGCACTGTTTCTGTGCTGAACGTTGTTCGGTACGCTCAGAGAGCTTCATGCAGCCTTTTGTGCCAATATTTTTTGTTTCTGGACACCGTTTTCTTTATAATCTTTATCAAGGTCTTGTTGAAAGCTTCAGCTAGACCGTTGGCTCAAGGATTATAGACTGAAGAGTATCTCCAATCTATTTTATGCTGTTGTATGAAACGATTGATTTTATGACTTCAATAAGATGGCCTATTATCCAAGATAATCCGTCACGGAATGCCGAACCAATAGATGACATGGGTTCATAAGAAACGGAGGATATTCTTTGTCTTCACCTCCCTTAGTGGTACTGCTTCTTCCCACTTGGAGAAGTAGTTGGTTGTTGCCAATATGAACCGATGTCTTTTGGACGATACTGGTTCAGTGGGGCCAATTATATCGGTTCCCTATATTTCGAACGGCCAGCTAGCTACTGTTGGGTGTAGCAGATTTGGATGTTGGTGGATGAAGTCCCTATAAATTTGGCATGAGTGACACTGCTTCGCATATTCGAGGCAGTCCTGAAACATTATGGGCCAATAGTAACCCATTCTTTTTATCTTCAGCTTCATCTTTGGCCCGGCTTGATGAGAACCGCAGAGTCCATCGTGAGTTTCTTAGACAACTTTCTTTGCTTCCTCCGGACCCAGGCATCTTAGCCATAGACATTCGAACAATCTCTTATATAGAGTATCATTAACGAAGGCGAAATACAAAGCTCGTTTCATGAGCTGATGTCTAAACGACGCATTTTTGGGCGTTCGTTGGGATTTGAAGTAGTCTATGAAAACTTTCCTCCAGTCATTGATATTTTCTTCGTCCTCTATTTGAAGGGCTACTTGTTCGGTCGTCTCTTTTCTTTCGGATGGCTCTATTAGTTCTTCCGAAGTTATATTCGTTGGCGCGAGAATCCTGCAGCTTTGCATAATGATCCTCACGTCATCGAGGTCTTCATCGGCTAATTCCTTACCCAATTTGGCCAATGCGTCCGCTTTGCTGTTTTCTGCATGCGGTATTATCTCCAGGATATAGGAAGGGATTTGTGTCAGCGGTTGCTGACCTCTTACTCCATACTTTATCAGTTCTGGCTTGCATATCTAATAGTCGCCATTTACTTAGCTAACGATCAGCTGGGAGTCTCCATATATAAGGATGTCTTTGATTCCCATGTCGACAGCGATCTCGAAACCTGCTCTCAAAGCTTCATATTCATCCTCGTTATTAGTCCTTGGCTCTGTTAAGGAGAGGGCATAACACAATATCTCTCCTTGCGGAATCACGAAGATAAGACCCACCTCGGCTTTGATTATGAGGGTGTTTTGCTTTCGCTGCTTCATGGAAGATGCTCCATCGAAGTAGAGTTCCCATTGTGAATCATTTTATTCTTTTGTTATATCGAATGCATGTTCGTCTGGCAACTCGCAATTTAAGGAGGAGTCGACTGGTATAGGATGCTCCGTTAGAAAGTCAGCAATAGCCTGCCCTTTCACTGCTTTAAGGGGAAAATACGTTATCGAGAACTCTATCAGGATGAGGGACCATTTGGCAAGCCTTCCTATTAGTATGGCCCTCGACATTAGATATTTGAGAGTATCCACCATTGCTATGAGATGAACCTCATGTGCCAAGGCATAATGTCTGAGCTTCATTATTGCGATGATCAGAGCCAGGCAATGCTTTTCGATGAGGAAATAGTTGTTTTTTGCCCCGAGGAGAAATCGACTCAAATAGTACAGGGCTCTTTCCTTTCCCTGATCTTTCTCTTGTGCCCATAACGCGCCTAGAGCCCTCAAGGGCTGTTGTATATAGGATAAGGGGTTTTCACTTAACCGGAGCGGTCAATACCAGCGGATTTTGCAGGTATTGCTTGATTTCTTCTTGTGCATTTTGGCACTTTTGATTCCAGTCAAATGGGGTCCCCTTCTTCATCAAATGACTGGAGGGACGACATTTTCCGGAAAGTTTTCTATGAACCGCCGAATATAGGCGAGTTTTTCTTGGAGAGACCGCAGTTATTTGAGGGTCCTTGGCATAGGCATTTCCATAATCGCCTTGATCTTTGAAGGATCGATTTTGATTCCCCGGTGACGTATGATGAATCCTAGGAATTTGCTTGAGGAGACTCCAAACGCGCATTTTAAAGAATTCATCTTCAGATTATACTTCTGAAGACGTTGGAACACTATTTTTATATGTTCCCAATATTCCTAGTGAGATTTGCCTTTTACCACAAGTTCGTCGATATAGCATTCGACGATCTCATGGATGAGGTCATCAAAAATCTTTTTCATGGCCCTTTGGTAGATAGCGCAAGCGTTCTTTAAACTGAAGGGCATCACCTTTATAGCAGAATATGCTCAGCGGAGTCCGGAAGAAGGTTTGCTTTTGGTCTTCAAGATGCATTTTTATTTGATTGTATCCTGAAGATCCATCCATAAATGAGAAGACTTCATAGGTAGATGTGTTATCGATCATTAACTCGGTAACAGGTACTGGGAAATTATTCTTCGGGTAAGCTTTGTTGAGGTCACGAAAGTCTACACAGATGCGAACCGTCCCGTTTTTCTTCCTCACTGGAATGATGTTAGCGATCCGGTCAGGATATTGAACTTCTTGGATGAAGTCCGAGTCGATTAGTTTCTTAACTTCAGAGTTGATACTCATCTCAAGTTCGAACGGCATTCTTCTTGGCGCCTGTTTGACTGGCTTTATGTTTGGTGATATGTCCAGTTTATGTACCGCTACTTTTGGATCTAAACCTGGCATCTCGAAATAGTTCTATTCGAAGCAATCTTTATATTGCATGAGCACATCCTTTAACGTGGCTACTGGTTTTTCAGATAGTAGCTCACTGACAAACGCTGGCCTTGGATCATTTTCTGTCCCTAAGTCAATTTTTCTTAGGTTGTCCGCCGTGGTGTGTATTCCATCTTTTAGCTCTTTTGGTGCTGGTGGAAACTTGGATATCACCCCGTCCTCTTCTTCATTTGCGAAGCACATGTGGCGGTCATCCATAGTCTCGTGCTCACTCTCTTTTTAGAGTGTTATCAAATGGCAGGTACGAGTTCGCTTTCCTTTTTGTGGTTGAGCTGGTCCTATCCTGACGGGGTAGGTCTTTTTTGGCTAATGCCTTTGCGGCGGGGTTACCCTCCAGCTGTCGGATAACATAAATCTACCTTGTCGATACTGGTCTTCCACCTAGTCTTTGAAAGTGAAGCAGTCTTTAAGAGGATGACCTATTACTCGATGGTATGAGCAATAATCCGGATGATGGACCCCGTTTATTTATTCGGGGTGCCGAGACTCCGGAAGTGTCATCATTTGGTGCTTCATGACAAGATTGAATATTTTCCTTGTCTTGTCTTTAGGGAAAGAGTATTCCCGACCCATCTTCTTTATAAAGGACGGGCTCCAATCGAGTTTTTATCGATTGCACGTCGTCTTGGGTCCGCTTTATTGTTTTCGAACCCTGTTTACGTTCTTTGCCCTGTTTTTTCCTCTATTTTGGGATTTTCCCCTTTTGCGAGAACATATGGTGGGCCATTGATGAAGAGAGTTATAGTCTTCTTTCTCCGCAGATTGCTAACTGAGACGCTGTGTCCTGGCCTTTTTATAAATAGCCATTTCGCGGCTGTGACTATCCTGGCTTTTTTGACAAGCTTCTTTTATTAACTTGTCAATTTGTTCTTCCAATGATAGACTTAATATTCTTACAGTGGGATTTCACTCTGCTTCAATGTTACGACCATTTGGAAGAGTGTTTTCCCCTTCACTGGAGCTGTTTATGACGCAACAACTGTGGATCTGCTCCCGTTTCTTAGACCGAACATATTCGAGCCCGGTTGTCTCCATCTTCCCGTTGGGCATCTTTCGCTGAGTCCCGGGATTTCCCAAATCTTTTTGTAGAATAGGGCTTGTCGAACAGTTTGTTCGAGGGGTACACCTTGGTATCTTAACAGCCTTTTCAATCACACCGCATAATATCTTAGCAGAAGGATTGGTCGAAGCTTGTCGAGTGCAAAATCGGCACCGTGCCAAACTTCTTTTTTTACTTTGGTCTCCGTAAATTGGTAGAAGAGGATCGCCTTTTCACCTCTTCGCCTATGAGGCATGTAGAAAGTTTACAGTTCTTATACGATATATGTATCGAGCGCATAAGTTCCTTATAATGTTGAGGCGGAGTCATTGTGATTTGCAGACTCTGATATGCTCCAGTGATGTTTTGTATTGACAGGCGGATGGAGAACATTGTGTTGGCCTCGTCCTCAGAGTCGCTGCTAAAGACCAGAATAGGAGTAAATGGTCCGGGCTTATCGTTTTCTTTCTGGGGTTGCCCCGAATAAACTATTTCTTCATCTTCATTGGTATCGTTCCCAAAGATCGGAATAGTGGCGACGGACTTCTGTTTATCCTCCGGCTTATGACGCCTTTCCGTATCTTTGAAGTCTGGTAGGAAGTACTTTGCGACTTCATATTTTCGGACCTCGTTTATGGAGAATGGATTTAGCTCCCCTATGACGGTATATTCCAAGCCGTCTTTGAAATACTTCATACTGATGTTGTGTAGAAGGGATAACATTGTACTCATGTAACCAACCCCTGCCGAGCAAAGTATTATAGTAAGTCTTGGCGTCAATGATATGAAATTTGATTTCAATGACGAGCAGCCCGAAGCGTAACATAAGTATTATGGACCCGAGCTTCCGTGAGGACTGTGAGTCGAACCCGGAGATGGTAATTTTGTCTCGGGCGAGGTGATGAACGTTCATGCAAATATCCTGCAGCATCTTCACGTTAAGAAGGTTGGTAGAGGATCCATTGTTGACCAGGATTTTCCCTATCTTGATGTCATGGCAGTATCCTGTGATGTATAACGGGCGATTATATTCGCACGTACCGAGGAGGAGATCTTCATCGCTGAATGTGATGTCAGCTGTGTGGATATCTGCCAATTCATCTTTTATCTTCTTTTCTGTGAGGAAAGTTTGGAAATGATCGGGCACTTATAATACCTTGATCAGGGAATTTCGTGCCTCTTTTGACATGAGGATATTATTCAATATGCTCAGCTGTGAGGGTATTTTCCTCAGAAGTGCTAGGACATTGTAATCTACCATGTTTTTCTTAGGCGGGTCCCTTACTGCGAGCTCTTTGAAAACTCCATCGTCGAGGGCAATTTCCTCAGAGTTTTTTCTTTCCCTTTGTCCTTCTTGCTCGAACCTTTATTTGTAGGTCCGAGGTTCTTTTCAGGCAATGTGCGGTTACGCAGCTGAATATTCTTGCAATTCTTCTCCTCCTCTTCTTTTTCGGAGGGGGAGTCTTTGAAGAGAGGGCTGAGGGGTATTTCGTCCTCAAAATCACTCCCGAAGGTAAGAACTTAGGGTTTTCCCCTTCCAAACTGGTACTAACCATATGACAGTTACCAATCATTTCTTCGGGTGTGTTCGTCGCACTATTTTGCCGTCAACGAACACAAGCTTTGCGCTTCATCCTCTTGAAGTGTTTTTGATGGGCAACGTATACTTACCACCACTTCTTGAAGACACTGCATTTCTTAGTAGGGAGGGTAACCCTCCGATGATATAAGCAGTAGTTTGGGCATGCATCTTCTCTGTCGAGGTATATGACCCCGGGAGTGTTTCCTACTAGAGGTGGAAACTTCATTACCATTGATAGGGCTTTGGAAAACCGCTTCTCTGTGTTGATCCTGTTTTTATTTGTAGCAGGTGTGTTTTGGTTTGGTGGGAGTACTTTACGACTCATCCTCGCTGCAGCTTCTTTGTCCAAATGCTGATGCTTAGCCTTTTTTTATATGGTTGTCTCTCATTCTCGGTCAACTTTGCTTTTGTGAAAAGCTTCGTTTTACAGCCTATCGATCGGGTCTTCTAGCCGTTCCGGGGATTTTAGCGCTGATTCTGCCACCTGTTCTCTGCATTGTTTTCTGACGCCGAGAGAGTTTCTTCGTTATTTAACAACGAATGAGAGACCATGTAGCAACTAGCTACACGGTCCCTGGTATCTCCTGATGAGTCATTTACCTCATCGTTGTCACTATCTTCGTTCTCAAGAATATGCTTGACGAACTCTTCAAGTGTGACCGGTGTCCGTGCCTTCTGGTTGTACTCCTCCAATACATCAATGTATTTTTCTAGGTCTGTGCACATGTCGTCATACTCGGCAGGCTGCACAGGTTTCTTGGTCTTCTTCTTTTTCTTCGAAGACTTATTTTTTTTTCTTCGAAGACTTTGAAGGCTCGACTTGGGGGATTTTCCCTTTGTCAACAACTTTCATTATGGGACATGTTTTTGGCATCCCTGCGATGATTTCGAGTTCAAATGGGATTTTCCACCTAACTGCTGGACATGCATGTATATCCTTCAGCATTCTTTGGTTTTTGCTGAAAGAGTGACTTCCTATGGATTTTCTTCCACGTGTGAGCATGATGCCCCCGGCGCATCCACCTTTTTGGGAGTGTGCTTCTGTAGTGGGTTTACCCTCTAGTTATCAGACATCATGAACTTCCTCTGTTGATACTGGTCCTGGACTCAGTTCTTGAAGATGTAGAAATTCTCAATTGGGTGGCTCACCATTTTATGATAGGAGCAGTAGTTAGGGTTGTTGACGTCACCGGGTTGCGGTGGAAGCCACGGGTCTGGCAATGTGATGAGTTTATTACGCATTTCAATTTCGAACAGTCTCCTCATCTTGTCGCGGGGAAACGAATAAGCACATCCCAGTCTTTTCTCCAAGGATAGATGAGGACGCGCGTTGTTTTGGCGAGCAACCAGTTTTGGGCCACTTGGTTGTTGTTGCGTGTTGGAAACGAAGGATGCTTTCCCTTTACCCTTGTTATTTCGAGGGTCCTTATTTGAGGAGGAAAGCCCATGGCCCATCTGGTCCATTTGTGCCAGTTTATCGATTAGAGCTTGGAAGATGGTTGGTTTGAAGAATGTCATGAACTGGGACACAGTCGTTTGAGAGTCAAGAGTCCCGATGAACATGCCCACGGCGGGGGATTCTTCAATGCGTTGTTCGCACTCAGACCATAGATTCCGCCACTGGATCGCATATTGGACCCAAGTTTCTGTTGTCCTTACCCTGGCATTGATTAATGTCGTGATTGGAGTGCGGTCGCTTGCGCTGGTGAACCACTGTATGAACAGTAGCTCCATCTCTGTGAATGTATTTACGGAGTCATTTGGGAGCTTCGAGTACCATTCAAAGGCCGTTTCTAACAGGCTGCCAATGAACTGGCGAAACAACAGTTTTTCGTCACCTCCAGTGTTTCCGCACAGAGCTCTGAACTGCGCGACATGCTGATAGGGATTGCTTGTCTCTTTGTATACATGGAACTTAGGGATCGTATATCCAGACAGTTACTTGATTTGATCATACCAGCCTGGATACGGTCGTCCAGTTCTGACGATTTGGCCAGCCGCATCATTTGCTTGATGAGCTCTTATTTATTGAGCTATATAATCATTAAAAGTAGCCTTGGATATCGTTTCCTTCTTAGCTATTGATAAGACTGGAAGAGTTTTCGATATTTCCCCTTTGTCATCCTCGATGATTATCGGAGGATTCTCGGCTGGGGGATCTGGTTGGATCATCATTCCAACCATGTCCCGAAACAAAAGTGCCATCTGCTTCATGTTAGCAACTTGTTCAGCGGCTTCTTTGTCTTTTCTTTTGAGCACCCTTCGCAGGAACTCTGTATCGGTCTCCTGCTCATGCCGCTGTTCGGCCTCCTTGTCCGGACTTTCTTTCTGTCCGGTAAGCGCTGCCATTTTGGTCAGCATTTCATGGAGCTTCTGTTGTTGCTCCTGAGCCTTAGTCAACGACCGAGTTTCTCATGGAAGCACGACTTTCTTCTTTCCCGGAAGTCATGTAGATCGTATGTGTGATCATGCCTCTGGACTTGGGGCGTTTGGGTCCATCGCCTTTGGAATTTGCCGCCAGCGGTGGGATTTTCTCCAGCCTCGTCCTTTTGTGGGAGGTTGAAGTTAAAGGAGCCACTGTAACAGGCACCTGTGTAGAAGAAGTCTCTCGTTGTATGATGGAGGGGTAGTCAATTTCTTGCCAAGCTTTCAATTTCTTAGCCGACGATAGTGATTTTGGTCAATCACAAAGTCTTGAACTTTTCGCCAGACCCTATGAATTTGCGAGGAGAGCTGCTGATGGTACTGCTCCGGCTTTGCCTGCGCTGTGACTTCTGCAGGCGAAGGCAATGTTTTTAGCACCGCCATTGGAGAGTTCTTGCGCACCCACCTGAGTAGATCAAACCTGTTCCTGGTTGGAATAGCGGCGTCAACTTCCACTATTGGACCTGGCGGAGTAAGTCCAGAGGGGGAGTTACCCCTAGCTTTTCTCACTCGGCGCCAGTAACAACGTCAAGCGTGCCTCGCAGACGGGACCGCCAGTAACAACTTCAATTTAAATGTACAGAAAATTGTTTAAAAGTTAATGTACAACTGGGGAATTAGCAATCATGTGTACACTATAAATATTTGATTTGCTTTTGAACAGCAAGAAAGTACTTGTAGTACATTGGTAAAACCTTGCACTGCTGTGACGTAGCCCCTGTGATCGAATCACCCAGCCACATTATCCTTTTATTTAATTTTCTTTTAATCTTTTATAAGTCCAAGGGTTTGCACGTGCACTATACGTCAAATGATAAATTACAGATTAAATAAACAAGTGCACGAGGGTATATGAATCGTGAGGGACACGTGGCGCAAATATAGAGCTCTTCCACCGGTTTTTGACCGGCGAAACCGTTGGTAAAACCAGCATCGCCGGGCCCTCGTGGCAATGCCCCCCATCTTTTCACCTGAGCACCTCTTCAGCTATCCCACTAACCCCACATTGTTTATTTTCTCTGCATTCATCCAGTGCACAATAAAATACCATTTAATCCCATTTTTAATGCAAATTTCAATGCAATCTTTAACTCTCTAAACCTTAATCCTACCCTATAAATACCATACCATATTTCACTCATCCTCACTCAGAAATTCCCTTCTAAAACTCTCAAGAATTCTCAAGTGAAGGGTGAAGTTCTGGCGACGTTCCAAGGAGTTTCCGGTGACAAAACGACACCCCGAAACCTTCCTTAGTTTCCTCTCGCCCTTCTCTTGTCCAAAATCTAGTAAGTCCCCTCTCTCCTTCTCATCTTCTATTCTAAAAACTTGCAATTCTAAAACCTGACGAAAACGGAGTTAATCCGACTTCCGATTCGGTTTTTCTTTAAAAAGATAATTTTTATTAAACAATCAATACCACACTCTCACATAATGTCTAACAAACATTAACGAACACTTTAAAATAAGTTTCATCTCAAAATAATCTTTTATGCAATTTTTATTGTATTTTTACAGTAAAATACCACATATTTTAGTTTTGACATAAAACAACATAAAAATTGTATTACCTTTAGATAACTCATGAGATAATGACCTACCTCATCACAACCCACATCTTTGATATAGCACGATGAATTCTTGGGAATATAATTATGGGATAATACGGCATTACAGATAAATACCATCAACGTACAAAACCATTTCTTTAAAAAGTGTATTAAACAATTCCTTATAATTGCGCCTCTACAACCCACCTTTGGGGACCCCATTCGGGATGGTGCAGGTTATCGCACATCCTCGGGCCTAGTAGAGCGAGATGCAGATCTCCGAAAGGAGCATTCGATCTCGATGGAATTTTAATGCATTTTTCTTTAGAAAATGAGATATCTACAAAAAAATAAATAAAATTTATTTTCATAAAATATACATATATCTATTATCAAAATATCTATTTTAATTATATTATATAAATATTCCAAGTTTTCTAAATCAAAGAAATCACCATTACATGAAAATACTATCCAAATACAAAACAATTCCAATATTTCAAGAAAATACCATACACTATGAAAACTAGGTTCTACTCACTAGAAATTTCACTTTTATAAAATATACAGTTATGAAAACCCCAAAGACAATAATTAAATGCTTGAGGTGTATTTTGAAATTATAACAAAACTATTTTTATATAAAACCCCCTCAAGTTATACTAAATTACAATAAGGACCCTAGTAAACATAGGTTTAAGCGGGACCAGTTCTCTTGAGCCTCAGGGAGCCGGAGAATATGGGTGCTTTTCTATTTAAGTTAGACAATCTAACAAACGGTGTTATCAACACGGTAATTGTCTTGGAAAATGACATAAATTCTGTTGTTCATGTGCAGCAGTTACCTATAACATCAAAACTAATTCAGGATTTCAAGTTCTTTTCAAAAGTATCTGACTCAGACTGAGTTTCAATCTAATCAATATGACTTGAATATGATTCAAGTATAAATTACAATACAACATGAATCCATGAATCCGCCTATTCAATTTATATCAATCTATATTGACCGAACCGAACCATGAATATACTCCGTCTACATGACTCTCTATTTATATCTATTCCATTTGCTGATATCATGGTTTCGGCAAGTCATCCATCTATAAAACAAACAATTCAATCAATACAAAAAATATCGCGGGGTTTATAAGGGGTAGATTGGTACGGAAGGTATTAAAAGTGGCACGAGACTGTAACCATAATACACCTAACCTGAATATCCATTTCCATTGTACCGTAGCTGAACAGTTCCATGTGCTCTGTATACCTTAGTTTCCGAAATAGTGGTACTCCTCTCGTATACACTGGCATTTTCTGTACCAAGCTACAAACAAAAACATTAACAATATAATCAAACATTATAAGTTATATTTTTTTCCTGTCTATTCTATCTATACTCACCTTTGGGACTTACCGAGCGATTGTTCGTCGAGGACATTCCTTTCTTCTTTCTTTGGAGTGTTGTCAGGTGATTCGGACTCATTGGAGATCGAGCCCAGTACTGAAGATTTGGAGCAGATACCATTTGACCCAAAGCTGTAGGCATTTGTACATATTTATTTCATTTCAGTTATGCCATTGTTTAGGCATCGCTTTCTATTCATATACTTTCATTTCAGTTGTACTTGTAAAAGAATGTTTAATAAATAAAGTTGTTGTTCATTTACATTCCTGTCTCCGGTATACTTTACTTTATATTGCTTAGTTACGCTTAGTGTATTTACTTCTGAGTAGATACCTAGAGGTCTCGTCGTGTCCTCTTGCCGTACACCGGGAAGCGGGGCGTGATAGGTTTTTGTTGGCGGCCCATGCAGATCAGTTCTGCATAGACAAGCGGGTTAATTCTGCATGAAGTCCTAAGCAATATAATACAAGAACCAACAACTAAAAACATTCTTTACATATTCCCTGAATCTTCCAATTTCATATATTTTGAATCTGTCCTAACCCAAATTTTTCTTTCAAGGTTATGGATACCCCAAACAACACCAGCACCAACTTCAACAACACACCACCACCTTTACCGCTTACGCCTACCTTCACTGCTCCGATCAAGGAGCAGATGGTACTGCTTGAGGTGATCCCTAGCCTCCTGGAGGGACAGCAGCAGCAGACTGCTATTCTGATGAACCATCCAAAAGAGGAAGCACCTGGGGTAAAGCAATTCCGAGCTTTATACCCCATGCAATTCTCAGGAAAAAAGAGCCCTCTAGAAGCTGAGGAGTGGGCTCAGAGTATTGAAGATGACCTGGCAGCGGTACAAGCGCCAGTGATCGCTTGGGTTTGAGTTGCGAAGCTGCAACTCACTAACAATGCACGGGTCTGGTAGAAGGCGGAAGAAAGACGTCTTGACCAACCGATCGAATGGAGGACTTTTCGCGACATGTTTGACGCGAAATACTTCCCTGAGATTACCTGATTCGACATGGAGCAGCAATTTATTCATCTACAACAGGGTTCGATGTGGACCAAGTCAGTGGATGAGTATGACCCTGAGTTTACCATGCTCAATAGGTAAGATATGTCTTAATACTTGATTTTCAAATATCACATATTATACGGCTAACACAAGACCTTAACAGGTTCACGGCACATTTGATACCAACTGCTGAGATCCGATCCAGACGGTTTCAGCAAGTGTTATATTCGGAAATCCAAGCTGCCTTAGCTACAGGGGATTTCCCAACCCACGAATTGGCTCTGAAAGCTGCCTGCCGATATGAGGCAGTAGTGAAAATGAGGGGCATACCTCAATCTGCCGGGATGAAGCGCCCTGCCACTCAAATGGCAGGAGGAGCCTCTTCAAGGCCACAATTTATGCCCATGAGACCGGGAGTACCGAACAAATGGCCCAACCCAGCCTTTTGCACCTACTGCAGGAGGGATGGACATTTGGCGAAAGACTGCTGAAATGAAAATCGCCTTTGCTTAGTCTGCGACTCAGCTACTCATGACATCGGGTCTTGTCCTCATAGACACAACCCAAATACTGCACCCAGGCCAGTAATTACTTATCAGCAACGCCCAGCCATCCAGGCACCTGCTCCACGACTCGCACTACCTGCTCCACCTCCTCATGGACCGACTGTACCTCCTCCTCGTCAGTTCCATCAAGCTCAAAGGAACGTACCTCAAGTACAAAGGAACGGGCAGAGGAATGCTCCTCCAGCAAGGAGGAATGTGCCGAGGTGACAGGCTTTCACAATGACTGTGGAAGAGGTTGAAGCCATCGGCTAAGTCATTACTGGTAACACTTTCTTTTCAAACATTCCTTTAGTCTATGTACATATCCATACATTTTCCTTATACCTAAAACTATCCCATATAACTTAGGTACAATCTTAGTAGCCTCACTTCCTGCACTAGCACTCTTTGATACTGGAACATCTCATTGCTTTATGACGCAACGGTTCGTCTGAACTCATGCGATTCCAGTCAAATCTCTCGTATCCAGCTGGAATGTCAGTTCAGGGAACGACGTTCTAAAGGCAGTAATTGGATACGATCTGTGTCCAGTGGCATCTGCAGCAGAGAATTCTATACTGACTTCAAGGTGCTGGACATACTGAATTTCGATGTCGTTTTGGGTATGGATTGGCTCGGAACATTCTATGCTACCATTGACTGTTGTTAAAGGAGGGTAGTACTCGAGATTCCAGAGCATCCGGTCTTTTATTTCAAAAGTGGAGACCGTACCTTAGAGCCAAGTACATATAAGGCGAAACCGAAAAAGGCAGTGATTGCAGCCATTCAAGCGGAGGAAGGACCAAAGCCAGAAATAGTTCGAGAGTTCGATGATGTATTTCCTGAAGACATATTAGGTTTGCCTCCCGATCGAGCTCTTGAATTCAGCATTGATTTAGTACCTGGAGCACAACCGGTGATCAAAACACTGTATCGATTAAGTCCGGAAGGTTTGAAGGAAGTCCGAACTCATTTAGACGAATTATTGGCAAGAGGATGGATTCGTCCCAACACTTCAAGTTGGGGATCACCAGTTCTTCTTGTAAAGAAGAAGGAAGGTACATATCGAATGTGTATTGATTATAGAGCTCTGAACGATGTAACTATAAAGAATAAGTATCCACTCCCGCGCATCGACGATCTGTTCGATCAGCTAAGTGGATCTTGCGTTTTCTCCAAATTAGATTTTCGTTCGAGTTATCATCAGGTGAAGGTCAAGGAATCTGATATCCATAAAACGAGATTCAGAACTCGCTATGGTCATTATGAATTTCTTGCGATGCCATTTGGAGTAACCAACGCACCAGCTATATTCATGAACCTAATGAATCAAGTTTTCCGAGAGTACCTAGACAGGTTTGTTGTCATCTTCATCGACGACATGCTAGTGTATTCTAAGAGTCGGAAAGAACATGCCGAACACCAACGAATTGTCCTGGAAACTCTATGACAGCATCAACTCTATGCCAAGTACAGCAAATGCGAGTTTTGGCTAGATCAAGTCGGTTTTCTCGGACATATTGTATCAGGCAATGGAATCTTTATAGATCCAGCTAATGTTTCAGCAGTAAGCGAATGGCCGACACCGAAGTCAGTAAAGGACATTCGAAGTTTCTTGGGTCTAGCTGGATTTACAGAAGGTTCATTGAAGGATTTTCGAAGATTGCAACACCCTTGACCAAGCTCACACGTAAAGATGAAGAATTCGTGTGGTCAGAAGCATGCGAGCGAGCTTTCGTAGAACTCAATTCAAGATTGACATCAGCACCTATCCTTGTCATACCGTACCAATCTGGAGGTTTTGATGTGCATTGCGATGCATCCGGTAAGAGATTAGGATGTGTTCTACATCAGCACGGTAAGGTTGTGTCTTATGCTTCAAGACAGCTGAAAATTCATGAGCGCAATTATCCGACGCATGATTTGGAGTTGGCGGCCGTAATCTTTGCTCTTAAGATTTGGCGCCATTATCTTCTTGGTGAACGAGTGGACATATACACAGATCACAACAGTTTGAAATATGTGTTTACTCAGAAAGAGTTGAATATGCGGCAGAGAAGATGGTTAGAACTCATGGCGGACTTTGACATCAACCTTCAATATCACCCAAGGAAGGTGAATGTAGTACCTGATGCCCTTAGTCACCAACCATTAGCATTGAATCTCACCGCACAGTGGAAGCTGCAACAAGACTTGCATCAAATGGAGATTGAAGTAGTAATGCAAGGTAACACTTCAAATTTGATGAACTTACAAGTTCAATCTACCATTGTCAATCAGATCAAAACAGCTCAAGCAAGTGATGCTAAGTTGCAAAAGATCAGAGAACAAGTGGAAAGTGTACTTCGAACAGATTTCATCATCCATGAAGACGGATCTTTGAGATACGGCAGTAGATTGTATGTACCAAAAGGTTTTATGCGAGAAGAGCTGATGAAAGAAGCTCACAGCTCTCCTTATTCAGTACACCCTGGAGATACAAAGATGTACAAAGATTTGCATCAAAATTACTGGTGGCATGGAATGAAGCGTGAAGTAGCCAAAAGCGCCGCTAAATGCTTGGTGTGTCAGCATGTAAAGGTTGAACATCATAGGATTGCTGGATTACTTCAACCGTTACCTATCCCAGAATGGCAGTGGCAACACATCATAATGGATTTCGTGACTGCACTTCTTCGCAGCACGAAGGGTAACGATGCGGTATGGGTTATTTTGAATCGACTCACAAAGTCGAATCACTTTATTCCCTTTCGAGTTGGCCAATCTACTGAGACACTAGGAAAGAAGTACATGGAGGTAAGAATCTAAGTAAGATTTAAACTCTTCAAATATGTACTATCTCTGATACCCATGAACTCGTACAGGAAATCGTGAGATTACATGGAGTACCGGTTTGCATTGTCTCCGATAGTGACACCAGATTTTGATCGCAATTTTGGAAAAGTCTGTAAGCTAGCTTGGGAACAAGTATGAACTTCAGCACGGCTTATCATCTACAAATAGATGGTCAGTCTGAGCGAACTATTCAGATCTTAGAAGATATGCTCAGAGCGTGTATGCTAGAATTTGGAGGATCGTGGGAAGATCACCTACATCTTGTGGAGTTTTCATACAACAACAGCTACCAAGAAAGTATAGGAATGTCACCTTTTGCATTACTTTATGGAAGGAAGTGTCGATCGCCATTAAGTTGGGACGACATCGGAGATAAAGAACTCCTTAGACCTGAGATGATAGTAGCAACTGTTGACGTAGTTCGTACTATCAGAGAAAGAATGCACATAGCCAAAGATCGACACAAGCACTGGGCTGATACAAAGCGCCGTCACTTGGAGTTTCAACCGGCAGAACATGTATTTCTGAAGATATCTCCGAACCGTGGAGTGATTCGTTTTAGAAGATGGGGTAGTCTTAGTCCAAGGTATATTGGACCGTTCGACATACTCGAACGAGTCGGTGAAGTGGCATATCGCTTGGCACTTCCACCTTCATTGGAAGGAGTGCACAATGTGTTCCACATATCCCAACTCAAAAGGTATGTGAGTGACCCCAGCCATATTCTTGATCACTCCGAGCTCACTGTACAACCAGGTTTATCTTGTGAGCAACAATCTATTGAGATCCTGGATAGAAAGGTGAAGTCACTTCGGAACAAGGAAGTCAATTTGGTTCGAATGATGTGGAGAAAGGACACACCAGGAGAATTAATATGGGAAAGGGAAGATGAGATGCCTGCAAGATATCCTCATTTATTTGTAAAGTAATCCTTAAAATAAATTATAAATTTCAAGGACGAAATTTTTGTAAGGAGGGTTGACTGTAACAACTCCAATTTCAATGTACAGAAAATTGTTTAAAAGTTAATGTACAATTTGGGTATTTGCAATCCTGTGTACACTATAAGTATTTGATTTGCTTTTGAACATATCACATTTGTAAAGCCTTGCACTGCTGTGACGTAGCCCCTGTGATCGAATCCCCCCAGCCACATTATTTTTTTATTTAATTTTCTTTTAATCTTTTAGATGCCCAATGGTTTGCACGTGCACTACACATAGAATGATAAGTTACAGATTAAATAAACATGTACACGATGGTATATGAATCGTGAGGGACACGTGGCGCAAATATGGAGCTCTTCCACCGGTTTCCGACTGGCGAAACCGTTGGTAAAACTAGCATCGCCGGGCCTCCCGTGGGCAATGACCCCCATACATTCAATCGAGCACCTCTTCAGCTACCCCACTAACCCCACATTGATTATTTTCTCTGCATTCATCCAGAGCATAATAAAATACTATTTAATCCCATTTTTAATGCAAATTTCAATGCAATCTTTAACCCTCTACACCCTAATCCTACCCTATAAATACCACACCATATTTCACTCATCCTCACTCAGAAATTCATTGTCAAAACTCTTAAGAATTCTCAAGTCTTTTTAATGTGCAAGTGGAGTTAGCGAAGGGTAAAGTTCCGGCGACGTTCCAAGGAGTTTCCGGCAACGAAACGACACCCCGAAACCTTTCTTAGTTTCCTCTCTCCCTTCTCTTGTCCAAAAGTCAGTAATTCCCCTCTCCCCTCCCATCTTCTATTCTAAAAACTTGCAATTCTAAAACCCGACGGAAACGGAGTTAATCCGACTTCCGATTCGTTTTTTCTTTAAAAAGGTTATTTTTCTTAAACAATCAATACCACACTCTCACATAATGTTTAACAAACACTTTAAAACAAGTTTCATCTCAAAATAATCTTTTATGCAATTTTTATTGTATTTTTACAGCAAAATACCACATACTTTTGTTTCGACATAAAACAACATAAAAATTTTATTACCTTTAGATAACTCATGAGGTAATGACCTACCTCATCACAACACACATCTTTGACACAGCAAGGTGAAGTTTTGGGAATATAATTATGGGATAATACGACATTACAAATAAATACCATCAACTTACAAAACCATTTCTTTAAAAAGTGTATTAAACAATTCCATGCAATTGCACCTCTACAACCCACTTTTGGGGACCCCGTTCAGGATGGCACGGGTTATCGCGCATCCTCAGGCCTAGTAGAGCGAGATGCAGACCTCCGAAAGGAGCATTGGATCTCGATGGAATTTTAATGCATTTTTCTTTAGAAAATGAGATTTCTACAAGAAAATAAATAAAATTTATTTTCATAAAATATACATATATCTTGTAAGTCCACGGTAGCGCCCCGGCCGTCTAACAGACGCCAAATGCGGAACAAAAACTTTTTACAACTGGCGCTATAGCGTACTATAACCCGGATCTGCCATTAAAGCTAAACTAACAAACTACAAAGTGGGTAGAAAAGTTATACCGAACGATCCGAGTCCTTCGGTCTTCAACCATCATCCCACGCTTTATTGCGGCTGCTCCGATCTCCTGAATCTCCAGTCTTCTCATCCAGGTGGCACCACGTCGACGGATCTTTAAACGGGCTCCCGCCTCTGAACCGAGGCAACTCGATCGTCAAGTTTGCCAAAAGAGACGACCAAGATGATGAAGAGAATGAGTAGAACACTTTGTCTCATTATGTCCAAAGCTATGGACGAACGATTAATGAAGTTTCCATTTGAATCGGGTGAAATGAGAGGTGTAACTATCTAATTTCCATACACCAAAACACTATCATAATCTTTTCACTCAAATGAACAACATTTATCACCACCAAGAGGTGGCCGGCCATTATATAGGAAGAGGGGTGAGAGTAGGAGAGAGGGGGAGGTGACCATAACAATGAAGAGAGTGAGTCAAATAACACCTTGTATGAACAAGTTAAAAGCAAACCAATCAACATAAACCTAGTCATTAACCTAGTCACCTTGCATTAAATGAATCATTAAAAGCACTAATGAGTCACTTAACACCTCACCATCCTAGTCATCATCTAGAAGATTCCAAACTCATCTCAAGAAAAGAAAAATCCGCATTTAACCGAATGTTAAATACGGCTGATAGAAAACTGGAAACTGGCACTTCCAAAGTGATCCTGAAACGAATTTCAGGATAACCCCGTATCAGTATAAACATACCCGCATTTGTACTACAACCGAATACAAATGCAACTGAGACAAAGATATTATATCTACACAGCATAATACTCGGATCCGGTTTAAACCAAAACCGACCAGTATTATCTTCCCGAAATATGACACATGCGTAAACGCACGTGCATTTTCCGAACCCTGCCATAAAACCATACGGCCTCTACAACGTTTCGCCCGAACTTGGGAAAGTGTCTGTTGGGGACTCTAATGACTCATCAACACACTGACACTGGGTATAACCACTAGCACGTCAGAGGTACAAGCTGTACATAACGGTTGCCTATGTATTGATTGGAAGGGAAGCTGACGAGCGAACTCATCTATAAACCCTACTGAGCCTGACAATGACAAAATCCATACAGTCCAGTCCGTTCGTTTAAAGAGTATCGCATATCGAGTCTAGGGGGTGGTTAAAGTCAGACCCCTAATAACACGATAAATCGTGTCGGCATGAACCCCATCACCACCTGAGAAACTACTGATCCAAATCAGTAATTCTCCACTACCTCGGCCGAGAATTTCTAGTGATGGCCACCCGTTGCACTGTGCGACATCAACCCCCAATACCGGGAGAGACGAATCCCCAACGGTCTGCTCACTGCCTCCATGTGGCTCGGGACTGTACCCAAAAAATACCTGTTTGCATGTCTCCTTTGAGCGGGTAGGGTAGGAATCAAAGCACAGTGGGAACCCACACGAGACAAATGACGATCTCAGGTCGACAAACTAACCTGTACACATGTCACCAGGGAACTACTATCTGACGATATGTATAATACCAACTAGCATGTTCCCGGCGAGTCCTGTCCGGTGTACTCATAACCTAATGAGCACCTGTATACATCTTAGGTGATCCAACTGACACCAGTGGCTTGTGAGACCGGCCACCGCCCCTCATCGGGGTCTCGACTGTATACACTAGTCTACTCTGGAGTATCGATGCCCTATCTCGAAACTCCCATGACTAGGGACACTTTAAGGATGTGCTTATAGACCCCAGCTCCCACGTATATGATCGCCATCATACTGCTGGCAGTCAAGCAGAATCCTATGGGCTCTATCAACATGCAATAGCGAACTAAAGCATGTATACGATGATAAAGACAAACCAGATAGCATACTATCATCTCGAGCAAGACTGTCATATCGGTATAGGTCCTGCGTCAATCATTGCAATCACGTACCTGCGATCCAATAATTGACTTTGAGGGCACTATCACCAACAATCTCCCACTTGCACTTAAGGCTAATTATTGCGATGTTGCATACTCACAGCCCGTGTGATACCGAACATCCAACTCCTCTACTAATCAGTTTCACAAAGCTAGTTTGTAAAACTCTTGTGTTCGAGAAATAGCCTCAGTGAGTGGATCCGCCCTGATGTTTCTTTCTATGTCTCTCTTAATCTCAAGTTCGCGGGGACAGCCATCTCCCGAATTGAGTAATTCCTGTCTTAGAATATGTCTGGATATTTGATGGGACCTAGTTCATAAATGAACTCCAAATCCAAACTTCTTAGACTGTAGTGATCACTGAACCTAATCAGTATCCAGCACCATGCCTCCCACAGTATCCTTTTGGACCACCTGTCCATAATACTGTCCTTCGTCAGAGGGAAAACTATAACTCTGACAATCACTCTGTCATCCATGTCATCTTTGAAGTTTGGAATGATAACCGTCTCCCGAAGGAGGATGCCATCATCAAATCCGTAGAACATGCACTTATGTTCTAAAACTGCTTCCTTATGTTTCTCCAGGATTGGATTAATATAAACTTATCGCATCTAGTGCAAAAACAACATCTGGTGTGGTACTTGACATCTCATGATTGACTCAATTGCCTCAGCAAGTGATATGCCAATCATGCACATCCCTCTCCCCTTTAGTCTGTAAGACACCTTTAGAGAGGGTTACTCCATCACCTGCAGGTACACCACCATGCCAGGAGTCAATTATTCTAAAATACTATTAGAATAATGTCAAAGTACCCATATTGGGAAACTACCCAAATCTAGATCTAAAACCATAGATCTAGTAACCAGAATGTCAGATATTATATCCATATCCTTTTTGGAGAAACAACTGTATGACGACCAAAGCACAACCGATCGTAGTATAGGAATTTTACTTCCTACTCTGTGTATGTCATCCAAATACCAGGACATCACACCCTAGTACCTTCTCAATAGATCCATTCCCTATTCTGATGAAGTCAAAACCATGACTATCACATCAAAATTAGATGATCTATCTCTGCTATATTTGCTCAAGCCTATAAATAGACATAAGCTACTTGCCCACTATGCTTCCGCTGCTCCCACTGACTATGACAACCCTCTAGCAGAATAATATATACGTACACTTCTAAAGCTAGTTTAGAACGATGCTATACTTATCCTCATGTCGGGTCTCATAGTCTGGAACAACAGTAGTGTCAAGTCTGGGTAAACAAGAACCTCCCTGTCACCGTCCTTGAGGCTACCGAAGTACCTCTCGAGTGTCTGAGGTTACCCACTATGTCTGCGGAGTGGCTATTGGAATGTCAAACCTGATTGAATATATAGGTCCTATTAAATTTTCCGTAATCGTTTGCGGTTCTGGAATCTCTTCCAGTTCTACCATACTCCCACTGCTGTTTTCTGAAAAAATCCATTTTACTAAAACTGTGGCGAGTCAAGAACAATATCACTATTGATCTTCCAAATGGTAGAAATGTCAACCCTCGTCAAAGCCAGGGTTAACCCACAAACAGCCAGTACAGAAACGTGCCTTGAGTTATCCAGTGTCTGGTTTTAAGCATAAGCTGGACAACTCCCCTTATCTTAACATCATTAAGATATGAACCATTCTACATACAATATAGAAATAGAGGCACTAATTTAACTGGAACCAGATTCAAACCATGCAACTGTCTCCAGTGCATATCAACTTAATGGAGATAGGCTAATCAGCATTACTCAACTTAGGAATACATCCAATTATGAGTAACCCGAAAGAGAAACAAGTTTCTCAAAACCATTACTATCAACTGAATACCAATCACAAGAATCTACATCTTCTATCTCTTTTAAGAATCCCGATACTTACGATACCTGGTTCTCTACTTTATTCTTATACCCACAACTTCTCAAAACTTAGACATTGTATTTCTATGAAATACTTGTCTAAAAACTAGAGAAGTTACAAGTAAACAGAACTGAGTACGAGGACCTACCCTTTTGTCCTGATAGATACTGGACAACATACAATACACTGTATAAGTCCGCTGAGTTGAATAACTCATAACCTGTGCATCGTAGGTTGAAAACTGTACCTACGCGATTTCCTCAAATATCACCAATTACAACGAATTCCGATATAATGAGGATGATCACCTTAATTCCCAATAACTTACTCCCACTCATCATCTGTAAAATTATATAGATATGAGAATGAAACCTGATAAATACATACCCTGGAGTAAGTATGTAATCGGGAAATCAGTTTTCCTTTAACAATGCACTGAAACATGAAAATGTTTCGTAGGGGTATCCTGGTATTCCTAATAATGCCTCTTCCATAATCAAATTCATGACTATAACCGTATATATTTCTTTGCTATCTCTCCAAATCCCTTTATTTGTCTTTATTCATTACCTTCTGTACACCATCGTTAGGCTAAGTGGTTTTTTTCCTTCGCTACCGTTCGGCACCAACCTATGGTTTGGAAGAAGACTATCCAGTAAGCATAATAGGTGTACCTTCCTAAACCAAGGAGTACTCGCAACTTGAGAGAAGGTGATGATAAAAGAAAACTGCATAATAGCTTATTCTATTTCTCCCGAACTGGGAAAAAAGTTAAGGTGAAATAGGAGTGGCGATGCAGTACTTGGTTTGGTCATGAATGATAACAGTCGCAATTTACTTTGCCCTCTTTCTAATCCCTTTATTTTGTCTTTAGTTATTAACTTCTGTATACCCTTTAGGCTAAGTGGTTTTCTTCATTTCCTACCTTTCGGCACCTGCCTATGGTTTGGAATAAGACTATCCAATAAGCGTAATAGGTGTACTCTCCTAAACTAAGGAGCTCTCGCAACCTGAGAGAAGGTGATAATAAAAGACAACTGAATAAACCAATTCTATTCCTCCTGAACCTGGATCCATCCTCGAAGAAGTCCCTTCGAGTTCGTATATAACCATACGATGGATCTATCCAATGGAAGTGGATGTCCGTAGTAATACGGGTGTTCTGAGAAATACAAAGGGTAAAAGAGGTAGCGGCATTGACTTATGCAACTTTAGACAATCCAAAAGCCATTATTTTAAGAAGGTTCGGTCAACTTGATCACTGAGTCATAGTCTAGGTCGGTCAAAGGTCGCTGCCAAAGAGAGAGAGAGAAAAGAAACACTCTGCGTGCACTCTAACCTAGATCAGAATGGTTATCACTTTATCTAATCAGGAAACCTCCCACTGTAATCTCAAATTCTCCTCCAAACCTGAAAAAAGAATTAGTCGGGATCACCCGAAGAGTAAACCAACTCATCAGTGAGAATCGGGATCCAACTATCATCGCATGATAACTTGATTGAAACCACTCAAGTTATCACACTCCAGAAGGTATGCGCATGCCTGGAAAGTTTCAGTTTATATTTGAAACTCCCGATATGATTTTTGCCCCATGCTCTTATGACCTTGGCGTTGGTCAAAATGTCATAAGTCACATGCCAAGTTCTACCCGTCACTATCCAGGTCAATTTGAACCCACCCGCACATGCCCCTGACGTTGGACAAATGGCAGAACGACTGTCCCAAACCAATTCATCTATCTATGCAACAAATGAATACCCAGCAGCTACCAAACACTATGCCTTGGTGTTGGTCAAAATACATAGCTTGAATACTACTGAATACCCAAAAGAAATGACGGAGGGCTACGGCTGGTTTTTGGCGAAAAAACCTTTAACGTAATGAACTTGATCTCGTTGAAGGAACCTGATAGCTTTTTATAAAATATAGTGGCGAAAACTTTTTGCTAAAGAGGTCACTCCCGGTGAAGGGATCTCGGCTCTTTCCTCATGGAACGAGGTGCAGGATATTCCAACTGAATACCGCGATGGAAAGCAACTTGTAATCGACTATAATGAAATTATTACCCTGACGTAAACTTCTGCCCAAGGGGTCACTCCCGGTGAAGGGATCTCGGCCCTTGCCTCGTCGAATGAGGTGCAGGATATTCCAACTGAATATCTCTATGCAAAACAAAAGGAAACATCTTTGTAATAACACCTTTTAAAAATTTGTTCCAACAACATCAAATATAGATTTTTTTATCTTGCATTGATAAGAATCAACGCAGTCCCATCAATCAATCACACCAGAAAAGAACAAAAATAAAATGTACGTATATACCATCCGCATTCGTCACTGGGTCCCGTCATCACCCGTTAGGTTACTTAACTAACGACAGAGCGGGAGCTGGACTAGTGCGGGTGTAAAACATATACAACATCTAATAGTATATATACCAATATACAATAATTGCTCCAGGCGTGAAAATATGCAACATTACAGAAAAAGTAATAAGCATCACAGAACAATACAGATAATCTGGGATCCCCGGTTTTCACAGAACCGCTGCTGAAACCCGATGTTCCCCTGGTCGTGTGGATAGCCTGTGCAATGAAACCTAGACCCCTACGGGTGCGGCAAGTTACCCGCCAAAACCTGAAGCGAGCTAGTCCCCACAGCATAGTGAATGGAACACCCGGCACTTCACGGAATCCGGTAAATTGAGCACCCCTCCTTGGGTCAACCTGTACCCCCTACGAGTGCGGCGAATAGTCTGCCAATTCTAGAGTGAGGTCTCTCTGCCTCTCAAATCCATGAGATACGGACCCGTTGCTCTCCAGAACCCGGCTATCCGTGCACTCCGTCGCGGGGTAAACCTAGTACAGAAATAAAAATATGTACAACGGGTACATCGACCTCTACCCGGTCGTGCCCCAAAAGAATATTATACAAACAGGCAGTGACGGCAGTCCACATGTTGAACGCTCGCCCCGCAATATCAAATGTACAAATAAATCCAAACAACACTACCATTGCACACTGCTATCCACTACGACATATTCGCAACATCACAGCACAACACAGAACATCAACGCGAATGTCACGTTCGCAAACCTGTCTAAAAGAACTATAACAATTAGACGCGGTTTACCGCTCGAATGACATTCACGGTCGGAGATATAAAGTAAGTACTGTAAACTAACACGTTTAAATTTCGATTGACAAAATTTCCCAAAGTGGGCCCCACGAACATCTACTGTACAGTAACAAAATATGGGCCCAAAAGAAATATTCCAGAAACCACAATTCACTGTGTAGAACATACTGTAGAAATTTGGAGCCTTGAACCCACATTCGCGCAGCGGATCCGTGGCCAAACCCTGGTTTGGGCCGTGGATCCGCGGTGGAATAGTAAGATCACTTGATCAAATTTCACCAGTGTTCTAATAAAAGCCTGCACGAATTTCTGTGATGCTCAAAATAATTTTTAGACCAGATTTAAAATCGACAGAAAGTTTGTACAGAAAAATTGTAGTTTTCGAAAACGGTTCGATCGATGTTTTAAACGTGTTAGCACAAGTTAGTAAAGCTTAATGTTGAGGCTCTGATACCACTGTAAGTCCACGGTAGCGCCCCGGCCGTCTAACAGATGCCAAATGCGGAACAAAAACTTTTTACAACTGGCGCTATCGCGTACTATAACCCGGATCTGCCATTAAAGCTAAACTAACAAACTATAAAGTGGGTAGAAAAGTTATACCGAACGATCCGAGTCCTTCGGTCTTCAACCATCATCCCATGCTTTTTGCGGCTGCTCCGATCTCCTGAATCTCCAGTCTTCTCGTCCAGGTGGCACCACGTCGACGGATCTTTAAACGGGCTCCCGCCTCTGAACCGAGGCAACTCGGTCGTAAAGTTTGCCAAAAGAGACGACCAAGATGATGTAGAGAATGAGTAGAACACTTTGTCTCGTTACGTCCAAAGCTATGGATGAACGGTTAATGAAGTTGCCATTTGAATCGGGTGAAATGAGAAATGTAGCTATCTAATTTCCATACACCAAAAAACTATCATAATCTTTTCCCTCAAATGAACAACCATTATCACCACCAAGAGGTGGCCGGCCACTATATAGGAAGAGGGGTGAGTGTATGAGAGAGGGGGAGGTGACCATAACAATGAAGAGAGTGAGTCATATAACACCTTGTATGAACACATTAAAAGCAAACCAATGAACATAAACCTAGTCATTAACCTAGTCACCCTTGCATTAAATGAATCATTAAATGCACTAATGAGTCACTTAATACCTCTAGTCATCATCTAGAAGCTTCCACACTCATCTCAAGAAAAGATAAATCCGCATTTAACCGAATGTTAAATACAGCTGATAGAAAACTGGAAACTGGCAACTTCCAAAAGTGATCCTGAAACGAATTTCAGGATAACCCCGTATCAGTATAAACATTTCCGCATTTGTATTACGACCGAATACAAATGCAACTGAGACAAAAATATTATATCTACACAGCATAATACTCGGATCCGGGTTAAACCAAAGCCGACCAGTATTATCTGCCCGAAATATGACACGTGCGTAAACGCACGTGCATTTTCTGAACCCTGCCATAAAACCATACGGCCTATACAACGTTTCGCCCGAACTTGGGAAAGTGTCTGTGGGGAACTCTAATGACTCATCAACACACTGGCACTGGGTATAACCACTACCACGTCAGAGGTACAAGCTGTACATAACGGTTGCCTATATATTGATTGGAAGGGAAGCTGACGAGCGAACTCATCCATAAACCCTACTGAGCCTGACAGTGACAATATCCGTTGTTGGAGACAGGGCCCTCATAGTCAATTATTGGATCGCAGGTACGTGATTGCAGTGATTGCGGAGGACCTATACCGGTAGGACAGTCTTACTCGTGATGATAGTATGCTATCTGGTTTGCCTTTATCAGTCGTGTACATGTTCAGGTGACTGATTACATGTTACACTTTGATAGAGCCCTTAGGATCTTGCTTTACCACCAACAGTATGATGGCGATCATATACGTGAGAGTTGGGTGGTTTATACGCATATCCTTAATTGTGGTCCCTAGTCGTGGGAGTTTCGAGACAGGGCATCGATACTCCGGAGTAGACTAGTGTATACAGTCGAGACCCCGATGAGGGACGGTGGCCGGTCTCACAAGCCACTAGTGTCAGTTGGATCACCTAAGATGTATACAGGTGCTCATTGGGTTATGAGTACACCGGACAGGACTCGCCGGGAATCTACTAGTTGGTATTATACCTATCGTCAGATAGCAGTTCCCTGGTGACATGTGTACAGGTTAGTTCATCGACCTGAGGTCGTCATTTGTCTCGTGTGAGTTTCCACTGTGCTTTGATTTCTACCCTACCACGGCTCAAAGGAGTCGTGCAAACAGGTACCTTTTGGGTACAGTCCTGAGCCATATGGAGGCACGTGAGCGGATCGGCAAGGGATTCGTCTCTCCCGGTATTGGGGGCGAGGTCGTGCTGTGTCTAGGAGAGCCATTACACATAGTCCATGGCCATGGCAGGAGATTTACTGGTAGGTACTCCAGTAGTATCTCAGGGTGTTATTGGGCTTCACTCCGACACGACTTATACTGCTATTGGGGGTCTGACGTTACTAGCCCCCTAGGCAGATATGCGATACTCATAGACGAACGGACCGGACTGTATATACATTGTCACTGTTAGGCTCAGTAGAGTTTCTGGATGAGTTCGCTCATCAGCCTCCCTTGAGGTCAGTCCATGGGCAGCCGTTACGCATTGCTAGTGTCGCTGACGGTTTGTGGTTAAACCCACTGCCAGGGTACTGACGAGTCATTAGAGTCCCCCACAGACAGTTTCCCAAGTTCGGGCGAAACGTTGTAGAGGCCGTATGGTTTTATGGCAGGGTTCGGAAAATGCACGTGCGTTTACGCACGTGTTATTTTTCGGGCTGATGATACTGGTCGGCTTTGGTTTAAGCCGGATCCGAGTATTATATTGAGTAGGTATAATATCTTTGTCTCAGATGCATTTGTATTCGGTCGTAATACAAATGCGGGTATATTTATACAGTTACGGGGTTATCCTGAAATTAGTTTCAAGATCACTTTTGGAAGTTGCCAGTTTTCAGTTTTCTATCAGCCGTCTTTTAACATTCGGTTAAAGACGGATTTATCTTTTCTTGGATGAGGGTGAGTCATGTTTCTAGAAGGTTCTAGAAGATGATGACTTGGTTAATTGGTGTTGTGTTTTCATTGGTTGCATTAATGAATGGATGACTAGGTTTAGTGAGTCATTCATTTCATTAATGAGTTTTGTTTACTTAAGGATATTTCTTCATGATCTTTGTTTATGGTCACCTCCTTGATTGCTCCTACACTCACCTCCCTCTTTGCATAAAAGTGGCCGGCCCCTTCTCCTCCTCCACTCACTCATGAGAGAAAAATTATGGTTGTTAAAAGAAAAGACTAAAGTTTTGGATACATGGAAATTTCATAGTTCATTTCTTGTTCCATTTCATTTCCATCGGAAACTTCATTAACCGATCGTCCACGGACTTGGACGAAGTGAGACAAAGTCATCTACTCATTCTCTACATCAATCTTGGTCGTCTCTTTTAGCAAACTTGACGACCGAGTTGCCTCGAGTCAGAGGCGGGAGCCCGTTTAAAGAATCAGTGACGTGGTGCTACCTGGACGAGCAGATCGGAGATCGACGAGATCAGAGCAGCCGCAACGGAGCGTGGGATGATGGTTAAAGAACGAAGGACTTGGATCATTCGGTATAACCTTTCTACACTCTTTACAGTTTGTTAGTTTAGCAATAATGGCAGATCCGGGTTAAAATATACGATAGCGCCAGTTTAAAAGTTTTTGTTCCGCATTTGGCGTCTGTAGACGGCCGGGGCGCTACCGTAGACTTACAGCGGTATCAGACCCTCACCATTTTGCTATACTAACTTGTGCTAACGCGTTTAAAATATCGATCGAACCGGAAATCAAAAACCGCATTTTTCATTTTCACAGTTTCTGTTGATTTTAAATGGTGTCCTAAAAATATTCCACATATCACAGAAATCTGTGCAGGGTTTTATAAGAGCACCGACAAAATTTGGGCACGTGATTCCACCAAACCACCGCGGAAACGCGGCCAAACCCATGGTTTGGCCGCGCATCCGCGGCCATTTGGTAAGATCATGCTCCCAAATTTGTACAGTGTGTTCTCCTCTGGAAATTGGGGTTTTTGGTATATATCTTTTGGGCCCAGATTTTGTTACTGTTCACCAGATGTTCGTGGGGCCCACTTTGTGATATTTAGTCGATCGAAATTTAAACATGTTAGTTTACAGTGCTTACATTATATCTCCGACCGGGAATGTCATTTAATCGGTAAACCGTGTCTGATTGCTATAGTTCTTTTAGACGGGTTTGCGAACGTGACATTCGCGTTGATGTTCTGTGTTGTGCTGTGATGTTGTGGATTTGTCGTGGTGGATAGCAGTGTGCAATGGTAGTGCAGTTTGGATTTATTTGTACATTTGATATTGCGGGGAGAGCGTCTAACATGTGGACTGCCGTCTCTGCCTGTTGTATAATATTCTTTTGGGGCACGACCAGGTTGCGGTCGATGTACCTGTTGTACTATTTTTCATTACTGTATTAGGTTTTACCCCGCGACGGAGTGCACGGATAGCAGGGTTCTGGGGGGCAACGGGTCCGCATCTCATGGCTTTGAGAGGCAGAGGGGTCCCACTCTAGAATTGGCAGACTATTCGCCGCACTCGTAGGGGGTACAGGTTGACCCAAGGAGGGGTGCCCAAGATTACCGGATTCCGTGAAGTGCAGGGTGGTCCATTCACTATGCTGTAGGGGGCTGCCTCGCTTCAGGTTTTGGCGGGTAACTTGCCGCACCCGTAGGGGTCTAGGTTTCATTGCACAGGCTATCCACACGACAGGGGAACGTCGGGTTTCAGCAGCGGCTCTGTGAAACCCAGGGATCCCAGATTATCTGTATTGTTCTGTGATGCTTATTACTTTTCTGTAATGTTGCATATTATCACGCCTGGAGCGATTACGTATATTGGTTTATATACTATTAGATGTTTTATATGTTTTACACCCGCGCTAGTCCAGTCCCCGCTTTGTCGTTAGTTAAGTAACCTAACGGGTGATGACGGGACCCAGTGACGAATGCGGATGGCATATACGTACATTTTATTTTCGTTCTTTTCTGGTGTGATCGATTGATGGGACTGCGTTGATTCTGATTAATGCAAAGTTAAACAAACCTGTTTATAGTTGTTGGAACAAATTTAAAAAGTGTTATTGCAAAGAAGTTTCCTTTTGCTTTGCATAGCGGTATTCAGTGGAATATCCTGCACCTCATTCGACGGGGCAAGGGCCGATATCCCTTCATCGGGACTGACCCCTTGGGCAGAAGTTTGCGTCAGGGTAATAACTTCACTATAGTCGATTACATGTTGCTTTGCATCGCGGTATTCAGTGGAATATCCTGCACCTCATTCCATGAGGAAAGAGCCGAGATCCCTTCACCGGGAATGACCTCTTTAGCAAAAGGTTTTCGCCACTATATTTTATAAAGCTATCAGGTTCCTTCAGCGATATCAAGTTCACTACGTTAAAGGTTTTTTCGCCAAAAACCAACCGTAGCCCTCCGTCACTTCTTTTGAGTATTCAGTAGTATTCAAGCTATGTATTTTAGCCAAAGTTAAGGCATAGTGTTTGGTAGCTGCTGGGTATTCAATTGTTGCATAGATAGATGAGTTAGTTTGGGACAGTCGTTCTGCCGATTGGCCAAAGTCAAGGGCATGTGCGGGTGGGTTCAAATTGACAAGATAGTGACGGGTAGAACTTGGCATGTGACTTATGACATTTTGACCAAAGCCAAGGTTATAAGAGCATGGGGCAAAAATCAGATCGGGAGTTTCTAAAGAAACTGAAACTTGCCAAGTATGCGCATACCTTCTGGAGTATGAGTAACGTGGATGAATTCCATCACGTTATCATGCGATGAGAGTTGAATCCCGATTCCCACTGATGAGTTGGTTTACTCTTCGGGTGATCCCGATTGATTCTTCTTTAGGTTTGGAGGAGAATTTGACAGGACAGTAGGAGGTTTCCGGATTAGATAAAGTGATAACCATTCTGATCTAGGTTAGAGTGCACGCAGAGTGTTTCTTTTCTCTCTCTCTTTGGCAGCGACCTTTGACCGACCCTAGACTATGACTCAGTGACCAAGTTGACCGAACCTTCTTAAAATACTGGCTTTTGGATTGTCGAAGTTGCATAAGTCATTGCCACTCCTTCTTTTACCCTTTGTATTTCTCAGAACACCCCGTATTACTACGGACATCCACTTCCATTGGATAGATCCATCGTATGGTTATATACGAACTCGAAGGGACTTCTTCGAGGATGGATCCAAGTTCAGGAGAAATAGAATTGGTTTATTCAGTTGTCTTTTATTATCACCTTCTCTCAGGTTGCGAGGGCTCCTTGGTTTAGGAGAGTACACCTATTACGCATATTGGATAGTCTTCTTCCAAACCATAGGCAGGTGTCGAAAGGTAGGGAATGAAGAAAACCAATTAGCCTAAGTAGGGTGTGCAGAAGGCAATAACTAAAGACAAAATAAAGGGATTAGAAAGAGGGCAAAGTAAATTGCGACTGATATCATTCACGACCAAACCGCGTACTTCATCGCCACTACTATTTCACCTTTAAAGGAATAAGGTATTATTCAGTTGTCTTTTATCATCACCTTCTCTCAAGATGTGATTACTCCTTGGTTTAGGAGGGTACACCTATTACGCTTACTGGATAGTCTTCTTCCAAACCATAGGCTGGTGCCGAACGATTGGGAAGGAAGAAAACCATTTAGCCTAACGAAGGTGTACAGAAGGTAACGACTAAAGACAAATAAAGGGATTTGGAGAGAAGGCAAAGTAATATACGGTTAAAGTCATGAATTTGATTATGGAAGAGGCATTACTAGGAATACCAGGATACCCTTACGAAACATTTTCATGTTTCAGTGCATTGTTAAACGAAAACTGTTTTCCCGATTAGATACTTACTCCAAGGGTATGTATTTACCAGGTTTCATTCTCATATCTGTATGGTTTTACAGATGATGAGTGGGAGTAAGTTATTGGGAATTAGGTAATTATCCTCATTATATCGGAATTCGTTGTAATTGGTGATATTTGAGGAAATCGCCAGGGTACAGTTTTCAACCTACGACGCACAGATTTTGAGTTGTTTAACTCAGCGGACTTATACAGAGTATTGTATGTTTTCCAAGTGTCCATCAGGACAAAGGGGTAGGTCCTCGTACTATGTTCTGTTTACTTATAACTTCTCTAATTTTTAGACAAGTGTTTCGTAGAAATACAAGATCTCAGTTTTGAGAAGTTGTGGGTATAAGAATAAAGTAGAGAACCAGGTATCACAAGTATCGGGATTCTTCAAAGAGATCGAAGATGTAGATTCTTGTGATTGGTATTCAGATGATAGTAATGATTTTTGAGAAACGTGTTTCTCTTTCAGGTTACTCATAATTGGATGGATTCCTAAGTTGAGTAATGCTGATTAGCCTCTTTCCATTAAGTTGATATGCACTGGAGACAGCTGCAGGATTTGAATCTGGTTCCAATTAAATAAGTGTCGAAGTTTCTATATTGGATATAGAATAGTTCTTACCTTAAAAGATATTAAGGTACGGGGAGTTGTCCAGCTTATGCTTAAAACCAGACTCTGGATAACTCAGGGCACGTTTCTGTAATGGCTGTTTGTGGGTTGACCCTGGCTATGACGAGGGTTGATATTCTACCATTTGGAAGATCAATAGTGATATTGTTCTTGACTCGCCACAGTTTTAGTAAAATGGATCTTTTTCAGAAAACAGTAGTGGGAGTATGGTAGAACTGGAAGTGATTCCAGAACCGCGAACGATTACGGAAAATTTAATAGGACCTATATATTCAATCAGGTTTGACATTCCAATAGCCACTCCGCAGATATGGTGGGTAACCTCAGACACCCGAGAGGTACTTCGGTAGCCTCAAGGACGGTGATAGGGAGGTTCTTATCTACCCAGACTTGACACTACTGTTGTTCCAGGTTATGAGACCCGGTAGGAGGGTTGTCGTAATCAGTGGGAGCAGCGGAAGCATGGTGGGCAAGTAGCTTATGTCTATTTACAGACTAGAGCAGTTATAGCGGAGATAGATCATCTAGTTTTGATGTGACAGTCATGGGTTTGACTTCAATCAGAATAGGGGATGGATCTGTTAAGAAGGTAGTAGGGTGTGATGTCATGGTATTTGGATGACATACACAGAGTAGGAAGTAAAATTCCTATACTACGATCGGTTGTACTGTGGTCGTCACACAGTTGTTTCTCCAGACATGATATGGATATAATTTTTGACATTCTGTTTTCTAGATCTATGGTTTTAGATCTAGTTTTGGGTAGTTTCCCAATGTGGGTACTTTGACAAATATTCTAATAGTTTTTAGAATAGTTGACTCCTAGCATGGTGGTGTACCTACAGGAGATGGAGTCACCCTCTCTAAAGGTATCTTACAGACTAAAGGGGAGAGGGATGGGCATGATTGGCAAATCACTTGCTTAGGCAACTGAGTCAATCATGAGATGTTAAGTACCACACCAAATGTTGTTTTTGCACTAGATGCAATAAGTTTGTATTAATCCAATCCTGGAGAAACATAAGGAAGCAGTTTTAGAACATAAGTACATGTTCTACGGATTTGATAACGGCAGCCTCTTTCGGGAGACGGTTATCATTCCAGGCTTCAAAGGTGACAGGGTTCACAGAGTGATTGTCAGAGTTATAGTTTTTCCCTCTGACGAAGAGGGACAGTATTATGGACAGGTGGTCCAAGAGGATACTGTGGGTGGCATGGTGCCAGATACTGATTAGGTTCAGTGATCGATACATTCTAAGAAGTTTGGATTTGGAGTTCATTTATGAACTAGGTTCTATCAGATATCCAGACATATTCTAGGACAGGTATTACTCAATTCGGGAGATGGCTTTCTCCGCGAACTTGAGATTAAGAGAGATATAGAAAGAAACATCTAGGCGGATCCACTCACTGAGGCTATTTCTCGAACACAATAGTTTTACAAACGGGCTTTGTGAAACTGATTAGTAGAGGAGTTGGATGTTCGGTTTCACACGGGCTGTGAGTAGTCGACATTGCAATAATTAGCCTTGAGTGCAAGTGGGAGATTGTTGGAGATAGTGCCCTCATAGTCAATTATTGGATCGCAGGTACGTGATTGCAATGATTGCGGAGGACCTATACCGCTAGGACAGTCTTACTCGTGATGATAGTATGCTATCTGGTTTGCCTTTATCAGTCGTGTACATGTTCAGGTGACTGATTACATGTTACACTTTGATAGAGCCCTTAGGATCTTGCTTTACCACCAACAGAATGATGGCGATCATATACGTGAGAGTTGGGTGGTTTATACGCATATCCTTAATTGTGGTCCCTAGTCGTGGGAGTTTCGAGACAGGGCATCGATACTCCGGAGTAGACTAGTGTATACAGTCGAGACCCCGACGAGGGGCGGTGGCCGGTCTCACAATCCACTGGTGTCAGTTGGATCACCTAAGATGTATACAGGTGCTCATTGGGTTATGAGTACACCGGACAGGACTCGCCGGGAATCTGCTAGTTGGTATTATACCTATCGTCAGATAGCAATTCCCTGGTGACATGTGTACAGGTTAGTTCATCGACCTGAGGTCGTCATTTGTCTCGTGTGAGTTCCCACTGTGCTTTGATTTCTACCCTACCACGGCTCAAAGGAGTCGTGCAAACAGGTAGCTTTTGGGTACAGTCCCGAGCCATATGGAGGCACGTGAGCGGATCGGCAGGGGATTCGTCTCTCCCGGTATTGGGGGCGAGGTCGTGCTGTGTCTAGGAGAGCCATTACACATAGTCCATGGCCATGGCAGGAGATTTACTGGTAGGTACTCCAGTAGTATCTCAGGGTGTTATTGGGCTTCACTCCGACACGACTTATACTGCTATTGGGGGTCTGACGTTACTAGCCCCCTAGGCAGATATGCGATACTCATAGACGAACGGACCGGACTGTATATACATTGTCACTGTTAGGCTCAGTAGGGTTTCTGGATGAGTTCGCTCATCAGCCTCCCTTGAGGTCAGTCCATGGGCAGCCGTTACGCATTGCTAGTGCCGCTGACGGTTTGTGGTTAAACCCACTGCCAGGGTACTGACGAGTCATTAGAGTCCCCCACAGACAGTTTCCCAAGTTCGGGCGAAACGTTGTAGAGGCCGTATGGTTTTATGGCAGGGTTCGGAAAATGCACGTGCGTTTACGCACGTGTTATTTTTCGGGCTGATGATACTGGTCGGCTTTGGTTTAAGCCGGATCCGAGTATTATATTGAGTAGGTATAATATCTTTGTCTCAGATGCATTTGTATTCGGTCGTAATACAAATGCGGGTATATTTATACAGTTACGGGGTTATCCTGAAATTAGTTTCAGGATCACTTTTGGAAGTTGCCAGTTTCCAGTTTTCTATCAGCCGTCTTTTAATATTCGGTTAAAGACAGATTTATCTTTTCTTGGATGAGGGTGAGTCATGCTTCTAGAAGGTTCTAGAAGATGATGACTTGGTTAATTGGTGTTGTGTTTTCATTGGTTGCATTAATGAATGGATGACTAGGTTTAGTGAGTCATTCATTTCATTAATGAGTTTTGTTTACTTAAGGATATTTCTTCATGATCTTTGTTTATGGTCACCTCCTTGATTGCTCCTACACTCACCTCCCTCTTTGCATAAAAGTGGCCGGCCCCTTCTCCTCCTCCACTCACTCATGAGAGAAAAATTATGGTTGTTAAAAGAAAAGACTAAAGTTTTGGATACATGGAAATTTCATAGTTCATTTCTTGTTCCATTTCATTTCCATCGGCAACTTCATTAACCGATCGTCCATGGACTTGGACGAAGTGAGACAAAGTCATCTACTCATTCTCTACATCAATCTTGGTCGTCTCTTTTAGCAAACTTGACGATCGAGTTGCCTCGAGTCAGAGGCGGGAGCCCGTTTAAAGAATCAGTGACGTGGTGCCACCTGGACGAGCAGATCGGAGATCGACGAGATCAGAGCAGCCGCAACGGAGCGTGGGATGATGGTTAAAGAACGAAGGACTCGGATCGTTCGGTATAACCTTTCTACACTCTTTACAGTTTGTTAGTTTAGCAATAATGGCAGATCTGGGTTAAAGTATACGATAGCGCTAATTTAAAAGTTTTTGTTCCGCATTTGGCGTCTGTAGACGGCCGGGGTGCTACCGTAGACTTACATCCGTACAGTCCGGTCCGTTCGTCTAAAGAGTATCGCATATCGAGTCTAGGGAGTGGATAAAGTCAGACCCCTAATAACGCGATAAATCGTGTCGGCATGAAGCCCATCACCACCTGAGAAACTACTGATCCAAATCAGTAATTCTCCACTACCTCGGCCGAGGATTTCTAGTGATGGCCACCCGTGCACTGTGCGACATCAACCCTCAATAACGGGAAAGACGAATCCCCAACAGTCCGCTCACTGCCTCCATGTGGCTCGGGACTGTACCCAAAAAATACCTGTTTACACGTCTCCTTTGAGCGTGGTAGGGTAGGAATCAAAGCACAGTGGGAACCTACACGAGACAAATGACGATCTCAGGTCGACAAACTAACCTGTACACATGTCACCAGGGAACTACTATCTGACGATATGTATAATACCAACTAGCATGTTCCTGGCGAGTCATGTCCGGTGTACTCATAACCTAATGAGCACCTGTATACATCTTAGGTGATCCAACTGACACCAGTGGCTTGTGAGACCGGCCACCGCCCTTCGTCGGGGTCTCGACTGTATACACTAGTCTACTCTGGAGTATAGATGCCCTGTCTCGAAACTCCCATGACTAGGGACACTTTAAGGATGTGCTTATAGACCCCAGCTCCCACGTATATGATCGCCATCATACTGCTGGCAGTCAAGCAAGAATCCTATGGACTCTATCAACATGCAATAGCGAACTAAAGCATGTATACGATGATAAAGACAAACCAGATAGCATACCATCATCTCGAGCAAGACTGTCATATCGGTATAGGTCCTGCCTCAATCATTGCAATCACGTACCTGCGATCCAATAATTGACTTTGAGGGCACTATCTCCAACATATCTATTATCAAAATATCTATTTTAATTATATTATATAAATATTCCAAGTTTTCTAAATCAAAGAAATCACCATTACATGAAAATACCATCCAAATACAAAACAATTCCAATATTTCAAGAAAATACCATATACTATGAAAACTAGGTTTTACTCATTAGAAATTTCACTTTTATAAAATATAGAGCTATGAAAACCCTAAAGATGATAATTAAATGCTTGAGGTGTATTTTGAAATTATACCAAAACTATTTTTACTTAAAACCCCCTCAAGTGATACTAAATTACAATAAAGACCCTAGTAAACATAGGTTTAAGCGGGACCAGTTCTCTTGAGCCTCAGCGAGCCGGAGAATATGGATGCTTGCCTATTTAAGGTAAACAATCTAATAAACGGTGTTATCAATACGGTAATTGTCTTGGAAAAAGACACAAATCCTGTCGTCCATGTGCAGCAGTTACCGATAAAATCAAAACTAATTCAGGATTTCAAGTTCTTTTCAAAAGTATCTGACTCATATCGAGTCTCAATCTAATCAATTTGACTTGAATGTGATTCATGTATAGATTACAATACAACATGAATCCGTGAATCCATCTATTCAATCTATATCAATCTATATTGACTGAATCGAACCATGGATATACTCCGTCTACATGACTCTCTATTTATATCCATTCCATTTACCGATATCATGGTTTCGGCAAGTCATCCATCTATATAACAAATAATTCAATCAATAAAAAAGACATCGCGAGGTTTATAAGGGGTAGATTGGTACGGAAGGTGTTAAAAGTGGCACGAGACTGTAACCATAATACACCTAACCTGAATATCCATTGCCGTTGTACCGTGGCTGAACGGTTCCTTATGCTCCGTATACCTTAGTCTCCGGAATAGTGGGACTCCTCTCGTATACACTGGCATTTTCTGTACCAAGCTATAAACAACAGCGTTAACAATATAATCAAACATTATAAGTTATATTTTTTCTGTCTATTCTATCTCTACTCACTTTTGGGACTTACCGAGCGATTGTTCGCTGACGACATTCCTTTCTTCTTTCTTTGAAATGTTGTCAGGTGATTCAGACTCATTGTAGATCAAGCCCAGCACTGAATATTTAGAGCAAATACCATTTGACCCAGAGCTGTAGGCATTTGTACATATTTATTTCATTTCAGTTATGCCATTGTTTAGGCATCGCTTTCTATTCATGTACTTTGATTTCAGTTGTACTTGTAAAAGAATGTTTAATAAATAAAGTTGTGGTTCATTTACATTCTTGTCTCTTGTGTACTTTACTTTATATTGCTTAGTTACGCTTAGCCTATTTACTTTTGAGTAGATACGTAGCGGCCTCGTCGCGTCCTCTTGCCGTACACCGGGAAGTGGGGCGTGACACCGCCTCAGTTATGGATGCGGCTTTTTCATACCCCCGGATCTGCTGAAAGGCTGCTGTTGGCGTCATCTTGTTAAAGACCGAAGTCTTAGGCATAGTTTGAGGAGGGCTGACCAATCTTTTGAAGATCGACTTTCTGGTAGGAGAAGCACATTTGACGGCTTCGCCTATGGCAGGAGTTAGGAGGACTATCCATTTTGGGGTATCCCCTTCAGGTATCACGAGCCTCTTTGCGGGCCTGTTCGAGGTTTTGCTCAGACTGTTGAAAACTGAGACACCATATTTGGATGGCCCGTTGAGAGGGGCCGTTGTGGTCGCCATTCGATCGAAGAACGACCCTTTGGGAGCTTCTTCTTGCGGTGCTGAGGCACCGAAACTCACTGGTGGGAGCATGGTCCCAACGAACAATCCAGTAGTGGCTTGCGTAACTTGCCCCACCGGCATTGAGAAAATAGAGGTCGTGTTGGGCCCGTAGGTCACTCCTCCAGTTGGGATGGAGCGAGGGTTACTGTTGTAAGAGGTGCAGTGGGGATCCATAGATTTTCTCTGCACAGGAGCAAGAAACCAAGTTTTATTATTTCGAATCCAAGGGCAACCATAGCGAATCGCGATTTTGTTCGCGAAACACGACACACAAAGTGTGGAGTGGAAAGAAGAAAAGTCCCATCGGGCGTGCCAGAATCTGTTCACCGCCTAAAACAGAGATGAACTGGGATAGATCGTTGTTTATTACAGAAAACTACATTTCAATACCACTCATTCATTATCTGTTTTGTTATATATCGGTACTATTAACCAGTGTCTGCTCAGTAAATACAGATTAAAGGTATCCGTGACACAACACTAGAAACACACTCATGATCACGTATATAACGTTGCGAGCCGACACTGCAACCGGAACTAAAAACCGATCGATAACCAAAGAGTTCTTTTGCAACAAATAAATGTGTACACGATTTTGGTCCATCAAAATACAAGTGTGCACACAACTCTTTGATGCTTGGACCTAGGTGGGGGCTGCCCAAAGCACAAGTGAGTGTGATGTGTAATAAATGCTATAAGATATGATGTGATTTGAAGCATCAAGTTCCCTCCAAAACTACTGAGTATAACCCAAGCTGAAATGAAGAAATCAAACAATACCAGTGGACTTGTTGAGTGCACTCAAGACCATCACACCAACACGAGCCCAATTTCCCACCAGAAAACCGGTGACATCACCTAAAAAACCGACGCCACCGGTTTTTCTAGGTCCAATTTCCCCCATTTTTCTCCTGGTTGTTTATTTGGGTCACATCATCTTGTTTTTATTGTTTGTTTATTCTGGTATGAGGCCTATAAATACCAGATCAATGGGCAAGGGGAGGGGATACTTTTTCTCTAATTTTTCTTTAGAACACTTGTAATGTGTAACTTGCTTTTCCTTTGAACTCTTGAGCTCTTTCCCTTTTGTCTTGACCTTGCAACTTCCTCACTGAACTTGCAAGCTTAAGATTTAGGTTCTTGACTTCAAGATTAGTTGTATCTTGTTTGAAATTCAATAAACTTCTCATTTCATTACATAAGTCTTGCTTTGTACATACTTTGAACTTGTGAAACCATTGCTTTACTTTGATCTTGCAACCTTTTAAGTGAGCTTGCAATCTTAAAGTTTGGTATTTTGATTTCACATTGGTACGGGATTAAAGAACAAGCGAAGATATTTGCACATTGAATTGACCGGTTCTTAACATTATAACTTTAACTTTGCTTTCCTTGCTATTTTTGTTATGTTGCCTTACTCTTTTCTTTTTTCAATTTTGGTATCGTAAATATGTATGAGTAATCGATTTACTTGTTAAGAGTAGAATATGGTTAGTTTTTGTTAGGAGTTGTTTTTGCTAAAACCTTAAAAATCTTAACTTTGCAATTGAAACTCCGAGCTAACCACTCGCAATTCCTCTCCGTTAGGTATCCTATCCTACCACGATAGCAGTGAATCCTAATCATGGCCGGATTGTAAGTGGTTTGCCGAAGGCTAAGGTCAAGAAATATCTATGGAAGGACAAGGGACAATGCATACGGATTTAGCTCAAAATCTCAAATACCGTGTTTTAAGTTCCCTAATCCACGTTGTTGCCTATTGCCTTAGTGTCAATATCAAAATTGGGTGTATAAGGAACCGGCAAATATCATCCTCACGCAAGCTAATATAAAACTACCCTTAACAAGTCTTTTTATTGAACATATACTAGTTACGACACTTAACATAAACAACAACTCAAAACACGGTATTAACTCGTTAAAACAAGCTTGAAAACTTACCATCTCCCTGCGGACGACCCGTACTCATCGCGGCTCGCTGCACGCGACACCATCTTTGATTGCGGTAATTTCAAATTCTTTCTAAATACGACACGGTAAAAATGTATCAATCAAATGGAGCCGTTGCCGAGGAGACGTTAACGCTTTTACACTTGTAGTCTCAGGTTAATTTGTGAATGTTTTGTACAAAAACTAACTTTCTAACACATTCAACGGATAAACACATTATTTTCAAACCATCATGAAAACATAAAACAAAAATGTTCTCTGGATTTCTATTCTGCTAACACATAGTGATTTAAAATAAAAATCAAAGTATAAGAATGGAATAATGTTGTTACACAGAGGAAACACAGAAAATTTGAGCACCAAATTTGCAAAATAGACCGGCGAGATATTGATATTTCCCGATCTCGCCGGCTCTGTTGTGTTTTTTTGAAAAATTGTTTTTTATGTTGCCTCCGGTGTTCTATCAGTACCCCATTTTTATTATTTGATTTTCTTAATTATTTGTGTTCAGCACTTTGGCTATCTATATCTCTTTCTAGCTCAAATATCCATATTTTTCCGACATTTGCAGATTTGACTAATTGACGAGCAGCGATTGTCCGGAACAAAGGGGCGTTTTCAAGTATAAGGAGATTGAACACTTTGTGCCAAAGACCCGGGTAGTTTGACCCGCGCAAGCATACCATTCAAACACTCGGAGGCAATATCGACACGAGTTTCTTAAACTCAACTCTTTTGGTACGTAATTTTCTAAACTTCCTCTTCTCAAATCTGATGCTCCACTATTCCTATCTTTGCAGGATTTCTTTGCATCATCGCCGCAATAGAAAAAGAAAAACTAACCGTATTTGTTGCATCACCACATTTTAAAAGAAAAATTGATTGATTGTTTGATAACAAAACTTTGCTTTTTTGTGGATTGCAACATTAATACGGACTTAAGGGGCTATAACACCAATTTAGATTGGGTGGGGATTTCATCACCCTTCCTAAGACCCCGGAAATCACTAATTGCATAAATGTCACCTTAAGCTTAATAAAAAATATCTAGACTCAGCCAACTAAGGACATGTCGCGCTCGATAGGAAAAAGGAAGATTGTGGGCATTCAGTCATTTATCTAAACATGACTTTTGTGGTGCCTAGGCTAGACATGTGAGGAGGTAATTTTAAAAGGCCCGTCTTACGGTGATTCGTGAGCAGAACCTTCCTTACCTCACTTGTGCTTACCTGGCCACAACTCGCTGTGAAGAGGCGATTTGAGAGTTATCTCGCAATTTGTCACTTTGGAACGGTTAGGAGCAGGTCTAATGGACTTAGAAAACCCTAGTCTAGGTATTGATTGTGCATTTGTGACTGTGCATTTGTAATTGTGTCTGTTGAACTGTCGTTTCATTTTCCCATTCTTACGAAACAAACACAAATTCGCCATTTTTACCACCTTCACCTATTTTTTTTTATCCAGTTTCTCTTTCTTACCCTCACATTCTACACTTTGACTACACTAAACTCGTTTAGTGTATGTACGCTTGGACTAGGGACCCTAGTGCCCGTTTAGTCCGCGTCTCGTTAGTCGCTATGGACTACGCGATCGACACCGCAGTCGAAACTCCTTCCACGCCTCTTTCACCTTTACCCTTGCCGGTCAACTCTGACGTTGACTGTGATTCTGTCGATACTTCTTCACCTTCACATTCACCAGACTCTTCTTCCGAGATGTCGGGGTATCCTCCTAACATCACTTTACCTCCCCCGGGAATTATTCCACCTCCATTAGGTGGGAATAACCCACGACCCCCTCTTGTTGAAGCGCCACAGCGAATTGCACTCCAAGATCGATTCTATCCTACCCGCGCCGCACTCCCTACCTATCTTTCACTTCCATCGGCCAATGGGGATAATTTCGAAATTAACCCCCACTTCATCAACATGTTGCCCAAATTTCACGGGTTTGAATCCGAAGATGCCTATATCTTCATCAATAAATTCCAGGACGTTTGTGTGATGATGAAGACAACCCAACTGTCTGATGATGCTATACGGCTATGAGTTATTCTTTTCACTTTGTACGACCTTTCTGAAAAATGGCTGTATAGCACCGCATCTCATTCGATCACTAGTTGGGACGAGTTTGTGAAAGCATTTCTAAAGAAATTCTACCCAAATCATAAGACCGCATGGATTCGAAACGAAATTAACCAATTCTCCCAACTTCCTACTGAACCTTTTTGGAAGTGTTCTGACCGATACAAAGACCTTCTTGTTCAGTGCCCTCATCACGGTATTGAGAGATGGCAACTTTGCCAAACTTTATATGAGGGCCTGAATCCAGCAACTAAGCAGTTGCTAGAAACCATTTGTCAAGGCCACTTCCTATCCAAATCTGACGAGGAAGCCTGGCAATTCTTCGATGATCTTGCGGAATAGACGCTTCAGTGGGAGAGCACCCGAATGAGCACATCGACTTCTTCTTCTTCTTCAGGTCTCTCTAGGGCAGGAGTTCATCAACTCGACATCTCAATTGCAATGAAGGCCGAGATGGATGCATGTATCACGCGGAAACTGGAAGCAATTGAGAGCAAATTCACATCTCCTTCTCCTGCCCTTGCTCTTCCCCCTTGTACCATTTGCGCTTGTTGTTCGGATCCATCTCATTTGACCGAAGAGTGTCCTTACAATCCACCATCTCAAGGACACGATCAAGTTAATGCTGCATTTCAGTAAAGACCAAGAAACGATCCATACTCATTTACGTACAATCCCGGTTGGAGGAACCATCCCAACTTCGCCTGGAATCAGAACCAGCATCAATTCTAAGGCCACAGCAACTAACAGAAGCCTCCACAAGCTCAACAACAATTTCAGCAGCCTTTCCAACCCCATCCTTTTCAGAATCCGATGAACAACCTTGCACCCTGCGACAATTCTTTTCCTCAAAACAACTTTATTCCGTCAAACAACGATAAGGTTTTCTCGCTAGAACGGAATCTAGAGGCTTTTGTAAAGCAATCGACTCAATCCACCGCCAACATCCAGTCTTCTATTCAGTCTCTGGTGCAACACACCGCTGCACACGGGCAAAGCATCAAGACCATCGAAGCCCAGATTGCACAGATGAACGCAGCTTTAAGAGAGCGAGAGAAAAGGAAGATTCCATCTCAACCACTCCCAAATCCTGATCACCCACATAATGTACATGTTGCTCTTGAATAACAGAACCATAATGTGAGTGCCGTGACTACATTGAGATCTGGAAGGATGCTGCACAACAACATTGGCACACGGATAGATGATGACACCCCGGCCGTTTCCTCTACTCCTTTTTCTTCTTCTGAGCCTATTCTCCATGCTTCAAAAGGATCTTCTTCTTCTTCAATTGCTGCTCCGAACGGATCCACTTCTCACTCCACTCAAACTCCAGTTTTTGGATCCGTTCTAACTCCACAATCTCTTCCATAAGCATTAGACTCAACCAATTTAAAAAACGTTCCATTTCCAAAGCGGTTTAGGTCTAATAAACAAAATCCACAAATGGAGAAGATTCTGGAGTTGTTCAAACAGGTTAACATCAACATTCCCCTCTTAGATGCAATCCAGCAAGTCCCGTCTTATGCAAAAATCTTGAAGGACTTATGCACTAAGAAGAGGAAATCTCAGGTACCAAAGAAGGTTTTCCTAGCTAGTAACGTGAGTGATGCTCTTATCCAAAATTTATCACAAAAATGGAAGGACCCTGGCTGTCCTATGATTTCAATAACCATTGGGGATAAGAACATCAACCGCGCTCTTTTGGATCTTGGTGCCAGTATTAACCTGCTTCCTTATTCTGTATATGGGCAACTAGGTGTAGGAGAACTAAAACCTACACATTGTACTCTTCAAATGGCCGACAAATCTATCATCCATCCTAGGGGTGAGCTAGAAGATGTGTTAATAAAGGTTGGGGACTTCATATTCCCCATTGACTTCATTGTTTTAGATACACAACCTATAGCTAACCCCCGGAATCAAATTCCGGTGATACTCGGTCGCCCATTCCTCGCAACCTCAAATGCTATGATCAATTGTCGAAATGGTTTGATGAACTTATCTTTTGGCAACATGACAATTGAACTCAACATTTTTAGGTTAGGGAATCAGCCATCCAAACCAAGTGCTCATATACTGGATGTTTGTTCCATCCAGGAGATCACCCCCGAGGATTGTGAATTTGAGGAATTCTTGTTTGATTACAGTGATCTTGATGCCACTAGTGCGTCCCTCTTTGAACCTGCTGCTTCCGCTTCTGAAAAAGATTACGAGTGCTTCATGTTTTCAAATGATCTTAGCCTGTCACTGCCCAAGTTTGAATCTTTCGAATTTTCGGATACGTTAGTTAAACCATCCGAATCGGTCACATACACTCACTTTGAGCCCCTGTTGGAATCTTTTGAGTTGACATATTTTCTTCAATCTTGCCTTCAGTCATTTCACCTCCTACGCTCGAACTCAAGCCTCTGCCGTCTCACCTCAAGTATGCTTACTTAGGTGAAAATGAGACCCTCCCAGTCATCATCTCGGCTTCTCTAGCTCTGGAGCAAGAGAAAGCCCTTCTCATGGTCTTGCAATCCAATCGGCAAGCTTTCGGCTAGACGATGGCGGACATCAAGGGGATTAGTCCCCTGATCGTTGAACATCACATTCACCTGATGGATGATGCCAAACCAGCTAGGGATCCACAGAGGCAATTAAATCCAGTCATGAAGGAGGCTGTGACAAAGGAGATTGTCAAATGTCTGGATAGTGGTATCATTTACCCTATTTCAGACAACCAATAGGTCAATCCTATACATGTTGTCCCTAAGAAGTCGGGCATTATGGTCATCACAAACGAAACGAATGAGTTGATCCCTATTCGCACCCAGACCAGGTGGCGAGTATGCATTGATTATCGAAAACTCAACGCCGCAACGCGGAAGGATCACTTTCCACTGCCATACATTGACCAAATGCTCGAAAGATTATTTGGACATGAGTATTACTGTTTTCTGGATGGTTACTCAGGCTACAACCAGATTCCCATTGCCAAGAAAGACCAGGACAAAACCACTTTCACTTGTCCTTTTGGCACGTTCGCATATCGCCGCATGCCCTTTGGGCTATGCAATGCTCCTGTTACCTTCCAGCGGTGTATGATGGGAATTTTCTTTGACATAGTTGAGAAATTTTTGGAGATATTTATGGATGATTTCTCCATCTTTGGCGATTCTTTCGACGAGCGTTTGCAACATCTTGACGCTGTCCTTACCCGATGTAAGGATAAAAATCTCACTCTAAACTGGAAAAAATGCCACTTCATAGTATGTAAAGGTATTTTCTTAGGACATATCATTTCATGAAATGGCATCGAGGTTGACAAAGCAAATATTGATGTTATTTCCAACCTCCCTGCTCCCAAATGCGTCAGAGATATCTGATCTTTCGTTAGCCATGCCGGTATTTATAGACGGTTTATCAAGGACTTTAGCACGATTGCTATACCCTTGACTCTTCTTCTGGACAAGGATACCACATTCAACTTCGACTCGAGCTTTTTGACTGCTTTCAAATCACTGAGAAGCTCACTCACCACTGCTCCCGTTCTTTCTTCACCTGACTTGACGCATCCTTTCAAGATTATGTGCAATGCATCCGACTTTGCTATCAGTGCGGTCTTAGGACATCACATCGATAAGATGCCGCACGTAATCTACTACGCGAGCCGAACCTTGAATGATGCCCAAATGAATTATACTACAATCGAGAAAGAGTTCTTGGCTGTTGTGTTTGCTTTAGAGAAATTCAGGTCCTATCTGATCGGCTCCCCAGTCATTGTCTAAATCGATCATTCAGCTCTGCGACATATTTTTGTGAAAAATGATGCAAAATCTCGGTTAATACGTTGGATCCTCTTACTTCAAGAATTTGACCTTGTCATTAAGGACAAAATAGGATGTTAAAATGTAGTAGCCGATTATCTTTCACGACTTCCTTCTTCGCCAACGCTTCCTCTCTCAATCGACGACACTTTCTCTGATGAACAACTCTTGACGATATCATGTGAACCCTAGTTTGCAGATATTGTGAACTACCTGGCGACTGGACTCATACCTGACGATTGGTCGAGTCAGGATAGACTTAGATTTTTATCCTAAGTAAAACACTTTTACTAGGACGAGCCCTACCTGTTCAAGTACTGTCCAGACCAAATCATCCAACGGTGTGTTCCGGAAAACGAATTCTAGAGTGTGTTGTTGTTTTTCCACGATCAAGCATGTGGCAGACACTTTGACCCAAGAAAGACAGCTGAGAAAGTCTTGCAATGTGGCTTTTACTGTCCAAAACTTTTCGAAGTTGCACATGAATACTGCAAGACTTGCTCCCGGTGCCAACATTTGGGCCGGATTTCCGGGCGAAATGAGATGCTGCTCCAACAATCTTGGTTGTTGAGATGTTCGATGTTTGGGGAATTGATTTCATAGGACCGTTTCCCAACTCTTTTGGAAACCCATACATTCTCTTGGCTGTTGATTATGTCTCCAAATGGGTCGAGGCAGTACCGAGCCGGACTAATGATAGCAAAGTTGTCATTAAATTCCTTAAAGAAAACATCTTTTCCCGGTTTGGGCACCCTCACGCTATCATCAGCGACAATGGGACGCATTTCTGCAATAGGTCTTTCGAAGCCTTGATGCGGATACTCAATTAATCATAAGCTATCCACGCCCTACCACCCCTAAACATGTGGGCAAGCCGAAGTTTCGAATCGGCAGATCAAGCAAATTTTGGAGAAAACGGTTTCCAAGAACCGTAATGATTGGTCTTTGAAACTAACCGATGCCCTTCGGGAATTTCGAATTGCGTACAAGACTGATCTTGGAATGTCTCCCTATTGTCTTGTGTATGGAAAGGCTTGCCACCTCCCTGTGGAAATTGAACATCATGCTATTTGGGCGATCAAAGAGTTGAATCTCAATCTTAAAGATGCGGGCATCTATCGAAAGTTGCAACTGAACAAACTGAACGAGCTTCGGGATGAGGCTTACGACAACGCAGTTGTTATAAAGAACCGTACGAAGGTTTTCATGATAAACACCTTACGCGCAAAACCTTTAAGCCTGGACAACAAGTACTTCTTTATGACACCCAACTCCATTTCTATCCCGGTAAACTTCGATCTCGTTGGAAGGGACCTTTTCTTGTGCGGTGTGTGTACCCACACGGTGCAGTGGATTTGGAAAATCCAAAGGACGGTTCACTTTTCAAAGTAAACGGACACAGAATGAAACCGTTCTTTAGCGCAGAACCATCAGAGGGGCTCCTGATCTTTCAGGATCCGGTTTACCCTACATAATCTTCCTCTGTTTACCACCAAACTTCGGTTATCCCTCCATAAATAGTGGATACACTGTTTCAAATAAGTTTGAGGGTATGTATATACTATTCTTGGTATATATATGTGGATATTCTTGTCCTGTGTATATCCATTTGCTTTTTGACGAGCAGTCTTGCCTGTTGATACTCTGTCTTTGTTCATACAAAAAAAGGAAAAAAGGAGAACCGCCGCTTTTGACCCTCCAACTATTTTGCCCTCTTGATGTACATTGACAGTGAGGGCACTGTCCAGTTTAAGTTTGGGGGTATGCTCGGTAAGCTTTCTCCCTTCGCATTCATTTGCATATTCTGCATTTGCATATGTTATTAAAAACCTATAAAAATCGAAAAAAATTACAAAAATATAAAACCTTTGTCGTCAAGTTAGCTAGTGGAAGAACTTAGATTCGATATTTTGACGGTTTTGTTTGATAAGTTAGGAACAACTAAATCCTATTGTTAGATTTTGAAAAACTGAAAGATAACCCTCCTTTGAGTTTAACTATAGCTAATATACGTCTTTACATCACATTACACGTGTCGTGAGTTTTGAAAATTAGATAACAAGTCTAATATGTCTGAAAACTTATAAATTGATAAACTATTTTTTGAGAATCAAATAGGTTTGTTCTGAAATAAGTAATATCAAGAATAGTTTTGAAAGTGAAGTGGATATGAAGGGATATTATAGATACCTTAATAGGAACTAATTTTGAAGAATAACCCATCTGGAACTTGATTGAAGTGATTACACATCCGATCCACTAAACACGTCTTTTATCTTAAAAATAATTGAACAACTGGTTATATCTCCGTTCACATTAAATCGTTATGATTTTCACGCAAAAATTGATCTTTTGTTTTAAGGCCTAAGTAACTTGAGCAATTAAGTCCGCCGGGGTGTCTCTACACCTAATGCCTTAAAACCAACTGGTTTAGGAGCATTGGCCCAAAGCTCGCTAAGAAAGCTAGAAATTCCAAATTAAAACAAAGTCAAGCAAGTGTTCTCTCCGAATTAAAATTCCTAACGGTTCTTTGTGTGAGATTAATCTTGACAAAAGACAAGTTTTTATAAAAATATTTTTAACGGAGATATGAAGGTTTTATCCTATGATGAAGACTATTGCATGTTCACGAAGGTGTGTATGAAATAAAAACAAAGTAAAAGTTAGAGTGAAAAATAAGATCTAGTTTCCTATTAAGGAAGATAGAAATTCTGAATTTGAAACCTAACTGGAAAACGAAACTTCAGAAGTACTTAACTCTTTATAAAACTTGTCTGATCCTTTTTAAGTTTTTTATCCGGGCTTTATTTTTTGTCATGACGATTTTAATCAATCCTTTTGAAACTTAACGACACTATTTGCAGCGCACGTAAAGACATATAGGATCTTAAGTTAAATAAGAAGCGAGGTGTGAAAAATAAAGGTTCGATATTTCTAACTTAGGATAATAGAATTGCTAGCTTTGAAACAAAACCTTAGGGTTAGAATCATAGCTATTTCGCAAAACTAGCTTGACGGGATTTTGTGGGTGAATCCGCTATAAACCCTCAGGAGACAACACTCCTCCTACTTGGAACACCTAGAGGTTTAACGGCTTGTTGCACGAGCTCAGTGCAACCGCGTTCCCTGGGAAAATGAGGTTAGGATTTTTTTCTGCTCGGGATGAGCAAAAGATAAGATTGGGGTATTTGTTTATCACAGAAAACTGTATTTCAATACCACTCATTCATTATCTATTTTGTTATATATCTGTACTATTAACCAGTGTCTGCTCAGTAAATACAGATTACAGGTATCCGTGACACAACACTGGAAACACACTCAAGATCATGGATATAACATTGTGTGCCGACACTGCAACCGGAACTACAAACCGATCGATATCCAAAGAGTTCTTTTGCAACAAATAAATGTGTACACAATTTTGGTCCAACACAATACAAGTGTGCACACAACTCTTTGATGCTTGGACCTAGGTGGGGGCTGCCCAAAGCATAAGTGAGTGTGATGTGTAATAAATGCTACAAGATATGATGTGATTTGAAGCATCAAGTTCCATCCAAAACTAATGAGTATAACCCAAGCTGAAATGAAGAAAGCAAAAAATACCAGTGGACTTGTTAAGTGCACTCAAGACCATCATACCAATACGAGCCCAATCTCCCACCAGAAAACCGGCGACATCATCTAAAAAATCGGCGCCACCGATTTTTCTAGGTCCAATTGCCCCTATTTTTCTCCTGGTTGTTTATTTGGGTCACATCATTTTGTTTTTATTGTTTTTTTATTCTAGTAGATGCCTGTAAATACCAGATCAATGGGCAAGGAGAGGGGATACTTTTTTTTCTCTAGTTATAGAACACCTGTAATGTGTAACTTGCTTTTCCTTTAAACTCTTGAGCAATTGCCCCTTTGTCTTGACCTTACAACTTCTTCATTGAACTTGCAAGCTTAAAATTTAGGTTCTTGACTTCAAGATTAGTTGTTTCTTGTTTGAAATTCAATAAAATTCTCATTTCATTACATATGTCGTGCTTTGTACATACTTTGAACTTGTGAAATTATTGCTTTACTTTGATCTTGCAACCTCTTAAGTGAGCTTGCAACCTTAAAGTTTGGTATTTTGATTTCACATTGGCACGGGATTAAAGAACAAGCAAAGATATTTTCACATTGAATTGACTGGTTCTTAACTTTCTAACTTTAACTTTGCTTTTCATGCTATTTTTGTTATGTTGCCTTACGTTTTTCTTTTTTCTATTTTGGTATCGTAAATTTGTGTGAGTAATCGATTTACTTGTTAAGGGTAGAATATGGTTAGTTTGTGTTAGGAGATGTTTTTGCTAAAACCATAAAAACCTTAACTTTGCAATTGAAACTCCGAGCAAACACTCGCAATTCCATTTCGTTAGGTATCCTACCACATACCAATACGAGCCCAATCTCCCACCAAAAAATACCAGTGGACTTGTTAAGTGCACTCAAGACCATCATACCAATACGAGCCCAATCTCCCACCAGAAAACCGGCGACATCATCTAAAAAACAGGCGCCACCGATTTTTCTATGTCCAATTGCCCCTATTTTTCTCCTGGTTGTTTATTTGGGTCACATCATTTTGTTTTTATTGTTTGTTTATTCTAGTAGATGCCTGTAAATACCAGATCAATGGGCAAGGAGAGGGGATACTTTTTTTTCTCTAGTTTTGTTGTAGAACACTTGTAATGTGTAACTTGCTTTTCCTTTAAACTCTTGACCAATTGCCCCTTTGTCTTGACCTTACAACTTCTTCATTGAACTTGCAAGCTTAAGATTTAGGTTCTTGACTTCAAGATTAGTTGTTTCTTGTTTGAAATTCAATAAAATTCTCATTTCATTACATATGTGTGCTTTGTACATACTTTGAACTTGTGAAATTATTGCTTTACTTTGATCTTGCAACCTCTTAAGTGAGCTTGCAACCTTAAAGTTTGGTATTTTGATTTCACATTGGCATGGGATTAAAGAACAAGCAAAGATATTTTCACATTGAATTGACTGGTTCTTAACTTTCTAACTTTAACTTTGCTTTTCATGCTATTTTTGTTATGTTGCCTTACTTTTTTCTTTTTTCTATTTTGGTATCGTAAATATGTGTGAGTAATCGATTTACTTGTTAAGGGTAGAATATGGTTAGTTTGTGTTAGGAGATGTTTTTGCTAAAACCATAAAAACCTTAACTTTGCAATTGAAACTCCGAGCAAACACTCGCAATTCCATTTCGTTAGGTATCCTATCCCACCACGATAGCGGTGAATCCTAATCGTGACCGGATTGCAAGTGGTTTGCCGAAGGCTAAGGTTAAGATACATCAACGGAACGACAAGGGACAAGGAATACGGATTTAGCTCAAAATCACAAATACCGTGTTTCAAGTTCCCTAATCCACGTTCTTGCCTATTGCCTTACTGTCAATATCAAAATTGGGTCCATAAGGAACCGGCAAATATCATCCTCACGCAAGCTAACCTTAAACTACCTTAACAAATCTTTTTATTGAACATATCCTAGTTACGACACTTAGCATAAACAAAAACTCAAAACACGGTATTAACTCGTTAAAACAAGCTTGAAAACTTACCATCTCCCTGCGGACGACCTATACTCATCGCGGCTCGCTACACGCGACACCGTCTTTGATTGCGGTAATTTCAAATTCTTTCTAAATACGACACGGTAAAAACGTATCAATCAATCGTCTTGCCTGAAATTGGGAGCAGATACTTTTTGGATTTATCTCTCCACCTCTCCGAAGATACCAAGTTGATTTATGGCACCGTATATCGGAGGTTTGGACAGATGCGACCATTGTAGTATACTTCATCAGATTCTCCCTCACATTATGAGGGTTTTTTTTATTGTGGGGACGCTATTCTCTGCAAGCGTAAGCCCCTGAAGTTAATTACATTACCGCATTGCGATAACCACTTTCTCCTTCTCCGGAAGTTCACTTCGTGTCGTGTTTCTTTTATTTTGGATTTCCCATAGATTGTATATGGAGACTAGTTTTTGTTGTCGCCCGTAGGGTTCGAATTGGTCCAAATCCGTATATTTTAGATTTGAGCTTGGGTCAAGGATTTGTTTGATGTGGTTTTGAACTTAGGTTATATGTTCCTTTCGTTCAAAAATATTGTGTTTGGTTTAAGGATCGTTAATCTAATTTGAAATTAAGATCAACTTAAACATATGAGCGTTTGGGCCCAATTTTTTTTTAACTAAGGATACATTAGTTATATTTGAGACTAAGATCAACTTAGCAAGATTTTATGGATCCTTCAATTTTATTAAGGTCCAACAACAGGACATTTGGGCTCGACTGCAAGAGGCTTAGCCAATTTGGGCTTAGTCTGTTCAGTCTTCTTATTTTTTTGTTTTGTTTTGTTCAAAAGTGCTAAGCACTTATTTGGGCTCTGTTTGTTCAGCCCTGTTTTATGCAAAAGTGCTAAGCACTTATTTGACGCTCTGACACTCGTATGGGTATCATGTGAAGCATTCAATTATGGGAGCTGCCCAATCAGTGTTGAGCACTCAGTTATATATATAGTGCTAAGCACTTTTCTTTAGTTTTTACATCGTTTACATGAGGAGCACATGCGGCGCTGGGCGCTGCCCAATCAGTGCTAAGCACTCAGCCGTTTTGGATGTATATGGAGTGCTAAGCACTTTTTGTATGGCACCCACGTGAGGAGCACGTGAGGCGATGGGCGCTGCCTAATCAGTGCTAAACACTTAGCCGTTTTGGCTATAAAGGGAGTGCTAAGCACTTTTTGTGTGGCGCCCACGTGAGGACCACATGAGGCAATGGACGCTGCCCAATCAGTTCTAAGCACTTAGCCGTTTTGGCTATATAGGAAGTGCTAAGCACTTTTTGTGTGGCCCCCACGTGAGGAACACGTGAGGCGCTGGGCGCTGCCCAATTAGTGCTAAGCACTTAGCCATTTTGGCTATATAGGGAGTGCTAAGCACTTTTTGTGTGGCGCCCATGTGAGGAGCACGTGAGGAGCTGGCCCTCTGTTTTGGGCGCCCGCGTGTTTTTCACATGAGGTGCTAGGCGCTATTTGGGGTGTCCATGTGGGAAGCACGTGAGGCGCTATGTTTTTTTCTTTTTCGTAGTTTGGATCTCTGTTAATGACATTTTGACCATTAATAGCACCAAGATCTTTATTTTGAAGATCTGGGATAATGTTTTCTTTAAGAACTAAGTTCTTTCTTTTTTTCTTTTATAAAAACTAAGTTCTTTTTTTTCTTTTATAAAAACTAAGTTCTTTTAGGGTTAAACCCTATTTTTCAAGGAATTAAATTCCCGTATGATAGGTTCTTTTTTTTTCTTTTAGACTTAGTTCTTTTCTGAATCTTTGATTCTCAAGAACAAGATCTTCCCGATGATAATTAAATTTCAATTTGTGGGAGACTTGTCTTGTGGATCTCTAATCCAAAGAAAAAAATAAGTTTTTTGAGAAGGGTTAAACCCTTAAATAGGTAAAAGAGATATTTTGATCTCTGTGTTTTCTTTACCTATGGTTTTTTTGAAGAGGAAAGTCTTTTTCTTTAAGAATTAAATTTTTTGTTGTTTTGAGAGCATTTTGTATTTTTCAGAACCTTATAGGGGAGTTGTTAGATATAGTGCTCTCAAAGTCAATTATTGGATCGCAGGCACGTGATTGCAAAGATTGAGGGAGGACCTATACCGGTAGGACAGTCTTATTCGAGATTATAGAATTATTTCTGGTTTATCTTTATCAAACGTGTACTGCTTTAGGTGACATGATATATCACTATTGCACGTTGATAGAGCCTATAGGATTCTTGCTTGACTACCAACAGTATGATAGCGATCATATACGTGAGAGTTGGGTAGTCTATAAGCACATCCTTAAAAGTGGTCCCTAGTCGCGGGAGTTTCGTGATAGGGCATCGATACTCCGGAGTAGACTAGTGTATACAGTTGAGACCCCGATGAGGGGCGGAGGCCGGTCTCACATGCCATTGGTGTTAGTTGGTTCACCTAAGATATATATAGGTAGACATTTGGTTATGAGTACACTGGACAGGACTCGCCGGGAACATGCTAGCTGGTTATTAAAACCTGTCGTCAGATAGTAATTCCCAGGTGACATGTGTACAGGTTAGTCTATAAACCTAAGATCGTCATTTGTCTCGTGTTAGTTCCCACTGTGCTTTAATTATTACCCTACCACGGCTCAAAGGAGTCGTGCAAACAGGTTTTAGTTGGGTACAGTCTCGAGCCACAAAAAGGCAGTAAGCAGATCGGCAGGGGATTCGTCTCTCCCAACGTTGGGGGTGAGATCGCGCTGTGTCTAGGAGAGACATTACACGAAGTCCATGGCCATGGCAAGCGAGATTTACTGGTAGGTATTCCAGTAGTATCTCAGGGTGTTCCGGGCTACACTCTGACATGACTTATACCGCTTTTGGGGGTCTGACGTTTACCAGCTCCCTAGGCCCGATATGAGATACTCATAGACGAACGGACCGGACTGTACGGATATTGTCACACATAGGCTCAGTAGGGTTCCAGGATGAGTTCGCTCATCGGACTCCCTTTCACTCAGTGCATGGGCAGCCGTTACGTACAGCTAGGACCACTGACGGCTTGTGATTAAACCCACTGCCAGGGTATTGACGAGTCTTTAGAGTCCCCCACTGAAAGTTTCCCAGTTCGGGCGAAAGGTTGTAGAGGCCGTATGGTTTTAGGGCAGGGTTCGAATATACGCATGCACTTGTGCACGTGTCATGGTTCGGACGGATAATACTAGCGGGCTTTGGTTTAAGCCGGATCCTAGTATTATACTGTATAGATTTTGTCTCATTGCATTTGTATTCGGTCGAAATACAAATGCAGGTATGTATATACAGTTGCAGGGTTATCCCGTAATTTGTTACGGGATCGCTTTTTGAAGTTGCCAGTTTGCATTCCTTTTTGGCCAAATTCCCTTTATTCTCTCCATGGCTGAATTTTTTTGAGGAGGGGGTTTCTTGCAAATTTTGAATTAGTGAAGGTAGGGGTTTTTCTGTGGCGCGGGGGGGGGGGGCTCCAGCACCTTCTTTGATGTTTCTAGATGAGCTTGACTTCTTTTTGTTGCATTATTGGTGCTATTAATGTGATTGGATTGAGAAAGACATTGTTGTGACATTTTTCCTTATGATCACCTCTTTCTTTTTGCTTGTGCTCACCTCCCTCCTCTCTCCATTATTGTGGCCGGCCACTATTAGAGGCAGCCCCCTCATTTTGGTGAGGATGATTGATTCATTTCCTTATGCACAAAATTCCTTAGCTATTCCAAAAGGCTTACTTCTTCTTCTCCTCACTACAAATGGCAACTTCCATTAACCTTCATCCATTAGCTTGGATGACTTGAGACAAAAGGTTCTACACTTACTCTACTTCAACCTTGGACACGTCGGCTAGCAAACTTCGTTTCCGAGTTACCTCAGTTCAGAGGCGAGAGCCCGTAAAAAGACTTCTTGATGTGGTGTCCCTCCGATGAGGAGACCGGAGATCGGAGCTGCCGCGAGGAGCTAGGGATGGTGGCTAAAGACCGAAGGACTCGGATCGACCGGTATAGCCTTTCTATCTTTTTAGTAGTTGCTTGTTTAGTGTTAATGGTTAGATCCGGGTGAAAGAATACAATAGCGCCAGTTCATAAAAAGTTTTTTTTCTTCCGCATTTGGCCTCAGAAAGATGGCCAGGGCGCTACCGTAGATGTTCCCCTCCGAAAGACGGCGCACAAGACTGCGATGTCCTGACGCTGAGATTCGGGGCAGATGCTATTTGGTTTTATCCGTCCACCTCTCTGAAGATGCCAAGTTGATTTATGGCACTGTGTATCGGAGGTTTAGACGGATGCGGCCGATGTAGAAGACTTCGTCAGATTCCTCCTCGCTTGAGGGGTTTTTGATTGTGGGGACGCTCTTCCCTGCAGGCGCAAGCCCTTGCAGTTAATTACACTACCGCATCGCGGTAACAACTTTCTCCTTCTCCAGAATTTCACTTCGTGTCGTGTGTGTTTGTTTTGTTTGTGGTTGCCCGTGGATTGTATACGGAGACCGAGTAATGCCGTGGCCCGTAGGACGTGGATTAGTCCAAATCCGTATTTACTTAGATTTAGGTTTGGTGTTTTTAGTTTAAGGATGCATTAGTCGCGTTGCGGCTAAGATCAACTTAAACGTTCGTTAAGGATACGATAGTCCTGTTTGAGACTAAGATCAACTTAACGTGATAATCCATTTAATATCTGGCCATCGGGACTCGTCACCTCTCTAACGTCGTTGAAGGATTACAGCGGCAGATGTCAGAGGAGTTCAGAGATGTACCCTTGAACCAAGGTTGATTTGGAGTTTTATAGTCCGTTTGAATGTTTAAGGATACGTTAGCCGTGTTTGGGGGCTAAGATCAACTTAAACGAGATCGTTTAGATCCGGCAAAAGAGCATTTGGAGGCTCTATTGTTCCAGTTTAGGGACGTAGTGGTCCATAGGTAGTTTAGGGACGTTGCGGTCCATGTTCCAGTTTATGGACGTGGTGGTCCGACATTAGTTTAAGGACGTTCCGGTCCAACATTAGTTTAAGGACGTTCCGGTCCAACATTAGTTTAAGGACGTTCCGGTCCACGAGTTTAAGGACCCCGCAGTCCGTATTGATGTGTGGTCGTCGGGACCCGTCACCTCTCTGACGTCGTTGAAGGATTACAACGATGGGTGTCAGAGGAGTTCGGAGATGTACCCTCGAACCGGATATAAATTAATTTAAGAGAACAGCTGTGCTCAGTCAATTTAATTTGAGGACTTACGGCCAAAATTGGGCTAAGTCCAGTTGAAAATGTTCAACACCCTTATTTATTTTTGGTCTATTAGACCTGTGCTAGGGCTTTGCCCACACTTAAATAATACATTGCATTACTTCTATTTTTTTTGTTTGGGCTCTGCCCATAAAAGATGCAAAGCATCAATTTCACTTGGGCTCCGCCCCCTTTTTATTGCTTTGCAATTTATTTTGGCCTGCTAGGTCTTTTTGATTTGGGCCTGGCCCTTTAAGAAATGCCTTGCATTTGTCAGGCGCTTTGCGCCAATCAGAGAGCGCAAGCGCTTGTAATGTTGACACGTGTCGCGCAAGCGCAGCGCGCTGTGCCTGCGCTGCTGACACGGGGCGCGCTCTGGTGGCTTGCGCCAATCCAGAAGCGCAACAGCGCAGTTTGCAAGTGCAAGGCACTATGATTTAAGAATCTTTTAGATTCAAGAACCAATGGTTCACAAAAGAAGTGAAAAGCACTGTTCGTTTCCTTGATCTAATTTAGATCAAAGAAAAACAAGTTTTTCTTTTTATTTCAAGAACCAAAGGTTCATAAAAGTGCAAAGCACTATTTTTTTTATTTTGTTTTTTCTTGTTTTAAAGAACCAGTGGTTCATAAGAAGTGCAAAGCACTGTTTATTATATAAAGATCATTGATCTGGTTTTTAGATCAATGATCTATTAGAAGAAATTTCTTCTCTCTTGTGAAGGTTTTTACCTTTTTCTTGAAATTTTCTCAGAGTTCTCTCTTTGTTTGAAGCTCTTGACTTTTTTCAAGAAAATATTCATCATTTTGAATTGAGGCTTGGGGTCCTTTTTATAGTGCACATAAATTAGTTAAATTTGTTAAAGAGATCTTTCTCTGAGTGATTTGGGGAATTTTCCCCACCGTTGGATCTTTGATCCAAGGGCTTCTGTTTTACAGAAGAAAATCTTCTTGTTTTAACAAGAACAGAAAGATTTCTTTAAAATTTTAATTCTGTTTGGCGCAAATGCCTCAGCGCGTGACACGTGTCGTGCAGCACACAGCGCAGCGCAGCTGCGCTAGCGCATCTGCGCTGACACGTGTCGCGCACCGCACAGCGCAGCGCAGCTGCGCTAGCGCATATTCGCTGACACGTGTCGCGCAGCGCAGCGCCTGCGCAACTGAAGCATTGCTTCTTTTAATTTTTCTTAAAATAGAGCTTTGCTCTGATTGGGCACGCCTTCTTGGGCGCTGCACTGACGTATCGGCGCCTGACATGCGGCGCGTTGTGCCTGAGATTTGAAGCGTTGCTTCAAAATTTTGAATTTTGAATTTCAACAGAGCTTTGCTCTGATTGGGCGAAACAAATGCCCCCCACCGTTGCGCTCATGTGGCGCACACGTGAGTACAGCGGTGGCAAACTCCTGATCGTTGGATCAAGGGGTGAGCTCAAGGGGCGCAAGCGCCTTATAAATAGGACCTCTGGCCCTTAGAAAAATCTCACCGTTTCAAGATTTTTATTTCCAGAGCTTTGCTCTTGCTTAGAACTCCAGATCTTTGCTCTCGTTTCCAGAACTTTAGAGCTTTGCTCTCATTTTCTAAGTTAGAAAATTTTAGGTAAAATTAATTTTAAGTTAATTTTAATTAACCAATAGAGTTTTGCTCTTACAGATCTTTTGATCTAAAGAGATCCCCATTGGGGTTTCATAAACAGAGCTTTGCTCTCAAAAACTTATAGATCTACAGAGATCTTGTTCATGGGTTCTAACCCATGGACAGAGCTTTGCTCTTTGAATCATCTGTAGATCGTTTAGATCTGAAAAATGAAAAAATTTCATAAGTTTTTTTTCATGGATTTTTTTTTTAAGATTCCAAAATTTTTAATTCTTCTAGGTGTAACATTTTCTGATGGACCTTTCCATTATTACCATAGAGCTATGCTCTTTTTAAGGAATTTTATTTCCCTGGGACCAGAGTTTGACAAATCACTCTGTGACAGAGCTTTGCTCTGAAAGAGGAGATTTTCTCCTTGTCTCTAGAGATTCTTCCCCCCCTTTTTTAATGGGAATGTTTTCCTGGGAACCAACTGACAATCTCATCCAATGATGAGGTTGTCTTATTAACTGACATATTGTCATCCAGATTTTGTGGGTTCCCATTTGGTCCCCTACCCACTGCACTGCAGTGTGATTAATTTTAATCTAATTAATTTTTAAATTCATTTAATCGAAGATTTTTTTTTTAAAATGCCAAGCGTTGGGATTGTAGCACTGACGGCTATTTTGTTCTTTTGCAGCGATCATGTCTCTCGACACCTAGTTCCCGTTTGTTCGTTCAGAGGAGGGATTTTCCGAGGCGCCTTTGGACCGTGAGGTCCTGGCCATGATTAAGGAATACGACCCGGAATACAAGAGTCTCCACCTTTGGGGGTCGTGGTATAATCAGATCATCATGGGCCGCCGGAGCTTCACATGCGCGGTGCCGTCGGAACCCATCACGGCGATTCACTATGCTACCCCACCCTCGGTGCAGTATGCCGTGGAGATGGCGGATTGGACATCGAAGGGTTTTCTTCATCCGGCTATAGATGCCATCCCGGTCCAGCGTCCTATGGTCTTGGATATCCTAGGACGCCGTATCTGTCAGGGCTAGGCGAGACCCTGGGGGCAATCATATAACATTGGTCTGATCCCCTGCCACCCGATTGGCTATCTGCCATGGGCCCGATACATCCTGTCGACGAAAAAGTCGCAGTTGATAAGGTTAGGACTGTACACCGCAGTGTACGTCTCTCTGTTTCAATATCCTACGCTCTCGACCTGGTGGTTTAAGGCTTTCCTGGAGCAATGGAACATTCCTACCCACACTTTCCTTGCCATGGATCGGGAAGTGTCCATCTCTTTGGAGGAGTTCACGGAGGTATCCGGTCTACCAGTCATGGGAGAACATTATGAGGAGCTGCTCCCGACAGATGTGTACGTCTTTGGTGCTAGGCCGATGGTAAGGGGGGTCACACCGGAGAATGCCGTTCAACATCAATTCCCAAGCTTGATTAAGGCGTTGAACATCTATGAATCTCTTTTTATCGAACATGGGAGTCGGGGGGTTAACTTTGAAGATTTCATCGCTCGGTTCCTTCACCCAAGCGTCCTCTCATCAGAGGCTGCCAAGTTTGCCACTCTGGATGACCCTTTCGGTCTAGGTGTGGACAACCTACCGGAGAAGGATATAGATCAAAGGGGTTTTTTTCTTTCGGACTTCCCTACCATGTCATTTACAGAAATTGCGGCCCCTGGAATGGATGAGGAGGCCTTTTTCTTAGGATTTCTTGGATTGTGGCTGAGCTGGTTTGCGATCCCAATGCACTCTCATCGTATGCGGCCCTCTGTTTTTTACCCAGCCCACCGGATGGCCATCGAGGTAAAGGTGGCTATGGGGATCGCCAGCTTGGCGCACTTATACCATGGCCTCAGTGAGCAGCGGATGCTAATGAGCCCGGGGTACTGCACGTGGTCTTCCCGATGCATTACTTTGCATCGTGGCTCGAGCTACACACGGCGGGTGTCTTCGGCATGCATAAAAGGCCCTTGTTCTTTGACAAGTGCGGTTTTCCTCGCATTATACAGCTGATCGGCGCATCAATTGTAACCCCATCACCGCGGAACGCCAGGGGCTTACTCCTTCACCCTCATACTGTTGGAGCCGGGATGTCCTTTGTCGATAAGGTATTGACCATTGGAAAGGTGTCTACCACTGCGACGCGGCCATTACAAGATGTCTTTAAGGATGGAGCCTCAGTTTTGACTGCTCGGGAGACCCTTCACTTATATTCCATTAGACCGAGCTTCCTAGTTTTTAGGCAGAATGGTGTGGCAATTTTTATGAGGTACAACCCGCATCGTTTTGCTCAACAACTGGGCTACGATCAAGGGGTCCCCTTGGAAGCCTTCTTGCTGGAACCCACTGCCACTGAAGAAGGGAAGGAGAACGCACTGCACCATTTCATGCGCCTGAATACGAGCTCTCATTTTTTTATCAATGCGCCGGCTTACGCTCCGAGACTCCTCAATGTGTACAAAGACTAGTACAATCATGCAACAGGAGCAGTTATAAAGGAGGAAAGGCGACTGTTGGTCGATCGTAAGGGTGCGCCTCCAGGTACCGATCGCAACGCTCCTTTGGTTCCTAGGACTCCAGTAGTCGTTCCTCTAAAAGAGGTTAGAACCGGGCCACCACGTGCGCAAAGTCCTCCACGTGGCTTGTCGCTCCCTAATGTCACAGATGCACCTGCAGCGCCCTGTGCTCCAATGGAGACAGTGGTTGTATCCTCGCCGGAGTCTGGCATGGGTGCAGACATCGGGACCCGCCGTCCCAAGGTGGCTGCTAAGCGGAAATCGATCCCACGTGGGCCTAGGGTTGGGGGACAGAAGAAAAAGAATTCGCTCTTTGCTGCGGACGTCACGTTTGGTCAGGAACCCCACGCTCCCTATGCCGAGGGCCTGAGTGAATACGGAACTAACGAGGGATTAATCATGCCGCCGCCGGATGACACAGACTTGGAAGCCGCTCTCGAAACTTCAGCGTGGTTGGCAAAGCGTGACGCGTGGCTGGCTAAGCTTGCGCAATCAGGTAACTACTAGTCGCATTTTCTTTATTGCATCATATTTTTTCATTGCCTTTGACTAACGTTTTCCTTTCTTTTCTTCCAACAGGCATCACTGATGAGAAAGCCATTGCCGCTTCACTCAAGACCTTCCAGGAGGAAGAACGCCTTAGAGCGTCTTTAGGCCTCAGTAAGTCTCTATTCATCAAGTTTTCATTTCCCTTGTGTTATGGTCGATCTAACTTTCCCTTTTTATCACAGGAACCTCGATGCCGCTCCCGTCAAGTGATGCAGATGTTCCGTCAGCTGTCGATGTTCCCGCTTCCTCTGTGCCACCGTAGGAGGTTCGTCTTGAAGAGCCGATGAAAGATGCCCTAAAGGCTCTGGAGGCATCCCTGAACGAGGATGACGACGCCTTGAAGGAAGCGTCACGAAGGTCCATCGCGACAACCCGGGAGGAAAGGAAGCAGCTGAGGCGCGAAGCAAAGGCGCGCAGGGCTGCTTTGGCCATTAGAGCGGGCCCCAGCACCGTTCCTCGAGCCGATACTCCATCAGAAGAGTCCCCGGTCGCCCTGTCTACGGCTCATAGACAGACGATCCGTGCCAATAGAGAGGCTAACGACAAGTCTACCTCAGGTAATATTTCTTTCAGAATTTCGCCATAAAACTCATAAAGTTGTTGGTTCTTATATATTTTATCTTGCAGGGCCAAGCCCAACCGAGGGGGAGGCGGAGACCGTTGAACCCAAGGAAGCAGAGGAGGCGGCACCTACCGAACCCGAGCCAACAGTGGGCAACGTTGCTGAGGCTTTGGAGCCTGAGGTGGAGGTTGGGGGGTCTGTAGCCGAGAAGGTCATTGATGCCGAGCCTGAAGTGGCAGCAGATGAAATGATCATCATAACCGAGCCGAGGGTAGTGGTGGGCGAGGTGGTTGAGGCTGGCGACCTCGTGGTGACGGTGGATGAGCCGATGGAGATGGCGGAGCCCGAAGAAGTAGCGGATGAGATGGGCACGACTCTTGGGGAAGAGTCAGCCGCTTCCTTCCAAGAATCCGGCAACGCTCCAATCATTGCCCTCCCTGCCTATGATCTCCTGCCGTCTCCTGGTCGTGCGAGCATGACGACGGTCCCTATCGAGTCGGGTGATGAGGCCACGGGCGGTGGCCTCATATCCATGGAGGAAGGATACGCCTCAGTTTCAGCCGGCAGCTCGTCAGGTAAATCCCAAGTTAGTGTTCTTTCTTTGCCTTACAATCTTTCTGACAAATTTACCTTTTTTGTAACGCAGGTGCAGCCAGCGCCGATGCCCCATTGCTCGAGGGAGCGCCTTCAACGACTGCCTTGGCGGTGGTCACCTCTCAACCCTCTCTCATACCCTCGAAGATGTTGGAAGGTATGGGTTTGCAATTTATTAATCTTATCTTCCAAACGCATAATTTGTGTACTAAAGTCACACTGTTGTGTCTTTCAGGAGTGCTTTTTGACCATCTCTATCAAGTGTTGCTCTCACACTTCTCTTTCCCATCTGAATTCGCCTCTCCCTCTGGTGGCGCTGGTGAGTACCGTTCTCGATTGATATCTTTGTTTTTCAGTTGTAGAATTATTTCTAACTCTCTTTTGTCCTGACTGCAGTATTACAAATCGAAGGGGGAGAAGAAAGATCGGTTGCGCTACCGGCCCTTCCGGCCATGCCACCTGTTTCAGCTGGTACGGCGACTATCAAATTGATAACTCCCCCCTCTTTATTTTTTGTGCTGTTATCTGATCACATCTTGTTTCTTTTCAGCTGTCGTTCCGGTCTCGGTGCCCTTCGAGCCTCGCATCACAATACCGGCATGTCCTTACCTAAGACGTCCATCTTCGAAAGGCGCCGCGAACAGCTTGCGTATGTTGAGCGACTACATTGAGGAGCTCGACGTCGAGACCCCTACGCCTGCTGTGGATTTCGCTACGGCGGTTAACCCGATGCTGGTGATACTCGTGAATTTCCATGACGAGGGCATCATCGCATCTTGGGTTAACCATTGTATGGAGATCGAGGCTCGCCTGCATCAGCTGGAATCGATGCGTCCTGCACCCGAGACTTTAGCCGCGAGCAATGAAAGTGCAGCATGGATCGAGGGAAGCGCTTCTTACGTCCACCATTTGGAACAAGAAGCAGCGTTAAGGCTAAGGGAATGCCAAGAGACTTCGAGTGAGACGGCACGTCTGCATGCTGAAGTTGAAGCGAATGCTGCCCAAGTGAAGGCCATCTTTGAGGGTCTCCTGGAGCGCATCTCCCACGGACTAAACTTGAAGCGAAAGCTTGATGTAGCCGAGCGCGATACCCCCGGCCAGGAAGCTGCTTATCAGGCCGTCAGGGAGCAGCTTGCATCTGTCTTGCAGCAACGGGCCCAAGTGGAGGCGGAGCTGGCGGTGGTAGCCGATCAGGAGAAAATGGGGAAGGAATTGCGCGAACGATTGCTAGAGCTATGCAAGACGCTTCCTTCTCAGTAACTCTCCTTGTATCGTTTGTACTTGTAAATAGAAAATGTATACATATATAATTTTTTTATTCTTTAACACAATGTATTCTGTACCCAATCCAGTTTATGAATAAAAGATACACATTTTCTGTAATGTCTTGTGTCATTTCTCCACCTTTTCTTTCTTTTATTATCAGCACGCCACCTGAGTAAACATGGTCAACAGATAATAGAGCACGCATCTTGACTTTCTTAAGAAATAGCGATGGCTTAGGCCACAGGTTCAGATCTGCTGCCTAAGACTTTTCAACTCTATAAGCCGTGAGGGTCTCGTAGAGATTTTTCTCCCTGTGGATCGAGAGGATCTCGTAGGTGGTTTTTTCTCCTAAGGAATCGTGAGGATTCCTAAGTGTGGTTTTCTCTTATAAGTCGTAAGGATCCTATAAGAGAATTTTTCCTTCTTACGAGTCGAGAGGGCTCGTAAACAGTTGTTTCCCTCCTCGTCGAAACTCGACTTTGGAGAGTGAGACCCGTGAATAGTATACAAGAGACCATTTTAGATCGACTTGTAGGGTCCCATTGTTCAGGAAGCTAGTTTTTTAGTCCCTGCTGCCTAAGTCTTCATTTGCAAGTTGAGACGAATCGGGAATTTCCCGCGGAGACACTGGTTTCTCTGCGAGCCGACGCAAATCAGGAGGCTCTCGTCAAGGAGTGTTTGTATCTGTGAGTCGAGGAGTTTGCTAGGGATTATTTGTTTCCCAAGCGCCAAGGATTATTTGTTTCCTTGGGGTTTGAAACGAGTCGAGGATTTCCCACGGAGGCACTGGTGGCTCTGCGAGTCGACGCGGATCAGGAGACTCTCGTCAAGGAGTGTTTGTATCTGTGAGTCGAGGAGTTTACTAGGGATTATTTGTTTCCTAAGCGCCAAGGATTATTTGTTTCCTTGGGGTTGAAACGAGTCAAGAATTTCCCACGGAGGCACTGGTTGCTCTGCGAGTCGACGCGGATCAGGGGGCTCTCGTCAAGGAGTGTTTGTATCCGTGAGTCGAGAAATTTGCTAAGGATTATTTGTTTCCCAAGCGCCAAGGATTATTTGTTTCCTTGGGGTTTGAAACGAGTCGAGGATTTCCCACGGAGGCACTGGTGGCTCTGCGAGTCGACGCGGATCAGGAGGCTCTCGTCAAGGAGTGTTTGTATCCGTGAGTCGAGGAGTTTGCTAGGGATTATTTGTTTCCCAAGCGCCAAGGATTATTTGTTTCCTTGGGGTTGAAACGAGTCGAGAATTTCCCACGGAGGCACTGGTGGCTCTGCGAGTCGATACGGATCAGGAGGCTCTCGTCAAGGAGTGTTTGTATCCGTGAGTCGAGGAGTTTGCTAGGGATTATTTATTTCCCAAGTGCCAAGGATTATTTGTTTCCTTGGGGTTGAAACGAGTCGAGAATTTCCCACGGAGGCACTGGTTGCTCTGCGAGTCGACGTGGATCAGGGAGCTCTCGTCAAGGAGTGTTTGTATCCGTGAGTCGAGGAATTTTCTGAAGACACTGGTTTCTTCGGAGTTGGACTGAACCGTCGAGATTTGGCTTCGTCTTCTGGCGGAGCCTGTTGGGAAAGTATGGTTCCCTCTTTGTTTACGCTCTTGGATTGTATACAGGGATCGATGTGATCTTAACTGTAGGGCCAAAGTTTTATCATCATTTTTTTTTATCTCCGCGATGCTCTATCATTTCAGCTTTTATATGCTGAAGGTCGCGATTGCCCAATCATTTCGGCTATTTTTCGCGGTGCCCAATCATTTCGGCTATTTATTTTATTTTTGCTCGCTGCTTTTTATTGTGAGTTGCCCAATCATTTCGGCTATTTTGCATGCATACATTTTTACTTGCTGCTTTTTATTGCAAGTTGCCCAATCATTTCGGCTATTCCGTATGCATGTGCGGCCTACTGGCTTTCCGCCGTAAACCTGGAATTAGACACCGATTTTGGCATCAGCACCGCTAAAACTGGGATATTGCCAGGAGCGAATCATCATCTGCCTCTGTCGATGTCGAACAAAGGTGGCTTAGCGACCAGGGTTAGGGTCCTGTCGGCTAAGGCTTTTGACTTCATGAGCCCTAAGGGTTTCACGAAGTTATTTCTCCCTACAAGTCGTGAGGATCTTGTAGGTGTATTTTCTCCTTAAGAATCGTGAGGATTCCTAAGTGTATGTTCCTCTGTAAGTCATAAGGATCCTACCAGAGGGTTTTCTCCTTGTAAGTCGAGAGGACTTATAAGGGTTGTTCATCATGCGAACATATCCCCAGTCTCGGATGAGACTTGATTAGGGAATGTTTATTCGCGCCCGTGGATTGTATACAAGGGTCAGTATTGAACCACTTGTAGGGCAATATCGGAAATTGTTGGGATTGCTTAAGCACAGGTTTAGGTCTCTGTAGCTTAAGACTTTCAAATCTTATGAGCCGTGAGGGTCCCATAAGAGAGTTCTCCTTACGAATCGTGAGGATCTCGCAAGTGTATTTTCTCCTTAGGGATCGTGGGGATCCCTAAGTGTGTTGCTCCCTTGTGAGTCGTAAGGATCTCACGCGGGTGGTTTCTCCTTACAAGGTCGAGAGGACCCTATAAGTGTCTTTTAACGAGGTTGCGCCCTTTCAGGTTTTCACAAACACTCGCCGGAAGCCCTGCTGTTTTTACTCACGGAGCCCTTTCGGGTTTTCATCCGTACCCATTTTGCTCATGGACGTACCGCTTTTTTTTTTAATTCTTTTTATTTTTATATATTTTTTACGAGGTCGCGCCCTTTCGGGTTTTCATGAACACTCGCCGGTAGCCCTGCTGTTTTTACTCACGGAGCCCTCTCGGGTTTTCATCCATGCCCTTTTTGCTTATGGACATACCGTTTTTATTTTATATTATTTTTATATGTTTTTTTTATATCTCGTCAGCCTAAAAGATGCTGCGGTAGTAGTTTAAAGACGTTTCGGTCTACTATTAGTTTAAGGACATTTCGGTCCGACTTTGAGAAGGCTGGCTACTGCTGATAGAGTTTGAGCTTAGAAAGATAGCGAGCGGATATAGTCGTCGTCATCTACCATTGACCTAGGCTGTGACTCATTAAGCATAGTATTTCTTTAGGAAGCGACCGTTTATTGGCCTGAAAGGCCTTTCACCGTGCATGTCCATGAGTAGATAGGCCCCATCCTGGTAGACCTTATCTATGATGTATGGGACTTCATAGTTTGGCTCGAATTTTCCTCGCTTGGCACGATTGGGGATCATAGGCCTTTTGACCACTAGCACAAGTTCGCCTTGGCGGAATGTCCTCGGTCGGGTCAATCTTTCATATGAGCGCGTCATCTTTGCTTTATAAGCTTCCAGATTTTGCTGTGCTATGAGCCGGGTTTCATCAAGGGCGTCAAGCTCCTCAAGCCGAAGGGAGCATTTTCTTCATCCGTCAGCTCATAGTGGACTGCCACTCGTAGAGAGGGTAACTCTATCTCGAGGGGGAGTACTTCTTCCGTCCCAAATACCAACGCGTACGACGTTGTGTTCGTGGCCGTCTTGAACGCAGTTCGATACGCCCAAAGAACCTCTTACAGTCTCTCGTGCCAGTCTCTCTTATTTCGGGACACTATTTTCTTTATGATCTTCGTCAAGGTCTTGTTGAAGGCCTCAGCTAGACCGTTAGCTCGCGGATTATAAACCGAGGAATATCTCCAGTTTATATTGTGCTGCTGTGCAAAGCGACTGATCTTATGGCTTCTGTAAGCTGGCCCGTTATCGGAGATGATCCGTCGCGGAGTTCCGAACTGATATATGACATGCGTCTTGAAGAAATGGAGGATATTCTCCGCCTTAACTTCTCTCAGCGGTAACACTTCTGCCCACTTAGAGAAGTAGTCAGTCGTCGCTAGGATGAAACGATGTCCTCTAGACGATGCTGGTTCGATGGGGCCAACTATATTAGTCCCCCACATTTCGAATGGCCAGCTAGCCACCGTTGGATGTAGTGGATTCGGATGCTGATGGATGAAGTCCCTATGAATTTGGCATGAATGGCATTGCTTCGCATATTCGAGGCAGTCCTGGATCATTGTGGGCCAATAGTAGCCCATCCGTTTGATCTTCAACTTCATCTTTAGGCCCGCTTGGTGAGAACCGCAGAGTCCGTCGTGAACTTCCTGGACGACTCTTTTCGCTTCGTCAGGTCCTAAACATCTCAGCCACAGAGAATCAAACGACTTCTTATATTGAGTATCATTGACAAAGGCAAAAGACAGAGCTCGTTTCATAAGCTGATGTCTTGTGGACGCTTCTTCAGGCATTCGGTGGGACCTAAAGTAGTCTATGAAGACTTCTCTCCAATCCTCAGCCTTTTCCCGGTCTTTTACTTGCAGGGTCGTTTGCTCAGTCGCTCCCTTCTCTTCGGATGATTCCGGAGATATTTCTGCTGGGGCAAGCACTTGACGGCTTTGTACCATGATTCTAACGTCATCGAGATTCTCGTCAGCCAGTTCTTTAGCAAGTTTGGCCAATGCATCTGCTTTGCTGTTTTCCGCGCGCGGTATGTTCTCCAAAGTATAGGAGGGAATTTGGGTCAACAGTTGTTGCACTTTTTCGCCGTACTTCACCAGTTCTGGCTTGCACGTTTGGTAGTCGCCATTTACTTGACTAACGACCAGTTGAGAATCCCCGTATATAAGGAGGTCTTCAATTCCCATGTCAATGGCGATCTCATGACCTGCTATCAAGGCTTCATATTCGACTTCGTTATTCGTCCTCGGCTCTGTTAAGGAGAAAGAGAAACGCATTATCCCTCCTTGCGGAGTCACGAAGATGAGGCCTACCCCTGATTTGATTATAGGGGTACTTTGTTTGCGCTTTTTCACAGAAGATGCTCCATCGAAATAAAGTTCCCATTGGGTATCACCACCGTCGATCGTGTCAAATGCATGTTCGTCTGGTAAATCGCAGCTCAGAGGAGAATCGGCGGGTATCGGATGCTCAGCAAGGAAGTCGGCGATGGCCTGGCCTTTCACTGCCTTGAGAGGTTGATACGTTATCGAGAACTCCATCAAGAGCAGAGCCCATTTAGCGAGTCGACCTGTCAGTATGGCCTTTGGCATTAAATACTTAAGAGGGTCCACCTTCGAAATGAGACGGACCTCATGCGCCAACGCATAGTGCCTGAGCTTTGTTATCGCGAAGATCAACGCTAGGCAGTATTTTTCAATGGGGGAGTAGTTGCTTTCTGCCCCCAGTAGAACTCGACTTAAGTAGTAGAGTGCTCTTTCTTTCCCTTTATCGTTCTCTTGTGCCCATAATGCGCCTAAGGAACCTTCGAGGGCGGTTGTATAAAGAATGAGGGGTTTTCCCTTGACCGGAGCAGCCAATACTGGCGGGTTCTGCAGGTACTGTTTAATTTCGTCCAGCGCGCTCTGGCATTTTTGATCCCAGACGAATGGAGTTCCCTTCTTCATCAGGTGACTGTAAGGGCGGCACTTGCTAAAGAGGTTGGCTATAAATCACCGAATATATGCGAGCTTTTCTTGGAGAGATCGCAACTGTTTGAGAGTCCTTGGCGGAGGTATTTCCACAATCGCCTGGATCTTGGACGGATCTATTTCGATACCCCGGTGTCGGACAATGAATCCTAGGAATTTGCCCGAGGAAACTCCGAATGCACACTTGAGCGGGTTCATCTTCAAGTTGTATTGTCGAAGGCGTTGAAATACGGTCTTCAAATGCTCGAGATGTTCCTCGTATGATTTGCTTTTAACCACGAGATCGTCGATATAGCATTCGACAATTTCGTGTATGAGGTCATCGAAGATCTTCGTCATGGCCCTCTCGTAGGTGGCACCGGCGTTCTTTAGACCGAAGGGCATCACCTTGTAGCAGAATATACCCAAAGGAGTCCGGAAGGCGATGTGCTTCTGGTCTTCGGGATGCATTTTTATCTGATTATATCCTGACGAGCCGTCCATGAAGGAGAAAACCTCATGAGTGGACATATTGTCTATCATCAGTTCGGTGACTGGCACTGGAAAATCATCCTTCAGGCAAGCTTTATTAAGATCGCGGAAGTCTACGCATATGTACACTGTCCCATTTTTCTTCATCACCAGGACGATGTTAGCGATCCATTTAAGATATTGAACCTCCTGGATAAAGCCAGAGTCGATCAGCTTCTTGACCTCGGCGTTGATACTCATCTCGAGCTCGAGCCGCATTCTCCTCGGCGCCTGTTTGACTGGCTTGATGTCCGGGGATATCGCCAATTTATGTACAGCAATTTCTGGATCTAGTCCCGGCATTTCAGAATAGTTCCACGCGAAGCAATCTCTATGCTGCAGAAGCACATCCTTTAACACAGCTACCCTTTCTTCAGATAGTAACTCGCTGATGAATGTCGGTCGCGGATCGTCTGCCGATCCCAACTCAATCTTCTTGAGGTTATCTGCAGTGGTATGGATTCCATCTTCCAGCTCTTTTGGCGCTGGTGGGAATTCTGAGATTATCTCGTCGCTGCTGTTTTCGAAGCACCAAGGGAGCTCATATATGTCCTCGGGCTCTTCTTTTAATATTGTAATCATATGACAGGTGCGAATTCGCTTCCAATCCCAATGTGGAACCGGTTCTTCTTTCGTGGCCTTGGGCTCGTGCTTCTATGGCGGCGTTACCTTCCAGTTGTCAGACAGAGTGAACTTGCCGAGCTGGTACTGATCTTCGACCCAATTCTTAAAGGTGAAGCAGTCTTCGAGCGGGTGCCCTATTACTCGATGGTAAGAGCAATAGTTTGGGTCAGAGACTTCGCTTGCTTGTTCGGGGTGCTTGGACTCCGGCAGTATGAGCATCTGATGTTTTAGAGCAAGCTCAAGTATCCTCCTCGTCTTATCCCAAGGAAAAGAGTATGCTCGACTCATTTTCTTCATGAGGGATAGATCAATAACGCTTGCCTCCCATTTGCATGACTTCTTAGCCCTGCTTTGTTGCTGTTGAGCACCTTTTTGGCCTTTCGACTTATTTCTGCTTTTGCGCCGAGCCTTCTTTATAACTGGTTGACAAGGAGCGGCATTTTCATCCTTTACGGCCTGTTGGAGAAGGCGTTGCGTCTTGGCTTTCTCGTAGTTGGCCGTCTCACGGTTGTGATCATCTCGGACTTTTTGACCAGCTTTCTTTATAAGTTTGTCCATTTGTTCCTCGAACGACGGACTGGGCTCCTTTGCATCTGGAACTTTCACTGGCTTAGGATTAGCGTCCTCCCATTGAGCATCCGCTTCTTTATCAAGGTCATACACGACGTAGCAGCCGGGTAGTAACTCTCGTTTCTTTGACCGGATGTATCCAAGCCCTTTTGTTTCTATTCTCCCGTTAGGCAGTTTGCGTTGAGTCCCGGGAACATTCCAGACCTTGTCATAGAATTTGGTCTTTCTAACGGTCTGTTTGAAGGATATCCCCTGGCGTTTCAGCAGCTTTTTCAAACCTTTCGTATAATATCTGGGGAGACGGATAGGCTGAAGCCTGTCGAACGTAGACTCCGCGCCATGCCAGATTTCTTTTTCTACCTTGGTTTCTTCAGAGCGGTAAAACAAAATTGCTTTCTCGCTCTCTCGCCTGGGAGGGATGTAGAATGTTTGTAGCTCTTGTTGGAGATAGTGCCCTCAAAGTCAATTATTAGGTCACAGGTACGTGATTGTAATGATTGAGGGAGGACCTATCCCGGTAGGACAGTCTTACTCGAGATGATAGTATGCTATCTGGTTTATCTTTATCATCGTGTACTGCTTTAGGTGACATGACACGTCGCTATTACACGTTGATAGAGCCCCTAGGATTCTTGCTTGACCACCAGCAGTATGAGGGCGATCATATAAGTGGGAGCTGGGGGTCTACAAGCATATCCTTAAAAGGTCCCTAGTCGTGGGAGTTTCGAGACCGGGCATCGATACTCCATTAGTAGACTAGTGTATACAGTCGAGACCCCGACGAGGGGCGGTGGCCGGTCTCACAAGCCACTGGTGTCAGTTGGTTCACCTAAGATGTATACAGGTGCTCATTGGGTTATGAGTACACCGGACAGGACTCGCTGGGAACATGCTAGTTGGTCATATACCAGACGTCAGATGGCAGTTCCCTGGTGACATGTGTGCAGGTTAGTTCATCGACCTGGGGATCGTCATTTGTCTCGTGTGAGTTCCCACTGTACTTTGATTACTACCCTACCACGGCTCAAAGGAGTCGTGCAAACAGGTTTTAGTTGGGTACAGTCCCGAGCCATATGGAGGCAGTGAGCGTATCTTCAGGGGTTCGTCTCTCCCGGTATTGGGGGTGAGGTCGTGCTGTGTCTAGGAGAGCCATTACACAAAGTCCTTGGCCAAGGCAAGGAGATTTACTGGTAGGTATTCCAGTAGTATCTCAGGGTGTTCTGGGCTACACTCCGACACGACTTGTACCGCTTTTGGGGGTCTGACTTTTACCAACCCCCTAGGCCCGCCATGCGATACTCATAGACGAACGGACCGGACTGCACGGATATTGTCACTGACAGGCTCAGTAGGGTGTCAGGATGAGTTCGCTCATCGACGTCCCTTTTAGTCAATAGCTGGTGGCCCGTTACATATTGGCTTATACCTCTGACGGGCTAGTGGTTAAATCCACAGCCATAGTATTGACGAGTCTTTAGAGTCCACCACACTTTCAGTTACTCAAGCTTTCGGGCGAAACGCTGTAGAGGCCGTATGGAGATATGGCAGGGTCCGATCAGATACGTGCGGTATTGCACGGATCAGGATCGGACGGTTTGTACTAGTAGCCGTATAGGTATATGGCAGGGTTCGATCAGATATGTGCGGTATTGCACGGATCAGGATCGAACGGATATTACTAGCCGGCTTTGGTTTAAGCCGGATCCTAGTTTAGTACAGTGTAGATTTTGTCTTTTTGCATTTGTATCCGGACGGAATACAGATGAGGGTGTGTATGCACTGTATCGGGGTTTTCCTGTAATTTATTACGGGACCAGTTTTCTGGAGTTGCCAGTTTGCATTCCGTTCCGGCCGGTTTTCCTTTGTTCTTTCCCGGCCGGACTTTTCCGATGGAGGGGGTTATTTGCAATTGTGCAAATAACATTTGTGGAGGGGGTTTCTTGTAAATGTTTGATTATGATAGCTATCATTTTCTTTTCAACCATGCTTTTGCTTTATGAGATTTGATTGTGATAAAGTGAGGGTATGGGTTTAATAGTGAAAGGCATGGTTGTATGTTTCTTTGTCCCTTGATGTGGTCACCTCTTCTCATCTCCTACACTCACCTCCCTTATTGCTTCATATTCATTCCTCCTCCATTTCAAAGTTGATAAGTTTTTCATGGTTGAGTGAGAAGAAGAAAAGAGAAGGAGAGAGCTTCATCCTTGAGAGTGTTTTTCATTCTTGATCTCTTTTCATGCCAAGAAAAATGAAAGCACCATTTTTCATACCTTCATTCCTCCATCTTCAAAAGGCAACCAAAACCCCAATGAGACATAAACCCTACACATCCTACAGCAAGCCTTAGGCATGTCGAGTTGCCGGCTTCATGCGCGAGTTGCCTCGGTATAGAGGCGGGAGCCCGTAAAAGTACCCGGCTTCGTGGTGCCCTTTCCGACGAGGAGGAGACGGACGGAGATCCCGCGAGGAGATCGGAGTGGAGATGAAGACCGGAGGACTTGGATCGTCGGTATACATCTCTTCCCTTTCTTATTGTAGCGTAGACTTGTTAATGGTTACGATCCGGAGTTTAGTGCGCGGTGGTGCCGGTTTGCAAAGTCCGCAAAAATTTAAGTTTATCACCGTTTCCGCATTCCGGCGTCGGATTGACGGCCGGGGCGCCGCCGTGCACTTACAGTGGTATCAGAGACTCGCCATTAACTTCGTCTAGCTTTTATGTAATGTGTTTTACGTTTCCGATCGAACAAAATCCCGAAAACCCGTATTTTTTTGCACATCAGTTTCTGTCGAATTTTTTTTGAGTCCAAAAATTTTTCAGGTAGTCTCAGAATGATGTGCAGGGAAAACTAAGCACACTGTAAAAATTTGGTACCTCGATCTCCCCATACCGCCGCGGAAGGGCGGCCAAAGCCCTGCTTTGGCCGCTCTTCCGCCGCGGATTTTACTGTTCACCACTCCAAATTTTTTCAGTGTGTTGCTTAGTGATAATTGTGGTTTTTGGAATATTAAAATTGGGCCCAGGTTTTCTGTGGTTGCTACAGTTTTGTTTGGGGGCCTACTTGTTAATGTTTGATCAATCGGAAAATTTTAAACACATTTTTCACAGTATTTACATTATATCTGCGACCGTGAATGTCACTCGATCGGTAAATCCGGTCTAACTGCTATAGCCCGGTTAGACGGATTTGCGAACGTGACTTTCACGTTGATGTTCTATGTATTTGCTGTGATGTTGCGGATCGGTCGTGGGGGATAGCCTGGATGCAATGCTAGTACTGTTTTGTTGTATTATGTACATTTGATATTGCGGGGCGAGCGTCCGACATGTGGACTGCCGTCACTGCCTGATTGTATTATTCTTTTGGGGCACGACCTGGTTGCGGTCGATGTACCCGGTGTATGTATATTTTACTTTCTGTACTAGGATTGCCCCGCGGAGGGGTGCACGGATAGCCGGGTTCTGGAGGGCAACAAGCCCGCATCTCATGGCATTGAGACGGAGGGGGCTTCGCTCTAGGATTGGCGGGCTATTCGCCGCACTCGTAGGGGGTACAGGTTGACCCAGGAGGGGTGCCCAAGTTGCCGGATTCCGTGAAGTGCTGGGTGGTCCATTCACGGCGCTGAAGGGGGCTGCCTCGCTTCAGGTTTTGGCGGGTGACTTGCCGCGCCCGTAGGGGTCTAGGATTTCATTGCACAGGCTATCCACACGACCAGGGGAACGTCGGGTTTCAGCGGCTCTGTGAAACCCGGGGATCCCAGATATCTGTATTGTTTCTGTGATGCTGTTCATTATCTGTGATGTTGCATTTCATTCACGCCTTGAGCGAATATAATATATTGGTATATATATTAGTAGATGTTGTATATGTTTTACATCCGCGCTAGTCCAGTCCCCGCTCTGTCGTTAGTTAACTAACCTAACGGGTAATGACGGGACCCAGTGGCGAATGCGGATGGCATATACGTACATCAGTATATTTTCGTTCTTTTTGGTGTGATCAATTGATGGGACTGCATTGATTCGGATCAATGCAAGTTAAAAACAAACCTAATCTGATGTTGTTGGAACACTTTTTCAAAAAAAGGCTGTTATTGCAAGGACGTTTACTTTTGTTTTGCATCGTGGTATTCATTTAGAATATCCTGCTCCTCAGTCGACGAGGCAAGGGCCGAGATCCCTTCACCGGGAGTGACCCCTTGGACAAAAAGTTTACGTCAGGGCATTAACTTCACTATAGCCGATTACTTTTGCTTTGCACCGTGGTATTCAGTTGGAATATCCTGCACCCCATTCTACGGGGAAAGAGCCGAGATCCCTTCACCGGGAGTGACCTCTTTAGCAACGGTTTTTCGTCACTATATTTTTAAAAGCTATCAGTTCCTTCAACGATATCAAGTTCTTTACGTTAAAGGTTTTCGCCAGAAACCATTCGTAGCCCTCCGTCGTTTCAGACGGGTAGCACGTAGTATTCATGCTATGTTTCTTGGCCTTCATCAAGGCATAGTGTATGGTAGCTGCTTGTTGCCTTTCTGCAGCATAGATAGATGCGTTGGTTTGGGACAGTCGTATAGCCTTGTTGGCCTTCGTCAAGGGCTTGTGCGGGTGGGTTCAAATCAACCTGGAGAATGACGTGTAGAACTTGACATGTGACTTATGATTTGTTGGCCTTTGTCAAGGTCATAAGAGCATGGGGCAGAAATCACATCGGGAGTTTCAAAAGTACTGAAACTTGCCAGATATGCGCATACCTTCTGGAGTGTGATACCGTGAGCGGATTCCGTCACGTTATCATGCGATGAGAGTTGGATCCCGATTCCCACTGATGAGTTAGTTTACTCCTCGGGTGACCCCGACTAATTCTTCTTTCAGGTTTGGAGGAGAATTTGAGGTACAGTGGGAGGATTCCAGATTAGATAAATTGGTAACCATTCTGATCTAGGTTAGAGTGCACGCTGAGTGTTTCTTTTCTCTACGTTGTAAATATTAAGTGCATCCAGTTCTTTATGGTGTTTAAGCGGCACCATGGCGACTTGCAGACTTTGCTCTTCATCAGCGGACGTTTGTATTGAAGGTCGAGCAGAGAATACAGCATGGACTTCATCTTCCGAGTCGCTGCCAAAGATCAATGTAGGAGCCGATGGTCCCGGCTTGTTGTGTTGGGGCGGACCCGAATAAACTATCTCTTCTTCCTCCTCAGTATCACTGCCGAAGACCGGGATGGTAGCGTTAGTTTTATTCTCCGGCTTGTGACACTTCTTTGTGTCTTCAAAATCCGGTAAAAAGTATTTGGCGTCTTCATATTTGCGGACCTCGTTCACAGAGACGGGTTCAGTTCTCCCGTCACGGTATACTCGAAACCATCCTTAAAATACTTCATACACTGATGTTGTGTAGAAGGGATGATGTTGTACTCGTGTAACCATGGTCGGCCGAGCAAAGCGTTGTAGCATGTCTTGGCGTCTATGATGTGGAACTTAATGTCCATGACGAGTAGCCCGAAGCGTAGTGTCAGTATCACAGATCCAAGAGTCTTTGACGATTGGGAGTCGAACCCGGAGATGGTGATCTTGTCCCGAGCAAGGTGATGGACGCTCATGCAGATTTTCTTCAACACCCGCACGTTGAGTAGCTTAACAGACGACCCGTTATCGATCAGGATTTTGCCTATCTTTATATCATGGCAGTATCCCGAGACATAGAGAGGGCGATTGTGTTCGCATGTCCCAAGTAGAAGGTCTTCATCGCCAAAAGTGACATCGGCCGTGTGCACTTTCTCTAATTCATCCTTCATCTTTTTCTCGGCCAGGCATGGTTGGAATTGTTCTGGGTCTTGGAGCGCCTTAATCAACGAATCTCTCGCCTCTTTTGATAGCAAAAGGGCGTCAAGAATGCTGAGCTGTGAGGGAAGCTTCCTCAGATGTGCTAAGACGTTGTAATCCACCTTATTCTTCTTTGGTGGGTCTTTGGCAGCTAGCTCTTCCACCACTTGGTCATCTAAGACGATATCTTAAGTGGCCTTTTCTTTCCCTTTATCTTTTTTGTTCGAGGGTCCGAGGTTCTTTTCGGGCAGCGTGCGATTACGTAGCCGGATATTTTCGCAAACCTTCGATTCTTCTTCTTTTCTCGAAGCGGACTCTTTAAAGAGAGGGGCAAGTTCTAGCTCTTCATCAGAATCACTCCCGAATGTAGGTACTTGTGATCTACCGGTGTTAACCATGCAACAATCGCCAGCAGTTCTTTTAAGCCCTTCGGTCGTATTTCTTTGCTCTCGACGAGTTTTACGCTTTACCCGCTTAAAGCGTTGTCGATGAGCAACATATCCTTGCCACCATCTATCGAAAGCTTTGCACTCTTGAGTGGGGTGTGAAATCTTTTGATGATATAAGCAATAAGAGGGGTGCGTTTCCATTTCACCAGTGATGTTTCCTTCAGAGGATGGTAGCTTCATGCCCATTGATATGGCCTTAGCAAACTTTTTCCTCATCTTGAATTGGCTTTTGTCGGTAGCGGAGGTGTTTAGCTCCAATAGGATCGTTTCAGCTCTTTCATCAAGTCGCTGGCGTTTGGCCCTTTCAAATATGACCGCCTCGCGTTCTCGATCAGCTTTACTTTTTATGAGAGCTTCATTGAGGAATGCATCAATTACTTCATCCGATGGCTCTAGAATTTTTGGTTCCGGATCTGCCCCCAACTTTTCAGTACAAGGAGTCTCCTCATCGTTTGTGAGCGAATGGGAAATCATATGACAGCTCGCCACATATTCCTCGGATTCATCCGACGAACTATCTCCCTCATCTTCCTCTTGAAAGACGTGGTTGAGGAATTCTTGGAATGTAATGGGAGTCCGTTCCTTCTGGTTGTATTCCTCCAGCGCGTCAATTTGTTTTTGCAAGTCCGTACGCTTGTCGCCGGGCTTCACGGGCTTCTTTGACTTCTTTTTCTTCTTCTTTGAAGATTTCTACGGCTGGTTATGAATGCTTGGGCCACCTCCATCAATCTTTTGAGTTGGACGAGATTTCAACATCCCTTCAATGACCTGCGGTTCCAACGGGTTCTTCCATTTAATCACCGGGCATGTCTGAAGATCGTTTAGCATCCTCTTTGTCTTGGCTGATAATACAACCTCCCAAGGAGCTTCTTCAACGACGGAGCATGTTTCCCCCGGCGTATTCGTCCCCTTAGAGGTGTGGGGCTGCGGGGGATTCACCTTCCATTTGTCAGATAACGCGAACTTGCCCTGTTGGTACTGGTTTTCAAGCCAATTCTTGAAAACCTAGCAATCTTCGATCGGATGGCCTATTACTCGATGATAAGGACAATAGTTGGGCTCGTTGACGTCATTTGCTTGTAACGGACGTTTTGGATCCGGCAGATTTATGAGTTTGTTGCGCAACGCCAGCTCAAATAACCTCCTCGTTTTATCGTGGGGAAAGGAATAAGGACGTCCCATCCTATCCTCAAGGGGTACGTACGAGCGCAAATTATTTTGACGAGCAACCAGCTTCGAGTCGCTCGGTTGTTGTTGAGCATTAGCGACGACGATCGCTTTTCCCTTCCCTTTGTCATTTCGGGAGTCCGGCCTTGGAAGAGGGGGTTTATGGCCCATTTGATCCATTTGCGCTAGTTTGTCAATCAAGGTCTGGAAGGTAGTTGGCTTGAAAAACATCATAAATTGTGAGATGGTTGCTTGCGGATCAAGGCTTCCCACAAACATACCCACCGCGGGAGCTTCTTCAATGCGCTGCTCACACTTCGACCATAAGTTCCGCCATCGTATAGCGTACTGAACCCACGTCTCGCCGGGTTTTACCCTGGCGTTAATCAGTGCTGTCATCGGGGTACGTTCACTGGCGCTTGAAAAACGCTGAGTAAACAATAGCTCCATTTCCGTGAAGGTTTTGATAGAGTCGTTCGGGAGCTCAAAATACCACTCGAACGCCGTATCCGATAGACTTCCAACAAACTGGCGAAGTAAAAGCTTGTCATCACCACCGGTGTTGCCGCAGAGTGCCCTGAACTGGGCAACATGTTGGTGAGGATTGCCCGTCCCCTTGTAGACATGGAACTTGGGAATTGTGTAACCGAGTGGGTACTTGATTTGATCGTACCAACTTGGATATGGCCGTCCTGTTTTTACGACCTGGCCAGCTGCTTCGGTCTCATGATGAACCCGTATTTGTTGGGCGATGTACTTGTCCAAATCAGCTTTGGAGATTGCATCCTCTTTAGCCGTCGACAGAGCTGGTGGAGGATTTGATGTCTCTCCCGTATCATCTCTAAGGACGATCGGGGGCTCTTTGGCCGGAGGATCTTGTTGGATCATCATCCCTATCATATCTTGGAAGAGGAGGCCCATACGCTGTATGTTGGCTGCTTGTTCAGCAGCCTCTTTGTCCTTCTTCTCCAATATCCGACGAAGGAATTCGGCGTCTGTTTCTTCCTCTTGGCGTTCATCCGAGGATGTTTCAAGGTTTTCTTTTGTCCCTGTAAGTGCGGCCATAGCGTTCATCATTTCTTGGAGCTTCTGCTGCTGCTCCTGAGCCTTGGTCACTGACCTCGTGTGCGGTCTATGACCTATTGATATGCGGCTATCCTCCTTTCCCGATGCCACATAAACTTTATGAACTATCATGCCCCCTGACTTAGGGCGTTTGGGTGTGCTACCTCTGATATTTGTCGTTGGCGCGGGGGTTTTCTCCGGCCTTCTTCTTTTGTGGGCCATTGAAGTTGAAGGGGCCGTTGTAGTGGGCACCCTAGTGATTGTTGTCCCATGCTGTTTAATAGGACGGTCTTTTTCTTTTTGCACTTTTGCCTTCTTTTGTTGACGAGAGTGATCTGGGTCGATCACGGAGTCTTGAACCCTTCGCCAAACCTTGTATATTTTTTAGGACAGCCGTTGAGGGGGCTGTTCTTGCTTCGTTTCTAGAGCTCTCTACGCAGGTGGAAGAGATCTTTTTAGTGTAACGGCTGGAGAGTTCTTACGTATCCTCCTCAGCAGTTCAAAGTTGTTCCCAGTTGTAACAGCAGCGTTGACTTCCACCACTGTAGCCGATGGAGTTAGCCCTGAGGGGGAGTTGCCCCCTGCCTTCCTTACTCATTGCCAGTGGCGACGTCGAGCACGACGAGCCGTTGGGATTGGCTCGGAGATAGAGGTTGCTCCTTTTTGCCCCCTGTCTGAATGAGGCGCGGCTGGTGTTAACCTCTTAAAGACTGAGGTTGTCCTTTGAGGGATGATATTTAACCTGTCGAAGACAGATCCTCGGGCAGGGGCAGGAGCAGGAATCGTCAGTCTTGAAAAGACTGACTCTTTGACAGGGGAAGTCGCCTTGACGACTTCTGGAGCAGCAGTTATTGCCTTCCTTGGGACAGCCAATTTAGAGTTCTGATTTAGCCTGGTGAAAACAGAGGCTGTCGGTTTGGTAGTGGACGACCCGTTGACAGGGGTCATCGTAGCAGTGAGCCGGTCGAAGACCGACTTCTTGTTCACTTCCGGTGCAGGTATTGGCGCAGAGAAGCTTGTAGGTGGGATCATGGTCCCGAAGAACAGGCCAGTGGTGGCTTGGGTCACCTGGTCTACCGGCAGAGCGAGGAAGGAAGCCGCTTGGGGCCTATATACTACACCTCCTGGTGAGGTGGAGCGTCCGTTGCAGTGGCATTTCGAGCAGTTGGTGCAGTTAAATGCCATTGAATCTTGAGTTCTATGCCAGGCAAAAGACCAAATCTTAGTAACTTGAAATCCGAAGGCAACCATTAACAAACCACGACTGGTTCGCGAAGATGACACACGAAGTGTGGAGTGGAAAGAGGAAAAGGTCCCACCGGGCGTGCCAAAATCTGTTCCCCTCCGAAAGACGGCGCACAAGACTGCGATGTCCTAACGCTGAGTTTTGGGGCAGATGCTATTTGGTTTTATCCGTCCACCTCTCCGAAGATGCTAAGTTGATTTATGGCACCGTGTAACGGAGGTTTAGACGGATGTGGCCGATGTAGCAGACTTCGTCAGATTCCCCCTTGCTTGAGGGGTTTTTGATTGTGGGGACGCTCTTCCCTGCAGGCGCAAGCCCCTGCAGTTAATTACGCTACCGCATCGCGGTAACAACTTTCTCCTTCTCCAGAATTTCACTTCGTGTCGTGTGTGTTTGTTTTGTTTGTGGTTGCCCGTGGATTATATACGGAGACCGAGTAATGCCGTCGCCCATAGGACGTGGATTAGTTCAAATCCGTATTTACTTAGATTTGGGTTTGGTGTTTTTAGTTTAAGGATGCATTAGTCGCGTTGCGGCTAAGATCAACTTAAACGTTCGTTAAGGATACGATAGTCCTGTTTGAGACTAAGATCAACTTAACGTGATAATCCATTTAATATCTGGCCATCGGGACTCGTCACCTCTCTAACGTCGTTGAAGGATTACAACGGCAGATGTCAGAGGAGTTCAGAGATGTACCCTTGAACCAAGGTTGATTTGGAGTTTTATAGTCCGTTTGAATGTTTAAGGATACGTTAGCCGTGTTTGGGGGCTAAGATCAACTTAAACGGGATCGTTTAGATCCGGCAAAAGAGCATTTAGAGGCTCTATTGTTCCAGTTTAGGGACGTAGTGGTCCATAGATAGTTTAGGGGCGTTGCGGTCTATGCTCCAGTTTAGGGACGTGGTGGTCCATGTTCCAGTTTAGGGACGCGGTGGTCCATGTTCCAGTTTAGGGACGTCGTGGTCCGACAATAGTTTAAGGACGTTTCGGTCCAACATTAGTTTAAGGACGTTCCGGTCTACGAGTTTAAGGACCCCGCAGTCCGTGTTGATGTGTGGTCGTCGGGACCCGTCACCTCTCTGACGTCGTTGAAGGATTACAATGATGGGTGTCAGAGGAGTTCGGAGATGTACCCTCGAACTGGATATAAATTATTTTAAGAGAACAGCTGTGTTCAGTCAATTTAATTTGAGGACTTACGGCCAAAATTGGGCTAAGTCCAGTTGAAAATGTTCAACACCCTTTTTTATTTTTGGTCTATTAGACCTGTGCTAGGGCTTTGCCCACACTTAAATAATGCATTGCATTGCTTCTATTTTTTTTGTTTGGGCTCTGCCCATAAAAGATGCAGAGCATCAATTTCACTTGGGCTCCGCCCCCTTTTTATTGCTTTGCAATTTATTTTGGCCTGCTAGGTTTTTTGGATTTAGGCCTGGCCCTTTAAGAAATGCCTTGCATTTGTCAGGCGCTTTGCGCCAATCAGAGAGCGTAAGCGCTTGTAGTGTTGACACGTGTCGCACAAGCGCAGTGCGCTGCGCTAATGCGCTGCGCTAATGCGCTGTGCCTGCGCTGCTGACACATGGCGCGCTCTGGTGGCTTGCGCCAATCCAGAAGGGCAACAGCGCAGTTTGCAAGTGCAAGGCACTATGATTTAAGAATCTTTTAGATTCAAGAACCAATAGTTCACAAAAGAAGTGCAAAGCACTGTTCGTTTCCTTGATCTAATTTAGATCAAAGAAAAACAAGTTTTTCTTTTTATTTCAGGAACCAAAGGTTCATAAAAGTGCAAAGCAATATTTTTTTTTATTTTGTTTTTTCTTGTTTTAAAGAACCAGTGGTTCATAAGAAGTGCAAAGCACTGTTTATTATGTGAAGATCATTGATCTGGTTTTTAGATCAATGATCTATTAGAAGAAATTTCTTCTCTCTTGTGAAGGTTTTTACCTTTTTCTTGAAATTTTATCAGAGTTCTCTCTTTGTTTGAAACTCTTGACTTTTTTCAAGAAAATGTCCATCATTTTGCATTGAGGCTTGGGGTCCTTTTTATAGTGCCCATAAATTAGTTAAATTTGTTAAAGAGATCTTTCTCTGAGTGATTTGGGGAATTTTCTCCACCGTTGGATTTTTGATCCAAGGGCTTTTGTTTTACAGAAGAAAATCTTCTTGTTTTAACAAGAACAGAAAGATTTCTTTAAAATTTTAATTCTGTTTGGCGCAAATGCCTCAGCGCGTGACACGTGTCGCGCAGCGCACAGCGCAGCGCATCTGCGCTGACACGTGTCGCGCAGCGCACAGCGCAGCGCAGCTGCACTAGCGCATCTGCGCTGACACGTGTCACGCAGCGCACAGCGCCTTCTTGGGCGCCTGCGCAACTGAAGCGTTGTTTCCTTTAATTTTGCTTAAAATAGAGCTTTGCTCTGATTGGGCGCGCCTTCTTGGGCGCTGCGCTGACGTATCAGCGCCTGACATGCGGTGCGTTGCGCCTGAGATTTGAAGCGTTGCTTCAAAATTTTGAATTTTGAATTTCAACAGAGCTTTGCTCTGATTGGGCGAAACAGTAGACTTACATGGTATCAGAGCCACGCCATTAACCTTTACTAGCTTGTTCTAACTTGTTTAAAATATTGATCGGACGAAATTTCCAAAACTGCAATTCCAAGTTCAAAGTTTCTGTCGAAATTTTTGTCATCGAAAAAATATTTTGAGTGTTTCAGAAAATCAGCCAGGCGTTTCTAAGACCACTGAAAAAAATTTATAGCATGATCCCTCTGTAGCGCCGCGGAAACGCGGCCGTACCCACATTTTGGCCGCGGTTCCGCCGCCGTGTTGGTATTTCAGTACACTAAATTTTTTCTTTGGGTCTTTAAAATGGAATTGTGGTTTCTAGAATTTTTAGTTTTGGCCCAGATTATTTTGAGTGCCGGATTTGTACTTGGGGCCCACTTCGGGAAATTTTGTCGATCGAAAATTTTAAATAAATTAGTTCACATTGCTTACCTTATATCTGCGACCGTAAATGTCATTCGATCGGTAAATCTTGTCTAATTGCTACAGTCCTTTTAGACAGGTTTTGCGAACGTGACATTCACGTTGATGTTCTGTGTTGTGCTGTGATGTTGCGGATTTGTCGTGGTGGATAGCTTGCGTGCAATGGTAGTGCAGTTTGGATATATTTGTACATTTGATATTGCGGGGCGAGCGTCCGACATGTGGACTGCCGTCACTGCCTGTTTGTATATTATTCTTTTGGGGCAGGACCGGGCTGAGGTCGATGTACCCGTTGTATATATTTTTCTTTTCTGGACTAGGATTACCCCGCGGTGGGGTGCACGGATAGCCGGGTTCTAGAGGGCAACGGGCCCGCATCTCATGGCTTTGAGATGGAGGGGGCTACATTCTAGAATTGGCGGGCTATTCACCGCACTCGTAGGGGGTATAGGTTGACCCAAGGAGGGGTGCTCAAGTTACCGAAATCCGTGAAGTGCTGGGTGGTCCATTCACGATGCTGAATGAGGCTGCCTCACTTATGGTTTTGGCGGCTAACTTGCCGCACTCGTGGTTTCATTTGTGGCTCTATGAAACCCGGGGTTCCCAGATTATCTGTATTGTTCTGTGATACTTATTACTTTTCTGTGATATTGCATTTATCATGCCTGGAGCTATTATTGTATATTGATATATATATATATATATATATATATACACACACACACACTAGTAGATGTTGTATATGTTTTACACCCGCGCTAGTCCAGTCCCAGCTCTGTCGTTAGTTAAGTAACCTAACGGGTGATGACGGGACCCAATAGCAAATGCGGATGGCATATACGTACATTTTATTTTCGTTCTTTATTGGTGTGATTAATTGATGGGACTGCGTTGATTCAGATCAATACAAAGGAAAACAGACCTACACAGATGTTGTTGGAACATTTTTCAAAAAACTGTTATTACAAGGACGTTTTCATTTGTTTTGCACAGCGGTATTCGGTTATGAATATCCAGCACCTCATTCGACGAGTCAAGGTCCGAGATCCCTTCACCGAGAGTGACCCCTTAGGCAGAGATTTGCATCAGGGTAATAACTTCACTATAGTCGATTACTTTTTGCTTTGCATCGCGGTATTCAGTTTGGAATATCCTGCACCTCATTCTACGTGGAAAGAGCCGAGATCCCTTCACCGGAAGTGACCTCTTTGGCAAAGGTTTTCGCCACTGTATTTTTATAAAAGCTATCCGGTTCCTTCAACGATATCAAGTTCATTACGTTAAAAGTTTTTCACCAAAAACCATTCGTAGCCCTCCGTCATTTCAGACAGGTAGCACTTAGTATTCATGCTGTGTATGTTAGCCTTCATCAAGGCATAGTGTATGGTAGCTATTTGTTACTTTTCTGTTGCATAGATAGATGCGTTGGTTTGGGACAGTCGTACTACCATTTTAGACTTCGTCAAGGGTATGTACGGGTGGGTTCAAATTAAACTGGATAATTACGGGTAGAACTTGACATGTGACTTATGATATGTTGACCTTCGTCAAGCTCATAAGAGCATAGGGTAAAAATCACATCGAGAGTTTCTAAAAAAACTGAAACTTGCCAGGCATGCGCATACCTTCTGGAGTGTGATAACGTGAGTGGATTCCATCACGTTATCATGCGATGATAGTTGGATTCCGATTCCTACTGATTAGTTGGTTTACTCTTCGGGTGATCCCGACTAATTCTTCTTTCAGGTTTGGAGGAGAATTTGAGGAAACAGTTGGAGGTTTCTTGATTAGATAAAGTGATAACCATTCTGATCTATGTTAGAGTGCACACAGAGTGTTTCTTTTCTCTCTCTCTTTGGCTGCAACCATGACCTGACCCTAGACTATGACTCAGTAACCAAGTTAACCGAATTTTCTTAAAACACTGGCTTTTGGATTGTCTGAGTTGCATACATCATTGCCACTCCTTCTTTTACCCTTTGCATTTCTCCAGAACACTTCGTATTACTACGAACATCCACTTCCATTGGATAAATCCATCGTATGGTTATATACGAACTCGAAGGAACTTGTTCCAGATTCGAGGATGGATTCTGGTTCTGGAGAGATTGAATAGGACTATTGAGTTGTCTTTTCCTTTTACCTTCTCTCAGGTTATGAGGGATCCTAGGATTAGGAGAGGGTACACCTATTACGCTTATTGGATAGTCTTCTTCCAAACCATAGATAGGTGTCGAAAGGTAGGGAATGAAGAAAACCAATTAGCCTAAGTGTGGTGTACAGAAGGTAATAAGTAAAGACAAATAAAGGGATTAGAAAGAGGGCAAAGTAAATTGTGACTGCTATTCATGACCAAACCAAGTATTTCATCGCCACTCCTACTTCACCTTTGTATTTCTCCAGAACACCCTGTATCACTACGAAGATCCACGGTTATTTGGATAATCCATCGTATGGTTATATACAAACTCGATGGAACTTGTTCCATTTCGGGGATGGATTCTGGTTCGGGAGAAATAGAATAAGGTTTATTCAGTTGTCTTTTATCATCACCTTCTCTCAGGTTGCGAGTACTCTTAGGATTAGGAGAGTACACCTATTATGCTTATTGGATAATCTTCTTCCAAACCATAGGCTGGTGCCGAATGGTATGGAAGGAAGAAAATCATTAAGCCTAACGATAGTGTACAGAAGGTAACGAATAAAGACAAATAAATGGATTTAGAGAGATGGCAAGGAAATATACGGTTATAGTCATGAATCTGGATAATGGAAGAGGCGTTACTAGGAATACCCGGATACCAATTTCGAAACATATTCATGTTTCAGTTTCACTGTGTATTGTTAATAGAAAACTGATTTCCCAATTAGTCTTTGCTCCAGGGTATGTATTTACCAGGTATGATTCTCACATCTGTATGGTTTTACAGATGATGAGTGGGAGTAAGTTATTGGAAATTAGGTGATCATCCTCATTATATCAGAATTCGTTGTAATTGGTGATATTTGAGGAAATCGCCTGGGTACAGTTTTCAACCTACAACGCACAGGGTTTGAGTTATTAAACTCAGGGAACTTATACAAAGTATTATATGTTGTCCAGTGTCCATTAGGACAAAGGGGATGGTCCTCATACAGTATTCTGTTTACTTGTGACTTCTTAAGTTTTAGACAAGTGTTTCGTAGAAATACAAGGTCTAAGTTTGAGAAGTTATAGGTATAAGAATAAAGTAGAGAACCACATGTTGCAAGTATCGGGATTCTTCAAGGTGATCGAAGATGTAGCTACTTTTGTATAGTATTCAGTTGATAGTAATGTTTTAGAGAACTTGCTTCTCTTTCAGATTACTCATAATTGGATGCACTCCTAAATTAAGTAATGTTGATCGACCTCTCTCCATTTAGTTGACATGCAATGGAGACAGCTGCATGATTTGAATCTGGTTCTAGTTAAATCAGTGCCTCTGTTTCTATATTGTATATAGAATGAATCATATCTTAACGATGTTATGGTATATGGAGTTGTCCGGCTTATGCTTAAAACCAGACTCTGGATAACTCAAGACACGTTTCTGTAATGGCAGTTTGTGGGTTGACCCTAGCTTTGACGAGGGTTGATTTTCTACCATGTGGAAGATCAATAGTGGTATTGTTCTTGACTCGCCACAGTTTTAATAAAATGGATTTTTTCATAAAACAGTAGTGGGAGTATGGTAGAACTGGAAGAGATTCCAGAACCGCAAACGATTACGGAAAATTTAACAGGACCTAAAGATTCAATCAGGTTTGACATTTCATTAGCCACTCCGCAGATATGGTGGGTAACCTCAGACACCCGAGAGGTACTCCGGTAGCCTCAAGGACGGTGACAGAGAGGTTCTTGTTTACCCAGACTTGCCATTACTGGTGTTCCAGACTATGAGACCCGGCAGGAGGATAAATATAGCGTCGTTCTAAACTAGTTTTAGAAGTGCACGTATATACTATTCTGCCAGAGGGTTGTCGTAGTCAAGGGGAGCAGCGGAAGCATAGTGGACAAGTAGCTTATGTCTATTTATAGACTAAAGTAGATATAGCGGAGATAGATCATTTATTTTTGATGTGATAGTCATGGGCTTTGACTTCATCAGAATAGGGGATCGATCTGTTAAGAAAGTAGTAGGGCGTGATGTCCTGGTATTTGGATGACATACACCGAGTAGGATGTAAAATTCCTATACTACGATCGGTTATACTGTGGTTGTCACAGAGTGGTTCCTCCACATAGGATATGGATATTATATCAGACATTCTGGTTACTAGATCTATGGTCTTAGATCTAGATTTGGGTAGTTTCCCAATCTGGCCACTTAGACTGCATTCTAAAGGTATTTAGAATGGACGACTCCTGGCATGGTGGTGTAGCAGCAGGTGATGGAGTCACCCTCTCTAAAGGTGTTTTACAGACTAAAGGGGAGAGGGGTGTGCATGATTGGCAGATCACTTGCTTAGGCAATTGAGTTGATCATGAGATGTCAAGTACCACACCAGGTGTTGTTTTTGCACTAGATGCAATAAGTTGATATTGATCCAATCCTGGAGAAACGTTCGGAAGCAGTTTTAGAACATAAGTGTATGTTCTAAGGATATGATAATGATAGCCTCCTTCGGGAGACGGTTATCATTCCAGGCTTCCAAGGTGACCTGGATGACAGAGTGACTGTCAGAGTTATAGTTTTCCCTCTGACAAGGGGCAGTAGTTTGGACAAGTGGTCCCAGCGGATACTGAGGGAGGTGTGGCGCAGGATACTGATTGGGTTTAGTTGAAGATACATTCTAAGAAGTTTGGATTTGGAGTTCATTCGTGAACTAGGTCCCATCAGATATCCAGACATATTCTAAGACAGGTATTACTCATTTCGGGGGATGGCTTTCTCCGCGAACTTGAGATTAAGAGAGACATAGAAAGAAACATCAGAGCGAATCCACTCACTAAGGCTATTTCTCAAACACAATAGTTTTACAAACGAGCTTTGTGACACCGATTAATAGAGGAGATGGATGTTCGGTATCACACGAGCTGTGAGTATGCGACATCGCAATAATTAGCCTTAAATGCAAGTGGGAGATTGTTGGATATAGTGCCCTCAAAGTCAATTATTGGATCGCAGGCACGTGATTGCAATGATTGAGGGAGGACCTATACCGGTAGGACAGTCTTACTCGAGATGATAGTATGCTATCTGGTTTATCTTTATCAAACGTGTACTGCTTTAGGTAACATGATATATCATTATTGCACGTTGATAGAGCCCATAGGATTCTTGCTTGACTACCAACAGTATGATGACGATCATATATGTGAGATTTGGGTAGTCTATAAGCACATCCTTAAAAGTGGTCCCTAGTCGTGGGAGTTTCGAGATAGGGCATCGATACTCCGGAGTAGACTAGTGTATACAGTTGAGACCCCGATGAGGGGTGGTGGCCGGTCTCACAAGCCATTGGTGTTAGTTGGTTCGCCTAAGATATATACAGGTGCTCATTGTGTTATGAGTACACTGGACAGGACTCGCCGGGAACATGCTAGCTGGTTATTAAAACCTGTCGTCAGATAGCAATTCCTAGGTAACATGTGTACAGGTTAGTCTATCGACCTAAGATCGTCATTTGTCTCGTGTAAGTTCCTACTGTTCTTTGATTATTACCCTACCACGGCTCAAAGGAGTCATGCAAATAGGTTTTAGTTGGGTACAGTCCCGAGCTATATGGAGGCAGTGAGCAGATCGACAGGGGATTCGTCTCTCCCAACATTGGGGGTGAGATTGCGTTGTGTCTAGGAGAGCTATTACACAAAGTCCATGGCCATAGAAAGCGAGATTTACTGGTAGGTATTCCAGTAGTATCTCAGGGTATTCCGGGCTACACTCTGACACGACTTATACCGCTTTTGGGGGTCTGACGTTTACCATCTCCCTAGGCTCGATATGCGATACTCATAAATGAACGGACCGGACTGTACGGATATTGTCACACATAGGCTCAGTAGGGTTTCAAGATGAGTTCGCTCATCGAACTCCCTTTCACTCATGTATGGGCAGCCGTTACCACTGACGGCTTGTGGTTAAACCCACTGCCAGGGTATTGACGAGTCTTTAGAGTCCCCCAGTTCGGGCAAAACGTTGTAGAGAACGTATGGTTTTATAGCAGGGTTCGAACATACGTGTGCACTTGTGCACGTGTCATGGTTCGGAAAGATAATACTGGCGGGCTTTCGTTTATGCCGGATCCTAGTATTATACTGTGTAGATTTTATCTCATTGCATTTGTATTCGATCGAAATACAAATGCAGGTATGTATATACAGTTGCGGGGTTATCCCATAATCTTTTACGGGATCGCTTTTTGAAGTTGCCAATTTGCATTCCTTTTTGGCCAAATTCCCTTTATTCTCTCCATGGCTGAATTTTTGTGAGGAGGGGGTTTCTTGCAAATTTCGAATTAGTGAAGGTAGGGGTTTTTCTGTGGTGGGGGGGCTACAGCAGCTCCTTTGATGTTTCTAGATGAGCTTGACTTCTTTTTGTTGCATTATTGGTGCTATTAATGTGATTGGATTGAGAAAGACATTATTGTGACATTTTTCCTTATGATCACCTCTTTCTTTTTGCTTGTTCTCACCTCCCTCCTCTCTCCATTATTGTGGTCGGCCACTATTAGAGGCAGCCCCCTAATTTTGGTGAGGATGATTGATTCATTTCCTTATGCACAAAATTCCTTAGCCATTCCAAAAGGCTCACTTCTTCTTCTCCTCACTACAAATGGCAACTTCCATTAACCTTCATCCATTAGCTTGGATGACTTGAGTCATAGGGTTCTACACTTACTCTACTTCAACCTTGGACACGTCGGCTAGCAAACTTCATGTCCGAGTTGCCTCGGTTTAAAGGCGGGAGCCCATAAAAAGACTTCTTGATGTGGTGACACTCTGACGACGAGACTGGAGATCGGAGATGCCGCGAGGAGCTAACGATGGTGGCTAAAGACCGAAGGACTCGGATCGACCGGTATAGCCTTTCTATATTTTTAGTAGTTGCTAGTTTAGTGTTAATGGTTTGATCCGAGTGAAAGACTACGAAAGCGCCAGTTCGTAAAAAGTTTTTTTTGTTCCGCATTTGGCCTCGGAAAGATGGCCGGGGCGCTACCATATACTTACAGGAGTTTCTCTCTCTGTCTTCCTCTATTTCTGCATGTGTCTCCATTCGTTTCTCCTTCTGTGTGTGTGTGAGACTTGAAGTCTCGGGTCCTTTATATAGGAGAGGCAAATTTGTTAATTAGTTTTTAAGAAAATCTCTCATTGAGAGATTCTAAATTATTTTATTGATTTGAAAATTATTCGGAGAATTTTATCCACCGTTGGATCTTTGATCCAAGGACCCTTATTTTATAGAATATGTTTTCTTGTTTTTAACAAGACTGGGGAGATATTTACAAAATTTATTCTGTAAAATGGTGATTTTTAATCACCATTGGATTTTTAATTCAAGGGTTCTCTGTTTTACAGAAAGCAATCTTTTTTATTTAGAAAGATTGAGAGAATATATTCCCAAAACAGAATTTTATTCTATAATTGGATCTTTAATCCAACCGAGAGTATCTTTCTCATTTGGAATGATCTGGGAGATATTTTCTCCTGATAAAATTTAATTCTATATTTTGATGATTTATCATCTCCATTGGATTTTTGATCCAACGGCTCTGTTTAACAAAGAGTACCCCAAATTCTTATGTAGAATTTAATTCTATTGATCTTGATTTGGACGCCAGCGCTCATGTATTGGGCACGTGGACGCCACTTAAGAATTTAATTCTTATGGTGGGTACTCCTGTGCTTTGCACATCGGCGCCCGTGTGATGAGCACATGCGGTGCCATATAAGAATTTAATTCTTATTCAGAAAGTGTTTTTGTGCTTTGCACATTGGCGCCGGCGTGAGAAACACGTGCGGCGCCACTATAGGATTTAATCCTACAAAATTGGTGGTGGCGCTTGCGCACTCATGAGAAACACGTGAGATGCCGCCTCATTAAACTGCAACAGAGCTCTGCTCTTTCTATATTTTTGGGGTAACACGTGCGCATTTACCCTTCTTAATATACACATTTATCATGATTTAGTATTTTCACCGCTTATCCATCCGACTTCTAGCTTGTTATATAATTCTACTCACGAGTTGGCAACTCACCCCCGTTGTGCCATAGTTCTATGCAGGTTTGACCACTTGGATCCATAGCGGCTTATTTGGCACGTTTGCTATCTTTTGGTCGAGATTACGTATATTTTGAGCTAGGTGGGTTAGATTTTGTATCGGAGATTTCCTTGTACCTATTGTATCTAAATGTACTCTATTAAAGACTAAGTTTAGTATTGTCGAGACCTTAGGGTTGTATATTTTGTTATTGTGCTCGTGTAGAGTAGACTTGATGTATATTATGTTTTTTACTTTCCGCTTTGTTGATCCTTCGCCTTTTCATGTCGTATATTACTGTGTAGTTGTGATTCCGCCGTTGAGCGTTGATTTAGCTCCCTTATGTGGGGATGCTAAATATATACTTATCATTTTACCTGTTTTATTCAAAATTTACAAAGGAGGTGCTGTCCGTTTTTTGAAGCAATCTTTCGAAACAAGTTTTACTTTTTACAAACTTCTTTAAAACTTCATCTCTAGCTATTATCATCTATTTTCAAATGATATATAGTTTAGATTCATGATTTTGGCTTATTTGGATTATGATGGGGTCCATTTGACTTCATATAATTCTTGTGCCGGTCATGTGCCCTTTTCGGGTCCTGACACCTATTTCAGGTACCACAACCGCATTAATGTAGAACCATATGGTACTTTGATAGTGGGTGTTCGAGACATATGAACGGTGATATATCTAGTTTTGACTCACTATCAAGAGAGAAAGGTGGCAGCGTCACCTTCGGGGATAATAAAAAATGTTACATAAAGGGTAAGGGTAAAATCGTGGTAAGCGATCCTACCAATATTGATGATCTTTTGTATGTTGATTGTTTACCTCCAGAAACCGGACTGAGACATGGGGAGCACATCCAGCCTGCATCTGAGGGAAGATACTATATGGAATATATCCATCTACCTCTCCGAAAATACCAAGTTGATTTAATGCACCGTATATCAGAAGTTTGGATGGTTGTGACCATTGTAGCAGACTTATCAGATTCCCCCTCATATGTGAGGGATTTTTGATTGTGGTGACGCTTTTTCCTTACATGCGCAAGCCACTGCAGTTAATTACGTTATCGCCAGGAGATAACAACTTTCTCTACTCCATGAATCATCGTGTGTCGTGTTATATATATTGTTTATTTTGGGGTTTCCCTTGGATTGTATACGAAGACTAATATTGTCAACGCCTGTAAGGCGCAGATTAGTCCAAATCCGTAAATCTCAGATTTGGGATGAACTTAGGTCATATGTTCCATCATTTCAGGGTATATGTCTAAAGACCATTAGTCGTATATGAGACTAATATCAACTTAGTAAATATATTTAAGGGTCGTTAATTTTGTTTATAATTAAGGCCAACTTAAAATATATGAGCATATGGGCTCAAGGAATATCATTGAAGCTTAAGCTTTATAGCACTTAATCAATTTGGACTAAGAATTGTCTCTGTAATATATATATATATATATATATATATATATATATATATTGGCGCTCAGAAGTTCTGGCGCATGCCACGTGTTATACAGACAAAGGTACATGGGTCTATGTCGTATTAAATCATTGGCGTATCAGGGTTGTGGCACATGCCACGTATACAATAGCTATTGGCAAATGGGTGTAAATTTTTTTGGTCTATGGCGTGTTAAATATTAATGCCCATGGGTTTTGGTGCATGCCACGCAGCGGGTCTCCATTGGCGCATATACCTCAGGCACTTATGCCCATATTGGCTTATATTGTTATTGGAACATATCTTCATTGGAACATATCTTCATTGGGTTGTTGTGCATGCCACGCAGCGGGTCTCCATTGGCGTATGCCCTTCATATTGGCGCATGCCCTTCATATTGGCGCATGGTCTTTATTGGTGCATGGCCTTCATTAGCGCATACTCTTCATTGATGCATGTCTATGTGCCCATTGGCGTATATGCCTCTAGCGCATGGTTTTTCATAGAGATTAATCTATGTTCTTTCGAAACTTAAGTTTCATGCAGCCTAAGCTTCTGTTAATAGTTATTTTGGCCATTGACGGCATCAAGATTGCAAATTTTTTTATCTGGAGTCACCCTTCTTTTTTTTTATATATAGATCATATGATCTGTTCTTTGGAAATTTAAATTTTCTTGTCCATCATCATTATATTTTTATGAGGGGGTTCAGTTCTTCTCTCAAACCCTATATCTTAAGATCAAAGGAATCTCTCTACTGAAAACTTAAGTTTTCAAGAGGCGAAATTTGATCTAAAAATCTTAAGATCATCGAAAAGAACTTAAGTTCTGAATTTGAAGGTTATGTAAGTCGATGTCGCGAACCCCGCGGTTTCGTAGGGAGGCGGAGTTTGCAAAAAACGATATTTATATGCTTCACAACACCGACTAAACTCCAGAATCGATACTAAACCCTAACTAACAAAACATATGAGGTTAACTACTATGTAAGAAAGTTATACCTCAAAAATCAAGTCCTTCTTCTTGTACTCCTCCTCCTCTTCTTAAGCTCCTTGAAGAGTCTACGGATCACGCCTCCTCTTCGGCCTCCTCTCGTCAAAGAAGATCCACCCGAGTGTGTCAACCTTGAGCTCCTACCTATAAGATGAGGTAATTAGGGTACCTAGTATGCTAATCTAAGCAACCTAGAAGATGTAGAGAGTGATTATGGATAGATTAGTCTCAATAACCCTAGGTTTCTCAACACATGAGACAATTAGGGTTTGAGGGAGAAGAAGGGAGCTCTTGAGGAGAGAGAGTGTTTAAGATAATAATCAAAATGAATATGGCTTCTTATGATGACTATTAAGCATATCAAAATATCTCACAAAATATCATAAAATATCTAAGTGTCACCTTTCCTCAATAGTCATCCATGAGTCACCAAGTAGCCATGCTTCATTTATCACAAACTAACACCTCATACCTCCACCTCATTAACCATTTAAGATAAATGGTAATAAAAGAAATGAGGTGTCCTCTTCTAGAAGAATTCTTGAGTAAATTACAAGAATACCCCTCACCGTATATACATACCCATATTCGTATTCCGAAAAACATGAATACAATGAGACGAAACTAATCCAATAATCTAATAGTATGATCTGGTTTAAACCAAAGCATACTAGTATTATCCGTCCGAACATGATCCGTGCACAAGTACACGTATATGTTCGAACCCTGTCGTAAAATCATACGACGTCTACATCTTTTCGCCCGAAGCAGGGAAACCCTCTGTGTGGGACTCTAAAGACTCAACAGTATACTGGCAGTGGGTTTAACCAAAGCACTTCAGCGGTATTAGCTGCACGTAACGGCTACCCAGATATTTGTCGATAAGAAGGTTGATGAGCAAACTCATCCGAACTCCTACCGAGCCTATCTATGACAATCTCCGTACAGTCCGGTCTGTTCATCTAAGAGTATCGCATATCGGGCCTAGGGGGTGGTAGCCGTTAGACCCCTAATAGCGCAATAAGTCATGCCGGAGTAGAGTTCAAAACACCCTCAGAAACTACCTACCAGTAAATCTCTCTTGCCCGGGCCAAGGACTTTGTGTAATGGCTTTTCGAACACAGCGCGATATCAACCCCCAATACCGGGAGAGACGAATCCTATCTAACCGCCACTGCCTCCAAGTGCTTCGGGACTGCACCCAACTACTACCTGTTTGCACGACTCATTAGAGCCGTGGTAAGGTAGTAATCTAGGAACAGTGGGAACACACTCGAGGCGAAGCAGCAGTGTCAAGTTAACGGACTATGATGTACTCATGTCACCTGGGAACTGCTACCTGACTATAGGTATAGTACCAACCAGCAGTTCCCCATGAGTCCGTCCAGTGTAACTCATAACCCAATGAGCACCTGCATACTATCTCCAGTATGACGTACTAATGGCTGTGGGACAGACCATCTCCCCTGCTGGGATGAGAAGCGTATACACTAGTCTACTCTGAAATATCGATACCCTATCTCGATAATCATATGACTAGGGACTTGTATAAGTATGTGCTTATAGACTACCCAGCCCCCACTAGTGTAGCTGCCATCACAACGCTGGAAGTCAAGCAAAAGATCCTAAGGGCTCTACCAATATGTATTAGAGAAACGTTAAAAGAAACATATTGACATATTAAGATAGAAACAAATCAAGTAGCATACTACCATATTGGGCAAGACTATCATAAAATCCGTGTATATCCCAAGCTTCCAAAATGTAATATACAATCTAGTACTATACAATAATAGCCTCTAGGGCATATATCACTAACAATCTCCTACTTGCACTAAGGCCATGTGTTGGCATATCGCAGACCTATCATCTCGAATAGCCTCTCAAACTGCGTCTGAGGAATGGCCTTTGTGAGTAGATCTGCAGTGTTGTTCTTCATATCAACTTTCCGCACCTCGATCTCCCGGCGATTCACGATATCCCTGATCAGTGATACTGCCTCAAGATATGTCTGGACTTCTGATGGGACCTGGGTTCCTTCGATAAAGATATAGCCCCGTTGTTGTCACAATACAGAGGTATTGGATCAACAATGGATGGAACCACCTAAAGTTCTGTTAAGAACTTCCTCATCCAGACTACTTCTTTTGCGGCGTCACAAGCGGCGATATACTCTGCTTCCATCGTCGAGTCAGTAACGGTGTCCTGCTTGGAGCTCTTCCAACAGACCACCCCTCCATTGAGGGTAAATACATAACCCGACATGGACTTGGGGTCATCCTTGTCACTCTGGAAGCTGGAGTTAGCAAAGGCCTCGATCTGGAGGTCTTTTCCGCCGTACACCAAGAACATCTCCTTAGTCCTTCTCAGGTACTTGAGAATGTTCTTTAATTCTCTCCAGTGCTTCTCCCCAGGGTTTAACTGATACCGGTTTACCACGCTTAGTGCGTAAGCAACATCTGGTCTGGTACACAACATCACATACCTTATAGAGCCTATCGCAGAAGCGTAGGGTATAGTTGACATGCGATCCTTTTCCAAATCAGTCCTGAGAGACATTTCTATGGAGAGGGTGATTCCGTGACAACCAGGTAGATTGCCGCGCTTTGAATCCTCCATACTGAATCTTTTCAGTATTGTGTTGATGTACCTGGACTGTGAAAGTCCCAACATTCTCTTATATCTATCACGATAGATCTGGATCTCCAGAATGTAGGAGGTATCACCCAGGTCTTTCATGGAGAACCTTTGTGACAAGAATCCTTTGACTGATTGTAGTATAGGAATGTCCTTTCCTATCAAGAGAATGTCATTTACGTACAAGACGAGGAATACCACAGTTCTCGCTACAATCTTACTATAGATACATGGTTCATCTGGATTTCTGATAAAGTCAAATTCTTTGACCGTCTCATCAAAACAGATGTTCCAACTCCGCGATGCCTGCTTTAATCCATAAATGGATTTAAGAAACTTGCACACTTTCCCACTGCTCCCACTTTGAATGAAACCCTCTGGTTGATACATATAGACTCACTCTTCCAAATTTTCATTTAGAAAAGCGATATTTACGTCCATCTGCCAAATCTCATAATTGTGGAAGGCAACAATGGCAAGAAGGATCTGAATAGATTTGAGCATAGCCACTGGAGAAAGGTTTCATCATAGTCCAAACCAGGACTTTGACGAAAACCTTTAGCAAAAAGTTTAGCCTTATAGGTTTCAACTTGTCCATCTACACCAATCTTCTTTCTGAACATCCATTTGCAGCCCACGGGTTTTACCCCTTCTGGAGCAATGTCCAAAGTCCAAACTTTGTTGGTGTACAGGGACTCCATTTTGGTCCGCATTGCATCCATCCATTTTACCGAGTCTCCGCTCTGAATGGCTTGCTGGAAGCTATTTGGTTCATCATTGTCAATGATGCAATCCTCTTTATCCCCGTCTATGAGAAAACCGTAGTATCTCTTGGGCGGATGAGACAGCCTACTAGTCTCTCGGAGTGGCGCGGGGACGTCCTGTTCTTTTAAAACTTTTGGTTCCACCACGCTTTCAGTAATAGTTTGTGGTTCTGGAATTTCTTCCAGTTCTACTGCGCTTCCACTAGTCTCTTTTTCTAAAAATTGATTTTCAAAAAAGTGGGCATGCCGAGAAACAAAAACCTTTTGTTTCTCTGCGTAATAGAAAAGATACACCCTGGAGTTCTTTGGATATCCCACAAACTTACACAGTACTGAGCATGCCTCGAGCTTGTCTGCATCCTGCTTTTTGACAAAAGCTAGACATCCCCATATCTTTAAATACTGAAGATAGGGTTTCTTCTCACTCCACATCTGATATGATATGGTAGGCACAGTCTTGGTAGGAACCTTGTTCAAAAGATATGCAGCTGATTCTAGTGCATACCCCCAGAAGGATCGCGATAACTCAATGTTACTTATCATGGGACGTACCATATCCAATAAGTTTCGGTTCTGCCTTTCCGATACACCGTTGTGTTGAGGTGTGTATGGAGGAGTAAGCTGAGAGAGAATACCATTCTCTTTTAAGTAATCCAGGAACTTGGCACTTAAATATTCACCACCTCGATCAGATCTCAGTGTCTTGATAATTTTGCCAGTTTGGTTTTCCACTGCATTCTTATATTCTCGGAATTTCTCAAAGGTCTCGGATTTATGTTTCATCAAGAATGCATGTCCATAACTTGAGAAATCATCCTTAAAAGTAATGAAATAGGAATAACCATTTCTTGCATGTGTGGACATTGGACTACATACGTCACTGTGTATAAGTCCTAAGAGCTTGCTCGCTCTTACTCCGTATCCAGTGAATGGAGTCTTTGTCATCTTTCCTTTGAGACATGATTGACAAGTTGCATAAGACTGATATTCGAACGGATCCAAATATCCCTCTTTATGTAACTTTGTCAACCGTGTTTCATTGATATGACCCATTCTACAATGCCATAAGAAAGCTTGATTTAATTCTGGAGACATTCTTTTATGTGTGTTCTAGACGTTGAAAACTTGATGTTAGTTTAATACGTATATACCGTTGTTTAGTGTACCCGACCCAATCAAACCATGGTTAAAGTGGATGTTAACGACATCGCTTACTAATGTAAATTCATAACCTTCTTTAGATAAAAAAGATACAGAAATGATATTACAAGTCAAACTAGGTACACAAAAACAGTTGCATAAAACCAAAAAATGTCCACATGTCAATCCTAAGTGATATTCCCCTACGGACATAGCATCCACGCTCGCTCCGTTAACAACCCTGAGGGTCATATCACCCGCCTTCAAAACTCTATGGCTTCTCAATACCTGCAAAGAATTACATATATGAAATCCTGATCCGATATCCAATACCCAGGAAGTAGAGTTGATTGACAGACAGTTTTCAATCACAAACACACCTGAAGTCGAAGCCACAACTTGCTTCGAATCCTGGTTCTTGGCTTTCCAGGCCCTGCAATCCTTCTTCCAATGGCCCTTCTTATGACAGTAAAAGCATTCTTCCTTCCCTATCGTCGGCCCCTCAACTTTTGCCTTGCCCCTTCCTTCTACCTTACTAACACTGCCTTTCGGCTTGGTGGGGACCTTCTTCTTCCTCCTCTTGGCTTTCGCCTTAGATCTAGAAGAGGAAGATCCCCCAACAAGCAAAGCGGGTGTCTTCCTGGACTTCTGCAGGGTGCCCTCAGCGCTCCTCAACATGTTGAGGAGTTCTGAAAGTGTAACTTCCTTCGCTTGAATATTAAAATTCAAGATGAACTGAGTGTAGGTAGAGGGGGGACTGTAGAATCAAGTCTGTGTACAACTCATTCTCCAACGTGGTCCCCAGGTCCACGAGCTCCTCAATGTAGCTAATCATCTTAAGGACGCGGTCTCCTACAGATGACCCGATAGCCAACCTCGCTTGAAATAATTTCTTCGAGCTCTCGTATCTTGCGATACGAGATTGCTCTCCAAATAAGTCCTTGGTATGGAGAAAGTTGGAAGTAAGGTCCATCTTCTCGTACCGCCTCTGGTGTTCATTATCCATAGAGGCCATCACGAGGCACTTGGTTTTTGCACTGTCAATTTCGCAGGTCTTATGAATCTCAATATCCGCGACACTGGAATCTGGACCTGGGACGGCGGGGGCTTTGGTAGTAAGAAGATAGCCCAGGTTGTCATATGTTATAGCCATCTGGACATTCCTGAGCCAATTCATATAGTTTGGCCCCGACAATATGTTTTTATCTAAAACTAACTTAAAGCCGGTCATCTTGGTCGCTTCAATTAGGAGAGAGAGAAGAAACACTTTAGCATGATGCTCTTACAAGTTTAGATCAGTTCTTAGTTTATCTAAACAGGATGGCTCTCACTGTTTCTCGAATCCTCCTTCAAACCATAAAAGAAAAATTAGTCAGGATTAATCTCACCGTACAATTCTTGCTTAACCTTTCGACCAAGCTAGTGTCGGTACTTCGATGGAGGTTTTATGACGCTTTATCGAAGTTCCTTAATTAAATAACCTCTTTTCCCTGGAGGCGTAGCCCCGCTAACACCGTTCTAGACACCTACTTGGTTTATAGCATTGATCGTTAAGTGAAAAATCTTCCGAGGAGTAGCGGATACTCACAGTAGGATTGGGATCCAAATATCATTGTGTGATAACCTTGAAGGAATCCTACCCAAATTATCACACTCCAAATGGTATGCAACACTAGCAAGTTTCAGTTTCTTTAGAAACTCCCGATGTCGATTTTCGCCCCAAGCTCTTATGACCTTGACGAAGGCTAATATATCATAAGTCGCAAGTCAAGTTCTATCCGTCATTGTCCAGGTTAATTCGAACCCACCCGTACATACTCTTGACAAAGGCCAAAATAGTAGTACGACTGTTCCAAACCAACGCATCTATCTATGCTACATATGAATACCACGGAAAATAATATTACATCAACCCGTATGTGCCCCGCAAAATAATATTACATCAAATTATAAATTTACATCGAAAGAAAGAAAACCCTCTTCTCACATCCCCCGGCTATTCATCCACGATGATCTATTACTCCATATCCACAAACCAACATCACAGATATGTGCAACCCCAACTAATTGACGTATATCATTTAGCGGAAGTTTATGAACACATATATAAATCACAAAACAATATTAGCTAAGAAATTTTAGAATTTCGATCGAAACTATTTTCCATGTCTACCCCCATTTACAAACCAGTACACAAACAATACTGGGTAGAAACCAAATATACCATAAATCACAACACCACAAATAAGAACCACAGAAGAAAACCGAGTAAACTCGGCCTCAACTCGGCCGCGGAACAGACGTGAAACACATCATTTCGCCGTGCTTCCGCGGTCGTCTTGGCGAGTTAGTGGCTCGTTTTTCTTGTGTGTTCTTAGAATACCCTGCTTGTAATTTTAAGGTGTCTGAAATAACTTTTAGACCAGATTTCAAAAACTACAGCAAGCTAGTGTTTTGATGTTATGTTTTCAGGTTTTTCCGACGATCGAAATTCTAACTACTTGCTAACTACCTCGTTAAGGTTTAGTAGGCTCTGATACCACTGTAAGTCGATGTCTCGCACCCTGCGGATTGTGGGGAGGCAGAGTTTGCAAAAAACATTTTTTATATGCTTCGCAACACCGACTAAACTCCAGGATCGATACTAAACCCTAACTAGAAAAACAACTATGAGGTTTAAGTACTATGTAAGAAAGTTATACCTCAATAATCAATTCCTTCTTCTTGTAATCCTCCTCCTCTTCTTGAGCTCCTTGAAGAGTCTACGGATCGCGCCCCTTCTTCGGCCTCCTCTCGTCAAAGAAGATCCACCCGAGAGTGTCTACCTTGAGCTCCTACCTCTATGATGAGGTAACTAGGGTACCTAGTATGCTAATCTAAGCAACCTAGAAGATGTAGAGAGTAATTATGGATAGATTAGTCTCAATAACCCTAGGTTTCTCAACACATGAGACAATTAGGGTTTGAGGGAGAAGAAGAGAGCTCTTGAGGAGAGAGAGTATTTAAGATAATAATCAAGAAGAATATGGCTTCTTGTGATGACTTTTAAGCATCTCAAAATATCTCACAAAATATCACAAAATATCTGAGTGCCACCTTACCTCAATAGTCATCCATGAGTCACCAAGTAGCCATGCTTCATTTATCACAAACTAACACCTCATACCTCCAACTCATTAACCATTTAAGATAAATGGTAATACAAGAAATGAGGTGTCCTCTTCTAGAAGAATTCTTGAGTAAATTACAAGAATACCCTTCACCGTATATACATACCCATATCCGTATTCCGAAAAACACGAATACAATGAGACGAAACTAATCCAATAATCTAATACTAGGAACCGGCTTAAACCAAAGCCTACTAGTATTATCCGTCCGAACATGATCTGTGCACAAGTACACATATATGTTCGAACTCTGTCGTAAAACCATACGACATCTATATCGTTTCGCCGGAAGTAAGAAAACCCTCTGTATGGGACTCTAAAGACTCGACAGTACGCTGGCAGTGGGTTTAAGCACAAGCATGTCAGCGGTACAAGCTACACATAACGGCTACCCAGGTATCTGTCGATAAGAAGGCCGATGAGCAAACTCATCCAAACTCCTACCGAGCCTATCTATGACAATCTCCATACAGTCCGGTCTGTTCGTCTAAGAGGAACGCATATCGGGCCTAGAAGCGGTAGTCGTCAGACCCCTAATAGCGTAATAAGTCATGCCGGAGTAGAGCCCAAAACACCATGAGAAACTATTGGAGTACCTACCAGTAAATCTAGCTTGCCCTGGTCAGGGACTTTATGTAATGGCTTTCCGAACACAGTGCGATATCAACCCCCAATACCAGGAGAGACGAATCATATCTAACTGCCACTGCCTCCAAGTGCTTCGGGACTGTACCTAACTACTATCTGTTTGCATGACTCATTGGAGGCGTGGTAGGGTAGTAATCTAAGAACAGTAGGAACACACTCGAGGCGAAGTAGCAGTGCCAAGTCAATGAACTATGCTGTACTCATGTCACCTGGAAACTGCTACCTGACGATAGGTATAGTACCAAGCAGCAGTTCCCCACGAGTCCGTCCAGTGTAACTCATAACCCAATGAGCACCTGCATACTATCTCCAGTACGACGTACTAATGGCTGTGGGACAGACCATCTCCCATGATAGAATGAGAAGCGTATACACTAGGCTACTCTGGAGTATTGATGCCCTGTCTCGATAATCCTACGACTAGGGATCTGTATAAAGATGTTCTTATAGACTATCCAGCCTCCACTAGTGTGACTTCCATCACAACTCTGAGAGTCAAGCAAAAGAGCCTAAGGGCTCTAACAATATGTATTAGCGATACGTTAAAAGAAACATATTCACATATTAAGATAGAAACAAAGCAGGTAGCATACTACCATATTGAGCAAGACTGTCATAAAATCCGTTTATATCTCAAGCTTCCAAAATGTAATATACAATCTAGTATTATACAATAATGGCCTCTAAGGAATATATCAATAGCAGGTTAACCCTCTTATTGATGATGCTTAAGCTTATTCTATCATAGAGATCATTCTCCTTTACTTACCTCGGTTGATGATAATGAAGAAGAAGACAAAAGCTTTGATTGCAGAGAACTTAAGTTCATAATCAACCTTATAGGGTCGATTTTGTATCTCTTATTGCATGTGTCAAATTTTGACCTCTAGGGTCCTTTACATAGGGATATTATTGAGCAAATAGAGACAATCTCTCTTTGATATTTCTCTAATTGATCTTAAGATCAATCCCGGACACTTAAGCACCATTGAATCCACGAGTCCTTGTTAACTAGGTTTATATTTTTCCTTGTTTAGAAAAATATAAAATATTTTATCTCTTGATAACAACACCATCTATCGGTTTTGAGAAAAATAGAGAATATTTTAAATAGCTTAACCTATGGATTTTAAATCTTTTATTTGGAGATCTTCTGGTTAACCATATTCATTCTTTCTATTTGAGAAAGAAAGGAAAATTATATTTCCAAATATATCTTAAGGTATCAAAGAAGTAAGGGCTTCAAAGATTAGCACAGTGCCAGGGATCATTGGCGCATGTCTTTGGCGGCATCAATCTCTTCTGGCGCATGTCATTATTAATTATTAGTATTTGTTGGAGGGAACGTTGATAATTTGAAGCATAATTTTTTTAGCATTAGTCAATTTTTTGATAAAGGTTACACTTCTGTTTTTGATAAAACTTGTTGCAAAATTTTTAAAGATGACAAGTGTATTCTTTTAGGCAAAAGACATTATAATATTTATATTGTTGATCCCAATGATTTTGCTAATATGAATGTTAAGTGTTTAGTTGCAGACGATGCAGATAAATGGCTTTGACATCGTAGGCTTAGTCACGCGTCAATAGACTTGTTGAACAAAATCGCAAACGGTGACCATATGAGAGGAATTCCCAAATTAAGATTTGAAAAGGACAAATTGTGCGATGCTTGTAAATTGGGCAAACAAGTAAAATTTTCATTCAAAATGAAGGCTGAGGAAATATCTTCTAAAGCCCTTCAACTATTACATATGGATCTTTTTGGTCCATTTAGAACTTTGAGTCTAGGTGGAAAATCATATGTATATGTAATAGTTGATGACTATTCATGTTTTTGTTCGGTATTCTTCCTTACTAGTGAAAGTGATGCGTTTACTACTTTTAAAATCTTGTCAAAATACATTCAAAACGAAATAGATTTGAAAATTTCCAAGATCCATAGTGATCATGGAGGAGAATTTGAAAATGTCTTATTTAAAGAATTTTGCGAATATATTGGTTTTAAACATGAGTTATCTTATCCAAGGACACCACAAAAAAATGGTGTGGTGGAGAAAAAAATCGTTCTTTACCAGAAATGGCGAGAACCATGTTAAAGAAAACCCTTTTTGGTCTGAAGCAGTCGATATTGCTTTTTATATTTGAATCGAATTTCATTACGAAATTTTTTAAAGAAAACCCATTATGATCTATTTTATGGAAATAAGCTATCTATAAAATATTTTAAAGTATTTGGCTGTAAATGTTTTGTTTTAAATACTTTGGATAATTTGGATAAATTCGATTCTAAAAGTGATGAAGGCTTCTTTCTTGGTTATTCCCTAATTAGCAACGCGTATAAAATATTTAATAAAAGGACTCTTATAATTGTTGAAAGTGTACATGTAAATTTTGATGAGTCTAACATTCCTATCAAAGAAAATACTAGTTCTGATGATGCAGATATAGATGTTGGATTGCAAGAGATAAGCATAAAGGATGACGCGACGGAAGATCCAAAGGAAGACAAACAAACTGTTGATGTACATAAAGAGCTTCCTAAGTATTGGTGCTTCAAGAAAGATCATCCAAAAGAGCAAATAATTGGTAATATTGAACAGGGAGTTATCACTCGTTCTTCTAATTTTCTTAGCTGTCTGAACTTGACATTTATTTCCAAAATCGAGCCTAAACTTTTAAAAAAGCCGAGTTAGACAGTGATTGGATTCTTACTATGCAAGAAGAGTCAGTACAATTCGAACGGAACAAAATTTAGCAAATTTTGCCTAGACCCGACGATAGGCCAGTTGTTGGCACTAAGTGGGTGTTTAGGAACAAGCTTGATGATTCCGGCAACGTGGTTAGAAACAAAACGCGGTTGGTTGCTCAAGGTTATAGTTAGGTTGAAGGAATTGATTACGAGAAGACTTATGCTCTCGTAACTAGACTTAAAGCCATTCGTATTTTATTGGCTTATGCTTATTAAAAGAATTCGGTCTTTTTCAAATGGATGTAAAAAGTGTGTTTTTAAATGGTAAAATAGAGGAGGAAGTGTATGTAGAACAACCTCCCGGTTTTGAAGATCATCAATTCCCAAATCATGTTTTTAAACTCCACAAAGCCTTATACGGTCTCAAATAAGCTTCTAGAGCTTGGAAGGAGCTTCTAAGTGAATTTTTAATAAATATTGGTTTTTCAAAAGGAATTGTTGATAAAATTCTCTTTACAAAACATTTTGATAAAAATATTATGTTGGTACAAATCTATATAGACGATATTATTTTTGGATCCACTAACGAAGATCTTTACCAAGAGTTTGCTAAGTCAATATAGGAAGAGTTTGAGATCAGCATGATGGGCGAACTAAGCTATTTTCTTTGACTCCAAATATGGTAAACTAAAGATGAAGTTTTCATAAACCAAACCAAGTACACAAAATAATTGATCAAGAAGTTTGGTTTAGAGAGCTCACGCATGTACGACACTGATTGATTCTGTGAAAGTGTGTAGTAATAACCACAATCAATAACGGTGTCGCGTGTAGCTAGCCAAGATGAGTACGGGTCGTCCTCAGGGATTCATGGAATCTTTTAATCTTACTTTAGACGTGTTGATTAGAAAAGAGAAAGAATAGAAGAATAAAGAATAGTGAAAAATGGTTTCTAGATCTATATTAAACACGGATGTAGAAAATATATCTAGTTTAAATACGTATAGATTTTATAAGAAGAGGGCTTGTAGGGATCGTTAGGATTTAGTAGTAATGGATGACTAATAAAGATGACTCCTTTTATCTTTTAACAGATTTAAAACAAGATCGATAGTGATGAATGAGAATTAGGGTTCTTTGGAAGAAACTAGGATATCCACATATTGACCCTTGTCCCTTCATTGATCTCTATTCATGTCTAGCCCTTAACAAAACAATTGTTAATCTGATCTCAAATCGCGGTCGAGACTAGCAATAAATTGATAGCACGCCCGATTAGGATGTTAATGATTCTTTTGCTAAAGTTTATAAACTTCATAAGATTTAAAAGAAGTTAAAATATTTTCTCATTCATTGTTCTACCTTAATCCTACGAACCTTATCAAGCGGAGAAATACGCACGCATGATGGAGATAGAAGAAGAACGGATAGAGAATGAGATCATAATGCAGAAAATAAAATGCTAATTAATTAAACTAATGATCTACCTTTATTAATCAACTTCACAAGTACAATTCTTCGAGTTTAGATTAAAAGAGGAAGAAGAGGTTGCTCTCGATCTCTGTCTCGTAGGAAGTATTCGTCGAATCTCACATCGCCTTATCACGTCGAATCGCGGACCTGTCATGGATCACTTGTTCTTTGACAGTGATTTGCTTCATGAAAATTATTGATGATTTCTAAGTTTAGCCATCGGTCCTTTATATAGTCCCAAAACCAAAAACTATAAATCCCCAGAATTAGGGTTTATTGTTGCAATCTTACCCAAAAAATCACAAACCCTAAATCCTCTTTTCTGCCGTGAATCCGCCGCATTTTGTGCATTTTGGCCGTGCAACCGCGGTTTATTTGTGAGATCATGGCTTCAGAATTCTGGGGCTGCTTCATTGTGACATATGGAGATTTATATGATGTCTAGAATCTTTATATCTTTTCTGAGTCTCTGCCAGTATTGATTCTTCGATTTTATTTAACTTTATCGGCAGATTTTTGATTCCCGGCATCTCAATATCTTGATCTCCTGACCTGAGCTAAACCTTGCACAATATCTCAATGAATAATATTAGTAATATTTAGTATTTTTGAGATATTATCCTAACCATTTTATATGATATTATATTTCGAGAATAATGGTTAAGGATATTTGATATGATATGCATATTTAAATTATCAAATATTATATAAATATTATATGCATACATTTTCCTTCATAATGTTAATTATAATATATAAACATGTAGTAAATAGTATTTTGCAGATAAACCCTAAATAAGTTTTATATTTATAATAAACACCTTTTATTATTTAAGAATAGTAAAGAAAATGTTATATTAAAAGTGCAGTTTTTTCAATTAAACAAATACCCCCAAACTTAACTTTGATCGTCCCGAGCAAACTATTTATTCAAGAGAGGGAGAAAAAGAAAAAGAAAAATCTAAGTAGCAGACTTTCGTAGGCAACACGATTGCACTAAGCATGTGCAACAAGCCGTTAAACCTTTAGGTGTCCTTAGTAGGAGTAGTGTTGTCTCCTGAGGGTTTTCAGCGAATTACAGCCACAAAATCCTATAATAAAATAAAGAAGGTGAAAGTTACATATAAAGATAAGAACTATAAAAGAAAGAACTTGAAAATAAGAGTTTTCAACTACACTAGATTTTCAGTTGCCATGAGCCCTATCTTAATGGTCATGAAAAAAATGTTAGAAATCACATCATCTCTCAATAAAACACCGTTTTTAGTCTTCCTCCCTATCTTTCTTCCAAACATCGATCATATACCCCTACATGTGTGCATAAAAAATCCAAATGGAAAAAAAGATAAAATATATCTCTACACTTAGAGAATTCAATTCAGGCTATCATACTCTTGTCCATCTTCCTTAGTACTTTTTAGTCGGTGAATATTTTCGATAAAATTGCTCACACATCCTTCATGCGACCGTTAATACTTCTTAAGGTACTAACCGACCGATTACTAAATGTACTTGCTTATTAAGGCGTAATTCCTCGTCTTGCAACACCTAAGGCTTAGCAGTGGCTCCCAAACCAGTTGGTCTAAGGCATTAGGTGATAAAGCACCCTCGCTATATTTTTTTATGCCTCCTTGGTAATTACAAAACCATTGTTCATTTTTTTTCTTCACTATTTTTTTTATATTTTTATTATTCTTCACACCAAGGCTTTTAGAAAAGAGCATTTCAAGGTATCCTCTACTATCCCAAGTTTCAAGATGTGTGTAAGTGCGTATAGTAGGGTATCAACGTTCAAATATTTGGCCTCAAGAATAGAGACTAATTTTCAGACTTATTTTTATCCTCGGATTAGTAATTTCCTTCATGTTACTAACCCTTAGGACAACGGCTAATAACTACTTACTACTAGTTTCGTTTAAGAAAATATCTAACTTTCTTGCTGTTCTTAAACTATTCCTATCTTTCATATGTAATTTTTTCACTTTCAAACTTTCATTATCAAAAAAAATTTTGTGCGTATATTTATGATAATGCAATGATGCGTGAATAAGCACAAACCTCCTCCAAACCTATTTACAGCAGTGACCTCGCTGATGTCATCTGTTAAGCTTAAAAAAAACCTATAGACTTAGGAGGAAAAGTTATTAAAGGAGACAAGAAATAATGACAGTGAAATTCTCCCCCAAACTTATTTTTGGCTCATAATTATGTAAAAATTTATTTTCTTTCAAGAGCCAAAATATATCCTCCCAAACTTGAGTGAAATCGTATTAAACTTTTTAAAATTATACAGAGGGGGGGTAAAGTCATTGGTCAATATAAAGCTTTAAAAATATCAAAATCAACACCAACCATTCAAAAAATTTATCGATGTAATGTACCGGTTGGTAGAAGAACCTGTTATATATAGACAAGAAGTGGGGAGGAGATAAGAGGTGGTATGGTTTACGTCTCGGTTAATAGAGACGAAACAGTGATGGTGAATGGAAAGAGAATGTGAATGATTAGGAATAGGAAGAATAGTCACATTCTCATATAGGATAAGAAGAAATGGTGGTGGTTCAATTTATTCGGGTGGAGGTTGATTAATCACAAAATCCGTGTCGTTTAGGAATGCGAGTTCGTTGGTGAAAATATCTTCAAAAATTTCATCGATGGTCCAATTGAACGTTTCAATGTCAATAAGTGTCGCGCCAGAATTCAACACACTTGATTTGTCAAAAATTATGGAGGTAGGAGACTCGAAAATCTTATCTACCTCATTCTCAAAAGAGTCTAAATCAAGTTGTCTTTCTAGAATTATCGAACTCGAAATATCGGATTATGATTCATCAACACTCGCTAAAATTAAAGGAAGAATAGAAGAAGAACCAGAGAAAGTGGGTGATGAAATGGGTAAGCAAATTGGTGTGTCGAGTATTGCTGAACCAGATGTGGGAAATGAAGGTTGAATTTCGTTCTGCTTTTCGGTCATACATTTATCATCAACTTCAAGACGCATATGGGGTTCGGGAAGAATAGTTAAAGGTTCGAGATGATGTCCACAAGGAAGTGAAATGACCTGATGAGTTGGTGGGACAAACTCATCCAAAATTTTGGGTTCATCATCCAATATATCCCCAACCTCAATCTCCTCAATCAAGTGAAGGTTAAAATTCTCAGACACCTCATCAAAACCATAGTTTTCAATTAATTTAGGTTCTAGAGTGGAGGTGTAAAGATCACAAGGATTGGGTATGACTTCACTTGAAATTGACCCTTCACAATCGGGTAAATCAAACACTACAAAGTCACACAACTCATCAGACATTCTATCTTCAATTGGTGAATCATTTGGTGTGGTTGATAGATCTGTGAAACTAGAGTCGTGGATTTAAATTTGGGATGGGGAGGTTTGATTTGGAAGGGTGTACTGCTCTCTCTCTTACTACCCGAATTCTCCATTTGTCCTATTGCCGTATCATACGTTGAAAATTTTTGAGCTGGTTCGAAACCAGTTGCTCGTTCATTTTGTTGTATGAAGGCAGCCATGGACGCATTCAGTTCCTCTATGGCGTGGCGCGACGCTACCCGATATTCTTCCACGGTCCGTTCAACACTAGACATGGGTCGGCAAGGGGTTTCAGCATAAGATTGAAATTCTTGTGAATAGGTAAAACTCCCAAATGACTGATTAAAAGAAATTTCTAGAGAAAGTGTAAAAGTCGGGTAGGATTGATAGGAATCGAATGGTTGTAAAAATTGGGCAGGAATAGGATCAACATTGTGATAAGAAGAATATTGATATTGGTTAGTTGGTTGGCAACTGTCAACAGATTCCATATACGCCGCAAAACGAGTAGCAAAATTTTCTTTAGAAAGTGGTGGTGTTTGTTGTCCTAACGGTTTGACCGGATTGAAACTTTGGTCATTAGTCCTCGCTATATACTCAGCGATGGACATGTGTTTAGGAGTTCCCTCACATGCTTTATATGGAGTATCAACCGAAGAAGATGTAGAATTTTGATGCGGTTGATAGGACCTGGAGTGAGGTGGCCAACTGTTTCTTTTCGCTTGCTCTATCCGATCTATTAAGGACATGGTAGAGTCGGATGGTATACCGAAGCGATTACGAAAACAAGAAATATTGGTTCTGGATAGCAAAGCTTGGCAAGAGTTCTTTTATTTGGGTTACCCATTATAAGAGGTGAAAAAGGAGGGAATGTGAAAAGGGAAAGATTTAAGCTCTAATTGGATTGTTTTTGTTTGAAAGTGGGACTTGAGGGTTGACTCGACAAATCACAAAATGCACAAGCAAACCCTAAAACTATGGTCACCTAGGTCAAGCATTAGACCGCTCCTAGAATTCCAAAGGATAAACCGCAGGATCAATGCTCTACTACCTCTTTATTACTCTTGTGGCCAAGTAAGTGCCAAGTAAGTGAGAGGTATCCGCTATACGAATCACCAAAAATAGCGGGCCTAATTATGTAACCACTTTACTAGACAAGCATCCCTAGACACCACAAAAGAAATGTGGATAAGCGATAAATTACCCGCGACATTCCTCTGTCCTTATTGAGCGCGACGGTCCTTACAGTCTTGGTCTAAATATTTTTTAATTAATATAGGGTGATACAGATGCTCATTTTATGATTTGTGGGGCCTAAGAAGGGTGATGAAATCCCCACCTAATCTGAATTTTGGTCTTGCCCCTTAAAGTCCGTATTAAAATATGCAAAAAAACCGGCAAAACAAAACACGCAAAAAAGATTTTTGAGCGGTGATATTTTACAAAGAATCCTGCAGAAAAATATATTATTGGATTTTTCAGAGGAGAGAGAAAGAGTTTAGGAATATACCAGAGAAATTTAGATGCAGAATTCCCCAACTCCGCCGCCCAACCGCCGCAAAATGCACCCTTTTGCCGTGGTTCCGCCACTATTTAGGGGGTTCTTTGTAAAAAAAAATCTACATTACCTTCCTAGCTCCTCTGGACCTCTCTGAAAGTTTCTGAATCTTGATTTCCTTTCTTTAGTGTCTCCAGATTCCCTCGCAAAAATTGCACACTAATCGTTAAATACACAATATGCGATTTTGTTTTATTTTATGATATGTATCGAATAAGAAATCAACACGAATAGTAAGAAAAAATATTACGCATGTATCCTCGGCAATGGCACCATTTGATTGATTCTGTGAAAGTGTGTAGTAAAAACCATAATCAATAATGGTGTCGCGTGTAGCTAGCCGAGATGAGTACGGGTCGTCCTCGGGGATTCGTGGAATCTTTTAATCTTACTTTAGACGTGTTGATTAGAGAATAGGAAGAATAGAAGAATAAAGAATAGTGAAGAATAGTTTGTAGATCTATGTTAAACACAGATGTGGAAAATAGATCTAGTTTAAATACGGATATAGATTTTATAAGAAGAGGGCTTGTAGGGTTCGTTAGGATTTAGTAGTAATGGATGACTAATAAAGATGACTCTTTTTATCTTTTGATAGATTTAAAATTAGATCGATAGTGATGAATGAGGATTAGGGTTCTTTGGAAGAAACTAGGGTTTCTACACTATTGACCCTTGTCCCTTCATTGATCTCTATTCATGTCTAGCCCTTAACAAAACAATTGTTAATCTGATCTTAAATCGGGGTTGAGACTAGCAATAAATTGATAGCACGTCCAATTAGGATATTAACGATTCTTTTGCTAAAGTTTATAAACTTCATAAGACTTAAAAGAAGTTAAAATATTTTCTCATCCATTGTTCTACCCTAATCCTACGAAGCCTATCAAGTGGAGAATTACTCGCGCATGATGAAGATAGAAGAAGAACGGATAGATAATGAGATCATAATGCAGAAATAAAATAATAATTAATTAAACTAATGATCTACCTTTATTAATCAACTTCACAAGTACAATTCTTTGAATTTAGATTACAAGAGGAAGAAGAAATTGCTCTCGATCTCTGTCTTGTAGGAAGTAGATGCTCCGTCGAATCTCACATCGCCTTATCACGTCGAATCGCGGACCTATCGAGCATCACTTGTTCTTTGACGGTGATTTTCTTCGTGAAAAAGATTGATATTTTCTAAGTTTAGCACTCGGTCCTTTATATAGTCCCAAAACTAGAAACTATAGATCCCAGAATTAGGGTTTTTTGTTGCAATCTTACCCAAAAAATCAAAAACCCTAAATCCTCTTCTCTGCCACGGATCCACCGCATTTTGTGCATGTCGGCCGCGCAACCGCGGTTTATTTATGAGATCACGGCTTCAGAATTCTGGGGCTGCTTCATTGTGACATATGGAAATTTATTTGATGTCTGGAATCTTCATATCTTTTCTGAGTCTCTGCCAGTATTGATTCTTCGATTTTATTTAACTTTATCGGCAGATTTTTGATTCCAGGCATCTCGATATCTCAATCTCCTGACCTGAGCTAAACCTTGCACAATATCTCAATTAATAATGTTAGTAATATTTGGTATTTTTGAGATATTATCCTTACCGTTTTATATGATATTATATTTCAAGAATTTTGGTTAAGGATATTTGATATGATATGCATATTTAAATTATCAAAATATTATATAAATATTATATGAATACATTTTCCTTCATAATATTAATTATAATATATAAACATATGGTAAGTAGTATTTTGCAGATAAACCCTAAATATGTTTTATATTTATAATAAACACATTTTATTATTTAAGAATAGTAAGGAAAATGTTATATCAAAAGTGTAGTTTTTTCGACTGAACAGACACGCTTATGCCTACAATGGTTAAGCTATCTCAAGATGAAAATGGTAAGAATATAGATCAGACTCTATACCGAGGCTTGACAGATACCTTGCTTTATTTAAGAGCGAGCCGTCTGAATATTATGTTTAGTGTTTTTCTGTGTGCGCATTTTCAGTTTGATCCTAAAAAATCACACCTTTCTAATGTCAAATGTATTTTCAAATATTTGAAAGGTACGATTAATTTAGGATTTTGGTATCCAAAGAACAATAACTTTTCTTTGACTTGTTATTCAGATGCTGATTATGCGGATAGTTAAGTAGATCGCAAGAGTATGAGTGGTGCTTGCCATCTACTTGGCAACTGTCTTATATCGTAGATTTCTAAGAAATAGAATTCTGTTGCTTTATCCATGGACGAGGCAGAATACATCACTGCTGGTGCGTTGTTTGCTCAAGCTCTTTGAATGAAATACACTTTAAACGATTATGATGACTATTTTTCAAAAATTTCAATTTTGTGCGACAACATTAGTACCGTGCATACGATTAAAAATGTGGACCAACACTCAAAAACTAAATATATTAATATTTGCTATCACTTTTTGCACGATCATTATCACAAGGGTGATATTATTCTTAAGTATGTGACAACTGAAAATCAATTAGCAGATAATTTCACGAAACCCTTGGATAAGGTTCGCTTTGCTAAAATTCAAGGATCCCTGAATTTAATAGACATAGATGCATGATTTCATGGTGTTTTTGGATTGATTTTGTGAGATTTGAATATTATTTGATGGTTTGGAGAATAATTTTATGAAACTTGAAAATATATATTTAATTTTCTAGATTTTGTTGTAATGATATAATCTAGAGTAATTTCAAAGTTCATGTTGCCGAATGTCATCTGCAACCCTCTTAGAGGAACTCAGTTGTGTATTTCATTATTCATAACCAATCCTATTCACGAGTCTAGCAGAGACATTTAGAGAACCCTTCACAGGATATTCGATTTGTCAAGTGAGAAATGAATTTAAATGGTTTATATCATGTTTTTCTATAAGATTTGATAGTAAAATGGTTTTCAAAAACTTAATACTATATTTTATTAAGTATCCAATGCTGAAAAGTCGATAAACGAGTGAAAGTACGCTAAAATTCCTTGTTTTTTCATGATTCAAATTTTGAGCCTTCTCAAATTTTTTTGAGATGTCTCATTAGCTCTCCTTTCTATATCTTTTCTGACATTTGAGCGTATCCTTTTTTGAGCCGTCTCAAAATCATGTTAAGACGTCTCACATCTTGACTCCTTCAATTGGTTCTGCTCTGTTGGTATGAGCCGTCTCAAAACTTTTTGAGACGGCTCAACCTAATTCTTCAGCAGGTTTTCGAACCCTATTTAAGTTGGTCCCACATATCTTTTTCACTCTTAAGTCATCTCTTCCTCTTTGTTTCCAAAACCTTAAATTCCTTCTCCTCAACCAAATTTCCTTCGATCTTGATCGATTTTCCTTGATCTTATCACCAAATCTCATCAAATCTCCTCTCTAATCACTAGATTCTCATATCTCAACTAATCTCATGGCCTATAGAATGAGAAATTCAATGGCAAAAGCGAAGAGACCTTTGATCCAACAAGAATCAGACTCCGACATGGAATTGATCCCTCAACCATTGAAGCGTACGAGATATGCTCCTGTAACCAATGAAGGACGTGTAAAAGTTTTGGCGAAGAAGCCTCCAAGACCCAAACATAGAGATAACATTCATTCGTCTTCATCTACTCCTTCATCAACACCAAACCTTGCACCCTCTACATCTATTGTTCTATTATCTTCTTTACCTTTTATCTTCCATACGCCTATTCATACTTTTGCTTGTTGTTATCACAAACGAGGCTGCCTTGAACTTCTTAAAACCAATTTAACTCAAAAAGTGTTAACTGGGTCAATGATAAATTTCGATGGCTTGGATGATTGGAATGTCAAGCACTTGTTTGAGTATCAGGGTTGGATGGATTTCTTATCTCTTGGTTGCACAACGTATCCTTACGTTGTTCAATGTGTTTTTGCAAATCTAACTCGTGATCTCCAATCACATGAAACTCTTAGTTCCTATTTTATTGCGATTTCGCGTTTGATCCGGAGATCTTGAGCTCTATTTTTCATTACCGTAACTTCGGTCTCGATATCTATGACTACACTTTATCTTCATTTCCTTCATATCCTATGAATGAAATCCCTAAAACTACTTCTTTCTTAATTCATAACGATGCTAGTCTTGTTGACTCTGAGTTTATGGATCCCATGACTTCTTGGGCCTGCTTTGTCGCAAAAATCCTTAGCTTCCGCATTCTCCCAAAGGCAGGAAGTCGTCACAAATATATCGGTTGCCATAAATTGCTTGTTTATTGCATTCTTAAAAGGATTCGTGTCAACCTTCCACTTTTACTATGCAGACATATGTGGTATCTTATGAATACTCGCAATACTCTTGCCTACGGAAAAGTTATTACCAAGATTATTGATCACATTAACATTTCCGTTAGAAAATTTCCTTCTCAAGCTTCCGACAAGCCTTTCACTAAGAAAAATGTGAAGTTTATATATATCACTCCTGATAATTCTGTTATTCCCGATGATATTGATGATTCTCATTCCTCACCTCTCGTGCTCGAACCCGAGCCCGAGCCCGAGCCCGTTCATGATCCAGCACAATCCTCAACTACTCCATCTCCTCCTAGTACCGATGTGCCTCCTCCAAAATCGGACTCTATTCCTGACGATGCTCCTCTTCACACTACTATTCCTCCTGTTCTTTTTGACTTTAAGCAACATCATCTCTCTAGGATTGACATTCTTGAAGATCGCCTCCTTAATAGACATAACGAATTGGAAAGTTGAATGGATGTAATTGAAGTTTGTCTCTCTAGTACGCAAATTTTTTTGGAGAATTGTATTTTGGAATTCACTGCCCGATGCTTTGAAGTTCAACCTCCCCATCCTCCTCCTTTCTATCATCCTCCATACTTTGCCACTTCTTGTTTCCGCTCAAATTAAATCGCACCCATTTGATGCACATTTGTCAAACATGTGTAAAGCAAGTGTGCATGACCTAAGCCATCAAATGTGGTGCGACCTATGCAAAGCACGTGCACATAACCTAATACATCGCATGCCATGAGACCCGTGCAACACACATGCGCATTGGCTAAGCTTCTGAAGGGCTGCGGCCCGTGCAAAGCACGGGCACATACCCCTTCGATGTGCATGCGCACTCTATCAAGCCGAAGTTATTATTAGAAGAAAATCTTCTGTTGTTAACAAACTTAACAAATCAAACAAATTATTTGATCTAATGGTGCAGATGCACCCTAAATTCATCTGCATCAATTTAAAACTATTTGTTAGGTATTTACCTTAACAGATCTCTCTCCTACAAATAGGAACCTTAGGGGAGAAAATCAAGAAGACCCTCATAAGAATATTAAAAAAAAAAGGCTTTCGTTCTTCCTCTTCATCCAAGAAAAATCATCAAGATCTACATCTTCTCCTTCGACGAAACCTAATATCAACTACGTAAACAAAAGAGAGATAAAAAAAACTCTCTCTATTCATCGATAAAAGCTTCGGTTTTATATTAAAAGCTTTGGCATTTCTTTGAATCCATTGATTCACCATACACAAGATCAAAGGATTTTAGGGTTGATCTCTCTTTTACAAAAGCTTTAACTTTTATGAGAGATCGATCTTAAGATCCAAGACTTTGAGGAGAACCCCCATAAAAAGTGTTTCGACGCATAAAAAACCGAAGCTTTCTCTTCCTTATGAATTTCGACTCCCTTGAAAGTTCTAACTTTCATTAAAAAAAAACTAATGCACAACATGTAAACACACCCAAAAATCAGAGAACATAGACTTCGGTCTATTTAAAAAGAAAAAAGCTTTCTTGAAAGAACTAGGGTGCACCCTAGCCTCGGGCGCACCCTCTATGAAATCTGTACCATGCGCACTATGGGCTTCACCCGTGCGCACAAGTCGATCGCACCCTACCCTAAGGCGCACTTTATAAAATTTGTATCAAGTGCGCATCACGTGCTATATACATGAACGCAAAGTGGAAAACATCATCAATTAAGTTGTGCGCATCACGTGCTATACATGTGAACGCGGTGGAAAATATCGTCAATTAAGATGTGCGCATCACGTGCCATACACGTGAACACAAAGTGGAAAATATCTTCTATGAAGACGTGTACATCACGTGCCATACATGTAAACGTAAGATGGAAAATATCGTCTATTAAGACGTGTGCATCATGTGCCATACACATGAACATAAGATGGAAGTATCGTCTATGAAGACATACACATCACGTGCCATACACATGAGTGCAAGCTGAAAACATGCGATGGATGGCATTCGCACCCCGTGTTACACACGTGCACACTCCTTCAGAGGAGATGCATGTGCACTACATGTGAAGCAAGTGCGCAAGCATACTTAAACAGCAAGCTATTGCTTGAAAACTTAGTCAAATAAACTAAGTATTGAAGCTTATACTTCCTATATGTGATCTAATGATCAAAAAGATCATATTATCTGAGTTGATCTTAGTCTAATATAAGACTAATGATTCTTAGCCAAAGTCCTAAACTGACCTTAGTCTCAAATTAGACTAATGGCCCTTAGTTGAAACTCCAAGTTGATCTTAATCTAAAATAAGATTAACGATCTTTAAATAAACTCAAATATCTTGAACTGGCGGACCTCATCGATATGAGAAATAAGTCTTAAGTTCAACTCACGTTGGCGAACCAAGATACCAACATAAACCCAAACACCAAATCTAAATATGTACAGATTGTTGGCCCTCAAGTCAATTATTTTAATCGCAGGCACGCTATTAGATGATTGAAGGAGGACCTATACGGATAGAACAGTCTTAATCAAAATGATAGTATGCTATCTGGTTTATCTTTATCATCATGTACATGCTTTAAGTGGCATTACAGTTCACTATTACATGTTGATAGAGCCCAAAGGATTCTTGCTTGACTACCAGCATTATGATGGCGATCATATATGTGGGAGATGGGTAGTCTATAAGCATGTCCTTAAATGTGCCTAATCATGGGAGTATCGAGACTGGGCCTCGATACTCCAAAGTAGACTAGTGTATACTAATCGAGACCCTGACGAGGGGTGGTGGCCGGTCTCACAAGCCATTGGTGTTAGTTTGTTCACCTAAGATAGTATGCAAGTGCTCATTGGGTTATGAGTACACTAGACGGGCTCACTGGGAACATGCTAGTTGGTAATATACCTATTGTCAGATAGCAGTTCTAAGGTGACTGTTCAGACCATAATATTGCATTTATCATTCCCCTATTCTTATCCATTTTATAAATAAACAGGTACTCTTGACGCACTTTTGTTGCATGTTACAGGATACAGGGCTTGGATGCGAATACAGTGAAAAAAGACGAAAAATGATACAGAAAATGGACTTTTGACCAACAGGCAGACCGATCCTAGTCAAGCCTAGACGAAGAACGGTGAAAGGTCCAAAGTGTCAAGTGAACGGTTAAAAGATCGCTACAAGTATTCACTGAAACATCTGGAGGAGAATAAGAAGCCCAACAAAGAAAATACATATAAAAATAAAGAGCCCAAGAACCCCTGAACCAAGCCCAAAGGTTGCAGAGCCCAACTCCCTTCATTGGCCGCGGAACCGCGGCCAAACCCAGCCTTGCGCCGCGGTTCCGCGGCCGTCTAATGCCCGTGTCGGTGGATTTTTCTTCTGTTGCCGTGTCGGTGTGGGTGTTGGGATTTTTAGGGGTCAAATCTGTAATTTCACATATGCGAGAGTCTGTAACCCTAGTTTTCATGTTTTCCTATAAATTGTATTCCCAGATCTGTAAAAAGCTATGCCTCTTTTCAATCAATAAAATTCAGAAGTTCTGGGAATTGTATTCAGATCTGTTCTTCTTGCTTGGAAGGAGCCGTCGAACTAGTAAGTATTTTTATTCCTTTAATTAAAATGTTTTATCATTCCCTAATGAGCGAGTAGTCTCCTCGCTTGTTAGGGTTAGCTTTAGGGAAAGGGTTGAGAGATGAGATCTCTCACCCCTTTCAATGCCCCATGTACCTAATGAATTAGAACTCTATGCATACGCGCACAACCGCTCCCTACGGCATCCTACCCCTCGAGGTAACGATGAACCGTAGCATAAAGGGCCGGTTGCGCGTGTTTTCCATAGGGGTTAGGGTAATTATCAACAAAGGAAGGATGCGAATCTAGAGGAAGAAACATCTTCCCAAAAGATTCGGATTCACTTTATTGATAATAACCGTAACATCTAATAGATCTAAAAAAAGGGCATTGAAAGCGGTGAAGAAAAACGTTAATCTCCAAAACTTTCCCTAAGCCTAACCCTAGCAAGACTTTTAATTAGATTAATTAGATCAGTTTTTATAGATTTTTATAAACCAACCAAAACGACATTTTGAATCAACTCGTTAAAACACATAAAAGAAATTTACCCGTCTCTGTGGATTGACCCGTACTCACCGGCTAGCTGCGAAGGGACGCCGTTTCTGATTGCGGTAAATACAAGTTTTGACACTAATCTAAAGGCGCCGTTGCCGGGGACGGCGTAATTTTTCTTTTTGTGAATTTTCGGGTTGATATAAATTTTAAAAATTATAAAAATCTGAAAATATAAAAAAATACAAAAAATTATCAACTTTGATCTGTTTGAAGGGTGTATCTTTTGAATCTTGCAGGAATAGCGAAGAATTGAGGATCTGAAAATTTTACAGAAGGCTGATCAGAAAAGTTCATATCAGAACAGAGGAGAAATATCACAACAGAAGGATAGAAATTTTCTGGAGCGACGATCCCACCAGACGACTGTGCTTCCGCCGCAAAAGAGGCCTCCCGCCGCGGATCCGCGCTCTGCCTGCCACGTCAGCGCATCATTTTTGCACAGTTTGCTCTCTTTTCTTCCCCTCTGCAACCTCCATATCTCCACTGTAAAAATTTTCTGCAGGTTTCTTTGCGCTAAAAAAATCTTCTACCCCCTTCTAAATAACAGATTTGCTGCAGATTTCTTTGCGCCGCGCTAAAAATTGATTGCAAGTGAAATTTTATTGTTTTGCATAATTTAACCGGACTCTAAGGGGCTAATTGACCAAACTCAGATTAGGTGGGGATTTCATCACCCTTCCCAGGACCCCAGAAAACACTTAAAGTATTTTGCATCGACCACAATAAATTAAAAAAAGACTAGACTCAGACCTAAGGATATCGAGCTCAATAGGAAAAGGACTAGTATAGGCATCGGCTGTTTATCCTGACCGACATTGCAGTGTCTAGGCTAGTGGTTATTAATTAGGCCCACTGTAGTGGTGGTTCCTTCCCACTTACCTGGCCGTACTTGTCCGTGAAGAGGCGGTTTGAGGTCCTATTTCTAGCCCTAGTTAGGAGCTGTCTAGCAGACCTAGACGACCCTAGATCTAGGCCTGATTGTGCATGTGTGGTTGATACATTTGTGTCACGAGTCCCATTTCAAAAACCTCTTTGTAAAACTCACACAAAAATTAAAAAAAAAAAAAATATATATATATATATATATATATATATATATAATTCTTTTCAAAAACTTGCAACTTGCCGCTAAAAGACTTGCAACTCACTTTCACTCACTTCTTCTCATTGACGTTATCTTACCCCCACATTCTGTTTTTCTATTTTTTCTGACTACACTACTCCTTTAGTGTATGTCACTTTGGACTAGGGATACTAACGCCTGATTAGTCCGTGTTTCGTTGGTACCGACCGACGAACCTTTCGACACCGAAGTCGAAATTCCCTCCATTTCCTTACCTCCATTTTCAAATTCTTCTTTCGAACGTATGTCGGGATTCAACCCCAACGATACCTTACCGACGAGAATGATTCCACCTCCGCCAGGTGCGAATAACCCGAATCTACCGCCTGTTGTAGCGCCCGCACGAGTTGCGCTCCAGGATCTCTTCTACCCCGTTTGCACTTCTTTACCCACATGTCTTTCACCCCCACCGGCAAATGGGGATAATTTTGAAATAAAACCACATTTCATCAATATGCTGCCAAAATTTCATGGTTTGGAATCTGAAGATGCATATATTTTTATTAATAAATTCCAAAATGTGTGCGCTATGATGAAAACTACCCAATTAAGTGATGACGCTATAAGGCTAAGGGTCATTCCTTTTACCTTATGTGACCTAGCCGAGAAGTGGCTATACAGCACCGCATCACATTCTATTAGAAATTGGGACGAGTTTGTAAGAGCTTTTCTGAAAAAGTTCTATCATCATCACAAAACTGCTAGAATCCGAAATGAGATTATACAATTTTCACAGCTTCCTTCCGAACCATTTTGGAAGTGTTTCGACAGATTTAAAGACCTACTTGTTCAATGCCCTCATTAGGGGATCGAAAGTTAGCAACTTTGCCAAACATTATACGAGGGATTGAACTCGGCAACGAAGCAGTTGCTAGAAACTATATGTCAAGGTCATTTTCTCTCCAAGTCTAGCGACGAAGCATGGCAGTTTCTTGAGGATCTTAGTGAGAAAACAATTCAGTGGGAGAGTTCCAAGACCACAGCATCTTCTTCTGTTGGTCAATCTAGGGCAGGCATACATCAAATAGATATGTCGATTGCTATGAAGGCCGAGATGGCCTCACTTATGAAAAAGTTAGAAGCCATTGAGACCAAAATCTCATCGTCTTCTCCTGCCCCTACTCTACCCACACGAACTGTTTGTGCTTGTTGTGCGAATCCATCGCATCTAACCGAAGAGTGTCCTTACAATACACCTATTCAAGGACAGGATCAAGTCAATGCTGCATTTCAGCAACGACAAAGAAATGAACCGTACTCTTCGACATACAATCCGGGGTGGAGAAGTCACCCGAATTTCGCTTGGAACCAAAATCAACAAGTCCAAGGAAATAATAATTTTCAAAGACCTCCTCCTCCACAACAACAACAAGCACCTTTACAAACTCAAAACCAGCAACCTTTCCAACAACAACCTTATCAAACGAACAATTTGGTTCAACCTAATGATGATAAGGTTATCTCGCTCGAGAAGAGTCTAGAAGCATTTCTCAAGCAATCTACAGAATCCGCAGCAAGATTTGAAAGTTATGTTCAATCTTTAATGAATAACAATGCCTCACACGATCAAAGTATCAAATCTATTGAGGCACAAATTGCACAATTAACTGCTGCGTTGAGCGAGAGAGAAAAGGGAAAGCTTCCATCTCAACCATTGCCAAATCCCGGTCACACACAAAACGCATATCCCAATCACAATGTAAATGCGGTGACCACGTTGAGATCCGGAAGAGGGTTGCAAAATAATGTGGATACTAGTGATGACATCCCCGCCGGTGGTTCTTCTTCTTCTTCTTTTTCTTCTTCTCCTTCGCCACCTTCCCCTGCTTCACTTTCTTCTTCACCTTTTTCTTTAGAGCCTATTCTCCACCCTTCACACGGCTCTACTTCTTCCAGCTCGAACGGACTCAATTCTCACAACATGAACACATCTACACCGGGATCCGTTCCTACTCCACATTCTACTCCACAAACACGTGACTCAACAAATTTTCAAAATGCACCATTTCCAAACAGGTTGAGTCCCAATAAACCAACTGCACAAGTGGAGAAGATTGTGGAATTGTTTAAGCAGGTTAGCATAAATATACCTCTCTTGGATGCCATCCAACAAGTCCCTTCATACGCGAAAATCTTAAAGGGCTTATGCACCTCGAAGAGAAAGGCATCTCAAGTACCCAAGAAAGTGCTAGTGGCTAGTGCAGTGAGCAATGCTATTAACCACCATCAAAACTTACCCCAAAAACGAAAGGGCCCCGGCTGTCCTACTATTTCAATCACAATTGGGGATAAGAAAATTAATCGAGCACCTCTAGATCTTGGGTCTAGTGTTAACCCGATTCCCTACTCCGTGTACGAACAATTAGGGGTTGGAGAGTTGAAACCCACTCATTGTACTCTCCAAATGGCTGATCGATCAATCACCCATCCAAGGGGTCAGCCAGAGGATGTGTTGATCAAAGTTGGGGAGTTCATATTCCCCGTTGATTTTATCGTTATGGATACACAACCTGTTGCTAACCCAAGAAACCAAATTCCGGTGATTCTCGGTCGACCATTTTTGGCCACTTCCAATGCTGTGATAAACTGTCGCAATGGCTCCATGACTTTATCCTTTGGGAAAATGTCTAGTGAGTTCAATATTTATAAGATGGGAAGTCTACCCCCCGTACCTAAAAGTAGTACACGAGAAGTTTGCTCTATTCACGAAATCACGCAGGAGGACTGCAAGCTTGAAAGATTCTTGTTTAATGAAAACAGTTTTGACGCCACTAGTGCGTCCCTCCTTGAGCCTACCACCGTTGACACAACCGATGTTGATTATGAATGTTTCACTTTTTTGGATGATGACGACTCACAGCCCGAATATGAGTCGTTTGATGAGTCAGTCAATCCATCTGAATCGGTTGTCTGCAGTGATTTCGAACCTGTGTTGGAGTCCTTTGAGTTCGAGGTAGATTCCGCAATGATTCTTTCGCCTCCGAAACTCGAACTCACGCCCTTGCCGTCTCACCTTAGATATGCTTACATAGGTGAGAATGAGACCTTTCCCATTATCATATCGGCCTCTCTAGCCCTCGAGCAAGAGAACGTCCTCTTAATGGTCTTACAAGATAGGCGGCAAGTTTTCTGTTGGACTATGGCGGACATCGAGGAGATAAGTTCCCTCATAATTAAGTATCATATACAATTGATGGATGATGCCGAGTCAATAGAGGACCCACTGGAACATCTTGGGGGTATTGTGGTGAGTCAACCTCCTCCTTTAGAAGTTGAAATACCCCCATTTCTTTTAATAAGCTACGAGAATGCCAACATTCCACTGATTGTTGATCATTTACATTCTCGTTTTGATACATCACCATCGCCTGTATATTTACCTCCACACCCCCCTTACCACTACTTCTATCTTTCCCAATTCTTTGCGGATCGCTACAACCTATTCTTCCACCAGCCAATACTCTTTACTGATAAAATTTTCAACTGGTTGGTGTTGGTCTATGCAAGGTTTGGCAGTAATGTCTAACATAGTTTAAATGAAGTTTGGGGGAGGGCCTTTTTGTATATATTCTTTGTTTTTCTTAACAATAAAAATAAATTGTAAATAAATAAACAGAGGTGTGCCGACATTTTGACCCTCTTGGTTTAGCATGACAGTGAGGACACTGTCAAGTTCAAGTTTGGGGGTACGCTCGGTACTTCTTCTTCCTTCGCATTCATTTGTATATATTTTTGCATTTGCATACTTATTTGAAAACCCATAAAAAATTGAAAAATTTCAAAAATTATAAAAATTATTGTATTCAATTTTGGCTAATTGACTTGTGTTGACTAATAAGATAACTAGCTAGGAGCAACTAGATCTTAGACTTAATGAATTAAAAACTCTAAAGATAACCTTCCTTAAAGTTTAACGGTAGAAAGTATATGCCTTTGTAGTTTATTTAGAAATAGGCAAATTTTGGGTTCACTTATTGGGCTAAGTCGAAATGAGGGAAGAGTATTGATATTCTTATTAGAGTATAAGTTTGAAAAATAATTCCTAACTTAAGTCTAAATTCTGAAAATGTATACCCTACAATTTGCACAATCACGCACCTTGAAACTTGGAATAGTAGAAGAGACCTTGAAATGCTCTTGTCTAAAGTCCTTAGTACAAGGAAAATAAAAGAAAAAAAAGTGAATAAAGAAAAAAAATGGACACTGGTTTTTGTGATTACTTAAGGCTGTAAAAAAAAATAGAAAAATATTTAGCGAGGGTGCTTCATCACCTAGTGCCTTAGACCAACTGGTTTGGGAGTCACTGCTAAAGCCTTGGGTGTTGCAAAACTAGGAAGTACGCTTTAAAGTGCAAACACATCTTGTAATCGGTCGTTGATACCTCAAGAAGTATTAACGGTCGCATGAAAGATGTGTAAGCAAAATTCAATTAAAAATTCACCAAGTAATAAGTGCTTTGGACAATGGACGAGAGCATGATTGCTTGATTTGAAATTCCAAGTGTAGGGGTGATTTATACACACACGTGGGGATATGTGATAAGAGTTTAGATAAGAGAAAGGAATGAAGAATAGAACTTGTATTTTTAGTAGAGTTGATAGAAATTCCTAAGTGGGGATGAAACCCTAGAAGGAAGACTTAAGAGATGCCGAAAGCTAAGTAGGTCTACATAACATATATAATCTTAAGTTAAATGATGAGGAAGTGTGAAGAATGTGGGTGGATAATTTGCGGGTCAACGATAATAGAATTCCTTGTTAGAAAACTTAATTGGAGAACAAAAGTCGAAAAGCCGAGTTGATAGGATTTTGTGGGTGTAATCCGCTGAAAACCCTCAGGAGACAACACTCCTCCTACTAGGGACACCTAGAGGTTTAACGGCTTGTTGCACGTGCTCAGTGCAACCGCGTTTCCCTGCGAAAGTGCGGTTAGGATTTTAGTGAATAAAAATAAGTTTGCTCGAGGACGAGCAAAAGGTAAGTTTGGGGGTATTTGTTCAGACCATAATATTGCATTTATCATTCCCCTATTCTTATCCATTTTATAAATAAACAGGTACTCTTGACGCACTTTTGTTGCACGTTACAGGATACAGGGCTTGAATGCGAATACAGTGAAAAAAGACGAAAGATGATACAGAAAATGGACTTTTGACCAACAGGCAGACCGATCCTAGTCAAGCCTAGACGAAGAACAGCGAAAGGTCCAAAGTGTCAAGTGAACGGTTAAAAGATCGCTACAAGTATTCACTGAAACATCTGGAGGAGAATAAGAAGCCCAACAGAGAAAATACATATAAAAATAAAGAGCCCAAGAACCCCTGAACCAAGCCCAAAAGTTGCAGAGCCCAACTCCCTTCATTGGCCGAGGAACCGCGGCCAAACCCAGCCTTGCGCCGCGGTTCCGCGGCCATCTAATGCCCGTGTCAGTGGATTTTTCTTCTGTTGCCGTGTCGGTGCGGGTGTTGGGATTTTTAGGGGTCAAATCTGTAATTTCACATATGCGAGAGTCTGTAACCCTAGTTTTCATGTTTTCCTGTAAATTGTATTCCCAGATCTGTAAAAAGCTATGCCTCTTTTCAATCAATAAAATTCAGAAGTTTTGGGAATTGTATTCAGATCTGTTCTTCTTGCTTGGAAGGAGCCGTCGAACTAGTAAGTATTTTTATTCCTTTAATTAAAATGTTTTATCATCCCCTAATGAGCGAGTAGTCTCCTCGCTTGTTAGGGTTAGCCTTAGGGAAAGGGTTGAGAGATGAGATCTCTCACCCCTTTCAATGCCCCATGTACCTAATGAATTAGAACTCTATGCATACGCGCACAACCGCTCCCTACGGCATCCTACCCCTCGAGGTAACGATGAACCGTAGCATAAAGGGCCGGTTGCGCGTGTTTTCCATAGGGGTTAGGGTAATTATCAACAAAAGAAGGATGCGAATCTAGAGGAAGAAACATCTTCCCAAAAGATTCGGATTCACTTTATTGATAATAACCATAACATCTAATAGATCTAAAAAAGGGCATTGAAAGCGGTGAAGAAAAACGTTAATCTCCAAAACTTCCCCTAAACCTAACCCTAGCAAGACTTTTAATTAGATTAATTAGATCAGTTTTTATAGATTTTTATAAACCAACCAAAACGACATTTTGAATCAACTCGTTAAAACACATAAAAGAAATTTACCCGTGTCTGTGGATCGACCCGTACTCACCGGCTAGCTGCGAAGCGACGCCGTTTCTGATTGCGGTAAATACAAGTTTTGACACTAATCAGTGCCTGAGATCATCATTTGTCTCGTAGGAGTTCCCACTGTGCTTTGATTACTCTCCTACCATAGCTCAAAGAGTTCGTGCAGACAGGTTTTAGTTGGGTACTGTCCCGAGCCACATGGAGGCAGTGAGCGGATCATCGGGGATTTGTCTCTCCCGGTATTAGGGGTTGATGTCGTGTTGTGCATGGGTGGCCATCACCAGGAAACCCTTGATCAAGATAGTCGAGAATTACTGATCCAGGATCAGTAATTTCTCAGTTTGTGATGGGCTTCATACCGACACTAAATGTCGCGTTATTAGGGGTCTGACTTTATCCACCCCCTAGACTCGATATGTGATACTCTTAGACGAAGAGAACGTACTGTACGGATATTGTCACCAGAAAGGCTCAGTAACGGTCAGAATGAGTTTTCTTGTCGGCTTTCCTTTCGCTCAATACCTGGGTAGCCGTTACGTACAGCTAGTTCCGCTGACGTGCTTGTGGTGAAACCCACTGCCAGCGTATTGACGAGTCTTTAGAGTCCCACACAGAGAGTTTTACTTCTTCGGGCGAAACGATATAGAGGCCATATGGTTTACGGCAGAGTTCGATCATATACGTGCACTTATGCGCGTATCATGATTCGGACGGATAATACTAGTGGGCTTTGGTTTAAACCAGATCCTAGTATTATATTGTTGGATTATTTTCGTCTCATTGTATTCAAATTCTTCGGAATACGGATACGGGTATGTATATACGGATGAGGGGCATTCTTGTAATTTATTACAAGAAAGTTTCTAGAAGTTTCCACCTCATTATTTTTTAATCTTTTTGTTAAAAGGTTTAATGAGGTGGAGGGATGAGTGTGATGTGCATTGATTGAAGCATAGTTCAAGGCATGACTCATGCTTGATATTTGTTGTGAGAGTTGTGAGATATTTTTACACACATTTGATATTTGTTTAACTTGAGATATTCTTTCTTTAGTTGATGGATTCCACACTCTCACAAGAAAAGGGCAGCCACTTCTTTTCTTGCTTTGCTCCAAGCTTTAATTTTTCTTGGGTTGCCAAAAAACTTCACACTCTTCTCTCCAATGGCTTCTTCTTCTTCCACCACCCTAACCCTCTCATGTGTTGAAAAACCTAGGGTGTTTAGAGACAAATTAATCCTTCATTAGACTCTACATATCTTAGGCTATCAAGTTTAGCGAACTAGAGACCCTAGTTACTTCGGTTTTGGAGTAGGAGCTCGATTCATAGACTCTCGGGTGGATCATCTTTGATGGTGGGAGACCGGCGACCAAACTAGATAGTGGTGGCCACTAGGAGCTTGGGAAGAGGTTAAAGACTGAAGGACATGGATCATTCGGTATAATCACTCTAATCCTTAAGTTTAGCTCCTATGCATGTTTTGTTATCTAGGGCTTATGGGTCGATTAGGGTTATCGTGTTGTTCTAATGCCGGTTTTTGAAAAAAAAATTCCGTAATGGCCACGGTTTGATGGCCGGGGCACTTGCATAACCCAACATGGTATCAGAGCCACTCCATAAGCCTTAGTTAACTCATTGCGACATTAGAAATCCGCCGTTTTTGTCATGCAAAAATTGCCGACAAAAACAGTTCCAAAACTGAAAGTTTGAGAAGTTAGAACACCTTGCGGGCTCACGGTTTGAACTGAGAACCCGTGGGGTGGTTCACCCCAAGACCATCACAAGGTGGTCTTGGCGGTGGGGACCCGAAACTGCCCTACCTTGGGCAGTTTCGGGTCTGCCTACCCCCTGGCCACCTCACGGTGGCCTCAGGGGTGGGTACCCCCTTTAGGCCCCCCGAATCGAAGTTAATTTCATGCTCTAACTCCCTGCGATGGTTCGGGCGTGTTTCGTTTTGATTCGGACTTCCGGATTGTCTTTAAACGGTCGGTTTTTGGAACTTTAGCTCTTTTTTCCATGGTTTTGGAAATTGGTTTAGTTTGCTAATTGGGTGTGGAATTCTAATGTCATAGTTTTTAGTACATACATTATTATCTGTGACCGTGAATGTCATTAGAGAGGTACAACTCGTCTAATTGCTATATGAATTTTAGACGGGTTTGCAAACGTGACATTCAGGTTGATATTCTGTGTTGTGCTGTGGTTGTGGTTGCATCGTCGTGATGGATAGCTTGGGTGCAATGGTAATACAGTTTAGTTATATTTGTACATTTGATATTGTAGGGCGAGTTTCCGACATGTGGACTGTCATCACTGCCCGTTTGTACATTATTTGTTTGGGGCACGACCGGGTTAAGGTCGATATCACCCTTGTACTTATTTTCTTTTATGTACTAGGATTACCCCGCGATGGAGTGCACGAATAGCTGGGTTCTAGAAGGCAACGTCCGTATATCATGGATTTGAGACAGAGGGGACCTTACTCTAGAATTGGCGGGCTATTCGCCGCACTCGTAGAGGGTACAGGTTGACCCAAGGTGGGGTGCTCAAGTTACTGGATTCTGTAAAGTGTTGGGTGGCCCATTCATGTTGTTGATTGGGGTTGCCTCACTTCTGAGATTGGCGGATAACTTGCCGCACTCATAGGGGTCTAGGTTTTCTTTGCATAGGCTATCCACACGACAGGGAACATCGGGTCTCATTTGCGGCTCAAGTGAAACCCGGGGCTCCAGGATTATCCACCACTCTGTGTTGCTTGGCTGAGATTCTGTGTTTCTTTTTTGATGTTGCTTTATATCATGCCTGGGACGTTTGTTATATATATATCTATATATATACTAGTATATGTTGTATATGTTTTGCACCCGCGCTAGTCCAGTCCCCACTCCCCCGTTAGTTAAGTAACCTAACGGGTGCTGACGGGACCCAGTAGCGAATGCGGGTGGCATATACGTACATCATATTTTTCGTTCTTTTCTGGTATGATTAATTGATGGGACTGCGTTGATTCTGATCAATGCAAAGATAAAACAAACCTATTTGATATTGTTGGAACCAAGTTTTTTAAAAACAGACATTACAGACGTTTGCTTTTTTTTTTGCACAGCGTTAGTCGGTTATGAATATCCAGGACCTCATTCCACGAGGTAAGGACCGAGATCCCTTCATCGGGAGTGACCCCTTGGGCAATAGTTTGCGTCAATGTAATAACTTTTCTATATTCAATTCTTTTTCTTTGCATCATGGTATTCAGTTTGGAATATCCCGCATCTCATTCGACAAGGAAAGAGTCGAGATCCCTTCAACAGGAGTGACCTCTTTAGCAAAAGTTTTCGCCACTATATATTTGTAAAACCACTTGGATTCCTTCAATGATATCAAGTTCATTACGTTAAATACTTTTCGCCAAAAACCATTCGTAGCCCTCCGTCATTTTTTACAGGTATTATTTAGTATTCATGATGTGTATGTTGACCTCTGTCAAGGGACAGTGCTTGGTAGCTGGGTAATGCATGTTTGTTGCATAGATATACGATTATTTAGGACAGTCGCACGGTTATGTTGACCTCTGTCAATGGCTTGTGCGGGTAGGTCTAAGTTAATTAAGGACAATGACGGGTTGAACTTGGCTTGCGACTTATGATATGTTGACCTTTGTCAAGGTCATAAGCCGCTTGGGGTAAAAATCATATTGGGAGTTTCAAACATACAGGAAACTTTCCAGGCATGCGCATACCTTCTGGAGTGTGGTGACTTTAGTGGATTCTATCAAGTTATCATACGATGATAGTTGGATCCGGACTCCCACTGATGAGTAGGTTTACTCCTCGGGTGATTTTAGATGATCCCGACTAATTCTCCTTTTGGGTTTGGAGGAGAGTTTGAGAAAATAGTGGGAGACATCCTGATTAGATAAATAAATAACCATTCTGATTTAGGTTAGAGTGCACGCTGAGGGTTTCTTTTCTCTCTCTCTTTGACAGCTGCATTGACCTGACCTAAACTAAAACTCATTAACCAAGTTAACCGAACCTTCTTAAAACACATTGGAATTTGGATTGTCAGAGTCACATATATCATTCTCACTCCTATATTACCCTTTGCATTTCTCCGGAACACCCAGTATCACTATGAAGATCCACATTTATCGGATATGCCATCGTATAGTTACATATGAACTCGAAGAAACTTGTTTCAGATTCGAGGATGGTTTCCGGTTCTAGAGAAATAGAATAGGACTATTCAGTTGTATTTTCCATTTACCTTCTCTTAGGTTACAAGAGCTCCTGGTATTTAGGAGAGTACACCTATAATACTAATTGGATAATCTTCTTCCAAACCATAAGCCGGTGCCAAAAGGTAGAGAAGGAAGAAAACCAATTAGCCTAAGTATGGTTTACAGAATGCAGTCAGAAAAGACATATATGTTAGTTATATGTATGCCCTAGAGGCCATTACTGTACATATGATGTATATTGTAGTGGATGCTTGGACATATATAGGGAGGACTTTCTTGCTCGATATGATAGTATGCTATCTGGTTGTACTTTATCTTAACATATACTCTGATTGTCTCTTTGTTACATATTGATAAAGCCTTTAGGATATGTACTCGACTACTGGGACTATGATGAGATCATACTAGTGGGGCCACGGTAGTCGACGAGTACATCCTATAACTGTTCCTAGTCGAGGGTGTATCGAGACAGGGCATCGATACACTAGAGTAGACTAGCGTATACACATCTTGACCCATATGATGGGCGATGGATGATCCCATATCCATCGGTGTTTGACATCAAGGATGGTGTTCGGGTGCTCAGTAGAGACTGGGTACACTGGATGGACTCGCCGAGAACTCCCATATGGTATTATACCTCACGCCAGATGGCAGTTCTCTGGTGACACCGGTACAGAGTAGTCTGTTGATCCGAGATCGTCATAGAGTCTTGTGTGATTCCCACTGTGCTTTGATTTCCATCATACCACGTCCAAGAGGGCGTGCAAAAAGGTGGCTTTTGGGTACAGTCCCGAATCACATGGATGCAATGAGCGATAGGAGGGGATTCATCTCTCCCGGTATAGGGAGTTGATGTTGTGCTGTGTTCGATTAGCTATAACTGGAAATCCCTGGCCATGATTGATGAGATTTACTGGTAAGTGTTATCAGTAGTTTCTCGAACTGTTATAGACCTCATATCGACACGACTTATCAAGCTACCGGGGTCTGATGTTTACCACCCCTAGGCGAGATATGCAACATATCAGACGACGAGACCGGACTGTACGGGAGTGTTACTGATTGGATTCACAGAAGAATGTACAGGCTTGCTTGTTGATCTTCTGATTGCTCAATACCTGGGTGGCTGTTACGTTTAGCTGACCGCTTGCAGCTTGTGGGTGTTTGATATGATCATCACCTACTGCCGGCGTATTGACGATTCTTTAGAGTCCTACACAGAGGTTTCTTGACTCAGGCAAAACGGAGTAGGGGCACATATGTGATATGTGCAGGACCGAGAATAATGTGATATGTGATACCGTATTCTATTCTCGCGATATTTGATATCATCCGGGTCATCGGATCAAGTGTTGATTCGATGAATCGGTAAATGAGATATTAGTCGGTTATATGCGATATAGCCGGATTATCGGATCAAGTGTTGATTCGATAATTTATTAATTTAATGTATAATAATATAAATGATATATTAAATTACATTAACTAATATTAGCTCACTAAAAGATTATTTTTCTCACTCGGGTAATACATTGATATATATGCGATATATGTTAATTGTATTATTTTATTTTGTTACAATAAATATTATATATGTGATATATAATATTGTAACATGTTATAATTATTAATTCAACATGTTTAGTGGAGATTAAACATGGTTAGGGTTTGATTTGGGTTAAGCTTTTTTAGAAGTTTCTAGAAGCTTTCATTTTTGTTTTGGAAAAGATATTTGTGTTGATATTTTAAGTGACTCATCTTTAACTCAACCCAAACCCTAGCCCTAGTTAAATCTCTACAAAGGTTTAGTTAACCATGGTTGCATAAATGATTATGACAACATTTCATTATTCATTACAAATGATTATTCATCTTCTTCTTCCTTCTTTCTTCATGGAAAAGCTTTCTAGGTTTTTCCTAAGTGATGAAAATGAGTGAGAATATGAAAACAAATTAGAGCAAAAATCCTACTTCATCATCCTCGTCTATCCTTGCCATTTAGATGAGGGTGTTCACTTCATTTAGTGAGTGAGAGCTTGTGTTAATGAAACTTCAAGGTAGATCATCTTTGTTATCGAAGATCGGAAGCAAGCTTGCATCTTCTCTTCGTGGAGCCTCTCGAGAGTCCGGAACATGATGATCGCAGCGAAGGGAACTCAACACGGAGCTTATGAAGTGAAGGACTGGATTTACAAAGGTTGTAATCCCTCTCACTTAGTGTTAAAGTGTTTAACATGCTTGTTTTCACCTAAACTCTAGTTTAAAGATCTCGTTTAGGGTTGTTCGGCACGGCTAAATTTTAAATCGGGCATGGTTGATGCCTCGTAGACCCTTGTGAGAGTGCATAGCAACCCTACAATATAAAGGGATTAGAAAGAGGGCAAATGAAATTGTGACTGCTATCATTCACGACGAAACCGCGTATATTTTCGCCACTCCTACTTCACCTTTTGCATTTCTCTGAAACATTCCGTATCACTACGAAGATCCACATTTATTGGATGCGCTATCTTATAGTAACATACGAACTCGAAGGAACTTGTTCCAATTCGAGGATGGTTTCCGGTTCAGGAGAAATCGAATAGGATTATTTAGGTTGTATTTTCCCCTTTACCTTCTCTCAGGTTGAGTAAGCTCCTAAGATTAGGAGAGTATACCTATTACGCTTATTGAATAGTCTTTTTCCAAACCATAGGCTGGTGCCAAAAGGTATGGAAGGAAGAAAACCATTTAGCTTAAGTGCGGTGTACTGAAGATAATATGCAAAAGACATATAAAGAGATTGGAGAGATAGCAAAGAAATATACGGTTATAATCATGAATCAGGATAGTGGAAGAGAAATTACTAGGAATATACAGATACCCCTTCGAAACATTTCATTTTTCAGTTTCACTGTGCAATGTTAATTGAAAATTGATTTCCCATTTAGATTCTGACTCCAGGATATATATTTACCAGATTCGATTCTCACATCTGTATGGTGTTACAGATGATGAGTGGGAGCAGAATATTGGGAATTAGGTGATTATATCCTCATTATATCGGAATTCGTTGTAATTGGTGATATTTGAGGAAATCACCTGGGTTTTGCCTGACGGCAAATATTTGGTTTTGAATATCTTTTGTTATACACCAATTTCAATCTGATATATCTTTACGTTTATTTTATAAAGTTAAATATAACTTTTTGAAATTATGTCTATGACATTTATCTATATCAATTGATGATTGGGTAAGGAGAATTCAACAGCGGTGTAATTCTTCTTAACCATTGTACAGTTTTCAAACTACGACGCACAGGATTTGAGTTATTAAACCCAGGGGACTTATAAAAAGTATTGTATGTTTCTAGTGTCCATTAAGACAAAGGGGTTAGTACTCGTACTATATTCTGTTTACTTGTGACTTCTCTAGTTTTAGACAAGTATTTCGTAGAAATACAGGGTCCAAGTTTTGAGAATTCATAGGTATAAGAATAAAGTAGATAACCGTGTGTTGCAAAGTATCAGGATTCTTCAAGTTGGTCGAAGATGTAGATACTTGTGCTAGGTATTCCATTGATAGTAATAGTTTTGAGAACTTGTTTCTCTTTCAGGTTGCTCATATGTGGATGCACACCTAGATGAGTAATGCTGATTGGCCTCCTTCCATTTGGTTGATATGCACTGGAGACAGCTGCATGATTTTGAATCTGGTTCCAATTAAATTACTGCCTTGTTTCTATAGTGGATATAGAATGGTTCATATCTTAACTATGTTAAGGTATTTGGAGTTGTCCGGCTTATGCTTAAAACCAGAATCCGGATAAACTCAAGGCACATTTCAGTAATGACAGTTTGTGGGTTATCTCGGGCTTTGACGAGGGTTAATTTTCTACCATCTGGAAGATCAATAATTATATTTTTCTTGACTCACCACCAGTTTTAGTAAAATGGATTCTTTTTCAGAAAACAATAGTGGGAGTATGGTAGAACTAGAAATGATTCCAAAACCACAAATGATTACTGAAAATTTAGTAAGACCTAAAGATTCAATTGGATTCGACATTCTATTAGCCACTCTGCAGATTTGGTAGGTAATCTCAGGCACCCGAGAGGTACTTCGGTCTCCTCAATGACGATGACAGGGAGGTTATTGTTTACCCAAACTTGCCACTACTGCTGTTTTAGACTATGAGACCTGGCAGGAGGATGAGTATAGCGTCGTTCTAAACTAGCTTTAGAAGTGCACGTATATATTATTCTGCCAGAGGGTTATTGTAGTCAGTGGAAGCAGCGGAAGCATAGTGGACATGTAGCTTGTCTCTATTTATAGACTAAAGCAGGTATAGCGGAGATAGATCATCTATTTTTGATGTAACAGTCATAGAGTTTGACTTCATCAGAATAAGAGATGGATCAGGTAAGAATGTAGTAGGGTGTGATGTCCTGGTTTTTGATGACATGCACTTAATAGGAAGTGAAATTCCTATACTACGATCGGTTACACTATGGTTTTCACAAAGTGTTTCTCCACATAGGATCTGGATATAATATCAGGGATTCTGGTGACTAGATCTATGGTTTTAGATCTAGATTTGGCTAGTGTCCCAATCTGGGTACTTTGACATTATTCTAAGGGTGTTTTAGAATGGTTGACTCCTGGCATGGCGGTGTACCTGCAAGTGCTGGAGTCACCCTCTCTAAAGAATGTCTTACATACTAAAGGGGAGAGGAATTTTCATCATTAGCATATCACTTGCTTAGACAATTGAGTTAATCATGTAATGTCAAGTACAACACCAGATATTGTTTTTGCATAGGTTGCAAAAGGTATATATTAATCTAATCATGGAGAAACGGAGGGAAACAGTTTTGAAAATAAGTGGATGTTCTTAGAATATGGTAACGGCAGCGTCCTTCGGGAAGCGGTTATTAGTTCAGGCTTCCAAGATGACCTAGATGACAGAGAGACTATCTGAGTTATAGTTTTCCCTTTTTTGAGGGGTAGTATGTTGGACAGGTGGTCCAAGTGGATACTGATTAAATTCAGTAGACAATACAGTCTAAGAAGTTTGTTGGATTTGGAGTTCACTTGTGAACTAGGTCCCATCAGGTATCCAAACAAATTCTAAGACAGGTATTGCTCATTTTGGGAAATAGTGGTTCTCCGTGAAGTTAAGATATAGAGAGATATAGAAAGAAACATTGGAGCGGATCCAGTCACTGAGGCTATTTCTCGAACACAATAGTTTCATAAACAGGCTTTGTGAAACTGATTAGTAGAGAAGTTGGGTGCTTGGTATCACACGGGCTGTGAGTATGCGACACCGTAATAATTAGCCTTAAGTGCAAGTGGGAGATTGTTGGCTATAGTGCCCTCAAGTCAATTATTTTAATCCCAGGCATGCGATTAGATGATTGAGGGAGGACCTATATGGATAGAACAGTCTTACTCAAAATGATAGTATGCTATCTGGTTTATCTTTATCATCATATACATGCTTTAGGTGGCACTACAGTTCACTATTACATGTTGATAGAGCCTATAGGATTCTTGCTTGACTACCAATATTATGATGGCGATCATATATATGGGATCTGGGTAGTCTATAAGAATGTCCTTAAATGTCCCTAGCATGGGAGTATCGAGACTGGGCATCGATACTCCAGAGTAGAATAGTGTATACTGTTCAAGACCCCGACGAGGGACTGTGGCCGGTCTCACAAGCCATTGGTGTTAGTTTTTTCCCCTAAGATAGTATGCAGGTGCTCATTAGGTTATGAGTACACTGGACGGACTCGCCGGGAACATACTGGTTGGTATTATACCTATTGTCAGATAGCAGTTCCCAGGTGACATGTGTACAGATTAGTCTGTTGACCTGAGATCGTCATTTGTCTCGTGTGAGTTCCTACTGTGCTTTGATTACTACCCTACCACGGCTCAAAGGAGTCATGCAAACAGCTTTTAGTTGGGTCCAGTCCCGAGCCACATGGAGGCAATGAGCAGATCATCGAGGATTCGTCTCTCCCGGTATTAGGGGTTGATGTCGCGTTGTGCACGGATGGCCATCACCAGAAAACCCTTGATCAAGATAGTCGAGAATTACTGATCCAGGATCAGTAGTTTCTCAGTTTGTGATGGGTTTCATACCGACACTAAATGTCACGTTATTAGAGGTCTGACTTTATCCACCCCTCTAGACTCGATATGCGATACTCTTAGATGAAGAGACCGTACTGTACGGATATTGTCACCAGACAGGCTCGTTAGCGTCAGGATGAGTTTGCTTGTCAGTCTTCCTTTCGCTCAATACCTGGGTAGCCGTTACGTACAGCTAGTGCCACTGACGTGCTTATGGTCAAACCCACTGCCAGCGTATTGACGAGTCTTTAGAGTCCCACACAGAGGGTTTCCCTGTTTCGGGTGAAACAATGTAGAGGCCGTATGGTTTTACGGCAGGGTTCAATCATATACGTGCACTTATGCACGTATCATAATTTGGACGGATAATACTGGTGGTCTTTGGTTTAAGCGGGATCCTAGTATTATATTGTTGGATTATTTTTGTCTCATTGTATTCGGATTCTTCGTAATACGGATACGGGTATGTATATATGGATGAAGGGCATTCTTGTAATTTATTACAAGAAAGTTTCTAGAAGTTGCCACCTCATTATTTTTTTAATCTTTTTGTTAAAAGGTTTAATGAGGTAGAGGGATGAGTGTGATGTGCATTGATTGAAGCATAGTTCAAGGCATGACTCATGCTTGATATTTGCTGTGAGAGTTGTGAGATATTTTTACACACACTTGATATTTGTTTAACTTGAGATATTCTTTCTTTAGTTGATGGATTCCACACTCTCAAAAGAAAAAGGCAGCCACTTCTTTTCTTGCTTTGATCCAAGCTTCAATTTTTCATGGGTTGCCAAAAAGCTTCACACTCTTCTCTCCAATGGCTTCTTCTTCTTCCTTCACCCTAACCCTCTCATGTGTTGAGAAACCTAGGGTGTTTAGAAACAAATTAATCCCTTATTAGACTCTACATCTCCTAGGCTATCAAGTTTAGCGAACTAGATACCCTAGTTACTTCGGTTTTGGAGTAGGAACTTGATTCATAGACTCTCGGGTGGATCATCTTCGATGGAGGGAGACCGACGACCAAACTAAATCGTGGTGGCCATTAGGAGCTTGGGAAGAGGTTAAAGACCGAAGGACACAGATCATTCGGTATAATCACTCTAACCCTTTAGTTTAGCTCCTATGCATGTTTTGTTATCTAGGGCTTATGAGTCGATCCGGGTTATCGGGATGTTCTAGCGCCGGTTTTTGAAAATTTTTATTCCGCAATGGCCACAGTTTGATGGTCGGGGCACTTGCATAACCCAACACAGATTTGGACTAATCCACGCCTATAAGCAACGATAAAATTAGTCTTCATATACAATCCAAGGATAACCCAAAATAAACAAAACTAAAACATGATACATGAAGGAATAGACAGGTAGTGTAGAAAGTTATTATCATTTTGCGATAACATAATTAACTGCAGGGGCTTGCGCCTGCAGGTAAGAGCGTCTCCATAATCAATAAATCCCTCATCTATGAGGAGGAATCTGAAAGTCAACAACAACGGTCGCACCTCTCCAAACCTCCGATATATGGTGCCATAAATCAATTTAGTATCTTCGGAAAGGTGGATGGATATGTTTCAAATAGTATCTGCCCCCAAATTTAGTCAGGACGTTCTATCCCAGTTCGTCTATATTTTTCGGTGGTAAACAGATTCTGGCATGCTCAATGGGACATTTTTCTCTTTCCACTCCACTCTTCGTGTGTCGTGTTTCGCGAACGAAATCGCCGTATACCATGTTTTTTAGCTCTTTGATGTTGGGATACTGAATGTCACGCCCCGCTTCCCAATAGAAGGAAACGGCGACGTGGCAAGTCCGCAACGTATTTACTATGAAATAAATACGTTAAGCGTAATTAAGCAATATAATAATGAATAAGAATAACAAGAGTAATAAAATAAAACATCAACTTTATTTACATACAACTATCTGAAATAAAAGATACAATAAACAAAGCAATACATAAACAATGGCATACAAAAAGTATGTGCATGCTGGAAAGAGCTAGTAATCTGGCTGTGCAGCAAGCTGGTCTAAGTCCTCCAGACTCGGCTCTATCTCCTCAGAGTTCGGTCCTCCTGACGAACATCCCAAAGAAAGAAATAAAAAGGAATGTCGTCAGCGAACTAGCGCTCAGTAAGTCCCAAAAGAAGAAAGAGAAGATAGTATATAATATGAACTGAACAGGTAAATTTGTATACGATCATCCACAGGTATAAGATAGTTATTCTAACGTGGTAATTTATAGTCTGATAAGGAAGGTATTCATGTATATGATAGGAGTCCATCTTACCCCGTGGACTATGGTAACATGTATTATAAGGCCCCGTCATAACCCACGGGACAACAGCATGTGAATTCATGTAGGTATCTTTTAAGTGACCTCTCATGCCACGAGATACGTTCCGTACCAATCTACCCCTTTATCCCCGTGTATTGAATTATATAAATTAAGAATATAGGTCTTGGCCGAATCCATGGATATAAAATGTACAGGTTCATGTTCAGGATATAATCATGTGTTCAAGTAGTCATGTTAAGTTCATGTCACGTTATAACCATGGTTCGATCAAGTCGAGTCAAGTATACAAGTTTGAGTTTGATGTTTGAATTCAAGTATTCAAGTTCATAATTATGTATCCAAGTTCATGTTTGATTTTGGATTCTGATGTGAGTTTGGACTCATATTGAGCCAGACACTTCTGAACGGATTTAACTCTTGACTTTTTTAGGTTCGGGAGTAATCGGCAACTGCAGCACATGGACGGCAAGATTTGTGTCTTTTTCCAAGACAATTGTCATTGATAACTCTGTTAAGTTGTCTAACCTGAATATGTAAGCACTCACTTTCTCCGGCTCCCTGAGGCTCAAGAGAATTGATCCTGCTTAAACCTATATTAAATTAGAGTCCTTAAAATATTGTTTTTCATATCTCGAGGGGGTTTTACGAAAAATATTTTAATATAGTTTAAATATAAACCTTGAGTATAATTTATAACATTTAGGTTTTTCATGAAAATGGATTTTAATTATTGGGGTATTTTAATGATAAATACCTAGTTTTTAAAAGTTTATGATATTTTATTGAAAACTAGCCCTTTTTAGTAACTTGATGGTATTTTATGAACATTTTAATTTTTCATTTTTTTAAAAATAAATTTTCATAATATATTGAAAATACGGATTTATAATTTTTATATAATTTTTCAACAATTTAATTTTTGTTTAGAAAAGTCGCATTTCTTAAAAACCGTATTTTATTTCCTTTCGAGATCGAATACTCCGCGAAGAGTTATGCATCTCGATCTACTATCCTAAAGATGTGTAATAATCCGCACCATCCATTAGCGGGTCCCCTAACGAGGGCTGTAGAGGCGTATTTGCCAAGAATTACAAAATACAGTTTTTAAAAGAAATCCGTTTTTGAAAAGATGTGGTATTTTATTGTAAAAGTTATTCTTTGAACCAACTATATATATATATATATATATATATATGAAGGCATCGTGCTATGAAACAAAAGTGTGCGTGTGGATTAGGTCGTTACCTCGTGAAGTTTTCCTAAAGGTATTGTTTAAACAATTATCGAAAAGTGGTTTATACTAAAGTTCAAGGTATTTTAATGAAAAAGTTCGTTTATGTTTGTTTCACATGAGAATTTTGGTTAAACTTGAAGCTAAATATTTGTAATTAAAGTTACAAATAGGGTGGTAAACTTAGTTTGACCAAGCTATAAAGGAAAAGGGAGTTTCCAGTTAAAAAATGAAAAGTATCGGGAGTAACTCCACTTTACCGATATCTTTATAGAAGATAAATTGAGATGAAAAGAAGAAAAAATGAGGGGACTTACGGTTTGGTAATATCGAGAAAAGGATAAGAAAGAAGGGAGGAGGCTTCATAGCATAACGGAAACTCCGGAAACGGTTTCGATCTTCGATGGAACAAGCTTGGTCGTTAACTCCCTTAATTCCACTTGCATTTAGGAACTTTTTTAGAGAATTTTTGCTAGAATTTCATAATGGTGAAGAGCTAAGGTATGGGGTGGTATTTATAGTGAAGAATTATGACTTGGGATTTAAAATTTTGGATTAAAAAGCTTTAAAAAGGTGTTAAAATGGTGAATTGAAGGGTCTCTATTTGATTGTAGGGAAATCAAACAGTGCAGGGGAGTTAAAGGGAGTCGAAGGGATGTGTGTGCAAAGCACAAAATAAATTGGGGCATTCTGGACCGTCGACGCCAGCCCAACGGAGAGAATGGGAGGTCGGATCTCGAGCTCTTGCCTCGAGATTCGTGCACGTAGGTATTTGGGTGTGTACACCTCATTGCGCCTGTTTGATTTTTCTGAAACTTATCATTTCTCCGTGTATTTCACGTGCAACTCTTCGGCATTCAAAAATTAAAAATGAAGAATCTAAAAATAATTTTGTATGATGGGAATCGAACACACGGGCTACATCACAGCAGTGCAGGGGCTTTACCAATAAATTACAAGTTGCTTCTTACTTTTATTTAATAAAAATAACTTTTAACTCTTACACAGGCTGTAATACTCTTTTCTGTATAATAATAAGAAAATTCTGTACAGTGATTTCAGAGTCGTTACATTCTACCTCCTTATAAAAATTTCATTATCAAAATTTACAATTACATAGGGACTAATTTTCAAAAAGATAAGGGTATCGTGTACGCATATCCTCTTCTCGTTCTCATGTTGATTCTCCTGGCGAATCCTTTCTCCATATTACTCAGACCAAGTTTACCTCCTTATTCCGTAATGTTTTCACCTTTCGGTCCAGGATCTCAATTGGTTGTTGCTCGCAGATTAGGTCAGTCTGTACTGTGAGCTTTGAGTGATCAAGTATGTAATTAGGTTCGCTCACATATCATCGTAGCTGGGATATGTGGTACACGTTGTGCACTCCTTCCAATGAGGGTGGTAGTGCTAAACGCTATGACACTTCTCCAACGCGTTCGAGTATATCGAATGGTCCTATGTATCTTGGTCTGAGTTTACCCCTCTTGCCAAAATGGATCACTCCTCTGTTTAGAGAGATCTTCATAAATACATGGTCTCCAGATGTCGACGCTTTGCATCTGCCCAATGTTTCTGTCGGCCTTGGGCTATTCGCATCCTTTCCCTGATCGTGCAAACCACGTCCACAGTTGCCATGATCATCTCTGGTCTAAGGAGTTCACGATCTCCAACGTCATCCCAACTTAGCGTGGAATGACACTTCCATCCATAGAGTGCTGTGAATTGTGCCATCCCAATGCTTGCCTGATAGCTGTTGTTATATGAAAACTTCACAAGGTGTAGGTGATCTTCCCACGAACCTCTAAAGTCTAACATACAGGCTCTTAGAATATCTTCCAGTATCTAAATTTTTCGCTCGGACTGTCTGTCCATTTGTGGATGATACGCCATGCTAAAATTCAGACTCGTTCCCAGGCTAGATTACAGACTCTGCCAAAATTGTGATCGGAATCTTGTATCACAATCGGAGACGATGCAAACGGTACTCCATGTAATCTCATGATCTCCTGCATGAGTTTATGGGTATCAAATATGGTACATATTGAAGGTTTAATCTTACTTTTGATTTATGCTCACCTCCATGTCCTTCTTTACTAACGTTTCGGTTGACTGGCCAACTCGAAATGGAATAAAGTGAGCCAAATTGGTGAGTCGATCCACAATAACCCAAATTGTATCGTTAATCTTCATGCTGCGAGCGAGGGCAGTGACGAAGTCCATGGTAATGTGCTGCCATTTCCATTCTAGGATTGTTAATGGCTAAAATAGACCAGCAGTTCTATTATGTTCAGCCTTCACTTGCTGACATACTAGACACTTGGCTATGCTCATTGCTACTTCGCGCTTCATTCCATGCTACAAGTGATGTTGCCGTAGATCCTTGTACATCTTCGTACCACCGAGGTGTACCGAATACGGAGAGCTGTAAGCTTCTTTCATCAACTCTTCTTGAATAGGTCTGACTAGCACTCATAAATGACTTCAATATCGCAAGGATCCATCTTCATGGATGATGAAGTCAGTTTGTAGTCCACTTTCTACTTGTTCTCGGATTTATTGTAGCTTGGCGTGATTTGCTTGAACTGCCTTGATCTGATTGACAAGAGTGGACTAGACTTGTAAATTCATCAAATATGAAGCGTTACCTGACATAACTACTTCAATCTCCAATCCATGCAATTCTTGTTATAGTCTCCACTGAGCGGTGAGGTTCATTGCTAATGGCTGGCAACTAAGGGCATCGGGAACTACGTTCACCTTCCCAGGATGATATTATAGGTTGATGTCGAAGTCCTCCATGAATTCTAGCCATCTTCTCTGCCGCATGTTGAGTTCCTTCTGAGTAAATACATACTTAAGACTTTTATGGTCAGTGTATATATCCACTCGTTCTCCCAAAAGATAGGGGCGCCAAATCTTGAGTGCGAAGATGACGACTGCCAACTCTAGATCATATGTTGGATAGTTGCGCTCATGAACCTTTAGTTGTCTTGATGCAAAATCCACAACTTTTCCATGCTGGTGTAGAACACATCCTAATCCTTTACCGGATACATCACAATGTACAACGAATCCGCCATATTGATCCGATATTACAAGGATAAGTGCAGAAGCTAATATCAACTTGAGTTCTACAAAAGCCTTCCCACATGCTTCTAACCATATGAATACTTCGTCTTTACATGTGAGCTTGGTCAGAGGTGCTGCGATCTTTGAGAAGCCTTCAATAAATTGGCGGTAGTATCCTGCTAATCCCAAGAAACTTCTTATATCTTTCATCGTCTTTAGTGTCGGCCACTCGCTAACAGCTGACACCTTAGCTGGATCCACCGAGATTCTTTCTCCTGAAACAATATGTTTGAGAAATTCGACTTGATCTAACCAAAATTCACACTTATTGTACTTGGCGTAGAGCTGGTGTTGTCGTAATGTCTATAGGACAATGCGTAAGTGTTCGGCATGTTCTTTCTGATTCTTTGAATACACCAGGATATCGTCGATGAAGATGACAATGAACTTGTCTAAGTACTCTCGGAAAACTTGGTTCATCAGGTTCAGAAAGATGTCCGGTGCATTGGTCATTCCAAATGGCATTACAAGATATTTATAATGACCATAACGAGTCCTAAACGCCATCTTTGGAATGTCAGACTCTTTGACCTTCACCTGATGATAACCCAAACGAAGATCTAGCTTTGAAAAGACACAAGACCCACTTAACTGATCGAAAAGGTCATCGATGCGTTGTAGTGGATACTTGTTCTTAATCATAACTTCGTTCAGAGCTCGATGATCCACACACATCCTATAGGAACCTTCCTTCTTCTTCACAAGTAACACCGGAGATCCCCAACTTGAAGTACTAGGTCGGATCCAACCTTTCTTCAGCAGTTCGTCCAACTGAATGCGGATCTCCTTCAATCCCTCCGAACTTAACCGGTATGGAGCTTTGATTATAGGTTGAGCACCAGGTTGTAAATCAATACTAAACTCTATAGCTCGATCAGGAGGCAAACCTGATATGTCTTCAGGGAATAGATCTTCGAACTCTCGAACTACTTCAAGATTTTCTTCTTCCGCGGGTAGGGAGAACACTTCTGCATTTTTCGGTTTAGCACGATAGCTTCCTGGCTCCAAGATTCTATCTCCACTTTTGAAATAGAAAACTGGGTGATCTGGTATCTCAAGTACTACTCTCTTTTTACGGCAGTCAATAGTAGCATAGAATACTCCCAGCCAATCCATTCCCAATGCAACATCGAAATTTGGTATGTCCGGTACTATGAAATTTGCGTAGAATTCTTGACCGCAAACCACTACCGGGCACTGATCATATCCCAAAGTTTCCTTCAAGACTCCACCCGGAACTGACATTCCAGCTTGAAATAAGTGGCTTCATGGGAATCGCGTGTGTTCTCACGAATCGTTGTGACATGAAGCAGCGTGAAGCTCCAGTGTCGAAAAGTGCGAGTGCAGGAATGGTGGCTACTAGTATAGTACCTAAGTTATGTGATATCGTGTTTAGATATAGGAAAAGTATGACAATACACAAGGATTGAAAGATTGAAAGGATAGGGGAATTTTACCAGTGATGACTTATCCTGTGGCTTTGGCCTCCTCGATCGTTATTGTAAAAGCCTGTCATCTCGGTATATTCTGTTAGGATTACTTAGCACCCTATGAAGAGTTTGGAAGCATCACATGTCACAAAGTTTAAATTTTTTATGGTGCTAAGCAAGCATACAAAGGATCTTATCCTAGAAAATTAGGGTTTCAAAATATAAAGGCAATAAAGACTAGGGTTTCGAGACTATAACCTTTGTAGCTCCCTTCGCTAGACTCTTTGGCCTCTTGGGTGTTGGAGGAAGGTCCTCTTGAAGTCTTCTCGCGTCCACGACGATCCACCCGAAGTTCCTAGTCCAAGCTCGCAACTTCACTTTTCAAGATGAGAAATGAAGAGAACACTCTGAACAAGTTGGCTAAACTTGTGTAGAATGATGTTGTGGTTATGATTCTCACTTCAAAAATCTTTCTTGATGTGTGTTTTACTCACTAGAAGAAACTAGAGAGCAAAGGAAGAAGGAGGAGGAAGATGATGGCTTTTTTTTTAACAAGAGTAGAAAAATAACTCATATGAAGTAAAAAGAAAATATATGTATATATATTTTCTAATCCTCATCTCAAACCATGGTTAGATGATGGAGACATTATTTAACTTGAGTTTAAAACACAAAGAGAAGGATAACTCATGGTTAGAAGTAGATGAGCATGGTTAGGTTTAAAGAAGAGTGTAGAAGCTAAGTAAGAATTATCCTTTTCTTTATTCCTTTTGTTTTAAGCAAAAATCAAATAATAATCCATTCATTTAACCATGGTGTGAGTCTTATATTGCTACCATTTTCCATGTGTAATCAACCATGATAGATGGTGTATGTATGTATGTATGTATGTATGTATGTATGCACATCCATATGTGCATGAAACTAAAAGAAAGATAGAAAAACATACATGCATGCATACATCCATCATCTACAAGAAAAGGTTTTAAGTGAGAAAACTAATGGTTAAATGATAAATCAACACTTGATTTATCAATCCGGCCATATCACATATGACCCCACCAAAAGCAAGCCGCGCGATCAATGTTCGGTATCCTATACGCGCATTTTAATCGGGTCCATGCGCATATCGCATACGCGCACCACAACGTTTCGCCTGGACTAGGTAACTCCTTTGTGGGACACAAAGACTCGTCAATACGCCAGCAGTGGGTAATGATCATATCAAGCACCCCAAGCCGCAAGCGGTCAGCTAAACGTAACGGCCACCTGGGTATTGAGCGATCAGAAGAAAACAAGCGAACCTGCTTCAACTCCCATCGAGCCAACCGGCAACACTACCGTACAGTCCGGTCTCTTCGTCAGATATGCTGCATATCGAGCCTAGGGATGGTCACGTCGACCCCAATAACTCAATAAGTCATGCCGGTGAATGGTCTATAACAGATCGAGAAACTACTGATAACACTTATCAGCAAATCTCAGCAGCCCTGGCCAGGGACTTACTGATATAACCAGTCGGGCACAGCACAGCATCAACTCCCAATACCGGGAGAGACGAAACCCCTCCTATCGCTCATTGCCTTCGTGTGTCTCGAGACTGTACCCAACGGCCACTTGTTTGCACGACTCAGTAGAGCCGTGGTAGGGTGGCAATCAAAGTACAGTGGGAGAACACACAAGACTCTATGACGATCTCGGGTCTACAGACTAACCTGTACCAGTGTCACCTGAGAACTGCTATCCGACGATAGATATAATTCCATATAGGAATTCTCGGTGAGTCCGTCCAGTATACCCAGTCACCACTGAGCACCCGTATATGATCTTGATGTCAAACATCGATGAATGTGGGAACATTCATTGCCCATCGTATGGGTCTAGTATCATATACACTAGTCTACTCTGGTATATCAATGCCCCGTCTCGATATACCTACGACTAGGGACTTTTCAGGATATGCTTATAGACTACAGATGTCCCACTAGTATGATCTCCATCATAATCACAGCAGTCAAGCCGATATCCTCAGGGCTTTATCAGCATGTATGAATTAATAAAAGCATGATCAAATCAACATGTCAGATAAAGAAGAACATGATAGCATACTGTCATATCGAGAAAGAATGTATACTGAATATATATATATATATATATATATATATATATATATACATGTACAAATACATCCACTATCATATAATGGCCTCTAGGGCATACATATATCCAACAATCTCCCACTTGCACTAAGGCCAGTTATTGGCGTATCTCATACCCAACATCTCAAAAAGTCGCTCATGCTGCGGCTGAGGGAGGGCCTTGGTGAATGGATCCGCGGCGTTATTCTTTGTGTCTACTCTCCTAATCTCGATCTCGCGGCGATCTACAATCTCCCGGATCAAATGAAAACGCCTCAGGATGTGTCTGGACCGCTGATGGGATCTGGGCTCCTTGGCTAACGCCATAGCCCCATTATTGTCACAATACAAAGGTATTGGATCAAAAATGGTTGGAACTACTCCTAGCTCCTAGACGAACTTCTTCATCCAGACGGCTTCCTTGGCGGCATCATTCGCAGCAATGTACTCAGCTTCCAACGTAGAGTCTGCAACGGTATCCTGTTTGGAACTCTTCCACCTTACCGTCCCTCTGTTGAGGGTAAATACAAACCCAGAGATAGATTTGTTGTCGTCCTTATCGCTCTGGAAGCTCGAATCGGTAAAGGCCTCCATTTGGAGATCTGCATTACCATACACCAAGAACAATTCTTTAGTCCTTCGCAAGTACTTAAGAATGTTCTTCACAGCTGTCCAGTGGTTCTTCCCTGGGTTGGATTGATACCTGCTTACAACACTAAGTGCATAAGCTACATCTGGGCGTGTACATAACATCGCATACATTATAGATCCTACTGCCGAAGCATATGGTATAACGCTCATGCGAGCTCTCTCTTCATCGGTCTTTGGACAAGAATCCTTAGAGAGAGTGACCCCATGGCAAGCGGGTAAGGCACCCCGCTTGGAGTCTTCCATACTAAACCTTTTTAGGATGGTGTTGATGTACCTGGTTTGGGACAATCCCAATAACTTTTTGGATCTATCCCTATAGATCCTTATGCCCAGGATGTATGTGGCATCACCCAGGTCCTTCATGGAGAACCTTAGTGATAAGAAAGATTTGACCGACTATAGCATAGGAATATCATTTCCTATCAGAAGAATGTTATCCACGTACAATACGAGGAATGTGACAGCTCTTCCTACAGCCTTCTTATAAACACAAGGTTCATCTGGATTTTTGATGAAATCAAACTCTTTGATAACATCATCGAAACAGATGTTCCAACTCCGAGATTCCGGCTTTAACCCATATATGGATTTAAGCAATCTACATGCTTTCCCGCTGCTCCCACTGTCAATGAAGCCCTCTGGCTGATCCATATAAACGCATTCTTCTAAATCTCCATTTAGAAATGCTGTTTTAACGTCCATCTACCTGATTTCATAGTCGTAGTGAGCAGCAATAGCAAGTAGGATCCGAATGGATTTAAGCATGGCTACGGGCGAAAAAGTTTCGTCATAGTCCAAACCTGGTCTTTGACGAAAGCCTTTCGCCACAAGTCTTGCCTTATAGGTCTCTACCTGCCCATCTACACCAATCTTTCTTTTAAAGATCCATTTGCACCCCACAGGTTTTACCCCAGGGGGTACAACGTCCAAAGTCCATACTTTGTTGGTGTACATAGACTCCATTTCGGATCTCATGGCATCCAGCCACTTCACAGAGTCTCTACTCGTGATAGCTTGGTGAAAACTGGTAGGATCATCATCATCCATGATACAGTCTTCTCTGTCACCATCAATAAGGAAACCGTAGTACCTCTCCGGTGGGCGAGAAGTCCTACCAGACCTACGGAGTGGCCGAGGTTCTTCAGTTTCTGATGCAACAGCCGGTTCAACCAAATCGTCATTTGTAGTTTGTGTCTCTAGAGCCTCTTCTAGATCCACCACCTTGCCATCATCTTTATCTGTGAAAAACTCTTTTTCCAAGAATGTGGCATGTTGAGAAACAAACACTTTTTGTTCCTCTTTGTGGTAGAATAGATATCCATAAGAATTCTTTAGATATCCTACAAAGTTACACATGACTGACCGTGTCTCGAGTTTGTCCGGATTCTGCTTTTTAACATAGGCCGGGCAACCCCAAATCTTAATTCTCTTAAGAGATGGTCTCTTCCCATGCCATATCTCATATGGCGTGGTAGATACGGTTTTGGTTGGAACCCTGTTTAGCAGAAATGCTGCAGTCTCCAATGCATGCCGCCAAAACGAGACGGGTAACTCAGCGTCACTCATCATGGACCGGAACATATCTAATAGGGTCCTATTCCATCGTTCTGACACACCGTTGTGCTGTGGTGTGTAAGGAGGAGTGAGCTGAGAGAGAATCCCATTCTCTTTTAGGAAGTTTGCAAATTCTGTACTGAGATACTCACCACCTCGATCTGATCGAAGCATCTTGATACTCAAGCCGGTTTGTTTTTCTACTTCTTGTTTATATTCAATGAATTTCTCGAAAGCTTCGGACTTGTGCTTTAATAAAAATACATGACCGAATCTTGAGAAATCGTCAGTGAATGTAACGAAGTATGAAAAACCGCCTCTAGCCTGTGTAGATATTGGCCCGCATACATCACTATGTATGAGGCCTAGGAGCTCAGTAGCTCTTTCTCCGTGTCCGGTAAACGGAGTTTTGGTCATTTTACCCTTGATACAAGACTGTCAAGTCGCATAAAATTTATATTCAAAAGAGTTTAAATATCCATCTTTGTGTAACTTGTTTAGTCTTGTTTCGTTAATATGACCAAGTCTACAGTGCCAAAGAAAAGCTTCATTTAATTCTGAAAGTTTTCTTCTATTAGTGTTTTGTATACTGAAAACTGTGTGTTGATTTAGGACATATATTCCGTTATTAAGCGTACCATATGTAAGGTTTGCCTAGCGCCCTATAATGAGTTTGGAAGCATCACATGTCACAAAGTTCAAGTTTTTATGGTGCTAGACAAGCATGCAATGGAATCGATCCTAGAAAATTAGGGTTACGAAAACTTAAGCTAATAAAAATTAGGGTTTGAAGGCTACAACCTTTGTAGCTCCCCTTTGACTTGACTCCTTGATCTCTAGGGTGTTGGAAGAAGGTCCACTTGTAGTCCTCTTTCGTCCACGACGATCCACCAGAAGTTTCCCGTCCAAGCTTGCAACTTTGGAAAAGCAAAGAGAACACTCTAATCAAGTTGGCTAGACTTGAGTAGAATGATGTTGTGGCTAAGGATCTCACTTCAAAAACCTTTCTTTAATTGTGTTTAACTCACTAGAAAAAACTAGAGACGAAAAGATGAAGGAGGATGAAGATGGTGGCTATTTTTAACAAGAGGTGAAGAAAATTAACCCTTAGTTAAAAAGGAAAATGAAACATATATCTATATATATTTATTTCCTTCTTGCATTCAACCATGATTAAATGATGGAGAGTTAATTTAACTTGGGTTTTAAATGATAAAGAGAAGGATAACCCTAGGTTAGTGGTAGTTGAGCTTGGTTAGGTTAGAAGAAGAATGTAGAAGCTAGAATGATTATCCTTTCCTTTTCATTTTGTTTTAAAACCAAAATTAAATAATAATCCATAATTTAATCCATGGTGTGAGTCTTATATTGCCACCATTTCCATATGCTAACAACCATGATGGATGGGTGTATGTATGTATACATGTATGCACATCCACATGTGCATGAAACTAGAATGAAAGAAAGAAACACATGCATGCATGCATACATCCATCAAACCCTAGAAAGCTTTCAAGTGAGAAAACTAATGGTTAGATGATAAATCAACACTTAACTTATAAATCCGGTCATATCTCATATGACCCCACCAAAAGCAGGCCACCCGATCAATGTTCGGTATCATACACGCACATTTTAATCGGGTGCATGCGCATATCGCATACGCGCACCACAACGTTTCGCCCAGACTGGGTAACTCTTTTGTGGGACTCTAAGAATCGTCAATATGCCGGCAGAGGGTGATGATCATATCAGGTACCCTCAAACCGCAAGCGGTCAGCTAAACGTAACGGCCACCCGGGTATTGAGCGATCAGAAGAAAACAAGCGAACCTGCTACAACTCCCGTCGAGCCATCCGGCAACACTACCGTATAGTCCGGTCTCTTCGTCAGATATGCTGCATATCGAGCCTAGGGATGGTCACGTCGACCCTAATAACTCAATAAGTCGTGCCGGTGAATGGTCTATAACAGATCGAGAAACTACCGATAACACTTATCAGCAAATCTCAGCAGCCCTGGCAAGGGACTTACTGATATAACCAGTCGGGCACAGCACAGCATCAACCCCCAATACCGGGAGAGACGAAACCCCTCCTATCGCTCATTGCCTTCGTGTGTCTCAGGACTGTACCCAACGGCCACCTGTTTGCACGACTTAGTAGAGCCGTGGTAGGGTGGCAATCAAAATATAGTGGGAGAGCACATAAGACTCCATGACGATCTTGGGTCTACAGACTAACCTGTACCAGTGTTACCTGAGAACTGCTATCCGACGATAGATATAATTCCATATAGGAGTTCTCGGCGAGTCCGTCCAGTGTACCCAGTCACCACTGAGCACCCGTATATTATCTTGATGCCAAACACCAATGGATATGGGATCATCCATCGCCCATCACATGGGTCTAGTATCATATACGCTAGTCTACTCTGGTATATCAATGCCCCGTCTCGATATACCTACGACTAGGGACTTTTCAGGATATGCTTATAGACTACAAATGTCCCACTAGTATGATCTACATCATAATCAGAGCAGTCAAGCCAATATCCTCAGGGCTTTATCAGCATGTATGAGTGAATAACAAGCATGATCAGATCAACATGTCAGATAAAGAAGAACCAGATAGCATACTATCATGTCGAGCAAGAATGCATACTGAATATATATACATGTACAGATACATCTACTATCACATAATGGCCTCTAGGGCATACATATATCCAACAATCTCCCACTTGCACTAAGGCCAGTTATTGGCGTATCTCATACCCAACATCTCAAAAAGTCGCTCATGCTGCGGCTGAGGGAGGGCCTTGGTGAATGGATCCGCGGCGTTATTCTTTGTGTCTGCCCTCCTAATCTCGATCTCGCGGCGATCTACAATCTCCCGGATCAAATGAAAACGCCTCAGGATGTGTCTGGACCGCTGATGGGATCTGGGCTCCTTGGCTAACGCCACAGCCCCATTATTGTCACAATACAAAGGTATTGGATCAATAATGGTTGGAACTACTCCTAGCTCCGAGACGAACTTCTTCATCTAGACGGCTTCCTTGGCGGCATCATTTGAAGCAATGTACTCGGCTTCCATCGTAGAGTCTGCAACGGTATCTTGTTTGGAACTCTTCCAACTCACCGCCCCTCCATTGAGGGTAAATACAAACCCAGAGATAGATTTGCTGTCGTCCTTATCGCTCTGGAAGCTCGAATCGGTAAAGGCCTCCATTTGGAGATCTCCATTACCATACACCAAGAACAATTCTTTAGTCCTTCGCAAGTACTTAAGAATGTTCTTCACAGCTGTCCAGTGATTCTCCCCTGGGTTGGATTGATAGCTGCTTACAACACTAAGTGCATAAGCTACATCTGGGCGTGTACATAACATCGCATACATTATAGATCCTACTGCCGAAGCATAGGGTATAATACTCATGCGAGCTCTCTCTTCATCGGTCTTTGGGCAAGAATCCTTGAAGAGAGTAACCCCATGGCAAGCAGGTAAGGTACCCCGCTTGGAGTCTTCCATACTAAACCTTTTTAGGATGGTGTCAATGTACCTGGTTTGTGGCAATCCCAATAACCTTTTGGATCTATCCCTATGGATCCTTATGCCCAGAATGTATTTGGCATCACCTAGGTCCTTCATGGAGAACCTCAGTGATAAGAAAGATTTGACCGACTGTAGCATAGGAATATCACTTCCTATCAGAAGAATGTCGTCCACGTATAATATGAGGAATGTGACAGCTCTCCCTACAGCCTTCTTATAAACACAAGGTTCATCTAGATTTTTGATGAAATCAAACTCTTTGATGACATCATCGAAACAGATGTTCCAACTCCGTGATGCCTGCTTTAACCCATATATGGATTTAAGCAATTTACATGCTTTCCCGCTGCTCCCACTATCAATGAAGCCCTCTGGCTGATCCATATAAACGCATTCTTCCAAATTTCCATTTAGAAATGCGGTTTTAATGTCCATCTGCCAGATTTCATAGTCGTAGTGAGCAGCAATAGCAAGTAGGATCCGAATGGATTTAAGCATTGCTACGGGAGAAAAAGTCTCGTCATAGTCCAAACCTGGTCTTTGACAAAAACCCTTCGCCACAAGTCTTGCCTTATAGGTCTCCACCTGCCCATCTACACCAATCTTTCTTTTAAAGATCCATTTGCACCCTACAGGTTTTACCCCAGGGGGTACAACGTCCAAAGTCCACACTTTTTTGGTGTACATAGACTCCATTTCGGATATCATGGCATCCAGCCACTTCACAGAGTCTTTACTCGTGATAGCTTGCTGAAAACTGGTAGGATCATCATCATCCATGATGCAGTCTTCTCCGTTACCATCAATGAGGAAACCGTAGTGCCTCTCCGGTGGGCGAGAAGTCCTACCAGACCTACGGAGTGGCCGAGGTTCTTCAGTTTCTGCTGTAACAGCCGGTTCAACCAAATCGTCATTCGTAGTTTGTGTCTTTAGAACCTCTTCTAGATCCACCACCTTGCCATCATCTTTGTCTGTGAAAAACTCTTTTTCCAAGAATGTGGCATGTTGAGAAACGAACACCTTTTGTTCCTCTTTGTGGTAGAATAGATATCCATAAGAATTCTTTGGATATCCTACAAAGTTACACATGACTGACCGTGTCTCGAGTTTGTCCGGATTCTGTTTTTTAACATAGGCCGGGCAACCCCAAATCTTAATTCTCTTAAGAGATGGTCTCTTCCCATGCCATATCTCATATGGAGTGGTAGACACGGTTTTGGTTGGAACCTTGTTTAGCAGAAACGCTGCAGTCTCCAATGCATGCCCCCAAAACGAGACCGGTAACTCAGCGTCACTCATCATGGACCGGACCATATCTAATAGGGTCCTATTCCGTCTTTCTGACACACCGTTGTGCTGTGGTGTGTAAGGAGGAGTGAGTTGAGAGAGAATCCCATTCTCTTTTAGGAAGTTTGCAAATTCTGCACTGAGATACTCACCACCTCGATCTGATCGAAGCATTTTGATACTCAAGCTGGTTTGTTTTTCTACTTCTTGTTTATATTCAATGAATTTCTCGAAAGCTTCGGACTTGTGTTTTAATAAAAATACATGACCGAATCTTGAGAAATCGTCAGTGAATGTAATGAAGTATGAAAAACCGCCTCTAGCCTGTGTAGACATAGGCCCACATACATCACTATGTATGAGGCCCAGGAGCTGAGTAGCTCTTTCTCCGTGTCCGGTAAACGGAGTTTTGGTCATTTTACCCTTGATACAAGACTGGCAAGTCGCATAAGATTTATATTCAAAAGAATTTAAATATCCATTTTTGTGTAACTTGTTTAGTCTTGTTTCGTTAATATGACCAAGTCTACAGTGCCAAAGAAAAGCTTCATTTAGTTCTGAAAGTTTTCTTTTATTAGTGTGTTGTATACTGAAAACTGTGCGTTGATTTAGGGCATATATTCCGTTGTTAAGCGTACCATACCCAACCAACATTTGATTCAGGTTAATGTTCATAACATTGTTCTGCAATACAAAATTATACCCTTCATTGTCCAACAAAGAAACGGATATTATATTACATAGCATACTTGGTACAAAATAACATGGATTAAAACCAAAATACATCCAGATGGCAACCCCAAGTGATACTCTCCCACTGCGACTGTATGTACATTGGAACCATTTCCAACGCGGAGAGTATGGTCACCTGTCCTCAAAACTTTGCTATTTCTCAGCCCCTGCATAGAATTGAAAATGTGAGAACCTGAACCGGTATCCAATACCCAGGAAGCAGAGTTTATAGAAAAACAGTTTTCAGTCACAAACACACCTGAAGCAGAAGCATCACCATGCTTCTTCTTGAGACTTAAGTACTCCGTGCAATTGCGCTTCCAATGTCCTGTCTTGTGGCAGTGAAAACATTCGCCCTTCCCCGAGTCTCCAGCCTTGGACTTTCCCTTTCCCTTCACCTTTTTAAATCCGCCCTTAGGATTAGTGGGTTTCTTCTTTTTCTTTCCCTTGGCCTTGGCTTTCGGGCGAGAAGAGGAAGACTGTCCAATAGTCATAACGGGAGTTTTTGCTAACTTCATAGTGCTCTCTGCACTCCTTAACATATTAAGGAGTTCAGGGAGGTCCTTCTCCATGCCATGCATGTTGAAGTTCACTATGAACTGAGCAAAGGTGGAGGGGAGGGACTGCAGAATAATATCTATATATTTTTCATTGTCCATTGTCCATCCAAGGTCCTCAAGCTCTTCTATAAGAGCTATCATCTTCAGAACATGGTCTCCTACTGGTGTGCCAGGGGCCATTCGCATCTGAAACAATTTCTTTGATGCTTCGTATCGTAATACGCGGGATTGCTCCCCATACAACTCCTTTGTACGGAGCAATATACCGTGAATGTCCATGTCCTCGTGCTGCTTTTGATGTGTGTTATCCATCGATGCAAGCGCGAGGCATGCGGCCGTGGCACAGTCAGCGTCCCATGTCTTGCGGACTTCAATGTCCGCAACTGAGGATTTTGGACCAGGTACGGGCGGGGCTGAAGCCGTGAGGACATATGATACTTTATCATAAGTCAAGGCAATTTTCAGATTCCTCAGCTAGTCTTTATAGTTGGTCCCATTCAGTTTGTTTTTATCTAGTAAAAGCTTGAGTCCAGTCATGGGTATCTGCCATTAAGAGAGAGAAAAGAATACACTCAGCGAAAGCTCTTGCATAGAATAGATTGGTTATTATCTTGTCTAATCGATGTTTCCCACTGCTTTTTATCGAGTTTTTTTTTCAAACCTTAAAATGAAAAACTAGCCAGGATTAATTACAGTCTACAACTTCGCTAACCGTTCAGCCAGGCCAGTGTTGGTACTTGAGGGAGGTTCCCCGTGCTTTCGCACGGACCTAATTAGAGTAAACCTCGTTTTCCCAGAGGCGGAGCCCCGTTAACACCTTTCTAGACACCTAATGAGTTAGCTAATTGTAAACTGTAAAACTCTCCTAGGAGCAACTATTGCCCACAGTGGGATCGGGATCCAACCATCACATGGACGGTATGCAATCTCATTGCAAATTTCAACTATTGAAATTCCCGATGTGGTTTTTACCCTTAATACTCGTGACCTTGGCTAAGGTCAACAAATCACGAGTACTAGTCAAGCTCAACCCGTCATTTCTTGATTAATTAGAACCGTTCACATGACCCTTGTCTAAGGTCAACAAAGTCATATGCCCGTCCTAATTAATCTGCATCATATGCATTTGTAGGAAGACATCACTTAGCTACCGTACACTACGCCTTGGCTAAGGTCAGCAAACGTAGCACGAATACTAAGTACTCTACTTCCTAAAATGACGGAGGGTTGCGGATGATTTTTAAGAAAATCTTTAACGCTTTGAACTTGATATCGTTGTAGAATCAAATGGTTTTCAAAAGGAGTGGCTTAAGCTCCACAGTTTTGAAATATAGCTTTTTCATAAATAGCCGAGTGGTTTTCAAATCCGATTCTACAACATCTTTTATGTTTATTTTCTTTACATTAATCACATTAATGTAATCCCATCATTTAAGTCCTTAAGCCAATCACAGAATAGAAACGAAAATAATACGTACACTTATGCCATCCGCATTCGCCGCAATGTTCCGTTATGCACCGTTAGGTTACTTAACTAACGGCATACCGGGACGGGACTAGCGCGGGTGAAAAACATAAGCAACGTCTACTATATATCATATATATAATATGTCATTCGTCTCAGATATCACAGAACACAGGCAGCAGAAACATAGATATAACGTGGGATATACTAGGATGTCCGTATTTAGTATTTAGCCAATAATAGAAAATACGGATTCCACAGTCGCGATGAATAGCCAAGCCCACACCCCTAGACCCCTACGAGAGCGGCAAGTGACCCTACCAATCCTGGAGTTTAGGAGACCCGGTCTCGACTCCTCGAGATGGCCTCCCACTGAACCCCAGAGCCCGGTCACTTGTGCTCCCCTCCTTGGGTCTATCCTAATGCGGAAAAGTAAATAATATACAACACTGGTGACACAACCTCAACCCGGAAGTGCCCCAAATAAAAGAATATTACATTACATTTAAATTTACATGAATGAAAATATAAAACTCTCATCTCACATAAAACCCCCCGGCTATTCAATCGCGACAATCCTGCACATCATATCTCAGCAACACATAATATCTCATATCATCAACGTAAGTAAGTATGCACACCCCAATTGTCGTTGATGTATAACAACGAAACCGGCGATATCGTACATACTACACTTACGGTCACAGAAAAGAAAGTGTAAAGCTGCAATATCTGGAATCCACATTCTCTTTAGACATCTCAAATGAAAAATATCACATATTCCGTATTTCATGTCTAGTAATATGAATTCCACACATTGCATCACATTCGGATAAACAGACAGTATCGAAGTTTTCGAACGAACGATCAAATACCCAGGATTCACTAAAGCCCAACACTTGAGCAGAGTTCAAACACCTGGAGCGTGACACAGTAGTAGCGGTCCAGCCGTAGAAGGGTCAAGCCAACGCCTCACATGTGGCATGCCGTACTGCCCCAAACCCTAAGGTTCAAAGGGCAGTTCAAGACGGTCACATAATCGAGTTAAGGTTTGTTGTCTTCTAGAAGGACCACCACAAAAAGACTTGCACGTATCTCCAAAGTATTTAAACCCCGTGAATAATGAGCAAATGATACTCGTTCAAACACTTCAATACTTTCTAATTTACCCGGAAAAGCAACGAAATGAAAATACCGATCGAATCTATGCGTCTAAAACCATCTCCAGAAGATACAGAACTATATTCAGATTAAACATACCTAAAACAGTATACTAGCAGACCTAGGAATTATGGTGCAAATTTCATAGCATGATGTCACTGTATGGCCGTGGATCCGCGGCCTAAGCAAGGAATTGCCGCGGTTCCGCGGCCATATGAACAGTACACTTCATCGTGTTTCACCATTATTCTTAGTTTTCCCTGCTGTATTTTTTAAGTATTTTTAATTCTGAAAAATGTCAGGTTTTAAAATTTGTCCAGAGAGGGTCCAAAAAATCGTATTTTTTTTGTCCGATCGGGATTTTTACTCCGTAAAAGCGTCGCCTAATGTTATAGGTCGGCTCTGATACCAATGTAAGGTTTGCCTAGCACCCTATAATGAGTTTGGAAGCATCACATGTCACAAAGTTCAAGTTTTTATGGTGCTAGACAAGCATGCAATGGAATCGATCCTAGAAAATTAGGGTTACGAAAACTTAAGCTAATAAAAATTAGGGTTTGAAGGCTACAACCTTTGTAGCTCCCCTTTGGCTTGACTCCTTGATCTCTAGGGTGTTGGAAGAAGGTCCACTTGTAGTCCTCTTTCGTCCATGACGATCCACCCAAAGTTTCCCGTCCAAGCTTGCATCTTTGGAAAAGCAAAGAGAACACTCTAATCAAGTTGGCTAGACTTGAGTAGAATGATGTTGTGGCTAAGGATCTCACTTCAAAAACCTTTCTTTAATTGTGTTTAACTCACTAGAAAAAACTAGAGAGGAAAAGGTAAAAGAGGATGAAGATGGTGGCTATTTTTAACAAGAGGTGAAGAAAAATAACCCTTAGTTAAAAAGGAAAATGAAACATATATCACTAAATATATTTATTTCCTTCTTGCATTCAACCATGATTAAATGATGGAGAGTTAATTTAACTTGGGTTTTAAATGATAAAGAGAAGGATAACCCTAGGTTAGTGGTAGTTGAGCTTGGTTAGGTTAGAAGAAGAATGTAGAAGCTAGAATGATTATCCTTTCCTTTTCATTTTGTTTTAAAACCAAAATTAAATAATAATCCATAATTTAATCCATGGTGTGAGTCTTATATTGCCACCATTTCCATATGCTAACAACCATGATGGATGGGTGTATGTATGTATACATGTATGCACATCCACATGTGCATGAAACTAGAATGAAAGAAAGAAACACATGCATGCATGCATACATCCATCAAACCCTAGAAAGGTTTCAAGTGAGAAAACTAATTAGATGATAAATCAACACTTAACTTATCAATCCGTTCATATCTCATATGACCCCACCAAAAGCAGGCCACCCGATCAATGTTCGGTATCATATACGCACATTTTAATCGGGTGCATGCGCATATCGCATACGCGCACTACAACGTTTCGCCCGGACTGGATAACTCCTTTGTGGGACTCTAAGACTCGTCAATACGCCGGCAGAGGGTGATGATCATATCAGGTACCCTCAAAACCGCAAGCGATCAGCTAAACGTAACGGCCACCCGGGTATTGAGCGATCAGAAGAAAACAAGCGAACCTGCTACAACTCCCGTCGAGCCATCCGGCAACACTACCGTACAGTCCGGTCTCTTTGTCAGATATGCTGCATATCGAGCCTAGGGATGGTCACGTCGACCCTAATAACCCAATAAGTCGTGCCGGTGAATGGTCTATAGCAGATCGAGAAACTACCGATAACACTTATCAGCAAATCTCAGCAGCCCTGGCCAGGGACTTACTGATATAACCAGTCGGGCACGGCACAGCATCAACCCCCAATACCGGGAGAGACGAAACCCCTCCTATCTCTCATTGCCTTCGTGTGTCTCGGGACTGTACCCAACGGCCACCTGTTTGCACGACTCAGTAGAGCCGTGGTAGGGTGGCAATCAAAATACAGTGGGAGAGCACACAAGACTCCATGACGATCTCGGGTCTACAGACTAACCTGTACCAGTGTTACCTGAGAACTGCTATCCGATGATAGATATAATTCCATATAGGAGTTCTCGGCGAGTCCGTCCAGTGTACCCAGTCACCACTGAGCACCCGTATATGATCTTGATGTCAAACACCAATGGATATGGGATCATCCATCGCCCATCACATGGGTCTAGTATCATATACGCTAGTCTACTCTGGTATATCAATGCCCCGTCTCAATATACCTACGACTAGGGACTTTCCAGGATATGCTTATAGACTACAAATGTCCCACTAGTATGATCTACATCATAATCAGAGCAGTCAAGCCAATATCCTCAGGGCTTTATCAGCATGTATGAGTGAATAACAAGCATGATCAGATCAACATGTTAGATAAAGAAGAACCAGATAGCATACTATCATGTCGAGCAAGAATGCATACTGAATATATATACATGTACAGATACATCCACTATCACATAATGGCGTCTAGGGCATACATATATCCAACACCATACCCAACCAACATTTGATTCAGGTGAATGTTCATAACATTGTTCTGCAATACAAAATTATATCCTTCATTGTCTAACAAAGAAACGGATATTATATTACAAAGCATACCTGGTACAAAATAACATGGATTCAAAACCAAAATACATCCAGATGCAACCCCAAGTGATACTCTCCCACTGCGACTGTATGTACATTGGAACCATTTCCAACGCGGAGAGTATGGTCAACCTTCTTCAAAACATTGCTATTTCTCAGCCCCTGCATAGAATTGCAAATGTGAGAACCTGAACCGGTATCCAATACCCAGGAAGCAGAGTTTATTGAAAAACAATTTTCTGTTACAAACGCACCTGAAGCAGAAGCATCACCATGCTTCTTCTTGAGACTTAAGTACTCCGTGCAGTTGCGCTTCCAATGTCCTGTCTTGTGGCAATGAAAACATTCGCCTTTCCCCGAGTCTCCAGCTTTGGACTTTTCCTTTCCCTTCACCTTTTTAACTCCACCCTTAGGATTAGTAAGCTTCTTCTTTTTCTTTCCCTTGGCCTTAGCTTTCAGGCGAGAAAAGGAAGACTGTCCAATAGTCATAACGGGAGTTTTTGCTGACTTCATAGTGCTCTCTGCACTCCTTAACATATTAAGGATTTCAGGGAGTTCCTTCTCCATGCCGTGCATGTTGAAGTCCACTATGAATTGAGCAAAGGTGGAGAGGAGGGACTGCAGAATAATATCTATATATTGTTCATTGTCCATCGTCCATCCAAGGTCCTCAAGCTCTTCTATAAGAGCTATCATCTTCAGAACATGGTCTCCTACTGGTGTGCCAGGGGCCATTCGCATCTGAAACAATTTCTTTGATGCTTCGTATCGCAATACGCGGGATTGCTCTCCATACAACTCCTTTGTATGGAGCAATATGATTTGAATGTTCATATTCTCGTGCTGCTTTTGATGTGTATTGTCCATCGATGCTACCGCGAGGTATTTGGCCGTGGCACAATCAGCGTCCCATGTCTTGCGGACTTCTTTGTCCGCAACTGAGGATTTTGGACCTGGGACGGGCGGGGCTGAAGCCGTGAGGACATATGATACTTTATCATAAGTCAAGGCGATTTTCAGATTCCTCAGCCAGTCTTTATAATTGGTCCCATTCAGTTTGTTTTTATCTAGTAGAAGCTTGAGTCCAGTCATGGGTATCTGCCATTAAGAGAGAGAAAAGAATACACTCAGCGAATGCTCTTGCATAGATCAGATTGGTTATTATCTTGTCTAATCGATATTTCCCACTGCTTTTATCGAGTCTTTCTTTCAAACCTTAAAAAGAAAAACTAGCCAGGATTAATTACAGTCTACAACTTTGCTAACCGTTCAGCCAGGCCAGTGTCGGTACTTGAGGGAGGTTCCCCATGCTTTCGCACGGACCTAATTAGAGTAAATCTCGTTTTCCCAGAGGCGGAGCCCCGTTAACACCTTTCTAGACACCTAATGAGTTAGCTAATTGTAAACTGTAAAACTCTCCTAGGAGCAACTATTGCCCACAGTGGGATCGGGATCCAACTATCACATGGAAGGTATGCAATCTCATTGCAAATTTCAACTATTGAAATTCCCGATGTGGTTTTTACCCCTAGTACTCGTGACCTTGGCTAAGGTCAACAAATCACGAGTACTAGTCAAGCTCAACCCGTCATTTCTTGATTAATTAGACCCGTTCACATGACCCTTGGCTAAGGTCAACAAAGTCATATGCCCGTACTAATTAATCTACATCATATGCATTTGTAGGAAGACATCACTTAGCTACCGTACACTACGCCTTGGCTAAGGTCAACAAATGTAGCACGAATACTAAGTACTCTACTTCCTAAAATGACGGAGAGTTGCGGATGATTTTTAAGAAAATCTTTAACGCTTTGAGCTTGATATCATTGTAGAATCAAATGGTTTTCAAAAGGAGTGGCTTAAGCTCCGCAGTTTTGAAATATAGCTTTTTCATAAATAGCCGAGTGGTTTTCAAATCTGATTCTACAACATCTTTTTAGGTTTATTTTCTTTACATTAATCACATTAATGTAATCCCATCATTTAAGTCCTTAAGCCAATCACAGAAAAGAAACGAAAATAACACGTACGCTTATGCCATCCGCATTCGCCGCAATGTTCCGTTATGCACCGTTAGATTACTTAACTAACGGCATATCGGGACGGGACTAGTGCGGGTGTAAAACATAAGCAACGTCTACTATATATCATATATATAATATGTCATTCGTCTCAGATATCACAGAACACAGGCAGCAGAAACATAGATATAATGTGGGATATACTAGGACGTCCGTATTTAGTATTTAGCCAGAATAGAAAATACGGATTCCACAGTCGCGCTGAATAGCCAAGCCCACACCCTGGACCCCTACGAGAGCGGCAAGCGACCCTACCAATTCTGGAGTTTAGGAGACCCGGTCTCGACTCCTCGAGATGGCCTCCCACTGAACCCCAGAATCCGGTCACCTGTGCTCCCCTCGTTGGGTCCATCCTAATGCGGAAAAGTAAATAATATACAACACTGGTGACACAACCTCAACCCGGAAGTGCCCCAAATAAAAGAATATTACATTACATTTGAATTTACATGAATGAAAATATAAAACTCTCATCTCACATAAAACCTCCCGGCTATTCAATCGCGAAAATCCTGCACATTATATCTCAGCAATACATAATATCTCATATCATCAACGTAAGTAAGTATGCGTACCCCGATTGTCGTTGATGTATAGCAACAAAACCGGCGATATCGAACATACTACACTTACGATCACAGAAAAGAAAGTGTAAAACTGCAATATCTGGAATCCACATTCTCTTTAGACATCGCAAATGCGAAATATCACATACTTCGTATTTCATGTCTAGTAATATGAATTCCTTACATTGCATCACAATCCAGATAAACAGACAGTATTAAAGTTTTCGAACGAACGATCAAGTACCCAAGATTAACTAAAGCTCAACACTTGAGCACGGTTCAAAAATCCGGAGTGTGACACAGTAGTAGCGGTCCAGCCATAGAAGGGTCAAGCCAACGCCTCACATGTGGCACGCCGTACTGCCCCAAACCCTAAGGTTCAAAGGGCAGTTCAAGACGGTCACATAATCGAGTTAAGGTTTGTTGTCTTCTAGAGGGTCCACCACAAAATAACTTGCACGTACCTCCAAAATATTTAAACCCCGTGAATAGTGAGCAAATGATACTCGTTCAAATACTTCAATACTTTCTAATTTACCCGGAAAAACAACGAAATGAAAATTCCAATCGAATCTACGAGTCCAAAACCATCTCCAGAAAATACAGTACTATATTCAGATTAAACATACCTAAAACACTGTACAAGCAGTTCTAGGAATTACAGTGAAAATTTTATGCAATGATGCCTCTGTACGGCCGCGGAACCGCGGCCTAAGCAAGGAATTGCCGCGGTTCCGCGGCGGTTTGTACTGTTCAGGTCATCGAATTTCACTATGTTTCTTAGTTTTTCCAGCTGTATTTTTTAAGTATTTTTAATTCTGAAAAATGTCGGATTTTAAAATTTGTCCAGAGAGGGTCTCGAAAAGTCGTATTTTTGTCCGATCGGGATTTTTACTTCGTAAAAGTGTCGCCTAATGTTCTAGGTTGGCTCTGATACCAATGTTAGGATTACCTATCACCCTATGAAGAGTTTGTAAGCATCACATGTCACAAAGTTTAAATTTTTTATGGTGCTAAGCAAGCATACAAAGGATCTTGTCCTAGAAAATTAGGGTTTCAAAAGATAAAGGCAATAAAGACTAGGGTTTCGAGACTATAACCTTTGTAGCTCCCTTCGCTAGACTCTTTAGCCTCTTGGGTGTTGGAGGAAGGTCCTCTTGAAGTATTCTCGCGTCCACGACGATCCACCCGAAGTTCCTAGTCCAAGCTCGCAACTTCACTTTTCAAGATGAGAAATGAAGAGAACACTCTGAACAAGTTGGCTAAACTTGTGTAGAATGATGTTGTGGTTATGATTCTCACTTCAAAAATCTTTATTGATGTGTGTTTTACTCACTAGAAGAAACTAGAGAGCAAAGGAAGAAGGAGGAGGAAGAAAATGGCTTTTTTTTTAACAAGAGTAGAAAAATAACTCATATGAAGTAAAAAAGAAAATATATGTATATATATTTTCTAATCCTCATCTCAAACCATGGTTAGATGATGGAGACATTATTTAACTTGAGTTTAAAACACAAAGAGAAGGATAACTCATGGTTAGAAGTAGGTGAGCATGGTTAGGTTTAAAGAAGAATGTAGAAGCTAAGCAAGAATTATCCTTTTCTTTATTCCTTTTGTTTTAAGCAAAAATCAAATAATAATCCATTCATTTAACCATGGTGTGAGTCTTATATTGCCACCATTTTCCATGTGTAATCAACCATGATAGATGGTGTATGTATGTATGTATGTATGTATGCACATCCATATGTGCATGAAACTAAAAGAAAGATAGAAAAACATACATGCATGCATACATCCATCATCTACAAGAAAAGGTTTTAAGTGAGAAAACTAATGGTTAAATGATAAATCAACACTTGATTTATCAATCCGGCCATATCACATATGACCCCACCAAAAGCAAGCCGCCCGATCAATGTTCGGTATCCTATACGCGCATTTTAATCCGGTCCATGCGCATATCGCATACGCGCACCACAACGTTTCGTCTGGACTAGGTAACTCCTTTGTGGGACTCTAAGACTAGTCAATACGCCGGCAGTGGGTGATGATCATATCAAGCACCCCCAAGCCGCAAGCGGTCAGCTAAATGTAACGGCCACCGGGGTATTGAGTGATCAGAAGAAAACAAGCGAACCTGCTACAACTCCCGTCGAGCCAACCGGCAGCACTGCCGTACAGTACGGTCTCTTCGTCAGATATGCTGCATATCGAGCCTAGGGATGGTCACGTCGACCCCAATAACTCAATAAGTCGTGCCGGTGAATGGTCTATAACAGATCGAGAAACTACTGATAACACTTATCAGCAAATCTCAGCAGCCCTGGCCAGGGACTTACTGATATAACCAGTCGGGCACAGCACAGCATCAACTCCCAATACCGGGAGAGAAGAAACCCCTCCTATCGCTCATTGCCTTCGTGTGTCTCGGGACTGTACCCAACGGCCACCTGTTTGCACGACTCAGTAGAGCCGTGGTAGGGTGGCAATCAAAGTACAGTGGAAGAACACACAAGACTCTATGACGATCTCGGGTCTACAGACTAACCTGTACCAGTGTCACCTGAGAACTGCTATCCGACGATAGATATAATTCCATATAAGAGTTCTCGGTGAGTCCGTCCATTGTACCCAGTCACCACTGAGCACCCGTAATGATCTTGATATCAAACATCGATGAATGTGGGAACATTCATCGCCCATCGTATGGGTCTAGTATCATATACGCTAGTCTACTCTGGTATATCAATGCTCCGTCTCGATATACCTACGACTAGGGACTTTTCAGGATATGCTTATAGACTACAGATGTCCCACTAGTATGATCTCCATCATAATCACAGCAGTCAAGCCGATATCCTCAGGGCTTTATCAGCATGTATGAATGAATAAAAGCATGATCAAATCAACATGTCAGATAAAGAAGAACCAGATAGCATACTATCATGTCGACCTAAAATGTATAATGAATATATATATATACATGTACAAATACATCCACTATCATATAATGGCCTCTAGGGCATACATATATCCAACACGTTCCTCTTTGCCGGAGGCACATTCCTCTGCCCTTGAGGCATGTTTCTCTGTGTCTGGTATAATTAACGATGAGGCTGTGCAGGTGGTCCACATGGAGCTGGTGCAGGAAAAGCTAGGCAAGGTGCTGGAGCCTGAAAGGCTGGACGCTGCGGGTCAGTAATTGCAAGTCTGGGTGCTGGTGCTATGTTAATACGATATGTCCATGCTTCTATAGCATGAGTAGATACGGCACAAATCAAACACATGCCATTTGCACGCCTGCAGTCCTTTTCCAAGTGTCCAGTTTTCTTGCAGTAGAAATAGAAATCTGGACCAAACCGGTTAAACGATCATCCTGGCCTCTTGTGTGCAAAAGTCAGCCTAGATGAAGCTCCTCCTATCATCTGTGTAGCAGGGCGTTTGATTCCGGCTATTTGGGGCTTACCCTTCTTCTTGACCACCGCTTCGTAACGACATGCTGCCTTCATGGCAAGTTCATGGGTTGGGTAGTCGCCTATGGCGAATACCGCCCGAATCTCCGGGTCTAAGCCCTATTGGAATCATCTAGCCCAAATCTCATCGGTCGGGATCAAGTATGCCGCGAACCTGCTAAGATGTTGATGTCAGGATAGTGATGCGTTTTATGTAATAGAGTTTGATACGGATTCTTTACCTGCTAAGCATGATGAATTCGGCATTATATCCATCCATTGATTTTATCCATATAGAACCATGTTGTAGGTAGATGAACTGTTGTTCCATCTCAAAACAGGAAATCTCAGGGAAGAACTTCGCATTGAATAGATCGCGGAACGTCTTCCACTTTTTGGGTTGTGTGAGACGGCTTTCCTCAGCTTTCCACCAGACTCTTGCATTGTCGATGAGCTGGAGCTTGGCCATATGAACCCAAACTATGTCTGGTACCTGTGCTGCTGCAAGGTCGTCCTCTATACTCTAGGCCCATTCTTCAGTCTCAAGAGGACTTCTTTCCCTGAAAAGTTTCTGGGATGTAATGCACGAAATTGTTTTACTCTATATGCTTCGGCTTCCGAGCGGTTCATGAGAATAGCAGTCTGCTGCTGCTGACCCTCCAGAAGACTTTTGATAGCTTCTAAAAGCACCGTATGTTCATTGGTTGGAGTAGCAATGGTAGGGGGAGGTGGTAAAGTAGATGGTGGTGTGTTGCCATTGACATTGGTACTGGTGTTACTAGGAGAATCCATATCCTTGATAGAAAGGAAAAGTTAGGATAGATTCAAGAAATTTGAAATGCAAGGAATGTATAATTGTTGATTCTTATAATTCTTGTGATATATTGCTTAAGACTTAATGCAAAACTGACCTGCATAGGCCACCAACAAAACCTGTCACGCCCCACTTCCTAGTAGACGGAAACGATGATGCGGCAAGCCCACAACATATTTACTATGAAATAAATACGTTAAGCGAAATTAAGCAATATAACAATGAACAAGAATGACAAGAGTAATAAAATGAAACAGTAACTTTATTTACATTCAACTTTATATACAACTGTCTGAAATAAAAAATACAATAAACAAAACAATACCTAAACAATGGCATACAAAAAATAAGTGCAGGCTGGAAATAGCTAGTAATCTGGTTGTGCGGCAAGCTGGTCCAAGTCCTCCGGGCTCGGCTCTATCTCCTCAGAGTCCAGTTCTACTGACGAACATCCCAAAGAAAAAAACAGAAAGGAATGTCGTTAGCGAACTAGCGTTCGGTAAGTCCCAAAGGAAGAAAGAGAAGATAGTATGTAATATGAACTGGATAGGTAAAGTTGTATACGATCATTCACAGGTATAAGATAGTTATTCTAACATGGTTATTTATAGTTTGATAAGGAAGGTATTCATATATACGAGAGGAGTCCATCTTACCCCGTGGACTATGGTAACATGTAGTACAAAGCTCTGTCATAAACTATGGGACAATGGCACGTGAATTTATGTAGGTGTCTTTTAAATGACCTCTCGTGCCACGATATACATTCCGTACCAATCTACCCCTTTATCCCCGCGTATTGAATTTTATAGATTAAGAATATAGGTCTTGTCCGAATCAATGGATATAAAATATACAGGTTCATGTTCAGGATGTAATCATGTGTCAAGTTCATGTCACGTTATAACCATGGTTCGGTCAAATCGAGTCAAGTATGCAATTTTGAGTTTGATATTTGAATTCAAGTATTCAAGTTAATGATTAAGTATTCAAGTTTGTGTTTAATTTTGGATTCTGCTTTGAGTTTGGACTCAGATTGAGTCAGACACTTGTGAATGGATTTAACTCTTGACTTTCTTTGGTTCAGGAGTAATTGACAACTGCTGGACATGGACGGCAGGATTTGTGTCATTTTCTAAGACAATTGCCATTGATAACTCTATTAAGTTGCCTAACCTGAATAAGAAAGCACTTACTTCCTCCAGCTCCCTAGGGCTCAAGAGAATTGATCCCGCTTAAACCTATATTAAACTAGAGTTCTTACAATATTAGTTTGCATATCTCAAAGGGGTTTTATGAAAAAAAATTTAATATAGTTTAAAAATAAATCTCGAGGATGATTTAAAATATTTAGGGTTTTTATGAACATGGATTTTAATTATTGGGGTATTTTAATGATAAATACCTAGATTTTAAAAGTTTATGGTATTTTATCGAAAACTTGCCCTTTTAGTAACTTGATGGTATTTTATTTACATTTTAATTTTTCATTTTTTTAAATATAGTTTCATAATATATTGAAAATACAGATTTATAATTTTTATATAATTTTTCAACAATTTAATTTTTGTTTAGAAAGTCGCATTTCTTAAAAACCGTATTTTATTTCCTTTCGAGATTGAATACTCTACGAGGAGTTCTGCATCTCACTCTACTATCCCAAGGATGTGCGATAATCCGCATCATCCATTAGTGGGTCCCCTAACGAGGGCTGTACAGACGTATTTGCCAAGGATTACAAAATATAGTTTTTAAAAGAAACCCGTTTTTGAAAAGATGGGGTATTTTAGTGTATAAGTTATTCTTTGAACCAACTATATATATATGAAGACATCGTGTTATGAAACCAAAGTGTGCATGTAGGGTAGGTCGTTACCTCGTAAATTTTTCCTAAAGATATTGTTTAAACAATTATCTAAAAGGGATTTATACTAAAGTTCAAGTTATTTAAAAAAGTTCGTTTATATTTGTTTCATATGAGAATTTTGGTTAAACTTGAAGCTAAACGTTTGTAATTAAAGTTACAAGTAGGGTAGTAAATTTAGTTTGACCAAGGTATAAAGGAAAATGGAGTTTCAAGTTAAAAAAAAGAAAAGTATCAGGTGTAATTCCACTTTACCGATATTTTTTTAGAAGATAAATTGAGATAAAAAAAATAGAAGAGATGAGGGGGACTTACGGTTTGATAATATCGAGAGAAGGATAAGAAAGAAGGGAAGGGGCTTCGTAGCGTCGCGGAAACTTCGAAAACGGTTTCAATCTTCAATGGAACAAGCTTGGTCATTAACTCCACTTGACTCCATATGAACATAGGAATTTTTTGAGAGATTTTTTACTAGAATTTCATAATGGTAAAGAGCTAAGTCATGGGGTGGTATTTATAGTGAAGAATTACGGTTTGGGAATTAAAATTTTGGATTAAAAAGCATTAAAAATGTGTTAAATGGAGAATTGAAGGGTCTCTGTTTGATTGCAGGGAAATCAAACAGTGCAGGGGAGTTAAGGGGAGTCGAAAGGGTGTGTGTGCAAAGCACGGAGAAAATTGGGGCATTATAGACCATCGATGCCGGCCCAACGGGGAGAATGGGTGGTCGGATCTCGAGCTCTTGCCTCAAGATTCATGCCGCGTGGGTATTTGGGTGTGTACATCTCATTGCGCCTGTTTGATTTTTCTGAAACTTTTCATTTCTTCATGTATTGCACGTGCAACTCTTGGGCTTCCAAAAATTAAAAAGAAAAAATCTAAAAATAATTGGGTCTGATAGGAATCGAGCACACAGGCTACGTCACAGCAGTGCAGGTGCTTTACCAGTGAGCTACAGGTTGCTTCTTGCTTTTATTTAACAAAAATAATTTTTAACTCTTACACAGGCTGTAATACTCTTTTCTGGATAATAACAAGAAAATTATGTACAGTGATTTCAGAGTCGTTACACTGAAGCTGGTATTTCAAATCTATGCAGATCAATGGCCTCCATCTGTAACAATTGCAACTCAAGCATTGCCCCATCTGGCGGGGTCAAGTATGGACCATAAGCGACCTCCATCTTCTACATTTTGGCCCCCTAAGATATGATCGGGGTTTTCTTCGGGACGATACCCGCAACTCCTCCCTTCGATGCCTCAACATTGAAGGAGGAAACTATGAAGAACTCAGTCTTCGACCGGCTGACTACCACTGCAGGCCCTGCTGATAAGCTTGCCAAGCCTCAAGGTTTAGTCTTCAACAGACTGAGCACAAACTCTGTGGGCTCTACTAGGAAGCCCATGTTCCCCAAAGAATCTGTTTTCAAGAGGTTGGCTCTCCCAACGCCTGCTCCTTAGGAACCGAAGAACGCTTCATGCTGACGAAAACTTGAAGAAATCCCTAAACAACACAGGCGGCATGCTGATGAAACTCCCAAACTTGAAGACACTCTTGCTTCTAGAGGTGCTCGACATCGATACTTGCGTAGACAAAGAAGAGCTGGGGGAAGTCCTCCATCAGGGTTAACTCCACCAGCTCTAATCATCCAAGATGTTGTTCCAACCGGGAACAGTTTCGAACCGCTAAGGAGGGTGAATCATAACTCTCCCACTGCAGTGCTGAAGAAATCTTTGCTTCCTATGGAGGTACCAAATGAACTGAAGACGTTTCACTCATTCAGGCGGCTTTCCTCGAAAATTCATAAAGTCTGGAAAGAGGTCCAAGGCTCAGTCATCGATGATAGTTACTCTCATCGGCCAAAGAAGTTCATGGGTCAGCGAGATAATGAAACTCCCCTTCTAAATACAAGGGAACATCAACCAAGGTGGTGCCTACTATGATGGTTCCTCCTAACGTTGCTTCTCAGAAAAGAGAGAGGCCGGAAAAGATGCAACCGCCCAAGGAAAATTCCAAGGGACGGGATTCCAAATGCCTTAAGCCTGGGGGCATGATTGTTCACACAGTATATATGATGAACTCTTCAAGCGAAAGTAATGCTCCCACAGGTCATAGATCTAATACTCGGTCATTGACGAAAGAACAACAACAGCAGGAGAAGTTACAAGAATTGCTGGTTCAGATGGAAGATCTTACCAGTCCTCCGCCCAAGGCAAATCTGAAGAAAGAAGCAGAAGAACAGGTAAGGCCGGAGTCCGATGTGGACTTCTTAAAGCGTACCCTTAGCAAAAAAGATGAAGAAGCGGCAGAAATGGCCTCTAAGATAAACAAAATAGTCCTCCTGATCTAAAATATGGTCGGGATGATGGTCCACTCAGAACCACAGGCATCTGAGCCGCCAGTAGCTTTAGTTAACAATAAAGGAGATAATTAAAATCCTCCGGAAGCCTTATCAACGGCCAAAGAGGAGACAAACTCCAAAGCAAAGCTAAACGAATATATTGCCCAGCAAATTAAAACTCATCAGGCTAATTAAGCCGCGAATAAGATGATCGAGACTAATCATTCATACCCAGCGTGGTACAACCAGATGCAATACCTTCCATGTTATACTATCCCGAAGTTCCTCCTAGTTGAAGACGTAGTCACCGTTGTATATTCAGGTATCCATTACATGTGCTAGGAATACCCTATGGTGAAATGCTCGAGTAGCTGAGTTCTAGAGGGCAACGGACCACCATCTCATGGCATTAAGATTGGGGTGCCTTACTCTAGAATTGGCGGGCTATTCACTGCAGTCATAGGGGTATAGGATTGACCCGCTGAGGGGTGCCCAAGTCACCAGACCTTAGAAGTGCTGGGTGGCCCACTCACTTCGTTGATTGGGGCTTCCTCACTTCTAGGATTGGCAGGTGGATTGTCGCATTCGTAGGGGTCTAGGGTCTGATACTACAGGCTATCGACAAGACCGAGGAAAATTACATTTCATATAAGGCTCCACTAAAATATATTTTTCCTAGTTTATCCACATTTCTATATTTTGATTACTTCTGTTGTGATACTTTTGTTATATCATGCCTTTGAAATGAATGACAATATTATATATGTATAGTAGACACTATATATGTTTTGCATCCGCGCTAGTCCTGACCCCGTCCTGCCATAAGATAAGTAACCTTGCAGTAAAGACTCGGGTCCCTATGGCCAATGCGGATGGTATATATGTGCGTGGTTATTTTTGTTTCTTATGGTGTGATATTATTAATTGAAGGGACATCATTAATCCTTATTAATGCAAGAAAACAAACCTGATAAAATGATGTTGTTAGAACCTCAGTTTTAAATACAATAGTCGTAATCTTTTGCTTTGCATAGCGATACGTTTAGGAATATCCTGCACCTCATTCGATGAGAAAAGTTCCTAGATCCCTTCACAGCGAATGACCTCTTTAGCAAAAGTTTGCGGTACTATTACTACTTGGTTTTCTTCAAAACCAGCATTATAAATGTGGAGCCTAAACCATTCCTTTTCAAAACTATGCGGTTCCGTCAACGAGATCAACTTCATTACGTTAAAGGTTTTTCATCAAAAACTAGCTGTAGCCCTCCATCATTTCCTACGAGTAGTGGTTAGTATTCATGTTTCGTTTGTTGACTCTGTCAATACGTGGTGTGTGGTAGATAATTGTTGCTTGTTTGTAGCATTAGACGTGATTGGTCAAGACAGTCGTACGGTCTTGTTGACCCTGTCAAGAGCTTGTGCAGGTGGGTTTAATGCAATTAAAATAATAATAGGTTGAACTTGACTAGGACCCTTTGATTTGTTGACTTTGCCAAGGTCACTAGGGTCCCAGGGAAAAAAACCATATCAGGAGTTTCAAATATAAAGGAAAAATGCCATGTATCCGCATACTTTCTGGAGTGTAGTGACTTGAGCGGATTCCATCAAGTTACTACGCAGTGATGGTTGGATCCTGATTCCAACTAATGAGTATGAATTACTCCTCGGGTTATCCCGACTAATTTTCCTTTTAGGGTTTGAAGGAGAATTCGAGAAAACAGTGGGAGCCATCCAGATTAGATAAATTATTACTTAACTTTTCTGATCTAGGTTAGAGTGCACGCTAAGTGTTTCTTTTCTCTCTCTCTCTCTCTCTCTCTCTCTCTCTCTCTCTGTCACTGGATGCGACTATGACTCTCCTTAAACTAAAACTCATTACCAAGTTAAACCAAACCTTTTACCATCATGATTTTGGATCGTCTAGATTCACAACAAAGTCGCGTATATCAATGCCCCTTCTACTTTACCCTTAGTTTTCTCCAGAACATTACATATCACTATGAAGATCTTGATAGAATGGATAAAACCATCTCATATAATTACATACGAACTCATAGAAATTTATTTCAGTTCGACGATGGATTCCAGTTCTGGAGAAATTGAATAGGATTATTCGGATTTCTCTACCCTTTACCTTCTTTCAAGTTGCAAGAGCTCTTTGTATTAAGAAAGTAAACATGTTATGCTTATTGGATAATCTTTTTCCAAACTTTAGGCATGTGTCGAAAGGTATGGAAGAAAGAAAAAAATTAGCCTAAGTACGGTGTACAGAAGGTAAGAAGTAAAGACAAATGAAGGGATTGAAGTAAAGCCACTGGAAATTGCAACTGGTGTTATGGATCTGGATAATAGAAAAGGCATTACCAGGAATACTCAGCCATCCCATGAAACATTTTCTTGTTTTAGTTTTCCTGTACACTTATATTTGAAAACGGCATTACCAAATGATTCTGACTCCAGAGTATGTATTTACCAGACACGATTCTTACATCTGTTTGGCGTTATAGATGATGAGTGGGAGCAGAACATTGGGAATTGGGTGATTAGATCATCGATGTCAGAATTCTTTGAAATTAGTGATGTTTAAGAAAATCACCTGGGTTAGCCTAACTGCAAACAGTTGATTTTGAATATCCGTTGTTGTGCATCAATTTCAAACTGATATATCTGTACGTTTATTTCATAATGTGAGATATAACTTTTTGATATTATGTTTATAACATTTACCTTTATCAGTTGATGATTAGGTTAGGTGCATTCAATAACAGTGTAATTCTTCTTAACCAAAATATAGATTTCAACTTACGACACACAGGATTTGAGTTGGTAAACTCGGGAGACTTATGCAAAGTATTGTATGTTGTACAGTGTCTTTTTGGATAAGGGGTTGGTGCTTATACTATATTCCATTTACCCATAACTTCTTTTGTTCTAGAAACCATTTATGTAAGGACTAAAATTCTAAGAAGTTCATAGGTACAAGAATAAAGTATAGAACCATACGTTAAGAGTATCAAGGGTGGTCGAAGATGTAGATACTGGTGCTAGGTATTCCATAATAGTAATGTTGAGAATATTATTTCTCAGACAGGTTACTCATCCGTGGGTGTGCTCCTTGATGGGTAATGTTGTAAGGGCCCTCTCCTATTAAGTGGTTGTGCACTAGAAACAGCTGTATACTATTTGAATATGGTTTCATCTAAATCAGTGCCTTTGTTTCTACATTGGACATAGAATAGATTCATATTTTAACAATGTTAAGGTATATGGAACTGTCCGACATATGCTTAAAATCAAAATACGGATAAACTCAAGGCACGTTTCAGTAATGGTGGTTTGTGGGTTATCCCGGGCATAAACGAGGATTTAACTTTCTACCATTTACAAGATAAAATTTTATTTTGTTCTTGACTCGCCGCATTTTTAGTAAAATGAATTCTTTTAAAAAAAACATTAGTAGGAGTATGGTAGAACTGGAAGTGATTCCAAAACCACAAACGGTTATTGAAAATTTAGTTGAACATAAGGATTCAATTGATTTGGAGATCCATTTAGCCACTCTGCATATTTAGTGGCTAACCTCAGCCACCCAAACGGTACTTCGGTTTCCTCATAAGCGATGACAGGGAGGTTTGCATCATGGTATAATGACCCAAACTTTCCACTGTTGCTGCCCTCGACTATGAAACCTGGCAGGGAGATAACTATAACGTCGTTCTAAATGTACTGTTAAAAGTGCGCGTGTATATGACTCCGCCAGAGTATTGTTGTAGTCTGTGGAAGCATCGGAAGCTTGGTGGGTGGGTTGCTTATGTCTATTTATAGACTAAAACAGATATAGCGGAGATGGATCATCTGTTTTGATATGACGGTCACAGTGTTTGACTTCATCAAAACAACAGATGAACCAGGTAAGAAGGTAGTAGGGATTTGGATGACATACTCCGGATATGAAATAAGGTTCCTATACTATAATCGGTTAAATTGTGATTGTCACAGGAGTTTCTCCATAGAGGACATGGATAATGATGTTTTGGCACTAGCTACAGTAAGCATATATTAATCCAATCTTGGAGAAAAAAGGGAAGCAGTTATGAACATAAGAGAATGTTCTTAGTATATGGTAATAGCAACCTCCTACAAGAGGCGGTTACCGGTTATGACTTCCAAGGTGACATGGATGACAGAGAGACTGTCGGAGTTATAAGCTTACCCTCTTCTAAGGGGTAGTATGTTGGATAGGGATTCAAGCGGATGCTAAGGTAGGCATAGTGCAGGATACTGATTAAATTTAGTGGATGATATAGCATAAGAAGTTTTTTTGGATTTGGTGTTCATGTTATGAACTTGGTCCCATCAGATATCCAGACAAGTTCTAAGACAGGTATCGCTCATTTTGGAAGATAGACGTTCTCCGCGAAATTAAGATATAGAGAGATACAGATAGAAACATTAGAGCAGATCCATTCACTAAGGCTATTTCTCGAATACAAATGTTTCATAAACACGGTTTGCGAAACTGATTAATAGAGACGTTGGGTATTCGGTAGCACACGGGTTGTGAGTATGCGATACCGCAATAATCATCCTTAAGTGCAAGTGGAAGATTGTTGGATATAGTGCCCTCAAGGCAATTATTATAATCGCAAGGAGGCGATTATGATGATTGAGGGAGGACTTATACGGGTAAAACAGTCTTACTCAAAATGATAGTATGCTATCTTATTTGACTTTATCATCATGTACATGTCTTGTATAGTATAGAATATCACTATTACATATTGATAGAGCTCATAGGATTCATGCTTGACTACCAGAATTATGATGGCGATCACACTTGTAAGAAATAGATAGTTTATAAGCTCATCCTTAAATATCCCTAGTCGTGGGAATATCGAGACTGAACATCGATATTCTAGAGTAGACTAGTGTATACGTTTCTTGACCCCAACGAGGGGCAATGGCCGGTCTCACAGCCATTGGTGTCAGTCAGTCACCAAAGATTGTATACAGGTGCTCATTAGGTTATGAGTTACACTAGACGAACTCGCCGAGAACATGTTAGATGGTATTATATCTATTGTTAAATAGCAGTTCTTAGGTGACATTAGTACATAGTAGTCTGTCGACCCAAAATCATCATTTGTCTTGAGTGTGTTTCTACTGTACTTTGATTGCTACCCTACCATGGCTTTAAAGAGTCGTGCAAACAGGTAGATTTTGGGTGCAGTCCCGAAGCACTTGGAGGCAGTGAGCGATTGAGGGGATTTTTCACTCCCGGTATTGGGAGTTGTTGTCACGCGATATATAGTTGGCCATCACCATAAGACCTAGGCCTAACCGGATGGGATTTACTAATTGCAATCAGTAGTTTCTCGATTGGTGATAGGGATGGACACCGGCATGACTTATCGGGTTATTAGTGGTCTGACGTTATCCACCCCTAGACCGGATATGCGATACTCTCAGATGAACAGAACGAACTATATGGTACATGTCGTTGATAGGTTTCGTAAGGTTTCAGACGAGCTTTCTTGTCGATCTCTTTTTGACAATATCTGGCTAGCCATTACGTACAACTAGTGCCGCTGACATGCTTGTGGTTAAACCTACTGCTAGCGTATTATCGAGTCTTTAGAGTCCCATACAGAGCGTTTCCAGTTTTGATGAAATGTTGTAGTTGCGGTACATTGGTACGTGCTTGGGTTCGATTAAAACTAGTGTATTAGATAACGGTAATCGGACGGTTGAAATACTAGCCGGTCTTTTTAGAAAAACAGATATTAAATCGAATGCTGATTTAATATTTTATACATATATATTGTATATGTATTTACTAGTATTATATCACTATTAATTAATCTCTCTTTTTTGAATTTTAAATACCTTGGATAACAATTACAACTATATGTATTTAGTATGTTTTATTACACACACACACACACACACACACACACATATTGTTTGTGTTTATTCTTTTTTCTTTTGCTTTCTTTAGCTTATGTTATTCCTTGGGCATAACATATCCTCACCATATTGTAGTATGGTAACATGTGTAATCAAGAGGAGGAGGTTGTGGACACTTGGATGGTTGGTTTAATCCAAGGGTTTGGATTGTTTTGGAGGAAATATATTAGTAACCATTTCTTTAGAAATGGTTAAGGATTTTCTTCATTCACACTTTTTTCATGAGAGCTCCCATCTCCTTCTTCCTCCTCTACTTAAACTTGAGAAAAAAAATTAGAAAAACAAAATAAAAGGAGAGAAATTATAGTAAAGAAGAAACTACAACTCCTAATTAGTTAGATTAGCAACCTTACTAGTTAGGTTAACTCTAGTTTGAGTTTGGAGCCTCTGCACTTGAGCCTTCAAGGTGGATCATCTTTGATGGAGGAGGTGGGCATGCAAGCATATTCCATGGAGCTTCTAGGAGTCTACAATGGAGTCCAACACAATTTAGGAGCACTTGAAGATGCTACGAAGGTTGTAGCTTCTACTAAGAGTTAGTTTGCTCCGTTTTGTTTGTTATAAGTTGTTATCTTTAGCTAAGATCCTAGTGATAGAACTAATTGCTCTCTTGAATTTTTAAACCCCTATATTATCATATTTTAAAATTGCTAATTAGAGTGCTTTAGTTCCTTCATTTCCATATATGTAAAGGGACCGACAATCTCCACCAGCACGTCATGCAATTCAAATCCCTATACAGAAAGACAGGAGTCAATGATAAGATTCTCCTCCGCCAGTTTGTCAGCAACTTGGCGGTCACCGCGTTTGAATGGTACTCGGAACTCCTAAACGACTCCGTTAAGACATTCTCTAAAATGGAACTGCTCTTCACACAGCGGTTTGCTAGTTCAAGTGAACACACTCCAGTCACTGCACTCTGATCAATGAAAGGGTCAGATCGAATAAGACGTAGGTTCAGTATACTATCTGATGGAGAAACCTTTGGTCTAAATGCGAACAGCGCATTGCCGAAGCTCCGGCCGTGAGAATGTTCATAGGCACCATTGACCTACAGGCAAAGGTGTACCCTTTTATTACTTTCTTCAAGACTACCACCTTCCAGGAGCTTATCAATAAGTTATCATAGTTGGATCAGATGGGATATAACCCTTCCTCTTCAAGTGGGGACTCACGAAATAACAAAGGCAAAGGCAAGGCGGCTTTTATCGCCAATGCGCAGTAGCAGTAAAGCGGCCTAAAAGTATCCGGTCGCCAAAATAATAATCATACCGGTCCTAGACTTGAGGAAATACCAGTACGCGCATACTCCTTCCCTCGTGACAAGACAAGGAAGTTGTTTGATCTTGCCATGAAGAACAACATAATAACTTTTCCCGAGCCACGGCAACCTGCAGAAGCCGGCGAGGTCAACAATCTAAATTACTGTCCTTTCTATCGAGTGGTAAGTCATCCGATTGAGGACTGTTATGTCTTCAAAACTGGGTCGAAGACCGGTAGAAATGGGGCAAGTTTATGCTGTCGAACAACTAAAAGATGGATCCGCAGCAAAGTCATACCCCCAAAAGAGTTGATACACAGGGGGCATATTGTTCACTGGTGGTGGAACCTCTATAGGAGATGGTTCTTTCTTCGAAAAAGAAGAGGATGCTAAAAGACCGACAAGTATGTCAGGCAATCAGGTGGAAGAGCCTGCTTGAGCTTGAAATCATAGAAGGGATGTTGAAGCCACATCCCGCTCCAAAGGCCGATGACAAAGGGAAAAATCCCCAAGTCCCTTAATTTCCTCTTCTAAAAAGCAGCAGTAGAAGAAGAAGAAGAAGGCTAAGAAACCCGTACAGCCCGATGAAAATGTCGACAGCCGTACATACTTACAGAAGTATATCGACACGTTGGAGGAATATAACCAGAAGGCGCATGTACCCATAACACTTGAAGAATTCCTCCAGCATCTTTTTCAAAATAGCGATGGTAAGGAAGAAGAATACTCGACGAAAGAAGTGGAAGAACAGGTGAAAGTTGGCACATGATCTCTCACTCCTTCTCATATGATGAAGATGCTCTGCCAACGTCAGAAAGCAACACTGATGAGCAGGAGGCAGAATCAACACCAGATGCTCCGAGTCCCTCACAAGAAGACCCGGTTGACAGGTTACTGAGAGATTCATTTCAAAAGATTAAGGATAATCAAAGGCGTGAGATGGACTTATATGAAAAGTCTAAACAACACCGTCTGAACAAGCAAGCCGCGGAAGGGACCAGTTATGTAACTCCCCGACTAAAGCAGGATCCACCTAAAAATAAAAGGAACAAGGTTAAAACCGAGAATTGGTTCGCCAAAGACCTATCGATAGGAATAAAGCTACCGCCCTTTATGAAATACACCCTGGGAGTACTGTATTTTGACGGTGGAGAAGAACACCCAAAGTACTTTTTGTATCACCAGAGGATTTCTCACCTCCTTGGAGAGTGTAATGATTTCGGGAAATGGAGGCAGGGATATGTATCCCATAAGAAACACTTGAAGAAGGAAAAAAAAGAAAGGCCAAGGCTCGTCTAATCGAAGGCGATAATTCCAAAGCTAATGATAAAACAGGAATCTGTCACGTGATCAATGACCAGCCTTCAGAAGAAGGGACTTATAAAGTTCCCACGTTCGGAAGCGATTCTGATGAAGAAGATCTCTTAAATCCTTTCTTCATAAGCGCTGACCCGGTGGAAGAAGTGCTAAAATATTATGAAAATATTCAGCTGAGAATCACACTCTCCCTGAGAGAACCTTGGACCTTCTAAGAAACAAGATAAGGGAAAAGGGAGAGCGCCCGAGGAGATCGACGTAAATGATGAGGTCGCCAAAGATATTACTTCTAAAGATCCACCAAAGAAAACTAAGGTGGACTACAATGTGTTAGCTAATATGAAGAAATTGATTTCGCACTTGAGCATATATGATGCTCTGCTGTTTGTCTGTTGGCAAAGGACCTCCGGGAATCCTTGATCAAAGATTTAAAAGAACCTGACCAATTCCAAACCCACTACGCCGAAGAAGCAGTGAAGAATGAACTGGCGGAAGCCCATACTGCCGATATTACCTTTAGCGAAGAAGATCTTCTCTTAGGAACGTGCGAACATAATCAACCGTTATACATGGCCGCCTACTGCGAAGATAAAAGGATAAATAAAATCCTATTAACAACAGGTCGTCGGTCAACCTACTCAATATGAGCGTCCTAAGGGATCTATGCATGGAGGTTAGATCCCTGGCTCAGGAAAGGATCACTATCTACGGATTTAACTCATAGTCCTCTCGGACGCTCGAATCCGTAATATTGACGCTTCGCTTCGGGAAGATGGTTACGGACGTCAAGTTCCATGTGATCGATGCCATGATAAGCTATAAGGCTCTGCTTAGTAGACCATGGTTGCACAAGTACAACATCATCCCTTCTACACAATATCAGTTTATGAAGTATTTTAAAAATCGTAAAAAGCACGTCATCACGAAAGAGCTGAATCCATTTTCGATAAACGAAGTACGGAAGTATGAAGATGCAAAGTACTTCCTACCGGATTTCGAGGATACTGGAAGATGTGGCAAGCCGGAAATCAAGAAAAAACAGGTGGCCACGATTCCTATCTTCGCAAGTGATATGGAAGAAGAGGAGGAAATAGTGTTCTCCGGCAAACTCAAGACAAACAAAGATGAGCAAAAGCTGACACCGATCGTCCCTATCATTGGAAGTGATTCGGAGGAGGAGGTTGGAGCAATATTCTCCACCCATCCCCTGGCGAAGACCCTTGAAGAAGTTGATCAGGCTTGTTCCCCTCCGAATGGCGGCGCACAGGACCGCGATGTCCTGGCACTGAGACTCGGGGCAGATGCTAATTGGTGCTATCCGTCCACCTCTCCGAAGATGCCAAGTTGATTTATGGCACCATGTATCGAAGATTTAGACGGATGCGTCCGATGTAGCAGACTTCGTCAGATTCCCCCTCGTTTGAGGGGTTTTTGATTGTGGGGACGCTCTTCCCTACAGGCGCAAGCCCCTGCAGTTGATTACGCTACCGCATTGTGGTAACAACTTTCTCCTTCTCCAGATGGTCACTTCGTGTCGTGGGTGTTTGTTTTGTGTTTTGTTGCCCGTGGATTGTTTACGGAGACTGAGTTATGTCGTCGCCCGTAGGGCGTGGACTAGTCCAAATCCGTATTATCTTAGATTTGGGTTTGGGGGTTTGGTTTGAGGATACGTCAGCCATACTTGAGGCTAAGATCAACTCAAACGTTTGTTAAGGATACGTTAGTCTAACTTTGAGACTAAGATCAACTTAACGGGATCGTTTAGATCCGACAAAGGAGCGTTTTAGGCTCCATTGTTCCAGTTTAGGGACATAGTGGTCCATCGTATGTATGGCCGTCGGGACCCGTCACCTCTCTGACGACGTTGAGGGATTACAACGACGGATGTCAGAGGAGTTCAGGGATGTACCCTCGAGCCAGAGTTAATTGGGGGGATTCATAGTCCAGTCTGTTTGAAGGTTTAAGGATACGTTAGCCATCTTTAAGGCTAAGATCAACTTAAACGGGACCGTTTAGATCCGACAAAAGAGCATGAGGGGCTTTATTGTTCTAGTTTAAGGACATTGCGGTCCATGGGTAGTTTAGGGACGTTGCGGTCCAATATTAGTTTAGGGACGTTTCGGTCCAATATTAGTTTAGGGACGTTTCGGTCCACGAGTTTAAGGACCCCGCAGTCCATATGGGGTGTGTGGTCGTTGGGACCCGTCACCTCTTTGACGTCGTTGAGGAATTACAACGATGGATATCAAAGGAGTTCGGAGATGTACCCTCGAACCGGATGTGGATTGGTTTAGGAGAGCCATTCTGCTCAGTTAATTTAATTTAAGGACTTATGGCCAAAATTGGGTTAAGTCCAGTTGAGGATATTCAACATTTTTCTTGATCTTTGGCCTATTAGGCATGTGCTAGGGCTTTGCCCAAATTTAATAATGCACTGCATTCTACTCTGGCCTGCTAGGCTTTGATTTGGGCTCTGTCCCTTTATTTATGATGCAGAGCATCTGTTTTGGTCCATTGGACCTTTCAATTGGGCTCTGCCCTTTCAAACAATGCACAGCATTTTGTTTATTAGGCCTGTTAAGCCTTTTAATTGGGCTTGGTCCCTGTTGTAAGCAAGGCAATGCATTTGTCTGGCACTTTGCGCTGAGTAATGAGCGCAAGCTCATATGGTGATGACACGTGTCATGCTCTGGTGAGCGCAAGCGCACCAGCACAGTGCGCTGCACTAGCGCGCTGCGCTGTTGCGCTGCTGACACGTGGCGCGCTCTCAGCGAGTTGCGCCAATTCCAGAGAGCAAAGCTCTATCTTAAGAGCGCTTAGCGCAAGTGGTTCTATAGCTGACACGTGGCGCTCTCTTAAGAGCGCAACGGCGCAGTTTGGAAGTGCAAAGCACTATGAATCTTTTAGATTCAAGAAAGGAAGTGCAAAGCACTATTTTTTATTTCTTGATCTAAATTAGATCAAAGAAAAATAAATTTTTCTTTTGTTTGAAGAACCAGAGGTTCTTAAAAGTGCAAAGCACTATCTTTTTTTATTTTTATTATTTTAAAGAACCAGAGGTTCACAAGAAGTGCAAAGCACTGTTTCTTATGTAAAGATCATTGATCTTGTTTTTAGATCAATGATCTATTAGAAGGAATTTCTTCTACTTCATGAAGGTTCTTTACCTTTTTCTTGAAATCTTCTCAGAGTTCTCTCTGTTTAAAGTTCTTGATTTTTCAAGAAAAATGTTGATGCCTTTGAATTGAGGCTTAGGGTCCTTTTTATAGTGCTCACAAATTAGTTAAATTTGTTAAAGAGATCATTCCCTGAGTGATTTGGGGAATTTTTCCCACCGTTGGATCTTTGATCCAAGGGCTTCTGCTTTGCAGAAGAAAATCTTCTTGTTTTAACAAGAACAGAAAAGATTTCTTAAAATCTTAATTCAGTTTGGCACAAATGCCCCAGCGCGTGACACGTGTCGCGCAGCGCAGGGCGCAGCGCAACTGCGCTAGCGCATCTGCGCTGACACGTGTCGCGCAGCGCAGAGCGCAGCGCAACTGAAGCGTTGCTTCATAAAAATAGAGCTCTGCTCTGATTGGGCACGCCTTCTTGGGCATTGCGCTGACTTATTAGTGCCTGACACGTGGCGCGTTGAGCCCGAGACTTGAAGCGTTGCTTCAAAATTTTGAATTTTGAATTTGAACAGAGCTTTGCTCTGATTGGGCGAAACAAATGCCCCCCCACCGTTGCGCTCACGTGGCGCACACGTGAGTGCAGCGGTGGCAAGCCTTTGACCGTTGGATCAAGAGGCGAGCTCAAGGGGCGCAAGCGCCTTATAAATTGGGCCTCTGACCCTTAGAAAATCTCACCATTTTCTTAGATTTTGATTTTCAGAGCTTTGCTCTTGCTTAAAACTCCAGAGCTTTGCTCTCGTTTCCAGAACTTTAGAGCTTTGCTCTCATTTTCCAAGTTAGAAAATTTTAGGTAAACTTGATCTTAGATTAAATATTTTAATTAACTAATAGAGCTTTGCTCTTACAGATCTTTCGATCTAAAGAGATCCCCATTGGGATTTTATAAACAGAGCTTCGCTCTCAAAAGAAACTTGCAGATTTATAGGGATTAACCCATGAACAGAGCTTTGCTCATAGATCATCTGTAGATATTTTAGATCTGATAAAAAAAATGAAAAATTTGCGCTGGTTTTTTGTGGATTTTCCAAGATTTCAAATTTTTTAATTCTTTTAAGTGTAGACATTTTCTAATGGACCTTTCCATTATTACCATAGAGCTGTGCTCTTTTTTAAGGAATTTTATTCCTTTGAGACCAGAATTTGACAAGTGTCATTCTGTGACAGAGCTTTGCTCTGAAAGAGGAGATTTTCTCCTTGTCTCTAGGGATTCTTCCCCCCTTTTTTTTAAAATGGGAATGTTTCCCTGGGGCCAACTGACAATCTCATCCAATGATGAGATTGTCTTATTAACTGACGTATTGTCATTTAGATTTTGTGGGTCCCTCTTTGGTCTTCTACTCACTGCACTGTGGTGCGGTGTAATTAATTAATTTAATTAATGCATTTTCTTTTTTTTTTAGATGCCAAACGTTGGAATTACAATACTAATGGCTAAATTGTTCTTTTTGCAGCGATCATGTCTCTAGACACTTCATTCCCGTTCGTCCGCTCGGAGGGGGGATTTCCTGAGGCACCCTTGGACCGTGAAGTCCTGACCATGATTAGAGAATATGACCCGGAGTACAAGAAACTCCACCTTTGGGGGTCTTGGTATAACCAAATTATTATGGGCCGACGGAGCTTCACCTGCGCGGTACCGTCAGAACCCATCACGGCAATTCACTACTCTACCCCACTTTCAGTGCAGTATGCCGTGGAGTTGGTGGATTGGACATCGAAGGGTTTTCTACATCCCGCTACAGATGCGATACCGGTTCAGCGTCCTATGGTTTTGGACATCCTAGGGCGCCGTATCTGTCAGGGTGAAGCACGACCTTGGGGACAATCTTATAACCTTGGTCTGATCCCCCGCCACCCGATTGGCTATCTGCCGTAGGCCCGGTACATCCTGTCGACGAAGAAGTCGCAGTTGATAAGATTAGGACTGTACACCGCGGTCTACGTCTCTCTTTTCCAGTATCCCACGCTCCCCACCTGGTGGTTCAAAGCTTTCTTGGAGCAATGGAATATTCCTACCCACACTTTCCTTGCCATGGATCGGGAAGTGTCAATCTCCTTGGAGGAGTTTGCGGAGGTATCTGGCTTACCAGTGATGGGGGAACACTATGAGGAGCTGCTCCCGACAGATGTGTACGTCTTTGGTGCTAGGCCGATGGTAAGGGGGGTCACACCAGAGAATGCCGTTCAACATCAATTCCCAAGCTTGATTAAAGTGTTGAACATATATGAGTCCCTCTTCGTTGAACATGGGGGTCGGGGAGTTAACTTTGAGGACTTCATTGCTCGTTTCCTTCGTCCAAGCGTCATTTCATCGAAGGCTGCCAAGTTCGCCACCCTGGATGACTCCTTCGGTCTAGGTGTGGACAACCTACCGGAGAAGGATATAGATCAAAAGGGTTTTTTTCTTCCGAACTTCCCTACTATGTCATTTGCAGAAATTGCGGCCCCTGGAATGGATGAGGAGGCCTTTTTCTTGGGATTTCTTGGATTGTGGCTGAGCTGGTTTGCAATCCCAATGCACTCTCATCAGATGCGACCTTCTGTCTTTTACCCAACCCACCGGATGGTCATCGGGGTAAAGGTGGCTGTTGGGATTGCTGGCTTGGCGCACTTATACCATGGCCTCAGTCGAGCAGCGGATGCTAATGAGCCCGGGGTACTGCATGTTGTCTTCCCGATGCATTACTTTGCATCGTGGCTCGAGCTACACACAGCGGGTGTCTTTGGCATGCATAAAAGGCCCTCGTTCTTTGACAAGTGCGGTTTTCCCCGCATTATACAGCTGATCGGTGCATCAATTGTAACCCCATCACCGCGAAACGCCAGGGGCTTACTCCTTCGCCCTCACACCGTTGGAGCTGGTATGTCCTTTGTCGATAAGGTATTGACCATTGGAAAGGTGTCTACCACTGTGACGCGGCCATTACAAGATGTCTTTAAGGATGGAACCTCAGTTTTGACGGCTCGGGAGACCCTTCACTTATATTCCATTAGACCGGGTTTCTTAGTTTTTAGGCAGAATGGTGTGGCAATTTTTATGAGGTATAACCCGCATCGTTTTGCCCAACAACTGGGCTACGATCAAGCGGTCCCCTTGAAGCCTTCTTACTGGAACCCACTGCCACTGAAGAAGGGATAGAGAACGCACTGCACCATTTCATGCGCCTGAATACGAGCTCTCATTTTTTTATCAATGCGCCGGCTTATGCTCCGAGACTCCTCAATGTGTACAAAGACTGGTACAATCATGCAACAGGAGCAGTTATAAAGGAGGAAAGGCGACTGTTGGTCGATCGTAAGGGTGTGCCTCCAGGTACCGATCGCAACGCTGCTTTGGTCGTAAGGACCCCAGTAGTTGCCCCTTTAAAAGAGGTCAGAACCGGACCATCGCGTGCGCGAAGCCCTCCACGTGATTCGTCGCTCCCTGATGTCGCAGATGCACCTGCAGCGCCCCGTGCTCTGGCGGAGACAGTGGTTGTACCCTCGCCGGAGTCTGGCGTGGGTGCGGACATCGGGACCCGTCGTCCCAAATTGGCTGCTAAGCGGAAGTCGATCCCCCGTGAGCCTAGGGTTGGAGGGCAAAAGAAAAAGAAGTCGCTCTGCGCTACGGACGTCATGTTCGGTCAGGAACCCCATGCTCCCTATGCCGAGGGCCTGATCGAATATGGGACGAATGAAGGACTAGTAATGCCGCCGCCGGACGATACAGACTTGGAAGCCGCTCTCGAAACTTCGGCGTGGTTGGCAAAGCGTGACGCGTGGCTGGCCAAGCTTGCGCAATCAGGTAACTATTAATCGCCTTTTCTTTATTGCAACATATCATCTTCATTGCCTTTGACTGACGCTTTTCTTTCTTTTCTTTCAACAGGCATCACTGATGAAGAAGCCATTGCTGCTTCTCTGAGGACTTTTGAGGAGGAGGAACGTCTCAGGGCATCTATGGGCCTTAGTAAGTTTCAACTCATCAAGTTTTTCATTTTCCTTGTGTTATGGTCGATCTAACCCTTCCCTTTTAATTACAGGAACCTCAATACCGTTTCCTCCTAGCGACGCAGATGTTGTACCAGCTGCCGACGTTCTTGCTTCTTCTGGGCCACCGCAGGAGGTTCGTCTTGAAGAGCCGATGAGAGATGCCTTAAAGGCTCTGGAGGCATCCCTGAATGAAGACGATGATGCCTTGAAGGAGGCGTCACAGAGGTCCCTCATGACCGCTCGGGAGGAGAGGAAGCGGTTGAGGCGTGAGGCGAAGGCGCGCAGGGCTGCCTTGGCTATGGGAGCGGGCCCCAGCACCGCCCATCGAGCTGATACTCCCTCCAGAGACGCCCCTGTCGCCCTATCCACTGCCCACAGAGAGGTGGCGCGAGCAGTTCGGAGCGCAAACGGTAAATCCGCTTCAGGTAATATTTCTCTCAGAGTTTTTGTTATAAGGATTTTACTGTCATTGGTCCTTATATCTCTTATCTTTGCAGGGCCAAGTCCGATCGAGGGAGAGGCGGAAGCCGTCGATCCTAGGGGAACGGAGGAGGCGACGCCTGCCGAACTTGAGCCGACAGTGGGTAATATCGTTGAGGCCATGGAGCCTGAAGTGGAGGTCTAGGGGCCTACCACCGAGAAGTTCATTGATGCCGAACCTGAAGCGGTGGCAGATGATGAGTCCAGGGTGGTGGCGGCTGAGGCGCTCGAGGTCGGCGGTCCCCTGGCGACGGTAGACGATACAACCGCAGCTACTGAACCTGAGAGAGTAGTGGGTGAGGTGGCCATGATTCCCGAGGACGAGCCAACCGCTTCCTCTCTGGAATCTGGCAATACTCCAATCATAGCCCTTCCCGTCTATGGCCCTCCGCCGTCCCCAGGTCTTGCTAGCACGATGACGGTCCCCATCGAGTCGGGTGACGAGGCCACGGGCGGTGGTCTCATGTCGGTAGAGGAGGGAGTCGCCTCCGTTTCAGCCGGGAGCTCCTCAGGTAAACCCTAAGTGGCTGCTTTTCTTTACTTTACAACCTTTTCTGACAAGTTCAACTTTTCGTAATGCAGGTGCAGCTAGTGCCGATGCCCCACCGCTCGAGGGAGCGCCTTCAACGACTGCTTTGGCGGTGATCACCTCTCAGCCTTCTCTCATACCCTCGAAGATGTTGGAAGGTATGTGTTTGCGATTTATTAATCTTATCTTCCAGATGTATAATTTGTGTACTAAAGTCACATTGTTGTATCTTCCAGGAGTGCTTTTTGATCATCTCTATCAAGTGTTGCTCCCACACTTCTCTTTCCCATCTGAATTCGCCTCTCCCTCTGGTGGCGCTGGTGAGTACCGTTCCCGATTGGTAGCTTTGTCTTTTCAGTGGTAGAATTACTTCTAACTCTCTCTTGTTCTGACTGCAGTGCTGCAAATCGAAGGGGGAGCAGAAAGATCGGCTGCGCCACCAGCCCTTCCGGCCTTGCCACCTGTCTCCACCGGTATAGTAAACTATCTTATCAATGACTTCCTTCATATCTATTGAATCATCATCTAATCGCATTTTGTCTTTTTCCAGCTGTCGTTCCAGTCTCGGTGCCTTTCGAGTCTCGCATTACAATACCGGGCGGCCCTTCCCAGCGACGTCCGTCCTCAAAAGGTGCCGCGAATAGTTTGCGCATGTTGAGCGACTACATCGAGGAACTCGACATCGAGGCTCCTGTATCCACTGAGGACTTCGCCACGACGGTTAACCCGATGTTGGCGATATTTGCCACCTTCCATGACGAGGGCATTGTCGCCTCTTGGGTTAACTATTGTCGGGAGATCGAGGCTCGCCTTCATCAGCTGGAGTCAATGCGCCTGTCCCCCGAGACTTTAGCCTCGAGCACTCAACGGGGAGCATGGCTCGAGCAAAGCGCTTCTCATTTCCGTCATCTGGAACAAGAAGTGGCTTTGAGGCTGAAGGAGTGCCAAGATTCTTCAAGCAGAACTGCTCGCTTGCGTACCGAAGTTGAGGCGAACGCCGCTGAGGTAAAGACCATCTTCGAGGGTCTTCTGGAGCGCATATCGAATGGGCTGAGACTAAAGCGGGCACTTGATGTCGCCGAGCATGACACTCCAGGCCGTGAAGCTGCTCATCAAGCCGTCAGGGATCAGCTTACATCCGTCGCACAGCAACGGGCCCAAGTGGAGGCGGAGTTGGCAGTGGTATCCAATCGGGAAAAGGCATGGAAGGAAGTGTACGAACAACTGATAGAGCTACTTAAGACGCTTCCTTCCCAATAGCTGCCTTTGTATCAATGTATTTGTAAAAATTTTCTTTTCTGAGTAACATGTATCCGTTCTTTGCTCTTTTGTATGATTCACCATGTATTTGATTGAGGTCAATGAATAAAGATACACACTTTCTTTTGCAATATCTTGTATGCTCTTTTGTTTTCTGCCTTTACATCATGATGTTGCCGATGAACCTGATTGGCAGACAACTTAATTTTTCCAAGAGATGGCGATGGCTTAGGCCGCAGGTTCAGATCTGCCGCCTAAGACTTTTCAATTCTATGAGCCGTGAGGGTCTCATAGAGATTTTTCTCCCTACGGATCGAGAGGATCTCATAGGTGGATTTTCTCCTTAGGAATCGTGAGGATTCCTAAGTGTGGTTTTCTCTTATAAGTCGTAAGGATCCTATAAGAGAATTTTCCCTCTTACGAGTCGAGAGGATTCGTAAGCGGTTGTTTCCCTCCTTTTCGAAAATCGACTTCGGAGAGTGAGACACGTGAATAGTGTGCAAGAGACCATTTTGGATTGACTTGCAGGGCCCCATTGCTCAAGAAGCAAGCTTTTCAATCCTTACTGCCTGAGACCTCATCTTGCAAATTAAGAAGCAAGTTCAATTTGTTGAAGAAATCCCTTTTCTGAAAGATTTGGCGGGATTTCCCCCACCATCGGATCTTTGATCCAAGGGCTTCTGTTTTACAGAAGATAATAATAGAAAAGATTTCTTCAGAACCTTAATTTTTGTTTAGCGCAAATGCTCCAGGGTTGACACGTGTCGCACAGCGCACGGTGCAGCGCAACTGCGCTGGCATATCTGCGCCGCTACGTGTCACGCAGCGCACGGCGCATACGCCGCTGAAGCGTCGCTTCCTTTGGTTTTGCTTGAAATAGAACTTTGCTTTGATTGGGTGCGCTGCTTTGGGGCGCTGCACCGATACGTTTGCGCCAGACACATGGTACGTTGCGCAGCGCAGATAATCTGAAGCGTCGCTTCATTTTCAAGACAGAGCTTTGCTCTGATTGAGGAAAGACGAAGCGTTACTTCATCTCCTGCCTTAGAATCTGAACAGAGGTTTGCTTCGATTAGGGTAAACCGCCGTGACAACTCTTGGAAGTCGAAGAGGCACTTGATGCCTATAAATAGGACCTTTGGTCCCCTCCAGATACTTATCATCTTTCAGATTTCTATTTTCGAAGACCTCAGAGCCTTGTTCTTGCATTCAAGAACTCCGGTGCCTTGCTCCTCCCCTTTCTTTTTTAAAATTTTTTAGGAAAACTTTAGGTAAAATTGATTCTTGGATCAATCTTAACCAGCCGAGCTTTCGTCCAAGGGACTTTATCCTTGAACATAATTTTGCTCTCTAGGAATTAGTCCTCCATGTATATTATTGCTTTTCTATTGCTGATCTTCCTGCAATATTTCCTCCAGGCATAATGGCGGCGGTGCATCTATATAGTTTGCACGAGTTCATTACTTACGACGATATCCGCGCTCAGGGTCGTCAACAAAACCAGGAGTTTACAGACGCTGAATGTGCAGAAGTCATGGGTCGTCTGAACGCAAGCGGTGGTTGGCTGTTGCCTCGTCGTTCGGCCCTTTTGAAAGTCGTGTTGGGAGCCATATGGAGAGCACTTCCGGGTCTTCATGAGGCTTTACCGCTCGATGCGTTGGATGATGCCGAAGACGAGGTGCATTCAGTGTACCTGACAGGGCTGATTTCAAAGAAACGACGGAACAGCCATATTGACATCCTACACCAAGTCTTCCAGCAGACGACGATAGTTGCTGCTTATCAAAGGCCAGGAGGGCTCGCCGATGATCTCGATACAGAAGAGCGAGAAAGACTGCGCATAAGAATAATTAGAAAGGCCAGAAGAACTCTGGATGGCCTTACTTTTGATTTCCTCAATCCGTGCCCCGGATCTGAGGTTATACCGTTGTAATAATTTGAATAATGTTTCTTATGCTTGTAAAAGAAATTTTTTTAGCAGTATGAATGGAAACCCTCCCCCTTTCTATTTCAGCTTGTCTTATTTCTCGTCCTGAGTCTTCTGTCCATGCATAAATGAATGCGTCACGCATGCCAGATCAAATGTAAACCGGATATTCTTTCTGTCATCTTCTTTCTTTTAATGTCAGCAGGCTGTCTTAACAACTATGGTTGATGGATGTCTAAAACGAGTATTCCGACTTCCATAGGGAATAGCGATGACTTAGGCCGCAGGTTCTGGTCTGCTGCCTAAGATTTTTCAACTCTATGAGCCGTAAGGGTCTCATAGAGGCTTTTCTCCCTACGGATCGAGAGGATCTCATAGGCGGATTTTCTCCTTAGGAATCGTGAGGATTCCTAAGTGTGGTTTTCTCTTATAAGTCGTAAGGATCCTATAAGAGAATTTTCCCTCTTACGAGTCGAGAGGATTCGTAAGCGGTTGTTTCCCTCCTCGTCGAAATTCGACTTCGGAGAGTGAGACCCGTGAATAGTATGCAGGAGACCAGTTTGGATTGACTTGCAGGGCCCTATTGCTCAAAAAGCAAGCTTTTCGATCCTTGCTGTCTGAGACTTCTTCTTACAAATTGAGACGAATCGGGGATTTATTTGCAGTTGTAGCGGAACAGTTGACATGAGTTAAGAAGCTCTCGTCACGGAGTGTTTGTATCCGTGAATCGAAGAGTTTGCTAGGGATTATTTGTTTCCCAAGCGCCAAGGATTATTTGTTTCCTTGGGGTTTGAAACGAGTCGAGGGTTCCCACGGGGACTCTGGTGGCTCTGTGGGTCGACGCGGATCAGGAAGCTCTCGTCAAGGAGTGTTTGTATCCGTGATTCGAGGAATTTGCTGGGATTATTTGTTTCCCAAGCGCCAAGGATTATTTGTTTCCTTGGGGTTTGAAACGAATCGAGGGTTCCCACGGGGGCTCTGGTGGCTCTGCGGGTCGACGCGGATCAGGAAGCTCTCGTCAAGGAGTGTTTGTATCCGTGAGTCGAGGAGTTTGCTAGGGATTATTTGTTTCCCAAGCGCCAAGGATCATTTGTTTCCTTGGGGTTTGAAACGAGTCGAGGGTTCCCACGGGGGCTCTGGTGGCTCTGCGGGTCGACGCGGATCAGGAAGCTCTCGTCAAGGAGTGTTTGTATCCGTGAGTCGAGGAGTTTGCTAGGGATTATTTGTTTCCCAAGCGCCAAGGATCATTTGTTTCCTTGGGGTTTGAAACGAGTCGAGAGTTCCCACGGGGGCTCTGGTGGCTCTGCGGGTCGACGCGGATCAGGAAGCTCTCGTCAAGGAGTGTTTGTATCCGTGAGTCGAGGAATTTGCTGGGATTATTTGTTTCCCAAGCGCCAAGGATTATTTGTTTCCTTGGGGTTTGAAACGAGTCGAGGGTTCCCACGGGGGCTCTGGTGGCTCTGCGGGTCGACGCGGATCAGGAAGCTCTCGTCAAGGAGTGTTTGTATCCGTGAGTCGAGGAATTTGCTGGGATTATTTGTTTCCCAAAATTGGACTGAACCGTCAAGATTTGGCTTCGTCTTCTGGCGGAGCCTGTTGGGAAAGTATGGTTCCCTCTTTGTTTATGCCCTTGGATTATATACAGGGATCGATGTGATCTTAACTGTAGGGCAAAAAGTTTCATTCTTTTATTTTTTTTTTATTCTTTCCGCGATGCTCTATCATTTCAGCTTTTATATCGCGAAGGTCGCGATTGCCCAATCATTTCGGCTACTTTTCGCGGTGCCCAATCATTTCGGCTGTTTAGTTTATTTCCACTCGCTGCTTTTTATTGCGAGTTGCCCAATCATTTCGGCTATTTCGCATGCATACATTTTACTTGCTGCTTTTTATTGCAAGTTGCCCTATCATTTCGGTTATTTCGTATGCATGTGAGGCTTACTGGCTTTTCGCCGTAAACCTGAACTTGGACACTGATTTTGGCATCAGCACCGCTACAACTGGGATGTTGCCAGGAGCGAATCATCATTTGCCTCTGTCATTGTCGAACAAAGGAGGCTTAGCGACCAGGGTTAGGGTCTGTCGACTAAGGCTTTTGACTTTATGAGCCGTAAGGGTCTCACAAAGCTATTTCTCCCTACAAGTCGTGAGGATCTTATAGGTGTATTTTCCCCTTAGGAATCGTGAGGGTTCCTAAGTGTTTTGTTCCTCTGTAAGTCATAAGGATCCTACAGGAGGGTTTTCTCTTTGTAAATCGAGAGGATTTACCAGGGTTATGCGAACATATCCCCGGTCTCGGATGGACCTTGGTTAGGGAAATGTTTATTCGCGCCCGTGGATTGTATACAAGGGTCAGTATTGAGCCACTTGTAGGGCAATATCGAAAGTTGTGGGGGTTGCTTAAGTACAGGTTTAGGTCTCTGTAACTTAAGACTTTCAACTCTTATGAGCCATGAGGGTCCCATAAGAGAGTTCTCCTTACGAGTCGTGAGGATCTCGCAAGTGTATTTTCTCCTTAGGAATCATGGGGATCCCTAAGTGTGTTGCACCTTTGTGAGTCGTAAGGATCTCACGCAGGTGGTTTCTCCCTACAAGGTCGAGAGGACCCTATAAGTGTCTTTTAACGAGGTTGCGCCCTTTCAGGTTTTCACAAACACTCGCCGGTAGTCCTGCTGTTTTTACTCACGGAGCCCTTTCGGGTTTTCATCCGTGCCCATTTTGCTTATGGACATACCATTTTTTTTATTCTTTTTATTTCCTTTTTCTCTTTTTTTTTTACGAGGTCGCGCCCTTTCGGGTTTTCGCGAACACTCGCCGGTAGCCCTGCTGTTTTTACTCACGGAGCCCTTTCGGGTTTTCATCCGTCCCCCTTTTTGCTTATGGACATACCATTTTTATTTTATTTTATTTTTTATATATTTTTTTTTATATCTCGTCAGTCTAAAGATGCTGCGGTAGTAGTTTAAAGACGTTTTGGTCTGCTATTAGTTTAGGGACATTTCGGTCCGCTGTTAGTTTAGGGACATTTCGGTCCGCTGTTAGTTTAGGGACATTTCGGTCCGCTATTGAGAGCTGGCTACTGCTTACAAAGTTTGAGCTTAGGAAGATAGCGAGCGGACATAGTCGTCGTCATCTATCATTGACCTAGGCTGTGGCTCATTAAGCGTAGTATTTCTTTAGGAAGCGACCGTTTATTGGTCTGAAAGGCCTTTCACCGTGCATGTCCATGAGTAGATAGGCCCCACCCTGGTAAACTTTATCTATGATGTACGGGCCTTCATAGTTCGGCTCGAATTTTCCCCGCTTGACGCGATTGGGGATCATAGGCCTTTTGACCACTAGCACGAGTTCGCCTTGGTGGAATGTCCTCGGTCGGGTCAATCTTTCGTATGAGCGCATCATCTTTGCTTTATAAGCTTCCAAATTTTGTTGCGCTATGAGCCTAGTTTCATCAAGGGCGTCAAGCTCCTCAAGCCGAAGGTGAGCATTTTCTTCGTCCGTTAGCTCGTGGTGAACTGCCACTCTTAGCGAGGGTAACTCTATCTCGAGAGGGAGTACTGCTTCCGTACCGAACACCAACGCGTATGGCGTTGTGTTGGTGGCTGTCTTGAACGTGGTTCGATACGCCCAAAGAGCTTCTTGCAGTCTCTCATGCCAGTCTTTCTTATTTCGGGACACTTTTTTCTTTATAATTTTCGTCAAGGTCTTGTTGAAGGCCTCGGCGAGACCGTTAGCTCGTGGATTATAGACTGAGGAATATCTCCAGTCTATGTTATGCTGCTGTGCGAAGCGGCTGATTTTATGACTTCGGTAGGCTGGCCCGTTATCGGAGATGATCCGCCTCGGAGTTCCAAACCGATATATTTTGAAGAAATGGAGGATATTCTCCGTCTTCACTTCTCTCAATGGTACTGCTTCTGCCCACTTAGAGAAGTAGTCAGTCGTCGCTAGGATGAAACGATGTCCTTTAGACAATGTTGGTTCGATGGGGCCGACTATATCAGTCCCCCATATTTCGAATGGCCAGCTAGCTACCGTTGGATGCAACGGATTTGGGTGCTGGTGGATGAAGTCCCCATGAATCTGGCATGAGTGACATTGCTTCGCATATTCGATGCAGTCTTGAATCATCGTGGGCCAGTAATAGCCCATCCGTTTGATCTTCAACTTCATCTTTGGACCTGCTTGGTGAGAACCGCAGATTCCGTCATGAACTTCCTGAACGACTCTTTCCGATTCGTCCGGTCCTAAGCATCTCAGCCATAGAGAATCGAATGACCTCTTGTATAGAGTATCATTGACGAAGGCGAAAGACAGAGCTCGTTTTATGAGTTGATGTCTTGCGGACGCATCTTCGGGCATTTGGTGGGACTTGAAGTAGTCTATAAAGACTTCCCTCCAATCCTCAACCTTCTCATGTTCTTGTATTTGCAAGGTCGCTTGTTCAGTCACTCTCTTCTCTTCGGGTGATTCCGAAGGTATTTCTGCGGGGGCGAGCACCCGACGACTTTGTACCATGATTCTAACGTCATCGAGGTTCTCGTCAGCCATTTCTTTAGCAAGTTTGGCCAACGCGTCCGCTTTGCTGTTATCCGCACGTGGTATGCTCTCCAAAGTATAGGAGGGAATTTAGGTTAGCAGTTGTTGCACCTTTTCACCGTATTTTACCAATTCCGGTTTGCATGTTTGGTAATCGCCGTTTACTTGACTAACGACCAGTTGCGAATCTCCGTATATGAGGAGGTTTTCAATTCCCATGTCAATGGCGATCTCGAGGCCTGCTATCAGAGCTTCGTATTCGGCTTCGTTGTTTGTCCTCGGTTCCGTCAGGGAGAACGCGTAACGCATTATCCCTCCTTGTGGAGTTATAAAGATGAGTCCTGCCCCTGATTTGATTATAGGGGTACTTTGTTTGCGCTTCTTCACGGAAGATGCTCCGTCAAAATAAAGCTCCCATCGGGTATTATCACCATCGATCGCATCAAACGCATGTTCGTCTGGAAGATCGCAGTTTAAAGGAGAGTCGGCCGGTATCGGGTGCTCAGCAAGGAAGTCGGCGATGGCCTGGCCTTTTACTGCTTTGAGTGGTCGATATGCTATCGAGAATTCCATTAAGAGCAGGGCCCATTTAGCGAGTCGTCCCGTCAATATGGCCTTTGACATTAAATATTTGAGAGGGTCCACCTTTGAAATGAGATGGACTTCATGCGCTAATGCATAATGTCTAAGCTTTGTTATTGCGAAGATCAACGCCAGGCAGTGTTTTTCAATGGGGGAGTAATTGTTTTCTGCCCCCAGCAGCACTCGACTTAAGTAGTAAAGTGCTCTTTCTTTCCCCTGGTCATTTTCTTGTGCCCATAATGCGCCCAAAGAACCTTCAAGGGCGGCCGTGTAAAGAATGAGAGGCTTTCCCTTCACTGGAGCAGCCAACACTGGAGGGTTTTGCAGGTACTGTTTGATCTCGTCTAGTGCGCTTTGGCACTTTTGATCCCAGACGAACGGGGTTCCCTTCTTCATCAGGTGGCTGTAAGGACGGCACTTTCCTGAGAGGTTGGCTATAAATCGCCGTATGTACGCGAGCTTCCCTTGGAGAGACCGCAGCTGTTTGAGAGTTCTCGGCGGAAGCATTCCCATGATTGCCTTGATCTTGGACGGATCTATCTCAATACCTCGGTGTCGAACGATGAATCCCAGGAATTTGCCCGAGGAAACCCCGAATGCACACTTCAGAGGGTTCATCTTCAAGTTGTATTGTCGAAGACGTTGAAATACGGTCTTCAGATGCTCGAGATGTTCCTCATATGATTTGCTTTTAACAACGAGGTCGTCGATATAGCATTCAACGATTTCGTGTATAAGGTTATCGAAAATCTTCGTCATGGCCCTTTGGTAGGTTGCACCGGCGTTCTTTAAACCGAAGGGCATCACCTTGTAACAGAATATTCCCAAAGGAGTCCGGAAAGCCGTATGTTTCTGGTCTTCAGGGTGCATTTTTATTTGATTATATCCTGATGAGCCGTCCATGAATGAGAAAATCTCATGCGTGGACGTATTGTCTATCATTAGTTCGGTGACTGGTACTGGGAAATCATCCTTCGGGCAGGCTTTGTTGAGATCCCGAAAGTCCACGCATATGCGCACCGTACCATTTTTCTTCATCACTGGGACAATATTAGCAATCCATTCAGGGTATTAAACCTCTTGGATAAAGCCGGAGTCTATCAGCTTTTTGACTTCTGCGTTGATGCTCATCTCGAGCTCAAACCGCATTCTTCTCGGTGCTTGTTTGACCGGCTTGACACTTGGGGATATTGCCAGTTAATGTACAGCAACTTCTGGATTAAGTCCCGGCATCTCGGAATAGTTCCATGCGAAGCAATCTTTATGCTGTACAAGGACGTCCTTTAACGCAGCCACCTTTTCCTCAGACAGCAGCTCGCTGACGAATGTCGGTCGCGAATCGTTTACCGTCCCCAACTCAATTTTCTTGAGGTTATCCGCAGTGGTATGTATGCCGTCCTCCAGTTGTTTCGGAGCTGGGGGAAATTCTGAGATCACCTCATCATTGCTGTTTTCGAGGCACCAGGGAAGGCTGCCCATGTTCTCGGATTCTTCTTGTAGCATCGTTATCATGTGACAGGTACGAATTCGCTTCCAATCCCAATGTGGAACTGATCTTTCTTTCGTGGCCTTAGGCTCGTGCTTTTGTGGTGGTGCCACCCTCCAGTTGTTGGACAGAGCGAATTTACCAAGCTGATATTGATCTTCGACCCAATTCTTAAAGGTGAAGCGATCTTCAAGAGGATGCCCTATCACTCGGTGGTAAGAGCAATAGTTTAGGTCAGAGACTTCACTTGCTTGTTTGGGGTGCTTGGACTCCGGCAATGTAAGCATTTGATGTTTTAGAGCAAGCTCAAATATCTTCCTTGTTTTGTTCCGAGGAAAAGAGTATGATCGACTCATTTTCTTCATGAGGGATAGATCAATAACGCTCGACTCCCATTTGCGTGGCTTCTTAGCCCTGCTTTGTTGTTGTTGAGTGCCTTTTTGGCCTTTCGACTTATTTCTGCTTTTGAGCTGAGTCTTCTTTATAACAGGTTGACAAGGAGCGGCATTTTCATCCTTTACAGCTTGTTGGAGAAGGCGTTGCGTCTTGGCTTTCTCGTAGATGGCCGTCTCACGGTTGTGATCATCTCTGACTTTTTGACCAGCTTTCTTTATAAGTCTGTCCATTTGTTTCTCGAACGACGGACTGGGCTCCCTTGCATCTGGAACCTTCACTGGCTTAGGATTAGCGTCCTCCCATTGAGCATCCGCTTCTTCATCAAGGTCATATATGACGTAGCAGCCGGGTAGTAACTCTTGTTTCTTTGACCGGATGTATCCAAGCCCTCTCGTTTCTATTCTCCCATTAGGCAGTTTGCGTTGAGTCCTGGGAATATTCCAGACCCTGTCATAGAATTTGGCCTCTCTAACGGTCTGTTTGAAGGATATCTCCTGGCGTTTCAGCAGCTTCTTCAAACCCTCTGTATAATATCTGGGAAGACGGATAGGCTGAAGCCTGTCGAGCGCAGGCTTTGCGCCATACCAGATTTCTTTTTTCATCTTGGTTTCTTCAGAGCGGTAAAACAAAATCGCTTTCTCGTTTTCTCGCATAGGAGGGATGTAGAATGTCCGCAGCTCTTCTATACTGTAGATATTAAGTGCGTCCAGTTCTTTATGATGTTTAGGCGGCACCATGGCGACTTGCAGACTTTGCTCTTCGTCAGCGGAAGCTTGTATTGAAGGTCGAGCAGAGAATACGACATGGACCTCATCCTCCGAGTCACTACCAAAGACCAATGTAGGAGTGGACGGTCCTGGCTTGTTATGTTGGGGCGGACCCGAATAAACGATCTCCTCTTCTTCCTCGGTATCACTGCCGAAGACAGGGATGGTGGCGTTAGTTTTATTTTCCGGCTTGTGACACTTCTCCGTGTCTTCGAAATCCGGCAAGAAGTATTTGGCATCCTCGTATTTGCGGACCTCGTTCACAGAGAACGGGTTCAGTTCTCCCGTCACGGTATACTCGAAACCATCCTTAAAATACTTCATATACTGATGTTGTATAGAAGGGATGATGTTGTACTCGTGTAACCATGGTCGGCCGAGCAAAGCGTTGTAGCATGTCTTGGCATCTATGATGTGGAACTTAATGTCCGTGATGAGTAATCCGAAGCGTAGCGTCAGTATCACAGATCCAAGAGTCTTTGACGATTGGGAGTAGAACCCGGATATGGTGATCTTGTCCCGAGCAAGGTGCTGGACGCTCATGCAGATTTCCTTCAACACCCGCACGTTGAGTAGGTTAACAGACGACCAGTTATCGATCAAGATTTTGCCTATCTTTATATCATGGCAGTATCCCGAAACATAGAGAGGGCGATTGTGTTCGCAAGTCCCAAGTAAAAGGTCTTCATCGCCAAAAGTAACATCAGCCGTGTGTACTTCCTCTAACTCATCCTTCATCTTTTCCTCAGCCAGGCATGCTTGGAATTGTTCCGGGTCTTGGAGTGCCTTAATCAATGAATCTCTCGCCTCTTTTGATAGCAGAAGGGCGTCAAGAATGCTGAGCTGCGAGGGCAGTTTCCTCAGATGCGCTAAAACGTTGTAATCCGCCTTATTCTTCTTTAGTGGGTTCTTAGCGGTTAACTCTTCCGCAACTTGGTCATCGAGAGTAATATCCTCAGAGACCTTTTCTTTCCCTTTATCTTTTCTGTTCAAGGGTCCGAGATTCTTTTCAGGAAGCGTCCGATTTCGCAGCCGGATATTTTCGCAGACCTTCGGTTCTTCTTCTTTTCCTGAAGCGGACTCTTTAAAGAGAGGGGCAAGTTCTACCTCTTCATCAGAATCAGTCCCGAATGTAGGCACTTGTGATCCACCGGTGTTAACCATGTGACAATCGCCGGCAGTTCTTTTAAACCCTTCGGTCGTATTTCTCTGCTCCCGACGAGTTTTACGTTTTTCCCGCTTAAAGCGTTGTCGATGAGCAACGTATCCTTGCCACCATCTATCGAAAGCTTTGCACTCTTGAGTGGGGTGCGAAATCCTCTGATGATATAAGCAATACGAGGGGTGCGTTTCCACTTCACCGGCGATGTTTCCTTCAGAGGATGGTAGCTTCATGCCCATTGATATGGCTTTAGCGAACTTTTTCCTCATCCTGAGTTGGCTTTTGTCGGTAGTGGAGGTGTTTTGCTCCAGCGGGATCGTCTCAGCTCCTTCATCAAGTCGCTGGCGCTTGGCCCTTTCAAATATAGCCGCCTCGCGCTCCCGATCAGCTTTACTTTTCAACCGAGCTTCATTAAGGAGTGCTTCAATTACTTCATCTGATGGTCCCAGAACTTTTGGTTCAGGATCTGCCCCCAGCTTTTCGGTGTAAGGAGTCTCCTCATCGTTCGTGATCGAATGGGAAATCACATGGCAACTTGCCACATGTTCTTCAGATTCATTTGACGAACTACCCCCCTCATCTTCTTCTTGGAAGACATGGTTGAGGAACTCTTGCAATGTAATGGGAGTCCGCGCCTTCTGGTTGTACTCTTCCAGCGCGTCAATTTGCTTTTGCAAGTCCATGCGCCTATCGCTAGGCTTCACCGGCTTCTTGGCCTTCTTCTTTTTCTTCAAAGACTTTGACGACTGGCTACTAGTGCTCGAACCCCCATCATTGGTCTTTGGAGTTGGACGTGGCTTCAACATCCCCTCAACGACCTGTGGTTCCAATGGGTTCTTCCACTTGATCGCCGGACATGTCCGAAGATCATTTAGCATTCTCTTCGTTTTCGATGATAATACAACCTCCCACGGAATTTCTTCAATGACAGAGCATGTTGCCCCCGGCGTATTCGTCCCTTTAGAGGTGTGGGGCTGCGGGGGATTCACCTTCCATTTGTCAGATAACGCGAACTTGCCCTGTCGATACTGATTTTCAAGCCAATTCTTGAAAACGTAGCAATTTTCGATCGGATGGCCTAGTACTCGATGATAAGGGCAGTAATTAGGCTCGTTGACGTCACTTGGTTGCAACGGTCGTTTTGGATCCGGCAGATTTATGAGTCTGTTGCGCAATGCCAGCTCGAATAACCTCCTCGTTTTATCGCGGGGGAAGGAATAAGGACGTCCCATCCTATCCTCAAGGGGTACGTACGGGCGCGTATTGTTTGGACGAGCAACCGGCTTCGAGTTGTTCGGTTGTTGTTGAGCATTAGCGACAACGATCACTTTTCCCTTTCCTTTGTCATTTCGGGAATCCGGCTTTGGGAGAGGGGGTTTATGGCCCATCTGGTCCATCTGCGCTAGTTTGTCAATTAAAGCCTGGAAGGAAGTCGGCTTGAAAAACATCATAAACTGTGAGATGGTTGATTGTGGATCGAGGGGTCCGACAAACATTCCCACCGCAGGGGCTTCTTCTATGCGCTGCTCACATTTCGACCATAGATTACGCCACCGTATAGCGTACTGAACCCATGTCTCGCCGGGTTTTACCCTGGCGTTAATCAGTGCCGTCATCGGGGTACGTTCACTGGCACTTACAAAACGCTGGGTAAACAGCAGCTCCATTTCCGCGAAGGTTTTGATAGAATCATTAGGGAGTTCAGAGTACCACTCGAACGCCGTATCTGATAGACTTCCAACAAACTGGCGGAGCAAAAGCTTGTCATCGCCACCGGTGTTACCGCAAAGCGCCCTGAACTGGGCGACATGCTGATGGGGATTGCCGGTCCCTTTGTAGACATGAAATTTGGGAATTGTGTAGCCCGACGGGTACTTGATTTGGTCATACCAGCCTGGATATGGCCGCCCCGTTTTTACGACGTGGCCGGCTGTTTCGGCCGCATGATGAACCCTTATTTGCTGGGCTATGTATTCGTCCAGATCAGTCTTAGAGATTGTATCCTCTTTAGCTGTTAATAGAGCGGGCTGCGGATTCAACGTCTCTCCCTTATTATCTCCAAGGACGATTAGGGGTTCTTCAGCGGAAGGATCTTGTTGTATCATCATCCCTATCATGTCCTGGAAGAGGAGGCCCATACGCTGTATGTTGGCCGCTTGTTCAGCAGCCTCTTTGTCCTTCTTTTCTAATATTCGGCGAAGGAACTCGGCGTCGGTCTCTTCGTCCTAGCGCTCATCTAAGGACGCCTCAGGGTTCTCTTTTGGCCCAGTGAGTGCAGCCATTGTGGTCATCATCTCCTGGAGCTTTTGTTGCTGCTCCTGAGCCTTGGTCACTGATCGGGTGAGCGGTCGGTGACCCGTAGAAGTACGGCTTTCTTCCTTTCCAAAAGCCATATAAACCGTATGAACAATTATGCCCCCTGACTCGGGGCGTTTAGGTTCACCGCTTTTAAATTTTGCCGCTGACGCGGGAGCTTTCTCTGGCCTCCTTCTTTTGTGGGTCATCGAGGTTAAAGGAGCCGTTGGAGTGGGCATCCTAGCAATTGTTGCCCCCTATTGTTTAATGGGGCGGTTTTTGTCTTTTTCCACCTTTGCCTTTTTCTGGCGATGAAAGTGGTCCGAGTCAATCACGGAGTCTTGAACTCTACGCCAAACCTTGTAAACTCTTGAGGATAGCCGTTGAGGGGGCTGTTCTTGTTTTGTTTCTGGAACTCTCTCTGCAGGTGGAGGAGATCTTTTCAAGGTAGCGGTTGGAGAGTTCTTACACACTCTCCTCAGTAGTTCAAAGCTGTTCCCAGTTGGAACAGCAGCGTTGACTTCCACCATTGGAGCGGGTGGAGTTATCCCTGAGGGGGAGTTGCCCCCTGCTTTCCTCACTCGTTGCCAATGGCGACGTCGCGCACGACGAGCCGTTGGGACTGGCTCGGAATTCGAGATGGTTTCCTGTTGCCCCTGTTTGAGTGTGGGGTAACTGCCGATGTCAGGCTCTCGAAGACTGATGCCTTTTGACCAGCCGGGGGAGGAGTGGGAACCGTCAATCTTGAGAAGACCGACTCTCTGATGGGAGAAGTCGCTTTAACAACTTCTTGAGCAGCGGCTGTTGCCCTCTTTGGGACGGCCACTCTATGATTCTGATCCAGTCTGGCGAAAACGGAGGCTGTTGGTTTGGTCACGGGCGACCCGTTGACAGGGGCCGTCGTAGCAGTGAGCCGGTCGAAGACCGACTTCTTGTTCGCCTCTGGTGCAGGTATCGGCATAGGGAAGCTTGTAGGTGGGATCATGGTCCCAAAGAACAGACCAGTGGTGGCTTGGGTCACCTGATTTACCGGCAGAGTGAGGAAGGAAGCCGCTTGGGGCCCATATGCTACACCTCCCGGTGAGGTGGAGCGTCCATTGCAGTGGCACTTCGAGCAGTTGGTGCAATTAGAGGCCATTGAATCTTGAGTTCTGCGCCAGGCAAAAGACCAAATCTTAGTAACTTGAAATCCGAAGACAACCATTAACAAACCGCGACTGGTTCGCGAAGACGACACACGAAGCGTGGAGTGGAAAGAGGAAAAGGTCCCACCGGGCGTGCCAGAATCTGTTCCCCTCCGAATGGCGGCGCACAGGACCGCGATGTCCTGGCACTGAGACTCGGGGCAGATGCTAATTGGTGCTATCCGTCCACCTCTCCGAAGATGCCAAGTTGATTTATGGCACCATGTATCGAAGGTTTAGACGGATGCGTCCGATGTAGAAGACTTCGTCAGATTCCCCCTCATTTGAGGGGTTTTTGATTGTGGGGACGCTCTTCCCTGCAGGCGCAAGCCCCTGCAGTTGATTACGCTACCGCATTGCGGTAACAACTTTCTCCTTCTTCAGATGGTCACTTCATTTCGTGGGTGTTTGTTTTGTGTTTTGTTGCCCGTGGATTGTTTACGGAGACTGAGTTATGTCGTCGCCCGTAGGGCGTGGACTAGTCCAAATCCGTATTATCTTAGATTTGGGTTTGGGGGTTTGGTTTGAGGATACGTCAGCCATACTTGAGGCTAAGATCAACTCAAACGTTTGTTAAGGATACGTTAGTCTAACTTTGAGACTAAGATCAACTTAACGGGATCGTTTAGATCCGACAAAGGAGCGTTTTAGGCTCCATTGTTCCAGTTTAGGGACATAGTGGTCCATCCTATGTATGGCCGTCGGGACCCGTCACCTCTCTGACGACGTTGAGGGATTACAATGACGGATGTCAGAGGAGTTCAGGGATGTACCCTCGAGCCAGAGTTAATTGGGGGGATTCATAGTCCAGTCTGTTTGAAGGTTTAAGGATACGTTAGCCATCTTTAAGGCTAAGATCAACTTAAACGGGACCGTTTAGATCCGACAAAAGAGCATGCGGGGCTTTATTGTTCTAGTTTAAGGACATTGCGGTCCATGGATAGTTTAGGGACGTTGCGGTCCAATATTAGTTTAGGGACGTTTCGGTCCAATATTAGTTTAGGGACGTTTCGGTCCACGAGTTTAAGGACCCTGCAGTCCATATGGGGTGTGTGGTCGTTGGGACCCGTCACCTCTTTGACGTCGTTGAGGAATTACAACGATGGATATCAAAGGAGTTCGGAGATGTACCCTCGAACCGGATGTGGATTGGTTTAGGAGAGCCATTCTGCTCAGTTAATTTAATTTAAGGACTTATGGCCAAAATTGGGTTAAGTCCAGTTGAGGATATTCAACATTTTTCTTGATCTTTGGCCTATTAGGCATGTGCTAGGGCTTTGCCCAAATTTAATAATGCACTGCATTCTACTCTGGCCTGCTAGGCTTTGATTTAGGCTCTGTCCCTTTATTTATGATGCAGAGCATCTGTTTTAGTCCATTGGACCTTTCAATTGGGCTCTGCCCTTTCAAACAATGCACAGCATTTTGTTTATTAGGCATGTTAAGCCTTTTAATTGGGCTTGGCCCCTGTTGTAAGCAAGGCAATGCATTTGTCTGGCACTTTGCGCCGAGTAATGAGCGCAAGCTCATATGGTGATGACACGTGTCATGCTCTGGTGAGCGCAAGCGCACCAGCACAGTGCGCTGCGCTAGCGCGCTGCCCTAGCGCGCTGCTGACACGTGGCGCGCTCTCAGCGAGTTGCGCCAATTCCATAGAGCAAAGCTCTATCTTAAGAGCGCTTAGCGCAAGTGGTTCTATAGCTGACACGTAGCGCTCTCTTAAGAGCGCAACGGCGCAGTTTGGAAGTGCAAAGCACTATGAATCTTTTAGATTCAAGAAAGGAAGTGCAAAGCACTATTTTTTATTTCTTGATCTAAATTAGATCAAAGAAAAATAAATTTTTCTTTTGTTTGAAGAACCAGAGGTTCTTAAAAGTGCAAAGCACTATCTTTTTTTATTTTTATTGTTTTAAAGAACCAGAGAGGTTCACAAGAAGTGCAAAGCACTGTTTATTATGTAAAGATCATTGATCTTGTTTTTAGATCAATGATCTATTAGAAGGAATTTCTTCTACTTCATGCAGGTTCTTTGCCTTTTTCTTGAAATCTTCTCAGAGTTCTCTCTGTTTAAAGTTCTTGATTTTTCAAGAAAAATGTTGATGCCTTTGAATTGAGGCTTAGGGTCCTTTTTATAGTGCTCACAAATTAGTTAAATTTGTTAAAGAGATCATTCTCTGAGTGATTTGGGGAATTTTTTCCACCATTGGATCTTTGATCCAAGGGCTTCTGCTTTGCAGAAGAAAATCTTCCTGTTTTAACAAGAACGGAAAAGATTTCTTAAAATCTTAATTCAGTTTGGCGCAAATGCCCCAGCGCGTGACACGTGTCGTGCAGCGCACAGCGCAGCGCAACTGCGCTAGCGCATCTGCGCTGACACGTGTCGCGCAGCGCAGAGCGCAGCGCAACTGAAGCGTTGCTTCATAAAAATAGAGCTCTGCTCTGATTGGGCTCGCCTTCTTGGGCTTTGCGCTGACTTATTAGTGCCTGACACGTGGCGCGTTGCGCCCGAGACTTGAAGCGTTGCTTCAAAATTTTGAATTTTGAATTTGAACAGAGTTTGCTCTGATTGGGCGAAACAAGGCTCTACATATTACGATGGTTCCTCCTAAGCACTGTAAAGAGCTCGACACTATCATCACCGATAATGTGAAGGAGCTGATAACCTTCTATGTACCTTCTAGGCGTAGGGATGAAAAGCTAATTCTCTTCTACAAATCAAAAGAGACCAAAGTTGAAAAAGAAATTTGGCATGGACTTGACCCAAACCTTATCAGGTTGTAACCCATCCATATGCTAAGATATTCCACAAAAGCCATAAAGAATTTTCTTCAACGGTAAGGAATACCATTTGAGCAAACCGTTCGACAAGCCCAATTTTACAATAGAATTTCGAAGGTGACTGGGTCTCGCGAGGACAAGTCCAATGAAAATTTTGAAACTGCTGGATTAGGATATGTCCGATCCAAGAAGAGAGATGGGACTTACAGTTGCCACACAATAATGTTTTAGAACGATGAAGAAGATATTGCGCTAGGAAATGACGTGACCGAGCAAAGGGAAGGGTCTTCACAAAGGACTCCAAGCCCATCACTAGAAGACCAGATTGATAGGCTAATAAGAAAAGCTTATCAAGCAAGTAAAGATAATCAAAACCGTGAGCTGGCCATACATGAAAGGGCCTGGCAATAGGGTCTAAATGAGCTGGCCATGGAAAGGAAAAATCATAATATTCCCTAACCACTACTGTCGTCATCCTCCTATGCAGGAGGAGAACCTCGAAGCGACGAGAACAAGAATAGGGCGATAATCGCGGTCAATACTCAAAAACAAGAGAACAGTCTCAAGATGCAAATCCTTCCGAATAAGCTCGGTTGGAGTCTGTCCCTCATAAAGAAGATGGGGAGAATACTCTTTTCCTCGGGATAAGAAGAATATTTTCAGTCTTGTCATGAAGTACCAGATGCTTTCGCTTCTGGAACCTCGATGGCCCGAGCAAGCAAATGCAGTTGATCATCTAGAATATTGCCCATATCATTAGGTTATAAGCCATCCGATCGAAGACTGTTTCGTGTTCAAGAATTAGGTTGAAGACCAGTACGAACGAGACAGGTTCACGTTGTTTGATAGTTAGAGGGTAGACCCGCCACAAGAACATGAACCGAAGAAAACTTATGCCATTCGATTGGGGCTCGTTCGATCTAGAAAGAGGAAGCGAACCCATACCTGTCACATAACAAAACTCTCAAATTAGGGAAAAGACAAAGATATGCTTCAGCTCTTCGAATGCTTCACAAATGAAGACAAGGAGATCTCAGAACTGCCACCGGTGCCTAAAGAGCTAGAAGATGGGATACACACTAGAGCAGATGAACTGATGAAAATCGACTTGGGAACAGAAGATGATCCGAGACCAACGTTCGTTAGTGAGCTACTGTATGAAGAACAATTAGCCACTATAAAGAATCTGCTTATGGAATATAAGGATTGCTTCACATGGAACTACTCTGAGATGCCGAGGCTTAATCCAGATATATCAGTACACAAGCTGGCCATAACCCCAGAGATAAAGCCAGTTAAACAAGCGCCAATAAGGATGTGGCTCGAACTCGAAATGAGCATCAACACTGTCACGCCCCGCTTCCCAGTGTACGGCGAAGTGGACGTGACGAGGCCCGCTACGTATGTACTCAGAAGTACATACGCTAAGCGTAACTAAGCAATATAAAATGAATCACAAGAGACGAGTAATAGAAATAACAGCAACTTTTATTAATAACATTCTTTATACAATGCATGAAATGAAAATACATCTGAAATGAAAAAAAGCAATGCCTAAACAGTGGCATAACAATAAAAGGAAATACTGGAAAGAACAAGATACAATGTCTAGAGCTCTGGGTCTTCCTGGAACTGCTCCAAATCTTCACTTGTGGGCTCGGTCTCAACTTGGTCCAACGCACCTGACGACATTCAAAGAAGAGAGAAATAGAATGTCGTCAGCGAACAGGTCGCTCGGTAAGTCCCAAAGAAGAATGAAGAATGAGAGTGACAGAGTATAGTATTTTCTAAAGTATTGTATTGTAGAATATTATGAAATATTGTTTAACGTAATTGTTTGTAGCTTGGTACAGGAGGATGCCAGTGTATACGAGGGGAGTCTCTATATGCCAGAGACTAAGGGCACGTATAGTACAAGGAACCGTTTATGCCACGGTACAACAGCAACGGAATATAGGTTAGGTGTCTTAATCTGACCACCTCATTCCACTTTTAACATCTTCCGTACCAATCTACCCCTTTAAACCCCGCGATGTCATGTTTGTATTATTATCTTGTAAACTTGTAATGATTGCTTGATTGACTTGATTAACTGATTGACTTACCGAAACCATGATATCAGGAAACGGTTATAACCGTAGAGTCATGTAAATGGAATACTGGAAACTTGTAAAAAGAATATCCATGGTTCGGTTCGGTCAGACAGATTGTTAACTGATTCTGGGATTCATGTATTCAAGTTGTGTTGGAATATAATTGAAATATAGATTGACTTGAAATATATTCAAGTCAGAATTAATCAGACTCTAACCCGAGTCCGACTAAAAGAAATATAATTTGAAGTTCAATATTAGCTAGGGGCCTTATTGTAATTTGTGAAACTTGAGGGGGTTTTATGTAAAAATACTTTTGTATAGTTTTCCAAATACACCTCAAGTATTTAATAATCGTCTTTATTGTTATAATGAATGTGAATTTTATTTGTGTTATTCTAGTGAATATTTCCTAATAAAAGTATTAATTGTTTATTTGAAATTCGTGTTATTTTAATGTAACTTTTAATCTTTGAATTTTAGGAAAAAGTGGAAATTTTATATTATAACAAAATAAATGTTTAAATGATAATTATATATGTTAGGTTAGTATAGCACCCTATGAAGAGTTTTGAAGCATCACATGACCCAAAGTTTTAATTTTTAAGGTGCTAAACTAACATGCAAAGGATAGATCCTAGAAAATTAGGGTTTACTAAACTTAAAGCTAACAAAAGTTAGGGTTTGAAGGCTACAACCTTTGTAGCTCCCGTTTTTGCTTCGCTCCTTAGGCTCTTTGGTGTTGAAACGAGGTCCTCTTGAACTCCCCTTGTGTCCACGATGATCCACCGCGGAGATATCCGTCCAAGCTCGCTACTTCGTCAAACCGAAGATAACACTCTAAACGAAACGGCTAAGCTTGTGTAGAATGTTGTTGTGGCTTTGGATCTCACTTCAAAAACCTTTCTTTTGTTGTGTTTTTCTCACTAGAAAAAACTAGAGAGGAGAAGATGAAGAAGGATGAAAATGGTGGCTAATTTTCTTCAAGAGATAAAAAGATAACCATTAGGTTAACTAGCAAAAGAAAACAAATATCACTATATATATTTAATCCTTCTTGACTCTAACCATGATTAAATGATGGATGATTAATTTAACTTGGGTTTAGAATGATAAAGGAAAAGATAACCATGGTTTAGTGGTGGGTGAGAATGGTTAGGTTAAAAGAAGCATGTAGAAACTAGCATAATTATCCTTTCCTTTTCATTTTCTTTTAAAACCAAAATTAAATAATTATCCATAGTTTAATCTATGGTGTGAAGCTTATATTGCCACCATTTCCATATATAATCAACCATGATGGTTTGATGTATGTATGTGTACATGTATGCACATCTTCATGTGCATGAAACTAGAAAAGAAAAATAGAAACACATGCATGCATGCATACATCCATCAAACCCTAGAAAGGTTTCAAGTGAAATAACTTATGGTTAAATGATAAATCAACACTTGATTTATCAATCCGGTCATATCTCATATGACCCCACCAAAAGCAATTCACCCGATCAATGTTCGGTATCATATACGCACATTTCAATCGGGTGTATGCGCATATCGCATATGCGCACCACAACGTTTCGCCTGGACTGGGTAACTCCTCTGTGGGACTCTAAGACTCGTCAATACGCCGGCAGAGGGTAATGATCATATCAAGTGCCCTCAAGCCGTAAGAGGTCAGCTAAACGTAACGGCCACCCGGGTATTGAACGATCAGAAGACAACAAGCGAACCTGCTACAACTCCCGTCGAGCCATCCGGCAACACTACCGTACAGTCCGGTCTCTTCGTCAGATATGCTGCATATCGAGCCTAGGGATGGTCACGTCGACCCCAATAACTCAATAAGTCGTGTCGGTGAATGGTCTATAACAGATCGAGAAACTACTGATAACACTTATTAGCAAATCTCAGCAGCCCTGGCCAGGGACTTGCTGTTATAACCAGTCGAGCACAGCACAGCATCAACTCCCAATACCGGGAGAGAAGAAACCCCTCCTATCGCTCATCGTCTTCGTGTGTCTCGGGACTGTACCCAACGGCCACCTGTTTGCACGACTCAGTAGAGCCGTGGTAGGGTGGCAATCAAAGTGCAGTGGGAGAACACACAAGACTCCATGACGATCTCGGGTCTACAGACTAACCTGTACCAGTGTTACCTGAGAACTGCTATCCGACGATAGATATAATTCCATATAGGAGTTCTCGGCGAGTCCGTCCAGTGTACCCAGTCACCACTGAGCACCCGTGTATGATCTTGATGTCAAACATCGATGAATGTGGGAACATCCACCGCCCATCGTATGGGTCTAGTATCATATACGCTAGTCTACTCTGGTATATCGATGCCCCATCTCGATATACCTACGACTAGGGACGTTCCAGGATATGCTTATAGACTACAGATGTCCCACTAGTATGATCTCCATCATAATCAGAGTAGTCAAGCCGATATCCTCAGGGCTTTATCAGCATGTATGAATGAATAAAAGCATGATCAAATAAACATGTCAGATAAAGAAGAACCAGATAGCATACTATCATGTCGAGCAAGAATGCAAACTGAATATATATATACATGTATAGATACATCCACTATCACATAATGGCCTCTAGGGCATACATATATCCAACAATCTCCCACTTGCACTAAGGCTAGTTATTGGCGTATCTCATACCCAACATCTCGAAAAGTCGCTCATGCTGCGGCTGAGGGAGAGCCTTGGTGAATGGATCCACGGCGTTGTTCTTTGTGTCTACTCTCTTAATCTCGATCTCGCGGCGATCTACAATCTCCCAGATCAAATGAAAGCGCCTCAGGATGTGTCTGGACCGCTGATGGGATCTGGGCTCCTTGGCTAACGCCATCGCCCCATTATTGTCACAATACAAAGGTATTGGATCAATAATGGTTGGAACTACTCCTAGCTCCGAGACGAACTTTTTCATCCAGACAGCTTCCTTGGCGGCATCATTTGCAGCAATGTACTCAGCTTCCATCGTAGAGTCTGCAACGGTATCTTGTTTGGAACTCTTCCAACTTACCGCCCCTCCATTGAGGGTAAATACAAACCCTGAGATAGATTTGTTGTCATCCTTATCGCTCTGGAAGCTCGAATCGGTAAAGGCCTCCATTTGAAGATCTTTATTACCATACACCAAGAATAATTCTTTAGTCCTTCGTAAGTACTTAAGAATGTTCTTCACAGCGGTCCAGTGGTTCTCCCCTGGGTTGGATTGATACCTGCTTACAACACTAAGTGCATAAGCTACATCTGGGCGTGTACATAACATCGCATACATTATAGATCCTACTGCCGAAGCATAAGGTATAATGCTCATGCGAGCTCTCTCTTCATCGGTCTTTGGACAAGAATCCTTGGAGAGAGTGACTCCATGGCAAGCGGGTAAGGCACCCCGCTTGGAGTCTTCCATACTAAACCTCTTTAGGATGGTGTTGATGTACCTGGTTTGGGACAGTCCCAATAACTTTTTAGATCTATCCCTATAGATCCTTATGCCCAGGATGTATGTGGCATCACCCAGGTCCTTCATGGAGAACCTTAGTGATAAGAATGATTTGACCGACTGTAGCATAGGAATATCATTTCCTATCAGAAGAATGTCATCCACGTATAATACGAGGAATGTGACAGCTCTTCCTACAGCCTTCCTATAAACACAAGGTTCATCTGGATTTTTGATGAAATCAAACTCTTTGATAACATCATCGAAACAGATGTTCCAACTCCGAGATGCCTGCTTTAACCCATATATGGATTTAAGCAATCTACATGCTTTCTCGCTGCTCCCACTGTCAATGAAGCCCTCCGGCTGATCCATATAAACACATTCTTCTAAATCTCCATTTAGGAATGCTGTTTTAACGTCCATCTGCCTGATTTCATAGTCGTAGTGAGCAGCAATAGCAAGTAGGATCCGAATAGATTTAAGCATGGCTACGGGCGAAAAAGTTTCGTCATAGTCCAAACCTGGTCTTTGACGAAAACCTTTCACCACAAGTCTTGCCTTATAGGTCTCTACCTGCCCATCCACACCAATCTTTCTTTTAAAGATCCATTTGCACCCTACAGGTTTTACCCCAGGGGGTACAACGTCCAAAGTCCATACTTTGTTGGTGTACATAGACTCCATTTCGGATCTCATGGCATCCAGCCACTTCACAGAGTCACCACTCGTGATAGCTTGCTGAAAACTGGTAGGATCATCATCTTCCATGATACAGTCTTCTCTGTCACCATCAATGAGGAAACCGTAGTACCTCTCCGGTGGGCGAGAAGTCCTACCAGACCTACGGAGTGGCCGAGGTTCTTCAGTTTCTGTTGCAACAGCCGGTTCAACCAAATCGTCATTTGTAGTTTGTGTCTCTAGAACCTCTTCTAGATCTACCACTTTGCCATCATCTTTATCTGTGAAAAACTCTTTTTCCAAGAATGTGGCATGTTGAGAAACAAACACTTTTTGTTCCTCTTTGTGGTAGAACAGATATCCATAAGAATTCTTTGGATATCCCACAAAGTTACACATGACTGGTCGTGTCTCGAGTTTGTCCGGATTCTGCTTTTTAACATAGGCCGGGCAACCCCAAATCTTAATTCTCTTAAGAGATGGTCTCTTCCCATTCCATATCTCATATGGCGTGGTAGACACGGCTTTGGTCGGAACCCTGTTTAGCAGAAACGCTGCAGTCTCCAACGCATGCCCCGAAAACGAGACTGGTAACTCAGCATCACTCATCATGGACCGGACCATATCTAATAGGGTCCTATTCCGTCGTTCTGACACACCATTGTGCTGTGGTGTGTAAGGAGGAGTGAGCTGAAAGAGAATCCCATTCTCTTTTAGGAAGTTTGCAAATTCTGTACTGAGATACTCTCCACCTCGATCTGATCGAAGCATCTTAATACTCAAGCCGGTTTGTTTTTCTACTTCTTGTTTATATTCAATGAATTTCTCGAAAGCGTCGGACTTGTGCTTTAATAAAAATACATGACCAAATCTTGAGAAATCATCAGTGAAGGTAATGAAGTATGAAAAACCGCCTCTAGCCTGTGTAGACATAGGCCCACATACATCACTATGTATGAGGCCCAGGAGCTGAGTAGCTCTTTCTCCGTGTCCGGTAAACGGAGTTTTGGTCATTTTACCCTTGATACAAGACTGGCAAGTCGCATAAGATTTATATTCAAAAGGATTTAAATATCCATCTTTGTGTAACTTGTTTAGTCTTGTTTCGTTAATATGACCAAGTCTACAGTGCCAAAGAAAAGCTTCATTTAATTCTGAAAGTTTTCTTTTATTAGTGTGTTGTATACTGAAAACTGTGTGTTGATTTAGGACATATATTCCGTTATTAAGTGTACCATACCCAACCAACATTTGATTCAGGTGAATGTTCATAACATTGTTCTGCAACACAAAATTATATCCTTCATTGTCCAACAAAGATACGGATATTATATTACATAGCATATCAGGTACAAAATAACATGGATTCAAAATCAAAATACATCCAGACGGCAACCCCAAGTGATACTCTCCCACTGCGACTGTATATACATTGGAACCATTTCCAACGCGGAGAGTATGGTCACCTGTCTTCAAAACCTTGCTATTTCTCAGCCCCTGCATAGAATTGCAAATGTGAGAACCTGAACCGGTATCCAATACCCAGGAAGCAGAGTTTATTGAAAAACAGTTTTCAGTCACAAACGCACCTGAAGCAGAAGCATCACCATGCTTCTTCTTAAGACTTAGGTACTCCGTGCAGTTGCGCTTCCAATGTCCTGTCTTGTGGCAATTAAAACACTCGCCTTTCCCTGGGTCTCCAGCCGTGGACTTTCCCTTTCCCTTCACCTTTTTGACTCCGCCCTTAGGATTAGTGGGTTTCTTCTTTTTCTTTCCCATGGCCTTAGCTTTCGGGCGAGAAGAAGAAGACTGTCCAATCGTCATAACGGGAGTCTTTGCTGACTTCATAGTGCTCTCTGCACTCCTTAACATATTAAGGAGTTCAGGGAGGTCCTTCTCCATGCCGTGCATGTTGAAGTTCACTATGAACTGAGCAAAGGTGGAGGGGAGGGACTGCAGAATAATATCTATATATTGTTCATTGTCCATAGTCCATCCGAGGTCCTCAAGCTCTTCTATAAGAGCTATCATCTTCAAAACATGGTCTGCTACCGGTGTGCCAGGGGCCATCCGCATGTGAAACAGTTTCTTTGATGCCTCGTATCGTAATACGCGGGACTGCTCCCCATACAACTCCTTTGTATGGAGCAGTATCCCGTGGATGTCCATGTCCTCGTGCTGCTTTTGATGTGCGTTATCCATCGATGCAAGCGCGAGGCATGTGGCTGTGGCACAGTCAGCATCCCATGTCTTGCGGACTTCTATGTCCGCAACTGAGGATTTTGGGCCTGGGACGGGTGGGGCTAAAGCCGTGAGGACATATGATACTTTATCATAAGTCAAGGCGATCTTCAGATTCCTTAGCCAGTCTTTATAGTTGGTCCCGTTCAGTTTGTTTTTATCTAGTAGAAGCTTAAGTCCAGTCATTGGTATCTGCCATTAAGAGAGAGAAAAGAATACACTCAGCGAAAGCTCTTGCATAGAATAGATTGGTTTATTATCTTGTCTAATCGATGTTTCCCACTGCTTTTTATCAAGTTTTTCTTTCAAACCTTAAAAAGAAAAACTAGCCAGGATTAATTACAGTCTACAACTTCGCTAACCGTTCAGCCAGGCCAGTGTCGGTACTTTGAGGGAGGTTCCCCGTGCTTTCGCACGGACCTAATTAGAGTAAACCTCGTTTTCCCAAAGGCGGAGCCCCGTTAACACCTTTCTAGACACCTAATGAGTTAGCTAATTGTAAACTGTAAAACTCTCCTAGGAGCAACTATTGCCCACAGTGGGATCGGGATCCAACCATCAAATGGAAGGTATGCAATCTCATTGCAAATTTCAACACTTGAAATTCCCGATGTGGTTTTTACCCCTAATACTCGTGACCTTGGCTAAGGTCAACAAATCACGAGCATTAGTCAAGCTCAACCCGTCATTTCTTGATTAATTAGACCCGTTCACATGACCCTTGGCTAAGGTCAACAAAGTCATATGCCCGTCCTAATTAATCTGCATCATATGCGTTTGTAGGAAGACATCACTTAGCTACCGTACACTACGCCTTGGCTAAGGTCAACAAACGTAGCACGAATACTAAGTACTCTACTTCCTAAAATGACGGAGGGTTGCGGATGATTTTTAAGAAAATCTTTAACGCTTTGAACTTGATATCGTTGTAGAATCAAATATTTTTCAAAAGGAGTGGCTTAAGCTCCGCAGTTTTGAAATATAGCTTTTTCATAAATAGCCGAGTAGTTTTCAAATCCGATTCTACAATATCTTTTTAGGTTTATTTTCTTTACATTAATCACATTAATGTAATCCCATCATTTAAGTCCTAAAGCCAATCACAGAAAAGAAACGAAAATAACACGTACGCTTATGCCATCCGCATTCGCCGCAATGTTCCGTTATGCACCGTTAGGTTACTTAACTAACGGCATACCGGGACGGGACTAGCGCGGGTGTAAAACATAAGCAACGTCTACTATATATCATATATATAATAAGTCATTCGTCTCAGATATCACAGAACACAGGCAGCAGAAATATAGATATAACGTGGGATATACTAGGACGTCCGTATTTAGTATTTAGCCAGAATAGAAAATACGGATTCCACAGTCGCGATGAATAGCCAAGCCCACACCCTGGACCCCTACGAGAGCGGCAAGTGACCCTACCAATCCTGGAGTTTAGGAGACCCGGTCTCGACTCCTCGAGATGGCCTCCTACTGAACCCCAGAACCCGGTCACCTGTGCTCTCCTCCTTGGGTCCATCCTAATGCGGAAAAGTAAATAATATACAACACTGGTGACACAACCGCAACCTGGAAGTGCCCCAAATAAAAGAATATTACATTACATTTGAATTTACATGAATGAAAAATATAAAACTCTCATCTCACAAAAACCCCCCGGCTATTCGATCGCGACAATCCTGCACATCATATCTCAGCAACACATAATATCACATATCATCAACGTAAGTAAGTATGCGTATCCCGATTGTCGTTGATGTATAGCAACGAAACCGGCGATATCTAACATACTACACTTACGGTCACAGAAAAGAAAGTGTAAAACTACAATATTTGGAATCCAGATTCTCTTTAGACATCATAAATGCGAAATATCACATATTCCGTATTTCATATCTAAACCATATGAATTCCACATATTGTATCACATTCCAGATAAACAGACAGTATTAAAGTTTTCGAACGAACTATCAAGCACCCAAGATTCACTAAAGCTCAACACTTGAGCAGGGTTCAAAAGATCCGGAGTGTGGCACAGTAGCGGCGGTCCAGCCGTAGAAGGGTCAAGCCAACGCCTCACATGTGGCACGCCGTACTCCCCCAAACCCTAGGGTTCAAAGGGCAGTTCGAGACGGTCACATAATCGAGTTAAGGTTTGTTGTCTTCTAGAGGGACCACCGCAAAAAGACTTGCACGCATCTCCAAACTATTTAAACCCCGTGAATATTGAGTAAATGATATTCGTTCAAACACTTCAATACTTCCTAGTTTACCCGGAAAAGAAATACGAAATGAAAATTCCGATCAAAACAACTAGTTCAAAACCATCTCCAGAATTTTCAACAGCAGATTCATATTAAATACTCTCAAAATGTACTGTAGCAGGTAAAGAAAATTACTGTAGAAAAAATTGTCAGAGAGCCCCTCAAATGGCCGCAGAAGCGCGGCCTAAGCTTGCTTATGCCGCGCTTCCGCGGTCAAACTTACTGTTCATTGGTACGGATTTTCCAGATCGTCTAATTTTTACCTGCTATATTTTTTGAGAATTTTTAATTCTGAAAAAGATCAGTTTTTAAAAAATTTCCAGAGAGCATCCCATAAATCCGTATTTTTGTTTCGATCGGACTTTTTACTTCGCAAAAAGGTTGCCTAATGTTCTAGGTCGGCTCTGATACCAATGTTAGGTTAGTATAGCACCCTATGAAGAGTTTTGAAGCATCACATGACCCAAAGTTTTAATTTTTAAGGTGCTAAACTAACATGCAAAGGATAGATCCTAGAAAATTAGGGTTTACTAAACTTAAAGCGAACAAAAGTTAGGGTTTGAAGGCTACAACCTTTGTAGCTCCCGTTTTTGCTTCGCTCCTTAGGCTCTTTGGTGTTGAAACGAGGTCCTCTTGAACTCCCCTTGTGTCCACGATGATCCACCGCGGAGATATCCGTCCAAGCTCGCTACTTCGTCAAACCGAAGATAACACTCTAAACGAAACGGCTAAGCTTGTGTAGAATGTTGTTGTGGCTTTGGATCTCACTTCAAAAACCTTTCTTTTGTTGTGTTTTTCTCACTAGAAAAAACTAGAGAGGAGAAGATGAAGAAGGATGAAAATGGTGGCTAATTTTCTTCAAGAGATAAAAAGATAACCATTAGGTTAACTAGCAAAAGAAAACAAATATCACTATATATATTTAATCCTTCTTGACTCTAACCATGATTAAATGATGGATGATTAATTTAACTTGGGTTTAGAATGATAAAGGAAAAGATAACCATGGTTTAGTGGTGGGTGAGAATGGTTAGGTTAAAAGAAGCATGTAGAAACTAGCATAATTATCCTTTCCTTTTCATTTTCTTTTAAAACCAAAATTAAATAATTATCCATAGTTTAATCTATGGTGTGAAGCTTATATTGCCACCATTTCCATATATAATCAACCATGATGGTTTGATGTATGTATGTGTACATGTATGCACATCTTCATGTGCATGAAACTAGAAAAGAAAAATAGAAACACATGCATGCATGCATACATCCATCAAACCCTAGAAAGGTTTCAAGTGAAATAACTTATGGTTAAATGATAAATCAACACTTGATTTATCAATACGTTCATATCTCATATGACCCCACCAAAAGCAATTCACCCGATCAATGTTCGGTATCATATACGCACATTTCAATCGGGTGTATGCGCATATCGCATATGCGCACCACAACGTTTCGCCTGGACTGGGTAACTCCTCTGTGGGACTCTAAGACTCGTCAATACGCCGGCAGAGGGTAATGATCATATCAAGTGCCCTCAAGCCGCAAGAGGTCAGCTAAACGTAACGGCCACCCGGGTATTGAACGATCAGAAGACAACAAGCGAACCTGCTACAACTCCCGTCGAGCCATCCGGCAACACTACCGTACAGTCCGGTCTCTTCGTCAGATATGCTGCATATCGAGCCTAGGGATGGTCACGTCGACCCCAATAAATCAATAAGTCGTGTCGGTGAATGGTCTATAACAGATCGAGAAACTACTGATAACACTTATCAGCAAATCTCAGCAGCCCTGGCCAGGGACTTGCTGTTATAACCAGTCGAGCACAGCACAGCATCAACTCCCAATACCGGGAGAGACGAAACCCCTCCTATCGCTCATCGTCTTCGTGTGTCTCGGGACTGTACCCAACGGCCACCTGTTTGCACGACTCAGTAGAGCCGTGGTAGGGTGGCAATCAAAGTGCAGTGGGAGAACACACAAGACTCCATGACGATCTCGGGTCTACAGACTAACCTGTACCAGTGTTACCTGAGAACTGCTATCCGACGATAGATATAATTCCATATAGGAGTTCTCGGCGAGTCCGTCCAGTGTACCCAGTCACCACTGAGCACCCGTGTATGATCTTGATGTCAAACATCGATGAATGTGGGAACATCCACCGCCCATCGTATGGGTCTAGTATCATATACGCTAGTCTACTCTGGTATATCGATGCCCCATCTCGATATACCTACGACTAGGGACGTTCCAGGATATGCTTATAGACTACAGATGTCCTACTAGTATGATCTCCATCATAATCAGAGTAGTCAAGCCGATATCCTCAGGGCTTTATCAGCATGTATGAATGAATAAAAGCATGATCAAATAAACATGTCAGATAAAGAAGAACCAGATAGCATACTATCATGTCGAGCAAGAATGCAAACTGAATATATATATACATGTATAGATACATCCACTATCACATAATGGCCTCTAGGGCATACATATATCCAACAATATATAATTAAACACATAAATAATTTTTAAATGAATATTTTATTTACAAAAATAGCACTTTCTTTAAATATCGTATTTTAAACCTTTCGAGACCGAATGCTCCTTGCGGAGGTCTGAATCTCGTACTACTAGCCTGCGGGTGCACGATGAACCGTGCTATCCCTAACAGGTTTCCCAAAGATGGGTTGTAATGGCACTTTGCTCAGGTTTTTATAAATACTTTTAATTTAGGGAAAAGGTTTTCTAAATATAGGGTATTTATTTGTAAAAGTATATGGTTCTCCATATTTTAGTTGTTAGGGTTTCCTAGACCATCTAACCTATATTCTATGGTCTAAACGATGAGTCATTAGAAGCCTCAAATCGCCTCTTCACCGTCGAATGCAGCCAGGTAAGTGCCAGGTAAGTGGGAAGGAACCACAGTCGTGGGCCTAATTAAAAACCACTAGCCTTAGACACACTTGTCTAGACCCACAAGACAGTTTAGATAAACGATCGATGTCCATGACCAATCGTGCTTTCATTTTATATAAGTTTTATTTAGAAAAGTTTACAATTTAAAGGTTAAACTAAAAGTTATAAAGGTTATGGTATTTTAGTGAAAAAGTCCTATAATATCGTATTCTGTATTTTTGTTATTTATCAATTAGGGTTATAATGAGTGTGTGTAAGGGTAGGTCATTACCCCGTGACTTATATTAAGTTTTGGTGAAGTTTCAAGGTGAAATAAGCTATGTTAAACTTAAGGGTATTAAGGTGCAAGAATACGGTATTATACCTTATCATTTCATGTGTGAAATTTCATCCAAATTGAATGAAACAAGTTTTGTTATCAAAATAAACATGATTAAGAGTGAGGGATCTAATTAGAACATTAAAATTGAACTTGATGGTATTTTTATGCAAGAAATACGGTTTTGTAAAGAAATTATCATTTCATGTGGAAAAGTGTGATTAAATTTGATTTAAGGGTGATTAATAGTCAACATGCAATAGGGTTGATAATATGTATTAGGTGACAAGTGGAATTTTAAAGAAAAACCGGATCGGGAATCGTTTTGTCCGATTTCCGTCGGTTCCAAAAAGTCGTATTTTACAATTATAGAAAAGAAAGATAGAAGGTTGGGACTTACGGGTTTGGACAAGCTAAGCGTTCTAAAAGGTGTGGTGGTTGCCGATTCATTGGAAACGTCACGTCGGTCTTGATCCGGTCGCCGGAATCCGTCGTCGGTTTCGGCAGCGCTTCGCTTCTCGCTCTTTGCACCAAGTTCTCAAGAGTTTTAGAGAGTATGCTTAGAGTTGTGAGGGGAAAAGGTAGAGGATAGGGGCCTTTATATAGGGCTAGGCTAGGGTTAGGGTTAGGGTAGATGAAAAGTTAAAAAATAAAAATGTGATAAAATGTAATAAAAATGTATTAAAAGTTGAGTAATTGGGGGTTTTAAAGATCTCTGGAAGTGGTATGAGGCTGAAACTTTGCAGGTGCGTAGGGAATACCAAAAGACACAACTTTCATGTTGTGACCCTCGCCGGAATCGGCCGAATCGGGGGTGACTCGGCCGTGACTCGGTCGGATCACTGAGTCGGCCGAGTCAAGGCCGAGTTGGCCGATTCCCGACCGAGTCCGGTGACCTGGATCTCCCCCGGAGGTTCATCTACCCTCTGCAAGTGTTACATCTTTGGGTGTAGTGGGGTTTTTGTGAGATATGCACGTGTAAACTCTTGGTATTCTAAAGGTTTTTAAAAAAAATCAATAATAAAAATAATGTGGGGTATGGGATTCGAACTCTGGTGGCTTAGTTCAGCATTGCAAGGTATTACCAATGAGCTACAAGCTCTTTCTTGTAATTATTGTAAAGAGATAGATACTTAAAGTGTTATCAGCAACATTAATACTCCAAGTATACTTCAATTTTAAATCAAATTTTGGTATACAAAAATTGGAGTTGTTACAAACACCGAAGTCAAGAAGCCCGTCGACTTCGTCTTCATTCGTGAAGCGCAATACCTGAATTGGATAGCCAATATCATCCCCGTAATGAAAAAGAATAGGGCAGTTCAGATCTGTATGGACTTTCAGGACCTCAACAAAACATGCCCGAAAGATGATTTCCCTGTACCAATTACCGAGCTGATGATCGAAAAGACCTCTACACATGAGGTCTTCTCATTTATGGACGGGTCTTCAGGATACAATCAGATAAAGATGGACCCCAAAGACCAGAAACATACAACCATACTTATCCCATTAGGCGTGTTCTCCTACAAGGTGATGTCCTTCGACCTGAAGAATGCCGGAGCAACCTACTAAAGAGAGATGAAGATATTTGATGACCTGATCCATAAGATCGTCGAATGCTACATCGATGACCTTGTGGTCAAAAGCAAATCTCACAAGGAGTACTGAGAGCACCTAAAGATCGTGTTCAAGCATCTTCGGAGGTATAATTTGAAAATGAACATGCTAAAATGTGCCTTTTGGGTCTCGTCCATCAAATTCCTAGGATTCATCAATCGTCATCGAGGGATCGAAATCGACCCCTACAAAATCAGGGCAATTACAGATATTCCCCCACTAAGGAACCTCAAGCAACTGTGATCTCTCCAAGGAAAGCTTGCCTATATTCGGCATGCTATCGTTAATCTCTCCTGTAAATGCTGACCCTTCAGCCATCTGATGAAGAAAGGAACCCCCTTCGCATGGGACTAGAAGTATCAGGAAGCGTTGGAAGAAACTAAGCAAGACCTGCAAAATTCGCCGGTATTAGCTGCTCTGGTTAAGGGAAAACCCATTATCCTCTATACAACTACCCTTGATGGTTCTCCAGATGCGCTATGGGCATAAGAGAATGACCTAGGAAAATAAAAGGTTCTTTACTACTTAAGCTGCGTCCTCCAGGGAGCAGGAAACAACTACTCCCCTATTGAAAAGCACTGCCTGGTATTGATCTTCACAGTTACGAAGCTTAGACACCATGCCTTGGCGCATGACGTCCGCCTCATATCAAAAGTGGATCCCCTCAGGTACTTATGACGAAAGCCATACTGATGGGAAAGCTCGCCAAATGGGTCATTCTACTAATTGAGTTCAAAAATTTTTATTGCCCCCTCAAAGCAGTAAAAGGATAGACTATTGCTGACTTTCTCACGAAACATCTAATCCCAGCTGATCCTCTAATAAATTGTCAACCGCCTGATGAATATGCATTCAAAGCAATCGTGGAGGAAGAAGAAGAAGAAAAGCCTCGTTGGGAGCTCTACTTCGATAGGGCATCCTCAATGAAAATGAGAAAGAAGAATTTCCCTATAATCAGAGTCGGAATAGGCCTCATCTTCATGACCCCTCAAAGAGGAATAACATGCTACGCCATAACGTTGACGGAGCCCATGACCAACAACGAAGCGAAATATGAAGTTCTCATAACCGGTCTTGAGATCACGATCGATATAGGAATCAAGAATCTCCACATATATGGGGATTCTTAATTAATCGTCGGTCAAGTCAATGGCAATTACAAGACATGCAAGTCGAAACTGATAAGTTTTGATGAAGAAGTACAGGAGCTGCTAAGGATGATTCCATCATATACATTGGAAAACGTGTCGTGAGCGGAAAATAGCAAAGCGGATGCGTTAGACAAACTGGCTAATGAATTGGCAGATGAAGAACTTAACGATGTAAGAATTATCGTCCAAAACTGCAAGATGTTAGCACCAGTGGAACTATCTTAGAAACCTCCAAATGAAGTGTCCGAAGAAAATATTCTTCAAACAGAAGAAAAAGAATAAGAAGAAGAAGAGGACTGGCGGAAGTCTTTATGGACTACTTCAAGTCCTAACGAGTGCCCGAAGACGCATCTCAAAGATATCAGCTCATGAAACGAGCTCTGTCATTCGCTTTCATCGATGGTACTTTACATAAAAGATCCTTTGACTTCATATAGCTAAGATGCCTAGGACCGAAAGAAGCCAAGATGTTCGTTCAAGAAATACACGATGGAATTTGCGGATCTCGTCAAGCTGGTCCAAATATGAAGCTGAAAATAAAAAGGATGGGCTATTACTGGCCATCTAAGATTCAAAATTGCATCGAATATGAAAAACGATGCCACTCGTGCCAAATACACGATGAATTCATCCATCAGCACCCAAATCCGCTACATCCGACTGTAGCCAGTTGGCCTTTTGAGATTTGGGGAACAGATATTGTGGGCCCTATTGAGCTACCATCATCCAGCAGGCATCGGTTCATATTGGCCACAACCGATTACTTCTCTAAGTGGGCAGAAGTAGTACCGCTATGGGAGGTAAACACGAAGAATACTCTCCACTTCTTCAGAACTCATGTCATATATCGGTTCGGATCTCCATGACGGAGAGTCTCAGGAAACGGACAAGCATATAGAAGCCATAAGATCAACCGCTTCACACAGCAATATAAAATAGATTGGAGATATTCCTCCATCAATAACTCTCGAGCCATTGGTTTAGTGAAAGCCTTCAATAAGATGCTAAACAAGCTCACTAAGAAGATGGTGTCTAAGAACAAGAAAAATTGGTACGAAAAGATACATGAAGCTCTTTGGGCGTATCAAACTACGTTGAAGACAGTCACGAAGACAACACCGTATGCGCTGGTGTTTGGCACTAAAGTAGTGCTCCCACTGGAAATCAAGTTGCCATCACTGTGAATGGCGATCCAATATGAGTTAACAGATGAAGAAAATGCCCACCTTCGACTTGAAGAACTTGATGCCCTTAATGAAACCCGTCTCGCAACACAACAAAGCTTGGAAGCTCATCGGGCAAGGATGACCCAAGCATATGAAAGGCTAACCAGACTAAAGACATTCCGTCGAGGCGAACTCATATTGGTTGTCAAAAGACTGATGATTCCCAACCATGCCAAACTCAGGAAATTCGAGCTAAATTATGAAGGCCCATATGTTATAAATAAGGCCTACAATAGTGGAGATTATATGTTGATGGACATGAATAGGGAAAGACCCTTCTGGCTGATCAAAGGTCAATTCATCAAGAAATACTACGCTTGAAGAGTTATGACTTGGGCCAATGATAGATGAGAATGCCTATGTCCGCTTGGTATCTTCTCAAGTCAAAACTCCGAAAGTCCCACCGGGTAAAATTACTCCATCGAAGTTTCCTATGAACCGCTATATCCCTAAACTGGCATTCAGCCCTAGGGCCGAACTCCAAATTGATCATTGTATACAATCCACGGGCATGAGCAAGCCATACCCCCATCCAAATTTTGTATGGACCACTGCGTCCTTAAACTGGAAAATTGCCCTATGGTTAGTATCCAAATTGGCTACCGTATACAATCCACGGATACAAATGACCCATGTCACCCCAAAGTCCCACCGGTGAGGGATGCCAGGATGTCCACAGCCAAGTTACATCCGAGATTTCCACCGACTGTGTGACATTAAGAAAAGGTACTTCCAAAAGAAAAATAGGCACGGATGAAAACCCGAAAGGGCTCCGTGAGTAAAAATAACAGGACTATTCCCGCTAAAAAAATTTAGCTTTAATTATGAAAACCCCAAAGTGGGTACTTAAAGCATAATGAAATAACGTTCCTAAGCTTAAGGTTTGAAAATCCCCAAATGGGTATTTTAAAAATAAATTAAAAAAAAGAACTTAAATTCATGCGCCGAAATATCATTGGAACAGCCTCCACATGTTAAACACGTAAACACTCAAGTGCAAAACACGTAAGCACTCAAGTGCAAAGCACGTGAGCACTGGAGCCTAAAATCGTTCCCTTATAAAAAAAAATAGAAGGACATCCCCCATGTGTTAAACACGTGAGTATCAGCTTCAGATAGGATTAAATCCTATAAAAGCACCCACGTATTAAACACGTGAGCGCTGGAGCCCAAAATCGGAGCGGTTGGCTTTAGGTAGAATCAAATTCATCATGGGAAAATATTTCCCTAGCCTTTATTAAAATAAGAAAGATCTTTTTTATTAAAAAGAAAACTCTTGAATCAAAGATCCAATGGTGATTAAAAAATCACTAATTAATCAGAAGATAGAATTAAATTCTATGTTAGGAAAATATTTTCCTAATCTTGTTAAAACAAACAAGAAATATCTCCTGTTAACTGAAATTCACTGGATCAAAGATCTAACGGTGAATAAATTTCCCCAAGCAATCTTTAAGATCAATTAAATCTATTGATATCTCTCAATGTGAGATTTACTCAAACTAATTGATAGTTTTTCTCTCCTATATAAAGGACCTGAGACTCCAAGTCTCAAAACCACAATACCATAAGCTTCTACGAGATAGAATATACTCTCCATAAGCTTCCACAAAAAACAGAGAATTCAATTCTTTTCGAAGAAGATCATCTCCCTGCTCAAACCCTAATTAAAGAAAATATAAAAATAAAAGAATCTTTTTTACTTATCATATACATATATAAGGGTTTAACTCTTTAAAAGAACTTAGTTTTTCCTCTGGATCTAAGATCCATAAAACAAATCTCCCATAAAGAGAATTTAATTCTCATAGAAAATATCTCATTCTTTAAACTCAAATATGTGGGGGAGAACAATATTGTTTTACCGCCTCCATATGAACAGAAGGAAAGAACAAAAAAAAAGAAAAGAGGGGGTTTATACTCCAGGAACTTAGTTTCTTCCAAATATGTTTCATAAAAAAAGAGAAGAGAAAATAAAGATGGTTCTTTTATGAAGAAATTAAAAGAACTTAGTTCTTATGAAAATGAAAAAGACCGAAGGAAACATCAGCTCACGTAAAAGGCACGTAAGTGCTCAGGACTCAGCGTCTCACGCAAAAGGCACGTAAGCGCCCAAAACTCAGTGGCTCACATGAAACGCACGTGAACGCCCATGAAGACAGCGACTTATGTGATATCCACGTGAGCGCTATATGAGTGAGTACTTAGCACTACTAATGTGATAGCACGTGAGCGCCAAAATAATCCGGCGACTCATGTGATATCACGTGAGCACTGAAGCGGGAAGGATATTATATCCCATGTTGAAGCTTAATCTTCTAAGCCCAATACTTAGCACTGTTGGGTTACGTAAAGCCCAAAACAAAATATATAGTCTAGTGTTTAGCACTGTTGGTGTCACGCCCCGCTTCCCAGAGTACGCTAAGATGGGCACGTGATATAGCCAACCATGCTGCCTGTGGATAGGAAACATCCTTCCACAGTCACATTACGGCTGTAGAGATATCAAGAACAGGAAAGTAAACTAACTATCTAGTACATGTCCATAAGCCAGAGTAAAAGAGTCAAGAAATAACAATATGCGGAAGCCAAAAGATACATTAAATGAAACACCTGGAAGTGAAACTACATACCGACAGGAACTTCACCGCTCGTCTAACAGCGGCAATACTCCTGATCAGTCTGCAACAAGGTAGAAGAATCTAGGCCATGCAAAACCAAGACGTCAGCGCGTCATGTCATCAAGCAATAAAATATAAACAGGGTAGCAGGCAATGCTAATACAATCATGAATGAAAAGAAGATATAACAGTAATATAAATCAGGCCAGTGAAGGGTAGTGTGCAGTGAGTAAACTAAACTGATCTATTGGGTTATCTACTCTCAAGTCTTTGAAATCAATTTGATGAATCATCGATGTAACTCAGTAGTATCCTGTGCATGCCCAGGACCACGGTCTCAGATTCTCGGGCTGAACCGAGACATGCCGCTAGGCACTAAAAGAAAAGGGTAAAGATGAATGATGTCCATGGCATCATCCCAAGGCTGGCCTAGCCTCTGAAAGGAAATGGATAACGATGAAAGATGTCAGCAGCATCATCCCAAGGCTGGCCCAGCCTCTAAAACTAGTCGGTAAAGGTAGCACACTGTCGAGTTACAAGTCAGGTTTCATCATTGATTTCCCCATACCCCCAAGTTATATGTGTTCAAGTCAGGTATTAAATAATCTGGAGCTAATGCCAACTCAGGATCAGGCAGGTACAGGTTTGTCTTGATAGACCACAGGAACGGTCCATAAGGACAACAGGTCAGGTTTGTTGGTATTAGACACAAGATCAGGTAACGGGTAAGACCATGGTACATCAGGTCAACCCGGGTAGTGTATATAAGTGTCATGACATATCAAGAGTCGTACGGTACCATGTCGTGTCACGTAGGAAGTGCAACAGGTCATGTCAGGAAGCATAAAATGCTATGCGGGTGCTCATAAATCAAACTAACATAATTATGGTTATAAATGAACAAGCATGAGTAACATCAGCACAATAAACCAGATCAGGTGATATGATAAGCAATAAGGTACTGATTAAATTATAACGATACATGGTTATCACTTTGCGTTTAAGGGATGGTGTCAACATTACTTAACTACAGCATAACTAAAATGGATGTTTACTCATGTTATCAGGTATTAAGAAATTTTAGGGATGCAATGATATATAAATATGTTCACCGGATGAAATCCTAGCTAAAACAGGTTAAAATGCACATGAGTGTCCGATGGAGCAAAACTATATAGAAAATACCATAAGCCGTGTCAATAGTTAAAATGTGATTTAAACATATAAATGTGGTTATTAGGTTTAATGAAATGCACACGGTAGGTTTCAAGTTTGGAAAATAAAATGATATAACGCGACATCAAGCATGAAAAAGGAAAATCATGGTACTAAGGTTAGACTACGGGTTTAGTGTGCCATAAAATGTATATGTAATATATCAATTAGCATGTAGCAAGTTTTACTTGCCTTATGGATCGCGATGCGGATATACTGCAACGTACAATGTCCGTAAAAGCTGCGATGCGTATATGCGTGCCCGGAACTGAACCAGCCAAAGCAAGAAGTGACCCCGCTGCACGAGAACGTCTTCTGGGTTGCTCGGATCGTCGGCGACGAGTACGGCTCCGGCAACGATCGGAAACCGAGAAGACAAGAGAAAGAGAAGAATAGAAAAAGAATAGAGGAAGAAGAGAAAGAGAGAGATTGCTTCTGGTTGGTACTCTGGGGTCAGAGGAGTTGACAGGGACGGCCGATGAAGGTGGTCGACGTTGAGGGTCACCGGAGGTGAGTTGCCGGCAAGGTGCAGGGTGCAGGTTGGGGGTTCTGCTGCGTGGGAGTTTTAAAAGAGAAGAAGAAGGGAAGAGTGGGAGGAGAAGAGAATGAAGAATATGAGGAGAGGAGAATGGGTGGTGACGCTGGAGTCGAGGGATCGCCGGCGACGAGGTGTGCGGGGTGACGGGTTTCTCATCGCGGTGGGTGTAGGGGTGAGAGGAGGTCGCGTGTGTAGAGGGTTTCGATGATGGGAGAGGGGAGAGAGAATAAGAAGTGTGACGAGATGATGAGGGTGACGAGATTGGGTGAGGTCGACGGCAACGCCAAGGTGAGGCGCAGGCGTGGGTTAGAGCTTGGCATGGGTTTTCTGCGATGAGGTTGAAGGCGTCGTCGGGGGAGAAGAGGGAGGTGATGAAGGAGATGAGGGGATGAAGACGAGGAGGTGATGGTTTAGGCGGCGACGGAGGCGCTGGGTTAGGGTTTGTGAGAGGTGAGGCGAGAGGATCTCGTGGGGAGAAAAGAAAGAAGAAGGAGAAAGAGGAAGGTGAGCATAGTGAAAGGAGGTGGCGACAGGATCCAAGAAATGCACAGTAAGTGCGAGAGGTGAGAGAGAGAGGAGGAGAGAGAAAGAGAAAGGAGAGAGAGAGAGAGAGTGCACGCTCGGGGGAAAAAGAAAGAGAAGGAGAAATAAAGAGAGGGAGGGACGGTGGGGCCCAGGGTTCGAAGGGAAGGTTGTGATTGGTGGAAGTAAAATTTTAAGGGAAAGATGCAAACTGTTGGGGGAAAGTTAAAAAAAGATTTATGGGTTTAGAAAAATATTTTACAGTTGGTTAATATTTTCATAGGAAGAAAATATATTTAAAGCAGATTTAAGTAATTTTGAAATGAATAGAATTTGGCGGAAAACAAAATATTTCAGAATTGCGCCCGCATCGGGTCCAAAATTTTGAATTTGAAATATGAAAATTATAGGCAAGTTCTAAAAATTAAAATGAAGGATTTTGTAACAAAAAGGCATACCCCCAAGAACGAACGCACGCACGTGCGCGTAGCCATCCAAACACGTTCGTTTCACTGAACGGAACAAGAACACGATGCAAGGACGCTGCCACAGGGTTAGGGGTATCAAGCAGGCCATGACACGTATTTTAATTTATTTTATGTGATAGAAATTGTTATATGCAACAGATGCGATATAAAATAAAATGCCAATACAAACTAAATTATGAGATGCAATAGCCCATGCAACCAGTCAAGGTAAACTATAAATAAGAGTCACACGGGTTCAATTAAGCGGGTCGGGTCGAATGCAAAGTAATATGTAGAAATACCATTCGCATCCAAACACACCAAATCAAAAAGGACCTCGGATAAATAAATACGGAACTGGAATTGGTATAAGTGAACTCGGGTGTTACATTATACGCAACTACAAAAGAATTTCGTCCTCGAAATTCCAAGAACAAGAAAGGATAATCAATCAAGAAACTACAAGGATAGATGAGAAATTTTCTGTCGGAATTCATCTTCTTGTTCCCAAGTTGATTCTCCATACAAGCGATTTCTCCAAGAAACAATTACAAGAGGGATAGATAACCTTATTCTTAGGGACATTTTCCTTTCGATCCACACTTGACCTCAGTCATTCGTCAAAGGCTAAAACTTCACGTACAGTCATCTCCGAAAGATCCAATACCTGTATTTCATCTCGAGCATACCTACGAGGTTGAGATACAAGAAACTCGTCATGAACATTCTCCAAAGATTGCAGTAACACCAAACGATGCGCCGCTTCTCCAATACGCCCCACAAACCTTAAAAGGTCCAACGAATCGAGGACTAAACCTTCCTTGACTTCTGTAACGGATCACCCCTCTAGTCGGTGACATCTTCCAGAATACTAAATCACCAACAGTGAACTCTAAAGGTCTTCTCGATGTAACTGCCCAACTCTTTTGTCGGTCTTGTGCTACTTTCATAAGATTCCGGATAGTATAAACCTTCTCAACTATCTGCACAACCAAATCTGGTCCCAACAATTTTCGTTCACCGATATCGTCCCAACAAACAGGTGAACGACACTTGTGACCATATAAAGCTTCGAATGGAGCCATCCAAAAGTCGCCTGGAAACTGTTGTTGTACGAAAACTCCACCAAGTATAGATGATCCTCCCATGAACCCTTGAAGTCTAACATACAAGATCTCAACATGTCTTTGAGAATGTGGATCACTTCCTCCGACTGGCCATCGGTTAGAGGACGATAAGCTGTGCTAAACTTCAATCGAGTCCCCAAACTTCTCTGTAAGCTCCTCTAAAAGTGTGCTAAGAAACGAGTGTCACGGTCGGACACGATGCTCCCAGGTACTCCATGCAATCTCACAATCTCCTGCATGTATCGTTTTGCCAACGCTTCCGTTGATTGACCAACTCGAAATGGTATGAAATGAGCTGCCTTGGTCAATCGATCAACAATCATCCAAACTGCATTGTTGCCCTTTTGGACTCCGCGGTAAAGCTGTCACGAAATCCATGGTTATATGTTCCCACTTCGATTGAGGAATCGAAAGTTGTTGCAATAAACCAGTAACCCTCTGATGTTCAACCTTAACTTACTGACACACCAAGCACTTTGCCACAAAGCGAGCAATCTCCCGTTTCAAACCTTCCCACCAGAAATGCTGCCATAAGTCTCGGTACATCTTCGTGCCTCCTGGATGTACGGAATAAGCTGAACTGTGTGCCTCCTTCATAAGCTCTTCACGAATACCTCCATAGGCACACACAAACAACTATCACAACGAACCATCTTCATGAACCACCAAGCCCATTCAAAGTCCAACTTCAACCTGTTCTCGAAACTTCTGCAATCTTGGGTCCTGCAATTGCACTGCTTCAATATCCTCGATCAACGATGACTGTACTTGCAATTGCATCATCTATCCTAAAGAACGCGGAAGCACGATCTCCAACTCGAATCTCCGAAAGTCTTCAATAAGTTTCCTTGGTGCAGTCAACATCAGAATTGCTGGCAACCGACTAAGAGCATCCGGCACAACATTAACTTTCCCGGATGGTACTCAAGATCAAGATCGTAGTCAGCCATCAGCTTCAACCATCTTCACTGTCTCACAATTAGCTCCTTCTGAGCGAACACGTACTTTAGGCTTTTGTGATCGGTGAATATTTCGACCCCTTTCGCCCAATAAGTAGTGTCTCCAAATCATCAAGCGAAAAATCCCAGCCGCAAGCTCCAAGTCATGAGTTGAGTAATTCTTCTCATGGGTCTTCAACTGTCTCAATGCGTAAGCTACAACCTTCTCATGCTGTATCAAAACACATCCCAAACCTTTCCCAGATACGTCGCTGTGAATCACCAATTCTCCGGAACCGTCTGGTACGGTCATAACAAAAGCGGTCATCAACCTTGCTCCAACGCCTCAAAGGCTGACGCACACTTATTCGTCCACACAAATGGTACTTCCTTGTGTTGCGCCACGGCAGCGCCCCGGCCGTCTATCCGAGGCCAAAATGCGGAATCAAAAATTTTCCTTACTCGGAAACCGGCGCTACCGCGGACAAAGAAAACCCGGATCGTAACCATTAACCTAATGCTAGCAATCAAGAGATAGGGTGAGAAGTATACCGAGTGATCCGAGTCCTCCGGTCTTCTCGTCATCGTCCCGATCTCCTGCGGAAAGTCTTGCCTCCACATCGTCGCCTCCTCGCCGGAAAGGGGCACCACAACGCCTGCGTCTTTTACGGGCTCCCGCCTCAATACCGAGGCAACTCGGGCATGAAGCCGGCAACTCGACATGCTCAAGATATGCTGTAGAATGTGTAGTGTAGTGTCTCACTTGGGTTTTGGTTGCCTTGATGGAGGAAATGAGATAAGAAAAATGGTGCTTGCATTTTTCTAGCATGAATGAGATCAAGAAGATGAAACTCTCAAGAATGAAGAACTCTCTCCTTCTTCTTCTATCTTTCTTTTTCTTCTTCTCTCTTTTCTAATGAATAACTTATTATCATAATGAGAATGGTGGAGGAGGTAATATGAAGCAAGAAGGGAGGTGAGTGTAGGGTAAAGCAAGTGGTGAAAATATCCTAAACATCATGATAACAATCTCACATCACTTCTAATCAAGAATCAAATCCTTTCTCATCAACAAAAAGCAAATGATAAGAAAGGTATCAAAAGATGCTTTCATAATAAATCATCTTACAAATAAAACCTCCACCAAAAGTAATTTGCAAAACTGCAAATTACCCCCTCCATCAGAAAAGTCCGGCCGGGAAAGAACAAAGGAAAACCGGCCGGAACGGAATGCAAACTGGCAACTCCAGAAAAATGGTCCCGTAATAAATTACAGGAAAACCCCGATACTGTGCATACACACCCGCATCTGTATTCCGACCGGATACAAATGCAATGAGACAAAATCTACACTGTACTAAACTAGGACCGGCTTAAGCCAAAGCCGGCTAGTAAAATCCATTCGATCCTGATCCGTGCAATACCGCACGTATCAGATCAAACCCTGCCATATAACTATACGGCCACTAGTACAAAACTGTCCGATCCTGATCCGTGCAATACCGCACGTATCTGATCGGACCCTGCCATATCTCCATACGGCCTCTACAGCGTTTCGCCCGAAAGCTTGAGTAACTGTAAGTGTGGTGGACTCTAAAGACTCGTCAATACTATGGCTGTGGATTTAACCACTAGCACGTCAGAGGTATTAGCCAATACGTGACGGGCCACCAGCTATTGACCAAAAGGGACGTCGATGAGGAAGCTCACCCCGACACCCAACTGAGCCTGTCAGTGACAATATCCGTACAGTCCGGTCCGTTCGTCTATGAGCATCGCATGTCGGGCCTAGGGGGTTGGTAAAAGTCAGACCCCCAAAGGCGGTACAAGTCGTGTCGGAGTGTAGCCCAGAACGCCCTGAGATACTACTGGAATACCTACCAGTAAATCTCCTGCCTCGGCCGAGGGCTTTGCGTAATGGCTCTCCTAGACACAGCGCAACCTCACCCCCAATACCGGGAGAGACGAACCCCTGAAGATCCGCTCACTGCCTCCATGTGGCTCGGGACTATACCCAACTAAAACCTGTTTGCACGACTGCTTTGAGCCGTGGTAGGGTAGTAATCAAAGCACAGTGGGAACTCACACGAGACAAATGACGATCTCAGGTCGATGAACTAACCTGTACACATGTCACCTGGGAACTGCTATCTGACGTCTGGTATAAGACCAACTAGCAGGTTCCCGGCGAGTCCTGTCCGGTGTACTCATAACCCAATGAGCACCTGTATACATCTTAGGTGAACCAACTGACACCAGTGGCTTGTGAGACCGGCCACCGCCCCTCGTCGGGGTCTCGACTGTATACACTAGTCTACTAATGGAGTATCGATGCCCAGTCTCGAAACTCCCACGACTAGGGACATTTTAAGGATGTGCTTATAGACCCCAGCTCCCACGTATATGATCGCCATCATACTGCTGGTCTTCAAGCAAGAATCCTAGGGGCTCTATCAACGTGCAATAGCGATATGTCAGGTCACCTAAAGCAGTACACGATGATAAAGATAAACCAGATAGCATACTATCATCTCGAGTAAGACTGTCCTACCGGGATAGGTCCTCCCTCAATCATTGCAATCACGTGCCTGTGATCCAATAATTGACTCTGAGGGCACTATCTCCAACAATCTCCCACTTGCACTCAAGGCTAATTATTGCGATGTCGCATACTCACAGCCCGTGTGATACCGAACACCCAACTCCTCTACTGGTCAGTCTCACAAAGCTCGTTTGCGAAACTATTGCGTTCGAGGAATAGCCTCAGTGAGTGGATCCGCTGTGAAGTTTCTTTCTATGTCTCTCTATATCTCAAGTTCGCGGAGAAAGCCATCTCCCGAAATGAGCAATACCTGTCTTAGAATGTCTGGATGTCTGATGGGACCTAGCTCATAAATGAACTCCAAATCCAAACTTCTTAGACTGTATCATCAACTGAAACTAATCAGTATCCTGCGACATGCCTCCCTCAGTATTGCCTTGGACCACCTGTCCAAAATACTGCCCCTCGTCAGAGGGAGAACTATAACTCTGACAACCTCCTTGTCGTCCATGTCACCTTGGAAGCCTGGAATGATAACTGTCTCCCAAATGAGGCTGTCGTTATCATATCCCTAGAACATCCACTTATGTTCTAAGACTGCTTCCGACTGTTTCTCCAGGATTGGATCAATATCAACTTATTGCATCTAGTGCAAGAACAACATCTGGTGTGGTACTTGACATCTCATGATTGACTCAATTGCCTAAGCAAGTGATCTGCCAATCATGAGTATCCCTCTCCCCTTTAGTCTATAAGACACCTTTAGAGAGGGTGACTCCATCAACTGCAGGTGCACTACCGTGTCAGGAGTCGTCCATTCTAAATACTCATAGAATGCTGTCAAGGTACCCAGATTGGGAAACCACCCAAATCTAGATCTAAAACCATAGATCTAGTAACCAGTATGTCTGATATAATATCCAAGTCCCTTGTGGAGAAACCACTGTGTGACGACCAAAGTATAACCGATCGTAGTATAGGAATATCACTTCCTACTACCTTCTCAACAGATCCACCCCTTATTCTGATGACGTCAAACCTATGACTGTCACATCAGAAATGGATGATCTATCTCCGCTACATCTGCTTTAGTCTATAAATAGACATAAGCCTGATGTCCACCAATGCTTCCGCTGCTCCCACTGACTACGACAACCCTCTGGCAGAGTCATATAGACGTGCACTTCCAAAGCTAGTTTAGAACGACGCTATACTCATCCTCCTGCCGGGTCTCGCAGCCTGGAACAACAACAATGGCAAGTGTGGGTAAACAAGAACTTCCCTGTCACCGTCCTTGAAGCTACCAGAGTACCTCTCGGGTGCCTGAAGTTACCCACCTTATCTGCGGAGTGGCCAATGGAATGTCAAATCAGATTGAATCTTTAGGTTCCTTATTAAATCTTCAGTAATCGTTTGCGGTTCTGGAATCACTTCCAGTTCTACCATACTCCCACTGCTGTTTTTGAAAAAATCCATTTTTAATAAAACCGTGGCGAGTCTAGAACAATATTTCTATTGATCTGCCAGATGGTAGAAAGTCAACCCTCGTCATAGCCTGGGTCAACCCACAAACAGCCATTACAGAAACGTGCCTTGAGTTATCCGGAGTCTGGTTTTAAGCATAAGCCGGACAACTCCCCGTACCTTAACATCGTTAAGATATGAACTGTTCTATATCCAATATAGAACCAGAGGCACTGATTTAATTGAACCAGATTCAAATCATGCAGCTGTCTCCAGTGCATGTCAACTAAATGGAAGGAGGCCGATCAGCGTTACTCAACTTAGGAATGCTTCCAATTATGAGTAACCTGAAAGAGAAGCAATTTCTCTTTATCATTACTATCAACTGAACACCATACACAAGTATCTACATCTTCGATCGCCTTGAAGAATCCCGATACTTGCTACACCTGGTTCTCTACTCCATTCAAATACCTATAACTCCTCAAAACTTAGACCCTGTGTTTCCACGAAGCACATGTCTAAGAACTAGAGAAGTTAAAAGTAAACAGAATATAGTATGAGGACCAACCCCTCTGTCTTAATGGACACTGGACAACATACAATACTCTGTATAAGTCCGCTGAGTCTAACAACTCTTTCACTGTGTGTCGTAGGTTGAAAACTGTACTTATGGTTAAGAAGAATTACACCGCTGTTTAATGCTCCTTACCTAACCATCCACTGATATAGGTAAATGTCATCGACATAATATCAAAAGGTATATCTCACTCTATGAAAATAGACGTACAGATATATCAATTTGAAATTGGTGCACAACAGCGGATATTCATAACCAAATATTTGCCGACCGGCAAACAGCCCAGGTGATCTTCTCAAATATCACCGATTACAACGAATCCCGATATAATGAGGATGATCACCCAATTCCCAATAACTTACTCCCACTCATCATCTGTAAAACCATACAGATGTGAGAATCATACCTGGTAAACACATACCCTGGAGTAAGTGTCTAATCGGGAAATCGGTTTTCTTTTAACATTACACAGTGAAACTGAAACATTGAAATGTTTCTGTGGGGAATCCTGGTATTCCTAGTAATGCCTCTACCATTATCCAGATTCACAACTATAACCGTATAGTTCTTTGCCACCTGTCCAAATCCCTTTATATGTCTTTAGTCAATACCGTCTGCACACCCCTTTAGGCCAAATGGTTTTCTTCCTTCCCTACCGTTCGGCACCAGCCTATGGTTTGGAAGAAGACTATCCAAAAAGCATAAAGGGTGTACTGTCCTAATCCTAGGAGCACTCGCAACGCGAGAGAAGGTGAAGATAAAAGACACCTGAATGTACTTTATTCCTATTTCTCCTGAACTAGGATCCATCCCCGAACTGGAACAAGTTCCTTTCGAGTTCGTATATAACCATACGATGGATTATCCAATAAACTGGGATCTTCGTAGTAATACGGAGTGTCCTGGAGAAATATAAAGGTGATTTAGGATTGGCGAAGAAATACTTGGTTTGGTCGTGAATATCAGTCGCAATTTACTTTGCCCTCCTACTAATCCCTTGCTTTGTCTTAATCTTAATACCTTCTGCACACCATCGTTATGCTAATTGGTTTTCTTCATTCCCCACCGTTTGGCACCAGCCTAAGGTTTGGAAGAAGACTATCCAATTTGCGTAATAGGTGTACTATCTCCTAAACCAAGGAGTACTCGCAACCTGAGAGAAGGTAAAAGGAAAAAGACAACTGAATAATCCTATTCATTTTCTCCAGAACCAGAAACCATCCTCGAAGTCCTTCGAGTTCGTATATAACCATACGATGGTTTTGTCCAATGGAAGTGGACGTTCGTAGTAATACGGGGTGTCCTGGAAAAAAGGGTAAAAGTAGGAGTGGCAATGAGGTCTGCAACTCTGACAATCCAAAAGCCAGTGTTAAGAAGGTTCGGTCAACTTGGTCACTGAGTCATAGTCTTAGGGTCGGGTCAATGGTCGCTGCCAGAGAGAGAGAGAAAAGAAACACTCAGCGTGCACTCTAACCTAGATCAGAATGGTTACCACTTTGTCTAATCTGGAAACCTCCCACTGTACCTCAAATTCTCCTCCAAACCTGAAAGAAGAATTAGTCGGGATCACCCGAGGAGTAAACCAACTCATCAGTGGGAATCGGGATCCAACTATCATCGCATGATAACGTGACGGAATCCACTCACGTCACCACACTCCAGAAGGTATGCGCATATCTGGCAAGTTTCAGTTCTTTTGAAACTCCCGATGTGATTTTTACCCCTAGGACCCAAGTGACCTTGACACAGTCAACAAATCAAAGAGTCCTAGTCAAGTTCAACCCGTCATTATCCTGGATTGCATTAAACCCACCCGTACGAGCCCTTGACACTGTCAACAAGGCCGCACGACTGTCCTAACCAATCCCATTAATATACTACAAACAAACACTACTTAGCTACCGCACACTACGCCTTGACACAGTCAACAAACACAGCACGAATACTAAGTAATACTTGTAAGAAATGACGGAGGGCTACGTGTAGTTTTTGGCGAAAAACCTTTAACGTAATGAACTTGATATTGTTGAAGGAACTGCATAGCCTTTTTAGAAAATATAGTAACGAAAACCTTTACTAAAGAGGTCACTCCCGGTGAAGGGATCTCGGCTCTTTCCCCGTAGAATGAGGTGCAGGATATTCCAACTGAATACCACGATGCAAAGCAAAAGTAATCGGCTATAGTGAAGTTAATGCCCTGACGCAAACTTCTGTCCAAGGGGTCACTCCCGGTGAAGGGATCTCGGCCCTTGCCTCGTCGACTGAGGAGCAGGATATTCCAAATGAATACCACTATGCAAAACAAAAGAGAACGTCCTTGCAATAACAGCTTTTTGAAAAAGTGTTCCAACAACATCAGATTAGGTTTGTTTATCTTGCATTGATCCGAATCAATGCAGTCCCATCAATTGATCACACCACAAAGAACGAAAATATACTGACGTACGTATATGCCATCCGCATTCGCCACTGGGTCCCGTCATCACCCGTTAGGTTAGCTAACTAACGGCAGAGCGGGGACTGGACTAGCGCGGATGAAAAACATATACAACATCTACTAATATATATACCAATATATAGTATTTCGCTCAAGGCGTGAATGAAATGCAACATCACAGAAATGTACAGCATCACAGAACAATACAGATATCTGGAAGCCCCGGGTTTCACAGAGCCGCTGCTGAAACCCGACGTTCCCCTGGTCGTGTGGATAGCCTGTGCAATGAAATCCTAGACCCCTACGGGCGCGGCAAGTCACCCGCCAAAACCTGAAGCGAGGCAGCCCCCTCCAGCACCGTGAATGGACCACCCAGCACTTCACGGAATCCGGTAACTTGGGCACCCCTCCTGGGTCAACCTGTACCCCCTACGAGTGCGGCGAATAGCCCGCCAATCCTAGAGTGAAGCCCCCTCCGTCTCAATGCCATGAGATGCGGGCCCGTTGCCCTCTAGAACCCGGCCATCCGTGCACCCCTCCGCGGGGCAATCCTAGTACAGAAAGTAAAATATACATACACCGGGTACATCGACCGCAACCAGGTCGTGCCCCAAAAGAATAATACAAACAGGCAGTGACGGCAGTCCACATGTCGGACGCTCGCCCCGCAATATCAAATGTACATAATACAACAAAACTGTACTAGCATTGCATCCAGGCTATCCCCCACGACCGATCCGCAACATCACAGCATAAACATAGAACATCAACGTGAAAGTCACGTTCGCAAATCCGTCTAACCGGGCTATAGCAGTTAGACGGGATTTACCGATCAAGTGACATTCACGGTCGCAGATATAATGTAAATACTGTGAAATAATGTGTTTAAAATTTTCCGATTGACCAAAAATTAACAAGTGGGCCCCCAATCAAAACTGTAGCACTCACAGAAAACCTGGGCCCAATTTTAATATTCCAAAACCCCTAATTACAGCCCATAAGCCCACTGCAAAAAAATAAACACACGAACCCACACTTCTGCGGCGGAAGCGCGGCCAAAAGAGGGTTATGGCCGCGCTTCCGCGGTCGTACGGAGGAATCGTGTGACCAACTTTTTCCAGTGTTCTTAGGACTCCCTGCACATCATTCTGAGACCACCTGAAAAATTTTTAGACTCCAAAAAATTTCGACAGAAACTGATTGTGCTAGAAAAATACGGTTTTTGGAAATTTTGGTCGATCGGAAACGCAAACACATCAAACGAAGCTAGGTAAGGTTAATGGCGTGGCTCTGATACCATGTTGCGCCACGGCAGCGCCCCGGCCGTCTATCCGAGGCCAAAATGCGGAATCAAAAATTTTCCTTACTCGGAAACCGGCGCTACCGCGGACAAAGAAAACCCGGATCGTAACCATTAACCTAATGCTAGCAATCAAGAGATAGGGTGAGAAGTATACCGAGTGATCCGAGTCCTCCGGTCTTCTCGTCATCGTCCCGATCTCCCGCGGAAAGTCTTGCCTCCACATCGTCGCCTCCTCGCCGGAAAGGGGCACCACAACGCCTGCGTCTTTTACGGGCTCCCGCCTCAATACCGAGGCAACTCGGGCATGAAGCCGGCAACTCGACATGCTCAAGATATGCTGTAGAATGTGTAGTGTAGTGTCTCACTTGGGTTTTGGTTGCCTTGATGGAGGAAATGAGATAAGAAAAATGGTGCTTGCATTTTTCTAGCATGAATGAGATCAAGAAGATGAAACTCTTAAGAATGAAGAACTCTCTCCTTCTTCTTCTATCTTTCTTTTTCTTCTTCTCTCTTTTCTAATGAATAACTTATTATCATAATGAGAATGGTGGAGGAGGTAATATGAAGCAAGAAGGGAGGTGAGTGTAGGGTAAAGCAAGTGGTGACAATATCCTAAACATCATGATAACAATCTCACATCACTTCTAATCAAGAATCAAATCCTTTCTCATCAACAAAAAGCAAATGATAAGAAAGGTATCAAAAGATGCTTTCATAATAAATCATCTTACAAATAAAACCTCCACCAAAAGTAATTTGCAAAACTGCAAATTACCCCCTCCATCAGAAAAGTCCGGCCGGGAAAGAACAAAGAAAAACCGGCCGGAACGGAATGCAAACTGGCAACTCCAGAAAACTGGTCCCGTAATAAATTACAGGAAAACCCCGATACTGTGCATACACACCCGCATCTGTATTCCGACCGGATACAAATGCAATGAGACAAAATCTATACTGTACTAAACTAGGACCGGCTTAAGCCAAAGCCGGCTAGTAAAATCCATTTGATCCTGATCCGTGCAATACCGCACGTATCAGATCAAACCCTGCCATATAACTATACGGCCACTAGTACAAAACTGTCCGATCCTGATCCGTGCAATACCGCACGTATCTGATCGGACCCTGCCATATCTCCATACGGCCTCTACAGCGTTTCGCCCGAAAGCTTGAGTAACTGTAAGTGTGGTGGACTCTAAAGACTCGTCAATACTATGGCTGTGGATTTAACCACTAGCACGTCAGAGGTATTAGCCAATACGTGACGGGCCACCAGCTATTGACCAAAAGGGACGTCGATGAGGAAGCTCACCCCGACACCCAACTGAGCCTGTCAGTGACAATATCCGTACAGTCCGGTCCGTTCGTCTATGAGCATCGCATGTCGGGCCTAGGGGGTTGGTAAAATTCAGACCCCCAAAGGCGGTACAAGTCGTGTCGGAGTGTAGCCCAGAACGCCCTGAGATACTACTGGAATACCTACCAGTAAATCTCCTGCCTCGGCCGAGGGCTTTGCGTAATGGCTCTCCTAGACACAGCGCGACCTCACCCCCAATACCGGGAGAGACGAACCCCTGAAGATCCGCTCACTGCCTCCATGTGGCTCGGGACTGTACCCAACTAAAACCTGTTTGCACGACTGCTTTGAGCCATGGTAGGGTAGTAATCAAAGCACAGTGGGAACTCATACGAGACAAATGACGATCTCAGGTCGATGAACTAACCTGTACACATGTCACCTGGGAACTGCTATCTGACGTCTGGTATAAGACCAACTAGCAGGTTCCCGGCGAGTCCTGTCCGGTGTACTCATAACCCAATGAGCACCTGTATAATCTTAGGTGAACCAACTGACACCAGTGGCTTGTGAGACCGGCCACCGCCCCTCGTCGGGGTCTCGACTGTATACACTAGTCTACTAATGGAGTATCGATGCCCAGTCTCGAAACTCCCACGACTAGGGACATTTTAAGGATGTGCTTATAGACCCCAGCTCCCACGTATATCATCGCCATCATACTGCTGGTCGTCAAGCAAGAATCCTAGGGGCTCTATCAACGTGCAATAGCGACATGTCAGGTCACCTAAAGCAGTACACGATGATAAAGATAAACCAGATAGCATACTATCATCTCGAGTAAGACTGTCCTACCGAGATAGGTCCTCCCTCAATCATTGCAATCACGTGCCTGTGATCCAATGATTGACTCTGAGGGCACTATCTCCAACACCTTGTGCGTAAGCTTGGTCAAGGCTCAGCCAAACGAGCAAAAATTCTTCATGAACCTTCAATAGTATCCCGCAAGTCCAGGAAACTTCTGATCTTTATAACGTTCTTCGGAATCGGCCAGTCTTGAACTGCTGCAATCTTCCCTGGGTAAACGGCGATTCCATCTCTAGCTACGATATGTCCAAAACTTTACTTCCTCAAGCCAAACTTGCCCTTGCTCAGCTTTGCATGAAATCTTTCTTGCTTCAATGTCTGCAGTGCGATCTTCAAGTGTTTTGTATGCCCTTCAATGCTCCTCGAGTAGATCAGAATATCTTCAATGACCCTTACTAAAACTGGTCCAAGAATGGTGAAAAGATTCAGTTCATCAGGTCCATAAATATTGCCGGTGTATTCGTTACTCCGAAGGGCATCACTAAGTACTCGTAATGTCCATACCGAGTTCGGAACACAGTCTTGCAAATATCTTCAGATTTAACTCAGACCTGATGATATCCGAACCGCAAATCTAGCTTCGAGAATACCTTCGCGCCACCAAGCTGCTCAAACACTTCGCCAATGCAAGGGATCGGGTACCTGTTCATAATAATCACTCGGTTTAATCCTTGATAATCAACGCACGCCTTCCCTGTGTCATCTTTCTTCTTTACTAGAAGAACTGGAGCTTCCCCGGTTAAGTTGCCGCGACAAAACCAACCCTTCTCAAGTAATTCAGCAACCTACTTCCTGACTTCTTCCAACTCCACTGGTGCCATCGGGTAATATGCCCGTTGAGATTGGCGCTGCACCAGGAACAAGTTCAAGTGCGAACTCCACGTCTCGCTTCGGCGGTGAACCTGATATGTCTTCAAACACTTCCATGAAACTCTCAAATAAAGCCGGCGCTTCTTCCTTATCCACTGCCATTGACGAAAGAACCTTGTTTGTCGGCCTAGCCTTAACTCGATTGGCCCAACAGAACTGCTTCCTCCAGCAAAACAACTTCCGAATGTCCGAGAATCTGGAGAATCACTTTCCTTCCTTATAATCAATATGAGCACGGAAGTGCCGCAAAAATCCATTCCCAAGATAACAACAAACAAGGGAACGCACTAGGATTGAATAGTCCTAATGCGGGGAAAACGAGAACAAGTAAGATATCGAGATGACTTCATCCGAAGTCAAGATACTGAAGAGGGTTAACCACGGTAAACATGATTCAAGCTGGCAATGAAACAATAACTGGTAAGCAATGAAACCGAGAGGAACAAGGTAGTACAACGATCATGGAACATGGAAGTGAATCAATACCAGGACTCCAAGTTACTTAAATAGAGTACCGTATTGTAACCATGCTGCAGTTCACGGGCACAATTACATAACTCCACCCAAGTCGCCCAAATCCTAGTATCAGAATCAAGAAACAGGGAGAAACAATAGAGAACCAAAAGATTTCAGGTCGAAATGCAAAGTGGTTTGCATATCTCCCAAACAAGGGATCAAGAGAAGGATATGATTCAATAATCACGATAATCAAGGTGGCAGGACATGTTCCTAATCACGAGTATTCTGATTCGTGTATTGGGTCCAATACCCAACTACAAAAGAATCAAACCCGATTAACCTATATCCTATGTCTCTAATACCAAAAGAACCATGTCACGCCCCGCTTCCCAGAGTACGCTAAGATGGGCATGTGACATAGCCAACCATGCTGCCTGTGGATAGGAAACATCCTTCCACAGTCACATTACGGCTGTAGAGATATCAAGAACAGGAAAGTAAACTAACTATCTAGTACATGTCCATAAGCCAGAGTAAAAGAGTCAAGAAATAACAATATGCGGAAGCTAAAAGATACATTAAATGAAACACCTGGAAGTGAAACTACATACCGACAGGAACTTCACCGCTCGTCTAACAGCGGCAATACTCCTGATCAGTCTGCAACAAGGTAGAAGAATCTAGGCCATGCAAAACCCAGACGTCAGCGCGTCATGTCATCAAGCAATAAAATATAAATAGGGTAACAGGCAATGCTAATACAATCATGAATGAAAAGCAGATGTAACAGTAATGTAAATCAGGACAGTGAAGGGTAGTGTGCAGTGAGTAAACTAAACTGATCTATTGGGTCATCTACTCTCAAGTCTTTGAAATCAATTTGATGAATCATCGATGTAACTCAATAGTATCCCGTGCATGCCCGGGACCACGGTCTCAGATTCTTGGGCTAAATCGAGACATGCCGCTAGGCACTAAAGGAAAAGGGTAAAGATGAATGGTGTCCATGGCATCATCCCAAGGCTGGCCTAGCCTCTGAAAGGAAATGGATAACGATGGATGATGTCAGCAGCATCATCCCAAGGCTGGCCCAGCCTCTAAACTAGTCGGTAAAGGTAGCACACTGTCGAGTTACAAGTCAGGTTTCATCATTGATTTCCCCATACCCCCAAGTTATATGTGTTCGAGTCAGGTATTAAATAATCTGGAGCTAATGCCAACTCAGGATCAGGCAGGTACAGGTTTGTCTGGATAGACCACAGGAACGGTCCGTAAGGACAACAGGTCAGGTTTGTTGGCATTAGACACAAGATCAGGTAACGGGTAAGACCATGGTACATCAGGTCAAGCCGGGTAGTGTATATAAGTGTCATGACATATCAAGAGTCGTACGGTACCATGTCGTGCCACGTAGGAAGTGCAACAGGTCATGTCAGGAAGCACAAAATGCTATGTGGGTGCTCATAAATCAAACTAACATAATTATGGTTATAAATGAACAAGCATGAGTAACATCAGCACAATAAACCAGATCAGGTGATATGATAAGCAATTAGGTACTGATTAAATTATAACGATACATGGTTATCACTTTGCGTTTAAGGGATGGTGTCAACATTACTTAACTACTGCATAACTAAAATGGATGTTTACTCATGTTATCAGGTATTAAGAAATTTTAGGGATGCAATGATATATAAATATGTTCACCGAATGAAATCCTAGCTAAAACAGGTTAAAATACACATGAGTGTCCGATAGAGCAAAACTATATAGAAAATACCATAGGCCGTGTCAATAGTTAAAATGTGATTTAAACATATAAATGTGGTTATTAGGTTTAATAAAGTAAATGCACACGGTAGGTTTCAAGTTTGGAAAATAAAATGATATAATGCGACATCGAGCATGAAAAAGGAAAATCATGGTACAAAGGTTAGACTACGGGTTTAGTGTGCCATAAAATGTATATGTAATATATCAATTAGCATGTAGCAAGTTTTACTTGCCTTATGGATAGCGATGCGGATATGCTGCAACGTAAAATGTCGGTAAAAGCTGCGATGCATATACGCGTGCCCGGAACTGAACCAGCCAAAGCAAGAAGTGACCCCGCTGCACGAGAACGTCTTCTGGGTTGTTCGGATCGTCAGCGACGAGTACGGCTCTGGCAACGATCGGAAACTGAGAAGACAAAAGAAAGAGAAGAATAGAAAAAGAATAGAGGAAGAAGAGAGAGAGAGAGAGAGATTGCTTCTGGTTGGTGCTCTGGGGTCAGTGGAGTTGACCGGGACAGCCGATGAAGGTGGTCGACGTTGAGGGTCACCGGAAGTGAGTTGCCGGCAAGGTGCAGGGTGCAGGTTGGGGGTTCTGCTGCGTGGGAGTTTTAAAAGAGAAGAAGAAGGGAAGAGAGGGAGGAGAAGAGAATGAGAGTATGAGGAGAGGAGAATGGGTGGCGACGCTGGAGTCGAGGGATCGCCGGCGACGAAGTGTGCGGGGTGACGGGTTTCTCGTCGCGGTGGGTGTAGGGGTGAGAGGAGGTCGGGTGTGTAGAGAGTTTCGATGATGGGAAAGGGGAGAGAAGATGAGAAGTGTGACGAGATGATGAGGGTGACGAGATTGGGTGAGGTCGACGGCGACGCCAAGGTGAGGCACAGGCGTGGGTTAGAGCTTGGCATGGGTTTTCTGCGATGAGGTTGAAGGCGTCGTCGGGGAGAAGAGGGAGGTGATGAAGGAGATGAGGGGATGAAGACGAGGAGGTGATGGTTTCGGCAGCGACGGAGGCGCTGGGTTAGGGTTTGTGAGAGGTGAGGCGGGAGGATCTCGTGGGGAGAAAAGAAAGAAGAAGGAGAGAGAGGAAGGTGAGCGTAGTGAAAGGAGGTGGTGACGAGATCCAAGAAATGCACAGTAAATGCAAGAGGTGAGAGAGAGGGGGAGAAAGAGAAAGAGAGAAAGAGAAAGGAGAGAGAGAGTGCGCGCTCGGGGGAAAAAGAAAGAGAAGGAGAGACGGTGGGGCCCAGGGTTCGAAGGGAAGGTTGTGATTGGTGGAAGTAAAATTTTAAGGGAAAGATGCAAACTGTTGGGGGAAAGTTAAAAAAAGATTTATGGGTTTAGAAAAATATTTTACAGTTGGTTAATATTTTCATAGGAAGAAAATATATTTAAAGCGGATTTAAGTAATTTTGAAATGAATAGAATTTGGCGGAAAACAAAATATTTCAGAATTGCGCCCGAATCGGGTCCAAAATTTTGAATTTGAAATATGAAAATTATAGGCAAGTTCTAAAAATTAAAATGAAGGATTTTGTAACAAAAAGGCATACCCCCAAGAACGAACGCACGCACGTGCGCGTAGCCATCCAAACACATTCGTTTCACTGAACGGAACAAGAACACGATGCAAGGACGCTGCCACAGGGTTAGGGGTATCAAGCAGGCCATGACACGTATTTTAATTTATTTTATGTGATATAAATTGTTATATGCAACAGATGCGATACAAAATAAAATGCTGATACAAACTAAATTATGAGATGCAATAGCCCATGCAACCAGTCAAGGTAAACTATAAATAAGAGTCACGCGGGTTCAATTAAGAGGGTCGGGTCGAATGCAAAGTAATATGTAGAAATACCATTCACACCCAAACACACCAAATCAAAAAGGACCTCGGATAAATAAATACGGAACTGGAATTGGTATAAGTGAACTCGGGTGTTACAGTTGGGTAACATAAAGCCCAATGTTTAGTATAAAATAGACTAAGTCTCTGAAGTTTTAAACTTCTTTGATTTTAAAAGTCAATCGAGCTCATATGTTCATATATTTTAAGTCGACCTTAATCTAAAATAAGATTAACGGCCCCTGACCATATTTTAAGTCGATCTTAGTGTAAAACAAGATTAAGGATCCGTAAACTTCTAAACTGACGGTAGATATAGCTTAGGTTCAATCTCAAATCTGAGATTTATGGATTTGGACCAATCTGTGCCCTATGAGCAACGACAACATTGTCTCCGTATACAATCCAAAGGCAACCCTAAAATAAACAATATATATAACACGACATAAAATGATATCTATAGAAAAGGAGAAAGTTGTTTTCTCTTTATGATAACGTAATTAACTGTAGAGGCTTGCGCCTACAGGAAAAAGCGTCCCTATAATCAAAAACCCCTGACATATGAAGGGGAATCTAATAAGTCTGCCACAACGGTCGCATCCATCCAAATCTCTGATATATGGTACCATAAATCAACTTGGTATCTTCAGAGAGGAGGACGAGTATGTTCCATATAGCACCTGCCCCTAAATTCAGGCCGGACGAGCTCCCCGTGCCTCAGTTCCATGTTTCCGGAGGTAAACAAGGACTGCCCGGAAGCTTGTGAAAACCCGAAAGGGCGCAAACTCTTGAAAAGGAAAAAATGTACTTGCGGGATCCTCTCGACTTGCAAGGAGAAAACATCTGTGTGAGATCCTTATAACTCACAAAGAAGAAACACACTTAGGAATCCTTACGATCCCTAAAGAGAAAATGCACTTACGAGATCCTCTCGACTCGTAAGAAGAAAATACTTTTACAAGACCGTCACGGCTCATAGAATCCATAAGCCTTAGGTTACAGGGATCTGAACCTGTTTCTTAAACCATCATATCCCCAAAACTGTCCTACAAATAGTTCAATACCAATTCTTGTATATAATCCACAGGCGCAAACAAATATGTTTCACAAAAAAGTCCTACCAAAGATGACCGTTACTCCCATGATAGTGTACGGCATTTGCGAGATCCTCTCGACTTGCAAGTAAAAGACACTCTTGTAAGATCATTACAAATTGCAAGAGAAAATCCCACTTAGGAGCACTTACGACTCCTAAGGAAAAATACACCAGCGAGATCCTCTTGACTCGTAAGGAGAAAACCTTTATGAAACACTTACGGCTCATAAAGTCAAAAAGTCTTAATTAACAGAGATCTAAACATGTCTTTTATGCCACCATTGTCTAATGGGCAACGGCAACTGATGAGTCGCTCCTGGCAATATTCCGGTTGTAACGATATTGATGCCAAAACAGGTATCAAATCCCAAGTTTTCCCAGGCAGATGATGAATTTCTCCTGGCATACGTGCTTCAGTGTTAGCAATGCTAATACTGACTTGAAGTCCAAACTCTCGACCAGTAAGTCATTAAACTAGAAAATAAAAATAAAATAGCCAAAATGATTGGGTAACTCGCAATAAAAATCAGCGAGTAAAATAAAAAAGAAATAGCCGAAATGATTGGGCGGCTCGTAATAAAAATCAGCGAGTAAAATAAAAAAGAAATAGCTGAAATGATTGGATAGCTCGCAATAAAAGTCAGCGAGTAAAAATAAAATAAAAATAGCCGAAATGATTGCCGACTGCAAACAAATAGCCGAAATGATGGGACAATCACGACTTTCACGATAAGAAAAGCTGAAATGATAGTGCATCGTAGAAAATAAAAAAAGAAGGAAAAGAAGAAAAGAATTTTTTTCTGCCCTACAAGTAGTTCAATCCCGACTCTTGTATATAATCCACAGGCACAAATAAATAAAAAGGAGAAATATGTTCCTTCATGTTCGACTGAAAAAAGAATCAAGTCTTAATGGCAATGCATAGAGCTTAGGGACTACCTTGACATCGAATCTAATCAGCAGAGTACAGACGCGGCGTCAATAAAGACTAAAGGGTCAAAATGAAAGCAGGTTAATGGCATATTCCTAGGCCCAGGTCTCGGTGGAAATCCATATAAATCTGAAAGACCATTAGATGTCATCTCACCTCAGAAGGGTGCAGTTATGACTTCCCAGGGACTAATAACAGTCTGACCTCAATGTAAAACGCCATGGTGACGCCTAAAGCTGAATCTTCTGACGGCAATATGGATACTCCGGCCTAGGAAGATTACTTGAGACGTCGTTTCTCGCTTCATAAGGGGTTGAAGATATGGCAAGTGCGTGGCTACTCGAACCGCGATCCGAGTGACGAAAACTGAGAAGAAATAAGCTAACACAATGGTTTGACGGACTACACCCAGTACCACAAACCTAATGGACTCCTATACTATAAGGGGTTATATATATTTGACGTTAGAATGAGTTTATCTGCACCTAAGGGAAAGTAAATTGAACGCTCGAGAACGAGTAATTAAACAAGCTACGCCATTCCAGCATAAAAGAAAATGAGACGTGCGACCAAAGATTGTATCTTTATTCATATATCTAAATTGAAGAAAAGATACAAGTTATGCAAAACAATAAAAGGTACAATAAAGAAAGCCTAAGAAGGCGGGGCTTTCAGTAGGTCGGCAAGGGGTGCTCTCTCCTATTGGATTGTCGCTTCAAGCTCCACCAGTGCAACCAACTACGATTCGTCATGTTCCTTCCGTTGTTAGTGCAAGTCTAGTCTGCTAGCGAGCTCTTCCTCAGCAGCCCGATAGCCCAGTTCCTCCCCTTCTTTGGAGCGGATAACCCTATCCAACGTTATCACTCAAGTCATAGCGCACTGAAGAGATTGCCAAATGGCTTAAGCTTGCCTCTTGTTAACCAACTGTCGAGATTTCAAAGCTTCTAACTCTTCCAAAGTCACCTCATGTTCAGGCAATTTTTAGGCCAACTTTTGCTCACATGATTGGACGATGGTATTACACCACTCAACCCACCAACTATATTCGACTCAAGCATGGACCGATGCCTGATCATGATATATACTAAACACAATCAGCAGGGGGTTGATCTTGTCAGCAGATTCCTCTGCAATAAAAGAAGCCCCAGCACCAAGTCTATCAATGAGAGCAATCGGTAAGTGTCGGCTACTCTCTGCCAACTTGGAAGACACATTTAGCGTGGGTCTTACAGGCATGATTTTGTGGGATTCAAAAGTAGGCGGAGCTGCCATAAGGGCCTGTTTGGTTGCAGGATTATAAGTTTGGATTTGGATTTGGATTTTGGATTGTGGAATCCTAGGATTCCATAATTTTTTGTTTGGTTGCAAGATTAGGATTTCTAGAATTCCTTTGTTTTTATGGGGGGGCCCACCACAAAACAAGGATTATGGAATCCTAAAAATTTTCAAGGATTTTCAAGGATTTGACACTATTCATTGTACTTTTAAATGGGGCCCATGCACTTTATTTATTTAACAATCCTCTCTCTATATATCTCTCTCTAAAATCCTCAAATCCAAATCTCATTTTTTTTTCACCAACCAAACAGAGATTACAAGAATCTACAAATCCAATACTAAGAATCCAAAACCAACCAAACAACAAATTACCAAATCCAGAAATTCCAACCGTACTATTTTGGAATCTAAATTCCATAATCATGCAACCAAACAGCCCCTAAAGCAACTATGGAAAGCTTTTTATATCTCTGGTCAAAGGGTAAATACCAAAGATATACGAAAGTTCAAAGTTCAACTCATCTGCCGCCACAAGCAGCATATCGGGAAGCTCAAAAGGTTCATCCGGGTCCTCACCTTCTTCAAGTTGCAAGACTGCAATTTCAAAAGCATCTATAGTCAAAGTATTACTCTAAAAAGAGAGTAATAAGAAAAGAATAAGAAGTACACTGACCAACGCTTGACGAAGCGGTATGTCTTTAGGGGAAGGCAAGCGTGAGGCTAATTCCTGGTACAACTGTGAAAAGGCCATTGCTGGAGAATGCGATAATATAAAGGAGACCAGCCTTTGCATCTTTGAAATATCAAGCAGTAGATGCACAACTTCTGGAAAGATTAGTCAAGGGGCAGGAGGAGTGAAGGCAACTAAAGCCCCAACTAAAGAAGATCCTCCTGGCTGATGCTGCTGATCGATAATGGAGCGATAGCCAAGGATACAATTACCATAGATGGGGGGAAGAAGAGGGTTCTTCAGGAATTGACGGAACAGGGACCACAGTCGTTTCCTAGGCGCTAGTGGCTTCGACGCCCATTTTAACAACCTCACTTTCTTTGGCTTTTATTGCAATAGAAGAAACGAGGTCATGACATATATCATCGTCTCCCGAAGCAAAAGCTACCATCGCCATGCTAGTCTCACCAGAAGACACCTGGTGTTAGTGTATATGCCCCAGAGGCCATTACTGTATCATACTAGTATGTATATTACTTGATGGAAGCTTGGGATATTCACCTTGTATAGACAATCTTGCTCGAAATAGTAGTATGCTACTTGGTTTGTCTCTGCTTTAATGTGTACATGTGTTTCTTTCAGTATATCACCTATACGCATTAGTGGAGCCCTTAGGGTCTTTGCTTGATTACCGGCATTGTGATGGCGATCACACTCGTGGGAGCTGGGTAATCCACAAGCACATCCTTATACAGGTCCCTAGTCGTAGGACTATCGAGACAGGGCATCGATACTCCGGAGTAGACTAGCGTATGCGCTTCTCATCCCAGCAGGGGAGACGGTCTGTCCCGCAGCCGTCAGTACGTCGTACTTGAGATAGTATGCGGGTGCTCGTTAGGTTACGAGTACACTGGACAGAACTCGTTGGGAACTGTTGGTTGGTATTATACCTATCGTCAGTTAACAGTTCCCAGGTGACATGAGTACAGCTTAGTCCGCTGACTTGACACTGTCACTTCGCCTCGAGTGTGTTCCCACTGTTCTTTAATTACTACCCTACCACGGTTCTACTGAGTCGTGCAAACAGGTAGTAGTTGGGAGCAGTCCCGAAGCACTTGGAGGCAGTGACGGTTAGACAGGATTCGTCTCTCCCGGTATTGGGGGTTCATATCGCGTTGTGTCTAGGAGAGCCATTACACATAGTCGTCCCTGGCCAGGGCAAGCGAGATTTGCTGGTAGTGTTACCATTAGTTTCTCAGGGTGTTTTGGGCTATACTCCGACACGACTTGTACCGCTATTAGGGGACTGACGTTTGCCGCCCCCCTAGGCCCGCCATGCGATACTCTTAGACGAACAGACCGGACTGTACGGAGATTGTCACATACAGGCTCAGTAGGAGGTCGGATGGGTTCACCTCGTCAGTCTTCTCATCGGCATCTACCTGGGGACCGTTACGTACAGCTAGTGCCGCTTGCGGTCTGTGGTTAACCCCACTGCCAGCGTAGTGTCGAGTCTTTAGAGTCCCACACAGAGGGTTGCTCGCCTTTGGGCAAAACTGAGTAGAGGTCGCATGGTTTTGCGACAGGGTTCGTTCACACTCGCGCACTTGTGCACGTTTGGTGACCGGGCAGTTATTAGTAGTGGGCTTTGGTTTAAGCCTGATACTGGTATTTGTTTTGTGATTGGTTTTGTCTCATTGTATTCGTGTTCCACGGAACGCGGATGCGGGTGTGTATGCACAGTTGATAGAGGCAGAGGCAGAGGATTCTCATTAGGGTTGTTGACCATTTGACTTTGGTTGACTTGTTGACCGTTGACTTTTTCCAAACCCTAATGAGAATGATAAATATGATTAATAATGATAATTAAAGATTGTTATGTGATGGTTAGGTTGACCATTTGACCATGGTGGACATTTTGACCATTGTTGACATTTTGACCATAATCATTTCATATCAAAGATACTTCTTGATCTTTGCAAATTGCATTTATTATGAAATGATAATGGTCATTCCACTCACCATCACATTTTTTTTAATTATTATTATTAATCTATTATTCTCTCATATGAGCATGGTTGCAAAAGAGAGCTCTCATTCTATCTTATCTTTTCTCTCTCTTTGCAAAAGCTCTTCTTCTTCCTCTCTCAAAGCTTAAGTGTTCCATGTGTTGGAAATCATAAGTTTTTAAGACAAAACCACCAAAACACATCTCTACTCATTCTAGGGTATTAGGTTTAGCAAACCAAATACCTTAGTTACCTCTAAGTTGAGGTAGGAGCTCAAGTTCGAGGCCCTCGGGTGGATCTATCTTCGGCAAAGAGGAAACGAGAAGGAGGAGCCGTTCAAACTACCACAAGGAGCAAGTAAGGAGAAGAACAACAAGAAAGGAAGGAGTTCAAGACTAGGTATAAAACCCTAACCGAGTAGATAAATCTCTAGTTACGTTGCTAGTGTGTAGTTTAGCCAAGATCCGTATTGTATGGTCCATGTTATCCAGTCAAGAAAAATTTTCGTTTTACCGTTTCCGCTACCCGAAAGTACCGGGAGAGGTAACGTGGACCTAACAGTGCTATCAGAGCCTAACTAAACACACCCTAGCATGTTAGCAAAGTTTCTAGAATTTCGACCGAAGAAAATACCGCAAAACACCCCGGAAAAATCAAGTTTCTGCCGATTTTTATTTCTTCTCTAAAAATAATAAATCATTCACTAAAAATTGGCTCAGGCTTTTTATAGAACACTGGAGAAATTCGATCCACTAACTCAGTTAAAGCGCCGCGGAACCGCGGCATAAGCTTGCTTATGCCGCGGATCCGCGGCCGAGTTAACTCAGTTGTGAGTCCGGTTTCCTGCAGTGTTCTTATAGGGGTATTTTTGGTTTTTTGGAATATGTTTTTTCTGCCCAGATTTTCCAGAAAGCAAAATTTGTTTTTGGGGCTTAAAAATCCGTATTTTTTGGTCGATTTTCTGTAGACTTTGGCTAATGGGTTGTATCTGTAATGTGATATATGTATTGAACGTCTGCTAATCGCTATACGTCGATTAGTGGGGGTTATACATATCTGTGATCTGTAATGTTGATGGTTTGTGTATATGAATTCGTTGGATTGTCGCGGATGAATAGCCGGGGGGGTTGTGAGATGAGAGTTTTCTTATTCTTTCAATTCTTGTAATATGTAAATTGATGTAATATTATTTGTATGGCCGCACAACCAGGTCGGGGTTGTAGCCGTCATTGTATAATTTCTTTTTACTGTTTTTGCTCCTAAGATAGACCCAAGGTAGGGTGCACAAACTACCGAGTATCTCGAAGTGCCGAGTGGCCTACTCACGTTGTTAAGGGAGGTTGCTTCGCTTCGGGTACTTGGCGGGTAGTTTGCCGCACCCGTAAGGGTCTAGGGTGGGGTTTGGCTATTCATCGCGACCGTGTAATCTGTCTTTCGTTGCAGGCTCGAACGAAATGCAGATTCCTAGTATATCGAAAGTATTCATCTAGGATCTGGAATGGCTATCATTGCATCTGACGAATGGATTTATATATCTATATATGATATCTATTTAGGCGTTGCTTATGTTTTACATCCGCGCTAGTCCATCCCCCGCTCTGTCGTTAGTTAAGTAACATGACGGGTGATGACCGGACCCCGTGGCGAATGCGGATGGCATAAGCGTACGTCATATTTTCGTTGTTTCCTGCAATTGTAGGATTAATTGATGGGACGCATTAAATTAATGCAAGATAATAAACCTAAAAGACGTTGTTGGAACAATTTTCAAAAAGCTGTTATTGCAAGGACGCTCACTTTTGTTTTGCACAGAGGTATTCGGTTATGAATGCCCAGCACCTCAGTCGACGAGGCAAGGGCCGAGATCCCTTCATCGGGAGTGACCCTTTGGATAAAAGTTTGCGTCAGGATAATAACTTCACTATAGTCGATTATTCTTGCTTTGCATCGAGGTATTCAGTTTGGAATATCATGCACCTCATTCGACGAGGAAAGAGCCGAGATCCCTTCACAGGGAGTGACCTCTTTAGCAAAAGTTTTCGCCACTATATTTTCAAAAAAGGGTATCACGTTCCTTCAACGATATCAAGTTCATTACGTTAACGGGTTTTTGGCCAAAACCTAGCCGTAGCCCTGCGTCATTTCTTATAAGTTATACTTAGTATTCGTGCTGCGTTTGTTGACTGTGTCAAGGCGCAGTGAACGGTAGCTGAGTATTGCTTATCTGCTGGATACAATGTGATTGGTTAGGACAGTCGTGTAACCTTGTTGAGTATGTCAAGGGTTATGCGGGTGGGTTTAATGCAATCAAGATAATGACGGGTTGAACTTGAGTAGGACTCTTTGATTTGTTGACTGTGTCAAGGTCACTTGGGTCCTAGGGGCAAAAACCACATCGGGAGTTTCTAAAGAAACTGAAACTTGTAGATTTAGCATACCTTCTGGAGTGTGGTGACTAGAGTGGATTCCATCTAGGTCATCGCACAATGATAGTTGGATCCCGATCCCACTGATGAGTTGGTTTACTCTTGGGAGATTATTTCACTTAACAATCAATGCTATAAACCAAGTAGGTGTCTAGAACGGTGTTAGCGGGGCTACGCCTCCAGGAAAAAGAGGTTATTTAATTAAGGAACTTCGCGAAAGCGTTGGAAAACCTCCCTCGAAGTACCAACACCAGCCTGGCTGAAAGGTTAAGCAAGTATTGTGACGTACGATTAATCCTGACTAATTCCTCTTTTAAGGTTTGAAGAAGAATTTGAGGAAACAGTGGGAGCCATCCTGGTTAGATAAATTAATAAACCAATCTAATCTTGCAAGAGCGCATGCTAAGTGTTTCTTTTCTCTCTCTCCAGGTAGCAACCATTTCACGCCCCAATCAAGATAATAAAATGTATCGCTTGACCGATCCGAATTCTTATTCGGGGCGGGGAACGTTGGTTCGGCTCTAATTTATGACAACAGTCATAAGTATGAGCAAGGGATAGAGGTTTATATGGATTCCAAGGATACCCAATTGAAGAAGAAGCATGGTTTTGCATCTACTTCAGGTGTTCTTGTAATTGAGAACTGCTTTACGGTCAGTCCTACCTCCTGGGTACTTGATACTGGATCAGGATCTCATATCTGTAATTTATTGCAGGGACTGAGAAAAAGTAGGAAAGTTGTACCTGGTGATATGTCGCTCAGAGTAGCGAACGGAGCACAAGTTTATGCTGCAGCCATCGGTGAATATCACCTAGTGTTGCCAAATGGCAACACTATGATTTTGAACGACTGCTACTATGTACCTTCCATGGTTTGCAACATCATATCAGTTTCTTTACTCGATAAAGATGGATATAACTTTGTTCTTGATAGAAATATCATGAAAATCTACCTTCATAAGGTAATGGTTGCGGAAGGTACACTGTGTAATGGTATCTATGTTCTAAATCAGAATACAGTTCTCAATATAAAAAACACACGCAAGAGGAAGAATTCAGATACGAATGAATCCTACTTGTGGCATTGTAGACTTGGTCATATCGGAGAGAAAAGACTAAGTAAGTTGCATAAAGATGGACTCTTAGATGCGTTCGAGTTTTCATCTTATGAAACTTGTCAGTCTTGTCTCAAAGGGAAGATGACCAAATCTCTGTTCACCGGACATGGAGAAAGGGCAGCAGAGCTCTTGGGACTCATACACAGTGATGTATATGGTCCGATGTCTATACATGCAAGGGGTGGGTTCTCGTACTTCATCACATTCACTGACGATCTCTCTAGATTCGGATATGTGTATCTTATGAAACACAAATATGAAGCTTTTGAGAAATTCAAGGAATTCAGAAACGAAGTAGAGAACCAGACTGGCAAAAGTATCAAGATCCTCCGGTCTGATAGAGGAGGGGAGTACTTAAGCACGGAATTCCTAGATTACTTAAAAGAGAATGGTATTCTCTCTCAGCTTACTCCTCATTATACACCACAGCACAACGATGTATCGGAGCGGAGGAATCGTACCCTATTGGATATGGTTCGCTCCATGATGAGTAGTGCAGAGTTGCCTCTTTCATTCTGGGGATATGCACTTCAAACTGCAGCGCATCTATTGAATCAAGTTCCATCCCAATCCGTGCCTAAGACTCCGTATAAAATATGGAGTGGTAAGAGTTTGTATCTTAAACGTATTAAGATTTGGGGTTGCCCAGCTTATGTCAAAAAGCAGAACCCAGACAAACTTGAGGCACAGGCAGTTTTATGTAAGTTTGTGGGATACCCAAAAGATTCAAGTGGGTATCTATTCTACCATGCAGAGGAACAGAAGATAATTGTTTCCAGGAATGCCACATTTTTGGAAAAAGAATTTCTTGTTAAAAAATATTAGTGGCAGCACGGTAGAACTGGATGAAATTCCAGAAACACGAACTTTAACTAAAGATTTGGAAGAACCGCTAGATTCAGTTACACCCAACGAACCTCAGCCACTCCGCAGATCTGGTAGGATTTCTCATCCGCCCGAGAGATACTACGGTTTTCTCATAGACGGGGATCGAGAGGATTGGATCTTGGAAGAAGATGACCCTACCAGTTTCAGGCAGGCCATTATCAGTAGGGACTCTGATAAGTGGCAGGAAGCAATGCAATCCGAAATGGAGTCTATGTACGCCAATAAAGTGTGGACCTTGGATATTGCTCCACCTGGGGTAAAACCCGTTGGATGCAAATGGATCTACAAAAGGAAACTTGGTGTAAATGGGCAGGTGGAAACCTATAAGGCTAGACTCGTTGCAAAAGGTTTTCGTCAAAGACCTGGTTTGGACTATGACGAAACTTTTTCTCCAGTGGCTATGCTCAAATCCATTCGGATCCTAGTTACCATTGCTGCCTTCCATGACTATGAAATCTGGCAGATGGACGTTAAAACGGCTTTTCTAAACAGCTGTTTGGAAGAGTGCGTTTACATGGATCAGCCAGAAGGTTTCGTAGACAGTGGGAGCAGCGGGAAGGTGTGCAAGTTGCTTAAATCCATTTATGGATTAAAGCAGGCATCGCGGAGCTGGAACATCTGTTTTGATGAGGCAATCAAGGAATTTGATTTCATCAAGAACGAAGATGAACCTTGTGTTTATAAGAAGATTGTAGGACGAATTTTCGTGTTCCTAGTCTTGTACGTGGACGACATTCTCTTGATAGGAAATGACATTTCTATGCTACAATCGGTCAAGCTATTTTTGTCACAACGGTTCTTCATGAAGGACCTGGGTGATGCCTCGTACATTCTGGGGATCAAAATCTACAGAGATAGATCCAAGAGACTACTGGGACTTTCGCAGTCCAGGTACATAGAGACCGTACTAAAGAGATTTAGTATGGAGGATTCCAAGCGCGGTAACATGCCCGCATTGCACGGAATTACCCTCTCCAAGAAGATGTCTCCTAAGACTGACGAGGAGAGGGTTCGCATGAGCACTATACCCTACACTTCGGCGGTAGGATCTATAATGTATGCGATGCCATGTACAAGACCAGATATAGCTTACGCGCTGAGCGTGGTGAGCCGGTATCAGTCAGACCCAGGTGAGGACCACTGGACGGCAGTGAAGAACATTCTCAAGTACCTGAGAAGGACTAAGGAGATGTTCCTGGTTTACGGTAATGGAGACCTCAGGGTCGAGTCCTTTACCGATTCAAGCTTCCAGAGTGACAAAGATGACAGCAAGTCTGTCTCGGGTTTTGTGTTTACCCTCAACGGAGGGGCGGTATGTTGGAGGAGTTCCAAACAGGATACCGTCGCAGACTCGACGATGGAGGCTGAATACATTACTGCAAGCGATGCCGCAAAAGTGGCGGTCTGGATGAAGAAGTTCATTAGTGAATTTTAGGTGGTTCCATCCATTGTTGACCCAATATCTTTGTATTACGATAACAATGGGGCTATAGCTTTAGCGAAGGAACCAAGGTCCCATCAGAAATCCAGACACATCTTAAGGCGGTATCACCTGATCAGGGAGATCATTGATCGCCAGGAGATCGAGGTACGGAGAGTGGACACAAAAGACAACACGGCGGATCCATTCACGAAGGCCTTACCCCAGACTCAGTTCGAGCGGCTGATCGAGATGATAGGTCTTCGATACGCCAGTACATGGCCTTAGTGCAAGTGGGAAATTGTTAGTGTATATGCCCTAGAGGCCATTACTGTATCATACTAGTATGTATATTACTTGATGGAAGCTTGGGATATTCACCTTGTATAGACAATCTTGCTCGAAATAGTAGTATGCTACTTGGTTTGTCTCTGCTTTAATGTGAACATGTGTTTCTTTCAGTATATCACCTATACGCATTAGTGGACCCTTTAGGATCTTTGCTTGATTACCGGCATTGTGATGGCGATCACACTCGTGGGGGCTGGGTAATCCACAAGCATATCCTTATACAGGTCCCTAGTCGTAGGACTATCGAGACAGGGCATTGATACTCCGGAGTAGACTAGCGTATGCGCTTCTCATCCCAGCAGGGGAGACGGTCTGTCCCACAGCCATCAGTACGTCGTACTTGAGATAGTATGTGGGTGCTCGTTAGGTTACGAGTACACTGGACAGGACTCGTTAGGAACTGTTGGTTGGTATTATACCTATCGTCAGTTAACAGTTCCCAGGTGACATGAGTACAGCTTAGTCCGCTGACTTGACACTGTCACTTCGCCTCGAGTGTGTTTCCACTGTTCTTTGATTACTACCCTACCACGGTTCTACTGAGTCGTGCAAACAGGTAGTAGTTGGGAGCAGTCCCGAAGCACTTGGAGGCAGTGACGGTTAGACAGGATTCATCTCTCTCGGTATTGGGGGTTGATATCACGCTGTGTCTAGGAGAGCCATTACACATAGTCGTCCCTGGCCAGGGCAAGCGAGATTTTCTGGTAGTGTTACCAGTAGTTTCTCAGGGTGTTTTGGGCTATACTCTGACACGACTTGTACCGCTATTAGGGGACTGACATTTGCCACCCCCCTAGGCCCGCCATGCGATACTCTTAGATGAACAGACCGGACTGTACGGAGATTGTCACATACAGGCTCAGTAGGAGTTCGGATGGGTTCACCTCGTCAGTCTTCTCATCGGCATCTACCTGGGGACCGTTACGTACAGCTAGTGCCGCTTGCGGTCTGTGGTTAACCCCACTGCCAGCGTAGTGTCGAGTCTTTAGAGTCCCACACAGAGGGTTGCTCGCCTTTAGGCAAAACTGAGTAGAGGTCGCATAGTTTTGCGACAGGGTTCGTTCACACTCGCGCACTTGTGCACATTTGGTGACCAGGCAGTTATTAGTAGTGGGCTTTGGTTTAAGCCTGATACTGGTATTTGTTTTGTGATTGGTTTTGTCTCATTGTATTCGTGTTCCACGGAACGCGGATGCGGGTGTGTATGCACAGTTGATAGAGGCAGAGGCAGAGGATTCTCATTAGGGTTGTTGACCATTTGACTTTGGTTGACTTGTTGACTGTTGACTTTTTCCAAACCCTAATGAGAATGATAAATATGATTAATAATGATAATTAAAGATTGTTATGTGATGGTTATGTTGACCATTTGACCATGGTGGACATTTTTACCATTGTTGACATTTTGACCATAATCATTTCATATCAAAGATGCTTCTTGATCTTTGCAAATTGCATTGATTATGAAATGATAATGGTCATTCCATACTCACCATCACATTTTTCTTTTAATTATTATTATTAATCTATTATTCTCTCATATGAGCATGGTTGCAAAAGAGAGCTCTCATTCTATCATATCTTTTCTCTCTCTTTGCAAAAGCTCTTCTTCTTCCTCTCTCAAAGCTTAAGTGTTCCATGTGTTGGAAATCATAAGTTTTTGAGACAAAGCCACGACAACACATCTCTACTCATTCTAGGGTACTAGGTTTAGCAAACCAAATGCCTTAGTTACCTCTAGGTTGAGGTAGGAGCTCATGTTCGAGGCCCTCGGGTGGATCTATCTTCGGCAAAGAGGAGACGAGAAGGAGGAGCCGTTTAAACTACCACAAGGAGCAAGCAAGGAGAAGAACAACAAGAAAGGAAGGAGTTCAAGACTAGGTATAAAACCCTAACCGAGTAGATAAATCTATAGTTAGGTTGCTAGTGTGTAGTTTAGCCAAGATCCGTATTGTACGGTCCATGTTATCCAGTCAAGAAAAATTTTCGTTTTACCGTTTCCGCTACCCCGAAAGTACCGAGAGAGGTAACGTGGACCTAACACCTGGGACTCGCTTATTGAAGCAGTGATGCCCGGAGCAATATCCATGTGTTCAGGGACGTCAGTAGAAGGGTCATCGCTCTCTGTCTCAGAATTCTCAGGCTCCACCGCGTCGCGCAAAGAGCTAGCTGGATTATGGCCAATGTCCAAAGACCTTGTCGACGGCACAAGAGTCTCGATAGGGAGAACAACATCCTCTACACGTGCATCAAGAGGAGGTGGACTGCTGGAACTAGCGCCAGCTGTAAAAGATTCAGCTACAAAAAGGAAATATTTCAAGGTGGGGACAAAATAATTACCTGATCTGGAATGGATGAAAGGAACAAGCAAGTCATACCAAGCTGAATAGAGGCACAAAGTGCAGCTTCCACAGCAGCCCGACAGTCTCTTTCATTACGAAGTGTCCTCATAGATCTCCTATAGGCATCCGATAAATTAGCTAATTCATCTGAAGAAGGGCCTATTTCAGAAGGTGCTAACGCGAGCACCATCGGGCGCTTTGACGAATAGTCTCGTAATAATGCAGGAGAAGCCCAACCTGAAAGTGTATCCTAACACCACTACTGTGTTTTCACAAGCATCTAGCATGCTATTTTATAAAAATTCTTGGTGCTAAGCTACATTATTCTAGAATCTTAACTAGATGATTAGGGTTTAAAGCATGATATCAAGAGAACTAATGCATGTGATAGAGAATACAACCTTTGTAGACCATGTCCTTCACTTCTTTAGCTCCGGATAGTAGTACTTACAACTCCACCAGGCTCCACTTGAAGAAGGTACGAGCTTCCTTCGTGATCTTCGTGTCGAAGATGATCTACCTGAAACTCCACTAATCCAAGCTACCTCTTTACTTATCTTTTATTAGTGAAGGAAACACCCTGGTTTAAAGTGCTAATCTAAACTAGGATGATGAATTAGGGGTTCTAAGCTCACTTAGGTTTCTTCAAAACCCTATGATTCACATCACATATAAGGATTAGGGTTTTGTGGAGGAGGAAGAAGAAGATGGAAAAATGAGAGAGGTTGAAGGAGATGAACTAAAAAAATGAGCTCAAGTAAGGAAGTGAAGAATAGCTTCTCTTAATCTTTCATTTATTGAAGCATCAATTTTCTACAATAATAAAATGTAACCATGCTTGTATAGTGAATGAAAAATGAATAAATTAAAGAGCAAGCCATGCTTCGCCATTCCTAAAATATCTCCCCCTTTTCCACCTCTTTTTCTATTTTCATAAAATAGAAATTCCGTGCTTCATAATACACACACACACACACACACACACACACACACATATATATATATTAATTTATATTAATAGAAAAAAATAATTAGTGAGCAATAATATTAGTTAATATATAATTATATCAAATATAAATATATATATATATATCAAATTATTAAATCAACACTTGATTCAATAATCCGGTTATATCATCTATAACCGACTAATATCACATATCTGTATATCACATTATCAAATCAACACTTGATTCAATAATCCGATTATATCACATATAACCTAACTAATATCAAATTACCGCCAGATTAGAACACGGTATCACATACTCGTATTTAATCAGGCCCCCACACATATCAACATATGTGCCCTACTTCGTTTCGCTTGAACTAGGAAACCTCTGTGTATGACTCTAAAGACTCGTCAATACATCAACAGTAGATAATGATCACATCAGTTACCCACAAGCTGTCAGCGGTACTAGCTAGACGTAACGGCTACCCAGGTATTGAGTGATTAGAAGATCAGCAAGCAAGCTTGTCCAAACACCCATGAAGCCTATAAGTAACAATTACCGTACAGTCCGGTCTTTTCGTCTAATATATCGCATATCGAGTCTAGGGGTGGAATCGTCAGACCCGGTAACTTGATAAGTCATGCCGATATGTGGCTCATAACGGTTCAAGAAACTACTGATAACACTAACCAGTAAATCTCATCAGCCTTGGCTAGGGACTTACTGCTATAGCCAATCGAGCATAGCGTAACATCAACTCCCTATACCGGAAGAGACGAAACCCCTCCTATCACTCACTGCCTCTATGTGACTCGGGACTGTACCCAAAATCCACCTGTTTGCATGACTCCTTTGAGCCGTGGTAGAGAGGAAATCAAAGAACAGTGGGAACCACACAAGTCACTATGATGATCTCGGGTCTACATACTAAGCTGTACCAGTGTCACCAGAGAACTACTATCTGACGAGAGGTATGTTACCATCTAGGAGTTCTCGACGGGTCCTGTTCGGTGTACCCATTCTCTAATGAGCAACTGTGTACAATCTTTGATGTCAAACTCCAATGGTTATGGGATCAACCATCGCCCCCTACAGGGTTAAGAAACGTGCACACTAGTCTATTCTGGAATATTGATGCCCTGTCTCGATATCCTCTCGACTAGGAACAATTAAAGGAGGTGCTTATGGACTACACAAGTCCCTATAGTATGATCCGCATCACAGTCATGTTAGTCAAGTGAACATCCTAAGGGCTTTATCAACATATATCAGAGAGGTAGTATAATAATACAAGTGTACATGTTAAGATAAAGAGCAACCAGATAGCATACTATCATGTCGAGCAAGAAAGTCATCTATATATATGTCCAAGCATCCACTATATCATATAATAATGGCCTCTAGGGCATACATATTCATAATAATCTTCCACTTGCACTAAGGCCAGTTGTTATAGTATCTCATACCCAACATCCCAAAAAGTCTCTCAAACTGTATCTTGGGGAGGGACTTCGTGAGTAGATCCGCTGCGTTGTCCTTCATGTCAACTCTGCTGACATCGATCACCCATCGATCTACTATCTCCCGGATCAGGTGATACCACCTAAGAATATGTCTGGATCGCTGATGGGACCGAGGTTCCTTGGCCAAAGCCACAGCTCCATTGTTATCACAATACACAGGTATTGGATGCTCAATGGATGGAACCATACCAAGTTCAGCTATGAACTTCTTCATCCAGACAGCCTCTTTAGCAATATCGTTGGCAGCGATGTATTCAGCCTCCATCATCGAGTCTGCCACGGTATCTTGCTTGGAACTCTTCCAACAAACCGCCCTCCATTGAGGGTGAAGACAAAACCCGAGACCAACTTACTGTCGTCCTTATCACTCTGGAAACTCGAATCGGTAAAGTACTCCACCTGGAGTTCTCTGTTACATACACCAAGAACATTTCTTTAGACCTTCTCAAGTACTTAAGAATGTTCTTCACAGTTATCCAGTACTTTTCCCTAGGATCTGATTGATACATGCTCACTACACTTAGTGAGTAGGCTACATCCGGTCTGGTACATAACATCGCATACATGATAGACCCGAATGCTGAAGCATAGGGTATCCCTTGCATGCGATCTCTCTCCAAATCAGTCTTAGGAGACATCTCTTTTGGAGAGAGTGATTCCTGAGCATGCGGGTAAATTACCACGCTTGGAATCTTCCATACTAAATCTCTTTAGATGGCGTCAATGTACTTGGATCAGGACAATCCTAATATCTATTTAGATCTATCCCTATAGATCTTTATGCCCAGAATGTAAGAGGCATCACCTAGATCTTTCAAAAAGAACTTTTGTGATAAGAAGAGATTGATCGAGTGTAGCATAAGAACATTATTTCCTATCAAGAGTATATCATCCACGTACAATGCAAGGAAGACAACCTTACTCTCTACAATCTTCGTGTATATACAAGGTTCGTCAATATTTTTGATGAAGTCAATTCTTTGATAGCTTCATCAAAACAGATGTTCCAGCTCCGCGATGCCTGCTTTAATCCGTAGATGGATTTAAGCAGCTTGCACACCTTTCCGCTGCTCCCATTGTCTACGAAGCCCTCTGACTGTGTCATGTACACGCTCTCTTCTAAATCACCATTTAGAAAAGCGGTCTTGACGTCCATCTGCCAGATTTCGTAGTCATAGTATGCAGCAATGGCAAGTAGGATCATGATGGACATAAGAATGAAGACAGGAGAAAAGGTTTCATCATAGTCGACACCTGGTCGTTGACGAAAACCTTTTGCAACAGGTCTAGTTTTGAAGATCTCAACCTTTCCATCTGCACCAATTTTCTTCTTAAAGATCCACTTGCTCCCGATGGGTTTAACCCCTTCAGGTGAAACTTCCAAAGTCCATACTTCGTTGGTGTACATGGATTCTATTTCAGATTGCATAGCATCCAGCCATTTCACAGAGTCTCCACTTGTGATGGCCTGCTCGAAACTAGTTGGGTCATCATCTTCCATGATGCAATCCTTGCTCCCACTGTCTATGAGAAAACCGTAGTGTCTCTAAGGTGGATAAGGAACCCTACTAGATTTGCGGAGTGGGTGAGGTTCGTTGGGGACTATTGAATCCTCCGGTTCTACCAAATCGTCAGTTATGGTTTGTGTAGCTAGAACTTCTTCCAGTTCTACCTTATTACCACTAATTTCTTTCATAAGAAATTCCTTTTCTAAAAAGGTGGCATGTTAAGAAACAAACACTTTTGTTCCTCGGTATGGTAGAAGATATATCCATATGAATCCTTCGAATATCCCACAAACTTGCACAAAACAGACCTTGCCTCAAGCTTGTTCGGATTTTGCTTTTTAACATAGGCCGGACAACCCCATATCTTAACTCGTTTAAGAGATGGTCTCTTCCCATTCCATATCTTATATGGAGTGGAAGGCATGAATTTGGTCGGAACCCTATTCAGTAGATATACAGTTGTCTCAAGTGCACAACTCCAAAAGGAAATAAGTAACTCAGCATTACTCATCATAGAGCGCACCATATTTAATAGGGTGTGATTCCTCCGCTCCGATACTCCATTGTGTTGTGGTGTATACGGAGGAGTAAGCTGAGAGAGAATCACATTCTCTTTTAAATAGTCTCGGAATACCGTACTTAAGTATTCTCCTCCCCGATCAGATAGTAGGATTTTAATACTTTTACCTGTCTGGTTCTCAACTTCGTACTTATATTTCTTGAATTTCTCAAAAGTTTCAGATTTGTGTTTCAATAAGAACACATATTCGAATCTTGAGAGATCATCGGTGAATGTAATAAAGTACGAGGAACCATTCCTGGTATGTGTAGACATAGAACCGCATACATCACTATGTATCAGTCCTAAGAGTTTAGTATATCTTTCTCCGTGTCCAGTGAACGGAGTTTTGGTCATCTTGCCTTTGAGACATGACTTGAAAGTTTCATAAGATGTAAATTCAAACGGATTCAAATATCCATCTGTATGCAATTTAGCTAGTCTGGTCGCATTGATATGACCTAGTCTACAATACCACAAGAAGGCTTCATTCGTTTCTGAACTTTTCTTCTTGTGTGTGTTCTGTTTACGTAGAACTGTCGATTGATTTAGAATGCATATACCGTTACATAACGTACCAAACCCAATCAACACTTGATTTAGAAAAATGTTCATAATATTATTCTCCAATACAAAATTATATCCTTCTTTATGTAATAAAGAAACTGATATAATATTGCACATCATCTTTGGTACATAATAACAGTCGTTCAAAATCAATATATTACCACTTGGTAATACAAGGTGATATTCGTCAACAGCTTTGGCCGCAACAATTGTTCCATTCCCAGCTTTTAGAGATATATCACTCTTTTGCAGTTCTCTATCTCTTCTTAGCCTATGCAACAAATTACAGAAGTGGGATCCTGATCCAGTATCCAATACCCAGGACGTCGAGCAAACTGAGAAACAGTTCTCGGTAACGAACACACCCAAAAAAGATGCATCAGTATGCTCTTTCTTCGTTCGGGTTGCATGGGAATCCTAATATTCCCCTATTCCTTACTTAGACTTATGACAGTCATAAGATAGAGCGGAACCGTCGTTCCCTAGCCCAGTATAATAAGTGGGTTCGGTCAATACATCCATATTATTATCTTGATTAAGTCGTGTCATGGTCGCTACTAGGAGAGAGAGAGAAGGAAACGTTTTAGCGTACGCTCTTTGCAAGATTAGGTTGGTTATTATTTTATCTAATCAGGATGGCTCCCACTGTTTTTATCAAATCTTCCTTCAAACCATAAAAGGTAAGATTGGCCATGATTAATTACACCTTACAAGTTCGCCAATCGATCAACCAATCAGGTATTGGTACTCTGAGGGAGTCTTCCCATACTTTCGCATGGAACTAATTAAATAACCTCATTTCCATAGGGGCATAATCCCGTTAACACCTTTCTTATACACCTACTAGATCAGCTAATTGTAAAGTAGAAAACTCTCCTAAGAGTAACTATTACTCGTAGTGGGTATCGGGATCCAACTACCTTATAGAGGGTATGCAATCTCATTGAAAATTTCAACACTTGAAATACCCGATATCTGTTTTTACCCCATGCGGTTTATGACCTTGATAAGGTCAACAAACCATAAACCACGAGTCAAGTTGAACCCATTCATTTCGTGATTGAATTAAACCCACCCGCATGACCCTTGACAAGGTCAACAAGACCGTACGACTACCCTAATCCAATCACATCACATACGGCAGATAAGAACTAATCAGCTACCGCACACTACACCTTGACAAGGTTAACAAACCCAGCATGAATACTAAATAGCACTTATCTGAAATGACGGAGGGCTACGCTGGTTTTTAAGAAAACCTTTAGCGTAATGAACTTGGTATCGTTGTAGAATCTAGTAATTTGAAAAGAAATGGTTTAAGCTCCAATTTTAAAATCGAGTAGTTTTCGAAACAAACCGAGTAAGTGGTAGGATTCGCTAGTTTTGCTACAGAGATCACTCCCGGTGAAGAGATCTCGGCTCTTTCCTCATCGAATGAGGTGCTGGATATTCATCAAGGAATACCACTATGCAAAGCAAGAACTAGAGAAGCTATCAAAACTAAACCAAGTGGGTTATAGCATTTGCTAGTTTTGCTAAAGAGGTCACTCCCGATGAAGGGATCTCGACTCTTTCCTCATTGAATGAGGTGCTGGATATTCATCAAAGAATACCACTATGCAAAGTAAGAACTAGAGCTATCTTTTTGAAAATTTTGACTCAACAACATCTTTAGGTTTCTTATTTTTTCATTAATCTCATTAATGAAGTCCCATCATTTATGTTTCCTAAACATCACAGAAAAGAAACGAAAATAAAACGTACGCTTATGCCATCCGCATTCGCCACGGGGCCCGTCATGCACCGTTAGGTTACTTAACTAACGGCAGAGCGGGGGCTGGACTAGCGCGGGTGCAAAACATAAGCAACATTTATTATATATCATATATATAATATAGCATTCATCTCATGCAGTTATATGATCACATCACAGAACCAAGCAGCGGAAGTCAATATATGAAATATTGGATATACTAGGAGATCCGTATTTTAAATTTAGCCAGTAATGAAAAACACGGATTCCATGGTCATGATGAATAGCCAAACCCACATCCCTAGACCCCTACGAGAGCGGCAAGCAACCCTTCCAATTCTAGAGTTAGGAGACCCGGTCTCGACTTCTCAAAATGGTCTCCTACTGAACTCTAGAACCCGGTTACTTGTGCTCCCCGCCTTGGGTCTATCCTAATGGAGAAAAGTAAATAATATACATCAGTGTTGACATCATCCTTAACCCGGAAGTGCCCCAATAAAAGAATATTACATACATCTTTAACATGAATGAAAAAGAAAAACTCTCATCTCACGTAAAAACCCCGGCTATTCAATCACGACGATCCAATATTACATATCACAGCAACACATCACTTCATATGTCATCAACGTAAGTAAATATGCGTATCCCGAATGTCGTTGACATATAGCAACGAGATCGGGGATACCCCACATATTACACTTGCGGTCGCAGAAAAAAAAATATAAAACACAATAATTAGAATTTGCATTTTCATTAGATATAATAAACCCGGAATATCTCATATTCCAAATTTCATGCCTGACATTATAAACCTTGCATTTTAGTCTCAAATCGAAAAAACTTTTCAATAACTTAGTCGGGTAATTCAACAAGATTCCCGACTACTTGATTGAATGCTCGTCGGGAACTTTAGTAGATGGTCGCACCCCCGATGCCGTCGACGAAGTGACTTAGGAGGAACACTGTGGCCGCGAGCACCTGAGTGGATGCTTTCGGCAACGAGGTTCTCCTAAATTCACTTGGTCGGAGCAATGGGGAGTGGCTATCTAGTAAAATTATCCGGCGAGTATTCGCGTACTATACGTGATTGCGACGGAGTTTTGATCCGAATCAAAACTCCGTGGCAATCGATCAATAGAAACTAAATTGCTAGATTTACAATTAGCAAACTAGTTTTCACAAAACTAATTAAATGTGGATTCTAAATATTGTATCACATATCAATACTTAAACCCAAAACGATGTTTAAAACACGACTACGAAACACTCCGAATTTCCCCTTAACAAAGTTAACAACACATGCAATTTTGGGCTAAACAAACATAATCTGAAACCTTAAAACCACCACACCAAAAAACAAAACAAAATCGAGCCTAAACTGGAATAGTAGAACCGGCGAGGACGGTCTTTTTAGCTCTGTCACCGGCCAAAATGAGGATTTTGGATCTCAATTTTCTTTTGTGATCTAGTTACATCACATGTAAGGTTCTACACTTGTTTAAAAAAATTTCAGAGACCTTTAAAAAATTCAACAGAAACTTGGTTTTAAGGTTTCGGTTTTCAGAGTTGTTTTGGTTTTGTGATTCTAATAACATCATCTAATCTTCTAGCCTAGCTCTGATACCATGAAAGTGTATCCTAGCACCACCATTGTGTTTTCACAAGCATCTAGCATGCTATTAATAAAAATTCTTGGTGCTAAACTACACTATCCTAGAATCTTAACTAGATGATTAGGGTTTAAAGCATGATATCAAGAGAACTAAAGCATGTGATGGAGAATACAACCTTTGTAGGCCATGTCCTTCACTTCTATAGCTCTGGGTAGTAGTCCCTACGATTCCGCTAGGCTCCACTTGAAGAAGGTACGCGATCTTCGTGTCGAAGATGATCCATCCGAAGCTCCTCTAATCCAAGCTATCTCTTCACTTATTTTTATTAGCGACGGAAACACCCTAGTTTAAAGTGATAATCTAAACTAGGATAATGAAATAGGGGTTCTAAGCTCACTTAGGTTTCTTCAAAACCTATGATTCACATCTCATGTGAGTGTTGGGGTTTTGTGGAGGAGGAAGAAGAAGATGGAAAAATGAGAGAGGTTGAAGGAGATGAACTAAAAAAAAATGAGCTTAAGTAAGGAAGTGAAGAATGGCTTCTTTTAATCTTTCACTTATTGAAGCATCAATTTTCTACAATAATAAAATGTAACCATGCTTATATAGTGAATGAAAAATGAATAAATTAAAGAGCAAGCCACGCTTCACCATTCCTAAAATATCTCCCATTTTTCCACCTCTTTTTCTATTTTCATAAAATAGAAATTCCATGCTTCATATATATATATATATATATATATATATATATATTCATAAAATAGAAATTCCATGCTTCATATATATATATATATATATATATATATATATAAAGAGAAGAAATTAGTGAGCAATAATATTAGTTAATATATAATTATATCAAATATAAATATATATCAAATTATTAAATCAACACTTGATTCAATAATCCGGTTATATCATATATAACCGACTAATATCATTTATCTGTATATCACATTATCAAATCAACACTTGATTCAATAATCAGGTAATATCATATATAACCTAACTGATATCAAATTACCGCCAGATTAGAACATGGTATCACATACTCGTATTTAATCAGCCCCCCCCCCCCCGCGCCCATATCAACATATGTGCCCTACTTCGTTTCGCTTGAACTAGGAAACCTCTGTGTGGGACTCTAAAGACTCATCAATACGCCAGCAGTAGGTAATGATCACATCAGTTACCCACAAGCCGTCAGCAGTACTAGCTGGACGTAACGGCTACCCAGGTATTGAGCGATTAGAAGATCAGCAAGCAAGATTGTACAAACTCCCATGAAGCCTATAAGTAACACTTACCATACAGTCCGGTCTCTTCGTCTAATATGTCGCATATCGAGTCTAGGGGTGGAATCGTCAGACCCCAGTAACTTGATAAGTCATGCCGATGTGTGGCTCATAACGATTCGAGAAACTACTGATAACACTAACCAGTAAATCTCATCAGCCCTGGCCAGGGACTTACTGTTATAACCAATCGAGCATAGCGCAACCTCAACTCCCTATACCGGGAGAGACGAAACCCCTCCTATCGCTCACTGTCTCCATGTGACTCGGGACTGTACCCAAAATTCACCTATTTGCACGATTCCTTTGAGCCATGGATGGGAGGCAATCAAAGCACAGTGGGAACCACACAAGACGATATGACGATCTCGGGTCTACAGACTAACCTGTACCAGTGTCACTAGAGAACTGCTATCTAACGATAGGTATGTTACCATCTAGGAGTCTTGGCGAGTCCTGTTCGGTGTATCCATTCTCTAATGAGCACATATGTACAATCTTTGATGTTAAACACCAATGGTTATGGGATCAATCATCACCCCATACAGGATCAAGAAACGTACACACTAGTCTACTCTGGAATATCGATGCCCTGTCTCGATATCCCCTCAACTAGAAACAATTAAAGGATGTGCTTGTAGACTACACAAGTCCCAGTAGTATGATCTGCATCACAGTCCTGGTAGTCAAGCGAACATCCTAAGGGCTTTATCAACATGTATCAGAGAGGTAGTATAATAATACATGTATACATGTTAAGATAAAGAGAACCCAGATAGCATACTATCATGTTGAGATAGAAAGTCCTCTATATATATGCCTAAGCATCCACTATATCATACAATAATGGCCTCTAGAGCATACATATTCCTAACACGACCTACAGCTGGCGGTTCCGAAGAGTGAGCCACAGTCATAGGAATAGGTGCTTCCTCCACATGAGCATTAGGGGCTCGTGTGGAGGTTGTACCAATGCCAGCCGTGGTTGTCCCAACAAAAGAAATGGATTAGAACCTAGAAAAGATAAATTATTCATTAGAAAGTGCACAAAACAAGTCATACCCAGACCCATAGAGGTGCGATGTCTTTCCTCTTCTGGTGCGTCATTATCGACGCTTGGAGGGCTTCATCGGCGGAAATCCCTATTGGGAAAATAAAAGTGTTAAAATACACACAATATCATTTGCTCTAGGATACGCAAAGAGGGTGAATGAAATATACCAGATGCTACAAGAAAATAGCGCCGCTTCTTCACGGGCCAATCATTCTGATACTATGAGAGTATTTTGAAGAATAACCTCCTCAGTTTCAGCCTCTGATGCTACGATGGCCGCCGCGAGGTCAACATCCTCCTCTAAAATTGTCTCCAAAAAGGGAAAAACCGTCATTGGTGCCATATTAGGATATACCCGCATCAAAAGGAACATCTTTGTCATTCCCAAGTACTGTATCGTAGGAAAACATGGTTTTCTTCTTCTTTCGGGACCCCAAACCAGAAGACAATGGGGCTCGCTTCTTTCCCTTGGGTTCCTTCTTTCTAGTCTCAAGTGCATGTTCTCGACACAGCCTAGCTTCCGGGGTAAAAAGTTGAATGTCGACGGCAGCTTGAGTCATTTGAGGTTCAGAAGCCGCAGAAGGATCTATCGGCGGCAAAGGAGGAATGATAGATCGTGACTTCAAAGGAAACTCATGCTTTGATTCCTTCATCACACCCCAGTGGTCAAGAAAGAACTAGGCCTCATGACTGATAATCTCGTTCATAGAATCCGCATACCATTCTCGATAAGCATTCAAAAGACTGGGAACACGGGCAGTATCGGCGATTCTAAAACAAGAGCAGGTGCCCAGCCGCATGAAGTGATGAATTGCATGCCTCATCAACTCCTCTGAGTAAGCAGGTCGACAGTAGAAAGCCTCAAGCAGAACACCTTGGTCATATCCGAATTACCAGGCAAATCGATGCGAGCAGTCGGGCTTATAAGCAACACTATCACCCATCGGTAGTCCAAATACCCTGGCCTAATAGAATAAAGGAAAGCCCTTTCCCTAGCCTGCAGAACAAGGGCTACGTATTTCACTATGTCCAGTAGAGGCCGATCAACAAGGTTAGGACTTATGCTAGTAAAAAATACCCAATCCTCAAAAAGATACCCTTCTTTGTCCTAAACCTGTCCAGACGAAGACACAATCTGCGATGGTCTCTGTCTGGTATTATACCTATGGTTTTGATGAGTCTCATTACCAGCGGGAAGCGACCGGAGTTAAGGACATTGGGTCGCGTGTGTTTGCTATACGCACCATACACATGCAAATTGATCCAAGAGCCGAAGTAATGAAGCAGTGCAAACACTTGCTCCATCCCTGGATCATCTGAGATGGACAACTCGCCTAATCCCTGGTATATGTAAGATAATCCAGCAATGCCAATGGCTGATTAGGTGCCAGAAAAAATGCGAAAAGCCGGATAAAAGACAAAGGCTCGCATCAATCAAGCATATGTAGGAATTACAAACCAACTCAGCCACAGTCCTATAAAGGCAATAAAGAATGATTCCCTGTCGATCCCTGGAGCAGGATGGCCTCAAGTTTATAGGAAGACTTTCCGGGAAGAAAGAATTCCTCTAGTGATGCAGCATCATCCCATAGTCCCTCCATATTCAAACCAAAGGGATTCTTAAGGTCAGCAAAACCGCCACTGTCCTCTTTCAAAACATTCGAACGTATAAACCTAGCTATAAATGCCCCGAAGGCGACTCCTTGTCGTTGAGATGTCGTGTCCATCTCTTCAAATATTTCTAACACATTTTGAAAACCTGCGCGGATGAAAGTTTAGCATTGTCATCCGTTAAATCTACCACAGCTCGGCCTGCAGCAAAAATGAACTCATCATGAAGCACTAGTTCCTCATAGTGTTCTCCCGTGATATACAGTCCGGATATCTTCTGGAACTCCAACAGAGATATGGATACTTCTTGATCCGACACCATAAACATTCTCGTTACAGAGTTCCACTGTTCTGAAAACACTCTAACCCACGAAGGTTGGGTCTTGGGATATTCGAACAAAGATGCGTAGACTGTTGGGTAAAGTCTAGACTGCCGTAGCAATCTTTCTCGGCGGATAAGATATATCTGGCCCAAGCAACGTAGCCAGCAAGGTAACGCGGAATTATGCCCACGTGATAGGGTATTCCCCAGGGTCATGCCACTTCCATACTGATGCAACGTCCCAAAAGATCTGCAACCATCTTGCTCTTAACTACGTCCGAAGAAGGATGTAGCCGATTATAGCCCGTCTAATCATTCATCTCTTTTGTGAAAGCAGTAGGCGGAGAATCCATGTAGCAGATAGGTGCAAGCGGATCGGACGGCTCTTCGCATTTGAAGCTAACGCGGCCCTGAATTATCTGGTTGTACCATCCGGCCCAAATATGGAGGGACTGCTATGTAGGGTCATGAATCTGGATCATCTGAAAGATTTCTCTGTCGACAGGCTTGTGTGGTTGAAAGTTTTTCGGACGGTCGTATTGAAAGTCTGCTGGGGAAGACATGTTATCTAAAAAGGCAAGAAGCCAAGAAACGTTAGTCCGCAGTGTAAAATACCAGAGTCTAAGGGAGCGGAGTCATTAACTTCAGAGTTAAGAGACTTTATAGGGTCAAGAGTGATCTATTAAAGGACCAAGAGTTGGAGCGTACAGCCTATAACAAATCTAAGGATTTTTCTATGTAAAGGATGCGCAGATTTTATAAAAATCCAAAGATTTTCTAAGTAATAGATGCACAACCCAAAGGATGCGCACTATTTAGACAGGTGAATAGATGCGCAACCCAAAGGGTGCGCGCTATTTTAACAGAAGTAAAAGCTTCGTGATGCATTCTAAAAGGGAGCAAGTGCACGTGCTAATTTACCTTGATGGGAAAAGATCAACTTGTCTAATCAAAGCAAAAAAGAAGCAAAAACTTCATTGTGAGAGCTCTATCTCTGAGAGAATAAAATTCTTACAAGTTTAAGAGAGAGCAAATAAGGAGGCACAGCTCCAGCAAAGGAATTACTATTTATAGCGCTATGGGGTCGATTCAAATCCCCCGGATCTCGATGCAAGGTCCAATGAATCGCGGTGTGACACCGCTGCAACCACGTGTAAGGCACGTGGTCGCATCGATGGGGGGAATTTGTTCCCGCTCATATTAAATCGCATCCATTAGATGTGCATTTGTCAAAAGTGCCATCATATGCGGAGCGACACATACAAAGCACATGAGCATGACCCAAGCCATCACATGCAATGTGACACATGCAAAGCACGTACGCATGACCCAAGACATCGCATGCCATGCGACCCGTGCAACACACGTGCGCATTGGCTAAGCTCCTGAAGGGCTGCGACCCGTGCAAAGCACGAACGCATACCCCTGCGATGCGCAAGTGCACTCTACCAAGCCGAAGCTATTATTAGAAGAAAAATTTTTGTTGTTAACAAACTTAACAAATCAAACAAATTGATTTGATCTAATGGTGCGGATGTACCCTAAATTGATGTGCATCAATTTAAATCTATTTGTTAGGGATTTACCTTAACATATCCTTCTCCTTTAAATAGGAACCTTAGAGGAGAAAATCAAGAGGACCTTCATAAAAATATTAAAAAAAGAGCTTTCTTTCTTCCTCTTCAGCTGAGCAAAATCATCAAAATCTCCATCTTCTCCTTTGACGAAACCTAATATCAACTAGGTAAACGAAAGAGAGATCAAAACTCTATCTTTTATCTATAAAAGTTTCGGATTTATATTAAAAGTTTTGGTTTTTCTTTGAATCCATTGCTTCACCACACACAATTTCAAATGATTTTAGGGTTGATCTCTCTTTTACAAAAGTTTTGACTTTTATAAGAGATCAATCCTAAGATCCAAGAATTTGAGGAGAACCCCCATAAAAAGTGTTTCGAAATGTTAAAAAAAACTGAAGCTTTTGCTTCCTTATGAGTTTCGACTCCCTTGAATGTTCTAACTTTCACCAAAAAAAACTGGTGCGCACCATGTAAACGCACCCAAAAATCAAAGAATATAGACTTCAGTCTTTTTAGAAATTCTTGGAAGAACTAGGTCGCACCCAAACCTTGAACTCACCCTCCATGAAATTTGTACCATGCGCACCACGGGCTTCACCCGTGCGCACAAGTCGATCGCACCCTACCCTAGGGTATGAAAATTGTACTAAGTGCGCATCACGTGCCATACACGTGAGCGCAAAATGGAAACATCGTCAATTAAGACGTGCGCATCACATGCTATACACATGAACGCAAGGTGGAATATATCGTCAATTAAGACGTGTGCATCACTTGCCATACACATGAACATAAAGTGGAAAACATTATCAATGAAGACATGCGCATCATGTTCCATACACACGAATGCAAGGTGAAAGTATAGTCTATGAAGACGTACGCATCATGTGCCATACACGTAAGCGCAAGCTGAAGACATGCGATGGATGGCAGTCGCACTCCATGCTATACATGTGCGCACTCCTTCAGAAGAGATGCATGTACACCACATGTGAAGCACTTACATACCCCAAATGTGCAAGCGCACCTAAATAACAAGCTATTACTTGAAGACTTAGTCAAATAAACTAAGTATTGAAGCTTATACTTACTATATGTAATTTAATGATCAAAAAGACGATATTATCATAGTTGCTCTTAGTTTAATATAAAACTAACGATCCTTAACCAAAGTTATAAGTTGACATTAGTCTCAAATAAGACTAATGGATCTTAGTTGAAACTCTAAGTTGATCATAATCTAAAACAAGATTAACGATTCTTAAATAAATTCAAATATCTTGAACTGATGGACCTCATCAATATGAGAAATACGTCCAAAGTTCAGCTTTTGTTGGTGCACCAAGATACCAACGTGAGCCCAAACACCAAATCTCAATATGTACGGATTTGGACTAATCTGTGCCCTACGGACGACGACAAAATTATTCTCCGTATGCAATCAAAGGATAACCCAAAATAAAAAAAAACTAAAACACGACAAATGAAAGAATATACCTAGAGTGTAAAAAGTTGTTATCACTTTTCGATAACGTAATTAACTGCAGGGGCTTACTTATGCAGGAGAAAGCGTCCCCACAATCAATAAACCCCTCATCCATGATGGGGAATCTGAAAGTCAGCTACAACGGTCGCATCCCTCCAAACCTCCGATATACGGTGCCATAAATCAACTTGGTATCTTCAAAGAGGTGGATGGATATGTTCCAAATAGTATCTACCCCAAATTCAGGCGGGACGTTCTATCAAAGTTCGTCTCTATTTTTTGGCGGTAAACACTCCTCTTTCGTCTACTCCGACTGCTCCTATCGATCCCACTGCACCCTCGACTTCTACCAATCCGGCTGCTCTTACTCGTTAGTACATCATTTATGGCGAATGCTTAAAGCTAGTTACTTTTTAGTTATTTTTTTGTGGTGATGAAACAATAGGGTTGTTATATTTTTTTAATATGGTTTGAGAAACAATGGTTGTACTCTTTTTGGATATATTTTGGGTTGTGATATTTTGGTGGATATAGATGATTATTTTATGGATATTATATTATAGTTTTTATGGATGTCTCTTGTTGAATTAATTTCGTGTTATGGAGTTATTTTAGGTTGTGGTGGATATGAATACCGTGGATATGTTTTTTTTTGTGATATGGATATTTATTTTTCATTATTCTATTTTGTATCATGGATAAAATATACTTGTATGCATGTTTTGTATGTTATTATTGTCGCGATAAATCTACAGGTAATGACTTTTTGATTTTCGACGAAAAGGGAGAGAAAAATGGTATTTATAGGTATATGCTATTTGTGGCACATACATATTTTCTTTGTTTATATGCACATGGTGGTTTTCATAGTAATGAAATTTTCAAGTTGGTATTGCTTTTACAAATTGTCTTTTCTTTTATAAAACTTGAATTCTTGCATAGTAATATAGATATTGAATTTAGGGGGAGTTTATCATAGTTTTATTTATGCCTTACATTTAGTTATGTCTCAATTCCATGTACAGTAAATAGGTTTTGTCAAATATCAAAAAGAGGCAGAGGGATATTGTTGACCTTGTTGGGTAAGATCATCATGGTTTTGATATTGGACAAAACACTATTTAACTATTTTACACACTGACAATGCTTGTGGTTAAGTTTTATGTTTTCAGTGTGAGAAACATAACAGATATTGCAAATCAAAGAAAAGCACAAGTATAGTGATATCAAAGCGCAAAAGAGCATGATGATATGAACTTAAAAGACGCACAGATAAGAAAATCAAATAGAATGAGCTTTGTGATATCAAAGGAATCAAACAGACATGGCGACAAGGAATTTTCAAGAAAAGGAGATAAAGTTATCAAAAAGGACATGATTTGAGAGATGAAAACTCAAGCGGCTCTGAGAGTATACTACAAATGAGTAAAACTTGTATTTTCTCCATTTATTGAGTCGTAGGTCATCTCGTATGAGTCACACAATTTTAAACTTTTAAAATCTCTCAAATATCAGATATGTCAAGTTTTGAGCCATCTCAAATAGCCCTGAGCCGTCTCACACTATCTTTGATCTTTTTCTTTGTTCTTGATATCTTGAGTCGGCTCACCATAGTCTTGAGCTGTCTCAATTCCATTCCCTGCATAATGATTTTTTGTTCTGTTTCTATGAGCCGGCTCATCCTAGTCTTGAGCCGTCTCATATTCATTCCATGTAAAATCAGTTTTTATTATGTTGCCATGAGCCAGCTTACTCCTATCTTGAGTCATCTCACGTAAACTGATGCTCCTTAATATTTCTGCCCTGAGCTGGCTCACCATATCTTGAACCGTCTCATATTGGTTTTCTGCACAATGTTTTTTTTCTCTGTACGTATGAGACGGCTCATACATTTTTTAGCCGGCTCAAGTGTTGACCATTTGAAATCCCTGAAATCATTCTTGAGATGTTTCTTTCCAGTTTTATGGGATTCTTTACCAACTCTTTGTATACTATCTTGGTCGAATTTTGTCAGCAACAATTCTTGTATTCTCTAAACTTTATGATTATCTCTTGGTTTTAAAAGTTCATCATCTTCATCAAAGTTTTCAAAACCCTAGTTATCAACAGGTTAGAAATTCTTTTGGGTTTTTCGAAAGCTTTTAGTTTTTAATTCTTGCAAAGGCTTTTATAAACTGGTTTTCAATTCTGTTCCTTTGCAAAATCTTGATCTCCATTTTTAATTCTTTATAAATCTTTCTGAGATAAAAAAGGGCTTTAAACTTGATTTTATCAAATATCCTAATTCTTCAGCTTTAAAATTGTGATTGATTCGTATACGAGATTAGGAGTTTATTTTGGTTACTTGTATTGTAAGTGAGTTGCAAAGGTTTGATCTGAACCTGTTGAAAAGTGGAAGTTGTCCATCAGTGTGAATTGTAAAGGTTTGATCTGAGCCTGTTGAAAAGATTACCAGGTGGAGGTGGTCTATTAATTGTAAAGGTTTCTTCATCTTAATAAGAGTTGAATAGTGGATGTTCATAGGGAGACCTAGGCGGAGATAAAATACCGTGGGTATCGAACTTTGTTACCAATCGCTGGAGTCCTACTGAGTTTGCATTTTCTGATCTCTGTTATTCTATTGTTTGCGTAATTTTATTATTTATATTATCTTTTCGCAACATTTATTGTATTGAGCAATAAAGTTTTAATTGTTAGCCATTTTTCCTATTCATCCCCCCTCCTTAGGACACTTTTCAGCCAAAACGTTGTAGTCCACCTTAGTCTTCTTAAGCGGATCCTTGGCAGCAAGATCTTTAGCAACTTCTTCGTCTACTTCGATCTTCTCAATTTCCTTTTCTTTCGTCTTGTTTTACTTCTTTGAAGCTTTGTTTGTGGGTCCAAGATTTTTCTCTGGAAGGGGCGGTTGCGCAGATGAGTGTTGTCGCGGGCTTCCATCTTTTCCTCTTTTCCTGAGTTGGAGCTGGTGAATAATAGAGGACTGAAAATGACTTTATCTTCAGAGTCACTCCCAAAGATGGGAACATCTCGACCTCTTTCTTTTGGAGGTTGGGCCTTATTTAGACGGTCATAGACATGAGAAATCAAGTAGCAATTTTCCACTATCGATTTCGTTTTGTCACCTACTTCAAATGTGTCGCTCTCGAGTCGACGAGCACGGGCTATTCACTTCTCCTTCTTTACTTTTCTTTTAAGAGAGATATAGCCCAGCCATCATTTCCTAAATGCATTGCATTCGTCGATAAGATGTGAGATTCTCTGGTGATAGAAACAGTAGTTCGGGTGCTCCTTCCCACCATCGAAATATGGAACTCCGTGAGTATATAGCAAGAGGGGAGGTAATGGCATCCCCATTGACAGGGCCTTGGAAATTTTTTCTCAACTCAGGCCTTACTTCTGCTATTTGCATCTGAATGTTGTTCCAGTTAGGGGGTATTATGACTCCCCCTTCTACGGGTCATTTGCTTAGACGCAGTTGTTTATCCTTGTCATAAATGGTCATTTCACTCCTTATGATATCCTCTCCCTCTTGAACATCCTCTTTTATCATAGTGTCAATTAGATTATCTTGTTGCAGAATTGGAACACTTTGTACAGGTCATGCCCCCTGTTCAGCCATGTAATTTCCTGGCGGAGCATCATCATCTTCATCGGATACAAAAGAATGGGAGACCATACGGCAATTTTCTACACACTCTTCGGTTTCTTCCGTGAGTTCCACCTCTTCGGAGTCGTTATTTTCGAAGAGATGTTTTATAAACTCTTCGAGTGTGATAGATGTGCTTGCCTTTTTGATTGTATTCCTCCAGCGCATCAATATATTTCTGAAGGTTCGTAAGCTTATCAACATGTTCATCAAGCTATACGCGTTTCTTGGCCTTCTTCTTTTTGTTCTTAGGAGGTTGCACCGGGAGGCTTTTCTCCTTGATATCCACCTTAGGCTTGGGACATGGTATTAACATCCCTTCAATGATCTACGGCTCAAGTGGACTTTTCCACATGATTGCGGGACATGAACGTAGCACTTTTAGCATCCTCTTAGTTTTTGATGAAATGACCATTTCCCACGGGCTTTCCGCTACCATCGAGCAAGAGGTTCCTGCCGCATCGGTTTCTTCAAGACATGCCTCTGCGAGGGATCCATCTTCTAAATATTAGTTAGCATGAACTTGCCCTGCTTGTACTGCTCCTCGATCCAATTTTTGAATATGAAGCAATCTTCAATCAGGTGACTTATAACCCGATGGTATGGACAATAGTTGGGGTCATTGACCACGTTTGCTTATGCTAATTACCATGGTTCAGGCAGCATCAACATGCGATTCTTCATGGCAATGTCAAATAGCTTCTTTGTCTTGTCATAAGAAAAAGATTATTTGCGCCCCATCTTCTCTTCAAGAGTTGGACCTGAACGATTATTATTCTGACGGCTATGTACTTTGGAGCCGCCCTGCTGTTGTTGAGCATTTGAGACAAACGCCGCCTTGTTCTTTTCCCTGTTGCCTTAAGATTCCCCTTTTGCAGAGGAGGAGATCTTGTCAATTCGCTCCAGTTTAACTGAAAATAATGCGGAAGCTAACATAAATAGTCCAAGAAGGGGGTGAATAGGACTATCAACAAATATACTCAAATTAAAAGTTCTACACTTGCAAATAGGATATCATGAAAGAAAAGTTTAAATACAAGATATGTCAAGTAAATATTAGAGCTAAGCAATCATACAATTGTGAAACTATAAACAACAAGCAAGAAAAATAGTAGCAGGTAATGAGCATATAGAGCAAGTGAACAAGCATGCAATTTCTAATTAAGTATACTTGCAAGCAACCAATTAAGCACAATATAAAATGCAAGTAACAAAAAGCGAGATCGTAAACACACAAGGATTTTATAGTGGTTCGGGAGATCCCCTAGTCCACTTTCTTTAGGCGCACGAGCTCGTTCCACTAATCACATCTTTTTCGAAGACACATACACGTTGCCCGCGGCAACCCAACACGTCTCCACCAAGGAAAGACGTTGCGCGCCCGCAACCTCATACGTCTCCACCGAGACTACACGTCTCCTAAAAAAACACGCTTTTTACAAGCTCGTCACCCTTCTCTTTACAAATCCACATGCTCACACTTGAGCACTTCTTCTCTCAATCAAGCTCTTCTCTCTTACAAAACACTCTTGCACTCAAGAATCCTCTCAATGAATAAAGAAGGAAAAATACAAGCTCAATGTTGGTTATAGTGCCCTCAAGACAATTATTGCAATCGCAGGCAGGCGATTATGATGATTGAAGGAGGACCTATACGGGTAGGACAGTCTTACTCGAGATGGTAGTATGCTATCTGGTTCATCTCTGTCATCATGTACATTATTATGTGGTATTATGGATCACTATTGCATGCTGATAAAGCCCATTGGATTCTTGCTTGACTACCAGAGTTATTATACCTATTGTCTGATAGCAGTTCTCAGGTGACATGAGTGCAAATTAGTCTGTCGACATGAGATCGTCATTTTTCTCGTGTGATTTTCTACTGTGCTTTGATTACTACCCTACCACGGCTCAAAGGAGTCATGAAAACAGGTTTTAGTTGGGTACAGTCCCGACCCACATGGAGGCAGAAAGCGGATTGTCGGGGATTTGTCTCTCCCGGTATTGGAGGTAGATGTCGCGTTGTGCACAGGTGGCCATCAGCAGAAATTCTTAGCCAAGGTGGACAAGATTTACTAATTTGGATCAGTAGTTTCTCAGTGGGTGATGGGCTTCACACTGACACGAAATATCATGTTATTAGGGGTCTGACTTTATCCACCCCCTAGACCCGGTATGCGATACTCTTAGACGAATAGAACGAACTGTATGGAGATTGTCACAGACAGGCTCGGTAAGAGTACGGATGAGTTTGCTCGTCGACATTCTTTTCGCTCAATACCTGGGAAGCCGTTACGTACAGCTAGTGCCGTTGACGTGCTTGTGGTTAAATCCGCTGCCAGTGTATTGACGAGTCTTTAGATTCCTACACATAGGGTTTTCCCGGTTCAGGCAAAATGATATAGTGGTCGTATATTGATACGTGCAAGGTTCCGATTAAGTATGTGTACTAGCTACACGGACTTTAATTGGGCGGATGATAATACTAGCCGGCTTTGGATTAAACCGGATTATTAAATCAAGTTTTGATTTAATAATTTACATACATACATATATATATATATATATATATATATATTTATTTATTTCAATATGTATATTCTAGTATTATGTTCATTGTATTTTTCTATCTCTTAGGTATTCGTATTTTGATACGAATATGGGCATGTATTTATACAAGAATACTTCTAGAAGGAGGACACATCATTTCTAGAAATCTCTTTTTTAAAAATTTATGAAATGAAGTGGAGGAAAGAAATGGTGGAGGGTATGAGCAAATGAATTGTTAATTCATTTTCTCATACTATTCAAGCAAGGTTGTAATTTTAAAATGAAAATTTCTTTTAAACTAAAGAAGTGATGCGTGGCTGAATTTGGAATGAGGTTTTTCATTTCTACCATTTAGCTTCTCTCTCTTCCATGGCTCCTCCTTCTTCTTCTTCATTATCTTCTACTATCTCATGAGTTGAGAATCATGAAAATAAAGAGAAAGAAAAATGCTAGAACACTCACACATATCACTAAGCATCCTAGATTAGCATCCTAGGATTCTTAGTTACTTCATTGATGAAGTTGAAGCTTGAATTTGGTTTTCTTGGGTAGATCATCTTCGGCGAAAGAAGACCAACTTGCAAGTGCGATCCGAAGCTCTTGAGAGTTTGCTAAAGTCCAACCCAATTGGAGAAAATAAAGAAACTACAAAGATTGTAATTTCATCTTGCCTCTTGTTGTTTTCTAGTTAGGTGTTTGGTGTAGATTCTTGGGTTTAAGTTTCTAGTGCCATGAAAATTTTAGTTTTTGGATTCCGCATTAGCCGCGGGTTAGCGGCGATGACACTAGGAACTTTCAAACATTACTCTCAAAAGAGTTTTACAATTGAAGCACTAATACTCAATAAGAATGGAATATCAAACTAGAAACTCTTGAGTGATTTTGTGTGTAAGAGTGATTTTAGATAAGTAAATGAATATTTGATCAAACTCTCACAAAATGTGGGATTTTTCTCTCTTAATCACTTGAGAAAGTTGGCAACTAAACTATTAAGAGATAAGAGCTCAAAACACCTTTATAGCCCCCACAAAAAAAAACTAGCCGTTATAAGTCAAATCATCATTTTTTCAATAAGAACAGACGTCTGAAGAACAATCGAACAGACGTCTGAATCTTTAATAAAATAAAACCCAACGGCTATATTTTCAAAAACTTTCTTCTTTAGACATCTACCCTATATAGTCACAGACGCCTGTCAATCATTTTAAAGAAGGCAATAAAAAACACAGATCGTAGACAGACGTCTGAAGAACAATAGGCAGACGTCTGAAGAACAAAAAAACTATTTTGAAAACCTTCACCAGACGTCTATCCAAATGAACATCATACGTCTGTATTTCATAAAAAAAATAGGCCATATGAAAACACAGAGAGTAGACAGATGTCTGAATAATCAAAGGACAGACGTCTGAAGCACAAAACGTATGAAAACTGATATTTTTGACATTTTGGGTTTTTGTAAAAATACAAAAAGACGACAGATGTATGAAGCATATAAGGACAGACGTCTGAAGTGTAAAAACTCAGAAACATGTGTTTTATGATGAAAATCAATTATAAATCAAAAACCCCGATGTTCATGCAATGTAAAATGTTTGTACAAGCGTGTGTGAGTGTTTAAAAGTTCTAATTGATATAAACCATATTCTATAGAGTACTTATAAAGATTCTTATGTCGGTATCGCAAATTCTTCGAATTCTTGAATCTTTGTCGTCTCGAGCTCTCGAAATTTGATGTGGGCTTGAATTTGGCTTCATAGCTTCATAGCTTCAAACTCAAATACGCCATTCCACTCACTTGCGTCTTGAAGTCGATTTTTTGATCTTCAAATCTCAGACTTTACTTTGACGCTTGAACTTGGACTTGGCTTCTAACTTCTTAGCTATTCATAGCTTAAATTCTTGAACTCTTGTTTCTCGACAACGTAGCTTGAACTCACGAAGCTTGGATTATCAATTTGAGAAGCTCTTATCCATATTCCTACAAGCTCCATTAGATATATCGTTTAAGCTCGTTTTCCTCCATCCTCCATTCATACACTTGTGATGTGAGATATTCGATATCCTGAAAAGCAATCTCAAAACAACCAAGCTCTTCATATACAGTGTTATGAAATAAATAAGTTAATAAACACAAGTATATGAAACAATCATTGTTCCAATATCAAAAACATGAATAGTATATCAATATCAAGATAAAACTCAAACTCAAAGCATGAGATATTGATATACTAAATATATATACATTGTATAAGAGAAGTAAGATATAAATCACATGTATATACAAATTCATATTGTGAATTACCAAAACAATGAATGGTATTAATATATCGATACCAAGAATATAACACAAGTATAACATGATATATTGATATATTACTCGGTATACACAAGATATAGGATAAGCAAGCTAAACATCAAGTGTATAAGAGTTTAGTGTATATATGATAGATAAGATAAGCAAGTAACACTAAACGAACTATTCATGTTTAAGCTATCATCAAAACTAAATAAATGGATCATCGAAATCCATAAGCTATCAATCTCCCCCTTTTTGATGATGGCAAAACATGAATAGGAAATAGTATATCTATATTAAATAAAACCAAATATCAGATATCGATATACTAAAAACTCTTATTACTCTCCCCTTTTTGACATGATCAAAAAAGATATTTAGGAAATTTAGAACGTTTGAACTACTCTCTCTAAACATTTGCGTACACCTAAAACGAATCAAACGTTTGAATAACTCCCCCTAAATGTATGCATAGAAGAACACTAGGAAATGGATACAAGAACAAGTAAAATGCAAATTTTGAAAAAGAAGCTCAACTCGTATCCAAAAGTATGTATATAAGAAAATATGCAAGGTAAAGCAAGTATACATGCACAACAACCACATGAAAGAGATTAGTAAGTTCTAAAGGCATGTGGAGGCAAGCACAAGTAATCAATGCTGTGCAAAATAAAACGTGTACTCATGCAAGGTGTGTGCGCAACAAGAAAGGATGTTCAAGTTAAAGCAAGCACACATGAAATAGGGAATGGAGATGAGTAAGTAAATGAGAATTTTGAAAACGAAACTTAATCCATATCCAAAAAGCATGTAATGAAACAATACAAAATAAAAAGTTCAAAAACATGTGCTAACTCATAAAAAGGAAAAGTAAGTTTTGAAACTTATGAGTTAGAATACATGTCGTAATACGAACCATAGGATATTAATGAAAAACATAATCATATTACGCATGTACAGAGTATGTGTGTGTTTCTTTAAAAGCATAGAATTTTAAAAAGTGCACTACACAAGAATTGGAAGTAAATACAAAAAATTAACCCCATAAGCGTGAGATTTACCTCTTCCAAATACTTGAATCTCCCAAGTGCGAGAAGAAAGCCCAAAGATCGATTCATGAGTCCTATCTCATAATCACTTGAATACCAAACCATTAGAGCTCAAATATAAAGTATAATGGAATATAAGTGATAGAAAATTTAATGATACTAAGTCGTGAACATATCAAAATATGCACATAAAATCATGATGATATCAATGAAAGGTACAAATGTGCAAACAACCCGTATGTGAGTGTAAGTATGAGTAACTGTCTCATCTTAAGTATCGACTACCCGGTGAAGGATCTCTAATTCTCTCCACTATGCCCGTAAGATTTGTTGTAATTAACAAAATCCATAAGTGGGTCCCCTAAAAGGATTACATAAGTCATTTGGTAAGATGAGCTAAGAATTCAATACCAATGAATAATTCTACTCATGCAAAAAATGTGTGTGCAATAATAGATAAACAAGTTTAAGTATAAACACACATCAACAAGGCATAAAGCAAAGATACAAATTAAAAATTGGTTCAAGTTAAAACAATGCCAAATTATATCCATATGAAAAAGATTTAAACAAATTAAAGCTATATGGATACAAACTCTTACTTATAATATTAAAATCACATTATAAGAAAGTGAAAATGATTTATGGAAAGAAAACACAAGATAAGAAAGTCTAAATCAAGTTTTTAAACCATATTATGCTCAAGTTTAAAATATAGAAAGTTTAAAGCAAACGAGCATAAGAAATCACATATGAGCAAAAACAAATGATACCAATTGTAAATACCAATTGAAATATCCTATGACTAGCATCCCATATATGAACAAGCACTTAAAGATAGTCAAGTTAAAGTTAATGCATTACAAGGGGTATATAAAATAAACACACACTTTTAAAATATCAACATTTAAGCACACAAGTTAATAGGCGATATTTTAAAGAATGTTGCAACGAAATATGATACCCCACTAATTGATTAGCCAAGCAAATAATTCCATTGAGTTGCTCTTGCTCATCACGAACTCAAATCTCATACTTCGTCGACTTGTCCATACCTACAAAAAAAGATATGGAGGGGGATTTTGGTATCCAAACTTTATTGGATCCGTATGGGTTAAGTTTGCGAACCCAAACTAAATTGGCATGTAAAGAAATTTTTTTCTTTAAGGAACAAGCAAATGCAAAATGGCCATATGCACCACAAAAATTGTAAGTGAGTGTGTGTGCACAAGCGGAGCTAAAAGTGTCAATGCAAGCATAAGATATGGAGAGTTTATGATGTGCATGCTTCTTGAAAGATGGTTTTGAACTATATCTATAAAGATATGCATGTTTATGAGCATGAAATTTAGCTAAATGTGAAGTATGTTTGACAAATTTAGACAAAGAAGGTTTTTGAAATTTTGAAAATTTAAAACCAATCCCTCTTCGATTTAAAACACTCTTCTCCTTACTAGGTAAAGAATCAACCTTCGAAAATTTAGCAAGGGAAGCATTTAAAATCTCATTTTGAGCTTTGAGAGAAGTATTTTCCAAAACAAGAGATTTTTGAGATAAAATAGACGATTTCAAAAGATCAATCTCGATTTTGAAACATAAAATCATATCATGGTTTTCTTTCCTCAAAATCTCACAACTTAAAAGCTAGTTCTCGTTTTTCATTCTAAGAGACTTAAAATCACAAGCCAATACATCATGAGAATCAAGAGAAGATTTCAATAAATCAATTTCACATTTAAAACTAGAAATCATATCATCATTTTTCTTTCTCAAAGCATTGCAAGATAAAACCAAATTTTCATTTTCTACTTCCAAAGTATCCAAAGAAACACATTATAAATCAAGTTTTGAAAGTGGCTCATTCTTCTCAATTTCTAATTTATCAATCAAAGATTTTTAAGAATCATGAGTAGAGATAAAAGCACTACATTTAGCAATCAAGCTTTTGTTCAAAATCTCAAAGGAATTACAAAAAGAAATCAAATCATTTTTCTCATCAATGAGAGAAGAATTTCGCTCATTTAACAAATCATTTATAGAAGCCAGCAAATTAAAACTATAATGAATAGTATTGAAAGCAATTAGCAATTAATAATGGGTAAGTATACGATAATCGAAATATAGATTACTTATAATCCCATTATCAAGACGCCTCTTATCCGACTCCATAGAGTTGGATCATCTCTTTTGACTCACATTTTATTGAGACGCATCCAAAATCGCTATTTGAGTCGTTCTCTCGGAATTCTCCCTTTCTTTGCATACGGCTTGCTCTCCAAAGATTTGCTCCAATGAGCACCATAAATCATGAGCCGTCTTGTAAGAGGAGACATTATTAAGAACATCGATATTTAAAGCACAATACAAAATTTTAATAGCTTTAATTTTCAAAATAAAGGAATCTTTTCCATGAGTACTCCATTTAGATTTAGCAATAAATGGAATAGAATACCTACGATCAACAATTAACCACATACTCCTAACAAGAGATTACAAAAAGTATTGCATCATAATTTTCTAAAAATTAAATTTTAAACCATCAAAATATGGAGGGTTATGAATAGATGGTTCATCATGATAAGAACAAGAAGGTAAATATGATGCCATGGAACACTCTAAGATGTAAATCCTAACAAGAAGAGCACTAAGCTTTGAAACCAATTGAAATAATGCATAAGCTAATATAAATAGTCCTAGAAAGGGGTGAATAGGACTATCAACAAAATATGCTCAAATTAAAAATTCTACACTTGCAAATAGGATATCACAAAAGCAAAGCTTAAATACAAGATATGTCAAGTAGATATTAGAGCTAAGCAATCATACAATTGTGAAATTGTGAACAAGCAAGAACAATAGTAGCAAGTAATGAGCATATAGAGCAAGTGGACAAGTATGCAATTTCTAACTAAGTATACTTGCAAGCAACCAATTAAGCACAATATAAAATACAAGTAATAAAAAGAGTGATTGCAAACACGCAAGGATTTTAGAGTGGTTCGGAGACACACACACGCTGTCAACCGGTAACCCAACACGTCTCCACCGAGACAACACGTTACGCACCTGCAACCTTACACGTCTCCACCGAGACTACACATCTCCTCAAAAGACACGCTTCGTACAAGCGCATCACCCTTCTCTCTACAAATCCACATGCTCAGACTTGAACACTTCTGCTCTCAATCAAGCTCTTCTCTCTTACAAGGCACTCTTGCACTCAAGAATCCTCTCGATAAAGAAAGAAGACAAAATAAAAGATCAAGATTACTCTCAAAAGAGTTTTACAATTGAAGCACTAATACTCAAGAAGAATAGAATATCAAACTAGAAGCTCTTGAGTTATTTTTTGTGGGAGCGTGATTTTAGATAAGCAAATGAATATTTGATCAAACTCTCACAATATATGGGATTTTTCTCTCTTGATCACTTAGGAAAATTGGCAACTGAAATATTGAGTAATAAGAGCTCAAAAAACCAACCCAAAACTCTTTTATAACCCCCACACAAAAAACTAGCCGTTATAAGTCAAATCAGCATTTTTCAGTAAGAATAGACGTCGGAAGAATAATCGAACAGATGTCTGAAGTTTTAACAAAATAAAACTCAACAGCTATATTTTCAAAAACTTTCTTCTTCAGACGTCTGTCAATCATTTTAAAGAAGAAAATCAAAAATACAGATCGTAGACAGACGTCTGAAGAATAAAAAAACCATTTTGAAAACCTTCATCAGACGTCTGTCCAGAAGAACATCAAACATCTGTATCTCATAAAATATAGGACATATGAAAACACAGAGAATAGATAGATGTCTGAATAATCAAGGGACAGGCGTCTGAAGCACAAAACGTATGAAAACTGATATTTCTGACGTTTGGGGTTTTTGAAAAAACACAGAAAGACGACAGACAACTGAAGTATATAGGGACAGACATCTGAAGTTGAAAAACTCAGAAACTTGTGTTTTATGATGAAAATAAATTATAAATCGAAAACCCCGATGTTCATGCAATGTCAAACGTTTGTGCAAGTATGTGTGAGTGTTCAAGAGCTCTAATTAATATAAATCATATTCTAAGAGTACTTATAAAGATTCCTATGTCGGTGTCGCAAATTCTTCGAATTCTTGAATCTTTGCCGTCTCGAGCTCTCGAATTTTGACATGGGCTTGAACTTGGCTTCATAGCTTCATATATAGTTTCAAACTCGAACATGTCATTCCACTCACTTGCATCTTGAAGTCGATATTTTGATCTTCAAATCTCATAATTCATTTTGACGCTTGAACTTAGACTTGGCTTCTAGCTTCTTAGCTATTCGTAGTTTGAATTCTTGAACTCTTATTTTTCGTCTACATAGTTTGAACTCACAAAGCTTGAATTGTCAATTTGAAAAGCACTTGTCCATATTCCTCCAACCTCTATTAGATATATCGTTTAAGCTCGTTTTCCTCCATCATCCATTCATACGCTTGTTTCGTGAGATATCCGATATCCTAAAAAGAAATCTCGAAATGACCAAGCTCATCATATACAGTGTTATGAAATAAACAAGTTAATAAACACATATATATGAAACATTCGTTGTTTTGACGTCATAAACATGAATAGCATATCAATATCAAGATATATCTTAAACTCAAAGCATGAGATATTGATATACTACTCGGTATATACAAGATATAGGATAATCAAGCTAAATATCAAGTGTATACGAGTTTAGTGTCGATATGATAGGGAAGATAAGCAAGTGACACTAAACGAACTATTCAAGTTTAAGCTATCATCAAAACTAAATAAATGGATTATTGAAATCCATAAGCTATAATGAACTGCTTTGTAAAGGAGTTCTTGATATATGGTGGGTTTAACGAAGGACAAGAATGGGTAAACCCTCGATCGTGGATCGAGGGTGCCTATGAACATCCCGATGGCGTAAGCTTCGGCAATTAGCTGCTCACACTTTAAGGCGAGATTTCTCCACCGAATGGCATATTACATTAGCGTTTCATTTGATCTTCTCTTTTTATTGATCGGTACGGAGATTGTAGTGTGCTAACTCGTGCTGGCAAACCTCTGTGTAAACAACGGCTCCATATCGGCGAAGGTCTCTACAGAGTCATTTGGAAGCTTTGAGTACCATTCGAAGGTTGTGTCTACCAAACTGCTGACGAATTGTCAGAGGAGCAACTTATCATCACCTCCGGTATTCCCACACATTGCTTTGAACTATGCGATGTGTTGATGGGGGTTCTATGTTCCCCTGAAGATGTTGAATTTCGCGATCGTATATCCCTTAAGATATGCTACTGGTCATACTATGCTGGGTATGGTTGACCTGTTCGGACCAGCTTGGCGGCTACTTCACTGGCGGTTTGGAGTTTGATCTGTTTGGCGATATATTCATGGAGTTGCGCCTTTGAGATAACATCGTCTTTTGCTGTTGAAGGGGCTTGCAGAGGGCTTGCAGCATCCCCTTCTCATTATTAGGGACCATTAGTGATTCTTCTGCCAACGGATCCGAATACTGAGACATCATCCCACACATTTTCTGTAGGAGATGTGTCATCTTGTTCATATTGGCGGTTATCTCTGCCGCTTCTTTCTCTTTGTTACCAAGAGCGCATTTCAAAGAGTCAACATTCGGCTCTTGCCCTTCCGGATCTTCTTGTTCATCTTCCAGGCTCACCTTTGCCGATGGGCTGACAAGTGTTGCGACCTGTGCGGATATTTCTTGCAGCTCTTGCTTCCTCTGAGCTTGCGGTGTTGTCAAGGACCAAGTATGAGATTTATGACTGGTGGAAACGTTGTTTTCACTTCAATTCACCATACACACGGTATGAATTATTTCGGTCCCGTGACCAGGGCTTTCGTTGGCTCGCCGCTTAGGATTTGCCTTGGACAATGGAGATATTTCTAGCCTTGGCCTTTTAGGAAGGGGCGCTTTAGATTTGGAAGCCGAGTTATCAGTCTTTGGCTGCTTCCTAAGCTTTTCCGATTTTAGAGAGGGATTGATGAAGGAACCACAAACTTCCTTCAAGACCTTGTAAATTCTTGAAGATAGTTATGGTGAGAACATCGGCTTTTGCTCGTTTGATGCACCCACAGGTGGTGGAGACTTCTTCAAGATAGCGGTAGGCGAATTTCACTTGACTATTCTTACTGGCTCAAAGCTATTTTCTGTCATGACAGCTACTACAATGGTTGGTTCAGAAAAGGGTAAAGCTTGCCTTAAGGAAGTAGAACTTCCCTCTTTCCTTAATCGACGCCAATAGTACTGTCGAGCACCTCTTGTCGCAGGGATTTCTTCAGTCTTAACGATCTGCCCCTGCTTAGAGCTTGGTCTTCAGAGGGTGTCAGGCGCTTGAAAACTAACTCGCTGGGAGCTGTTGGGGATTGAGGAGACAGCCTATCAAAGACAGAACTTTTAGGAGTGGCTGGAACAGCAGGAGTCAACCTCTTGAAGACTGAGTTCTTTGGTTTCATAGGCTTCTTGGACGAGCCTGCAGAGCTTGGGGTCAGCCTATTAAAGACTGACTCTTTCGATCTGGTGGAAGGCTTGAATGGGTCCACTGAGCTGGGGGTTAGCCTGTTAAAGACTGGCTCTTGGAGAGAAGCTTCTTTTGGCATTGTAGCACCAGTATTTGAGAGTGGAGAAAGTTGCCCGAATTGTAACCCATTCCACTCTTGCATTAGTTGAACAGTTGGGATGTTGAGCAATAGGGTCATGATCTGCATAGAAAAGATTAACTGAGGTGTAGTGGTCTTCAAATCGAAGCTATTGCAGAAATCCATTGAAATATGCATAGGAGGGAAAGCACCAGCTTTAGTCCTCATAAATCTAAGGGACCAAGAACCATGATTTTGTTCACTAAGACACACGACACAGAAAGTGTGGAGTGGAAAGAGAAAAATTGTCCCACCGGGCGTGCCACAACCTGGTTACCGCCGAAAATCGGAGACAGACCGGGTTAGAACGTCTTTCCTGAATTTCGGGGCAGATGCATAGGTTGATCCATTCATCTCTCCGAAAACGCTAAGGGATTATAGCGCCATATATTGGAGATTTGAATAGATGCAACCGATATAGCTGACTTCGTATTCCCTTTCAGGGTGAGAGGTTTATTGATTGTAGTGACGCATGTTTCCTACAGGTGCAAGCCCCTGTAGTTAATTACGTTATCGGGAACGATAACAACTTTCTATACTCCAAGTTGTTTCTTTGTGTCTCGTGTCTTTTCCTTATTTGGTTTTCCCTTGGATTGTATACGGAGACTAATTTCATCATCGTCCATATGGCGCGGATTAGTCCAGATCCATATATATATTATATTTTTGGTCAAGTATTGCTTGACTGGGCCCACATTGGTATCTTGATTTGCCAACGAGAGTGAACTTATGGTTCAATTCTCACATTGTGAGGTCCATAAGTTCTTTTAATTATCATAAAAGCATAAGCTTTATCTAAGGCACTTTAGTCTCATTTGAGAACTATGGTCTACCTAGATGGTTTGGTGAACATAGGCTTAGCCTAAGGACACTTAGTCTCATATGAGAACTAGGTCAGCCTAAGTGGCTTGAGAATTTTGTTCTCTATTGATCATTGGGATCATAGGGGAAGCTTAAGCTTCAACACTTAGCCAATTTTGCTAAGTCTTGGGTTCTGTTTGGTGCTCAAGTGCGCTTGGCGTTGGCGCATGTGTTGTCACGCCCTACTTTCCAAAAAGTGGTAATAGGCACGTGACGAGATCCGCGACGTATTTATACCAAAAAGAATCTTTCTTGAAATAAATACGTTAAGTGTAATAAGCAATAGAAGTACAACAAGAATAAACAAGTGAAATGAAACCCAAATGCTAAATATTACATTCAAAATCTACGGTTCAACAGTGGCATCAAGTTTGAAATAAGATACAATAAAACAAAGAAGCCCAAACAAAGAGGCTGTAACATTTCAGAAAAATAAAATATTTTTTTTGGAATTTAAATAATTAAAATAATAAATTTTATGGATATTATAAAAATTATGGAAATTAGTTTTAAGGAAATGGTATGATTATATACGTATAGTTTGGAAAATATTTGGAAAATTAATATGAATATTTTGAAAGAATTCATGTGATTTGGACATTTGATAAATTATTATACGATTAATTGTATACAAATTAATGCTAAACTTGATTAATAGTTCACTAATTATGCATTAACCTTGTTTATGTATTATACCATGCAACATAACATGTTGCAACACTTGTTACATTTATTTGAACCATGGCTTCATTTGCATTTGTATGTTTTTTTGTTTTGTTTTAAAATGAGAAAAAAATAAAAGAAAAGAAAAAGAAGAGATATTTTATTGAGGGGGGACATGAGGGTATGGGCAAGGGGGAGAGAGAGAGAGAAAGAGGGGGGTTTCCCCACCATGGCTTCTTCACCCTTTCTCATCTTCATCTTCTTCATTCTTCTCCTCCTCCCTCCACCTCCTCTACCACCATGCACCACCCCAAAAAGTTAGCCAAACCCTTACACTCTCTTAGCAAAATATGACCACAACCTCATCCCAAACCCTATGGTAGGATCAAGTTAGGACTTTGAGCATCTTAGGCCATCTTAGAATTTTCTCTAGTTGCTACATGAGCTATAATCCTACACTTTTAGTTAAGTATTTAGCTTTCCTAACCTCCTATAGTAATTTAGAGTTAAACTAATATAGATTAGTGATGTTGGAAAATTCCAAGATGATGGCTAGAGAATATTATGAATTGTGGAGGTGTATTTGACCTTTAGTAGTGGCCACAAACCTTTTTCATGAAAGAATTCTGGACTAAACTTGAGAGCTGAACCCCAAATCACAAACTTGGAAATTTCCGATATCGGGTTTTGTGGAATTGTGATGATATATTAGGATCTGCTATGACCCGGATACTTTGAAAAATAATTAGTGATCACAGAGAGATTGGCAGGTGATTAGGAGCATACCCTAGAGACCCGAGACCCCAACTCTTCTATTTGGCCGCAAATAAAAGCAATATAGTCGCAAATTGTGGCCTAGACATAGGTTCTAGGTTTAATTCTTGGTCATGGTTCCATTATCTGATAATCAGGCCTACCCTATATGCAAAATGTCCTAATTTCACCTAGGGTAAAATCTGGGAGTGTTTTTCTAAGTTTCATATTTCATTTTATGACTTTTATTAACTTGAGTTTTGGTATTTTCGTTTTATTTCGGTCGATTGGCATTTGTAAGTCAACGTTGAGAATTGTTTGGTTATTCTTACATGCGTAGACTGTGGGTTCTAACCTACATGCACTTCGCATGTCGTTTCGGTTTTTGTATTCGATTCTTGTTTACGATACGACGTGCTTGAACTGTAGGTACCTTCGCGTGGACTTCGGGACGACAAGGGATAGCAAGGCATCATCGACTTCGGTAAAGCAAGGATAGTGGGTGAGTAGATATATCTATGGGGGAAGTCGGATGGATGGAGTATAGCACCCCCGCAATCGTAGATTAGGATACGTATATTTAGTATATATATGTCAATGTTAGATGTAGATGCTTAGCAAGTAGGGTTCTAGGAGACCATAGGTTAGATTAAGAATACCCGTAGGAAGGTATACCCTTAGCCTTATTTATCTTAGTCATGAACCTTTAGGATATATGTTATCACACACACATACACGCACACACACTTGGTATGTTTTGTGTGTATATGTGTTTATATATATATATATATATATATATATATATATATATATATATAGACACACACACACATATATATGTGTGTGTGTGTATACATATACATGTAAGATGAGGATATTATATGTTATATGGATATGAATCAATATGATCGAACACGATGTCACGAGATTATGATATATGATTTGAGGCTGAAGCATCGTATCATGACATGATATATTAAAGGATTATTGGGCGATATACACATAACATGCAATAACTTCTGACTTGATGATATAATAGAATGTACATGACCTTAGATCCGTACCCTTGATTATGATATCGTACGACGGATGACACCGTACGAAATATGATATATATATGATATTGACCCGTACTCTCGATTTGAGGATGTCGTACAATGGATTTTACCGTACCAGATATATATATGATGATTGATCCGCACTCTTGACTCGAGGATGCCGTACAATGGACTATACCGTACGTGATGCTATAAAGCTGGATCGCCGACTACTAAATATATTGAGTCGAAAATGTTATAGAGTTCTAATCTCTTTCGACTCGGGATTAGTTTAAAATTTTAGTCTTTTAATTACTTAAGTAGGTGTTAGAATATAATATTGGAGTCATACCTATTTCCAAAACTATCGAATCGTATGTATTTTCAAAAAGACAACCCGAGGGACGCTAGGGACTTTCAAAAGATAACTTTTTTCTCAAAAACACCGTAGTCCCTACTTTTCTAAAAACAACGATTCTTGATATTTTAAATATTATAACCGTATGGCTCATATATATATATATATATATATATATATATATATATATATATATATCTTCACGTGCACATTAGAAACCGTTACTTCACTCGTATAACCTGATAACTTGTAGTTTAATTGTATTGTTTAGCATTCATGATCTCACATGCTAGTTTAGATATTTCATTTCTTACTTAGATTCCATATGCATTTATATATACATTCTGGTTATGCACTGTAAATTGGCTCTATGCCGGTATTCATTGTTTCATTATTGACTCATGATTATGAGATTTCGGTTTTCATGAGATTTCTGGATTTGGGGAAACCACGTGTGAATTTTATAAACTTATGATCATTTCAAAAAGGAAAATGCAGTTTCTCGTGATATGATGTGTGGCGTCCACCATGAGATTTCTTGGTTCTTGAGCTATATATATACCTGATTCGATGAGAGAGGAGGCACCGTCTGCAGGTACATGGTGGACCCGGTGCGATACCCCAGGACAAGAAAATCGTATAGAGAAATGTTGAGCCCGGCAGGGGAGCACTACCGACCGGAGTCGTGAGATCAGATAGATATGGGGTCGATCTGGATAAACGGAGCCCGAGATATGAGGATTATGTGTCGCTGCTGGACACGGTTTTTATGATATTTTCGAGTGTCGATACTGGGCACTCAGGTTTTGTCATGATTTTGTGTGTCGTTGATGGATACACGTTGGATGATGCATTTATGCATGATACACATGACATGTTACCACTTTGTGACACGGACACGGGTATATTGATATTACACTCAAGCTTATGTTGTTACCATTGCTATCTCTCGATGTTATGGTATTATTATTATTATTATTATTATTATTATTATTATTATTATTATTATTATTATATGACCTAGGAGAGTGTTATACATTCGATTTCTACTCGGTGATGTCTTCTACTCACAACTCACCCCCGTTATGCCACAGTTTTCTTGCAGGTTGACCGCACAGGTTCCGTTGTGGGTTGCTGGCATACTGTTTTCTTCCGGGTGATTGCTTTGGTAGGTGGGGTTCACTTGCATCGTGACCACCATTTGTACTTGTATATTTATTCAGTTGTATCTAGTTAAAAGCTCCATCAACCAGACTATATATATTTGTAGACTTAGAAACCACGGTTTGTATATTATTTCGGACTTGGACTCTCGCTTATGTATTTATTATTGTTTCTGGTTTCTTGATGATATTTTGGTTTCTTTACTTTCTTCCTATGTTGATCATCGCCTTAGGGCGTCGTATATTTATATCTTTGCGTGGTTGTTTCCGCCAATTGGCGAAGAGTTAGCTCCTGTTTGGGGATGCCTATTACTATTATTGCTTGTATTGTTTTCGGGTTAAAATATACAAAGGATGTACTGCCCAAATTTCAAATGACGAAAAAAAATTCAAGATAAATACAAAACATTACATTTTCATATGTTATTACTTATACTTTTAGAAGAAGAACTTGATTTTATTATACCGTTATTTCAAACCTTCACCTCGACTATTTTTCCTAAAAGGTTTAGATTTCTGGGCTTTTGACTTACTTGAATTAGGTGGGGTCCTATAGGATTCACATAATTCAAGTACCAGTCACGTGCCTTTTTCCGGGTCATGATAGAGGCATACTGAAATATAAAGACTGAAATTAAAGCTAGTAGTCCGTCTGAGATGACAGCTGAACGTGATTCTCCTCGGTTGGCTCAATCTCCTCTATCACTAAGCCACCTGACGAACATTCCCAAAGTAAGAAGGAAACTATGGAATGTCCATTAGCAAACTTGCGCTCGGTAAGTCCCCAAATTGAAGGTGTGATTATAAATTAGGGTAATATAATGAAAAATATAAGAACATAAATGATATGTCATAAGTAGGGCAATTATATAAGCAGGGCAAACTACATAAGCATGACAATATAGTATAGCATATGTTGGTCAACATAAGCATGTAATAAGTCTATATGGTGAATATGAAGTGAATATCAATGTGTCCTAAAAGATCTCTGCAAGGTTAATCTAACCTAACATCTATTCGAGTGTGAGCATCAACCTCCATAGGAGTATTCTCAAACCCAAAGATAGGGCCCCAGGGGCAAGGAAATACAGGCCCGAATTAAGAATTAGTAATGTACCGTTTTAGCCCGGTACCACAGCAAAATGAATGTATCGTTTTATCCCGGTACCACAGCAACATGAATGTAGTGTTTCAACCCGATACCACGGCAACATGAATGTTAGTAATGGGACTCCTGAGATTCCGTTGATCGAACTCATAACTCAAACTACCCTAACACCCCGTGTATGTTAAATAATGATACAAGTCTTATACAAATCCATGAATATTAAGGGTTACAAGTTCAAGTATTCATGTCAATTTCAAGTATTCATGTCAAGTTTAAGTATTCATGTCAACTCATTACGTATTCATAGTTTCGAGTCAAGTCGAGTCAAGCATGCAATAGGTTTTATCACACAAGTCATATGGATACAATAAATAAGCAGTCACATAGCATGAAATAAGACAAGTATATTATTCAAGTAACGACCGGAAACAATGTTCTGAATAAGTGTTATGTACGACTAATTACTCAATTCAATTGAATTCAAAATATAAATGAAAAACATAACCATAAGTGTTATACAAACATGAGTTCAAGTCTTGCTTAAACACGACCACTGGATTGGTAGATATACGCATTTTTGTATCGTCACGCAGAACAGATCAGAATATGTCCAGCCTCGACGCACATTTTTAAAACACAGTTTAAGTTAATTTCCTTCGATTTTAAGCTTTTGAAGATTATTAGAAACTTGAAGCTCTTTCGGTGTAATTATCCAAACAACTAAGTTCTGCGCCATTTGGATTCTTAAAGCTCTAGTTATGGTCATTTTAACATCAGGGTTTAAAACAGAAATTCTAATTTCTGGACAGCAACTATGGATTATCTTACAGAGCATTTATCGGGTTGTTCTATATATTTCTGAGTCACCAAATATGTAGGAAAGATATAGGTCTATTAATTATGCATCTATACATCCAAATTTTGTCCCGAACCAACATTGAAAGCTCAAGTTATCTAGTATTTAAAAAACAGTGTGCAAATCAATGCAGTTTCTGTCCAGATTCGTCTCTTAATTTTATAACGCGGTTTTCTATTAATTACGTCGGTTTTCAGGAATTCAGTATAAATAATAAAATCTAGATCTTCCGATAAAGATGTCTAAAACACTTGATTTTGCTCAAATTGAATATCGGTAGACCGAGTTAGATGTTCTCAAAAGTGACTGATAAAAGAAGTTTTCCACGTTTAAAAACGGTGAATAAAAATAGGTTGTAAATCCTAAATCCTTATATGGTTCGATCTTAAATTTTTATTGTAGGCTTGAAATTATATCTATTATTTATCCTAATTTTCATAGAATTTCCAGAAGTCAAGATTAGATTCTAAAAATTATTTTGAAGGTAAGCGTATTAATATGCCATATGTGAGAATGAGAAAACCATGATATTTATTTGTAACTTTGTTTTTTTATGCAATAATTAAATATAAATGATTATAATTTCAGCGAAAAATAATATGAGGTAACTTATGTGAAGCAAGCATATGAAAATATACGCGGAGACAACTATTAGCATATTATTTCATGGGTATTATTTAAACGAAGGATTAGCCGAGTATAACAAGTATCGACATGATGGCAACATAGAAACGAAGAGGTAACGTATAGCAAGAGGGCAAAAGAGAGGAGGATGAGGAGGATGGGGATGGGGAGAGGACTTACATGTTGTGTGAGACGGTATAACAACCGGCTCACCATTTTCTATATCCTAATGGTGGCAAGAAACTTCGGCGCATCCACGACTCGAGAGAAAAGAAAGGCAAAAAGAAAGAAGAGTTTTTGAGTTTGTGAAGTTTAAGGAGTAAGAAGGGAGAGTGAGAGCATAAATAAATAATTATTTATGGTCATAAAAACTATTCATAACTATCTAATTGATTTTGGGAGTTAAAAGGAAGAGAAAATGAAAGATCATTTGTAGATTATGAAAAAGGTTTTTAAAAAATAGATGAAAATAATTGTAAGACACAAAATTCGAACCTATAGCTTATGGACTAGTAATGCAATGACTTAACAAATGGGCTACAAGGTTACTATTGTATATAATTAAATAGAAATAAATATATTCAGAGTTTCAAAAGAAAATAATTTAAAAGATAAACGGAATAAATTATTTTCTTATCTAATTTTTTTTCAAATAAAAAAATTCTCTTTTCAAAACGAAATCGAATAAATTCTTTATATTAAAGAAATCAAAATATTTTAAAATAATCTTTCAAATCCTTTTCTTTTTACAAAACGAATCATTTCGATACAAATACATTTTTAATTATTAAAAAGTATTATAGTAAAAACAGGGCATTACACGTGCAATGCACGTGGCGCACCTCATGCGTTGCATAGCTCACAGTGGGACATGGTGATAGCTCTGTCGCTGGCGCTGGCGCACATGGCGTAGCGCAATAAAACTTTGTGCTATCACGTTGTTTATCTCAGAAAACTGCAATTTAATACCGCTCATTCATTATCTATTTTGTAATATATCGGTACTATTAATCAGTGTCTGCTCAGTAATTACAGATTACAGGCATTCATGACATAATACTGGAAATACACTCAAAATCACGGATATAACGTTTGGGAGCCGACACTGCAATCAGAACAGAAAACCGACCGATATTCAAAGAGCTCTTTTGCAAATAAACATGTGTACAAAATTTTGGTCCAACACAATACATGTGTGCACATAACTCTTTTGATATATGGACCATGGTGGGGATGCCTTGGCACACTCATGACTTGTGCAAGTGAGCACAAGTTGGTGTGATGGGTGTTAAATGCTAAAAGTTTTGATGTGATATGTAGCATCATGTTTCCCTCCAAAATCCCTGAGTTGTAACCATAAATTTATACAGAAATCAAGCAGCACCAAGATGATATTGGAGAGCACTCGAGTTCACCATGCCAGCACGAGCCTCAATGCTCGGATTTGAACCGGTGAGACCTCCCATAAAACCGGTGTCACCGGCCCCCTTGCTCCTTTTCCCCCCATTTTTCTGCTGGCACTTTATAGGCATCAAATAATCCCATATATATTGTTTGTTTATTCTATTTTGATACCTATAAATACCAAAACAGATTAGAGAGAGGGGGTGCACATATTCTATAGTTTTATTTTATTTTTTGGTTTAGGCTTGAGAGTTAAGTGGGCTTTAACTTAGTTTCTTCTTCTTCTTCCATCTTGAAGCTTTCTTTTAAGAGCTTCATTATGGAGGTTGAACAAACTACAAATATCTTGTACCTAAACTTCTTCAAGTGTTAATAATATTGTTATTGTTTTGTGTCACGCCCCGCTTCCCAAAATACGGAAAACGAGGGATGACTAGGCCAGCCATGCTCCTACGGTCAAGGAATCATCCTGCCGTAGTCACACTTCGGCTTCTAACACTACATGGTAATCAGTAAATAAAGCACAGTATTAAAGGAATCACATCACTAATTTATTATATTAAAATCCCATTGTTCACAAATTGCAGATAATAAGAACGATAACTAACCAAGTTCAATATCACGTTCACTCTAAGAAAACAATAAAGATAGGGAGTACACCAGACTATATCTCTGTGAACTCGAAGGGTAGCTCCGTCTCCTGTGCTGGTCCTCCCGCGGAATCTGAGCATGCATACTCAGGTCGTCAGAGCGACACAAATAATAATATTGTTATAATCAGATGAAACAGGTAAATAAAGTAATACTAGTATGAGAAATAATGCAAGTAATCATTATGTCACAATATGATGCAGAATATGTTATGTGTCCCTATCGGTCTCTAGGTCATGTTTTGAAATCACAGAGTGGAAGGAGGATCATGTTTAACAGGAGTCTCGTACATACCCGAGACAACGGCCCACATGCCCGGGACATAACCCTGTCAGCCGGATCGCTAGATCCTGTCCTACACGTATAAGTATCACAGTTCGAATGATCATCCTCTAAACACAGTCCCGCTAAATACGATACTCTTTCCACTTTGATTTCCCCTTTTTCCCCAGGTTACACTATTTAAGATATTGATCTAGTTGTGTACGAGTATACTAATGGCACGGTTTCATCACTGTCCACTGTATCAATCACTGTCACGAATATTCACTTTCCATTGGTGTACTCATCACTCCTAAACCAACATCTATCACGCACGATAATGCAATGTCCACACGCACTAACACTGTGTAAATGACAAGGGTATGATATATGTATTGTATGCTACCAATAAGCACGGTATGTTATGAATTAGTATGCATGTCATGAATTAAAATAAATTGCACAAATTAATATGTTACGAATCCAGCAAAAATGATGTAGGTAAGATATATAGAACAATCAGTCAGTAATTCATCAAAATTTGTTTCGGTTCAATCGGGGTTTCGGTTTTCAAGATATAACTGTTTCAGTTTAAGTGTTCGCGGCTGGAATTTCAATTTCAGAACTGAACGCCTGTTTCGCGACACGAATTACACCCAGTTGGGCTCAAAATTTAGCGATGTCGCAGTTAAATTAAATTTAGGGTTTTCGATAAAGTATTCAACGCAACAGACGGATCTTCAATCGCATCTGTACGTTGAAAGTTATACACAGTTCAATCTCAAATGTCATTTCAGAAAGTGTTCTGAACAGCTTTACGTTCTGCCCTTTTAAAATAAGTTTAAAATAACAAACTGCGATGAATCGGAATGAAACCACTTGTTTTCTTTCACTAACAGGAATATCTTATAACTACTGTAAGGTTCCGTATCACACGATTTCAGGAAACACGGCGACGCAGGGCTTTAGACAGAACACACTAATCAGAAACGCTCTGGACTGCAGTCCAGAGTCGTATTCCGATCCAATTATCTTCATGGTCGCAAAACAGAAATGATCAGAATTTTATGTAGGATTAAATTTTGTCGAGTCGGCTTCGATTTAAGCCCTCGAACGCATCTTTCCGATATGTATATGATTTATGGTGATTTTATTCGTTTTCTGGTACGAGAGAATTCTAGTTTAAACAACATACATGGGGGTATCGCTTTTTGTCACGAACAATCGTATTTTTCAGCGAGATTCCTACACTATGTTTATCATCCTATGGGCCAACAGACATTATCAATTTCCGTCAGAATAACCAATCATTTCCATTGGTATCATACATCGAACACATACGTCACAATATACATCGTTATTCGATAAGTTATCATTATATAATTTCAAGGTTGTACCACTAATATTTTAGCATGAAGCAAGTAAACACTTGCCTGGAGAACGCCTCGGGGTCGTACGGCAACAGTGTCGTCGCGAACGCTCGATATACGCCACGTATCGAATTCCCGCGAGCCTCGATCTAGATGTGAATCTCGCGTCGGGGTTTCCCGGAGCCGTCTTGCGTGCGCTGGAAGCTTAGGGGTGCTCTGTGGTTCGCCTGAGATGTGTTGGGGTTGCTGACGGTCGGCGTCGTTGCTCCGGCGACGCACAGTGCAACCCACAGTGATAAAAATGTTTGCTAATTGTGTTTTGGAGTTTTTGAAGAAGGGAATAGGTTAAGCAGTGGGCGAGGGTCGTGGTGATGGTGATGATGCTGAGGAGGTGGAGGTCGTTGGGAGGCCGGCGATGCGTTGGGGAGTTCGCCGGCGTCGAGAGGTAAGGTGGCCGAGTTAAGTTGAAATGGGTTAGTGTGCAGGTGAGGACTAGTGGGGGCTCGGGTGATGAAGGGAGGAGTAGTGAAGGGAGAGGGTTGGTAGAGGAGCGATTTGAGGGTTGCTGTGGGGCTGTCGGGGGTCGTCGCCGGCGATGAGGTGCGGAAAATTTCGTGCTCGGTGGGTTTCTTGTGGGGGAGAGAGATGAGGGATGCTGAAAAATGAGGGGGCGAGCGAGGTGGAATGAGTTAAGGGGATGAGAGGAGTGCGTCGGGGGGCAACGGTAGGGCGAGGGCGTGGGCGACGGCGGAGGAGGCGTGTCGCGCGCGCGTTTAAGGGAGGTAGCCGTTGGGGAAAAAATTCGAAGGAAGAAGAACAGGAGAAAGGAACGGGTCGGGTCTAAGGTGAGGAAGTGGGCCGAGGAGGTGGGCCGGGCTCGCAAGGGAAAAAGAAATCCCTTAATAAATTCGTGGGCTGCAGAGAGATGGGTCGGCTCAAAAATTTGGGTAATGAATTATTTAAATAGGATGGGAAGTGGGCTGGGGAAAGGATTGGGCCAGGTGATTGTAAAAGAATTCCTTTTTAAAAATTAAATTCTCGTGGGCTGTAGGGAATTAAAGGGGATGGGCCGAGGCTAAATGATTTAGAGAATTTATTGGGGAAAATTTGTGTGGGCTGAGATGAAACGGCTGGGGAATTTAGTAAGGATTTCTCTTTTGATTGGGCTAAGGAAATTTATGAATTGGTTAATAAAAATGAATGTGTGGGTTAGGGTTTTGGTTGTTAGAATTTTGGTTTTAGTTTTGGTTTTAACTCTTAGGGTTTGGAAAGTATAAATATTGAGCTTGAACAACCACTTCAAAATATGAAAGAAAGGAAAGAAAAGAAAAGACCTACTGGAAATCAGAGAATCGGAAACTTTTATTAGAATGGAAACGGGGATTTACAACATACCCCCCCTTAACAGAAATTTCGTCCTCGAAATTTGACAAGGAGGCAAGAATACAATGTGCTAACCAAAGAGATGTGGATAACGATCACGGATATCTTCCTCCCGCTCCCAAGTGGATTCTCCTAGGGAACGACCGCCCCAAGACACTCGGACTAACGGAATGACCTTATTCTTCAGCACTTTCTCTCTGCGGTCGAGAATGGTAGTAGGCTGCTCCTCGTATGACAGATCGGTTCCCAAAACTAACTCTGAATGGTCCAGAACATGGTTCTCATCTCGAACGTAACGCCGCAGCTGTGACACGTGGAAGGTATTGTGCACACCAGCTAGCGATGGAGGCAAGGCAAGTCGATAGGCCACTTCTCCTACTCGCTCTAGCACCTCAAAAGGTCCGATAAAACGGGGACTAAGTTTTCCCCGACTTCCGAACCTGATAACTCCACGAGTAGGGGAAATCTTTAAGAACACATGATCTCCAACTTCGAACTCAAGTGCCCTTCTGCTGGTATCTGCCCAACTCTTCTGTCGATCTTGAGCCGTCTTAATACGTTGTCTGATCATTTGAACCTTGTCGACTGTCTGAACAATGAGTTCGGGGCCTAGTAATCTTCGTTCTCCCACATCATCCCAACATACTGGGGATCGACACTTCCGACCGTATAGTGCTTCAAAAGGAGCCATCTGAATACTAGCCTGATAACTATTGTTGTAAGAAAACTCGACTAGGTGTAGATGGTCCTCCCAGGAACCCTGAAAGTCCAACATACAGGCTCTCAACATATCCTCGAGCGTCTGAATTGTACGCTCGGATTGTCCATCCGTCTGTGGGTGATAAGCTGTGCTGAATTTGAGGCGGGTTCCCAAACTCTCCTGTAAGCTCTTCCAAAAGTGCGACAAGAATCTCGTGTCCCGGTCTGACACAATGCTGACTGGAACACCGTGAAGTCGCACAATCTCCTGCATATATCTTTCTGCCAGTGATTCAGTCGACTGTCCCACTCGGAAAGGTAGAAAATGTGCAGCTTTTGTGAGACGATCGACGATAACCCAAATAGCGTTATTGCCTCTAGGGCTCCGTGGTAAGGCCGTCACAAAATCCATAGTAATGTGCTCCCACTTCCATTCAGGTATTGGCAATGGTTGTAATAATCCTGCTGTTCTCTGATGTTCCGCCTTCACCTGCTGACATACCAAGCATCTGGATACGAACCTCGCAATTTCCCGCTTCATTCCGTTCCACCAAAAGTGCTGCTTTAGGTCCTGATACATTTTTGTACCTCCTGGATGCACAGAATAAGCCGAACTGTGTGCTTCATCCTACACTTCTTCTCGTACGTCTCCTTTAGGTACGCAGAGTCTGCTACCGAATCTCAAAGAGCCATCTTCATGTATAATCAAATCCGTTCTCAGTCCAGCTTCCACTTGCTCTCTGAACTTTTGCAATCGAGGATCACCCGCTTGTGCAATCTTGATACGATCCACTAGAGAAGATTGCACCTGTAGTTGCCAAAATTGACTTAGTGCGTTCGGCGTAATGACCTCAAGTTCAAGTCTCTAGAAATCCTCAATAATACTCCTCTGATCGGTCAACATCATGACCGCTGGTTTGCGACTGAGTGCGTCTGGTACAACATTCACCTTCCCCGGATGATACTGAAGGTCCAAATCATAATCTGCCATTAGCTCTAGCCATCGGCGCTGCCTCATGTTCAGTTCTTTCTGGGTGAAAACATACTTCAAACTTTTATGATCCGTGTATACCTCCACTTTCTCACCCAAAAGATAGTGCCTCCAAATCTTCAATGCAAAAACTACCGCAGCTAACTCCAAGTCGTGCGTAGGGTAGTTCTTCTCGTGGTTTCTCAGTTGTCGAGAGGCGTAAGCAACCACTCGGCCGTGCTGCATCAAAACACAGCCTAAACCCTTCCCCGAGGCATCACTGTGTATCACCATACCACCGGAATTATCTGGTACTGTAAGTATAGGTGATGTGGTTAACTTCTGCTTCAGAGTGTCGAATGCCTGAGTGCACTCTTCTGTCCATGTAAACGGCACGTCCTTCCTTGTCAGCCTTGTCAACGGTTCCGCGATCCTTGAGAAATCTTGGACGAATCTCCGATAATAACCTGCCAATCCCAGAAAACTCCTGATCTCAGCCACTGATTTCGGCGTCGGCCAATCTCTGACAGATTCTATCTTTGCCGGGTCCACCGAGATGCCTTCGCCCGAAACAATATGTCCTAAAAACTGAACTTTATCGAGCCAGAATTCACACTTGCTCAGCTTCGCATACAGCTTCTCTTCCCGAAGAATTTGTAGAACCGTGCGCAAATGCTCAGCATGCTCTTCCCAGGTCTTCGAGTAGACAAGTATGTCGTCGATAAACACAACGACGAACGTGTCCAAGTATTTTGCGAACACCCTGTTCATTAAATCCATGAATATTGCTGGGGCATTTGTAACACTGAACGGCATCACAAGGAATTCGTAATGTCCGTATCGGGTCCTGAAAGCCGTCTTGCATACATCCTCGGCTGCTATTCTGATTTGATGATATCCAGAACGGAGATCCAACTTCGAGAAAACCTTGGCTCCACTTAGCTGATCGAATAGGTCATCGATACGCGGGATTGGGTATTTGTTCTTTATTGTGACCTTGTTCAGCTCCCGGTAATCTATGCACATTCGCAACGATCCATCCTTCTTCTTTACCAATAGAACTGGTGCACCCCACGGTGAAGCGCTTGGCCGAATAAATCCCTTCTCCAATAATTCTTCAACCTGTTTCTTCAATTCCGCCAACTCCACTGGTGCCATCCTGTAGGGGACTCTGGATACTGGGGCTGTACCTGGAATCAAATCGATCGAGAACTCCAAGATTCGAGGAGGTGGTAGACCTGGTAGATCTTCAGGAAATACGTCTAGAAAGTCCCGAACAATTTCTGGGGCTGGGCTCTTATCAATCTCCATAGCCGTCAATTCCTTAGGCTTTGCTCTATACTTAGCTGGCTCCAAAGATTCGCTTCCGCCCTCGAAAATAAACTCTGGGTGATTGGGGATGAGGAAGATCACCTTTCTTGCCCGACAGTCGATAACTGCATGGAAAGTGCTCATCCAATCCATCCCGAGAATTGCGTCGTAACTGCCTGTCCCGATCAGAAGGAAATTCGCATAGAATTCCCTACCACACACTACAACCGGGCATAATCTACATTCCCGACTAGATATAATAATGCCATTACCCGTATGAATTTCCCATCCCTTGGTTAGTGGTTCATATGGTATTGAGTGTGTATTTGTGAAATGCTCAGACAAGAAACAATGCGATGCTCCTGAATCAAAAAGTACTCTAACTGGCAAGGAATGTACAAGTAGAGTACCTGTAACCACATCTCCTGACGCTTCTGCCTGCTCTGCGGTCAAGGTGAAAGCCCGTCCCTGACCGCGACCTGTAAATGGCTGTCTCTGTTCCTGCGGCCTCTGCTGTGACGATCCAGAACCTCCCTGTATTTCTGCTCGCTCAGGACAACTGTTAATCTTGTGTTGACTGGAACCGCAAATCAGGCACTGTCCCTTGGCACGGCGACAGTCCTTCTGAGTATGTCCTCCTCTACGGCAATAGCCGCAAGTTACGCCCTGTCTCTGAGGGCGATGCTGTGGTACAAACGGGCGCTTCATTTGCGTCGTCCCTGCTCTGTGAATCGGTATAGTTCCTCGAGAAGGCGCGTGGGTACGTGCTGGAACGACCGAGGGTCTTCGGAACTTGCTAATCAATTGCTCTTGAACTCTCGCCGCATTGAGTACCTGTGCGAAAGTCTGTAGATCCAACGATGCAATCAGCTGCTGCAACTCAAAATCTAACCCCTGAAGGAAACGCCTGGCCCTGGTGACTTCTGATTTGACCATGTATGGAGCAAAGCGGCTCAGACGGTTGAACTCTGCCGCATAAACGTCCACTGGGCGTCCATTCTGCTTCAGAAGAATAAACCTTTCCTCCATTTCTGCCTTGGCTGTGGGAGGAAAATAGTGATCTAAGAAGCACTCCTTAAACTTGTTCCATTCAATCGGCTCTTCAAGTCTGCTTTCTTCTACCGACTACCATGTACGAGCCTCGTCTTCTAATTGTATCTTTATCACATTCACTCTGTCTTCCTCTGGAACTCTGGCGGCTGCCAATAAATTCTCCATGTTTACAAGCCATTGCTCAGCCTCAAGGGGTTCAGCTAGCCCTGTGAAAGTTGCTGGGTGTAACCGTCGGAAGTCTGATACGGTACCCGCTCTAGCCTGATAAGCTGGTGGAGTAGCGCCCTCGGAGGTGGTAATCAGTGCGGAGGGTCCTCCTGCGGCGGTAATCGCCCTGAGTCCCTCAGTAAGCAAATCTGTCTTCCTCTCCTGAGCTTCCGCGAGAGTGGTCAGTGCACTGAGTATTCTTTCCGTGCGGTCCTGAGAGCTGGAGTCCGAGGAGGGGTCGTTCGGGGACGTCATATCACTGGAAGATTCAAAAGAATAGGATCAGATTCAAGGATAGAAATCAAGAGTAGTGAAACAAGAATAACGTAATATCGCCTAGTGAATGTTATCCCTTGATGCTAAACCTGGCTCTGATACCAACTAAACCATGTCACGCCCCGCTTCCCAAAATACAGAAAACGAGGGATGACTAGGCCAGCCATGCTCCTACGGTCAAGGAATCATCCTGCCGTAGTCACACTTCGGCTTCTAGCACTACATGGTAATCAGTAAATAAAGCACAGTATTAAAGGAATCACATCACTAATTTATTACATTAAAATCCCATTGTTCACAAATTGCAGATAATAAGAACGATAACTAACCAAGTTCAATATCACGTTCACTCTAAGAAAACAATAAAGATAGGGAGTACACCAGACTATATCTCTGTGAACTCGAAGGGTAGCTCCGTCTCCTGTGCTGGTCCTCCCGCGGAATCTGAGCATGCATACTCAGGTCGTCAGAGCGACACAAATAATAATATTGTTATAATCAGATGAAACAGGTAAATAAAGTAATACTAGTATGAGAAATAATGCAAGTAATCATTATGTCACAATATGATGCAGAATATGTTATGTGTCCCTATCAGTCTCTAGGTCATGTTTTGAAATCACAGAGTGGAAGGAGGATCATGTTTAACAGGAGTCTCGTACATACCCGAGACAACGGCCCACATGCCCGGGACATAACCCTGTCAGCCGGATCGCTAGATCCTGTCCTACACGTATAAGTATCACAGTTCGAATGATCATCCTCTAAACACAGTCCCGCTAAATACGATACTCTTTCCACTTTGATTTCCCCTTTTTCCCCAGGTTACACTATTTAAGATATTGATCTAGTTGTGTACGAGTATACTAATGGCACGGTTTCATCACTGTCCACTGTATCAATCACTGTCACGAATATTCACTTTCCATTGGTGTACTCGTCACTCCTAAACCAACATCTATCACGCACGATAATGCAATGTCCACACGCACTAACACTGTGTAAATGACAAGGGTATGATATATGTATTGTATGCTACCAATAAGCACGGTATGTTATGAATTAGTATGCATGTCATGAATTAAAATAAATTGCACAAATTAATATGTTACGAATCCAGCAAAAATGATGTAGGTAAGATATATAGAACAATCAGTCATTAATTCATCAAAATTTGTTTCGGTTCAATCGGGGTTTCGGTTTTCAAGATATAACTGTTTCAGTTTAAGTGTTCGCGGCTGGAATTTCAATTTCAGAACTGAACGCCTGTTTCGCGACACGAATTACACCCAGTTGGGCTCAAAATTTAGCGATGTCGCAGTTAAATGAAATTTAGGGTTTTCGATAAAGTATTCAACGCAATAGACGTATCTTCAATCGCATCTGTACGTTGAAATTTATACACAGTTCAATCTCAAATGTCATTTCAGAAAGTGTTCTGAACAGCTTTACGTTCTGCCCTTTTAAAATAAGTTTAAAATAACAAACTGCGATGAATCGGAATGAAACCACTTGTTTTCTTTCACTAACAGGAATATCTTATAACTACTGTAAGGTTCCGTATCACACGATTTCAGGAAACACGGGGACGCAGGACTTTAGACAGAACACACTAATCAGAAACGCTCTGGACTGCAGTCTAGAGTCGTATTCCGATCCAATTATCTTCATGGTCGCAAAACAGAAATGATCAGAATTTTATGTAGGATTAAAGTTCGTCGAGTCGGCTTCGATTTAAGCCCTCGAACGCATCTTTCCGATATGTATATGATTTATGGTGATTTTATTCGTTTTCAGGTATGAGAGAATTCTAGTTTAAACAACATACATGGGGGTATCGCTTTTTGTCACGAACAATCGTATTTTTCAGCGAGATTCCTACACTATGTTTATCATCCTATGGGCCAACAGACATTATCAATTTCCGTCAGAATAACCAATCATTTCCATTGGTATCATACATCGAACACATACGTCACAATATACATCGTTATTCGATAAGTTATCATTATATAATTTCAAGGTTGTACCACTAATATTTTAGCATGAAGCAAGTAAACACTTGCCTGGAGAACGCCTCGGGGTCGTACGGCAACGGTGTCGTCGCGAACGCGCGATATACGCCACGTATCGAATTCCCGCGAGCCTCGATCTAGATGTGAATCTCGCGTCGGGGTTTCCCGGAGCCGTCTTGCGTGCGCTGGAAGCTTAGGGGTGCTCTGTGGTTCGCCTGAGATGTGTTGGGGTTGCTGACGGTCGGCGTCGTTGCTCCGGCGACGCACAGTGCAACCCACAGTGATAAAAATGTTTGCTAATTGTGTTTTGGAGTTTTTGAAGAAGGGAATAGGCTAAGCAGTGGGCGAGGGTCGTGGTGATGGTGATGATGCTGAGGAGGTGGAGGTCGTTGGGAGGCCGAGGATGCGTTGGGGAGTTCGCCGGCGTCGAGAGGTAAGGTGGCCGAGTTAAGTTGAAATGGGTTAGTGTGCAGGTGAGGACTAGTGGGGGCTCGGGTGATGAAGGGAGGAGTAGTGAAGGGAGAGGGTTGGTAGAGGAGCGATTTGAGGGTTGCTGTGGGGCTGTCGGGGGTCGTCGCCGGCGATGAGGTGCGGAAAATTTCGTGCTCGGTGGGTTTCTTGTGGGGGAGAGAGATGAGGGATGCTGAAAAATGAGGGGGCGAGCAAGGTGGAATGAGTTAAGGGGATGAGAGGAGTGCGTCGGGGGGCAACGGTAAGGCGAGGGCGTGGGCGACGGCGGAGGAGGCGTGTCGCGCGCGCGTTTAAGGGAGGTAGCCGTTGGGGAAAAAATTCGAAGGAAGAAGAACAGGAGAAAGGAACGGGTCGGGTCTAAGGTGAGGAAGTGGGCCGAGGAGGTGGGCCGGGCTCGCAAGGGAAAAAGAAATCCCTTAATAAATTCGTGGGCTGCAGAGAGATGGGTCGGCTCAAAAATTTAGGTAATGAATTATTTAAATAGGATGGGAAGTGGGCTGGGGAAAGGATTGGGCCAGGTGATTGTAAAAGAATTCCTTTTTAAAAATTAAATTCTCGTGGGCTGTAGGGAATTAAAGGGGATGGGCCGAGGCTAAATGATTTAGAGAATTTATTGGGGAAAATTTGTGTGGGCTGAGATGAAACGGCTGGGGAATTTAGTAAGGATTTCTCTTTTGATTGGGCTAAGGAAATTTATGTATTGGTTAATAAAAATGAATGTGTGGGTTAGGGTTTTGGTTGTTAGAATTTTGGTTTTAGTTTTGGTTTTAACTCTTAGGGTTTGGAAAGTATAAATATTGAGCTTGAACAACCACTTCAAAATATGAAAGAAAGGAAAGAAAAGAAAAGACCTACTGGAAATCAGAGAATCGGAAACTTTTATTAGAATGGAAACGGGGATTTACATTTTGTTTACTGGTTTCTTTTCTTTACTTGCTTTTCTTTTCATTATGTGTAACTAATCATTCTTCGGTTGTTGTGATGGTGAGGAAATGAGATGAAAGGCCTTTCCTTCCTCCTCCTCTTTTTTATGTTTGATTTGCTTAACATAATTCTAACTTAAAGATTGTTTATGTATTGATGCGATATGGTATTTTGAAACCATGGTTATTTTGTAACCTCTTCATATACCATACTCACTCCCTTTTCCCATTTCACAATGTTTAAGTTAAAATCAAATTGGTGTTAAATTTGCTAAGTTTAGATACAGTATTTTGTGATCAAGTGCTTGACAAACCCTCGGTTTTCATATACCCTATACTATCACAAACTCTTAGCAAAGTTAACACTAAAACCATTTGCTCTCACTCGCTACTTTGTGTTTTTGATATTGTCGTATGCTTGCTAACCCTTGTGCTTAGTGTTGATACCTTGTCACGCCCCGCTTTCCAAAATGCGGAATACGAGGGGTTGACAAGGCCAGCCATGCTCCTACGGTCAAGGAAATATCCTGCCGTAGTCGCATTTCGGCTTCTAGCTTTACGTGGTAACCAGTAATACAATGCACAGGTAATGAGAAATGCAGTATAATAAATCAAAACAAATGCAAAGAACTAACCAGATGGGAAACAAGAGAGTATGGTTCTGGGTAGCTGATCAAATGTCCGTGAAGTCCTCGAGATACGTCTGGTCCTGGTCCAAGCTAAGTCCACTTCTCACTCTGAGCATGCATACTCAGGTCGTCAGAGCGACACGATAGCAATATATACATCGGTGCAAGTGGTAACTCGTACAGTAATAATGGATATATAACAGTAAATCAAGATAGTGGAGATATGAACATGAAGTAGCCACTGCGGGTGTCTAATGGATCAGGTGAACTGTAAAGCGGTAAAATAGTATGTCAGGTGTGTCAATACGGTAAGTAATGCATGTCAATGTCGCTATCCCTATCAGTCTCTAAGTCTCATTGTACAGGTCACTAAGCCTATCGTCAGTCCAAGTGTGAGAGTCAACCACTCGTGAGTGTCCTCCACCCAAGGGTAGGACCCAAGGGCAAGGGACCACGGGCCCAAAATGTAACTCACGGTAATAATCATGTAATATCCCTATAAATATCCATATATCTCCATATATATATGCCGGCATGGGACTCCCGAGATTCTGTTGAACTCACACTCAAACTACCCCACACCCCGTGGTCTACATCAAACGCCAACCATAATCTCAAATACCGGTCGGTCCATGACAAGTCTGCGCGAGAACTGGAGACAGGATCTCCATCAAGCACGTCCCGACTGATACCCAAGATAAATCGGCAGTGTCTGGTGCCTTACCTGTGACACCCATACAAGTGCTTCCATAAGTGTCCCATACCATTTATAGTCACACTTATACGCACCCCACAGACGTCGACAATGCAATAAATCGATAGGGTCCACTGATTGTGTACAAGTACGTGTCACTTTCACTTATCCACTCATGCACAAACACTAACGTACTTGCCACAATCACCACTAATACCTAACACTGGGTAATACACATGATCACTAGGTTACCAATGCAATGACATATATATATGATGTGATGAGAAAACAGTATGTAAGGCATGATTAAGATGTCATATGTCGGTATACTACCACTTGCATAATTTCTCATAAAACATACATGCCAGATTTAGCGAAATAATGAATAGGGGATAAGTATTATATTTGATTATCTATCCCGCAAATTTGGTTTCACGTCAATCGGGTTTCAGGATCACTAGATATGGCCATTTCATTTTAAGCGTGCACTGCTGGAAATCCGGTTTCAGATCGGAAGTCCGTTTCGTAACACATTTTAATCCCAGTTGGGATCAGAATTTAGCGATGCTACAGTTTAATTAAATATAGGTTTTTCAATGAGGTTTTCAACGCAATGGACGGATTCTCAATCTCATCTGTACGTCAAAAGTTATGCACTGTTCAATATTAGTATGTCAATTCTGATTCTGTTGGGACTGTTATACGTCCTGTTCTTTTAAATTACAGATTAAATAGCAAATGACAATAAAACGGAATGAAACCACTTGTGTTATTTAGCTAACAGATTCATCGTAAATAAGGTGTAGGGTTACGCAACATACGAGTTCCGGAAACAAGGTAGTAAACATTACGGGACAGAAAACAATAACCAGAGTCTCTCTGGACTGCAGTCCAGAACCGTTCTCCGAACCAATTATTGTCATAATTTCAGTACATAAACCATTAAAAACTTGGATAGGGTTATAGGTCGTCGAGTCTTCTTCTATTTGAGATCTCGAACGCATTATTTCAATATGTACATAATTTATGGTGATTTAAACAGGTTCCAGATGCGGGAAAATTCCAGTTTTTACGGGTGTAATTGGGGGTGTGCGTTTAAGTTGTTAACAATCATATTTTTCAGTGAAATTTCTACACAGTGTTCATTGCCAGACGGGCTACAATATTCAAACAAGTTCCATCAAATTAAGGAAAGGTTTTCATTCAGATCTTGCGTCGAACACTTATGTTATATAAGGTTTTCATGAATCACAAACAGGGGACTAATGCGGTTTGATTTATACCGGGAATAATATAGCATGTAGCAAGTAGGGTACTTGCCTGGAGATGCTTTGGCGATACACGGCTGTGGAAATGGTACGAACGCATGACGAACGGTGCGGCTAGGGTTCGCGGTCTCGGCTCAAGCTTGGGCTCTTGGACTCGATGTCTCGGTGGGTGCGACGAACGTGCCCTGGCGTTGCGACGGTTACAACCTTGCTGATGATGACGGACGCAGAGACTGAAGACACGGCTTTTTCAGTGGCGATGACGGTTGGAATAGCGGCAATCGACGATAGGGGCAAGTGCTCGGTGAAATGGCTAAAGCTGGGTTTGAGGCTTGGGCTAGCCTCGAGGCTCGGTCTCGGCTGGAAGTGGTGGCGACGGGCACTGTAGCTCCAGCAGAGATGAGGGGTGAAAAGGAGGGGAGAGAGATTTAGAGAAACAGAAGGATTTAGAGAGAGTGAGAGAGGTAGAGAGAGACAGAGAGAGATGTAGAGAGAGAGAGAGAGATGTAGAGAGACTGAGAGAGAGATTGAGAGAGAGAGATTTAGAGACAGACAGACAGAGAGAGGTTTAGAGGGAGAGAGAGGCTTAGAGAGGGAGAGAGACAGAGAGACGTTTAGAGAGAGAGCGAGACAGAGAGTGGTTTAGAGGGAGAAACAGAGAGAGGGGGGAGAGGGAGTTCGTTGGAGCTGAGGGGGTCACGGTGGCTGGGGGAACTCCGGCGGTGGTGAGGTAGCGTCGGTGAGGGCAGGAGGAGGAGATGGGCTTTGAGGGGAGGCGAGGGCGTTGGTGGAAGGGAGGCAGGCTTGCTGGGGTGTCGACGGCGGTGGCGAGGGGAGCTCGTCGGTTGTGTGAGGTGGCGCCAGCCGTGGGTGTTGGCGGTGAGTGAAGGCGATGGAGGTAATCGGAGGATGATCGACGACGACCAGGGGGCGTTGGTGCTCGGAAATTGAGGGGGAGAACGGGAGTGAGGGGGAGGAGAGAGTGAGGGGGTGAATGAGAGTGAGGGGAAGGAGAGAGTGATGCAGGCGAGGGGGTCGTGGCAGTTGCGGGAAGAGGGGACGTGGCTGGGTCATGGTGAGCGGGCGTGGGAGGCGGGAACCGTTGAGGGAGGGGACGTTGAGGAGAGCGGGTCGTAGGGGGTGCGCGCTTCGCATGCGCGAGAAGCGGGGCATGGCGAGGCGGCGACGCGGGGAAGGAAAGAGAAAGGGGCGGGAAAAACTTTAATGTTGAGGGAAGACGAAGGATTGAGGCACGGGCTGGGTCGGATTGGTGGAGACGGGCCGGGCCGGCCAAAAATAAAAAAACAATAATGGAAAAAGAAAAGGGCCGGGCTGGGTTAGGAATCACGGGCTGGGCCTGGGAGTGATTTAAAGAAAATTAAAAGAAATAGAGGGGAAAGGAGATGGGCCGGAGTAGATAAAAGGAAAGGGAAAAAATGAATGGGAAAGGGGAGAACTAGGATCTGAGTTGGGTTAGGAAAATTAAGTAAAAATAGAAAAATAGTGGAAAGAGAATTTAGTAAATAGGATTTTAGTTTGGTGAGGAGTTTTAATAAATTAGCGTAAACTAAGATTTATACGCACACACATATATATATAAATATTAAGTCGGAATAGATCTAGATTAAATTCTGGAAAAATACGGGAAATTTTGGGGAAAATATATGAAGACTTATGTAATTAAAATACGCTACCTATACATATGAACCGGGTATTACATCATACCACCCTTACAAAAATTTCGTCCTCGAAATTTAAAATAACGATAAGCTACAAAATAACAAGCGAAAGGCTACCACATCGAATACTAACACATAATGATTTACTTGAAACAGGTGGATGAAGAAATTTTGAAGGTCTATATATGTATACAAATAACACAACTAAAAGGATAGGTCTAAAAAAGTATAAGGTAGAAATAACCATAAGGGCAAACTATATGTACGAGAGGATGAAATAGCAATAACGAACAATAACTTTCGAGGTATGCTAGATAAAATCGAAAATCCTAAATATGTGCACACATACGTATATCAAAAGTAGCGCAGCTAAAATAATAAGCATAAGGCATATCCATATATAATAGCAAACTATAAGCACAATACCCAGGATAAAATAATAAAAATAATGAAGGATTTGTCAATAAGTTAAAATATTTTTAGAATAAATATATCGATCAACAATCTCAAAATAACTTAGAAAACCCACATGGGGAAAATAAGAGATATGGAACACAGATAATATGCTCGATATATGTTTGCGCTATTGAAAATGTGAGGAACGGGAGAGCATTTAATATGGGTAAAACAGAAGAAGTCAATAACACACATTTTGTAAACACAAGATATTGGGAGCTGAATTTCGAATGCAATGTCACGGAAGGTAATTATGGTGATAGGAGAAAGTAAAAGTATATAGTGCTGGCCAAGATAGGGATTTCAATGGAGTAAGGCCCATTCAAAAGGTCGGGGTGCGGCACTTTTTAATCTAAGCGAGGGTCAAAACCACACAAGGCGCGGAAGTGAAGGACACTAATGAATCTCAGGAGAAGAGAAGGGTATAGGGGAGACAGTCAAAGCATCACGTGAACTAACAATCAAAAGATTAGCGAACACATCAATTTTATTCCATTCTAGAGAATTCGAAACAAAGCATTCTCGAAAAGTAACAGATGGACCTAAACTATACATAGGTTTATTTGGCCAGAAGAGACAAAAACTGGATCACGTCAGTCGCGGTTGTGGGAGTTCAGCAGGTTACGGTAGGCTCGTGCGCTCAGATAGGGGCGTCCATCCCCATAACGCCTCGCAGGGATTGCCACTGAAAGTTCTTCTGCCGCGAAGTCTTGTTCATCTGGTCCTTCTTCCTCAGCTGGAGCTTCTTCATCAAGGTCTGCTTCCATATGATTCTCTTCTTTTGGATCCTCTTCTATAGGGTTTTCCTCCACTAGATTTCCTTCTATCGGGCCCGCCTCGGGATCCTCTTCTATCGGGTTCTCTTCAGGGTCTCCTTCCTCCTCGTCGGAATCACCGATCACGTCAACCTCTAGGGCTGCGGCTCCTTCGTCCTCGGAATCATTGTTTCCGAAAATAACATGGAAGCCGTTGATCTCTTCATCCGAACTCACCAGCATGCGGTCTAAGGAAATGCATGACTGTGCATCCTCATCTAGATGCGGCACTGCTCCAGGGTGGACCATGGCCTGAAAAGAAAGAATCGTGATTAGACAGTGGAACACGTTAAGAAAATAATCAGGGATACGGAGTATAAGGAAAATATGCAGTAGAAAAGGACTGAAAAAAAAAACAGACGCTAGAATACTAATGCAATGAATAGTATAAATAAAGTGAGAAGCAAGAGAACGATACATACATCACAACTCACAGTTTTATTGCATTCAACTAAAAGTTCAGCGGATAAGATCGCAAACGAAAAGAAAATATTTACAAAGGAGTGACAACTTATTATTGAAAGTAGAAAACGTGATAATTCTTCTTCGATTTCTGGGCTGCTGCATTCTCGTCTCGCGAGTTGAATCCTGCGCGGGGTCCGCACTATCCTCGAAGCTCGAACTTACGAAATAACCATCACCTAGCTGGAGGGGAGAGTGTGGACGAACCTCCTCCTTGTAGCTCCTTCCTTTTAGGGCAGCCATTGATAAGATGTTCGCTGGATCCGCAAATTAGGCATTGCCCCCTGGCGCGGCAACAATCTCTCTGAAGGTGTCCTAGCCTCTTACAGTACCCACAACGTTGGGTCTTCTGTTGCTTCTGTTGCTGGGGAACAAGTGAGCGCTTCATCTTCACCTCTTTTCCTCGCCTAACAGGGATCCCTTTATGATTGGAGACTTCCGCTGGTGCCTGAGTCATCTGCCTTCTTAGTCCCTCAGCTAATAGGTCATTTTTTCGCTCCTGGGTTTCCTTCAGACCCTGCAGTGCATTCAGAATCTCTACGGTCTGATTCTGGGGAGTGGAGGTAGGGGAAGAGTCGTTGGAAGACATGGTCCTGAAACAACAATTTTGAGGACGATATAAGGCACAAGCTATAAGAATTAAAATATAATATGGATTGGGCAAGGAATCAAGAATATCGGGTGTGATGAAATTTATTACAAGTGGAAAAAAGTATAGGACTCTGAGTCACTTAAATAGAGTACAGTATCGTAACTATGATGTAGTTCACAATTACAACCACGTAACTCTGCCAAGTCACCCGAAACCCAAGCGGATAGATAGCAGAACACACAATGTGAATAAGGATTAAGAATAACAAGTTTACAATCTAAACCGAGGGATGTCTTAGATTGTCAAGCTCTACACGGAAAACTGCAATCCCAATCGAAGCAAAACCTGGCTCTGATACCAACAAAACCATGTCACGCCCCGCTTCCCAAAATGCGGAATACGAGGGGTTGACAAAGCCAGCCATGCTCTTACGGTCAAGGAAATATCCTGCCGTAGTCACACTTCGGCTTCTAGCTTTACGTGGTAACCAGTAATACAATGCACAGGTAATGAGAAATGCAGTATAATAAATCAAAACAAATGCAAAGAACTAACCAGATGGGAAACAAGAGAGTATGGTTCTGGGTAGCTGATCAAATGTCCGCGATGTCCTCGAGGTACGTCTGGTCCTGGTCCAAGCTAAGTCCACTTCTCACTCTGAGCATGCATACTCAAGTTGTCAGAGCGACACGATAGCAATATATACATAGGTGCAAGTGGTAACTCGTACAGTAATAATGGATATATAACAGTAAATCAAGATAGTGGAGATATGAATATGTAGTAGCCACTGCAGGTGTCTAATGGATCAGGTGAACGGTAAAGCAGTAAAATAGTATGTCAGGTGTGTCTATACGGTAAGTAATGCATGTCAATGTCACTATCCCTATCAGTCTCTAAGTATCGCTGTACAGGTCACTAAGCCTATCGTCAGTCCAAGTGTGAGAGTCAACCACTCGTGAGTGTCCTCCACCTAAGGGTAGGACCCAAGGGCAAGGGACCACGGGCCTAAAATGTAACTCATGGTAATAATCATGTAATATCCCTGTAAATCTCCATATATCTCCATATATATATATGCCAGCATGGGACTCCCGAGATTCTTTTGAACTCACACTCAAACTACCCCACACCCCGTGGTCTACATCAAACGCCAACCATAACCTCAAATACCGGTCGGTCCATGACTAGTCTGTGCGAGAACTGGAGACAGCATCTCCATCATGTAGTTATATGTATGCCCTAGAGGCCATTACTATACATAGGATGTATATTGTAGTGGATGCTTGGACATATATAGGGAGGAATTTCTTGCTCGACATGATAGTATGCTATCTGGTTGCTCTTTACCTTAACGTGTACACTGATTGTCTCTCTGTTACATGTTGGTAAAGCCCTTAGGATGTGTACTTGACTACCTGGACTATGATGCGGATCATACTAGTGGGGACATGGTAGTCCATAAGTACATCCTTCAAGGTCCCTAATCGTGGGTGTATCGAGACGGGGCATCGATATACCAGAGTAGACTAGCGTATACCTTCTCGACCCATACAGATGGGCGATGGATGATCCTATATCCATTTGTGTTTGACATCAGAGATGATATACGGGTGCTCAGTGGAGACTGGGTACACTGGACGGACTCGCCGAGAACTCCCAGATGGTATTATACCTTACGTCAGATGGCAGTTCTCTGGTGACACTGGTACAGGTTAGTCTGTAGACCCGAGATCATCATAGAGTCTTGTGTGATAACCACTGTGCTTTGATTTCCACCTTACCACGTCCAAGAGGGCGTGCAAAACGGTGGTTTTTGGGTACAGTCCCGAATCACATGGAGGCAATGTGCGATATGAGGGGATTCGTCTCTCCCGGTATAGGGAGTTGATGTTGCGCTGTGTTCGATTGGCTATAACCGGAAATCCCTGGCCAGGGTTGCTGAGATTTACTGGTAAGTGTTATCAGTAGTATCTCGAACTGTTATAGACCACATATCGACACGACTTATCGAGCTACTGGGGTCTGACGTTTACCACCCCTAGGCAAGATATGCGACATATCAGACGATCAGACCGGACTGTACGGTAAGTGTTACTGGTTGGATTCACAGGAGTGTGAGCGGGCTTGCTCGTTGATCTTCTGATCGCTCAATACCCGGGTGGCCATTACGTTTAGCAGACCGCTTGCGGCTTGTGGGTGATTGATATGATCACCACCTACTGCCGGCGTATTGACGAGTCTTTAGAGTCCTACACAGGGGTTTCCTGGCTCAAGCGAAACGAAATAGGAGCGCATATGAGATATGTGCGGGACCGAGAATAATATCGGTATGTGATACTGTATTCTATTCTCGCGATTTGTATCATCGGACGGTTATATGTGATATAGCTGGGTTACCGAATCAAGTGTTGATTCGATACACTTGATATTAGTCGGTTATATGCAGTATGACCGGATCATTAAATCAAGTGTTGATTTAATAATTTAATGTATGATTATATATTTGATATATTACTTTACATTGACTAGTATTGTTCACTTAAGATTGAGTTTCTCACTTGATGTGCACAAGTTGTATATGTGATATATTTTTGTGCACTAGTTTGTATCATGTTTGATGATACATGCAAACTTGGGTGTGTGTATGACTTACACCAAGTTTAGGTTAATGGTTAGGGTTTTATTTTCTTTATTTATTTTGATTAAACAAAATGGTGGCTTTTCTTGTATTATGCTTGAAGCTTCATGAAGCTTTTTAAGCATCTTTGAAAAGTCTTAACCATTTTGTTTTTTCCTTTAACCTAACCATTACCTCTAAACTCTAGTTTACTCTCTACATTAGTTACCTCACCCATGGTTGCTATATGATAGACTTCACTTGAATTTTCTTTTAAGTTAATTCATTTTCTTTTCTTCTTCTTCATCTTCTTCATGAGGTGAAGAAAGCTTTCTTGAAAAATTCCAAGTGAAGAAATCTAGTGAGAAATCCAATTCTAAAGTGAACCCACTTCCTATTTCTTCATCCTCTACCACTTGCCATGTTGTATAGGGTGTTATCTTCACAAGTTTCATGACCTAGTGAAGATGGAGCTTGAGTTTGAGTTGCCTCGACGTATATCATCTTCGGCATCGAAGTCAACGACCTAGCCCGCTCATTTCTCCGACGAAACCATCGCTAGAGTCCGGAATCCCGATAATCGCAGCGGAGGGACGTCAACACGGAGCTAAAGAAGTGGAGGACCGGATCTACAAAGGTTGTAATCCCTTTCACTTATTAGTAAAGCAGTTTACTAGCTTGTAGTTTCGCCTAATTTCTAGTTAACGATCTTGCTTCGGGTTGTTAGACACCTAAAATTTTTAATCCGGCATGGTCGATGCCTTGTAGAGCTTCATTAGAGTGCCTAGTAACCCTACAGTGGTATCAGAGCGAGGTTGGGCTTTAGGCGAAATGTAGACGATGTTAGAAACCCGATCGAACCCCGAAACCCTAAATTATACCCTTCTCTGTACATTTTCTGAAACTGTAGATTTTTGTGAATTAAAAATATCCAAAAAATTCAGCGTGGTTTTCTATGAATTACTGTGGAGCACGTGACCCTAACTCGACCAATGCGCCGCGGAACCGCGGCCCCACCCTGGCTTGCACTGCGGTTCCGCGGCCATAATGGTGGCTCTGGGCACGTGCTTTGCACAGTAATGCCCGTCTGTAATTTCTCTGTTTTCTGGGTATTTTTAATTTTTACTCAACAGTTGAGTTTTCTGGGTTGTTTTGGGGACTCGATGATTCGATCGGATTGTTTAACTTTGTCTATGTGTTTTTCCGGGTAACTTTAGAACATGTTAAAAAGTTCAACCGGATATAAATACCCAATTTTTCCCCTGCCGGGAAATTTCCAAGTGTTGGATTTTTCCGTAGTTTGAGAACGTTCTAAGTAGTGCAAGTAACTCGATGGACCCTCTAGAAGACAACAAACCTTAACTCGATTATGTGACCGTCTTGAACTGCCCTTTGAACCTTAGGGTTTGGGGCAGTACGGCGTGCCACATGTGAGGTGTTGGCTTGACCTTTCTACGGCTGGACCGTTGGTACTGTGGCATGAAGTGAATGTTTTAAAACTTATTTCATGTGTTGAGCTGTTTCGGGAAAACTTGGGTGTTTGATTGTTCGATCGGAAGTTTAACAGTTTCTATATATCTGGAATGTGATACAATATTTGGAATCCAAAAGTAGTTATGAGATAACTGATTTGGATGTTATAAACATAGCACTTTAGTCTCACTTGATCGGTTGCCACGGGATTTTGATGTGATCAAAAGTCCATCGCAATCACGTTGCGTATGCGAATACTCGCCGATAAACTTAATAGATAGCCTTGCCCCATAGCCCCGACCAAGTGACTGTAGGAGAACCCCGTCGCCAAAAGTATCCGTTCGGGTGCTTGCGGCAGCGGTGTTCCGCCTTAGTGCACTTTGTCAACGGTATCGGGGGGTGCGGCCGTCTACTGAAGTTTGCGACGGGCATTCGTTCAGGATGTCGGGAATCTTGTTGAATTGCCCGACTTTATATTGAAAAGTGTTTTCGATATTGAAACTAAAATACGGGGTTTATAATTGTTAAGCATGTGATGTCTAAGGAATTCATTTGATTAGGCATGCGATGTCTAAAGAGTTTGCGGATTCCAACTATTGTAGTTTTACATTTTCTTTTCTGCGACCGTAAGTGTAATATGTGATATCGTCGGTTTCGTTACTATATGTCAACGACAATTAAGATGGGCATATTTACTTACGTTGATGACATGTGATGTTATGTGTTGCTGGATATGTTATATTGGATCATCGTGTTTGAATAGCCGGGGGTTTTTATGTGAGATGAGTGTTTTTCATTTTTATTCATGTAAAAATTTGTATGTAATATTCTTTTGTTGGGGCACTTCCGGGATGAGGTTGATGTCACCATTTGTATATTATTTACTTTTCCGCACTAGGATAGACCCAAGGAGGGGAGCACAAGTAACCGAGTTCTAGGGTCTAGTGGGAGACCATCTCGAGGAGTCGAGTCCGGGTCTCCTAACCCTAGAATTGGTAGGGTTGCTTGCCGCTCTCGTAGGGGTCTAGGGGTGTGGGATTGGCTATTCATCACGACCGTGGAATCCGTGTTTTATACAGGCTCAAAATAAAACACGGACGTCCTAGTATATCCAATATTTCAGATGATATTTTCTGCTGTGTTATCTGTGATGCGATCATGTGATTTGTTCAGGTAGATATTGTAAATAGTATATATGATATATTATATAGACGTTGCTTATGTTTTACACCCGCACTAGCCCTGCCTCGCTCTGCCGTTAGTTACCTAACCTAACGGTGCAGACGGGATATCGAGGCGAATGCGGGTGGCATAAGCGTACGTTATATTTATCTGTGATGTTTAGGTGGACTTAAATGATGGGACATTCATTAATGAGATTAATGAAAGAAAAGAAACCTAAAAGATGTTGTGGAATCGAATTTTCAAAAACAGGTAGCTACAGTTCTTGCTTTGCATCGTGGTGTTCCTTGTAGAACATCCTGCACCTTATTCGATGAGGAAAGGGCCGAGATCCCTTCATCGGGAGTGACCCCTTTAGTAATAACTAGCAAATGCTACAACACTCGGTTTGTATTTTGATTGCTTCTATAGTTTTTGCTTTGCATAGTGGTATATATGATATATCCTGCACCTTATTCGATGAGAAAAGGGCCGACGATCCCTTCACTGGGAGTGACCCCTTTAGCAAAACTAAAAAAGCCTCAAAAACACTCCATTTCAAAATCATTTGATTCTACAACGATATCAAGTTCATTACGCAATAGGTTTTCAGAAAAACCTGTCGTAGCCTTCCGTCATTTCAGATAAGTAGTAGTTAGTATTCGTGCTGCGTTTGTTGGCCTTTGTCAAGGCGTGGTGTGCGGTAGCTGACTAGTGCTTATCTGCTTATGCATATGATGCATATTGGGTTAGGGTAGTCGTACGACCTTGTTGGCCTTTGTCAAGGGTCATGCGGGTGGGTTTAATTCAATCAAGAAATGACGGGTTGAACTTGACTAGCATCCTATGGTTTGTTGGCCTTTGTCAAGGTCATAGGAGGTTAGGGGCAAAATATTATCGGGAATTTCAAGTGTTGAAATTTGCAATGAGATTGCATACCTTCTATGAGATAGTTGGATCCCGATACCCACTGCGAGTAATTGTTACTCCTGGGAGAGTTTTACACATTACAATTAGCCGATCGAGCAGGTATCTAGAAAGGTGTTAACGAGGTTACGCCTCTGGGAAAACGAGGTTTACTTTAATTAGGTTCGTGCGAAAGCACGGGGGGCCTCCCTCAAAGTACCGACACTGGCCTGGCTGAAAGATTGGCGATCTTGTAGCGTGTAATTAATCCCGGCTAGTCTTTCCTTTTTAGGGTTTGAAGGAAGATTTGATAAAAACAGTGGGAGCCATCCTGATTAGATAAAATAATAACCAATCTGATCTTGCAAGAGCATACGCTGAGTGTTTTCTTCTCTCTCTCTCCAGGTAGCGACCATATCACGTCTTAATCAAGATAATAATACGGATATATTAACCGAACCCGCTTGTTATACTGAGCTGGGGAACGTTGGTCCCTCTCCAACTTATAATTGTTATAAGACAGAGCAGGAAATTGGGGAATACCAGATATCACGTGCCGCCCAAACGAAGAAAGTGCATGCTGATGCATCATCTTCGGGTTTGTTCATTACAAAGAACTATTTCTCAGTATCCTCTATGTCCTGGGTATTTGATACCGGATCAGGATCCCGCATATGTAATTTGTTACATGGTCTACAGAAAGGTAGAGAACTGAGAACGGGTGATAAGTTTCATGAGACAGAAAGCGGTGCAAGTGTTGCAGCCAAGTCTGTTGGTCACTATCACCCTGTATTACCAGTACATTAATTCTGAACGAATGTTATTAGATACCGAACCTGATATACAAAATCATATCAGTCTCTTTATTAGTAAAGAAATGATAAAATTTTGTATTGTTGGATAATGTTTTGAACATTTCCTATATCAAGAGTTGATCGGTTCATGCACGTTATCTAAAAACATTGATGTTCTAAATCAAACTACAGTTCTTAGTATATGGAACACACACAAGAGGAAGAGTTCAGAAATGAACGAATCCTACTTGAGGCATTGTAGACTAGGTCATATCAATGCGACCCGACTGGCTGAAGTTACATTAAGATGCATATTTAAATTAGTTTGAATTTACATCTTGTGAAACTTGCCGTCATGTCACAAAGATTAGATGACCATAACTCTGTTTATTGGAAACAGAGAAAGAGTTAGTAAACTCTATGGATTGATACATGTTGATGTATAAAGGTCCCCTGTCTACACATGCCAAGACCGGTTCTTTGTACTTCATTACATTCTCTGATGATCTCTCAAGATTCAGACATATGTTCCTGTTGAAACATAAGTCCGAAGCTTTTGAGATATTCACAGAATATAAATTAGAAGTAGAGAACCAAAATACGGGTATAAGTATTATGTCCTTTGATGAGATCAAGGAGGAGAATACTTGAGCACGGAATTCCTGGACTATCCTAAAGGAGAATGAGATTCTCTCTCAGCATTACTCCTCCGTATACACCATAGCACGATGGTATATCGGGGCGGAGCAATAGCACCCTATATGATATGGTGTGCTCTATGATGAGTACTACTGAGTTTCCTATTTCCTTTTGGGAGTTATGCACTTGAGAAGCTGTATACCTATTGAATAGGGTTCAAAACAAATCAATTGCCTACCACTTCATATGTGATATGGAAAGGGAAGAGCCCATATCTTAAGTTTGTTAAGATTTGGGGTTGTCCGGCCTATGTCTAAAAGCAAAATCCGGACAAGCTCGAGGCAAGGTCTGTTATGTAGAACTGGAAAGGTTCCAGCTATACAAACTGCAGCTAATGATTTGGTAGAACCAAAGGATTCAATAGTAACCAACGAACCTCAGCCTCTCCGCCGATCTAGTAGGGTTCCTCACCCACCTGAGAGATACTTCGGTTTCTCTATGACAGTGGGAGCAAGGATTGCATCATGAGATGATGACCCAACTTATTTCGAGCTAGCCATCAGGAGTGAGAATCTGTAAGAATGGCTGGATGCTTATCAATCTGAGATGGAATCCTTATACACCAACAAAGTATGGACTTTGATTGCTTTATCTGAAGGGTTAAATCCCCATCAGGAGCAAGTATATCTTGAGAAGATTACTTGGTGTACATGGAAAAGTTGAGACTTTCAAAGCTAGACCTGTTAAAGGTTTGCATCATAGACCAGTTGTGGCTAATGATGAAACCTTTTCTGGGGCCTATGCTTAAGTCCATCCAAATCCTACTTGCCACGGCTACATACCATGACTACGATATCTGGTGATTCGGTGTCATGACTGCTTTTCTAAATGATGATTTGGAAGAGAGCGTCTATAAGTACACAGCCAGAGGGCTTCGTAGACAGTGGGAGCAGCGGAAACGTGTGCAAGATGTTTTATGTGATAAAGCAGGCATCGCGGAGTTGGAACGTCTGTTTTGATGTGGTAGTCAAAGAGCTTGACTTCATCAAAATGGTAGATGAACCTTGTATATACAAAAAGGTAGTAGGGAGTAAGGTGATGATCCTCGTAGAGTACGTGGATGACATACTCTTGATAGGGAAGGAGTTTCCTATGCTACGCTCGGTCAATCTCCGCTTATCACAAGGATTCTCCATATAGGATCAAAGTGATACCTCCTAAATCCTAGGTTTTTGGATCTATGAGATAGATTTAATTGGATGTTACTATTCTCACTAGTTGTAGTGAGATGGTATCAATCGATCCTGGGGAGAATCACTGGAAAGATTCCAGGGTGATAAGGACGACTGAATGTCAGTCTTAGGCATTGTCTATACCCTCAGTGGAGGGACGGTATGTTGGAAGAGTTCCAAGCTAGATGCCGTGCCTTGCTAGACGATAAAGGCTGGATACATCGCTACCTAAGATGCTACCAAAGAGGCTGTCTGGGTGTATATTAGTTCATAAGATGAACTTAGTTCCTCCTATTGTGTGACAATGGAGTTATGGCTTATGCCAAGGAACGTCCGTCCCATTAGTGATCCAGACATATTCTAAGGCAGTATCACCTGATCATGGAGATGGTTGATCTCCAAGAAGATCGAGATTAGGAGAGTAGACTCAGAGGACAATACGGCGGATCCACTCACAAAGACCTTTTCCCAGAGAGAGACTTATATGGGATGGTTGAGTATGAGATACTACAACCACTACTATCAGATGGCCCTAGTGCAAGTGGGAGATTGTTAGTTATATGTATGCCCTAGAGGCCATTACTATACATAGGATGTATATTGTAGTGGATGCTTGGACATATATAGGGAGGAATTTCTTGCTCGACATGATAGTATGCTATCTGGTTGCTCTTTACCTTAACGTGTACACTGATTGTCTCTCTGTTACATGTTGGTAAAGCTCTTAGGATGTGTACTTGACTACCTGGACTATGATGCGGATCATACTAGTGGGGACATGGTAGACCATAAGTACATCCTTCAAGGTCCCTAGTCGTGGGTGTATCGAGACAGGGCATCGATATACCAGAGTAGACTAGCGTATACCTTCTCGACCCATACAGATGGGCGATGGATGATCCCATATCCATTGGTGTTTGACATCAAAGATGATATACGGGTGCTCATTGGAGACTGGGTACACTGGACGGACTCGCCGAGAACTCCCAGATGGTATTATACCTTACGTCAGATGGCAGTTCTCTGGTGACACTGGTACAGGTTAGTCTGTAGACCCGAGATCGTCAAAGAGTCTTGTGTGATTCCCACTGTGCTTTGATTTCCACCTTACCACGTCCAAGAGGGCGTGCAAAACGGTGGTTTTTGGGTACAGTCCTGAATCACATGGAGGCAATGAGCGATAGGAGGGGATTCGTCTCTCCCGGTATAGGGAGTTGATGTTGCGCTGTGTTCGATTGGCTATAACCGGAAATCCCTGGCCAGGGTTGCTGAGATTTACTGGTAAGTGTTATCAGTAGTATCTCGAACTGTTATATACCACATATCGACACGACTTATCGAGCTACTGGGGTCTGACGTTTACCACCCCTAGGCAAGATATGCGACATATCAGATGATCAGACCGGACTGTACGGTAAGTGTTACTGGTTGGATTCACAGGAGTGTGAGCGGGCTTGCTCGTTGATCTTCTGATCGCTCAATACCCGGGTGGCCATTACGTTTAGCAGACCGCTTGCGGCTTGTGGGTGATTGATATGATCACCACCTACTGCCGGCGTATTGACGAGTCTTTAGAGTCCTACACAGGGGTTTCCTGGCTCAAGCGAAACGAAATAGGAGCGTATATGAGATATGTGCGGGACCGAGAATAATACCGGTATGTGATACTGTATTCTATTCTCGCGATTTGTATCATCGGACGGTTATATGTGATATAGCCGGGTTACCGAATCAAGTGTTGATTCGATACACTTGATATTAGTCGGTTATATGCAGTATGACCGGATCATTAAATCAAGTGTTGATTTAATGATTTAATGTATGATTATATATTTGATATATTACTTTACATTGACTAGTATTGTTCACTTAAGATTGAGTTTCTCACTTGATGTGCACAAGTTGTATATGTGATATATTTTTGTGCACTAGTTTGTATCATGTTTGATGATACATGCAAACTTGGGTGTGTGTATGACTTACACCAAGTTTAGGTTAATGGTTAGGGTTTTATTTTCTTTATTTATTTTGATTAAACAAAATGGTGGCTTTTCTTGTATTAAGCTTGAAGCTTCATAAAGCTTTTTAAGCATCTTTGAAAAGTCTTAACCATTTTGTTTTTTCCTTTAACCTAACCATTACGTCTAAACTCTAGTTTACTCTCTACATTAGTTACCTCACCCATGGTTGCTATATGATAGACTTCACTTGAATTTTCTTTTAAGTTAATTCATTTTCTTTTCTTCTTCTTCATCTTCTTCATGATGTGAAGATAGCTTTCTTGAAAAATTCCAAGTGAAGAAATCAAGTGAGAAATCCAATTCTAAAGTGAACCCACTTCCTATTTCTTCATCCTCTACCACTTGCCATGTTGTATAGGGTGTTATCTTCACAAGTTTCATGACCTAGTGAAGATGGAGCTTGAGTTTGAGTTGCCTCGACGTAGATCATCTTCGACATCGAAGTCAACGACCTAGCCCGCTCATTTCTCCGACGAAACCATCGCTAGAGTCCGAGATCCCGATGATCGCAGCGGAAGTACGTCAACACGGAGCTAAAGAAGTGGAGGACCGGATCTACAAAGGTTGTAGTCCCTTTCACTTATTAGTAAAGCGGTTTACTAGCTTGTAGTTTCGCCTAATTTCTAGTTAACGATCTTGCTTCGGGTTGTTAGGCACCTAAAATTTTTAATCCGGCATGGTCGATGCCTTGTAGAGCTTCATTAGAGTGCCTAGTAACCCTACACATCAAGCACGTCCCGACTGATACCCAAGATAAATGGACAGTGTCTGGTGACTTACCTGTGACATCCATACAAGTGCTTCCATAAGTGTCTCATACCACTTATAAAGACACTTATACGCGCCCCACAGACGTCGACAATGCAATAAATCGATAGGGTTCACTGATTGTGTATAAGTACGTGTCACTTTCACTTATCCACTCATGCACAAACACTAACGTATTTGCCACAATCACCACTAATACCTAACACTGGGTAATGCACATGATCACTAGGTTACCAATGCAATGACATATATATATGATGTGATGAGAAAACAGTATGTAAGGCATGATTAAGATGTCATATGTCGGTATCCTACCACTTGCATAATTTCTCATAAAACATACATGCCAGATTTAGCGAAATAATGAACAGAGGATAAGTTGTATATTTGATTATCTATCTCGCAAATTTGGTTTCACGTCAATCGGGTTTCAGGATCACTAGATATGGCCATTTCATTTTAAGCGTACACTGCTGGAAATCCGGTTTCAGAATCGGAAGTCCATTTCGTAACACATTTTAATCCCAGTTGAGATCAGAATTTAGCGACACTACAGTTTAATTAAATCTAGGGTTTTCAATGAGGATTTCAACGCAATAGACGGATTCTCAATCGCGTCTGTAAGTTAAAAGTTATGCACTGTTCAATAATAGCATGTCAATTCTGATTCTGTTGGGACTGTTATACGTCCTGTTCTTTTAAATTATAGATTAAATAGCAAAAGACGATAAAACGGAATGAAACCACTTGTGTTATTTAGCTAACAGATTCATCGTCAATAAGGTGTAGGGTTACGCAACATACGAGTTCCGAAAACAAGGTAGTAAACATTACGGGACAGAAAACAATAACCAGAGTCGCTCTGGACTGCAGTCCAGAACCGTTCTCCGAACCAATTCAGTATGTACATAATTTATGGTGATTTAAACAAGTTTCAGATGCGGGAAAATTCCAGTTTTTACGGGTGTAATTGGGGGTGTGCGTTTAAGTTGTTAACAATCATATTTTTCAGTGAAATTTCTACACAGTGTTCATTGCCAGACGGGCCACAATATTCAAATAAGTTCCATCAAATTAAGGAAAGGTTTTCATTCAGATCTTGCGTCGAACACTTATGTTATATAAGGTTTTCATGAATCGCAAACAGGGGACTAATGCAGTTTGATTTATACCGGGAATAATATAGCATGTAGCAAGTAGGGTACTTGCCTGGAGACGCTTTGGCGATACACGGCAGCGGCAACGGTACGAACGCGCGACGAACGGCGCGGCTAGGGTTCGCGGTCTCGGCTCGAGCTTGGGCTCTTGGACTCGATATCTCGGTGGGTGCGACGGACGTGCGCTGGCGTTGCGACGGTTACAACCTTGCTGATGATGACGGACGCAGAGACTGAAACCACGGCTTTTTCGGCAGCGATGACGGCTGGAATAGCGGCGATCGACGATAGGGGCAAGTGCTCGGTGAAATGGCTAAAGCTGGGTTTGAGGCTTGGGCTAGCCTCGAGGCTCGGTCTCGGCTGAAAGTGTTGGCGACGGGCACTGTAGCTCCAGCAGAGAGGAGGGGTGAAGAGGAGGGGAGAGAGATTTAGAGAAACAGAAGGATTTAGAGAGAGTGAGAGAGGTAGAGAAAGACAGAGAGAGATGTAGAGAGAGAGAGAGAGAGATGTAGAGAGACTGAGTGAGAGATTGAGAGAGAGAGATTTAGAGAGACAGACAGACAGAGAGAGGTTTAGAGGGAGAGAGAGGCTTAGAGAGGGAGAGAGACAGAGAGACGTTTAGAGGGAGAGCGAGACAGAGAGAGGTTTAGAGGGAGAAACAGAGAGAGAGGGGTAGAGGGAGTTCGTCGGAGCTGAGGGGGTCACGGTGGCTGGGGGAACTCCGGCGGCGGTGAGGTAGCGTCGGTGAGGGCAGGAGGAGAAGATGGGCTTTGAGGGGAGACGAGGGCGTTGGTGGAAGGAGGTGGGCTTGCTGGGGTGTCGACGGCGGCAGAGAGGGGAGCTCGTCGGTGGTGTAAGGTGGCGCCGGCCGTGGGTGTTGGCGGTGGGTGAAGGCGATGGAGGTGATCAGAGGATGATCGACGACGACCAGGGGGCATTGGTGCTCGGAAATTGAGGGGGAGAACGGGAGTGAGGGGGAGGAGAGAGTGAGGGAGTGAATGAGAGTGAGGGGAAGGAGAGAGTGATGCAGGCGAGGGTGTCGCGGCAGTTGCGGGAAGAGGGGACGTGGCTGGGTGGTGGTGAGCGGGCGTGGGAGGCGGGAACCATTGAGGGAGGGGACGTTGAGGAAAGCGGGTCGTAGGGGGTGCGCGCGTCGCGTGCGCGAGAAGCGGGGCATGGCGAGACGGCGACGTGGAGAAGGAAAGAGAAAGGGGCGAGAAAAACTTTAATGTTGAGGGAAGACGAAGGATTGGGGCACGGGCCGGGTCGGATTGGTGAAGACGGGCCGGGCCGGCCAGAAATAAAAAAACAATAATGGAAAAAGAAAAGGGCCGGGCTGGGTTAGGAATCACGGGCTGGGCCTGGGAGTGATTTAGAGAAAATTAAAAGAAATAGAGGGGAAAGGAGATGGGCCGGAGTAGATAAAAGGAAAGGAAAAAAATGAATGGGAAAGGGGAGAACTAGATCTGAGTTGGGTTAGGAAAATTAAGTAGAAATAGAAAAATAGTGGAAAGAGAATTTAGTTAATAGGATTTTAGTTTAGTGAGGAGTTTTAATAAATTAGCGTAAACTAAGATTTATACGCACACACATATATATATAAATATTAAGTCGGAATAGATCTGGATTAAATTCTGGAAAAATACGGGAAATTTTGGGGAAAATATCTGAAGACTTATGTAATTAAAATACGCTACCTATACATATGAACCGGGTATTACATACCTCAAGCTTGGACATACAAACGGTAAGTGAACAAAACGGACTCGTTTCGTGTTTTGCGTCGAATATCGGAATTTTATGACTTGTGCTCCACAACCGCCTTGACAAGTCATGCTTCATGCCGGGATTGACACAAGGATGGACAACTCATAAGTAAAGGAGCGTCGAAGGAAATGTCGCGATTCGACCATCCAAATCAAAGCCACAGCCATTTCTTTCTTTGCTAGTTTTCTTGTTTTTCGTATTCTATTTTTTGTGACAACCAAGCTATTCATTATTTGTTGAATCTTAAACAACAAAACCTAATACACAATTCCCTGTGGATCGACCCGTACTTGTCGGCTCGCTACAACGCGCTGTGCACTTGCAGTTTATAAATTTTAAAATGAGACCGAGCTCGCGTGCGCATCCATTTCCTTAAAAAGATTCCATTTCCAAAACATACGCGTTTGCGCGTGCAGGTAAAGTCCCAACAAGTTTTTGGCGCCGTTGCCAGGGAGTTGGTAGTCATTAGGAATTGTTATTTCTGGTTCATACTGACTCACTAATTATTAACTCAATTTTTTGAAAACTAACACAACAAATATTCTTTTAACTTTGCTCTCTGTTGTTGCAACCTGCTATTACTCTGCAATTAAATTAAAAAATCAAAGTATACTAGTAGAATACTAATATAACCTAGAGATTACACACAAAATTCAAGCACCATTGGACTTAATTGGACCGACGACATTGCTCAAAATTCCGGCGCCGCCGGGTTAAGTGGGGAATTTTTGGTTTCTTATTTTTGTGTGATCTTCAGTGCATTGTTGGTATTCTAGTGGTATTGTTTGATTTTTATAATTTTTAGTATACAGGAATTGGGGTCGATATATTGCTTTTGACACTAAATATCGTATTTTCCGACATTTCAGATTTTTAAGGAATTACGACCAGCGATCGTGCGGAGCAAGGATCAAATTCAATTCCAAAATGTTAGTAAAGTGCAGTGCCAAAGATCCGAGTAGTTTGACCCGCACAAGAGAACATTCAAACACTCGTAATCACTTCAAAGGTTTTTTCTTAAACCAAAATCACATTAGTACATAATTTTCTAACACCTTCGCTCAAATCCTACGCATTCCAATATTCTATCTTCTGCAGGATTCTTCGCACAAATTTGCCACCAATTGCACAGAGAACTAACCGTATTTATTGCAGCGCTTAAATTTAAACAGAAAAAGATTTGATTGATTTTCTTAAAATTCTTTTATTGATTGCGCATCTGCATTTTAATACGGAAATTAAGGGCAAAAAGACCAAACAAGATACGGTAAAGGATTTCATCACCTTTCTCCGTGGCCCACAAATCACAAAAATGCATTCTTGCATACCCACAGTTATTTAAAATCAAATAGAACTTTGACTTTAAGGACTTCGCGCTCATTAGGAGAAGTTGACTGTGTTTAGAACACCGCTTAACGGTATATCGTTCACGGGGTGTCTAGGCAAGTGTTCAAAAAAAAGGTTATCTAATTAAGGAAATTCGCGAAAGCGTTGGAAAACCTCCCCTTATCTGTTGCACTTATCTGGCTTCGTGATCCGTATATCTTGAGCCCGTTTTTCGACACAGTTTTACTTCGACAATCAGGTTCTTGAGCAGGTCTAGTTGACTAGCATAACATAGACTGCTAGGGGTGTGATATTCTTTATTTTTGTGACATTTGTGAATTCTTGTTAATGTGGGTGATACATGATTCAATTCAATTTTTCACGATTTTTATTCTTTTGTTTATACTCAGTCCCAATTCATTTGTTCAAATTGCCAAGATTCTTTCCACATTCATGAAAACTATCCTTTTCTAGGGGTGACCAACCATCCCAGATTTTTTAATGGTCACCCACCTAACACTCTTGAACCATTCCCACTCCAACCCTAAATCAAATGATTGAAAATTTAGAGAAAGGGGTCGACAGGGTAACAGCTTTAGCATCACCACCGTCACAACCCTCCATTCCTGAAACAACTGAGCCATCATTAAGGAGTGATAGTCAGATGGATGCTAGGTTGAACGCTTTAGAGAAGGGTATTGAAGTGATGATTGCGATCGAGAATCAAAAAGCTGCGACACTAGCCCTGTTTATACAGCAGTCTGAGCAATTGTTTCACGCTCAAGCCAATCTTTGGCTAGAATTGAAGAGCATGTAGTTGTAGTGATTCTAAAGAGTGAACACAGTCAATTAGAACCACATAGTGTCAATATCTGTCATCTAGGAAATCACCCAAATGAGATAAACGATCAAATGAATTTTGATGATTTCATAGATAATGATGCGAATGAATTGACTAAGTGTTGTCAGGACACACAAGACAACCCTCCGAGTCAGTCCGACACTAGCCTTCAGGTACCAATTAAACCTCTTATCACTAGTGATGTAGAGGTTGATTTAACCAAAATAATACTTGAAGAGGAAATTCATGAACCGACTGATTTTTGCGCTCCAATTTTAAAGGAGGGAGTTTGTAAATTTGACGGGTATGGTTGGGATAGATTGTTAGACATGATCAATGATCAGGAACCCACAATTTTTGGATCAGCTGTTGATATTGTTTCAGAAGAAACGTTAGTGTGGGAACCTACTTTTTTAGATGACATGAACCTACCCAGATCTGAATGTGAAGAAGGAGAACTCGTTTTGGGAATAGTGAGCTATAGTGATAAGAATAGGATTGTAGAAAATCATAAGGAGGAAGGCAGCCTTGAAAAACATTCTTTCATGCAGAATTTTGAGGAAATATTTGCGGATGAACTTGATATTCTTGGTGAGTTTGAGTTAGGAACAATTTAGGATCATCCTAAGAAACTTTCCTATGCTGAACGTTTTGCGGATGAACTCCGGTTTTTAAACGAACTTAACTTCGGAACTCAACGAGAGCTTTTTGAACATTCAATTCATCCAAGAAACAATTCTTTGACCTCTTCAAAACTTCATTTTCACTTTCAACGTCTTCCGATCCCTACTTTTACACACCCATACCCTTCGCTAACATCTAACATATACATTTTCTTTTTCTTTTTCTTTTTTATATATACATTCTTTTACCGGCCTTTGCACTATATAGACAAAATCTTTAAATGGCTGGTATTAATTTCTGGACTAACCCAATTTTTTAACTTGTATATGTTGTAATTAGTCTTTGTTTTTTTCTTTTTCTTTAAATAAAAATCTCACCCTGATATCTAAGTCTAGCTACCGGAGACGGGAACAACGATGAAGACGTCGTAAAACTCAGGTTTGGGGATGAGCACTGCGTTTATTTTGCGGCATCATGTGTATATTCTTCATTGCATACATATTAAAAACCCATAAAAATTTAAAAATTTTCTTCAAAACATACAAACTTTTTCATGTTAGCTAGCGGGGGAACTTAGACTCAAGGTCTGATGGTTCGGTTAATAAGATAGAAATAACTAAATCCTTTTTAAGAGATTGAAAACCCGAAAGATAACCCTCCTTTGAGTTTAACCATAACTGATATGCGTCTTTTATAACACTTAACACGTGTCGTATGTTTTTTGAGAATTAGATGAAAGTCTGACATGTCTGTAAAACTTTTAAAAATTTGATAAATATCTTTAGGATCAAACAGGTTTATTCTGAGTTAAGTAATATCAAGAATAGTTCATAAAGTGAAGTGAATATGAAGGATATTATTGAGATTTTAATAGAAGCTATAAGTCTGAAAAATAACCCATCTGGAACCCTGTTGGAGTGATTACATATCTTATTCACATAAACACGTCTTCAGGATTAAAAAGAAAAAGCTGGAAATATCTCCGTTCGCACTGCTTTCAGAATATTTTAAACGCAAACAAAATGAGTCTTTTGTTTTGTGGCCTTGGTAACTTGGGTAATTAAGTCATTGGGGTGTCTCCACACCTAATACCCTAAAACCATCTGGCTTGGGAGTCATTGACCAAAAGCTCGATAAGTTTCCAAACGCCAAATAAAACAAGCTAAGCAAATGTTCTCTCCAAGTTAAAAGTCTTCACGGTTCTTTGTGGGAGAATAATCTTGGCGATGACGAGTTTTTCTATTATAAAACAATTTTTTCGCGGAGATATGAAGGTTTATATTTATAAAGGCGTTGTGCAAGATCACAAAGGTATGTATGAACAACAACAGGTGAAAGGTAGGAGTGAAATCTCAGACTTAGGTTCTCTGTTAAAATTGATTTAAAATTCTGACTTGAAACACAACTTGAGAACAAAAACTTGAGAAAATCTTAACTCCTTTTCAAACTATTGTGATCCTTTAAAAGTTTATCCTGGTCCGTACTTATGACATGATGACCCTAATCAAATTCTTAAAAACCTGTGGACACTATCCGCACAATCACGTAAAGACGCGTATAAGTTTATGTTAAACAAATTGTGAGTAGTGAAAAATAGGTTTTTAACGTTTCTGACTTGGGTGATAGAACTTCTAATTTTGATCTCTAACTTAAGATTAGAATCAACAGTTTCTCCACAGCGCTAACTTGACTGGATTCTGTGAGTGTAATCCACTGAAAACCTTCAGGAGACAACACTCCTCCTACTAGGGACACCTAGAGGTTTAACGGCTTGTTGCACATGCTCAGTGCAATCGCGTTCCCTGCGAAAGTGAGGCCGGGATTTTTTGTTTTGCTCGGGACAAGCAAAAGATAAGTTTGGAGGAATTTGTTCATCTCAGAAAACTGCAATTTAATACCGCTCATTCATTATCTATTTTGTTATATATCGGTACTATTAATCAGTGTCTGCTCAGTAATTACAGATTACAGGTATTCATGACATAATACTGGAAACACACTCAAAATCATGGATATAACGTTTGGGAGCCGACACTGCAATCAGAACAGAAAACCGACCGATATTCAAAGAGCTCTTTTGCAAATAAACATGTGTACACAATTTTGGTCCAACACAATACATGTTTGTACATAGCTCTTTTGATACATGAACCATAGTGGGGCTGCCTTAGCACACTCATGACTTGTGCAAGTGGGCACAAGTTGGTGTGATGGGTGTTAAATGCTAAAAGTTTTGATGTAATATATAGCATCATATTTCCCTCCAAAATCCCTGAGTTGTAACCATGAATTTATTCAGAAATCAAGCAGCACCAGGATGATGTTGGAGAGCACTCGAGTTCACCATGCTAGCACGAGCCTCAATGCTCGGATTTGGACCGGCGAGACCCCCATAAAACCGGTGTCACCAGCCCCCTTGCTCCTTTTCCCCCCATTTTTCTGCTGGAACTTTATAGGCATCACATAATCCCATATATATTGTTTGTTTATTTTATTTTGATGCCTATAAATACCAGAACAGATTAGAGAGAGGGGGTGCACATATTCTATAGTTTTGTTTTAGTTTTTGGTTTAGGCTTGAGAGTTGAGTGGGCTTTAACTTGGTTTCTTCTTCTTCTTCCATCTTGAAGCTTTCTTTTGAGAGCTTCATTATAATGGTTGAACAAGCTACCAATTTCTTGTACCTAAACTTCTTTTAGTGTTAATAATATTGTTATTGTTTTGTTTACTTGTTTCTTTTCTTTACTTGCTTTTCTTTTCATTATGTGTAACTAATATTTCTTTGGTTGTGGTGATGATGAGGAAACGATATGAAAGGCCTTGTGTTCCTCCTCCTCCTGTTTATTTTTGATTTGTTTAACATGATTCTAACTTAAAGATTGTTTATGTATTGATGCGATATGGTATTTTGAAACCATGGTTACTTTGTAACCTCTTCATATACCATATTCACTCTCTTTCCCCATTTCACAATGTTTAAAATCGATTTGGTGTTAAATTTGCTAAGTTTAGATACTGTATTTTATGACCAAGTGCTTGACAAACCCTCGGTTTTCATATACTCTATACTATTACAAACCCTTAGCAAAGTTAACACTAAAACTATTTGCTCTCACTCGCTACTTTGTGTTTTTGATATTGTCGTATGCTTGCTAACCCTTGTGTTTAGTGTTGATACCTCAAGCTTGGACATACAAATGGTAAGTGAACAAAACGGACTCGTTTCGTATTTTGCGTCGAATATCGAAATTTGATGACTTGTGCTTCGCAACTGCCTTGACAAGTCATGCTTCACGCCGGGATCGACACAAGGATGGACAATTCATGAGTAAGGGAGCGTCGAAGAAATCGTCGCGATTCGACCATCTGAGCCAAACCCATGGCCATTTCTTTCTTTGCTAGTTTTCTTTGTTTTCGTATTCTATTTTTTGTGACAATCAACATATTCATTATTTGTTGAACCTTAAACAACAAAACCTAATACACAATTCCCTGCGGATCGACCCGTACTTGCCGGCTCACTACAACGCGTCGTGCACTTGCGGTTTATAAATTTTAATACGAGACCGAGCTCGCGTGCGCATCCATTTCCTTAAAAAGATTCCATTTCCAAAATATACGCGTTTGCGTGCACGGGTAAAGTCCCAACACACGTTTGGTGTGGTTTGGCGCTTGCGCACGTGTATTGCACGTGGTACTCTTGGCGCAATTTGGCAGAAATATCATTGGCGCTGGCGCTCGTGTATTGCACGTGGCGCAACGCTTGGTCTTGAAAGCTTAAAATCTGTCTTCTTGGTTCAGAAAGGTTGGCCTTTCTGAGTTTTCAAGACTTAGGTTTTTTGAAGCCTAGGCTTCTGTAAAATGATCTTTTGATCAAAATTCATAGGGATCAAAAAAATTTATGATCTTTAAAACTTGGGCTATATATTTTTTTTATGGTCATGATTTTGATGACGGTATGCGTTCTTGATGGGAACTTCAGTTCTATGAAGCCAAAACTTCAATCTTTTATGTTCTTGAAGATTTTTTATATCTCTTGATGGAGGGAATACTAAAGTTTTTCCTCCGAGATCTTAGATATTAAGATCAAACTCCTCATGAGAGCTTAAGTTCTCGGCCAAAAATGATTTAACTCACGGATCTTTGATCCAAAAGAAGAACTTTTATTCTTTAGAAGCTTAAGCTTCAGAGAGGAAAAGGTCGCAAAGGAGAATTCCCTCCCCCTTTATTTACCTAGTCTGCTAGGGTTTTAGAGAAGAGTTTCTTATTAAAAGCTTTGAGAGGCTCCGGTTTCTTTCTGGGTGTCTATTGGCAACGTTTATGTGAATGTCTATATCCTTCGGTTCCCCCTTTTACTCCTATTTATAGGAGGGGAATTGTTAGGGAAGTTAGAGAAAATCTCTTATTGAGAGATCTCAATTGATCTTCTGATCAGCCGGGTGCTTAAGCACCGTTAGATTTTTTATCCAAGGATTTTTCTTGTTTAAAAAGATAATCTTTCTGTTTAGAAAGATATGAGGAAATTTCTTTCGGCTCTATCTGAAGCACGCGCTTCACCATAAAGATGCGCTTGCGCCCGTGCATTGCGTGTTTGGCGCTTACGCCACATACATGGCATGTGGCAAACTCATGCTTGCGCTTGTGCTTACACCCGTGCATTGCACATTTGGTGCTGGCGCACATAGGGTTGGCGCTTATGCCATGTGCATTGCACGTGTCTGTGCATGTGCTCGAGCTAGCTCTCAAAGGTTTGTGCTTGCACCTGTGCCTTGCACATGGCACGCTTCTACCTGCGCCGTGCATTGCACGTTTGGCGCTGGTGCACATAGGTTTGCGTTTGCACCACATGCTTTTATACATGTGCTTGCGCCTTTGTGGAGCTTGCGCTCTTGAGCGCCCAAAATTTGGGTGGGAACAACGGACAAACCGTGTAGTCTTCCGACCTCTACCTTTATGGCTATCACTCCCTTTTCCTTGGCGGACTGCCCACTGTACCCGGTTATAGCCGTCTCTGTGGGTATCATGTCATCATCTGTCTTGTTCAGTCCTTTTAGCATCCACGTCGGTAGTAAATTTATAGCCACTCCATTGTCCACAAAGATCCGGTCGACTCGTTTTCCTTCCAGTTTCGTCGTGATGTACATCGACTTCAGATGTTTGGTCATCTCCCCTTCCAATCTTGCAAAAGGATTCTTGTCATCGACGGCCTCGTTGGCTGCTAAGATCATCAAATCCATTTCTTCTCCTTCCGAGTCTCCGGAAAGATAATTAGGTTGATCAATAGTCGCTCGGAATGATTCCAGGACTGTGAGTATAGCATCCACCCCCATCTCGTCGGTCGACGCATCTAATTTGGGACCATCCTTCTTAGGCATTCCTTGCTGATTAGTTGATGTCGACGCTTCAGTAGCTGTGCCCCCAGTCTTTATGGCTGCCGAACTCAGCTTCTGCACTGGCCCCTTCAAGTGGTCGGTCATGCCACTAACCTGCTTTGTTTTCCTTGCTTTGTCCAATGCCGCTTGGTGTGCAGCTTCTTTCTCTTCTTTTATTAAACGTTGACGCCTTCACTACTGTGTCTTGGTCATGATATGGGGTTCGGGAAAGCATGTATTCCGGATCCGCCTGGCAGGCCATTCGATCCTTGTCCATACTCCATGACAGCTGTAATATCCAGTTCTTTTATACGCCAATATCCGTATTTTTATAAAAGGGTCACTTACAAAATTTACTTATTTATATTTATAATTATTTTAAGCATTTTAAAACCCTAATCCCTTCATTTTATTTTGTTTCCTTTTATAACCCTAATCCTATTTCTATTCCTTTTTAAATTCTTTTCCCTAAACTAACCCAAGCCCAGCCCACTCCCTCTCTAACTCTCTTTTATTTATTTTCTGGCCCAGCCCAGCCCCGGCCCATATCTCCCAACCCAACCTGCTCACTCTCTTCCTCCCCACTCTCTTCTTCTTTCCCGCTCCTTTTCTTTTCCTCCCCCACGTCGCGCTCGTTTCCCACGCCCCCACGTCGTCGCAGCCGCCGCGACCCCTCCCTCGACCCCGTCTCCATCTCTCCCCCCCTCGTGACCACATCTCTCTCTCTCTCCTTCTTCCATACTGTTCTTTCCTGCTCCCTCTCTCTCACACACAGAGTCGAGCTCCCACACCTCCTTCACCGCACCCACTCCTTTCACGAGCACCCTCGCTGCCCCCTCGTCACCGGAGCTCTGACTACCTCTCTCGAGCACCCCTCACCCCACCTTCTCCACCCCTGGACTTCCCCAGAACCAAAACCACCATCGCCATCACCCGACGCTCGCGACTCATGCCCACACCCATCGCCTTCACTTGCTCCGGCCAACCAACGCCGCCCTCCTCGCCTTCCTTACTAAAGCCCATGCCTCATACTCCTCCCCGACGACCCAACTCCGAGCAACCCCGCCACCTTCGAAGCCATAGCCCCGACCACACCTCTGCACTCACGCCGATCACCTCGCCGGAGCTTCGACCCCGTCGTCTCCGCACCTCTCTCCACCGACCTCAACAACACCAGCGACACCTACCACCGACACCCCCTCACTGCAGCCGTAGCCGCCATCCCTAGCCGCCGCCCGAGCTTTCGACGCTTCCAGCCATTGCCGGAACTTCAGGTCGCCGACTGCCTCCACATCATCGCTGCCTTGACCACCACCTCCGGTTGCCGCCGCCTCACCGCCTCACCACGCCACCAAGCTCTGTCTTCTTCGCCGAGGCCAAGCTCGAATCCTAGCCGTGTGTAGCCATGTGCATGTGCTAACCATGCCGTTGCTGTAGGCTGCCTCCATCATCGCCTTCGTGACCATCGATCGTCGTCAGGCAAGTTTTACACACTTGCTTCATGCTCTTATACAATCTTTTGATTGCGATTCAATATAATTTTAAGTGTTCGACGCAAACCATGCTTTGAAAACTCCCTTAAAATGACGGAAGGTAAACATAACAGATGGCCTGAGTTATAATGAATATTCCTTAAGATTTTGGTTACAAAACAATGTCGTTTGCTCACGTAAAATGGCGTCCCGATTTCTGTCGTAAAACATGAAAACTTTCGTACATGCTAAACCGTAAAATTTATATTAAATTATGTATAGATAGGATTTTGGCGTTCCATGGCTCGTATTGAAGACAACGGAATAAGATACAGAACTCTATAATTTATATTTAAATTTGATCTAGTTACAATAGATAAAACTACGGTGAATCACGATTCTGGACTGCAGTCCAGAGCAGTGATTCCAGGTAACCCCTGTTTTTAATCCACTGAATATCCTTGCACCAATGCGGAAATGTGCAGAACCCTATATCTTTACGAAGATAATTGAGTTAGCTTCCTTATCCCACTGGTCTCACTGGATTCCTCTAACTGTATGATATTTTTAACACATTTTGTAATGTCGGTACGTTCTGCTGAATTCTGCTGTAACAGATTTTACACATCAACCTTAACCTGACCATAACTCCCTGTTGGTATAGGATATTACTGATCCTCCAAATGCATTGGAAACCTAACTGATAAACCTAAATATTGTTCAACTATAGCGTCGCCTAATTACGATCCCAACTAGGATTAAAATGTGTTACGAAACGGACTTCCAATTCTGAAACCGGATTTCTAGCAGCGAACACTTAAATGGAAATGGTCATATCTAGCGAACCTGAAACCCGATTTACGCGAAACTAATTTTGATGGATAGATAATTAGACATACTGCCTACCCCCTTTACATTGTTTTGCTTAATTCTGCATGTATGATTTATAATAAATTATGCAAGTGGTAGGACACTGACTGATGATATTTTGTTCATATCACAACTATTGTATTCTCATCATATCATATAAATGTCATTGCATTGGTAACCTAGTGATCGTGTGCATTACCCAGTGTTAGGTATTAGTGTTTGATTGTCGCAAGTACGTTAGTGTTTAAGCATGCATGGATAAGTGAAAGAAACACGTACTTGTACACAATCAGCGGACCCTATTAATTTATTGCATTGTCAACGTCTATGGGACATGTATAAGTGTAATTATAATTGGTATGGGACGATTATGGAAGCATTTATATGGGTGTCATAGGTAAGGCACCAAACACTGTCCATTTATCTTGGGTATCAGTCGAGACATGCTTGATAGAGATCCTGTCTCCAGTTCTCGCGTAGACTTGTCATGGACCGACTGGTATTTGAGTTTATGGTTGGTGTTTGATGTAAACCACGGGGTGTGGGGTAGTTTGAGTGTGAGTTCAACAAAATCTCGGGAGTCCTATTGCCGGCACATACAGCGATTCTGGAGATATATGGGGATATTATTGATTATTAGCGAGCGACTCGGACCTATGTTCCCTTGCCCTTGGGTCCTACCCTTGGGTGGGGGATACTCACGAGTGGTTGACTCTCACACTTGGACTGACGATAGGTTCAGCGACCTGAACGGTGAGTCTTAGAGACTGATAGGTTTAGTGACATGCATTGGTTACTAATTCAATATACCTGCCATGCTATTACCTGTTTTACTGTTTACCTGTACTGGCTATTTCATGCTCATGTTATCACTTCATGCGTACTGTTTCATATTCATCATTATTGTACGTGTTCACATTTGTATTTATATATTGTTATTGTGTCGCTCTGACGACCTGAGTATGCATGCTCAGAGTGAGAAGTGGATTTAGCTTAGACCAGGACCTGACGTACCTCGAGGACACTGTAGATATCTGGATCTGCGACTCAGCGCTACACTTCCTTGATCTCTATCTGGTTAGTTTTGTACTTGTGTTGATTTAGTGACTGCATTTATCATTACCTGTGCATTGAGTACTGATTACCATGTAAAGCTAGAAGCCGAAGTGTGACTACGGCAGGATGTTTCCTTGACCGCAGGAGCATGGTTGGCCTTCTCAACCCCTCGTATTCTGTATTTTGGGAAGCGGGACGTGACAACAGCCCAGGGAGGTTTCACCATCCGTGGGGGCCTCGTGACGACGACGTCCTCCTCTTGATAATCTTGATTGATCTCTATTCGCGGTTTTCTCCATCTCGAGTAATCTTCTTAGACTTTCTTGCGTTGTAGCGGAGATGATCTCGCAGATCGGCCGTACGGCCGCCCCCGCCCCTCAAGAAATTATTCCCGAGCAGTTTCTTCTCTTTATCGGTATTTCTAACAACCGATTCCCCTCTGTCTGGGCCACGCCGTTTGACAGGAAATGTCCAGTGAGGGTAAGGCCCATACTTTTGTAATCTAGCGCCGAAAGGCTTATTCTGATTGAATGCTCCGAAATCCCCATGTGGTACGCCTAGGCCTGCTTCACGGGTTTTAGAACCACTTAGTCCGTCCTCCTTTGGTTTGGAGCTATTCGCCTTCTCAGCCCCCTCGACAGCTTTAAAATTAGATCTGCACTAAAGATAAAATAATTATCGCGACGATGTCTCTCTCGACAGATGGGCCGTCGTTAGAAGAAGGGGAGAAGATTCATTCTTAAATAAATAAAAAAATAGACCTGTTAGTTGTATGTACATAATTTATAAATAACACAGTAAAGGTAAAAGTCATCCAGCCATCATATTATTGATAAAATTGGGTTATAGTTACATATGATCTGATAATAAAAACAGACTCTCAAACCCTTGGATCATGATTTCATCTTGAAGACTGAGTGCAAGAGCAGGGATGGACATCTAAATCTCCTACAACGCGAGCCTTAAGTCGAACATGATTCATCGACTTCACCGCTCGGCCTGCTCTCAATACCTAAGAGCAGGAATGGACGTCTAAATCGTTCGGTCGTTTATTACCAGATCGAGCGGAGGGCCGATCGCCTTGCCTAGAGCGAGACCAATCCCAGAATCACAACATAAGGAAAGGAATGGACGTCTAAATCTCCTGTATTGTTACCACCAAGCTTGCTACGGTTGGAGACCAAGATCAGTTCCATTATCATGTTGCGAGAGTAGGGATGGACGTATGAACCTCTCGTAGGCATGATAACTGCCTTGATCCGGCCATCGGCGTCGTTAGTCATACCCCAATCGGCTCTATATGAGTGTTGGCGTGCCAAAAAGAGGGCCGATGGGCATTCCTTCATCGTCATGCTCTGCTTTCTATAGATTTAAAGGAACGTGGAGGCATACCTGATTGAGAAAGGCTGATCGTCTCAAGTCTCAACAGGGCCTCGATGGAGATGATATTAGTCGCTGGAATCTAGGTTACATGAACTACTATAGGATGGATGAGAAGTCCATGAACAAGAAAAATTGATAATTGGTTGATTGGTCTCTTCTTCAACTCTGGCTTTTATAGAACTATGGTTTGTTGGGAAATAGTTCGAAACTCTATATTTTTCTTGATCTGAGCATCAATTACGCTCTTGCTTGGTGCTTAAGTTTCTTAACCACTCACTTCTGATTAATTGTAAATCTCTCATAAGATCTTATTCTGATCATCCGTATCTCTCTTGATCATATTGATATGGTTCCTTAAGAAACCGATTCGACCCTAAATGATTTGGGCTGAACTCTCTTTTCTCTATCCTGTCTTGTTCAGTCCGCTCAACCAAGCGCTACTTTTTTGTGTAAACAACTACATAATTAAATTCTATGTAAGTATTGAGCTTCAAAATTTCGTAAGTATATCAACCTAAGTATCTCGAGATTCATTTTATTCAAACTATTAATCGATTGATGTTTCAAATACTTCCACAGTATGGGTGACACTCTCTATTCTTGAAAAAAAATCATCAAAACAAAAAGCGATTTGATAAAAAATGATAAATAAATCCACTAAAAATTTAATATAGTGAAAAAGATGAATTTTTTCATCATTTTAATATATGAATTTTAGGAAATATATAATGAAATTATGCAACCTATATTCGATTTCTCTTCATATATATAAGAAAACCCAAAATCATAGAAATGGAAAAATTAAATTCGAAAGAAAACATTAGAATAAATCTTATGTATTGAAAAATTAATGAAAATTAAGTAGAAAAGTTCGCTTATAAAGTCTCATTTGGCCTTATTTTATATTGCACTTTTTAAATTTATATTTTCCCTTCATCTTGGATTTCTTAATTGATATGGAAAGAATTTTGTGGAGTATGAGGTAGATCTAATGGAAGAAGAGAGAATTCAATTACCCATAGTGTGCGATTGGCGGGTGGTAATCTAGATGCTATGAAATATTACCATACTTACTTAGATGTAAAACATATTTCCGAAAATATAGAATTACTATGATAATCAAATGACCCCATTGCATGATAATGCTATTCCTCCCAAATGATGTGTCTATTTTTTATTACCACGAAATATTCCCGTCAAACATGAATGGGCCATGACCATCCGCCGTCGGCTTCTCTTACCACCTGCTGGCCGGTCGGCCACGCCGTCCATCGTCGGTCGTCCGCAAGCCGGTCCGTCGCCAATCAGACGTTCGCCGCGGCCATCTGTAGTTTGTCGCCGGTTGGTCAGCGGTAATCGCCGATCGTTCGCCGGCCGGTCCGCCGCCTATCAGACGTTCGCCGTCGGCCGGCCGTAGTTCGTCGCCGACAGACCCCGCCTCCTGTTGTCGGTCGCTCGCCGGCCTATCACCTCTCAGCCTTTCGTCGTTGGTCATCGCCCATCGTTCGACGGTCGTCCCGCAGTCGATCAGACGTTTACCGCCGCTCGACCGTAGTTTGTCACTGGCCGACCCCGTCTCCCATTGCCAGCCGCTCATCGGCCCGCCACCAATCGACCGTTCATCGTCGGTCTCGCTATCAGTCAACGATTACACATACATATATTACCAGGATCAATTAAAATATACGAAGCACGTTAATGCAAGATTTCTTGGAATTAAATGCTCGGTTGTCTCATTCCTGGAAATGCGAGGATTTCCAGTAATTTTTCATTCCACATACCAGGAGGCGAGAGAAAAATCATTAATTTCCTTAAATGACTGAATTCTTATCTCAACAAATCTTTTTTCTTTATTTTTCTTCCCATTGCTTATGTAGATATTTAGATCTACTAGATAATATTTAATTAGTTATCACTGACAAGTAAGCTGATAATTAGTTAAGTCACAACCACGATAAAATTTCTCTCTTGTGGGTCCTAAACACACAACACGCTCACTCACACGTTCTCCTTCCTCCCGCGGTCCAAACATCAGGGATCCAAAATGTAAATTGTGGCCACTTCCTTCACTTAGGATCGAACCCCCACACTCTCCCCAGAGAGGAAGTGGCATGCCAACTGAGCTATTGCCGATTAGCAGTAACTTGCAAATTAGCACCTTAGGCTTTTCTTAAAATTTTAACTACAGGAAAATATGTGTTGCAGCATACAAGCATTCCGTAGCGTGATCTATGTGCTATTCAGAGTGAAGAAGGGGTCCACAAGGTCCACCCAACTTAAAAACAGGGGGTGTGCCCTCCTATTCGGATTTTGTATCCATACGGTATCCATACGGCGGAGACTGGCATTGTGGCATACTGTGCGTCGGCATAGCCAATAAGCCCTTTAATTTTATGCCAAATATAGTTTCTAGTAATTAATCTTGTATGATATATAGCCTCAGAACCTTTTTGTTACAAACAAATACCAAAATTTTAGTAAATTGCAAATGACTATATCTTAATCTTTTCTTGTATTTCAATTTAATATCATACATGTTTTTTGGAAGAATCCTTTTTGCCTTACACATCTCTTCTGTTCCTTATTTCGGCAAAATTAGTTTAAGGCATTAAATTGAAATTTATAAAACGGTCAATGTATTTCTCACAATGGTGCAACTTGTCCCTCCTTTTAGCCTTAAAATAAAATACCCTTGAACCCAAATCCTGGTTAAATGCCTAAACTACCCTTCCCAGGCCAACCCCACAAGCATAGATTCAAATGTCATATGACAGGAATATTTGAGGATAATACTGGCAATTGTGAATGGGTCGCAATTGAGACCCAAGAATCCAATCTACCTCTTTCCTCTTCCAACAGTTTGAGTCGAGAGCTTGAATCTCTAAAAGCCCCCAATGGCTTCAGCTCTCACATTATCCTCTCTCCCTCTCTCAAAAGCCAACAAATTTGCTCATCATCAACCCAAAATCTCTCCCAAAAAAGCCCACTCCAATCGATTCAGAACGCAAGCAGTCCAAGAGACGAAGGAGAAATCAAAGCCAACAACCCAATCCTCAGCTGATGAAATCACAGAAAAGTTTGGCCTAGAGGTTGGACTGTGGAAGGTAATCCTACATATTAGCAGGCAACTTTTATCAACTTTATGCACATTACTCAGCCATTTTTATTTGGGTTAAGTGCACAAATTAAACCCCTCGTAGTGTTTACCTTGTATTGCTGTTTGATAATTTATTGCCGAGCGATTTATGTTGTAAATAAATGATTGTGTAGTTGAGGTTTAGAACTTGCTTTTTGTTTTTTTTTGTTTTTGCTCGACTTATTTCTGTGTTGTTTAGAGTAGAATTTGAGTACTTTCTGGGGCCGGATATGGAGTTTTAGCCGGCCCCAAACTCTATTTAGAAATAAACTATGGTTATGTTATTAGACACGTGTTCAGGAAAATGAGGTTTACAAAACTTACCAATGAGCAATAGCTCAATTCACTTCCTCTCCTGGGCCGAAGAGGGGAAGTGACCGTAAATTAACGCTTTCAAGGCAAAATTCATGGATCCGCTGGGTGCGTGTGTGTGCTTGTGTGTGATGTGTGTATGGATGTGTGTTGTGTGCATAGGTTAGGGCTTATGGGCCAGTGCCAAAAGAAGTTTTCAAAACTTAGATCAGATTGGAGTTTCGGTTATCTCAAACTCCAAAATAGATGTCTAACATGGTAAAGCTAGCATTTTGGGGTTAACATTTTCTTACTTTATTTACAGTTTATCTTTCAAATAAAAATAAAGGGGGTGTTTCTGATTCTGTACTCTTTTTAAAAGAACATGGACTTTACGCATCCAACTCTAGCGACGTCAGTCGTATAAAATCATGTTCTATATTTTTAAAGTACAACTGAACCTCAATAGTTTTTTTTACCATTAATCCATAATGGTTCGCTTAATATTTCTATGAGAAGGTACTTGAGGAATAAATTTTGACATAAACGAGAAAAAAGAAAGAAGTTAATGGTTGTTAAAGTAGAGGAAATGCATGTTGATGAGGAGGTTTTCAGCTATTCTGCTGAAAATAAAAGGGATTTCCTTTCAACTTAAAGTCTTATCATATTATCTTTTGTGTTTAGATATTTAGCTCGAAAAGTGAAGAAGGAGATGGGCAAGTGAAATCGAAGACAGATGAAGCGAAGGAATTATTGGCCAAGTATGGAGGCGCATACCTTGCTACTTCCATCACTCTCTCCTTGATCTCCTTCACTCTCTGCTATGCATTAGTCAGCGCCGGAATTGATGTCCAAGCTCTCCTCAGGAAGGTTGGTTTCAATATTGAAGTAGACAAATGCACAAAAATTAAAAGTAAAATAGGTATTAATTTTTCTTCTTTAGCGATCCAAAATCAAATGTTTCTGTATTCTAACAGATAACATGCACCATCCATCTTTAATAATGCTCTTGTCCTCGAAACATACAACAACAACAACTGAGCCTTTTATCCCAAGCATATGGAGTAGGCTACATGAACCAACATGAGAATCACGCCGGGTCTAGCACATGAATCCTCCGCCTTCACTCACTCCTATCGAACAATATACTTTCATTGAGTCTTTTGGCAACCATATCGTTTCGTATCACTTCCATCCATGTTTTCTTCGGTCTCCCTTTTGCCCTTTTGCCATTGCTCATATCGAGAGTATCTATTCGTTGAACCGGTGCTTTCATAGGTCTGCGTCGCACATGACCAAACCATCTTAGCCGGTTTTCCCACATCTTCTCCTCCACAGGTGCTACACCAACTTTTGCACGAATATCCTCATTTCGCACCTTATTTTTTCTAGTGTTACCGCACATCCAACGAAGCATGCGCATCTCCGCTACATGCATTTTCTGTGTATGATGCTTTTTAGGAGCCCAGCATTCTGTATCATATAATAAGGCAGGCCGAATAGCGCTCCGATAAAACTTCCCTTTCAATTTTAACGGAAAGTTACGATCACACAAAATCCATGTTGCACTCCTCCATTTCAACCAACCAGCTTGGATCCTTTGATTAACATCACTATCGATCTCCCCATTCTTTTGGATGATGGAACCTAAATATCTAAACTGGTCGCTCGGTGATATCTCTTGCCCTTCCAATGTTATACCAATATGGTTTTGACTTCTCTGGTTACTAAATTTGCAATGCATATATGCTGTCTTGGACCTGCTCAATCTGAATCCCCGAGATTCCAATGTTTGCCTCCATAATTCCAATTTGGCATTAACCCCCTGCTTTCATCTCATTCACTAGAACAATATCATCAGCGAATAGCATACACCTAAGTATTTCATCTTGGATAGTTCTAGTAAGCTCATCCATCACGATGGTAAACAGGAATGGACTTAATGCAGATCCTTGATGTAAACCAATTGTAATCGGAAAATCACTCGTTAAGCCGCCGCAAGTTCTGACATTTGCCACCACTCCATCGTACATATCCTTGATTATGTCAATATACTTGACGGGGACCCCCTTCTTCATCATTGTCCCCCATAATACCTCTCTAGGTACCTTGTCGTACGCTTTTTCTAAATCAATAAATATCATATGCAAATATCTTCTCCTCTCTCGAAAACGCTCGACAAGTTGACGAAGCAAATGAATAGTCTCTGCCGTCGATCGTCCAGGCATGAACCCAAACTGGTTCTCTGTTATCTTAATATCCTTTCTTAGCCTGTGTTCAATCACTCTCTTCCAAAGTTTTATAGTGTGACACATAAGTTTTATTCCACGGTAGTTTGAGCAACTTTGAATGTCACCCTTGTTCTTGTAGATAAGTACAAGGATACTTTTCCTCCATTCATTTGGCATCTTTTTTGTCTGCCAAATCTTATTAAACAGATCTGTCAGCCATTTAACGCCTATTTCTAAGCATCTCCAAATCTCGATAGGAATCCCGTTAGGACTAACCGCTTTTCTTAAAATCATTCTATTCAAAGCTTTTTTAATCTCAGGTAGTCTTATTTTACGCATGAAATCACAGTTTATATCTTGAGATTGAATGACAAGTCCATCCAAATTCTTAGTAAAGCTCTCATTGAACAATTTATCAAAATAATCTCTCCATCTTTCCTTGATATCCTCATCTTGAACTAAAACTTTCTGATTTTCATTTTTGACACACTTCAGTGCACATAAGTCTCTAGTATTCCTTTCTCGCATCCGAGCAATCCGGTATATTTCATTTTCAGACTCTTTAGTGTCTAATTTGTCGTACACCTCCTTGTAGACCTTAAATTTAGCTTCCCGAACAGTTTTCTTAACTTCTTTTTTAGCCATTTTATACTTCTCAAATCTCTCATCATCTCTATTTTTCTTCAAATTTTTATAAGAATCCATTTTAATTTTAATAGCAGCTTTACTTTTTCATTCCACCATGATGTGTCTTTAGATGGTAGAGCACAACCTCTCGACTCACCAAGTAGATCTCTAGCCACCTTCTTGATACAACTAGCCATTTTGTTTCATATTCTGTCTGAATCATCTTCCGACTGCCAGTCCGCTTCTTAGACTATACGATTTATAAAACCCTTTTGGTTACCTTCTTTCAATCGCCACCATTTAATTTGAGGCTCTACCTTACGTCTAATCTTCTTAGGTCGTCTTCTAAATCGAAAATCTAAAACTAAAAGTCTATGTTGAGTGGTTACACTCTCACCTGACACTACCTTACAGTCGATACAACAACCTCTATCTATTCTTCTCGTCAGAAAAAAGTCTATTTGAGTAGCACTTGATCCGCTCCTAAAAGTGATAAGGTGGGGACTCCCTTTTTCTAAAGCAGGTGTTTGCTAAGATCAAGTCATAAGATAAAGTAAAATCTAGAATCGAGTCAGCTACTTCATTTCTTTGTCCAAAACCAAAACCTCTATGGATAGTATCAAACCCACTACGACTAGTACCTACATGTCCATTAAAATCACCACCAATAAATAACTTCTCTCCACTGGGTATACTTTGCACCATCTCATCTAAATCCTTCCAGAATAGACGCTTACTGGCGTCATCAAGACCTATCTGTGGTGCATAAGCACTAATAACATTAAGGATTTTCCCACCTAGAATAAGCTTAACCAGTAAAATTCTATCACCTTTTCTCCTAATCTCAACTACATCCTCAAGCAACCGTCTATCTATGATTATGCCACCCCATTACGATTTTATCTCTACCCGTATACCAAAGCTTATAACCCCAAGGCTCTATGACTCTACTCTTTTCACCTACCCACTTAGTTTTTTGCAAACACATAATACCAACTCTCCTCCTAATCATCACATCCACTAATTCTGTTAGTCTACCCGTTAGGGAACCTATGTTCCAGGAAGCTAGACGGATCCTATAAAACCCTTGCTTATTTATCACTACACCCGGGGTCCCCAATCAGGTTTCCTCGAAACATACATACATCAAATTTTATTTAATTTTCATGCATTTTGCCCATTGATGTATAGGTGATTTTTTTTCTTTCAATTATCAGTACATTGATTCGATCCATGTTGGGGAAAAGTATATTTGGTAGCTTAATTTTACAAAACTACAACATACATAGTTTTCATTAAATTACAAGCTGATACTGAAAACATTCACAGTTTTCCACTAAACTATCATAAGGACATTTTTACAAATTCCAGTAGTTACATTTGTTAGTTTTGGTAATGAACACATTACATTAACTAAAAATGGATATTATTAATGTGCAACTTTTAGTTGTAGCCCGTCATTAAAGAAGTTTTTTTGGTAATCACATTAAAAGTAGCATATTTGTGATTTAGGTAATGAAGATCTATCGATTGTCAGAACAGATAAAGATGATGAAGATTTAACTTGAAACCGTCATATATATGGGGGAAAAAGCATTTTCTTATATGGCATCTGATGCCCATTAAAGCCAACAAATACATATCAAAATGCTTTATTTTTTTTTAATTTCAAAAGCTTATATTTTTTCCCGTCTTTTTTTATTGTGTTGTAGGTTGGTATTGCAGCTGATGAGACTGGTGGAAAAGTTGGGACATTTGCATTGGCATATGCTGCACACAAAGCTGCATCCCCAATCAGGTTTCCTCCCACTGTGGCTCTCACTCCTATTGTTGCTGCTTGGATTGGGAAGAAGAAGAATGTTGATAACACCAATGATAACTGAGAAAAATGTCAGTACTAATCTTAATATATAATGTAATATTTCAAATTTTCACAATGAATAGATTTTGTTCGACCTTGTGTGGTTTATATATGTAACAGGGTGTATATGTTATGAAATAGGGTATATATGTAGCTGGGAGACAATAAAAATACAATACCATCTTGGTTGATATTGAAACTTTAATATGACAATAAAAAAAATAAAGTACATGCCATATAACATAAACGCAGTATTTAAGGAACAGGACAGAGAGCCTAAAGGCCCTAAACCTCGTGTATGTGAGGAGGCTTCCTGCTTCGATATTTATCAGTTTTATCATTGTTATGTCCAAGGTTCAAGAACTCGGTTTCGGTTTCGGTCTCTCATAATTTTATTAGTTTCACTGGGTTTCGGTTTCGGTTTTGCTAATCTTGGTTGGATTTCGGTTTCGACGGTAGTACAACATATATAAGTATAGATATATTCAATACTTAAATTTATGGTTCTATATTACAAGACAATGATCCTAGTGTTTAAAAATTCAACCATGATGCAAAATATATTGAAAAATGTATTTAGATAAGTATTAATATAGGGTTTGGGTTCACTTTTTTACGATTTTCTAACAACGAAGATCTACAATGATCACAATGATAGTAAAAATGGTATAAAAAATAAGTTTCTAAAGGTTTCAACCAAAACGATATAGTGTGGTTGGATATCGGTTTCGGATTTCGTATCGGTCTCCACCGAAACCGATACGAAACCAGGTGGTTTCGGCCGAAATCTCGAACCTTGGTTATGTCCATTATTGAAACAACACCAATTCATTTTGAAGGCAAAAATAAGAATATATCAAGTTTTCTTTTTTAATAATTAGCAAAGTTTTGTGGGATACTTAAAGTAAAATATCCACACACAATTTTTTCAAACCCTAACCTTTTTCCCACCAAGTCTTCATCTTGTAAAGCCTCTTTGGCTCCCGTTGCGCTTCTGTTCTCGCAAACTGTAGTAATTCCAAAGAGCTTCAATGGATTGAGACGGAGCTCTCAGGCTTGGTTGTCATCACATATGGTCGCTGCTTCCAAATCTTCTTAAAGAAGAAGATTCGTCATCAATGCCTTAAGTGAGGTTAAGCCTCATTCTGTTGTTCTTAATTGAGTTTAATGAAGAAAATTGGATCTTTGATTTGAATTAGAACATTCTCTTGTTAGAACTTAATCTTAATTGCAGAGCGAGCTTCCATTGGTTGGGAATCAGGTGCCGGATTTTAGGGCTGAAGGGATTTTTGGTCAGGAATATGAAGGTATACGAATACTTTTAATTATGTGCGTTCATTTGTTATGGCATTTAATTTGTCTGTTGATGTTAATTTTGGTTTTGTAGATGTTGGGGACGATTTATATAGTACTTAGGTTAGTCTTTTGATCCTCTAAATACCCAGTTGTATTATTATAACACATCTTAGTTACTAAATTTCATGTTCTAGATGTTTATATTGCCACTTCTATACTATTTACTACCCATTTGTATTCTATGGAATTACATGAGTGTATTCATAAGAAATTGGAGGTAGCTCACATAGAGGATAAAATGAGGGAGAACTGATTGAGATGGTTTGAACATGTGCGACAAATGCCAATAAATGGTTCATTTAGAAGAACCAATATAATTATAGTTAATGGTGCTATGAGGGTTAGGGGTTGACATAAGCTAACATCAATAGAGACGGTAAAAAAGGATATGCTAGTATTCAATTTAATTGGGAAGACGAACCTTATATGAGGAAAGTTGAAGAAAAGGTTTCATTTAGCCGACCCAAGAACTTGGGGCTGAAAGCTTGTTGTTGAACTTAATGGAGTAGCAGCATGACCTAGAAAGTTGAGATGCATGCAGGGACTGTAATACTTTTTACAAAATCCTCTTTTTATAACTTATAAGAGAATGACATCTCTTTCAGAAAGTTACAGTTGCTTCATAAGTTCCGTTAATCTCATTCAGAAAGTTAAAATTACCCAGAATAGTAGGTAATATAACAGGGACTCAAAGTCCCAGATATTTAGGTTCAGTATCTACTTTTCAATCAAGAGAACACATCATTTCATCGAACAGCTGCCTCTATGGTTGCTATAAATGAAATATCCGGGTCTCATGAAAGTATCTTATCAGTTTGCCAACATTCATTCCGAAGTTATGAAGATTGTCAAATTTTCCTCCCAAAATTGAAAATACGGCATTTCATCATTTCTATCAGGTTATGGGGCGGAGATTCTCAGTAGTTATTTAACAACCTTGTATACTCAACATCTTTCTATTGCACATCCTGCACAGGCCATTGGAATTGGAAAACACAATATGCGTGTAACCTACTTATTCTCTTTCAAAACTATGCATGCCTGATAAGAAATAGGAAAAATAGAGAAGTGAATCACATATCATAGCAGCTTTATAATGGTAAGCTTGAGGATCTAAGGCATCACTGTTGTCTCAGAGATTCTGTAGAAGTTGCTTATGATTGTGCTTTAAAATAGTCTTACTGCAGTTTGCAAGCAATTAAAGATTCAATTATGATGAAAAAAATTACTTGGCAAGTATTTTGTGTTGCTACAAGGGACATGCACAATCATATTATGATGTCTTCACATAATATGCGACCTGCATCTTGTTTTGATATCAACGGTTAAACTTCAATAATATATAGAATGACTTATAACGATTGTTAATAATGCATGTATGTGCATAGTGCTTATATATCACATATAAACACTTTTATGTGCCTTGAAACGCTTTATATTATAACTGGACATCCTTATACATGCTTCTATATTGGTGGTGCTATACTGTTCCTCTTGCTTCATCAGTTAAGATGTATAACGTGAGATTTGTTGATGCGTTTAGTTCGAAGATAGCAATTTGGAAACGGAGGAGGAAAGGCTAGCTACCTATCTGGATGTTGAATATCTTTCCTGTTGAAAATTGATGCAAATTAAAGTTTAGGGTTAGGTGCCACCTTTTGACATGCATGACATTATTAGGTAGCGACAATGATAGGTGGTGACTTTGTTAGGTGCTACTTTTGACATGCATGTTATTGTTAGGTGGTGACAATGAAAAGTGGTGACTTTGTTAGGTGCTACTTTTGACATGCATGACATTGTTAGGTGGTGACAATGAAAGTTGGTGACTTTGTTAGATCGTGACATTGTCCTAGGTGCTATAAAAGCATATCTTATGAGTGAGGCATTTGTAATCCATCACAAGAGGCAAAGGCCAAGATAGATTTGTATAGAGAAATTTGAGAGAAATCTCCTAGGGTTGTTCTTGTTTGTAAACTTGATTCAAGTATAGTAGACGTTTGCAGATTCCGCTCTACCGGGGACTAGCCATACGGTGGGTGAAGCTCGTTAACAAATCTATCTTGTTCGTGATTGATTATTTTCTTATTCCTGCATTTTTAATTTATATTGTCTTTCGTCGTTTAATTGCGTGATTGTATTTTTGCGTGATTTGGGTTTTGTCGCGAGCACTGTTCCGTGGATCGACTCCCCCTCCCAACAACTGGTATCAGAGCAAGGTTAAGAGAACCTAGAGTTCTTCGATTCTATAATCTAGGTAACGGTGGGTAACGACGCTTGTGTCCTCTTTCCCACTTTCTTAGATTGTAGTTTTGAAGGCGTTGGTTCAGATCAAGGAGGAAGTCGAGTTTGCTGCGATACAGACGAAAGATGGCGAAGGATAAGGTAAGAATCGAGAAATTCAATGGTCACAAATTTTGGTTGGTGGCGCATGCAGTTGGAAGACTGTCAATACCAAAAGGATCTATATCTTCCGTTGCTAGGAGAAAAGCCCGAGAAGATGACCGATGATGAGTGGAACTTTTTGGATAGGAAAGCCTTGGCAACGATCAGATTGTCGTTGACTCCGCATGTGGCCTTTAATATCTCAAAGGAGAAAACAACTAAGGCGCTAATGACGACGTTAGCGAAGTTGTATGAGAAGCCATCGACATCTAATAAAATATTTTTGATGAAGAAGCTTTTCAACATGAAGATGGTAGAGAATGGTTCAGTGATAGAGCACCTGAACGAGTTCAACAGCGTGACAAGCCAACTTGAGTCCGTTTCAATCATCTTTGAAGACGAGATTCGAGCCTTACTTTTTCTTTGTTCGTTGCCAGAGAGTTGGGAGAACCTAGTGATGGCGGTTAGCAACTCTATCTCGGGGATTCTCACGTTTAATGATGCGGTAAGCTGCATATTAAACGATGAGATGCGGAGAAAGTCCATGAGTGGGAGTTCTGGAACTTCTGCACTTTCGGTGGAGAATCGTGGCAGAACAATGGAAAGGGGAAAGTGGAAAAAGGGCAAGTCTAAAAGCCGGGGTAAATCTCAAGGAAAAATCCAAGGCGCCTATTAGAATTGCGGAAAGAAAGGCCATAGAAGAAGTGAATGTAAGCTTCCGAAGAAAGGCTCAGATGAGAAGACGGATGAAAAGGAAGCAAATGTGGTGTCTACACAAGAATAAGGGGAACAAGGTCTTTGTCTATCGGCGAGCGAGAACACAAAGGCGGATACTTGGTTCCTAGATTCAGGGGTTTCTTTTCATTGCACTTCGGGCAGACACCACTTTAGCGAGTATGTTCAGGACGATCGTGGACATGTGACGGTGGGAAACGGTCAATCGTGTAAGATCGTTGGAAAGGGGACGATCATCTTGCAACCGTTAGGAGGTGGTCAAATCAAATTGAAGAATGCTCGTCATATTCCGGATTTGAAGAAAAGCTTGATTTCCACAAGTCAGCTAGACAACGAAGGGTTTACTACAACGTTTGGGAATTCTCAATGGAAGATTTTCAAAGGGTCGTTGGTGGTCGCAAGGGACAAGCTGAGCTGTTCATTGTACTCATTCAATAGGAGCAGCGGAGGCTCGGTTGCATTGACGGCAAGTTCGGAGAAAGATTCGGAGACTTCGTTGTGGCATACGAGATTCGGGCACCTTAGCGAGAAGAACATGAAAATTCTTCAAGCCAAGGGGGTTCTTTCGGGGCTGAAAAAAGTGGAGTTGGGATTTTGCGAGAGCTGCGTTTGTGGGAAGCAAAACGCGCTCAGTTTTCAAATTGGAGGCGTAGCGAAAAAGACCAAGAAACTGGAGATGGTGCATACCGACGTGTGGGGTCTAGCCTCGGTGGAGTCTTATGGAGGAAATCGGTACTTCGTGACATTCATCGATGATACAAGTCGGAAGACATGGGTGTACACGATGAAGAAAAAGTCCGATGTGTTTGGCATCTTCAAACACTGGATTGCGTAGGTGGAGAACCAAACGGAATGAAGGTTAAACGCCTAAAATCCAATAATGGCGGGGAATACTGCTCCCAAGAGTTCGAGGAGTTTTGCTCGCAAAAAGGTATTCGTTTGGTTGAAGACGGTACCTGGGACGCCACAGCAAAATGGTATCGCTGAAAGGATGAACAGAACGATCCTAGAGCGAGTGCGAAGCATGACCTTGAATGTGAATCTGTTAAAATTCTTATGGGCAGCAGCGGTCGTTGCTGCTGTGTATCTGATCAACAGAAGCCCGGCGAGTGCGCTTGATGGAGACATTCTAGAAGAAATTTGGTCGGGTAAACCGGTCAACTATTCGCACTTTAAAGTATTTGGTTGTATCGCGTATTCTTTGATTGATAAGACAGAAAGGAGTAAGCTTGACTCTAAATCTAAGAAGTGTGCTTTCATCGGGTATAGTGGACACGAGTTCGGATATCGGTTATGGGATTACACAAGTAAGAAAGTAATACGAAGCCGGAACGTTGTCTTTGATGAGCAGCACTTATATAGAGAAGAAAAGCAAGCCAAAGATGGTGTTGTATCTGAGTTCGTGGAGTTAGACGGAACTCAAAAGAACAATCAGGTGTCTTCAAGTGGGAATCAAAATATGGAGGAGGCTGCAGTGCAGGATCAGGTTCAAGAACATGATGGCGACCATGTTCAGCAACCAGATGTACCAGTTTTGAGGAGATCTACGGGAGAAAGGAGACTACCTGAAAGACTTGTGACCAACTTCATTTTGTACACGGATTCAGGAGAGCCTGAATCCTTTGAAGAGGCGGCGCAAGACGGTGCTAGTAAGCAGTGGGAGCGAGTTATGGACGAGGAGATGGATTCTTTGAAGAAGAACCGCACGTGGGACCTAGTGAAGCTACCCAAGGGTCGAAAAGTGTTGCTGAATAGATGGGTGTACAGGATAAAAGATGAGGCCGATGGTGTGAAGCGGTACAAGGCTCGCTTGGTAGTCAAGGGATATGCGCAAAAGCAAGGAATTGACTGTCAAGAGATATTTTCCCCTGTGGTGAAAATGACATCAATTCGGGTGATCCTTAGTATTGTGGCGGTGGAGGATTTGCACTTGGAGCAGCTTGATGTGAAGACCGCGTTCCTTCATGGAGATTTGGTGGAGGAGATCTATATGATGCAGCCACCGCGATACGAGGTGAAGAGAAAAGAAACTATGGTGTGTAGACTGCGAAAGAGTTTGTACGTCCTTAAGCAAGCTCCAAGACAGTGGTATCTCAAATTCGATCAGTTCATGCTAAAGACGGGATTTGTGCGTGGTGAGTCAGATCACTGTGTCTATATTCAGACTTTTGAGGATGGAGACTATATCATTCTATCACTCTATGTAGATGGTATGTTGGTAACAGGTCCAAACTTCGAGAAAATTCAAAGTCTGAAGAAGATGATGGTTGAAAAGTCCATGAAAGATTTGGGAGCGGCCAAACAAATTTTGAGCATGAAGATCGTTCGAGATAGGAAGCAGCGGAAGCTGTGATTATCGCAAAGCGACTATATCGAGAAGGTTTTGAAGCGGTTCAACATGGACAAGTCAAAACCGGTGAGTACGCCTTTAGCAAAACATTTCAAACTCATAAAGGAGTTTTGCCCGACAACTCAAGAGCAGAAAGACGGGATGGCAAGAGTGCCTTATGCTTCTGCGGTGGGGAGTTTAATGTATGCAATAGTGAGTACGAGACCAGATATTGCACATGCAGTGGGAGTTGTAAGCCGGTATATGCAAACCCCGAGGAAGGAGCATTGGAATGCAGTGAAGTGGATTTTGAGGTATCTTAGAGGTACGTCTAGTTACTGCTTATGTTTCGGGGGCGACTCTCTAATGGTGCAAAGTTACGTTGATGCAGACTACTCGGGTGATCGAGATAGTGGGAAGAGCACAACGAGATACGTATTTACAGTTGGGGAGCAGCGGTGAGTTGGATATCTCAACTGCAAAAGGTGGTAGCATTGTCAACTACGGAGGCTGAGTACGTGGCGAACACGGAAGCCAACAAAGAGATGATATGGCTACAAGGGTTACTCGAAGAGTTGAGTAAGAAGCAAGACTTCAATACCTTGTGGAGCGACAGCCAAAGTGCAATACATTTGGCAAAGAATGCAGCATATCATTCTCGGACGAAGCATATCAAGGTGCGGTACTATTTCATACGCATAGCATTAGAAGATGGTGAGTTGACACTGCAGAAGATTGCGGGAGAAAAGAATCCGGCGGATATATTCACCAAAATTATAGACAGAGATAAGCTGAATCTCTATTGCAGAACGGTGAATCTTTCCATGAAAATTTGATGAGGAGAGAGCAGCAAATGAATCGTGTGAAGTTTACTAGTGTTGAGAATCAAGCCAAAAAATACTCCAAATGGGACAATGTCGAGATTGTGATGAATTTGCATCAAGGTGGAGTTTGTTGAAAATTGATGCAAATTAAAGTCTAGGGTTATGCGCCACCTTTTGACATGCATGACATTGTTAGGTGGTGACAATGATAGGTGGTGACTTTATTAGGTGCTACTTTTGACATGCATGGCATTGTTAGGTGGTGACTTTATTAGGTGCTACTTTTGACATGCATGGCATTGTTAGGTGGTGACAATGAAAGGTGGTGATTTTGTTAGATAGTGACATTGTCCTAGGTGCTATAAAAGCACATTTATGAGTGAGGCATTTGTAATCCATCACAAGTATCATCACAAGAGGCAAAGACCAAGAGAGATTTGTATAGAGAGATTTGAGAGAAATCTTCTAGGGTTGTTCTTGTTTGTAAACTTGATTCAAGTATAGTAGACGTTTGCAGATTCTGCTCTGCCGGGGACTAGCCATACGGTGGGTGAATCTCGTTAACAAATCTATCTTGTTTGTGATTGATTACTTTCTTATTCCTGCATTTTTAATTTATATTGTCTTTCGTCGTTTAATTGCGTGATTGTATTTTTGCGTGATTTGGGTTTTGTCGCGGGCACTGTTCCGTGGATCGACTCCCCCTCCCAACATTTCCTTGGTTGGGCCTTCCATTGTCAAATTCATAATTTCTGTATCTTTTTTTCCTCTCAACTCAGTGGATGTTCTGATGTGTGAATGGTGGCAAGTCGGTTATCTCCCAGGAACTCAAATAGAAGACGTTTGAATATGTGTAATGTGTCTCTCCTGTCCTGTACGATCTTCTTCCTATGTCATGATCGTCATTCTGGATTTCTGCTACAGTCTCCAGCAAGCTGTTGGCGCAAGCACACTGCGCTTCCATTATGCTGATGTTTGAGCCCTTAGATTAGGCGTCATCGATTCATGCTCAATTACGAAGACATCACTACCTGAGGGCCTTCCCTTATGAAGAAAACCACAACTTTCAACCTGATAAGGCTCATAAACGGGAATTCCCCAGATTACGACATGTAGCAGATGACGTGTCGTCCAAGTAAGTCTACTAATTCCTGGGATCACGGAGGTAGAATTAGTATGATTCATGGGGGATTCTCCTTCGGATCTCGTCTCTGAGGTTGCATCCGAACTTTCGGAGACCTTCCCGGAGTACCTTCCCTATGCGCCTAGCAACCAGCCAACAACTCGTCCCCGAGCACATCTCAAAGGTGTAAACACGTCCAAGTGGTCTTTCGGATCAAACTTCCCGTCGAAAAGGGTCACTTTAGACGGTTTGTTCTAGGACGAGACCCGCTCACCTAGTAGCTGCTCTATAAAGGGCCTCGTGAGCGAATCAGCGGAATACTTCGCCACTCCCCCGACCGAACGGGTATATGTCACATGTCTTCAATTTTCTTTTCAAGGGCCTCGATCCGCTGTTGGTACCCCAAGGATTCTCTATATTCGGAGTGCCTACTATCATTGCTCCGGAGTTGTGTGATGGAACGGTTTTGGCTTCGTTCTATCACGTTCCTTAAATTTTCGGGGTGGACCCTTCGAGGATGGTCCCGATGAGTGTTGACGTCGGTCTTGCCTGAAATCAGGCGACCTGACCGACCTCTCTTCAGGGAGCGAGAGAGCGCGACGAGCGTTGAAGCGATAGTCCAGTCCCGAGATCTCGGTGTCGAACTGTCCGACGCCCAACGGGTCATGGAATCATTCCCTGTATGTGGGCCGCGACTGCCGGAATCGCCATGCCGGTGTCCGGTGTCACCAAGATGGGCGTGAGCGAGATCGAGGGCCCGAACGTGCCCTTCCGTCGTCTCACACACGCCTTCATTCCGGAGGGTAGGGACAGCGGTTTGGCGGGCGTGGCCAGCCGTATGAACACGAGCGAGCGCATCCACCATCACCGTGAGCCTGTCTATCCGCGCTGATAAGGCGTCAACGATGTTGGGAGGTGCAATGGAACCGCCCCGTCTCCGTTGTGGAGGACGGGACAGCTCATGCCAGGATCGTTGCGGTTATCGCCGATCATTGAATCGAAGGCGGAGGGTCAACTTTTTGAGTGGAAAAGCTAGAAACTTTTTCCACAGACGGCGCCAACTGATGGGGGTTGGAATCTCTCTCAGATGTTGACGCCGAGCTACCTGCAAGGGAAGTCCCGGGATGGGAAACCACCGTATTACCTTCCAACGATCAAGTAAGTACCGAGCAATATTGAGACAGAAACGTATTGGATTAAGTTCGACCTACCCGAGTCGTCTGGAAGAGGGGTTTATATAGGGATCGCAGTGGAGCGAGTGGATACGAGATTCTCGCCGTCCGTTACGCTCCCGCGTCACGTTCGTGTTGATGGCGGGATACGCCCATTAATGATAAGATACACTAGCGTGGGATGCGGCACGTGGAGCGGCGGAGATTTCGTCGTGGCAAGATACACGGAGCCGTTACGGGGGTGCTCGGGCTCCGTGCTCGCGGCCAAACAGGGACGCTAAGGAATCTCATATATAGGATAGCTCGAAGACGAGTAAGTGAGCTGAGAAGTCTCAGTTATCGGATAGCTCGGAGACGAGCTATTGACTGGCAGTCAACCGAAGGGGGAACGTACTCCGGAGAGATCTTCTAAAAGGTCGGGTACAACCTCGGAGGCGAGGCGCCGAGGAATACCCCAAACACATCACATTTATTCCAGCTCCGTAGCCTCCAGGAATCTAACGAGTTTATGTGGAAGTGACGTCATCCGCTAAGTGTCGTGATCTGGGGAATTCCCACATATAAGTATCATCGGGTACTGGAATAAGTCTCTGTCAATTTTTTCACATCATCTAATCTGAAATAATTTCTTCAAAACCACAGTCTAACCAGTGAAGCACAAACTGTCCGTGCTCCATGGTGTAAGAATTTAAGATTTAAATTGGCATTAAAAAAACGCAAATAGGGGGGAAAACAAGAATTATTTGTCATCTTAACCTCCACGTCACCCTCAACTTCCCTCCAACGGCGGTCCAACCGGCTACACCCAGTCACAAAGCCCCTCTACAACTGACAAACCAGTCACGTCCTTCTTCTTTAAATCCCAACCATACACCCCGCTTCTTAATTTCAACTTCATCCCCTTCATTAAAATCCCTCAAAACTTTACAATCTCCCCCCTCAATTCTCCTCAAATTTCAAAATGATCACCCTCACGAAGCTCAGCCTCGCTCTCCTCCTTGTCTGCGCTCTTTTTCTCCTGGGGCTTTCGCTCTACCTCCTCCGCCTCCCGCGAAAGCTCCGGCGATCCCGAGTCGAGCCCGCCTCCACACCGCCGCCGGCGAAGGTGACCTCAGCGGAGGAGGAGTGGGATCTCGCGAGGAGGGCGATGTTTCTGGGGCCCTCAAGGGTCTTGGACACGATCAAGGAGGATGACGAGGATGCGGGTTCGGATCTTGAGAAGGGGTTCGGGTTCGGGTCCGGATCCGATAACGACGACGGAGCTGAGACGCCGTTTTATACGCCGTCGCCGTCGCCGGCGCGCGTAGAGTAGAGTAAAATTGGTGAAATTTCTTCTTGTTTTTTTTTTTTACTGTTTTAGGGTTGTTTCGTTTAATTTCCACTGAGCTCATGAAACTTATGAATTACAAGTTGCTACCAAAAACTTTCATGTTAAAAATACATGTTTTTTCACTAAACTATCACACCAATGTTATGATGGTTTACTGAAAATGCGGATATAATTAATACGGATTTTTTTGGTGGTAATTTGTAATTTAAAAAAGTCTTTGGTAGCTTAGGTTGAAAATGTCGGTATAGTTTTCTAGGGGTTTTGTAAAATTAAGCTGTTTTATTTTTCATAATATTGCATTTCAAAGTCTCTCTTAATCTTAAATTTTGGTAAACTCACTCTATAGTGGCTTTCTAACATTTGTTTTATCCGACTACTAAATTGTTAGTATAATAGATTTTGCTTATTTTTGCCCGTAGTGAGAGATCTTTCAATCATCAACTGGGCTTAGCTCATTTGGTTACCGATTTTCTCACTAATGTAAGAGATCGCAAGTTCGATCACCGGAAAGAGTTGATTTCAAAAAGAAAGATCTATCAATCATGCCCATCTGAAAATGCTAATCCGGTATGTTGAACATATCATTTTGAAGTTATTTAAGTAGTGAAATTTGAAGTATTTATTGGAGGATGATATATAGTACTAAGGTTGGAGTGAGTTTTTCCAACAAGAAAGAATGGAGATTTGCAATATAAGAAAACTGTCTTTTCATAGTAAAACGAAAGTTCGAAACACCCTGCGTTTCATTAAAGATATCTTAACGAAATAACAGAAAAAACAAAAAGGTACAAAGGCAATCTAAAATACAAGGCTGGGAAACAATTCTCATACAAGCCAGACAAATAATCCAAAAATCAAAATAGTATCAGTTACCAGGACATGTAAACTCAAGACAATGAGATATAGGCCAAAATCATGTTCCAGTCCATCAGACTTGTCTACGTCTCTACATCCTGCGGCTGTCCACTCTTCCCATGGTCTGCAGCTCCTCATCTCATGTACCCCAAATCCGTTGCATCTCGTAAAATGGGCGCTGTGTTGGCTTCTTGGCCCGCAAATCCATTCTGCTCGTTATCCCCTTCCATAGTCAATCTAACTCTCTTGCGGCTCCTATCTGCCGTAGCCCCTGTCCATAACAATATAACTATATCAGTGTTATATATCATGCTAGTTATTAATTTGATTTGCATTGAAAATCATATTATTACGTTCCGTCCAAACTATCCAACATATGGCGCTAACTATAATGTCTCAAGCCGGAAGATCCTCTCTTTTGAAGTTTCTGAGTCTCCAAGCCCTCCATAAATCCTGAATAGACGAAGGTATCATACACTCTGTTGATCGGATTATAAATTTGTCTCATATCTGTGAGGTCACCTCACATCTAAGAAGCAGGTGGTCGACTGTTTTGATTTGCTTTCAACATAGCCCACAGTCCATTGGGCCAATTCACTTTCGTCTTAATAAATTATCTTTTGTGAAAATCGAATTCCTAATTACCAACCAGTTAAAAATCTTAATTTAATGTGGAATTTGGACTTTCCAAATCAGGTATAAGCAATCCTCAACTCCTCCACCGTTTAAGATCCTATATAGAGAGCGGACCGTGAGTTTTTGTGTTGAGAACCATCTCCATATCGAGGAATTTTAGGTTTCCGCCATTGGCTTCCAGCTCTCTAGATGATCGATCAACATATGTCTCTCTCGAAACTCTTGTCGCGAAAGCCTTCTGTTGAAGGATGGCCACCATTTTCCTCTTTTCCATCGACTTTCTACCGATGCGTCACTATTTTTTTGCCAGAAGGAATAGAGAGGGAAATTCTTCTTGCAGGGAGATGTTCTCGGACCAATAATTATTCCGAAAATTAATAGAGCGTCCATTTCCTAGCATAAAAGAGAACCCTATGAAGTACATATCTTTAACCGCGATAATCCCCTTCCAAAATCTAGAAGCCGTGTTCAAATTCTTGTTGGTTGAGTTTAGACCTCCTGTGCGATTTATGTAGGCCGCATTTATAGTGTTGACACACCCTGTTTTCTTTCTTTCCGACAACCGCTACCACCATCTTGCAAGCAAAGCCTTATTCATAATATTAATATCTTTATTCCAAGTCCTCTTTTCTGTTTCGGGTGGCACACAGACTTCCAATTCACCAAATTATATCATTTCCTTTATACACTGTTTCCTTTCCATAGGAAAGATTTCCTGATCTTGTCGATTCTATACACAACCCAACTTTATAACCGATAGAATGACATGTAGTAGATCGATAGGGCCGTTAATACTGAGTTTAAGAGAGTTAACTAACCTCTTAGAGAAAGACATGTAACTTCCCACCTTTCCAACCATTTTTGAAAACATTTAATTAAGGGCATCCAATCCTCCTTTGTAAGAGTCCCCGGTCGAATTGGCAGCCCGAAATATTTGATGGGACAATCCTGAGGCTTGCAATTCAGGATCCTAGTAATTACACGATTTGTATCCTCATGTCCATTCCAGAAAGTCGGTGTACTTTTATCGTAGTTGATTCGTAACCCAGATCACATCTCAAAGGCATATATAATCCACTTTATTATAACTACCTGCTATAAATTATTCCGTCCGAAAATAATAGTGTCATCCGCATATTGGAGGTTTACGATTAAATATCTTATCTTCTCCAGGTCCTAGTCCTTGCAAACATCCACTTGATTTGCATTTATGTATCATATTGGAAAGACCGTCAGCCACAAAATCAACAGTAAAAGGTGATAGAGGATCTCCTTGCCTTAGCCCCTTTTACATCTAAACTCTTTAGCAATCCTGCCATTAATTAAGACCGAGAAGGAAGCGTACGACAGCCATGTTTTGATCCACGCAACCCACTTCTGTCCGAAACTTTTATGAATCAGTGTATCAGAGACGCAACTCCAATCCATCGTATCATAGGCTTTCGCAAAGTCTAATTTAAGAAGGTACCCATCCTTTCGTCGTCTTTTGGCGTCCTGAAGGACCTCCTGCGCAGTTGTTATCCCGTCCATGATGTTTCTACCACAAATGAACCCAGTTTGTGATTGGCTAACCACCTTGTCTACTACAACTTTCAATCGATTTGTTTGACCTTTGTTATAATTTTGCAAGAGCAATTTAGTAGACTAATAGGCCTGTAGTCATTCAATGACTTAGCGCCTTTCTTCTTTGGGGCTAGTACAATTGCCGCCGAAATGAAGTGTTCCCAGCTCAGTCCCCTTTTATGTGGTGCATTGAAAATTCCTACATCCTCTTTCATCGTCTTCCAGAAAAATTGGTAGAACATCATTGGGAAACCATCTAGACCCAGCGCCTTATCTGCATCAAGCTCAAAACTGTATTTTTGATTTTTTTCTTCCGAAAACTCTATCTCTAAGCCTCTGCTTTTATCCTCAGACAGTTTCTCCTTTGCTTCCCAAAATCTGTCGGTGGCTTTCCACCTATCTTTTATTGCTACTCCAATAAGATATTGAAAATGTTGCACCGTAATGGCTTTTATTTGCTTTATATCAGTGACAGTATTCCCCTCATTTGAAATACTGTGAATATAATTCATTCTTCTTTTACCATTTGCTATTCGGTGGTAGTATGTGGAATTTTCATCTCTTTCCTTCATTCAATTCTTCCTTGTCCTTTGAGTCCATAACATTTCTTCCTTGTCGCGGGTTTTATGTAGTTCTAGTCATCGGTTTTTGAGGTTTTCCACTTCCTGTGTCGTGAGTTCTCTATCTTCCTCTTGCATCTCAAGATTACCCATGTATTCGACCAATTCCTTTTTTTCAGGCTACCTCTTAATCCCATTGTCCCATGTCCCATTTCTTCAGGACTTTTCTCAACCGTCTTAACTTGGCAACTAGGTTACATGTCGCATTTGCCTTATATTAGTCGGCCAATGCCAGTTTTCCTTAACCATTCTTGGCACCTCCTCCTCGTGTAGCCAAAATTTCTCCCACCGAAAAATGCGCATGTTGAAATCCTTCTTCACCTGATTGGTTGACGGCTTTATTGGAATATGGTTGGAAGTTAGTTTGACTTCAGAGGATGTAAAAACCAATGGGAACTTTTGCTCCCAGTCTAACGAGACCAAGATACGATCCAATCTAGCTAGTTTAGCCTGAAGACCATTGCTGGACCAAGTGAACTTCCCATCTTTAACTTGGATTTCCAATATATTTAGCTGGACAATGAGTGCATTAAATCTATGACTATCCATCCTATCGTTAAATTTCCTTCGTCTTTCACTAGGAAATCTGATGACGTTGAAATCTCCGCCTATAATCGAAGGAAAGTTCCGCTTATCTCTAATGCGAAGTATTTCAGACCAGAAAAGGTCCTATCCATGTGCTCGATATGGTCCATATACGGTCGTAACTGTTTGGATCCAACCATTCAATGTATCCTTGATTACTACCGAAATATAAAATTGCCCAATGTAATCATCAACGATCTATAGGTTTTCTGATCTGACCCTACGATAATACCTCCACTGGATCCAATTAAGTCGATAATTTTCCATTCATAGGGGCTATCGTTGCCCAGTTTCTGTAGGACTCCTCTCTTTGGAGCTGCCAATTTCGTTTATTCCAAACAAATTATCGATGCTTTAATTTTAAACACCGTCTCTTGAAACATCTTTCGCTGGCTTACGCTTCCTAGCCTTTAACATTCCAGAATATAATAAAACTATTCTAAACCAAAGTACCACCTAGACGTGTACGAGACCCACTCTAGCCCTCTTACCGGTCTGCCTCCAACCCTTTCAGAGGAGTAGGCAAAGACACCCCCCACCCCCCCACCCCCCCATCTCGTAATTTTCAGGTTTCTAACGACATTAAGGTTATTATGTATATGTTCCGATCTTTCACTTAGAGTTATACCAGTGTCCTTAGCTAATTCTAGTAAGGAATTAGCAGAAATGAAACCAAAACATGGAATAGGGTTTGCATCAATATCTGAAGGGCCTTCTGGTGACTCTAATTTTCAGTCATTGCGTCTGCTCCTTTTCTTGTTTCTACCCACTTTGCATTTCACGTCTTTCTTCCCTGGTGGCTGCCCAACTTTTCTCTTCCCTTTGTTTTCTAGGGCAGCCGTACCTAGCATCAAATCCGAGGTTTTATCAGTCATATTACCTAGATTAGACTTATCCACCTCATCATTGATAGGAAAAATCGTACTTTGTTCATTGATATTACAAGGGAGCATTTTCCGCATCACATCTTGGATCCCTTCCTGTAAAAGAGTTTGTAAAAGAGTTTGTAGATTGTCTGCGAAAAAATTCTCCTTTTTTTGGATATAAGATCCCCAATCCATTCTTCAAAGTTGATGCCAATTCCTCCATTATTATTTGGGCTCCTCATGCTGATTGTATAGCTATATATACTTCTAGTTCCTCTTCATTACGATTACGACCTTTATCATGTATCGGAGATTCCCCTTTGTATGAGCCAAGGTCCGACACGTGGAATTGTTGCTCGGTCCCGAAGAGAAAAGAGTTGTATGGCTCTTGATCCAAGATTTCTTTCACAATAGGGTCAAGTTTGTTCCAGTTTTTCTCTTGGATCTCTCTAAGTCGTCCCTATGGGCCATCTAAAGTCGGTTGGCTTATATAATTTTCTCTCTGGATCGCCAGATAAGAACTGGGCTCCCCTTCGACATTCAAGGCAGGTTGCCCATCACAGTTCACTGCCTGCACTATTATTTTGTCTGGCCCAATTTATGACCCAGGCCCAAATGATTCAAATTGAGGTAATTCTCCTGCACAGCAACAGCTGTCCCAGCTTCTTTTTCTACGTGGTTGGGGGCAAAACAGCCTTTGCTCCATGTGCAGGCACCCAAATACGCGTGGGAACTTTCCCAGTTTCATTTGCATGCGAGGGCCCCGCCACGGGTCCACGAGCGTGGTCGCTGCCTGCTACAGTAGCATGCTTTTGATAGGAAATGAACCGCATTTGGATTTCCTTGTACTGAAGTAAACACGTCCAAAAGCCAAGGACTCGCATGATGCAAGTCGATGCAGGTCATTGCATAGTAAAAATTTTCCTCATGGTCGTTGCAGGCTGTCCTAGCCTTATTTAATTTTGTCTTTTAGATTTGTCAGACACTTAAAAAAATATGAGGTTGTATGTACGGTAATGAAGATGATAATTTTGGTGGTGGGAGTGAAGGCAGGAACAAATATTTTTTTGTGCATGTTTTGGATCGTTGATTTATAAATACTGCAATGTAGGGAAAACATGTTGGTACCTACAATAAAGTTTTAAATTTATAGGGTAATAAATTTAATGGAGAGTAAGGGGCCTAAGGGCCTACCCACATTTATTGAGAATATGTTTATTTTAACATAACTTCAACCAGCTATCAACCAAAAAAAGAAAAAAAAGAAAAATACTTCAACCAGCTATCAACTGATGTGAACTTCCAATGTGTTATTAATAATTTTAGAATGCATGTTTGATTTGTGTGTGTATGATGTGAAAATTCATAAAATTCATTGTTGTTAGAAATAAGCCACAAGACCGCGCTCCATTGAGATACGAACATTTGAAAGCAGAGTATTTGATTTCCGAAAAAAATATAGATGATTTGGGACAATAGAGCTAGTACGGTCAATATAATTAGTCTTAACGGTCTGCAGCTTTTCCAATCCATAAAAGAAGCTAAGCAATGGTCTTAACATAGTGATATTATTTATTACAGTAAACCTATTCTTGTTTTCTATCATGACCAAATATTTATACAGGTCCAACTATTTTTTGATGTAGGGGAGGTAATCCATATTTAAATTTGGAATTTTTCATATAATACCTCCGCTATTATTAAATATTGTGTCAATAACCTTTCATCATGACCCCTCATCATGATTGACTTCTATCAACAAACCATTATAATGAAATGCTTAATATGGGATGGCTTTTACGGTAATACTTATGTCTCCAATATGAAAGTCAACCGATTTGAGTTCTCTATTGGTCAACTCCAAAAAAACTAAAATCGAAATGAATTCTCTTCCACATCCTCTTTGTTGTTCTTTTTTTAATGATGGTAGTTAATTTTAGATATGCTGATTTACAACTAAAGCATCACTAATTAGCAATTAAGCATCAAGTAGTAAAAATCCTACATAAACATCAAATTTGCCAAAATCCCCCTTGGAGTGGTTTAATAACTTTTTTTTGGCACTGAGTGGTTTAATAACTTAATATACAAAGAACATGACATATTAATACTAACAAAGGAAAGAGAGTAATTAATGCAATTCTTTCAAAGCAATGCAATTCTTTTTGTCCACTTTGCCTACTTTAAGTGATATAAGAGTTATCTTTTCCCCCTTTCTATTTCCTTTCTCCAATACTAATTGTACACAAAATTCTCATGAATACTTTCTGTTTTGCTTTCTTTTACTAAACAAACTTTTCATTCCTTTGCACCAAACTTTAATTCTAAAAATAGAATTCCTTTAATATTCAAACACAACTTCAAATAGAATCCACCATTTATATCACTCAAGACACAAATGCATTCCACATACAATCAATATATTACATCATTAAGAAAAATTCCACACAATCACTGTCATTCATCACAACATGATAACAAATCCTAATAAGATGAGCATGAGGGAACTTTGCAATTAACTTTAAACAATTTACCCTGAATTCGATGAGAATTTCGTCCGAGAACCAGAAAGGAAAAGAGAAGTTTAAGGAGTTGGATCCTTGCCAAATCCCATCATAGCATGGGTAATGAGCATCGATCCCCAGCGTGTCATTTCAGCTAATCTCCCCACGATTGGCGTCACTGTGTGCCGGTTCTTTAAAGGGTTTCTATCCCAGCTGTAAAAATAATTTGAATGAAATCAATATTTCCTTTTACAAAAAGGAAAAGAAATATGAATGAATCGGCTAATGCTATATACTCCATAAACCGCTACACACTGTTAACAGAGTTAACCTCCTTTTCTCTTCCCTGTCTGCTACTTTGCCTCACATCATAAATTTTCTCAACACTCCACAAATAGTGGCTGCCTCGACATACTAGCAAAATTATCTCAGCATACATAATTAAATCACTACACTCAACGAATAGAGTTTGCCTCCCCTTATTCCTCACACAGAATAAATTTTCTCTATCTTCAACTTTGCGACAGCCTTGATATCACATCAAACTTCATACATAATCGAATGCAATAAAGATGATTGTTACGAGTCTCGACTTTTGTGAGATGCTCAACAACTTAGCAAAAGTTCGAGTGCAAATAGTGCACTTGTGGTTTTAAGTGCTGGATGAGAGATGGATGAGGTGAATTGTATTCGAATAATTCTTTACGTAATGGCGAAGTAAGTTGTCACTACGTAATGAACTATTAAGATTTACCAGTCTTCATGGCGCACAATCTTCCCTTCCTGAACATTCAGCCTGATAAGTGATATTATATCCAATTCTTTTCCGAATATCTTGTAATGTTGCTTGGTGTCAATTAAAATCTGAAGAAAACAAGTATGAAAAATTATAAAGGAAAAAGAATATAATGATGCTATGAAATTTGAGATAAGAATACATACCTCAACTTTTCCAGGCCCAGTTGCATTTTCTTGTATGGTGTATTCTACAATTCTTGACTCACTGAATATCTGAAATGCATCAAATTGTTTAATTTCTTGTGTAATATTCAAATATAGAATAGTTGTTCAAAAATCAAAACCCAAAGTTCAACAACAAAGAAAACTATCGATTTTACATATGGCTTGATGGAGATCGAGATGATCCATGAATATCAGAGAGATTATTTGAGCTTTCTGTTGCTGACGTCTCACATCCAAATACACAAATAGGTCTCAATAGAAACAGTAAGGTTCTATAACAAAGAATGAGGAGAGAAAAGAGATACCAATATTTATTTATTTATCCTGTAAAAGACACGGAACAAACATGCTCGAGTTTCGGTTGGAAGCAATTAAGTTGAATTCAGTTCGGTATTTAAACTCATATGTAACAAATCTTCAGCTTGCTCGAACAAATTGAAAACTATATTGGATATCATCTTTATTGAAAAGTAACAATTATTTTAGATTGACTGAGATAAACACCACTGTTATTGAGAATTTATTTCCTCCCAGTCAAACCAATTAAAATTCTGTGTTCATTTGTAACTGATTTCCTCCAAAGGTATAACTGCACGATTTTTTGTATGTTCCGTTCGGTTCACGTATAGAAGAAAAAGATTGAGGCTGTGAATTTTGTGATTATTGGTCTAATATAAGTTCGTCCTTCGACCACCTCTTCTATTTTGCAAAACGAAAGCTAGGGCTTCATATTCCAAGGCTTCTTTTCTGGGTTATAGGCATAAGAAATATCAAGTGATCAATCTTGTAGTCTGCCCCGTCTTTTGTTGAAAATGATATGTTTATTTGTCTCCAACGACATAGACAATTGTGCTGAACCATATAAAACATCAATTTTGAGTCTCGAGATTTTTCTTTAAAATTTTTATTGTTACGGATCTAAATGTCAAACACACAAGCGTTTTTATACCCTGATTCAATTAATATAAGGATTACTTCCTACTCGACTTGTACATCAAAATAACCACCACATTTCCATCTGAGCATTTACTCACTAAATTAGCTATGCTATAATAAATCAAAATCAAACGGGTCAATTTGTCATCTTCCTAAGAAAAATTCAAAATAAAAGGGATCTATTTATGCTTCCCACCCCCCCACCCCAATCTTAACATCTCTCTCTCTCTCTCTCTCTCTCTCTCGCATCGTAATTCCAAATTTACAGGGATGGGTTGAGAACGCTAATCCAATAGACGGGATATGGGGTGATGAAGGTTTTGATATATGCGGGAGCGAAAATAGGAAAAATTATGGACAAAGATTTTGTCAGATAGAAGAACTTCTCCAAAAGATTTTTATTAATTCTCCTCCCAACCAGGTTAGTTAAAATATTAAAATTTTAAAAATCTTAATTAATAATGAACTATTAGCCTTCTTTTATAACCTCAATATTCTCCTAATCCATATAGAACTATATTACAAAAATATAGAAATTGATAACTTCTTAATTTTTATATTACCGAATTTAGAAACAATTTAATCCTATTGTTTTTAGGAGTAGTTGTTTCAGCTCAACTCAATAAACTAGGAGTACATACCATGGTTTACTATATCATGGTCTTAATCCAACTCCTAATAGGAGTAGGTGAGAAGAACCGTTCGGATCAAAACTCCCCTAATTTGGAAGGGCACAACACCTGCAGGCTCAGTACTGCGCCAAAACGGACTTCGCCCTCTAACCACGTCGCATGGCTTGATGGTTGTCTTTTCTGCCGTTGGTAGGATACGTACTCTTGCCTTGTCTTATATAGCTCCTCTCAAGAACCTTCTTGAATGGATACCCCTTCACGAGATTAAATCATTGATAGAACGTTACAATGCCTCTTTTTATTTGCATTTATTTTTAGATTTTCTCGTACGTGTTGATCTCACATTCAACTCAAATTCTACCACATAATTATTGTTGTCTTCTTGACATTGTTGTCTTTTCCTCTTTCTTTTCTTGGTATTTTGACATGTACAAAGACACATCTTTTATTTCCACTGATTAGAGACATAAAGAGGCAAATATCATTTTTGAAAATGGCGGGAATCAAATCGACCGATTTACAACTTGATTTGTCTTTAATAAAACCTTGACGCCTACGTTCTCTATTTTGTGTTCTTGCCCTAGTACTGTGGCTTCCACTTTTACACCTCCAAGCTTTTTGCTTCCTTCTACAAGTTGAGCTTCGGGACGCCGGCATATCTTTATACAATTGTTTTCGAATTATTTAGGAAGATGGAATCTACGCATTACAACGTGGCTAAGTTTGATGGATGGAACAACTTCGGTATTTAGAGGTTGAAGATAACTGTTATTCTCAAGCAGTAGGGGTTCACAAGATTGTCTTTGCAAAAGACAATATTCCGAAGACGACCACGGAGGATAAAAAAGAAGAGATGGAGGATAAGACTGTTAGGGTCAAAATTTGCACCCCAGTTGACCGGGTCAAAGTCGAGGTCAACCCCAAATAAGCGGACCCAAGCCCAAGCAAGTGGGCCCATGCCCAAGTCGAGCCCGCGGCCGGCCTCCCCATGTTGAAATAAAAAATCATGTAATAAATAATTTTGATATAATTTTTTTATGCATAAATGGGCATAAAGCCAAATTTTTGTAAAGCCCATAGATTATGTGAAAAAAGAAATAGCACATGGACCATAGAATGGGCAAGATACCATTTTGTAAAGCCCAAGAGGTTATGTGTAAATGTGTAAGCCTATAAGAGACAACATGATGAAAATATCTTAAAAAGGAACTTTTCATTCTCCCCAAACCAGGGTTCCTGTGCCTCCTTCTCCTTCTTCAAGGTTCTAAATGTTCTTTCTCCTTTTCAATTAAATCAAGAGTTTTACTCTTCTTTTTCCAAAACTGAATAGTTTTTCCCCACAAAACCCACAAAGGGGAGCTCAAATCTTCCATTAGATCTCAAAAAGGGAAGATTTTTAAATCTCATACATCTTGTTCTTCAAGAGCCGACCAATAAAAGAGGAAGAACGGGACCCATCTCCAAAGAGGCCCACGTGCCTGGCACGTGTGGCGCTAGCGCCTAAGCGCTCAAAGCGCGAGCGCCCGAGAGACCACGTGCCTGGCACGTGAGGCGCTAGCGCCCAAAGCGGTAGCGCCAGTGCCCGAGCGCCCGAGCGCCCGCGTGCCACGCACGTGAGGCGCTGGCGCTTTCTCCCAAGCATCCTTTGGATTCCCTTTCCCTTATATATATACATATACACACACAGACTCTACAACACTGTTCCCGTTAGAAAAAATTTCTAACGGGGCGCTGCCCCGCACCCCGTAAAGGGGCTGCTAGCCCCCTTGACCCCCAGCCCGATCCGGGTAGCGGGACCCCCGTAAAAACTCTGCGGGACCCCCGATATATCCAAAACCCCTTCAAAACACAACACTGCACATTGAGTTCGCATGACCAGTTTAACCCGTTAATCGGAGGTTCCCTTTCTCCAAAAATGAAGGGTAATTAACGGCAGTTTAGTCCGTGGCTGCCGGAGATTCGGACCCCCACAATCAAGAAACCCCAGCCTACCCTAGACAGGGGGAATCTGTAATACGCCTGACAAGCGCGCGCGTATTCTCATCTCAATAGGGTGACGAAAAACACCCTACAAAGACCTTCAGTGCGATACTTCACTTAGCTGACGAAGTTATTTACCAGGTCGAACAAGAGACAACGGCAGGAGGGTTATAAAGCAAGTTGTTTCTATATATGAAGAAAGCACTCATAAATCATCTCTACCTCAAGCAATGACTGTACACGTTAAAGATGAAGAAAGGGACATCCATTAAAGACCACCTGGACAAACTCAACCAGATCTTGATGTACTTACGGAACGTTAAGGTGAAGATAGAAATGAGGATCATGCGATGATTCTAGTTTGTTTGTTAACTTCGGTGCACGAACAATTCGCCAAGTCAATAGTGTATGACCGGGATAAGCTTTTCTTAGATGATGGCAAAGTAGGTCTGCACAATGAGGTGTTGAGAAAGAAAGTGATAGGTGATAAGAGTAGTCAGGATGACGCGTTGTCCGTTAGATACCGTTCATATGGAGGCTTCAAGGGTAAATCGAGAAATCGCGAGAATGACAAGTACTTTATTTGCAAGGAGAGCAGGCATTGAAAAAGGATTGTCCAAAACACAAGGAGAAAGACAAGTAGATGTCTTCCTGTATTGCAGTTGTGGTGGATGATTCGAATGAGGACAGTGATAATTCGATTATAACGGTACGTGCAACTTCAAACGCACATAGATAATAAATGTTGAATCCGGAGTGTTCATTCAATGTGACTCCGAATCGAGTTGGTTTGCGACGTACCATTTAATAGATAGAGCCTTAGTCTTCATGAGGAAAAGTATGCTGAGCAGAGTTGTTAGGATTGGTACGGTTTGAATCCGCATGCATGATGGGAGAGTTCGGACATTAACATATATCAGGTACGTACCAGATCAGAGGAGCAACTTGATTTCGTTATGTGCTTTGGGCAGGATCGGTTGCAAGTGCGCAATGAATAGAGATTCTATGATGATTTACAAGGGTGTTCGTATTTTCATGGAGAAGCGGATGAGAAATTGGTATTTTCTTCAGGGACGGACGGTCTTAAGAGATATTGCTAGACTTTTTACTAGTTCAGGTAGTTCAGACTCTGTCAGAGTATGGTGTCCACAATTAGGCCATATAGGCAAGACGAGTTTGGAGGGGCCTCAAAAGACGTAGTCACTTAGAAGTGTGGAAATCGACATGAAAGATCTTCGAGAGGATTGTTTTCAAGAAAAGAAGATAGAGGCGGTCCCGGCATCGGTTTGTTCTTGAGGTGGAGTTAGATATCGGGATTTCTTCACCGACGACTTCTCGAGTAAGTTGTGGGTATATATTCTTCAGCCGAAGATCGAGAGTGTTGAGATCTTGAGAAAGATTGTTGTGGAGAAACAATTCGGAAAGCGCATGAAGGCTCTTCGTTCCGATCATAGTGAAAGGTTCTACAAGACAAGGAGGATCGTGTATCACACCACTTTTGATTCTAAATATATTGACGGAGCAGAGAAGATAATTCGGACGGTGTTTGGGAAGAACATGTATTCACGGCTTACCAGATGAAGACTTATAGAAATCTTAGTATTCGCAACAAAATACTAGCGACGATGACAGACTCATAGTGAATACTAATATTGGCAACTAAAATAATGTCGTCGTCGTTGTTCCAATACATTTATTCACAACAGAAAACATTATTGTCGCCATTGTTCCGTCACCAATACATTTGTTGGTGATGGAAAACATTATCGTCACCATTGTTCTATCGTCATTAGCTTTTATCCATGACGGAAATAATTTGTTCCCAAATATCTACTGTTAATGCTTAAATTTTATATATAAATTTTTTTGGCGTTCAGCCTAAAATTTATAGGGCAGACGCCTAAAATTTTCACCAAATTTAAATTTCCCTCCATCCCAATTTATACAAAGAGCATATTCTCATTTGAGATTACCTCTCCCTCAGCCCACTACCATCCCTAAACAAATCCCATCGCAGATCTTCTCAAGGTTCGTTGACTAGTCCACTCATCGGTAAGAAAACCTGACCTCATGATTCCACTAATGGCCTGATCAATTCCGTTGATAGCTCAGTTTTCTATTCAAATCGTTGATATAACTTTTCTCATCTTGCGATTATTATTTTTACATTTAATGTTTTGCCCAAAATTTTGATTAAAAAAATGTGCAACTTTTCTTAGTCTGTTTAGATCCTATAGCCATTTATCTTCAAAATTTGAGAAATCACAAAGGGTTGAAGCTGATTTCTATGGTTTAGATTGTTTCAATTAAACTTTAATACTTTTCTAAACTAATCTTTATTTGTATTGGATTTCAACGGAATAAACATCAACTTATATCTTAAATTCATTGAAGACTATCCCTATTATTTTAAATCATTTTTTAGCAATGTAGCATTATGCACAGAGGGTGTTTGATGAAATGCATATATCATTATTTTAGTCAAGAGATTGATTTATAGGTAAAAGCAATTTCTACTAATTCTTTATTTATACATGCATAAAGGGTAACTTTACATACGACCAAGACAACTCAAGAAAGATTCTACTGATGAGATAAAACTTTTCATTCATTAGTAATTTAAACATTATCGTACTTTTGTTTTTGTATATATTTCTTCTTGGAGATAGATCATAATCCACTAATTTTTTCTTCTTAATAATTGTGGATCCATATATAAATTTATGATAAATTTTGATGCATCCTTCTTCTTTGATGTAATGTTTAAAAGATTCTAAATTGTTTCTGTGTGATTTCACCATGATAAAGCTTTCATGACCAAGCTAAAGATGGAAGATGAGGAAGAGTGAGGGGAAAAAATTGAGCATTATCATTATAGAGCCTACAAGAGTACTTGCATTATGGAGCTTCTCCCGTCTTTTTCCTTTTAAGTATTTTTTTTTGTTTTCTAAGCATTCTATATACATTATACTCCATCACTATCGTAATATATTGTCGTTAATTTCTCTCTCTATAAATTTAGTGCCTTATGTTGATTTTATAACATTGCTATATTATCTTTTCAGGTCGATTAAAAAGCTAAAGAGCTTCAATACAGGAGTGAAGGAACATAAGATCAAGTTGGCTGATGATCAGGACGGCTATAGTCAGCTATAGTCATAAACTAATTTGATATGGGGAATTCTAGCTTTTTATTCACTACCTTCATCAAAACGTATTTTATCAAAGATGTGTCAGGCAATGGTGTTAGAACATTGTTCTTGAGAGCTAGAAGATGTTGATGATGACGGTGACAAATACTTATTATGAATGGAAAAATCCGTTGCTAATAAACACTATGAAGGGTAAAACTTGGTTCAAATTAACTATTTGTGACAGAAAAATCAGTTACCGATGATTATTGGCGACAGATATTTTTTACTGCTCATGCTGCTTTTGGTGACAGAATATTCTCACCATTATTTTATCACAAATACTTTGATGATGTAATGGTCATTTCCATCGTCAAAAAGTGTATCGGTAACCCTAGCATTGGTGATAGAGTTTTTGTGACAAAATTCTAAATAAATCCGTCGTGGATATCTTTTGGTGACGAATTTTGATATTTTAGCAACGCAAAAATCCATCACAAATAATCTTTTTTCATAGAATTAATTCTAAGGGAATTTCGGGTGGAGGCCCTATTTACTGCCGAGTACCTCATCGATTGGTCACCATCGATGGTGGTAGACAGGATAATTCATAAGAAGGTATGGACTGGAGAGGCTGGGAATTACTGAGAGCTTCGTGATTCTAGATGCGGAGTAAAAAGGTACATGACGTGGTATCCTGATACTAAGGATGGAGTAATCAGCCGACATGTTATAGTCGATGAATCTGTAATTTCTCGGAGAATACAGACTCAAGCAGATGGTGAGCAGAGAACAGAACCACCGAGCCAGGTGGTGTTCGAGGCTTCAATCCAGGTTACATATACAGGTGATGTGGTCGGTAATTCAATTCAGGCAGAGAGTCCGGTACAGCCAGTTGTGTGAAGGCTTATGGGATTTACGCGCATAGGAGAAGCTAAGGACGAGTCTCCGAGGATATGGGATCGAGAGTTGTTCACACCAGAATATTGCATTTAATACCGCCCATTCTTCTGCTCGTTTATTTATAGGTAGGTGATTTTGATCCATATTTGCTACATGATTACATGTTAAAGATTCCTAGTCCAGAATAACGCAAATCACGCAAAATCTCCACAATTATACCAAAATACAAAACATCTACCAATAACATATAAAATCCGGATTCCGATCATCCACACCCGTCCAGTGCCGCTTACCAGTTCAAGAGACAAGACAAATAACAGTGGTCATTCATGTCTCGGACAAGCACAGAGCATGAAAGGGGCAGTACAAAGATCAAGAAGTGCACGGAGCTCGAGAGAGATCAAAGTCAAAAAGATTAAAGGTATAGTAATTTTGGACTGTTGAAAATATGAAGATATTTTGGAACCATTTTGCAATGTTAGACCTACCAAACAGAAAAACAAAGCATCATGAGTAAGCATAAGGAAAACAAGTATCTATTTCCTCCAGAGGACCACGGAACCGCGGTAAAAGTTGGGTTAGGGCGGCAGAACCGTGGCCTCCAACGTGGCATCTCTCGAAAAATTTTCAAGGGTAGTTTTAGAATTGTATAGGGGCTCAGAATATGGCCCTAGGGTTTCACTCCTCTGCTTATAAATACTCCAGTTTTGAGCCAAACCAAGAATACTTTTCTTTACAGGGATTTAGTATAGTTTAATTTGTATCTTCTTCTTCATCTATTCTCCATGAAATTGTAGTGAGCTTTTGAGTGGAAAGATTAATGAAGATGAGAGTTTTTTCTTAACTTGTATCTTTATTTTCTTATATTGTAATTTTAATTCCTAGTGTAACTTTATTATTTGTTAAGTAGTTGGTTTTTTTCTCTTGTTTTATTTTCTTTCTCTTCTAAATTGTATTTTCAAGCTATGATACTTGATGGAGTCCCTTACTTAGGTAAGGGCCAAAGTAGTTAGGTTGCTACCATTTGTAAAACCGTATTTTCCATTCTTTTTTTCTTCCTTCTTGTTTTATTTTCCTTTTAAATGTGTGAATAAATTCCACACTTGTTAGTGCTAAGGAATATCAGCATGAGGGACGGAAAACTCCCTTGTGCTTCTCTTCGCCAAACATCTTAGAACGAATCTAGACCAAACAAACGTAACCCACTCCCTTAGGCGCGCTATAAGTGACATATAGCCGCGACCTAAATCGAGAAGTTCTTTGGGCGCAATACAACGTAACATGTAGTTGTGAACTAATTGGATGCATGGTTGCGTATGTTTGGCCTAGAGTAGGAAATAAGCGCATGTAGCGGATGGACAAGAAGCATTAGAAATGGATTTAGCGTTGAAAAGCTTGCTTAAACTCGTAAATCTCATTCCTATGTTCTCCTAATCCCCGCTACTTCCAATTATCCCAACATCATTTTAAGAATGCCAAAAGACAAGCACAAGACTAATCTTAACTCTACTAACCAATTTTAATCCTAACAAGTTTACTTGAACATAAAAAACGAACACTTAGGATAGATTTGAATATACACATATACACTTTTATTAACTCGTCTAAAACAAGAACGAACATACGAACTATCTCCCAGTGGACGACCCGTACTCAACCGGCTAGCTACCAAGCGACACCGTCTTGATTGCGGTAAGTAGAGAACAAAATAGAACGCATATCATAACATATATCGCGGATTTTCTGCTTCAATCAGGAGTTCGACAAAAAGTCTGCATAGGAGATTCATGGCATGAATATTGTCATGGATGGGCTGTGTCCGTTGCAGAAGTATATCGAGTATGTTCTCGCTCGGTATGAGAGAGATGAGACTCAACTCGTGTCTTCTTATTTACCGACGCACTTTGAATTGGTGTCATCATCAGAAATAGCTAGCGATGGAGAGAGATGGAGATCAAAATCGGGTTGCATGTTCAACACGGATGCAGTACCAGGTAGATCAACACTTCAGATTGTTATCGCGATATCAACAGGAGAGAGGAGAGACGGGATGTTGACCGTCTTGGAGGCGGCTAGGAAGACCTAATATTTGCAGAGATTGTTGGTTTTGGGTATTGCATAGGAGGTGATGATGTTTTTCTTGGAGGACGGGAAGACGAATGCGGCTCTTACAAAGGTTGGTACCCATGGGAATTCGACAATTGTATTTATGGAGATGGTTCCGAATATCGAGTTCAAGCAATGCTTGAACATGATTTGCTTAGTTGATTGATGAAGGCATGACGACGGGACGAAAGCAGGAGTCCAAGTTTTTCAAGAAAGTGTCTAGATTATGACGAATTTAAATCAAGATGGAGATTGTTGATTTTGATTTAAATTAGCCAAGATTTGACGTCTAGATCGAGTAAGAGTTGATGACTAAGATTTAAATTAATCCTTAATTTAAATCTTAAGCTTATCTCTTTGTAATCTTAATTTAAATTTACGTCTTATCTCTAAATTAATGTGGGCTACAAATATAAAGCCAAATAGCATAGGGTTTTATAAAAGGGTTGACAATATTTATCCACAATTAAAAGGATGCAGCCGTAAAACCAAGAGAGAAGGAGATAAAAGAGTTTTTATGAGGGTTAGAAATTCTTTGTATTAAACGTTGATCGGTGAGGACGCTCTCGTATAATCCTTCCTTAATAGCGAAAGTTTTCATCGTCGGATTGCAATATTAGGTGTAGTTGCACTGAATCTAGATAAAATCTTGTGTTTGTGTTGTTTGGTGTATACTTCTCATAACTTGCGGTGTTTTGGTAGATTGTTCGGTTAGTAAGTAGTTTGTTTGCATGCGATCCTGATTGATTTTCCGCTGCAACTATTGGTGTAGTTTGTGATTCCTTCAAAGATTACGGATATAGAAATTACAGCAAAAAGAAGACACCACATCCATGCACCCAGAAAACTTCCCTTGTCACTCTAAAAGAAGTAAACAGAGACAGCAATGCGCCTAGAATCTCCCTCTCCCCCTCCAACATGTTTTATGCATTATAGTAATTTAAATTTAGAAATGCACGATTTCTAACATTTAAGTTTGGGTATATAATATGAGCTTTAAATAATTTATTTACTAGCCTGTGATCTTTCTTATGTTGCCAATAGCATCACACTGTTTGATATAACAAAAAAAGTATTTGATCATTAGTAATGATTTTTCGCATAATTATAAGGGATAAGAGATTTGCCAGGGTGTGAGAACTGTGACAAGACGTTAAAAAGTTTAAGCAGCATCTAACAATTGATTTCTTGATTTCAATGATCAATTGATTGTGATCTACATGTTTTTCAGAAATGAATAAGAAAAAAGACCCATAGAGAAAATGAAGGGGAAAAAACATTTGCAACTGTTCAGACTGGTCAAGAGCAAGCGCGTGCTTAACTGTAGTGGTACTTTATGTTAAGGCCAAAGAACATAATTCTACATCCTAAACATACAAGATACAAGAAATATCTATGAATCTATGCTAGAACAGAGAAATGGTTCTCTCTTTAACTAACACTCCATTCCACTGTAGCATCGGATATGTCGCCAATAAGGATACAAGTTTATACTTCATTGCTTGCGAATGGCACATAAAACATGAAGAAGATGACTTAGTTTGTTTGCTATCAAGCTCTCATCTCATCGTCGTTTCTCAAATGCTCAACACATATAAACCATTCCAACCTCTGTTACACCAACACAAAATTCTTTTCATGGATCAAAGTTCTAACATCACACGTGTCTCGTATCTCTCAATGTGCACGACATAAGTTAACCAGTCTAGTTTATACCGCACTTCAAGCTTATGTTCAATCCTTGTATCCTCTCTATTGAACCCAACTTCAAATTGTTGGAGGAATATTACAGATCAGTGTTCTATCAAATTTCTTGATCTCTCAACATTTTGTCAAACACTTTAAGGGCATTCCTCTACTTTTCTCCAATACTTAAATCTCTTCCATTTTAGACACTAACAATTTTGATTCGGAGATAATTTGGACATGAAGGCTCAAAGCAGTAACTTCTAACCTTGGCAACTGAGTAAAAGGCTGATTTGATCTGCTTCACACTGCAAAAATTAAGGACAAGGATAAAATACACCCAAAAAAAATATTTTACTCCAAATGAAATTAACAAAGTTAAGCTTTATGGGGGATAAAATTACTGACCCATGAGCACACATGAGGGGATCCTCAAAAGTAGCATTAGGATCATAAATCTCAAAATCTCTAGCTGTAGCCCGAGACGCATATCTGGAAAAAAAAAATTTATAAAAATTAATAACAACCCATCCTGAATTTAGGTCCGTAATAATGGGATTTCCCAAAGTTTATGATTCTTTGAAAACCAAGGTTTCATTTAAGCATAGGGTTAAAAAAACGAGCGGTTTTAAACTTTGTGAAACTCGAGTAGTTTCTTAGAGTTTCAATACTTTTTGAAACCACGGTTTTGTGAAATTCTGTTTTGGTTGCCGAGAGTCCTTTGTTTAGGATATTTTGGAGGTTAGCCTCAAAACAGGACAAAACCATATGGATTCGGAAACCATAAACCTGCCGCCAAAACGGAGGCTAATAGTTTTTAATCAAATAAAAGGAAAAATTAATGGAAACTTACAAATTGAGGATGTGAGGCATGATGCTCTGAGAGAGGCCTTGTAGCTTGTGGGATTCTGGGTCATCGATTTCTTTGTGTAGCTGCTCCTTTTTCATCATCTGATCCTCCATTGGAAATTTTGGATCAAATAACAGATTATAGAAATTTTTAGACGCAGAGAGATTATAACAATTTTAGAGTTTTTGGTGAGAGAGAATGAATAATAGAGAGAAGAAAATTCAGCAGGGGGACTGAGGGCCTGTTTGGTTGCAGGATTATGGGTTTGGATTTGGATTTTGGATTGTGGAATCCTAGGATTCCACAATTTTATGTTTGGTTGCAAAATTAGGATTTCTTGGATTCCTTTGTTTTATATGGGGGGCCCACCACAAAAGAAGGATTCATGAATCCTAAAAATTTTCAAGGATTCTCAAGGATTTGGCACTATTCATTGTACTTTTAGATGGGGCCCATGCACTTTATTTATTTAACAATCCTCTCTCTCTCTATCTCTCTCTAAAATCCTCAAATCCAAATCCCATTTTTTTTCCAACAACCAAACAAAGATTACAAGGATCTACAAATCCAACACTACAAATCCAAAACCAACCAAACAACAAATTACCAAATCCAGAAATTTCAACCGTACTATTTTTGGAATCCAAATTCCATAATCTTGCAACCAAACAGCCCCTGAAGAGGAGCCGACTATTATGGCCCAATGGCGGAAAAGAGTCCACGTGGAACGGCATTGGCGCCACTTGCTTCTTGGGACTAAGTGATGTAGGGATTGCCACGTGGAGAGATAGGTCTAATTAAGACAAGCTGTATTAATCCAACTTAGTACCTGTTAATAACTTAATGGAGACTTACTGTTCCATGTTTTTCTTCAAACACCAAATCTGGTTTATTTCTACTTTTTATTTTTGAGGTTAATGGGCCCGCGGACCACACCCGCCACAGTTTAATTTGAGTCACACCAAATGGGGGAAACACGAGGAGATGGGTGCTGTTAATTTGAGTGGGCCCCAACCGCCGGTGTTGGGTCATGCTACTGCAGCCTTGTGGCTGCGAGCACTACAAAGAATTAACTTGTCAATGCTTTGGAATTTTTCTTCGGTTTTTCAAAATTTTATATGTTATAGTATACGAAAATCATGAACTTTAATTAGTATCAAAAATTTTTATTCGGTTCTTCAATTTATTACACAAGAATTACGAAACGTACAAAAATCCCAATTTTTTTGTTTTATTTTTTTTCAAATTTTCAACATTTTGCATACAATGACACACGAATATGGCGAAACTTTAAAAAAATTAAAATCTCTATTTCCTTTGGTTTTCAAATATTTCGTTTGCTATAACAGAAAAAAATCATTAAATAAACGAAAATTGTAAAATTTTTAAAAATCGTAAATTTTTTTGCTATCATCCTTTTTTTCAATATTACGCAAAACTACAGCACACGAAAACCATGAAAGTTTCAAAAGTCTCAAATTATTTAGTTTTCTTCAGCTTTTAAATATATTGCATGCTATAATGCATGACAATCACGAAATTTACAAAAATCTCAAAATTATTTGTTTCTTTGAATATACAATATTTGCAGGCTACCACACAAAAATGGCGTAAATTTCAAAATTCCCAAACGTTTTTGTTTTCTATGGATTTTTCCCTTCCTGTATGCTGGTTTTATAAAACCATGGGCTACGTTTTAGCTGGTTTTATGAAAACCACTATCTGTACTTTTACCCAAAATTCGTGTGCTTGATTTTGCAGTCGCATAATATTTTTGTTATAGGTTTTTACTGGCCTGATCTAGCCATATGGGCCTTTTTATTTTATTATGCCCTTTCCTTTCCCCATTTTGTCTTCTTTAATCTGGCCCAATGTTGAGCCCATCAAATCATCCCAAAGTTGATCTGCTGATCTTAGATCTTCATCTGGATCTTGAGCTTGTCCTTGGAAATTGTCTTTCATTTCTACAGATTTGGTAGTTTTATCAGATAAAGAAGAACTTGTATCTGACACATCAAAAATCTGCTCGAACTGTTTTTTCATGTGTTCTAAGCAGCGCTTCATCGGCTCATCTTTAGAGATATTTGGATACTTTCTCTGGAATGAAATCTTGAGCCTTTGCATAGGATTATCTGTGGCCAATTCTGTATTAATCCTTTTTTCAAGAATATCATGGTTGTTTTTTATAGTTGTTTTAATCTCGAATATTTTTTGTTCTTCTAAAATTCCAGACCACCATTTTAATAGGAATTTTCTGGATAAAACATGGGTATTCTTGTTATTAAATTCCGCTATAATAGTCCATCTGAATATAAATGGAATTTCGTTTTCAACGAAGTAGTATAACGTATTTTCCCCTTCTTTGATAGAGATATCTTCTGTGTTATGAAATCTTGGATGAGATTCTATCCAAGGAACAAACATATCAATAATATAATTAGGCAGTATTTTTAATTCTACTCCTATTTTCTACCACCATTAGATAAACCAGTGAGGCACACCTCGTTTTATAACATCAAGTCTAATCCTAATGAACCAAGAATGTTTCTTTGCAGGATTTTCATAGTAAAGAACATTATTTAATGCTTGGATATAATCCCAGTAATTGCATTCATATCTAGTATCGCTCAATTTGAACGATCTGGCCCTGTTTGGGTGCAAAGCCCATTCATGTGGGCTAAAGATCTTTTTTATAATGACTTTAGAGAAATTTATAATTTCTCTTCCTTCCTTATTATTAGGGTAATAGTGTTTAATTTCCACTGATTGGAAACTGTTAGTAAGGCTTCATAAATTTACCTTGTTTTTCCTGCTTGAGAAGCATAAGCAGTGGTCTCTACGTATTTTTCTTTAAGAGACCATGGATCATCCATTTTGGAGATATCATCTCCTTCTAAACAAATGATTTGTTCAGAAGCGCTTTTCTGGATATAACCCTCATCAGCATTTTCAATTGCCTTTTTGAAGGACTGCTTTTGCTCAGAATAACTTTCTGATGAGGTTCTTCGCCCTTAGTGTTATAAACACTGGCTTCGGTATTATTAACACCTTTTCTTGCCATCTTGTGTGGCGTCTTCCATTCAGAGGGAGCGTATGACGCCTCTGATTCTTGATCTTGATCCAATCTAGCTGGCTTAGGTTTTGCATTTTCAGCCACTTTGCGTATGGGGAATTATTCGGAATATGACTCCTTCTCCTTCCTCGACCTCTGCCGGGTCCTTGTCCCCTCGTAAGGTTCTACATTAAAAGAATCTTGAAGAAATTCTCTGGTAAGAAAACCAGGAAGACAGTTATCAGTACCTTTAATATATTCAATATCAAAGTCAAAAACCGCTAATTCAGCTTACCATTTAGCAAATATTTGCTTTGATGTTAAATTTTTAACATCTTTTTGCAAAACAGATTTTGCAGCACTGCAATCAATTTTCAGCAAGAACTTTTGATTTAATAAATCATCCTGAAATTTATATATACATTTTATAATAGAAAGAATTTCTTTCTTGATAGTTGAATAATTTAACTGAGCTGGATTCCATTTTTCAGAAGTAAATCTTACTAGTATTTCTTTATTATTAGTAGGATCTACTTGTTTTAAAATGCCTCCATATCCTATATTCGAGGCATCTGTTTCAACAATTTTTTGCCAGCTAGAATTAGCAATATATAGACATAGTAAATTCTTTACAGTCTCTTTGATTTTCTGAACTGCTTTTGTATGACTATAAGTCCAAGGCGAAGGATTTTTCTTTAACCTATTATATAAAATTGCTGCATCTATTGCGAGATTTTTATAATAATCTGCTACATAATTTAAAGCACCTAAAAATCTTTGTAGTTGCTTTGTATCTGGAATATAATCTGGAAATTTAGAAGTAAATTATATACTCCTTTCAATTGGTATAATGGTGCCATTATTAATGTTATGGCCCAAGAATCTAATGGCTGTTTGAAACAGCTTCATCTTAGGAGCAGATATAACAAGTCCATTTTTTATAATAAGATGCTTAAAGATATTCAAATGTTTACAATGTTGATCAATATTATCAGAATAAATTAAAACATCATATATATATGAAAAGATAAATTCTGTATAAGGATTGAAAATAGAATTCATAATATTTTGAAATTCTGAAGGCGCATTTTTTAATCCGAATGTCATAACATTCCATTATAATGCCCAAATGGTACTGTAAATGCAGTTTTATATTTATCGGATTCATTAATTTGTATTTTCCAGTAGCCTGATTTTAAATCAAACTTTGAAAATATTTTAGCTTTGCTTATCCTGTTAAGCAAATCCCTTTTATTAGGGAGATAATATCTTATCCATTTAAGCACTTTATTTAATGGCTTATAATTAATAACAAGACGTGGCACATCTCGTTCTTGTTCAGCAACATTATTAACATAAAATACTGTACAACTCCTTGGAGAAGAGGATTTTCTGATTAGTTTTTTGTCTATAAGACTACTAATATCTTTTTTACATAATTCAAGGCATTCTTGATTCATTCAGCAGGGTCACGCTTTTGTAGGAATATTTTCCTCTAAAAATCTTCTATATAGGGAAAATTAACAATATGTTGTTTTCTTTCCCAAAATGCATTAGGAAAGTTACTATAAGTTTGGGTTATAAACTCATCAATTATTTTTATTCTAGCTTTTATTGTGCTAGAGTCTAATTGCTTGTTTATTTGTATAGAAGCTATTTCTTCTTTAATGAAATTTATTTGATTTTCTTTAAGGTAAATATCATTTACCTCATTTAAGATTTTTACCATCGGATCAGTTATAAACTGAAACAGAATTCCTTTCCCTTTGTAGAGACTGTAAATGCCTTGTGAGTCTATTCTTTTAATGGGTATTATCTTACTAAGGAATGGTGTCCTTAGAATCACATGTTGTGATATCTCTTTTAAAATTATAAAAGGGGAGGGAAGATATATGTCTTCGTTGCAAATGTTTGCATTTGACACCTTATATGGTGTAGTTAAAATACTGTTATCAGCTGTACTTAAAGTCTGAGTAGTTCTTTCGCAATATTTAATTGGAATAATTCCTTCTTTTATGCAGTTTAAATCTGCACCACTATCGACGAGAGCTATAAGATTAGGTATAACCAAATTGTTATTAATAATTAGAGTAATTCTAATATACCATTTTTGATTTAACACTAAATCAATGGTTTTTAAGAATTTATCTGGAATTACTTCTTCTTCTCTAGTAATCTCATTAATAAATTCTTCTTCTCCGTTTGAAGATTCACCTTGTATTATAGTGTTTCTTTCAATAGCAGAGATTCTTTGTATAATATCTCTATTTTGAGTTTTTAACTCTATTACTTCAGTTTTTAGGTTATTAACCTCCTTTTGTAAAGTGGCAATTATTACTGGCTTACCTTCTTTTAATTGCTGCCTTTTGAAGACTTCTGATAGTCTATAAACATTATCAATTACAGGAGATTTCTCTTTTCCTTCTCTGAGAAGAACTTCAACCAATTTAGATTTAAGTTCTGGCTGGATATTATCATCTTCTATAATTTTAAGAATGGATTTTTTGTCATCTTTGCTTATGACATTAATACTTAAACCATTCATTTCAACTATAGATTTTCAGTAATTTTCATCTTTGTTGATATTACAACACTTACTGGAGCATTCTTTTGTACATTGTTTTTCTTCATCATCTGATGAAGATGAATCTGTTGAATCGGATTCAGAGGATTCTGATGAATTAATCATTATTTTATATAATGATTTTTTTAACTCTTCATCTTCAATTTCATTTATCTTCTTTTTTGTGTAACATTTGTTGGCAAAATGACCAATTTTCCCACACTTATAACAAGTGGCTGAAGAAGCAGATTTTTTCTTAAATCTGCGATATTGTTTCTTCTTCTTCTTCTCATCTCCCCCCTTATCCTTAGGAGGATAATAGTTTCTTTTATACCTCTGTTTATAATGAGGACGACAAGATTCTACTTCTCTCGTTTTTCTTTTATCTTTCCGTTTTTTATGCGGATCATCCATAGCGAATTGGCTACAAAATTCTCCCAATTCGTGTTTACCAGTCAATCTCTGGCTTTTAATTGGTTTCTTAGTTTTATGTCATTATACAAGGCTAAACCTTCTTTAACACATGTGCTTATTAAGCGACCATAAGTAAATGTGTTATAGGGTATAACCCCATCATACTGGATTCGAAGATTTGTTCGAACTCTTTCAGCAAACAGATTTGGCAAACCATCAATAAATTTAGCTTTCCAATGAGAGTTATTCGCATCTCCTAACTACATAACTCTGCTGAGAAAAGTATCTTTATACCATCAAAAATGTGTTAATGTAGGATATCTTAGATTCTGTAATAAAGTTCTTAATTTCTCAGCTTGATCACTTACATCTCCAGTAAAATGATCGAGAATAGTAAGGATTAATATATAAACAGCGTCAGACACAGGAGAATTGTTCTCCATCTTTGCCGCTCTAAAAATTTCAATTTTCTGCGTGGGTGATAAACAATGATCCCACCAGCCTTTTAAGGTTCCCGTGAATCCACAAGAAATAAACCTTGCAATATCAACATCTGAATTTCTTTGTTGTTTTGAGACCGTTGCGTACATCATAATACGATGTAAGGTTTCATGGATTTGCTTATCTGCTAATCCATCAATGTTCCATTCATAAATGGCTCGTCCTGAAAATGAATTTGTTATAACAGCTTCATTTTCTTCATATAGGACGTCTAAAAGAGTTGGTCTTTTATAAAAATGTTTATCCAAAGTCCTTTTTGGATATTTGATAGCATTTATCTCATCTTTACTAAATGCATCATTTTCAGACATATTAATCTGATCATCTGATATTTCATTTATATCAGAGTTTTCTTCTGATATTTCAGAAGATTCTCCTTCGAGAATATTTAGTCTAGCACTATTGAACCTTTTCTCCAGAGTATTTATAATATCTGAAGATATATTTTTGTCTTTAGATAATTTATATCCCGAAATATCTAAAGATGGTTTAATTGGTATATAACTTTTTTCATTCGTTATTTTTATAGTAGGAGCTTCTATTATAGTAAGAGCTTGTAGTTTATTAACCAAGCTTTCAAGAGTAGATTCTATTCTAGTCAATTGTTGACCAATAACCTGTATATGGATGTTAGTAAAATTGTTTTGCTTAAAGACTTTTTGAAGTTCTTTTAGCATATTTTGCATGCTAGTACACGAAAATCGCAAAATCTAAGAATACCAATTTTATTCAGTTTTTCAATATTTTGCTTATTATAACACACGAAGACCGTGAAATTTTCAAAATGCCAAAAATTTCTATTTTCATCCATTTTTAATATTTTACTTTTTATTGCACACGAAAATCGTTAAACTATATGAATCATAAAAAAGTTTCTTCGGTTTTACAATTTTTTATATACTATATAAAACATGAAAAATCGCTAAATTTTCAAATATCTTAAATTTTTCTTTTTCCTTTGAATTTCGATTATTTTGCTTGCTAGCATGAAAAATATAATATTTAAAAAAATCCTTTAAAAAATTTCTCTGGTTTTTTAATATTTTAATTGCTATAACAAATGAAAATAGCAAAATTTTCACAATCTCAAAATTTTTTCCACTTTTCAATATTTTGAATGATGCAACACAAAAAAATCGCAAAAGTTTTAAAATTTTCAAAAGAATTATGTTTAATTTCTTCTTTTCTTTCATTATTTTGCATGACATATAACATATGGAAATCATGATATTTCAAAAACCTTCGAATTTCTTGTTTTGTTCGGTTTTCTAATATTCTACTTGCTTATACTTTTGGAGAATTTTCGGATATCAAGAAGACATAAATCTTTGTAAAGTAAAAGAAAAAACCATTGCCGATTTCTGCTAAGTCCTAACAAAACAAAAATAATCTAGTCAAGATGACTAAGTCCTAACAAAACAAATATAATTTTGCTAATAATACACAAAAATCACCAAATATTGAAAAATGTAAAAAAATTTCCAGCTGTTTCGATTTTTCAATATTTTTCATACTCACAAAATATGATCGGAAATATTAGAAAATTCAATTTATTTTTGTGTTTTTCTGTTTTTAAAATTTTGCTTGTTATAACACACGAAAATCACGATATCTTGATAAATCCCAAATTTCTCTGTTTGCTTCAAATTCTCAATATTTTGCACAGCGCACAAAAACTGTGATTTGTTTTTAAATTTTTAATATTTTGCATGTTGGCGCACGAAATTCGTAAAATTTATAAATACCAATATTTTCTGTTGAAAACAAACTTGATATTTTAATAATTATGATATTATGAATAGTCATGACCTTTAGTATGGTCGATACACGTTTCTTAGTTTTAATTAATATTATGGTGAGTTAATGCACTTAGTGAGTGTAATTGCAATTAGTGGATGTAATGTCAAGAGTCATGAGTTATTAATACAGAAAATGATGGCTATCATCTATATATATGTATGGGATTAGTTTGTAATAAGAAGGCAATTGTTATAATGAAATATATAGGAGTTTTTGCCTCCATCATATTTAATTCCGAATTTCAATCAATATTTTATTATCATCCTCTCTACAAATTCAAACCCATCATTACAAATTAATCCTTGAAGCCCTCTTTAACGCCTACAAAGTGGTATCAGAGCACTTTACTCTATACAAAAATCATGATATTTTAAAAAATCCCAAAATTTTCTGTTTGTTAAAATTCTAAATATTTTGCATAGCATAAGAAAACCACGATTTGTTTTCAAATTTTCAATATTTTGCATTCTAGCACATGAAAATCGCATTATTTTATAATACCAATATTTTCTATTTTATTCAGTTTTTCAATACTTTACTTATTATAACGCACGAAGACCGTGAATTTTTCAAAATGCGAAAATTTCTATTTTCATCCATTTTTTAATATTTTGCTTTTTATTGCACATGAAAATCGTTAAATTATATAAATGATAAAAAATACTTCGGATTTACAATTTTTTATATGCTATATAAAACACGAAAAATCGTTAAATATTCAAATATCTTAAAATTTTCGTTTTCCTTCGAATTTTGATTATTTTGCTTGCTCGCATGAAAAATATAATATTTTAGAAAATCCTAAAAAAATTTCTTTGGTTTTTTAATATTTTACTTGTTATAAAAAATGAAAATAGCAAAATTTTCACAATCTCAAAATTTTTCCGTTTTTCAATATTTTGAATGATAGAGCACAAAAAAATCGCAAAAGTTTTAAAATTCTCAAAAGAATTATGTTTAATTTCTTCTTTTCCTTCATTATTTTGCATGATGTTTATCATAAGTAAATCATGATATTTCAAAAATCTTCGAATTTCCTGTTATATTCGTTTTTCTAATATTTTACTTGCCTATACTTTTGGAGAATTTTCGACTATCAAGAAGACAGAAATCTTTATAAAGTAAAGAAGAAACCACTGTCGAGATCTGCTAAGTCCTAACAAAACAAAAATAATCTAGTCAGGATGACTAAGTCCAAAAAATATAAAATTTAGTAATAACAAGAAAATGATAAAATGGACAGGGTAAAATTCTTACTTACAGATTGATACGCCTTCTTTATCAAAACAGAACTATTATTAATGAACTCAAGCTATTACAAACTATTAAAGAAGATTACAATGGACAGAGAGAGATAGATTTTATTTTTCGATCCTTGTCTTCTAAACTTTGAGTCCTTATTTATAGAGGGAGAGAGTCTTCAGAAGGCTCTGGATGCCTTAGCTGTCTTTCCCGAGTTGTCCTGATCCGTTCTCCTTTATATCTTTTCGGCCATTAACCTTTTAAAAAGTTATCCTTTATTAAAAGGTGGCGCGCTCCATGACCGAAACCAGTTGCTGTTTTTTCCCTTCCTGTGTGCTGGTTTTATAAAACCATGGGCTACATTTTAGTTGGTTTTATGAAAACCACTATCTGTACTTTTATCAAAAATTCGTGTGCTTGATTTCTGCAGTCGCATAATATTTTTGGTATAAGTTTTTACAGGCCTAATCTAGCCTTATGGGCCTTTTTATTTTATTATGCCCTTTCCTTTCGCCATTTTGTCTTCTTTAATCTGGCCTAATGTTGAGCCCATCAAATCATCCCAAAGTTGATTTGCTGATCTTAGATCTTCATCTGGATCTTGAGCCAGTCCTTGGAAATTGTCTTTCATTTCTACCGATTTGGTAGTTTTATCAGATATAGAAGAACTTGTATCTGGCACATCAAAAATCTGCTCGAACTGTTTTTCATGTGTTCTAAACAGCGCTTCATCAGCTCATCTTCAGAGATGTTTGGATACTTTCTCTGGAATGAAATCTTGAGCCTTTGCATAAGATTATCTGTGGTCAATTCCGTATTAATCCTTTTTTCAAGAATATCATGGTTGTTTTTTATAGTTGTTTTAATCTCAAATATTTTCTGTTCTTCTAAAACTCCAGACCACCATTTTAATAGGAATTTTCTGGATAAAACATGGATATTCTTGTTATTAAATTCCGCTATAATAGTCCATCTGAATATAAATGGAATTTCGTTTTCAACGAAATAGTATAACGTACTTTCCCCTTCTTTGATAGAGATATCTTCTGTGTTATGAAATCTTGGATGAGATTCTATCCAAGGAACAAACATATCAATAATATAATTGGGCAGTATTTTTAATTCTGCTCCTATTTTCTGCCACCATTAGATAAACCAGTTAGGCACACCTTGTTTTATAACATCAAGTCTAATCCTAATGAACCAAGAATGTTTCTTTGCAGGATTTTCATAGTAAAGAACATTATTTAATGCTTGGATATAATCCCAGTAATTGCATTCATGTCTAGTATCGCTCAATTTGAACGATCTGGCCCTGTTTGGGTGCAAAGCCCATTCATGTGGGTTAAAGATCTTTTTTATAATGACTTTAGAGAAATTTATAATTTCTCCTCCTTCCTTATTATTAGGGTAATAGTGTTTATTTTCCACTGAATTGGAAACTGTTAGTAAGGCTTCATAAATTTATCTTGTCTTTCCTGCTTGAGAAGCATAAGCAGTGGTCTCTATATATTTTTCTTTAAGGGACCATGGATCATCCATTCTGGAGATATCATCTCCTTCTAAACAAATGATTTGTTCAGAAGCGCTTTTCTGGATATAACCCTCATCAGCATTTTCAATTGCCTTTTTGAAGGACTGTTTTTGCTCAGAATAACTTTCTGATGAGGTTCCTACGCCCTTAGTGTTATAAACACTGGCTTCAGTGTTATTAACACCTTTTCTTGCCATCTTGTGTAGCGTCTTCCATTTAGAGGGAGCGTATGACGCCTCTGATTCTTGATCTTGATCCAATCTAGCTGGCTTAGGTTTTTGCATTTTCAGCCAGTTTGCGTATGGGGAATTATTCGGAATATGACTCCTTCCCCTTCTTCGGCCTCTGCCGGGTCCTTGTCCCCTCATAAGATTTTGCATTAGCAAAATCTTGAAGAAATTCTTTGGTAAGAAAATCAGGAAGACAGTTATCGGTACCTTTAATATATTCAATATCAAAGTTAAAGACTGCTAATTCAGCTTGCCATCTAGCAAATATTTGCTTTGATATTAAATTTTTAACATCTTTTTGCAAAACAGATTTTGCAGCACTGCAATCAATTTTCAGCAGGAACTTTTGATTTAATAAATCATCCTGAAATTTATATATACATTTTATAATAGAAAGAATTTCTTTCTTGATAGTTGAATAATTTAACTGGGCTGGATTCCATTTTTCAAAAGTAAATCTTACTAGTATTTCTTTATTATTAGTAGTATCTACTTGTTTCTAAATGCCTTCATATTCTATATTCGAGGCATCTGTTTCAACAATTTTTTGCCAGCTAGAATTAGCAATATATAGACATGGTAAATTCTTTACAGTCTCTTTGATTTTCTGAACTGCTTTTGTATGACTATCAGTCCAAGGCGAAGGATTTTTCTTTAACCTATTATAAAATTGCTGCATCTATAGCGAGATTTTTATAATAATCTTCTATATAATTTAAAGCACCTAGAAATCTTTGTAGTTGCTTTGTATCTGGAATATAATCTGAAAATTTAGAAGCAAATTATATACTCCTTTCAATTGGTATAATGGTGTCATTATTAATGTTATGGCCCAAGAACCTAATGGCTGTTTGAAACAGCTTCATCTTAGGAGCAGATATAACAAGTCCATTTTTTAATAATAAGATGCTTAAAGATATTCAAATGTTTACAATGCTGATCAATATTATCATAATAAATTAAAACATCATCTATATATGATAAGATAAATTCTGTATAAGGATTGAAAATATAATTCATAATGTTTTGAAATTCTGAAGGCGTATTTTTTAATCCGAATGGCATAACATTCCATTCAAAATGCCCAAATGGTACTGTAAATACAGTTTTATATTTATCAGATTCATTAATCTGTATTTACCGGTAGCCTGATTTTAAATCAAACTTTGAAAATATTTTAGCTTTGCTTATCTTGTTAAGAAAATCCCTTTTATTAGGGAGAGTATATCTTATCTATTTAAGCACTTTATTTAATGGCTTATAATTAATAACAAGACGTGACATACCTCGTTCTTGTTCAGCAGCATTATTAACATAAAATGCTGTGCAACTCCATAGAGAAGAGGATTTTCTGATTAGTTTTTTGTCTATAAGACTACTAATATCCTTTTTAGATAATTCAAGATATTCTTGATTCATTTAGCAGGTCTCGCTTTAGTAGGAATATTTTCCTTTAAAAAATCTTCTATATAGGGAAGATTAACAATATGGTGTTTTCTTTCCCAAAATGCATTAGGACAGTTACTACAAGTTTGAGTTATAAACTCATTTTCAATTATTTTTATTCTAGCTTTTATTGTGCTAGAGTCTAATTGCTTGTTTATTTGTATAGAAGTTATTTCTTCTTTAATGAAATTTATTTGATTTTTTAAGGTAAATATCCTTTACCTCACTTAAGATTTTTACCATCGGATCAGTTATAAACTGAAACAGAATTTCTTTCCCTTTGTAGAGATTGTAAATGCCTTGTGAGTCTATTCTTTTAATGGGCATTATCTTACTAAGGAATGGTGTCCCTAGTATCACATGTTGTGATATCTCTTTTACAATTATAAAAGGAGAGAGAAAACATATGTCTTCGTTGCAAATGTTTGAATTTAACACCTTATAAGGTGTAGTTAAAGACTGTTATCAGCTGTACTTAAAGTCTGAGTAGTTCTTTCGCAATATTTAATTGGAATAATTCCTTCTTTTATGCTGTTTAAATCTGCACCACTATCGACGAAAGCTATAAGATTAGGTATAACCAAATCGTTATTAATAATTAGAGTAATTCTAATATACCATTTTTGATTTAACACTAAATCAATAGTTTGTAAGAATTTATCTAGAATTACTTCTTCTTCTCTAGTAATCTCATCAATAAATTCTTCATCTCCGTTTGAAGATTCACCTTGTATTATGGTGTTTCTTTCAATAGCAGAGATTCTTTGTATGATATCTTTATTTTGAGTTTTTAGCTCTAATACTTCAGTTTTTAGGTTATTAACCTCCTTTTGTAAAGCCGCAATTGTTACTGGCTTACCTTCTTTTAATTGTTGCCTTTTGAAGACTTCTGATAGTCTATAAACATTATCAATTACAGAAGATTTCTCCTTTCCTTCTCTGAGAAGAATTTCAACCAACTTAGATTTAAGTTCTGGCTGGATGTTATCATCTTCTATAATTTTAAGAATGACCTTTTTGTCATCTTTGCTTATGACATTAATACTTAAACTATTCATTTCAACTATAGATTTCCAGTAATTTTCATCTATGTTGATATTACAACACTTACTGGAGCATTCTTTTGTACATTGTTTTTCTTCATCATCTGATGAAGATGAATCTGTTGAATCGGATTCAGAGGATTCTGATGAATTAATCATTATTTTATATAATGATTTTTTTAACTCTTCATCTTCAATTTCATTTATCTTCTTTTTTGTGTAACATTTGTTGGCAAAATGACCAATTTTCCCACACTTATAACAAGTGGCTGAAGAAGTAGATTTTTTCTTAAATCTGTGATGTTGTTTCTTCTTCTTCTTTTCATCTCTCCCCTTATCCTTAGGAGGATAATAGTTTCTTTTATGCCTCTGTTTATAATGAGAACGGCGAGATTCTACTTCTCTCGTTTTTCTTTTATCTTTCCGTTCTTTATGCGGATCATCCATAGCGATTTGGCTACAAAATTCTCCCAATTCGTGTTTACCAGTCAATATCTGGCTTTTTAATTGGTTTCTTAGTTTTATGTCATTACACAAGGCTAAACCTTCTTTAACACATGTGCTTATTAAGCGACCATAAGTAAATGTGTTATAGGGTATAACCCCATCATACTGCATTCGAAGATTTGTTCAAACTTTTTCAGCGAACAGATTTGGTAAATCATCAATAAATTTAGCTTTCCAATGAGAGTTATTCGCATCTTCTAACTGCATAATTTTGCTGAGAAAAGTATCTTTATACCATCTAAAATGTGTTAATGTAGGACATCTTAGATTCTGTAATAAAGTTCTTATTTTCTCAGCTTGATCACTTACATCTCCAGTAAAATGATCGAGGATAGTAAGGATTAATGTATAAACAGCGTCAGACACAGGAGAATTGTTCTCCATCTTTGCTGCGCTAAAAATTTCAATTTTCTGCGTGGGTGATAAACAATGATCCCACCAGCCTTTTAAGGTTCCCGTGAATCCACAAGAAATAAACCTTGCTACATCCACATCTGAATTTCCTTGTTGTTTTGAGACCGTTGCGTACATCATAATACGGTGTAAGGTATCACGGATATGCTTATCTGCTAATCCATCAATGTTCCATTCATAAATGGCTCGTCCTGAAAATGAATTTGTTATAACAGCTTCATTTTCTTTATATAGGACGTCTAAAAGAGTTGGTCTTTTATAATAATGTTTATCCAAAGTCCTTTTTGGATATTTGATAGCATTTATCTCATCTTTACTAAATGCATCATTTTCAGACATATTAATCTGATCATTTGATATTTCATTTATATCAGAGTTTTCTTCTGATATTTCAGAAGGTTCTCCTTCGAGAATATTTAGTCTAGCACTATTGAATTTTTTCTCCAGAGTATTTATAATATCTGAAGATATATTTTTGTCTTTAGATAATTTATATCCCGAAATATCTAAAGATAGTTTAATTGGTATATAACTTTTTTTCATTCGTTATTTTTATAGTAGGAGCTTCTATTATAGCAAGAGCTTGTAGTTTATTAACCAAGCTTTCAAGAGTAGATTCTACTCTTGTCAATTGTTGACCAATAACTTGTATATGGATGTTAGTAAAATTGTTTTGCTTAAAGACTTTTTGTAGTTCTTTTAGCATATTTTGCATGCTAGTACACGAAAATCGCAAAATCTAAGAATACCAATTTTATTCAGTTTTTCAATATTTTGCTTATTATAACACACGAAGACCGTGAAATTTTCATAATGCCAAAAATTTCTATTTTCATCAATTTTTTAATATTTTACTTTTTACTGCACACGAAAATCGTTAAACTATATGAATCATAAAAAAGTTTCTTCGGTTTTACAATTTTTTATATACTATATAAGACACGAAATATCACTAAATTTTCAAATATCTTAACTTTTTATTTTTCCTTTGAATTTCGATTATTTTTCTTGCTAGCATGAAAAATATAATATTTTAAAAAATCCTTTAAAAAATTTCTTTGGTTTTTTAATATTTTACTTGCTATAACAAATGAAAATAGAAAAAATTTCACAATCTCAAATTTTTTTCCACTTTTCAATATTTTGAATGATGCAACACAAAAAAATCGCAAAAGTTTTAAAATTCTCAAAAGAATTATGTTTAATTTCTTTTTTTCTTTCATTATTTTGCATGACATATAACATACGAAAATCATGATATTTCAAAAACCTCCGAATTTCTTGTTTAGTTCGGTTTTCTAATATTTTACTTGCTTATACTTTTGGAGAATTTTCGGATATCAAGAAGACATAAATCTTTGTAAAGTAAAAGAAAAAACCATTGCCGATTTCTGCTAAGTCTTAACAAAACAAAAATAATCTAGTCAGGAAGACTAAGTCCTAACAAAACAAATATGATTTTGCTAATAATGCACAAAAATCACCAAATATTCAAAAATGTAAAAAATTTCCAGCTGTTTCGATTTTTCATTATTTTGCATACTCACAAAAAATGATCGGAAATATTAGAAAATTCAATTTACTTTTGTGTTTTTCTGTTTTAAAATTTTGCTTGTTATAACACACGAAAATCACGATATCTTGATAAATCCCAAATTTTTCTGTTTGCTTCAAATTCTCAATATTTTGCACAGCGCACAAAAACTGCGATTTGTTTTTAAATTTTCAATATTTTACATGCTGGCACACGAAATTCGTAAAATTTATAAATACCAATATTTTCTGTTGAATTTTTTTTTGATATTTTAATAATCATGATATTATGAATAGTCCTGACCTTTAGTATGGTCGATACACGTTTTTTAGTTTTAATTAATATTATGGTGAGTTAATGCATCTAGTGAGTGTAATTGCAATTAGTGGATGTAATGTCAAGAATCATGAGTTATTAATACAGAAAATGATGGCTATCATCTATATATATGTATGGGATTAGTTTGTATTAAGAAGGCAATTGTTATAATGAAATATATAGGAGTTTTTGCCTCCATCATATTTAATTCCGAATTTCAATTAATATTTTATTATCATCCTCTCTACAAATTCAAACCCATCATTACAAATTAATCCTTGAAGCCCTCTTTAACGCCTACAAAGTGGTATCAGAGCACTTTACTCTATACAAAAATCATGATATTTTAAGAAATCCCAAAATTTTCTGTTTGTTAAAATTCTCAATATTTTGCATAGCATAAGAAAACCACGATTTGTTTTCAAATTTTTAATATTTTGCATTCTAGCACATGAAAATCGCATTATTTTATAATACCAATATTTTCTATTTTATTCAGTTTTTCAATACTTTACTTATTATAATGCACGAAGACCGTGAATTTTTCAAAATGCGAAAATTTCTATTTTCATCCATTTTTTAAAATTTTGCTTTTTATTGCACATGAAAATCGTTATATTATATAAATCATAAAAAAATACTTCGGTTTTACAATTTTTTATATGCTATATAAAACACAAAAAATCGTTAAATATTCAAATATCTTAAAATTTTCGTTTTCCTTCAAATTTTGATTATTTTGCTCGCTAGCATGAAAAATATAATATATTAAAAAATCCTAAAAAAAATTCTTTGGTTTTTTAATATTTTACTTGTTATAAAAAATGAAAATAGCAAAATTTTCACAATCTCAAAATTTTTCCACTCTTCAATATTTTGAATGATAGAGCACAAAAAACTCGCAAAAGTTTTAAAATTCTCAAAAGAATTATGTTTAATTTCTTCTTTTCCTTCGTTATTTTGCATGATATTTATCATAAGTAAATCATGATATTTCAAAAATCTTCGAATTTCCTGTTATATTCGGTTTTCTAATATTTTACTTGCTTATACTTTTGGAGAATTTTCGAGTATCAAGAAGACAGAAATCTTTATAAAGTAAAGAAGAAACCACTGCCCAGATCTGCTAAGTCCTAACAAAACAAAAATAATCTAGTCAGGATGACTAAGTCCTGACGAAACAAAAATAATTTTGCTAATAATACAACATGTAAATCTCCAAATTTTCAAAAATGTAAAATTTTTCCAGCTGTTTCGATTTTTCAATACTTTGCATGCTTACAAAAAAGGATCGTGAAATATTAGAAAATTCAATTTCTTTATGTGTTTTTCGGTTTTTAACATTTTGCTTATTAACACATGAAAATCGTGATAACTTTAAAAATCTCAAATTTTTCTGTTTGCTTCAAATTCTCAATATTTTGCATAGCACATGAAAATCGCGATTTGTCTTCAAATTTTCAATACTTTGCAAGTTAGCACACGAAAAATGCAAAATTTAAAAATACCAATATTTTCTGTTGAAAATAAACTTGATATTTTAATAATTATGATATTATGAGCAGTCATGACCTTTAGTATGGTCAATACACATTTCTTAGTTTTAATTAATATTATGGTGAGTTGATGCATTTAGTGAGTATAATTGCAATTAGCGGATGTAATGTCAAGAGTCATGAGTTGTTAGTACAGAAAATGATGGCTATTATCTATAGGCAATTGATATATTGAAATATATATGAGTTTTTGCCTCTACCGTATTTATTTCCGAATTTCAATTGATATTTTGTTATCATCCTCTCCACAGATTCAAACTCACCATTAGAAATTAATCCTTGAAGTCCTTTTTATCACCTACAAAGTGGTATCAGACACTTTAGTCTCTAAAAAAATCATGATATTTTAAAAAATCCCAAATTTTCTGTTTTTTATAAATTCTCAAAATTTTACATAGCATAAGAAAACCGCAATTTGTTTTCACATTTTCAATATTTTGCATGCTAGTACACGAAAATCGCAAAATTTAATAATACCAATATTTTCTATTTTATTCAGTTTTTCAATACTTTTCTTATTATAACACATGAAGATCGTGAATTTTTCAAAATGCCAAAAATTTCTATTTTCATCCATTTTTTAATATTTTGCTTTTTATTGCACACGAAAACCATTAAATTATATAAATCATATAAAAAAATTTGTAATGACTCTAAAATCTCTGTATAGAAATTTTTCTGTTAATATATAGAAAAGAGTTTGACAGCTAGTGTATGAGTTATAAGTTACTTTTTTTAAATAAAAGTAAGAAACCACTTGTAACTCACTGGTAAAGCCTTTAAATTGCTGTGACGTAGCCTGTGTGTTTGATTTCTATCAGATACAATTATTTTCTGATTTTTCTTTTTAACTTTTTGGAAGCCTAAAATGTTGCACATGCAATGCACGGGGAAATGAAAAGTTCAGAGAAATCAAACATATGAAAAATGGTGTAAACACAGAAAAATCCATGTGGCACGAATCTCGAGACCAAACACTCAATCTCAACCGGCGGATTTGCCTATAGGGCCAGCGGGGCAGACTGAGCAAGGATTCGGACAGTTCTTTGGGCCATTTCACTTCTCCGATCGACGCTGGTTCCATACCGATACAACTACCGTAGGGCACACCTGATGCTCCACGTCGGCAAGCCGTCTTAGATGAGATGAGTCTGATTCAATCTCGCTAGGGGAGTGGGTCACCTCGTCCTATCCGGGGACAACAGATGTGAGTAAACCAGCAAAGAAAGAACCCGAGCCCTTCTTACTACTATATTGGCAGTGATTTAAGAAGAAACTTTCAGACAACGTTGAGTTTGATTGACTTCGCTAAGGTTGTCATTATTGTTCGTTCTCTCCTGACCGATGTTCCTTCCCGTCGAGTTCACGATGCATCCAAATTGCTCCGTGTTTTTCATACTCGTCTCTTCAGCTCCTATTAACTCCTCTGCACTATTTAATTTCCCTGCAATCAAACAGAGACCTTTCATTTCACCATTTAACATCATTTTAATACTTTTTAATCCACATTTTTAATTCCCAAATCCTAATTCTCCACTATAAATACCACCCCATGCCCTATCTCTTCACCATTCTGAAAATTCTAGCAAAAACTCTCTCAAAAGTTTCTAAGTGCAAGTGGAGTAAAGTGGAGTTAGTGAGCAAGCTTCTTCCGTCGAAGATCGAAGCTGATTCCGAACCTCCCGCGACACCATGAAGTTCATCCCCTCTTCATTAACCTCTTCTTGATATATTCAAACCGTAAGTCCCTCCCAACTCTCATTCTCTTCATTAAAATTCATCTTCAAGTCATATATCGGTAAAGTGGAGTTATTTCCGATGCCTTTCTTTCCTAAAACCTAGAACTCTCTTGTCCTTTATAATTTGGTCAATCTAATTTTACCACATTACTTGTAACCTTAAATACCAATATTTAGAATCAAGTTTAACCAAGAATCTCATGTGAAACAAATGTAATTGAACTTTTTCATTAAAATACCTTGAACTTTATTATCACCTATTTTCGTTTTTGTTAAAACTATATCTTTAAGAAAAACTTCACGGGGTAACGACCTACCCTACATGTACACTTTAAAACCGGGTTTCTTTTAAAATGGTATTTGTATGTATATTGGTTTCGAAAAATAATCTTTACAATAAAATACCACATACTTTAAAACTGGGTTTCTTTTAAAACGGTATTTCTATTCCTTTGCAATTATGCATCTACAACTCTCGTTAGGGGATCTGCTAATGATTGGTGCATGTTATCGCACATTCTGGAGATAGTAGAGCGAGATACAGCACTCCTCGCGGAGTATTCGATCTCGAAAGGATATAAAATACGTTTTTTAATAAATGCGAATTTTCCAAATAAAACTAATTTTTAAAATTAGAAAAATTATATAAAATTATAAATCCATATTTACATTATATTATGAAACTATGTTTTTATAAAAATGAAAGATTAAAAAATGTCAATAAAATACCATCAAATTAATAAAAAGGACTAGTTTTCAATAAAATATCATAAACTTTTAAAAGCTAAGTATTTATCATGAAAATACCCCAATACTTAAAATACATGTTCATGAAAACCCTAAGTAATACAAATCACCCTCGAGGTTTTATTTTTAACTATATTAAAATATTTCTTCATAAAAACCCCTCGAGATATACAAAACAATATTTTAAGAACTTTAATAAATATAGGTTTAAGCGGGATCAATTCTCTTGAGCCCGAGAGAGCCGGAGAAAGTGAGTGCTTGTCTATTCAGGTTAGAAAACTTAACAGGAGTTATCAATGGCAATTATCTTGGAAAAATACACAAATCCTGCCGTCCATGTGCAGCAGTTGCCGATGATTCCCACACCTAAGAATTCAAAAGTTAAATCAGTTTACAAGTGTCTGACCCAGTCTGAGTCTAACTGTTCACACCAGAATATTACATTTAATACCACCCATTCTTCTGCTCGTTTGTTTACAGGCAGGTAGTTTTAATATGTGTTTGCTATATATTTACAGGTTACAGGTTCCCAGTCCAAAATAACCCAAATCACGTAAAATCTCCACAGTTATGCCAAAATTCAGAACATTTGTAAAAAACGGATAAAATCCGGGTTCCGGTCATCCGCATCCGTCTAGTGCCGCTTACCAATTCAAGAGACAAGACACATAATAGTGGTCATTCGTGTCTCGGACAAGCACAGAGCACGAGAGGGGCAGCACAAAGTTCAAGTGATGCGCGGAGCTCGAGGGAGATAAATGTCAAATGGATTAAAAGTGAAGCCATTTTAGACTGTTGAAAATCTGAAGATATCTTGGAACCATTTTGCAATTTGGGACCTGTAAAACAGAAGAAGAAAGTAACATGGAGAAGCCCAGAAAAAAAAACGACTCAATAAGGCCTCCAAACGACAGCGGAACCGCGGCCAATATGGCGTTTGGGCGGCGGTTCCGCGGCCATGTAAAGTCATTGCCAGATCATTTTTGGGGGTAGTTTTGTAATTGTGTAAGGGCTCAGAAGATGACCCCTAGGTTTCAGTTCTCTGCCTATAAATAGTCCAGTTTTGAGCCAAAGAAGGAAGTCTTTTTTTTGCTAGATTTAGTGTAGTTTAGTTTGTATTTCTTTTTCTTCTTAATCTTTCCTCCATGAAATTGTAGTGAGAGCTCTTGAGTGGAAGTTTAATGAAGATGAGGGTTGTTTTTATTATCTTGTATCTTTAATTTTCTTGTCTTGTAATTTTATTTATTGTTGTTAAGTAGTTGTTATTTCTTGTTTTATTTTCCTTATTCTCTAAACCGTATTTTCAAGCCATGATACTTTATGGAGTCTCTTACTTAGATGAGGGCCCAAATAGTTACCTTGCTGCCATTTGTAAAACCGTATTTTTCTTTCTTACTTTTCTTCTTTCTTGTTTTGTTTTTCTTTTAAATATGTGAATAATTTCCACACCTGTTAAGGATAAGGAAGATTAGTATGAGGGACGGAAAAATTCCTTGTACTTCTCTTCGCCAAACATTTAAAATTGAACCTGGACCAAACAAACACAACCTTCTCACTTAGGCGCGCTATACGTGACATATAGCCGCGACCTAAGTCGAGAAGTTCTTTGGGCGCACTACAACATGACATGTAGTTGTGACCTAAGTGGATACATGGTTGCGTATGTTTGGCTTAAGGTTGGAAATAAGCGCACGTAGCGGATGGACAAGGGGCACTAGGAATGGATTTAGCGTTGGAAAGCTTACTTAAACTCGCAAATCACATTCCTATGTTCTCCTAATCCTCGCTACTTTAGATTATCCCAACATCATTTTAAGAATGGCAAAAGATAAGCACAAGACTAATCCTAACTCTACTAACCAACCTTAACCCTAACAAGTTTACTTGAACATAAAATACGAATATTTAGGATAGATTTGAACATACATACACAATCTCTAATTGACTCGTCTAAGACAAGAACAGACCTATAACCATCTCCCTGCGGACGACCCATGTTCAACTGGCTAGCTGCAAAGCGACACCGTCTTGATTGCGGTAATTAAAACTATCATAAAACCTTAACAATCAAAATAGCGCCGTTGCCGGGGAGACGATAACATATTTCTTTCTTGTCATTCGGGTTAATATTTTTTGTACATATATAAAAAAAATAAAAAAATAAAAAACATCTTGTTATTTTATATATTTTTTGTGTGCAAGTGTGCAGGAAAATCTGGAGTAAGTACAGTGATCAAACAACGAAACAAAGGCTTTAATACAGAAGAACATAACAAGGGAAGTGTATTGAACAAGTTTGGTGCTCCAAATCGTCAAACCCACCATGGAACAGCGACCAATAGGTGGTTAAGGTGGCGGAACCGCGACTGAACTTTGTCTTCGTGCCCCCAAAATTTTTCTGGCTTCTTCTTTGCTCTAAACTTCTCCTCTGAACTCCACTGAATTGTATTTTCTGCAGCTTTCTTTGCACAGATTGCGCCGCCACCAAATAATTTTTTTGTTGTTTTAGATTTTGTTTATTTAAACGCTTTGCATATTATAATACAGACATTAAGGGGCTATAACATCAATTAAGATTGGGTGGGGATTTCATCACCCTTCCTAAGACCCTCCAAATCATAAAAAGCATACACATTATCTTGAGTTAATAAAAAATATGTAGACCAAACCTATAAGGACTTATCGTGCTCATTTAGGACAAGTGAAGGTTGCGGGGAATCGGTCGTTTATCTAAACTTGACATTGTGGTGCCTAGGCTAGACAAGTGAGGAGGTAATTTTAAAAGGCCCGTCTCACAGTGATTCATGAGCGGAACCCTCTTTACCTCACTTGTGCTTACCTGGCCACAATTGGCAGTGAAGAGGCGATTCGAGAGTTATCCTGCAGCTTGTCGCTTGGAAGTCTAAAAGCGGTTTAGTTGGACTTTGAAGACTCTAGCTCTAGGTATTGTTTGTGCATATTGTGATTGTGATTGTGCTTGTGTAAAGTTTAGTCCCATAATTCCGTATTTTAAAAAAAAACCAAAACAAACAATTTAAAAAAAAAACTCCAAAAACAATAAGAAAAAAATTCAAAAAATTTAAAAATTTATAAAAATTCACGCACCTTCCACTCTCCTACCTTTCACTTCTTCCATAACATGGGTACCCCAAAACGCCCAACTCTTGCCGAACTTTGGTACCCACAACCAGACATTTCTTTTGACGGCTCTTGCTTTGGTCAAGCTTCGAATGATTCATCCATACCTAAAATTTCTTTGAGAGATCGGATAGATGCATCTAGAACAAACAATTGGACTCCGAAATCCACTTCGTATCAACCGTTTCAACCTCCCCCACCTTCTTATATTGATACCCCTTTTGAGAGCCAGATTGCGACTCCGAAACCCATATCCATTGCTGACAGAATTGAACAATCTTGTAGCCGATTTTTCACTCCTTTCACCATTCCAAATTCGCTAGGACGAAAATTCCAATCACATTCTTATCATAATATTGATCCTAATCCTGTCCATTTTTCACATCTATCCAAATCCTATCAATCCTACCTGACTTTTACACCTTCTCTAGACATTTTTTCTGAACAGCCATTTGGGATTTCACGTATCCAAATGAGTTTGAATCATTTACTGAAACCCCTTCACAACCCATATCTAGTCTTGAACAGTCATTAGAAGAATTTCGGGTAGCGTCGTATCAACAGATGGTGGATTTGAATTCGTTCATGGTCGCCCTCATACAACCTAACGAACCAGCAGCTAGTTTCCAACTAGCTCCGAATTTTCCAATGTATGATGAGGCGATAGGACAATTTGAGGATTTGAGTCGTGAGAGTGAGCAGTACACCCTTCCAAATCAAACCTACTCGTTCCAAATTGAATTCCACAACTCCGGTTTTGAAAGTCTATCGAGTGTCCTAAATGAATCACCAATTGAAGATGGAACGTTTGATGAGTTGTGCAACTACGTAGTATTTGATTTACCCGATTGTGAAGGGTCCATTTCAAGTGAAACCAATGCCAATCTCTTTGATCTCTATACCTCCACTCTAGAATCACAATTGATTGAAATCCATGCTTTTGATGAGGTGCCTGAGAAATTTGATTTTCACTTGATTGAGGATATCGACGCTGGGAATATTTTGGATGATGAACCCACAGTTTTGGATGAGTTTTTCTCACCAATTCATCATGTCCTTTCATTTCCATGTGGACATCATCCCTAACCATTAATTGTCTTTCCCGAACTCCATATGCTTCTAGATATCGATGATGATAAATGCATGGATGAGCTAAATTTTGAGGATATTTTTGAGGATGAACCAGTTTTACTAGATGAGTCAGATTTTTCAATTCATCTTGTCCCTTCCATTGAATGCGCACACCCTCATGAACGTTTAACCGATACCATTCCTCAATCACTTCCCTCCATCCTTTCCGTCGTTTCCACTTTGCAAGACACCGTATCACCTTCATTTCCTGCGTCTGGTTCACCAAATCCGGTCGACCCATGTTTTCTTACGAATCTTGAGAGGTTTTACCACATTTCTCAACGTGTTGATAGATTAGTACAATCCATTTTTACACTTCGATCATTACAAATTGTACTAATTTATTCACTCCATTTCCACCCTCAAGTTCGTTTTCCATTTCTTTTTCCCCTCCGCCATTCATCTCCTCTACCGAGACCGTATCCCGCTTCCATCCGCAAACGGTCTCGTGTATTCTTCATTTCTTTCCTCTACTCATTCTTTCACCAACCCGGGTTTTATCGCGATAAATTTTTTGAATGGTTGGTGTTAAATTTTGTCCTGTGTAAGGCCCTGTATAGATTGATGACATTCTCTCCCCTTAACTCTGAACTTAACGCTTAAACAGTGGCAACACTGTTTCACTTAAGTTTAGGGGTCCTTTTTTGTGTATATATATTTTGTTTGCTTTTTCCTTAAAAAAAACTGGAGAGCATCGACAGATTTTGACCCCTCAACAATTTTGACCCTCTTGGTGTAGCACGACAGTGAGGAAACTGTCAAATTTAAGTTTGGGGGTGTGCTCGGTAAGCTTTCTACCTTTTCATTCATGTGTATATTTTGCATTTGCATACTTATTTTTAAAATCCCACAAAAATCAAATTTTTTTACAAAAATATAAAAACTTTGTCGTCAAGTTAGCTAGTAGGGTAACTTAGATTTTTATTCCAAACATTTAGTTGATGCGTTAGAAATAACTAAATCCTAGGCTTAGGAATTAAAAACCCTAAAAATAACCCTCCTTCTATTTAATCTTGGTAAATATATGTCCTTGCAGTTTTTTTAGAAGTAGGTAATTTTGAGTTTAGATCTTGAGTTAAGTCGAGTTGAAAAGAAAGTATTGAACGCTTTATTGAAGGATGAGTCTGAAAAATAGTTTCTATTCTTGAGTCAAAATTCAGAAAGTATATACCCTACAAATCGCACTTAAACGCACCTTGAAACTTGGGATAGTAGAGAATACCTAAAAATACTCTTGCCTGAAAACCTAGTATGAAAGAAAAAACGGTATTTAAAACTAACTACCAAAAGAGCATCATTGAAAAATATTTCCGGTCTTGAAAAGAATAAATAAATAAATAAATAAATAAATTACAAGACCTGGAAACTGCTATTTACGCTTTAAGCTCACACATTCAGTAATCGGCTGACTAGTGCATCAGGAAGTAGTAATAGTCGTATGAAAGGTGTGTGAGCAAATCCGTCCATCATTAATGAAAAGAAGTAGTATTAGGTATAAGGGCAAGGGTACTATGGTTTGAATTGAATTCTTCAGTGTAGGGGTAAAAATTTACACACACGTGGGGGTATACGATCAATATTTGGAGGAAAGATAGGGATAAAGAATAATACTTATGTTTTCCGTAAAGATGATAAAAATTCCGGATTGGAGGCTGCGCTTTAGAAGGAAAACTCAAGAGAAACCGAGATCTTTCTAACTGTCAAAACGTATAGGATCTTAGGTTGAATAAATAGGAGGCGTGAAAAATAAGGGATGAATATTTCTAACTTAGCATTATAGAATTTCTAAGTTTGATACTAAACTATAGGATTAGAATCGACGTTAACTTATGAAACCAGCTTGACGGGATTTTGTGGGCAGCTGAAAACCCTCAGGAGACAACACTCCTCCTTCTAGGGACACCTAGAGGTTTAACGGCTTGTTGCACGTGCTAACTGCAACCATGATGCCTACGAAAGTGATCTTAGGACTTTTTAAGAATAAATGGTTTTTTTCGGGATGAGCAAAAGATAAGTTTGAGGGTATTTGTTCACACCAGAATATTGCGTTTAATACCACCCATTCTTCTGATCGTTTATTTATAGGCAGGTGCTTTTAATCCGTATTTACTACATATTTACAGTTTACAGGTTCCCAGTCCAAAATAACACAAATCACATAAAATCTCCACAGCTGTGCCAAAATCCAGAACATCTGTCAAAAACAAATAAAATCCGGTTTTTGGTCATCCGCATCCTTCCAGTGCCGCTTACCAGTTCAAGAGACAAGACAAATAACGGTGGTCATTCGTGTCTAGGACAAGCACAGAGCACGAGAGAGGCAGCACAAAGTTCAAGTGATGCGCAGAGCTCGAGGGAGATAAAGGTCAAATGGATTAAAAGTGAAGCCATTTTGGACTGTTGAAAATCTGAAGATATTTTGGAACCATTTTGCAATTTGGGACCTGTAAAACAGAATAAGAAAGCAACATGGAGAGGCCCAGAAAACACGACTCAATAAGGCCTCCAAACGACCGCGGAACCGCGGCCATGTCAAGTCATCGCCAGATCGTATTTTGGGGGTAGTTTTGTAATTGTGTAAGGGCTCGGAAGATGACCCTCGGGTTTCAGTTATCTGCCTATAAATAGTCCAGTTTTGAGCCAAAGAGAGAAGTCTTTTTTTTGCTAGATTTAATGTTGTTTAGTTTGTATTTCTTCTTCTTCTTAATCTTTCCTCTATAAAATTGTAGCGAGAGCTCTTGAGTGGAAATTTAAAACTAACCAATCTTAACCTTAACAAGTTTACTTGAACATAAAATACGAACACCTAGGATAGATTTGAACATACATACACAATCTCTAATTGACTCGTCTAAGATAAGAACGGACCTATAACCATCTTCCTGCAGACGACCCGTGCTCAACCAGCTAGGTGCAAAGCGACACCGTCTTGATTGTGGTAATTAAAACTAGCATAAAACCTTACCAATCACCAACCTCAAACCTGAATTCAAAATCAAACATGAATACTTGATCATGAACATGAATACTCGAATTCAAATATCAAATTCAAACATGTATACTTGACCTGACTTGACCGAACCATGGTTATAACTTGACATAACTACTTGAATACATGATTACATCCTGAATATGAAGCTGAACATTTTGTATCCATGGTTTCTGCCAAGACTTTTAAACATAATCTATACAATACATTACGCGGGGATAAAGGGGTAGATTGGTACGGAATGTATATTATGGAACGGGAGGTCACTTAAAATACACATACATGAATTCACGTGACGTTGTCTCGTAGGTTATGATGGAACCTTGTACTACATGTTACCATAGTCCACGGGGTAAGATGGTCTCCTCTCGTATACATGAATACATTCCTTATCAAACTACAAACAACCACGTTAGAATAATTATCATATACCAGTAATCGGTCATATACAACTTTACCTGATCATTTCATTTTATATACTATCTTTTCTTTCTTCTTTTAGGACTTACCGAGCGTTAGTTTGCGGACGACATTCCTTTCTGTTTCTTTCTTTGGAATGTTCGTCAGGAGAACCGGACTCTCAGGAGATAGAGCCGAGCCGGAGGACTTGGACCAGCTTACCACTCAGCCTGACTACTAGTTCCTCTGCACTTACTTTCAGTATGCCATTGTTTAGGCATTTGCTTTTGATTATTGTATTTTTTATTTCAAACAGTTGTATGTAAAGTTGAATGTAAATAAAGTTGTTGTTTCATTTTACTCTCTTTTCATTCTTGTTCATTTTTATATATTGCTTAATTACGCTTAACGGATTTATTTCATAGTAAATATGTTGGCCTGCCACGTTACTATTTCCGTCTATTGGGAAGTGGGGTGTGACAGGTTTTGTTGGCGGCCCATGCAGGTCTGTTCTGCATGAAGTCTTAAGCAATATATCACAAGAATTATAAGAATCAGCAACTATACATTCCTTACATTTTAAATTTCTTGAATCTATCCTAACCATTCCTTTTCTATCAAGTTAATGGATTCTCCGAACAACAGCAGTATGAACGTCAACGGCAATACCCCACCGCCTACTCTACCACCATAACCTACCGTTGCAGCTCCTATCAATGAGTAAACGGTACTGCTTGAGGCTATCAAGAGCCTATTGGAGGGTCAGTAGCAGCAAACTGCTATCCTCATGCACCGCCCCGAAACCGAAGCACCCGGAGTCAAGCAATTTCGGGCCTTGCACCCAAAACACTTCAAGCGATCAAAGATAATCTGGCAGCAGCTCAAGTGCCAGATATTGCCTGGGTGAGAGTTGCTAAGCTGCAACTGATAGACAATGCAAAAGTCTAGTGGAAGCCTGAGGAAAGTTGTCTCACACAGCTAATAGAATGGAAGACGTTTCGCGATCTGTTCGATGCGAAGTTCTTTCCCGAGACTGCTCGATTTAAGATGGAACAACAGTTCATCTACCCACAACAAGGTTCTATGTGGGTAAAATCGGTGAATGAAAATGATGCCGAATTCATCATGCTTAGCAGGTAAAGAATTCGTATCAAACACTGTTCCGTTAAAACACACTTCTAACCTGACATCAATATCTTATCAGGTTTGCGGCACATTTGATCCCGACTGATGAGATTCGGGCTAGACGATTTCAACAGGGCTTAGACCCAGATATTTAGGCGGCGTTAGCCACAGGCGACTACCCGACTCATGAACTCGCCCTGAAAGCAGCACGTCATTACGAAGCCGTGGTCAAGAAGAAGGGTAAGCCCCTAACAGCTGGAATCAAACGCCCTGCCACACAGATGATAGGAGGAGCCTCTTCTAGGCCGACCTTTGCACCCAAGAGACCGGGAGGATCATTTAACCGGTCCAGTTCAGATTTATGTTTCTACTGCAAGAGAACTGGACACATAGCGAAGGACTACAGGCGTGCAAATGGCCTGTGCTTGGTTTATGGCGCATCTACTCACGCTATACCTCCACCCATATCATTTTAACACACCACCAACACCCAGACCCGAAATCACAGACCCGCAATCACAGTCCTGTAGCGGCTAGTCATTCAGGCACCTGCACCCCTCCTAGCTCTCCCTGCACCAGCTCCACGTGGACCACCTGCACAGCCTCAATATCAATTCCATCAGGCACAAAGAAACATACCTCAAGAGCAGAGAAATATGCCCCAAGGACAGAGGAATGTGCCTCCAGCAATGAGGAATGTACCAAGACGTCAGGCTTTTACAATGATGGTCGAGGAGGCCGAAGCCACAGGACAAGTCATCACTGGTAATTCTCCCATCCTTTCAAATCTTTTCAATCCTGGTGTAACACTGTATTTTTCCTATATCTAAATCCAACCTCACACAATTTAGGTACTATACTAGTAACCACCCTTCCCGCACTCACACTTTTCGACACTGGAGCTTCACAGTGCTTCATGTCCCAATGATTCATGAGAACGCATGCGATTCCCGTGAAGCCACCCATTTCAAGCTGGAATGTCAGTTCCGGAAATGGAGTCTTGAAGGCAACTATAGGGTTTGATCAGTATCCAGTTAAAGTTTGCGGATGAGAATTCTACGCAAATTTCAAAGTACTGGACATATCAAATTTCGATATTGTGTTGGGAATGGATTGGCTGAGAGTATTCTATGCTACTATTGACTGCCGTCAAAGGAGAGTAGTATTTGAGATACCAGATCACCCAGTCTTCTATTTCAAAAGTGGAGATAGAACTTTGGAATCAGGAAGATACCGTGCTAAACCAAAGGATGCAGAAGTGTTCTCTCTACCGGCAGAAGAAGAAAAGCCCAAAGTAGTTCGAGATTTCGAGGATGTGTTCCTTGAAGATATATTAGGTTTGCCTCCCGATCGAGCTCTTGAGTTTAGTATTGATTTACAACTTGGTGCGCAACCTGTAATTAAAGCTCCATACCAATTAAGTCCCGAGGGATTGAAGGAGATCCGCATTCAGTTGGACGAACTGCTGAAGAAAGGTTGGATCAGACCCAGTACTTCAAGTTGGTGATCTCCGGACTTACTCGTGAAGAAGAAAGAAGGTTCTTACAGGATGTGTGTAGATTATCGAGCTCTGAATGAAGTGACGATTAAGAACAAGTATCCACTATCACGCATCGATGATCTTTTCGAACAGTTAAGTGGATCTTGTGTATTTTCAAAGCTAGATCTTCGTTCGGGTTATCATCTGGTGAAGGTCAAAGAGTCCGACATTCCGAAGACGGCGTTTAGGACTCGATGCGGTCATTATGAATATCTCGTAATGCCATTTCGAGTGAGCAATGCACCTGCCATCTTTATGAACCTGATGAACCAAGTTTTCCGAGAGTACTTAGACATGTTCGTTGTCATCTTCATCGACGACATCTTTGTGTATTCAAAGAATCGGAAAGAACACACCGAGCACTTATGGATTATCCTAGAGACATTGCGACAACATCAGCTCTACGCCAAGTATAGAAAGTGTGAATTTTGGCTAGATCAAGTCGGATTTCTCGGACATATCGTTTCAGGCGAAAGAATCTCAGTAGATCCAGCTAAGGTGTCTACGTTAGTGAGTGGCCGACACCAAAGACGGTGAAAGATATACGAAGTTTCTTAGGATTAGCAGGATACTATCGACGATTCATTGAAGGCTTCTCAAAGATTGCATCACCCCTGACTACTCACACGTAAAGATGAAGCATTCGTGTGGTCAGAAGCATGTGAAAAAGCTTTTGTAGAACTCAAGTCACGATCAACCTCTGCTCCTATCCTCGTAATACCAGATCAATCTGGAGGATTCACTGTGCATTATGATGCGTCTGGTAAAGAATTAGGATGTGTTCTACACCAGCATGGAAAAATTATGGCTTTTGTATCAAGACAGCTAAAGGTGCATGAACGCAACTATCCGACACATGATCTGGAGTTGGCAGCCTTCATCTTCGCACTTAAGATCTGGCGCCACTACCTCTTGGGAGAACGAGTGGATATATACACTGACCACAAGAGTCTGAAGTATGTATTTACTCAGAAGGAATTAAACATGCGGCAGAGAAGATGGCTAGAACTCATGGATGACTTCAATATCAACCTGCAGTATCATCTTAGGAAGGTGAACATAGTTCCTGATGCACTTAGTCGCCAACAATTAGCAATGAACCTCACCGCTCAGTGGAAGGTACAGCAAGAATTGCATGGATTGGAGATTGAAGTAGTTATGCTAGGTAACGCTTCATATTTGATGAATTTACAAGTCTAGTCCATTCTTGTTAATCAGATCAAGGCAGCCCAAGCAAATGGTGCCAAGCTACAAAAGATCCGAGAACAAGTAGAAAGTGGACTTCAAACTGACTTCATCATCCACGAAGATGGATCCTTGCGATATGGAAGTCGATTATGTGTGCCAATCGGCCCAGTTCGAGAAGAGTTGATAAAAGAAGCTCATAGCTCTCCATATTCGGTACATCCCGGTGGCACGAAGATGTACAAAGATCTACGGCAACACTACCGGTAGCATGGAATGAAGCACGAAGTAGCTAGAAGCGTAGCCAAGTGTTTGGTGTGTCAGCAAGTTAAGGTTGAACATCACAGAACTGCTGGTATACTTCAACCGTTACCAATCCCAGAATGGAAATAGCAGCACATTACCATAGACTTCATGATTGCCCTTCCTCACAGCACGAAGGGTAACGATGCAATATGGGTTATTGTGGATCGACTCACCAAGTCGGCTCACTTTATTTCATTTCAAGTTGGCCAGTCAACCGAGACGTTAGCGAAGAAGTACATGGAGGTAAGCATAAATCTAAAGTAAGATTTAAACCTTTAAGATGTACCATATTTGATACCCATGAACTCATGCAGGAGATCGTAAGATTACATGGAGTACCTGTTTGCATCGTCTCCGATCGTGATATAAGATTCCGATCACAATTTTGGCAGAGTCTGCAAGCTAGCCTGGGAATGAGTCTGAATTTCAGCACGGCTTATCATCCACAAACGGACGGACAGTCCGAGCGAACAATTCATATTCTGGAAAACATGCTAAGAGCCTGTATGTTTGGCTTCGGAGGTTCATGGGAAGATCACCTACACCTTGTGGAGTTTTCATACAACAACGGCTATCAGGTAAGCATTGGAATGACACCATTCGCAGCACTCTACGGACGGAAGTGTCGTTCACCTCTAAGTTGGGATGACGTTGGAGATCGTGAACTCTTTAGACCAGAGATGATCATGGCAACTGTGGACGTGGTTCGCACGATCAGGGAAAGAATGCGCATAGACGAAGACCGATAGAAGCATTGGGCAGATGCAAAGCGTCGACATCTAGAGTTTCAACCTAGAGACCATGTACTCCTGAAGATCTCTCCAAATAGAGGAGTGATCCGTTTTGGCTAAAGGGGTAAACTCAGTCCATGATACATAGGACCATTTGACATACTCGAACGAGTTGGAGAAGTGGCATATCGTTTAGCATTACCACCCTCATTGGAAGGAGTGTGCAACGTGTTCTACATATCCAAGCTACGACGATATATGAGTGACCCCATCCACATACTCGATCACTCAGAGCTCACGGTACAGACTGACCTAACCTGCGAGCAATAACTAGTTGAGATCCTGGACCGAAAGGTGAAGACATTGCGGAATAAGGAAGTAAACTTGGTCCGAATGATGTGGAGAAAGGATTCGCCAGGAGAATCAACATGGGAACGAGAAAAAGACATGCGTGCACGATACCCTCACCTATTTGAAAATTAGTCCCTATGTAAATGTAAATTTCGAGTACAAAATTTTTATATGGAGGGTAGAATGTAATGACCCTGATATCTCTGTACAGAATTTTTTCTATTAATATACAAAAAAGAGTATGACAGCCCGTGTATGAGTTATAAGTTACTTTTGTTAAATAAAAGCAAGAAGCCACTTGTAGCTCACTGGTAAAGCCTTTGCATTGCTGTGATGTAGCTGTGTGTTCGATTCCCATCAGACACAATTATTTTCTGATTTTTCTTTTTAAATTTTTGGAAGCCCAAAAGGTTACACGTGCAATACACGAGAAAATGAAAAGTTCAGAAATATCAAACACGTGAAAAATGGTGTAAACAAAGAAAAATCCACGTGGCACGAATCTCTAGACCAAACACTCAATCTCGACCGGCGGATTTTCCTATAGGGCCGGCGGGGACGGTCATGATGCATCCAAATTGCTTCGTGTTTTGCACACTTGTCTCTTCCGCTCCTATTAATTCTTCTGCACTGTTTGATTTCCCTGCAATCAAACAGAGAGCTTTCATTTCACCATTTAACATCATTTTAATGCTTTTAACCCACATTTTTAATTCCCAAACCCTAATTCTCTACTATAAATACTACCCTATGCCCTAACTCTTCACCATTCTGAAAATTCTAGTAAAAACTCTTTCAAAAGTTTCTATGTGCAAGTGGAGTAAAGTTGAGTTAGTGAGCAAGCTTCTTTCGTCGAAAATCGAAGCCGATTCCGAAACTCCCGCGACACCACGAAGTTCATCCCCTCTTCCTTAACCTCTTCTTGATATATTGAAACCGTAAGTCCCTCCCAACTCTCCTTCTCTTCATTAAAATTCATCTTCAAATCATATATCTGTAAAGTGGAGTTATTATCGATGCCTTTCTTTTCTAAAACCTAGAACTCTCTTGTCCTTTATAATTTGGTCAATCTAATTTTAACCTTAAATACCAATATTTAGAATCAAGTTTAACCATGAATCTCATGTGACACAAATGTAATTAAACTTTTTCATTAAAATACCTTGAACTTTATTATCATCTTTACAATAAAATAATCTTTACAATAAAATACCACATACTTTAAAACCGGTTTCTTTTAAAGCGGTATTTCTATTTTTTTGCAATTATGCATCTACAACCCTCGTTAAGGGACCCGCTAATGGATGGTGCGGATTATCGCACATCCTGAAGATAGTAGGGCGAGATGCAGCACTCCTCGAGGAGTATTCGATCTCGAAAGGATATAAAATACGTTTTTAAAGAAATGCGAATTTTCCAAATAAAACTAATTTTTAAAATTAAAAAAATTATATAAAATTATAAATCCATATTTTCATTATATTATGAAACTATGTTTTTATAAAAATGAAAGATTAAAAAATGTCAATAAAATGCCATCAAGTTAATAAAAAGGACTGGTTTTCAATAAAATACCATAAACTTTTAAAAGCTAAGTATTTATCATGAATATACCCCAATACTTAAAATACATGTTCATGAAAACCCTAAGTAATACAAATCACCCTCGAGGTTTTATTTTTTACTATATTAAAATATTTCTTCATAAAACCCTCTCGAGATATACAAAACAATATTTTAAGGACTTTAGTAAATATAGGTTTAAGCGAGATCAATTCTCTTGAGCCCCAGGGAGCCAGAGAAAGTGAGTGCTTTTCTATTCAGGTTAGAAAACTTAACAGGAGTTATCAATGGCAATTGTCTTGGAAAAAGACACAAATCCTGCCGTCCATGTGCAGCAGTTGCCGATAATTTCCGAACCTAAGAATTCAAGAGTTAAATTAGTTTACAAGTGTCTGACTCAGTCTGAGTCCAACCTCAAATCTGAATCCAAAATCAAACATGAATACTTGATCATGAACATGAATACTCGATTTCAAGCATCAAATTCAAACATGTATACTTGACTTGACTTGACCGAACCATAGTTATAACTTGACATGACTACTTGAAAATATGATTACATCCTGAATATGAACCTGAACATTTTGTATCCATGGTTTCGGCCAAGACTTGTAAACATAATCTATACAATACATTATGCGAGGATAAAGGGGTAGATTGGTACGGAACGTATATCGTGGCATGAGATGTTACTTAAAAGACACCTATATGAATTCATGTGCCGTTGTCCCATGGGTTATGACGAGGCCTTGTACTATATGTTACCATAGTCCACGGGGTAAGATGGACTTCTCTCGTATACATGAATACCTTCCTTATCAAACTACAAACAAGCACGTTAGAATAACTATCATATACCAGTAATCGGTCATATACAACTTTACCTGTTCATTTCACTTTAAATACTATCTTCTCTTTCTTCTTTTGGGACTTACCGAGCGTTAGTTTGCCGACAACATTCCTTTCTGTTTTTTCTTTGGAATGTTCATCAGGAGGACCGGACTCTCAGGAGATAGAGCTGAACCAGGAGGACTTGGACCAGCTTACCACTCAGCCTGATTACTAGTTCTCTGCACTTACTTTCAGTATGCCATTGTTTAGGCATTTGCTTTTGATTATTGTATCTTTTATTTCAAACAGTTGTATGTAATGTTGAATATAAATAAAGTTACCGGTTTATTTTATTCTCTTATCATTCTTGTTCATTTTTATATATTGTTTAATTACGCTTAATGTATTTATTTCATAGTAAATACATCGCGGCCTGCCACGTCACCGTTTCCGTCTATTAGGAAGCGGGGTGTGACAAAATTCTTCGATTTTACAATTTTTTATATTCTATATAAAACACGGAAAATAGTTAAATTTTCAAATATCTTAAAATATTCTTTTTCCTTCGAATTTTGATTATTTTGCTTGCTTTCATGAAAAATATAATATTTTAAAAAATCCTACAAAAAATTTTCTTTGGTTTTTTATATTTTATTTGCTATATCAAATGAAAATAGCAAAATTTTCGCAATCTCAATTTTTTTTTGACTTTTCAATATTTTGAATGATAGAGCACCAAAAAACCGCAAAAGTTTTAAAATTCTCAAAAGAATTATGTTTAATTTCTTCTTTCCTTTCATTATTTTGCATGATATATCACATTCGAAAATCATGATATTTCAAAAATCTCTGAATTTCTTACTTTATTCGGTTTTCTAATATTTTACTTGCTTATACTGTTGGACAACTTTCGGGTATTAAGACATAAATCTTTGTAAAGTAAAAGAAGAAACTACTACCGATTTTTGCGAAGTCCTAAAAAAACAAAAAGAATCTAGTCAGGATGACTAAGAACCCTCAACAACACATGGAAATTACAAAATTGTTAAAAATCCCATTTTTTGTTTTCTTGGAATTTCCAAGAGCGAAATTCATGAATTTTCTATTTTCTTTGGTTTTCCTTTGCTTTGCTTGTTATAGTGTACGAAAATTGAATTCTTCAATAATCTCAAGATTTTTTTGTTTTATTAATTTTTTAATTTTTTTATCACACGAAAATCAGAAATTTTCAAAAGGCTAAATATTTCTGTGTTCTTCCTTTTTCTATATTTGTATACCAGTAAATATACATATCATTGTTAAGAATAAGATACAGATTTAGATTTAATTAGATTGGTAAGATTTAGATTGATTAGATTATATGTATTTCCTATTATTATACGTCTCTCTCTCTCTCTCTCTCTCTCTATATATATATATATATATATATATATATATATATATATATATATATATATATATATATATATATATATATATATGGTAATGATCCAGTGATGCACTTTCTTATGTGAGATAAATGAGACACACTCTATAACACCATATTTCCCGAGTATTTCACCGATTCAGATCATTCACCGTGATCCGCATGTTACGCATACCCTACGTATCAATTTTCATAAGATTTCTACACCTCTAGCACGCATGATCGATGATATCATTGTTCAGACTACCGAGAGACGTTCATTTTTTGTTCACTTGATCGCATATGCTAGAGATGTAGAAATCTCATGAAAATTGATACGTAGTGTATGCGTGACATGCAGATCACGGTAAACAGTCTGGATCGGTGAAATACAGGGAGTAGGGTGTTATAGAGTGTTTCTCATTTGTCTCACATAAGAAAGTGTCTCACTGGATCATTACCCATATTATATATATATATATATATATATATATATATATAGATATATATATAGGAGGTAGAAAGGATTCTCTAGCTACCTCATAATTTTCCTTAATTCTCTAATTATATGGTATCTGCGCCTAACCCTAACCCCAATACCTAGTCATCACCCCTCACTGCCACCAACCATTGCTGCCTACCCCTGCTACCCAATCAACGCTGCCATCGCTACCCCATTTCTGCCGCTACCCTTGCTACCCAAATCGTTGCCGCTACCGCAGATCGCCATCCAAACAGCCCCATGCCGTCGCCGCCAACCATCAAATTGGTTCCAACCATGACCCTCGCTACCCCCATGCCGCCGCCACCAACCATCAGATCGTCACCAACCATTACTCTCGTTCCTTCTACGCCGCCGCCGCCAACATCACTCAACCGGTCTGTGTTGTCTCCTTCCTCTGCGTTTTGAAGCGTCCGATCTCTCTCTTCTCCCTCTGCGATCGATCCGCTTCTCACCATCAAAATCTAGCTCGTTCTCTCTCCTCTCCCTCTGAAAGATAAGGATGCTGGTGATTGATTAGAAGAATTTTGCGTGTGCGTTTTTAAAATCAAGATCAAGAATATACCGCAATCAATAACGGTGTCGCTTGGTAGCTAGCCGGTTGAGTACGGGTCGGTCCATAGGGAAAACATGTTCTTTCTTTAAGTTCTTACGAGTTAAGTCCTATTTTTGGTAGGTTTTGATTTAAAAATCTAAGATTGAAATTAATTTGATTTAAAGTCTTGCTAGGGTTAGGATTAGGTTAGTTTGGAAAAAGAATTCTACTCACTGCTTTCTTTGCCCTAGTTAAGAACATAGGTGTTAGGGTAATAGTCAACAAAGGGGATTAGCACGACTAGGAAGAAACGTAGTTTCTTCCTTTTGGTCCTTGTCCGTCCTTTCTTGGCTCTTAGCCCTAACCTTTATGTAAATCAACCACAACCGGTCTAACTAGGGAATCACCGCTATCTCGTAGGATAGGATGCCGTAGTAAGCGGTGTGTGGTTAATTTAAATAGAGTCCTAATTAATTAATTTATACGGGCAATGAAAGGAATGAGAGAGATTTCCATCTCTCAAGCCTTCCCTATCCTAACCCTAACAAGTGAGGAATTACTCACTTATTAGGAAAGTTACGATGAAATTCATTTTTATAATTTTTTTTCTTTTTAATAAACTAATTAACTTGCAGATAAATAAAGACAGATAAAAAATTACAGAAAAATAAATTTCAATTAAGAAGAATGCAAAAATGAAAACACTTACTTTTATTGATGACCTCTTCAACGATTACAAGGAAAGAAAATTTTAATCTAGAAAAATAAAAAGAGGCATGCCAAATTAGGCTTTCCTATTTATAGATAGGAGAAACCTTAGGTTTTACATCTGATCCACATTTGAATTTACAGAACTACGCTAAGAAAGCCGGGTCAAAGCACCGACACCCACCGACACGTGCATCGACACGTGCACTGCACGGCCGCGGAACCACGGCAGAATACCATGTTTGGCCGCGGATTCACGGCCATATTGAGGGGTCTTGAGTTCACTTTCTCAGGGCTGCTTCATATTGCTATTTCCTTCTGTTTTCTTCACTTGGTTCCTCAGAATCTTTTCTACTTTCTTCTAGATTTCCACAGTGCAGAATGTTGTGGACTAATCGCCGTGAGCTTCGCGTTGAAGTCTTTAATCCTGTGCTGCCCTTGTACTTTGTGCATTGAACTGTTCATTGATCTTCGTTTGTTCCTTAAACTGGTAGGCGGCATCATACAGATTCATCTATTTGTTGGTCGTAGTCTCACATTTGTAGCGTCTTTTCATGAATTTCACTGTATTGTTCTGAGAACCTGTAACCTGCAACTATTTAGCAGACATGGATCAAAAGCACCTATTTATTTATAATATGATTAAGAATGGACGATATAATAATGCAAAATTCTGATATGAACAAATACCCCAAACTTATCTTTTGCTCGTCCCGAGCAAAACCAATTTATTCTCGAAAAAAATCCTAACCTCACTTTCACAGGGAATCGCGATTGCACTGAGCTCGTGCAACAAGCCATTAAACCTCTAGGTGTCGCTAGTAGGAATAGTGTTGTCTTCTAAGGGTTTTCAGCAGATACTACCCACAAAATCCGATCAATTTGGCCTGTCTACTTTCATTCTTCAATTCAGTATTCTAGCAAGAAATTCTATTATCTTCAACTTAGAAATCATCAACCCATATTTTTCACACTCACTTATCATTTAACTTAAGATTCGTATATGTTATGCAAATTTATTCAGCTTTCAGTATCTCTTGAATTTTCCTTCTAAGGTTCCGTTTCAACTCAGGAATTTTTATCATCTTTACTGAAAATATAAGCCCTATCTTTCATTCCCATCTCTTATCAAAACCCCAATCATATACCCCTATGTGTGTGTATGTATCATCCCTACACTTGGAAATTCAATTCAAGCTATCATACTCTTGTCCATCGTCCAAAGTACTTTTAGTTGGTGAATTTTATATGAAATTGCTCACACATCCTTCATGCGACTATTAATACTTCTTGAGGTACTAACGGTCGATTACAAAATGTGTTCGCGCATTAAGGCGTAATTCTTCGTCTTGTAATACCTAAGACTTTAGCAGTGACTCCCAAACCAGTTGGTCTAAGGCACTAGGTGATGAAGTACCCTTGCTATATATATTTTTTTATTTCATGCAGCCTTAAGTAATTACAAAACCAGTGTTCATTTTTTTTATATCTCTTTATTCACTCTTGTACTTTTATTTTATTTTCCTTCATACTAAGGATTTTAGACATGAGCATTTCAAGGCATCCTCTACTATTCCAAGTTTCAAGGTGCTTGTATGTGCTAAATGTAGGGTATATATTTTCAGAATTTAGACTTAAGGTTCAGAATTATTTTTCAAACCTACACTTCAATAAAAATTTCAATACTCTTCTCTCATTTTGACTTAGCCCAATAACTGAACTCAAAATTTGCCTATTTCTAAATAAACCACAAGGACATATATTTTCTGCAGTTAAACTTTAAGAAAAGTTATTTTTACGGTTTTTAACTTACTAAGTTTAGGATCTAGTTTTTCTCTACTATTCAACCGTCTTGTCGAATTTAAGTCAAATATAGCCAAAATTGAATTTTTCAATTTTTATAATTTTTAAAATTTTTCAATTTTTTATTTGATTTGATTTTTTTTATTTTTTATTTTTTTTTATATATATTTTTTATAAAGATGCAATGCGGAATCAAATATGCAAAGAAAGAAGAAACAAATATGTACAAAAATAAAAATATGCAAATGCAAAGATAACTATTTACAAACCACCTCCACCCCCAAACTTATCAAAAGCAGTGCCCTCACTGCTCATGGCCTCGCCGTCCCCTCGAACGTGAACGGGAACGTTCCTCTCTCGCCAACAGAGTGGTCATACCATGCTCTATTTCCGTCACTCGGTGATCCAGGTTGGTCACCATCCCAATCAATCTGTCTATCCCCTAGTGGCTTTCCTTAGCAAACGTGCACGTTCTGCAGGGGTAAGCTCTTCCCCGCTCGCGGTCGAGCTGGAGCTGGTTGTCATGGCGGGTACATTCTCGGCCGGCTCAGTGCGCGACCATACATCATTTAAGCATGTGTAGGACGTGGATACGCCCTCAACAAGAGGTCTAATGGGGATACCTCCATGCATATAAAACACAAATTCCTCCACAGGGAGGAAATAGCGACACAATTGTGTCACTAACATAGGGTATGGATAATTGGCAGCCCTTTTGCCTGCACCGATTGAATGAAGTAATACCGTGCACATATTATATCTGGGGTTCATAGTCATTAAGGTGTGCACGATATGAAGGGATGGTGTGAAAAATGTAGTATTGTGCGAACTACCAAAAATATTATTTTGTGCCCAACGGCACACAGTCAGGACGTTTGCAAAGAGGGTTCTAGCTTGGATGCCCTTACGTGGCTCCCTCGAACAGTCAGTACCCATCAAGGGTAGATAATCCTCGAATTGGAGGGGTTGGTCATGGGTAGGTAGCCTAGGAATTAAGGTGACTTCATGAATGAAGTCCCTATCGATTATGATTTCCCTATCCCCCAAAATAAGCCTAATATATCCGTGTTGTGAAAGGCATCCGTCTTCCATGCATTCATAAAATCATGTGACGAGATCTGGAAGAGCGAAAGAGTTTGGATGATTAAAAAGTAAGAAATTCCAACCTCGCCTCCGGATCTCTTCACCGAAATAGCTACCATAGATTGTGTGTGCAAACATTTGTGAAAAGTTCTTCTCAAATTGTAGGGTTGGTGCCATCACAGAGAGTAAATTGAAAAAATTTAATTTTTAACAGAGAGGAAAGAGAACTGCAAACCTCCTCTGAAGATTTCAGAGGGCGACGTCACCAACACACGGCGGATGCGCGGCCAGAACCTGCTTCTTGCGGCGGAAGGGCGGTGGCGTGGGGAGATCTCCTTGCTCTGTTGCTGCGGCGGCTAGGGTTTTCTGAGAGGAATGCTTTAGGGTTTGATAAAATCAGAGAGGGGTCGGGTTCTATTTATAGGGAGAAGGTTATTTGCAAAAAGCCCCTCTTAAAAAGAGGAAATTATTTGTAAATAAAATTTTATTTTATTATTTTTTTATTAAAACTGGAAATTTACAAAAAATACCCCTAATAATTGAATTTTTTTAAATTTTTTTAATTTTTTTAATTTTGTTTTTATATAATTACAAGTGATACATACCCCAAACTTATTTGAAACAGTGTTTTGACTGGATAATCGAAATTTAGGAGTAAATGGAGGAAGATCAGTCAATGTAAATAGGCTCCTGCAAAAGCAGGAGCTCCTCTGAAGGGTCCGCAGTGAGGAATGGTTTAAGTCTATGTCCGTTCACTTTAAATAGTGAACCGTCCTCCAGATTTTCTAGATCGACCGCACCGTACGGATACACGGTGCGTACCAAAAATGGCCCTTTCCATCGAGATCTGAGCTTGCCGGGATGGAAATGTAACCGGGTGTCGTAAAGTAAAACCTGTTGACCAGATTTGAAAGTTTTGCGCATAAGGTGTTTATCATGGAACACCTTCGTTCGGTTTTTGACGACTACTGCATTCTCGCAGGCTTCATCCCGAAGCTCGTTCAATTCGTTCAACTGCAGCTTTCTATTGCTGCCCGCATCTCCTAGAGATAGATTCAACTCTTTTATTGCCCAAAATGCTTTATGCTCAATTTCAACTGGAAGGTGGCAAGCCTTTCCATAAACAAGCCGATATGGAGACATGCCAAGATCGGTCTTATAGGCAGTTCGAAATGCCCCAAGGGCATTAATAAGTTTTGAAGACCAATCTTTACGGTTTTTGGAAACCGTTTTCTCCAATATCTGTTTAATTTGCCGATTTGAAATTTCGGCTTGCCCACAAGTTTGGGGATGATAGGGCGTTGATAGCTTGTAAGTAATGGAGTATTTCCGCATTAAGGACTCGAAAGTCCTATTACAAAAATGAGATCCATTATCGCTGATAATTGCGCGGGGATGCCCAAACCGAGAGAAAATGTTTTCTTTGAGGAATCTAACGAGAACCTTGTTGTCATTAGTCCGGCTGGGCACAGCCTCAACCCACTTAGAAACATAGTCAACAGCGATGAGAATATACATGTTCCCAAAAGAATTGGGAAATGGTCCCATAAAATCTATCCCCCAAACATCAAAAATTTCAACAACCAATATTGGTTGGAGCGGCATTTCGTTTCTCCTAGATATCCATCCCAAGTGTTGGCACCGGGAGCATGTCTTGCAGTAATCATGTGCGTCTTTAAAAAGTTGTAGCCAGTAGAAGCCACACTGCAAGATCTTTTCTGCTGTCTTTTAGGGCCAAAAAGCCCGCCACACGCTTGATCGTGGCAAAATGACAGCACGCTCTTAAACTCATTGTCGGGGACACATCGACGAATAATTTGGTCGAGACAGTATTTGAATAAATATGGTTCATCCCAGTAAAAATGTTTTACTTGGGATAGAAATCGGAGTCTGTCCTGATTCGACCATTCATTAGGTATAAGTCCGGTGGCCAAATAATTTACAATATCTGCGAACCAAGGTTCGCATGACACATTCAAGAGCTGCTCATCTGGAAAAACGTCTTTAATAGGAATTTGAAGCGTAGGTGAAGAAGGGAGGCGTGAAAGGTGGTTGGTGACTACGTTTTCGCATCCTCTCTTGTCTTTGATGACAAGGTCAAACTCTTGTAGTAAGAGGATCCAACGTATCAGCCGAGATTTAGCGTCCTTCTTCGCGAAAAGATGGCGAAGAGCTGAGTGGTCAGTGTAAACGATGACTGGAGAGCTGATTAAATAGGGCCTGAACTTTTCTAATGCAAACACAACAGCTAAGAATTCCTTCTCAGTTGTTGTGTAATTTAATTGGGCCTCGTTCAAGGTTCGGCTAGTGTAATAAATCACATACGGCATCTTATTGATGTGCTGTCCAAGGACAGCACCAATGGCGAAATCAGATGCATCGCACATAATCTCAAATGGATGCGTCCAGTCAGGAGACGAAAGAATGGGAGCAGAAGTAAGTGAGTTTTTCAATGACTCGAATGCCTTCATACAGCTTGAGTCGAAATCAAATGTGGTGTCCTTGGCCAACAAAAGAGTCAAGTGTCTAGCTATCTTACGAAAATCCTTGATGAACCGTCTATAGAAACCGGCATGGCCAAGGAAGGTTCGAATGTCTCGGACGCATTTGGGAGGAGGAAGATCGGAAATGACTTCAATCTTAGCTTTATCTACTTCAATGCCATTTTGCGAGATGATATGTCCTAAGACAACACCTTCTCGTACCATAAAGTGTCACTTTTCCCAATTTAAAGTAAGGTTCTTATCCCTACACCGGGTAAGAACCGCGTCTAAATGTAGCAAACACTCATTAAAGGAGTCGCCGAAAATCGAGAAATCATCCATGAAGATCTCTAAGAATTTTTCCACCATGTCTCAAAAAATACCCATCATACACCGCTGGAAAGTAGCGGGTGTATTGCATAACCCAAAGGGCATGCGACGGTAAGCAAATGTACCGAAAGGACAAGTGATGTGGTCTTGTCTTGGTCCTTTTCGGCGATGGGAATTTGATTATAGCCGGAATAGCCATCCAAAAAGCAATAAAATTCATGCCCAACCAATTGTTCTAGCATTTGGTCAATAAAAGGTAATGGAAAGTGGTCTTTCTGTGTCGCGGCGTTGAGTTTTCTATAATCGATGCATACTCGCCATCCAGTTTGGGTGCGAGTAGATATTAACTCATTCGTCTCATTAGTTATGACCGTTATGCCCGATTTCTTTGGGACAACATGAATGGGGCTGACCCATTGGCTATCAGAGATAGGGTAAATGATACCACTATCAAGACATTTTACAATCTCCTTTTTAACGGCCTCCTTCATTACAGGGTTGAGTCGTCTCTGTGGATCCCTTGCTGGCTTGGCATCATCCATCATATGAATATGATGTTCAACAATTAGGGGACTAATCCCCTTGATGTCCGCTATAGTCCAGCTAAAAGCTTGCCGATTGCTTTGTAAGACCGTTAAAAGGGCTTTCTCTTGCTCGGGGGCTAGAGAAGCCGAGATGATAATATGAAGGGTCTCATTCTCACCTAAGTAAGCGTATTTAAGGTAAGACGTCAATAGCTCGAGTTCGAGTGTTGGAGGCGAAACAATTGAAGGTAAAATTGGTGAAATTGTCTCTAACTCGAAGGATTCCAACAGAGGTTCAAAGCGAGTGTAAGCAACCGAGTCGGATGGTTCAGCCGACTCATCCGAAAATTCAAAGGATTCAAACTCGGGTGGTGATTCTTCAAAATCGTTCAAGAAAGTGAAACACTCGTAATCATTATCGGGTGTGAAAGCAGTATCAGAATCAAGGAGGAACGCACTAGTGGCGTCAAAATTATTGTGATCGAACAGAAATTTTTCGAGCTCATAGTCCTCCTGGGCGATCTCTTGGATTGAGCAAACATCAAGTATATTAGCATTAGCTTCGGCGGGCTGATTCCCCAACTTAAAAATGTTGAGCTCAATTGTCATGTTTCCAAAAGATAGGTTCATCGAACCATTTCGACAATTGATCACCGCATTAGAAGTTGCAAGGAATGGTCGACCGAGTATCACCGGAATTTGATTCCGTGGGTTAGCTACAGGCTGTGTGTACATAACAATGAAATCAACGGGGAATATGAATTCCCCTACTTTAATCAACACATCCTCTAACTCACCCCTAGGATAGGTGATGGATTGGTCGGCCATTTGCAGAGTACAATGTGTGGGTTTCAGCTCTCCAATGCCTAATTGCTCATATACTGAATAAGGAAGTAGGTTAATACTGGCACCAAGATCTAATAGTGCGCGGTTGATGTTCTTATTCCCAATAGTTATTGAAATTGTAGGACAGCCAGGGTCCTTTCGTTTTTGAGGTAAAGGTTGGGTAAGAGCATCATTTACTGCACTAACCAAGAAAATTTTCTTAGGTACCTGTGATTTCCTCTTCTTGGTGCATAAGTCCTTCAAGATTTTAGTGTAAGAAGGGACTTGTTGGATTGCATCCAAGAGAGGAATGTTAATGCTAACCTGTTTAAATAACTCCACAATCTTCTCTATTTGTGGAGTTAGTTTATTGGATCTCAACCTGTTTGGAAATAGAATATTTTGAAAATTTGTTGAGTCTAATGTTTGTGGAGGAGATTGCGGAGTTGGAACGGATCCTAATGCTTGTGTATTCGTGGAGTGAGATATGGGTCCGTTCGGCACAGCAGAAGAAGTGTAAGTGCACGGCAGCGCCCCGGCCGTCTGAACGAGTCCAAAATGCGGAATATAAAACTTTTCTATAAACTAGAACCGGCACTACCGCGCACTTTGAAACCCGGATTGGGCCATTAATCTAATTCTAGCTAACTAGAGAAGGGGTAGAGAGATATACCGAGCGATCCGTGTCCTTCGGTCTTCTCGTCGTTGTCCCGATCTCCCCGCGGAATCTCCGGTCTTCATCTCCTCGTCGGAAAGGCACCACATCGCCGGGTTCTTTTGCGGACTTCCACCTCTGGACTGAGGCAACTCGAGCACGAAGTTGGCGATTCGACGTGCCCAAGGATGCTGTAGATGAAGTGTAAAACTATTTGACTCTTGGGGTTGTATGAAGTTGCCCTTTTTATGGAGGAGAAGAAATCAACTTTTGGAGGAGGAGCTATGGGATTTTTGCAAAGCCAAATGAGAGTATTTCCCCCCACTAAAAATTGGGACAGCCCTCACTAAAAATTGGCCGGCCATCCTCTCTTCAGGAATCAGAGAATGGAGGGAATGAGAATAAAAAATGAGTGAGCGCCAACATCATGCAAGAGAGAGAAAGGGTGATGATGAGAAGAAATGATCACAGACAAAGTCCAACACTTCATCAACCATCATATCTCCAAAAGTCAAGCAATCATGAAGAAAGAAGTCAAATGATGGTAGAACCATCATGATACTACTACTTGCAAATAACACCCTCCACTAATCAAATTTGCATGCTTGCAAATAACCCCCTCTCCACCAATTTCCAGCCAAAGAAAGAAACAAAGGAAAATGGCCGAAACGGAAAGCAAACTGGCAACTTCAGAAAACTGATCCCGTAATAAATTACAGGAAAACCCCGCGACTGTATATACATACCCGCATTTGTATTCCGACCGAATACAAATGCAATGAGACAAAATCTACACTGTACAATACTAGGATCCGGCTTAAACCAAAGCCAGCTAGTATTATCCGTCCGATCATGATCCATGAAATACCGCACGTATATGATCGAACCCTGCCATATCTCCATACGGCCTCTACAGCGTTTCGCCCGAAACTTGAGAAACGGTCTGTGGAGGACTCTAAAGACTCGTCAATACTTTGGTTGTAGATTTAACCACTAGCACGTTAGAGGTATTAGCCATACGTAACGGGCTACCGGGTATTGACCAAAAGGGACGTCGATGAGCGAACTCATCCTGACACCCTACTGAGCCTGTCAGTGACAATATCCATACAGTCCGGTCCGTTCGTCTATGAGCATCGTATGGCGGGCCTAGGGGGTTTGTAAAAGTCAGACCCCCAAAAGCGGTACAAGTCGTGTCGGAGTGTAGCCCAGAACACCCTGAGATACTACTGGAATACCTACCAGTAAATCTCCTGCCTTGGCCAAGGACTTCGTGTAATGGCTCTCCTAGACACAGCGTGACCTTACCCCCAATACCGGGAGAGATGAACCTCTGCAGATCCGCTCACTGCCTCCATGTGGCTCGAGACTGTACCCAACTAAAACCTGTTTGCACGTCTCCTTTGAGCGTGGTAGGGTAGTAATCAAAGTACAGTGGGAACTCACACGAGACAAATGACGATCTCAGGTCGATGAACTAACCTGTACACTTGTCACCAGGGAACTGCTATCTGACGTCTGGTATAAGACCAACTAGCATGTTCCCGGCGAGTCCTGTCCGGTGTACTCATAACCCAATGAGCACCTGTATACATCTTAGGTGAACCAACTGACACCAGTGGCTTGTGAGACCGGCCACCGCCCCTCGTCGGGGTCTCGACTGTATACACTAGTCTACTCTGGAGTATCGATGCCATGTCTCGAAACTCCCACGACTAGGGACCTTTTAAGGATGTGCTTATAGACTACCAGCTTCCACGTATATGATCGCCATCATACTGCTGGCTGTCAAGCAAGAATCCTAAGGGCTCTATCAACGCGCAATAGTGACCTGTAAGGTCACCTAAAGCAGTACACGATGATAAAGATAAACCAGATAGCATACTATCATCTTGAGTAAGACTGTCCTACTGGTATAGGTCCTCCTTCAATCATTGCAATCACGTGCCTGTGATCCAATAATTGACTTTGAGGGCACTATCTCCAACAATCTCCCACTTGCACTCAAGGCTAATTATTGCGATGTCGCATACTCACAGCCCGTGTGATACCGAACACCCAATTCCTCTACTAATCAGTCTCACAAAACCCGTTTGCGAAACTATTGCGTTTGAGGAATAGCCTCAGTGAGTGGATCCGCTTTGATGTTTCTTTCTATGTCTCTCATAATCTCAAGTTCGCGGAGAAACCTATCTCCCGAAATGAGCAATACCTGTCTTAGAATGTGTCTGGATGTCTGATGGGACCTAGCTCATAAATGAACTCCAAATCCAAACTTCTTAGACTGTATTGTCAACTGAACTTAATCAGTATCCTGCGCCATGCCTCCCTCAGTATCTGCTTGGATCACCTGTCCAAAATACTGCCCCTCGTCAGAGGGAAAACTATAACTCTGACGGCCACCCTGTCGTCCAGGTCACCTTGGAAGTCTGGAATGATAACTGTCTCCCGAATGAGGCTGACGTTATCATCTCCCTAGAACATTCACTTATGTTCTAAAACTGCTTCCGAATGTTTCTCCAGGATTGGATAAATATCAACTTATTGCATCTATTGCAAAAACAATATCTGGTGTGGTACTTGATATCTCATGATTGACTCAATTGCTTAAGCAAATGATCTGCCAATCATGCACATCCCTCTCCCCTTTAGTCTGTAGGACACCTTTAGAGAGGGTGACTCCACCACCTGCAGGTAGTCTACCGTGCCTGGAGTCGCCCATTCTAAAACACCTTTAGAATACTGTCTAAGTACCCTGATTGGGACACTTCCCAAATCTAGATCTAAAACTATAGATGTAGTGACCAGAATATCTGATATTATATCTATATCCTATGTGGAGAAACCACTGTGTGACAACTAAAGTATAACCGATCGTAGTATAGGAATATCACTTCCTACTCTGTGTATATCATCCAAATGCCAGGACATCACACCCTACTACCTTCTTAACAGATCCATCCCCTATTCTGATGAAGTCAAACCTATGACTGTCACATCAGAAATAGATGATCTATCTCCGCTATATCTGCTTTAGTCTATAAATAGACATAAGCCACCTGTCCACCAATGCTTCCACTGTTCCCACTGACTACGACAACCCTCTGGCAGAATCATATACACGTGCACTTCTAAAGCTTGTTTAGAATGACGCTATACTCATCCTCCTGCCGGGTCTCACATTCTGGAACAACAGCAATGGCAAGTCTGGGTAAACAAGAACCTCCCTGCCACCGTCTTTGAGGCTACCGAAGTACCTCTCGGGTGCCTGAGGTTACCTACCATATCTGCGGAGTGGCTAACGGAATGTCAAGACAGATTGAATCTTTAGGTTCTTATCAAATTTTCAGTAATCGTTTGCGGTTCCGAAATCACTTCTAGTTCTACCATACTCCCACTACTGTTTTCTGAAAAAAATCCATTTTTATTAAAACTATGGCGAGTGAAGAACAATATCACTATTGATCTTTCCTGATGGTAGAAAGTCAACCCTCGTCATAGCCTGGGTCAACCCACAAACAGCCATTACAGAAACGTGCCTTGAGTTATCCAGAGTCTGGTTTTAAGCATAAGCCGGACAACTCCCCGTACCTTAACATCGTTAAGATATGAACCGTTCTATATCCAATATAGAAACAGAGGCACTGATTTAATTGGAACCAGATTCAAATCATGCAACTGTCTCCAGTGCATGTCAACTAAATGGAAGGAGGCCGATCAGCATTACTCAACTTAGGAGTGCTTCCAATTATGAGTAACCTGAAAGAGAAGCAAGTTCTCTTAAACATTACTATCAACTGAATACCATACACAAGTATCTACATCTTCGATCATCTTGAAGAATCCCAATACTTGCAACATCTGGTTCTCTACTTTACTCTTATACCTATAACTTCTCAAAACTCAGACTTTGTGTTTCTACGAAACACTTGTCTAAGAACTAGAGAAGTTATAAGTAAACCGAATATAGTACGAGGACCAACCCCTCTGTCCTAATGGACACTGTACAATCATACAATACTCTGTATAAGTCCCCTGAGTCTATTAACTCATTCGCTGTGTGTCGTAGGTTGAAAACTGTACTATGGTTATGAAGAATTACACCGCTGTTTAATGCTCCTTACCTAACCATCCACTGATATAGGTAAATGTCATGGACATAATTTCAAAAAGGTATATCTTACTCTATAAAAATAGACGTACAGATATATCAATTTGAAATTGGTGCATAACAGCCGATATTCAAAACCAAATATTTGTCGTCCGGCAAACAACCCAGGTGACTTCCTTAAATATCACCAATTACAACGAATTCCGATATGATGAGGATAATCACCCAATTCCCAATAACTTACTCCCACTCATCATCTGTAAAACCATACAGATGTGAGAATCAAACCTGGTAAATACATATCCTGGAGCAAGTGTCTAATTTGGGAAATCAGTTTTCTTTTAACAGTACACAGTGAAACTGAAACATTGAAATGTTTCGTAGGGGTATCCTGGTATTCCTAGTAATGCCTCTTCCATTATCCAGATTCATAACTGTAACCGTATATTTCTTTGCCACCTCTCCAAATCCCTTTTTATGTCTTTAGTCATTACCTTCTGTACACCCCTTTAGGCCAAATGGTTTTCTTCCTTCCCTACTGTTCGGCACCAGCCTATGGTTTGGAAGAAGACTATCCAATAAGCATAATGGGTGTACTGTCCTAATCCTAGGAGCACTCGCAATGCAAGAGAAGGTGAAGATAAAAGACAACCGAATAAACCTTATTCCTATTTCTCCCGAACCAGAATCCATCCCCGAACTGGAACAAGTTCCTTTCGAGTTCGTATATAACCATACGATGGAGTATCCAAATAAACTGTGGATCTTCGTAGTGATATGGAGTGTTCTGGAGAAATACAAAGGTGAAGTGGGAGTGGTAATGAAATACTTGGTTTGGTCGTGAATAGCAGTCGCAGTTTACTTTGCCCTCTTATTAATCCCTTTATTTGTCTTTACATAATACCTTCTATACACCATCGTTAGGCTAATTGGTTTTCTTCATTCCCTACCGGTCGGCACCTGCCTATGGTTTGGAAGAAGACTATCCAATTTGCGTAATAGGTGTACTGTCCCCTAATCCAAGGAGTACTCGCAATTTGAGAGAAGGTTAAAGGAAAAGACAACTGAATAGTCCTATTCATTTTCTCCAGAACCCGAAACCATCCTTGAATCTGGAACAAGTTTCTTCGAGTTCGTATATAACCACGATGGTTTTATCCAATGGAAGTGGACGTTCGTAGTAATACGGGGTGTTCTGGAGAAAAGGGTAAAAGTAGGAGTGGCAATGATGTTTGCAACTCTGACAATCCAAAAGCCATTGTTTAAGAAGGTTCGGTTAATTTTGGTCACTGAGTCATAGTCAAGGGTCGGGTCACGGTCGCAGCCAAAGAGAGAGAGAAAAGAAACACTCAGCGTGCACTCTAACCTAGATCAGAATGGTTATCACTTTATCTAATCAGGAAACCTCCCACTGTAACGTCAAATTCTTCCCCAAACCTGAAAGAAGAATTAGTCGGGATCACCCGAGGAGTAAACCAACTCATCAGTGGGAATCAGGATCCAACTATCATCGCATGATAACGTGACGAAATCCGCTCACGTTATCACACTCCAGAAGGTATACGCATATCTGGAAAGTTTCAGTTTCTTTAGAAACCCCCGATGTGATTTTTACCCCATGCTCTTATGACCTTGACGAAGGTCAACAAATCATAAGTCACATATCAAGTTCTACCCGTCATTGTCCAGGTTAATTTGAACCCACCCGTACAAGCCCTTGACGAAGGTCAACAAGGCTATACGACTGTCCCAAACCAACGCATCTATCTATGCAGCAGAAAGGTAACAAGCAGCTACCATTCACTATGCCTTGACGAAGGTCAACAAACATAGCATGAATATTACGTGCTACCCGTCTGAAACGACGGAGGGCTACGAATGGTTTTTGGCCAAAAACCTTTAACGTAATGAACTTGATATCGTTGAATGAACTGGATAGCTTTTATAAAAATATAATGGCGAAAACCTTTGCTAAAGAGGTCACTCTCGGTGAAGGGATCTCGGCTTTTTCCCCGTAGAATGAGGTGCAGGATATTCCAACTGAATACCACGATGCAAAGCAAAAGTAAACGACTACAGTGAAGTTATTATCCTGACGCAAACTTCTGTCCAAGGGGTCACTCCCGGTGAAGGGATCTCGGCCCTTGCCTCGTCGACTGAGGTGCTGGATATTCATAACCGAATACCACTGTGCAAAACAAAAGAGAATGTCCTTGCAATAACAGCTTTTTGAAAAATGTTCCAACAACATCAGAATAGGTTTGTTTAGCTTGCATTGATCCGAATCAATGCAGTCCCATCAATTGATCACACCATAAAAGAACGAAAATAATGATGTACGTATATGCTACCCACATTCGCCACTGGGTCCCGTCATTACCCGTTAGGTTAGTTAACTAACGACAGAGCGGGGACTGGACTAGCGCGGATGCAAAACATATACAACATCTACTAGTATATATATCAATATATAATATTCGCTCAAGGCGTGATAAAATGCAATATCACAGAAATGTAATAAGTATCACAGAACAATACAGATATCTGGAATCCCCGGGTTTCATAGAGCCGCTACTGAAACCCGACGTTCCCCTGGTCGTGTGGATAGCCTGTGCAATGAAATCCTAGACCCCTACGGGCGCGGCAAGTTACCCGCCAAAACCTGAAGCGAGGCAGCCCCCTTCAACAATATGAATGGACCACCCAGCACTTCACGGAATCCGGTAACTTGGGCACCCCTCCTGGGTCAACCTGTACCCCTACGAGTGCGGCGAATAGCCCGCCAATTCTAGAGTGAAGCCCCCCCGTCTCAACGCCATGAGATGCGGGCTTGTTGCCCTCTAGAACCCGGCTATCCATGCACCCCTCCTTGGGGTAATTCTAGTACAGAAAGTAAAATATACATACAACGGGTGCATCGACCTCAGCCCGGTCGTGCCCCAAAAGAATAATATACAAACAGGCAGTAACGGCAGTCCACATGTCGGACGCTCGCCCCTCAATATCAAATGTATATATACAAACAAACTGTACTAACATTGCATCCAGGCTCTCCACCACGACAAATCCGCAACATCACAGCACAACACAGAACATCAACGTGAATGTCACGTTCGCAAATCCGTCTAAAAGGGCTATAGCAGTTAGACAGGATTTATCGATCAAATTACATTCACGGTCACAGATATAATGTAAATACTGTGAACTAACATGTTTAAAATTTTCGATCGATCATATTTCCCGAAGTGGGCCCCAAGCACAATACCCAGTACTCAGAAAAATCTGGGCCCAAACAGAATATACCATAAACTCCAATTCCAAGTCAGAGACTTACTGAAGAAATTTGGTACACTGAGGCAATAGAACGGCGGTGGATCCGCGGCCAAAACGTGGTTTTGGCGGCGGATCCGCCGCGCTACAGTAAAATCAGCATGCCAAATTTTCTCAGTTTTCATAAAATTTCCTGCACATATTTATGCAATGTACCAAATAATTTTTCGAGCACAACTGAAAATCGACAGAAACTGTCAAATTGAAATCGGGGTTTTTGGAAATTCGTTCGATCGAACTTTTAAACACGCTAGAACAAGCTAGACTAGGATAATGGCATGGCTCTGATACCAGTGTAAGTGCACGGCGGCGCCCCGGCCGTCTGAACGAGGCCAAAATGCGGAATATAAAACTTTTCTATAAACTAGAACCGGCACTACCGCGCACTTTGAAACCCGGATCGGGCCATTAATCTAATCCTAGCTAACTAGAGAAGGGGTCGAGAGATATACCGAGCGATCCGTGTCTTTCGGTCTTCTCATCATCGTCCCGATCTCCCCGCGGAATCTCCGGTCTTCATCTCCTCGTCGGAAAGGCACCACATCGCCGGGTTCTTTTACGGGCTCCCACCTATGGACCGAGGCAACTCGAGCACGAAGTTGGCGAGTCGACGTACCCAAGGATGCTGTAGATGAAGTGTAAAACTATTTGTCTCTTGGGGTTGTATGAAGTTGCCCTTTTGATAGAGGTGAAGAAATCAACTTTTGGAGGAGGAGCTATGGGATTTTTGCAAAGCCAAATGAGAGTATTTCCCCCCACTAAAAATTGGGACAGCCCCCACTAAAAATTGGCCGGCCATCCTCCCTTCAGGAATCAGAGAATGGAGGGAATGAGAGTAAAAAATGAGTGAGCCCCAACATCATGCAAGAGAGAGAAAGGGTGATGATGAGAAGAAATGATCACAAACAAAGTCCAACACTCCATCAACCATCATATCTCCAAAAGTCAAGCAATCATGAAGAAAGAAGTCAAATGATGGTAGAACCATCATGATACTACTACTTGCAAATAACACCCTCCACTAATCAAATTTGCATGCTTGCAAATAACCCCTTCTCCACCAATTTCCAGCCAAAGAAAGAAACAAAGGAAAATGGCCGAAACGGAAAGCAAACTGGCAACTTTAGAAAACTGATCCCGTAATAAATTACAGGAAAACCCCGCGACTGTATATACATACCCGCATTTGTATTCCGACCGAATACAAATGCAATGAGACAAAATCTATACTGTACAATACTAGGATCCGGCTTAAACCAAAGCCCGTTAGTATTATCTGTCCAATCATGATTCGTGCAATACCGCACGTATATGATCGAACCCTGCCATATCTCCATACGGCCTCTACAGCGTTTCGACCGAAACTTGAGAAACGGTCTGTGGAGGACTCTAAAGACTCGTCAATACTTTGGTTGTGGATTTAACCACTAGCACGTCAGAGGTATTAGCCATACGTAATGGGCTACCAGGTATTGACCAAAAGGGACGTCGATGAGCGAACTCATCCTGACACCCTATTGAGCCTGTCAGTGACAATATCCGTACAGTCCGGTCCGTTCGTCTATGAGCATCGCATGGCGGGCCTAGGGGGTTGGTAAAAGTCAGACCCCCAAAAGCGGTACAAGTCGTGTCGGAGTGTAGCCCAGAACACCCTGAGATACTACTGGAATACCTACCAGTAAATCTCCTGCCTTGGCCAAGGACTTCGTGTAATGGCTCTCCTAGACATAGCGCGACCTCACCCCCAATACCGGGAGAGACGAACCCCTGCAGATCCGCTCACTGCCTCCATGTGGCTCGGGACTGTACCCAACTAAAACCTGTTTGCACGTCTCCTTTGAGCGTGGTAGGGTAGTAATCAAAGTACAGTGGGAACTCACACAAGACAAATGACGATCTCAGGTCGATGAACTAACCTGTACACATGTCACCAGGGAACTGCTATCTGATGTCTGGTATAAGACCAACTAGCATGTTCCCGGCGAGTCCTGTCCGGTGTACTCATAACCCAATGAGCACCTGTATACATCTTAGGTGAACCAACTGACACCAGTGGCTTGTGAGACCGGCCACCGCCCCTCGTCGGGGTCTCGACTGTATATACTAGTCTACTCTGGAGTATCAATGCCCTGTCTCGAAACTCCCATGACTAGGGACCTTTTAAGGATGTGCTTATAGACTACCAGCTCCCACGTATATGATCGCCATCATACTGCTGGTTGTTAAGCAAGAATCCTAAGGGCTCTATCAACGCGCAATAGTGACCTGTAAGGTCACCTAAAGCAGTACACGATGATAAAGATAAACCAGATAGCATACTATCATCTTGAGTAAGACTGTCCTACCAGTATAGGTCCTCCCTCAATCATTGCAATCACGTACCTGTGATCCAATAATTGACTCTGAGGGCACTATCTTCAACAAGAAGTACAACCTTATGAAGAATGGAGAACATGCTTTGAAGACGAAGAAGATGAAGATGAAGAAGAAGAAGAAGCGTCGGCCGGGGTATTATCATCAATGCTAACATTTTTGTGCAACGTCCTTCCAGATCTCAATGTAGTCACGGCACTCACATTATGGTTTTGTTGTTCATGAGCAACATATGTATTTTGTGGGTGACCAGGATTTGGCAGTGGTTGAGATGGAAGCTTCCCCTTCTCTCGCCCGCTTAAAGCAGCATTCAGTTGTGCAATTTGGGCTTCAATGGTTTTGATGCTTTGCCCATGTGATGCAGTGTGTTGCACCAAAGACTGAATGGAAGACTGGATGTTGGCTGAGGATTGAGTAGATTGTTTTAAAAATGCATCCAAACTTCGTTCTAGCGAGGAAACCTTATCGTTATTTGGTGAAACAAAATTGTTTTGAGGAAATGAGTTGTTTGGTGCAAAATTGTTCATTTGATTTTGGTAAGGTTGGGGCTGGAAAGGTTGCTGATATTGAGTTTGTTGAGGGGCTTGTTGTTGTGGAGGAGGCTTTTGGAAATTGTTATTGCTTTGGAATTGTTGTTGATTTTGATTCTAAGCAAAATTGGGGTGGCTCCTCCAACCAGGATTATAAGTTGAAGAGTATGGATCATTTCTTTGTCTCTGCTGAAAGGTAGCATTGACTTGATCCTGTCCTTGAGCAGGTGAGTTATAAGTACACTCTTTAGTCAAATAGGACGGATCCGAACAACAAGCGCATATAGTGCGAGGGGGTAAAGCTGGGGGCAGGAGAAGGCAACGAGAATTTGCTCTCAATTGCTTCTAATTTTTGTGTAATTGCGGTCATTTCGGCTTTCATTGCAATTGACATATCAAGTTGGTGAACACCTGCCCTAGACGGACCCAATGAAGTAGACGAAGTGGACGATGCGGTCTGTCTAGTGCTTTCCCACTGAAGCGTTTGTTCAGCAAGATCGTCGAGAAATTGCCAAGCTTCCTCGTTAGATTTTGTAAGGAAGTGATCTTGACAGATGGTTTCCAGCAACTGCTTAGTTGCTGCTTTCAGTCCTTCGTATAAAGTTTGGCAAAGTTGCCATCTTTCAATACCGTGATGAGGGCACTGAACAAGAAGGTCTTTAAATTGTTCGAAACTCTTCCAAAAAGGTTTGGAAGGAAGCTGGGAAAATTGATTAATTTCATTACGAATTCTCGCGGTCTTGTGATGCGGGTAAAACTTTTTAAGAAAAGCCTTAACAAACTCTTCCCAACTTTTTATGGAATGCGATGCTGTACTATATAGCCACTTTTCAGCTAGGTCACATAAAGTGAAGGGAATGACTCGTAGCCGTATAGCATCATCGGAAAGTTGGGTGGTCTTCATCATTGCACAAACATTCTGGAATTTGTTAATGAAGATATAGGCATCTTCGGATTCCAGCTCGTGAAATTTAGGCAACATATTGATGAAGTGGGGCTTAATTTCGAAATTATCCCCATTAGCCGGCGGAAGTGAAAGACAAGTAGGAAGTGCGGAGCGGGTAGGATAGAAAAGATCCTGGAGCGCGATTCGCTGGGGCGCAACAGGAGGTTGTTGTGGGTTATTCGCACCCAGTTGAGATGGAATCAGTCCCGAGGTAGGTAAGGGGTTGTTAGGATTGAATCCTGACATTTCCTTAGAAGATGATGAATGCGAAGATGAAGGTAAAGAAGTGGAGGGAATTTCGACTTCGGAGTCAAACTCGTCGTCAGTAGCGACTAACGAGACACGGACTAAACGGGCGCTAGTGTCCCTAGTCCAACCGGACATACACTAGTGTAGTCAAAAAGCAGAATGTGAGGGTAAGAAAATGTCAATGAGGAAATATGGGTGAAGGTTGGGTGCAATGGAATTCTAGCGACAAATGGCAAGTTTTTTTCTGGTAAAAATTTTGTTTTGTGTTTTTTTATTTTTATAAAGAATTTTGCAAAAGATTTTGTACGGAACTATGACACAATTTCAAACAGTCACAATTTAGGCATGCACAATCAAGCCTAAAGCTAGGGTCTCCTAAGTCAACTAGACTGCTCCTAACTGGTCTAAAGTGACAAGTTGTGAGATATCCCTCAAATCGCCTCTTCACCGCCAATTGTGGCCAGGTAAGCACAAGTGAAGAAAGGAGGGATCCGCTCACAAATCACCGTGAGACGGGCCTTTTAAAATTACCTTTCCCACTTGTCTAGCCTAGGTACCACAAAGTCAGGTTTAGATAAACGACTAAATGCCCACAACCTTTCTCTGTCCTAATGAGCGCGACAGTCCTTAATTGGCTGAGTCTAGATATTTTTTAATTAACTCGAGGGTTGATGCATATGCTTTTTGTGATTTCTGGGGTCTTAGGAAGGGTAATGAAATCCCCACCCAATCTGGATTGGTGTTATAGCCCCTTAAATTCTGTTTTAAATATGCAAAGAAATTAACACATAAAATCTAAAACACTTGCCAAAATTTTTTTCTTTTTATTTGCGGCGCAAAGAATCTTGCACAAAATGATTTATTGGAGAGGGGGAAGAAGTTTTGCGCAAAGAACCCTGCAGGAAAATTTTTCAGAGGAGATCAGAGGGTAGAAGAGAAGAGAAGAAATACTCAAAAAAAAATGGGATGATGACGTCAGCAATTTGACCGCGGTTCCGCGGTCAAAAACCTCCTTTAGTCGCGGTTCCACAGTGGTTCTGTTGGATCAGGCCGTCAAAATTTTTCTGTTTTCTGTTGTGGTTCTCCTCTGTTTGTTCAGATCCTCTGTTTCTTGATTTGTTCATTGGGCTTTTTCCAGATCTGAATCTGTCCGTCTTCCGTTCCTGCACAAGTCGCACAAAAACCGATCAAAAAGAACAAGATGAATTTTTTTTTTATATTTTTTATTTTTTCAATTTTTTCATTTTTTTCAATTTCAATTAACCCGAAATTACAAAAAGAAAATAACTACCGTATCCTCGATAACGGCGCCATTTGATTGATTAGAAGAATTTTGCGTGTGCGTTTTTAAAATCAAGATCAAGAATATACCGCAATCAATAACGGTGTCGCTTGGTAGCTAGCCGGTTGAGTACGGGTCGGTCCATAGGGAAAACATGTTCTTTCTTTAAGTTCTTACGAGTTAAGTCCTATTTTTGGTAGGTTTTGATTTAAAAATCTAAGATTGAAATTAATTTGATTTAAAGTCTTGCTAAGGTTACGATTAGGTTAGTTTGGAAAAAGAATTCTACTCACTGCTTTCTTTGCCTTAATTAAGAACATAGGTGTTAGGGTAATAGTCAACAAAGGGGATTAGCATGACTAGGAAGAAACTTAGTTTCTTCCTTTTGGTCCTTGTCCATCCTTTCTTGGCTCTTAGCCCTAATCTCTATGTAAATCAACCACAACCGGTCTAACTAGGGAATCACCGCTATCTCGTAGGAAAGGGTGCCGTAGTGAGTGGTGTATGGTTAATTTAAATAGAGTTCTAATTAATTAATTTATACGGGCAATGAAAGGAATGAGAGATATTTCCATCTCTCAAGCCTTCCCTATCCTAACCCTAACAAGTGAGGAATTACTCACTCATTAGGAAAGTTGCGATGAAATTCATTTTTATAATTTTTTTCTTTTTAATAAACTAATTAACTTGCAGATAAATAAAGACAGATAAAAAATTGCAGAAAAATAAATTTCAATTAAGAAGAATGCAAAAATGAAAAACACTTATTTTTATTGATGACCTCTTCAACGATTACAAGGAAAGAAAATTTTAATCTAGAAAAATAAAAAGAGGCATGCCAAATTAGGCTTTAGGCTTTCTTATTTATAGATAGGAGAAAGCCTAGGTTTTACATCTGATCCACATTTGAATTTACAGAACTACCCTATGAAAGCCGGGTCAAAGCATCGACACCCATCGACACCTGCACTGCACGGCCGCGGAACCGCGGCAGAATGCCATGTTTGGTCGCGGATCCGCGACCATATTGAGGGGTCTTGAGTTCACTTTCTCAGGGCTGCTTCATGTTGCTATTTCCTTCTGTTTTCTTCACTTGGTTCCTTAGAATATTTTCTACTTTCTTCCAGATTTCCACAGTGCAGAATGTTGTGGACTTTTCGCCATGAGCTTCGCGTTGAAGTCTTTAATCCTGTGCTGCCCTTGTACTTTGTGCATTGAACTGTTCATTGATCTTTGTTTGTTCCTTAAACTGGTAGGCGGCATCATACAGATTCATCTATTTGTTGGTCGTAGTCTCACATTTGTAGTGTTTTTTAATGAATTTCACTGTATTGTTCTGAGAACCTGTAACCTGCAACTATTTAGCAGACATGGATCAAAAGCACCTATTTATTTGTAATATGATTAAGAATGGGCGATATAAGAATGCAAAATTCTGATATGAATAGCTGGCTTGGCATTAGTGGATGCGGCAGCAGCATTATCTTTATATTGGTCTGATCTGAAAGATAAAGTTGTTGGCTTGGCATTAGTGGACGCGGCAACTGCACTATCCTTCTTAACTCTTATGTATTAAAAGAGTCAAATATTTGATGTGATTTGTTATTGGTTTGTGTTGGTGGTTGCTTGATGTTCAAGATTAGAAAATTGTCGTCATGTTGATTATTATGAAGTTGTGCGCGCTCTTTGACCATGAGTGATAAAGAGAAAGTTTCTAAAAGATACACTAATGTTTCGTATCCTAATTTTATTACTAGAACCAGATTGAACACCGGCAACTATCCTCAATGGAAACAGGCTGTGGAAATGTTTGCTAAGAAGCATAGGTTAATGAAGTATCTCATTGAGCCATCTGATCCTTCTGAAGACTGGGTATCACATGATGCCATGTTGAATCGCTTGATGACTGAGGCCATGGAGGAAGAGATTGTGTTGCAAGTATTCAAATACTCAACCGCTTACTCTATTTGGAGTTATTTGACAGAGATTTTTGAAGGGAAATTTAATGCTAAAAGGGCTTTTGATGCTTGGAGAACTCTAAATAAACTTGAGCGAGGGAATAAATCTATCTCCTTTTATTATGGTGAAATCAAGAAACTTGAAGTATAGCTCCTTTCGATTTATCCTATTGGTGGTGAAGAGAAGGGATGGAAGATGTATCATGATCATATGATGGTGATATCATTTCTTATTGGTCTTGGTCCCGAATTTGATAATATATGTCTATAAATTTTAGGTGGATCAGAAGTTCCCTCTTTCGCGGATGCTTATAGGGCTGTCCTTTGCGTTTATCCTTCTTCTGCCATTGAAGGTATTATTAATTCCGTTGTAAAAGAAGGTGAAGACAAATCTTCATTTGTTTCTTCTTATGGTGGTAGAGGACGAGGTGGAGGTAGTACATGAGGACGTGGCAGAGGTGGTCGATGACCTTTTAGAGGAAGGGGCGAGGAGGTTATCATTTATGTTCACATTATGAGATGACTGGCCATACTAAAGATACTTGCTATTTGCTTCATCTAAAGCTCCGACCTCAGTGGGCTACTAGAGTAGCTACTTCTGACATGACACTTGCCACTTCTACTTCTCATGGTGCTTCTGGACTTTTTGAGGAGGAGATATTACGGCTTAGGTCTTTTCTTGCAGGATCTATTTCCTTGAGTTCCACTATTGTTCTGGCTAAAGGTAATATATGTCTTCTAACCCATACACCTCCATCCTCATGGATTATTGACTCGGGAGCATCAGATCATATGACTGGAACATCAGAAGTTTTCTCCTCCTTATCTAAAATTTCATATACCAGTTGTATTACACTTGAAGACGGTTCAATCTCTAAAGCAGAGGGCATTGGTTCTATTTTTCTTACCTTATCTCTGTCTTTATCATCAGCATTATATGTCTCTTCATTTCCTTTTAGCTTGATCTCTTTAAGTAAACTTGTTCATACCTTGAATTATTCAATAACATTTTCTCCTTCTGATTGTGTCATGCATGATCTGAAGACGGAGCAGGTTATTATTACAAAAGTTGCTTGCTCAACAGTAATTTACTGGTTAACCACTATCGTTTAGGTCATTCCGGTCTGTCTACTTTACAAAAATTAGTTCCCTCTTTATCTAGTTCATCATCGTTAGAATGTGTCGCTTGTGAGATGGGAAAGCACACTTGTGCTTTCTATCAGTCTAGAGTCAATAAACGTGCTGAGAAACTGTTTGATTTTGTGCATTCTGATGTTTTGGGGCCATGTTCCATTACGTCAAACCGTGGTTTTCGATATTTTTTTTGTTTTTATTGATAATTATTCTTGAGTGACATGGCTATATTTGTTGAAATCTGGATCTAAAGTTTTTGATGCCTTTAAATCATTTGTTACTGAGGTGAAAAATCAATTTGGTATTAATATCAAAACTCTGAGAAGTGATAATGCAAAGGATTACTTTAATAAAAAGTTTACTCAGTTTCTCGACACCTTTGGTATTATACATCGGTCCTCGTTTCCCTATACAGATCAGTGAAATGGTGTTTCTAAATAAAAGAATAGACATCTGTTGGAGGTCACACGTTTCTTTTGTTCCATATGAATGTTCTTAAACGTTTTTTGGATGATGCCATTCTCACTGGTTGTCATCTTATTAATCGTCTAACAAGCTCAGTCTTAGAGGGAGAAATTCCAATCTCTATTTTATTTCCCTTTAAACCTTTATTTCCTCTTCCTCCATGTATTTTTGGTCGTACTTGTTTTGTCCACAATTATCAACCTGGCTCATCAAAGCTCGATCCCAAGTTGATGGATCTCTGGATCTCCTTCAGATGTTATCTTCCGTTGATCTGCTGTGAGCGCTGATGGATGGTTGAGATTGAGTTGGAGGGTTGACCCCTGAAGCGTGTGGATCTCAATAGGTCTTGTGTGGTTGAGGCCGAGCTACCTGCAAAGAAGTCCCTGGGTGGTTGTGCCACTGAGGACCCTCCGACGATCAAGTTAAACGGGGTATTTTGGCAGTGTAACGGCCTATTGGAGTGAAATTGGCTTACCTGAGTCGTCTGAGAGAGGGGTTTATATAGTGGCAACCATGGGCAGGTGGGCACGAGATTCACACCGACCGTTACGCCCCTGGTGTCATGCCCGCGTGATAGGTGGGATCCCCCATTAATGACGAGACATGCTCGTTAATAGGGGATCATGATGGCGTGGAACGCGGGATCATGGGCGGCGGATATCTCATGCCTAGCGAGATTCACAAAGCCGTGGAGGAGGCGCCCGTGATCGGTGCTGCGGGTCGGTCAGTGAGACCGAGGAAGATAAGCTCGGCGGGAGGCTCGGGACGAGCGGGAGGCCGAGGCATCTTGGTTCTGTGATAGCTCGGGGGCGAGCTGAGGGTGGTCTGGAAACCCACCGAAGGTGTGGTACATCCTCGGTTCGGATGCCCGGGATGTGTTTCCAACGTAACTTTCTTGATTCTCTGGGACACGTCATCTGCCACGTGTCATGATCTGGGGAGTCACCGATATCGAGCATCATCATTAGCCCCCCACTCTCGTTTCGACCCATTCCTGGGTAGGGTCGAGAGTGGTCTGATCGGTCACCCGGGGTAAGCTCTTACTTGAAGATATCGTCGATGCGTATTCCCGGGCAATTAGCCATATTTTATTGATGACGTCAGCAGATCAGGGGAGAGATCTCGCATTAAAGAGGGAGCACCGGTTTGCGCATACGCCCGTTGAAGCGACAACCGACGTGTCTGGCGCTGGTTGGCTGATGAGACGGGCCGCAGGTATTCCCGCGCCTGAGGGGACGCGTCCAATATGAGTGCGACAGGTGGAATGCTGTCGGCCGTTGGTTGCGAAGCGCCGTTTCGGCGGGAGACGATCGGAGCCGTAGGATGCGTACCTCGGCAGCTATAAGTAGAGGTGGGATCCCCATCAGGGCCCATATCTCACCATAATTTCCTCTTCCCTAGTCGTGTTAGCTCGGCGCTCTTCCCCTCAGGTCGGATCCCTTGCGTTTTCTCTTCCGAGGACTCGTCCCTTTGATCAGGTTAGATTTCTTCTACCGAGGAGTCTGTAGAAATAGTCCAGGTAGAGTCTAGGGAGTCTTCCGCAGCTTCCTCTTCTTCTTCTTCCTCTGCTTCTTCCTCGTCTGAGGCAGAGTCCCCCCGGGGAGTTAGGGTTAGTCATGCTCCCCGGGGTCGCACGACGGGGGCGGTCCCCAGAGCGCAGGTCCTGGATTCTCTTGGCGTGTCATCCACGCAGAGGCATGCAGATGAGCTCGCCACCATCCGGACTCGTTTCCACATTCCTCCCGGCTACTCGCTTCGTCTGGCCGAGGAGGGGGAGAGGGCAGACCAGGTACGGGGCAAGGAGATTGCCTTGTACTTGGAAGCTTTTTGGGCCGGGATGCGCCTGCCCTTCTCCTCCGAGGTGAGTGCGGCGTTGAATTTTTTTGGGTTAGCTCCGGGCCAGTTAATGCCGAACTCTTGGAGGATTCTCCTTGGGTTCCTGGTCCGGTTAAAATTACGTCTGATCCCTTTCAGCGGGAGCCTTCTCGTTTCTTCTCTTTGCTACAAAAACCATCCCGACGCTCGCAGGGGAGAGCCGAGTTGGGTGTATATCTCTTTTAGAAAACAACGGGGGAATGCTGCTGGGTGAGGGGTCGTCGTAATACCTTCTTCCATTCACAAATGGAAGAAGAAGTTTTTGTTTGTTGGACTGCCCGAGGGTGAGGATTGGCCTGTGCCCATCCAGTGGCATGGGGGCAGCTTCCCGCGGTTGAGTTGGTCGAATCATCCCGATGCAGTGGCGGTGTCGGAGTGGGAGCCCTTCCCCCAGGCCGATGTGTTGCTGCCCTCAGTTGGGCCGGATTCAGCCCCGCCCAGTTAACGGGTAAGTTAGGAGTTTTCAGGCGACCTGTTTTAGACTTGTGCATTCTTTAACTTTTCTGGCATTGCTAACTCCCGCGTATTTTCGTCTTGTGCAGAACCCATGGACCTAGGAAAATTTCGGTCATCCCTGGTCGAACAGAAGAAGGGGAAGAAGGCCGGAGGCACGACCCTTCTCGCCCGTCGTCGGCTCCGGCTCCGGCTCCATCGGCGGCTGCTCCATCTAGGCGCACAAGCGCGCCCCAGGCCCCGGAGTCCAGCTGTGTGTCGATCCGAAAACGTGCTCGGGAGCAAGAGCCCCGGGCTCCGGAGGTACGAGGCGAGACTGGTTCTCCAGCGTCCCTCCTCAAGAGGTTTCATAGGACGGTGCCCCGCTCCCCGGCTTCCCCGATCCTCGTGGACGATGGGGAGCTTCGCTTCGAGGTGCCCTCAGGGCTTTTAGTCGCCGACAGCTTGCTCTCGGAGATGGAGAGGTCGCCGGGGGCAGAATCCCTTGTGGGACCCTCCGGGCCCAAATGGCAGCCATAGCTCAAGAGGCCGTGCAGGTCTTGATGCTTCATTCAGTATTTTTGCTCGTGAAATTGGGTGTCCCCTTTTCTTTTTAACCCTCCTTTGTATTCTTCAGATCTTCCAGCACGTCGTCCTCGTTGTCAACATGGAGGACGAGGAAATAGCCCCGGCGATGCGCGCCGCGGGCGAGTTCTCCTCGCGGGAGGAGAGCTTAAGGCTGAAGCTGGAAGCGGCGATGGAGAGGGTCGCTGGTCTCGAAGACCGGGTGGCGGTGTTCACACCATAATATTGCATTATTATATTCCCCATCCTTATTCGTTTTATAAATAAACAGGTGCTTTTGACGCATGACTGCTACATATTACAGGTTACAGGTTCTTGAACAGAAAACAGTGAAAACGATGAAAAGACGATGCAAAAGTGGACTTTGACCAACAAACAGAAGACTCTTGATCAAGCCTACATCAAAGATAAAATTCACAAAGTACAAGGCAATGCAAGGTCCAAGATTACAAAGCGAACGGTTAAAAGTCCACTGCAATTGTTCACTGGAGATCTGGAACCAACGTAGAAGCCATTTTAATAAAAGAACCAAAGAATACGGAAGCCTAAAAAGCCCAGAGTCAGCCCAGAAATTTTCATCAGCCAACACCATTATTTGTCCGCGGAACCGCGGCCAAACCAGGCCTCGGGCCGCGGTTCCGCGGCTGGGTTAGGCAAATAGGAAATAAATTTTTTTACTAAAATATGTTCAGGCTTTGACCGGTCTTCCTAGGGATATTTTGGTAAAAGCAGATGTGCGAATCAATTGTAACTTAGGGTTTCCTATCCTCTATAAATAGGAACTCTAAATCTTGTATTAGCTTATGCCTCCCTATGCCTCTTTTTATCAATAAAATTTAGATTTCTTTTGGAGAGCATCGATGCCTCTTTTCATTTCATAAATTCAGATCTGACAAGTCTTGTATTGATGTTTGGAGAGAGCCATCTGTAAAGTAAGTAGGTAATTTCAATTCTTGCCCTAGGTAATTTTTCATTCTCTGCCCTAGATTAAATTTAATTCCTTGCCCTAGTTAGATAGTTAGATCTTTAATTCAATTGCCCTAGATTAATTTAGTTTTTAGATTTAATTAATCCATTCACACCGTTTGGAATTAACTCGTAAGAGCGATTAGGAAATTCACAAAATCCCTGTGGACCGACCCGTACTCACCGGCTAGCTACATGCGACGCCGTTCTTGATTGCGGTTAACAAATAGTTTTGATCGTAAAAACCTCTACAAATCAAATGGCGCCGTTGCCGGGGATGGCGTGTTATTTTCTTTTTGCAATTTCGGGTTAATATAAAATTAAAAAATCATAAAAACTGAAAAATCAAAAAATATAAAAATTTATTATCTTTGTATTTTGTGAAGGTTATTTTTTGTTTGAATTTTGCAGGATCTACAATCGAGACGGATATGGAAAAATCTAGAGTTCGAAACAGAAAAAGATACATCATAACAGAAATAGGTTGGAAAATCAGAACAACACAATTTTTTTGGAGACCTGAAGCTTCCGTACCGCCGCCATTCTGCCGCGCAAGCGCGCTCCCGCCGCTGAACCGCCGTGTCATGATGACGTCATCGCGCGAAATTTTCACTGTTTGTTTTATTTTTCCCCCCTTGCAACCTAAAATATATTTTTTTGCCAAATCTTCTGCAGGATTCTTTGCGCTAAAAATCTTCTCCCTTCCAATAATTGATTTTGTGCAGGATTCTTTGCGCCGCGCATAAAATAAAAAAAAAGATTTGATTGCAAGTGATTTACTGTTTTGCATATCTTTAATCGGGCTTTAAGGGGCTTTTGACCAATTCAGATTGGGTGGGGATTTCATCACCCTTCTCAGGACCCCAGAAATCACTTAAAGCATTTGCATTGACCACTCTTAATTAAAAAATACTAGACTCAGCCCTAAGGACTTTGAGCTCAATAGGACAAAGGACTAGTTATAGGCATCGGCCGTTTATCCTAACCTGACTTTGCGGTGTCTAGGCAAGTGTGTCAAAGGCTAGTGGTTTTTAATTAGGCCCACTACTGTGATTCCTTCCCACTTACCTGGCACTTACCTGGCCGCAATTGGCGGTGAAGAGGCGGTTTGAGGTCCTATTTCTAGCCTTTGGAACAGTTAGGAGTTGTCTAGCTGACCTAGGTGACCCTAGATCTAGACCTGATTATGCATTTATGGTTGATCGCATTTGTGTCACAAGTCTCTTTTCAATTTTTTTTTGCAAACAGTTCTAAAAAAAAAAATAAGAGAAAAATTTTTATAAAAAGACTTGCAACTTTTGTCGCTAAGAAATCCATGCACCCCAATCTTCTTTCTCTTCTCTTTCTTCTATCATGGGTACCCCACATCACAAATCTCTTGCTGAACTTTGGTACCTCGAACCTAATTTTGCCTCGTACGTCAATTGTTTCGGTCGATTTAAGGAAGATCCCTCCGTGCCCAAAATATCTTTGAAAGATCAAATAGAAGCGTCTAGGAGAAACAGTTCGACTTTGCAACCCACTTTGTGTCAACCAAGTCAACCTTTACCACATTCATATGTTGATACCACTTTTTCAAGTCCTGCTGTAACTCCTAAACTGATGTCCATTGCTGAGCATATTGGTCAATCTCATAGCCGATCTTTCACCCCTCTCCCCTCATCTAGTTCTAGGAATCAACAAGTCCATCCACCTTTTTATCCACATGTTGATCCTAATCCTGTCCAACCATCCACTTACTACCAGTCCTATCCGACTTTCCCACCTTCACTAGACCCTGTTTCTACACAGCCTTTTGGGAGTTTCACGTATCCAAACAATTTCGAATCTTTTACCGAAACCCCTTCACCACCCATGTTTAGTTTGGAACAGTCATTGGCTGCTTATATTGCAGCAACAAACAAAATGACTAGGAATGTGGAAGCGTCCATGGCCGCCCTCATGCAACCAAGTGAATCGGTAGCTGGTTTCCAACTAGCTCCAAATTTTCCAATATATAAGGAGGCGGTTGGACAGAGTGAGATTTGAGAGGAGCGAGTGAGTTCTACACAATTCCAAATCAAACCTACCCTTACCCAATTGAAGCCCACAACTCCGGTTTTCCATCGATTGTCCCAAATAGTTCACCAGTTAAAAATAAAAACGAGTTGTGTGATTTTGTAGTGCTTGATTTGCCAGATTGTGAAGAACCCCTTTCGAGTGAAACCACACCTAATCCTTTCAATCTTTACACCTCCACTCTAGAACCTAAATCGATAAATATCCATGCTTTTGATGAGGTGTCAGAAAATATTGATTTTCACTTGATTGAGGATATAGATGCCGGGAATATTTTGGATGATGAACCAGTAGATTTGACTGAAATTTTATGTCCAACTCATCATCCCGAGTCATTAGATGTTTCTCCCGAACTTCATATGCGTCTTGATTTTGATGATAATGGCATGGATGAGTTAAATATTGAGGAAAATTATGAGGATAGTATTGAGGAGAGTATTGAGGATAATATTGAGGTTGAACCATTCTTGTTTGATGTGTCGGATTTTCCAATTCATCCTCTTGAACCTTTAACTGTTATCTCACCCTCCCTCCTTTCCATCATTCCGACCACGCAAAAGATCACGCTTGAAAACTGTGAATTTGAAAAATTTCCCTTTGAATCTGACATAGTTCTCACAGCCGATAACACTTACGAGTGTTTCACTTTTTCGGACGATGTTGATGACTCACCGCCCGAGTTTGAGTCCTTTGAATTTTCTGATGAGTTAGTTGAACCATCAGACTCGGTTGCTTACAGTCGTTTCGAACCATTGTTGGAATCTTTCAAGTTCGAGACAGTTTACTACGGTGAGAATGAGACTATCCCTAATTCACTCCCTTTTGTCCTTCCTATCGTTCCGACTGTACAAGAGACCGTTACGCTTTCATCTCCAATACCAAGTTCGGCGTACCCATGCTTTCTTGTGAATCTTGAGGAATTTGACCCCATTTCTCGACGGGTTGATAGATTAGCACAATCGCTTTTAACACATCGATCATCACATATTGCGCTAATTTATTTACTCGATTTACACTCTCAAGATCGTACTCCACTTCTTTCTCTTTTCCGTCATTCTTCTCCTCCACCGAGACCATATTCTACCTTTCTTCCCACACGGTCTCGTGTGCTTCTCATTTCTTTCCTCTACACCCTATTATTTCACCAACCCTACCATTATCACGATGAAATTTTTGAATGGTTGGTGCTAATCTTTGGCTTGTGTAAGGCTAAGCTTAAGTTTGGGGGGAACCTTGTTGTATATATATTTTTGTTTTTCTTTTAACAATAAAAATAAATAAAAAATAAAAAATATAAAATATAAAAAAATATTTTGTAAATAAATAAACAGGGGAGTGCCGACATTTTGACCCTCTTGGTGTAGCATGACAGTAAGGACACTGTCAAGTTTAAGTTTGGGGGTATGCTCGGTACGTCTTCTTCCTTCGCATTCATATGTATACTTTTGCATTTGCATATTTATTTGGAAACCCATAAAACTTGAAAAATTTTGAAAAATTATAAAAATTATTGTATTCAATTTTGGCTTATTAGACTAGAGTTTGACAAATAGGTTAACTGGCTAGGAACAACTAGATTTTAGACTTAGTAAATTAAAAACCCTAAAAATAACCTTCCTTAAAGTTTAACGGTAGAAAGTATATGCCTTTGTAGTTTATTTAGGAATAGGCAAATTTTGGGTTCACTTCTTGGGCTAAGTCGAAACGAAGGAAAAGTATTGATGTTTTTATTGAAGTATAAGTTTTGAAAAATAATTCCTAGTTTAAGTCTAGATTCTGAAAATGTATACCCTACAATTTGCACAATCACGCACCTTGAAACTTGTAATAGTAGAAGAGACCTTGAAATGCTCTTGTCTAAAGTCCTTAGTACGAAGAAAATAAAAATAGAAATACAAGTGTGAATAAAGAAAAAAAATGAACACTGGTTTTTGTGATTACTTAAGGCTGTAAAAATAGAAAAATATTTAGCGAGAGTGCTTCATCACCTAGTGCCTTAGACCAACTGGTTTGGGAGCCACTGCTAAAAGCCTTGAGTGTTGCAAGACTAGGAATTACGCTTTAAAGTGCAAACACATCTTGTAATCGGTCGTTGGTACCTCAAGAAGTATTAACGGTCGTATGAAGGATGTGTAAGCAAAATTCAATTAAAAATTCACCAATTAAAAAGTGCTTTGGACAACGGACAAGAGTATGATTGCTTGATTTGAATTTCCAAGTGTAGGGGTGATATATACACACACGTGGGGATATATGATTGGAGTTTAGATAAGAGATATAAGTGAAGAATAGAACTTGTATCTTTAGTAAGAGTTGATAAAAATTCCTAAGTGGAGATGGAACCCTAGAAGGAAAACTTAAGAAATGCCGAAAGCTAAGTAAGTCTATAGAACATATATAATTTTAAGTTAAATGGTAAGGAAGTGTGAAGAATATGGGTAGATAATTTACGAGTCGACGATAATAGAATTCCTTGTTAGAAAACCTAATTGGAGAACAAAAGTCGATATGCCGAATTGATAGGATTTTGTGGGTAGTATCCGCTGAAAACCCTCAGGAGACAACACTCCTCCTACTAGGGACACCTAGAGGTTTAACGGCTTGTTGCACGTGCTCGGTGCAATCGCGATTCCCTGCGAAAGTGCGGTTAGGTTTTTGTCGAGAACAAAATAAGTTTGCTCGAGGACGAGCAAAAGATAAGTTTGGGGGTATTTGTTCACACCATAATATTGCATTATTATATTCCCCATCCTTATTCGTTTTATAAATAAACAGGTGCTTTTGACGCTTGACTGCTACATATTACAGGTTACAGGTTCTTGAACAGAAAACAGTGAAAACGATGAAAAGACGATGCAAAAGTGGACTTTGACCAACAAACAGAAGACTCTTGATCAAGCCTACATCAAAGATAAAATTCACAAAGTATAAGGCAATGCAAGGTCCAAGATTACAAAGCGAACGGTTAAAAGTCCACTGCAATTGTTCATTGAAGATCTGGAACCAACGTAGAAGCCATTTTAATAAAAGAACCAAAGAATACGGAAGCCTAAAAAGCCCAGAGTCAGCCCAGAAATTTTCATCAGCCAACACCGTTATTTGGCCGCGGAATCATGGCCAAACCAGGCCTCGGGCCGCGGTTCCGCGGCTGGGTTAGGTAAATAGGAAATAAATTTTTTTACTAAAATATGCTGCGGCTTTGACCGGTCTTCCTAGGGATATTTTGGTAAAAGCAGACGTGCGAATCAATTGTAACCTAGGGTTTCCTATCCTCTATAAATAGGAACTCTAAATCTTGTATTAGCTTATGCCTCCCTATGCCTCTTTTTATCAATAAAATTTAGATTTCTTTTGGAGAGCATCGATGCCTCTTTTCATTTCAGAAATTCAGATCTGACAAGTCTTGTGTTGATATTTGGAGAGAGCCATCTGTAAAGTAAGTAGGTAATTTCAGTTCTTGCCCTAGGTAATTTTTCGTTCTTTGCCCTAGATTAAATTTAATTCCTTGCCCTAGTTAGATAGTTAGATCTTTAATTCAATTGCCCTAGATTAATTTAGTTTTTAGATTTAATTAATCCATTCACACCGTTTGGAATTAACTCTTAAGAGCGATTAGGAAATTCAAAAAATCCCTGTGGACCGACCGGTACTCACCGGCTAGCTACATGCGACGCCGTTCTTGATTGTGGTTAACAAATAGTTTTCATCGTAAAAACCTCTACAAATCAGGCGGCCGAGGATCGGGAGATCGCCAAGTGCCGGGAAGCCGCCCGAGCCGCCGAGGCCAAGTTGGAAGACTCCAGGGTTCTTGCCGCCACCCTGAAGAAGACGGTAAGCACCTTCTGGAGGGAGAACGAGGCGGTGAAGGAGGAAACGAGGCATGCCGAGCTCCGAGCTTCGAAGGCGGTGGAGAGCTACAAGAAGTCAGATCAGTTCTACACCGACCTCGTTGGAGCCGCTGCCGTCGTTTGGCATGACGTCCTCGATGCCGTCAAGGCCCAGATGCCGGAGTTCCCTGACGGTGAGCTCCAGGGCGAGTACCCCCTCGGTGATGAGGCACAGGGTGATGCCCCCGGAAGTGCTGCAAGGGAAGAGGCCCTAGTGGGAGAGTCGGGGATAAGTCGGTCGTCCCGGCCACCGGCGCCGAGGCTTCCGCTGTAGGCGGCGACCTTCAAGATGCCACCCTGGTTGTCGCAGTAGAAGCGCTGCTCATTTATGTCCTCCCTGGCCTCAAGGCCTAACTTCCTCGCCTCTTTATTTTTTGCACTAAAATTTTGTAAGCCTCCGGGCGTTTTTGTAAGGCTGGGGAGCCCATAATACCTCTGTAAAGACTTCCGACATTTTATGAATAAAAATATTTTTGCAGCATTCTTTGCGTGCGCATTTTCCCCCTATTTGTGGTAAACATTTTGTTTGCGCGGTATTGCTTTAATGTAGATCGGTTTTTCGTCTAGAGATCGCACGTCGAGTTGAATTCGACCATTTGCCAAGTGTGCAAAGACCGGTGAAAGGTCAGTATCTCCATGGCCCCGAAGTCGAGGTGGAGATCGCTTAGTAAAGACATGGGGGAGTTTGAGCAGTGAAGCTGCTCGGTAGCCTCTTGATGAAGGGTTTGATCTTTGGCGTCGTTGGGAAAGGAGTTGCCTGGTAAGGTTAGACCGAGCAAGATAGCTGCTCGGTTGCCTCTTGATGAGGGCCTTTGATCCTTGGCGTCGTGGGGTAAGAAATTACCAGCTAAGGATGGACCGAGCAGGGTTGCTGCTCGGTTGCCTCTTGATGAGGGCTTTGATCCTTGGCGTCGGTGGGTAGTGGACTACCAGCTATGGATGGACCAAGCAGGTTTGCTGCCCGGTTGCCTCTTGGTGAGGACTTTGATCCTTGGTGTCGGTGGGTAGTGAACTACTACCCATGGATAGACCGGTTGCCTCTTGGTGAGGGCTTGGATCCTTAGCGCAGGAGGACATGGAGAGGCCTGCTAAGGATGGACCGAGCAGGGTTGCTGCCCGGTTGCCTCTTGGTGAGGGCTTGATCTTTGGCATCGGTGGGTAGTGAACTACCAGCCATGGATAGACCGAGTAGGGTTGCTGCCCGGTTGCCTCTTGGCGAGGGCTTGGATCCTTAGAACGGGAAGGCATGGAGAGGCCTGCTAAGGATGGACGGAGCAAGGGTGCTGCCCGGTTGCCTCTTGGTGGGGGCTTTGATCCTTAGCATCGGTGGGTAGTGAACTACCAACCATGGATAGACCGAGCAGGGTAGCTGCCCGGTTGCCTCTTGGTAAGGGCTTTGATCCTTAGCGTGGGAGGGCATTGGAAGGCCTGCTAATGATGGACCGAGCAGGGTTGCCTACCGGTTGCCTCTTGGTGAGGGCTTTGATTCTTGGCGTCGGTGGGTAGTGAACTACCAGCCATGGATAGACCGAGCAGGTTTGCTGCCCGGTTGCCTCTTGGTGAGGGCTTTGATCCTTGGTGTCGGTGTGTAGTAAACTACCAGCCATAGATAGACCGAGCAGGGTAACTATCCGGTTGCCTCTTTGTGAGAGCTTTGATCCTTGGCGTCATGGGTAAGGAATTACCAGCCAAGGATGGACCGAGCATGGTAGATGCTCGGTGGATACGTGAGGTTCTGTTCGACCTTTCCTGGTGTGTGAACATCGGGAAGAGTGACCATCGCGGGCGACACGTGTTATGAACGCGTAGGGGGAGGCAAAGCATAAAAGCCGCGTCGTTCCGATTTCGCCGAGAAAGGCGGGATATCCTCCGTATGGAGGTACTGTTGTGGAAGAAACGAGCGACCGTCGGACTCTTGGGGGCACTGTGGGGCTATAAAAAGGAGGGCGTGTTGATCATTCCTTTCTTCATCCCCCCAGTGTAATAATGGACATTTTCCCTTTCACCATCCCCGAGATCATATCTTTCGAGGACGTATACCTATACGACCAGTTGTGCTCCGAGGATACTTGGCAGGCGGTGATCGGGCATGTGGAGGACCATTTCGGCCGACTACTTCCCCAGCACTCATCCCTGCTTCAGCTGTTGATGTACTCCATCTGGAGGGCGTCGCCGGGGCTGCACAACCCCTTGTCCGAGCAGCTGAAGGACGAGGCGGTTGGTAAGTTGAGGTCCTTATGCCGCTTCAGCTTTATCTCGATGAGTCGGCGGGATCGCTCGGTGGCACTCGTCCCCGAGTGTTACCAATTGAGGCATCTTACCGATGTTCGTGAACAACATCAGAGGCAGAGGTCCGAGGCGGCAAGGGCTCAGCTGGCGGAAATATCCTCGAAGTACCACGAGCAATGTTTCCTGTACCCCCTTCCCCCGCTGCTGTAATAATTTTTTTATGTAATGTAAGGCTGAGGAGCCTACAATACCTTTTTGAATTAATAAAATTCTTCTTTTCTGCAATGCTCGACTGCTTTGTCCTTCTTGTTTGTTTAAATAAAAAGAACTTGGAAGAATTTACATTGTTTTGTTGAAGAACCTAAGTAGTGGTCTGCTAAGGACGGACCGAGCAGGGTAGCTGCTCGGTGGATCCGAAGGTTCAGTCCGACCTTCCTTGGTTCATGAACATTGGGAGGAGCGACCGTCGCAGGAGGCATGTGTCAGGAATGCTTGGGGGAGGCGTAACATTTCAGGAAGCCATGTCAGTTCTGCCACGTGGCAGTGCGGTATTGGAGTAATCTTGGTGGATCCCAGGATTCGCGCCCATGCGCGCGCGAATCTGGGTCCTTAAGGATTCTATTTGAGGGTATAAATAGAGAAGGAGATGGTAACCTCTTCGGCCTCGCTTTTTGAGATGATTGGGCGCATGTATTCGATTGAAGAGATCATCACCTTCGACGACGTCTCCGCGTATAACCAATCCCTGACCGAGGATGGGTACCAGGGAGTGGTTCAGCGCTTCGAGGGTCACGTTGGCCGGCTTCTCCCTCGGCGGTCGTCCCTCCTTCAGTTGCTGATGTACTCGATCTGGATGAAGTTCCCGGGGTTGGACAACCCCTTCTCCGAGGAGCTGTTGGACGAGGCACTCGACAAGGTGCGCTCGATCTTCCTGCTCGACCTTATCTCGAAGGCCAGGCACGACCGATCCTTGGCGCTCATTTTGGAGTGCTTCAAAAAGTGGTACATCGCGAGCCAAGGAACGTAGGGTGGAGCATCGTATGCTTCCATAGCGTCCAGGGTTCGCGTGCAGCATCGGCGGGAGCGGGCTGCAGAAGCTAGGGCTCGGCTAGCGGAAATCTACTCTGAGTATCACCAGGACTACTTCCTTGATCCCGTTCCACCTCTGTTGTAGATTTTCCTTTCTCTTTCTCTGTAAGGCTGCGTAGCCCGTAATACCTTTGAATGAATAAAATTCTTCCATTTTGCAATGCTCTATTGTTTTCCTTTTATTACTTAAATAGAAAGAACTTTAGAAAGGTTTACATCGCCTTTGTGAAAGAAAAAATATACATGCATAGCTATTATTTTTAGAGGTACAGCTTGAGCTTCTCAGCGTTGTAAGGCCGTGGAAACTTACGACCATCCGTGTCTTGTAAGTAGTAAGCTCCGCCGGGCAGAACCTCGGAGACGAGGAAAGGACCATTCCATTTTGGGGGAGAACTTATGCAGCTTGCCTTGGTCGACAAACTCGTTCCGCCTTAGGACTAAATCTCCGGTCTTGAAGAATTGATGCTTGACTCGCGCGTTGTAGTAGCGGGCGGTTTGCTGTTGATAGGAAGCAGCTCTGATATGAGCCCGGTCTCATTTCTCTAACAGGATGTCCAGGTTAGTTCGGAGGGATGAGGTGTTTTCTTCATCGTCGAAATGCTCGACCCGGTGGCTGGGGAGCCCGATCTCTGCTGGGACCATTGTTCACCGCCGGAAGCCAGGAAGACTGGACGTCTTGCCTGAATCTGGGGGCAGATGCTAATTGGTGCTATCCGTCCACCTCTCCGAAGATGCCAATTGATTTATGGCTGTAGGGTTGCTAGGCACTCTCACAAGGGTCTATAAGGCATCAACCATGCCCGATTTAAAATTTAGACGTGCCGAACAACCCTAACCAAGATCTTTAAACTAAAGATGAGGCGAAACAAAGCATGTTAAACACATTAACACTAAGAGTTTGGGATTACAATCTTTGTAGCCCGGTCCTTCACTTCTAAAGCTCCGTGTTGAGGTCCCTTCGCTGCGATCATCGAGTACCCGGACTCTAGAGAGGCTCCACGAAGAGAAAGATGCAAGCTTGCTTCCGATCATTGATAACTAAGATGATCTACCTTGAAGTTTCTTTAACACAAGCTCTCACTCACAAATGAAGTGAACACCCTAATCTAAATGGCTAGGATAGATTAGGATGATGAAGTAGGATTTTAGCTCTCATTTGTTTTCTTAATCTCACTCAAAATCATCACTAATGAAAAAGCTAGTAATCTTTTCCATGAAAGAAGAAGGAAGAAGAAGAACTTTTTCTTTTGTGATGAATAATGAATAACTCAAGTGTGAGGTTAGAAATGCAACCATGGTATAAGTTAGAAGAACCAACCCTTGTAGAGATTGAACTATGGTTAAAAGATTTGGTTGGGTTAAACTAATATCTATGCAAAATATCAACACAAATATCTTTGCACAAAACAAAACAAAACTTTCTAGAAGGTTCTAGAAAAGATTAACCCAAATCAAACCCTAACTATGTTTAATCTCCACTAAACATGTTGCATTAATAATCCTAACATGTTACAATATTATATAGAGAATAATGGAGAAAAGAGGCTATAGGAGGAAATTTACTCCTATGGCATGGAAAAAATACAACCTCCACCAATTTTTGGACGATCGGCTCCCATCATCTTCATCGTTATCATCTAAGATGTGGGTACACCAAATTTCATGTGATTCTACAACTTTTTCCCCGTTGATTTAGCAATGTAAAAAGTTCTATTGTCGGTAAACCGTTAATTTTGAACCCACTAAATCAATGGTGAAAAAGTTGTGGAATCACATGAAATTTGGTGTACGCACATCTTAGATGATAACGATGATGATGAGGGGTGCCGATCGTCGGAAAAAATAGTGGAGGCTGTATTTTTTCCACGCCATAGGAGGAAATCCCCTCCTATGGCCTCTTTCCTCCATTAATCTCTATTATATATCACATATACAATATTTATTGTAACAAAATAATATAATACATTTAACATATATCGCATATATATCAATGTATTACCCGAGTGAGAAAAAAAATCTTTTAGTGAGCTGATATCAGTAAATGTAATTTAATATATCAAATATATAATTATACATTAAATTATCGAATCAACACTTGATCCGATAATCCGGCTATTTCACAAATAACCGACTAATATAATCTGTATCAGTTCATAAAATCAACACTTGATCCGTTGTCCCGGTTATATCACATATATCCGGCCGATATCTCATATTGCGAGAATCTAATACGGTATCACATACACGTATTGTTCTCAGTCCTGCACATATCATATATGTGCTCATTCTCCGTTTTGCCTGAGCTAAGAAACCTCTGTGTAGGACTCTAAAGAATCGTCAATACGCCGGCAGTAGGTGATGATCATATCAAACACCCACAAGCTGCAAGCGGTCAGCTAAACGTAACAGCCACCCAGGTATTGAGCGATCAGAAGATCAACAAGCAAGGCTGTACATTCTCCTGTGAATCCAATCAGTAACACTCCCGTACAGTCCGGTCTCTTCGTCTGATATATCGCATATCTCGCCTAGGGGTGGTAAACGTCAGACCCCAGTAGCTTGATAAGTCGTGTCGATATGAGGTCTATAACAGTTCGAGAAACTACTGATAACACTTACCAGTAGATCTCAGCAACCCTGGCCAGGGATTTCTAGTTATAGCCAATCGAACACAGCGCAATATCAACTCCCTGTACCGGGAGAGAAGAATCCCCTCCCATCGCTCATTGCCTCCATGTGATTCGGGACTGTACCCAAAAGCCACCTTTTTGCACGCCCTCTTGGATGTGGTATGATGGAAATCAAAGCACAGTGGGAATCACACAAGACTCTATGACGATCTCGGGTCTACAGACTAACCAGTACCAGTGTCACCAGAGAACTGCCATATGACGTGAGGTATAATACCATCTGGGAGTTCTCGGCGAGTCCGTCCAGTGTACCCAGTCTCTACTGAGCACCCGTACACCATCCTTGATGTCAAACACCGATGGATATGGGATCATCCATCGCCCATCATATGGGTCAAGATGCGTATACGCTAGTCTACTCTGGTATATCGATGCCCTGTCTCGATACACCCTCGACTAGGAACAGTTATAGGATGTACTTGTCGACTACCGTGGCCCTACTAGTATGATCTCATCATAGTCCCAGTAGTCGAGTACACATCCTAAGGGCTTTATCAACATGTAACATAGAGACAATCAGAGTACATGTTAAGATAAAGAGCAACCAGATAGCGTACTATCATGTCGAGTAAGAAAGTCCTCCCTATATATGTCCAAGCATCTACTACAATATACATCGTATGTACAGTAATGACCTCTAGGGCATACATATAACTAACAATCTTCCACTTGCACTAGAGCCATCTATTGTAGTATCTCATACCCAACAATCAGCTATGGTTGAAGTATCTCATACTCAACCATCCTGTAAAAGTCTCTACTGGGAAAAAGGCCTTTGTGAGTGGATTCGCGCTGTTGTCCTATGTGTCTACTCTCCTAACCTCGATCTCCCTGGAGATCAACCATCTCCATGATCAGGTGATACTTCCTAAGAATTATATCTAGATTTCAGATGGGACGGGGGTTCCTTGGCATAAGCCACAACTCCATTGTCACACAATGGTAGGAACGAAGTTCTTCTCATGAACTTATATATATCCAGACTGCCTCTTGGGTAGCATCCTTGGTAACGACGTATCTTGCCTTTAATCGTCTAGTAAGTCACGGTATCTAGCTTGGAAGTCTTCCAACATACCGTCCCTCTTCTGAGGGTAAAGACAATGCCTGCGACTGACATTCAGTCGTCCTTATCACCCTGGAACCTTTCCAGTGATTCTCCTCAGGATTGATTGATACCATCTCACTATACCTAGTGAGAATCCTAACATCCATTTAGATCTATCTCATAGATATAAAACCTAGGATTTAGGAGGTATCACTTGATCCTATATGGAGAATCTTTGTGATAAGCGGAGATTGACCGAGCGTAGCATAGGAAACTCCTTCCCTATCAAGAGTATGTCATCCACGTACTCTACGAGGATCACCACCATACTCCCTACTACCTTTTTGTATATAAAAGGTTCATCTACCATTTTGATGAAGTCAAACTCTTTGACTACCACATCAAAACAGACGTTCCAACTCCGCGATGCCTGCTTTATCACATAAAATATCTTGCACACGTTTCCGCTGCTCCCACTGTCTACGAAGCCCTCTAGCCGTGTACTTATAGACGCTCTCTTCCAAATCAACATTTAGAAAAGCAGTCATGACACCCAACTGCCAGATATCGTAGTCATGGTATGTAGCCGTGGCAAGTAGGATCTGGATGGACTTAAGCATAGCTTTGAAAGTCTCAACTTTTCTATGTACACCAAGTAATCTTCTCAAGATATACTTGCTCCTGATGGGGATTTAACCCTTCAGATAAAGCAACCAAAGTCCATACTTTGTTGGTGTATAAGGATTCCATCTCAGATCGCTAAGCATCCAGCCATTCTTACAGAGTCCCACTCCTAATGGCCTGCTCGAAATTAGTTAGGTCATCATCTCATGATGCAATCCTCGCTCCCACTGTCATAGAGAAACCGAAGTATCTCTCAGGTGGGTGAGGAACCCTACTAGACCGGCGGAGAGGCTGAGGTTCGTTAGAAACTATTGAATCCTCCTGTTCTACTAAATCATCGGCTACAGTTTGTATAGCTGGAACTCCTTCCAGTTCTACCTTATGGCCATTAATTTTTCCACAAGAAATTCCCTTTCACAAAGGTGGCATATTGAGAAACAAAACATCTTTTGTTCCTCGGTTAGGTAGAAGATATTCCCTTGCGAATGCTTGGGATATCCAACAAACTTCCACTGAACTGACTTTGCCTCGAGCTTGTCCGGATTTTGCTTTTTAGACATAGGCCGGACAACCCCAAATCTTAACTTACTTAAGATATGGGCTCTTCCTATTCCATATCACATATGAAGTGGTAGGAAACTGATTTGATTGGAACCCTATTCAATAGGTATGCAGCTTCACAAGTGCATAACTCCCAAAAGGAAATAGGAAACTCAGTAGTACTCATCATAGAATGCACCATATCAAATAGGGTATGATTGCTCCGTCCCGATACACCGACGTGCTGTGGTGTATACGGAGGAGTAATGCTGAGAGAGAATCTCATTCTCCTTTAGAATAGTCCAAGAATCCCGTGCTCAAGTATTCTCCTCCTTGATCACATCAAAGGACATAATACTTATACCCAGTTTTTGGTTCTCTACTTCTAACTTAAATTCTGTGATTATCTCAAAAGTTTCGGACTTGTGTTTCAACAGGAACATATGTCTGAATCTTGAGAGATTATCAGTGAATGTAATGAAGTACAAAGAACCGGTCTTGGCATGTGTAGATAGGGGACCTTCATACATCAGCATGTATCAATCCCAAGAGTTCACTAACTTTTTCTCTGTTTCTAATAAACGGAGCTGTGGTCATCTTATCTTTGTGACATGACCGACAAGTTTCATAAGATGTAAATTCAAACTAATTTAAATATGCATCTAAATGTAACTTAGCTAGTCGGGTCGCATTGATATGACCTAGTCTACAATACCTCAAGAAGGATTCGTTCATTTTTGAACTCTTCCTCTTGTGTGTGTTCTGTACACTAAGAACTGTGGTTTGATTTAGAACGTCTATACTTTTAGATAACGTGCCTGAACTGATCAACTCTTGATATAGGAAATGTTCAAAACATTATCCAACAATACAAAATTATATCCTTTCTTTACTAATAAAGAGACTGATATGATGTTGTATATCAGGTTCGGTATCTAATAACATTCGTTCAGAATCAATGTATTCTGCTAATACAGGGTGATAACGACCAACAGACTTGGCTGCAACACTTGCACCGTTTCTATCTCATGAAACTTATCACCCGTTCTCAGTTCTCTACCTCTCTGTAGCCCATGTAACAAATTACATATGTGGGATCCTGATCCGGTATCAAATACCCAGGACGTAAAGGATACTGAGAAATAGTTCTCGGTAATGAACACACCCGAAGAAGATGCATCAACATGTACTTTCTTCGTTTGGACGGCACGGGAATTCTGGTAATCCCCTATTTCCTGCTCTGTCTTATAACAATTATAAGTTGGAGCGGGACCAAAGTTCCCTAGCGCAGTATAACAAGCGGGTTCGGTCAATACATCCGTATTATTATCTTGATTAAGGCGTGACATAGTCGCAATCAGGAGAGAGAGAAAGAAGAAAACACTCAGCGTGCGCTTTTACAAGATTAGATTGGTTATTAATTTATCTAATCAGGATGTCTCCCACTGTTTTAGTCAAATCTTTCTTCAAACCCTAAAAGGAAAGACTAGCCGGGATTAATTACACCCTACAAGTTCGCCAATCTTTCAGCCAGGCCAGTGCCGGTACTTTGAGGGAGGTTCCCCGTGCTTTCGCACAGACCTAATTAAAATAAACCTCGTTTTCCCAGGGGCGTAACCCCGTTAACATCTTTCTAGACACCTACTTGATCGGCTAATTGTAATGTGTAAAACTCTCTCAGGAGTAACTCTTACTCGCAGCGGGTATCGGGATCCAACTATCTCATAGAAGGTATGCAATCTCATTGCAAATTTCAACTCTTGAAATTCCCAATAATATTTTGTCCCTAGTGACTTATGACCTTAACTATGGTCAACAAATCATAAGCACTAGTCAAGTTCTACCCGTCATTTCATGATTAATTAGACCCACTCACATGACCCTTAACTAAGGTCAACAAAGTCACATGATTGTCCTAACTAATCGCATCATATGCTATATAGGAAGACATCACTTAGCTACCGTACACTGTGCCTTAACTAAGGTCAACAAACACAGCACGAATACTAAGTACTCTACTTTCTAAAATGATGGAGGGTTACGACAAGTTTTTAAGAAAACCCATTGCGTAATGAACTTGATATCGTTGTAGAATCGAGTGATTTTGAGATGGAATGTTTTTGAGGCCTTTTCTAGTTTTGCTAAAGAGGTCATTCCCGGTGAAGGGATTGTCAGCTCTTTCCTTATCGAATAAGGTACAAGATATTTCAGAAATTCCACTATGCAAAGCAAAAACTATGGAGACAATCAAAAGACAAACCGAGTTTGTAGCATCTGCTAGTTTCGCTAAAGAGGTCACTCCCGGTGAAGGGATCTCGGCTCTTTCCTTATCGAATAAGGTGCTGGATGTTCTACAAGGAACACCGCTATGCAAAGCAAGAACTAGAGCTACCTGTTTTTGAAACAAGTTTCTACAACATCTTTAGGTTTCTTTTAGTTCATTAATCTCATTAATGAAGTCCCATTTTATTATGCTTCACAAGCATCACATTTGAAACGAAATCTGCAATATAACATATATCTCATATATATAATATAAACATTCATCTCAGGCAGTAATATGATCTCATCACAGAATATTGCAGCAGAAGAACATATATGAAATATTGGATATACTAGGATGTCCGTGTTTTAATACGAGCCTGTATAAAACACGGACTCCACGGTCGCGATGAATAGTCAAACCCACATCCCTAGACCCCTACGAGAGCGGCAAGTAACACTGCCAATTCTAGGGTTAGGAGACCCGGTCTCGACTCCTAGAGATGGTCTCCCACTGGACCCTAGAACCCGGTTACTTGTGCTCCCCGTCTTGGGTCTACCTAATGCGGAAAAGTAAATAATATACAATGGTGACATCATCCTCAGCCCGGAAGTGCCCCAATAAAAGAATATTACATGCAAATGAATTTTATATGAATGAAAAAGAAAAACTCTCATCTCACATAAAACCCCCGGCTATTCAAACACGACGATCCAATACAACATATCACAGCAACACATAATATCTCATATCATCAACGTAAGCAAGTATGCATATCCCGATTGTTGTTGATGTATAGCAACGAAGCCGGCGGTACACTACATACTACGCTTACGGTCGCAGAAAAGAAAGTGTAAAACTACAACAGTTGGAATCCGTAATCTCCTTAGACATCGCATGCCTAACCAAATGAATTCCTTAGACATCGCATGCCTAACAATTATAAACCCCGCATTTTAGTCTCATTATTGAAAACACTTTTCAATATCAAGTCAGGCAATTCAACAAGATTCCCGACATCCTGATCGAATGCTTGTCGCAAACTTTAGTAGACAGGGATGCCGTTGACGAAGTGCACTAAGGCAAAACACCGCTGCCGCGAGCACCCGAACGGATGCTGTTGGCGATGGGGTTCTCCTACAGTCACTTGGTTGGGGCTATAGGGCGTGGCTGTCTATTAAGTTTACCCGGCGAGTATCCGCGTACGCTACATGATTGCGACAGACTTTTGATCGCATCAAAATTCCGTGGCAACCGATCATCTGAGACTAAACTGCTAGATTTATAACATTCAAATTAGTTATCTCATAACTACTTGTGGATTCCAAATATTGTATCACATTCCAGATAAATAGACAATATTAAACTTTTCGATCGAATAATCAAACACCCAAAATTTCCCAAATGGCTTAACACTTGAGCGGAGTTTAAAAGCATCCATCACATGCCACAGTACCAATGGTCCAGCCGTAGAAGGGTCAAACCAACGCCTCACATGTGGCAACGCCGTACTGCCCCAAACCCTAAGATTTAGAGGCAGTTCAGACGGTCACATAATCGAGTTAAGGTTTGTGTTCTTCTAGAGGGTCCACCGCGTTACTTGCACGACTTAGAACGTTCTTAAACTACGGAAAAATCCAATGCTTGGAAATTTTCCGACAGGGGAAAAAGTGAGTTATTGATATCCGGTCGAACTTTTTAAAACGTTCTAAAATTACCCAGAAAAACTTAAACGAAATTAAACTTTCCGATCGAATCAACGAGCTCCCAATACAACCCAGAAAACTTAATACTTGAGTAAAATAAAAATATCCCAGAACAATCAGGAAAACTGTACGGATTTTACTGTGTAAAACCCAAACGCTAATATCACTGTTTCGCCGCGGAACCGCCGCGCAAGGCAGGTCTTTGCCGCGGTTCCGCGGCTATTTAATGGTATTGTTGTCTCGTTTTTTACAGAAACCCATACAATTACCTGCTGAATTTTCTGAGAATTTTTAATATGAAAAAATCAACATTTTGAAAAATTTCCAGAAACTAGGGTTTTACGGGTATTCGGAGTTCGATCGGACTTTAAAATTCGTCTAGATTTTGCCTAAAGCTCTAGCTTGGCTCTGATATCACTGTAGGGTTGCTAGACACTCTCACAAGGGTCTATAAGGCATCAACCATGCCCGATTTAAAATTTAGACGTGCCGAACAACCCTAACCAAGATCTTTAAACTAAAGATTAGGCGAAACAAAGCATGTTAAACACTTTAACACTAAGAGTTTGGGATTACAACCTTTGTAGTCCGGTCCTTCACTTCTAAAGCTCCGTGTTGAGGTCCCTTCGCTGCGATCATCGAGTACCCGGACTCTAGAGAGGCTCCATAAAGAGAAAGATGCAAGCTTACTTCCGATCTTCGATAACTAAGATGATCTACCTTGAAGTTTCTTTAACACAAGCTCTCACTCACAAATGAAGTGAACACCCTAATCTAAATGGCTAGGATAGATTAGGATGATGAAGTAGGATTTTAGCTCTCATTTGTTTTCTTAATCTTACTCAAAATCATCACTAATGAAAAAGCTAGTAAGCTTTTCCATGAAAGAAGAAGGAAGAAGAAGAACTTTTTCTTTTGTGATGAATAATGAATAACTCAAGTGTGAGGTTAGAAATGCAACCATGGTATAAGTTAGAAGAACTAACCCTTGTAGAGATTGAACCATGGTTAAAAGGTTTGGTTGGGTTAAACTAATATCTATGCAAAATATCAACACAAATATCTTTGTACAAAACAAAACAAAACCTTCTAGAAGGTTCTAGAAAAGAATAACCCAAATCAAACCCTAACCATGTTTAATCTCCACTAAACATGTTGCATTAATAACCCTAACATGTTACAATATTATATATCACATATACAATATTTATTGTAACAAAATAAAATAATACATTTAACATATATCACATATATATCAATGTATTACCCGAGTGAGAAAAAGAATCTTTTAGTGACCTGATATCAGTTAATGTAATTTAATATATCAAATATATAATTATACATTAAATTATCGAATCAACACTTGATCCGATAATCCGTCTATTTCACAAATAACCGACTAATATAATCTGTATCAGTTCATCGAATCAACACTTGATCCGATGACCCGGTTATATCACATATACCCGGCCGATATCTTATATCGCGAGAATCTAATACGGTATCACATACACGTATTGTTCTCGATCCCGCACATATCATATATGTGCTCCTACTCCGTTTTGCCTGAGCCAAGAAACCTCTGTGCAGGACTCTAAAGAATTGTCAATACGCCAGCAGTAGGTGGTGATCATATCAAACATCCACAAGCTGCAAGCGGTCAGATAAACATAACAGCCATCCAGGTATTGAGCGACCAGAAGATCAACAAGCAAGCCTGTACATTCTCCTGTGAATCCAATCAGTAACACTCCCGTACAGTCCGGTCTCTTCGTCTGATATGTCGCATATCTCGCTTAGGGGTGGTAAACGTCAGACCCCAGTAGCTTGATAAGTCGTGTCGATATGAGGTCTATAACAGTTCGAGAAACTACTGATAACACTTACCAGTAGATCTCAGCAACCCTGGCCAGGGATTTCCAGTTATAGCCAATCGAACACAGCGCAATATCAACTCCCTATACCGGGAGAGACGAATCCCCTCCTATCGCTCATTGCCTCCATGTGATTCGGGACTATACCCAAAAGCCACCTTTTTGCACACCCTCTTGGACGTGGTATGATGGAAATCAAAGCACAGTGGGAATCACACTCTATGACGATCTTGGGTTTACAGACTAACCTGTACCAGTGTCACCAGAGAACTGCCATCTGACATGAGGTATAATACCATCTGGGAGTTCTCGGCGAGTCCGTCCAATGTACCCAGTCTCTACTGAGCACCCGTACACCATCCTTGATGTCAAACACCGATGGATATGGGATCATCCATCGCCCATCATATGGGTCAAGATGCGTATACGCTAGTCTACTCTGGTGTATCGATGCCCTGTCTCGATACACCCTCGACTAGGAACAGTTATAGGATGTACTCGTTGACTACCGTGGCCCCACTAGTATGATCTCATCATAGTCCCAGTAGTCGAGTACATATTCTAAGGGCTTTATCAACATGTAACATAGAGACAATCAGAGTACATGTTAAGATAAAGAGCAACCAGATAGCGTATTATCATGTCGAGCAAGAAAGTCCTCCCTATATATGTCCAAGCATCCACTACAATATACATCGTATGTACATTAATGACCTCTAGGGCATACATATAACTAACAATGGCACCATGTATCGAAGGTTTAAACGGATGCGGCCGATGTAGCAGACTTCGTCAGATTCCCCCTCATTTGAGGGGTTTTTGATTGTGGGGTCGCTCTTCCCTGCAGGCGCAAGCTCCTGCAGTTAATTACACTACTGCATCGCGGTAACAACTTTCTCCTTCTCTAGATAAGTCACTTCATGTCGTGGGTGTTTGTTTTGTGTTTGGTTGCCCGTGGATTGTATACGGAGACTAAGTTATGCTATCGCCCGTAGGGCGTGGACTAGTCCAAATCCGTATCTTTCTTAGATTTGGGTTTGGGGGGGTTAGGTTTAAGGATACGTTAGCCTCATTTGAGGCTAAGATCAACTTAAACATTTGTTAAGGACACGTTAGTCTAATTCTAGACTAAGATCGACTTAACGAGATCGTTTAGATCCGGCAAGAGAGCAATTGGGCTCTATTGTTTAGTTTAATGACATTGCGGTCGGTAATTAGTTTAAGGACATTACGGTCCATTGTTAGTTTTAAGACATTGCGGTCGAGGTTAAGGACATCATAGTCCGTGAGTTTAAGGACCTCACAGTCTGATATTAGTTTGAAGACATTACGGTCGAGGTTAAGGATATCATAGTCCGTGGATTTAAGGACTCCATAGTCCGATATTAGTTTTAAGACATCACGGTTAAGGTTAAGGACATCATAGTCCGTAGATTTAAGGACTCCACAGTCCGATATTAGTTTTAAGACATCACGGTCGAGGTTCAAGCCCACATTATTTAGCAATGCTAAACAAGAGTTTGAGGGCTTTGATAACATTTGGGTCTTTGGCTGAGGATTAAACATTATACCTCTGAATTTTTACTCAATTTTGAGATTCATTTGAAGGGGAGGCTTTGCCTCTAGAAAATTAGCCAATTTGGCTAACACTAGAGAACAACAGTGTTAAACACTGGAAATAAGATTATCAAATTAGTGTTAAACACTAGAAATGTGACTCTCAAATTAGTGTTAAACACTAAAAGATAACAGTGTTAAACACTGAAAACAGAATTGTCAGATTAGTGTTTGAACACTAGAAGGAGAAGGGGTCACGTGGGAGCACGTGATGGCATCAAAAGTGGAGCCAGATCCCCTGTATTTTGTTCTGTAAACAAGTGTTAAACACTTTTAATTTTCATAGCCATCACATGTGGGCACGTGATGTATATTCATGCCCTGATTTATTAGAACATTTATTAGGGGTCACGTGGTAAAACGTGAGAGCGCCCAAGTTAGATTTTGCTTTTGCTTTGTTCCATATATAATGAGGGTCACGTGGGAGCGCGTGAGGCATTGCCTCAGGGCTAATTCCTCCTCATTTCTAGGATCTTTTCAGGGGTCACGTGGGGACACGTGACCTTAATTCTTTTCATACACAGAGATCTCTTTAGTCTCTTTATTTTATTTTGAGAATTAAATTTTCCGTAGGGTTAAACCCTGATCATGATTTGGAGGAATTAAATTCCTATTATGAAAGAATTAGATTCTTATATAGGGTTAAACCCTAATTTTCTTTTAGAGAAATTAAATTCCCATATATATAAAAGAATTAAATTCTTGTATAGGGTGAAACCCTAACTTCATTTTTAAGAGGAATTAAATTCCTGTGAATTTGAGAGAATTAAATTCTCAATTAGGGTTAAACCCTAGTTCTGTCCATCTTGAAGGAATTAAATTCCTGTAGTTTTTGGAGAATTGAATTCTCATATAGGGTTGAACCCCAGTTTTACCTTGGAGGAATTAAATTCCTATAACTTTGGGAGAATTAAATTCTCATATATGGTTAAACCCTAACTTTGTTTTGGGAGAATTAAATTCTCTAAACTCAATTCCCCCTCTAATTTTTGGATCTGCATGGCAGGATCTCGACCTGATGAGAATTAAATTCTCAACTTATGGGGAGATGTGCTCTTTGCAGATTTTCAACCAGAGAAAGAACTAAGTTCTTTTGTGCAGAAGAGTTAAACTCTTAGATTTGAGAATTAAATTCTTTGTTTGAAGTTTTGATCCCCTTTCTTTTCTCACCTAGGGTTTTCTTTGTTGAGAATTAAATTCTCCTTTCTTTTCTCTCTGAAATTTCAAGATTCCAAAACTCTATATCAAAATTCCATCTCCTTTTCCTTCTCCTCTTGGCTCTTATTTATAGGAGAAGGAGAAGAATCAATTTGTTTAGTAAATCTTTCATTGAAAGATTTTGTTTGTTTTCATAATTAATATGATCCTTTAGATCACACAATGAATTTTATTCACCGTTGGAGTTTAAATCCTAAGATATTCTGTTTGTTATTTCTGGTGAGATTTTATGGGAAATCTTTCCTTGTCTAAGATTTTTTCCATAAATTGGTGATCTTTAATCACCCTTGGATTTTTAATCCAACGGCTCCCCATAGTCCTTTTCCATTTGGAAAGATTTTAGAGAATTTTAGAATTTAATTCTGTTAATTTATAAAGCTTTCAAAGCCTATCCCGTGTTGGCACGTGACCGCTCCTCCTTTAGAGTTTTAATTCTGTACTTTAATTGGGCTGAAGGGTCATCACGTGTCAACACGTGACCTCTGGTCACGTGTGAGCACGTGACCCCCCATTTGGGCTCTTTCTTCAGCCACTTGTTTTACTTCCGGTTGCTTAGGATTTTTTTTAGTTCTGTAAATAGATCACGTGTCAACACGTGACCCTTAGTCACCTGTGAGCACGTGACTCCCCTTTGGGGTCTTTCTTCAGCCGCTTACTTCTGCTTGCTTAAAAATTTAACTCTGTAAATAGATCACATGTCAACACGTGACCCTTGGTCACGTGCGAACATGTGATGCCTCATTAATGAAATTCATGATTTTTAATTAGGGAACAAATGCCCCCACAGCGTTGCTCTCATGTGTCCGCACGTGAGTGCAACGCTGTCACTTTTGTGGCCATTGGATCTGTCTAGGGAATAGGGTAGATGAAGCGTTTCCCATCACATCCTATAAATGCAGGGGTCTCTTCAGAAGCGCCTCCACTCTTGCTTATCTTCTTCCTTGCGAACTTTTCTTTTGAGAATTTAATTCTCGTTCTCAGAGCTTAGTTCTCTGTTCCAAAATCCTCAGAGTTTAACTCTGTTTAAGAAAGACCCATCTCTCCAGGTAACGGCTTTAGACGATCGAAGAAATTTCATACATATAAAACTCTTTGGATTTTAAATCCACATTAAGGGTTTTCCCTTTTAACAAGAACCCATTTTTTAAGTTCTTTAAGAAGAAAACCACTCATTCTTTAATCAACAGGCCCTTTAGGGTTTCTCTGATCTTCAGGGGTTATGGTGGTGTTGTCTTTTCCATGGAATTTAATTCCATCTAAAAAAACTTTTGGCTCTGAAAAAATGTCTCCGAGAATTTAATTCTCTATTTTCAAAAGGAATTTAATTCCTACGAAGAACTCAGTTCTTCCCACAGAACTTCTTGGGTTCTCTTGCCCTGAGTTGTCTTTTCACAACCAAGAAGAAGAAGTTTGCAATGTTGCTTTCTAGGAATTTAATTCCCTTGATTCTGTTTGATTTGTCACAGAGTCCAAGATGGATTTCTCTTTAGGGAAATGTGTAGGGTCATTTGGAATCCACTGTCTATTTAATGAGAATCTTCCTTTTGTCTCATTATAATTACTTTGCCTCATCATTAGCCAGCCGCCATCTTGATTTTGTGGGACCCATGTGTTTTATAACCAATGGTTCCATAAGATGAGTCCTGTGTCACTGTCTTTACACACACACACACACACACACACACACTTTTGGCTTCGCTTTAACAGTTTCCCCTTATTTTATTTCAGGTATGATGACGTCTGTTCCGTATTTCCCTTTCACCCGCTCAGAAGCCGCTTTTCCCCAATCGCCATCTGACGAGGAGGTGATGGCAATGATCAGGGCTCATGACCCGAATCACACCAACTTGTTTCTGTGGGGGACCTGGTACAGTCACATCATCCGGGGTCGACGAAGTTTTCTCTGCGAAGTACCGACAGAGCCTACCTTTCCGTTCCTGCCGATGGATCCTCCAGGGACAGTCTTTGCTGTAGAGATGTCTAATTGGACTCCGATGGGACGACTTGAGCCTTCGACGACGGGCATCCCGAATCATCCTATCCCGGCCATAGATATACTTGGACGCCGTATTTGCTAGGGCAAGGCCCAACTGTGGGGGGCAGGTCTACAAAATAGGGCTCACCCCTCGACACCCCATGGGCTACCTTCTTTGGGCTCGCTACATCCTATCCGCCCACCGCGCGCGACTGCAGAAGGTTGGGCTTTATCAGGCGATCTATGCGTCCCTCTTCCACTACCCGTCTCCTCACGTCTGGTGGGTTAAGGCCTTTCTGAACCAGTGGAATCTCCCCACCAACACTTTCTTCCTAGGGGACCGCGAAGTTTCGATTTCCTTGGAAGAATTCCGCGAGATCTCGGGGCTGCCGATCAGGGGGACACTTTATGAAGAGCTGCTGCCTCCCGACGAGTATGTCTTTGAAGCTGAGCCGGCGATGCTCGACGGCCTGTCTACCGAGAATGCCGTCCGCCACAAGCGTCCAAGTTTGATCAAGGCCCTGGGCATCTTTGATAAACTGTTCACAGAGTCGGAGGAACAGGGCGTCACCTTTAAGAGCTTCATCGCTTGCTTCCTTCGCGAGGGCATCCTATCGAAGACGGCTCTAAAGTTTGCAAACATCAATGACCCTTTTGGGTTTGGTTTGAAGAGGCGGCCGACTAAGGAATCAGATTTACCGCAGTATTATATTCCCATTATACCGCCGGTATCTTTCGAATCGATTGCAGTTCCTGGCATGGACGACGAGACATTCTTTGTGGGTTTTATCAGTGTCTGGCTTAGCTGGTTCGTCATCCTCATGCATCGCCGCTTCATGAGAGTCTCGGTTATCTATCCGGCTAATCGTATCGCTGAGGGGACGGGCTGGCCATAGGCATCCCGGCGCTAGCGCATCTCTATCATGGATTAGGTGCCGTAGCCAATACCTCAACTCCCGATGTGGATGTAGTAAACTTCTCGCTTCATTACTTCACATCTTGGATTGAGATGCATGTGTTGGGGGCTTTTGCTGTGCATCAGAGACCCGCATTTTATGATGCTTACACTTTTCCGCGACTCATGCGGCTGGTGGACGCTTCTACTCCATACCCGACTCAGTTCGGGGCTATTCGTGCATTGATCGCTCCTTACGCTACCACGGGTGGATTGGTATTCGTTGATCGGGTTCTATCCTCTCCTTCAGGTCCAATCCAACAATTCCACGACTTGTCAAAAGAGGGGGCACCTTCTCTGAAGCCCCGGGAGGCCACGCACTTGTACACGATCAGACCGGGTTATCTGGTATTCCATCAGAACAGTGCGGCCCTCTTTATGCAGTACAATCCGCTTCGCCTCGCCCGATAGCTTGGATATGATCAGGGCGTTCCCTTTGAGGCTTTCACAGTTGCGCCGGTCCCTTCACCCACAGTTGTTCGTAATGCTGCTCATCACTTTGTGAGGCTGAACACTGGTTCTTACTTCATGATCCCTGAAGCTGACGATATTCCCCGATGCGTAGGGTCCTTTACGGGCTGGTACCTTCATCGGGTCAGCCCAATTATTGCTGAGGAGAAGAGGGTGCTCCTTGGATATGGTACCCCTACTCAGGCTCAGGCCACGGGAGTTCCGGTCCGCTTTCCCCTGAAGGATACCAGTGTTGCGCTCATTTCGGGAGAGTCGGAGGTGGACCTCACCCCCACAGTTGGAATGCTATTGGGTACTCGGTCGCGGGCTAATCGGGCTCCAGTAGCAGTACCACCACACGTGGCGTCGATAATGGCTGTGTCATCCTCGGTTGCAGCGCCAAGCGAGGGTGATGGGAAGGAGAGTGTTGAAGGTGAGGTGGGTCGGCGTCGTGCCAAGGCTCTACGGGGGAGGAAACGGTTGTCCTCGGCGGTCGGCTCTGGATCCAAGCGGCGGAGGAAAGTGGCTACCAACTTGCTCGATTCCTTAGTAGAGTCTGAACCCATTCTTCAGGATGAACCGTTGGCCATGCAAGAGTCGGACGTTGGCTTACTTTTTCCGAGTTCAACTGCCGAGGAAGCCACACAATTGGCTGAGGCTATAAGATGTTCTATAGACGAGTCTCAGAACGTGAGGGTTCCGAAGAAGCCCTATCCCACTGTAATCTTTTATGAGGATCCTTCGTGGATTCGGCGGCGTTTCATCGGCCCTTTGGAGGAATGGGGCGAAAAGGCCCTTAAACAGGCTGCTTCGGAGGACGCTGCGGATGCGCTTTCATTGTGGACTGGCGGCCACGAGTCCACCCTTGAACCTCGGCGAGCACACCTCCTCGAGAAGGAGCATCGTCTTGAACAAGCCATATTGAAAGCTTCCTTACGCATCGGTATGTTCCTGTATTTCTTTGTAATACTTCATACTGTCTGCACTTGTATATATGTATTCTTATTCTTGTATGAACTATGTAGAGACCTCGGCGATGGGGGAGGTTCCTACAGGTTTGCTGACTGTAGAACCTGCTGATACCCCCAATGAAACACTGCTCAGTGTGGAGGGGGTTGATGAAACGGTCCCTCTTGTGATAGATCCTCCTGTGGTGGTTCTTGTTGTCGAAACACTCGCTCCTTCGGGAGAGGCACCCTTGGTGGTCGACGTCCCAACGGATCTCCCTAGGGGCGGCCCGGAGGTTAGGATGGAGGTAGTCGAGGCTACCCCCCTTTTGTTGGAGCCCGAGGTCGCGGCGGAGGCCGTTGAAGCTGCTATCCCTCCTATTCAGAATGGGAGAAGCATCGAAGGAAACCTTCTACATTTTGAATTAGTATCCTTTCCATTATCTGAACTTTTTCTGTCTTTTCAGAGTTGCGCGGATTGGCGGCTTCAATTGCTGACTTGTCCCCCAGGCAGTCTTTTCAGCGCTTGTTGGAGAAGGCTGCTCCACAAGCGATATCTCCTCAACGCATCATTCTTTCATCTGGGCAAGGTTAGTGTTGTCCTCCATCTTTTCATAGCATTGTTGTTATTTCGCAAAATGACATTGATGTCCTTTACAGTTCTGGAGGCCGACGACGAGGTTGAGGTCCTCGAAGGGCCAGGGGAGCCTTCAGCTCCTTCTTGCATGACTGTGGGTAAGTGAAGCCCCCACGTTGTTCCTTTTGTTATTGATTTACAAGCTTCGTTAACTGTTTGTAAATTTGAACAGCTCTGCCAGTCCCTACTGCGTTGGAGTCGCGCGTCATTATGCCACCCGGCCCCTATGCCCTGCGTGCTTCGGAACGGATGGCCAAGCTAAGCCTTGCTTCTCTGTCATCTTTGATCGAGGAACTCCGCGCTGGCAACGCAATTACGGTCGAAGCATTTGCTGCTGATGCTAACGGTTCTCTTCCTTTTCTTGCCACCTATCATAGCGAAGCGGTGGTGCAAGTTTGGGTTGAGTTCTGTCGGTAGGTGGAAGCTTGCTTGCATATGCTTGAGCGTACCCGCCTTTCTTCGGAGGCTGTGGCTGCTAAGGCAAGCTTACGGGGCCTGATTGAGCGGTGTGTGGCGAATAGGATATCTTGTGAGAAGAGGCTCGGCCGCAAGTTTTTGGAGAGGGCGCTGGCTTCGAAGGCGCTGAACGAGCTCCAAGCCAACCTTACAGCCAAGGCCAATAAAGCGTATGAACTCTGGTGAGTACTTCAAGAGGCCATCAAAGAGGTGGTGGCCATCGATAAAGCCGCGGTGTTCACTCGCGAAAGGGTTGAGGCTCACAAGGCTACCGAGAAAGAGCTCGAAGGCTGGCTCGCCTCATATCAGGCCCAGGAAGCTCAGGCGGAGGCCCGTCTCTTAGCGATTTTGAATTACGAAGGCGAGGCCCAGCGAAAAAGGGATGAGCTGACCAAACTGCTAAATCGCCCACCGGCCTGAAGACTTGCATATATATATATTTTTATTTTTCCTTTGTACATACTCCTGAATAAGAGTACATTATTTTTTGTTCTTCCACGAATTGTACTCTGTATCCATTCTGATTCGTGAATAAAAGACGTATTTTTCTTCACCATGGTGTCTCCCTTTTTATTGAATGTATTATGTGGATAGTCTATCTCAATTTCTCTGCAGCACAACGATGGCTTAGGATTTAGGGTTAAGGTCTGCCTCCTAAGACTTTTCAACTTTATGAGCCGTGAGGGTCTTATAAAGAATTTTCTCCCTACCGGTCGAGAGGATCCCATAGGTGTGGTTTCTCCTTAAGAATTGTGAGGATTCCTAAATGCCTGTTTTCTTTTGAAAGTCGTAAGGATCTCACAAGAGAATTTACTCCCTTACGAGTTGTGAGGACCCGCAAGTGATGGGTGAAGTTGCCCTTATCCGCATTTCACGGCGTTAGGGGTTGCTCTGGATGCTTCTCACGGGTTCACTGCCGCGTTCTGCGAGGACCAGGATCCGCTCTGGACGTTTTCCAGGATACCGTAGTTTAAAGACATTGCGGTCGAGGTTAAGGACATCATAGTCCGTGGACTTAAGGACTCCACAGTCCGACGTTAGTTTTAAGACATCACGGTCGAGGTTAAGGACATCATAGTCCATGGGTTTAGGGACCTCATAGTCTAATGTTAGTTTTAAGACATCACGGTCGAGGTTAAGGACATCATAGTCCGTGGATTTAAGGACTCCATAGTCCAATGTTAGTTTTAAGACGTCATGGTCAAGGTTAAGGACATCATAGTCCGTGGATTTAAGGACTCCACAGCCCAATGTTAGTTTTAAGACATTACGGTCGAGGTTAAGGACATCATAGTCCGTGGATTTAAGGACTCCACAGTACAATGTTAGTTTTAAGACATCACGGTCGAGGTTAAGGACATCATAGTCCATGGGTTTAAGGACCCCACAGTCCGCGAAATGTGTGGTTGTTGGGACCCGTCACCTCTTTGAAGACGTTGAAGAATTACAACGACAAATATCAAAGGAGTGAAGAGATGCACCCTTGAACCAAGGTAGAATTAGTTTAAGGACATTACGGTCCATTGTTAGTTTTAAGACATCACGGTCGAGGTTAAGAACATCATAGTCCGAGAGTTTAAGGACCTCACAGTCCGATGTTAGTTTTAAGACATCACGGTCGAGGTTAAGGACATCATAGTCCGTGGATTTAAAGACTCCACAGTCCGTTGTTTGCTCTAGATGCTTCCCACGGGTTCACTGCCGTGTTCGGCGAGGACCAGGCTCCGCTCTGGATGCTTCACATGGGGTCATTACCGTGCTCTGCGAGGACCAGGATCCGCTCTGGACGTTTTCCACGGGGTCAGAAGTGACATAATTCGCGTTCCACGTAGCCAGGAAATTTTCTCTGGATACTTCCCACGGGTTCACTGCCGTGTTCGGCGAGGACCAGGCTCCGCTCTGGACATTTTCCACGGGGTCAGAAGTGACATAATCCGCATTCCACATAGCCAGGAATTTTGCTCTGGATGCTTCTTACGGGTTCACTGCCGTGTTCGGCGAGGACTAGGCTCCGCTCTGGATGCTTCACACGGGTTCACTGCCGTGCTCTGCGAGGACCAGGATCCGCTTTGGACGTTTTCCACGGGGTCAGAAGTGACATAGTCCGCGTTCCACGTAGCCAGGAATTTTTCTCTGGATGCTTCCCACGGGTTCACTGCCGTGTTCGGCGAGGACCAGGCTCCGCTCTGGATGCTTCACACGGGTTCACTGCCGTGCACTGCGAGGACCAGGATCCGCTTTGGATGTTTTCCACGGGGTCAGAAGTGACATAATCCGCGTTCCACGTAACCAGGAATTTTGCTCTAGATGCTTCCTACAGGTTCACTGCCGTGTTCGGCGAGGACCAGGCTCCGCTCTGGACGTTTTCTACGGGGTCAGAAGTGACATAATCCGCGTTCCACGTAGCCAGGAATTTTTGCTCTGGATGCTTCCCACGGGTTCACTGCCGTGTTCGGCGAGGACCAGGCTCCACTCTGGATGCTTCACACGGGTTCACTGCCGTGCTCTGTGAGGACCAGGATCCGCTCTGGACGTTTTCCACGGGGTCAGAAGTGACATAATCCGCGTTCCACGTAGCCAGGAATGGTTGACTTTATCCGCATTTCACAGAGTCGGAATTTGACTCTCGGTCATCTGTACACCGCCGAGTCATGGAACTGGGAGTTGCCGCTGTTCCGCTATGCTTGATATCGTGTCTGCTGTAATGAGATGAATGTTGAGATGATCTCTAGGCTATCTGTGAACCGTCGAGATTTGGTTTCTTCTTCTGATGAAACCTGGGGAGGAGGAGTGTGACTCCCTCTTCGTTTGTGCTCCTGGATTGTATACAGGGATTGCTGTGATATCACCTGTAGGGCAAAAATTTCATTCATATTTTTTTTATATATATATTTTTTATTTTATTCCGTGATGCTCTATCATTTCAGCTTTTTATATCGCGAAGGTTGCGATTGCCCAATCATTTCGGCTATTTTTCGCGGTGCCCAATCATTTCGGCTATTTATTTTATTTTTACTCGCTGCTTTTTATTGCGAGTTGCCCAATCATTTCGGCTCTTTTTCATGCATACATTTTTTTACTTGCTATTTCTGTTGCAAGTTGCCCCATCATTTCGGCTATTTCGTATGCATGTGTGGCTTGCTAGCTTTTCGCTGCAAACTTGGGATTAGACACCGATTTCGGCATCAGCACCGCTACAACTGGGATATTGCCAGGAGAGAATCATCATTTTCCTCTGTCGATATCGAACAAAGGTGGCTTAGCGAACAGGGTTAGGATTCTGTCGACTAAGGCTTTTGACTTCATGAGCTGTAAGGGTCTCATAAAGGTAGTTCCTTCTGCGAGTCGTGAGGATCTCATAGGTGCGTTTTCTCCTTAGGAATCGTGAGGACTCCTAAGTGTGTGGTCTCTTATAAGTCGTAAGGATCTTACAAGAGTGCTTTCTCCTTATAAGTCGAGAGGACCTACAAGGGCTATTCACCGGGTATACATATCCCTAGTCACGGATGGGACTTTGATAGGGAGTGTTTATTCGCGCCCGTGGATTGTATACATGGGTCAGCATTGAGCCGCTTGTAGGGCAGTATTGGAGGTTGTGGGGGCTGCTTAAGAACAGGTTCAGATCCCTGTAGCTTAAGACTTTCAAATCTTATGAGCCGTGAGGGTCCCATAAGAGGATTCTCCTTACGAGTCGTGGGGATCTTGCAAGTGTAATTTCTCCTTAGGAATCGTGGGGATCCCTAAGTGTGTTGCTCCCTTGTGAGTCGTAAGGGTCTCACGCAGGTGGTTTCTCCTTACAAAGTTAAGAGGACCTTGCAAGTGTCTTTTAACGAGATTGCGCCCTTTCGGGTTTTCACAAAACTCGCTGGTAGCCCTGCTGTTTTTACTCACAGAGCCCTTTCGGGTTTTCATCCGTGCCTATTTTTCTTATGGACGTACCGTTTTCTTTTTTCTTCTTCTTCTTCTTTTTTTAATTCTAATGAGGTTGCGCCCTTTCGGGTTTTCACAAAACTCGCCGGTAGCCCTGCTGTTTTTACTCACGGAGCCCTTTTGGGTTTTCATCCGTGCCCATTTTGCTTATGGACATACCGTTTTCTTTTTTTTTCTCTTTTTTTTATTCTTCTTTTTTTTGTATCAGTTTTGGGATGCTGCAATCCGCCGTAATTTATCGACATCTCGGTCAACGGCTAGTTTTAGGGCATAGTGGTCCGTTGTTAGTTTAAGAACGTTTCGGTCCGTTGTTAGTTTAAAGACGTTTGGGTCCGCTAGCCGGCTGCTACTTATAGAGTTCGGGCTTAGGAAGATAGAGAGCGGACATAGTCGTCGTCATCTATCATTGACCTAGGCCGTGACTCGTCAAGCGTAGTACTTCTTCAGGAAGCGACCGTTTATTGGCCTGAAAGGTCTTTCACCATGCATGTCCATGAGTAGATAGGCCCCACCTTGGTAGACCTTGTCTATGATATACAGGCCTTCATAATTTGGCTCGAATTTCCCTCGTTTAGCACGATTGGGGATCATAGGTCTTTTAACCACTAGCACGAGTTCGCCTTGGCGAAATGTTCTCGGTCTAGTCAATCTCTCGTATGAGCGCGTCATCTTTGCTTTATAAGCCTCTAGATTTTGTTGCGCCATGAGCCGGGTTTCATCAAGGGTATCGAGCTCCTCAAGACGAAGGTGAGCGTTCTCTTCGTCCGTCAGCTCGTAGTGAACTGCTACTCGTAGGGAGGGTAGCTCTATCTCGAGGGGGAGTACCGCTTCTGTACCGAATACTAACGCGTACGGCGTTGTGCTCGTAGCCATTTTGAACATAGTTCGATACGCCCAGAGAGCTTCATGCAGTCTCTCGTGCCAGTCTTTCTTATTTCGTGACACCGTCTTCTTCATGATCTTCGTCAAGGTCTTGTTAAAATCTTCAGCTAGACTGTTAGCTCGGGGATTATAGACTGAGGAGTATCTCCAGTCTATGTTATGCTGTTGTGCGAAGCGGCTGATCGTGTGGCTTCTGTAGGCTGGCCCGTTATCGGATATGATCCGTCTCGAAGTTCCAAACCGATAAATGATGTGTGTCTTGAAGAAGTGGAGGATATTATCCGTCTTCACTTCCCTCAGCGGTACTGCTTCTGCCCATTTGGAGAAGTAATCGGTTGTCGCCAAAATGAATCGATGTTCTCTGGACGATGCTGGTTCGATGGGGCCGATTATGTCAGTCCCCCACATCTCGAACGGCCAGCTAGCCACTGTCGGATGTAGTGGATTTGGGTACTGATGGATAAAGTCCCCATGGATCTGGCATGAGTGGCATTGCTTCTCATACTCGAGGCAGTCTTGGATCATCGTGGGCCAGTAGTACCCCATCCATTTAATCTTCAGCTTCATCTTCGGCCCGGCTTGGTGAGAACCGCAGAGTCCGTCATGAACTTCTTGGACGACTCTTTTTGCTTCTTCAGGTCCCAGGCATCTCAGCCATAAAGAATCAAATGACCTCTTGTACAGAGTATCATTGACGAAGGCAAAAGATAGGGCGCTCTTCATGAGCTGATGCTTTGAGGACGCATCTTCAGGTGTTCGACGGGATTTGAAGTAGTCTATGAAGACTTCTCTCCAATCCTCAACCTTTTCCTGGTCTTTTACTTCCAGAGCCATTTGCTCGGTCGCTCCCTTTTCTTTAGACGACTCTGGAGATATTTCTACCGGTGCAAGAACCCGACGGTTTTGTACCATGATTCTTATGTCATCGAGGTTCTCATCGGCCAATTCTTTAGCAAGCTTGGCTAATGCATCCGCTTTGCTATTTTCCGCACGTGGTATACTTTCCAAGATGTAGGAAGGTATTTGGGTCAGCAGTTGTTGTACCCTCTCGCCGTACTTTACCAGTTCTGGTTTGCACGTTTATTAGTCGCCGTTTACTTGGCTAACGACCAGTTGGGAGTCTCCGTATATGAGGAGGTTTTCAATTCCCATGTCGATTGGGATCTCAAGGCCTGCTATCAAAGCTTCATATTCGGCTTCATTGTTTGTCCTCGGCTCTGTTAAGGAGAAAGAAAAGCTCATTATCCCTCCTTGCGGGGTCACGAAGATAAGGCCTACCCTTGATTTGATTATGGGCGTGTTTTTTCTGCGCTTCTTCATGGAGGATGCTCCATCAAAATAAAGTTCCCACCGGGTACCACTTCCATCGATCGCATTAAACGCATGTTCGTTTGGCAGTTTGCAATTCAAAGGGGAATCGGCCGGTATCGGATGCTCAGCGAGGAAGTCGGCGATGGCCTGGCCTTTCACTGCCTTAAGAGGCTGATAAGTTATTGAGAACTCCATCAAGAGCAAGGCCCATTTAGCGAGTCGCCCCGTTAATATGGCCTTTGACATCAAATACTTGAGAGGATCCACTTTCGATATGAGACGGGCTTCATGCGCCAATGCATAGTGCCTGAGTTTCGTTATCGCGAAGATCAATGCCAGGCAGTGTTTTTCGATGGGAGAATAATTGCTTTCTGCCCCCAGTAAAACTCGACTCAAATAGTAGAGGGCTCTCTCCTTCCCTTGGTCGTTCTCTTATGCCCATAATGCTCCTAAGGAACCTTCAAGGGCGGTTGTATACAGAATGAGAGGCTTTCCCTTGGTAGGAGCAGCCAGCACCGGCGGATTCTGTAGGTACTGCTTGATTTCGTCCAGCGCGCTTTGGCATTTGTGATCCCAGACGAAAGGGGTTCCTTTCTTCATTAGGTGGCTGTAAGGACGGCATTTGCCCGAAAGATTGGCTATAAATCGCCGGATGTACGCGAGCTTTCCTTGGAGAGACCGCAATTGCTTGAGAGTCCTCGGCGGGGGCATCTCCATAATTGCCATGATCTTCGACGGATCTATCTCGATGTCTCGGTGTCGGACGATGAATCCCAGGAATTTGCTCGAGGAAACTCCGAACGCGCACTTGAGAGGGTTCATCTTCAAGTTATATTGCCGAAAGCGTTGAAACACGATCTTCAGATGCTCTAAATGTTCCTCGTATGATTTGCTTTTCACCACGAGGTCGTCAATATAGCATTCGACGATTTCATATATGAGGTCATCAAAGATCTTCATCATGGCCATCTGATAGGTAGCACCGGCGTTCTTTAGACCGAAGGGCATCACTTTGTAGCAGAATATACCCAAAGGGGTCCAGAAAGCGGTGTGCTTCTGGTCTTCGGGATGCATTTTTATCTGATTGTATCCTGACGAGCCGTCCATGAAGGAGAAAACCTCGTGGGTGGACGTATTGTCAATCATTATCTCGGTGACCGGTACTGGGAAGTCATCTTTCGGGCAGGCTTTATTGAGATCCCGAAAGTCTACACATATGCGCACTGTCCCATTTTTCTTCATCACTGGGACAATGTTGGCGATCCAATCAGGATATTAAACCTCTTGGATGAAACCAGAGTTGATTAGCTTCTTGACTTCGGCGTTAATGCTCATCTCAAGCTCCAGCCGCATTCTTCTCGGCGCTTGTTTGATTAGCTTGCCGTCTGGGTATATTGCCAGTTTGTGGACGGCAATATCTGGATCTAGTCCTGGCATCTCAGAATAGTTCCACACGAAGCAATCCTTATGTTGCATGAGCACGTCTTTTAGTGCAGCTACCCTTTCCTCAGACAACAGTTCACTGATGAATGTCGGCCGCGGGTCGCTTGTCGTCCCCAGATCAATTTTCTTGAGATCGTCTGCAGTAGTATGTATTCCATCCTCCAGCTCTTTCGGCGCCGGTGGAAATTCTGAGATCACCTCGTCATCATTGTTTTCGAAGCACCAGGGAAGGTCATCCATATCCTCGGGCTCTTCTTTTGATAGCGTTATCATATGACAAGTACGAGCTCGCTTCCAAGACCGATATTGATCTGGCTCTACTCTTGCTATATGCGCGGTTTTTGGTTCATGCTTCCGTGGCGGATTTATCCTCCAACTGCTGGATAAAGCGAACTTGCCGAGCTGATATTGGTCTTCGACCCAGTTCTTGAAGGTGAAGCAGTCTTCGAGAGGGTGTCCTATTGCTCGATGATGAGAGCAATAGTTTGGATGAGAGATCTCGTTAGCTTGCTCGGGGTGCTTGGACTCCGGGAGCGTAAGCATTTGATGTCTTATGGCAAGGTCAAGTATCTTCTTTGTCTTGTCTTGAGGAAAAGAGTATGCTTAACTCATCTTCTTCATAAGGGACAAATCCGGACCGCTTGATTCCCGATCGCGTGACTTCTTGGTCCCGCTTTGTCGCCGTCGAACGCCTTTTCCGCTCTTTGACTTGTTTCGGCCTCTGCGTCGAGCCTTTTGTACAATAGGTTGATAGGGAGGGGCATTTTCATCTTTCGCAGCCTGTTGAAGAAGGCGTTGCATCCTGGCTTTCTCGTAGATTGCCGTTTCGCGATTATGGTCGTCTCGAACTTTTTGACCATCTTCCCTTATAAGCTTGTCCATTTGTTCTTCGAACGACGGACTGGGCATTTTCACGTCGGGGGCTCTTTCTGGTTCAGGGTTAGCATTTTCCCATTGAGCATCTCCTTCTTCATCAAGGTCATGTACGACGTAGCAGTCGCGGAGTAGCTCCCGTTTCTTGGACCGAACATATCCAAGCCCGATCGCTTCCATTCTCCCGTTGGGCAACTTGCGTTGAGTTCCGGGAAAGTTCCTGGTTCTGTCATAGAACTTAGCTTTTCGAGCAGTCTGTTTGAAGGGTATCCCTTGGCGCTTCAATAGACTTTTCAAGCCTTCTGTATAATATCTAGGCAGACGGATGGGCTGGAGCCTGTCAAGTGCAGAATCCGCGCTATGCCAAACTTCTTTCTCCACTCTTGTTTCCGTGGATCGGTAGAATAGGATTACATGTTCACCTTTTCGCCTGGGAGGGATGTAAAATGTTTGTAGCTCTTGGACGCTATAAGCTTTAAATGCGTCGAGATCTTTGTAATGCTCCCGCGGAATCATGGTAATTTGCAAACTCTGATTATCACCAGCGAATGCTTGTATTGGTGGCCGAGCGGAGAATATAGCATGGACCTCATCTTCTGAGTCGCTGCCAAAGATCAACATAGGAGCGGACGGTCCCGGCTTGTTGTACTGGGGTGGGCCTGAATAAACTATCTCTTCCTCTTCCTCAGTATCACTCCCAAAGACCAGAATGGTGGTGATATCTTTGTTCTCCGGTTTGTGACATCTCTCCGTATCCTCGAAATCTGGTAAGAAATATTTTGCATCTTCATACTTGCGGACTTCGTTCACGGAGAACGGGTTCAATTCTCCTGTTATGGTATACTCGAGACCATCCTTAAAGTATTTCATATAATGATATTGTGTAGAAAGGATGATGTTGTACTCGTGTAACCAAGGCCGGCCGAGCAAAGCATTATAGCATGTCTTGGCATCGATGACATGAAATTTAATATCCATGACAAATAGCCCGAATCGTAATGTCAATATCACAGACCCGAGAGTCCGCGATGACTGGGAGTCAAAACCGGAGATGGTGATTTTATCACGAGCGAGGTGCTGAACGCTCATGCAGATTTCCTTCAACACCCTCACGTTAAGGAGGTTGACGGAGGACCTATTATCGACCAGGATTTTACCTATCTTGATATCGTGGCAGTATCCTGAGATATAGAGGGGACGGTTGTGCTCGTACATCCTAAGGAGGAGGTCTTCGTCATCGAAGGTGATATCGGCTGTGTGTACTTCCTCCAGCTCGTTCTTCATCTTTTCTTCGGCAAGAAAGGTTTGGAATTGCTCTGGCTCTTGTAGCGCCTTGATCAATGAATCTCTCGCTTCTTTGGATAGTAAAAGGGCGTCGAGAATGCTGAGCTGCGAGGGCAACTTCCTCAAGTGCGCCAGAACGTTGTAGTCTACCTTACTTTTCTTTGGCGGGTCTTTGGCAGTCAGCTCTTTCATGACTTGGTCATTCAGGGCGATATCCTCAGAGACCTTTTCTTTTCCCTTATTTTTTCTATTCGTGGGTCCGAGATTCTTTTCTGGAAGCGTGCGATTGCGCAGCTGAATGTTTTCACAGGCCTTCGGTTCTTCCTCTTTTCCTGAGGTGGATTCATTGAAAAGAGGGCAAAGATTCATCTCTTCGTCGGAGTCGCTCTCGAATGTGAGAACTTGCGATCCCCCAGCGTTAACCATGCGACAGTTTCCAGTAGTTCTTCCACGCTCTTCGGTCGTATTTCTTCGCTCCCGACGAGTTTTGCGTTTCATCCGCTTAAAATGTTGCCGGTGAGCAACATATCCCTGCCACCATCTTTTAAAAGCGTCACATTCTTCGGTGGGGTGCGAAATCTTTCGATGATATGAGCAGTAGCTAGGATGCATCTCTGCTTCACCGACAGTGTTTCCTTCGGAGTGTGGTAGCTTCATTCCCATCAATATGGCTTTAGCAAACCTTTTCCTCGTCTTGAACTTGTTTTTATTCGCGATGGATGTCCCTTGATTCGACAGAAGTGTCTTGACTCTTTCGTCCCATCGCAGGCGTTTGGCTTTTTCAAATATGTCCATCTCACCCTCCCGATCAGCTTTACTTTTCAGATGAATTTCATTTAGAAAGGCGTCGATCATTTCGTCTGTCGGCCACAGAAGTTCCGGTTCAGGCCCTGCCCCCAGTCTTTCGATGCAAGGTGCTTCTTCCTCGTCTGTCGACGAGTGAGAGATCACATGGCAACTTGCCACGTAATCTTCAGATTCATCCGACGAGTCTTCTCCATCATCTTTGTCCTCAAGGACGTGACCGAGGAACTCTTGGAGTGTGATTGGAGTCCGTGCCTTCTGGTTATACTCTTCCAATGCGTCGATCTGTTTCTACAGGTCCGTGCGCTTGTCGCTATTCTTCACGGGCTTTTTGGATTTCTTCTTCTTCTTTGAAGATTTCGACAGCTGGGTGTGAACACTTTGGCTATCACCACCAATCTTTGGAATTGGGCGCGGCTTCAGCATCCCTTCGACGATCTGGGGTTCCAGCGGATTCTTCTACCTGATCGCCGGGCATGTCTGGAGATCATTCAGCATCCTTTTGGTTTTGGTCGAAAGAACCACCTCCCATGGAGCTTCTTCAACAAAAGAGCATGTTGCCCCCGGTGTGTCCGTCTTCTTAGGAGTGTGCGGTTGTGGTGGGCTCACTTTCCACTTCTCAGACAGCACGAACTTGCCTTGTAGGTACTGATCCTCGATCCATCCCTTAAAGACGAAGCAATCTTCGATTGGATGGCTTACCATTTAGTGTTAAGGGCAATAATTGGGATTATTCACTTCCCTGGGTTGCGGTGGTCGCCTTGGATTCGGCAAATTGATAAGCCTGTTGCGCATCGCTGGTTCGAACAGCCTCTTCGTTTTATCCTACGGGAATGAGTAAGGGCGCTTCATTTTCTCATTGTAATAGCGCCGTCTTTCTTCCAACTGATCCGTTATTCTTGGAGCACTGGGCTGTTGTTGGGTGTTCGCAACGAAGGTCGCCTTCCCTTTACCTTCTTCGTTCCGCGGCTCCGGCTTCGGAGGAGACAGTCTATGCCCCATCTGGTCCATCTGGGCTAGCTTGTCGATTAAAGCCTGGAATGTGGTCGGTTTGAAGAACATCATAAACTGTGAAATAGTGGCATGAGGGTCTAGAGTGCCCATGAACATGCCCACCGCTGCTGCTTCTTCGATGCGCTGTTTGCACTTCGACCACAGGTTCCGCTATCGGATCGCATACCGAACCCATGTCTCGCCCGGCCTCACCCTGGCATTGATCAATGCCGTTATTGGGGTGCATTCACTAGCACTTGCGAATCGTTGGGTGAACAGCAACTCCATTTCCGCGAAAGTTTTTACGGAATCATTTGGAAGTTCGGAGTACCACTTGAATGCCGTCTCCGATAAGCTGCCGATGAATTGGCGGAGCAAGAGCTTATCATCGCCATCAGTATTGCCGCAGAGGGCCCTGAACTGAGCGACATGTTGATGGGGATTGCCGGTCCCTTTGTACACATGGAATTTCGGGATCGTGTAGCCCGGCCGGTACTTTATCTGATCATACCAGCCTGGATACGGTCGCCCAGTTCTAACAACTTGGCCGGCTGCTTCATTTTCCTGGTGAACTCTTATTTGCTGAGCAATATAATCATCTAGGGCGGCTTTGAAGATTGTCTCTTCCTTGGCTGTTGACAGAGCCGATAGAGGATTCGATGTTTCTCCTTTATCATCTTCAGTTATTACTGGAGGATCTTCGGCTGGAGGGTCTGGCTGGATCATCATGCCCACCATCTCCTGGAATAGAACGGCCATTTGCTTTATATTGGCTGCTTGTTCCGCAGCCTCCTTGTCCTTCTTTTCGAGTGTTCTCCGAAAGAATTCAGCATCAGTCTCGTGTTCGTGGCGTTGTTCCGATGATGCCTCCGGGCTTTCTTTTGGCCCGGTAAGTGCGGCCATTGCAGTCAGCATCTCTTGAAGCTTCTGCTGTTACTGTTCCTGAGCTCTTGTGATGGATCAGGTGAGTGGTCGGTGGCCCGTAGAAGCGCGGCTATCCTCTTTCCCGGATGCCATGTAGACGGTTTGCACCACCATGCTTCCATATTTAGGGCGTTTGGGCTCAGTGCCTTTGACATTTGTCGCAGGCATGGGGATTTTCTCCGGCCTTCTTCTCTTATGAGCGGTCGAAGTTGAGGAGGCCGTTGCAGTGGGCACCTAAGTGGTCGTTTTCTTCTGTGGCTTAACAGGACGGTTTTCTTCCTGTCGGACCTTCAGCTTCTTCTGCCGGCGGGGATAGTCTTGATCAACCATTGACTCTCTGACTTGCCGCCAGATTTTGTAAACTTTGGAAGACAGCCGTTGAGGGGACTATTCCGGCTTTATTTCTGTGACAGTCTCCACTGGTGGCGGGGATCTTTTCAGTACGGCGGTAGGCGAGTTCCTGCGCACCTTATTCAGCAGCTCAAAGCTGTTCCCGGTTGGAATAGCAGCATTAATTTCCACCGTTGGAGCTGGTGGAGTTAGCCCAGAGGGGAAGTTGCCCCCAGCCTTCCTTACCCAGCGCCAGTGGTGGCATCGAGCGTGTCAAGCTGTTGGGGTTGGTTCGGTGATGGGGATGGCTTTTTCTTGCCCCCTGTTCAGGTGAAGGGCTATTGCTGGCGTCAGCCTCTTGAAGACTGATGTCCGTTGAGAAGCCGTATCCAACCAATCAAAAATAGACTTCTGAGCGGGAGCGGGAGTAGGAGCAGTCAGTCTTGTAAAGACCGACCCTTTGGCGGGAGAAGCCGCCTTAACGACTTCAGGAGCAGGGATGGCTATCTTCTTCGGGATAACCTTTTCTGGGATCGCAGGCTTCATCATGGGCCTACAGGAATTTTGGCCCAGTCTGGCGAAGACCGAGGAGTTGGAGCTGGACGACCTGTTAAGAGGGGCCGCAGCAGTAGCAAGCCGATCAAAGACTGACTTTTTGGGGGCTTCCGGCGTTGGCACAAGAGTGGTGAAGCTTGTTCGCGGGAGCATGGTCCCAAGAAACAATCCAGTAGTAGCCTGGGTGACCTGCTCCACTGGCATCATGAACAGGGAAGCCGCTTGAGGCCCGTAAGCTATGCCTCCAGATGAGGCAGAACGTGCGTTGCAGTTGCAGTTGACACATTTCGCGCAGGTGAACGCCATTGATCTTTGCTTTCTGCACCAAGCAAAATGCCAAATCTCAGTATCTCGAATCCCAAGGGCAACCATTGGCAAACCGCGATTGGTTCACGAACACGACACACGAAGTGTGGAGTGGAAAGAGAAAAAGGTCCCACCGGGAGTGACATAATCTGTTCACCGCCGGAAGCCGGGAAGACTGGACGTCTTGCCTGAATCTGGGGGCAGATGCTAATTGGTGCTATCCGTCCACCTCTCCGAAGATGCCAAGTTGATTTATGGCACATGTATCGAAGGTTTAAACGGATGCGGCCGATGTAGCAGACTTCGTCAGATTCCCCCTCGTTTGAGGGGTTTTTGATTATGGGGACGCTCTTCCCTGCAGGCGCAAGCCCCTGCAGTTAATTAGGCTACAGCATCGCGGTAACAACTTTCTCCTTCTCTAGATGGTCACTTCGTGTCGTGGGTGTTTGTTTTGTGTTTGGTTGCCCGTGGATTGTATATGGAGACTAAGTTATGTTGTTGCCCGTAGGGCGTGGACCAGTCCAAATCCGTATCTTTCTTAGATTTAGGTTTGGGGGGGTTAGGTTTAAGGATACGTTAGCCTCATTTGAGGCTAAGATCAACTTAAACGTTTGTTAAGGACACGTTAGTCTAATTCTAGACTAAGATCGACTTAACGAGATCGTTTAGATCCGGCAAGAGAGCAATTGGGATCTATTGTTTAGTTTAATGACATTGCGGTCGGTAATTAGTTTAAGGACATTACGGTCCATTGTTAGTTTTAAGACATTGTGATCGAGGTTAAGGACATCATAGTCCGTGAGTTTAAGGACCTCACAGTCCGATGTTAGTTTTAAGACATTACGGTCGAGGTTAAGGACATCATAGTCCGTGGATTTAAGGACTCCACAGTCCGATGTTAGTTTTAAGACATCACGGTCAAGGTTAAGGACATCATTGTCCGTGGATTTAAGGACTCCACAGTCCGACGTTAGTTTTAAGACATCACGGTCGAGGTTAAGGACATCATAGTCCATGAGTTTAAGGACCTCACAGTCCGATGTTAGTTTTAAGACATTACGGTCGAGGTTAAGGACATCATAGTCCGTGGATTTAAGGACTCCACAGTCCGACATTAGTTTTAAGACATCACGGTCGAGATTAAGGACATCATAGTCCATGAGTTTAAGGACCTCACCGTCCATTGTTAGTTTTAAGACGTCACGGTCAAGGTTAAGGACATTATAGTCCATGAGTTTAAGGACCCCACAGTCCATGAAATGTATGGTTGTCGGGACTCGTCACCTCTTTGAAGACGTTGAGGAATTACAATGACAAATATCAAAGGAGTGAAGAGATGTACCCTTGAACCAAGGTGGATTAAATGATCAATAGCCCAGTTTGGAACTAAGACCAATTAATTAAATTATGAGCACATTGGCTCAGTTGAGTCTGAATTGAGGACTTATGGCCAACTTGGGCTAAGTCCAATTAAGTTTGAAGTATTGGCCCTCTGTTGGACCATTAGACATTTTTCTGGGTTCAAGCCCATATTATTTAGCAATGCTAAACAAGAGTTTGAGGGCTTTGATAACATTTGGGTTTTTGGCTGAGGATTAAACATTATACCTCTGAATTTTTACTCAATTTTGAGATTCAATTAAAGGGGAGGCTTTGCCTCTAGAAAATTAGCCAATTTGGCTAACACTAGAGAACAACAGTGTTAAACACTGGAAATAAGATTATCAAATTAGTGTTAAACACTAGAAATGTGACTCTCAAATTAGTGTTAAACACTAAAAGATAGCAGTGTTAAACACTGGAAACAGAATTGTCAGATTAGTGTTTGAACACTAGAAGGAGAAGGGATCACGTGGGAGCACGTGATGGCATCAAAAGCGGGGCCAGATCCCCTTTATTTTGTTCTGCAAACAAGTGTTAAACACTTTTAATTTTCATAGCCATCACATGTGGGCACGTGATGTATATTCATGCCCTGATTTATTAGAACATTTATTAGGGGTCACGTGGTAAAACGTGAGAGCGCCCAAGTTAGATTTTGCTTTTGCTTTGTTCCATATATAATGAGGGTCACGTGGGAGCGTGTGAGGCATTGCCTCAGGGCTAATTCCTCCTCATTTCTAGGATCTTTTCAGGGGTCACGTGGGGACACGTGACCTTAATTCTTTTCATGCATAGAGATCTCTTTAGTCTCTTTATTTTATTTTGAGAATTAAATTCTCCGTAGGGTTAAATCCTGATCATGATTTGGAGGAATTAAATTCCTATTATGAAAGAATTAAATTCTTATATAGGGTTAAATCCTAATTTTCTTTTAGAGGAATTAAATTCCCATATATATAAAAGAATTAAATTCTTGTATAGGGTGAAACCCTAACTTCATTTTTAAGAGGAATTAAATTCCTGTGAATTTGAGAGAATTAAATTCTCAATTAGGGTTAAACCCTAGTTCTGTCCATCTTGAAGGAATTAAATTCCTGTAGTTTTTGGAGAATTGAATTCTCATATAGGGTTGAACCCTAGTTTTACCTTAGAGGAATTAAATTCCTATAATTTTGGGAGAATTAAATTCTTATATAGGGTTAAACCCTAACTTTGTTTTGGGAGAATTAAATTCTCTATACTCAATTCCCCCTTTAAGTTTTGGATCTGCATGGCAGGATCTCGACCCGATGAGAATTAAATTCTCAACTTATGGGGAGATGTGCTCTTTGCAGATCTTCAACCAGAGGAAGAACTAAGTTCTTTTGTATAGAAGAGTTAAACTCATAGATTTGAGAATTAAATCTCTGTTTGAAGTTTTGATCACCTTTCTTTTCTCACCTAGGGTTTTCTTTGTTGAGAATTAAATTCTCCTTTCTTTTCTCTTTGAAATTTCAAGATTCCAAAACTCTATATCAAAATTCCATCTCCTTTTCCTGTTGGCTCCTATTTATAGGAGAAGGAGAAGAATCAATTTGTTTAGTAAATCTTTCATTGAAAGATTTTGTTTGTTTTCATAATTAATATGATCCTTTAGATCACACAGTGAATTTTATTCACCGTTGGATTTTAAATCCAAAGATATTCTGTTTGTTATTTCTGGTGAGATTTTAGGGGAAATCTTTCCTTGTCTAAGATTTTTTCCATAAATTGGTGATCTTTAATCACCCTTGGATTTTTAATCCAACGGCTCCCCATAGCCCGTTTCCATTTGGAAAGATTTTAGAGAATTTTATAATTTAATTCTGTTAATTTATAAAGCTTTCAAAGCCTATCATGTGTTGGCACGTGACCGCTCCTCCTTTAGAGTTTTAATTCTGTACTTTAATTAGCCAGAAGGGTCATCACGTGTCAACACGTGACCTCTAGTCACGTGTGAGCACGTGACCCCCCCATTTGGGGTCTTTCTTCAGCCACTTGTTTTACTTCCGGTTGCTTAAGATTTTTTTTAGTTCTGTAAATAGATCACGTGTCAACACGTGACCCTTGGTCACGTGTGAGCACGTGACGCCCCTTTGGGGTCTTTCCTCAGCCGCTTACTTCTGCTTGCTTAAAACTTTAACTCTGTAAATAGATCACGTGTCAACACGTGACCCTTGGTCATGTGTGAGCATGTGATGCCCCTTTGGGGTCTTTTCTCAGCCGCTTACTTCTGCTTGCTTAAAACTTTAACTCTGTAAATAGATCATGTGTCAACACGTGACCCTTGGTCACGTATGAGCACGTGACGCCCCTTTGGGGTCTTTCCTCAGCCGCTTACTTCTGCTTGCTTAAAACTTTAACTTTGTAAATAGATCACGTGTCAACACGTGACCCTTCGTCACATGCGAACACGTGATGCCTCATTAATGAAATTCCTGATTTTTAATCAGGGAACAACCATTGCCTCGGTACCATAGCAGAGGCTGAAAGGGGTCTCCCCGGTGGGGGTTTTCCTCGACGTGCGCAGGGCCCATACGACCCGGGGTAATTCCTCGACCCAACTGCCTTGGCGTTCTTCTAGGCGTGTCCGAAGACCTCGAAGAACGCCCCGATTATCGACCTCGGCTTGTCCGTTGCATTGGGGATGTGCGACCGCGGCGAACTTCATATGGATATGATATTCGCTGCATAATTCCTTAACTTTCTAGTTTTCGAAATTTGTCCCATGGTCGGTGATGATGCACCTAGGGATGCCGAACCGGAGTATCACGTTGTTCTGCAGGAACTTGATAGTCGTGGTGGCGTCCGGTTTCCCGATGGGAATGGCCTCGATCCACTTCGTGAAGTAGTCCACTACGACGAGGACGTACTTGTGACCGCCCGTACCGGTAAGGAACTGGCCTATCATGTTCATTCCCTACTGGGCAAACGGCCATGGAGAGGTTAGGGCGGTTAGCTCGGTAGCCGGAAGGAGAGGTATGCTTCCATGGAGTTGGCAGCTCTTGCATCTCCTGACGAGCTTCTGGGCGTCCTAATGAATTGTTGGCCAGTAGTACCCCTAGAGCAATGCCTTCTGGATTAAGATGCGGGCCCCTTGGTGCGCGCCGCCGACCCCTTCATCGATCATGGAGGACATAGTCGGCTTCGTTGGGGTTGACGCACAGGAGCAGGGGCTGAGTGAAGGACTTCTTGTAGAAGTTCCTTTTGCTCCAGACAAAATGGCAAGCTTTGGCTCAAAGACGGAGGGCTTCTCCCCGATATTCTGGGAGCGTACCTTCCCTCAGGAATTCCACGAGTGGTTTTCTCTAATCCCGGTCTTCTTCCCGGGCTGTGTAAACTTGAAGTGGCGTTGCCCCGTCTTCCACGCTGGGCCGTGGCAAGACCTCGAAGAGGATGTTTCTCTTGTTGTTGGCCGTATAAGATGAGGCCAGCTTACTCAAGGCGTCGGCCTGAGCATTTAGCTGTCTGGGGATTTGCTCCACCTGGACTTTGTGGAAGTCCTTCCATAGTCTTCTTACCTCGGCCAGATACTTCACCATCATAGGCTCTCGTGCCTCGAATCGGCCGGTCACTTGGCCAACGACTAGGGCAGAGTTGCTGCGGATCCGAATCGTCCTCAGCCCCAGTCCGAAGGCTATGCGCAGTCCGGCCAGCAAGGCCTCGTATTCCGTTGCGTTATTTGAGGCTTTGAACCCGAGCTTCAGAGAATACTCCATTTCTGCCTTGTTTGGGCCTCGAATGATGAGGCCAGCACCACAACCTTTCTCGGTCGAGGAGCCGTCGCCGTATAGGATCCAATCAGGGACGGAGTCGGGCTTTTGGTCGACTGAGGGTTGAGCCGCGGGGGGCAGCATGGACTCCGGCTCTTTGCTAGGGATGGTGCACTCGATGATAGAATCGACCAGGGCTTGTGCTTTGATAGCCTGCCTCGGGCGGTATTTTATGTCAAATTGGGACAACTCCTACCTCCATTTCTCCAAGCGGCCAGAGGACTCGGGGGAGGCGAGGATAGCCCCCAAAGGCCGCTCGGTAAGAACGAGGACGGTGTGCACCTGGAAATAGTGCCGTAGTTTCCTTGAGGCCATGATGAGTGCCAAGACGATCTTCTCTATGGCTGGGTACCTCGTTTCCGCGTCTTTGAAGACGTGGATCACATAGTACACCGGTTTCTGGACTCCGTCGACCTCTCGGACGAGCACTGAGCCTGCAGCTTGGACGGATACCGCTAGATATAGCGATAGCTCGTCCCCTTCAACTGGTTGGGTGAGCAGCGGGGGAGTCTCAAGGTGCCTCTTTAATTGGTCAAAGGCGGTCTGGCACTCCTCCGACCACTCGAACCTTGGAATCTTCCTTAGAACATTGAAGAACGGGAGGCATTTCCCCCAGACCTTGACATGAAATGACTCAGGGCGGCTACCCGCCCTGTCAGCCGCTTGATTTCGACGTTAGTCCTGGGTGCGGCCATGTTAAGGATGGCGTTGATTTTCTCCGGGTTAGCTTCGATCCCACGGTGGGTGACCATGAAACCGAGGAACTTTCCACCGGTGACCCCGAAAGCATACTTGGCGGGGTTCAGCTTTATCTTGTATTTGCGGAGGACGTCGTAGGCCTCGCCCAGATCTTCGGCGTGTTTGTCCGATGAGATCGATTTGACGAGCATGTCGTTGACGTAAACTTCCATGTTCCTGCTGATCTGCGGCTTGAACATGCGATTGACCAAGCGTTGGTACGTGGCTCCGGCGTTCTTGAGGCCGAAAGGTATCACCTTGTAGCAGTATACCCCTCTGTTCGTTATGAATGCGGTGAGATCCTCGTCTGCCGGATTCATACGGATCTGGTTGTAGCCGGAGAAAGTATCCATGAAGCTAAGTAGTTCGTGGCCTGCTGAGTTGTCGACGAGCCGGTCTATCCGAGGGAAGGGAAAGTTGTCTTTCGGGCAGGCCTTATTGAGGTCGGTGAATTCGACGCACATGCGCCACTTCCCGCTTGATTTTTTGACCATAACTATGTTCGCCAACCATTCCGAGTAAGGCACATTCAGAATGAAGTCGACGGTGAGGAGCCTGTCTATCTCGTACTCGATTGCCTTTTGCTTGATCGGGGCGAAGCTTCATTTTTTCTTCCTGACGGGTTGGACCGTAGGGTCCACCCCGAGCTTGTGAGATATAATTTTGGGGTCGATCCTAAGCATGTCAGTGGGTGCCCAGGCGAACACGTCAGAGTTGTTTCTGAGGAAGTGAACCAGGTTGTCTTGCTGAGTCCCTATCAAAAGAGACCTGATCTGAACAGTTCATTCTTCGTCCCCTTCTACGAGGGGGACTTCTGTCAGTGGCTCCACCGGGGTCCCTCAGACCTCCTTCTGCTCGTCTCGAGTGTCCAGAGAACCCTTGATGTCACCCTCGCCTTCAACATCGTTGTTTGGCTGCTCAGATGTAGATGTCGCGGTGAAGCATACCTTTGCTGTTCCTTGGTCCCCGTAGGCCGACCTATCCCACCTTGGTCGAGCGGGAATTTCATCGCCAGGTGGTAGTTGATATCTAGGCTTGGAGGGAGTTCAGTGTCGGGCGACCGAGGAGGATGTTGTAGGCCGATGGGATTCTCGCAACGATAAACTCCACAGGCACAGTACGCGTACGACCCGCCTCCCCGATGTTAAATTGGAGAGTGATTACCCCTTCCGCCGGAATGGAGTGGTTAGTGAACCCTGACAGGACGTGGGCAGTCGGTTTTAGGTCCGACGGGGTGAGTCCCATGTGCAGGAAGAAGTCGTAAAAGAAAATGTCCGCTGAGCTTCCCGAGTCGATCAGTATCCTTTGCACCTCATAGTGGTATACCCGAGCTGTGATCACCAGTGGGTCATAGTGAGGTAGGGAAATACCATAGAGGTCCTCGTCGGTAAAAACGACCGGCTCGGCTGCTTTGGCCTTTTCCTCGGGTGGACAACAGGTCCCTCGATCGGGGAAGGATGCTGTGCCTCGTCGGTCATCGTCGTACCCCCGCTGACATGACCATGATTTGGCCGATTGTCAATTCGCCGAGAGGGGGACGTTGCTATTGCTCACGGTTGGCTTGCCGCTTGTGTCGCAAGTACGTTGCCAGGTGCCCCGAGCGGATGAGCTCCTTGATGTAGTCTCGGAGCTGCTTGCAGTTCTCAGTAGAGTGGCCCTGCGACCTATGGAAGCTGCAGTAGGGGCCCCGGGTGCACTTTGCCGCCTTGTTCGATACTGGGGGGAGTTTGAAGAACCTCTCGCCCTTGGCCTCCTCCAACAGTACCGTCTGGGAGACGTTGAGTGGGGTGTACTCCTGAAACTTCAGGGAGTAGGGGTTCGGCCGCTCAATCCTCTTTTTCTTCTCCCGGGCCCTTTTTTCTTATCAGCCTGTTCTGTCTGGGGCAGGTTGGAGTTCACCTCGGACCCAAGCTGGATCTCACATTCGGTCCAGGCCTTTACCTCGGCCATGGTCTTAGGTTGCGCTAATGCAAAGGAGCGTAGCCACTCCTTGTGCCTAAGACCCGACCTAAGTGCCATAATGACCATTTCGTCTTGGTGTTCCAGGACCTCAAGGACGACATTGTAGAAGCGGGTGACGTACCCTTTGAAGGATTCTTTATCCCCGCTCTTTATGGTGAAGAGATGGTCGACGGTCTGCTTCTGCCGTCTGTTCTCAACGAAGTGGTCGAGCATTTAGGTGGCCAGCTCATCGAAGGTAGAGATTGAGCATGGCACGAGTCCTCGGAACCAGTCCTGTCCGGTGCGGATGAGAGTGGTGGGGAAAGCGCGACATTGAGCGGCGTCGGAACAGTCTTGGAAACTCATCCCGGTTGTGAACGCGCCCAAATGGTCCTTCGGGTCGGACTTCCCGTCGAAAAGTGAGACATTCGGGGGCTTGTTCCGGGAGGAGACGTGGACGGCGAGAAGCTCTTTGGTGAAGGGCTTCATGAGCGAGTCGGCGGCGTATTTAGCCCCGTCGCTCGAATGACGGTTTTACTGATGCATGCCTTCGATCTTCTTTTCGAGGGCGTCGAGTCGGCCGTGGTATCCCGACGATTCGGCATATTCTGATTTTTGGCCTCTGCTATCGGAGACTTCTGCCTGGCCTCGGCCCCGGTTCCGTTCGATTAGGTTCCTTAGGTCCCCTGGTGAGGTCGTCTTTGAGCTGCCGTAGCGAGTCCCGTACGAGCGCGCGCGTCGAGGGAGGGGGTGCCGGTCATGCCTGGGTGCAGGCGAGCTGACCGACACCTTCTCGGGAGGGACGGGGGCACGATGGGGCTCGGAGCAAGGTGCTTTGGCTTAAGACTTCGGTGTTAAGCTGTGCGGCGTCCACCGGGTCATTGAATATGTTGGCCTGGGGGATCTGCGGCCGCCGGAGACTGCGAGGCGTTGTTCAGTCATGCCAACATAGGTAGAGTCTTCTCTCCCTCTGTAGGGGTCTCGGTCCCGAGGTGGGGGAGCGGTGACCTGGGAAGCCTGCCCGGCCGTTTGGACACGGACGAGTGCATCCACGACGGACGCGAGTCGGTCTATCCGAGCGGATAGGGCGTGAATGGTGTTTGGGGGAGGAGGGGATTCTCCCTCATCTCCACTGCGGGGAGGCCGACGGCTGGTGCTTGGATCATCGCGGTGACCGCTTGCCATGGAGCCGAGATCTGAAGACGAACTTTCGTTGAGTGATGGAACTAGGTTCCCACAGACGGCGCCAACTGATGGATCTTTGGATCTCCTTCAGATGTTATCTTCTGTTGATCTGCTGCGAGCACTGATGGATAGCTGAGATTGAGTTGGAGGGTTGACCCCTGAAGTGTGTGGATCTCAATAGGTCTTGTGTGGTTAAGGCCGAGCTACCTGCAAAGAAGTCCCTGGGTGGTTGTGCCACCGAGGACCTTCTGACGATCAAGTCAGACGAGGTATTTTGGTAGAGTAATGGCCTATTGGAGTGAAATTGTCTTACCTGAGTCGTCTGAGAGAGGGGTTTATATAGTGGCAGCCATAGGCAGGCAGGTGCGAGATTCATGCCGGTCGTTACGCCCCTAGCGTCATGCCCAGGTGATAGGCGGGATCCCCTATTAATGACGAGACATGCTCGTTAATGGGGGATCGTGATGGTGTGGAACGCAGGATAATGGGCGACGGATATCTCGCACTTGGCGAGATTCACGGAGCCATGGAGGAGACGCCTGTGATCGGTGCTGCGGGTCGGTCGGTGAGATCGAGGAAGATAAGCTCGGCGGGAGGCTCGGGAAGAGCAGGAGGCCGCGGCATCTTGGTTCTGTGATAGCTCAGGGGGGAGCTGGGGGGTGGTCTAGAAACCCACCGAAGGTCTGGTACATCCTCGGTTCGGATGCCCGGGATGTGTTTCCAACGTAACTTTCTTGATCCTCTGGGACACATCATCTGCCACGTGTCATGATCTGGGGAGTCACCGATATCGAGCATCATCACAAGTCCATTAAGTGTGTTTTCTTAAGATATCTTCGGAGTCGAAAAGGATAAAAGTGTTATAGTAAAGAACTCAATAAAGTCTTCATCTCTGATGATGTGACCTTTTATTAAAGTACCCCTTTCTTTGGTACTAATGTAATACCCTAGTCATTTAGAGAGGATTTTCCTATCAATGAAAATGATGTTCTTATTATTGAAAATTCTCTAACCAATCCTTGTGTCTCAGCGTCACCAAATACTTCAGAACTAGATGATCATTTAATTAAGAAACCAACTTAGGTGGAAGAAAACGAGGAAGAGGGGACTCCAGTCATTGAAGAACTTACACCTGTTATAGACTCAGAACCGATTCAGACTGATCCCGATCTTCCAATTTCCCTTCGTAAAGGTACCCGTACGACAAAACCTCTACATCCTCCATTAGATTATGCCACATATGCTAGACTTTCTCCCTCATATAGAGCATTTGTTGCTGATGTTGATTCCTATGCTATTCCTTCTTCCACATCTGATGCTCTAGCTCATCCCAGATGGAGGAAAGCCATGGAAGAAGAAATGTTACCCTTACACTTGAATGGTACGTGAAAGCTTACCCAGTTTCTAGTTGGAAAGAGAGCAGTTGGTTACAAATGGGTATATACCATAAAGCTTAATTCGTACGGCTCATTGGCTCGTTTGAAGGTCAGACTTGTTGCCAAGTGTTATTCTCAGACTTATGGAGAAGATTATGACGAGACATTTTCTTCTATGGCAAAGATGGCGTTTGTACGTATATTCGTATCACTTGCAGCCACATACAATTGGCCGCTACATCAGCTTGATGTGAAGAATGCATTTCTTCACGATGCCTTGAAAGAGAAAGTATATATGAAGCAACCACCTGGTTTTGTTGCTCAAGGGGGGTTTGGTAAAATCTGCAAACTTCAGAGATGTTTATATAGTCTCAAACAGTCTCCACATGCTTGGTTTGGGAGACTAACTAGGGTTGTTCAAGCGTTTGGGTTATGCAGAAGCAACAATGATCATTCAATTTTCTTTAGAAATCGAAGAGGCTGCAGGATTTTGAAGGTTGTTTATATTGATGATATTGTGATCATAGGCGACGATGCAAAATGTATTACTGAGTTAAAAGTTTATTTTCAGAAGAAGTTCAACATTAAAGACTTAGGAGAGTTGAAATTCTTTCTTGGCATTGAGGTGGCACGTTCTTCTCCTCGGGGAAGTATCTTTGTAACTCAAAAGATGAATGTTCTTGATATGCTTAAGGAAGCAAAGATGTCTGACTGTGAGCTAATTGATTCGCCTATGGATCCTAATGTCAAGCTATATCCAGGGCAACGGGAGCCACCTACCGATCCAGGACGATATCGTAGATTGATTGGTAACCTTAATTATTTGACTGCGACAAGGCCTGCCATCTATTTTTCTGTTAGTATAGTTAGCCAGTTTATAGCAGATCCTAGAGATTCATATTGGAGTGTAGTGATGCGTATCCTTCGCTATTTGAAAGCTACACTAAGAAAAGGTATTATGTATAAGAATTTTAGGCATTCTAAAGTTACAGGGTTTACAAATGCAGGTTGGGCTGGATAGCCAGGTGATCGAAGATCAACCACAGGTTTTTATGTGTTTGTTGGAGGCAATATGGTCTTGTGGAAAAGCAAGAAACAGAATGTTATCTCATGTTCAAGTGCTGAATCAGAATATAAAGCCACGGCTAATACTACGAGTGAGCTAGTGTGGATAGTTGCTCTTCTTTGAGTACTTGGTTATCAATCTAAGGAGACGGAAAAACTTTATTGTGACAACAAGGCTGTCATTTATATTACCAACAATTCGGTTTTTTCATGAACGAACAAAGCACATCGAAGTAGATTGCAATTTTATTCGAGAAAAGATTAAAAAAGGGACCATTGATACAGTCCACGTGAAAACCGATTATCATTTAGCAGACCTATTCACCAAGACTTTGGGAAGGAGTCGAGTGCAGTTTATTTGTACTAAATTATGCATGTGTGATATATATGCTCCAACTTGAGGGGGAGTATTAAGAATAAGATATAGATTTAGATTTAATTAGATTGGTAAGATTTAGATTTGATTAGATTTAATTAGATTATATGTATTTCCTATTATTAGAAAAGCAATAATATATATGAGGTAGAGCGGATTTTCTAGCTACATCATAATTTTCTCTAATTCTCTAATTACAACCATAGAATAAAAGCATTAGCTTTCTTCCTCCTTTCCAGCATGCAACCAGGTTACTCTGTTCTAAAGTAAACATCGGCTTTCTCCACTGACCTCTGTGTGTATGTGTGTGTGTCCCCAACGGTCTCTAACATCTCCACTTATGGTTGCTTCTGCAACCTTAGCATCTCCCTCCTTAAACTCATCTTATAAGCGCCTCGCCCTCGGCTTCATTGTCTTCATCTTCTATCTCATCGAGAGACCCATCAATCTCAAAGCTTACGTCGACTCTGCTTCTCTCTCTCAATCTAACACCACGCAGCTCTCTTTCAACATCCGCATTATAGGAACCGAAATAGAAGGCTCAGCTACTGCTACGACTCCGTTGAGGCTGAAGTCATCTTCACGGGTGTAGAGTGTTTTTCGTCTCCCTGTTGAGATATGAATGTGCTAGCTTTTCAGGCGTTATATAGATTCCCCTGTCTAAGATAGACATGAGTTTATTGATTGTAGGAATTCTAATCTCCGGCAGTCGTGGACAAAACTGCCGTTAATTACCCCTCGCTTTGAGACAAGGGAACCTCCGATTAAAAGGTCATATAAGTCATGCAAACTCATAATGCAATATGTGTGTGTCTGAAGAGTCCCCGACAAGGGGAATGAGAGAGAGAGAGAGAGAGAGAGAGAGAGAGATTTTGGTGCCTCCCGAGTCAGTGGGGATCCCTTTGGGGGGTCCCTGACAGCGGGAGACCTCTTTGGGGGTTCCCCGATAGCGGGAACCCTTTGGAGGGGTCCCAATAAGGCGGAAAATCCCCATGAGGGGATCTACGAAGGTATTGGATAACCCCTTTATGGGGTATCCGACATGGGTCATCCCTTCACGGGGCACGAAGGCTTTCGTCTAATTCGCTATTCGGAAAAAAAACCTTGCTTGGGGTGAAAGCCATAGGATTTCACCCCTAGAACCCTTATGCTTTCTTATTCTTCAAGCTTGATCAAGAAAGCTTGCTCCATTTCCTGGTCTTGATCTTGGATCTTGGAATTTTGAGATAAGTTTTCTTCTTCAAGTGATGGGTTCTCCTTTATAAGATTTGGTAGAAGAAAGGGGTTCTCTCTTTATGGATTTGTGGGTTTATCTAGTTTATTTTAGGAAAAAGCTAGCTTTTTCCTCATGATTAATTTGGAGAAGATGCAGAACCTGAGAGAAGAGAAGAGAAGAGAGAGAGAGAGAAGGCTTGAAATCCTAGAATGATTGGGGGAATGAAAAATGTCCTTGATTTTTTTTCATATGTTTGCCTTATATAAGCTTTACATTTTACACTTTGCCCCATGGGCTTCACAAAATTACTCTTTTGCCTTTCCCATGTCCATGTGCTCATTTTTTACACATAAGCCATGGGTTTTACATAATTTGGCTTTTGGCCCATTCTTCTTATATTTATTTCTAGAAATTACATTTAAATTTACTTACTACATAATTCTTTTCTCCTCTTGGTATAGGGCCGCCCCCATACTTGGGCTTGACTTGGGCTCGAGCCCACTTGTTTAGGTGTTAACCTTGACATTTTGACTTTGACTTTTTGGACAAAGGGGTGTAAATTTTGACCCCAATAAAGTGCCCCCATCAATAAATGCACACCACATGCATGTTTTGTGTGCATGAAATTGATGTATCTTTTTTCGTGGAGAGGTTGATTTGATTCTCTTTTAGTGATTTAGAGGTCGGTATCCCAAGGTGGAGCTTGATTCCGACGGGAAGGTAGATGGTTGGTTTGATCCTTAGGTGAATCTTGATTCTGACGCAGGGGTTGGTCCTGAGACGGACCTTGATTTCGGCACAGGGGTTGGTTTTGAGACGGAGCTTGATTTCGGTGCATGGTTGGTTCCGAGGCAGAGCTTGATTCCAACGGGGAAAGCAAATACTTCGAGGCGAGGCTTGAACCCGACACAGATATTGATTCCGAAGCAGAGCTTGATTCCGACTGGGGGTTGGTTCTGAGAAGGAGCTTGATTTTGACACAAAGGTTGATTTCGAGGTGGAGCTTGATTCCGACAGGGGTTTATCAGATACCCGAGGCAAGGCTTGATCCCGACGCAGAGGTTGATTCCGAGACAGAGCTTGATTCCGACGTAGAGGTTGATTCCTAGACGGAGCTTGATTCTGACAGGGGTTAGTTCTGAGACGGAGCTTGATTCCGATGTAGAGGTTGATTCCGAGATGGAGCTTGATTCCGACGGGGAAGGCAAATACTCTAGGGCGAGGCTTGATCCCGACACAGAGGTTGATCCTGACCGAGGCAGAGCTTGATTCCGACAGAGGGTAAGTTCTAAAACGGAGCTTGATTCTGACGTAAAGGTTGATTCCGAGGCGAAGCTTGATTCCGACAATGGGTTGGCAGATACTTCGAGGCAAGGCTTGATCCCGACGCAGAGGTTGATTTCGAGACGGCGCCTGATTCCAACACAGATGTTGATTCCTAGAAGGTGCTTGATTTCGACAGGGGGTTGGTTCTGAGACAGAGTTTGATTCCAACGCAGAGGTTGGTTCTCAGGTGGAGCTTGCTTCCGACAGGGAAGGCAGATACTCCGAAGCGGGGATTGATCCTAACAAAGAGGTTGATTCTATGATGGGGCTTGATTCCGATGGCGAAGTTGATTCCTAGATGGATCTTGATTTTGACATGGGGTTGGTTCTGAGATAGAGCTTGATTCTGTCGCAGAGGTTGATTCTGAGGTGGAGCTTGATTCCGACGGGGAAGGAAGATACTCTAAGGCGAGGCTTGATCCCGATAGGGAGTTTAATGGTTGACTTGGTTGATTTGATTTGCTTGGCTTCTGCACTGTTTGGCGTGACTTACTGAGCTTAGAAGCATTGTCGGGTAGGACTTTAATTTGGATTTTTGAAATTGGTAGGATTTGATTTTGAGGTGAGATTTGGACTGGAGTTGGATTTGAATTTGGATTAAAAGTTTGGAATTTTAGGGTTGGGGCTGGTATCAACGTTGCTAACACTGGAGAACGGGTGCCAGGAGCAATTCATCATTGCGGTTGGAGGTTTTATGGATTTGGATTGTTATTTGGCGTCAGCATTGCTAACAATGAAATCGTACCCGGAGCGACTCATCATTTGCTGTTGGAGGATTTTGAATTTGGATTTTAGTTGGCGTCTGCATCGCTATACTGGAATGGTACTATTTAAAACAAAGAAATTTATTTATTTCAATCTACAGGGAAAAGATCACCAAATATGGGATTGGGACTATAGGGGTTAATAAAACAGTATATAAAGTTCTCTAACTCCCTCTCGGCCCTCTTTACCATGTCGTAACGGCGGTTCTCACGAAGAGTCCCTCCCCACCTGTCGGCGCCGCGCTTGTCAGCAAAGGAAGACATGACAACCCGCCGAACCCGGATTTGACTCGGCATGTGAATCAAGCGGTCTCTCAGAAGCTTTGTAATCAAACATGCCTTGTGAACGCAGTCGATCTTGTCCTCCGTTATGTCAAGCATATCTGGAGCCATCTCTGTCGGATGAGGGGGAATGTCGTCAAGGATGGCCAGAAAAATCATTCGGAGTCAAATAGAGCCGGTGGGAAGAGGAGATTCCCTACGGTTCATGAGCTCATACATCATCGCATCACACTAAGCGTCCGCAAGAGCGTGATTCGCTAGACACGCGGCGAAACGAGGAATAATCTTCTCGATGGGCACTTCCTATGGCTGTTAAGGATCATGCGGGCAATCGAAAGCTATGGTTCTTTCTCTGTGAAAGTAAAGGAGAAGATGACTACTTCTTCAAATTATAATGAGGAGCATTCAAGTTTTGGCATAAAAAATGTTGCACATAATGTAAGTTGGAACAACTCCCAAGCTTTGACCAAAAGAAAGTGTTGGAAAATAAGAAGATGTCTTATAAAATCAAGAAAAGATCAAAGGAAACCCTCCCATGTGTTTAACACGTGAGCGCTCACATGCAAAGCATGTGACGGCCGGCATCAGTTAGGATTAAATCCTATGATATAACTACCACGTGTTAAACACGTGAGCGCTCACATACAAAACATGTGAATGCTAAATTCAGATAAAATTAAAACCCATATAAGAGCCCCATGTGTTAAACACATGAGCGCTTATGTGCAAAGCACGTGAGCACTGCTGCCATACATATATATGGCAGTACTCACATGCAAAGCACGTGAGCGCACCAATCTGAAACGCTAGCTTCAATAGAATTAAATTCTACCTGGGAAATATTTTCCCTAATCTTTCTAATATTAGAAAGATTTTCTCTGTTAAACTGAGAGCCTTTGGATTTTAAATCCAACAGTGATTATAATATCACCGGTCAAATCATCAATTATCTGTTGGGAAAATATTTTCCTAATCTTGCTAAAACTAACAGAAAATATTTACCGTTAAACAAAATTCTCCGGATCTTAGATCCAACGGTGGATATAATTCCCTGAGTGATCTTTGAGATCAATTAGATCAATCGAGATCTCTCAATGAAAGATTCTCTAAAACTAATTGATATCTTTTCTCACTCTTATATAAAGGACTCGAGACTTCAAGTCTCAGCGAGACAATCTCCTCTATAAGCTTTAAGAAGATATACATAATACAAGATATATCACCCAAGCTTTCGATAGACTATTACTCCAAGCGTCTGCGAGATCCCCTCCTTAAGCTTCCACAATAACAACAGAGAATTTAATTCTCTCTCGAAAAAGATCACTCTTTGTTCGATCACTAGCTAAAGACAGAGATAAGAATTCCCTCCTTTTGCCTATTTCATATATGATATAAGAATTTAACCCTCTTATAAGAACTTAGTTCTTCCTCGGGAATTGAGATCCACAAGACAAATCTCTCACAAGGTGAGAATTTAATTATCATAGGGAAGATCTTGTTTTTCTGATCGAAGATCTAGGGGAGAACTATGGCGCTTTACCCCTTGTACATAAAAGAGAGAACATAGAAGAGCATAAGATGGAATTGATATTCCAGGAACTTTGTTCCACCAAAATATAATAGGGTTTTATTCCAATAAGAACTTAGTTCTCACAAAAGGAGGAACTTGGTTTCTTGCAAGATCTGCAAGACTTTTAGAGTTTAACTCTAATTTTCAGAGTTAATCTCTGCATGAACATGGAAAGGATCACGTGGAAGACATATGAGAACCCTAGAAAATGAAGAACGAAGTCTCACGTGAGAACCACATGAGTGTGTAGGGTGTTTTTCGTCACCCCATTGAGATGGGAATATGCGTGCGCTTGTCAGGCGTACTACAGATTCCTCCTGCCTAGGGTAGGCCGGGGTTTATTGATTGTGGGGACCCGAATCTCCGGCAGCCGCGGACTAAGCTGCCGTTAATTACCCCTCGTCTTTGGAGCGAGGGAACCTCCGATTGACGTGTTAAACTGGTCATGCGAACTTAATGTGCAGTGTACGTGTGTGTTGTTTTGGAGGGGGGATTTGGATATATCGGGAGCCATGCAGAGTTTTTACGAGGGTCCTGCTACCCGGATAGCGGGCTGGGGGTCAAGGGGGCTAGCAGCGCCCCGGCCCAAAATTTTTTTTGAGGGGGACAGTGTTGTGGAGCGTATGTGTATCTGTACATATATATACATGTATACATATATATAAAAAAGGGAAAAAGCGCCCAAAGGACGCATGGGGTCAGCGCCTTGAGCGCTGGGCACTTAGGCGCAAGCGCGCCACGTGTCGGCACGTGGACGCTTTGCGCTTGAGCGCTGGGCGCTTGAGCGCTGGGCGCTTGAGCGTAAGCGCGCCATGTCTCGGCACATGGGCGCTTTGCGCTTGAGCGCAAGCGCGCCATGTGTCGGTACGTGGGCGCTTTGCGCTTGAGCGGTGGGCGCTTGAGCGCAAGCGTGCCACGTGTCGGCACGTGGGCGCTTTGCGCTTGAGCGCTGGGTGCTTGAGCGCAAGCGCGCCACGTGTCGGCACGTGGGTGCTTGGCGCATGAGCGCTTGGGCGCCGGCGAGAAAAAGAGGCTTTTAGCCCCAGAAATTCTCGAAAGAGAAATCAGAGTGGAGTTAAACTCCTAAGATGTTTTGGGGTTGATGAAAGGGGTTCTTCTTCTTTCTCCTCTGGTTGCTGGATCTTGAAGATCAAGAGATATGAGATTTTAAAAATCTCTTCTTTTTGAGATCTAATGGAAGATCTGAGTTCCCCTTTATGGGTTTTGTGGTGAAAAACTATTTAGTTTTATAAAATGAAGAGTAAAACTCTTGATTTAATTCAAAAGAAAGAAGAAGGTTTTGAAACCTTGAGGAAGGAGAAAAGATCTCAGATCATATTTTTTTTTGGAGAGAGAAAAAAAGTTGTGAGATATTTCATTATCTTTGCCTTTATAGGCCATACACTTTACACATAGCCCCTTGGGCTTCACAAAATGGCATTTTGCCTATCCCATGGCTCATGTGCCATTTCTTTTTGCATATAAGCCATGGGCTTTACAAAAATTTGGCTTTATGCCTATTTTTCTTACATTTATCCATAAAATAAAATAAAACAAATACAACAAAATTATTTATTACAAAATTTTTATCTTGGCATGGGGGGAGGCCGGCTGCTTCATGTTCGGGCTCGACCCGGGCATGGACCCACTAGATCTGGGCTTGGGCCCACTTGGTTTGGGGTTGACTTTATTTTGACTTGGTCAACCGGGGTGTAAATTTTTACCCCAACAAATTGCCCCCCATCAATAAATGCACACCACATATGTGGGTCGTGTGCATGAAATTGATGGATCTTCTTTTACTCGGAGGCGACCTGATTTGGTTCCCGCTTTTTGGGAAGCTGGCACTACCCTTTTTACGACATGGACGGTCGTTGTTTGACATGTCTCCGAGACGGAGTGTCCGTGATAGACGTTTCCTTGGCCCAGAGTGATCTGGTTCCCGCTTTTTAGGAATCCTGCGCTGCCCTTTTTACGACATGGACGGTCCATGCTGCCCTTTTTGCGACTTGGACGGTCGATGCTGCTCTTTTAGAGACTTGGATGGTCGATACTGCCCTTTTAGCGACGTGGACGGTCGATGTTGCCCTTTTTGCGACTTGGACGGTCGATGCTGCCATTTTAGCGACGTGGACGGTCGATGCTGCCCTTTTTGCGACTTGGACGATCGGTGCTGCCCTTTTTATGACGTGGCCGGTCGATGCTGCCCTTTTTACGACTTGGACGGTCGATGCTGCCATTTTAACGACCTAGACGGTCGGTGCTGCCATTTTAACGACTTGGACGGTCGGTGCTGCCCTTTTTGCGACTTGGACGTCGGTTCTGCCCTTTTTGCGACTTGGACGGTCGATGCTACCATTTTAGCGACGTGGACGGTCGGTGCTGCCATTTTAATGACTTGGACGGTCGGTGCTGCCCTTTTTGCGACTTGGACGGTCGATGCTGTCCTTTTTGCAATGTAGACGGTCGATGCTGCCTTTTTTGCGACTTGGACGGTTGATGCTGCCCTTTTTGCGACTTGGACAGTCGATGCTGCCATTTTAACGACGTGGACGGTCGATGCTGCCCTTTTTGCAATTTGGACGGTCGGTGCTGCCCTTTTTGCGATGTGGCCGGTCGATGCTGGATTTGACTTGCCCCGCTTCTTGCGGCGTCAGGGATGAAGTTGACATGTTTCCGAGGTGGAGTTTGATTATGCCAGGGAGGTCATTGGTTGTTTGACTTGATGTGATTTGGGTTGACATCAGCATCGCTACGCTAGAATATGGTACCAGGAGCGAATCATCATTTGTCATGACAGGATTTAAGGATTTTTGTTTTGGTTTGGCATCAGCATCGCTGCACTGGAATATGGTACCAGGAGTGAATCATCATCTGCCATGAGGAGATTTTCCTCGTTCCCAGTTTAACGACTTAGGGGTCATCTGTTCCCAGTTTAACGACTTAGGGGTCATCTGTTCCTAGTTTAAAGACTTAGGGGTCTATTGGATTGGAGTTTGGGATTTTGGGGTTAGGGTAGGCATCAGCGTTGCTAACACTGAAGCACATGTGCCAGGAGCAATTCATCATTTGCCTAATCCTGTTGGGAGCAATGGTTTAGGAGACAGGTTTAGGTCCCTATCGCCTAAGGCTTTTCAATTTTATGGGCCGTGAGGTTCCCATAAAAGCATTTTCTCCCTACGAGTCGTAAGGATCCCGCAATTGTATTTTCTCCTTAGGAGTCGTGAGGACTCCTAAGTGTATTTTTCCTTTATGAGTCGTAAGGATCCCACAAAGGTTTGTTCTCCTCACGTATCGTGAGGGCACATGAGTGGGTCTTCTCAATGGAGCATAATTCCAAAGGCGGAGACTAGCCGCGTAACTGGTGATTGTGGTGGGATATGGGTATGACGAGAATTATTTGAGCCCGTGGATTGTATACGGCAGTCAATTTGGGGACTGGCCGTAGGGCTGGAGAATTTTAAGAAATTGGATTTTGGTTGGCGTCTGCATCGCTACACTGGAATATGGTACCAGGAGCGACTCATCATTCACCGTTTGGGGACTTAGAATTTAGATCTTGTTTGGCATCAGCATTGCTGTACTAGAATAATACCAGGAGCAACTCATCATTTGCCTTGGGAGGACTTGGGATTTGGGTTTTTGGTCGGCATCAGCACCGCTAACACTGAAGCGAAATGCCAGGAGCGACTCATCATTTCCCGTTGCCCGTTGGGGAACGATGGCTTAGGAGACAGGTTTTAGGTCCCTATCACCTAAGACTTTTCAATTTTATGGGCCGTAAGGGTACCATAAAAGCATTTTCTCCCTACGAGTCGAAAGGATCTCGTAGGTGTATTTTCTCCTTAGGAGTCGTGGGGACTCCTAAGTGTGTTGCTCCTTTGTGAGTCGTAAGGATCTCACGCAGGGGTTTTCTCCTCACAAGGTCGAGAGGAATTTGTGAGTGTATTTATCTCTTTTCACGAGTTTGCGCCCTTTCGGGTTTTCACAAACTCGCCGGTAGCCCTGCTGTTTTTACTCACGGAGCCCTTTCGGGTTTTCTTCCGTGCCCGTTTTGCTTGTGGACATATCTTTCTTTTTTCTTTTTTCATTTTTTTTGCCGCTGGTGGGACTTTAAAAGTAGTTTCACCGGCAGGATTTGGGAGAGATAGGGGTCATTTACGCCCGTGGATTGTATACGGTTTTGCAGGATGTATGATCCAGACCGTAGGGCTGATGTGCTCAATTCGCTTGCGACTTGGAGCATTCACGTGTAGTATTTCTTGAGATATCGGCCATTGATGGGTGGCATGGGCCTTTCTCCCTCGGCACTTATTAGCTGGTAGGATCCTCCATCGAACACTTTCTCGATGACGTATGGTCCTTCCCAGTTTGGCTTGAATTTTCCCTTGGCATGTCGATTGGGGATGATCGGTCTTTTGAGGACCAACACCAATTCACCTTTCTTGAAAGCGTGGAGACGGGTTATCTTGTCATAGGCCCGTGACATTTGGGCTCGGTATAGCTCCAGATTTTGCTGCACCGCGAGCCTCTTTTCTTCGAGGGCATCGAGCTCTTCAAGTCGAAGGAGCACGTTTTCCTCCTCCATCAACTCGTGCTGAACGGCCATTCTTAAGCTTGGAACTTCGACTTCGAGGGGGAGGACCGCCTCCACTCCGAAGAGCAATGAGTATGGGGTGGACTGAGTTGGAGAACGGTGCGTGGTACGATATGCCCACATCGCCTCGTGAAGTTTGAGATTCCAGTCTCTCTTGTTGGCTGAAGCATTTTTCCTCAGGAGCTTTCATAGAGTCTTATTGAAGGCTTCGGCTAGCCCATTGGCTCTTGAATTATAGATGGAGGAATATCTCCAGTCTATCTTGTGCTGAGTAGCGAACCTTGAGACATTAAAGCTCTTAAAGGAAGGCCCGTTGTCAGAAATGATTCTTCTTGGTGTACCGAAGAGGTATAGAATATTATGCTGGAAGAATGTTAGAATATCTTTTGTCTTGACTTCTTTTAGCGGGACAGCTTCAGCCCATCTGGAGAAGTAGTCTGTCGCGGCCAGTATGAACCGGTGGCCTTTGGATGATGGAAGATCAATTGAGCCAACAATGTCGGTGCCCCAGACTTCGAAGGGCCACGACGCCACCGTAGGATGCAACGGATTGGGATGCTTGTGAATAAAATCACCATGGATTTGGCAGATCTGACATTTCTTTGCATGCTCTCCGCAATCCCGTATCATGGTGGGCCAGTAATACCCAAGCCGTTTGATTTGAAGTCGCATCTTGGGGCCAGATTAGTGAGCACTGCAAACGCCTGAGTGAACATCTTTCATGACCTTTTGGGCTTTGGCCAATGACAGACACCTGAGCCAGAGTTGGTCATATGACCTGCGGTATAACGTGTCATTCACAAACACGTATCGGAAAGCTCTTTTGTTCAGCTGAATCCTCACAGATTTTTCTTCGGGCAGCTTGTCGTATCGGAAGTACTCTATGAAGGGTTCTCTCCAATCGGGCTCGTCTTGGATGATCGAAGCTTCTTCGGCAGGACTGCTCTTATGTTTCGGGCTTTCCTCTTCTCGAAGAGAGACTGGGGGTAGAATTTGTCGGCTCCTGACTGTGATCAGAATTTCGTCCATGTCAGGATCAGCCAGCTCCTTGGCTAGGCGAGCGACTATGTCAGCTTTTCCGTTCAATGCTCTGGGGATTCTCATTAGTTCAATGTGAGTGACCCGTTTCATGAGTTCCACCACTCGGCCTCTGTACCGAGCTAACTCGGGTTTGTATATCTTATAGTCGCCACTTACTTGGTTGACGACAAGCTGGGAGTCACCATAAACCCGTAGCCGAAGGATTTCCATTTCTATGGCGAGCTCCAAACCAGCTATCCGAGCTTCATACTCGGCCTCATTGTTTGTGCGAGGCTCGGTGAGAGCAAAAGAACGCCGTAGGGTTCCCATTGATGGCTTGATGAACACCAATCCTATCCCCGCTTTTACCTCCGGGACGCTTGATCTGCCGGAGCTCCTTATTGATGAGGCCCCATTGAAGTAGAGCTCCCAACATAGCTCGTCTTCCTCGAGGTGCAGCACTTGTTCGTCGGGTAACTCACAATTTAGCGGTGACCCTTCTGGTATGGGATGAGCAGCGAGAAAGTTTGCAACAGCTTTCCCTTTTACTGCTTTCTGAGGAGTATAAACTATGCCAAACTCAAGTAGCATAACAGCCCATCTTGCCATTCTGCCGGCTAGGCTCGCTCTGGTCATCAAGTGTTTGAGCGGGTCGACCTTGGAGATCGGCATAACCCGAAGAGCAGGCAGATAGTGCCTCGGCTTCTTCACAGCAAATATCAGAGCCAGGCATTGCTTTTCGATTGGGGAATAATTGTGTTCCGCCCCGACTAGAGTTCGACTGAGGTAGTAAAGGGCATTTTCTTTTCCCTCCTCGTTATTTTGGGCAAGGAGCACACCGAGTGACTCATCCAGCGCGGCAGTGTAGAGAATCAGCGGTTTATTTGGAATGGGAGCGGCCAACACTAGAGGGTGCAACAAGTATTGTTTGATGCTTTCGAACGCTGCTTGACATTCGGCATCCCAGATAAAAGGAGCTCCTTTCTTCATGAACTTTGAGAAGGGCCTACACCTTCCCGATAAATTTGAGATAAATATCCGTATATAAGCAAGCTTGCCTTGAAAAGATCTTAGCTGCGTCAGAATCTTCGGAGGGGGCATCTCCATGATGGCCTTTATCATTGATGGGTCAACTTCGATCCCTCGATGTCGGACTATGAAGCCCAGGAATTTTCCCGATGACACGCCAAAAGCGCATTTTAGAGGATTCATCTTCAGATCGTATTCCTTCAGTCTGGTGAGAACGGTGCTAAGATCTTGGATATGATCGGCCTTGGTTTTAATCTTGACGACCAGATCATCAACATAACATTCGACGACTTTATGAATTAGGTCATCAAAGATATTGGTCATTGCCCTTTGGTACATAGCACCTGCGTTTTTCAGTCCGAACGGCATCACCTTGTAGCAGTATATTCCGATCGGGGTTCGGAATGCTGTGTGCTTCTCATCCTCAGGCGACATTTTGATCTGATTATACCCAGACGAGCCATCCATAAAGGTGAACAGTTCGTAATTTGAGGTGTCATCGACCATCATTTCCATGACCGGTAGCGAAAAGTCGTCTTTAGGCCATGCTTTGTTGAGGTCCCTGAAATCGACACAAACTCGGATCTGCCAATTTTTCTTCTTCACTGGGACTATGCATGCGATCCAGTTCGCATATTTCTCTTCCCTGATGAAGCCGGCATCGATGCTCTTCTTGGTTTCCTCGATGACCTTTTCTTCTAGTTCCCTTCTCATTCGTCGAGGAGCTTGTTTGACTGGCTTAGCATCAGGAGATATAGCCAGCTTATGCACGGCCACTTCAGGGGAAAGGCCAGGCATTTCTTTGTATGTCCACGCGAAGCAGTCGACGAACTCATGCAGCAGGGCAATTATCTGCTCTTTCATTTCCTCTGACAAGAGCGAGCTGATGTAGGTCATCCTTGGATTATTGGACGTTCCTAAGTCAATCTCGGTTAGCTCGTCAAAGGTTGCTTGTCCGCCATCTTCGAGCTCTTGAGGAGCTTCCTCTGGTTCGGCTAGCTCGTCTTCATCATTTGACTCTTCGTTGGCTTCCCCAATATGGATCATGTAGCATGCCTTAGAATCCGGTTGAATGAAGCCTATGCCCCGTCTATCTGGAATTCGTCCATCAATGAGTGCTCGGACCTGAGGCGGATGCCATAGCCCTTCATAAAACTTTGCTTCAGACTCCGTTTGATATAACCGGCATCCAAACTTTTTGAAATATTCTCGCATCTCGGGCGCATAGTATCTGGGATTGAGGACGGCTCTTATGCCTCTCTCATATGGAAGGCACGCGACAGACAAATCGTCCGGGTGCACAACGGGGTTTGACCCATAAAACAGGATGCCTTTCTGCCCACTTTTCCTTCCGGGAACGTAGAAAATTTTCAGCTGGTCCACGGTGGAGACTGACATTGCATCGAGCTCTTTGCACATATGCTCCGGTACCCTTATGACGGCTAGGGACCCATCTGCAATTTCAAAGGTCTCTCATAGTTTCGGTTGTTGCATGGAGGTCCAATCTGCACAGCTGTTGCACGGCAGGTCCTTTTCTTCTGACTCTTCAGTGTCACTGCCAAGATGAGGGCGGACTTTGCTGCTAGATGGGCCTTCAGCATCAGATTCGTCCGTATCGCTACCGAAACGAGGGCGAGTTTTACGGAAGGACGGACTTCCAGCGTCGGACTCATCAGTGTCGCTACCGAAATGCGGGCGCACTTGGGCGTTTTTGCTTTTGAAAGTGACAGCCGGCGCATATTTGCTTTTGAGTTTTGGGGCCGGTCTATCCTCAGTCGGTTGTGGCTTAGCATTTTGATGGTTCATGAAGTACCGAGAATCTTTATATCGGACTTCATGCATACCGAACGGCTGGATGTCTCCGTCAATGCGTCTTTCTTCACCATTTTTAGTATACTTCATGCATTGATGGAGAGTTGACGGAATGATGCCGTAATCATGGAGCCACAACTGTCCCCAGAGAATCTTATAAGACGTGTCAGCATTGATCACGTATATCTTAGCTTCAGTCTGCAGATCCCCAAATTTGATTGGCAAAGCTATAGACCCAAGAACTTGCTGGCAATTTTGGTTAAAGCCTTGAAAGATAATCCTTTCCCTTGACAGGTGTCAGACGTCCATTGACAAACTCTTCAGTGTTCGCAAGTTCATGATGTTCACTGAGGACCCCGGATTAATCAATATGCGATTGATTCGATCTCCGTCGCTGTACCCGGTCACGTAAAGCGGCCGATTGTGCTCAGCCGTTCCTAGTAGCAAGTCTTCGTTCTTAAACGTGACTGCGGCGGCTTGCAAAGTGTACTGAGCTTCTTTCATATTAATTTCCACAAAGCGAGCCTGATACTGCTCAGGGTTTTGCAGAGCATGAATGAGAACATCTCTAAGCTCTTGAGATAGAACCAAGGCATCGTAGATGCTAAGGAGATACGAAAGCTTTCGGAGGTGAGCCAAGACATTATAGTCTACTAGGGAAGGACTCGAATCTTCATGGGCAAGTTCTCTGCCATCCTCTTCATTAGCGACTTGTTTTTCCTTCCCTATTGGGGCGTTGCCCTGATTTGGCGGTAGAGCCCTGCCGCTTCTGAGCTGGATTTGATTGGCCTTTATGGCGAGCTCCTCGTCCTCTTCGGGAAAACAGAGCTCCTCCTCAGAGTCCCTGCCAAGATGGATGGCGTAGCAGGTCACTACTGGGATCTCTTCATTGGGGTCTTCTTCTAACTCCTCCAGAATTTCAGCCGCTTATACAGGGAAGAACTCCTTCAATTGAATCAGAGTTCTTTCTTTCTGTTCATATTCTTCGAGGGAATCGATATATTTTTGAATGGTCGATCTCCCTACAAATTCCTTTTTGCGCCGAGCTGCACTTTTCTTCTTCTTGAGCTTTTTGGATTTTGAGCCTGATGGAGCTGCATTGGCAGCTGGACTGGTAGGCTTCTTCTGCCCTTCCCATTCCGTCCTGGGCTCTTTCCGAAGTAGCTTTATCATCTTCTTTGTCTTATTAGATATGTGCGTACTCCACGGAGGCCGCGATGAGTCAGTTTCGTTTGTCAGGGCAGCGGGTTCATCTGTCTGCTCCCAGAAGGCTTCAACTTCTGTCTGTATAAAGTTGGCGGTTGCAACTTGATTGTTCACCAACACGCTTTTGGACGGCTCGATCTCTCCAGCCTTGTACTGCTTCTCGACCCAGTCTTTGAAGATATAGCAATCCTCGATCGCATGGCTCACTACTCGGTGGTACGAGCAATACAGGGGATTGTCGGTCATTTTTGCTTCTTGGGGTCTTTTCGACTCCGGCAATTGTAGGCCGTTGTTCAAGGCATCTTTAAATATCTTACGGACCTAGTCCCTTCTGAAAGAGTAAACCTTGTTCTTCTTCTCCTCTAGGGAAGGCCCATCTCCTCCCAGCAATGGCTTTCGAGACCGGTTGGTTTTGGATTCGCCCGCCCTTCGCTTTTCTTCATTGTCGGACGCATTGAAGACATTGGTACTGCTGGAACTCCCGCTTCTACGGTTGTCGTCCCGCTTGCTTTTCCAAGTTTTGTCTCTCTGAGAGTCCGGCGGGGACTCTTGCTTTGAGCGTTCCAGCATTTGGACTTTCTTGGTTAGCTCCTGAAATGTCTTGAGGCCAGCTGTACATAAGAATGGGACCATCCAATTGCTGAGGTTCCCAATGAGAAGGCTGACGGACTGGTCCTGCTCTAGCGGCGGTTCGCAATTGACTGTGAGATTACGCCATCGAGCGATAAAGTCGGCGTTGCTTTCATTCTTCCCCGGCTTGGTCCTCACAAGGTCGGCAATGGAGATTTTATCACTGACGCTCATGAACCTTTGCCAGAAAAGAGACTCCATTTGGGCAAAGGTAATGACGGACCCGTCTGGTATACTCGCGTACCGGTCAAAGGCGACCCCGGTCAAGCTGTTGACAAACTGACGAAGAAGGAGCACGTCATTGCCCCCTGTATTTCCACATGAGGCTTTGAAGTGGGCGACATGCTGATTTGCATTCCCCGTTCCGTCAAATCTTCCGAATTTAGGAATGACGTAGCCGCTCGGGAACTCGATCAGATCGTAGTGTGCGGGATACAGCCGCTGTAACAACCGAGTTCATTTATACCAATTCCAGTTCCTGTATTTACTTATCTGTGGTATTTTCTTGATTTAACGGGTTTTGGGTGCAAATGGTATTTTTACATTTTACATTGCATTCGACCCGACCCGCTTGCTTGAACCTGTTTGATTCATATTTATAGATTAACCTGACTTGTTACATAGACACGTGCATCTCATGTATACTGCATACTGGCATTTTACCTGGCATTGCATCTTTTACCATATAACATTTTAGGTCATGTAAAATAATTTTAAATTGCATTTCATAGCCTGCATGATACCCCAACCCCGTGGTAGCATCCGCGCATCTTGTTATCGTCCCGTTCAGTGAAACGGATGTGTTTGGATGGCTACGCGCATGTACGTGCATCCGTTCTTGGGGGTATGCATTTTCGTTACTTGAGCATTCATTTTGAATTTTGAAAGGCGCACATATTTTTCGTATTTTAAATCTGAATTTTTAGACCCGACCCGGGCGCGTTTTGAAATATTTTTGTATCCCGCCAAAATTCAATTTATTTAATTTTAAAATTTAGTTTAAATATTTTCATACGATTTCTTTAACAAACTGAAACCTCTTATCTAAAATTTTAAATCTAAAAATCTTTTAAATTTTTAAATCTAATTTCCTAACAAACCAACAACCCCTTTCTCTCTCTCTCTCCTCTGCATATATCTATTTATATATATATATTTTTTATTTAATTTTTCTTTCTTTATTTAATACACAATCTCTTCTTCTTACTTCTTCTTCTTCTTTCTTCTTTCTTTTTCTTGATCTTGTTTCTTGATTCCGGTGATCACCGCCGGAGCCGTGCTCGTTGCCGACGATCCGAGTGATCCAGTAAACATACCTGACTTGCGTGATCACCCTCGTGCGTTGTTTGGAACCGTTCCGTGTACCGTGCGCGCGTCGCGACATTTCGCCGATGAAGGACGTTCCGTACACATCCGTTCTTGTTCCGTCTAGGCAAGTTAATCTTGCTACATGCTATATAATTCATTTTATACCTATTTAAATAAATACCATACCTATAGTTAAAATCTAGTACCCCATGTTTAATTTTATAACGTTTCGATGTTCCGTTTGCATCCGTTTATATCATTTTAAATCTAGATCATGAAAACTTATCTTGTGACATATTAGATTACATTATCCATATCGTTTAAAATATATATCGTCGTAATATTTCTTATTATTATCTGTAATTAGTTTATAATCTTTATTTTATAATATTATACATTTGAAAATATTATAGTTTACACATGAAACGTCGTTGCAAAGCGGATACGACAAATCTGAAATTTACTATACACCTTAACTTATAAAATTCATTATAAATCATAGAAAAATCATTAGTATACGTTCTTTAGTTCGTTACGAAGCTAACTCAAAATACTATAACTTTATGAAATATTTACTTACAAAATAAATTTTTTAAATAACGTAAAATGCAAATGAATATGTCTTTAAACTGCTGTCCAGAAAAATTCCAGCAGCAAACTTTTAACTTCGGATGTTCATAAATTTTTTTAGGGACAACCTGAGATTTTTATATTTATAAAAATGAAAACCTTATTGAATTATCTTTGTTTTGGTATAAGGCACGTCCCTTTTGGAGAACGTTTGTTATTTTTTAAGCTATTTTACAAATCAGGGTGACGCTGAATTTCTGAACGGAACTTTCTTGTGCATGGTTAATCAATACCACTTTTATAGTTATTAATCGGCTTAAATATGTTATCCATGTTAATATTATTATATCATATCTATTTAAATAAATAATAGTGCTTGTGTTTTAATATTCAGCAAATTTTACCGATTTACAGTTTTATAGTATCCGTCTGTATCCGTACGGTTTATTACATATCTAGTTGCATGCCGAGACCATATTATTTCATTTTACTGTTACATTAGTATCCCATACTTGATCTTGTGCATCCTATATAGTCATGATGTAATCCCTGATAAATATTTGTGCATCCATGCTTTACCATGCATCCGTACTTGCTACAGTTTTAGTATGAGTATCCGCTTGACACATGTGCACTATCTGTTATGACCTGACATACTACTGCTCCACTTGATACCTGATACACCACTATTTGACATGACTTGATATATGTACACTACCTGACTTGACCTGATGCACTGCCTACTTGATATGACATGGTACCGTACACTCCTGACATGACATGACACCTTTATACATTACCTGGCTTGACCTGATGTACCATGGCTTGACCCGTTACCTGATCTTGTGTCTAATGCCAACTAACCTGACATGTAGTCCTCACGGACCGTTCCTGTTGTCTATCCAGACAAACCTGCTCTTACCTGATCCTGTGTTGGCATTAGTGCTCGATTACTGAATACCTGACTTGAACACTCATAGCTTAGGGGGTATGGGGAAATCAATGATGAAACCTGACTTGTAACTCGACAGTGTACTACCTTTACTGATTAGTTTTAGAGGCTAGGCCAGCCTTGGGATGATGCTGCTGACATCATTCATCTGTACATATTTCCTGTTTTAGTGCCTAGCGGCATGTCTCGGATTCAGCCCGAGAATCTTGACCGTGGTCCCGAGTATGCGCGGGATACTATTGAGTTACATCGATGATTCATCAAATTGATTTCAAAGACTTGAGAGTAGATAACCCAATAGAACAGTTTAGTTTACTCATTACACACTACCCTTCACTGCCCTGATTTACATTACTGTTACACCTGCTTTTCATTCATGATTATATTTGCATTGCCTGTTACCCTGTTTATATTTTATTACCTTATGACATGACGCGCTGACGTCTGGGTTTTGCATGGCCTAGATACCTTGTTGCAGACTGATTAGGAGTATTGTCGTTGTTAGACCGAGCGGTGAAGTTCCTGTCGGTATGTAGTTTCACTTCCAGGTGTTTCTTTTATTGTATCTTTTGGCTTCCGCACGTTGTAAATTCTGGACTCTTTTACTCTGGCTTATGGACATGTACTAGATAGTTTAGTTTATTTTCCTGATCTTGATATCTCTACAGCCGTAATGTGACTGTGGAAGGATTTTTCCTATCCACAGGTAGCATGGTTGGCTATGTCACGTGCCTATCTTAGCGTACTCTGGGAAGCGGGGCGTGATAGCTGCCCACTACTGCCAATTTCTTTCTGAGCTTCAGCTTCGACCACCAATGTTTTAACTTTGCTGATGACCAAATCCATTATCCGATCTTGTGTTAGCGGGATAGTGCTATCTGGGGCCAAGGCATCCCTAGAAGCGGAATGTAGCCGGCTTTCGTGCGGCTCGACCATTCTTGGACCCAAGGAAGCAGGCAATGGCTGCTTCGGATTGTCATCACCCGGCTGATTAGTAGTGACTTGTGCTTGATTGGGAGGCGCTCGAGCAATTTGAGCCGTAAGATTCATCACAACGTTCGTTAAGTCGTCAATCTTCGAATAGAGCTTGGCCATCTCTTTATCTTTTCTCCTGAGCTACTTTCGAAGCTCTAGAAGCAGCTCTTGCTCCGCAGTCCTGGGGCGGAAAGTCGGCTCTTCCTCGCTGTCCGAGCTTGACTCTGCATGGACCGAGGGGTCTTTCTACCTATCATCCTCATCGAGTGGGTTTTCTTCATCCAGCGGAGGCGGCTGTTCTTGGGCAGCGGCGACCACATTCAAGCCAGATTGGGCTTGGGATGTGGTGGCCCCATCCTTGCTTTTGCTGCGAAGGTTGTCGCTGGGGCGCTCGCCCGCCATATAGACCGTATGGATAATATATCCAGCCGTCTTTTTATCGTCGGCAGTTGATTTCACGGATCGCTGTCTTGACCCCCCTGTTTTAGTAGCGGGCAGTCGATTGAAGGCGGATGGCCTGGCCGGATTCTTGAATGGTGCTGGTGCTTCTTTTCTGGATTTGCCCCGCTGCTTTCGTGCGACACAGAGCGCCTGATAGACTCTTGAAGAGTCATGTGTATTCCGAACCACTTTTCTAAAGTAATTCGTTTTCTCCAGGAGACACTGTCATACCTTTTCTGTTGGGGCCGGGACACGTCTCTTTGTAGTATTGTTCGGACCGCTGTCTTCTTGATTCTGGCAGTCATGGAATTTTTCTGAACCCACTTCAGAGGCTCGAAGGAGTTGCTAATTTTTACGGCCGATTCAGTCGATGTCGCAGGATGACTCTGCTCTTGGAATCTCACACGACTCCACCTGGCCGGAGTCCTGGCCCTCTTGTTGGCTCGATACCTGAGCCGCTTCTGTCTTAACTTTTCTGCTTTAAGCACTTGGCAGACTTTGGCTCTTCGGGAAGATGCCGTAGACCGGGTAATGGTGGATTTTGGAGATACGCTCTATTGTGCATTTGATGGAGTCATCGCCTGAGCGCGTCTGCAACATTTGATGTTGCCCTTTGTATCGTAAGTCTTGCCCCCAGTTAGAGCGCCAGAGAGTCGTTCAGACACCGTCTTAAGTTTCGGTTGTGGTGCCTTAGCGATCACAACGTTTGGCCTCTTGCCCCTTGAGACCGGCTTGGCCACCTGTTTTGCCGGGATTTCTGCCAGATGAGCACTTCCGGCAAGGTAGATGATGACAGGGCCAAACTGGCGGGGCAGTTCCTCCCACTGTCGACTGAGGCTTGCGGGGAAAACCACACGAGCATTGACCTTGACCACGTACGGGATCGGGGTCGCGTTGGAAGCTGAATTCATCTTGGGAGACATTGTCGTCGAAAGTTGATTGCTGCACGGAAAAAAAAACATCATTTCAGTATAGGTAATCGATATGTATATTGATTAAGTTCGCATGAACATTTAACCCGAAATATGGGAGGAGAGAAGGGTCCCACCGGGCGTGCCAGAATCTGTAGGGTGTTTTTCGTCACCCCATTGAGATGGAAATACGCGTGCGCTTGTCAGGCATACTTCAGATTCCCCCTGCCTAGGGTAGGCCGGGGTTTATTGATTGTGGGGACCCGAATCTCCTGCAGCCGCGGACTAAGCTGCCATTAATTACCCCTCGCCTTTGGAGCGAGGGAACCTCTGATTGACGGGTTAAACTGGTCATGCGAACTCAATATGCAGTGTACGTGTGTGTTGTTTTGGAAGGGGGTTTGGATATATCGGGAGCCACGGAGAGTTTTTATGGGGGTCCCGCTACCCGGATAGCGGGCTGGGGGTCAAGAGGGCTAGCAGCCCCCTTGCGGGGTGCGGGGTAGCGCCTCGGCCCAAATTGTTTTTTGAGGGGGACAGTGTTGTGCAGTGTTTGTATATCTGTACATATATATACATGTATACATATATATAAAAAAAGGAAAAAGCGCCCAAAGGACGCGTGGGGTCAGTGCCTTGAGCGCTGTGCGCTTAGGCGCAAGCGCGCCACGTGTCGGCACGTGGGCGCTTTGCGCTTGAGCGCAAGCGCGCCACGTGTCGGCACGTGGGCGCTTTGCGCTTGAGCGCTGGGCGCTTGAGCGCAAGCGCGCCACGTGTCGGCACGTGGGCGCTTTGCGCTTGAGCGCAAGTGCGCCACGTGTCGGCACGTGGGCGCTTGGCGCTTGAGCGCTGGGCGCTTGAGCGCAAGCACGCCACATGTCGGCACATGGGTGCTAGGCGCTTGAGCGCTTGGGCGCCGGCGAGAAAAAGAGGCTTTTAGCCCCAGAAATTCTCGAAAGAGAAATTAGAGTGGAGTTAAACTCCTAAGATGTTTTAGGGTTGATGAAAGGGGTTCTTCTTCTTTCTCCTCTGGTTGCTGGATCTTGAAGATCAAGAGCTATGAGATTTTAAAAATCTCTTCTTTTTGAGATCTAATGGAAGATCTGAGTTCCCCTTTATGGGTTTTATGGTGAAAAACTATTTAGTTTTATAAAATGAAGAGTAAAACTCTTGATTTAATTTAAAAGAAAGAAGAAGGTTTTGGAACCTTGAGGAAGGAGAAAAGATCTCAGATCTAATTTTTATTTGGAGAGAGAAAAAAAGTTGTGAGATATTTCATTATCTTTGCCTTTATAGGCCATACACTTTACACATAGCCCCTTGGGCTTCACAAAATGGCATTTTGCCTATCCCATGGCTCATATGCCATTTCTTTTTGCACATAAGCCATAGGGTTTACAAAAATTTGGCTTTATGCCTATTTTTCTTACATTTATCCATAAAATAAAATAAAAGAAATACAACAAAATTATTTATTGAAAATTTTTTATCTTGGCATAGGGGGAGGTCGGCCGCTTCATGTTCGGGCTCGACCCGAGCATTGGCCCACTGGATCTGGGCTTGGGCCAATTTGGCTTGGGGTTGACTTTATTTTGACTTGATCAACCGGGGTATAAATTTTTACCCCAACAGAGTGCTCAAAGGAGCCCTGAAGATAGATCTCACGTGGAAGACACGTAAGCGCTGAGACTCTAGTGCTTAGCACTATTCACGTAGAAGATACGTGACCAATCACGAAGATTATACTTCACATGCCATTCACGTGAGCGTCATACGAACCGATGCTTAGCACTACTCACATGGAAGATGCGTGAACATCAAGAAACCAAGCTTATCATGTGAAGAGCATATGAACTCTGAAGCGGGATCTGTGATGATGCTTAAGCTTCTTGGCCCTGTGCTGAGCACTGTTGGGTTATCTAAAGCCCAAAACAAAATATTTGGATTAGTGCTTAGCACTGTTTGGGGAACATAGCCTGATGTCTAGTCTAAGATTAGACTAACTCCCTGAAGTTTCAAACTTCTTTTATTTTCAAAGGAAAATCAACCTTGATAATACATATTTTAAGTCGACCTTAATTTAAAACAAGATTAACGGTCCTTAAATATATTTTAAGTCGATCTTAATCTAAGACTAGATTAATGATCCTTAAACCCCCTTGAACTTAAGAACCTCATTTATATAAGATCTACGTCCTAAGTTCAAAACCTCAAATCTAATGTACGAGTTTGGACTAATCCGCGCCCTACGGGCATGACAAGATTAGTCTCCATATACAATCCAAAGGCGACACCATAATAAACAATATATAACACAACACAAAGTGATCTACCGGAGAAGGTGAAAGTTGTTATCTCTTTGTGATAATGTAAGTAATTGAAGGGGCTTGCGCCTGCAGGGAAGAATGCCCCCACAATCAAAAGCCCCTCATCATTGAGGGGGAATCTGCTAAGTCGGCTATATCGGTTGCATCTATCCAAACCTCCGATATACGGTTCCATAAATCAACTTGGTATCTTTGGATAGGTGGATGGATATGTTCCATATAGTATCTGTCCCCAAATTCAGGCTAGATGTCTTCCCAACATCTCAGTCCCGTCTTCGGCGGTAAACGGATTCTGGCACGCCTGGTAGGACATTTTCATCTTTCCACTCTACACTTTGTGTGTCGTGTTATGCGAAATAATCACGGTATATTATGTTTATGGTTGCCCTTAGGTTTCGGGATACTAAAGCTGGTATTCTCTTCCCTATGAAGAGATCTAATGGCCTCATTCAGTAACAACAATTGCAACGCTGGCTCTAACACCACTCCGGCCAGAATAACCTGGTTAGGGCAAGCCATTGCCCCGGTGCTTTGCGTTCCGATGGCCTAAGTGGCCCAGCAACTTGATGGGCTCTTCTTTGGGTCCATGCTACCACTTCCCTCTTTTGGAATCCCGGCGCCAAAAAAGGAGACACCCAAGAAGTTAGTTTGCAATAGGCTGACAACTACTATAGCAGGCCCCGATGGTAAGCCTGCTCAATATGAAGGATCGGTCTTCCAGAGGCTGAAGCCCAACTTCGTGGGCCCCGCCGAGAAGCCCATAAACCTGAAGAAATCAGTCTTCAGAAGGCTGTGCTTTGCTACTACGGACGCTCCAGCCGTCCTAGCCGTGCGCTGCTATTTCCAAGGCGCCAAAGGGTGCTTCACCTCCATGCCAGTCCGAATTCAATAAGCTTGCACCCCATACTCATGATCATACTCCGGTCCATCCAAGGATATCAGTCTTTCAGCAACTGGCCCATGCCCCAACCTTGAAACCGTGCTGGGGGCAAGATGTCCCAGCTTCAAAAGAACATTGGGGGCAGGATATTCCGACCCAGAAGCTATACAGGAGGAAAGTCCATGAAGCCTTTAAGATTGAAGAAACCCCAACTTCAAGGCATTCTCAATGTCGATACTGGCGCCGAGTATGGCAGGCTGGGGGTAGCTCGTCATCCGGGCTAACCCCGCCAGCTTCAATGGTGCAGGCTGCTGTTCCAACCGGGAACAGTTTTGATACGCTGAAAATGGTGAAGTACAACTCTCCAAGTACTATATTGAAGAAAACTCCACCTCCTGCCGAGAGGAGTGATAAGCCAAGATTGGTTCGATCGGCAAAAAGAATTTCCTCGACCATTCATAAGGTCTGGAAGGAGGTGCAGGGATCAGTGATCAACAGAGATTACTCTCCCAGACTAAAAAAGCTGAAGTGTCGTGATAAAATCTCTTCCCATCAACCGAAGGAGGCTCCTGCTATGATGGTTCCTCTAAAACCAGCCTATCATAAGATAGATATGTCAGAGAAGATGCAAAGGTCCGAGGTTAACTCTAAGGGCCCGCACTCGAAACGATCTAAGACCGGAGGCTTGGTAGTTCACACCATTTATATGGTGAACTCCAAGGACGAAAGTAAAATTTCCATCTCTCACAGGCCAATCACGCGGTCTGTAACCAAAGATCCACAGAAGCTACAGGAGTTGATAGCTCAGGCGGCTAAAATAATGAGTTCCCCACCCGGTGCAAATATAGACGACTCATCCGATGAACGAGCAGACCAGGAGTCTGATACGGACTACCTGAAGCGGATGCTCTAGAAGAAGGACGAGAAAGCTACAAAAATGGAGACCCGAATGGGCAAGATGGCCAATTTGTTCCAAAGTATTCTCAGGATGATGGCTCGCCCTGAACCACCGGTAGATGAACCGCCGGTGGTCGTCGTCGAAGACAAAGGAGATACCTCCAGGCCTCATCAACGGCAAAGGAGGAGGTCATATCCAAATCACAGCTAGATGAATACATTGCTTAGCAGTTCAAAGTTCACTAAGCCAGTGAAGCCGCCGACAAGTTGATAAAGACTGGTCGACCTTATCCGGCTTGTTATGACCAGATACAGTACACGCTAGGATAAACGATCCCAACGTTCCTCACATATAAAGGGACCGGAAATCTGAAGCAGCATATTACCTAGTTCAGATCCAAATGCGGCAATACTGGAAGTAACGACATATTGCTCCTCCGACAGTTCGTTAGCAGTCTAGCAGACGTAGCATTCAAATGGTATTCGAAGATCCCCAGCTGTTGGATATAGGTGCCCTCAAGGCAATTATTGTAATTGAAGGAGGACCTATACGAGAGAACAATCTTACTCAAGATGATAGTATGCTATCTGGTTTAGCTTTATTTTTCATGTGATGCGTTTTATTTACTATCACGTATCTCCTAGGATTTTGCTTGAGTACCAGGACGATGATGGAGATTATACTAGTGGGGCCTGGGTAGTTGATAAGCACATCCTTAAAAGTCCGTAGTCGTATGAGTATCGAGACTGGGGATCGGTACTCCAGTTTAGACTAGTCTGTACGTTTCCTGATACGGTTGGAGGGCAATGGTTGATCCTGCAGTTATTGGTTTTTGACATCAAGGATTGTATACAGGTGCTCATTGGATGAGTTACATTGGACAGACTCATCGAGAACTCCTAGTTGGTAATATACCAATGTCAGGTAGCAGTTCTCTTATGACATAGGTACATGGTAGTCCCTAGAGCCTGAGATCACCATAATGTCATATGTGAGTTCCTACTATACTTTGACTTCTACCCTACCACGGCTCAAAGGAGCCGTGCTAACAGTTTTTTTTGGGTATAGTCCCGAAGCACGTGGAGGCAGTAAGCGGTCGAATGGATTCGTCTCTCCTGGTATAGGGAGTTGATGTCGCGCTGTGCAGGACATGACTACAACCACAAGTTGATGGACATTGCAGTGGAGATAAACTGATAAGTGTTATCAGTTGTATCTCCGGTTGGTTATGAGTTCTCTATCGCACGACTTATCGAGTTATTGGGATCTGACAGATTCCAAACCCTAGACCCGATATGCGATACCCTCAGACGAAGAGATCGGACTGTACGGTAATATCACCGATAGACTTTGCAGGGTTTAGATAGGCTTGCCTGTTGACCTTCTTTCGTTCAATACCTAGGTAGCCGTTACATGCAGCTAGTACCGCTGACGTGCTTGTAGGCTATGGATATGATCTTAACCTACTGCCATTGTATTGTCAAGTCTTTAAAGTCCCACACAGAGGTTTCCCAGCACATTCAAAATGATGTAAGGCACGTATAGGGATACATGCAGGAGTTCGATTAAACGCATGTATTTGATACACATATTTTAACCGGGTGTTTATTGATATTAGCCGAGATAGATATAGCTAGATTATTAAATCAAGTGTTGATTTAATAATTAAATGTATATTTATATATTAACTAATATCATGCTCACTTAATTATTTTCTCCTCTTTAATTAAAATTTATATTTAAAATAAATAATGAGACATGTATGTTGACACATATATGACGGGAGTATAAGAATTATATGAAAGAAATGAGAATGGGTCATGCATGTAGAAGTCATGAGATGATTATTTTGATGACTCATTTGTGTGAGACATTATTTGTTAATGACTCATTTTTGTTTCTAGTCGATATGGTTTTTGAACCTCATCTTCTTTTCATTCTTATCTCCTCCATACTTCTTCTTCCTTCTCTTGATTTTTTTCTTCAAGTGAGATATGGAAAAGAAAAGAGCAAAATTAAGTGAGCTAATAATTCTACATCTTCTACTAATCATTCTTAGCAAGTTTAATTAGTGGGTTGCTTCATTTTGATGAGATCAATTTGAAGCTGTAGCTTGTGTTGGAGTTATCTCAAGGTGGATCATCTTTGATGAGGAGATCATCGAGCTAGCTTATTCCGAGCTTCGTTGAGACTAGCCGGAGTCCAAGGAGAGGTGGCTAACGCGCTACAAAGGTTATAGTCCGCTAAACTCTTGTATTTACCTTACTAGTTTAGTGACAACTTTAGTATTTTGGTTTGATTCTTGGTTTGGGTTTGCTATAGCTCTCTAGATTTTTAAAATTACCGCTTCCGCTGCACTTTAAACCTTACTAGAGCTGCCTAGCACTCAACAGTGGTATCAGAGCCATACCAAAAGACTACAACTTGTTTTGGTGACATTGGAATTCATGAAACCCAAAATTTTTAAAACTAGTTTTAAATATTTGCATGAAAAGCTCTCATTTTTTACTTGTGTTGGAGCTACCTGATCCTTGGTTCAGACCAAAAGTTTAGAGTAGGCTTATGATAAGACGAACCCACTCAATTTGAGCTCGATTCGGCCCTGATTCAGGGCCGAACCAAGGCCGATTTAGCCCCGCATAGGGGGCTGAATTAGCCACTGGATCAGCCCCGATTTGGGGCTGTTCCAGGGTAGATCCTGCCCCTGATTCGGGGCTGATCCTGCCCCTGATTCGGTCCCGTTTCGGGGCCAAATCAAGCCTCATATAGTGTGGGGTTTTATGGGGTTATAGGGGTTCGATTTCATGCAAAAATGAGGGGATTTTCGTTGCCGGGATGAATTTGAAATTCAGTTTTTGGAATTTCAAATTAGTGATCTCGCGGTTTATGAATTCTAATGTCATGGTTCGAATCGACTAAATCAAAGTGTTTGATTTAATCGGATCGAACACGCATATAATAAGGATATGCATTGGTAAACATCACCTAATTGCTATATAATCAATTAGACGAGGTTTGACATTTGTTATTGTGATTGTTGTTGATTAATGTTGATATATAAAATTGTTAGAATGCGTTGGATTGTCACGAAATGAATAGCCCCTATGTGGAATTGTGATAAGTGTTATTTTCATTCATGCTTATTGCCATCTTGTATATTCATTTCTTTGGGACAAGCTCCAACTTGTGGTCTCCGTTTCTGCTATATGTATATTCTTTGTTTTGAGACTTAGCGGTTCACATTTGGCCGTAGTCACCGATTGATGTATTATTATTTGTCGGGACACGATCAGGTTGCGATCGATGTCATCATTGTATAATACAGATTTAGGATTACCCTACTGAGAAGCGCACGAGCAACTGAATTCTAGATTGCAGCGGATGGCCATCTTAAGGAGTTGAGATCGGATTACTCGAGTCTAGGATTAGCGGGTTGCTTGCCACGCTTGTAGGAGGTATAGAATAGACCCGCGGAGGAGTGTTCAAGTCATTGGATTCGAGAAAGTGTCGAGTGTCCTCCTCATGATGATGATGTTGGGTTTCATCGTTTCTTGGGTTGCCTGGTAGCTTGCCACACTCGTAGGGGTCTACTTTTGGCTGCGCACGGGCTATTCACGCGACCGGGGAATGTCGCGTATCGTTTGATGGCTCGAACGAAACGCGGGATTCCTAGGTGATCCAACCATTCCTATTCTGTGATGTTCATTACTTACCTGTGATGTGATTACTTGCCTGTGATGATATTTATCACTTACCTCTGATGTTGATTATCTGCCTGCGATGATATATATAGTGATATATATGATATATATGTGATATATAAATAAATTCTATATACATTTTGCATCCGCGCTAGCTCTGCCCCCACTCTGCCGTAAGTTAAGTAACTTTATGGTGTAGTCCTGGGCCCCCGTGGCGAATGCAGATGGTTTATATGTGCATTCTATGTTCTTTTCTTGCTTTTCTGTGATCGTATAAGAAGATGTTAGGTAATGTGATTATCTATTTGATGGGATTGCATTGATTCGGATTAATGCAAAGATAATAAACCTAAAACACGTTGTAGGAACCAAATATCAGATATTGTGGTGTTCTAGTCGAAGCTTTTGGTTTGCACAGAAGTATTCGGTTAGGAATATCCTGCACCTCATTTGATGAGGGAGGGAAGAGCCTTGATCCCTTCACCGGGAGTTCGTTCTTAAGCAAAAGTTTATGGTAATATAAATTTGCAAGTTGAATAGCCGTAGTCTTTCACTTTGCATCAAGATATTCGGTTAGGAATATCCCACACCTCATTCAATGAGGTAAGAGCCCTAACCCTTTTACGGGTAATCCGTACTTAAGTAATAGTCTACGTAACTATAAATGTGCAAAGCCACTCGGTCCCTACGATGAGATCAAGTTCATTACGTTAAAGGTTTTCTTCAAAACCAGCCGTAACCCTATGTCATTTCAGGAAGTAAGGTACTTAGTATCGTGCTACGTTTGTCGACTTCGTTGAGGCGTAGTGTACTGTAGCTAAGTGATGTTTTCCTGCTTGCATGTGATGCGATTAGTTAGAACAGTCGTACGACTTTGTTGACTTCGTTAAGGGTCGTGCGAGTGGGTCTAAATTAATCACGAAATGACGGGTTGAACTTGACTAACGACTTATGATTTGTTAATTTCTTTAAGGTCATAAGCCTTTGGGGGGTAAAAACCTATATCGGGAGTTTCAAGTGTTGAAACTTGCAATGAGATTGCATACCTTCTATGGTGTGGGGTGACTTTTTGACCCCGTCAAGGCTACCACTCCATGATAGTTTGGATCCCGATCCCCCCTGTGAGTAATAGTTACTCTTGGGATAAGATCCTGGCTAATTCTCCTTTTAGGGTTTGAAGGAGGATTTGACGGAACAGTAGGAGCCATCCTAATTAGATAAATATACCAATCTAATCTAGATTAGAGTGCACGATGAGTGTTTCTTTTCTCTCTCTGACAGCGACCTAAGATTGACCCTAGACTAAAACTTGTAAACTAAGTTAACCGAGCCTTTTTACAATTAATGGTTTTGGAATGTTATGATTACCCTTCCCACTTCCCCTTTTGCTTCCTCCAGAACACTCTGTATCCGATACAGAGATCCATATTGCTTGGAAGGTCATCGTATAGTTAAATACGAACTTGAAGAAATTATTTCAGTCAAGAATGGCCATAGGTTATAGAGAAAGTGAATTGTATACAATACAATTCATTTGTCTCTCCTCTCCATCTTATCTCAAGTTTGAAAGCACCTTAAATAAGGAGAATATATCAGTTACGCTTGTTGGATAGTCTTCTTCCAATCCCGATGCTGGAGCTGAAAGGAAGGGAAAGAAGAAAACCGATTAGCATAAGTTCAGTATAAATAAAGTAAGAAAGAGAGACAACAATAGGGGACGAAGTGAGCGAAACGGAAAATGCAACTACTGTTATGTCCCGGGGCAATGAAAGAGGCATTACTTGGAATACCCGTCCACCCTTGAAACATTTTGATGTTTCATGTATTCTATATGGTTGTAATCGAAAAATGTTTTCCAATTAGTTCTGAATCCTGAGTATATAGATATCAGATTAACATCCCACCTGCGTAAGTTGTTACAGATACTGAAAAGAATTAGATTATTGGAAAATGTGATTTGATCCTCAATGTCAGATATCGGAGCAATTGTTGATATTGGGGAAATCACCTGATTTTGCCTTTCGACATACTTTTGGTTTTGAATATCTGTTATTATTTACCAACTTTTAAAAACTGATACATCCATCTCTTTATTTGATAAAGTGGGATATAAATTTTCAAAAATTATGTTATGAACACTTGCCTTTATCATTTGATGATTGGGTAAGGTGTATTGAAAAACATGATGTACATTCTTAACTAGAATACAGTTTTCATATTATAACACATAGAGTATGAGTTAGTGAACTCATAGGACTCATACATAATGATGTATGTTGTCTAATGTCCATATGGACAAGGGATTGGTACTCATACTTCGTTCCATTTTACTATGAGTTCACTGGTTTTAGACACGCATTCTTTTTGAAATGCAAAGTCCAAAGATTTTAAGAAGTTGATAAGATATAGGAATAAAGTAGAGAATCAATTAATGAAAGTATCATGATTCTTCGAAGTGTTCGAAGATATGGATACTTATGCTAGGTATTCCGTAGTAATCGAGAATTTGATTCTCTCTCAAATTGCTCATCCGTAAGTGCGCTCCATGATGAGTAATGTTGAATCGCCCTTTTCAATTAAGGGATGCATTAGAAATAGATGCATGTCAATTGATACTGGTTCCATTTAAATCAGTACCTCATATTCTATATCTGATATAGATTGGGTTATCATCTTAAGATTGTTAAGATGTTGAGTTTTCCGGCTTATGCTTAAAACTAGAATCCAGATTAACTCAAGGCACGTTTCAGTAATGGCAGTTTGTGGATTATCCCGGGAATTGATGAGGGATTAACTTTCTACCATTTCGGGATCAAAAGTTGTTTTGTTCTCGACACGCCACTTTTTAGAAAAGGAATTTCTTGCAAAAGAAATTAGTGGGAGTATGGTAGAACTGGAAGTGAATCCAGAACCACAGACGGTTACTGAAGATTTAGTAGAACCTGAAAATTCAATTGACCCTGAAAAACCTTAGCCGACTCCGCAGATTTGGTAGGTGACCTCAACCACCTGAGAGGTACTAGGTTTCCTCGTTGACGGTGAAAAGGAAGCTTGCATCATGTGATGATGATCCTACTAGTTATCAGCAGGCCATGGGAAGTGGTGACTTCCGATTGATGGCAGAATACCAAGTTATCCTAGTTAGACTCCATGCACTGTAACAAAGTGTTGACTTTGTTGGGTGCTCCTGAAGGGGTAAAACCCATAAGGAGCAAGTAGATCTTTCGATATCGGTGCAAATGGAAAGGTACTGACCTAATAAGGCTAGACTTGTAATAAAATGTTTTCATCAAATACCCGTTGTGGATTGTGATGAAACTATTACTTCAATGTCTGTGCTGAAGTCCATACGGATTAACTTGCCACTTTTGTTTTTTTCATAACTGTGATATCTAGCAGATGGATGACTATAGTGTCTTTCTAAATTGGATTTAGAAGTGTACGTATATATGATTCTGCCAGAGGGTTATCTTAGTCAGTAGGAGCAGCGGTAAGTGTGCAAGTTGCTTAAGTCTATATTTAGACTAAAGCGAGCATAGCGGAGAAGGATCATATATTTTGATGATATGGTCAAAACGTTTGACTCCATCAAAATGAGAGATGAACCTGGTATTTGTAAGAAGGTACTAGGGAGTGTTGTCAGATTCCTTATATGGTATGTGGATGACATACTCATGATAGGAAGTGATGTTTCTATGCTACAAATTGGTAAAACAATAGTTATCAAAAGTGTTTCTCCATACAGGATATTGATGTCTATCCAATCCTAGAGAAACATTGGGTAACATGAAGAGCATTTGATATTCTTGGTGTATGGTAATGGCAACGTCCTGAAAAAGGTGGTTACCGATTCTAGCTTCCCATAAAAGACAGAGTGTCTGTCGCGAATTATAAGTTTACCCTCTTTTGAGGAGCGGTATATTGGAAAAAGTTCCAAGTGGGATACTGAGGTAGTCGTGGCGCTGGATGCTGATTGTGAATCAGCAAAAAGATACCGCCTGAGAATTCGCTGGATATAATTGTTCATTTATGAACATGATTCTATCGTCAGTCCAGGCAAATACTAAGGTAGGTATCGCTCATTTTGGGAGATATTTGATCTTCGCGAAATTGAGATTTAGAGAGAAATATAGAGATGCACTATGTTGCGTCCACTCATTGAGGCAAGTTCTCGAATACAGTTTGCGAAACTGTTAGTAAAGAAGTTGGGCATGAGATACTGCAATAATTGGCCTTAAGTGTAAGTAGGAGATTGTTAGATATAAGCACCCTCAAGGAAATTATTGTAATTGAAGGAGGACCTATACGAGAGAACAATCTTACTCGAGATGATAGTATGCTATCTAGTTTGGCTTTATCTTTTATGTGATACGTTTTATTTACTATCACGTATCGTTTAGACATGAGATAAAGACCTAGGATTTTGCTTGACTACCAGGACGATGATGGAGATCATACTAGTGGGGTCTAGGTAGTTGATAAGTACATCCTTAAAAGTCTGTAGTCATAGGAGTATCGAGACTAGGCATCAGTACTCCAGTTTAGACTAGTGTGTACGTTTCCTGACCCGGTTGGAGGGCAATGGTTGATCCTGCAGTTATTGGTTTTTGACATCAAGGATTGTATACAGGTGCTCATTGGATGAGTTACACTGGATGGACTCGCCGAGAACTCCGAGTTGGTAATATAGCAATGTTACGTAGTAGTTCTTTTGTGACATGTATACAGGGTAGTCCCTAAGACCTGAGATCGCCATAGTGTCTCATGTGTGTTCCCACTATACTTTGACTTCTACCCTACCACGGCTCAAAAGAGTCGTGCAAACAGGTTTTTGTTGGGTATAGTCCCGAAGCACGTGGAAACAGTGAGCGGTCGAAGGGATTCGTCTTTCCTAGTATATGGAGTTGATATCACATTGTGCATAACATGACTACAACCATAAGTCGATGGCCATCGTAGTGGAGATAAACTGATAAGTGTTATCAGTTGTATCTCCGGTTGGTTATGAGTTCTCTGTCATACGACTTATCGAGTTATTGGGGTCTGACAAATTCCAAACCCTAGACTTGATATGCGATACTCTTAGACCAACAGACCGGACTGTATGGTAATGTAACTGATAGACTTTGCAGGATTCCGATGAGCTTGCTCGTTGACCTTCTTTCGTTCAATACTTAGGTAGTCGTTACGTGCAGCTAGTATCGCTGAAGTGCTTGTGGGCTATATATATGATCCTAACCTACTGCCAGTGTATTGTCGAGTCTTTAGAGTCCCACGCAGAGGTTTCCCAGCATATGCGAAACGATGTAGGGCACATATAGGGATACATGCAGGAGTTCGATTAAACACGTGTATTTGATACATGTATTTTAATCGTGTGTTTATTGATATTAGCCGAGATATATATGATATAGCCGGATTATTAAATCAATTGTTGATTAAATAATTAAATGTATATTTATATATTGATATATGTACAATCATTTAATTATTTCCTTCTCTTTAATTAAAATTTATATTTGATATAAATAATGAGGCATGTATGATGGGAGTATAAGAATTATATAAAAGAAATGAGAATGAGTCATGGTCGTAGAAGTCATGAGATGATTATTTTGATGACTCATTTGTGTGTGTCATTATTTGTTAATGACTCATTTTTGTTTCTAGTTGATATGGTTTTTGAACCTCATCTTCTTCTCATTCTTATCTGTAAGTCGATGTCGCGCACCCCGCGGGTTAGCGGGGTGGCGGAATATTCAAAAAATATTTTTCAAAGCTCGCAACACCGACTTGAACTCCAGGATCGATACTAAACCCTAACTGGCTAACTGGCTAAGAGGTTTAACTACTCGAATGAAAGTTATACCTTACAATACCATGTCCTCGGGTCTTCTTGTCGCTGTCCTCCTCTTCATTATAGGCTCCAAGGATCAAAACGGATAGGGCAAACTCGTCGGCCTCCTCGAGTCAAAGACGATCCACCCAAAAGTCTATAGTCCGAGCTCCTACCTCACCCAAGGTGTCGGAGTGTAGCCCAAAATATCCTGAGAAACTACCGGAGTACCTACCAGTAAATCTTGCTTGCCTTGGCCAAGGACTTCATGTAATGGCCTTCCGAACACAGCGCGATATCAACCCCCAATACCGGGAGAGACGAATCCTATCTAACCGCCATTGCCTCCAAGTGCTTCGGGACTGCACCCAACTACTACCTGTTTGCATGACTCCTTTGAGTCGTGGTAGGGTAGTAATCAAAGAACAGTAGGAACACACTCGAGGTAAAGTAGCAGTGTTAAGTCGACGAACTAAGCTGTACTCATGTCATCTGGGAACTGCTACCCGATGATAGGTATAACACCCACCAGCAGCTCCCTATGAGTCCTGTCCAGTATACTCATAACTGTCACGACCCGAAATGGCACGCGACTGGCACTTGAATCATGTGAAGACTATAGGACTCCACCTAATTCAAGTAAGCTAAAAGCCCAGAAATCTAAATCATTTAAAAAGAGAGTGAAGGAAAATTCATTTAAAAGTTAACATATAGAATCACTTTTGAAAGTCATAGTAAGCCTTTTTAAAAGCATCAAGTTTTTCCCAAAAATTTTGGCAGAGTTTCCTTTGTAAATACTGGCCCCAAACGGGTACAAAACAAGGAAAATCATAAGCAATGAATAAAGGCATCCCCAAGCGGGAGCTAGCTCTTCGCCAATTGGCGGAAACAACCACGCAAGCAATATAATATACAACGCCGAAGGGCGAGGATCAAAACTCAGAATGAAACCTAACATATCCTCAAGAAAACCAGAGAAGAATCATAAATATACAAGCGTGCGACTCTAAGGTCGAAAGAATATACATACCGGTCTTCTAAGTCTATCAAAAAATAATACAAGTTTGGTTGATGGAGTTTACTAGATACAACAGATTATAAATAAGGTACAATGATGGTCACGATGTAAGTGAGCCCACCTACCAAAGCAATCACCCGGAAAGAAACAGTGTGCCAGCAAGCCACAACGAAACATGTACGGAAAAACCTGCAAGAAAATGTGGCACAACGGCGGTGAGTTGCCAACTCGTGAGTAGAAAACATCACCGAGAAGAAATCATATGTATGACTCTCTCCTAGGTTATACAATTAAAAACACAATACTACTACAAGGTAACAGTATATCAAAAGTACTCGTGTCTGTGCCAAGAATAATAATATATCGATGCGTGACATGTACTAATGCACCATCCAACGTGTGTCCAGCAACGGCACACAAATCATGATAAAACCCGAGTGCCCAGCATCGACACTCAAAACATCATGAAGTCCGTGTCCAACAGCGATACATAATGCTTAAATCTCGGGCTCTGCATAGTCAGGATCGGCCCATGGGCTCCGTATAGTCAAGATCGGCCCATAAATCCATCTCTCTCATAACTCCGAACAGTATCCTCTGGATATCCGTCGAGTTTCCATACAATCACCGGTCAGTAGTGCTCCTCTGCCGGGCTCAATGCCTTTCTATACGATTTTCTTACTCCGGGGTATCGCATCGGGTCCATCATGCACCCGCAGACGGTCCCTCCCCCTACCTCGAATCGGGTGTATGATACTGCTCAAGAACCGAGAAAACCCATGGTGGACATCACAAATATCATATCACGAGAAAACCGCATATTTCTATTTTTAGAAATGATAATGAGTTTATAAATCCTTGCGGTTTCTCCAAATCTAGAAATCTCATGGAAAATCCGAATCCCATAATCCGGAGTCAATAAACAGTGAATACCGGCATAATGCCCCATACTATAACATGACAAATGAATATATACATGCATGGGTATCTATGTAGAGAATGCAATATCTAAACTAGCACGTTAATGACACATCGGAACTATCAGCTAGCAAGTTATATCAATAAAGTAATATTCTCTAAAGTATACGTGACATGGAAATTACCGATGATGATATGTGTGAGCCGGCAAGCAAGTGTTCATAGACATACGTATCATCGGTAATAGTGCTGGTGTCCTGACAACATGGGTTCATACTAACAAAAGAAATCACAAGTATAAGCATGCAATGCGATAAGAACAACATGAATATATGGAAAAAGGTGTAGTAACCACAACATATAAGAATATAAATTTATATATATACGAGTCATACAGTTTTGGCATTTGAAATAAATACGAATCGTAGTTTTTAGAAAATAGGGGCTACGATGTTTTTAAGAAAAAGGTACGTCCTTTGAAAAATCCGTAATATCCCTCGGGTTGTCTTTAAAATACTCATGATTCGTTTGTTTTGAAAATAAGTATGACTCGAGCCCAGTCTAACATCTACTAGATAAACTACAGGACTAAACTAACAGGCTAATCGAAAGGGTAATGAAATCCACGTAAGTCCGAATCGGTATATCTAGTAGTCGGTGATCCCGCCTCAAATAGCGTCACGTACGGTAGGATATATAATACGACATCCTCAAACCAGAGTGCGGATCAATCATCATATCTATACCTCGTACGGTAAAATCCATCGTACGGCATCCCGGAAATCGAGGTGCGGGTCAAATATCACATATATCAACTTATTCATATGGTATCCTTATCATAATATCATGTCGTATATCATATCATGACCCAATCACATAACCAATCTCACGGCATCATGCCCGATCATATCGACTCATCTCCAAGTATCAAAGAATATCCTCATCACCCGTGTATACATATATGAATATACACACACATAGACACACACACACACACTCTAATACATCCATACACACACACACACACACACACACACACACCCACACCCAAACATATCACGTGTGTGCATGTGTGTGTGTGAACCTTTACTCCAGGGTTTCGCAACTAAGAGCTAAACTAAAAACACTAAACTTTCAATTACGTTAAAACTAACCCATGATCTCCTACAACCTTTCGTGCTAATTATTCACATCTCACCTATATATATAATATATTTGCATGCTACATTACGACATTGCGGGGGTGCTATACGCCATCCACCCGACTTCCCTCGTAGATATACATCTACTCACTTTGATCCTTGCTTGCCGAAGTCGATGTCGCCATTCTCTTCTTCGTCGTCCGAAATCCACGTGAAGGTGCCTACATATATAAACACATAGTATCATAAATCGAAATCGCGCACGTAAACCAAAACGACACACGTATCACACATAGGTTAAAACCTATGGTCTACTCATGCAAATCAACCAAACAACACCCCATATCGACGTACAAACGTCAAGCGACTGATACTAAACACAAATATCAAAACTTCAAGTCATTAAAAGTCACACCACTAAGCAACAACTCAAGAAAATTGTCCCATATTTTTGGTCAGGTAAAATTAGGCTAAACTAGCAATACAGTGGTGTAGTATAGGGGGTATGTGAGCTACAGAACCAACCTAGACACCATTACTCACACTTTAGCCGGCGACACTCACCTAGAATCCGGCCTGCTTGGCCCAAGGTGCATGGTTCGGGTTCGTATTCACAGGGTGGTCTTCTAGTGGTCCATCTAGGTCTCTGGGTTGCTAGTTTTTCCAGTAAAGATTCCAGGTCATTCCAGATTCCCTGTAGGCACAATTTGTACACAAAACCGACACGGAAGTTTCAATTTCAAGTTTCATGGTCTAGTTTCTGGTTTGATCTGGGTTTTTAACACTAAGGGGGGTTTAAGGTCACCACCATAGCTCAATTGCACAATCTCAATTCAAGAATCCCTTAAACCTCATCTAGGAATTTTCAAACCTCATTAAACCACACTAAAACGATTCTAAACTAAAATAGAAGCTAAAGGAAATGAATAACTACACTAATGGTGAAGAAAATACCTCATTTGGCAACTCAAGAATTTTCTTGAGTTGCCCCAAGTGCTCAAAATCCAAACTTTCTTGATCCACCATACTTGTAGTGAGCTTGTGCATGAATTTTGTGAAGGGGATATGATGTTTTGATGTGGAAATGAGGGTGTTGTGAGGAGGTAAAGATGGTGGAGGGAGAGGGCAGCCAAGGAGGAAGAGGAGGGAAAGAATGGTGAAGATAGAATGAATAAAATGAGCCATGGTCAATGAACCCCTCACCTCTCTCTCTCTTCTCTCTCTTGCCCATACCTCCTTTCTTTATTCTTTTCTATACATTTTCTTTTCTTATCTTTTCATTTCAATTTTCAACAAAACAAAAACCAAATAATAATAGAAATGGAGCATGGTTTCAAACAATAAAAGAAATGTAACAAGTATTATACAACATATCATGTTGCATGTCATGCACATATCATACTTAAAGAAAAATTGGTAAACACTAATCGAGTTTAGTTAATAACCCCTTTCAAATTAATTGTATAATAATTCATAGAATGTCTAAATCACATAAACACCATCAAATCAGTAATTCTTATTAGTTTTCAGAAAATTTTCCAATTTATCAGTATATAGCTATACCCTTTCAGCAAAACTAATCTCCACACATTAAAATACTCATAATATTTATTATTTTAATTACTTAACTTCTCAAAAATAATATTTTATTTTTCTGAAATGTTACAGTCTTCCCCCCTTAAATAAATTCGGTCCCCGAATTTAAATTTATCCCCCCAAATACTAAAACATTTCAGCAAAACAATCAAGTCGTCGGGGCTCCGAAATCATCGATACTTAAAACACATCTTAGCGCAATGCATGCGTATGAAAACGAGTATATAACTAAAAATTAAAACTCCGTCAAGCATCACGTAATCATCGGAGTCATGGTGAAGATACCAATGTCAAGGTCCAATACGAAAACCAACGTGATCTACGTCAAAACTATAACATGCACATAGTACGCATCGTTGCCAAACCTTTTTCAAGTCGTTGTGCGATGCGCGTATCACGGCATAAGTAGCGGATGTTTATTGTAAAAAAATAACTATATATATATCCTTTGTTTGACATATACGTCCCGCCGTTTTGAAAAATAATTTAGAAGGGTTTTCTTTGTAAAATGTATCGTTTCATCTCGGACACAATAGGAAAATATTGAGACTGTAGCTTTTTTTGGAAATCCCTTCGATAACTATCGATGCATGCAAAAACACCTAGGTACTGTTCTCAGGACAGTCCTGCTCGGTTACTAAACTAAATAGTAAATATCATAAAAATGTACTGTTCAAAGGAATCATGCTCAATCGTATATATAATAATTCCACGTGCGTCTGGTGCGCACAGAAATCGAAATCAATGGATGTGTCATACATGTGCACAGAAACAAAATCTAAGTTTAATGGGTGTGCACGAAAACACCTGTCAAGGGTAACGGGTGTGCCTGACAATAATATCAGGTGCATCTGATATGCATGAAGAATCCCGATTTAGTGCATCTGGTGTGCACCAAAATTGCATCAAGCGCGCCAAGTATGCGCAAGAATCCAAATCACGTGCACAAGGTGCACGAAAATGAATATCGAACCTCACAATCGAAATCGACGGTATACAACACACCTCAATCCAAATCAGGTATACCGTGATATTTAATCTCACAACCACGTGCATCAGTGTGCACAAAATCGAATAAAGATACTAAAAGTGCATGAAAACTGCACCGAAGGCACGAGTCAAATCACATACATACCATAGGCATGAAATCAAAATCGAACATCTCGAATGACATCAAATCGAAGTCGAGTGCAACTGTAGTACACAAAATCTTAATCATGCAATTAAATCGCCCAAAATACCAAAATCCAAAATGATGGACACGTGATATTCGAATCACCAAATCGCAAATCGTAAACACTATCGTCCATATGTCCTTCCTTCAAAGTCGAGAATGTGTCGGTGCATCCAAAACTAGCAGAGCAAGATATTTACTTGCCTCCTGTTCATGGTCTGGCGCCTCATGCCCTTAGGCTCTCGTCTCTCTTTGCGGATTTCCAGTTACATAACTCCTCGGCTTAACGGCCCAATATAGAAATGATGACGGAACCAGTTCCGCTCTGGCACATCCTCTACAGATCTCTGGCCAACTATCATGGTCACTCATAACATGTCTCGTCGATGATGCCGAACTCTGACCTACTGGGTGTGCGTAATACGACCGATCCTGGTCCAAATCTTCTCGTGTAGTATTCCAAAAAGATTTTGCCGGGGTTTCTCGCAAATCTTGTTTTTGCCGGATTGCCCGTAAGTAATCACCATTTACTAAATCCATTTCTTATTCCAGAACAGCCGCATACTCATCATTACTTCTTCTAAAGGATATATCCATATTCGACGCCTCTGCATGCGTGTCACATCTCTGCTGTCAATGGAGTGGAACGGCATCTCGTCAAAATCTCGTACGAACCTCTTACTCCACTTTTCTCTAATGTCGACTGATTCAGACTCGTCTCTTCATAGCTGTATGGACTGCACTACAAACGGATATACTCATATCTAGAGTCTCCCTTGTGAAACTACGAACTCGACAGCTCACAATCTTGTAGTAGGTATCTGGCCAATTACGCCCTCGGAAACTCTTCCAAATTGTCGGAGGAATACTCTTCATTCGTCCGTTTTCTATCGACTCTCAACGTGCCTGTGTGAAGTCTTCACTAGCTGAAATCAATCAATCTGATGACCTCGCATCGGGGTATGCAAACGAACCACATGTCCTAGTCATTCATCCATGGTTGACTAGCGATCTTCTATCATATCTCTAAGTACAAACTCATGCTGCAATACCTTCAAACATCTGGGGCGATATCTTGTCAATCGCAGAAACTACTGGATCATTCGTCCCCACGCTAAACAATGCCTCAATCCTCAAGAATAGACGATAGATTAACGGTCATCACATTCTAGCCGGCCTCTAGCAGTGGCCCAATCCTCTGGTGCTGATCTGAACGTTCGAGAAGTCTTAGTAAAAACAGTTCATCAAGACGCTCGTATCACGAAAAACAAAATAAAACGACACATCTATGCAATCGGGTATCACCGGAATTACGCCTTGGTTAGTCTTCATCCAAGACGAGCTCATGCTGACCGTAACTCTAGCCGCAGCTCTCTCTGCCCGTGCAACCGTGGTAACAGAATTCACAAACCGATATCGATGAGGATAGATCATAGAAAATGAATATAATGTTGTGCAAAGAAATGTACATCCTAAGGCTTCTTAAACGAAGTAGCGTATCGTAAGTATGCCGCGGAACATACACACACTACGTCACTCTACTTAAGTCACCTACTCCATCAACCGCGGTTAACTTATGTGACGAAAGTTCGGATCTAATACCCCCTTGGCCAAGTCTAAGTTCCGTAAGGTCAAGCCTAGGTTCCGAATATATATATGCCCTAGACTCCACATAGTCAAACCTAGACTCGAACCAAGGTTAAACCAAGCGCTCTGATACCAACTTTGTCATGAGCCGAAATGGCACGTGACTGGCACTTGAATCATGTGAAGACTATAGGACCCCACCTAATTCAAGTAAGCCAAAAGCCCAGAAATCTAAACCATTTAAAAAGAGAGTGAAGGAAAATTCATTTAAAAGTTAACATATATAATCACTTTTGAAAGTCATAGTAAGCCTTTTTAAAAGCATCAAGTTTTTCCCAAAAATTTTGGCAGAGTTTCTTTTGTAAATACTGGCCCCAAACGGGTACAGAACAAGGAAAATTATAAGCAATGAATAAAGGCATCCCCAAACGGGAGCTAGCTCTTTGCCAATTGGCAGAAACAACCACGCAAGCAATATAATATACAACGCCGAAGGGCGAGGATCAAAACTCAGAATGAAACCCAACATCCTCAAGAAAACCAAAGAAGAATCATAAATATACAAGTGTACGACTCTAAGGTCGAAAGAATATACATACTGGTTTTCTAAGTCTATCAAAAAATAATACAAGTCTGGTTGATAGAGTTTACTAGATACAATATAATATAAATAAGGTACAATGGTGGTCACGATGCAAGTGAACCCACCTACCAAAGCAATCACCCGGAAGGAAACAGTGTGCCAGCAAGCCGCAACGAAACCTGTACGGCAAAACCTGCAAGAAACTGTGGCACAACGGGGGTGAATTACCAACTCGTGAGTAGAAAACATCACCGAGAAGAAATCGCATGTATGACTCTCTCCTAGGTCATACAATTAAATACACAATACTACTACAAGGTAACAGTATATCAAAAGTACTCGTGTCTGTGCCAAGAATAATAATATATCGATGCGTGACATGTACTAATGCACCATCCAACGTGTGTCCAGCAACGACACACAAATCATGATAAAACCCGAGTGCCCAAGATCGACACTCAAAACATCATGAAGTCCGTGTCCAACAACGACACATAATGCTCAAATCTTGGGCTCTGCATAGTCAGGATCGGCCTATGGGCTCCGCATAGTCAGGATCGACCCATAAATCCATCTCTCTCATAACTCCGAACGGTATCCTCCGGATATCCGTCGAGTTTCTATACAATCACCAGTCGGTAGTGCTCCCCTGCCGGGCTCAACGCCTTTTTATACGATCATCTTGCCCCGGGATACCGTACCAGGTCCACCATGCACCCGCAAACGGTCCCTTCCCTTACCTCGAATCGGGTGCATGATACCGCTCAAGAACCGAGAAAACCCATGGTGGACATTACAAATATCATATCACGAGAAAACCACAAATTTCTATTTTTAGAAATGATAATGAGTTTATAAATCCTTACGGTTTCTCTAAATCTAGAAACCTCATGGAAAATCGGAATTCCATAATCAGGAGTCAATAAACAGTGAATACCGGCATAAAGCCCCATACTATAGCACGACAAATGAATATATACATGCATTGGTATCTATGTAGAGAATGCAATATCTAAACTAGCATATTAATGACACATCGGAACTATCAGCTAGCAAGTTATATCAATGAAGTAATATTCTCTAAAGTGTACATGACATGGCAATTACCGATGATGATGTGTGTGAGCCGGTAAGAAAGTGTTCGTAGACATACACATCATCGGTAATAGTGCTGGTGTCCTGACAACATGGGTTCATACTAACAAAAGAAATCACAAGTATAAGCATGCAATGCGATAAGAACAACATAAATATATGAAAAAAGATGTAGTAACCACAACATATAAGAATATAAATTTATATATATACGAGTCATACAGTTTTGGCATTTGAAATAAGCACGAATCGTAGATTTTAGAAAATAGGGGCTACGGTGTTTTTAAGAAAAAGGTACGTCCTTTGAAAAATCCGTAATATCCTTCGGGTTGTCTTTAAAATACTCACGATTCGTTAGTTTTGAAAATAATTATGACTCGAGCCCAGTCTAATATCTACCTGATAAACTACAGGACTAAACTAACAGACTAACAGACTAATCGAAAGGGTAAGAAAATCCACCTATGTCCGAGTCGGCATATCTAGTAGTCGGCGATCCCGCCTCAAATAGCGTCACGTATGGTAGAATATATAATACGACATCTTCAAAAGCAGAGTGCAGATCAATCATCATATCTATACCTCATACGGTAAAATCTATCGTACGGCATCCCGAAAATCGGGATACGGGTCAAATATCACATATATCACATTATTCATATGGTATCTTCATCATAATATCATGTCGTATATCATATCATGACCCAATCATATAACCGATCTCACGGCATCATTCCCGATCATATCGACTCATCTCCAAGTATCAAAGAATATCCTCATCACCCGTGTATATGTATATGTACATACATACATACATACATACATACATACATACATATACATACATATATATATACACACACACACTAACACAACCATATATATATATATACTAACGCATCCATATATATATATATATATATATATACACACACACACACACACACATATAAACATATACACCCAAACATATCACGTGTGTGCATGTGTGTGTGTGTGTGTGTGTGTGTGTGTGTGTGTATGTGTGTGTGTGAACCTTTACTCCAGGGTTTCGCAACTAATAGCTAAACTAAAAACACTAAACTTTCAATTACATTAAAACTAACCCATGATCTCCTACAGCCCTTCATGCTAATTATTAACATCTTACCTATATATATAATATATTTGCATGCTACACTATGAAACTGCGGGGGTGCTATACGCCATCCACCCGACTTCTCCCGTAGATATACATCTGCTCACCTTGATCCTTACTTGCCGAAGTCGATATCGCCATTCTCTTCTTCGTCGTCCGAAGTCCACGTGTAGGTGCCTACACATATAAACACATAGTATCGTAAACCGAAATCGCACACGAAAATCAAAACGTCACATGTATCACACATAGGTTAAAACTTATGGTCTACTCATGCAAATTAACCAAACAACACCCCATATCGACATACAAACGTCAAGTGACCGATACTAAACACAAATATCAAAACTTCAAGTCATTAAAAGTCATACCACTAAACAGCAACTCAAGAAAATGGTCCCAGATTTTTGGTCAGGTAAAATTAGGCTAAACTTGCAATACAGTGGTGTAGTATAGGGGGTATGTGAGCTACAGAACCAACCTAGAAACCATTACCGACACTTTAGCCGACGACACTCACCTAGAATCCGGCCTGCTCGGCCCAAGGTGCATGGTTCTGGTTCGTATTCACAGGGTGGTCTTCTAGTGGTCCATCTAGGTCTCTGGGATTGCTAGTTTTTCCAGTAAAGTTTCCAGGTCATTCCAGATTCCCTGTAGGCACAATTTGTACACAAAACCGTCACGGAAGTTTCAATTTCAAGTTTCATGGTCTAGTTTCTGGTTTGACCTGGGTTTTTAACGCTAAGCGGGGTTTAAGGTCACCACCATAGCTCAATTGCACCATCTCAATTCAAGAATCCCTTAAACCTCATCTAGGAATTTTCAAACCTCACTAAAACGATTCTAAACTAAATTAGAAGCTAAAGGAAATGAATTACTACACTAATGGTGAAGAAAATATCTCATTTGGCAACTCAAGAATTTTCTTGAGTTGCCCTAAGTGCTCAAAATCCAAACTTTCTTGATCCACCATGCTTGTAGTGAGCTTGTGCATGAATTTTGTGAAGGGGATATGATGTTTTAATGTGGAAATAAGGGTGTTGTGAGGAGGTAGAGGTGGTGGAGGGAGAGGGCAGCCAAGGAGGAAGAGGAGGGAAAGAATGATGAAGATAGAATGAAGAAAATGAGCCATGGTCAATGAACCCCCCACCTCTCTCTCTCTTCTCTCTCTTGCCCATACTTCCTTTCTTTATTCTTTTCTTTATCTTTTCTTATCATATCTTATCTTTTCAATTTTCAACAAAACAAAAACCAAATAACAATAGAAATGGAGTATGGTTTCAAACAATAAAAGAAATGTAACAAGTATTATACAACATATCATGTTGCATGTCATGCACATATCGTACTTAAAGAAAAATTAGTAAATACTAATCGAGTTTAGTAAATAACCCCTTTCAAATTAATTGTATAATAATTCATAGAATGTCTAAATCACATAAACACCATCAAATCAGTAATTCTTATTAGTATTCAGAATAATTTCTAATTTATCGGTATATAGCTATACCCTTTCAGCAAAACTAAGCTCCACACATTAAAATATTCATAATATTTATTATTTTAATTATTTAACTTTTCAAAAATAATATTTTATTTTTCTGAAATGTTATAATAACCTAATGAGCACCTGCATACTATCTCCAATACGACGTATTAATGACTGTGGGACAGACCATCTCCCATGCGGAATGAGAAGCGTATACATTAGTCTACTCTGGGTATCGATGCCCCATCTCGATAATTCTACGACTAGGGACCTGTATAGGATGTGCTTATAGACTACCCAGCCCCCACTAGTGTGACTGCCATCACAACGCTGGTAATCAAGCAAAGATCCTAAGGGCTCTACCAATATGTATAAGCGATATGCTAAAAAAAACACATGCACATATTGAGATGGAAACAAACCAGGTAGCATACTACCATTTTTAGCAAGACTGTTACTATATCCGTGTATATCCCAACCTTCCAATATGTAATATACAAACCAGTATGATACAATAATTGTAAGTCCACATTGCCCACCCCGGTACTTGCGGGAAGGCGGAAGACGGAATAAAAATCGAATTTTTTATGAGCTTAGGCAACATGGACTTGACTATGAAGGATCTTTGCTAAACAAAAACAAGCTAACGCTAACTAGAAACTAGCTAAGTGCTAGAAAGGTTATACCTTGGGCTTTATGTCCTTCTCTCTTTACTCCTTGGAGTGGTGGAAGGAGGTCACCTTAGTCGTCTTCTCACGTCGAAGAAAGATCCACCCGAAAGCCTCGACCTTTGGCTTCAACTCCAAGCTAGAAGTAACTAGGGTGCAAGAAGTGCTAATCCTTGAACCCTAGATGAGAGTAGAGATTATCAAGAGAAGGTTTTTCTCAAGCTCAAGTGCTCAACACATGAGAGGGGAGAGCTTGAGGGAGAGGAAGAACAAGAGAGAGAATGTGAATCATAGAATGAGAGAATAATATGAAGCATTCTCTCATATATGTGAATTATTGTAATTAGATAATTAGTGAGATAATTGTCATGGCTAAATCAAGACATGACCATTATCATTTCATTTTTAATGCAAACTGCAAGGATCAAAGAGCATCTTCCAAATGAAATGATGATGGTCAAAGTGTCAACCAAGGTCAATAAGTCAAGAAGGTCAAATGGTCAACAACCATAACCATGCACAATTATTAAACTAATATCAATTAACAATAATACACACATAAGCATTAGGGTTAATAAAATGACAATAGTCATTAACCCTAATCAAAGTCCTCTCCCTCTGTCTCAAGCAACTGTGCATACGCACCCGTATTCGTGATCCGAGGAACACGAATACAATGAGAAAAACCAATCCCAAATCATATACTAGGATCCGGCTTAAACCAAAGTCCGCTAGTATAATCTGTCCGGACAGCAAACGTGCACAAGTGCGCGGATGTGAACGAACCCTGTCGCAAAACCATGCGACCTCTACTCATTTTGCCTAAAGGCGAATAGCTCTCTGTGTGGGACTCTAAAGACTCGACACTACGCTGGCAGTGGGTTTAACCACAGACCGCAAGCAGCACTAGCTGTACGTAATGGTCCCCAGGTAGATGTCGATAAGAAGACTGACGAGGTGAACCCCATCTGAACTCCTACTGAGCCTGTATGTGACAATCTCCGTACAGTCCGGTCTGTTCGTCTGATACATCGCATGGCGGGCCTAGGGGGCGGTGAACGTCAGTCTCCTAATAGCGGTACAAGTCGTGTCGGAGTGTAGCCCAGAACACCCTGAGATAACACTGGAAACCTACCAGTATATCTCGCTTGCCCTGGCCAGGGACTACTCGTGTAATGGCTCTCCTGGACACAGCGCGATGTCAACCCCCAATACCGAGAGAGACGAATCCTGTCTAACCGTCACTGTCTCCAAGTGCTTCAGGACTGCACCCAAAAACTACCTGTTTGCACGACTCCTTTGAGCCGTGGTAGGGTAGTAATCAAAGTGCAGTGGGAACACACTCGAGGCGAAGTGACAGTGTCAAGTCAGCGGACTAAGCTGTACTCATGTCATCTGGGAACTGATAACTGACGATAGGTATAATACCAACCAACAGTTCCCGACGAGTCCTGTCCAGTGTACTTGTAACCTAACGAGCACCCGCATACTATCTCAAGTATGACGTACTGACGGCTGTGGGACAGACCGTTTCCCACGCTAGGATGAGAAGCGCATACGCTAGTCTACTCCGGAGTATCGATGCCCTGTCTCGATAGTCCAACGACTAGGGACCTGTATAAGGATGTGCTTATAGATCACCCAGCTCCCACGAGTGTGAGCGCCATCACAACGCTGGTAATCAAGCAAAGATCCTAAGGGCTCTACTAATATGTATATCAGCAATATGCTAAAAGAAACACATGCACATATTAAAGCAGAGACAAACCAAGTAGCATACTACCATTTCGAGCAAGATTGTATATACAACTGTGAATATCCTAAGCTTCCATCAAGTAATATACAAACTAGTATGTGTTAGTTATATGTATGCCCTAGAGGCCATTACTGTACATAGGATGTATATTGTAGTGGATGCTGGGACATATATAGGGAGGACTTTCTTGCTCGACATGATAGTATGCTATCTGGTTGCTCTTTACCTTAACGTGTATACCGATTGTCTCTCTGTTACATGTTGGTAAAGCCCTTAGGATGTGTACTTGACTACCTGGACTATGATGCGGATCATACTAGTGGGGACATGGTAGTCTATAAGTACATCCTTCAAAGTCCCTAGTCGTGGGTGTATCGAGACGGGGCATCGATATACCAGAGTAGACTAGCGTATACCTTCTCGACCCATACAGATGGGCGATGGATGATCCCATATCCATTGGTGTTTGACATCAGAGATGATATACGGGTGCTCAGTAGGGACTGGGTACACTGGACGGACTCGCCGAGAACTCCCAGATGGTATTATACCTCACGTCAGATGGCAGTTCTCTGGTGACACTGGTACAGAGTAGTCTGTTGACCCGAGATCATCATAGAGTCTTGTGTGGTTCCCACTGTGCTTTGATTTCCATCTTACCACGTCCAAGAGGGCGTGCAAAACGGTGGTTTTTGGGTACAGTCCCGAATCACATGGAGGCAATGAGCGATATGAGGGGATTCGTCTCTCCCGGTATAGGGAGTTGATGTTGCGCTGTGTACGATTGGCTATAACAGGAAATCCCTGGCCAGGGTTGCTGAGATTTACTGGTAAGTGTTACCAGTAGTTTCTCGAATTGTTATAGACCTCATATCGACATGACTTATCGAGCTATTGGGGTCTGACGTTTACCACCCCTAGGCGAGATATGCGACATTTCAGACGATCAGACCGGACTGTACGGTAGTGTTACTGGTTGGATTCACTAGAGTGTGAGCGGGCTTGCTCGTCGATCTTCAGATCGCTCAATACCCGGGTGGCCGTTACGTTTAGCAGACCGCTTGCGGCTTGTGGATGTTTGATATGATCATCATCTGCTGCCGGCGTATTGACGAGTCTTTAGAGTCCTACACAGAGGTTTCCTGGCTCAAGCGAAACGAAATAGGAGCGCATATGAGATATGTGCGGGACCGAGAATAATGCGTGTATGTGATACCGTATTCTATTCTCGCGATGAATGTATCGAATGGTTATATGCGATATAACCTAGTTATCGAATCGAGGGTTGATTCGTTAAGCCGATACATTGGATACTAGTCGGTTATATGCGATATGACCGGATCGTTAAATCAAGTGTTGATTTAATGATTTAATGCATAATTATATATTTGATATATTACTTTGCATTAACTAGTATCGGTTCACTTTAGATGGATTTTCTCACTCGGGTGTGCGCATTGCATATGCGATATGATTTTGTGCACTTGCTTGTATCATGTTTGATGATACATGCAATACTTGGTTAAATGTATGTTTAAACCATAGTTAGTTAATGGTTAAGGGTTTTAAATGATTTATTTATTGTTTTATTTATTTTTGGCAAAAGGAAAATGGTGTCTTTATTTATTTCTTTTGTTGAAGTTTCTTGAACTTTTGAAAAGTCCACCATTTTTGTTTTATGCCAAACCCTAACCACTCACTAACTTTGGTTAACTCTCTACACTTAACTATGGTAAGGGTTATGATAAGATTGAATTTTTCTTTTCCATTATTATTCTTATCATAATTAGCTTCTTCTTCTTCTTCATTTCTTCACATGAAGAAAGCTTGCTCCATTAATGGCAAGTGATGAAAAAGAGTGAGAAATCCATATCTAAAGTCTACCCACTTCATATTTCTTCATCCTCTACCTCTTGCCAAGTAGTAGAGTGTGTTTTCTTCACAAGTTTCTTGACTTGGTGAAGTCGGAGCTTGATTTAGCGATGCCTCGACGTAGATCATCTTCGGCACGTCGTCGACGACCTAGCCCGTCCATTCTCCGATGAAGTCGACGCTAGAGCCCGGATTTGATTTGGACAGCCGAGGAGACTTCGTTGCGGAGCTATGGAGGTGGAGCACCGGATCTACAAAGGTTGTATTTCCGTTAAACTTTTAGTTAAGTGTTAACTAGATTTCTTTTTCGCCTAGTTTTTTAGCAAACGATCCGTAGTCGGGTCTCTCGGCACCGTTAAAATTTGAAAATGGCATGTTCGATGCCTTGTGAGACCTCACTAGAGTGCCTAGGAACCCTACAGTGGTATCAGAGCTTAGCTAGAGCCTTAGGCGAAGTCTAGACGGATTTTGAACTCCGAACGAACCCGAAATCCTAACACACCCATGCTCTCTGTCCAATTTTCAAAAACAGGGATTTTTCAGTATTAAAAATATGCAAAAAAACATGCAGGAAAATCTAAGAGTAACTGTGCAATTCGTAGCACTAATTCAATTAAAGAGCCGCGCTTCCGCGGCATGAGCGTGGCTCGTGCGGCTGAAGCGCGGCCTATTTGTCGTTTTCTGAAGTGACGTTTGCACAGTAACTCCTATTTAACTGTGCTTGTTTTCCTGGGTATTTTTGATATTTTTTCAAGAGTTGAATTTTCTGGAGTTGTTTTGGGGATTCGGTGTTTCGATCGGAGTATCAGATTATGTCTATATGGCTTTCCGGATAAATTTTAGAATATGTTAAAAAGTTCGACCGGATATAAATACCCAATTTTTCCCCTGTCGGGAAATTTCCAAGTGTTGGATTTTTCCGAAGTTTAACGACGTTCTAAGTAGTGCAAGTAACTCGATGGACCCTCTAGAAGACAACAAACCTTAACTCGATTATGTGACCGTCTTGAACTGCCCTTTGAACCTTCGGGTTTGGGGCAGTACGGCGTGCCACATGTGAGGCGTTGGCTTGACCCTTCTACGGCTGGACCGTTGGTACTGAGGCACGAACTGAATGTTGTTAGACTTATTTCATGTGTTGATCTGTATCGGGAAAACTTGGGTGTTCGATTGTTCGATCGGAAAGTTTGACATTTTCTATTTATCCGGAATGGGATACAATAATTGGAATTCACAAAAAGTTATGAGATAACTAAATGAATGTTATAAACATAGCACTTTAGTCTCACTTGATCGGTTGCCACGGAATTTTGATGCGATCAAAAGTCCGTCGCAATCACGTAGCGTACGCGGATATTCGCCGGGTAAACTTAATAGACAGCCTCACTCCATAGCCCTGACCAAGTGACTGTAGGAGAACCCCGTCGCCGAAAGCATCCGTTCGGGTACTCGCGGCAGCGGTGTTCCGCCTTGGTGCACTTCGTCGACGGTATCGGGGGTGCGGCCGCCTACTGAAGTTTGCGACGAGTATTCGATCAGGATGTCGGGAATCTTATTGAATTGCCCGACTTGATATTGAAAAGTGTTTTCGATTTTGAGACTAGAATGCGGGGTTTATAATTGTTAGGCATGCGATGTCTAAGTAATTCATTTGGTCAGGCATGCGATGTCTGAGGTGGTTGCGGATTCCAACTGTTGTAGTTTTACACTTTCTTTTCTGTGACCGTAAGTGTAATATGTGATATCGCCGGTTTCGTTGCTATATGTCAACGACAATTGGGATGGACATATTTAGTTACGTTGATGACATGTGATGTTATGTGTTGCTGGATATGTTATATTGGATCGTCGTCTTTGAATAGCCGGGGGTTTTTATGTGAGATGAGTGTTTTTCATTTTCATTCATGTAAAAACTTGTATGTAATATTCTTTTATTGGGGCGCTTCCAGGTTGCGGAAGTTGTCACCTCTTGTATATTATTTACTTTTCTGCACTAGGATAGACCCAAGGAGGAGGGCACAAGTAACCGGGTTCTGGAGTCCAGTGGGAGACCAACTCGAGGAGTCGAGTCCGGGTCTCCTAACTCTAGAATTGGCAGGGTTGCTTGCCGCTCTCGTAGGGGTCTAGGGGTGTGGGTTTGGCTATTCAGCACGACCGTGGAATCCGTGTTTTATACTGGCTCGTATTGAAAACACGGACGTCCTAGAATATCCAATATTTCATATGTTTCTTCTGCTGCGATATCTGTGATGTGATCATGTGATGTTTTGTGTTGGATATAGTATATAGTATATATGATATATTATATAGACGTTACTTATGTTTTACACCCGCGCTAGCCCTGCCCCGCTCTGTCGTTAGTTACCTAACCTAACGGTGCACGAGGGGACATCGAGGCGAATGCGGATGGCATAAGTGTACGTCGTATTTATCTGTGATGTTTAGGTATATAAATGATGGGACTTCATTAATGTGATTAATGAAATAAAAGAAACCTAAGATGTTGTAGAATCGAATTTCAAAATAAAACAGGTAGCTACAGTTCTTGCTTTGCACAGAGGTATATGTGATATATCCTGCACCTTATTCGATAAGGAAAGGACCGAGATCCCTTCACCGGGAGTGACTCCTTTAGCAATAACTGGCAGATGCTACACACTCGGTTTGTCATTTGATTTCTTTTAAGTGTTTTTGCTTTGCACAGTGATATATGTGATATATTCCGCACCTCATTCGACGAGGAAAGGACCGACGATCCCTTCACCGGGAGTGACTCCTTTAGCAAAACTAGAAAAGCCTCAAAAGCACTCCATTTCAAAATTCATTTGATCCTACAACGATATCAAGTTCATTACGCAATAGGTTTTCAGAAAAACCTGTCGTAGCCCTCCGTCATTTCAGATAAGTAGTAGTTAGTATTCGTGCTGCGTTTGTTGGCCTTTGTCAAGGCGCAGTGTGCGGTAGCTAACTGGTGCTTATCTGCTTATGCATATGATGCAGATTGAGTTAGGGTAGTCGTGCGACCTTGTTGGCCTTTGTCAAGGGCCGTGCGGGTGGGTTTAATTCAATCAGGAAATGACGGGTTGAACTTGACTAGCATCCTATGGTTTGTTGGCCTTTGTCAAGGTCATAGGAGGTTAGGGGCAAAATATTATCGGGAATTTCAAGTGTTGAAATTTGCAATGAGATTGCATACCTTCTATGAGATAGTTGGATCCCGATACCCGCTGCGAGTAAGAGTTACTCCTGGGAGAGTTTTATACATTACAATTAGCCGATCAAGTAGGTGTCTAGAAAGGTGTCAACGGGGTTACGCCTCTGGGAAAACGAGGTTTACATTAATTAGGTTCGTGTGAAAGCACGGGGGACCTCCCTCAAAGTACCGACACTGGCCTGGCTGAAAGATTGGCAAACTTGTAGTGTGTAATTAATCCCGGCTAGTCTTTCCTTTTAGGGTTTGAAGGAAGATTTGATAAAAAGCAGTGGGAGCCATCCTGATTAGATAAAATAATAACCAATCTATTCTTGACAGAGCGCACGCTGAGTGTTTTCTTCTCTCTCTCTCCAGGTAGCGACCATATCACGCCTTAATCAAGATAATAATACGGAATATTGACCGAACCCGCTTGTTATACTGAGCTGGGGAACGTTGGTCCCGCTCCAACTTATAATAGTTATAAGACAGAGCAAGAAATTGGGGATTACCAGAATTCCCGTGCCGCCCAAACGAAGAGAGTTCATGCTGATGCATCATCTTCGGGTGTGTTCATTACAGAGAACTGTTTCTCAGTATCCTTTACGTCCTGGGTATGTGATACCAGATCAGGATCCCAGATATGTAATCTGTTACATAGGGCTACAAAAAAGGTAGAGGACTGAGAACGGGTGATAAGTTTCATGAGGCAGAAAACGGTGCAAGTGTTGCAGCCAAGTCTGTCGGTCACTGTCACCCTGTATTACCGATACATTGATTCTGAACGAATGTTATTAGATACCGAACCTGATATACAAAATCATATATATCTCTTTATTAGTAAAGAAACGATGAAATTTTGTATTGTTGGATAATGTTTTGAACATTTCCTATATCAAAAGTTGATCGGTTCAGACACGTTATCTAAAAGCATTGCTGTTCTAAATCAAATTACAGTTCTTAGTATACAGAACACACACAAGAGGAAGAGTTCAGAACTGAACGAATTCTTCTTGAGGCATTGTAGACTAGGTCAGATCAATGTAACCCGACTAGCTAGAGTTACATATAGATGCATATTTAAATCAGTTTGAATTTACATCTTGTGAAACTCGCCAGTCATGTCACAAAGATAAGATGACCATAGCTCTGTTTATTGGTAACAGAGAAAGAGTTAGTGAACTCTTGGGATGATATATGTTGATGTATGTAGGTCCCCTGTCTACACATGCCAAGACCGGTTCTTTATACTTCATTATATTCTCTGATAATCTCTCAAGATTCAGACATATGTTCCTGTTGAAACACAAGTCCGAACCTTTTGAGATATTCACAGAATATAAGTTAGAAGTAGAGAACCAATAACGGAATAAGTATTATGTCCTTTGATGTGATCGAGGAGGAGAATACTTGAGAAACGGAAATCCTGGACTTTTCTAAAGGAGAATGAGATTCTCTCTCAGCATTACTCCTCCGAATACACCATAGCACGATGGTATATCGGGGCGGAGCAATCTCACCCTATATGATAAGGTGTGCTCTATGATGAGTACTACTGAGTTACCTATTTCCTTTTGGGAGTTATGCACTTGAGAAGCTGCATACCTATTGAATAGAGTTCCAATCAAATCAGTTGCCTACCGTTTCATATTTGATATGATAAGGGAAGAGCCCATCTCTCAAGTTAGTTGAGATTTGGGGTTGTCCAGCCTATGTCTGAAAAGCAAAATCCGGACAAGCTCGAGGCAAGGTCAGTTATGTAGAACTGGAAAGGTTCCAGCTATACAAACTACAGCAGATGATTTGATAGAACCAAAGGATTCAATAGTCACCAACGAACCTCAGCCTCTCCGCCGATCTAGTAGGGTTTTCTCACCCACCTGAGAGATGCTTCGGTTTCTCTATGACAGTGGGAGCGAGGATTGCATCATGAGATGATGACCCAACTAGCTTCGAGCAGGCCATCGAGAGTAAGACTCTGTAAGAATGGCTGGATGTTTATCGATCTGAGATGGAATCCTTATACACCAACAAAGTATGGACTTTGGTTGCTATATCTGAAGGGTTAAATCCCCATCAAGAGCAAGTATATCTTGAGAAGATTACTTGGTGTACATGGAAAAGTTGAGACTTTCAAAGCTAGACTTGTTAAAGGTTTGCATCATTGACCAGGTGTGGATCATGATGAAACTTTTTCTAAGGATCTATGCTTAAGTCCATTTAGATCCTACTAGCCACGGCTACATACCATGACTATGATATCTGGTGGTTGGGTGTCATGACAGCTTTTCTAAATGATGTTTTAGAAGAGGGAGTCTATAAGTACACAGCCAGAGGGCCTCGTAGACAGTGGGAGCAGCAGAAACGTGTGCAAGATGCTTTATATGATAAAGCAGGCATCGCGGAGTTGGAATATCTGTTTTGATGGAATAGTCAAAGAAGTTGACATCATCAAAATGGTAGATGAACCTTGTATAAACAAAAAGGTAGTAGGGAGTATGGTGAAGATCCTCGTAGAGTACGTGGATGACATACTCTTGATAGGGAAGTAGTTTCCTATGCTACGCTCGATCAATCTCCGATTATCACAAAGATTCTCCATATAGGATCAAAGTGATACCTCCTAAATCCTGGATTTTGGATCTATGAGATAGATCTAAATGGATGTTAGAATTCTCACTAGATGTAGTGAGACGGTATCAATCGATCCTGGGGAGAATCACTGGAAGGGTTCCAGGGTGATAAAGACGACTGAATGTCAGTCGCAGGCATTGTCTTTACCCTCAGTGAAGGGACGGTATGTTGGAAGAGTTCCAAGCTAGATACCGTGACATACTAGACGATAAAGGCATGATACATCGCTACTTGAGATGCTACCAAAGAGGCTGTTTGGGTGTATATTGGTTCATGAGATGAACTATGTTCCTCCCATTGTGTGACAATGGAGTTGTGGCTTATGCCAAGGAACGCCGGTCCTATCAGTGATCCAGACATATTCTAAGGCAGTGTCACTTGATCATGGAGATGGTTGATCTCCAGGGAGATCGAGGTTAGGAGAGTAGACTCAGAGGACAACACAGCGGATCCACTCACAAAGGCCTGTTCCCAGAGAGAGACTTTTATGGGATGGTTGAGTATGAGATACTACAACCACTGCTACAGATGGCCCTAGTGCAAGTGGGAGATTGTTAGTTATATGTATGCCCTAGAGGCCATTACTGTACATAGGATGTATATTGTAGTGGATGCTGGGACATATATAGGGAGGACTTTCTTGCTCGACATGATAGTATGCTATCTGGTTGCTCTTTACCTTAACGTGTATACCGATTGTCTCTCTGTTACATGTTGGTAAAGCCCTTAGGATGTGTACTTGACTACCTGGACTATGATGCAGATCATACTAGTGGGGACATGGTAGTCTATAAGTACATCCTTCAAAGTCCCTAGTCATGGGTGTATCGAGACGGGGCATCGATATACCAGAGTAGACTAGCGTATACCTTCTCGACCCATACAGATGGGCGATGGATGATCCCATATCCATTGGTGTTTGACATCAGAGATGATATACGGGTGCTCAGTAGAGACTGGGTACACTGGACGGACTCGCCGAGAACTCGCAGATGGTATTATACCTCACGTCAGATGGCAGTTCTCTGGTGACACTGGTACAGAGTAGTCTGTTGACCCGAGATCGTCATAGAGTCTTGTGTGGTTCCCACTGTGCTTTGATTTCCATCTAACCACGTCCAAGAGGGCGTGCAAAACGGTGGTTTTTGGGTACAGTCCTGAATCACATGGAGGCAATGAGCGATAGGAGGGGATTCGTCTCTCCCGGTATAGGGAGTTGATGTTGCGCTGTGTACGATTGGCTATAATAGGAAATCCCTGGCCAGGGTTGCTGAGATTTACTGGTAAGTGTTACCAGTAGTTTCTCGAATTTTTATAGACCTCATATCGACACGACTTATCGAGTTATTGGGGTCTGACGTTTACCACCCCTAGGCGAGATATGCGACATATCAGACGATCAGACCGGACTGTACGGTAGTGTTACTGGTTGGATTCACTGGAGTGTGAGCGGGCTTGCTCGTCGATCTTCAGATCACTCAATACCCGGGTGGCCGTTACGTTTAGCAGACCGCTTGCGGCTTGTAGATGTTTGATATGATCATCATCTGCTGCCGGCGTATTGACGAGTCTTTAGAGTCCTACACAGAGGTTTCCTGGCTCAAGCGAAACGAAATAGGAGCGCATATGAGATATGTGCGGGACCGAGAATAATGCGTGTATGTGATACCGTATTCTATTCTCGCGATGAATGTATCGAATGGTTATATGCGATATAACCTAGTTATCGAATCGAGGGTTGATTCGTTAAGCCGATACATTGGATACTAGTCGGTTATATGCGATATGACCGGATCGTTAAATCAAGTGTTGATTTAATGATTTAATGCATAATTATATATTTGATATATTACTTTGCATTAACTAGTATCGGTTCACTTTAGATGGATTTTCTCACTCGGGTGTGCGCATTGCATATGCGATATGATTTTGTGCACTTGCTTGTATCATGTTTGATGATACATGCAATACTTGGTTAAATGTATGTTTAAACCATAGTTAGTTAATGGTTAAGGGTTTTAAATGATTTATTTATTGTTTTATTTATTTTTGGCAAAAGGAAAATGGTGGCTTTATTTATTTCTTTTGTTGAAGTTTCTTGAACTTTTGAAAAGTCCACCATTTTTGTTTTATGTCAAACCCTAACCACTCACTAACTTTGGTTAACTCTCTACACTTAACTATGGTAAGGGTTATGATAAGATTGAATTTTTCTTTTCCATTATTATTCTTATCATAATTAGCTTCTTCTTCTTCTTCATTTCTTCACATGAAGAAAGCTTGCTCCATTAATGGCAAGTGATGAAAAAGAGTGAGAAATCCAAATCTAAAGTCTACCCACTTCCTATTTCTTCATCCTCTACCTCTTGCCAAGTAGTAGAGTGTGTTTTCTTCACAAGTTTCTTGACTTGGTGAAGTCGGAGCTTGATTTAGCGATGCCTCGACGTAGATCATCTTCGGCACGTCGTCGACGACCTAGCCCGTCCATTCTCCGATGAAGCCGACGCTAGAGCCCGGATTTGATTTGGACAGCCGAGGGGACTTCGTTGCGGAGCTATGGAGGTGGAGCACCGGATCTACAAAGGTTGTATTTCCGTTAAACTTTTAGTTAAGTGTTAACTAGATTTCTTTTTCGCCTAGTTTTCTAGCAAACGATCCGTAGTCGGGTCTCTCGGCACCGTTAAAATTTGAAAATGGCATGTTTGATGCCTTGTGAGACCTCACTAGAGTGCCTAGGAACCCTACAGTATGATACAGTAATGGCCTCTAGGGCATATACATTAACAATCTCCGACTTGCACTAAGGCCATGTACTGGCGTATCGAAGACCTATCATCTCGATCAGCCGCTCGAACTAAGTCTGGGGCAAGGCCTTGGTGAATGGATCTGCTGTGTTATCTTCTGAAGCAACCCTCCGAACCTCGATTTCCTGGCGATCCACGATCTCACTGATCAGGTGATACCGCCTCAAGATGTGTCTGGATTTCTGATGGGACCTGGGTTCCTTCGCTAAAGCTTTAGCCCCGTTGTTGTCGCAATACAGAGGTATTGGGTCAACAATGGACGGAACCACCTGAAGTTCTCTCAAGATCTTCCTCATCCAGACAGCTTCTTTTGCGGCATCAGATGCAGCGATGTATTCCGCTTCCATAGTCGAGTCAGCAACGGTTTCTTGTTTGGAGCTCTTCCAACACACCGCCCCTCCATTGAGGGTAAAGACAAAACCCGACATGGACTTGGAATCATCCTTGTCACTCTGGAAGCTGGAGTCAGCAAAGGCCTCAATCTGCAGGTCTTTCCCGCCATACACCAAGAACATCTCCTTAGTCCTTCTCAGGTACTTGAGAATGTTCTTTACTGCTATCCAATGTTTCTCCCCAGGGTTTGACTGATACCTGCTTACCACACTCAGTGCATAAGCCACATCCGGTCTGGTACATAACATCGCATACATTATAGAGCCTACCGCAGAAGCGTAGGGTATAATAGACATGCGATCTCTCTCCAAATCAGTCTTGGGAGACATCTCTTTGGAGAGGGTGATCCCGTGACAAGCCGGTAGATTACCGCACTTGGAATCTTCCATACTGAATCTCTTCAGTATGGTGTCGATGTACCTGGACTGTGAAAGTCCTAATATCCTCTTGGATCTGTCACGGTAGATCCGGATACCCAGAATGTATGAGGCATCACCCAGGTCTTTCATGGAGAACCTGTGTGACAAGAACCCCTTGACAGATTGTAGCATAGGAATGTCATTTCCTATTAAGAGAATGTCATCCACGTATAAAACGAGGAATACTACAGTTCTCGCTACAAATCTACAATAGATGCATGGTTCATCTGGATTTTTGATAAAGCCAAATTCCTTGACCGTCTCATCAAAACAGATGTTCTAACTCCGCGATACCTGCTTTAGTCCATAAATGGACTTAAGCAACTTGCACACCTTTCCGCTGCTCCCACTTTGAATGAAACCCTCTGGCTGATACATATAGACACACTCCTCTAAATGTCCATTTAGAAAAGCTGTCTTTACGTCCATCTGCCAAATCTCATAATCGTGGAAGGCAGCAATAGCAAGAAGGATCCGAATGGATTTCAGCATAGCTACTGGAGAAAAGGTTTCGTCATAGTCCAAACCAGGTAGCTGACGAAAACCCTTTGCTACCAGTCTAGCTTTATAGGTCTCAACCTGTCCATCTATACCAATCTTCCTTTTGAAGATCCACTTGCATCCTACGGGTTTTACCCCATCTGGAGCAATGTCCAACGTCCATACTTTGTTGGTGTACATGGACTCCATTTCGGTCCGCATTGCATCCAGCTATTTTACCGAGTCGACGCTCTGAATGGCTTGCTGGAAGCTAGTAGGCTCATCAAAGTCTATGATGCAATCCTCTCTATCCCCATCAATGAGAAAACCGTAGTATCTCGCGGGCGGATGAGACTGCCTACTACTCCTGCGGAGTGGCGTGGGAATGTCCTGATCTTTCGAACCCTCTGGTTCTACTAAGCTTTCAGTAATAGCTCGTGGTTCTGGAATTTCTGCTAGTTCTATTGCGCTCCCACTTAATTCTTTTTCTATGAACTGGTGTTCTAGAAAGTGGGCATGGCGAGAAACAAACACCTTTTGTTCCTCTTCGCAATAGAAGAAATATCCCTTGGAGTTCTTTGGATATCCCACAAACTTGCACTGTACTGAGTGTGCCTCGAGCTTGTCCGCATGCTGCTTTTTTACAAAAGCTGGACATCCCCATGTCTTAATATGATTAAGATAGGGTCTCTTCCCACACCACATCTGATATGGTGTAGTAGGCACAGTCTTAGTTGGAACTCGGTTCAAAAGGTATGCAGCTGATTCTAGCGCATATCCCTAGAACGATCGCGGCAACTCAGCGTTACTCATCATGGACCGTACCATATCCAATTGGGTTCGGTTCCATCTCTCCGATATACCGTTATGTTGCGGAGTGTATGGAGGAGTAAGCTGAGAGAGAATTCCATTCTCTTTTAAGTAACCCAGGAACTCGGCACTCAAGTATTCACCACCTCGATCAGATCTCAGTGCTTTGATACTTTTGCCTGTTTGTTTTTCTACTTCATTCTTGTATTCCTGGAATTTTTCAAAAGCCTCGGATTTATGTTTCATTAAGAAGGCATAACCGTACCTTGAAAAGTCATCCGTAAAAGTAATGAAGTAAGAATAACCGCTTCGTGCATGTGTAGACATTGGACCGCACGCGTCGCTGTGTACGAGTCCCAAGAGCTCGCTCGCTCTTACTCCGTGTCCAGTGAACGGAGTCTTTGTCATCTTTCCCTTGAGACAGGATTGACAAGTTGCATACGATTGATATTCGAACGAATCCAAATATCCTTCTGTATGTAACTTAGTCAACCTTCTCTCATTGATGTGACCCAGTCTACAATGCCATAAGAAAGTTTTATCAATTTCTGGAGACTTTTTTTTGTGTGTATTCTGGACATTGAAAATCTGTGGCTGGTTTAATACGTATATACCGTTGTTCAATATACCTGACCCAATCAAAACTTGATTAAGGTGAATGTTCACTACATTAGTTACAAATGCAAATTCATAACCTTCTTTAGATAATAAAGATACAGAAATGATATACAGGTTGCATTTGGTACATAATAACAACTACGCAAAACCAAAAAGTGTCCATCCGACAATCCCAGGTGATAGTCCCCCACGGCCTCAGCATCCATGCTAGCACCGTTTGCAACTCTGAGGGTCATGTCACCTGCCTTCAAAACTCTACGCTTTCTCAACGCCTGCAAAGAATTACAGATATGAGATCCTGATCCGGTATCCAATACCCAGGATGTAGAGTTTATTGATAGACAGTTTTCAATAACATACACACCTGAAGCTGAAGCCGCAACTCGCTTCAAATCCTGTGTTCTGGCCTTCCAAGCCTTGCAATCCTGTTTCCAGTGACCACTTTTATGACAATAGAAGCATTCTTCCTTCCCCACCAGCTTTCCCGCTACCTTTGTTGCTTTTCCTTTTCCCTTCGTATCCACTTTACTGACACCGCCTCTTGGTTTAGCGGCGGCTTTCTTCTTCTTGCCCTTGGCTTTCGCCCTGGACCTAGAAGAGGAAGATCCTCCTACAAACAAAGTGGATGTCTCCCTACCCTTCTGTAGGGTGCCCTCAGCACTCCTCAACATGTTCAGAAGTTCGGAAAGTTCAACCTCCTTTCCTTGCATGTTGAAGTTAAGAATAAACTGGGCGTAAGTGGAAGGAAGGGACTGGAGAATCAAATCAGTATAGAGTTCATTCTCCAACGTGGTCCCAAGGTCCGCGAGCTCCTCAATGTAGCCAATCATCTTAAGCACGTGTTCCGCTACCGATGATCCGACGGCCAACCTTGCCGAAAACAACTTCTTCGACACTTCGTATCTTGCGATACGAGACTGCTCTCCATACAGTTCTTTTGTATGAAGAAATATGGACTCTAGGTCCATATTCTCGTGCCTCCTCTGATGTTCGTTGTCCATCGAGGCTAGTACGGGGCATCTGGCCTTCGCGCAATCTATTTCCCAGGTCTTGTAGATTTCCCTATCTACGACACTGGTTTTGGAACCTGGGACAGGGGGAGCTTTGGTGGTAAGGACATGCCCCAACTTGTCATAAATGATTGCCATCTTGACATTCTTGAGCCAATCTTTGTAGTTTGGCCCTGTCAATATGTTTTTATCTAGTAATAACTTAAGTCCGGTCATGTTGAATGGTCGCTGCAATTAGGAGAGAGAAAAGAAACACTTTAGCATGATGCTCTTGCAAGTTTAGAGTGGTTTTTAGTTTTTCTAAACTGGATGGCTCCCACTGTCTCTCGAATCCCTTCTCAAACCGTAAAGAAAGGATTAGTCAGGATCAATCTCACCGTACAATACTTGCTTAACCGTTCAGCCAGGCCAGTGTCGGTACTTCGAGGGAGGTTTTCCAACGCTTTCGCGAAGTTCCTTAATTAAGTAACCTCTTTTCCCTATGGGCGTAGCCCCGCTAACACCTTTCTAGACACCTACTAAGTTTATAGCATTGATCGTTAAGTGAGAGTTTTCCCGAGGAGTAGCATATACTCACAGTAGGATCGGGATCCAAATATCATCGTGTGATAAAACTGAAGGAATCCTACCAGAATTATCACACTCCAAATGGTATGCAGCGCTAGCAAGTTTTAGTACTTATGAAACTCCCGATGTGGATTTCTGCCCCATGCTCTTATGACCTTGACTTTGGCCAAAATATCATAAGTCACATGTCAAGTTCTACCCGTCATTCTCCTGGTTAATTTGGACCCACCCGTACCTACCCTTGACTTTGGCCAAAATGGCAGTACGACTGTCCCAAACCAATGCATCTATCTATGCTGCACATGAATACCCAATAGCTACCAATCACTATGCCTTGACTTTGGCCAAAATACATAGCTTGAATACTTTTTGACCATTCATGTGGAATGACGGAGGGCTACGAATGGTTTTGGCGAAACCGTGAACGTAGTGAATTTGATATAATCGATGGAACGAGATAGCTTTTAAAAGGAGTGGTTCAAGCTCCGCGTTTAAAAGTTTAGTTTTGAAAAGAACCGAGTGGTTTTCAAAGTGTTCCAATCGACTTTTACTTGGTTTATTTTCTTGTATTAGTTCTTTTAATGCGTCCCATCATTTAATCCTACCATTACAGAAAACAACCAAAATATGACGTACGCTTATGCCATTCGCATTCGCCACGGGGCCCCGTCATCACCCGTTAGGTTACTTAACTAACGACAGAGCGGGGGCTGGGCTGGCGCGGCTGTAAAACATAAGCAACGCCTAAATAGTTATCATATATAAATATATAGCAATGATAGACATTACAGATCATAGATGAATACATTGGATATACTAGGAATCCGCAATCCGTTCGAGCCTGCAACGAAAAGCGGATTACACGGTCACGGTGAACAGCCAATACCCCACCTAAGACCTCTACGGGTGCGGCAAACTACCCGCCAAGTACCCGAAGCGAAGCAACCTCCCTCACCACCGCGAGTAGGCCACTCGGCACTTCGAGATACCCGGTAGTTTGTGCACCCCCTCCATGGGTCTATCCTAGGAGCAAAAACAGTAAAAAGAATTATACAATGACGGCTACAACCCCGACCCGGTTGTGCGGCCAAACAAATAATAATATTACATCAATTTACATATTACAATGAATGAAAGAAAAAGCAACACTCATCTCACATCCACCCCGGCTATTCATCCGCGACAATCCAACCCATTCATATACACATACCATCATCAATCACAGATCACAGATATGTATAACCCCGACTAATCGACATATAGCGATTAGCCGATGTTCAATACATGTAAAGATCACAGATATAACCTTTTAGTCAAAGTGTATTGAAGTTCGGAAAAAAAATACGGATTTATAGGCCCCCAAAAACAAATTTCTATTCTGGAAAATCTGGGCATATATAAACCATCTTAAAAATCCTAAAACCAAGCCAGAAATACACTGCACCAAACTCGACCCAGTGACGAGCCAACTCGGCCGCGGTTGCGCGGCAATAGCTTGCTATTGCCGCTGAACCGCGGCGCCTTGGTCGAGTCACTGGACCGGGTTTGGTGACTTTCTTCACAAAACCCTGAGACGATTTTAAGAGTATGACAAATTTTATTTTGAGCAGGAAAAAATTTAACAGAAACTTAGGATTTTGAAAACTCAGTTTTTCGATTTTTTTGATTCGAACTTCGATACACTCTACTACCTAGCTAGTTTATGTTTAGTTAGTCTCTGATACCACTGTAAGTTCACGTTGCCCATCCCGGTACTTGCGGGGAGGCGGAAGACGGAATAAAAATCGAATTTTTTATGAGCTTAGGCAACATGGACTTGACTATGAAGGATCTTTGCTAAACAAAAACAAGCTAAAGCTAACTAGAAACTAGCTAAGTGCTAAAAAGGTTATACCTTGGGCTTTATGTCCTTCTCTCCTTGCTCCTTGGAATGGTGGAAGGAGGTCACCTTAGTCGTCTTCTCACGTCGAAGAAAGATCCACCCGAAAGCCTCGACTTTTGGCTTCAACTCCAAGCTAGAAGTAACTAGGGTGCAAGAAGTGCTAATTCTTGAACCCTAGATGAGAGTAGAGATTATCAAGAGAAGGTTTTTCTCAAGCTCAAGTGTTTCTCAACACATGAGAGGGGAGAGCTTGAGGGAGAGGAAGAACAAGAGAGAGAATGTGAATCATAGAATGAGAGAATAATATGAAGCATTCTCTCATATATGTGAATTATTGTAATTAGATAATTAGTGAGATAATTGTCATGGCTAAATCAAGACATGACCATTATCATTTCATTTTTAATGCAAATTGCAAGGATCAAAGAGCATCTTCCAAATGAAATGATGATGGTCAAAGTGTCAACCAAGGTCAACAAGTCAAGAAGGTCAAATGGTCAACAACCATAACCATGCACAATTATTAAACTAATATCAATTAACAATAATACACACATAAGCATTAGGGTTAGTAAAATGACAATAGTCATTAACCCTAATCAAAGTCCTCTCCCTCTGTCTCAAGCAACTGTGCATACGCACCCGTATTTGTGATCTGAGGAACACGAATACAATGAGAAAAACCAATCCCAAATCATATACTAGGATCCGGCTTAAACCAAAGCCTGCTAGTATAAGCTGTCCGGACAGCAAACGTGCACAAGTGCGTGGATGTGAACGAACCCTGTCGCAAAACCATGCGACCTCCACTCATTTTGCCTAAAGGCGAATAGCTCTCTGTGTGGGACTCTAAAGACTCGACACTACGCTGGCAGTGGGTTTAACCACAGACCGCAAGCGGCACTAGCTGTACGTAACGGTCCCCAGGTAGATGTCGATAAGAAGACTGACGAGGTGAACTCCTACTGAGCCTGTATGTGACAATCTCCATACAGTCCGGTTTGTTCGTCTGATACATCGCATGGCGGGCCTAGGGGCGGTGAACGTCAGTCCCCTAATAGCGGTACAAGTCATGTCGGAGTGTAGCCCAGAACACCCTGAGATAACACTGGAAACTTACCAGTATATCTCGCTTGCCCTGGCCAGGGACTACTCGTGTAATGGCTCTCCTGGACACAGCGCGATGTCAACCCCCAATACCGGGAGAGACGAATCCTGTCTAACCGTCACTGCCTCCAAGTGCTTCGGGACTGCACCCAAAAACTACCTGTTTGCACGACTCCTTTGAGCCGTGGTAGGGTAGTAATCAAAGTGCAGTTGGAACACACTCGAGGCGAAGTGACAGTGTTAAGTCAGCGGACTAAGCTGTACTCATGTCACCTGGGAACTGATAACTGATGATAGGTATAATACCAACCAACAGTTCCCGACGAGTCCTGTCCAGTGTACTCGTAACCTAACGAGCACCCATATACTCTCTCAAGTACGACGTATTGACGGCTGTGGGACAGATCGTCTCCCACGCTGGGATGAGAAGCGCATACGCTAGTCTACTCCGGAGTATCGATGCCCTGTCTCGATAGTCCAACAACTATAGACCTGTATAAGGATGTGCTTATAGATCACCCAGCTCCCATGAGTGTGAGCGTCATCACAACGCTGGTAATCAAGCAAAGATCCTAAGGGCTCTACTAATATGTATATCAGCAATATGCTAAAAGAAACACATACACATATTAAAGCAGAGACAAACCAAGTAGCATACTACTATTTCGAGCAAGATTGTATATACAACTGTGAATATCCCAAGCTTCCATCAAGTAATATACAAACTAGTATGATACAGTAATGGTCTCTAGGGCATATTCACTAACAATAATGGCCTCTAGGGCATATAACACCAACAATCTCCCACTTGCACTAAGGCCATATATTGGCATATCATAGACCTATCATCTCGAATAGTCTCTCGAACTGTGTCTGAGAGATGGCCTCTGTGAGTGGATCTGCAGTGTTGTTCTCCGTATCTACTTTCCTCACCTCGATCTCCCGGCGATCAACGATCTCCCTGATTAGGTAGTACCACCTCAAGATATGTCTGGATCTCTGATGGGACCTGGGTTCCTTTGCTAAAACTATAACGCCGTTGTTGTCGCAATACAGCGGTATTTGATCAATAATGGTTAGAACCACCTGAAGTTCAGTTAAGAACTTTCTTATCCAGACCGCCTCTTTTGCGGCGTCACAAGCATCGTTATACTCCGCTTCCATCGTCGAGTCAACAACGGTGTCCTGCTTGGAGCTCTTCCTACAGACCGCCCCTCTATTGAGGGTAAAGACATAACCCGACTTGGACTTGGAGTCATCCTTATCACTCTAGAAGCTGGAGTCAGCAAAGGCCTCGATCCAGAGGTCTTTTCTGCCATACACCAAGAACATCTCCTTAGTCCTTCTCAGGTACTTGAGAATGTTTTTTACTTCTATCCAGTGCTTCTCCCCTGAGTTTGACTGATACCGGCTTACCACGCTTAGTGCGTAAGCAACATCTGGTCTGGTACACAACATCGCATACATTATAGAGCCTACCGCAGAAGCGTAGGGTATAGATGTGATGCGAGCCCTTTTCAAATCAGTCTTGAGAGACATCTCTTTAGAGAGGGTGGTTCTGTGACAAGCCGGTAGACTACCGCGCTTTGAATCTTCCATACTAAATCTTTTCAGTATGGTGTTGATGTACCTTGATTGTGAAAGTCCCAACATCCTCTTAGATCTATGACGATAGATTTGGATCCCTAGAATGTAGTTGGCATCACCCTGGTCTTTCATGGAGAGCCTTTGTGGCAAGAATCATTTGACTGATTGTAGCATAAGAATGTCATTTCTTATTAAGAAAATGTCATCCGTATACAAGATGAGGAATACCACAGTTCTTGCTATAATCTTACTATAGATGCATGGTTCATCTGGATTTTTGATAAAGTTGAATTCTTTGACCGTCTCATCAAAACAGATGTTCTAACTCCGTGATGCCTGCTTTAGTCCATAAATGGACTTAAGCAACTTGCACACTTTCCCGCTGCTCCCACTCTGAATGAAACCCTCTGGCTGATCCGTATAGATGCACTTTTCCAAATGTCCATTTAGAAAAGCGGTCTTTACGTCCATCTGCCAAATCTCATAATCTTGGAAGGCTACAATGGTAAGAAGGATCTGAATAGATTTGAGCATAACCACTGGAGAAAAGGTTTCATCATAGTCCAAATCAGGTCTTTGATGAAAACCTTTTGCAACAAGTCTAGCTTTATAGGTTTCAACCTGTCCATCTACACCAATCTTCTTTTTGAAGATCCATTTACAGCCCACGGGTTATACCCCTTCTGGAGCAATATTCAAAGCCTATACTTTGTTGGTGTACATGGAATCCATCTTGGTCCGCATTGCATCCAGCCATTTTACCGAGTCGCCGCTCTGAATGGCTTGCTGGAAGCTAGTTGGCTCATCATTGTCAATGATGTTATCCTCTTTATCCACGTCTATGAGAAAACCGTAGTATCTCTCAGGCGGATGGGATTGCCTACTAGTTCTGCGGAGTGGCACGGGGATGTCCCGTTCTTTCGAAACATCTGGTTCTACCATACTTTCAGTAATAACTTGTGGTTCTGGAATTTCTTCCAATTCTATTGCGCTCCCACTAGTTTCTTTTTAAAAAAAATTGATTTTCCAAAAAATGGGCATGACGAGAAAAAAAACCTTTTGTTCCTCCGCGTGATAGAAAAGATACCCCCTGGAGTTTCTTGGGTATCCCACAAACTTTACACTGTATTGAGCGTGCCTCGAGCTTGTCTGCATGCTTGCATGCTGCTTTTTTACAAAAGCTGGACATCCCTATATCTTCAGATACTAAAGATAGGGTTTCTTCCCACTCCACATCTGATATGGTGTGGTAGGCACAGTCTTGGTAGGAACCTTGTTCAAAAGATATGCAGCTAATTCTACTGCATAACCCCAGAAGGATCGCGATAACTCAGCATTACTCATCATGGAAAGTACCATATCCAATAGGGTTCTGTTCTACCTTTCCGATACACTGTTGTGTTGTGGTTTGTATGGAGGAGTAAGCTGAGAGAAAATTCTATTCTCTTTTAAGCAACCCAGGAACTCGGCACTTAAGTATTCACCACCTTGATCAGATTTAAGTGTCTTTGTAGGGTGTTTTTCGTCACCCCATTGAGATAGGAATACGCGTCGCATGTCAAGCGCATTACAGATTCCCCCGGCTTAGGGTAGGCTGGGGTTTATTGATTGTGGGGATCCGAATCTCCGGCAGCTGCGGACTAAGCTGCTGTTAATTACCCCTCTCCTTTAGAGCAAGGGAACCTCCGATTGACGGGTCAAACAGGTCATGCGAACTCAATGTGCAGTGTTGTGTTTTGAAGGAGTTTTGGATATATCGGGGGTCTCGCAGAGTTTACGAGAGTCCCGCTACTCGGATAGCGGGCTGGGGTCAAGGGGGCTAGCAGCCCCCTTGTGGGGTTCGGGACAACGCCCTGTTAGAAATTTTTTTCTAGCGGAGGAGGTAAATTTAGTGTGAGTGCATATAAAATGAGGGGGGAAGCATCTTAAATACGCGTGCATGGAGATGGACGCCAGCGCCTCACGTGCCTGGTGTGTGGTCGCTGGGCGCCAGTGTCTCACGTGCCTGGCGCATGGACGCTGGGCGCCCGCAGAAGAGGGGACTTGGTCCCTGCACTGGGAGCTGTGCTCCTGATTTGACTTCTGGAGTTAAACTCCTAAAAGAAGATTAATTTATGGAGTTGAACTCCAACAGATCTTGAATGGAGTTAAACTTCTAGAAATCTTTGGAAATGATCGAGGGCCCCCTTTTTTTCCTCCCCTTTGGCCCTGGATCTTCCCAAGATGGGATTTTTGGAGATGGGTCTCCTTCTTCTTCCTCTCGGTTGGCCAGATCTTGGAGAAAAGGGGTGAGATTTAAAAATCTCCCCTTTTTAAGATCTAATGGAAGATCTGAGTTCCCCTTCAAGGGTTTGATGGTGAAAAACTGCTAATTTTTAGAAAAGGAAGAGTTAAACTCTTGATTTAATTCGAAAAAAGAGGAGAAGGTTTTAGAACCTTGAGGAAGGGGAAGGAGGCACAGAAATCCTAAATTTTTGGGGGAATAAATTCTTCTTTTTATTTCATTATCATGTTGCCTTTTATAGGCTTACAAATTTACATATAGCCCCTTGGGCTTTACAAAATGGCATTTTGCCCATCCCATGCCTCATGTGCTCATTTCTTTTGCACATGAGCCATGGGCTTTACAAAAATTTGGGTTTATGCCCATTTTTCTTACATTCATGCATAAAAAAAATTATATCAAAATTATTTATTACATGATTTCATTTTGGCATGGGGAAGGCCAGCGGCGGGGCTTGACTTGGGCATGGGCCCGCTTATTTGGGATTAACTTTGACTTTGACTTTTTCAACTGGGGTATAATTTTTGACCCCAACAAAGTGCCCCCATAAATAAATGCACACCGCGTATATGAGTTGTGTGCATGAAATTGATGGATCTTGGAGTTGTACTTCGATGTGGAACATCATTCCGGGGGCGGAGCATCATTCCGAGAGCATAATTCTGGGGATCGGAGCATAATTCCGAGGATCAGAGCATGATTCTAGGGATCGGAGCATCATTCCAAGAGAAGAGCATAATTCCGGTGATCGGAGCATAATTCCGAAGAGCGGAGCATAATTCCAGTATATCCTGATACGAAGCATAATTCCGGTGCAGGGGTAAACATTCCGAACGAAACATAGTTCTGATGCAAAGGTTGTTGGTTGATTCCAAGGCGGAGTATAATTCTGATGGTGAAGGCAGATACTCCGAGGAGAAGCATGATTTCGACATGGGGTACACTCTGAGACGAAGCATGATTCCGCCGCAGAGATTGTTAGTTGACTTGATTCCGAGTTGGAGCATAATTCCGACGGGGAGGTCATTGGTTGACATGATTCCGAGACGGAGCATAATTCCGCCGGGGAGGTCATTGCTGCCCTTTTTGCGACTTGGACTGTCGGTGCTGTCCTTTTAGCGACTTGGACAGTCGGTGCTGCCCTTTAGCGATGTGGACGGTCGGTGCTGCCCTTTAGCGACATGGACGGTCGGTGCTGCCCTTTTAGCGACGTGGATGGTCGGTGCTGCCTTTTTAGCACATGGACGGTCGGTGCTGCCCTTTTAGCACCATGGACGGTCGGTGCTGCCCTTTTTGCGACGTGGACGGTCGGTGCTGCCATTTTAGCGACGTGGATGGTCGGTGCTGCCATTTTAGCGACGTGGACAGTCGGTGCTGGATCTGACTTGCTCCACTCTCTGCAGTGTCAGGGATTGGATTTGACTTGCTGACTTGATGTGATTTGTGTTGACATCAGCATCACTACACTGGAATATGGTACAAGGAGCGAATCATCATTTGCCTTGAGAGGATTTGGGGATTTTGGTCTTAGTTTGGCATCAGCATCACTACACTGGAATATGGTATCAGGAGCGAATCATCATTTGCCATGAGGAGATTTCCCTCATTCCAAGTTTAACGACTTAAGGGTCATCTGTTTCCAGTTTAATGACTTAAATGTCATATGTTCCCAGTTTAAAGACTTAGGGGTCTATTGGATCGATTTAGAATTTCGGGATAGGGGTCGGCATCAGCGTTGCTAACATTGAAGCAAAGGTGCCAGGAGCAATTCATCATTTGCCTTTACCCGTTGGGGAGCGATGGCTTAGAAGACATGTTTAGGTCCCTATCACCTAAGGCTCTTCAATTTTATGAGCCGTAAGGGTCTTATAAAAGCATTTTCTCCCAACAAGTCGAAAGGATCTCATAGGTGCGTTTTCTCCTTAGGAGTCGTGGGGACACCTAAGTGTGTTTTTCCTTTGTGAGTCGTAAAGATCCCACGAAGGTGTCATGCATCGTGAGTACATGTGAATGGGTCTTCCCAAATGGAGCATAATTCCAAGGGCAAAGACCTGCCGTGTGACTGGTGATTACGGTGGGGCATGGGTGTGATGAGAATTATTTGAGCCCGTGGATTGTATACGGTAGTCAACTTGGAAACCAACCGTAGGGCTGGAGAATTTTGGGACTTTGTTGGCGTTTGCATCGCTGCACTGGAATATGGTATCATGAGAGACTCATCATTCCCCATCTGGGAATTTGGATTTTGGTTGGCGTTTGCATCGCTGCACTGGAATATGGTACTAGGAGCGACTCATCATTCACCATTTGGGACATTTAGAGATTTGAAATTTTGGTTGGCGTCTGCATCGCTGCACTGGAATATGGTACCAGGAGCGACTCATCATTCGCCATTTAGGAACTTGGAATTTGGTTAGTGTCTGCTTCGCTGCATTGGAATATGGTACTAGGAGCGATTCATCATTCGCCGTTGGAACATTCAGGGAACTTGGATTTTTGTTGGCGTCTGCATCACTGCAATGGAATATGGTACCAGGAGCGACTCATCATTCACCATTGGGACATTCAGGAAACTTAGATTTTGGTTGGCGTCTGCATCGCTGCACTGGAATATGGGACCATGAGTGACTCATCATTCGTCTTTGGAGTTTTTTTTAACTGCGATTGCTCTATCATTTCAGCTTTTCTCATCGTGAAGGTCGCGATTGCCTTATCATTTCGGCTATTTATTCGTGGTTGGCCCATCATTTCGGCTGTTTATCCTCATTTTTATTTTACTCGCTGATTTTTAGTGCGAGTTGCCCTATTATTTCGGCTTATTTATTTATTTATTTATTTACACATTTTTTTACATTCCCAGTTTAACGACTTAGAGGTCAATTTTTCCCACTTTAATGACGTGGTGGTCTGCTCTTTTTAGAGAAAGGCAGATGTCAGAATCAGGTTCTCGAAGGACTTCGGTCTCCGTTTGTATGAAATTGGCGGTCGCAGCTTGACTGTTTGTTAACACGCCTTTAGACAGTTCTATCTCTCATGCTTTGTATTGCTTTTTGACCCAATCTTTGAAGACGAAACAGTCCTCAATGGCATGAATTATCACTCTGTGATAGGGGCAATATTTGGGGCCGTCGGTTATATTCGCTTCTTGCGGTCTTTTTGATTCTGGAAATTGTAGACCGTTCCTAAGGGCGTCTTTGAATATTTTACGGACCTTGTCCCTTCTGAAGGAATAAACCTTATCCAGTCTCTCTTTCAGCAGAGATTCTTCTCTTTCTTCGAACACTGGCTTCCGAGGCCGATTGGCATTAGGCCCGCTCATCCCTTTCTCATTTCGGTTAGCCAAAGTGTTAAAAGATTCAGCATCGTCGGAACTTCCGCCTTTGCGATTATCATCCTTTCAGTTTCTCCAGGACCTATTGTTGTTTTGGGAATGAGAGCAGGACTCTTGCTTTGAGTGCTCCAACATCTGAACTTTCTTGGTCAGCTCTTGGTATGTTTTGAGACCTGTGGTGCATAGAAACGGAGCCAACCAATTGTTGAGATTTCCGACGAGGAGGCTGACAGATTAGACCTGCTCTATCGGCGGTTCACATATGACGGAGAGATTGTGCCATCGGGTTATAAAATCCGTGCTACTTTCGTTGTTCTTTGGCTTGGTCCTTACGAGGTCGGCAATGGTGATCTTATCGCTGATACTCATGAACTTTTGTCGGAACAGAGATTCTATTTGGGCGAAAGTGGTAACGGAGCCATTTGGTATACTCGCGTACCAGTCAAAAGCGATATCGGTTAAGCTATTAACGAACTGGCGGAGGACAAGTGCATCATTGCCCCCAGTATTCCCGCATGAGCCTTTAAAGTGGGCGATGTCCTGTTTCGCATTTCCCGTTCCATCAAACCTTCCGAATTTGGGAATGACATAGCCGCTTGGAAATTCTACCAGATCATACTGAGCAGGATACGGTCTCCCACTACTGCTGATATCTTCTTGAGCATCGGCTTCGGCTACCAATGTTTTGACTTTGTTGGAAACTAAATCCATGATTTGATCTTGAGTTAGCGAGTTGCTGTCATCGGTAGCCAAGACATTTCCTGGGATAGGATGCGGCCAACTTTCATGCAGCTCGTCCACCTTTGAATTTGAGGCTCGGCTGCCTCGGGACACCGTTTCTCGGTTCATGAGCAAAGCTCTGCGCTTGATTGGGTGGATGAGAGGTAACTTGGGCCGTGAGCCATAAGACGGCGTTTGTCAAGTCGTCAATCTTTGAGTAGAGCTTGGCCATCTCCTTGTCTTTACTTTTGAGCTATTTTCGGAGCTCTTAGAGAAGTTGCTGCTCTTTGTTCTTCGGACGGAAGATTGGCTCCTCTTCACTTTCCGAGCCCGACTCCTCATGAACTGAGGGATCTCTCTGCTTATCAGCCTCACTGGGAGGAATTTCATTATCTTCTAGAGGAGCTGGTTTTGGGAAGTGACAGCCACATTCACACCATATTGGATTTGAGATGTAGTGGCCCCATCCTTGCTTTTGTTGCGAGTGCCCACCATGTAGACAGTGTGGACCACATATCCAGCCGTCTCTTTATCTTTGGCGGGGTAACCCTGTTCTTGGAACCTCATGAAGTTCAGCCTAGCATGAGCCCCAGCCCTCTTGTTGGCTCTGTATCTGAGCTTTTTCTGTCTTAGCTTCTCGATTTTGAGAGCATGACGGGCATCCGTCATCCAGGAAGCCATCGTGAATCGATTGACGGGGAGCTCAGAGAAAATACCTGATCGAGCAGTTGTCAAGGGAACCGCTGGAGCTTGCTCGAGATGCCTTATTGCTCTATTGGTGTTGATGGCCTTGCCCTCGGCTGGGACCAAGGAAAGTCGTTCAAACACCGACCTGCGTTTGGGTTGGGGCTGCAGGGTTCCTAAGCACGACAGAAAGATTTTGGGTGGCATCATCCATGCCAAATTAAAATTTTGCCATGCTTTAAAGAACCCTAACCTAGATCTTTTACTAGAGAATCATACGAAAACTTAAAGCAAACAACTTTACAGCTAAGTGATTAAGGATTACAACCTTTGTAGTCCTCTCCTTCACTTCTATAGCTCCAAATTGTGGTCCCTTCGCTGCGATCATCGAGCTCCCGGACTCTGGAGAGGCTCCACACAGTGTATGATGCATGCTTGCTTGAAGTCTTCAAAATCCAAGATGATCTATTTTGAGGAAACACGAACTCAAGCTATGACTTCACTAATATGGAATTAGTGAAGCTAACACCCTAATCTAAATGGATAGTATAGAAGGTGATAATGAAGTAGGAATTTTGCTCACTATAGTATTTAATTTCTCACAATATTTCTTCTTTTTCTCAAGAGCTAGAGAGCATGAATGAGATCAAAAATGAAGAAGATGAAGTGAATGAGATGAGGTTAGAAATGCAACCTTGGGTTAGTTTATGTCATGGCTAACTCATGCAGAGAATAAACCATGGCTAGTGATTAAGGTTAGGTTAATAAATATCTTAGAAAATATCAAAATTGGTGGACTTAGTCAACATAAAATATCTTAGCTAAAAATCCACACAATTTTGAATTATCAAGAATAGATATAAATCCAACCATTATCACAAATCATGGTGTGATTCTCATATACCCAAGTTGCATGTATAACCTAGCATGTTACAATTATACATATCACATATATATAATTTTGTAACAAAAGAAAAGAATACATTAAACATATAGCATATATATGTTAAATGTATCCAAATGTGGGAAAATGAAATACTTAAGTGAGCATATATTAGTTAATGTAATTTAATATATCAAATATATAATTATACATTAAATTATTAAATCAATACTTGATTTAATAATCCGTCTATATCACATATAACCGACTAATATAAAATGTATCATTTCATCGAATCAACACTTGATCCGATGACCCGGTTATATCACATATAACCGGCCGATATCACATATCGCGAGAATAGAATACGGTATCACATATACGTATCAATCTCGGTCCCGCACATATCACATATATGCTCCTACTCCGTTTCGCCTGAGCTAGAAAACCTCTGTGTAGGACTCTAAAGATTCGTCAATACATTGGCAGTAGGTGATGATCATATCAAACAGCCACAAGATGCAAGCAGTCAGCTAAACGTAACGGCCACCCGGGTATTGAGAGACCAGAAGATCAACAAGCAAGCTTGTACATACTCCGGCGAATCCAATCAGTAACACTACCGTACAGTCCGGTCTCTTCGTCTGATATGTCGCATATCCAGTCTAGGGGTGGTAAACGTTAGACCCTAGTAACCGATAAGTCGTGCCGATGTGAGGCTCATAACGGGTTGAGAAACTACTAATAACACTTACCAGTAGATCTCCATATCAGCCCTGGCCAGGGACTTCCAGTTATAGCCAATCGAGCACAGCGCAACATCAACCCCCAATACCGGGAGAGACGAAACCCCTCCTATTGCTCATTGCCTCCATGTGATTCGGGACTGTACCTAAAAGCCTCCATTTTGCACGTTCTCTTGAATGTGGTAAGGTGGAAATCAAAGCACAGTGGTAATCACACAAGACTCTATGACGATCTCGGGTCTACAGAGTAACCTGTACCAGTGTCACCAGAGAACTGCTATTTGACGATAGGTATAATACCAACTAGGAGTTCTCGGCGAGTCCGTTCAGTGTACCCAGTCTCCACTGAGCACCCGTATACCATTTTTGATGCCAAACACCAATGGATGTGGGATCATCCATTGCCCATCATATGGGTCAAGATGCGTATACACTAGCCTACTCTGGAGTATCGATGCCGTGTCTCGATACACCCTCGATTTGGAACAATTATAGGATGTACTCATGGACTACCCTGGCCCCACTAGTATGATCTCCATCATAGTCCTAGTAATCATGTATATATCCTAAAGGCTTTATCAACATGTAAGAGAAAGACAATAACACAATACAAGTCAACATGTTAAGACAAAGAGCAACCAGATAGCATACAATTATGTCGAGCAAGAAAGTCCTCTTTATGTATATCCAAGCTGTTAGTTGTATATATGCCCTAGAGGCCAGTATTGTACAGATGATGTATATTATATTGGATGCTTGGACATATATAGAGATGACTTTCTTGCTCGATATGATAGTATGCTATTTGGTTGCTCTTTATCTTAACATGTATACTTGTCTCTATATACTGTCTTATAGTTACATGTTGGTAAAGCCCTTAGGATGTGTACTTGACTACCTGGACTATGATGCGGATCATACTAGTGGGCACATGGTAGTCCATAAGTACATCCTTCAAGGTCCCTGGTCGTGGGTGTATCGAGATGGGGCATCGATATACCAGTGTAGACTAGCGTATACGCTTCTCGACCCATGAGATGGCGATGGATGATCCCATATTCATTGGTGTTTGACATCAGAGATGGTATACGGGTGCTCAGTGGAGACTGGGTACACTGGACGGACTCGCCGAGAACTCCCAGATGGTATTATACCTCACGTCAGATGGCAGTTCTCAGGTGACACTTGTGTAGGTTAGTCTGTAGACCCGAGATCGTCATAGAGTCTTATGTGATTCCTACTGTGCTTTGATTTCCACCTTACCACGTCCATGAGGGCGTGCAAAACGGTGGTTTTTGGGTACAGTCCCGAGTCACATGGAGGCAATGAGCGATAGGAGGGGTTTCGTCTCTCCGGTATTGGGGGTTGAAGTTGCGCTGTGCTCGATTGGCCGTAACAGGGAAGTCCCTGGCCAGGGCTGTTTTAGAGATTTACTGGTAAGTGTTACCAGTAGTTTCTCGACCCGTTATGGGCCTCACATCGACACGACTTATCGGTTATTGGGGTCTGACGTTTACCATCCCTAGGCTCGATATGCAGCATATCTGACGAAGAGACCGGACTGCACGGTAGTGTTGCCGGTTGGCTCGACGGGAGTTGTAGCAGGTTCGCTTGTTTTCTTCTGATCGCTCAATACCCGGGTGGCCATTACGTTTAGCTGACCGCTTGCGGCTTGGGGGTGCTTGATATGATCATCACCCACTGCCGGCGTATTGACGAGTCTTAGAGTCCCACAAAGGAGTTACCTAGTCCAGGCGAAATGTTGTGGTGCGCGTATGCGATATGCGCATGGACCCTGTTAAAATGCGCGTATAAGATACCGTATATTAATCGGATGGCTTGCTTTTGGTTGGGTCATATGTGATATGGCCGGATTGCTAAATCAAGTGTTGATTTATCATTTAACCATTAGATTCTCACTAGAAATCCTTTCTTGTATTTTTGGATGTATGCATGCATGTATGCATTTTTTCTTGTTCATGCACATATGGATGTGCATGCACACATACATACATACATCATCCTTCATGGTTGTATATATATAGAAGATGGTGGCAATATAAGACCCACACCTTGGTTTTATATATGGATTATTATTTGTATTTGTGTTAAAACAAAAAGAAAAAGAGAAGGATAATTCATGGTTTAGTTTCTACACTCTTCTTTGACCTAACCTTGGTCACCTACCTTTTAACCATGGATTAACCTTCCTTTTGTGTTTTAACTCAAATTCAATAATATCTTTATTATTTTAACCATGGTTTGAGATGAAGAGTGGAAAAATATATATGCACATATTTTCTATTTTTCACATGAGATTGTCTTTTCTCTTGTTCTTCAAAAAGGCCATCATCTTCTTCCTCCTTCTTCTTTTGCTCTCTAGATTTCTCTAGTGAGCAAAACACTCACCAAGTTAGGATTTTGAAGTGAGAAAAGCCACCACAACACCATTCTACACAAGTCTTGCCCACTTGTGAAGAGTGTTAGCTTCATTTCCTTCTCTTGATCAAGTGAAGTTGCAAGCTTGGACAAAGGAGCTTCGGGTGGATCGTCGTGGACATTAGAAGACCTCAAGCGAACCCTTTTCCAACCTTCAAGTGGCCAAGGAGTCTAGCGTAGGGAGTTACAAAGGTTTTACTCTCAAAACCCTAGCCTTTGTTACTTGTAATGATGTGTAGTTTTAGAAACCCTAATTTTCTAGTGATGATTCTTTGTATGTTCACTTAGCACCTTAAAAATTTGAATTTGGCACATAAGATGCTTCCAAACCCTTCATGAGGTGCTAGGTTAACCTAACACAAGCATCTACTATAATATACATCATATGTACAATAATGGCCTCTAGGGCATATACATAACTAACAATCTCCCACTTGCACTAAGGCCAGCTGTTGCAGTATCTCATACCCAACATCCCGAAAAGTCTCTCAAATTGTATCTGGGGTATGTCCTTCGTGAGTGGATCCGCAGTGTTGTCTTTCGTGTCAACTCTCCTGACCTCGATCTTCCGGCGATCAACTATCTCCCGGATCAGGTGATACCGCCTCAGAATATGCCTGGATCTCTGATAGGACCTGGGTTCCTTGGCCAAAGCCACAGCTCCATTATTATCACAATACAAAGGTATTGGATGCTCAATGGACGGAACCACTCCAAGTTCGTTTATGAACTTCTTCATCCAAACAGCCTCTTTGGCAGCATCGTTGGAAGCGATGCATTCAGCCTCTATCGTCGATTCTGCCACGGTTTCCTGTTTGGAACTCTTCCAACAAACCGCCCCTCCATTGAGAGTAAGAAAAATCCCGAGTGCGACTTAGAGTCGTCCTTATCACTTTGGAAGCTCGAATCGGTAAAGGACTCCACCTGGAGTTCTCCATTACCATACACCAAGAACATCTCTTTTGTCCTTCTAAAGTACTTGAGAATGTTCTTCACAGCTGTCCAGTGACTCTCTCCTGGATCTGCTTGATATCTACTCACTACACTTAGTGAGTATGCTACATCTGGTCTGGTACATAGCATCGCGTACATGATAGAGCCTACTGCCGAAGTATAAGGTATCCCTTGCATGCGAGCTCTCTCCAAATCAGTCTTGGGAGACATCTCTTTGGAGAGAGTGGGTCCAGAGATCATGGGTAAATTCCCATGCTTGGATTCTTCTATACTAAATCTCTTTAGTATGGTGTCAATATGCCTGGATTAGGACAATCCCAGTATCCGTTTAGATCTATCTCTATAGATCTTAATCCCCAAGATGCAGGAGGCATCACCTAGATCTTTCATTGAGAATCTTTGTGATAAGAAGAGCTTGACCGAGTGCAGCATAGGAACATCATTTCCTATCAAGAGTATATCATCCACGTACAATACGAGGAAGACAACCTTAATCTTTGCTATCTTCTTGTATATACAAGGTTCATCTACGTTCTTGATGAAGGAAAACTCTTTGACTACCACATCAAAATAGATGTTCCAACTCCGTGATGCCTGCTTTAACCCGTAGATGGATTTAAGCAGCTTGCACACCTTCCCGGTGCTCCCACTGTCTACGAAGCCCTCTCTAGCTGAGTCATGAACACGCACTCTTCTAATTCACCATTTAGAAAGGCGGTCTTAACATCCATTTGCCAGATTTTGTAGTCATGGTATGCAGCAATGGCAAGTAGGATCCGGATGGACTTAAGCATAGCCACTGGAGAAAAAGTTTCATCATAATCCATACCTGGTCGTTGACGAAAACCTTTTGCAACAAGTCTAGCTTTGAAAGTCTCAAATTTTCCATCTACACCAAGTTTCTTCTTAAAGATCCATTTGCTCCCAATAGGTTTTACCCCTTCAGGAGCAACTTCCAAAGTCCATACTTTGTTGGTGTATATGGATTCTATCTCAGATCGCATTGCATCAAGCCATTTCACAGAGTATCCACTCGTGATGGCCTGCTCGAAGCTAGTTGGGTCATCATCTTCCTTGATACAATCCTCGCTCCCACCATCAATGAGAAAACCGTAGTATGTCTCAGATGGATAATGAACCCTATTAAATCGGCGGAGCGGCTGAGGTTCGTCGGGAACTATCGAATCCTCTAGTTCTACTAAATCTTCAGTTGTAGTTTGTGCTGCTGGAACTTCTTCCAGCTCTACCTCTTTTCCACTAATTTCCTTTGCAAGAAATTCCTTTTCTAGAAAGGTGGCGTATTGAGAAACAAACACCTTTTGTTCCTCAGCGTGGTAGAAAATATATCCTTGTGAATTCTTTGGATATCCACAAACTTGCAAAGAACTGATCGTGCCTCGAGTTTGTCCGGATTTTGCCTTTTTACATAGGCCGGACAACCCCACATCTTAACTCGTTTAAAATATGGTCTCTTTCTACTCCATATCTCATATGGTGTGGTAGGTACAGATTTATATGGAACTTGATTCAATAGGTATGCTGTTGTCTCAAGCGCATAACCCCAAAAGGAAATAGGTAACTCAGCAGTGCTCATCATAGAGCGCACCATATCTAATAGGGTGCGATTCCTCCATTCCGATACACCGTTGTGCTGTGGTGTATACGGAGGAGTAAGCTGAGATAGAATCCCATTCTCTTTTGGATAGTCCAGGAACTCATTGCTCAAGTATTCTCCTCCTCAATCAGATCGAAGGATATTAATACTTTTACCCGTTTGGTTCTCGACTTCGTTCTTATATTCTTTGAATTTCTCAAAAGCTTCAGACTTGTGTTTCAACAGGAACACATGTCCGTATCTTGAGAGATTGTCAGTGAATGTAATGAAGTACGAGGAATCATTTCCTGGCATGTGTAGACATGGGACCACATACATCACTATGTATCAGTCTCAAGAGTTCCGTAACTCTTTCTCCGTGTCCACTAAACGGAGTTTTGGTCATTTTGCCTTTGAGACATGACTATCAAGTGTCATAAGATGAAAATTCGAACAGATTCAAATATCCATCCTTATGTAACTTAGCTAGTCGTGTCGCATTGATATGATCTAGTCTACAATGCCACAAGAAGGATTCATTCATTTCTGAACTCTTCTTCTTGTATGTGTTTTGTACATTAAGAACTGTGGTTTGATTTAGAACGTATTTGCCATTATTTAACGAGCCTGATCTAATTAACTTTTGATTCAGGAAGATATTCATAACATTATCCTGTACTACAAAATTATATCCTCCTTTACTCAATAAAGAAACTGATATAAGATTGCATATCAGGGTCGGAATGTAATTGCATTCGTTCAGAATCAATGTATTACCATTTGGTAATACAAGGTGATATTTGCCAACAGTTTTGGCTGCAACAATTGCACCATTCCCTACTCTTACGGAATGATCACCCTCTCCTAGTTCTCTACCTTTTCTTAGCCTATGTAACATATTATATATGTGGGATCCCAATCCGGTATCTAATACCCAGGACGTAGAGTGCATCGAGAAACAGTTCTCGATAACTAACACACCCGAAGAAGATGCATCAGCATGCTTATTCTTCGATTGGGCGGCGTGGGAATCCGGATATTCCTCTATTTCTTGCTCAGTCTTATAACAATTATAAGAAAGAGCGGAACCAACGTTCCCCTACTCAGTATAACAAGTGGGTTCGGTCAATACATCCATATTATTATCTTGATTAAGGCCTGACATGGTCGCTACCTGGAGAGAGAGAGAGAGAGAGAGAGAGAGAAGAAAACACTTTAGCGCATGCTCTTGCAAGATTAGATTGGTTATTATCTAATCTAATCAGGATGGCTCCTACTGGTTTTATTAAATCTTCCTTCAAACCCTAAAAGGTAAGACTAGCCAGGATTAATTACACCTTACAAGTTCGCTAATCTTTCAGCCAAGCCAGTGTTGGTACTTTGAGGGAGGTTTCCCGTGCTTTCGCACGGACCTATTTAAAATAAACCTCGGTTTCCCAGGGGCTTAACCCCATTAACACCTTTCTAGACACCTACATAATCGGCTAATTGTCATGTGAAAAACTCTCCCAGGAGTAACTCTTACACGCAGTGGGTATCAGGATCCAACTATTTCATAGAAGGTATGCAATCTCATTGCAAATTTCAACACTTGAAATTCCTGATAATTCTTTTGCCTCTAGCAACTTATGACCTTAACATAGTCAACAAATCATAATCGTTAGCCAAGTTCAACCCGTCATTTCCTGATTGAATTAAACCCACCAGCACGACCCTTAACATAGTCAACAAAGTCGTACGACTACCCTAATCTAATCGCATCTCATACTTTAGCAGATAAACACTAATTAGCTACCACACACTGCGCCTTAACATGGTCAACAAACGTGGCACGAATACTAAGTAGTACTTATCTGAAATGACGGAAGGCTACGTCAGGTTTTTATGAAAACCTTTTGTGTAATGAACTTGATATCGTTGTAAAAACAAGTGATTTTTGAAAAAGGAGTGTTTTTTAGGCTTTTACTAGTTTCGCTAAAGAGGTCACTCCCGGTGAAGGGATCGTCGGCTCTTTTCTTATCGAATAAGGTGCAGAATATTTCACAAAAACCGCTATGCAAAGCAAGAACTATAGAAGCAATCAAAAACAAAACCGAGTAAGTTATAGCATCTGCTAGTATCACTAAATAGGTCACTCCCGGTGAAGAGATCTCGGCTCTTACCTTATCGAATAAGGTGCTGGATATTCTACAAGGAATACCGCTATGCAAAGCAAAAACTAGAGCTACCCTTTTGGAAAATTTGATTCTACAACATCCTTTTAGGTTTCTTTTCTTTCATTAATCTTATTAATGACATCCCATCATTTATGCTTCCTAAGCATCACAGAAGAAACAAAAATACAACGTACGCTTATGCCATCCGCATTCGCCACAGTGTCCTGTTATGCACCGTTAGGTTACTTAATTAACGACATAGCGGGACGGGACTAGCGCGGGTGCAAAACATAAGCAACGTTTATTATATATCATATACATAATAATAAAGTATTCGTCTCACACATATAAAATGATCACATCATAGAATATCAGCAGCAGAAGATAACATATGAAATATTGGATATATTAGGAGGTCCGTGTTTTATTTTAAGCTTGTATAAAACACGGATTCCAAGGTCGTGATGAATAGCCAAACCCACATCCCTAGACCCCTACGAGAGCGGCAAGCAACCCTACTAATTCTAGAGTTATGAGACCCGGACTCGACTCCTCGAGTTGGTCTCCCACTGGACCCTAGAACTCGGTTGCTTGTGCTCTCCTCCATGGGTCTATCCTAATGCAGAAAAGTAAATAATATACAACAATGGTGACATCATCCTCAACCAGAAAGTTCCCCAATAAAAGATTATTACATACAATGAATTTTACATGAATGAAAATAAAAACTCTCATCTCACATAAAAGAAACCGGCTATTCAAAACACGACGATCCAATATAACATATCACAGCAACACATAACATCACATGTCATCAACGTAAGTAAATATGCGTATTATAATTGTCATTGACATATAGCAATGAAAACGGCGATACACCATATATTACACTTACGGTCGCAGCAAAGAAAATATCAAACTACAACATTTGGAATCCACAATCACTTTAAACATCGTAAACCCGAAATATCACATACTTTGGATTTCATGCCTAACTATATGAATTTCACATATTGTATCACATTGCAGAAAAAGCTAGACGACGTTAAACATTTTGATTGAATCAACAAACACCCAAAAATTCCCAAAAGCTCAACACTTGAGCGTAGTTTAAAAATACTCAGTACATGCCACAGTATCAATAAACCAGCTGCAGAAGGGTCAACCAATGCCTCACCTGTGATGCCGCGGAACTACCGTAATCCCTGGGGTTTGGCGGCGGTTCTTACGGTTACAGAATCGAGTTAGGGTTTCGTTCATCTAGAGGGTCCACCGCATTACTTGCATGATATTTGAATGTTCTTTAACTATGAAAAAGATCCAACTCTTGAAAAATTTCCAGCAAGGGTTAAAGTGGGTATTTGATATCCGTTCGAACTTCTTAACACCGTCTAAATAACCCGAAACAAAACTAGAATTACGAATACGAAACACTCCGAATAGCCAATGTAAAAAGATAACATCACATGCAAATTTAGCAAAAACTAGCAACACCTGAAATACCAAACCCCAGAGACTGGAACACTGTAAAAAATTTAACCCGTATTTCCTCAATTGGGCCGAGCAGGCCAGTTCTAATGCATATGTGGCCGGCCAAAAAACAGGTGAGAGGGGTTGAATTTTATACAGTGTTCATGTTACATCTCATACAACATTCTGCAGTTGTTTAAAAAAAATTTAACTCTCAGAAAATTTCGATAGAAACTAGGGTTTAGAGTCGGGTGTTTCGGAGTTGTTTCGGTTTCGTGATCTTACACAATCCGTCTAATTCTCTAGTTAGGTTCTGATACCACTGTAGGGTTTCTAAGCACGACAGCAAGGTTTCGGGTGGCATGATCCATGCCAAATTAAAATTTTGCCATGCTTCAAAGAACCCTAACCAAGATCTTTTACTAGAGAATCATATGGAAACATAAAGCAAACAACTTTACAACTAAGTGATTAGGGATTACAACCTTTGTAGTCCTCTCCCTCACTTCTATAGCTCCAAGTTGTGGTCCCTTCGCTACGATCATCGAGCTCCCGGACTCTTGAGAGGCTCCACATGGTGTATGATGCTTGCTTGCTTGAAGTCTTCAAAATCCAAGATGATCTACTTCGAGAAAACACGAACTCAAGCTATGACATCACTAATATGGAATTAGTGAAGCTAACACCCAAATCTAAATGGCTAGTATAGAAGAGGATGATGAAGTAGGAATTTTGCTCACTATAGTATTTAATTTCTCACAATATTTCTTCTTTTTCTCAAGAGCTAGAGAGCATGAATGAGATCAAAAATGAAGAAGATGAAGTGAATGAGATGAGGTTAGAAATGCAACCTTGGGTTGGTTTATGTCATGGCTAACTCATGTAGAGAATAAACCATGGCTAATGATTAGGGTTAGGTTAATAAATATCTTAGAAAATATCAAAATTGGTGGACTTAGTCAATATAAAATATCTTAGCTAAAAATCCACACAATTTTGAATTATCGAGAATAAATATAAATCCAACTATTATCACAAATCATGGTGTGATTCTCATATACCCAAGTTGCATATATAACCTAGCATGTTACAATTATACATATCACATATTTATAATTTTGTAACAAAAGAAAAGAATACATTAAACATATATCACATATATGTTAAATGTATCCAAATGTGAGAAAATGAAATACTTAAGCGAGCATATATTAGTTAATGTAATTTAATATATCAAATATAAAATTATACATTAAATTATTAAATCAATACTTGATTTAATAATTCGGCTGTATCACATATAACTGACTAATATAAAATGTATCATTTCATCGAATCAACACTTGATCCGATGATCCGGTTATATCATATATAACCGGACGATATCACATATCGCGAGAATAGAATATGGTATCACATACACGTATCAATCTCGGTCCCGCACATATCATATATGTGCTCCTACTCCATTTTGCCTGAGCCAGGAAACCTCTGTGTAGGACTCTAAAGGCTCGTCAATACGCCGGCAGTAGGTAATGATCATATCAAACACCCACAAGCCGCAAGCGGTCAGCTAAACGTAACAGCCACCCGGGTATTGAGCGACCAGATGATCAAATAAGCAAGCCTGTACATACTCCTACGAATTCAATCAATAACACTACCATACAGTCCGATCTCTTCGTCTGATATGTCGCATATCCAGTCTAGGGGTGGTAAACGTCAGACCCCAGTAACCGAAAACTCAATGCCGATGTGAGGCTCATAACGGGTCGAGAAACTACTGATAACACTTACTAGTAGATCTCCATATCAGACCTGGCCAGGGACTTCCAGTTATTGCCAATTGAGCACAGCGCAACATCAACCCCTAATACCGGGAGAGAAGAAACCCCTCATATCGCTCATTGCCTCCATATGATTCGGGACTGTACCCAAAAGCCACCGTTTTGCACGTTCTTTTGAACGTGGTAAGGTGGAAATCAAAGCACGGTGGGAATCACACAAGACTCTATGACGATCTCGGGTCTACAGACCAACTTGTACCGGTGTCACCAGAGAACTGCTATATGACGATAGGTATAATACCAACTAAGAGTTCTCGGCGAGTCCGTTCAGTGTACCCAGTCTCCACTGAGCACCCGTATACCATCTTTGATGTCAAACACCAATAGATGTGGGATCACCATCACCCATCATATGGGTCAAGATGTGTATACGCTAGTCTAGTCTGGAGTATCGATGCCCTATTTCGATACACCCTCTACTAGGAACAATTATAGGATGTACTCATGGACTACCCTGGCCTCCTAGTATGATCTCCATCACAGTCTTAGTAGTCAAGTACATATCCTAAGGGCTTTATCAACATGTGAGAGCAAGACAGTAACACAATACAAGTCAACATGTTAAGACAAAGAGCAACCAGATAGCATACTATCATGTCGAGTAAGAAAGTCCTCTCTATGTATATCTAAGCATCCACTATAATATACATCATATGTACAATAATGGCCTCTAGGACATATACATAACTAACAGGGGCGCCTTCGAGATCACCACATTTGGCCTCTTACCTTTCGAGGCCGGTTTGTCTGTCACCGGAGCTTGAGGAGCTGAGATGGCGTTAGCTGGCACGAACAGAATAGAGCCAAATGGTAGCAGTGGCTCCTCCTATTGTCGCTCGAGACTGGCCGGGAGGACCGTCCTGGCGTCCATCTTCATCGTGTAGGAGATGGGAGTTGTGCTGAGAGCTGAGATTGTCCTTGGAGAAATTTTGTTACGTCCGAAGATGGCAATTGGAAATTGTTAACCTGCAAATAGAAATATGATCTTAGTACAGGCAATCGACATGTATATTGATTGAGCTCGCATGAACGTTTAACCTAAAATATAGGAGGAGAGATCCGTCCCACCGGGCGTGCCAGAATCTGTAGGGTGTTTTTCGTCACCCCATTGAGATGGGAATAGGTGTCGCTTGTCAGGTGCATTACAGATTCCCCCTGCCTAGGATAGGCTAGAGTTTATTGATTATGGGGATCTAAATCTCCAGCAGCCGTGGACTAAGCTGCCGTTAATTACCCCTCGCCTTTGGAGCGAGAGAACCTCCGATTGACGAGTCAAACAGGTCATGCGAACTCAATGTGCAGTATTTTGTTTTGAAGGAGTTTTGGATATATCGGGGGCTTCGCAGAGTTTACGGGGGTCCCTATAGAAAATTTTTTCTAGCGGGGGTGGTAAATTTAGTGTGGAGTGCATATAAAATGAGGGGTGAAGCGTCTTAAAGACGCGTGCATGGAGCTGGACTCCAGTGCCTCACGTGCCTGGTGCGTGGGCGCCAGGCGCCGGCGCCTCACGTGCCTGGCGCACGGGCGCCGGCGCTTCACGTGCCTGGCGCATGGGCGGTGGGCGCCCACAGAAGAGGGGACTTGGTTCCTGCATTGGGAGCTGTGCTCCTGATTTGACTTCTGGAGTTAAACTCCTTAAAAGAGATTAATTTATGGAGTTGAACTCCAGCAAATCTTGAATGGAGTTAAACTTCTAGAAATCTTTGGAAATGATCAAAGGGGTCCCATTTTTTCTCCTCTTTGATCCTGGATCTTCCCATGATGGGATTTTTGGAGATGGGTCTCCTTCTTCTTCTTTTCGGTTGGCCGGATCTTTGAGAAAGGGGGTGAGATTTAAAAATCTCTCATTTTTAAGATCTAATGGAAGATCTGAGTTCCCCTTCAAGGATTTAATGGTGAAAAACTGCTTATTTTTGGAAAAGGAAGAGTTAAACTCTTGATTTAATTCAAAAAAAAGGGGAGAAGGTTTTAGAACCTTGAGAAAGGGGAAGGAAGCACAGAAACCCTAAATTTTTGGGAGAATGAATTTTTCTTTTTATTTCATTATCATGTTTCCTTTTATAGGCTTACAAATTTACATATAGCCTCTTCGGCTTTACAAAATAGCATTTTGCCCATCCCATGTCTTATGTGCTCATTTCTTTTGCACATGAGCCATGGGCTTTACAAAAATTTGGCTTTATGCCTATTTTTCTTACATTCATGCATAAAAAAATTACATCAAAATTATTTATTACATGATTTCATTTTGGCATGGAGGAAGCCAGCCACGGGGCTTGACTTGGGTATGGGCCCACTTGATTTGGGTTTGGACCCGCTTACCTGAGCTTGACTTTGACTTTGACTTGGTCAATCGGGGTGTAATTTTTGACATTAACAGTCGTGATACTTTTGCCGGTTTGTTTTTCCACTTCATTCTTATATTCTCGGAATTTCTCAAAGGCCTCGGATTTATGTTTTATCAAGAAGACATGTCCATACCTAGAGAAGTCTTCCGTAAAAGTAATGATATAGGAATCACCACTTCGTGCATGTGTAGACATTGGACCACACACGTCGCTGTGTATAAGTCCCAAGAGCTCGCTCGTTCTTACTCCGTGTCCAGTGAACAGAGTCTTTATCATCTTTCCTATGAGACAAGATTAAAAAGTTGCATAAGACTAATATTCGAACGGATCCAAATATCCCTCTCTATGTAATTTCTTCAACCATGTTTCATTGATGTGACCCAGTCTACAATGCCATAAGAAAGCCTTATTTAATTCTGAAGACTTTCTTTTAAGTGTGTTCTAGATGTTGAAAACTTGAGCTTGATTTAACACGTATATACCGTCCTTTAGTGTGCCTAACCAAATCAAACTTTGATTTAGGTGGATGTGGACCGCATCGCTTACAAGCTAGACTAGGTACACACAAACAGTTATGTAAAATCAATATCTGCCCACTTTTCAATCCTAGGTGATATTCCATACGGATACAGCGTCCACGTTAATTCCGTTAGCAACCCTGAGAGTCATATCACCTGCCTGATAACTCTATAGTTTCTCAATATATGAGATTCTGATCCGGTATCTAGTACCCAAGAAGTAGAGTTAATTGACATACAATTTTCAATCACAAACACACCCGAAGCTGAAGACACAACGTGCCTCGGATCCTGGGTTCTGGCTTTCCAAGCCCTGCATTCCTTCTGCCAATGCTCTTTCCCGTGACAATAGGAACATCCCTCCTTCCTTACTGTTAGCCCCGAAACTTTTTCCCTGCCCTTTCCTTCTACCTTACTGACACCTCCTATTGACTTTGTGGAGGTCTTCTTCTTCTCACCCTTGGTTTTCGCCTTAGATCCAGAAGAGGAAGATTCCCCAATAAGTAGAGTGGGTGTCTCCCTAGTTTCCTTCAGGATGCCCTCAACTGGAAGTATAACTTTCTTTCCCTAGGCGTAAGTAGAAGGTAGGGACTATAAAATCAAGTCAGCATATGACTCGTTCTCCAACGTGGTCTCCAGGTCCGTGAGCTGTTTAATACAGCTGATCATTGTAGGGACGTGGTCCCCTACAGATGACCCGACAGCCAACCTTGCTTGAAGCAATTCCTTTGAGGTCTCATACCTTGCGATACGAGATTGCTCTCCATATAAAACTTTGTTATGGAGGAAGATGGAAGCTAAGTCCATTTTCTCGTGCTGCCTCTAGTTTATACCATCTACTGAGGCCAACACGAGACACTTAGCATTCACAATGTCTTTTTCCCTTATCTTACGGATATCCATATCCGTGATAGTGGAAACTGGATCTGGGACGATGGGGACTTTAGTAGTAATGAGGTGGTCCATCTTGTCATAGGTAATGGACATCTGGACAAACCTTCGCCAGTCAATATAGTATAACTCGGTCATTTTATTATCTAGCTGTAACCTAATCTTGGTCACCTGGTCGCTGCAATTAGGAGAGAGAGAAGAAAATACTCAGCATGATGCTCTTGCAAGTTTAGATTGATTTTTAGTTTATCTAAATAGGATGGCTCCTACTGTATCTCAAATTCTTCCTCAAACCATAAAAGAAGAATTAGTCAGGATTAATCTCACCCTACAATGCTTGCTTAACCTTTCGGCCAGGCTGGTGTTGGTACTTCGAGGGAGGTTTTCCAACGCTTTCGTGAAATTCCTTAATTACATAACCTCTTTTCCCTGGAGGCGTAGCCCCGCTAACACCGTTCTAGACACCTACTTGGTTTATAACATTGATTGTGTTAGTGAAAAATCTCCCAAGGAGTAGCGGATACTCACAGTAGGATCGGGATCCAAATATCATTATGTGATAATCCTGAAGGAATCCTACCAACATTATCACACTCCAAATGGTATGCAGCACTAGCAAGTTTCAGTTTCTTTAGAAACTCCCGATGTGGATTTTTGTCCCATGCTCTTATGACCTTGACGAAGGCCAACATATCATAATTCGCATGTCATGTTCTACCCGTCATTGTCCAGGTTAATTTGAACCCACCCGTACATACTCTTTGCGAAGGCCAAAATAGTAGTACGACTGTCCCAAACCAACGCATCTATCTATGCTACAGATGAATATCCAGCAACTACCAATCACCATGCCTTGGCGAAGGTCAAATTACATAGCTTGAATACTACTGAATATTCAACTGAAATGACGGAGGGCTATGGCTGGTTTTTGGCGAAACCATGAAAGTAATGAACTTGATTGAATCGAAGGAACATGATAGCTTTTAAAGGAATGGTTTAAGCTCCGCATTTAAAAGTTTCTATTTTGAAAAAACCGAGTGATTTTAAAATTTGTTCCAACGATTCAGTTTTGGTTTGTTTGCTTTGCATTAATCTAATGCAGTCCCATCATTTACACCTATCATCACAGAGAGAAACGAAAATACCACGTCCACTTATGCTATTCATATTCGCTACTGGGCCCTATCTAACACCGTTAGATTACTTAACTAACACCAGAACGGGGGCTGGACTAGCGCGGATGTAAAACATAAGTAACGTCTACTATATAGCATATATATAATAACCATTCGTCTCACGCAAAAATAGGCATTCCAGATCACAGATGAACATATTGGATATATTAGGAATTCCGCGTTTCGTTTAAGCCTGTAACGAAAGACGGATTCTACGGTCGTGATAAATAGCCAAACTCTACCCTAGATCCCTACGAGTGCGGAAAACTACCCGCCAAATTCTTGAAGTGAAGCAACCTCCCTCAGTAAAATGAGTAGGCCACTCGGCATTTCAAAAAACCCGGTAGTTTGTGCACCCCACCTTGGGTCTATCTTAGGAGCAAAAAACAGTAAAAGAAATAATACAACGGTGGCTACAAGCTCAACCTAGATGTGCCCCGCAAAATAATATTACATCACATTGAAGAAAACTCTCTTCTTACATCCCCGGATATTCATCCACGACGATCCAATAAAGTTCATATACACAAACCAACATCAAAGATCACAGATATGTGCAACCCCCACTAATCGACGTATAGCGATTAGCGGACGTTCAGCACATATATCACAACACAGATAAAACCCGATTAGCAAATAACTTAGAATTTCAATCTAAAACTATTTTCCGTGTCTACCCCAAGTGCAAACCAGCACTCAGAAACATATTGGGTAGAAACCAAATATACTAGAGAACAATACACCCAATTATAAGAATAACAGAGGAACTCCGAGTTGAATCAGCCACGAATCAGCCGCGGAACGGCGACGAAACACACCATTTCGCCACGGTTCCGCGGCGTTCCTGGTGATTCGTTGACTCATTTTTCTTGAGTATTCTAAAAAAACTCTGCATTGAATTTTTATTCTTCTGGAAAAAAATTCTTGCAGTTTAAAAATCGACAGAAACTGTGAGGGTTCAGGTGTATAGTTTTCGTGATTTTCCGATGATCGACTAATAACTTGCTAATATGCTAGTAAAGGTTTAGTAGGCTCTGATACCACTGTAAGTCGATGTCGCGCACCCCACGGGTTAGCGGGAAGGCGGAATATTCAAAAAACAATTTTTCAAAGCTCGCAATACCGACTTGAACTCCAGAATCGATACTAAACCTTAACTGGCTAACTGGCTAAGAGGTTTAACTACTCGGATGAAAGTTATACCTTACGATACCATGTCCTTTGGGTCTTCTTTTCGCTGTCCTCCTCCTCATCATAGGTTCCAAGGATCGAAAAGGATCGAGCAACCTCGAATTAAAGACGATCCACGCGAGAGTCTATAGTCCTAGCTCCTACCTCAACCAAGGTAACTACGACATCTAGTTCGCTAAACTTGATGTCCTAGATGATGTAGATAATGAAGATGGATTAGTGTGTCTCTAAATGCCCTAGGTTTCTCAACTCATGAGACATGAAGGGCTAAGATGAAGAAGAAGGAGCTTGAGGAAAAGCTAGTGAAGAATGAACAAAAGAAAAGGCTTGAGCTCATTTTTGATGAATAATGCATACTTATAAAATGTCTAGCATCCAAGATAAATATCTAGCATGCTTGATACAAAATATCTAGCAAGTATCATCATCACAGGATGAGTCATGCCATGAGTCATGGTTAATCTTTTGTCAAGCTTCCACCTCATTTCCTCCACCTCATAATGTTTAATCCAAAAAGAAATAAACCCTAATGAGGTGTCCACTTCTAGAAGCTTTCCCGAGGAAATTACGAGAATGCCCCTCATCTGTACATTCATACCTGCATCCGCATTTCGAAGAATACGAATTTAAAGAGACAAAAGTAATCCATCAATATAATATAAGGATCCGGCTTAAACCAAAACCCACTAGTATTATCCGCCCGGACATCGTACGTGCATATGTACACATGCGTGATTGAAGCCCTGCCGTAAAACCATACGGCCTTTACACCTTTTGCCCGGTGCAGGGAAACCCTCTGTGTGGGACTTTAAAAACTCGACACTACGCTGGTAGTGGGTTTAACCACAAGCCGCAAGCAGTACTAGCTGCACGTAACGGCTACCCAGGTATATATCGATAAGAAGGCCGATGAGCAAACTCATCCGAACTCCTACTGAGCCTATCTATGACAATCTCCGTACAATCTGGTCTATTCGTCAAAGAGTATCGCATATTAGGTCTAAGGGCAGTAAACGTCAGACCCCTAATACCGCAATAAGTCATGTCGGAGTGTAGCCTAAAACACCCTGAGAAACTACTGGTGTACCTACCAGTAAATCTCGCTTGCCTTGGCCAAGGACTTCGTGTAATGGCCTTCCGAACACAGCGCGATATCAACCCCCAATACCGGGAGAGACAAATCCTATCTAACCGCTACTGCCTCCAAGTGCTTTGGGACTGCACCCAACTACTACCTGTTTGCATGACTCTTTTGAGCCGTGGTAGGGTAGTAATCAAAGAACGGTGGGAACACACTCGAGGCGAAGTAGCAGTTTCAAGTCGACGGACTAAGATGTACTCATGTCACTTGGGAACTGCTACCTGACGATAGCTATAACACCAACCAGCAGCTCCCTACGAGTCCTGTCAAGTGTACTCATAACCCAATGAGCACCTGCATACTATCTCCAGTACGACGTACTAATGGCTGTTGGACAGACCATCTCCCCTGCTGGAATGAGAAGCGTATACACTAGTCTACTGTGGAGTATCGATGCCCCATATCGATAATCCTACGACTAGGGACCTGTATAGGATGTGCTTATAGATTACCCAGCCCTCACTAGTGTGACTGCCATCACAACGCTGGTAATCAAGCAAAGATCCTAAGGGCTCTACCAATATGTATAAGCGATATGCTAAAAGAAACACATGCACATATTAAGACAGAAACAAACCAGGTAGCATACTACCATTTCGAGAAAGACTGTTACTATATCCGCGTATATCCTAAACTTCCAATATGTAATATACAAACCAATATAATACAATAATGGCCTCTAGAGCATATAACACCAACAATCTCCCACTTGCATTAAGGCCATATATTGGCATATCGCAGACCTATCATCTCGAATAGCCTCTCGAACTGTGTCTGAGGGATGGCCTCTGTGAGTGGATCTGCAGTGTTGTTCTTCGTATCTACTCTCCTCACCTCGATCTTCCGGCGATCAACGATCTCCCTGATCAGGTGGTACCGCCTCAAGATATGTCTAAATATCTGATGGGACTTGGGTTCCTTTACTAAAACTATAGCGCCGTTGTTGTCGCAATACAGCGGTATTGGATCAACAATAGTTGGAACCACCTGAAATTCAGTTAAGAACTTCCTTATCCAGACTGCCTCTTTTGCGGCGTCACAAGCAGCGATATACTCCGCTTCCATCGTCGAGTCAGCAACGGTGTCCTGCTTGGAGCTCTTCCAACAGACCGCCCCTCCATTGAGGGTAAAGACATAACCCGACATGGACTTGGAGTCATCCTTATCACTCTGGAAGCTGGAGTCAGCAAAGGCCTTGATCTGGAGGTCTTTTCTGCCATACACCAAGAACATCTCCTTAGTCCTTCTCAGGTACTTAAGAATGTTCTTTACTGCTATCCAGTGCTTCTCCCCTGAGTTTGACTGATACCGTCTTACCACGCTTCGTGCATAAGCAACATCTAGTCTGGTACACAACATCGCATACATTATAGAGCCTAACACAGAAGCGTAGGGTATAGATGTGATGCGAGCCCTTTCCAAATCATTCTTGGGAGACATCTCTTTGGAGAGGGTGATTCCGTGACAAGCCGGTAGACTACCGCGCTTTGAATCTTCCATACTAAATCCTTTCAGTATGGTGTTGATGTACTTTGATTGTAAAAGTACCAACACCCTCTTAGATCTATCACGATAGATCTGGATCCCCATAATGTAGTTGGCATCACCCAGGTCTTTCATGGAGAACCTCTGTGATAAGAATCCTTTGACTGACTATAGCATAGGAATGTCATTTCCTATCAAGAAAATGTCATCTACGTACAAACTAGCCGGAGTCCAAGGAGAGGTGGTTAACGAGCTACAAAGGTTGTAGTCCGCTAAACTCTTGTATTTACCTTACTAGTTTAGTGACAGGTTTAGTAGTTTGGTTTGATTCTTGGTTTAGGTTTGCTATAGCTCTCTAGATTTTTAAAATTACCGCTTCCGCTACGCTTTAAACCCTACTAGAGGTTCCTAGCATCCTAACACCAACGACTCAATCAAACCTTTTGATGAGATGGAGCTCCTCTTCTGCCAGAGATTCGCTAGTGCAAGTGAGCGCACTATCGTGACCACCTTGGTCAATGAGAGGCCCAGATAAAATGAGACATGGGTCCAATACGCGATGAGATGGAGGAACCTTTAGCCCAAATGCAAACAAAGGATCGCTGAAGCTCCGGCCATAAGCATGTTCGTCAGCATTCTCGACAAGAAGGCGCAAGCATTCACATATCTGGCCCTTCTCAGCCCAACAACTTTCCAAGAGCTCATCGACAAGTTAGCTCACCTGGATGCAATGAACCAGGGACCTTCCTATTCCAATGGAGACTCGCGGAACTTCAAAGGTAAGGGTAAGGCAGCGTTTGTCGCTAACACGTAGCAATGTCCGAACGGTCCTAAAGTGGCTGGTCGTCAAAATGACAACCGCATGGGACCCACTTTAAAAGAAAGAATGGGACGGGAATATTCCTTCCCTCGTGATAAAACGAGGAAGTTATTCAACCTCGCAATCAATAGAGGCTTTTTGACATTGCCTGAGCCACGGTGATCGACCCAAGCCTCTGACGTCAATAGCCCAACCTATTGTCCATATCATCAGGTGGTAAGTTATTCGATTGAGGATTGTTATGTGTTCAAGAACTGGATCAAAAGCCAGTATAAACACGGTAAATTCATACTCTCCGATAAATGGAAGGTGAACCCTCCTCAGGGGAACATCTCTAAACGGAACAACGCGCAGGGGGCATCCTGCTCAGTCATTAAAGAGACCCCATGGGAAGTAATATTGTCTCCCAGAACAAAAAGAATGCTAAAGGATCTCCAGGCATGCCCTGCGATCAGGTGGAAGAGTCTGCTCGAACCGGAGATCATACCAGGGATGTTGAAGTCACGTCCCACTCCGTAGACTGTTGAGAAAGGGAAAAGCCCCAAAGTCAAGAAGTCTTCCAAAAAGAAAAATAAGAAGAAGGCGAAGAAGCCCATACGGCCAGCCGAGCACCTCGACAGCTATACAGAGATCCAGCATTACATCGACACTCTCGAAGAATACAATCAAAAAGCGCGATTGCCCATTACTTTTGAAGAATTCATCAGGCATGTCCGTGAAAATAGCAAAGAGGATGAGGACAATGAATCAGAGGAGGAAACGGAAGGCCGTGTGGAAAGTTGCCGCATGGTCTCTCACTCTCCTATCTATGAAGATGAGGTACCACCTGCATCTAAGAGCGGTTCTGATGAGCAAAGGGTAGAATCAGTGCCTGAAGCCCTAAGTTCGCCGCAATAGGACCTAGATGAGCAGCTCCTGAGGGAAGCCTTCCAAAGGAGCAAAGAAAATCAAAGGCGTGAACGGGCTATCTATGAGAAAGCCATGAAGCAACGCCTGGAAAGGGAAGCTGCGGAAGAGGCGAGTTATATAGCTCCCTAACCAAAGCAGAACTTGCAACTGAAACAGAAGAAACTGCTGAAGAAAGTCAAGGCCAAGAAACATTTCGCCAAGGCCTTATCCAAAGGGATGAAGCTGTCGCCTTTAAAGAAATATACCCCAGGGGTTGTAGACTTCGAAGGTGGAGAAAAGCATCCAAAATAATGCCTCTACCACCGGAAGGTCTACCATCCCATTGATGAATGCAAGGCATTCAGGAAATGGTGGAGAAAATATGTTCTCCATAACATGCATCTGAAAACAAAGAAGCGGATGGCCAAGGTTCACCCGCCCTAACGTGATTGTCCCAAGGTAAACGGCCAAGCAATGACGATCATCGAGAGGTGCCATATGATCAATGCTCAAACTTCAGAAGGAGAAAGTTCGGTAGTACCGACATTCGGAAGTGATTCAGAAGATGAACCTTCCATCAATCTCCTCTATGTAAGCTTCAGGAGACGAAAAAAAGGCGAAGGACTTCGACAATATCCGTTTACGGAACCACACCCTCCTCGAGAAGAATCTCAGGCCTCCAAATAATAATCCTAAAAATTAAGATAAGGGTAAAGGGAAAATGCCCGAGGAGATCGCCCTTGATGAAGAGGTGGCCAAAGAGCTCGCCACCAAGGATCTCCCTAAGAAGAATAATGTGAACTACAATGTGTTAGCCCATCTGAAGAAGTTACCTTCACATTTGGGCATATACGATTCTCTACTCTTGTCCAAGGAACTGCGGGAGTCTTTAATTAAGACCCTCGAAGAACCAGACCGCTTCCAAGCACACTTTGCAGATGAAGCGATGAAAGACAAGATGGCAGAGGTATACACGGCCGACATCTACTTCAGTGAAGAAGATCTTTTCCTGGGGACATTCGAGCACAATCGGCCACTCTACATCGCCGGGTACTGTGATGATTAGAGGATAAATAAAATCCTTATCGACAATGGCTCTTTGGTCAATCTCTTTAATGTTAAGGTACTCAAGCAGATGTCCATGGATGTACGATACTTCGACCGAGAGAAAATCACTATCTCCGGATTCGACTCCCAGTCTTCAAGAATGTTGAGGTCCATAGTGTTGACACTTCGTTTTGGACAACTCATCACCGACGTCAAATTCTACGTATTGAAGGCAAGACCCGCTTTAAAACTTTGTTAGGTAGACCTTGGCTACACCAGTATGGTGTCATCCCTTCTACGCAGTACTAGAGTATGAAGTATTTCAAGGATGGCCAGGAGCACACCATCACAGGGGAGCTCAATCCATTCTCGGTCAACGAAGTACGGAAATATGAAGATGCGAAGTACTTCTCGTTAGACTATGAAGACACAGAGAAGTGCAGCAAACTCAAGGACAAGCAAATTCACGCAATGATCATCCCTGTCTTTAGAAGCGACACCGAGAAAGAAATAGTACTCACAGATCAGCCTCTAAAGGAAATCGATAAACCAAGCTCGTCAGATCTTATCCCGATCTTCGGCAGCGACTCGGAGGAAGAAACCAATACAGTTTTCTCCATTCATCCGCGGGTAAAAGTCCTCGATGAAGCTGATCGAGCCCTGCATATTACAATGGCTCCACCGCGTCACTATAAAGAGCTCGATGCACTCAGCACCTACCGCGTGCAAGAGTTAGTAACCTTCCATGTGCCTCTGAGGCATAAAAGAGAAAAGACGATTCTCTTTTACAAGTCAAAAGAAACCAAGGTGGAGAAAGAGGTTTTTCATGGATTCGAGCCGAATCTCGATAGGTTACAACCCATACCTATGTCGAGATATTATACAAAGAGCCTGAAGGAACTCCTTCACCAGCAGGGAGTACCGTTCGAACAGACTTCCCGTCAGGCCCAGTATTTCAAGAAAATCTGGGAAGTGCTAAGGACCCGCCAACTGGCGGTCCATAGAAAGTCTGATACTAATGGTTTAGGCTATGTCCGACCTAAGAAGAAGAAGTGGGCACATAGCTGCTATGACCTAAATGAAAGGGAACACGCATGGATGGCAAACAACTCAATCGAGCAAGGCCAGAACACCCTACAAAGTATCCCAGCCGCATGAGCTGAACTGCCACTTGAGCCGTTGATGGCCTTATATATCCAATTATCTTCAGGCAGTAGATATAATGAAGCTCCGCAAAGTATTGCGACTCTGCCATCAGGTAACTTGACTGAGAAGCTGATGAGAGAAGCATATCAAATGGGTCATACAGCTCTGTGTGAAATAGATAGAAGCTTGCACCCAAGCAAGCAATCTATGGGAAAGGCGAGTCATGATCCTCATCCTCGACAGCTAGCCACATCAAAGATAGGACACCATCCACGGCAAAGCCTCAAAGTTGCCCAGCCATATCTCTTGAAGAATGGATGGGACGGGGATATTCTTTTCCCCGGAACAAGGTGAGAAAAATATTTAACCTCGCCATGAAGCACTAGATAGTAAGGCTACCCAAATGCAAGCGGCCTCAGGAAGCTAATGCTCTGGATCATCCTAACTACTGTCCCTACTATCGTGTCGTTGGTCATCCAATCGAAGGTTGCTTCGTCTTCAAGAATTGGGCAGAAGACTAGTACAGGCAAGGAAAGTCAAAACTAAGTGAAAACTAGAAAGTGGAACCTCCTCAAAAGCACGATCCAATGCGAGAGAACCCTGCCAAGTTAGAGCATAACTAGCCCAAGGTGCGTAAGCTCACCCACACTTGCCACATGATAAGAGTCTTTGATGAAGAGGAGGATGAAGATACGCTTCAGTGCCTCGACTGCTTCACCAATGAAGAAAAGGGAATCTCGGAGCTGCCGCCAGCACCTAGGGAGCTGGAAGATTAAGTCCATACCACTAGTGATGAATTGAAAAGGATAACTTGGGAACTGATGAAGATTCTCGACCCACATTCGTCTGCGAGCTGCTGTTCGGTGAAGTAGCTGGTCTAAAAGAAGTACTCATGGAGTACAAAGACTGCTTCACGTAGAATTACTCCGAAAGATGACTTCCCCGTGCCAGTCATAGAGTTGATGATAGAGAATACGTCTACTCATGAGGTCTTTTCTTTTATGGACGGATCTTCAATCAGATTAAGATGGATCCTGAGGACCAGAAGCATACAACCTTCCACACCCTGCTAGGTGTATTCTGTTAAAAAGTGATTCCTTTCAGACTGAAGAATGCCGGGGCAACATATCAAAGGGCAATGACCAAGATATTCGATGACATGATACATGAAGTCATTGAATGCTACATCGATGACCTCGTAGTCAAGAGCATGTCATATAAAGAGCACTTGGAGCATCTAAGGACAGTCTTCGAGCGCCTTCGAAAATACAACTTGAAGATGAATCCGCTGAAATGCGCCTTCGGAGTCTCATTAGGGAAGTTTCTGGGTTTTATAATTCGCCACCGGAAAATTGAAATCGACCCCTCCATGATCCAAGCAATTATGGAGTCGCCCCTTCCGAGGAATCTCAAACAACTGCAATCTTTCCAAGGAAAGCTCACTTATATTCGACGATTCATTGCCAACCACTCCGGGAAATGCCGTCTGTATAGCCATTTGATGAAAAAGTCACCCCATTTATATGGGATCAGAAGTGTCAATAGGCATTGGAGGAGATCAACCAATATTTTGCAGAATCCACCAGTTTTGGCCGCTCCGGTTATGGGAAAGCCCCTTATCCTCTATACAACCGTCCTTGATGGTTCTCTAGGTGTGCTTTGGGCTCAATAGAATGACCAAGGAAAGGAGAAGGCTCCATACTATTTAAGTCGAGTTCTGCTAGGAGAAGAAAGCAATTACTCTCCTATCGAAAAGTATTGCCTGGCATTGATCTTTGCCATCGCAAAGCTTAGACACTACGCCCTGGCGCATGAAGCCCATCTTATATCGAAGGTGGACTCCTTCAAATACCTCATGTCTAAAGCAATGATGACCGGGAGGCTCTCCATGTGGGCCCTTCTGTTGATGGAGTTCACGATTATTTATCGCCCACTCAAAGTGGTAAAAGGTCAAGCTATCGCTGACTTCTTCGCGGATCATCCAATTCCGACCGACTCTTCATTGAATAACGAGCTGCCGGATGAATTTGCATTCAGCACAAGTGAAGAGTTAGAAGAAACCGGTGGAATTATACTTCGACAAAGCATCTTCAATGAAGGCCCAGAAGGGGAACACCCCAATAATCAAAACCGGGGTGGGTCTTATCTTCGTAACTCTCCAAGGCAAAATACTCTGCTATGCTTTCTCATTGACGGAACTGAGAACCAACAACAAGGCTGAATATGAGGCTCTCATTGCCGGTCTGGAAATCGCGATCGACATGCGCATCAAAGATCTTCTGATACATGGAGATTCATAGTTAGTTGTCAATCAAGTGAACGGCAAGTACAAGACATGCAAGCCGGAGCTAATAAAGTATAACGAAAAGGTACTACAATTACTAATGCAGATTCCCTTATGTATTGAAAAGCATATTGCGAGCGGAAAATAGTAAAGCAGACAAGTTAGCAAAACTTGCTAAAGAAATGATAGACGAAAATCTCGACGAGGTAAGGATCAATATCCAGAACCGCAAGATCCTATCGCCAGCTGAATTTCCTGCAGAGTCTCCAATGGAAATGTTGGGGTTTCTAGCGCCCCGGCCGTCCTGCAGCCGTTGCAGAACGAAAATTTTTGGTGTTTAAAAACTTGGCGCTAGAAACAACTATCTAGAATCGAAACCAAACATGAAACTAGAAAGCTACAAAGAGGTTAACTACCGAGATAGAAGTGTTATACTAAAAGATCCATGTCCTTTGGTTTTTTACCCTCTTCCTTAGCTCCTTGAGGTCTCCTTGATCGAGCTTGGCCGCCAGTCTTCCTCCATCGAAGATGATCCACCCGAGAGATGTGGTTCATGGCTCTAGCTCCACACTAAAAATCTAGTGGAGCAACTAGGCACTCTAGATTGCTAATCTAAAATGTATATGGATGTAGTGAGTTGTTTTTAGTTTATATCTATCTCTCTTCCACCCTTGATTCTCAACTCATGAGATGGTAGGGTGGAAGATCAAAAAGAAGGAGGTAAAGCTCAAGAAAGACCAGTGAGGAGAGAGAACCAAAATGTGAGAATGATTTTCATCCAAAAAACAACCAAGTGAGAGAAAAATATGAAGCATTGTTTTGTAAAAAAATTTTCCAAATAAAAATAAAGCAACCATACTTGAATAGTTTTCATAAATCAATTTACAATTCATTTGCCAACACTATTCAAGTATGGTTCTCACCATTCTCTCCTCACTACCTTCACACCTCATTTCCATTTAAATTAATAAATGGATAAACCAAAATGAGGTGTCCACCTTCTAGAATGTTTTCCATATAAATACGGAATACACTCAACTGTATATACATATCCGTATTCGTATCAAAATACGAATACCTAAAGAGATAGAATAACACAAAGAACATAATACTAGAATATACATATCGAAATATATATATACGTAAATTATTAAATCAATACTTGATTTAATAATCTGGCTCAATCCTAAACCGACTAGTATTATCAACCATCCGATCGAAAGTCCGGGTAACTAGTACAATCATTCGATCGGAACCCTGCACGTATCAAAATACGGCTACTACATCATTTCGTCTGAACCAGAGAAACCCTCTTTGTGGGACTCTAAAGACTCGACAGTACACCGGTAGTGAGTTACTGGATAAATCCATAACCACAAGCATGTCAGCGGCACTAGTTGTACATAACGGCTACCCGAGTACCTGTCGAAAAGGAAGGCCGACGAGCAAACTCATCCAGATCCCTACTGAGCCTATTTGTGACAATCTTCGAACAGTCCGGTCTCCTCTTCTAAGAGTATTGCATATCGGGTCTAGGGTGGTGGATAAAGTCAAACCCTCAATAACGCGATATTTCGTGTCGGTGTGAAGCCAATCACCCACTGAGAAACTATTGATCCAAATCAGTAATTCTCGTCCTCCTTGGACAAGGATTTTTGGTGATGGTCATCCGTGCACAGCGTGACATCAATCCCCAATACCGGGAGAGACGAGTCCCCGACGATTCGCTCACTGCCACCATGTGGCTCGGGATTATACCCAACTAAAACTTGTTTACATGATTCTTTTGAGCCGTGTTAGGATAGTAATCAAAGCACGGTGGGAACTCACACAATACTAATGACGATCTCAGGTCGAAGGACTAACATGTACTCATGTCACCTGAGAACTGTTATCTGACAATAGGTATAATACCAACTAGCATGTTCTCAGCGAGTCCGTCCAGCGTACTCATCCCCAGTGAGCATCTATATACGATCTTAGGTGTGAAAGACCAATGGCTGTGGGACCAACCATCGCCCCTCGTCGGGGTCTAGAAATGTATACACCAGTCTATTTCGGAATATCAATGCCCAGTCTCAATACTCCCACGACCAGGGACATTTAAGGATGTGCTTATGGACTACCCAGCTCCCAAATGTATGATCGCCATCATAACGCTGGTAGTCAAGCAATAATCCTATGAACATTATCAACATGTAATAGTGATATGTAATACCACATAATGCATGTACATGATGATAAAGACAAACTAGATAGTCTATTATCATCTCGAGTAAGACTGTTCTACCTGTATAGGTCCTCCCTCAATCATCACAATCGTCTGCCAGCGATTAGAATAATTGACTTGAGGGCACTATATCCAACAATCTCCCACTTGTACTTAAGGCTAATTATTACGGTGTTGCATACTCACAGCCCGTGTGATACCGAACACCCAACTTCTTTACTAATCAGTCTTACAAGGCACGCTTGCGAAACTATCGCGTTCGAGAAATAGCCTCAATGAGTGGATCCGCTCCAATGTTTCTATCTTTATCTCTCTATATCTCAACTTCGCGAAGAAAGACTATCTCCCGAAATGAGCGATACATGTCTTAGAATTTTTCTGGATATCTGATGGGACCAAGTTCACAAATGAACTCCAAATCTAACAAACTTCTTAGACCGTATTTTCCACTGAATTTAATCAATATCCTATGCCATACCTTTCTCAATATCCGCTTGGACCACCTGTCCAACATACTGCCCCTCAAAAGAGGGAAAAATATTAACTCTGACAGCCACTCTGACAGCCACTCTTACATCCTGGTCATCTTAGAAGCCTGAAATGATAACCGCCTCCTGAATATGCTGTCGTTACCATATATTAAGAACATCCTCTTATGTTCATAACTGCTTCCCAATGTTTCTCCAGGATTGGATTAATATATGCTTATTGCATCCGGTGAAAAAGCAATATCTGGTGGGGTACTTGACATTTCATGATTGACTCAATTGCCTAAGCAAGTGATATGTTAATTATGAAAATCCCTCTCCTCATCAGTCTAGAAGACATCTCTTTAGAGATGGTGAATTCATCACTTGCGGGTACACCACCACACCAGGAGTCGTCCATTCTAAAACACTTTAGAATAGTGTTAAAGTACCCGAATTGGGACACTTCCTAATTCTAGATCTAAAACCATAGATCTAGTGACCAGAATCCCTGATATTTTATCCAGATCTTATGTGGAGAAACACCTTGTGACAACCACAGTATAACCGATCATAGTATAGGAATATCACTTCCTATAAGGAGTACGTCATCCAAATAGCAGGATATCACTCCCTACTATCTTCTTATCAGGTCCATCTATTGTTCTGATGAAGTCAAATTCTATGACTGTCACATAAAAAATAGACGATCTATCTCCGCTATACATCCTTTAGTCTATAAATAGACATAAGCTACTAGCCTACCACGCTTCTGTTGCTCCCACTGACTACAACAACCCTCTGGCAGAGTCATATACACGAGCACTTCTAAAGCTAATTTAGAACGACGTTATATTCATCCACCTGCCAGATCTCATAATCTAGGACAACAGTAGTGGCAAGCTTGGGGCATCAAAACCTCCATGTCGCCGTCTTTGAGGAGACCGAAGTACCTCTCGGGTGGTTGAGATTACCCACCAAATCTGCGGAGTGGCTAATGGATTGTCGAATCCAATTGAATCTTTAGGTTCTACTAAATTTTCAGTAATTGTTTGTGGTTCTGGAATCACTTCCAGTTCTACCATACTTCCACTTGTGTTTTCTGAAAAGAATTCATTTTACTAAAGAGGTGGCTAGTCAAGAATAATATAACCATTGAGCCTCCAAATGGTAGAATATTAACCCTCGTCAAAGCCCGGGATAACCTACAAACTACCATTACCGAAACGTACCTTGAGTTTATCCAGATTTTGGTTTTAAGCATAAGACGGACTACTCCATATACCTTAACATCGTTAAGATATGAATCCATTATATATCCAATATAGAAACAAAGGCACTAATTTAATTTGAATCAGATTCAAAATACATGCAGCTGTTTCCAGTGCATATTGACTAAATGGAAGAAGGCCAAGCAGTACTACTCATCAAGGAGCGTACCCCCAGATGAGTAACCTGAGAGAGAAGCAAGTTCTCAAATATATTACTTACGACAGAATACCTAGCATAAGTGTCTACACCTTCGATCACCACGAAGAATCTTGATACTTGCAATGTATGGTTCTCTACTTTATTCTTATACCTATAACTTCTCAAAACGAAATGCGTGTCTAAAACCAGAGAAGTCATAAGTAAATGGAATACAGTACGAGTACCAACCCCTTTGTCCTAATGGGTATCGGACAACATACAATATTTTGTATAAGTCTTATGAGTTTTATACCTCAAACCCTGTGCGTAGTAGGTTGAAAACTGTGTTATGGTTAAGAAGAATTACACTGTTGTTAAATGTACCTTACCTATCCATCAACTGATATAGGTAAACGTCATTAACATAATTTCAAAAAGTTATATCTCACTTTATAAAATAAACATACAGATATATTGGTTTGAAATTGGTAGATAACAACGGATATTCAAAACCAAATATTTGCCGTTAGGCAAAACCCAGGCGATTTCCTCAAATATCACCAATTATAAAGAATTTTGATATTGAGGATCTAATCACCCAATTCCTAATGTTCTACTCTCACTCAGCATTTGTAATGCCATACAGATGTGAGAATAAATTCTGGTAAATACATACCCTGGAGTCAGAATCTAATTGGGAAAGCAGTTTTCAATTAACACCGCACAGTAAGACTGAAACATGAAAATGTATTGTGATGGTAGCCGGGTATTTCTAGTAATGCCTCTTCCGCTATCCAGATTTATGACAGTGGTCGCAATTTTTCTTTCCTTCACTGCAATCCTTTTATATGTCTTTACTTCTTACCTTCTGCACAGCATACTTAGGCTAATTGGTTTTCTTCCTTCCCTACTTTTTGACACCTGCCTAAGGTTTGGAAGAAAACTATCCAATAAGCGTAATAGGTGTACTCTCCTAATACTAGGAGCCCTCGCAACCCGAGAGAAGGTAAAAAGAAAAGGCAACCGAATAATTTATTCAATTTTTCCAAAACCAGAATCCATCCTCGAATAGAAACAAGTTTCTTCGAGTTCGTATGTAACTATACGATGGCATACCCAAGCAATATGGATCTCCGTAGTGATACGGAGTGTTCTGGAGAAATGCAAAAAGGGAAGTAGGTGTGGCAGAGATATATGCGAATTTGTTGTGAATCATGACAATCCAAAAGACAAAGTGTTTAAGAAGGTTTGGTTAACTTGGTTTATGAGTTTTAGTTTAAGGTCAGGTCGTGGTCGCTGCCAAAGAGAGAAAATAAACACTCGGCGTGCACACTAACCTAGATTAGATTGGTTAATCACTTTATCTAATCAGGATGGCTCCCACTATTTCCTCGAATTCTCCTTCAAACCTTTAAAAGGAAAACTAGCTGGGATCATTAACACCTTTCAAGTTCGCTAACCGTTCAGCCATGTTGGTGTTGGTACTCCAAGGGAGGTTCCCTGTGCGAGAGCACAGATCTAATTAAAATAAACCTCGTTTCTGCAGAGGCGTAGCCCCAATACCCTCCTTTGCAATCAGCTTCGCTACAGCGCCTGCAGCTCTAGCTAATTGTCCACCCTTTCCAAGTGTGATTTCTATGTTATGTATGGCCGTGCCTAAGGGCATATCGGTTGAAGTAGATGCTTCTTTTTTATCAATAAAAACCCCTTCCCAAACTGTACAACCTTCTTCCAAAGCATACGGCTTCAACACATTTCTAGACACCTAATAGGTCAGCTAATTGTGAAATGAAAAATATATCCCAAGAGTAATCCTACTCATCAGTGGAATCGGAATCCAACTATCATTGCGTGATAAACTAGATGGAAGCCACTCTAGTCACCACAATCCAGAAGGTATGTAACGCTAGCAAGTTTTCTGTATATTTGAAACTCCCGATATGGTTTTTGCTCCTAACGCATATGACCTTGACATAGGCCAACATATCATAAGTCGTTAGTCAAGTTCAACCCTTCATTATCCATTAATTTAGGCTCACCCGTACAAGTCCTTGACGTAGGCCAAAATAATTGTATGACCGTCCTAAATAATCGCAATCTATGCAACAAACAAGCATTAACCAGCTACCATTCACTATACCTTAACGTAGGCCAACATACATAGCATGAATACTAGATGATACTTGTAAGAAATGACGGAGGGCTACGGCTGGGTTTTTGGCGAAAAACCCTTTAACGTAATGAACTTGATATTGTTGAAGGAACCGAGTAGTTTTGAAAAAGAGTGGTTTAGGCTTCGCTTTTAAAAACTAGTGGTTTTGAAAAAAACCAAGTAATCTACAGTATCATAAACTTTTTCTCAAGAGATCACTCCTGTGAAGGGATCTAGGCTCTTGCCTCCTAGAATGAGGTGCTGGATATTCCTGAATACAACTATAGTTTTTCGAAATTTGTTCCGACAACATCCTTTTGGTTTATTTTCCTTGCATTAATCAAAATTAATGTGGTCCCATTAGTTAATCCCTATCACACCATAAAAGAATGAAAATACAATGTACGTATATGTCATCCGCATTCGCTACGGGGCCCCGTCATGCACTGTTAGGTTACTTAACTAACGGCAGAGCAGGGGCTGGAATAGCACGGGTGCAAAACATATACAATATCTTTTATTATATATAAATATATATAATATTCGTCCCTGTCATGATATAAAAATTATCACAAAGAAGCGATAAGCAACACAGAATAACGGATAATCTAGGAGCCCGGGGTTTCATTTGAGCCGCAAATGAAACCCGACATTCCCCGGTCGTGTGGATAGCTCGTGCAATGAAGAACCAAGACCCCTATCAGTGCGGCAAGTTACCTGCCAATCCCAGAAGTGAGACAACTCCAATCAACAAAGTGAATGGGCCATCCAGCAGTTCATGGAATCCGGTAACTTGAGCACCCCTCTGTGGGTCATCCTATACCCCCTACGAGTGCGGCGAATTGCCTGCCAATTCTAGAGTAAGGAGCCCTCCGTCTCAACGCCATGAGATGTGGGCCCGTTGCTCTCTAGAACCCGGCTACTCGAGCACTCCACCGCAGGGTAATTCTAGTACAGAAAAGAAAAACATATATACAAAGGTGACATCGACCTCAACCCGGTCGTGCCCTAATAAAAGAATATACAAATTGGCGAAAACGACAGTCTACATGTCGGACACTCGCCTCGCAATAATGAATATACAAATGAATCTAAATTGTACAACTACCATTGCACTAGGGGATATCTAACACAACAATCCGAACATGCCATCACATATATCAACATCACAGCAGTATAAGCAAGTATGTGCAACCCTATCTAAATTACATATAGCAAATAAACGACATTTGAAAAACACATACACCACATCATAGATATCAACGATGCAAAATTTTAAATTTTGAAACTTTCCAAGTTGTCCTAAAGAAAAGACAACACTAAGTGAAATCTAGGGCAAATAAAATAAGACCAAAAATACCAATTTACAAAACCCCAGATACAGGATGAAAATGAGGTACAATGGTGAATAGTGAACCGTCCATATCGGGAATTTGAGGGTCTTGGACGGCCAAACCTATATGGAATGCCCTCGTTTTCATTGTGTGTCACACATGTCTAGAGTAAGTCTCTGCACTTGTTTAAAAAAATTTCAAAGACAAAAAATTTCCAGAACAGAGAGTGGGTTTTAAAATCGGAATTTTTCGGTTTTAAAACTAATGCATCGTCTATTACTAGTTTCTAATGTTTGGGTGGCTCTGATACCTTGTTGGGGTTTCTAGTGCCCTGGCCGTCGACCGCGGCCGTTGCGGAACGAAAAATTTTGGTATTTAAAAACTTGGCGCTAGAAACAACTACCTAGAATCGAAACCAAACATGAAACTAGAAAGCTACAAAGAGGTTAACTACTGAGATAGAAGTGTTATACCAAAAGATCTACGTCCTTCGATCTACCTTCTTTCTTAGCTCCTTGAGTTCTCCTTGATCGAGCTTGTTCGCCGGTCTTCCTCCGTCGAAGATGATCCACCCGAGGGATGTGGTTCATGGCTCTAGCTTAACACTAAAAATATAGTGGAGCAAATAGGGACTCTAGTTTTCTAATCTAGAGTGTTTAGGGATGTAGTGAGTTGTTCTTAGTGTATATCTATCTCTCTTCCACCCTTGATTCTCAACTCATAAGATGGTAGGGTGGAAGATCAAGAAGAAGAAGGAGAAACTCAAGAAAGGCTAATGAGGAGAGATAACCAAAATGTGAGAATGATTTTCATCCAAAAAAACAATCAAGTCAGAGAAAAATATGAAGCATTGTTTTGTAAAAACATTTTCCAAATAAAAATAAAGTAACCATACTTGAATAGTTTGCACAAATGAATTTACAATTCATTTGTCAACATTATTCAAGTATGGTTCTCACCATTCTCACCTCACTACCTTTATACCTCATTCCAATTAAATTAATAAATGGATAAACCAAAATGAGGTGTCCACCTTCTAGAATATTTTCCATATAAATACGGAATACACTCAACCGTATATACATACCCGTATTCGTATCAAAAAACGAATACCCAAGATAGAATAACATAAAGAACATAATACCAGAATATACATATCGAAATATATATATATGTAAATTATTAAATCTATACCCGATTTAATAATCCGGCTCAATCCTAAGTCGGTTAGTACTATCAACCGTCCGATCGAAAGTTTAAGTAACTAGTACAATCATTCGATCGGAACCCTGCACATATCAAAATACGGCTTCTACATCATTTCGCCTGAACCAGGGAAACCCTCTGTGTGGGACTCTAAAGACTCAAAAGTACGCCGGCAGTAAGTTACTGGATAAATCCATAACCATAAGCACGTCAGCGGCACTAGCTGTACGTAACGGCTACCCGGATACCTGTCTAAAAGGAAGCCCGATGAGCAAACTCATCTGGATCCCTACTGAGCCTATTTGTGACAATCTTCGTACAGTCCGGTCTCTTCGTCTAAGAGTATCGCATATCGAGTCTAGGGTGGTGGATAAAGTCAGACCCCCAATAACGCGATATTTCATGTCGGTGTGAAGCCTATCACCCACTAAGAAACTACTGATCCAAATCAGTAATTCTCGTCCACCTTGGCCAAGGATTTCTAGTGATATCTATCCATGCACAGCGTGACATCAACCACCAATACCTGGAGAGACGAATCCCCGACGATCCGCTCACTGCCTTTATGTGGCTCGGGACTACACCCGGCTAAAATCTGTTTGCATGACTCTTTTGAGCCATGGTAGGATAGTAATCAAAGCACGGTAGGAACTCACACGAGACAAATGATGATCTCAGGTCGAAGGACTAACCTATACTCATGTCACCTGAGAACTGCTATATGACAATAGATATAATACCAACTAGTATGTTCTCGGCGACTCTGTCTAGTGTACTCATCCCCAGTAAGTACATGTATACGATCTTAGGTGCGAAAGGACAATAGTTGTAGAACCAACTATCGGCCCTCGTCGGGGTTTAGAAACGTATATACCAGTCTAGTCCGGAATATCGATGCCCAGTCTCGATACTCCCATGACCAGGGACGTTTAAGGATGTGCTTATGGACTACCCAGCCCCCACATGTATGATCGCCATCATAACACTGGTAGTCAAGCAATAATCCTATGGGCTTTATCAACATGTAATAGTGATCTGTAATACTACATAATGCATGTACATGATGATAAAGACAAACCAGATAGTATAATATCATCTCGAGTAAGACTGTTCTACCCATATAGGTCATCCCTCAATCATCACAATCGTCTGCTTGCGATTACAATAATTGACTTAAGGGCACTATATCCAACAGGAAACACCTGAGAAAAAAGAAGAGATACTTGAAAAGAAGGTTCTTCAAGCCCAGGAAGAAGAATATTGGTGGCAAGTCTTTATAGACTACTTCAAGTCCCAGTGGACGCCTAAAAATGCATCGCAAAGGCACCGGCTCATCAAATGAGCGTTGTATTTCGCTCTGACCGACGGAACTTTAAACAAAAGGTCCTTCGATCATATATGACCGAGGTGTCTAGGTCCACAAGAAGCCAAAAAGGTCGTCCGGGAAATCCATGACGGTCTTTGTGGGTCCCATCAAGCAGGCCCTAAGATGAAATTGAAGATCAAGATAATAGGTTACCACTGGCCCATGATGATGTAAGATTGCATAGAGTATGCGAAGCGCTGCCATGCATGTCAAATTCACGGGGATTTCATATATCAACACCCCAATCCGTTGCATCCGACCGTAGCCAGCTGGTCTTTCAAAATGTGGGGAACCGATATCATTGGCCCTATTGAACCAGCGTCATCAAGAGGGCATTGATTTATTTTAGCGACAACCGACTACTTCTCCAAATGGGCGAATGCGATACCGCTGAGAGAGGTCAAAACGGAGAACATTCTCCACTTCTTCAAAACGCATGGGATATACTGGTTCGGAGTTCCACGACATATAATCTCGGACAACGGACCAACCTACAGGAGCCTTAAAATAAGCCGCTTCGCCAGGCAACACAAGATAGACTGGAGGTAGTCTTCCGTCTATAACCTTCGAGGCAACGGTCTAGCTGAAGCCTTCAACAAGACATTGACGAAACTCATAAAGAAGATGGTGTCCAATAATAAAAAGGACTGACATGAGAGGTTGCATGAAGCTCTTTGGGCATACCGAGCAATATTCAAGACAGCCACAAAGACAACACCTTATGCCTTGGTGTTTGGAGCTGAAGCAGTGCTTTCGCTGGAGATAGAAATTCCCTCATTAAGGATGGTAGTTCACCACAAGCTCACGGATGTGGATAACGCACACATCCGGCTCGAAGAACTCGGCGCACTTGACGAGACCCGTCTCGCGGCACAACAAAGCCTGGAAGCCTATCGATCGAGAATGACCCAATCATATGAAAAATTGACCAGACCGAGGACATTCTACTAAGGCAAACTCATACTGGTTGTCAAACGACCCATGATCCCTAACCGCGCGAAGTTCGAGACAAAGTATGAGGGTCCGTATGTTATAGAGGAAGCCTACTAAGGCGGAGCTTACCAACTCGTGAATATGCACGGAGAAAGAATATATCGACCAATAAACGGTCGATTCCTCAAGAAGTATTATGTTTTAGAGGTTACGACTTAGGTCAATGATAAATGATGATGCCTATGTCCGCTCCTTATCTTCCTAAGTCGGAAGTCTGAAAGTTAGGCACTTCATCCCGAACACGAGAATGTTGGACCGAGATGTCCCTACTATAATGTTGGACCGAAATGTCCCTAAACTATCATTTCGTCCCGAACACGGGAATGTTGGACCGAGATGTCCCAAAACTAATATATCGCCCCACACATGATGATATTGGACCGAAATGTCCCTAAACTAACTCCTCACTAGGTGAATGATAATGTTAGACCGAGACGTCTCTAAACTAATACTTCGCCTCGAACATGGGGATGTTGGACCGAAATGTCCCTAAACAAGCTCGTCGTCCCGAACATGAGAATGTTGGACCGCGATGTCCTTAAGCTAATGTGCCCCTTGAGATCGACATTGCAACTTAAGTCCCACTAGCGAAGCTTGCAACTCAAGTCCTACCTATGAGGCTGCACTTTAAGTCCCGCCGGCTATGAAGCTCCCCCGATGATGCAGTCCTCCAAGAAATATTTTGCCGCCCTACGGACAATCTCTGAATTGACTACCGTACACAATCCACGGGCATAAATAATCCATACCGTACCCAAGTGCCACCAGCAAACAATTGGGTCACTTGAGGCAAAGCCACATCCGAGAGTTTTATCGTTCAAAAACAAGATGGTTCCCATAAGCAATAAGGGCACGGATGAAAACCCGAAAGGGCGCCGTGAGTAAAAACAGCAGGACTGCCAGCGAGCTTATGAAAACCCGAAAGGGCGCAAACTCGTTAAAAATAATACACTTACAAAGTCCTCTCAATTTGTAAGGAGAATACCCAAGTGAGATCCTTACGACTCACAAAGGTGAGAGACAGTTAGAAATCCCCATGATTTCCAAGGAGAATACAAACTTACGAGATCCTTCCGACTCATAAGGAGAAAATACCCCTCTATGAGACCATTAGGGCTTATAGAATTCAAAAGCCTTAGGTTGCAGATTAGACCATGATCCTAAGCAATCATATACCCTTCTAAAATTTCCCTACAAGTAGTTCGATCTCGACTCTTATACACAATCTACGGGCATAAATAAGCATAAATAAACCCGAATTCTACACGGTGGACAACACTTGTAAGTCCTTTCGACTAACAAGGAGAAAAATACTCTTGTAGCATCCTTACGACTTACAAGATTCACTTAGGATTCCTCACGATTCCTAGGGAGAAAATACACATATGAGATCCTCTCGACTCATAGGAAGAAGATAACTTTACGAGACCCTCACGGCTCGTAAACATTGAAAATCCTTAGTTGATAGAAACCTAACCTAGTCTTCTAAGCTACTTTTGCCCGAATAGGCGACGGCATATGATGAGTCGCTCCTGGCACTATTCCAGCTGTATCGATACTGATACAAAGATTGGTATTAGACTCAAAAAATGCATATGAAATATAGCCGAAATGATTGGGCACCGCGAATAAATAGCCGAAATGATTGGGCAATCATGATTTCGCGATATGACAAGCTAAAATGATAGAGCATCATGGAGAATAAAGAAAAAAATGATAAAATAATTTTATTTGCCCTGCAGATAGGTCAAATCTCGACTTCTACAGACAGTTCAAGGACATTCGACTCACTTTGGTGAAGTGTGATTATGATGCCAGCAAGGACTAAAAGGTCAATTCAAAGTGGAGTGATGGAAAAATCCTAGTTCCAGATCTCAATAGCAACATCTACAGTGTAGAGATTGTCTCGACGTCCCTCCAGCAGAGCGCAGATGCGACATCAGGAAAGCTCTAAGGAGCCAAAGATAAAGTGGAGTGATGGAAAAATCCTAGCTCTAGATCTCGATGGCAACATTTACACCCTACAGATTATCTCGTCGTCTTTCTCATTCCAACAGGGTATAGACGCAACGTCAACAAGGACCAAAGGGTCGAAGATGAAGCTAAGTGACGGTATATTCCTAACTTCAGGTCTCGATAGCAATACATGTGGAGCTTAAAGACCATTGGATGTTAACCCATCTCGGACACATGCGGGGAGTCTGACCTCAAAGTGAAGCGCCATATTGCGCCTAATGTTGAACCATCTAATGGCAATACGGATATACCGGCCTAGGAAGGTTACTTGAGACGTATCCTGCAGCTGTAGGGTTGGGTGATACAGAAAGTACATGGCTACTCGAGAACCAACGACCTGAGTGGACGTGGATCAAGATGATATCTGCTGACGTAATGGTGTGATGGACTTAACCCGGCACCACAAACCTAACGGACGCCTACATTAATAGGGGTTATGCATATTTGACATTATGATGAGTTTATCCACATGCCTAAGGGAAGGATAAACTGAACGCTCCGGAATGAGTAAATAAACCAAGATAAGCCTTAGGTGACAGATCCAAATCTGTTTCCTAAACTATCGATGCCCTACAAGGAGGTCAATTCTGACTCTTGTATACTATCCATAGGCCACACATTCGTCAAAGTTGCATGCTGATGAAGTGAAGAAGCCTCTTATGGGGTCCTCTTGACTCGTAGGAAGAAATATCTTTATGAGACCCTCGCGTCTCTTAAAGTTGAAAAGCCTTGGGCAACAGATCTAAACCTGTTTCCTAAGCCATCATTGCCCTGCGGACTGTTAATATTGACTACCGTATACTATCCACCGGCCACCTATGAAGTATTGGTGGATAAAGACGCCATAAAAAGGAGAAAGGTGCAGATCATGGGCTTCAAGACGTATAATTGTGACGCCTATATTCGCTCACTACCTTCTTAGATTAAGATTCTGAAAGTCATGAGAGCGGTCATGTACTTTGCACTACTTAACCCATGTCCATACTTATGTGGGCAAAGTTGTGAAGGACATCTGTTTAACATAATTATTTATTTATTTATTTCAATATGCAGGGAAAAGATCACCAAAAATGGGATCGGGACTACAGGGGTTAATAAAACAGCATACAAAGTTCTCTAACTCCCTCTCGGCTCTCTCCACCATGTCGTAACGGTGGTTTTCACGAAGAGTCCCTCCCCACCTGTCAGCGCCACACTCGTCGACAAAGAAAGACATGACTGCCCGCCGAGCCCGGATTTGACTCGGCATGTGAATCGAGCGGTCCTTCAGTGGCTTCGTAATCAAACATGCCTCGTGAACGCAGTCGATCTTGTTCTCCACTGCGTCAAGCATCGCTAGAGTCGTCTCCGCCGGATGAGGGGGAATGTCATCAAGGATGGCCAAGAAAATCATTCAGAACCAAATAGAGCCGGCGGGAAAAGGAGATCCCCTACGAGTCATGAGCTCGTACATCACCGCGTCGCACTGAGCATCCTTAAGAGCGAGATTCGCTAGACGTGCGGCGAAGCAAGGAATAATCTCCCCGATGGGCACCTCCCATGGCCGTCGAGGAGCATGCGGGCAATCACAAGCCATGGTTCTTTCTCTGTGAAAATGGTTCTTTCCCTATGAGAGTAAAGGAGAAGATGGACGCTTCTTCAAATTATAAAGAGGAGCATTCAAGTTTTGGCAAAAAAAATGTTGCACATGTTGTAAGTTGGAACGACTGCTAAGCTCTGACCAAAAGAAAGTGTTGGAAAAGAAAGGGATGGCTCAGAAAATCAAGAAAAGATCAAAGGAAAACATCCCACATGTTTATCACGTAAACGCTTACATGCAAAGCATGTGACTGCCGGCGTCAGTTATGATTAAATCCTATGATATAACCCCCATGTGTTAAACATATAAGCGTTCACATGCTAAGCATGTGAGTGCTGAATTCAGATAAAATTAAAACCCATATAAGAGCCCCACGTGTTAAACACGTGAGTGCTGCTGCAATACATATATATAGCAATACTCACGTGCAAAACACGTAAGCACACCAATATGAAGCGCTAGCTTCAATAGAATTAAATTATATTTGGGAAATATTTCATAATCTTTCTAATATTAGAAAGATTTTCTCTATTAAATAGAAAGCCTTTAGATTTTAAATCCAACGGTGATTATAATATCACCGATAAAATCATCAATTCTCTATTGGGAAAATATTTTCTTAATCTTGCTAAAACGAACATAAAATATTTTTTGTTAAACAAAATTTCTCGGATCTTAGATCCAACGGTGGATATAATTCCTCGAGTGACCTTTGAAATCAATTAGATCAATCGAGATCTCTCAATAAGAGATTCTCTCAAACTAATTGATATCTTTTCTCTCTCCTATATAAAGGACTCAAGACTTCAAGTCTCAGAGAGACAATCCCCTCTATAAGCTTTAAGAAGATATATAGAATACAGGATATATACCCCAAGCTTTCGATACGCAATACTCTCCAAGCTTCTACGAGATCCCCTTCTTAAGCTTCCACAACAACAATAGAGAATTTAATTCTCTCGAAGAAGAAGACCACTCTTTGTTCGATTACAAGGTAAAGACAGAGATAAGAATATCTCCCCTTTTTGTCTATTTCATACATGATATAAGGGTTTAACCCTTTTATAAGAACACAGTTCTTCATCGGGATCTGAGATCCATAAGACAAATCTCCTACAAGGTGAGAATTTAATTCTCATTAGGAAGATCTTGTTTTTTCATATCAAAGATCCAGGGGAGAACTATGGCGCTTTACCCCTTGCACATAAAAGAGAGAACATGGAAGAACAGAAGATAGAATTGATATTTCAGGAACTTAGTTTCTCCAAAATATAATAGGATTTTATCCTATAAGAACTTAGTTCTCACAAAAAAGGAGGAACTTGGTTTCTTACAAGATCTGCAAGACTTTTAGAGTTTAACAATAATTTTCAGAGTTAATTTCTGCATGAACATGGAAAGGATTATGTGGAAGACACGTGAGAACCTTAGAAAATGAAGAACGAAGTCTCGCGTGAGTGCTCAAAGGAGCCTTGATGAGATCTCACATGGAAGACACATGAGCGCTGAGACTCCAGTGCTTAGTACTATTCACGTGGAAGACACGTGACCAATCATGAAGATTATACTTCACATGCCATTCACGTGAGCATCATACGAACTAGTGCTTAGCACTAATTACGTAGAAGACATGTGAACATCAAGAAACTAGGCTTATCACGTGAAGAGCACGTGAACACTGAAGCGAGATCTATGATGAGGCTTAAGCTTCCAGGCTCGGTGTTTAGCACTGTTGGGTTATTTAAAGCCCAAAAAAATATTTGGCCTAGTGCTTAGCACTGTTTGGGAAACATAGCCCGACATCTAGTCTAAGATTAGACTAACTCTCTGAAGTTCCAAACTTCTTTGATTTTCAAAGGAAAATCAAGCTTGATCATACATATTTAAGTCGACTTTAATCTAAAACAAGATTAACGGTCCTTAAATATATTTTAAGTTTATCTTAATCTAAGACTAGATTAACGATACTTAAACCCTGCTGAACTTATGGACCTCATTTATATGAGATCTACGTCCTAAATTCAAAACCTCAAGTCCAATGTACGGGTTTGGACTAATCCGTGCCCTACGGGCATGACAAGATTAGCCTCCGTATACAATCCAAGAGCGACCCCATAATAAACAATATATAACACAACACGAAATGACCTACCGGAGAAGGTAAAAGTTATTATCGCTTTGCGATAACGTAATTAACTGCAGGGGCTTGCGCCTGCAGGGAAGAGCGTCCCCATAATCAAAAACCCATCATCATTGAGGGGGAATCTGATAAGTCAGCTACATCGGTCGTATCTATCCACACCTCCGATATACGGTGCCATAAATCAACTTGGTATCTGCAACGACTCCAATTTCATTGTACAAAAATTTTGAAATCAATGTATAGAATAGAGTTTAAAGCCTGAGCACAAGTTATAAATTAAAATTACTTAAGAATAGCAAGAAATAACTTGTAGCTCATTGGTAAAGCCTTGCACTGCTGTGACGTAACCCCTGTGTTCGAATCCCATCAGCCACATATTATTTTTAATGATTTTTTCTTTTAAACTTTTTGCAAGTCCAAGAGTCTACACGTGCAATACACGTAAAATGAAAAGTCTGAGAAAATCAAACATGTGTTGAATATTATATGAACCGACCTAGACACGTAGCACAAATCTAGAGCCCAACCCCCACCCAATGACCGGAGAGATCGGCCTTATAGCCGGTGCCGCCGGCCCCCCTATGGGTAAAACTCCCATTCTCTGCACACTGAAACTCTTGGTCTACCCCACTACCTCTATGCTGTTTGAATTCTCTGCAATATCCAGAGAGTGCTAATTCACTCATAAATCCTATTTTTAATACATTTTTAATTCTCTCTTCACTCTCAAAACCCTAATTTTACCCTATAAATACAACATCATACCCTACCCCTCCTCATTCTGAAATCTATTATCAAAAATCCTCAAAAATTTCCAAGTCAAAGAAGAGTACAAGTGGAGTTAGCCCAAGTTCCTTTTCTGGCGAGAATTCAAAGCACTTCCGGCGACCCCACGACTACAAGAAGGCCATCATTCCTCTCCTCAACCTCCCTTCTATCTTTTTAACTTGTAAATTCCACTTCTCTCATCCTCTTCTTAACTTAAAATATTCTCTTTTCAAATCACGTCGGTAAATGGAGTTATACCGACTCTTAATTCTATTCTCTTTTAAATTTCAATTTTCTCTTAAGAATCACTTAACCATATCATTACATCTTGCTTGTTAAATATTAACTAATTTTTAAAAACAAGTTTCATTTTAAAACTCCAAGTAAAACAACTTTTATTAAGCTTTTACGCTTAAATACCATGAAGTTACATATGACATCGTTTAATTATTCTTGCTTATATTACCTTTAGAAAACCTCACAAGGTAATGACCTACCTCTCACAAACACTTATCTTGACAAAGAACGATTCCCTTGAATAACAATTTTGTGGCAAATACGTCTTTTACCTCAAAATACCATAAACTATTAAAAATCGTATTTTTAAAAATTGTGTGATTACATTCCTTGCAATTATGTCTCTACAACCCATTTTGGGGAACCCGATCGGGATGGTGCGAGTTATCGTACATCCAGGGACTAGTAGAGCGAGATGCAGACTTCCTTACGGAGCATACGATCTTGATGGAATTTTTAATGCAATTTTTAAGAAAAGCATGATTTTCGATTTAATAAATAAATTTTATTTTTAATAATTATATATAAATATTATCAAACCATCTATTTTAAATATAAAATAAATTCCATATTTTTCTAAACAAAGAAAAAGAATTACAAGTTTCATGAAAATACCATCAAGAATCCATACATGTCAACTTTACACTAAAATACCTTGTATTATTCAAGCTAGGTATTTATTCACTAGAATATCTCACTTTAAAAAAATTACATCCATGAAAACCCTAAAGAATATAAATAAATACTTGAGGATTATTTTGGAAGTATATGTAAAATATTTTTCATAAAACCCCCTCAAGTTATATTAATTTACATTAAGGACCCTAGTAAATATAGGTTTAAGCGGGACCAATTCTCTTGAGCCTCAGGAAGCCGGAGAAAATGGGTGCGTACCTATTTAAGGTAGAAAACTAAAACGGGGTTATCAATGGTAATTGGCTTGGAAAAAGTCACAAATCCTGCCGTCAATGTGCAGCAGTTACCGATAACTCTTAAACCTAATTCAGGACTCAAATCTGTTTAAGTGTCTAACTCAATCTGAGTCTCAGTTTAATCTGAATATAATCCAAACATGAATCCAACCATATATCTAATACAACATGAATCCAATGTATCAAGCATGAACACTTGAACTTGAACATAAATACCGAACAATACAAATATGCAACATGACTTGACTGGACCGAACCATGGATATATTTTGAACTTGACTACATGACTATTCATTTACATCCGAACCGTTTACAAGAACAACTTATACAATGGTTTCGGCAAGTCTTATACAACAAATCAATACAATCAATACAATATGCATTACGGGGTTTAACGGGGTAGATTGGTACGGAATGTATTAGAAGTGGCACGAGACGGTCACTATAATACACTTAAACTGAATTTCTGTGTCGTTGTCCCGTGGCTTGACGGAGCCTTGTACTCCGTATACCTTAGTCCACGGATAGTTGGACTCCTCTCGTATACACTGATGCATTCTGTATCAAGTTACAAACAACTATATTAGTATAACAAAAACAGATAAATTACCAGACCTATTCTATTTACTTGATCTATTCATATTTCTCTCTTGGGACTTACCGAGCGATTGTTCGCTGATGACATTTCTATTTCTTATTTCTTTGGAATGTTGTCCGGAGGACCCGACTCTCAGGAGATCGAGCCTAGCTAAGACGACTTGGAGCATTTCACAGAGGAGTCAGAGTTCTAGTTTCTACTTGTACTTACTTTACTTTCAGTTCATATGCCATTGTTTAGGCATCTCTTTCTATTATTATACTTTACTTTCCAGTTGTATGTAAATAATGAATATAAATAAAAAGTTGTTGTTTCATTACATCTCTTGTTATTCTTGTGCTTTACTTTTATATTGCTTATTTATGCTTAACGTGTTTATTTCGGAGTAAATATGTCGCGGCCTCGCCACGTCTACTTCCCGTACATTGGGAAGCGGGGCATGACAATATCTTTGAAGAGGTGGATGGATATGTTCCATATAACATCTGCCCCCAAATTCAGGCTAGATGTCTTCCTGACGTCTCAGTCCGGTCTTCGGCGGTAAACAGGTACCATGAGTGAATCATCATTCGCCGTTGGGGAAATTTAGGGATTTGAATTTTTGTTTGACATCAGCATTACTACACCGAAGCGTGGTTTCAGGAGAGAATCATCATTTGTCATTTGGAGAATTTGGAGATTTAGATTTTGGTTAGCATCTGCATTGTTACACTGGAATGGTACCAGGAGCGACTCATTATTCGCAGTTTGACAGCGTTGGGGACTTAGATTTTAGTTGGCGTCTGCATTGCTACAATAGAATCGTACTAGGAGCGACTCATTATTCGTTGTTAGCGGAATTTGGGGATTTGAATTTTTATTTGACATCAATATTGCTAATACTGAAGCATAGTTTCAGGAGCGGATCATTATTTTTCGTTTGGAGGAATTGGAGATTTATATTTTAGTTAGCGTCTGCATCGCTAAACTGGAATGGTATAAGGAGCGACTCATCATTCGCCGTTTGGAGGTTTTGGGAACTTGGATTTTGGTTAGCGTCTGCATCGCTATACTGGAATGGTACCAGGAGCGACTCATCATTCACCGTTAGGGGATTTCGGCATTTGAATTTTTATTTGACATCAGCATCGCTAACACTGAAGTATGGTTTCAGGAGCGAATCATGTCGTTGGGAGGATTTTTTTGACGAGTTTGCGTCCTTGCGGGTTTTCACAAGCTCGCGGGCAGTCTCTGTAGGGTTGCTGGGCACACGCACAAGGGTCTACGAGGCATCAACCATGCCCGATTAAAATTTTAGCCGTGCCGAACAACCCAAAGCCGGATCTTTAAATTAGAGTTTATGCGAAAACAAGCATGTTAAACTCTTTAACACTAAGTGAGAGGGATTACAAGCTTTGTAGATCCGGTCCTTCACTTCATAAGCTCCGTGTTGAGGTCCCTTCGCTGCGATCATCGTGTTCCGGATCTCGAGAGGCTCCACGAAGAGAAAGATGCAGTCTTACTTCCGATCTTCGATAACATAGATGATCTACCTTGAAGTTTCATTAACACAAGCTAACACTCACTAAATGAAGTGAACACCCTCATCTAAATGGCAAGGATAGATGAGGATGATGAAGTAGGATTTTTGCTCTCATTTGTTTTCTATTTCTCACTCACTTTCATCACAAATATCAAAGCAAGAAAGCTTTTCAAAGGAAGAAGAAGAAGAAGAATAGTGATCAATCCTTTTGTTATGAATAATGAAAGGATAATTATGATGAATAATGCAACCATGGTTAACTAAACTCTTGTAGAGAATTAACCAAGGGCTAGGGTTTGGGTTGAGTTAAAGTATGAGTCATTTGAAAATATCTTGCACAAAACAAAAAGAAACCTTCTAGAATCATCAAGAAGGAACTAACCCAAAACAAACCCTAACCTTGTTTAATTTCCACTAAACATGTTGCATTAGTTATCAAATCATGTTACAATATTATATATCACATATATAATATTTATCGTAACAGTATAAAATAATACAATTAACATATATCGCATATATATCAATGTATTACCCGAGTGAGAAAAAGAATCTTTTAGTGAGCTAATATTAGTTAATCTAATTTAATATATCATATATATTATTATACATTAAATTATCGAATCAACATTTGATCCGACAATCCGGCTATATCGCATATAACCGACTAATACGATGACCCGGCTATATCACATATACCCGGCCGATATCTCATATCGCGAGAATCCAATACGGTATCACATACCGCATTATCCTCGGTCCCGCACATATAACATATGTGCTCCTACTCCGTTTTGCCTGAGTCAAGAAACCTCTGTATAGGACTCTAAAGAATCGTCAATACGCTGGCAGTAGGTGATGATCATATCAAACACCCACAAGCTGCAAGCGGTCAGCTAAACGTAACAGCCGCCCAGGTATTGAGCGCTCAGAAGATCAACAAGCAAGCCTGTACATTCTCCTATGAATCCAATCAGTAACACTCCCGTACAGTCCGGTCTCGTCGTCTGATATGTCGCATATCTCGCCTAGGAGTGGTAAACGTCAGACCTTAGTAGCTTGATAAGTCGTGTCGATATGAGGTCTATAACAGTTCGAGAAACTACTGATAACACTTACCAGTAAATCTCAGCAACCCTGGCCAGGGATTTCCAGTTATAACCAATCGAACACAGCACAACATCAACTCCCTAAACCGGGAGAAACGAATCCCCTCCTCTCGCTCATTGCCTCCATGTAATTCGGGACTGTACCCAAAAGCCACCTTTTTGCACGCCCTCTTGGACATGGTATGATGGAAATCAAAGCACAGTGGGAATCACACAAGACTCTATAACGATCTCGGGTCAACAGACTACTCTATACCAGTGTCACCGGAGAACTGCCATCTGACGTGAGGTATAATACCATCTGGGAGTTCTCGGTGAGTCCGTCCAGTGTACCCAGTCTCCACTGAGCACCCGTACACCATCCTTGATGTCAAACACCGATGGATATGGGATCATCCATCGCCCATCATATAGGTCAAGATGCGTATACGTTAGTCTACTCTGGTGTATCGATGCCCTGTCTCGATACACTCTCGACTAGGAACAGTTATAGGATGTACTCGTCGACTACCGTGGCCCCACTAGTATGATCTCATCATAGTCCCAGTAGTCGAGTACATATCCTAAGGGCTTTATAAACATGTAACATAGAGACAATCAGAGTACATGTTAAGATAAAGTACAACCAGATAGCATACTATCATGTCGAGCAAGAAAGTCCTCCCTATATATGTCCTAGCATCCACTACAATATACATCGTTTGTACAGTAATAGCCTCTAGGGCATACATATAACTAACAATCTCCCACTTGCACTAAGGCCATCTATTGTGGTATCACATACCCAACAATTAGCTGCGGTTGAAGTATCTCATACTCAACCATCCCATAAAAGTCTCTACTGGGAAAAAGGCCTTTGTGAGTGGATCCGCGCTGTTGTCTTTTGTGTCTACTCTTCTAACCTCGATCTCCCTGGAGATCAACAATCTCCATGATCAGGTGATACTGCCTAAGAATTATATCTGGATTTCTGATGGGACGGGGGTTCCTTGGCAAAAGCCACAACTCCATTGTCACACAATGGTAAGAACGAAGTTCATCTCATGAACTTATATCTATCCAGACTGCCTCTTTGGTAGCATCCTTAGTAACGATGTATCTTGCCTTTAATCGTCTAGTATGTCACGGTATCTAGCTTGGAACTCTTCCAACATACCATCCCTCCACTGAGGGTAAAGACAATGCCTGCGACTGACATTCAGTCGTCCTTATCACCCTAGAACCTTTCCAGTGATTCTCCCCAGGATCGATTGATACCATCTCCCTACAACTAGTGAGAATCCTAACATCCAATTAGATCTATCTCATAGATCCAAAACCCAGGATTTTAGGAGGTATCACCTTGATCCTATACGGAGAATCCATGTGATAAGAGGAGATTGACCGAGCGTAGCATAGGAAACTCCTTCCCTATCAAGAGTATGTCATCCACGTACTCTACGAGGATCACCACCATACTCTCTACTACCTTTTTGTATATACAAGGTTCATCTACCATTTTGATGAAGTCAAACTCTTTGATTACCACATCAAAACAGATGTTCCAACTCCGCGATGCCTATTTTATCATATAAAACATCTTGCACACGTTTCCGCTGCTCCCACTGTCTACGAAGCCCTCTGGCTGTGTACTTATAGACGCTCTTTTCTAAAACATCATTTAGAAAAGCAGTCATGACACCCAACCGCCAGATATCGTAGTCATGGTATGTAGCCGTGGCAAGTAGGATCTGAATGGACTTAAGCATAGCTTTGAAAGTCTCAACTTTTCCGTGTACACCAAGTAATCTTCTCAAGATATACTTGCTCCTGATGGGGATTTAACCCTTCAGATAAAGCAACCAAAGTCCATACGTTGTTGGTGTATAAGGATTCCATCTCAGATTGATAAGCATCCAGCCATTCTTACAGAGTCCCACTCCTGATAGCCTACTCGAAACTCGTTGGGTCATCATCTCATGATGCAATCCTCGCTCCCACTGTCATAGAGAAACCGAAGTATCTCTCAGTTGGGTGAGGAACCCTACTAGATCGGCGGAGAGGCTGAGGTTCGTTGGTAACTATTGAATCCTTTGGTTCTACCAAATCATCTGTTGTAGTTTGTATAGCTAGAACTCCTTCCAGTTCTACCTCATGACCACTAATTTCTTCACAAGAAATTCCCTTTCACAAAGGTGGGATGTTGAGAAATAAAAACATCTTTTGTTCCTCGGTTTGGTAGAAGATATTCCCTTGCGAATGCTTGGGATATCCAACAAACTTCCACAGATCCGACTTTACCTCGAGCTTGTCCGGATTTTGCTTTTCAGACATAGGCCGGACAACCCCAAATCTTAACATACTTAAGATATGGGCTCTTCCCATTCCATATCACATATGAAGTGGTAGGCAACTGATTTGATTTGAACCCTATTCAATAGGTATGCAGCTTCTCAAGTGCATAATTCCCAAAAGGAAATAAGCAACTCAGTACTACTCATCATAGAGCACACCATATCACATAGGGTGTGATTGCTCCGCCCCGATACACCGACATGCTGTGGTGTATACGGAGGAGTAATGCTGAGAGAGAATCTCATTCTCTTTTATAATAGTCCAGGAATCTCCGTGCTTAAGTATTCTCCTCCTTGATCTCATCAAAGGACATAATACGTATACCCGTATTTGGTTCTCTACTTCTAACTTATATTCTGTGAATATCTCAAAAGCTTCGGACTTATGTTTCAACAGGAACACATGTCTGAATCTTGAGAGATTATCAGAGAATGTAATGAAGTACAAAGAACCGGTCTTGGCATGTGTAGACAGAGGACTTTCATTCATCACCATGTATTAATCCCAAGAGTTCACTAACTCTTTCTCTGTTTCCAATAAACAGAGCTGTGGTCATCTTATCTTTGTGATATGACCGGAAAATTTCACAGGATGTAAATTCAAACAAATTTAAATATGAATCTAAATGTAACTTTGCTAGTCGAGTCGCATTGATATGACCTAGTCTACAATGCCTCAAGAAGGATTCGTTCATTTCTGAACTCTTCCTCTTGTGTGTGTTCTGTATACTAAGAACTGTAGTTTGATTTAGAACGTCAATGCTTTTAGATAACGTGCCTGAACTGATCAACTCTTGATATAGGAAATGTTCAAAACATTATCCAACAATACAAAATTATATCCTTTCTGTACTGATAAAGAGACTGCTATAATGTTGTATATCAGGTTCGGTATCTAATAACAGTCGTTCAGAATCAATGTATTTTGGTAATACAGGGTGATAGTGACCAACAGACTTGGCTGCAATACTTGCACCATTTTCTGTCTCATGAAACTTATCACCCATTCTCAGTTCTCTACCTTTCTGTAGCCCATGTAATAAATTACATATGTGGGATCCTGATCCGGTATCTCATACCCAGGACGTAAAGAATACTGAGAAACAGTTCTCTGTAATGAACACACCCGAAGAAGATGCATCAGCATGCACTTTCTTCGTTTGGGCGGCACGGGAAATCTGGTATTCCCCAATTTCTTGCTCTGTCTTATAACAATTATAAGTTGGAGCGGGACCAACGTTCCCCAGCTCTGTATAATAAGCGGGTTCGGTCAATTCATCCGTTTTATTATCTTGATTAAGGCGTGATATGGTCTCTACCTAGAGAGAGAGAGAAGAAAACACTCAGCGTATGCTCTTGCAAGATTAGATTGGTTATCTAATATATCTAATCAGGATGTCTCCTACTATTTTAGTCAAATCTTCCTTCAAACCCTAAAAGGAAAGACAAGCCGGGATTAATTACACGCTATAAGTTCGTCAATCTTTCGGCCAGGCCAGTGCCGGTACTTTGAGGGAGGTCCCCCGTGCTTTCGCACGAACCTAATTAAAGTAAACCTCGTTTTTCCAGGGGCGTAACCCCGTTGACACCTTTCTAGACACCTACTTGATCGGCTAATTGTAATGTGTAAAACTCTCCCAGAAGTAACTCTTACTCGCAGCGGGTATCAGGATCCAACTATCTCATTGAAGGTATGCAACCTAATTGCAAATTTCAACACTTGAAATTCCCAATAATATTTTACCCCTAGCGTCCCATGACCTTGACGCAGGCCAACAAACCACAGTGCGCTAGTCTAGTTCAACCCATCATTTCTTGATTGAATTAAACCCACCCGCACGACCCTTGACGCAGGCCAACAAAGTCGCACGACTACCAATCTGCATCATATGATAAACAGATAAATACTAGTTAGCTACCGCACACTACGCCTTGACGCAGGCCAACAAACGTAGCACGAATACTAAGTAGGACTTATCTGAAATGACGGAGGGCTACGACAGGTTTTTATGAAAACCCTTTGCGTAATGAACTTGATATCGTTGTAGAATCGAGTGATTTTAAATGGAGTGTTTTTTAGGCTTTTCTAGTTTTGCTAAAGAGGTTACTCCCGGTGAAGGGATCGTCGGCTCTTTCCTCATCGAATAAGGTGCAGGATATTTCACAAATATCACTATGCAAAGCAAAAACTATAAAAACAATCAAAAGACAAACCAAGTTTGTAGCATCTGCTAGTTTCACTAAAAAGGTCACTCCCGATGAAGGGATCTCGGCTCTTTCCTTATCGAATAAGGTGCTGGATGTTCTACAAGGAACACCGCTATACAAAGCAAGAATTAGAGCTACCAGTTTTTAAACAAGTTTCTACAATATCTTTAGGTTTCTTTTAGTTTCATTAATCTCATTAATGAAGTCCCATTTTATTATGCTTCACAAGCATCTCATTTGAAACGAAATCTGCAATATAACATATATCTCATATATATAATATAAACATTCGTCTCAGGCAGTAATATGATCTCATCACAGAACATTGCAGCAGAAGAACATATATGAAATATTGGATATACTAGGACGTCCGTGTTTTTAATACGAGCCTGTATAAAACACGGATTCCACGGTCGCGATGAATAGCCAAACCCACATTCCTAGACCCCTACGAGAGTGGCAAGCAACACTGCCAATTCTAGGGTTAGGAGACCCGGTCTCGACTCCTCGAGATGGTCTCCCACTGGACCCCAGAACCCGGTTACTTGTGCTCTCCGACTTGGGTCTACCTAATGCGGAAAAGTAAATAATATACAATGGCGACATCATCCTCAATCCGGAAGTGCCCCAATAAAAGAATATTACATACAAATGAATTTTACATGAATGAAAATAAAAACCCTCATCTCACATAAAACCCCCGGCTATTCAGAACACGACGATCCAATATAACATATCACAGCAACACATAATATCTCATATCATCAACGTAAGCAAGTATACGTATTCCGATTGTCGTTAATGTATAGCAACGAAGCCAGCGATACACCACATACTACGCTTACGGTCACAGAAAAAAATGTAAAACTACAACAGTTGGAATCCGCAACCTCCTTAGACATCACATGCCTAACCAAATGAATTCCTTAGACATCTCATGCCTAACGATTATAAACCCCGCATTTTAGTCTCATTATCGAAAACTCTTTTCAATATCAAGTCGGGCAATTCAACAAGATTCCCGACGTCCTAATTGAATGCTCGTCGCAAACTTTAGTAGACGGCCGCACCCCTGATGCCGTCGAAGAAGTGCACTAAGGCGGAACACCGCTGCCGCGAGCACCCGAACGGATGCTTTTGGCGACGGGGTTCTCCTACAGTCACTTAGTCGGGGCTTTGGGGCATGGCTGTCTATTAAGTTTACCCGGCGAGTATCCGCGTACGCTACGTGATTGCGACAGACTTTTGATCGCATCAAAATCCCGTGGCAACCGATCAATTGAGACTGAACTGCTAGATTTATAACATTCAAATTAGTTATCTCATAACTACTTATGGATTCCAAATATTGTATCACATTCCAGACAAATAGACAGTGTTAAACTTTCCGATCGAATAAACAAACACCCAAGATTTCCCAAATAGCTCAACACTTGAGCGGAGTTCAAAAAATGTCCATCGCATGCAACAGTACCAATGGTCCAGCCGTAGAAGGGTCAAGCCAACGCCTCACATGTGGCACGCCGTACTGCCACAAACCCTAAGGTTCAGAGGCAGTTCAAGATGGTCACATAATCGAGTTAAGGTTTGTTGTCTTCTAGAGGGTCCACCGCGTTACTTGTATGGCTTTACGAAAGTTTCAAACTCGAGAAAAAATCCAACTTTTGAAAATTTTCCGACAGGAGAAAAAGTGAGTTATTGATATCCGTTCGAACTTTTTAACAGTTTCTAAAATTATCCGGAAAAAAACTTAAACGATGTTAAATTATCCGATCGAATCAACGAGTCTCCAATACAACCCAGAAAACTCAACACTTGAGTGGAATTAAAAATTCCCAGAAAAAAAATGACAAGAAATGACCTAAGAATAAATATATGAAGTTTCAGGGACTAATTCAAAATTTTGGCCGCGGAACCTCGGCCAAACCCTTGGTTTGGCCGCGGTTCCGCTGTCATATAATCGATTTAATGGACCGTACTTCACAGTAATTCTTAGTTTTTCCTGCTCTATTTTATGAGAATTTTTAATACAGAAAAAATCAATTTTTTGAAAATTATCCGGAGAAGGGTTCAAATTAGGGTTTCGGGGTTCGATCGGACTTTAAATTTCGTCTAGACTTCGCCTAAAGCTCTAGCTTGGCTCTGATACCACTGTAGGGTTGCTGGGCACACGCACAAGGGTCTACGAGGCATCAATCATGCCCGATTAAAATTTTAGCCGTGCCGAACAACCCAAAACTGGATCTTTAAACTAGAGTTTATGCGAAAACAAGCATGTTAAACTCTTTAACACTAAGTGAGAGGGATTACAACCTTTGTAGATCCGGTCCTTCACTTCATAAGCTCCGTGTTGAGGTCCCTTTGCTGCGATCATCGTGTTCCGGACTCTCGAGAGGCTCCACGAAAAGAAAGATGCAGTCTTACTTCCGATCTTCGATAACATAGATGATCAACCTTGAAGTTTCATTAACACAAGCTAACACTCACTAAATGAAGTGAAAACCCTCATCTAAATGGCAAGGATAGATGAGGATGATGAAGTAGGATTTTTGCTCTCATTTGTTTTCTATTTCTCACTCACTTTCATCACAAATATCAAAGCAAGAAAGCTTTTCAAAGGAGGAAGAAGAAGAAGAATAGTGATCAATCCTTTTGTGATGAATAATGAAAGGATAATTATAATGAATAATGCAACCATGGTCAACTAAACCCTTGTAGAGAATTAACCAAGGGTTAGGGTTTGGGTTGGGTTAAAGCATGAGTCATTTGAAAATATCTTGCACAAAACAAAAAGAAACCTTCTAGAATCATCAAGAAGGAACTAACCCAAAATAAATCCTAACCTTGTTTAATCTTCACTAAACATGTTGCATTAGTTATCATATCATGTTACAATATTATATATCATATATATAATATTTATCTTAACAATATAAAATAATACAATTAACATATATAGCATATATATCAATGTATTACCCGAGTGAGAAAAAGAATCTTTTAGTGAGCTAATATTAGTTAATGTAATATAATATATCAAATATATTATTATAAATTAAATTATCGAATCAACACTTGATCCGATAATCCGGCTATATCGCATATAACCGACTAATATGATGACCCGGCTATATCACATATACCTGGCCGATATCTCATATCGCGAGAATCCAATATGGTATCACATACCGCATTATCCTCGGTCCCGCACATATCACATATGTGCTCCTACTCCGTTTTGTCTGAGTCAAGAAACCTCTGTGTAGGACTCTAAAGAATCGTTAATACGCCGGTAGTAGGTGATGATCATATCAAACACCCACAAACTGCAAGCGGTCAGCTAAACGTAACAACCACCCAGGTATTGAGCGCTCAGAAGATCAACAAGCAAGCCTGTACATTCTCCTGTGAATCCAATCAGTAACACTCCCGTACAGTCCGGTCTCGTCGTCTGATATGTCGCATATCTCGCCTAGGGGTGGTAAACGTCAGACCCCAGTAGCTTGATAAGTCGTGTCGATATGAGGTCTATAACAGTTCGAGAAACTACTGATAACACTTACCAGTAAATCTCAGCAACCCTGGCCAGGGATTTCCAGTTATAGCCAATCGAACACAGCACAACATCAACTCCCTATACCGGGAGAGACGAATCCCCTCCTATCGCTCATTGCCTCCATGTGATTCGGGACTGTACCCAAAAGCCACCTTTTTGCATGCCCTCTTGGACGTGGTATGATGGAAATCAAAGCACAGTGAGAATCACACAAGACTCTATGACGATCTCGGGTCAACAGACTACTCTATACCAGTTCACCGGAGAACTGCCATCTGACGTAAGGTATAATACCATCTGGGAGTTCTCGGTGAGTCCGTCCAGTGTACCCAGTCTCTACTGAACACCCGTACACCATCCTTGATGTCAAACACCGATGGATATGGGATCATCCATCGCCCATCATATGGGTCAGGATGCGTATACGCTAGTCTACTCTGGTGTATCGATGCCCTGTCTTGATACACTCTCGACTAGGAACAGTTATAGGATGTACTCGTCGACTACCGTGGCCCCACTAGTATGATCTCATCATAGTCCCAGTAGTCGAGTACATATCCTAAGGGCTTTATAAATATATAACATAGAGACAATCAGAGTACATGTTAAGATAAAGTACAACCAGATAACATACTATCATGTCGAGCAAGAAAGTCCTCCCTATATATGTCCTAGCATCCACTACAATATACATCGTATGTACAGTAATGGCCTCTAGGGCATACATATAACTAACAGTCTCGTTGTTTTTACTCATGACGCCTTTTAAGGTTTTCATTCATGCTCTTTTTACATGTGGGCTGACCATTTATTATTTTTTTCTTTTTCTTTTCTTTTATTTCCCAGTTTAATGACTTAGGGGTCAAAATTGTACGCTTATTCAAGATCCTTGAACTTTGAATTTGATGAAGCTGAGTTGATGGCTGAGACAATGAGTTTTGCTTGATTTCCTCATTTAATCCCTAAATCTTTCTCAAGGTGCTTCAATATTCTCTGTCTTTTTGGACAGATGTGTGTCCCGTGGAAACTGCGGTGGACTGGGTCATTTTCTGATGCGGATTGTTTGAGAAAATCTCTCATTGAGAGATTTTAATTGATTTCATAATCAATCGAAGATGTTTAAATCACCGTTGGATCTTTGACCCAACGGCTCTCTATTTAACAGAGAATATATTTTTTGTTTGTTTAACAAGATTAGGAAAATATTTTCCTAACAATATCTAAAGGGTAAACAAACTAAATCTCCATTTAAACCTAAAAATAAAATCTCTACCATCAATCCTTTACGTCTAATTCACATGGATTTATTTGGTCTTAGTAGGAATGCTAGTTTAGGAGGAAAACTCTATGCTTATGTAATAATAGACAATTTTTTTAAGATTTACATAGGTATTCTTTCTTAAAACAAAAGATGAAACATTTAGCATTTTCAAATCTTTCTCCAAACGTATTCAAAATGAAATGAATCTTAAGATTTCTAAAATTAGAAGTGATCACGGTGGAGAATTTGAAAACACTCTATTTGAAGAATATTGTAATAAGAAAGTATATAAACATGAGTTTTCATGTGCACGAACACCACAACAAAATGGTGTTATTGAAAGAAAGAATCATTCCTTATAAGAAATGGTACGGACTATATTAAATGAAAATAACCTGCCTATGTAATTTTGGGCTGAGCCGTTAATACGTCTTACTATATCACTTATAGAGTTAGATTAGAAAAATCCTTAATAGAACTCAATACGAACTATTTTATATTAAAACCCCAAATATTAAGTATTTTAAAGTTTTTGGGTGTAAATATTTTATTTTAAACATCTTAGACAACTTAGGTAAATTTGATTCTAAATACGAAGAAGGTATTTTTGTTGCTTATTCTATGACTAACAAAGCTTATCGTGTTTATAATAAAAGGACATAAGTTATAAAAGAAAGTATGCATGTTGAATTTGAAGAAAACAACTCTGTCTCAAAAACCTTACAAATTGATGATGAGTCAAACATCTCAAATATTTTAGAAAATCTTTCAACATATGTATAAACTTAGCAGTGATAGAACCCAAAAATATAAATGAAGATTTATTAGATGAAAATTAGATAATTACTATGTAAGGAGAACTAAACCAATTTGAAAGAAACAATGTATGGTATTTAATACCAAAACCCGATAATAGACCAATTATATGTACTAAATGGGTATTTAAAAATAAACTTGACGAATCAGGTAAAGTAGTTAGAAACAAAACCTATTTAGTAGCCCAAGGGTATAATCAAATCGAGGGTATAGATTATGACAAAACCTATACATCTGTGGCTAGATTAGAATCCAAGGGTATCCTACTATAGCATAAGCTTGCTATAAAAACTTTAGAGTTTTTCAAATGGACGTTAAAAGCGCTTTCTTAAACGGTCAAATAAATGAGAAAGTATATGTATCTCAACCCCATGGTTTCAAGAATCATGCATTTTCAAATCATGTCCGTAAATTAAGAAAAGTACTATTATGGTTTTAAGCAAGCTCTTCGTGCTTGGTATGAACGTTTTAGCACGTTTCTAGAAAATATAGATTTCACAAAGGGTATCGTAGATAAAACCTTACTTACTAAAACTTTTCAACAAAATATTTTAATAGTTCAAATATATGTTGACGATATTATTTTTGGTTCGACAAATGAAAGTTTATTTAAGAATTCGCCAAATCTATGCAAGATGAATTTGAAATGAGTCTGATAGGAGAAATTAACTTCTTTCTCAGATTTCAAAATTAAACAAATGAATGATGGCATCTTCATTAGTCAAGCCAAATACACTAAAAATTTGATAAAGAAATCCGGCTTCGAAAACGTAAAGGCTTGTGAAACACCAATGGATACTAACACCAAACACACGGACGATAAAGACGGTTAAGAAGTTGACACACGAATTTATCGTGGAATGATAGGTAGTTTATTATATTTGACCGCTAGTAGACCGGATATTATATTCAGTATATGTTTGTGTGCTAAGTTTCAGGCTAATCCTAAAGAGTCACACTTGACCGCTGTGAAAAGAATCTTTAAATATCTCAAAGGAACCATAAATTTTGGTTTATGGTATCCAAATAATAAATTGTTTCACTTAACCAGTTATTCAGATACTGATTATACCGAAAGCTTAAAAAATAGAAAAAGCGCCAGTGGCACATGTCATTTTTTTTGGAAACTGTCTTGTCTCTTGAATTTCCAAGAAACAAAATTTAGTGGTTTTATCGACCGCCGAGGCAGAATACATTGCTTCCGGTGCATGTTGTGCACAAAGTTTATGGATGAAATACACACTCGAAGATTATAATGAAAGTATTTCTAAGATCTCTATACTTTGTAATAATACAAGTAAAGTTCACATGACTAAAAATGCGGATCAACATTCTAAGATTAAACATATAGACATACGGTATCATTTCCTAAAAGATCATTTTCATAAAGAATATATTGTTTTAGAATATGTATCAACTGGCCAGCAACTTGCAGATATATTCACTAGGCTAATAGATAAAGCTAGTTTTTCTAATATTAGAGAACCCAATATAATCGAATTAGTTGTTTCTAAATCTATAAACATATTTAAAAGCATATACATAAAGAAATTTTTTTATATTGGAACTAGACCTCTGCACTAGATGTATGCTCCGGTTAATTTCAGAATCAGACGTCTGCTCTAACTCTTTCTATTTATATATATATATATATATATATATATATATATATATATATATATATATATATATATATATATATATATATATATATATATATATCGATAATTAATTAATAAATATTTTGAATAGTTAACTAAATCAATTAATCTGTAAACAAATAAATTTAAATAAGTACTTAAAATCTGAAATTCAAATTCAAATATAAAATTGGTAGTTTTAATTAAGAAGGCAGAAAAAATAATTGTTTAGTTTTAAAAACTTCTCTTGGGTGGTTTTTTCTCTATATATAAATAGAATTCAATTCTATTCAGAATTGAAAACTCTATTTGCCTCTTCTTATAATAAAAACAATAGAGAATGTTAAGAAAAAAATGAATTTTCAAAATAGTGAGAGTTCTAACAAAAAGATAATGTCAGAACCCTTTAGTCCTCAACTGAGTGAGGATCCTAGTGAACACTCTGTTCCATCCTTTCCTATACCACCACCTAATCCAACTCCACCACAACCTAATCCTGGAGATGGTTTTGTTCAACTGTTTAGAAAAAATTTCTCCGATGACACCGCAATTTTCTGTGTTCAAGCGGATAATATGATCATCAAGAAGCATAGCATGAAAGTTATGGAAAAATTCAAGAAAGAAAATTAGATTAGGTTAATAAAGTTTGTATTAGTGTTTGTTTAACTGTTTTGTGATGTTTTTGTTTTATTTTCTATATGTATTGTGTTTGTTTGGTTTAATAAATATTTTTCATGTAATATTATATATAAAACTTTATCTAAACATAAACACTCTTTCTTTGAAAACATATCAGAAGTTTGTTCCAGACGTCTGGAACAAATATTTTTGTCCTGCAGTCGTTTGTAATAGACGTCTCCAGTTAAAAAAAGGGTTCGACACCAGAGACGAATGGTACTTGAAACCAGACGTCTCTAATTCAGGTCTTGCCTCTAGAAAGTGGCAGCAGAGACATCTGGTATCTATGACCAGACGTCTGCGCGGACAATATTTCAAACTGATCAGATGAAATTTGATCATTCGATTTCTTTGCTTCTAATCATATCCATCCAGGTCTCTTATATAAGTAAATATTTCCCCAAAACTTTTTCAGTTTGCCTTATTCTCAAACCTTAAATCTCTCTCTATCTCTCTCTCTCTCTCTCTTCCTCCACTCCTTAAGTCTTCAAACCCTAGAATTCTTCTCAATTCCACAAATTCGCCACCATATCGTCATGGCTCCAAAACATGACAAAGAAGTTGCTCCGGAATCATCCTCGAAGAAGAGAAAAGGTCTCTCAACCGAGGTTCTTTTTCTCGATAATGATTGGAAAACAAGGTTTCAATCCTTCATCTCTAAAGCTATCATACCGGTTCTATTATTTTGTTTAGGGATTTAGGAGATTTGGGTTTTAAAAACTTATTTAAAAAGCAAGGTTGGATGCCTTTCTTAACTCTTGATTGTCCAACTTTTGATATGACCGTCAACTTATTTTATGTTAACCTCACAAACACTAACGAAGATCTCACCAACTTGAAAACAAAAGTATATAACACCACATTCAATTTTACTTTGGGAACTATTGCTAGGGCATTAAACATCCGAATGAGGGTGTCGATATATACTTTTAACACTTTGTCCAATTTTGAGTACTCAGAAAGTGTTAATAAATAAATGGTTTCGATGGTTTTGCATAATCAAGATAACCCCGTCTTTTTAATAATCAACAAGTCAAAACCTTAATAAATCGTGCTTGAATTCTTACCAACATCCTTAGTCACACCGTATTCCCCAAGACAGGAAGTAGAGAGACGTTATATGGATGCCACAAGCTTATGGCTTACTGTATCCTAGCGGGCAATCGAGTGAATCTTCCTCTCATCTTAGTCCATAGTATGTTGGATTTGTTGAGTGGACACAGGAATTTGTACTATGTACGAATATCACAAAGTCGATTTGTGTGGATTGAAGGATATACTAACGCTCAATGCCGATTTTGGAGTAAGGAACATTAACTTGATGAAATTGGATTCTTCGACTCAACAACCACCAAGCTCCTCCCGTACTCCCCAAATTCCTACCGATGCTCCGACTCAAGCAACCACTCAAGGCTTCGACTACAAGGATTTGAAAATCGGATTGTGTATCATATTACGAGGCATCTTGATTATACTTGAGCTATCTTTATTGTCAACTTAACATTGCCCTTCCGTCACCATACGGAAGTACTCAAGACCCACAAAATCTGAAAGATCAGTCATGAATATCGGTTTGCTTATTTATTAGTTTCTATTTTGTTTGATATATTCTATTAGTATGTATTTTTAAACCTTATCCTATTTCTATTATGATTATGAATTGGTTAATTATGCTTCATGTCATGCTTGAATTTTTAACATTTCAGAAAATGGAAAATATTATTTTAGAATTTAAATAATAAAATATTGAGTTTTACGGATATTATACCGAGTATGAATTTGAGTTTTCATAAATTAGTATATTATATACCAAGAGTTTATGAAACTGAAGCCATATGAGTTTACAGGCAGAGATGTGACAGAGGATCCTTAGTCATTCCTGGATAGGATGACTGGGATGTTTTGTTCAGTGGGATGCTCCGATGTGAGATCAGTAAGTTGGCTAGTTTCAGTTTGAAGGGTCTTGCTCAGACCAGGTGAGAGTCGATCAAGAGAGGACGAGTAGTGTGTATTCCTCCGATAGCTTGGACGAGTTCTCAAGGACGCATTTAGCCAGATTTCTTCTACAGAGTGTTGGAGATACCGAATTCATAGCTCCGAGACTTTGCGTGAGACTTCGGATATGACCGTAGCCGAGCATGAATTGCAGTTACGCAGCTATCGAGATATGATTTCCGATCTGGTAGACATTGAAGAGAAGTGGATTAAGAGGTTTGTGGGAGATCTCAATTAATAGTTGTTCCTCTCCGTTGTGCCAGAGATTGGATACATATGCAAATGCATTGGATATGGCTACATTTTAAGAGGAAAGTCGTGATGAGATTGCAGCTGTTCCGGAACGGAAACATATTAATTTATGAGTGATAGCTTCCGGGCAGTCCGACAGAGATGAGATCGGCAAAAGCCGTGATGGGCTCTTTCTGGGATGCTACAGCGATAAAGATTTGAACCCATGATCGCTTGTATGGCATGCACTCAGAGGGTCAGAGGCTGCCGCCATTGACATGTCACATTGCGAGTGACCAGGTTAATTGGACAGGAGATATTCAGAGAGCCGTCAGAGCAGGACTGTTTCCATCGCTACTTCTTACCAGGCTGTCGAGCTGAGAGGTCGTGGAATTGGTGGTCCGCAGAGAGAACAGGGACCTAGAAGCAAAGGGTGCCAAATCGTGGGCAGAAAGCAAGTGGAAATTCTTACTCTGCCAGCTCCGGGTGGACAGGAACCTTTCAATATTGAAAGAGGTGTATCTTAATGTCATTTATTTTTTATTTGTGTTTTGGTGATTCGAGTATCACGCTTTTGTCGTTTGGACTTTTGTGTTTTGATGATTGAGTTTCATTATTGATATTTTCACACACCGTAGCTGCACTTGATGGATATTTTCTTTGTGCACAGTAGTTGCACTTGATTTATATTTTTATTATATCTCTTACATTTGATTTTGATTTCGTGCATGTTGTATGCACCTGATTTTGATTCGTGCACTTTAAATGCACTCGATGTTGTTTACATGCGCATTTGATGCATTAATGTGATTTTTGTGGACCCTGTTGCACTAAATGCTTTTGTGCAAACCTGATGCACTTGATTTGGACTTTCGCGCAAACTCGGTGCACTTGAGGTGGTTTTGTGCACATTTGGTGCCCTTAAGGATTTTCATGCACACCAGTTGCACTTTTGAGATTTTCGTGTACTCTAGATGCACTTAATGTTGTTGTCATACACACCCATTGCACTTAACAGATGCTTTCGTGCACACTCATTGCACTCGGTTTTCATTTTCCTGCACATTCGTTGCACTTAGTTTTGATTTCGATTTTCATGCGCACCAGTCGCACGTGGGTTGGTTTTCATGTACACTTATTGGGACTGATTTCTTTTCGAGTATCGCATTTTATGATATATGATTAGTCAAATTTATTGCAAATTTGTATGGACATCTTTCCTACTATTATTAACTACTAAAATGTGTTAATTGTAAATAAAAAATATATGTGGGTTTATTTGTAAAAAGATTATTATCACATGTTTCTTCATTTATAATTAATATAATTAGGGAAAATATATGCATATCATATTTAAATAAAATATTCATTAAAATATGCATATCATATCAAATATTCCTAATCAATATTCTTAAGATATCATATCATATAATTGGTTGGAATAATATCTCAAATAAAAAAAATGCTACTAACAATTTGATTTGAGATATTGTGTGGGTATTATAATAAAATTAGCTCAGATTTGAAATCTAAGTAGGAGATCCATAGTAAATCGAAGTATCAAACTGAATCTGCCGAATATTAGGAGTAAATCGAAGAATCTAGCAACGGCAGAGACCAAGAGCAATATTTTCAGAATATTTTTATCACAAGGATCTCCAAATATCGATGGAAGAAGCCACGAGAAATCCCAAGTCACAAGCCCACCAGAAGGCGGCGGATCCGTGGTCAAGATAAGGTTTGGGCGGCGGTTCCGCGGTCTGTTATGGGCCATAGGATCTGAAATTGCAGGGGCATGATCGTATTTATACCTACTTCAATATGGCATCTAGGGTTTCTATTCCAGAGACTATATAAAGGACCGAGAGCTGTCTATCAAAACCATTCCAAATTCCAAATTCAAGATTCAACATTCATCTATCTATCGATCGAGAGTGATCTAGAGCAAAACTAGGGTTTTTGTAATTTACTTTTTTAGAGAGAAATTTTGTAATACAATAGTTGGTCAATAAAAGTAGTTCTTTGTTTTAATTCTTTCCACATTACTTTCTGCATTTACTTTCCATATTACTTTCTGCATTTCTTTCCGCATTACATTCGGCAATTACTTTCTGTAATTTTAACTTTTAGTTATGGTTTCATTCATCTTCCACTTCTCTTTTAAATCGCTAATATCCATGAGCGAGTAAATTCTTGTTTGCTAGGATTTGTAGGATATGGTATAATAATGGATGAAAACTATAATTTAAAATCTTTTTAAAAGTTTTAATATTTATAAACTTTAGCAAAATGAATGTTAACTCTCTTATCGGGCGCGCTATCAATTCATGATAGTCACGACCATGATTTGAGATTCGTTAATAATCGTTTTGTTAAGGGTTTGAGATAAATAGAGATCAATGGAAGGACAAGGGGCAGTATTAGGAAACCTTAATTCCCTCCAAGAACCCTAATCCACATTCATCGCTATCTCTCTAGTATTAGATAATTAAAAGATAAAAAGAAATATTTTTTTACTTCATCCATTAACTACCAAGTCCTATAAACCCTACAAGCCTTTCAATTATAAAATTTTCTAACCATCCTAGTTTAAAACGACAAACAATTCCATCTTTCTTCTATCAACTCATCTAAAGTAAGAAAAGAAATTCACCGTTTTCCTGCGGACGACCCGTACTCATCGCGGCTAGCTATTTGCGATACCGTCTTGATTGCGGTTATTTATAACATAGACACAACACTTTTTCGCAACAATCAATATATTATGTTATATAGTAGTCGAGTATTATGTTATATAGTAGTCGAGCAGGACTGGTCTGAGAGACAGTACCTGAATATTTTTGCATATATCGATATTTACTGAAGAGGTTTTCAAAAGAACTATAGTTTCATTATTTTCCTACGTATCAGTGAACGACACAAGAGTTTACAAAAAAGAAAACCCTTTTCAATTATTTTCAAAAGGCGGGACATATATCTTAAGCGAAACATATATAGATACATGTATATATCCTTCATAAATGAACGTCCGCTACTTGTGCCGTAATATACGCATCGTACGGCGATTTGAAAAGGATTGTTCATATATACATTTTTCAGCGACTTAGATGATTTTACTTGGATGCGTACTATATACATATTGTAGCCTTGATTATATTTGTGTTTGATTTAAACGGTTGATTTCTTAAATTGAATTTGTCATCGTAGCTTGTACGATTCGTATGATACTTGTCGGAGTTTCGGTTATTTGAGTTTTGTACGTTGTTTTCATGCACACACGTTGCGCTATGATATTTCTAGCTTATCCATGACTTTGAAACCCCGTTGATTTGGTTTACCGAAATGTTTTAAAATTTGGGGTTTAAATTTAAATTCGGGGATGGAATTTATTTGAGGGGGGAAGATTTTAACATTTCAGAAAATAGAAAAAATTAATTTAGAATTTAAATAATAAAATATTGAGTTTTACAGATATTACACTGAGTATGGATTTGAGTTTTCGTAAATTGGTATAATTATATACCTATATTTTGGAAAATAATTGAAATTTAAAACGAATTATTAATTATGAAAGTATTTATTTAATTGGGCTTTTCATAAATTAGTATATAATTATATCCATACAAGTTTAATGTTAAAGTTAATTTGTGTTGTCCTATTTTGTGCACTAAACCTAGTTTTATTTTTGTTAACAATGCTTAGTGTGCATGACATGTTAACAAATGAGGGTATATTAGTTTTCTTTTTATTATTCTATCCTATTTGTGTTTTAATGGTTATTTTCTTTTTAAAAGAAAAGAAAAGAAAAGATATGAGAGAGAGGGAGATATGAGAGCATGTCTTGTAATATTAAAAGAAGTATGAACATGAGAGGAGGTGGGGGTGGGTTATTGTTGGCAACCATATGTCTTCATATTCTTTTCATCATCTCATTTCTTCTTCTCCTTCCTCTTCTCTCTTCCCCTTCTCTTTCTCCACCTTCTCCACCTCCCACAACAATCTCAAACACCCACACAAAACCACATCAAAACATCTTAAAGCTTTCACAAAAAATATTCCTATCCTCATCCTAAGCTTCATGATATGATCAAGTCTTCACTTTGAGGTCTTTTGCAAGTTTGGAAGTTTCCTAAGTTCTCATCTAGAGGTAAAATCCCACATTTTAATCAAGTTTTTAGTATACTTGCCTTCACAATCTAGATTTAGTGCTCATGTGCATGTTTCTTAGTCCTGAGATTTCTAAAGTGAGTTTTTGTCGACACAATTGGTAGTGGTGGTATAGTAAAATGTTAGTTAGTGAACACAACCTATTTAGTAATAGATGAGAATGTTTTAGTGCATGTATCCTTGGTTTAAATGAGTTTTAAAGTTTCAAAACTTTCTTTTATTGGGTTTTTGATGTTCAAATTGAATCTGGTACAACTTAGGTTCTCTGAAAATTATTTAGAGGATACAGTGAGATGCTTAGACCCGTAAAAGACCACCGTAGAAGCCCGATCCCATAACCTCAAACTAAAACCGCAATTTTAATCCCTGGGACCGCAATTTGCTGCCAAGTTGTGGAGTCAGGGTCTGAGGTTTGTTCTGTAGCTCACTCACTTGATAATTAAGCCCACTTTATATGCTATTTTGTCTCAGATCACCTGAGTAAAAATCTAGGAGCATTTTACTTGATTTTGGCGATATTTTGCGATATTTGAAAACTTGGTTTTTGGATTTTCATGATGTAAGTTGGTTGTTCGACGTTCGTTTGTCGACATCGGGGGTATAACATCGGGGGTATATTGTCGTTTTAGTACGCATTGACCAAAGGTTCTAACCTATATGCGATTCACTCGTGGTTTTAAATTCGATTTGGGTTTTCATGCGATTCTGGTTATGATTTCGATTATAGGTACAATCACGTGGACTTCCGAGACGACGAAGAAGGACAAGGCGTTCGTCAGCTTCGATTAGGGCGAGGAGATGAGATGAGTATATGTATATCTACGGGGGAAGTCGGGTAGATGATGTATAGAACCCCCGCAACTGTAGAGACTAGGATTATATATATATATATATATATATATATATATATATATGTGTGTGTGTGTGTGTGTGTGTGTGTGTGTGTGTGTGTGTGTGTGATGGCAGTATACTTAGTAGAAGATTATACCCTTACTCTATTTCTTGCCATTAGGTTATATATATATACACACACACGATATAAGTATACATGATATAGTATGATATAACATAAGATGATATGATATGATATGAGATTGGTGTACGCGACTATAGATCCGTACGATATTGATTGGAAGATATCGTGCGAGGGATATTCCGTACATGATATGATGAGGAGTCTTGTTAATAATCAAGATGGAAAATATGAGATGTTTAGAGTCATAACAACTTTCAAAACTAACAATTCGTTACGTACTTTTAAATGATAATTTCAAGGGTTCACTACGAATTTTCAAATGGTATCTATTTCAAAAATATCGTAGTCCCGTATTTCCAAAATAACATTTCGTGTTATTTTAAAGTATAACTGTATGGTTTATATGTAGTTGGATATTTTAATACTTGTTCACGTTACGATTTCATTATTCCATATACGCTCGCATTTTGATTTCTTATTTCTGCATACGCTCGTGTTTCGATCATTCATGATATATATTACGTTTATACATTTAGCTCTACTTGACTTCGTTTATTAGGACACACACACCATTACCGATGACTTATATGTTGCATGTACACATACTCGTATGCTCACACACACATCATCGGTAATTGTCATGCGACATACACAGATAAAACTCACTATGTCACCGTATCAGACTCTACTCTATTAGTATTTTAGATTATTGTTAGTACCCAGCGCCACGTACTTTTTCAGATATTGTACTTTCTTTATATTGCTTATACGAACATGTTGATATGAACACACTTGCCGTGCTTTATATTACTGTTCTGTATCTTTACATGTTGTTCCATTATTGCCATATTTTTATGAGATTATGTTTTCATGAGATTTCTGAGATTTGAGAAACCGCGGATATGATTTTATAAAAATTGTGAATGTTTTAAAAAAACACGGTTTTCTTTTGATATCCACCATGAGTTTTCTCGGTTCTGAGCTATGATTATTATCCGATTCGAGCAGTGAGGAGTCGCCGTCTGCGGATATATAGTGGACCCGGTACGGTACCCAGAGGCAAGAAGATTGTATAGAAAGGCGTTGAGCCTGACTGAGAACACTACCTATCTGTGACAGTACGAGTCTCGACGGGTATCCAAAAGATACCGACCGGAGTGATATGATATAGATGGATATGAGGGCTGATCTGAGAGACGACGCCTGAGATATGAGGATTTTATAAGTCGATGCTGGACACGGGATTTATCAGAATTTCGAGTGTCAATGCTGGACACTCAGTTATTTTATGAGGTTTTCGAGTGTCATTGATGGACACTCATTGGATGATATATATACATGTTATGGATGACATGTTACCACATATTGATACAGACACGATATTATATTATATTACACACACACGTTCACTTTCATTACCACATAATATGATATTATTATACAGTATGATCTAGATAGATCGTTATGCATTCGATTTCTACCTGATGATGTTCTACTCATGAGTTGGCAACTCACCACCGTTGTGGCATAGTTTTCTTGCAGGACTGACCGTTCGGATCAGTAACAGCTTTCTAGTCCATTTCTTCTTTTGGGTGATTGCTTAGTAGGTGGGTTACATTACAGATCGTAACCACCGCTTATATATTATATTCATTCGTAATCTAGTTAAAAATTCTATCAGCAAGACTTGTATATTTTGCGGACCTAGAAATCAAACTTGTATATTCTTTTGGACTTAGAGACAAGATTGTATGTTATTATTTATGTTGAGTTGATGATGATATAGTTGCGTTTTGATAATGTTTTGGTACTTCTTTTACTTTTTTTCTTGTGTTGATTTTCGTCTTGGGCGTTGTATATATATTGCGTGGTTGTGATTCCGCCATTTTGGTGATGAGATAGCTCCCGATTGAGGATGCTTATATTATTTTTTTTTGTACCGGTTTTGATCAAAATTTACAAAAGAGGTGTTGCCAAAATTTCAAATAACGAAAATGTTTTCAAACTTTAGTATACAATTCACTTGTATTTTCAACGAATTTTACTTATAATTTAAAAAGCGGAACCTGATTTCATTTATACCCTTTTTTCCAAAATGTCACCTCCACTATTTACTTAAAAAGATTTAGATTTCTAGTTTTCGGCTTACTTAGATTACGGTGAGGTCCTATAAATTTCACGTGATTCAAATGCCGGTCACGTGCCTTTTCCAGGTCGTGACAGAATTATTCAATTATTACGATCTATTCATGTATATTATTATACTCAAATGGGATTTCAACAAAAAATTTATCTATTTGTGTATATTTCCTTACCCCTTGTTCCTAATTATGTTTAACATTTTGCTATTTTCAAAAAGGGAAGAAAATATTCATGAATACCATATAACATATCATATATTGGCAATATTAATTTGTATCTCAATTTTTTATTATGAAATTTGAGTTATAACACTCGTTTTCATGAATGCTCATTGAAAAATAGTATTAGTGGTATGAGACACTAATATGAGTTCAATTTTTTTTTCAACTGAGCATGAATTGAGATGGAGCATTTAACTCTAATTTCTACCTTTTATATATCATGAATATTTTGAAATAAGTTTTGCTAAATATCAAAAATGGGGAAATGTTGACACTTGTGTCATATGATCTTAAGTTTTGATCATTTAAAACAAAACTATATTTAAAGAATTCATATTTTACTAATGACGTTTCCAAGTTCTTAATCATGATTATAGCTAGCACAATATCTCAAAATCAAGCAGTGATTACCTTCAATAAGATTAACACTCAAAACGTCGATCTGGCATGAAGACTTGATGCAAGCACACAACGTGATGCAAGCTTTATCAAGAAACAAAGACATCTCAAAATAACAAATCAAGAAAAGGAAGACTGAAGAAGAATCGAGTCCAAGAACGTAGTTTTTATTTTATCCTTGATTCTAATATAGATCTTTGAAATGTCTATCGAGATATAAAACAACAGCCAAAATATAGCTAAAATCAATTGTTTGTTTCCCTATATGGCCTTTATAGGTCCAGTTCTTGCAACTGACTATAGAGATATAAAACATTTGCAAGAACTAAAACTATAAAGATCACGTAGGAAATCAACTATTGATTTATGCGGTATGGCTTTAACGATGTAGCTTTTGAAAAGCCAAGCTTTTAGGTAAATAGGATTGGTACCAAAAGAAACATTAGGCCTTGTTTTCCTAACAAGAAACATGCTTCTTAGACTGGATTTGGAATGGATGCTCTTGCTTCCATACTATTTTGGTGCTATTTGTGAATCCCAGCCTCACATCAAAATCACAGCACCATGAGCCCTCCCTGTTTGACCCTATTGACCACCATTTGATCATAAATAACACCAATACCATGTGCTCAAAATAATACCCACCCTGAATCCGGCAAGGATAGAGGCATTGTTATACACAATGTAGTTGACTAATCTTGTTCCTTTCTTGTTTTTATTATTGTTTGGCGATGAATTGTTCCATTGATAACATTCACTTTTCAAGAGGAATTTTTTTTATAAATACGAGTGGGTTTTATATTCTTGTATTGTTAATTTCAAAAGGGAATTTTTTTAAATATGTGGGTTTTATATTCTTGTGTTGTTAATGGTTGCTAGATTAGATACAGTAACCTTCACCCAATCTTACAACAATCCTGCAACATTATTGTAACCCGACTTTATATTTTGTTCCTAATATCAGCAATTGTTGACATCCACATTTTCAAAATAAGTTTTCTTTTATATTTTATTTTTATTTTTTTGGCTTTTTAATCACGACAAATAGAAGAGAATTTACCTTTGAGCCTTTGTTAATGAGAAGGGAAAGCGTAAATAATAATAAAAAGCTCGCAGGGCCTGGAAATTTAAACATTTTCCTTAGTCTACTTCTAATTTTTTTTTTTAAAATACCAGGAGTGAAAAGACACATAAGAAAGTTAGAAGTGGTGGAAGACAAAGAGTTAAAGTAGAGGAAAGAACAAGCCAAATTGCTCTCTTTGTTTCGGCTAATTCTAGCTTACCAAACAAATATTCTGAAACTTTTGAATCAAGAAACAAATATTATAATCTTATTACATACGGCAAGCAACAATAAATCATCAAATATTCACCATCAACAACAAGGGGTTTAAAAGAAACATCCACTAGAAATAAAGAAGAGCACCAGAATAAACATACACTAGAAGGAACTCGAACCTAAAACAAAACTTAGGATTGAAGCACAGCCAGCTGCTACCTGCTCACTGATCTCTAATTTGTGCCAGGGATCGTTTCTTCATAATGAATAACAGAAAGCAAAATTCAATAAATAAAATCTAATCCCTATTCCCCACAAGGCCACAATGGCAATAAACTACAATCAATATATACCCACCTTGTAAAAGAACTAATGTTCCCAAGTGCTAACCAAATGCATCACTTGATGATGTTCACCAGATACTTTCTTAACTGATCAGGGCCTGTTTCGGAATGCCCTTCAAGTTTTCTAAACTGGAGTTTCATAAAGTTAGCAAAACTTAACTCCAAAATAAGCCAACTTTCCCATATTTGGCATTCATTTGGAGTTTACATAACCGAAGTTATCTCAACTCTAAAACCATATTGAACCAACTCCAATATGATTTAAGTTGATTTAAGTTTGGTATACTCCATTTCCTAAACACATCTCTACAACCATGACCATAGTTTATTTTAAAATGGAGTTTGGGGCTTGCAAGCCATGGTTTGAATCCCCTCTACCTCCCCTTAAAAGTAAACTCCAGTTTTCCTTATCTCTATACCCAAACAGGGCCTTATTAACCAAGCTCAATATTATCGTTTCACCATGATATATGAGTGTGACGAGTTAGAAATCATATCAACATCGCTTTGAATGCATTCATCATTGGTATAAAAACACGGCACACACATGAAGGTCACGGTGTCTTTGAATCTCCAGCAACATCAAACAGGATAACATATCGAATCCGAGGATTAAACAACAGCAGCCAAAATATTTGTAAACCTATACTAAACCATGTTCTCAGCCATCGACACCAAAATGTCGAAATATGACACCATTGATTCGAATCGAAACATTACCTACGTTTGATGCTCTCTTAAGCCCATAAGAAGCATAACCACAATGTATACCAAGCATTCTCCTAAAAAATTAATCTGATAAACATATATAGATCTTTATAAACACATCCCTACAACAAAATAAGATGATAAAGATTATATTCACATAACCTATCAGTTATTAATCTAAATTTCGGCACTCAAATCCAAACCTGACAGGGTCTCGGAGACCCCACCATGGACCCCACACCGGCCGCCTTATCCTTAAACCTGACCCCGATCTCATCGCAGGCCACCTTCAACGCATACCTCCTCACCCTCCAGGCCCCGGCTTTGAACCTCACGATCGATGACACCCGAATCCCGAACCTCACAACCCCATCCCTATTCGTCCTATCGGATCGCATCCCATTCACGACGTCAGTGCCCACGTAAGCCCTGTCAGCAGCCAATCTCACCGTGATCACAGATTGGTCCCCTGTCGTCTGATAGAAAGGGTACATCGACGCCTGAGCGATGAGGTCGCCGCGGCCGTAGAGGACGGCAGCGGCGATCTGGTCGTAGCTGATGCGGATCTTAGAGTTGGGATTGACGACGGTGAACTTGACGTCGAATCGGGCGGAGACCGAGTCGGGGGACGAGAGGTTGAAGTCGGAGACGTCGAAGGCTGAGACGGTGAAGTTGGGGAGCTTGGGGCGGAGGACGAGCCACACGATGAAGGTGATGGCGCCGACGACGATGATGGAGGCGATGGCGACATAGAGGAGGCGGCGGAAGAAGAGGTTGCGCTGGTAGCTAGGGTTAGGGTTGGGGTTTTGGTAATAGCCGCCGTTGTAGCCATTGGGGTTGGGGTTGGGGTTGGGGTTGGGGTTAGGGTTAGCGTAGTAAGGGGCGGGCTGAGGCGGGGGAGCGGGGTAGGGGTAGGCGGCACCAGCGGCGGGATAGCCAGTGGCGGCGGAGGGTTTGGGATCGAGAGGATTGTTTGTGGAGCTCATGGATGATAATGATTTCTAGGTTTGGAAGAACAGGAAGGAGGAGAATTTGTAGGATTTTAATAAAGTGAGATGTGCGTTAGGATACGGAGGAATTTGTAGAAGCTTCGCGGAACCGACCCTGGGAACAAGAAATAAGCTGAGCAGTTAGTTCATTATTATTCTAACAAACAGAAAATATTTGCAACATATATCTCCCACAAGCAACGCGATTACTGGCTGTCATGCAACCGAAATAACAAGGAATTTAATATTTTACTTTATATACATAAAAAAAAACAAGATCCAAACCAAGTCATTATTGTATAATGGACGATTTGAAGGCCCAGAGATCTTATGAGCTTCCTTTACCGTTATGTCAGTCATTATTGTTATTCGTAATATGAGGTATATGAAACATTTTGCAGGTCCGATCACGATCAATAATTTGCCGAGCCTTTGAAAACCGATCATCAAAACTTCACTTGGTCCTCTAAACACCTATGTCCATAGGCGCTTTCGGGTAGGAGTCTAATACCATATGCCTGTACCCCATATCCTACGCTGATTTTAGATCGAAAAATGTACTCCACAACTACTCCACTTGAGATGAATCTTCACCGATGTTGCCAAAAAAATTGCATTACAGTTGCCTTTCGCATCACGTAAAACACAACGACAACGGCGGACGTTTGTAATCACACTTTCATCAACATTGAAACTTGACTACTTCTTTCATGGATGGTTTCCAATAAGTTTTACTCTTGTCCGGATAATGTGAGAAGATGGGTTATTCAAAGTAATATCTAAACAGTTGGAGTAAATAAAAACCTATATGAAATACGGTACAGGGGTTTCTTCACAAAAGATTTTAAACAGTAGGTCTTTCCCAACAATTTCGAAAATAGTTAGGGATTTTAGACAACTCTCGAGTGGCCCGAGACAATTTACCCATAAATGGCTTAGACGGTTATTGGACATTTCTTTACTATTATAAGCACAAAACTTAAGGGTTCTCAAATTGTTTTTAATTTGATGGTCTAACATGGTCTCAAATGACGTCACATCAGGAGTAAAAAAATTAAATATAGAATATTTTTGATAAATATTTACTAAATACAAACATCAACAGAATCAATTATACTATACAATCATCTCTACTGATCTAAAGTAGCTACTAGAATTATTGTGAATCGTTTTGAAAACAAATGAACCTCTCCCACCATATAAGTTTTAAAATTCTCTATTTTTTCTAAATTCAAATTAAATAAACTAGTGTTAGTGCTTGGTTCTAGAGTCATCACACTAATGGATCACGGTGGAATAGCGAACAATTTTTTTTTAGAAATATTACATGTTTGCTCTAGTTTTTGTTGTTTTCGATGTGAATCAAACACAAAACCAAAATCATCCAAATATTATATGTCACGACCCACTTTCCAAAAGACAGAAACGGTGACATGGCACGGTACACAACCTAACTGTATTGAGTATGGTCTAACTCAATGCAGTTACGTTGAGCGTATAAAAATATGCAGGTAATATACCAAAACAAATAAATAAAAGCAAGTTCATTTATTCTTATCAACCAAATACTTTATTACATCTCAAGATACTAAAAATAAAGAAATTGTTTATTGCATCAACTGAATGGAAAGACAAGCCCTATAAAGGTGGGCAACTGGAAAGTAGAAGAGCCATCCTAACAGTCGGGCATCAACTCTGCGTAATCTTCTCTGTGGGCTCCACTCCATCGTCTCCTTCTTCATAAATCACGTCGTCATCTAACGGGCATTTCAGAGACAGAGAAAGGAAAAAGAAGTTCGTCAGCAAGTTACACTAGGATAGGATTGCCTCATAAGAAAAATAGGTAACGAGGACAAATGAGTGTGATGCATAAAGTCATGTGAGTGCGGTGGTAAACTTTATAAGGTATCAACTAGGTATAATGTTCGTATTAGTTTGTTATATATGAGTACTCTGCCCTCAGGATTATACAGTGATAGTGTGGTACAGGTTGGTATTAGCATGTAATTCTACTAAGTATGGAATTTCAGTAGCAATATATTCGTCCGATAAATCGGGATAATATTCCATACCTATTTTCTTGGCATGAAATTTCCAGCAGTAATAAAGTCATTTATAAGACGGGATAGTATTCCATATCTAAAATTCGCGCGTCTAATCCTAACCTTATTATGACATGTAGTTGTAGGGGTACAGGTTGGTGTTGGCACGTAGTTCTACTAAGTATGGAATTTCAGTAATAATATGGTCGTTCGATAAATCAGGATAGTATTCCATACTTATTTTCTAGGCATGTAATTTCCAGCGGTAATAAAGTTCGTAAGATGGGATAGTATTCCATCTCTATTTTCTAGACATGGAATTTCAGTGGTAATATGGTCATTTGAATATCGAGATAGTATTCCATACTTAGGATTTGCGTGTCTAATCCTAATCGTACAAGATGTTATGTCATGTGGTGTGTCATAAGTCGTTACAGTATAGGAAAAATTCATATGATTGGATTATCATAAACATTCATGGTATTTTAATGATACTTCAATCATAGGGAAGTTCGTGGTATTTTATTGAAAATATTATTTTAAGAAAAGTCCATGGTATTTTAGTGATAATAATATTTATGAAAATTCCATGGCATTTTAGTGATAATATCATTTAAGAAAAGTCCATGATATTTTAGTGACGTCTTATTTCCGGTTTTCCGAGACTCAAGAGATAAGTAAACCTAGGGTATTTATGTGAAAATACTATATTTAGAAATTTTTATGATATTTATTTAAATTACCTCTTTCAGAAAAAATTGAAGGTTTTATTGACATTATTTAGTTTAGAGTATTTAAATAAACATATGGATTTTAGTAAGTTAAGGTATATTAATAAAAATATGGATTTTAGTAGGTTGCGGTAATTTAATTAAAAAATATGGATTTTTATTAAACTTGGGGTATTATAATAAAAATGTAAGTTTTGGTAAATTTTATGGAACTTTACTGTGATGGGTATGTATAGTTTCTTTTTAACGAACAATATTCGAAAAGTTTAGTTTAAACCGGTGATATTTTTACCTATAATGGTGTTTTATCAAAAACAAGATTGATAGCATAACGGTGTGTGTGTTTCACGACATAAAAGTGTTTAAGAGGTTGGTTGTTACCCCATTCATTAACTACAACTAAACTACTATTTTACAATTATTAATGGACAATAATACGACATTGGAATGAAATTTATCCGTATTAAAAATATGCAGCAAGACTATTGTTCAGATCTAGACATGGGGTAAAGAGAAAGTGACAGAAAGAGGGGGCGAGAGGCGGATCCTATTGATAGGTCTCCGAAGTATCAAAAAGGATTGACTTGTCTTCTTGAAGATCCTTTTCTCTCCTCGGATTTTTGCTGAAGGTGAGGCCAACACCGCTGCGAAGATCTTCGAGTCACGGTCGTGCAAAATTTTTCTTGGAATTATTTGAGGTTCAGAAGAAAAAGAAAATAAAGAATGAAGGAGCAGTGTTTTATAGGACTGGTTGAATAAATCATATCCCAACAATTAAAACCAAAACCGGTTCAAAATCGCACCAAACCCTCACCCAATCTCTCAAAAATTGTGTCTGAACCGCTACAGCGAATTCGTGGCCGTTGGATTTAAATTCAATGGCCATCGCTCACGGCCGTGTGGCGGGGGGGGGGGGGGGCTCACGCGCTTGCGCTAGCAAGCGTGTGATCCCCACCACGCGCAAGCGCGTGATCCCCACCACGTAGCCGCCGCAGCGAAACCTGGGCCGTTGGATCTTAATCCAACAACCCTGTTTCTCCCTCTTATATATATATATATATATATATATATATATATATATATATATATCCTATTTAAATATAAAAAACAGTTTTAAAAACAGAATTTTGATTTTGAAAATTTGTTTAAAATATTTTAAAATCCTAAAATAATCCGAGAAAAATCTAGAAATTATATTTTAATATTTCCTTAAATTTGAAATAAAATTTGCTTAAAAATAATTTCTTTTCCTGGTATTTTAATATATCTTATGAACATTATCTTTTCCAAAAATTCATTTTAAACTCTAAAAATTCATTTTAAATCATAAAAATTTATATTAAATTATAAAAATTTATTTTAACTGGTTTTAAGAACGAATAAACCATTTTCCACCTATTATCTTTTAAAAGAAGCTTTAAAAATATTTCAACACCCGGAAAATTTGACAAAAAACCTTTTATTTAAGTATAGGAAATTCATGGACGTTACAATCTACCCTTCTTGAAAAAATTTCGTTCTCGAAATTTCGGATAGGAAAAGAAAATTTACATGGAGAGAGTTACAGAAAGAGGGGGATAGCGCTATCTCATCTCATCCTCTCTCCCCGACGTAGATTCGCCTGGGGAGTCTTTCCTCCACATAACCATAACAAGACGAACTGTCTTGTCCTGTAGGGTCTTCATTTTCGGTTTAAGATCTCAACCGGTTGTTGCTTGTTGATCAGATGAGCCTCCACAGTGATCTCGGAATGATCCACGACATGATTAGGGTCGCCGACTTACTTTCTTAGCAGAGAAACATGGAAGACGTTCTGCACGCCCTCTAATGATGGTGGTAAAGCCAGGCGATAAGCAACCTCACCGACTCATTCTAGGATGTCAAACGGGCCGATGAACCGCGGACTGATCTTCCTGCGCTTCCTGAATCGTATCACCCCTTGATTTAGGGAAATCTTCAGAAATACGTGATCATTCGGTTGAAATTCTAAATGCCCCCTCTTTGTATCTGCCTGTTGTTTCTGCCAATTGTGTGCTATCCATAGTTTTTCCTTGATGGCTTTAATCACCTCTACTGCCTCGACAATCATCTTGGGGCCCAGAAGTTCTCGATCCAACATCATCCCAACTCTATGGAGACCTGCACTTCCTCCCATATAAAGCCGCACATGGCGTCATGCCGATACTTTTCCGGTAGCTATTGTTGTATGCGAACTCTGCCAAGTGCAAGTGATCCTTCCAAGATCCCTTAAAATCCAACAGGCTCAAAGCATATCTTCGAGAATTTGAATAACTCTCTCGGATTGACCATCGGTCTGAGGGTGATAAGCAGTACATAAGCTCAACTCGTGCCCAAACTCTTTTGTAGACTCTTCCAGAACTGAGATCTTAAACGAGTGTCTCGATCGAAAACAATACATATCAGTATTCCATGCAATCGGACAATCTCCTCTTTATACTTCTTTGCTAAACTTTTGGTTGATTGACAGACACATCACATGAAATGTGCGAACTTGGTAAGTCGGTCCACTATTACCCACATCATATCGTTTCCCTTCATGTTATGAGGGAGCACAGTCATGAAATCCATCGTGATGTTTTTCCATTTCCATTCGGGTATCGGTATAGGTTGTAGTAAACCAGCCGTTCTGTGGTGTTCAGCTTTTACCTGTTGATAAACCAGGCATTTGGACACACTCTTCGCCACTTCACGCTTCATCCGATATCACCAATTGTTCTGTCGAAGATCTTTATACATCTTCATTCCTCCTGGATGAACAGAGTATGGAGAACTGTGCGCCTCTTTTCGCAACTCCACTCTGATTTCTCTGGTAGGCATACAGATCCTGCTTCCATACCTTAGTGATATGTCCCTGATTGGTCGTTAAAAAGTGACTTCGTAAATAACTACAATCAAGACGGTGTCGCTAGTAACTAGCCGCGGTGAGTACGGGTCGTCCGTAGGGAAACGTGAACTCTTTTCTTCCTTTAGACGAGTTGATAAAAGAAGGGTGATTGTTTGTCGTTACGGATATAGAATTTATAAAGAAAAGGCTTGTAGGGTTCATAAGACTTAGTAGTAATGGATGAAAAATTAAAAATGACTCCTTTATCTTTTAATAGTTTAAAACTAGATCGATAGTGATGAATATAGATTAGGGTTCTTGGAAGAAACTAGGGTTTCCCCACTACTAACCCTTGTCCTTGAATTGATCTCTATTCATGTCTAGCCCTTCACAAAATAAGTGTTAAGACAATCTCAAATCGTGGTCGTGACTATCAATAAATTGGTAGCACGCCTGATAAGAATGTTAACATTTATTTTGCTAAAATTTATAAACTTTAAAATATATAAAAGAAGTTAAAAGATTTTCTCATCCATTGTTCTACCCTATCCTACAAACCCTAGCAAGTTAGGAATTACTCGCTTATGATTAAGTTAGAAGAAAGATTGAAGAATGAAATCATAATGAAGATACAGAAAAGTAAGTGCAGAAATTAAATGCGGAAAATAAATGCAAGAAGAATTAAAAACAACTACCTTTATTAATCAACTATTGCATACAACTTTTTTCCTTAAAAAGTAGAATACAAGAAGCCTAGTTTGCTCTAGATCTCTCTCTTGTTGGAGATAGATGAATAGGTAATGATCACTCGGATACGTGGAACTCTTGGATCGCTTGATCTCTTCGACCATGATTTTTAATGTGCAGCTCTCAGTCCTATATATAGTCACAGAAACTAGAAACTCTAGATGCCATATGTGAATATATGCTGTTACAATCAAATCCCTAAAATCTCACATCCTATGGCTATAAATGAGCTGCAGTTCCACCGCATATCCCTCAATTTAGACGCGGATCCGCCGCAACCTAGTGGCATCATGTTTTGGGATTTCTTCTGGTCTCTTGTGTTGACATGTAGAGATCCTTTTGATGTCTAGATTCTGCAAATCATACTCTGAGTCACTGCCGTTGCTAGATTTCTCGATTTGCTTCTAAATTTTGGCAGATTCGGTTTCGATATCCCGATTTGACTCGGATCTCTTGCTTGGATTGCAGACCTGAGCTAATATCTGCACAATATCTCAATTCATAGTGTTAGTAGCATTTGGTATTTTTAAAATATTATCCTAACCATTTATATGATATAATATGTTAAGAATATTGATTAGAAATATTTGATATGATACGCATATTTTAATTACTAAGATTTCATATAGATGTTATATACATATATTTTCCCTTATTATGTTAATTCTAATGTAGAAACATATGATAATAAACTTTTTACAAATAAACCCTCATATGTTCTATATTTACAATAAACACCTTTTAGTACTTAACAATGGTAGAGAAAATATTCATTCAAATGTGCAATATTTTAGACTAATCAGTCCCCGTATTTAATAAAATCTGTCTGCAAGTTTACTTCTACCAGCTCTTGGATCTTTTGCAATCTGGCATCTCCAACTTGAGCTTTCTTTATCCGATCAACTAGCGCGGATTGAATTTGTAGATTCATAAGTGACACAAGTACTCCTAGTAGGATCATTCTGTCTCTAACTCATTAAGGTTTTTCCAATTCCTTTAGTGAGCAGTCAGACTCAAAGCTATCGGCTGGCGACTCGGTGCGTCAGGAACTACATTTACCTTCCCCGGGTGATACTGCAATTTTATGTCGAAATCTGCCTTTAATTCCAACCATCTCCTTTGTCTTAAGTTAAGCTCTTTCTGAGTGAAGATATACTTCAAACCCTTGTGGTCGGTATAAATCTCCACCTTCTCCCCCAATAAATAATGCCTCCGAATTTTGTGTGCGAAAATAACTACAGCGAGCTCCAAATCATGTGTTGGATAGTTGCATGCATGAATCTTTAGTTATCTCAATGGATACGCCACAACCTTGCCATGTTGAAGCAACACACAACCCAGTCCCTTCTTCGAGGCATCATAATGAATGTCGAAACCTTTGGTTCTGTCATGAATAGTAAGAATCGGTGTTGTGGTCAAACGAGTCTTCAACTCTGATAATTCTTTCTCACAAGCCTCCGACTATACATATGACACATCCTTCCGGGTCAAGCTAGACATTGCCTTCGCAATCCTAGAGAAGTTTTCTATGAAATGGTGGTAATATCCAGCAACTCCTAAGAAGCTCCTGATCTCAGTAATTGTTCCTGGGGTCGGCCATTTTTGTATTGCGTCGATCTTGGCCGAGTCCACCGAAATTCTTTCACCAGTCACAATGTGTCCTGGAAAAGCTACATACTCCAACTAAAACTCGCATTTGCTGAGTTTTGCATATAGTCGATGTTGTTGCAAAGTTTCGAGCACAGTGCGCAAATACCCTGTATGTTCCTCCCAACTCTTCGAATACATTAGGATATCGTCAATGAAGGACCACAAACTTGTCCAGCTATTCATAGAATACTTGGTTCATCAGATTCATGAATACAGTCGGGGCATTGGGCACTCCGAAAGGTATCATCAGAAACTCGTAGTGCCCGTACTTAATCCTGAAAGCCGTCTTGGCAATATCAGACGTCTTAACCTTGAGCTGATGATAACCTGTCATGAGATCTAACTTCGAGAACACCAGAGACCCTTCCAACTGGTCGAACAATCGTTGATTCTCGGCAAATGGTAATTGTTCTTGATTGTGACCTTGTTTATATCTCGGTAGTCGATACATATTCATATAGTTCCATCCTTCATTGGCACCAAAAGAACTGGAGCGTGAGACGCTTAGTATAATAAATCCCTTTCGAAGGTGGTCATCAATCTGCGTTTGAAGTTCTGTCAATTTTGTCGACCCTATCCAGTATGGTGCTTTAGAAATCGATTGAGTTCCCATCATCAGGTCTATCATGAATTCGATCGCTTGATCTGGTGGTAGACCAGTCATATTTGATCTGGTGGTAGACCAGTCATATCTGCGAACACGTCTTCAAACTCTCGGACCACTATAGACATCTCTTCTTCCACCTATAGGGTATTCAACACCTCCTCATTTCTCGGTACAGCTCTATATGTTGCTGGATCTAAGGACCGACTTCCGCTCTCGAATATGAACATCGGATGATCAAGGATCTTGAATACTATCCTACTTTGATGGAAGTCGATGGTAGCGTAAAATATTCCCTACCAATATATGCCTAAGACTACGTCGAAGTTAGATATGTCTATCACCATGAAGTTGGCGCAGAATCCTCAACTATAGATCACCACATGGCACAGATTGTATCCCGTAGTGGAATTAATCACGCTATTTCCTATGTTGAAATTCCATCCAATGATGAGGGGTGCCACTAGAACAGAGTGGGTGGCCACAAACTTTTGGGCCATGAAGCAGTGGGACGCATCGGAGTCAAAAAGTGTAAGTGCAGGTGTAGAAGCTACTAAGATGATACCTATGTTTTAAAAGAAAATGTTTATAGATGAGCCTAACTAGATTGTAACTAAGGAACAAAAAATGCGGCACAAGAAGTAAGGTTGATTTTAAAAGGATAGGGTACCTGTAATAACCTCTTTAGTTGCCTCAGCCTCCTCGGTTGTCATGGTAAAATCCTGTCGTTTTGGACCATTGTGTTAGTTATATGTATGCCCTAGAGGCCATTATATGTACAATAATAGCCTCTAGGGCATATATATAACTAACAATCTCCCACTTGCACTAAGACCAGTTGTTGTAGTATCTCATACCCAACATCCTGAAGAGTCTCTCAAATTATATCCAGGGTATGGCCTTCGTGAGTGGATCTGCCGTGTTATTCTTCGTGTCAAATCTCCTGACCTCGATCTCCCAGCGATCAACTATCTCCCGGATCAGGTGATAACGCCTCAGAATATGCCTGGATCGTTGATGGGACATGGGTTCCTTGGCCAAAGCCACAGCTCCATTGTTATCACAATACCAAGGTATTGGATGCTCGATGGATGGAACCACTCCAAGTTCAGTTATGAACTTCTTCATCCAGATAGCCTCTTTGGCAGCATCGTTGGCAGTGATGTATTCAGCCTCCATCGTCGAGTCATGGTTTCTTGCTTGGAACTCTTCCAACAAACCGTCCCTCCATTAAGGGTAAAAATAAATCCCGAGACCGACTTAGAGTCGTCCTTATCACTCTGGAAGCTCGAATCGGTAAAGGAATCCACTTGGAGTTCACCGTTACCATACACCAAGAAAATTTCTTTAGTCCTTCTTAAGTACTTGAGAATGTTCTTCACAGCTGTCCAGTGATTCTCTTCTGGATCTGCTTGATACCTACTTACTACACTTAGTGAGTATGCTACATTGGGTCTGATACATAATATCGTGTACATGATAGAGCCTACTGCCGAAGCATAGGGTATCCCTTGCAAGCGAGCTCTCTCCAAATCAGTCTTGGGAGACATCTTTTTGGAGAGAGTGAGTCCTGAGATGGTGGGTAAATTTCCACACTTGGAATCCTCCATACTAAACCTCTTTAGTATGGTGTCGATGTACCTGGATTGGGACAATCCCAGTATCCGTTTAGATCTATCTCTATAGATCTTAATCCCCAAGATGTAGGAGGCATCACCTAGATCTTTTATTGAGAATCTTGTGATAAGAAAAGCTTGACCGAGTGCAGTATAGGAACATCATTTCCTATCAAGAGTATGTCATACACGTACAATACGAGAAAGACAACCTTACTCTCTGCCGCCTTCTTATATATACAAGGTTCATCTACGTTTTTGATAAAGTCAAACTCTTTGACTACCACATCAAAATAGATGTTCCAACTTCGCGATGTCTACTTCAACCCGTAGATGGATTTAAGCAGCTTGCACACCTTTCCGCTGCTCCCACTGTCCACGAAGCCCTTTGGCTGTGTCACGACCCATAATTTAATACGTGACCGGCACTTAAATCACGTAACGTCCAAAGGCGTAATGTAATTCAAGTAAGCCGAAGCCCAGAAAATCTAAACCTTTTTTACGGAAAATAGTGAGGGTGCAGTTTTGAAATAAAGGTATAATGAAATAAAGTTTATCTATAAATGCATAACTAATGATATAAGAAAACGCAAGTAGAATGTACTAAAGTTGAGAACATTATTCGTCTTTAAAATTTGGGCAGCACCTTCCTTGTATATTTTGAACCGAAACCACATATACATGACAATAATAAAAGGAATCTTCAAGCGGGAGCTAGCTCTTCGCCAAATGGCGGAATCACAACCACGCAAGCAATGTATATGATGCCCAACGGCGAAGATCAACCCAGAAGAAATAATATGAATAAAGCAAGACATTAAATCCACACATAGCCAACATATACCCATCGCTCTAAGTCTCGCAACCACAAGTCAGTCTAAGTCCACTAAATATACAAAGGCTAGTTTCTGATTGATGGAGTTTATCTAGATACAATAGGAAATAATAAATACAAGAGTGGGTGCGATCCAATGTGTCCCACCTACCATAGCAAAACACTCGAATGCAAGCTGTGTGCCAGTGATACTGCTACTGATCCTGAGCCCTGCAAGAACTGTGGCACAACGGGGGTGAGCCGCCAACTCGTGAGTAGAAAACATCAGCAGGTAGAAATCGAATAAAACAACGATTTCCTAGGTCACTATATCAAGAAAGTAATACTATGATATCTAGGGTGATTATGTATGCATATATGTCAACAATATAATCAATGCCAATGACATATACAAATAAACATCTGAATCATATGCCTATATGCAGGTGGATATCATCCATATGTCCATCAATGACATAATCAACATCATGGAACCTGAGTGTCCAACATCGACACTCACAACATCATGAAGAAATATGCATATATGTATGAGGATATCAACCAACGTGTGTCCATCAACGACACATCAAAATTATGGAACTTGATGCCCAACACCGACACTCGAAATATCATTAAACCCGTGTCCAGTATCGACTCGTAAATCCTCATATCTCGGGCTCCGTCAGTCTGGATCGGCCCATGGGCTCCGTCAGTCCGGATCGGCCCATATCCATCTCACGACTCTGGTCGGTATCCTCCGGATAACCGCCGGGTCTAAACTATCACCGATAGGTGGTAATCCCTTTGTCAGGCTCATCGTCTATTGCACAACATACCTTTCTTGCCCCGGGGTACCATACCGGGTCTACCATATACCCGCAAACGGTTCATCTAGCTCCTCAAATCGGGTATCACATAGCTCATAATCGAGAAAACTCATGGTGGACGCATCGAAATATCATATCAAGAGAAACCGGATTTTTAAAACAATGCATACCTTCTTTTGAAATACAACCACGGTCCTCAAATCCAGAATCTCATGAAAATAGCATCTCAATGCTTATAATCGTAAATCATGATGTATGCAAACATAGAACATAAATGTGAGCATATCACTATATCATGCAACATAGAATAGTGATGTGTGCATATCAGTATATCATGCAAACGAGTCATGTGATAATACTAAACCATTAAGAGTAATAGCATGATATAGCAAGTTGACTGTGTAAGTGACAGCAATTACCGATGATGAAAGTGTGTGAGCCGGCAATCTGTGTAAGTGTAACATACGCATCATCGATAATTATGCAGGTGTACTAGCCGACGATATCATAACAAATAATGGAAGCACAAGTATACGTAATGCAATGAGAATATCGTAAACGTAGCAGGAAGTAAATCATAAGCGCACTATTATAAGATAGACGTATCTAATCTAATATCTACATAGGGGCTAAACTAAGTAGTGTAGACATTGATTAACAATATCTATAACATATCCGAGTCGATGAATCTATCAATCGACAGTCCAGCCTCACAGCATCACGTACGGTACAATCCATCGTACGACATCCTCGAGTCAAGGGTATGGATCAATCATCAGATAAAACTCATCGCGTACGGTAATTCATCGTACGACGGAATTAAACAAATAGGGATTCTATCAAACTATACAACAATGAGGGTACGGATCTAACGTCTCGTACGGTATATCACTCATTATCCTTATATATATAAGTCGCATTCGTATCAATCTCATATCATGTCTTGGCAACAATATCTATATTCTCATATCGCCTCTCATCCGTATATCGACATATTAAGCCAAGAAATCTTATCTCATCATATTCTCTTTTCATCACATCAACATCCTACATCAAGTAATCTTATATATATTTATCATATTTTACCGATCCCATAACACATCTATCTCAATCTTATCATATTTATCGATCTCATGTCATATCCTTATAGCTTTCATCTCATATCCCGATATATGTATTCAATCATTCATATCATCTCCAATTAACTTTTTGATCATATCCGTAGTTTCCTAGTATAGGTTTCTCCGACTATATTCTATATATCGGTTTCCATTTATAATTGCGGGGGTGCTATACGCCATCCACCTGACTTCCCCCGTAGATATAAATCTACTCACCTGCAATACTCCTCGCTAAGTCGAAGTCGATGTGCTTCGTCGTCTCGGAAGTCCACGCGAGGTACCTACAAATCAACACATATCGCAACATTATGAAAACCAAGTCCGAAAACCGATACGGCACACAAAGTGCTCATAGGTTAGAACCTATAGCTTACGCATGCAGCAACAACCAAATAACCCTCGTCGGTGACGTACAAACGTCCAATGACCAAATACAATATCAAATACCATAACCCAAGTTCAAAAATCGCATAACACGAAATGCAGCAACGAAGGAAATCACTCCCAGATTTCACCCTAGGCCAAACTAGGGAATTTTGCATATAGGGTTGCTCTAGATATCACCTAAGGGACTCACCAACCAAAAATTATCGAATTCCACCAAAATATGGCCACAATTTGCGGCCACCATGAATAAATCTACGGCCAGATTAAAGCATTAGAGGCTAGGGTTTCAGGTGTGGCTTCTAGGTTGTCTGCATGTCTCTTTGTCATGGGAACTTATTTTATAGTGGTCTTGGGTCATCCCAGATTCCCATATACCATCCCAAACTGTCAATTAATCGATGTCGGGCAATTCTAAGTTCGTGTTTTGAGTTCTAGTCTCTGATATTGGCTAGAAAATCATCACTTAAGTCTTGTAAACGCTCATTACATCTCAATTTACCACTTACAAGTCAAGTTTCTCACTAAACATCAACTTGAAAAATTCTAAGATCACAATCCACACTAAAATGAACTCTAAACTAAACTATAAGGTTAAGAAACTAATTACAAGATGAGAAGTGGAATTTATACCAACTCAAGAAAAACCCAAGATTCTCAAAGTCTCCAAAATCCAAACTTGAAAGGTCCATAGGGTTTAGGAAGAGGTGGGGATAATTTTTAATGAAAGTGGCATGAGGTTTTGATGAAGATTTGTAGATGTTTTCATGGGGTAAAGAAGGTGGAGGAAGCATGAAGATGAAGATGAAGGAGATGAGGTGATGAAGGAAAATGAATAACGGAGAAATGGTCAAGGGTAGGAGCCTCTCTCTCTCTCTCTCATGCCCTCACATGGCATGGCATGCCTCATCATGGGTCTCCTCTCTCCCCCTTCAACTATTCTCTCTTTTCTTTTCTTTCTCTTTTCCCATATAAATCACAAGTGACAAATACAATGAACAACATGTAACCAAAATGCGACATGCCATGGTGCACTAACCATGACTAATTAAAAATACAGATTTGGCATAATCGTGATTAGTAGTGCACTAATCAAGTTTAATTTAAACTTGCTTATAATTAATTATAAAAATGCCCAAATGCGATAAATATATTTTTAAATGAATAAATCATTTTAATCTTCAATTATTTCACCAATATTGGTATATATTTATACCATTTTACGAAAACCCTAAATTCACAAATCGAATAGTTTTCGCGAAATATATTATTTTAATATTAAATTCCAAAAATAATATTTTATATTTCTGAAATGTTACAGGCTGAGTCATGTACACGCTCTCTTCTAAATCACCATTTAGAAAGGCGGTCTTAATATCCATCTGCCAGATTTCGTAGTCATGATATGCAGCGATGGCAAGTAGGATCCGAATGGACTTCAGCATAGCCACTGGAGAAAATGTTTCATCATAATCCACATCTGGTCGTTGACGAAAACTTTTTGCAACAAGTATAGCTTTGAAAGTCTCAACTTTTCCATCTATACCAAGTTTTTTCTTGAAAATTCACTTGCTCCCGATGGGTTTTAACCCTTCAGGAACATCTTCCAAAGTCCATACTTTGTTGGTGTACATGGATTCCATCTCAGATCGCATTGCATCCAGCCATTTCACAGAGTCCCCACTCGTGATGGCCTACTCGAAGCTAGTTGGGTCATCATCTTCCATGATGCAATCCTCGCTCCTACTATCAATGAGAAAACCGTAGTATCTCTCAGGTGGATGAGGAACCCTACTAGATCGGCGAAGAGGCTAAGGTTCATTGGGAACTATTGAATTCTATGGTTCTACCAAATCTTCTGTCGTAGTTTGTATAGATGGAACTTCTTCCAGTTCTACCTCTTCGCCATAAATTTCATTCACAAGAAATTCCTTTTCTAAAAAGGTGGCATGCTGAGCAATAAACACTTTTTGTTCCTCAGGGTGGTAGAAGATATGTCCTCGCGAATGCTTGGGATATCATATAAACTTGCACAGAATTGACCTTACCTCGAGCTTGTCCGGATTTTGCTTTTTAACATAGGTCGGGCAACCCCATATCTTAACAAAATTAAGACATGGTCTCACCCCCCATATCTCATATAGAGTGGTAGGCACTGATTTGGTTGGAACTCTATTCAATAGGTATGCTGCTATCTCAAGCGCATAACCCCAAAAGGAAATAGGTAACTCAGCGGTGCTCATCATAGAGCGCACCATATCTAATAGGGTGCGGTTCCTCCGTTCCGATACACCGTTGTGCTGTGATGTATACGGAGGAGTAAGCTGAGAGAGAATCCTATTCTTTTTTAGATGGTCATGGAATTCCTTGCTCAAGTATTCTCCTCCCCGATCAGATCGAAGGATTTTAATACTTTTACCTGTCTGGTTCTCAACTTCATGCTTATATTTTTTGAATTTCTCAAAAGATTCAGACTTGTGTTTCAATAGGAACACATGACCGAATCTTGAGAGATCGTCAGTGAATATAATGAAGTACGAGGAACCATCCCTGGCATGTGTAGACATGGGACCACATACATCACTATGTATCAATCCCAAGAGTTCCGTAACTCTTTCTCCGTGTCCAGTAAACGGAGTTTTAGTCATTTTGCCTTTGAGACATGATCAACAAGTTTCATAAGATGAAAATTCGAACGGATTCAAATATCCATCCTTATGTAACTTAGCTAGTCGTGTCGCATTGATATGACTTAGTCTATAATGCCATAAGAAGAATTCATTCATTTCTGAACTCTTCCTCTTGTGTGTGTTTTGTACGTTAAGAACCGAGTTTTGATTCAGAACATATAAACCATTACATAACGTACCAAACCCAATCAACACTTGATTTAGGTAAATGTTCATAACATTATTCTCTACTACAAAATTATATCCTTCTTTATCTAATAAAGAAATTGATATTAAATTGCATATCATAGAGGGTACGTAATAATAGTCGTTCAAGATCATTGTATTCCTATTTGGTAATACAAGGTGATATCACCAATTGCTTTGGCTGCAACATTTGCACCATTTCTTACTTTTAGAGAATGATCACCTTTTCCCAGTTCTCTACCTTTCTTTAGCTCATGTAACATATTACATATGTGGGATCCCGATCCGGTATCTAATACTCAGAACGTAGAGTGTACTGAGAAACAGTTCTCGGTAATGAACACACCCGAAGAAGATGCATCAACATGCTCATTCTTCGTTTGGGTGGCACGGGAATCCTGGTATTCCCCTATTTCCTGTTCGGACTTATAACAATTATAAGTTGGAGCGGAACCAACGTTCCCAAGCTCAGTATAACAAGCGGGTTCGGTCAATACATCCATATTATTATCTTGATTAAGGCCTGACATGGTCATTACCTGGAGAGAGAGAAGAAAACACTTAGCGTATGCTCTTGCAAGATTAGATTGGTTATTATCTTATCTAATCAGGATTGCTCCCACTGTTTTTATCAAATCTTCCTTCAAACCCTAAAAGGTAAGACTAGCCGGGATTAATTACACCCTATAAGTTCGCCAATCTTTCGGCCAGGCCAGTGTCGGTACTTTGAGGGAGGTTCTCCGTGCTTTCACACGGACCTAATTAAAATAAACCTCGTTTTCCCCGGGGCGTAACCCCGTTAACATCTTTCTAGACACCTGCTTGATCAGCTAATTATGATGTGTAAAAATCCCCCAGGAGTAACTCTTACTCGCAGTGGGTATCAGGATCCAACTATCTCATAGAAGGTATACAATTTCATTGCAAATTTCAACACTTGAAATTCTCAATAATATTTTACCCCTAGCGTCCTATGAGCTTGACGGAGGTCAACAAACCATAGGCTACCAGTCAAGTTCAAACCGTACATTTCATGATTGAATTAAACCCACCCGCACGACCCTTGACGGAGGTCAACAAGGCTGTACGACTACCCTAATCCAATCGCATCATATGCAGCAGATAAGCACTAATCAGCTACCGCACACTACGCCTTGACAGGGGTTAAGAAACGTAACAAAAATACTAAGTAGCACTTATCTGAAATGACGGAGGGCTACGACAGGTTTTTGAGAAAACCTTTTGGGTAATGAACTTGATATCGTTGTAGAATCGAGTGATTTTGAAAAGGAGTGTTTTTGAGGCTTTTACTAGTTTCACTAAAGAGGTCATTCCCGGTGAAGAGATCTCGGCTCTTTTCTCATCGAATGAGGTGCTGGATATTCTATAAGGAATACCGCTATGCAAAACAAAAAGTAAAAAATCAATAAAAAACCCGAGTTGGTTGTAGCATCTGCTAGCTTTTGCTAAAGAGGTCACTCCCGGTGAAGGGATCTCGACTCTTTCCTCATCGAATGAGGTGCTGGATATTCTACAAGGAATACCGCTATGCAAAGCAAAAAACCAGAGCTACCCTTTTTGAAAATTTGATTCTACAACATCTTTAGGTTTCTTTCTTTTTCATTAATCTTATTAATGAAGTCCCATCATTTATGCTTCCTAAGTATCACAGAAGAAACGAAAATACAACGTACGCTTATGCCATCTGCATTCACCTCGGTGTCCCATTGAGCACCGTTAGGTTACTTAACTAACGACATAGCGGGGCGGGACTAGCGCGGGTGCAAAACATAAGCAACGTTTATTATATATCATATATATATATAACAATAAAGCATTCGTCTCACGCATATAAAATGATCACATCACAGAATATTAGCAGCAGAAGTCAACATATGAAATATTGGATATACCAGGAAGTCCGTGCTTTATATTAAGCTGGTAAAAAAAACACGGATTCCACGGTCGCGATGGATAGCCAAACCCACATCTCTGGACCCCTACGAGAGCGGCAATCAATCCTACTAATTCTAGAGTTAGGAGACCCGGACTCAACTACTCGAGATGGTCTCCTACTGGACTCTAGAACCCGGTTACTTGTGCTCCCCACCTTGGGTCTATCCTAATGCGGAAAAGTAAATAATATACATAAATGGTGATATCATCCTCAACCCGGAAGTGCCTCAATAAAAGAATATTATATATAATTTTTTACATGAATGAAAATGAAAAACTCTCATCTCACATAAAAGCCCCCGGCTATTCAAAACACGACGATCCAATATAATATATCACAACAACACATAACATCACATGTCATCAACGTAAGTAAATATGAGTATCCCAATGGTCGTTGACATATAGCAACGAAACCGGCGATACACCACATATTACACTTATGGTCGCAGAAAAGAAAATGTCAATCTACAACATTTGGAATCGACGCATCTCTTAGATATCATAAACCCGGAATATCACATACTTCGGATTTCATGTCTAACATTGTAAATCTTACATTTGGGTCTCATATATGAAAACACCTTTTCAAAAGAAATCGGGTAATTCAACAAGATTCCCGATTCCTACCGAGACCGAAATGTTAAATTTACAAGCAACTAATCAATTTTCACAAAACTAATTAGTGTAGATTCTAAATATTGTATCACATTCCATAGATAGCTAGATGATGTTAAACATTTCGATCGAATCAACAAACACCCAAAATTTCCCGAAGAGCTCAACACTTGAGCACAGTTTAAAAATACTCAGAACATGCCACAGTACCTATGGACCAACCGTAGAAGGTCCAACCCTTGCCTCATCTATGGCGTCGCAGAACTACCGCAAACCCTAGGGTTTGGCGGCAGTTCCGGCGATCATAGAATCGAGTTAGGGTTTCGTTCTTCTAAAGTGTCCATAGAATTACTTGCATGATTTTTGAATATTTTTAACTTGGAAAAAATCCAAATTTTGGAAAATTTCCAGTAAGGGAGAAAATGGGTTATTGATATTCGTTTGAACCTTTTAACGTCGTCTAAATTACCCGAAACGATATTAGGATTACGACTACGAAACACTCCGAATTGCCTTTACAGAAAGATAACATCACATGCAATCTCGGTAAAAACAAGCAATACCTTAAACACCAAAACCCAGAGACCAGAACACCACACCAAAACGAAGCCCTGACAACGAAGGAAAACTGGCCAGGCTGGTTTTATTGAGTATGTCGCTGGGTGAAATCCGGCGGATGTGGTTCGTATTTGTCTGGTGTTCATATTACATCTCATGTAACATTCTGCAACTGCTTAAAAATTTTTTTGAAAACTTTTAAAATTCGAAAGAAACTAGGTTTTTCGTTTCGATGTTTCGGAGTTGTTTCGGTTTCGTAATTCTATAAATATCGTCTAATTCTCTAGCTTGGCTCTGATACCAGCGAGAGAGAAAATGGGTTATTGATATTCGTTCGAACTTTTTAACGTCGTTTAATTTACCCGAAACGATGTTAGGATTACGACTACGAAACACTCCGAATTGCCTTTATAGAAAGATAACATCACATGCAATCTCAGTAAAAACAAGCAACACTTTAAACACCAAAACACAGAGACTGGAACACCACACCAAAACGAAGGAAAACCGGCCAGAACGGTTTTATTGAGTATGTCGCTGGGTGAAATCCGGCGGATGGGGTTCGTATTTGTCTGGTGTTCATATTACATCTCATATAACATTCTACAACCGCTTAAAAAATATTTTGAAGACTTTTAAAATTCGACAGAAACTAGGTTTTTAGTTTCGATGTTTCGGAGTTGTTTCGGTTTCGTAATTCTACAAATATCGTCTAATTCTCTAGCTTGGCTCTGATACTAGCGAGGGAGAAAATGGGTTATTGATATTCGTTCGAACTTTTTAATATTGTCTAAATTACCCGAAACGATGTTAGGATTACGACTACGAAACACTCCGAATTTCCTTTACAGAAAGATAGCATCACACGCAATCTCAGTAAAAACAAGCAACACCTTAAACACCAAAACCCAGAGACTGGAACACCACACCAAAATGAAGCCTTGACAACGAAGGAAAACCGGACAGGACGGTTTTATTGAATATGTCGCCGGGTGAAATCCGGCGGATGTGGTTCGTATTTGTCTGGTGTTCAAATTACATCTCATGTAACATTCTGCAATTGCTTAAAATTTTTTTTTGAAGACTTTTAAAATTCGACAGAAACTAGGTTTTTAGTTTCAATGTTTCGGAGTTTTTTCGGTTTTGTAATTCTACAAACATCGTCTAATTCTATAGCTTTGCTTTGATACCACTGTAGGGTTGCATAGCATGACAGCAAGGTTTCGGGAGGCATCGACCATGACATTTTCAAAAAATAGTGTGCTAAACAACCCTAACCATAGAATCTTAACTAAAGAATTAGATGAACCATGCATGTAAACATTTTTACATCTAAGTGAACAAGAAATACAACCTTTGTAGACCGGTCCCTCACTTTAATAACTCCATGTAGTAGTCCCTTCGCTCTAAGTATGTATATTATAGTGGATGCTTGGAAATATATAGAGAGGACTTTCTTGCTCGACATGATAGTATGCTTTCTGGTTGCTCTTTGTCTTAACATGTAGACTTATATTGTGATATTGTCTTACTCTCACATGTTGATAAAGCCCTTAGGATGTGTACTTGACTACCGGTACTATGATGGAGATCATACTAGTGGGGCCAGGATAGTCCATAAGTTCATCCTTTAATTGTTCTTAGTCGAGGGTGTATCGAGACAGGGCATCGATATTCCAGAGTAGACTAGCGTATACGCTTCTTAACCCATATGATGGGCGATGGATGATCCCACATCCATTGGTGTTTGACATCAAAGATGGTATACAGGTGCTCAGTGGAGATTGGGTACACTGAACATGACTCGCCGAGAACTCCTAAATAGTATTATACCGTAGATAGCAGTTCTCTGGTGACACTGGTATAGGTTAGTCTGTAGACCCGAGATCGTCATAGAGTCTTGTGTGATTCCCACTGTACTTTCATTTACACCTTACCATGTTCAAGAGAACGTGCAAAACGGTAGTTTTTGGATACAGTCCCGAGTCCCATGGAAGCAATGAGCGATAGGAGGGGATTCGTCTCTCCCGGTATTAGGGGTTGATGTTGCGCTATGCTCGATTGGCCATAACAGGAAGTCCCTGGCCAGGGCTGATACGGAGATTTACTGGTAAGTGTTATCAGTAGTTTCTCGACCCGTTATGAGCCTTGGATCGGCATGACTTATCAAGTTACTGGGGTCTGACGTTTACCACCCCTAGACTAGATATGCAACATATTAGACGAAGAGACCGGACTGTACGGTAGTGTTACTGACAGGCTTTGCGGGAGTTTAGACAAGCTTGCTTGTTGATCTTCTGATCGCTCAATACTCGGGTAGCCATTACGTCCATCTAGTACCGCTGACGGCTTGTGGGTGACTGATATTATCATCACCTACTGCCGGTGTATTGACTAGTCTTTAGAGTCCTACATAGAGATTTCCTGGCTCAGGCGAAACGAAGTAGGAGCACATATGTGATATGTGCGGGACCTAGATTAATACGTGTATGTGATTGTAGGGTTCCTAGGCACTCTTGTGAAGGTTCATAAGGCATCAAACATGCCCGGATAAAAATTTAGACGTGCCGAACTACCCAAAGCCGGGATCTTTGCTAGATTATTAGGGTTAAACATGCAAGATGATAACTTTTATCTAAGTGTGAGGGATTACAACCTTTGTAGTCCGCTCCTTTGCTTCACAAGCTCCGAGTAGAAGTCCCTTTGCCGCGATCCACGATCTCCCGGACTCATGAGAGGCTCCACGACTCGAACGATCCATGCTAGTTTGAAGTGTTCCAAATCTCCGATGATCTACGTCGAAGTTGCAAACACTCAAGCTTTCTCACTCTAAAGAGATGAACACACTAATCTCATGGGCTAGATGAGATGAGGATGAGAGAGTAGTATTTTTGCTTTCTTTTTAAATCATTTTCTCATATTTATTCATCACATAAAGAATTTCTAGTAAGCTTTTTCAAGAGAGAAGAAGATGATAATGGAAATGATAATAATCATAATAATCCTTTTGTGATGAATAGAAAACAAAGCTATATGATTGATATATTAACCATGGTCAAGGATGAGTGGCTAAAAATGTGTAGAGAAATAACTAGAGTTAGGGTTTGGTTTGGTTAGGAAATGTGTCATCACAAAATATCTTAACCATGACAAAAGAAATTGCTTCTAGAAGGTGCAAGAAGCAACTAACCCTAATCAAACCCTAACCTCATTTAATCATCCTTAAACATGTTTAATAATAAATCATATCATGTCACAATAATATATATCACATATATATTATATATTTGCAACAAAAGAAAATAATACAATTAACATATATCGCATATATATCAATGTATCATCCAGTGAGAAAATGAAATAATAAAGCGAGCCAATATTAGATAATGTAATACAATATATCATATATATTATTATACATTAAATCATTGAATCAACACTTGATCCGACGATCCGGCTATATCGAATATTACCGACTAATATATCATGTACCGATTCATCGAACCAACACTTGATCCGATGACCCGGTTCATATCTAAACATCACGAGAATATAATACGGTATCTCATATCGCATTATTCTCGGTCCTGCACATATCACATATGTGCCTCTACTCCGTTTCGCCTGAGCCAAGAAACCTCTGTGTAGGACTCTAAAGAATCGTCAATACGCCGGTAGCAGGTGATGATCATATCAAACACCCACAAGCTGCAAGCGGTCAGCTAAACGTAACAGCCACCCAGGTATTGAGCGATCAGAAGATCAACAAGCTAGCCTGTGCGTTCTCCTGTGAATCCAATCAGTAACACTCCCGTACAGTCCGGTCTGTTCGTCTGATATGTTGCATATCAAGTCTAGGGGTGGTATACGTCAGACCCCAGTAACCGATAAGTCGTGTCGATGTGTGGCTCATAACGGGTCGAGAAACTACTAGTAACACTTACCAGTAAATCTCTATATCAGCCCTGGCCAGGGACTTCCAGTTATAGCCAATCGAACACAGTACAACATCAACTCCCTATACCGGGAGAGACGAATCCCCTCCTATCGCTCATTGCCTCCATGTGATTCGGGACTGTACCCAAAAGCCACCGTTTTGCATGCCCTCTTGGACGTGGTAAGGTGGAAATCAAAGCACAGTGGGAATCACACATGACTCTATGACGATCTCGGGTCTACAGACTACCCTGTACCAGTGTCACCGGAGAACTGCCATCTGACGTGTGGTATATCACCATCTGGGAGTTCTCGGCGAGTCCGTCCAGTGTACCCAGTCTCCACTGAGCACCCGTACACCATCTCTGATGTCAAACACCGATGGATATGGGATCATCCATCGCCCATCATATGGGTCAAGATGCGTATACGCTAGTCTACTCTGGTGTATCGATGCCCTGTCTCGATATACCCTCGACTAGGAACAGTTATAGGATGTACTCATCGACTACCAAGGCCCCACTAGTATGATCTCATCATAGTCCCAGTAGTCGAGTACAGATCCTAAGGGCTTTATCAACATGTGAGAGTAAGATAGTAAACCATTACAAGTCAACATGTTAAGATAAAGTGAAACCAAATAGAATACTATCATGACGAGCAAGAAAGTCATCTCTATATATATCCAAGCATCCATTATAATATACATCATATGTACAACAATGGCCTCTAGGGCATATACATAACTAACAATCTCCCACTTGCACTGAGGCCAGCTGCTGTAGTATCTCATACCTAGCATCCTGAATAATCTCTCAAACTGTATCTGGGGAATAGCCTTCGTGAATGGATCCGCAGTGTTGTCCTTCGTATCTACTCTCCTGACCTCGATCTCCCGGCGATCAACTATCTCCCTGATCAGGTGATACCGCCTCAGAATATGTCTGGACTTTTGATGGGATCTGGGTTCCTTGGCCAATGCCACAGCTCCATTGTTATCGCAATACAGAGGTATTGGATGCTCAATGGATGGAACCACTCCAAGTTCAGTAATGAACTTCTTGATCCAGACAGCCTCTTGGCAGCATCGTTGGCAGCGATGTATTCAGCCTCCATCGTCGAGTCTGCAACGGTATCCTGTTTGGAACTCTTCCAACATACCGCCCCTCCATTGAGGGTAAAAAAAAAACCCGAATGCGACTTAGAGTCGTCCTTATCACTTTGGAAGCTGGAATCGGTAAAGGACTCCACCTGGAGTTCTCCATTACCATACACCAAGAATATCTCCTTAGTCCTTCGTAAGTACTTGAGAATGTTCTTCACAGCTGTCCAATGACTCTCTCCAGGATCTGCTTGATACCGACTCACTACACTTAGTGAGTATGCTATATCGGGTCTGGTACATAGCATCGCATACATGATAGAGCCTACTGCCGAAGCATAGGGTATCCCTTGCATGCGAGCTCTCTCCAAATCAGTCTTGGGAGACATCTCTTTGGAGAGAGTGAGTCCAGAGATCGTGGGTTGGTTCCCACGCTTGGATTCTTCCATACTAAACCTCTTTACTATGGTGTCAATGTACCTGGATTGGGACAATCCCAGTATCCGTTTAGATCTATCTCTATAGATCATGATTCCCAATATGCAGGATGCATCACCTAGATCTTTCATCGAGAATCTCTGTGATAAGAAGAGCTTGACTGATTGCAGCATAGGAATATCGTTTCCTATCAAGAGTATGTCATCCACGTACAATACGAGGAAGACAACCTTACCCTCTGCTACCTTCTTATAGATACAAGGTTCATCTATATTTTTGATGAAGTCAAACTCTTTGATTACAACATCAAAACAGATGTTCCAACTCCGCGATGCTTGCTTTAACCCATAAATGGATTTAAGCAGCTTACACACCTTTCCGCTGCTCCCACTATCTATGAAGCCCTCTGGCTGAGTCATGTACACGCATTCTTCTAAATCACCGTTTAGAAAGGCGGTCTTAACATCCATTTGCCAGATTTCGTAGTCATGGTATGCAGCAATGGCAAGTAAGATCCGGATGGACTTAAGCATAGCCACTGGAGAAAAGGTTTCGTCATAATCCACACCTAGTCGTTGACGAAAACCCTTTGCTACAAGTCTAGCTTTGAAAGTCTCAACTTTTCCATCTACACCAAATTTCCTTTTAAAAATCCACTTGCTCCTAATGGGTTTTACCCTTTCAGGAGCATTTTCCAAAAACCATACTTTATTGGTGTACATGGATTCCATCTCAGATCGCATTGCATCCAGCCATTTCACAGAGTCACCACTCGTGATGGCCTGCTCGAAACTAGTCGGGTCATCATCATCCATGATGCAATCCTCGCTTCCACCATCAATGAGAAAACCGTAGTATCTTTCAGGTGGATGAGAAACCCTGCTAGATCGGCGGAGAGGCTGGGGTTCGTCGGGTACTACTGAATCTTCTGGTTCCAACAAATCATCAGTTGCGGTTTGTGGTGCTGGAACCTCTTCCAGTTCTACCTCTTTGCCACTAATTTCTTTTTCAAGAAATTCTTTTTCTAAAAATGTGGCATATTGAGAAATAAACACTTTTTGTTCCTCAGCGTGATAGAAAATATATCCTTGAGAATTCTTAGGATATCCCACAAATTTGCAAAGAACTGATCGTGCCTCGAGTTTGTCTGGATTTTGTCTTTTGACATAGGCCGGACAACCCCATATCTTAACTTGTTTAAAATATGGTCTCTTCTCACTCCATATCTCATATGGTGTGGTAGGTACAGATTTAGACGGAACTAGATTCAATATGTATATGGCTGTCTCAAGCGCATACCCCCAAAAGGAAATAGGTAACTCAGCATCGCTCATCATAGATCGCACCATATCTAATAGGGTCCGATTCCTTCATTCCGATACACCGTTGTGCTGTGGTGTATAAGGAGGAGTAAGCTGAGAGAGAATTCCATTCTCTTTTAGATAATCTAGGAACTCATTGCTTAAGTATTCGCCTCCTCGATCAGATCGAAGAATCTTAATTAATACTTTTGCCCGTTTGGTTCTTACTTCGTGCTTATATTCTCTGTATTTCTCAAAAGCTTCAGAATTGTGTTTCATCAGGAACACATGTCCGAATCTAGAGAGATCGTCAGTGAATGTAATGAAGTAGGAAGAACCGTTCCTGGCATGCGTAGACATGGGACCGCATACATCACTATGTACCAGTCCTAAGAGTTCGGTAACTCTTTCTCCGTGTCCACTAAACGGAGCTTTGGTCATTTTTCCTTTGAGACATGAATGGCAAGTATCATAAGATGATAATTCGAACGGATTCAAATAACCATCCTTATGTAACTTAGCCAGTCGTGTCGCATTGATATGACCAAGTCTACAATGCCACAAGTAGGATTCGTTCATATCTGAACTTTTCCTTTTGTGTGTGTTTTGTATATTGAGGACTGTATTCTGATTTAGAATGAATATGCCATTATGTAACGAGCCTGATACAATCAACTTTTGATCTAGGAATATGTTCATAACATTATCCTTTACTACAAAATTATATCCTTCTTTACTTAATAAAGAAACTGATATAATGTTGCACATCATGTTCGGTATATAATAGCACTCATTTAGAATCAGTGTATTACGACTTGGCAATACAAGGTGATATTCGCTAACTGCTTTGGCTACAATACTTGCACCGTTCCCTACTTGAACGGAATGATCACCTTTTCCCAGTTCTCTACCTTTACGTAGCCCATGTAACAATTTACATATATGGGATCCTGATCCGGTATCTAATACCCAGGACGTAGGATGAACTGAAAAACAGTTCTCAATAACTAACACACCTGAAGAAGATGCATCAATATGCATGTTCTTTTGGGCGGCTTGAGAATCCAGATATTCTGCTGTTTCCTGTTCAGTCTTATAACTCTTATAAGAAAGAACGGGTCCAACATTCCCTAGCTCAGTACAATAATTGGGTTCAGTCAATACATCCATATTATTATCTTGATTATAGCCTGACATGGTCGCTACCTGGAGAGAGAGAGAAGAAAACACTTTAGCGTATGCTCTTGCAAGATTAGATTGGTTATTATCTTATCTAATCAGGATGTCTCCCACTGTTTTTATCAAATCTACCTTCAAACCCAAAAAGGTAAGATTAGCCGGGATTAATTACACCCTACAATTTCGTCAATCTTTCAGCCAGATCAGTGTCAGTACTTTGAGGGAGGTTCCCCGTGCTTTCGCACGGACCTAATTAAAGTAAACCTCGTTTTTCCAGAGGCGTAACCCCGTTAACACTTTTCTAGACACCTACTTGATCGGCTAATTGTCCTGTGTAAAACTCTCCCAGGAGTAACTCTTACTCGCAGTGGGTATCGGGATCCAACTATCTCATAGAAGGTATGCAATCTCATTGCAAATTTCAACACTTGAAATTCCCGATAATATTTTGCCCCTAGCGATCTATGACCTTAACTAAGTCAACAAACCATAAATCGCAAGTCAAGTTCAACCCGTACATTTCCCGATTGAATTAAACCCACCCGTACGACCCTTAACTGAGTCAACAAGGCCGTACGAATACCCTAATCCAATCACATCTCATGTTTTAGCAGATAAACATTACTTAGCTACCGTACACTATGCCTTAACTAAGTCAAAAAATATAGCACGAATACTAAATAATATCTATCTGAAATGACGGAGGGCTACGCAGGTTTTTCAGAAAACCCTGAGCGTAATGAACTTGATATCGTCGTAGAATCGAGTGAAGTTTTGAAAAGGAGTGTTTTTGAGGCTTTTCTTAGTTTCGCTAAAGGGGTCACTCCCGGTGAAGGGATCGTCGGCCCTTTCCTCATCGAATAAGGTGCAGGATATATCATATATACCGCTGTGCAAAGCAAAACTTTAAAAGCAATCAAAAGACAAACCGAATTTTGTAACATCTACCAGTTTCGCTAAAGAGGTCACTACCGGTGAAGGGATCGTCGGCTCTTTCCCCATCGAATAAGGTGCAGAATATATCATATATATCACTGTGCAAAGCAAAACTCTAGCTACCCTTTTTGTAAAGTTTTGATTCTACAACATCTTTAGGTTTCTTTTTCTTTTTATTAATCTCATTAATAAAATCCCATCAGCTTATGCTTCCTAAGCATCACAGAAGAAACGAAAGCAGTAATATTTATATATCAGCATATATATATATAGTATAAGCATTCGTCTCAGGCAGTAATATGATCTCATCACAGAACATTGCAGCAGAAGAACATATATGAAATATTGGATATACTAGGACGTCCGTGTTTTCAATACGAGCCTGTATAAAACACGGATTCCACGGTCGCGACGAATAGCCAAACCCACATCCCAAGACCCCTACGAGAGCGGCAAGTAACACTGCCAATTCTAGGGTTAGGAGACCCGGTCTCGACTCCTCGAGATGGCCTCCCACTGGACTCTAGAACCCGGTTACTTATGCTTCCCTCCTTGGGTCTACCTAATGCGGAAAAGTAAATAATATACACTGGTGACAGCGACCTCAACCTGGAAGTGCCCCAAATAAAAGAATATTACATTACAAATGAATTTTACATGAATGAAAATAAAAACCCTCATCTCACATAAAACCCCCGGCTATTCAGAACGCGACGATCCAATATAACATATCACAGCAACACATAATATCTCATATCATCAACGTAAGTAAATATGCGCATCCCAATTGTCGTTGACATATAGCAACGAAACCGGCGATATCACATATTACACTTACGGTCACAGAAAAGAAAGTGTAAAACTACAATATTTGGAATTCACAATCACTTTAGACATCATAAATCCGAAATATCACATACTCCGCATTTCATGCCTAACTCTATGAATTCCACATATTGTATCACATTCCAGATAAATAGACAGTATTAAACTTTTTGAACAGATAATCAAATACCCAAAATTTTCTAAAGTGCTCAACACTTGAGCGGAGTTCAAATAATCCCAGAATATGTCACAGTACCGGTGATCCAGTCATAGAAGGGTCAAGCCAACGCCTCACATGTGGCACGCCGTACTGCCCCAAACCCGAAGGTTCAAAAAGCAGTTCAAGACGGTCACATAATCGAGTTAAGGTTTGTTGTCTTCTAGAGGGTCCACCGCTTAACTTGTACAATTTTTCCGAAAGATTTAAACCCGATAAAAATTCAACACTTGAAAGTTTTACGTGCCGGGAAAAAGTGGGTTAATGATATCCGTTCAACTAGTTTAACAGTTTCTAAATATCCGGAAAGAAATACGAATTTAAAATTTCTGATCGAGTCTACTATTACAAAACAAACCCCAGAATATTCAACACTTGAAACAAATTAAAAATACCCAGAAGCATCAACAAGCACATACGGTTATTACCATGAAAAACACGTGTCACAACTCCATAATTCCGCCGCGGAACCGCCGCGAAAGCCATGTTTTCGCCGCGGTTCCGCCGCGGTTTAGTGGAGTTATGGGCCCGTGTTTCATGGTAATTCTTAGAATTCCCTGCTGATTTTTTTACATATTTTTAATTCAGAAAAATCCCAGTTTTTGAAAAATTTCCAGAGAGGGGTTAAATTTTGTCGGTTCGGGTTCGATCGGAGTTTTAACTTCGTAAACACATCGCCTAATACTCTAGCTAGGCTCTGATACCACTGTAGGGTTCCTAGGCACTCTTGTGAAGGTTCATAAGGCATCAAACATGCCCGGATAAAAATTTAGACGTGCCGAACTACCCAAAGCCGGGATCTTTGCTAGATTATTAGGGTTAAACATGCAAGATGATAACTTTTATCTAAGTGTGAGGGATTACAACCTTTGTAGTCCGATCCTTCACTTCACAAGCTCCGAGTAGAAGTCCCTTTGCCGCGATCCACGATCTCCCGGACTCATGAGAGGCTCCACGACTCGAACGATCCATGCTAGCTTGAAGTGTTCCAAATCTCCGATGATCTACGTCGAAGTTGCAAACACTCAAGCTTTCTCACTCTAAAGAGATGAACACACTAATCTCATGGGCTAGATGAGATGAGGATGAGAGAGTAGTATTTTTGCTTTCTTTTTAAATCATTTTCTTATATTTATTCATCACATAAAGAATTTCTAGTAAGCTTTTTCAAGAGAGAAGAAGATGATAATGGAAATGATAATAATCATAATAATCTTTTTGTGATGAATAGAAAATAAAGCTATATGATTGATATATTAACCATGGTCAAGGATGAGTGGCTAAAAATGTGTAGAGAAATAAATAGAGTTAGGGTTTAGTTTGGTTAGGAAATGTGTTATCACAAAATATCTTAACCATGACAAAAGAAATTGCTTCTAGAAGGTGCAAGAAGCAACTAACCCTAATCAAACCCTAACCTCATTTAATCATCCTTAAACATGTTTAATAATAAATCATATCATGTCACAATAATATATATCACATATATATTATATATTTGCAACAAAAGAAAATAATACAATTAACATATATCGCATATATATCTATGTATCATCCAGTGAGAAAATGAAATAATAAAGCGAGCCAATATTAGATAATGTAATACAATATATCATATATATTATTATACATTAAATCATTGAATCAACACTTGATCCGACGATCCGGCTATATCGAATATTACCGACTAATATATCATGTACCGATTCATCGAACCAACACTTGATCCGATGACCCGGTTCATATCTAAACATCACGAGAATATAATACGGTATCTCATATCACATTATTCTCGATCCTGCATATATCACATATGTGCCTCTATTCCGTTTCGCCTGAGCCAAGAAACCTCTGTGTAGGACTCTAAAGAATCGTCAATACGCCGGTAGCAGGTGATGATCATATCAAACACCCACAAGCTGCAAGCGGTCAGCTAAACGTAACAGCCACCCAGGTATTGAGCGATCAGAAGATCAACAAGCTAGCCTGTGCATTCTCCTGTGAATCCAATCAGTAACACTCCCGTACAGTCTGGTCTGTTCGTCTGATATGTTGCATATCAAGTCTAGGGGTGGTATACGTCAGACCCCAGTAACCGATAAGTCGTGTCGATGTGTGGCTCATAACGGGTCGAGAAACTACTAGTACCACTTACCAGTAAATCTCTATATCAGCCCTGACCAGGGACTTCCAGTTATAGCCAATCGAACACAGCACAACATCAACTCCCTATACCGGGAGAGACGAATCCCCTCCTATCGCTCATTGCCTCCATGTGATTCGGGACTGTACCCAAAAGCCACCATTTTGCACACCCTCTTAGACGTGGTAAGGTGGAAATCAAAGCACAGTGGGAATCACACAAGACTCTATGACGATCTCGGGTCTACAGACTACCCTGTACCAGTGTCACCGGAGAACTGCCATCTGACGTGTGGTATATCACCATCTGGGAGTTCTCGGCGAGTCCGTCCAGTGTACCCAGTCTCCACTGAGCACCCGTACACCATCTCTGATCTCATCATAGTCCCAGTAGTCGAGTATTGATCCTAAGGGCTTTATCAACATGTGAGAGTAAGACAGTAAACCATTACAAGTCAACTTGTTAAGATAAAGTGAAACCAAATAGCATACTATCATGACGAGCAAGAAAGTCATCTCTATATATATCCAAGCATCCATTATAATATACATCATATGTACAACAATGGCCTCTAGGGCATATACATAACTAACAGTGATACCGTATTCTATTCTCGCGATATGTGATATCGGTCGGTTATATGTGGTATAGCCGGGTTATCGAATCAAGTGTTGATTCGATAAGTTGATACATATGATATTAGTCGGTTATATGTGATATAGCCAGATTATTAAATCAAGTGTTGATTTAATAATTTAATGTATAATTGTATATTTGATATACTAACATACATTAACTAATATTAGTTCACTTGTGCATTTCTTTTTCTCACTGTTCCCCTCCGAAAGACGGCGACGACATGAGGACGTCTTGCCTGAGATTCGGGGCAGATGCTATATGGTTTTATCCGTCTACCTCTCCGAAGATGCCAAGTTAATTTATGGCACCGTGTATCGGAGGTTTAGACAGATGCGGGCGATGTAGCAGACTTCGTCAGATTCCCCCCCACTAGAGGGGTTTTTGATTGTGGGGACGCTCTTCCCTACAGGCGCAAGCCCCTGCAGTTAATTACGCTACCGCATCGCGGTAGCCACTTTCTCCTTCTCCAGAATTTCACTTCGTGTCGTGTGTGTTTGTTTTGTTTGTGGTTTCCCGTGGATTGTATACGGAGACTGAGTAATGCCGTCGTCCGTAGGACGTGGATTAGTCCAAATCCGTATTTACTTAGATTTGGGTTTGGTATTTTTAGTTTAAGGATACATTAGCCGTATTGAGGGTAAGATCAACTTAAACATTCGTAAAGGATACGTTAGTCCTGTTTGAGACTAAGATCAACTTAACGCGGTGATCCGTTTAATATATGGCCGTCAGGACTCATCACCTCTCTGACGTCGTTGAAGGATTACAACGATAGATGTCAGAGGAGTTCAGAGATGTACCCTTGAACCAAAGTCGATTTAGAGTTTTATAGTCCATTTGAATGTTTAAGGATACGTTAGCCGTATTTGGGGCTAAGATCAACTTAAACGGGACCGTTTAGATCCGGCAAAAGAGCATTTGGAGGCTCTATTGTTCCAGTTTAGGGATGTAGTGGTCCGTATTCCAGTTTAGGGACGTGGTGGTCCGTATTCTAGTTTAGGGACGTGGTGGTCCATCATTAGTTTAAGGACGTTTCGGTCCGACATTAGTTTAAGGACGTTTCGGTCCAATATTAGTTTAAGGACGTTTCGGTCCACGAGTTTAAGGACCCCGCAGTCCGTATTGATGTGTGGTCGTCGGGACCCGTCACCTCTCTGACGTCGTTGAAGGATTACAATGATGGGTGTCAGAGGAGTTCGGAGATGTACCCTCGAACCGGTCCTAAATTGATTTAGGGAGCAGCCGTGCTCAGTCAATTTAATTTAAGGACTTACGGCCAAAATTGGGCTAAGTCCAGTTGAAAAATATTCAACACTTTTATTTGTTTTTGGTCTTGTTAGACCTGTGCTAGGGCTTGGCCCATTTTTAACTAATGCATTGCATTATTTTCTTTTTTTTTGTTTGGGCTCTGCCCATAAAAGATGCAGAGCATCAATTTATTCTGGGCTTTGCTCATTTATGAATGATGCAAGGCATCTACTTTGTTTGGGCTCTGCCCCTTTTTAAAATGCATAGCATTTTTATTATTTTGTTTGGGCTCTGCCCATTTATAAATGATGCAGAGCATCAATTTAATTAGACCTGCTTGATCTATTAAATTTGGGTTTGGCCTTTTAGGAAATGAAATGCATTGCATTTTATGGCGCTTTGCGCCAATCAGAGAGCGCAAGCGCTTGTAGTGTTGACACGTATCGCGCAAGCGCAATGCGCCGCGCTAATGCGCTACGCCTGCGCTAATGCGCTACGCCTGCGCTGCTGACACGTGGCGCGCTCTGGTGGCTTGCGCCAACCCAGGAGTGCAACAGCGCAGTTTGCAAGTGCAAGGCACTATGATTTAAGAATCTTTTAGATTCAAGAACCAATGGTTCATAAAAGAAGTGCAAAACACTATTCGTTTTCTTGATCTAATTTAGATAAAAGAAAAACAAGTTTTTCTTTTTATTTCAAGAACCAAAGGTTCATAAAAGTGCAAAGCACTATTTTTTTAATATTTTTTTTTCTTGTTTTAAAGAACCAGTGGTTCATGAGAAGTGCAAAGCACTGTTTTTTATATGAAGATCATTGATTTGGTTTTTAGATCAATGATCTATTAGAAGAAATTTCTTCTCTCTTGTGAAGGTTTTTACCTTTTTCTTGAAATTTTTTCTCAGAGTTCTCTCTGTTTGAAGCTCTTGATTTTTCAAGAAATGTTCATGCCTTTGAATTGAGGTCTAGGGGCCTTTATATAGTGCCCATAAATTTGTTGAAGAGATCTTTCTCTGAGTGATTTGGGGAATTTTCCCCACCGTTGGATCTTTGATCCAAGGGCTTCTGTTTTACAGAAGGAAATCTTCTTATTTTGATAAGAACAGAAAGATTTCTTTGAAATCTTAATTCTGTTTGGCGCAAACGCCCCAGCGCGTGACACGTGTCAAGCAGCGCACAGCGCAGCGCAACTGCGCTAGCGCATCTGCGCTGACACGTGTCGCGTAGCGCTAGCGCATCTGCGCTGACATGCGTCGCGCAGCGCAACTGCGCTAGCGCATCTGCGCTGACACGCGTCGCGCAGCGCAACTGCGCTGACACGCGTCGCGCAGCGCAACTGCGCTAGCGCATCTGCGCTGACACGCGTCGCGCAGCGCAAAGCGCAGCGCAACTGCGCTTGCGCATCTGCGTTGATACGTGTCGCTTGCGCAGCGCTTCCGCAACTGCACTAGCGCATCTGCGCTGACACGTGTCGCGCAGCGCAGCGCTTGCGCAACTGAAGCATTGCTTTCTTTAATTTTACTTAAAGTAGAGCTTTGCTCTGATTGGGCGTGCCTTCTTGGGCGCTGCGCTGACGTATCAGCGCCTGCCACGTGGCGCGTTGCGCCCGAGATTTGAAGCGTCGCTTTAAAATTTGAATTTTGAATTTCCAACAGAGCTTTGCTCTGATTGGGGAAACAAATGCCCCCCCACCGTTGCGCTCACGTGGCGCGCATGTGAGTGCAGCGGTGGCAAGCTCCTGACTGTTGGATCAAGAGGTGAGCTGAAGGGGCGCAAGCCCCTTATAAATAGGACCTCTGGCCCTTAGAAAAATCTCACCGTTTCAAGATTTTTAATTTTCTAGAGCTTTGCTCTTGCTTAAGAACTTCAGAGCTTTGCTCATTTCCAAAGTTAGAAACTTTAGGTAAAAATTGATTTAAATCAAATTAATTTAAATTAATCTTAACCAAAGAGCTTTGCTCTCACAGATCTTTTGATCTAAAGAGATCCCCATTGGGGTTTTATAAACAGAGCTTTGCTCTCAAAACTTATAGATCTGCAGAGATCTTGTTCATGGGTTCTAACCCATGAACAGAGCTTTGCTCTTGGATCAAGTGTGGATCTTTTAGATCTGCAAAATGAAGAACTTATTATAAGTTTCATGGATTCTTCAAGGTCCCAAAAATTTTAAAAAATTTTAAGTGTTAAAATTTTCTGATGGATCTTTCCATTATTATCATAGAGCTATGCTCTTTTAAGGAATTTTATTCCTTTGAGACCAGAATTTGACAAATGTCATTCAGTGACAGAGCTTTACTCTGAAAGAGGAGATTTTCTCCTTGTCTCTAGGGATTCCGTACTGATGATAATATTCTCTTGGGGATCTTTTCTTTAACTGACAGTCTCACCCAATGATGAGGCTGTCTTATTAAATGAGGCATTTTCATCCAGATTTTGTGGGTCCCTATTTGGTCCCCTACCCACTGCACTGCAGTGTGATTAATTTTAATCTAATTAATTTTTAAATTCATTTAATTGAAGATTTTTAAACGCCAAGCATTGAAATTACAGCACTAAAGGCTATTTCTTGTTCCTTTGCAGTGATCATGTCTCTTGATACCTCATTCCCGTTCGTCCGCTCGGAGGAAGGTTTTCCCGAGGCGCCCTTGGACCGTGAGGTCCTAGCCATGATTAAGGACCACGACCCAGAATACAAGAGTCTCCACCTTTGGGGGTCGTGGTATAATCAGATCATCATGGGCCGACGGAGCTTCACATACGCGGTGCCGTCAGAACCCATAACGGCGATTCACTATGCTATCCCACCCTCGGTGCAGTATGCCGTGGAGATGGTGGATTGGACCGCGAAGGGCTTTCTTCATCCCGCTATAGATGCAATCCCGGTCCAGCGTCCCATGGTTTTGGATATCCTGGGACGCCGTATCTGTCAAGGCGAGGCACGACCTTGGGGGCAATCATATAATATAGGTCTGATCCCCCGCCACCCGATCGGCTACCTACCATGGGCTCGGTATATCCTGTCGACGAAGAAGTCGCAGTTGATAAAATTGGGATTGTACACCGCAGTGTACGTCTCTCTATTCCAATATCCCACGCTCCCCACCTGGTGGTTCAAGGCCTTCCTGGAGCAGTGGAACATTCCTACCCACACTTTCCTCACCATGGATCGGGAAGTGTCAATCTCTTTGGAAGAGTTTACGGAGGTATCCAGTCTACCGGTCATGGGGGAACATTATGAGGAGTTGCTCCCGACGGATGAGTACGTCTTTGGTGCTAAGCCGGTGATAAGGGGGCTCACGCCGGAGAATGCTGTTCAACACCAGTTCCCAAGCTTGATTAAAGTGTTGAACATATATGAGTCTCTTTTCATCGAACATGGGAGTCAAGGAGTTAACTTTGAGGATTTCATTGCTCGGTTTCTTCGTCCAAGCGTCCTCTCATCAGAGGCTGCTAAGTTCGCTACCCTGGATGACCCTTTCGGTCTAGGTGTTGATAACCTGCCGGAAAAGGAAATAGACCAAAAGGATTTTTTTCTTCCTAACTTCCCAACCATGTCTTTTGCAGAAGTCGCAGCCCCCGAGATGGACGAGGAGGCCTTTTTCTTAGGATTTCTGGGGTTATGGTTGAGTTGGTTTGCGATTCCAATGCACTCTCACCGTATGCGGCCTTCTGTCTTTTACCCAGCCCACCGGATGGCTATCGGGGTAAAGGTGGCCGTTGGGATCGCTGGCTTGGCACACCTATATCATGGCCTCAGCCGAGCAGCGGATGCTAACGAGCCTGGGGTATTGCATGTGGTCTTCCCGATGCACTACTTTATGTCGTGGCTCGAGCTACATACATCGGGTGTTTTCGGCATGCATAAAAGGCCCTCGTTCTACGAAAGGTGCAGCTTCCCTCGCATCATACAGCTGATTGGCGCATCAATTGTGAATCCATCGCCACGAAATGCCAGGAGTTTACTCCTTCTCTCCCACACCGTTGGAGCCGGTGTATCTTTCGTTGACAAGGTGTTGACTATTGGAAAAGCGTCTACCACTGCAGTGCGGTCATTGCAAGACACTTTCAAGGATGGAGCTTCGGTTTTAACGGCCCGGGAGACCCTTCACTTATATTCCATCAGACCGGGCTTCTTGGTGTTTAGGCAGAACGGGGCAGCGATCTTCATGAGATATAACCCGCATCGTTTCGCCCAGCAGCTGAGCTATAATCAAGGGGTACCGCTGGAGGCTTTCTTATCGGAATCTACTGCGACCGAAGAAGGGATGGAGAGAGCGCTGCATCATTTCATGCGTCTAAACACGGGCTCCCACTTCTTTATCAGTGAGCCGGCTTGCGCTCCACGACTCCTCAGGGTATATACAGAATGGTACAGTCATTCGACGGGAGCGGTCATAAAGGAAGAAAGGCGGTTGCTGATCGACCGTAAGGGTGCACCTCCAGGTAGCGATCGCAATGCTCCTTTGGTGCCAAGGACCCCGGTAATCCTCCTTTTAAAAGATGCCAGAGCCGGACCCTCGCGTGCGCAAAGTCCTCCACGCGGATTGCCGCTCCCTGATATTGCGGTTGCACCACCAGCGCCCTATGCTCAAGTGGAGACAGTGGTTATAGCCTCGCCAGAGTCTGACGTGGATGCGGACATTGGGACCCGCCGCCCCAAGGTGGCTTCCAAGCGTAAATCGATCCCGGGGGCACCTAGGACTGGTGGGCAGAAGAAGAAAAAGAAGTCGCTCTTCGCCGCTGATGTCGTGTTCGGTCAAGAACCCAATGCTCCCCATGCTGAGGGCCTGAGTGAATATGGGACTAATGAGGGATTAGTCATGCCGGATGACACGGATTTGGAGGCCGCTCTCGAAGCTTCGGAGCGGTTGGCGAGGCGTGACGCATGGCTGGTTAAGCTTGCGGCATCAGGTAATCACCAGTCGCATTTTTTATTGCATTACATTTTTTATTATTTCCTTTGACTAACATTTTTCCTTCTTTTCTTCCAACAGGCATCGCCACTGAAGAAGCCATCGCCGCTTCCCTGAAGACTTTCCAAGAGGAGGAACGTCTTAGAGCATCCATGGGCCTTAGTAAATTTCAATTCATCAAGTTTTCATTTCCCTTGTGTTATGGTGAATCTAACCTCTTCCCTTTTTATGGCAGAAACCTCAATGCCGTTCCCGCCAAGCGACGCAAATGTTCTGCCAGCTGCCGATGTTCCCGCTTCCTCTGGGCCATCGCAGGAGGTTCGTCTTGAAGAGCCGATGAGAGATGCCTTAAAGGCTCTGGAGGCATCTTTAAATAAGGACGACGATGCTTCGATAAAGGAAGCATCAACGAGGTCCATTATGACAGCCCGGGAGGAACGGAAGCGGTCGAGGCGTGAAGCAAAAGCACGCAGGGCTGCCTTGGCTATGGGAGCGGGCCCCAGCACCGCCCCTCATGCTGGTACTCCATCCGAAGAGTCCCCGGTCGCCTTGTCTACAGCTCATAGACAGGCGATCCGTGCCAATAAAGAGGCTAACGACAAGTCTACCTCAGGTAATACTTCTTTCAGAATTTCGTTATAAGACTCATAAAGCTGTCGGTTCTTATATACTTTATCTTGCAGGGCCAAGTCTGATTGAGGGGGAGGCGGAGACCGTTGAACCCAAGGAAATAGAGGAGGCGGCACCTGCCGAACCTAAGCCGACGGTGGGCAATGTCGCTGAGGCTTCGGAGCCTGAGATGGAGGTTGAGGGGTCTGCAGCCGAGAAGGTCATTGATGTCGAGCCTGAATTGGCGGCAGATGAAATGATCATTACAACTGAGCCCAGGGTGGTGGCGGACGAAGCGCTTGAGGCCGGCGATCTCGTGGTGACGGCGGATGAGCCGATGGAGCCCGCGGAGCCCGCAGAAATAGCGGGTGAGATATGTACGACTCTTGGGGAGGAGTTAGCCGCTCTCTCCCAAGAGTCCGGCAACGCTCCAATCATTGCCCTCCCCGTCTACGGTCTTCCGCCATCTCTTGGTCGCGCGAGCACGACGACGGCCCCCATAGAGTCGGGTGATGAGGCCACGGGCGGTGGCCTCATGTCGATGGAGGAGGGAGCCGCTTCTGTTTCAGCCGGAAGCTCATCAGGTAAATCCCAAGTTGTTGTCTTTCTTTACCTTACAATTCTTTCTGACAAATTTACATTTTTCGTAACGCAGGTGCAGCCAGCGCCGATGCCCCACTGCTCGAGGGAGCGCCTTCAACGACTGCCTTGGCGGTTGTCACCTCACAACCCTCTCTCATACCATCGAAGATGTTGGAAGGTATGAGTTTGCAATTTATTAATCTTATCTTTCAAACGTATAATTTGTGTACTAAAGTTGTACTGTTATGTCTTTTTCAGGAGTGCTCTTTGATCATCTATATCAAGTGTTGCTCCCACACTTCTCTTTCCTATCTGAACTCACTTCTCCCTCTGGCGGTGCTGGTGAGTATAGTCCCCGACCGATACCTTTCTTTTTCGGTGATAGAATTATTTCTAACTCTCTCTTATCCTGACTGCAGTGTTACAAATCGAAGGGGGAGAAGAAAGATCGGATGCGCCACCGGCCCTTCCGGCCTTGCCACCTGCTTCAACCGGTATAGTAAACTATCTTATCAATGATTTTCTTTTTATATCTATTGAATCATCATCTAATCGCACTTTATGTTTTCAGCTGTCGTTCCAGTCTCGGTGCCTTTTGAGTCTCATATTACAATGCCGGGCGGCCCTTCCCAGAGATGTCCGTCCTCAAAAGGTGCGGCGAATAATCTACGCATGTTGAGCGACTACATCGAGGAACTCGACGTCGAGACTCCTACGTTTGTTGAGGACTTCGCTACGACGGTTAACCCGATATTGGTGATATTTGCCACCTTCCATGACGAGGGCATCGTCGCCTCTTGGGTTAACCACTATCGGGAGATTGAGGCTCGCTTTCATCAGCTGGAGTCGATGCGTCAATCCCCTGAGACTTTGGCTGTGAGTACTCAACGGGGAGCATGGCTTGAGCAAAGCACTTCTCATTTCCGTCATTTGGAACAAGAAGCAGCTTTGAGGCTGAAGGAGTGCCAGGAGTCTTCAAGCGAAACTGCTCGCCTGCATGCTGAAGTTGAGGCGAACGCCGCTGAGGTAAAGGCCGTCTTCGAGGGCCTTCTGGAGAGCATCTAAAATGGGCTGAAACTGAAGCGGGCACTTGATGTCGCCGAGCATGACACTCCAGGCCGTGAAGCTGCTCATCAGGCCATCAGGGATCAGCTTGCATCTGTCTCGCAGCAACGGGCCCAAGTGGAGGCGGAGTTGGCAGTGGTCGCCGATCAAGAGAAAGTGGGGAAGGAAGTGCGCGAACAATTGCTAGAGCTATGCAGGACGCTTCCTTCTCAGTAACTCTCCTTGTATCGTTTGTACTTGTAAATAAAAAATGTATATATATATTTTTTATTCTTTAGCACAATGTATCCTGTACTCAATCAAGTTTATGAATAAAAGATACACATTTTCTGTAATGTCTTGTGTCATTTCTCCGCCTTTTCTTTTTTTTATTATCAGCATGCCGCCTTAGTAAACATGGTTAACAGATAATAGAGCACGCATCTTGACTTTCTTAAGAAATAGCGATGGCTTAGGCCGCAGGTTCAGATCTGCTGCCTAAGACTTTTCAACTCTATGAGCCGTGATGGTCTCATAGAGATTTTTCTCCTTACGGATCGAGAGGATCTCGTAGGTGGGTTATTCTCCTTAGGAGTCGTGAGGATTCCTATGTGTGTTTTCTCTTATAAGTCGTAAGGATCCTATAAGAGAAATTTTCCCTCTTACGAGTCGAGAGGACCCGTAAGCGGTTGTTTCCCTCCTTGTCGAAACTCGACTTGGAGAGTGAGACCCGTGAATAGTATGCAAGAGATCATTTTAGATCGACTTGCAGGGTTCCATTGTTCAGGAAGCAAGTTTTTTTAGTCCCTGCTGCCTGAGGCTTTATCTTGTAAGTTGAGACGAATCGGGAATTTCCCGCGGAGACACTGGTTTCCTGCGAGCTGACGCGAATCAAGAGGCTCTCATCAAGGATTGTTTGTTTCCTTGAGTTGAGGTATTTGCCAGGGATTATTTGTTTCCCTAGCGCCAAGGATTATTTGTTTCCTTGGTGTTGAAACGAGTCAAGAATTTCCCACGGAGGCACTGGTTGCTCTGCGAGTCGACGCGAATCAGGAGGCTCTCATCAAGGATTGTTTGTTTCCCTGAGTCGAGGTATTTGCTAAGGATTATTTGTTTCCCTAGCGCCAAGGATTATTTGTTTCCTTGGTGTTGAAACGAGTCGAGAATTTCCCACGGAGGCACTGGTTGCTCTGCGAGTCGACGCGGATCAGGAGGCTCTCGTCAAGGATTGTTTTTTCCCCTGAGTTGAGGTATTTGCTAAGGATTATTTGTTTCCCTAGCATCAAGGATTATTTGTTTCCTTGGGGTTGAAACGAGTCAAGAATTTCCCACGGAGGCACTGGTTGCTCTGCGAGTCGACGCGGATCAGGAGGCTCTCGTCAAGGATTGTTTGTTTCCCTGAGTTGAGGTATTTGCCAGGGATTATTTGTTTCCCTAGCGCCAAGGAATATTTGTTTCCTTAGGGTTGAAACGATTCGAGAATTTCCCACGGAGGCACTGGTTGCTCTGCGAGTCGACGCTGATCAGGAGGCTCTCGTCAAGGATTGTTTGTTTCCCTGAGTTGAGGTACTTGCCGAAGATACTGGTTTCTTCGGAGTTGGGATGAATTGTCGAGATCTGGCTTCGTTTTCTGGCGGAGCCTGTTGGGAAAGTATGGTTCCCTCTTCGTTTGCGCCCTTGGATTGTATACAGGGATCGATGTGATCTTAACTGTAGGGCCAAAGTTTTATCATCATTTTTTTGTTTTATTTCCGCGATGCTCTATTATTTCAGCTTTTATATCGCGAATGTCGCGATTGCCCAATCATTTCGGTTATTTTCCGCGGTGCCCAATCATTTCGGCTGTTTATTTTATTTTTACTCGCTACTTTTTATTACGAGTTGCCCAATCATTTCGGCTATATTTTTTTTATTTTTACTCGCTGCTTTTTATTGCGAGTTGCCCAATCATTTCGGCTACTTTGCATGCATACATTTTTACCTGCTGCTTTTTATTGCAAGTTGCCCCATCATTTCGGCTATTTCATATGCATGTGTGGCCTACTGGCTTTCCGCCGGAAACCTGAAGTTAGACACCGATTTCGGCATCAGCACCGCTACAACTGGGATATTGCCAGGAGCGAATCATCATCTGCCTCTGTCGACGTCAAACAAGGGTGTCTTAGCGAATAGGGTTAAGGTCCTGTCGACTAAGGCTTTTGACTTCATGAGCCGTAAGGGTCTCACAAAGGTATTTCTCCCTACAAGTCGTGAGGATCTTGTAGGTGTATTTTCTCCTTAGGAATCATGAGGATTCCTAAGTGTATGTTCCTCTGTAAGTCGTAAGGATCCTACAAGAGGGTTTTCTCCTTGTAAGTCGAGAGGACTTATGAGGGTTGTTGATCATGTGCATATATCCTCAGTCACGGATGGGACTTGGTTAGGGAAATGTTTATTCGCGCCCGTGGATTGTATACAAGAGCCAGTACTGGACCACTTGTAGGACAATATTGAAGGTTGTGGCGGTTGCTTAAGCACAGGTTTAGGTCTCTGTAACTTAAGACTTTCAAATCTTATGAGCCGTGAGGGTCCCATAAGAGAGTTCTCCTTACGAGTCGTGAGGATCTCGCAAGTGTATTTTCTCCTTAAGAATCGTGAGGATCCCTAAGTGTGTTTCTCCCTTGTGAGTCGTAAGGATCTCACGCGAGTGGTTTCTCCTTACAAGGTCGAGAGGACCTTGTAAGTGTCCTTTAATGAGGTTGCGCCCTTTCAGGTTTTCACAAACACTCGCCGGTAGTCCTGCCGTTTTTACTCACGGAGCCCTTTCGGGTTTTCATCCGTGCCCTTTTTGCTTATGGACATACCCCTTTTTTTATTCTTTTTATTTTTATATATATATATATTTTTACGAGGTCGCACCCTTTCGGGTTTTCACGAACACTCGCCGGTAGCCCTGCTGTTTTTACTCACGGAGCCCTTTCGGTTTTCATCCGTGCCCATTTTGCTTATGGACATACCGTTTTTATCATCATTTTTCTTATTATTTTCTTTTTCTCTTTTTTCTTCTTCTTTTTTTTATTCATCTCGTCAGCCTAAGGATGCTGCGGTAGTAGTTTTAAGGACGTTTCGGTCCGCTTTTAGTTTAAGGACTTTTCGGTCTGACATGGAGAAGACTGGCTATTGCTTATAAAGCTCGAGCTTAGGAAGATAGCGAGCGGACATAGTCGTCGTCATCTATCATTGACCTAGGCTGTGGCTCATTAAGCGTAGTATTTCTTTAGGAAGCGACCGTTTATTGGCCTGAAAGGCCTTTCACCGTGCATATCTATGAGTAGATAGGCCCCACCCTGGTAAACCTTATCTATGATGTACGGTCCTTCATAGTTTGGTTCGAATTTTCCCCGCTTGGCGCGATTGGGAATCATAGGCCTTTTGACCACTAGCACAAGTTCGCCTTGGCGGAATGTCCTCGGTCGGGTCAATCTTTCATATGAGCGCGTCATCTTTGCTTTATAAGCTTCCAGATTTTGTTGCGCTATGAGCCGGGTTTCATCAAGGGCGTCAAGCTCCTCAAGCCGAAGGTGAGCATTTTCTTCATCCGTCAGTTCGTAATGGACTGCCACTCGTAGAGAGGGTAACTCTATCTCGAGGGGGAGTACTGCTTCCATCCCAAATACCAATGCGTACGGCGTTGTGTTCGTGGCTGTCTTGAACGTAGTTCGATACGCCCAGAGAGCCTCTTGCATCCTTTCGTGCCAGTCCTTCTTATTTCGGGATACCGTTTTCTTCATGATCTTTGTCAAGGTCTTGTTGAAGGCTTCAGCTAGACCATTAGCTCATGGATTATAAACCGAGGAATATCTCCAGTCTATATTGTGTTGTTGCGCGAAGCGACTGATCTTGTGGCTTCTGTAAGCTGGCCCATTATCGGAGATGATCCGTCGTGGAGTTCCAAATCGATATATGACATGCGTCTTGAAGAAATGGAGGATATTCTCTGTCTTCACTTCCCTCAATGGTACTGCTTCTGCCCATTTGGAGAAGTAGTCGGTCGTCGCCAGGATGAAACGATGTCCCCTGGATGATGCTGGTTCGATGGGGCCGACTATGTTAGTTCCCCACATTTCGAACGGCCGGCTAGCCACCGTCGGATGTAGTGGATTTGGATGCTGATGGATGAAGTCTCCATGGATTTGGCATGAGTGGCATTGCTTCGCATATTTGAGGCAATCCTGAATCATCGTGGGCCAGTAGTATTCCATCCGTTTGATCTTCAACTTCATCTTCGGGCCCGCTTGGTGAGAACCGCAGATTCCGTCATGAAATTCCTGGACGACCCTTTCCGCTTCGTCAGGCCCTAGGCATCTCAGCCACAGAGAATCAAACGACCTCTTGTATAGAGTATCGTTGACGAAGGCGAAAGACAGAGCTCGTTTTATGAGCTGATGTCTTGTGGACGCTTCTTCAGGCGTTCGGTGGGACTTAAAGTAGTCTATGAAGACTTCCCTCCAGTCCTCAGCCTTTTCTTGTTCTTTTATTTATAAGGTCGTCTGCTCATTCGCTCCCTTTTCCTTGGATGATTCTGGAGGTATTTCTGCTGGGGCAAGAACTCGACGGCTTTGTACCACGATTCTAACGTCATCGAGGTTCTCGTCAGCCAGTTCTTTAGCAAGTTTGGCCAACGCGTCTGCTTTGCTGTTTTCCGTGCGCGATATGTTTTCCAAAGTATAGGAGGGAATTCGGGTCAACAGTTGTTGTACCTTTTCACCGTACTTCACCAACTCCGGTTTGCACGTTTGGTAGTCGCCGTTTACTTGACTAATGACCAGTTGGGAGTCTCCATATATGAGGAGGTTTTCAATTCTCATGTCAATGGCGATCTCGAGGCCTGCTATCAGAGCTTCGTATTCGGTTTCATTGTTCGTCCTCGGCTCTGTTAAGGAGAAAGCGAAGCGCATTATCCCTCCTTGTGGAGTCACGAAGATGAGGTCTACCCCTGATTTGATTATAGGGGCGTTTTGCCTGCGTTTCTTCAGGGAGGATGCCCCATCGAAATAAAGCTCCCATCGGGTATCACCGCCGTCGATCGCATCAAACGCATGTTCGTATGGAAGATCGCAATTTAGAGGAGAATCGGCGGGTATCGGATTCTCAGCGAGGAAGTCGGCGATGGCCTGGCCTTTCACTGCCTTGAGAGGTTGATACGTTATCGAGAACTCCATCAAGAGCAGGGCCCATTTAGCTAGTCGTCCCGTCAATATTGCCTTTGACATCAAATATTTAAGGGGGTCCACCTTTGAAATGAGACGGACCTCATGCGCCAACGCATAGTGCCTGAGCTTTGTTATCGCGAAGATTAACGCTAGACAGTGTTTTTCAATGGGGAGTAGTTGCTTTCTGCCCCCAGCAGAACTCGACTTAAGTAGTAGAGTGCTCTTTCCTTCCCTTGATCATTTTCTTGTGCCCATAATACGCCTAAAGAACCTTCGAGGGCGGTCGTATAAAGAATGAGAGGCTTTCCCTTAACCGGAGCAGCCAACATTGGCGGGTTTTGCAGGTACTGCTTGATTTCGTCTAGTGCGCCCTGGCATTTTTGATCCCAGACGAATGGAGTTCCCTTCTTCATCAGATGGCTGTAAGGACGGCACTTGCCTGAAAGGTTGGCTATAAATCGCCGTATATACGCGAGCTTCCCTTGGAGAGACCGCAGCTGTTTGAGAGTCCTTGGCGGAAGCATTTCCATGATCGCCTTGATCTTTGATGGATCTATCTCAACCCCCGGTGCCGAATAATGAATCCCATGAATTTTCCTGAGGAAACTCCGAATGCACACTTGAGAGGGTTCATCTTCAAGTTGTATTGTCGAAGGCGTTGAAATACGGTCTTCAGATGCTCGAGATGTTCCTCGTATGATTTCCTTTTAACCACGAGATCGTCGATATAGCATTCGACGATTTCGTGTATAAGGTCATCGAAGATCTTCGTCATGGCCCTCTGGTAGGTGGCACCGGCGTTCTTTAAACCGAAGGGCATCATCTTGTAGCAGAATATACCCAAAGGAGTCCTGAAGACGGTGTGCTTCTGGTCTTCGGGATGCATCTTTATCTGATTATACCCTGATGAGCCGTTAATGAAGGAGAAAACCTCATGAGTGGACGTGTTGTCTATCATCAGTTCGGTGACTGGCACTGGAAAATCGTCCTTTGGGCAGGGTTTATTGAGATCCCGGAAGTCCACGCATATGCGCACTGTCCCATTTTTCATCATCACCGGGACGATATTGGCTATCCATTCAGGGTATTGAACTTCCTGGATGAAGCCAGAGTCGATCAGTTTCTTGACTTCGGCGTTGATACCCATCTCAAGCTCGAGCCGCATTCTTCTTGGTGCTTGCTTGACTTGCTTGACACCTGGGGATATCGCCAATTTGTGCACAGCAACTTCTGGATCTAGTCCCGGCATTTCGGAATAGTTCCATGCGAAGCAATCTTTGTGCTGCATAAGCAGGTCTTGTAATGAAGCCACCTTCTCTTCAGACAGTAGATCGCTAATGAATGTCGGTCGCGGATCATTCGCCGTTCCCAACTCAATTTTCTTGAGGTTATCTGCAGTGGTATGGATTCCATCTTCCAGCTCTTTCGGCGTAGGTGGGAACTCTGAGATTACCTCGTCGTTGCTATTTTCAAAGCACCGGGGAAGGTCATCCATGTTCTCGGGCTCTCCTTTTGATATCGTTATCACGTGACAAGTACGAATTCGCTTCCAATCCCAATGTGGAACTGGTTCTTCTTCCGCGGCCTTGGGTTCGTGCTTCTGTGGTGGCGCTACCCTCCACTTGTCAGACAGAGCGAACTTGCCAAGATGATACTGATCTTCGACCTAATTCTTGAAGGTGAAGCAGTCTTCGAGAGGATGCTTTACCGCTCGGTGATAAAAGCAATAGTCTGGGTGTGAGACCTCGCCTACTTGGTCGGGGTGTTTAGACTCCGGCAGTGTAAGCATCTGATGTTTTAGAGCGAGGTCAAGTATTTCCTTCATCTTGTCACGAGGAAACGAGTACGCTCGACCCATTTTCTTCATAAGGGATAGATCAATAATGCACGACTCCCGTTTGCGTGGCTTCTTAGCCTCGCTTCGTTGCTGTTAAGCGCCTTTTTCACGTTTCGACTTGTTTCTTCCTCTGCGTCGAGCCTTCTTTATAACAGGTTGACAAGAAGCGGCATTTTAATTTTTCACGGCCTGTTGGAGGAGGCGTTGCGTTTTGGCTTTCTCGTAGATGGCCATTTCGCGATTATGGTCATCTCGGACTTTTTGACCAACTTCCCTTATAAGTTTGTCCATTTGTTCTTCGAACGACGGACTGGGCACTTTTGCATCTGGAGCTTTCACTGGTTCAGGATTAGCATCTTTCCATTGAGCATCCGCTTCTTCATCAAAATCATACACAACGTAGCAACCGTGTAGTAACTCCCGTTTCTTTGACCGGATGTATCCAAGCCCTCTTGTTTCCATTCTCCCGTTAGGCAGTTTGCGTTGAGTCCCTGGAACGTTCCAGACTTTGTCATAGAACTTGGCTTTTCGAACGGTCTGCTTGAAGGATATCCCCTGACGCTTCAGCAGCCTCTTCAAACCTTCCGTATAATATCTGGGAAGACGGATAGGCTGAAGCCTATCGAGCGTAGGATCCGCGCCATGCCAGATTTCTTTCTCCACTTTGGTTTCTTCAGATCGGTAGAATAGAATTGCTTTTTCATTTTCTCGCCTGGGAGGGATATAGAACGTTTGCAGCTCTTCTACATTGTAAATATCAAGTGCATCCAGTTCCTTACGGTGTTTAAGCGGCACCATGGCGACTTGTAGATTTTGTTCTTCATCAGCGAACGTTCGTATTGAAGGTCGAGCAGAGAATACAGCATGGACCTCATCTTCTGAGTCGCTACCAAAGATCAACGTAGGAGCAGATGGCTCTGGCTTGTTGTGCTGGGGTGGACCCGAATACACTATCTCCTCCTCTTCTTCAGTATCACTGCCGAAGACAGGGATGGTGGCATTAGCTTTGTTCTCCGGTTTGTGACACCTCTCCGTGTGTTCGAAATCCGGTAAGAAGTATTTGGCATCTTCATATTTGCGGACCTCATTCACAGAGAACGGGTTCAGTTCTCCCGCCACGGTATACTCGAGACCATCCTTAGAATACTTCATACACTGATGTTGTGTAGAAGGGATGATGTTGTACTCGTGTAACCACGGTCGGCCGAGCAGAGAGCTGTAGCATGTCTTGGCGTCTATGACGTGGAACTTAATGTCCGTGACGAGTAGCCCGAAGCGTAGCGTCAGTATTACAGACCCAAGAGTTCTTGATGACTGGGAGTTGAACCCGGAGATAGTGATCTTGTCCCGAGCAAGATGCTGGATGCTCATGCAGATTTCTTTTAACACCCGCACATTGAGGAGGTTAATGGAGGATCCATTGTCGATCAGGATTTTGCCTATTTTTATATCGTGACAGTATCCTGAGACATAAAGGGGGCGATTGTGTTCGCACGTCCCAAGGAGAAGGTCTTCATCACCAAAAGCGACATCGGCCGTGTGCACTTCCTCTAATTCATCTTTCATGTTTGCCTCGGCCAGAAAATCTTGGAATTGCTCCGGATTCTGTAGTACCTTGATTAACAAATCTCTCGCTTCCTTTGATAACAAAAGGGCGTCAAGAACGCTAAGCTATGAGGGTAGGTTCCTCAGATGCGCTAAGACGTTGTAATCCACCTTATTTCTTTTCGGCGGGTCCTTGGCATTTAGCTCCTCCACAACTTGGTCATCTAAGACGATATCTTCAGAGACCTTTTCTTTCCCTTTATCTTTTCTGTTTGAGGGTCCGAGATTCTTTTCGGGCAGCGTGCGATTACGTAGCCGATATTTTCGCAGACCTTCGGCTCTTCTTCTTTTCCCGAAGTGGACTCTTTAAAGAGAGGGGCAAGTTCCAGCTCCTCATCAGAATCGCTCCCGAATATGGGCACCTGTGATCCCCCGGCGTTAACCATGCGACAATCACCGGTAATTCTGTTAAATCCTTCGGTCATATTTTTCCACTCCTGACGAATTTTATGTTTCTCCCGCTTAAAATGTTGTCGATGAGCTACATATCCTTGCCACCATCTATCGAAAGCTTTGCACTCTTGAGTGGGGTGCGATACCTTCTGATGATATAAGCAATAGGAGGGGTGCATTTCTATTTCACCAGTGATTTTTCCTTCGGAGGATGGTAGCTTCTTGCCTATTGATATGGCCTTAGCAAACCTTTTCCTCATCTTGAATTGGCTTTCGTCAGTAGTGGAGGTGTTTTGCTCCAGCGGCATCGCCTTAGCTCTTTCATCAAGTCGCTGGCGTTTGGCCCTTTCAAATATGGCCGTTTCGCGTTCTTGATCAGTTTTACTTTTTAACCGAGCTTCATTAAGGAATGCGTCAATTACTTCATCTGATGGCCCCAGAATTTTTGATGCAGGATCTGCCCCCAGCGTTCCAGTATAAGGAGTCTCTTCATCATCCATGAACGAATGGGAAATTACATGACAGCTCGCCACGCATTCTTCAGACTCATCAGATAAACTTTCTCCCTCATCCTCCTCTTGAAAGACGTGATTGAGGAACTCTTGGAATGTAATGGGAGTCCGTGCCTTCTAGTTGTATTCCTCCAGCGCGTCGATTTGTTTTTGCAAGTCTGAGTGCTTGTCGCCAGGCTTCACGGGCTTCTTTGATTTCTTTTTCTTTTTCTTCGAAGATTTTGATGGCCGGTTGCGAGTGCTTGAGCCACCTCCATCGGTCTTTGGAGTTGGACGTGGCTTCAACTTCCCTTCAATGACCTGCGGTTCCAACGGGTTCTTCCACCTAATCGCTGGACATGTCTGAAGATCGTTTAGCATCCTCTTTTTCTTGGCTGATAATACAACCTCCCAAGGAGCTTCTTCAACGACGGAGCATGTTGCCACCGGTGTATTCGTCCCCTTAGAGGTGTGGGGCTGCGGGGGATTCACCTTCCATTTGTCAGATAACGCGAATTTGCCTTGTCGGTACTGGTTTTCAAGCCAATTTTTCAAAACGTAGCAATCTTCGATCGGATGGCCCAGTACTCGATGATAAGGACAGTAGTTGGGCTCATTGACATCACTTGGTTGCAACGGACGTTTTGGATCCGGCAGATTTATGAGTCGGTTGCGTAGCGCTAGCTCGAATAACCTCCTCATTTTATCGCGGGGAAAGGAGTAAGAGCGTCCTAGCCTCTCCTTAAGGGCCACGTACGGACGCATATTATTTTGACGAGCAACCGGCTTCGAGTCGCTCGGTTGTTGTTGAGCATTAGCGACAACGATCGCTTTTCCCTTCCCTTTGTCATTTCGGGAGTCCGGCTTTGGAAGAGGCGGTTTATGGCCCATCTGATCCATTTGTGCTAGCTTGTCAATCAAGGCCTGGAAGCTAGTCGGCTTGAAAAACATCATAAATTGCGAGATGGTTGCTTGCGGATCAAGGGTTCCTACAAACATACCCACCGCGGGAGCTTCTTCAATGCGCTGCTCGCACTTTGACCATAAGTTCCTCCACCGTATAGCATATTGGACCCATGTCTCGCCTGGCTTTACCCTGGCGTTAATCAGTGCCGTCATTGGGGTACGTTCACTGGCGCTTGCAAAACACTGAGTAAACAACAGCTCCATCTCCGTGAAGGTTTTGATAGAGTCGTTCGGGAGCTCAGAGTACCACTCGAACGCCGTATCCGATAAACTTCTAACAAACTGGCGAAGCAACAGCTTGTCATCATCGCCGGTGTTGCCGCAGAGTGCCCTGAACTGGGCAACATGCTGGTGAGGATTGCCCGTCCCCTTGTAGACATATAACTTGGGAATTGTGTAACCTGGCGGGTACTTGATTTGGTCGTACCAACTTGGATATGGCCGCCCCGTTTTTACGACCTGGCCGGCTGGTTCAGTCGTATGATGAACCCGTATTTGCTGGGCTATGTACTCGTCCAAATCAGCTTTAGAGATTGTATCCTCTTTAGCCGTTGTCAGAGCGGGCGGAGGATTTGATGTCTCTCCCCTATCGTCTCCAAGGACGATCGGAGGCTCTTCAGCTGGAGGATCTTGTTGTATTATCATCCCTATCATGTCTTGGAAGAGAAGGCCCATACGCTGTATGTTGGCTGCTTGTTTAGCAGCCTCTTTGTCCTTCTTCTCCAATATTCGACGAAGGAATTCGGCGTCGGTTTCTTCCTCCTGGCGTTCATCCGAGGACGTTTCAGGGTTTTCTTTTGGCCCTGTAAGTGCGGCCATAGCGTTCATCATCTCTTGGAGCTTCTGCTGCTGCTCCTGCGCCTTTGTCACTGATCGCGTAAGTGGTCGATGACCCGTAGATGTGCGACTGTCCTCTTTACCAGACGCCACATAGACGGTATGAACTACAATGCCCCCTGACTTAGGGCGTTTGGGTTCACCACCTCTGATATTTGTCGCCGGCGCGGGGGTTTTCTCCGGCCTTCTTCTTTTATGGGCCATAGAAGTTGAAGGGGCCGTTGCTTTGGGCACCTTGGTGACTGTCATCCTTTCCTGTTTGATCGGACGGTCTTTTTCTTTTTCCACTTTCGCCTTTTTCTGTTGACGAGAGCGATCTGGGTCAATTACAGAGTCTTGAACTCTCCGCCAAACATTATAAATTTTTGAGGACAGCCGTTGAGGGGGCTGTTCTTGCTTCGTTTCTGGAACTCTCTAAGCGGGCGAAGGAGATCTTTTCAATGTAGCGGTTGGAGAGTTCTTACGTACCCTTCTCAACAGTTCAAAGCTGTTCCCAGTTGGAACAACAGCGTTGACTTCTACCACTGGAGCCGGTAGAGTTAGCCCTGAGGGGGAGTTGCCCCCTGCCTTCCTCACTCGTCGCCAATGGCGACGTCGAGCACAATAAGCCGTTGGGACTGGCTCGGAGATAGAGATAGCTTCTTTTTTCCTCCTGTCTGAATGAGGCGCCGCCGGTGTTAACCTCTTAAAGACTGAGGTTGTTTTTTGAGGGGTGATATTCAACTTGTCGAAGACGGATCCTCGAGCAGGGGCAGGAGCAGGAATCGTCAATCTTGAAAAGACTGACTCTTTGATAGGGGAAGCTGCCTTGACGACTTCTGGAGCAGCAGTTATTGCCTTCCTTGGGACTGCCAATTTAGAGTTCTGATCTAGCCTGGCGAAAACAGAGGCTGTTGGCTTGGTAGTGGGCGACCTGTTGACAGGGGCCGTTGTAGCAGTGAGCCGGTCGAAGACCGACTTCTTGTTCACTCCCAATGCAGGTATTGGCATAGAGAAGCTTGTAAGTGGGATCATGGTCCCGAAAAACAGGCCGGTGGTGGCCTGGGTCACCTGGTCTACTGGCAGAGCGAGGAAGGAAGCCGCTTGGGGCCCATATGCTACACCTCCGGGGGAGGTGAAGCGTCCGTTGCAGTGGCACTTCGAGCAGTTGGTGCATTTAGAGGCCATTGATGCTTGAGTTCTGCGCCAGGCAAAAGACTAAATCTTAGTAACTTGAAGTCCAAAGGCAACCATTTAACAAACCGCGATTGGTTCGCGAGGACGACACACGAAGTGGGAAAGAGGAAAAGGTCCCACCGGGCGTGCCAGAATCTGTTCCCCTCCGAAAGACAGTGACGACGTGAGGACGTCTTGCCTGAGATTCGGGGCAGATGCTATATGGTTTTATCCGTCTACCTCTCCGAAGATGCCAAGTTGATTTATCGCACCGTGTATCGGAGGTTTAGACGGATGCGGCCGATGTAGCAGACTTCGTCAGATTCCCCCTCACTAGAGGGGTTTTTGATTGTGGGGACGCTCTTCCCTGCAGGCGCAAGCCCCTGCAGTTAATTAAGCTACCGCATCGCGGTAGCCACTTTCTCATTCTCCCGAATTTCACTTCGTGTCGTGTGTGTTTGTTTTGTTTGTGGTTGCCCGTGGATTGTATACGGAGACTGAGTAATGCCATCGCCCGTAGGACGTGGATTAGTCCAAATCCGTATTTACTTAGATTTGGGTTTGGTATTTTTAGTTTAAGGATACATTAGCCGTATTGAGGCTAAGATCAACTTAAACATTCGTTAAGGATACGTTACTCCTGTTTGAGACTAAGATCAACTTAACGCGGTGATCCGTTTAATATATGACCGTCAGGACTCATCACCTCTCTGACGTCGTTGAAGGATTACAACGATAGATGTCAGAGGAGTTCAGAGATGTACCCTTGAACCAAAGTCGATTTGGAGTTTTATAGTCCATTTGAATGTTTAAGGATACGTTAGCCGTATTTGGGGCTAAGATCAACTTAAACGGGACCGATTAGATCCGGCAAAAGAGCATTTGGAGGCTCTATTGTTCCAGTTTAGGGACGTAGTGGTCCGTATTCCAGTTTAGGGACGTGGTGGTCCGTATTCCAGTTTAGGGACGTGGTAGTCCATCATTAGTTTAAGGACGTTTCGGTCCGACATTAGTTTAAGGACGTTTCGGTCCACGAGTTTAAGGACCCCGCAGTCCGTATTGATGTGTGGTCGTCGGGACCCGTCACCTCTCTGACGTCGTTGAAGGATTACAACGATGGGTGTCAGAATAGTTCGGAGATGTACCCTCGAACCGGTCGTAAATTGATTTAGGGAGCAGCCGTGCTCAGTCAATTTAATTTAAGGACTTACGGCCAAAATTGGGCTAAGTCCAGTTGAAAAATATTCAACACTTTTATTTGTTTTTGGTCTTGTTAGACCTGTGCTAGGGCTTGGCCCATTTTTAACTAATGCATTGCATTATTTTCTTTTTTTTTTGTTTGGGCTCTGCCCATAAAAGATGCAGAGCATCAATTTATTCTGGGCTCTGCTCATTTATGAATGATGCAAGGCATCTACTTTGTTTGGGCTCTGCCCCTTTTTAAAATGCATAGCATTTTTATTATTTTGTTTGGGCTCTGCCCATTTATAAATGATGCAGAGCATCAATTTAATTAGGCCTGCTTGGTCTTTTAAATTTGGGCCTGGCCCTTTAGGAAATGAAATGCATTGCATTTTATGGCGCTTTGTGCCAATCAGAGAGCGCAAGCGCTTGCAGTGTTGACACGTGTCGCGCAAGCGCAATGCGCTGCGCTAATGTGCTGCGCCTGCGCTGCGGACACGTGGCGCGCTCTGGTGGCTTGCGCCAACCCAGGAGCGCAACAGCGCAGTTTGTAAGTGCAAGGCACTATGATTTAAGAATCTTTTAGATTCAAGAACCAATGGTTCATAAAAGAAGTGCAAAGCACTATTCGTTTCCTTGATCTAATTTAGATCAAAGAAAAACAAGTTTTTCTTTTTATTTCAAGAACCAAAGGTTCATAAAAGTGCAAAGCACTATTTTTTATTTTTATTTTTGTTTTTTCTTGTTTTAAAGAACCAGTGGTTCATGAGAAGTGCGAAGCACTGTTTTTTATATGGAGATCATTGATCTGGTTTTTAGATCAATGATCTATTAGAAGAAATTTCTTTTCTCTTATGAAGGTTTTTACCTTTTTCTTGAAATTTTTTCTCAGAGTTCTCTCTGTTTGAAGCTCTTGATTTTTCAAGAAATGTTCATGCCTTTGAATTGAGGTCTAGGGGCCTTTAGATAGTGCCCATAAATTTGTTAAAGAGATTTTTCTCTGAGTGATTTGGGGAATTTTCCCCACCGTTGGATCTTTGATCCAAGGGCTTCTGTTTTACAGAAGGAAATCTTCTTGTTTTGAAAAGAATAGAAAGATTTCTTTGAAATCTTAATTCTGTTTGGCGCAAATGCCCCAGCGCGTGACACGTGTCAAGCAGCGCACAGCGCAGCGCAACTGCGCTAGCGCATCTGCGCTGACACGCGTCGCGCAGCGCAAAGCGTAGCACAACTGCGCTGACACGCATCGCGCAGCGCAACTGCGCTAGCGCATCTGCGCTGACACGTGTCGCACAGCGCAAAGCGCAGCGCAACTGCGCTGACACGTGTTGCTTGCGCAGTGCTTGCGCAACTGCGCTGACACGTGTCGCGCAGCGCAGCGCTTGCGCAACTGAAGCGTTGCTTCCTTTAATTTTACTTAAAATAGAGTTTTGTTCTGATTGGGCGCGCCTTCTTGGGCGCTGCGCTGACGTATCGGCGCCTGCTACGTGGCGCGTTGCGCCCGAGATTTGAAGCGTTGCTTTAAAATTTGAATTTTGAATTTCCAACAGAGCTTTTCTCTGATTGGGGGAAACACTCACATGTGTACACTTAATATATATATGTGATATACATTATTGTGTCATGCTTGTTACCACATGCAACATGGGTGTATGAGACTCATACCATGCTTATGATAATGTGGAGTTTATTTATTTAAAGTAAATCAAAATTAGTTGGAAATTAAGCACATGGTTGAATCTTGTGGAAGCTTGTGGAACCATTGACTTAGTCCACTAATTTTGTTTTACATAAGATATTTATTAACCCAACTTTAGAATTAATTTTCTCACCCATGGTTGCCATAACATTATGATCTTCATCTTCTTCTTCATCAAGAGAGAGCTCTCTAGGTTTTTTGGGAGGTGAAGAAAATTAGTGAGAAAATTAATTCTAAAGTGAGCAAAATTCCTACTTCATCAATCTACACTAGATTAGCCATTTAGTTTAGCTTGTTTGCTTCACTAATTCCAAATTAGTGAAGAGGTAGCTTGAGTTGGTGTCTTCTCGACGTAGATCATCTTCGGTCTCGAAGACTTCAAGCAAGTTTGTTCCTTTCATCTTGTGGAGCCTTTCAAGAGTCCGGGAGTTCACTACTTGGAGCGAAGGGATTACTACACGGAGCTATTGAAGTGAAGGACCGGTCTACAAAGGTTGTATTCCTTGTTCACTTAGATATAAAGATGTTTACATGCATGGTTCGTCTAATTCTCTAGTTATGATTCTATGGTTAGGGTTGTTTTGAAGGGTTCCTAGGCACTCTAAGGAGGTCTCATAAGGCATCAACCATGCCAATTTCAAATTTTACAAGTGCCGAGAAACCCTAATACGGATCGTTGACTAGAGTTTAAGGCGAAACATGCAACTAGTTAACAACTTAACTAAGAGTGAACGGAAATACAACCTTTGTAGATCCGGTCCTCCACCTCCATAGCTCCGTGATGAAGTCCCTCCGCTGTACCCATCGGATCCCGGACTCTCGCGGTGGTTTCATCGAAGAAATGATCGGGCTAGGTCGTCGACTTCGATGCCGAAGATGATCTACGTCGAGGCAACACAAGATCAAGCTCCCAATCCACCAAGTCATGAAACTTGTGAAGAAAACACCCTATACTACTTGGCAAGAGGTAGAGGATGAATAAATAGAAAGTGGGTTCACTTTAGAATTAGATTTCTCACTCTTTTTCTCAAGTTGCCATTAATGGTAGCAAGCTTTTCTTCATTCTTGAAGAAGAAGAAGAAGAAGAAAAGAATTATCATGAGAATAAAAAGAATTATATTATCATATAGCAACCATTGTTAGGTGTAGAGAATTAACTAAGGTTAGGTTGAATAGTTAGGGTTAAGTATGAAACAAAAATGGTGGACTTATTCAAAGCTTCATGAAGCTTCAACTAGAAAACAAATCAAGCCACCATTTCTCTTTATCTTTCAAAAAAAATGAATAAATAAATAAATGAATAGATAAGTAAATCAAAACCCTAACCATTAACAAAACCATGGTTTAATTCTTTACACAAACCCAAATTTGCATGTATCATCAAACATGATACAAAAAAGTGCACAAAAGTATATCACATATACAACTTGTGTACAACAAGTGAGAAAATCCATCTAAAGTGAACAATATTAGTCAATGTAAAGTAATATATCTAATATATAATTATACATTAAATCATTAAATCAATACTTGATTTAACGATCCGGTCATATCACATATAACCGACTAATATCAACAGTAACAACTTATCGAATCAACACTTGATCGATAACCCGGCTATATCACATATAACCGATCAATGTCACAAATCGCGATAATCGAATACAGTATCATATACTGGTATCATTCTCGGTCCCGCACATATCTCATATGCGCTTCTATTTCGTTTTGCTTGAGCCAGGAAACCTCTGTGTAGGACTCTAAAGACTCGTCAATACGCCGGCAGCAGGTGATGATCATATCAAACACCCACAAGCCGCAAGCGGTATGCTAAACGTAACGGCCAACCGGGTAATGAGCGATCAGAAGATCGACGATCAAACCCGCTCACACTCCTGTGAATCCAACCAGTAACACTTACCGTACAGTTCGGTCTGATCGTCTGATATGTCGCATATCTCGCCTAGGGGTGGTAAACGTCAGACCCCAATAGCTCGATAAGTTGTGTCGATATGAGGTCTATAACAGTTCGAGAAACTACAGGTAACACTTACCAGTAAATCTCAGCAACCCTGGCCAGGGATTTCCGGTTATAGCCAATTGAACACAGCGCAACATCAACTCCCTATACCGGGAGAGACGAATCCCCTCCTATCGCTCATTGCCTCCATGTGACTCGGGACTGTACCCAAAAACCACCATTTTACACGCCCTCTTGGACGTGGTAAGGTGGAAATCAAAGCACAGTAGGAATCACACAAGACTCTATGACGATCTCGGGTCTACAGACTAACCTGTACCAGTGTCACCAGAGAACTGCCATCTGACGTGAGGTATAATACCATCTGGGAGTTCTCGGCGAGTCCGTCCAGTGTACCCAGTCCCCACTGAGCACCCGTATATCATCTCTGATGTCAAACACCAATGGATATGGGATCATCCATCACCCATCTGTATGGGTCGAGAAGGTATACGCTAGTCTACTCTGGTATATCGATGCCCCGTCTCGATACACCCACGACTAGGGACCTTGAAGGATGTACTTATGGACTACCATGTCCCCACTAGTATGATCCGCATCATAGTCCAGGTAGTCAAGTACACATCCTAAGGGCTTTACCAACATGTAACAGAGAGACAATTAGTGTACACGTTAAGGTAAAGAGCAACCAGATAGCATACTATCATGTCGAGCAAGAAAGTCCTCCCTATATATGTCCAAGCATCCACTACAATATACATCCTATGTATAGTAATGGCCTCTAGGGCATACATATAACTAACAATCTCCCACTTGCACTAGGGCCATCTGTAGCAGTGGTTGTAGTATCTCATACTCAACCATCCCATAAAAGTCTCTCTCTGGGAAAAGGCCTTTGTGAGTGGATCCGCCGTGTTGTCCTCTGAGTCTGCTCTCCTAACCTCGATCTCCTTGGAGATCAACCATCTCCATGATCAGGTGATACTGCCTTAGAATATGTCTGGATCACTGATGGGACGGACATTCCTTGGCATAAGCCACAACTCCATTGTCACATAATGGGAGGAACTAAGTTCATCTCATGAACTAATATACACCCAGACAGCCTCTTTAGTAGCATCTTAAGTAGCGATATATCCAGCCTTTATCGTCTAGTATGCCACGGTATCTAGCTTGGAACTCTTCCAACATACCGTCCCTTTACTGAGGGTAAAGACAATGCCTGTGACTGACATTCAGTCATCTTTATCACCCTGGAACCTTTCCAGTGATTCTCCCCAGGATCGATTGATACCATCTCACTACAACTAGTGAGTATCCTAACATCCAATTAGATCTATCTCATAGATCCAAAGCTTAGGATTTAGTAGGTATCACTTTGATCCTATATGGAGAATCCTTGTGATAAGCGGAGATTGACCGAGCGTAGCATAGGAAACTCCTTCCCTATCAAGAGTATGTCATCCACGTACTCTACGAGGATCGTCACCATACTCCCTACTACCTTTTTGTTTATACAAGGTTCATCTACCATTTTGATGATGTCAAACTCTTTGACTAACACATCAAAACAGACGTTCCAACTCCGCGAAGCCTGCTTTATCACATAAAACATCTTGCTCGCGTTTCCGCTGCTCCCACTGTTTACGAAGCCCTCTGGCTGTGTACTTATAGACGCTTTCTTCCAAATCATCATTTAGAAAAGCAGTCAAGACACACAACCGCCAGATATCATAGTTATGGTATGTAGCCATAGCAAGTAGGATCTGGATGAACTTAAGCATAGCCACTGGAAAAAGGTTTCATCATTATCCACGCCTGGTCGATGACGAAAACCTTTAACAAGTCTAGCTTTGAAAGTCTCAACTTTTCCATCTACACCAAGTAATCTTCTCAAGATATACTTGCTCCTGATGGGGATTTAACCCTTCAGATATAGCAACCAAAGTCCATACTTTGTTGGTATATAAGGATTCCATCTCAGATCGATAAACATCCAGCCATTCTTACAGAGTCTCACTCCTGATGGCCAGCTCAAAACTAGTTGGGTCATCATCTCATGATGCAATCCTCGCTCCCACTGTCATAGAGAAACCGAAGTAACTCTCAGGTGGGTGAGGAACCCTACTAGATCGGCGGAGAGGCTGAGGTTCGTTGGTTACTATTGAATCCTTTGGTTCTACCAAATCATCAGCTGCAGTTTGTATAGCTGGAACATTTCCAGTCCTACATAACAGACCTTGCCTCGAGGTTGTCCGGATTTTGCTTTTAGACATAGGCCGGACAACCCCAAATCTTAACAAACTTAAGATATGGGCTCTTCCCTTTCCATATCTCATATGAAGTGGTAGGCAACTGATTTGATTGGAACCCTATTCAATAGGTATGCAACTTCTCAAGTGCATAACACCCAATAGGAAAAAAGGTAACTCAGTAGTACTCATCATAGAGCACACCATATCATATAGGGTGTGATTGCTCCGCCCGGATATACCATCGTTCTATGGTGTATTCGGAGGAGTAATGCTGAGAGAGAATCTCATTTTCCTTTAGAATAGTCCAGGAATTCCATGCACAAGTATTCTCCTCCCCGATCACATCAAAGGACATAATACTTATACCCGTATTGGTTCTCTACTTCTAACTTATATTCTGTGAATATCTCAAAAGGTTCGGACTTGTGTTTCAACAGGAACATATGACTGAATCTTGAGAGATCATCAGAGAATGTAATGAAGTACAAAGAACCGGTCTTGGCAAGTGTAGACAGGGGACCTACATACATCAACATATATCATCCCAAGAGTTCACTAACACTTTCTCTGTTTCCAGTAAACGGAGCTATGGTCATCTTATCTCTGTGACATGACTGGCAAGTTTCACAAGATGTAAATTCAAACTAATTTAAATATGCATTTAAATGTAACTTCAGCCAGTCGGGTCGCATTGATATGACATAGTCTACAATACCTCAAGAAGGATTCGTTCATTTCTGAACTCTTCCTCTTGTGTGTGTTCTATATACTAAGAACTGTAGTTTGATTTAGAACATCAATGCTTTTAGATTACATGCCTGAACTGATCAACTTTTGATATAGGAAATGTTCAAAACATTATCCAACAATACAAAATTTTATCATTTCTTTACTTATAAAGAGACTGATATGATTTTGTATATCAGGTTCGGTATCTAATAACATTCGTTCAGAATCAATGTATTTGTAATACAGGGTGACAGTGACCAACAGACTTGGCTGCAACACTTGCCCCGTTTTCTGCCTCATGAAACTTATCACCCGTTCTCAGTTCTCTACCTATCTATAGCCCTATGTAACAGATTACATATCTGGGATCCTGATCCGGTATCAAATACCCAGGACGCAGAGGATATTGAGAAACAGTTCTTTGTAATGAACACACCCAAAGAAGATGCATCATATGCACTTTCTTCGTTTGGGCGGCACGGGATATCTGGTATTCCCCAATTTCCTGCTCTGTCTTATAACAATTATAAGTTGGAGCGGGACTAACGTTCCCCAGCTCAGTATAACAAGCGGGTTCGGTCAATACATCCGTATTATTATCTTGATTAAGGTGTGATATGGTCGCTACCAGGAGAGAGAGAGAAGAAAACACTTAGCGTGCGCTCTTGCAAGATCAGATTGGTTATTTATTTTATCTAATCAGGATGGCTCCCACTGTTTTTTATCAAATCTTCCTTCAAACCCTAAAAGGAAAGACTAGCTGGGATTAATTACACGCTACAAGTTCGCCAATCTTTCAGCTATGTCAATGTCGGTACTTTGAGGGAGGTTCCCCGTGCTTTCGCACGGACCTAATTACGGTAAACCTCGTTTTCCCAGAGGCGTAACCCCGTTAACACCTTTCTAGACACCTACTTGATCGGCTAATTGTAATGTGTAAAACTCTCCCAGGAGTAACTCTTACTCGCAGTGGGTATCGGGATCCAACTATCTCATAGAAGGTAAGCAATCTCATTGCAAATTTCAACACTTGAAATTCCCGATAATATTTTGCCCATAGTGTTCTATGACCTTGACGAATGCCAAACAACCCATAATCCACTAGTCAAGTTCAACCCGTACATTTCTTGATTGAATTAAACCCCCCGCACGACCCTTGACGAATGCCAAACAACGCCGTACGAATACCCTAATCCAATCTGCATCATATGCATAAGCAGATAAATACTAGTTAGCTACCGCACACTACGCCTTGACGAATGCCAAACTACCGCAGCACGAATACCAACTAGTACTTATTTGAAATGACGGAGGGCTACGACAGGTTTTTCGGAAAATCTATTGCGTAATGAACTTGATATCGTTGTAGAATCAAATGATTTTAAAATGGGGTGTTTTTGAGGCTTGTCTAGTTTTGCTAAAGGGGTCACTCCCGATGAAGGGATCGCCGGCCCTTTCCTCGTCGAATGAGGTGCGGAATATATCATATATATCTCTGTGCAAAGCAAAAACTATAGAAGCAATCAAAAGACAAACCGAGGGGTGTAGCATCTGCCAGTTATTGCTAAAGGAGTCACTCCCGGTGAAGGGATCTCGGTCCTTTCCTTATCGAATAAGGTGCAGGATGTTCTACAAGGAACACCGCGATGCAAAGCAAGAACTGTAGCTACCTGTTTTATTTAGAAATTCGATTCCACAACATCTTAGGTTTCTTTTATTTCATTAATCTCATTAATGAAGTCCCATCATTTAAGTACCTAAACATCACAGATAATTACGACGTACACTTATGCCATCCGCATTCGCCTCGATGTCCCCTCGTGCACCGTTAGGTTAGGTAACTAACGACAGAGCGGGGCAGGGCTAGCACGGGTGTAAAACATAAGTAACGCCTATATAATATATCATATATACTATATACAGTATTTATCACAGAACATCAAATGATCACATCACAGATATCGCAGCAGAAGAATCATATGAAACATTGGATATACTAGGACGTCCGTGTTTTCAATACGAGCCAGTATAAAACACGGATTCCACTGTTGCGATGAATAGCCAAACCCACACCCCTAGACCCCTACGAGAGCGGCAAGCAACCCTACCAATTCTGGAGTTAGGAGACCCGGACTCGACTCCTCGAGTTGGTCTCCCACTGGACTCCAGAACCCGGTTACTTGTGCTCCCCTCCTTGGGTTTATCCTAGTGCGGAAAAGTAAATAATATACAAAGGGTGACATCTTCCGCAACCTGGAAGTGCCCCAATAAAAGAATATTACATACAAGTTTTTACATGAATAAAAATGAAAAACACTCATCTCACATAAAAACTCCCAGCTATTCAAACACGACGATCCAATATAACATATCCAGCAACACATAACATCACATGTCATCAACGTAAGTAAACATGCGTATCCCAATTGTCGTTGATATATAGCAACGAAACCGGCGATATCACATATTACACTTACGGTCACAGAAAAGAAAGTGTAAAACTACAACAGTTGGAATCCGCAACCTCCTCAGACATCGCATGCCTGGCCAAATGAATTCTTTAGACATCGCATGCCTAACAATTATAAACCCCGCATTTTAGTCTCAAAATCGAAAACACTTTTCAATACCAAGTCGGGCAATTCAACAGGATTCCCGACATTTTGATCGAATGCTCGTCGCAAACTTTAGTAGGCGGCCGCACCCCTGATACCTTCGACGAAGTGCACTAAGGCGGAACACCGCTGCCGCCAGCACCGAAACGGATGCTTTTGGCGACGGGGTTCTTCTACAGTCACTTGGTCGGGGCTATGGGGTGAGGCTGTCTATTAAGTTTACCGGCGAGTATGCGCGTACGCTACGAGATTGCGACGGACTTTTGATCACATCAAAATTCCGTGGCAACCGATCAAGTGAGACTAAAGTGCTATGCTTATAACATTCATTCAGTTATCTCATAACTACTTGTGGATTCCAAATATTGTATCACATTCCGGATAAATAGAAAATGTCAAACTTTCCGATCGAACAATCGAACACCCAAGTTTTCCCGAAACAGCTCAACACATGAAACAAGTTTAAAAATATTCACTTCATGCCTCAGTACCAACGGTCCAGCCGTAGAAGGGTCAAGCCAACGCCTCACATGTGGCACGCCGTACTACCCCAAACCCTAAGGTTCAAAGGGCAGTTCAAGACGGTCATATAATCGAGTTACGGTTTGTTGTCTTCTAGAGGGACCATTGCGTTACTTGCACTACTTGGAACGTTATTAAACTACGGAAAGATCCAACACTTGGAAATTTCCCGGCAGGGGAAAAAGTGGGTATTTATATCCGGTCGAACTTTTTAACATATTCTAAAATTATCCGGAAAACACATAGACAAGATTAGACAATCCGATCGAATCCACGAAGCTCCAAAACACCCCAGAAAACTCAACTCTTGAGTGCAAATTAAAAATTCCCAGAAAACTCAGCACCTGAAGAGACAAATTACTGTGCAAAAATGGAAGTCTAATCTCATTATTTGGCAGCGGAACCGCCGCAGAAGCCAAGCTTCTACCTCGGTTCCGCCGCGCTATAGCCGTATCACTTGGTCATTTTTGCACCGTAATTCTTAGAATTTCCTGTTGAATTTTTTAAGAATTTTCAATCTGGAAAAAACCCAGTTTTGAAAAAATGTCCAGAGAGGGTTGAAATTTAGGGTTTCGGGGTTCGATCGGGTTTCTAACATCGTCTACGCATCGCCTAAGGCTCTAGCTAGGCTCTGATACCACTGAAGGGTTCCTAGGCACTCTAAGGAGGTCTCACAAGGCATCAACCATGCCAATTTCAAATTTTACAAGTGCCGAGAAACCCTAATACGGATCGTTGACTAGCGTTTAAGGCGAAACATGCAACTAGTTAACAACTTAACTAAGAGTGAACGGAAATACAACCTTTGTAGATCCGGTCCTCCACCTCCATAGCTCCATGATGAAGTCCTTCCGCTGTACCCATCGGATCCCGGACTCTCGCGGTGGTTTTATCGAAGAAATGATCGGGCTAGGTCGTCGACTTCGATGCCGAAGATGATCTACGTCGAGGCAACACAAGATCAAGCTCCCACTCCACCAAGTCATGAAACTTGTGAAGAAAACACCCTATACTACTTGGCAAGAGGTAGAGGATGAAGGAATAGGAAGTGGGTTCACTTTAGAATTAGATTTCTCACTCTTTTTCTCAAGTTGCCATTAATGGTAACAAGCTTTTCTTCATTCTTGAAGAAGAAGAAGAAGAAGAAAAGAATTATCATGAGGATAAAAAGAATTATCTTATCATATAGCAACCATAGTTAGGTGTAGAGAATTAACTATGGTTAGGTTGAATGGTTAGGGTTAAGTATGAAACAAAAATGGTGGACTTATTCAAAGCTTCATGAAGCTTCAACTAGAAAACAAATCAAGCCACCATTTCTCTTTATCTTTCAAAAAAATGAATAAATAAATAAATGAATAGATGAGTAAATCAAAACCCTAACCATTAACATAACCATGGTTTAATTCTTTACACAAACCCAAGTTTGCATGTATCATCAAACATGATACAAACAAGTGCACAAAAGTATATCACATATACAACTTGTATACAACAAGTGAGAAAATCCATCTAAAGTGAACAATATTAGTCAATGTAAAGTAATATATCTAATATATAATTATACATTAAATCATTAAATCAATACTTGATTTAACGATCCGGTCATATCACATATAACCGACTAATATCAATAGTAACAACTTATCGAATCAACACTTGATCCGATAACCCGGCTATATCATATATAACCGATCAATGTCACAAATCGCGAGAATCGAATACAGTATCACATACTGGTATCATTCTCGGTCCCGCACATATCTCATATGCGCTCCTATTTCGTTTCGCTTGAGCCAGGAAACCTCTGTGTAGGACTCTAAAGACTCGTCAATACGCCGGCAGCAGGTGATGATCATATCAAACACCCACAAGCCGCAAGCGGTCTGCTAAACATAACGGCCACCTGGGTATTGAGCGATCAGAAGATCGACGAGCAAGCCCGCTCACACTCCTGTGAATCCAACCAGTAACACTTACCGTACAGTCCGGTCTGATCGTCTGATATGTCGTATATCTCGCCTAGGGGTGGTAAACGTCAGACCCCAATAGCTCGATAAGTCGTGTCGATATGAGGTCTATAACAGTTCGAGAAACTACAGGTAACACTTACCAGTAAATCTCAGCAACCCTGGCCAGGGATTTCTGGTTATAGCCAATCGAACACAGCGCAACATCAACTCCCTATACCGGGAGAGACGAATCCCCTCCTATCACTCATTGCCTCCATGTGACTCGGGACTGTACCCAAAAACCACCGTTTTGCACTCCCTCTTGGATGTGGTAAGGTGGAAATCAAAGCACAGTGGGAATCACACAAGATTCTATGACGATCTCGGGTCTACAGACTAACCTGTACCAGTGTCACCAGAGAACTGCCATCTGACGTGAGGTATAATACCATCTGGGAGTTCTCGGCGAGTCCGTCCAGTGTACCCAGTCCCCACTGAGCACCCGTATATCATCTCTGATGTCAAACACCAATGGATATGGGATCATCCATCGCCCATCTATATGGGTCGAGAAGGTATACGCTAGTCTACTCTGGTATATCGATGCCCCTTCTCGATACACCCACGACTAGGGACCTTGAAGGATGTACTTATGGACTACCATGTCCCCACTAGTATGATCCGCTTTATAGTCCAGGTAATCAAGTACACATCCTAAGGGCTTTACTAATATGTAACAGAGAGACAATTAGTGTACACGTTAAGGTAAAGAGCAACCAGATAGCATACTATCATGTCGAGCAAGAAAGTCCTCCCTATATATGTCCAAGCATCCACTACAATATACATCCTATGTATAGTAATGGCCTCTAGGGCATACATATAACTAACATGTTTAGCACACTATTTTTTGAAAATGGCATGGTCGGTACCTTGCTGTCGTGCTAGGTAACCCAACACATTGCATTGAGCTTGCTGGAAAACGCGCTTCTGTGAAGGCAAAGGCGGTCCCCTCGATGATGCCCCCTGTCCGGTTGGCCTAGTGGCGGGGAGTGGTCGGGCTCCTTACTGCGATGCCCCATTGTTGGCCATCTTGTTAACGGGAACAAGTTGCCCCCTTCTCTGAGGACAATCTCCAATCGCATGATCTGGAGATCCACAAACTATACAGAGTTTGTTTAAGAATCGGCACTCCCGTATGTAGTGCCCAGCCCTACTATAGTGATTGCAAATTATGGTAGGTTTTCTTGAGACAGTTGGCCCTGCTGGCCTCTTGAATTGTTGCTTTCCATTGAACCTAGAAGATATTCCCCCTGACATTTGACTTGCCGGTCGCTTCATACCCGATGATCGGTCACTCTTCTTGAGGAGTTTCTCGAGATCCTTAAAGTTACGAGCTACTTCAAGGATTGCATCGTAAGTCGAGAGAGCGGATGTGGACATAGCAGATTTTGTTTTCAGATCCAACCCCTGCCGGAATCTTTTCGCATAAAGTTCGGGAGTTGCCACAAGATGGAAAGCAAAATGATTCAGCATTGCGAATTCAACAACATACTCATCTACAGATTTCTCCTATATTGATCCTTGCTGAAGCTAAATGAATTTACGCTCCATCTCCAAGTGTGTCACGGCCGAGAAATATTGGGTATCAAATGTTCCTTGAATGCTTCCCAGGTGATGGGCTCCTTAAGTCGACTTTCCTCGGCATCCTACCAGACGCACACATTGTCTGTGAGTCACAGCTTGTCTATACCAACCCATGCATCTTTCGGGACCTGAGCAGCACCAAGATCGTTGACTGTTCCTCGAAGCCACTCTTCAGCTTCCAAAGGAGTCCCCTTCCCGGAGAATGTTTTAGGATGTAGTGATCGGAATTGCTTAACCCCATCTGATCCTTGGGGAGTTGAGGCCAATGCCTTCCCTAAAATCTCGGCCTATTGTTTCCTACTCTCACACAGCTCTTTGTGAAGGGCAGCAGTCTGTTGCTGTTGTTGTTCCAATATCCACTTCATCATTTGCATCATTGCTGCTTGTAGAGCAGCGGCTTCGTTGATCCTGTTTCTTCGTCTGTTTCGGTTAAGATTACGGCCATCCATAGTTATCAGAGTAATAAGACGGGGGTTAGATTACTACAAGGTTCAAGGATATGGTAATAACTTGCATGAAGGAAAAGAAATTAGTGCAAGAGAAGAACAATCAAGGTATACATGGATAACGAATTTTTGAGACACGATATGCAGAGATAAATTGCTTGAAACTAAAGCTTTATTATTCATAACTTTAAACAAAAGAGTACAAATAAAATATGAAACAAAACCCTACTGCCATACAACGTCTTATTCAGCAAAAAGAAAAACAAGTTTTATTAATCATGTTCTTTATCCATTATGCGTATGGATGATTCCACGCTTCTCTGGCATGGTGAGTGTTGACCTTTTCGCAAAGCTGTAATACCAGGATGAGCCTGGGATATCACGGAGGTAGAGACGCAGATGGATGCGTCATACACATCGATAAGCTATCCCTCGGACATAGAGTATTTCCCTAATGAACCATATGGGGGTCGTACTCTTTCGGCTCCTCCTCTTTTGGAGCCTTATCTTCGGACTCCTCCTCCTTAGCAGGAGCCTCCTCTTCATTGTCTTCTTCCACCGAATCCTTTTCTGCGGTGGAAGCCTCTTCCTCTGTCTCCTCCTCTCTTTAGGATCCTCTTCCTCATCCTCAGAGTCATTGGTCATCATAGGGTCCGGAGCTGCGAGTTCGACTTTGTCAGCCAAGACTTCCTGTAGGGGTCCTCCCTGTACTTCGTCATCCGAACTCTCCTGTATGGGGTCAAAAGTGATACATGGCTGAGTGTCCTCTTTGGGGATAGGTGCTTCTCCAAGATTGGTCATGACCTGAAAAGGAAAGGCCATGATAAGAAAGTGGAACACGGAAGAAAATAATGACGGGAGATGCGGAAATTATAAGGAAATGATAAAATAGATAAGATTCAAAGACATAATAAAGTCAGTTAATAATTTTGTTTTAGCATATTGAGGACCTGCATGGGCCACCACTCAAACCTGTCATGACTTGCTTCCTAAAGGACAGAAACGGTGACGCGGCACGGTCTGCAATCTAATTGTATTGAGAGTGGTCTAACTCAATGCAGTTACGTTAAGCGTATAAAAATATACAGGCAATGTACCAAAAAAGTAAATAAAAGCTAGTGCATTTATTCTCATCAACTAAATACTTAATTACATCCCAAGGTACTGAAAATAAAAAAATTGTTTATTGCGTCTACTAAACGGAAAGACAAGCCTTAAACAGGTTGGCAACTGGTGTTGGATATGTATGCCCTAGATGCCATTATTGTATATATATAGTGGATGCTTGGACATATGTATGTGTAGAACAATCTTACTCAATATGATAGTATGTTGTTTGGTTTGTCTTTATCTTAACACGTGTATATGTTTTACTCGTTATTACGTATCGTTAATACATTTTGATAAAACCCGTAGGATTATTGCTTGACTACCAGCGTTATGATAACGATCATACATATGGGGGATGGGTAGTCCATAAGCACATCCTTAAATGTCCATAGTCGTGGGAGGATTGAGATTGGGCATCGATATTCCGGAGTAGACCGGTGTATATGTTTTTAGACCCCAACGAAGGGCGATGATTGGTCCTACAACATTGGTGTGTGGCACATAAGATCGTATATAGGTGCTCACTGGAGATGAGTACACTGGAAGGACTCGCCGAGAGCTTCTAGATGGTATTATACCTATCGTCAGATAGCAGTTTTCAGGTGAAATGAGTATAGGTTAATCTTTAGATCTGAAATCGTCATTTGTCTCGTGTGAGTTCCCACTGTACTTAGATTACTACCCTAGCATGGATCTACTGAGTCAGACAAACAGATTTTAGTTGGGTACAGTCCCGAACCATATGGTGGCAGTGAGAGGTTGTTAGGGATTCATCTCTCCCGGTATAGCGAGTCGATGTCGCACTGTGTTCGGTTGGCCGGCACCATAAGATCTTGGCTATGGCAGATGATATTTACTGATAGTTAGATCGGTAGTTTCTCAGATTGGTCTTGAGCCACATCGATACGAATTATCGGGTTATTAGGGTCTGATGTATACCACCCCCTAGACCCAGTATGCTATACTCTCAGACAAACAGACTGGACTATACGAAGATTGTCATAGATAGGCTCGGTAGGGATTCAGATGAGCTTACTCATCGGCCTTTCTTTTCGACAGGTATCTGGGTAGCCATTACGTATAGCTAGAGCCGCTGACGTGCTTGTGCTTAAACTCACTGCCAGCGTACTGTCGAGTCTTTAGAGTCCCACACAAAGGGTTTTTCTGGTTCAGGAGAAACGATATAGAGGCCGTATGGTTATACGTGCAGGGTTCCGATCAAATACATGTACTAGCTTCACGAATTTATATTCGGACGGTTAATACTAGCGGGTTTAGGATTAAGCCGGATTATTAAATCAAGTATTGATTTATTAATAAAGTATTGATTTATTAATAATCAAGTATTGATTTATTAATAATCAAGTATTGATTTATTAATAATCAAGTATTATATTTGATGGATCATTATCTTTTATTTGGTATTCGTATTTTAGTACGAATACGGGTATGTATATACGGATTGGTATTCTTGTATTTATACAAGATTGTTTCTAGAAGAAAGACGCCTCATTTTTGATTTTCTATTTGAGGTGGAGGTCTAAGGTGGCATATGAGAATGGTGAGAAGTATGGCTATATATTATTTTATTTCATTTGGTTATACTATTCAAGCATAGCTACTTTATTTTATTGGAAAAATGAAATAATACATATCATTTTTCTTCTCATTTTTGATTCATTCTAACCATTGCATTCTCTCTCCTCATCAGCTTTCCTTCTTCATTCTCCTAACCCTCTCATGTGTTGAGAATCTAGGAGATTAAGAGATAATTAATTCACTCTCTATATCTTCTAAATACCCTAGCTTAGCAAACTATGCTATTTAGTTGCTTCATTAGTGAAGCTTTAGCTTGAACCATAAACTCTCGGGTGGATCATCTTTGATACGATAAGGCCAACGTCCAAGCTCGATCCCAACGAACTAAGAGCTAAGGAAGAGGGCATTGAAGACCTGAAGGACTCAAACTTATAGATATAATAACCATCCGAGTAGATTATCTCCTATGTTGTTTTTACTAGTTGAGGCTTATGGTAGATTTTGGGGGTATTATTTGATTGTGCTTGATAAAAATTTGATTTTTATGCATTCCGCCTCTCTACTAATACGGTAGAGTGAGCACCATCAACTTTCATGGTATCATAGCTACTAGGTAGGGATGCCGACCTATAAGGGGTTCTCACTGTGTGACGATAGTGTCGAGCGCATGCTCTTACCCCCAGGGTGTCCCGTACGGATTGGTCTGACGGTTTATAGTCCATCGTAGGGGACAACGTAAAAAGTAGCCGCCGAGGGAGCTTTAGGCACCACGGCGAGCTTCTGCTGCATTGACTGACCCATCAATGGTATCAAAGCTACTAGGTATTGTGCCGACCCATGGGGGGTTCTCACTGTGATGACCGTAGTGGCGAAACACAGGCTCTTACCTTCAGGATTCCCTGTGCGGTTATATGGTCCGGCGGGTTATAGTCCGTCATGAGGGGACTATATAAAAAGTAGCTGCTGGGGGAGTTATGGGTGCCATGGTCAGTTTTCGCTGCGCTTACCGACCTTTCATGGTATCAGAGCCACTCTATAAGCCTTAACCAGCTCTTTACGATGTTTGAATTCCGTCATTTTCGTCGCTCAAAAAATACCGAAAAAAACAGTCCCAAAATTCTAAGTTTTGACTTGTTTACACTCTCCACATGCTCATGGTTTGGATCGATAAGCCGTGAGTTGTTGTGTGGGTACTCCGTGGATCCCTCGGTAGACCAAAGGTCTGTCCTATCCCCCAAGACCACCATGAGGCGGCCTTGGGGGTGAGAACCCGAGCCCTACCCTATATGGTAGGCTCGGGTCTACCCACCCCTAAAGGCCACTTCGGAGGGTGGGTACCCCCTAGGCCCCTTAAGTGTACGATGTTTTTTTTTGGGAACCTCTCACGAAGTTTCAGGTGAGTTTCGAGTTGATTCGGACTTCCGGTTTGTCTTAAAACTTGGAATTTTTGGGATTTTAGTGCACTAGATTTTTGGTTTTGGAAAATTTGATGTGCTTGCTAATTGTGCGCGGAATTCTAAAATCGTGTTTTTCATTACTTGCTTAAGTTTTGTTTTATATCTGTTAGGAGATGTCTTGTAATCGCTATAAGTCAATTGGAAGGTGTTGAACATATCTTAAGTATTTGTTGTTGGTGATGGATCGTCTCGTGGATAGCCCAGTGTGAATTGTAGATGTGAGGATGAAAGCTCTATGTAATTCATGTAATAATTTGTTGTAATATTCTTTTATTGGGACACATCCGGGTTGAGCATGTAGTCAGTAGTTGTATATATATTACTTCATGTATTAGGATTGACCCGCGGAGGGGTGCACAAGCTACCGGGTACTAGAATTCAGTGGGTGGCCATCTCAAGGAGTTGAGAACCGGGTCATCCAATTCTAAGATTAGAGGATAGTTTGCCACACTTGTAGGGGTCTAGGGTTATTCGCACTTGGCTATTCACACAAACATGAAGAACTGTGTTTCATAGGTGGCTCAATGAAATGCAAAAGTTCCTAGTTGATCTATCTTTCCATTTTCTGTGATGTTGATATCTTCTAGTGATGTTTATCATGCCTGTGACAAATGGTTATATATATCTATATATAATAAATGTTGTATATGTTTTCTATCCATTCTAGCCCTGCTTATGCAGTGCCATAAGTTAAGTAACTGATTGTTCGTATGCGAAAGTGTTTTGTAAATAACCGTAATCAAAACGGTGTCGCTAGTAGCTAACCGCGATGAGTACGGGTCGTCCATAGGGAAACGTGAACTCTTTTCTTGCTTTAGATGTGTTGATAAAAGAAAGGATGGTTTGTTTGATTATCGTTCAATTTTAATACGGATATAAAATTTATAATAAAAAGACTTGTAAGGTTTATAGGACTTAGTAGTTAATGGATATATATTTAAAAATAACTCTTTTAACTTTTAATAGTTTAAAACTTGAGCGATAGTGATGAATGTGGATTAGGGTTCATGGTGGGAATTAGGGTTTCCCACTCTAACCCTTGTCCTTTCATTGATCTCTATTCATGTCAAGCTCTTAACAAAACACATGTTTAACCAATCCCAAATCGCGGTCGTGGCTATCAATAAATTGATAGCGCGCCAGATTGGATGGTTAACATTTATTTTGCTAAGGTTTATAAACATTAAAATGTCAAAAAGAAGTTAAATGGTTTTTCATCCATTATCCTACCCTATCCTACGAACCCTAGCAAGTTAGGAATTACTCGCTCATGATTAGAGATTTAGAAAAAAGGTTGAATAAGAATGAAACCATAATTAAGATGCAGAAAAGTAATGCGTAAAAGTAAGTGCAGAAATGCGGAATGCAAAAAGAAATAAAAACTACATTTATTAATCAACTATTGCATTTACAATTTTGCTCCTTAGAAAGCAGATTACAAGAACCATAGTTTGCTCTAGATCTCTCTCTTTTAGGAGGTAGATGAATAGATGATGATCACTCGGATACATGGAACTTTTGATCTCTTCGGTGATGATTTTGAATATGCAGCTCTCGGTCCCTTATATAGTCCTTGAAACCAGAAACCCTAGATTCCATAAGTGAGAATATATAGTTACGATCCAAACCACAAAATCTCACATCCTACGGCTAACAATGAGCCGCGGATCCGCCGCAAATACCCCATATTGGCCGTCCTTCCACCACAACATGGTGGAATCAGTATTTGGGATTTCTTCTGGTCTCTTGTGTTGCCATATGGAGATCCTTTTGATGTCTAGATTCTGAAAATAATGCTCTGAATCTCTGTCGTTGCTAGATCTCTCGATTTTCTTCTAAATTTTGGCTGATTCGGTTTCGATATCCCGATTTGACTCGGATCTCTTGCTTGGATTCCAGACCTGAGCTAATATCTGCACAATATCTCAAATCATAGTGTTTGTAGTATTTGGTATTTTTGAGATATTATCCTAACCATTTAAATGATATAATATCTTAAGAATATTGATTAGAAATATTTGATATGATATGCATATTTTAATTATTAATATTTCATTTAAATATTATATGCATATATTTTCCCTTATTATATTAATTATAATGTAAAAACATATGATTATAAACTTTTTACAAATAAACCCTCATATGTTCTATATTTACAATAAACACCTTTTAGTATTTAACAATAGCAGGGAAAATATTCATTCAAATGTGCAATATTTTAGACCAATCAAATACCCCCAAACTTATCTTTGATCGTCCCGAGAAAACTAGCTATAAAAGAGAAAAAGAAAAACCTAACTAGTACACTTTTGTAGGTAACATGATTGCACTTAGCACGTACAACAAGCCTTTAAACCTCTTGGTGTCCATAGTAGGAGGAGTGTTGTCTCCTGAGGGTTTTCAGTGGATTACACCCACAAAATCCCATAATAAAAGAGAGAAGATAAAAATTACATACAAAAATAAGGAACATATAAAAAAAGAACTTGAAAATAAGAGTTTCAAACTACACTAGCCTTTTAGTTGACATGAGCCTTATCTTAATAGTCGTGAAAAGATGTCAGAAATCACATCATCCCTCAATAAAATATCATCTTTCGTCTTCCTCCCTACCTTTCTTCCAAATATCGATCATATACTCCTACGTGTGTGTAAAAGACATCCCTACACTTAGAGAATTCAATTCAAGCTATCATACTCTTATCCATCTTTCTTAGTACTTTTTAGTCGGTGAATGTTTTAGATGGATTTGCTCACACATTATTCATGTGACTATTAATACTTTTTGAGGTACTAACCAACCGATTACCAAATGTGCTCACTCTTTTAGATGTAATTAGCAATCTCCTAGTCTTGCAACACCTAAGGCTTAGCAGCGACTCCCAAACCAGTTGGTCTAAGGCACTATGTGATAAGGCACCCTCGCTATATTTTTTTTCTGCTGCCTTAAGTAATTACAAAACCAGTGTTCATTTTTCTTCACCATTTATATTTTATGTGTCATTTATATTCTTGTTTCTATATTTTTTCTTCATACTAAGGCTTTTAGACAAGAGCAGGTATCCTCTACTATCCCAAGTTTCAAGATGTGTGCAAGTGCGTATAGTTGGGTATCAACATTCAGATATTTGGACTCACGAATAGGGACTATTTTTCAGACTTATTTCTATTCTCAGATTAGTGATTTCCTTCATCTTACTAACTCTTGGGACAACAGCTCATGACTACCTATTACTAGCTTCGTTTTAAAAATATCTAATTTTCTTGCATTTCTTAAATCTTTTCCTATCTTTTATATGTATTTTTCACTTTATAACTTTTATTATCAAATTTTTTTGTGCTTTTATTTAGTATAAGGCAAAATAATGCATGAATAAGCACAAACCTCCCCCAAACCTATTTGCAGCAGTGACCTCACCGATGTCATCTTTTAATATCAAGACCTATAGACTTGGGAGGAAATTTTCTCAATGATTAGCAAAAGGGGAAAAAGTCAATGACAGTGAAATCCTCCCCCAACTTATTTTTGGCTCACAATTGTGTAAAAAATTGTTTTTTCTTTCAAGAGACAAAATATTTTTCTCCCCCCAAACTTGAGTAAAACGGTATTAAGCATTTAAAATTATAAGAGGGGGTAAAATTATTGGTCTATATAAAGCTTTATAAAGACCAAAAGTCAACACCAACCATTCGAATATTTTTTGATGTAACAACATAGTTAGTAGAAGATCATAAATGTGAAGAAGTGGGGAGATAAGAGACGTAATCGATTGGGTTTACGTCTCAGTTGGTAGAGATGAAACAGTGATGATGGATGAAAACGAGAATGTGAATGATTAGGAAGGAGTGGAATATTCGTATTCTCGTACTTGATAAGTAGAAAGGGTGGCGGTTCAACTTCTTCGGGTGGAGGTTGATTCATCACAACATCTATGTCTTTTACGAATGCGAGTTCTTCGATGAAAATATCTTCAAAACTTTCATCAATGGTCTGAGTAATAATTTCATCGATATCTATAGAATATGCAGATTCACTAGGACGGTTGAAAGTTCCAAGGTTAGTCTTTTGCGCACCAAGATTCAAAACACTCGATTTGTCAGAAATTATGGAGGTAGGAGATTAGAAATGATCGACCCCCTTTTTCTTAAAAGAGTCTAAATCGAGTGATTTTTCAAGAATCATAGAACTTGAAATATCGGAGTGTGATTCATCAAAACTCGGTGGAGTTGAAAAAAGATTAGAAGAAGCAAAGAAAGTGGGTGATGAAATGGGTAAACAAACTTGTGTGTCGAGCGTTGTTGAACCGGATATGGGAAATGAAGGCCGGATATCGTTTTGCATATCGGATAGGTCGATGGTAAATGTACAAGAAGATGTTCACTTTTAATAGAAGGGACATGATGGGTAGGAGAATCCAACTCATCCAACATAACGGGTTCATCTTCAACGATATTCTCATCACCGCTCTCACTAACACTTTCGATCAAATTAAACGAATAAGTATTTAAGAATTCATCAATTATTCTATTCACAATCGATAAATCACTTGGTTCACTTGATGGAGTTGGAAGGTTTGAAATATCAAGTGTAGTCGAATAAGAATCGGTTTGATTTGAAATGGTGTCAAGCTCTCTTTCACATTCACTATTGGAAAAGTCAAACATGTTATTCTCGGGTACCTCATCACTTAGACTATGAAGTGGTTGAATATCGAATATATTCGGTTGGAGTGCAGGATGGAAGGTGTCGAGATCAAAATAATCGGTTTTGTTTTGACTTTGATGGATCTCTTGTTCTTTTTCACTACTCAATTCCAACTCTACTTCAAGACTAGACATGTGTTGTGAATAAGTTCCAATGAAAGATTCTCTTTGAACCGTGGAACTTTCTAATTGATTTTCAGAAGTACTATCTAGATAAAGTGAGGAAGTTGAGTATGGTTGGAATGTGTCTAATTGTTGGCTACGGACGAGTTCAATGTGTTCCGCAATTAACATGTGTTTATGATTTGCCGCATTAGCCTGAAAAGAAATATTAAGAAGAGATGTCTTTAATTGTTGGATACGGGCGAGTTCAATGTGTTCCGCAATCGATATGCGTTTATGAATTGTCTTATTAGCCTCAAGAGAAGTGTCAACATGAGAGCGTGTGAAAGTTTGGTACCGTGGATAAGAATTAGAAGGGTGTACCCAAGTTTCATAAATAGGATTAGGATCAATATTGTGATAAGAAGAATATTGAGATTGGTTGGTTAGTTGGCGACTGGCAATTGCTATTTGTTTAGCAATGGTCATGGGTGTAAAAGATGTCATATTCGCCTCAAAACGAGTATCAATATTTTCATATGGAAATGATGGTGTTTGTTGTCCTAAAAGTTTTGGATTAGTGAAAGGATTGAAACTTTGGTTTTCAGCCTTCGCAATATGCTCAGTGATGGACATGCGTTTAGAAGTTCCCTCACTCATCTTAAACAGATTATCAACATAAGAAAATGTTGCATTTTGATACGGTTGATAGGACCTTGAGTGAGATATCCAACTGTTCTTTTCCGCTTGCTATATCCTATCTCTTAAAGACATAGTAGAGTCAGATTTTGTACCGAAGTAATTACGAAAACAAGGGATATCTAGTTCTGGATAGCAAAGAGGCAAGAGTTCGTCTGTTTGGGTTACCTATTATAAGAAAGTGAAAAGAAAAGAGGGTGAAATGGTAATAATTTAAGCACTTTTTGGATTTTGGAAATTGTTTTGCTTTGAAAGAGAGACTTGAAGTTTAACTCAACAAATCACAAACTGCACAATCAATCTCTAGAACTAGGGTCACCTAGGTCACGTAACTAGACCGCTCCTAGACTTTCAAAGGACAAGTCGCAGGATCAATCCTCTACTACCTCCTTATCAAACTTGTGGCCAGATAAGTGCCAGGTAAGTGGGAGTTATCCTCTATACGAATCACCGAAATAGCGGGCTTAATTATGTAACCACTTTTCTTAGTCACACTTGACTAAGACACCACAAGAAAAATGCGGATAAGCAATAGATTACCCACCACCTTCCTTTGTCCTAATTGAGCACGACAATCAATAGGGCTTGGTCTAGATATTTTTTTTTATTAATGTAGGGTTATGCGTATGCACGTTTGTGATTTGTGGGGCTTAGGAAGGGCAATGAAATCCCCACCTAATCTGAATTTGGGTTTATTTCCCCTTAATGTACGTTTTAGATATGCAAAACAAACCAAAATCTAAAACACGCAACAAGATTTTTAGTAGCGATGTTTGCAAAGAATCCTGCAAATAAAATCAGTTTATTCGAGCTTTAAAGGATAGAGGAAGATAATAGAGGAGTACCTGAGACGATTGGAGGCCCAATCCTCCCAAACCGCCGCGGTTCCGCCGCCAACAACACCAATATGCTGCGGTTCCGCCGCCGATTTAAAGGATCTTCTGGTGAAATTTCTTCAGGGCTCTCCTATACACCTCTGGTCCAAGTTGAAATTCTCTGGCTCTCTGTTGGCTTTCTCCAGTTACTCCAGATTTCCTTGCAAAACTCGTGCAATAATCGTTAAAAGTGCAAGATACGGTTTTTTTTATTTTATGTTTGCTGGATTTTATAAGAAATCAACCCGAATAACAAGAAAAAAATTACGACTGTTTCCCCGACAACGGTGCCATTTGATTGTTCATATGCGAAAGTGTTTTGTAAATAACCGCAATCAAAACGGTGTCGCTAGTAGCTAACTGCGATGAGTACGGGTCGTCCGCAGGGAAATGTGAACTCTTTTTTTGCTTTAGATGAGTTGATAAAAGAGGGGATGGTTTGTTTGATTATCATTCTATTTTAATACGGATATAAAATTTATAATAAAAAGGCTTGTAGGGTTCATAGGACTTAATAGTTAATGGATGAATATTTAAAAATGACTCTTTTAACTTTTAATAGTTTAAAACTTGAGCGATAGCGATGAATGTAGATTAGGGTTTATGGAGGGAATTAGGATTTCCCACTCTAACCCTTGTCCTTTCATTGATCTCTATTCATGTCAAGCTCTTAACAAAATAAGTGTTTAACCAATCCCAAACCGTGGTCGTGGCTATCAATAAATTGATAGCGCGCTAGATTGGATGGTTAACATCTATTTTGCTAAGATTTATAAACTATAAAATGTCAAAAAGAAATTAAAAGATTTTTCATCCATTATCCTACCCTATCCTACGAACCCTAGCAAGCTAGGAATTACTCGCTCATGATTAGAGATTTAGAAAAAAGGTTGAATAAGAATGAAACCATAATTAAGACGCAGAAAAGTAATGCAGAAAAGTAAGTGCAGAAATTAAATGCGGAATGCAAAAAGAAATAAAAACTACATTTATTAATCAACTATTGCATTTACAATTTTGCTCCTTAGAAAGTAGATTACAAGAACCCTGGTTTGCTCTAGATCTCTCTCTTTTAGGAGGTAGATGAATAGACGATGATCACTCGGATACGTGGATCTCTTGATCTCTTCGGTGATGATTTTGAATATGCAGCTCTCGGTCCCTTATATAGTCCTTGAAACCAGAAATCCTAGATTCCATAAGTGAGGATATACAGATACAATCCAAACCATAAAATCTCACATCTTACGGCTACCAATGAGCCGCGGATCCGCCGCAAATACTCCACTTTGGCCGCCCTTCCGCCGCAACATGGTGGAATCAAGATTTGGGATTTCTTATGGTCTCTTGTGTTGCCATCTGGAGATTCTTTCGATGTCTAGATTCTAAAAATAATGCTCTGGGTCTCCGCCGTTGCTATATCTCTCGATTTGCTTCTAAATTTTGGTAGATTCGGTTTCGATATCCCAATTTGACTCGGATCTCTTGCTTGAATTCCAGACCTGAGCTAATATCTGCACAATATCTCAAATCATAGTGTTAGTAGGATTTGGTATTTTTGAGATATTATCCTAACCATTTAAATGATATAATATCTTAAGAATATTGATTAGAAATATTTGATATGATATGTATATTTTAATTATTAAGATTTCATTTAAATATTATATGCATATATTTTCCCTTATTATATTAATTATAATGTAGAAACATATGATAATAAATTTTTTACAAATAAACTCTCATATGTTCTATATTTACAATAAACACTTTTTAGTACTTAATAATAATATGGAAAATATTCATTCAAATGTGCAATATTTTAGACTAATCAGTTGCCTTTTATTGAAGTCTCCGGACCCCATGGCGAATGTGGATGGCATATAAGTACATTCTATTCTCATTGTTTTCTAGTGTGATAGGAATTAAATGATGGGAACGCTTTAATCCTAATTAATGCAAGAAAATAAACCTAAAATGATTTTGTCGGAACTAATGTTTCGAAAACTATAGTCGTAATCTTTTGCTTTGCATAGCGATATTCGGTTAGGAATATCCTGCATCTCATTCGACTAGGGAAGAGCCTTGATCCCTTTACGGGGATTTCACTTTTAAGCAAAAGTTTGTGTTACTATAAACCACTCGGTTTTTCAAAACCGCTCGTTTTAAAAACGGAGCATAAATCACTCCTTTTGGAAACTGCTCGGTTTCTTCAACGATATCAAGTTCATTAGGTTTTTCACCTAAAACCAGGCGTAACCCTCCGTCATTTCAGATAGTTGGTTCTTAGTATTCATGCTACGTTTGTTGATTATTCGTCAAGGCATAGTGTACGGTAGCTAAGCATTGATTGTCTACCGCATAGAGATGCGATTGGTTAGGAAAGTTGTATGGCTTTGTTTATTATTCGTTAAGGGTCGTGCGGGTGGGTCTAATGCAATCAAGATAACGACGAGTTGAACTTGACTAGGACCCTTTGATTTATTGATCATTCGTTAAGGTCACTTGGGTCCTAGGGGTAAAAACTAAATCGGGAGTTTCAAATATAAAGAAAACTTGCCAGGTGTGTGCATACCTTTTGGAGTATGGTGAATAGAGTGACTTCCATATAGGTTATCACGCGATGATAGTTGGGTTCCGATTCCCTCTAATGAGTAGGATTACTCTTGGGAGATATTTTTCACTTTACAATTAGTTATCCTATTAGGTGTCTAGAAAGTGTTAACAGGGCCACGCCTCTGCGAAATTGAGGTTTACTTTAATTAGGTCCATGTGAGAACACGGTGAATCTCTCTTAGAGTACCAACACTCACCTGGCTGAATGGTTAATGAACTTGTAAGGTATAAATGATCCTGATTAGTTATCCTTTTAAGGTTTGAAGGAGAATTCGAGGAAACAGTGGGAGTCATCCTAATTAGATAAATTAAAAACCAATTTAATCTTGCAAGAGCATACGCTGAATGTTTTTTCTCTCTCTCTCCAGGTAGCAAACATGTCACGCCTTAATCAAGATAATAAAATGTATGACTTGACTAAACCAGCTTATTATACTGGGCTGAGGAACGTTGGTTCGGCTCTAACTTATGACAATTGTCATAAGTATGAGGAAGGCAAAAAAGATTCCATGGACTTCCACATGACCAAAATGAAGGAGAAGTATTCTAATGCATCTTCTACGGGTGTATTTGTTATTGAGAACTGTTTTTCGGTTAACCCTACCTCCTGGATACTAGATACTGGATCAGGATCTCATATCTATAATTTATTACAAGAATTGAGAAAAAGTAGAATGGTTGGACTGGATGATATGTCCCTCAGGGTAGGAAACGGACCACAAGTTGATGCTGCTGCCATCGGCGAATATCACCTAGTGTTGCCAAGTGGCAACACTATAATTTTGAACAACTGTTACTATGTACCTTCCATGTTGTGCAACATTATGTCAGTTTCTTTACTAGATAAAGATGGATATAAATTCGTTCTAGATAGAAATATCATGAACTTTACCTTAATCTGGTTACAGAAAGTATATTATGTAATGATATATACGTTCTTAATCAAAATATAGTTTTCAATGTACAAAACACACGCAAGAGGAAGAGTTCAGATATGAATGAAGCCTACTTATGGCATTATAGATTTGGTCATATCAATGGGAAAAGACTATCTAAATTGCATAAAGATGGATATTTGAATCCGTTCGAATTTTCATTTTATAAAACTTGTCTGTCTTGTCAAGCTCCGTTCACGGGACATAGAGAAAGAGCTATAGAGCTTTTGGGACTCATACACAGTGATATATGTGGTCCAATGTCTACGTATGCGAGAAGTGGATTTTCGTACTTCATTACATTCACTGATGATATCTCTAGATTCGGATATGTATTTCTGATGAAGCACAAATCTGAAGGTTTTGAGAAATTCAAAGAATATAAAAGCGAAATAAAGAACGGCAAAAGTATTAAAGTCCTATGATCTGATCAAGGAGGTGAATACTTGAGCATGGAATTCCTCGACATTCTGAAAAAGAATGGTATTCTCTCTCAGATTACTCCTCTGTATACACCACAGTACAACGGTGTATTTGAGCAGAGAAATCATACCTTATTGGATATGGTCCGCTCAATGATAAGTAGTACTGAGTTACCTCTTTCATTCTGGGGACATGCGCTTAAAACAACAACATATCTATTGAATCAAGTTCCGTCCAAATCTGTACCTAAGACTCCATATGAATTATAGAGTGGAAAGAAACCATTTCTTAAGTTTGTTAAGTTATGGGGTTGTTCGGCCGTTGTTAAGAGACAAAATCAGGACAAACATCACGTTTAGCTCTACGCAAGTTTGTAGAATATCCAAAGAAATCTTTAGGATATCTGTTCTACCACACCGAGAATCAGAAGGTCTTTATAGCTCGTCACGCCGTCTTTTTAGAATAGGAATTTTTTGCAAAAAAAAATTAGTGAGAGAATGGTATAACTAGAAGAAATTCCAGAAGCACAAACTGCAATTGATGATTTGGTAGAACCGCAAGATTCGATATTCCCGGACGAATCTCAGCCACTCCAAAGATCTAGTAGGATTTCTCATCCACACGAGAGATACTAAAGTTTTGTCATAGACATAGATTTATAGGATTGGAACAATATGATTATACTAGTTTTGAGCATGAGACTCTGAGAAATGGTTAGATGTTATGCGATCCGAAATGGAGTCCACGTACACCAACAAATTTTGGATTTTGGATGTTGCTTCTCCTGAGGTAAAACCCGTTGGATGCAAGTGGATTTTCAAAGAGAAGATTGGTGTATATAGATAGCTGGAAACCTATTAAACTAGACTTGTTGCAAAAGGTTTTCGTCAAAGAACCAGTGTGGACTATGACGAAACCTTTTCTCCAGTGGCTATGCTCAAATCCATTCGGGTCTTATTTTCTTTTGCTACCTTCCATGATTATGATATCTGGCAGATGGACGTAAAAACGGATTTTCTAAATGGAATTTTAGAAGAGTGCGTTTATATGGATCAGTCTGAGAGATTCATAGACAGTGGGAGCAGCGAGAAGGTGTGTAAGTTGCTTAAATCCATTTATGGATTAAAACAGGTATCACGGAGTTGGAACATCTGTTTTGATGAGACGGTAAAGGAATTTGACTTCATCAAAAACGAGGATGAGCCATATATCTACAAGAAGATTGTAGGGAGTGATGTCGTATTTCTCGTCTTATATGTCGATGACATTCTCCTTATAGGAAATAATATTCCTATGCTGCAACCAGTCACGCTGCTCTTGTCACAAAAGTTTTCCATGAAAGTCCTGGGTGATGCTTCCAACATTCCGGGGATTAATATCTATAGAGATAGATCCAAGAGAATATTGGGACTTTCACAGTCTAGGTATATAGACACCATACTACAGAGATTTAGTATGGAAGATTCCAAGCGTGGTAACATATCAGCTTTACATGGAATCACACTCTCCAAATTGATGTCTCCCAAGAATGATGAGGAGAGGGCTCGCATGAGCATTATACCCTACACTTTGGCGGCAGGTCTATAATATAACATATCATAAGATTCTCGTTCTTGAAAATCTGTGATATTATGTACCAGACCAGATGTAGCTTATGCACTTAGCGTGGTGAGCCGGTATCAGTCAAACCCAGGGAAGAAGCACTGGATAGATGTAAAGAACATTCTCAAGTATTTGAGAAGGACTAAGAAGATATTCTCAGTGTACTGTAATGGGGACCTCTAGGTCGAGTCCTTTACCGACTCAAGCTTCCAAAGTGATAACTATGACAGTAAGTCTGTCTCGGGTTATGTGTTTACTCTTAACGGAGGGACAGTCTGTTGGAAGAGCTCCAAACAGGACACCATTGCAGACTCGACGATATAGGCTGAATACATTGCTGCCAACGATGCCACAAAAGAAGCGGTTTGGATGAAGAAGTTCATTAATGAACTTGAGGTGGTTCCGTCCAATGTTGATCCAATACCTTTGTATTGCGATAACAATAGGACTATGACTTTAGCGAAGGAACCTTGGTCCCATCAAAGATCCAGACACATCTTAAGGCGGTATCACCTAATCAGGGAGATTGCACATCGTCAGGAGATCGAGATTCGGACAGTGGGCACAAAAGAAAACACAATGGATCCATTCATAAAGGCCCTACCTTAAGCACAGCTCGAGCAAATTTTTGAGATGTTGGGCATGCGATACACCAACACTGTCCTTATAGCAGACGTTGGGTCTTCGATACGCTAATAACTGGCCTTAGTGCAAGTGGGAGATTGTTGGATATGTATTCTTTAGAGGCCATTATTGTATTATATAGTGGAGCTTAGACATATGTATGTACAGGAAAATCTTGCTCGATATGATAGTAAATTGTTTGGTTTGTCTTTATCTTAAAAAGTGTATATATTTTACTTATTATTACTTATCGCTAATACATTAATCCCGTAGGATTATTGCTTGACTACCAGCATTATGAAGGCGATCATACATGTGGGGGCTAGGTAGTCCATAAGCACATACTTAAATGTCCCTAATCATGGGAGTATCGAGACTAGGCATCGATATTCCGGAGTATACTGGTGTATACATTTCTAGAGCTCGACGAAGGGCGATGATTGGTCCCATAACCATTGGTGTGTGGCACCTAAGATCGTATATAGGTGCTCATTGGGGGTGAGTACACTGGACAGATTCGTCGAGAACTTTTAGATGTTATTATACCTATCGTCAGATAGCAGTTCTCAGGTGACATGAGTACAGGTTAGTCTTTAGACCCGATATCTTGATTTGTCTCGTATGAGTTCCCACTGTACTTAGATTACTACCCTGCCACGGCTCTACTGAGTCATGCAAACAGGTTTTAGTTGGGTATAGTCCCGAGCTACATAGAGGCAGTAAGCAATTGTTAGGGATTCGTCTGTCCCGGTATAGGGAGTCGATGTCGCACTATGTTCGGTTGGTCAGCACCATAAGATCTTAGCCAAGGAAGATGGGATTTATTGATAGTTAGATCGGTAGTTTATTGGATTAGTCCTGAGCTACACCGACACGAATTATCGGGTTATTAGGGTCTGACGTATATCACCCCCTAGACACGGTATGCGATACTCTCAGATAAACAGACCGGACAGTATGGAGATTGTCACAAATAGGCTCAGTAAGGGTTCAGATGAGTTTGCTCGTCGGTCTTTTTTCGATAGGTACCTGGGTAACCGTTACGTATAGCTAGTGCCGCTGACGTGCTTGTGGTTAAACTCGCTGCCATCGTACTATCGAGTCTTTAGAGTCCCACAAAAAGGGTTTCCCTGGTTCAAGCGAAACGATGTAGAGGTCGTATGGTTATACGTGCAGGGTTCCGATCAAATATGTGTATTAGCTACACAAATTTATATTCGGACGGTTAATACTAGCGGGCTTAAGATTAAACCGGATTATTAAATCAAGTATTGATTTATTAATAATCTAGTATTATATTTGATGGATTATTATCACTTATTTGGTATTCTTATTGTAGTATGAATACAGCTATGTATATACGGATTGGTATTCTTGTATTTATACAATATTGTTTCTAGAAGAAAGACACCCCATTTTAGATTTTCTATTTTTAGAAAATAAGGAAATGAGGTGGAGGGCTGACGTGGCATATGGGAATGGTGAGAAGTATGGTTATGCATTATTTTATTTCATTTGGTTATACTATTCAAGTATGGCTACTTTATTTTATTGGAAAAATGAAATAATACATATCATTCTTCTTCTCATTTTTTATTCATTCTAACCATTGCATTCTCTCTCCTCATTAGCTTTCTTTCTTCTTCATTCCTTTAACCCTCTCATGTGTTGAGAATCTTAGGGTATAAAGAGATAATTAATTCATAAAAACTCTCTCTACATCTTCTAAATACCCTAGCTTAGCAAACTAGGCTATTTAGTTGCTTCATTAGTGAAGCTTTAGCTTGAACCATAAACCTTTGGTAGATCATCTTTGATACGAGAAGGCCAACGTCCAAGCTCGATCCCAATGGACTAGAAGCTAAGGAAGAGGACATTGAAGACCCAAAAGACTCAAACTCATAGGTATAATCACTATCCGAGTAGATTAGCTCCTATGTTGTTTTTGCTTGTGTAGGCTTATGGTAGATTTTAGGATATTAGTTGATTGTGCTTACCCAAAATTTAATTTTTATGCATTCCGTCTCTCTACTAATACAGTAGAGCAAGCACCATCAACTTTCAACTGGAAAGTAAAAGTGCTATCCTAACAATCGGAAATCAACTCTACGTAATCTTCATCTGTGGGCTCTACTCCATCATTTCATTCTTCATAAATCACTTCCTCATCTAGTGGACATTTCAGGGATAGAGAGAAAAGAAAAAGAAGTTCGTCAGTGAGTTACACTCGGGTAGGATTGCCTCATAAGAAAAATAGGTAAAGAGGACAAATGTGTGATGCATAAAGTCATGTGAATGTAGCGGTAAACTTTAAAATGTATCAATTAGGTATTATGATAGTATTAGTTTATTAGACATGAGTACTTCGCCCTCGGGATTATACAGTGATATGGTGGTATAGGTTGGTATTAGCATGTAGTTCTACTAGGTATGGAATTTCAGTAGTTGTCACACCCTGCTTCCCAATGTACGGAATCGGTGGCGTGGCGGGCCGCAACGTATTTACCAAGATATAAATACGTTAAGTGTAATCAAGCAATATATAAAATGCACAAGAACTGACAAGAGATATAAAATAAACAACAACTTTTATTAACATTCGTCTTTACAATACAACTGTTTTGAAAAGAAAAGATACAATGATATAAAGCAATGCCTAAACAGTTTCATACAAAAGAAAATAACTGCAAGGAGAGCTAGTAGTCCGTCTGAGATATGAGCTGGTCTACGTCCTCCTGGCTAGACTCGATCTCCTGAGAGTTCGGTCCTCCTGACGAACATTCCAAAGAAAGAAACTGACAGGAATATCGTTAGTGAACTAGCACTCGGTAAGTCCTAAAAGAAGGAATGGAATATAACAAGTAAATGAAGCTGGTAAGTTGTATATATATATGATTATTATTCTAACGTAGTTGTTTTTTTAACTTAGTACATAAGATATTTATGTATACGAGAGGAGTCCATCTTACCCCGTGGACTATGAAAACATATAGTACAAGGCCCCATCAAAACCCACGGGACAACGGCACGAGAGTTCATGTAGGTGTCTTTTAGTGAACATCTTATGCAACGTTAATATATTCCGTACCAATCTACCCCGTTATCCCCACGTAATGTGTTGTATAGATTATATTTACAAGACTTGTCAAAACCATGGATACAAGTTGGTCAAGTAAATAGGTTCATGATGTAATCTTGTTGTCATGAAGTCATGTCAAGTTATAGCCATAGTTCGGTCAAGTCAAGTCAAGTATTCAGGTTTGATATTGATATTTGAATTCAGGTATTCAGGTTTATGTTCAAGTATTCATTGTAGACTTTGAATTCATGTTTGAATTGGATTCTGATTTGAGTTGGACTCAGACTAAGTCAAACACTTGTAACTGATTTAGATCCTAAATTAGGTTCGGCAGTTATCGGTAACTACTGCACATGGACGACAGGATTGTGTCTTTTTCTAAGACAATTAACATTGATAACTCCGTTAAGTTTTCTATCTTAAATAGGCAAGCACTCACTTTCTCCGGCTCCTTGGGGCTCAAGATTATTGATCCCGCTTAAACCTATATTTACTAAAGTCATTAACTGTTGTATTATATAACTCGAGGGGGTTTTATGAAAATATTTTTAATATAATTAAAAATAAACCTCGAGAAGTTATTTATATTATTTAGGGTTTTCATGGATGTAAATTTTAAGTATTTGAGGTATTTTAGTGATAATAACTTAACTTGGAAAGTTCATGGTATTTTATTGTAAAACTTGTCTTTTGTTGCTATCTTGATGGTATTTTAGTGAAACTTATAATTCTTTCATTAAAAAAATATAATTTATATTTTTAAAATATATGGATTTTTACTTTTATATAATTATTAAAAAAATTAAATTTTATTTAAGTAGAAAAAATATGTTTTTCTTAAAAATCGTATTTAAAATCTTTCGAGACCGAATGCTCCATGAGAAGGTCTGCATCTCGCTTTACTAGCCCGAGGATGTGCGATAATCCACACCATCTAATAGCGGTCCCCTATAGGCGTTGTAGAGGCATATTCACAAAGGAATTTAAAATACAATTTAAAAGAAATCTGGTTTTTATAGTAAATGGTATTTTCTTATAATATTGTACTCGTAACAAAAATTCCAACAAAGATGCATCGTGCTATGGAACCATGTGTGTATGTGAGAGGTAGGTCGTTATCTCGTGAATTTTTCTAAAGGTATGTTTAAGCAAAACAATAAAAGATGACATGTACAAAGTTCATGGTATTTTAATGTAAAAGTTAAGTTAAAATTATTTTGCATGATGTTTTTGATTAAAATTTGGTTCTAAACATTGGTTTTATGATAACAAGCATGGTGTAAGAATATGGATGAGCAATGCATAAGAAAAAGTGGAATTTCTAGGATTTAGAAGAAGATGTCGTTATTAACTCCACTTACCGACATATATTTTGAAATGAGATTTTCAAGGAAGGAGAAAAGTGATTGAGAAGGACTTACAAGCTAGTTAGCCTATGAATAGGTAGAAGAGGGAGGGTTGAATTTCATGGCGTTGAGGGCTCGTCCAAAAAGCTTCAATTCTTCACCGGAAGTTGCCCGTTTGCTAACTCCTCTTCTACTCTTCTTATACTTAGAAAATTTTGAGAGTTTTGGTTAGAATTTTCAGAATGATGAAGGGCTACGGCATGGGGTAGTATTTATAGTGTGGAAATTAGGGTTTTGGAATTAAAATGGTGAATTAAAATGCATTAAAATGATGATAAATGGGGAATTGAAGGGTCTTTGTTTGATTAAAGAGCAATCAAATAATGCAGGGGAGTTAGGGGTAGGGGAAAGGGTTTGTGTGCACGCTTGGGCCGACCGTCGGTGCCGGCCAAAACTCAAGATCCGCCGATAGTTTGAGGGGGTGGGGCCGGTGGATTCTTGCCACACGTTCATCTCAGTATTAACACTCTTTTATACATGTTTGATTTCTTCCGACTTTTCATTTTTATGTGCATTGCACGTGTAAACTTTTGGGCTTCCAAAAAATTTAAAAATAAAATCAAAAAAAATTTATATGTCTGATGGGATTCGAACACAGGGCTACGTCACAGCAGTGCAAGGTTTTACCAGTGAGCTATAAATGGTTTCTTGCTGTTATTAAACAAAATTTTACTTATAACTTGTACTCGGGATTATAAACTCCTTTTTGTACATTAAACTGGAAAATTTTGTACAGTAAATTCAGAGTCGTTACAATAGAAATATGGCCGTCCGATAAATTGGGATAGTATTCCATACCTATTTTCTAGACATGAAATTTCCAGCAGTAATAAAGTCATCTGTAAGACGGGATAGTATTTCATACCTATGATTCATGTGTCAAACCCTAACCTTATTATGACATGTAGTTGTAGGGGTACAGATTGGTGTTGGCACGTAGTTCTATTAAGCATGGAATTTCAGTAATAATATGGTCTTCCGATAAATCGGGACAGTATTTCATACCTATTTTTTAGGCATGGAAGTTCCAACAGTAATAAAGTCATCCATAAGACGAGAATGTATTCCATACCTATTTTCTAGGCATGGAACTTCAGTAGTAATATGGTCATCTGAATATCGGGATAGTATTACATACTTAGGACTCGCGCGTCTAACCTTAACCGTATAAGATGTCATGTTATGTGGTGTGTCATAAGTCGTTATAGTATAGGGAAAGTTCATATGATTGGATTATCATAAACATTCAAGGTATTTTAATGATATCTCAATCACAGGGAAGTTCGTGGTATTTTATTGCAAATATTATTTTAAGAAAAGTCCATGGTATTTTATTGATAGTAATTTTTATGAAAAGTCCATGGTATTTTAGCGAAACTATCATTTATGAAAAGTCCTTGGTATTTTAGTGACAAAAATATTTATGAAAATTCCATGGTATTTTAGTGATAGTAATATTGTCCATGGTATTTTAGTGAAAATATCATTTATGAAAAGTCCATGGTATTTTAGTGATAATATTATTTATTAAAAGTCCATGGTATTTTGGTGACGTCTTATATCCGGCTCTCCGAGGCTCAAGAGATAAGTAAATCTAGGATGATTATGTGAAAATAATATATTTAGAAATTTTTAGGATATTTATTTAAATTACGACTTTCAGAAAAGTTGAGGGTTTTATTGAAATTATTTTGTTTATGGTATTTAAATAAAAATATGGATTTTAGTAAGTTAAGGTATATTAATAAAAATAGGGATTTTAGTAAGTTGGGTACTTTAATGAAAAAAATATGAATATTTATTAAACTTGGGTATTATAATAAAAATGTAAGTTTTGGTAAATTTTATTGAACTTTATTGTGAGGGTTATGTATAGTTTCATTTTTAATGAACAATATTTGAAAAGTTTAGTTTAAACAGGCGGTATTTCTACCTATAATGGCGTTTTATCAAAAACATGATTGATAGCATAACGTGTTTATTTCATGACATAAAAGCGTTTAAGGGGGTAGGTCGTTACCCCATGCATTAACTGCAACTAAACTACTATTTTACAATTGTTGATGGGTAGTAATACAACATAGGAATGAAATTTATTCGTATTAAAAATATGCAGCAAACTTATTATTCAGATCTTGACATGGGGTAAAGAGAAAGTGATAGCAAGAGAGGGCGAGAGGCGGGTCCTACCGATTGGTCTCCGAAGTATCGAAAATGATCAACTTGTCTTCTTGAAGCTCCTCTTCTCTCTTGGATTTTTGCAGAAGGTGAGGCTGACACCGTTGCGAAGATCTTCGAGTCATGGTCATGCAAAATTTTCATGGAATTATTTAGGGTTTAAAAGAGAAAGAAAATAAAGAATGAAGGAGCAGTGTTTTATAGGACTGGCGGAATAAATCAAATCCTAACAATTAAAACCAAAACCGATTCAAAATTGCACCAAACCCGCACCTAATCTCTTAAAAATCGGGCTCGAAATGATCTGGGTCCACAACCAATTCGTGGCCATTGGATTTAAATCCAAAGGCCATCGCTTGCGGCCGCGTGGCTGTGTGGGGGCTCTCGCGCTTGCGCTTACAAGCGCGTGGTCCCTACTACGTGGCTGCCGCAGCGAAGCCTGGGCCGTTGGATCTTAATCCAACGACCCCGGTTCTCCCATATATATATATGTATATATTTCCTGTTTAAATATAAAAAACAGTTTTAAAAAACAAACTTTTGATTTTGAAACTTTGTTTAAAATATTTTAAAATCTAGGTAAAAATCCGTTAAAAATCTAGAAATTATATTTTAATATTTTCTTAAATTTGATATAAAATTTGGTTAAAAATGATTTCTTTTCCCAGTATTTTAATATATCTTATAAACATTATCTTTTTCAAAAATTCTTTTTATACTCTAAAAATTCATTTTAAATCATAAAATTTTATATTAAATTATAAAAAATTATTTTATTTGGTTTTTAGGATGAATAAACCATTTTGCACCAGTTATATTTTAAAAGATGCCTTAAAAATATTTCAACATTCAGAAAATTTGAAAAATCCTTTTATTTAAGTATAGAAAATTCACGAACGTTACGCTACAAAATTGTAACAAAACTATAGAGCTATAACTAAGAGTTTAGAGGCTTCAAACTTGGTACCGTGTCCACTCTCGTAGTGAAAAATCTTAACTAAGCTCCTTGAGCTCTGGAACAAGCTTGCAAGCCGATCTCTTCGCCAAAGATGTCCACTTCGAAGAAACCCAACCCAATCATCAACTACACTTAAGAACACTCTCAACCGAAGAAACTTGCATTCACTTTTTGCTAGAAAATGAGAAGAAGATGTAGTAAGCAATTCTCTCTTTTCTCTTGCTCTCTACAAAGGAAAATGATGAGAGAGAATAAGCATGAAGGAATGCATTAGGAGAGAGAATGCAACCATACCAATACTGTTTTGTTTTCAAATAAAATAAAACACAATCCCTCCAACCCATACCTCTCTACAACATTCCATATTTCTTTATCGATATAAAGGAATTGTTGGATATAGGTGCCCTCAAGGAAATTTTTGTGATTGAAGGAGGACCTATATAAGAAAACAATCTCACTCGAGATGATAGTATGCTATTTGGTTTGTCTTTATCATTCATGTGATGCGTTTTATTTAATATCATATATCGTTTATACATGAGATAAAGCCCTAGGATTTTGCTTACCTACCAGGCGATGATGGAGACCATACTAGTAGGGCCTGAGTGGTCAATAAGTGTATTCTTAAATGTCCCTAGTCGTAGAAATAGCGAGACTGGGTATCAGTACTCCAGTTTAAACTAGTGTGTACGTTTCTTGACCCGGTTGGAGGGCGATAGCTGATCCTACAACTATCGGTGTTTGACATCGAGAATTGTATACATGTGCTCATTGGATGAGTTACACTGGATGGACTCACCGAGAACTCCTAGTTGGTTATATACCAATGTCAGGTAGCAGTTCTCTTGTAACATGGGTACAAGGTAGTCCTTAGGACCTGAGATCGCCACAGTGTCTCATGTGTGTTCTTACTATACTTTGACTTCTACCCTACCACAGCTCAAAGGAGTCATGCAAACAGGTTTTTATTGGGTATAGTCCCGAAGCACGTGGAGGTAGTAAGCGATTGAAGTGATTCGTCTCTCCCGGTATAGGGAGTTGATGTCGCGTTGTGCATGGCATGACTACAACCGTAAGTCAATGGCCATCGCAGTAGAGATAAACTGATAAGTGTTATCAGTTGTATTTCTGGTAGGTTATGAGTCCTCTATCGCACGACTTATCAAGTTATTGGGGTCTGATAAATTCCAAACCCTAGACCCGATATGCGATACTACTAGACGAAGAGGCCATACTGTACGGTAATGTCATTGATAGACTTTGCAAAGTTCAGATGAGCTTGCTCATTGATCTTCTTTCGTTCAATACCTGGGTAGTCGTTACGTGCAGCTAGTACTGCTGACGTGCTTGTAGGCTATGTATATGATCCTAATCTACTGCCAACGTATTTTCGAGTCTCACAGAGATTTCCCCAGCACATACGAATCGATGTAGGGCATATATAGGGATACGTACATGAATTCGATTAAACACGTATATTTGATACACGTATTTTAATCGGGTGCTTATTGATATTAGCCGGTATATATATGATATAGCCGGATTATTAAATCAAGTATTGATTTAATAATTAAATGTATATTTATATATTGATAGATTTATATATTTATATATTAACTAATATCATGCTCACTTAATTATTTTCCTCTCTTTAATTAATATTTATATTTGATAAAAATAATGAGACATATATGTTGATAGATGTATGATGGGAGTATAAGAATCATATAAAAGAAAAGAGAATGAGTTATGGTTGTAGAATTCATGAGATGATTCTTTTAATGACTCATTTTTTTATTCTAGTTCATATGCTTTTTATGCTTATCTTCTTCATTATTCTTATCTCCTTCATGCTTCTTTTTCCTCCTCTTGATTTTTCTTCAAGCGAGGAATGGAAAAGAAAAGAGAAAAATTAAGTTAGCTAATTATTCTACATCTCCTACTAATCATTCTTAGTATGTTTAATTAGTGGGTTGCTTCATTCGATGAGATCAATTTGAAACTAGAGCTTGTGTTGGAGTTATCTCAAAGTGGATCATCTTCGGCCAGGGTGTCATCGAGCAAGCTTGTTCCGGACTTCGTGGAGACTAACCGGAGTCCAAGAAGAAGTGGCTAACATGCTACAAAGGTTGTAACCCACTAAACTTTAGTTTTTAGCTTATTAGTTTAGATGCAAGTTTAGCCTTTTGGTTTGATTCGTGGTTTAGGTTTGCTATAGCTTTCTAGATTTTTAAAATTACCGATTCCACCGTGCTTTAAACTCTACTAGAGATTCCTAGCAACCCAACAGTGGTATCAGAGCCATAGCAAAAAACTACAACTTTTTTTTGACCAATTACATTTCCGAAACCAATTTCCAAACCGATGCGAAAACTGTTTCTGCACTTAGTGAAAAATCGATTCATTTCGGAAGTTGTTTTTCATTCCTGGGGATGTTCGAGGGTCGAGATGGATAGGAATTGATCGTGTGGAGGTATGGGATGATCACCACTATCCGGGAGCATGACGAAGTGCTCCCGGGGAGGGGTGGGGGCCGAGAGCACCTCAAAAGGTGCTCTCGGCCAGCGACAGACTAGCGACCATGTTTGAGGCGGTCTCTGGTCTGTACACCTCCCAAACCTCCCAAGTCAATTTATTATCCCCTTGGGCTTCTTGTCGATTCTCGGGCGAAGTTTCAAGTCAATCAAACTTTGTTTGTTGCCGAAATGAATTGATTTTTGAAGATTGTTGTAAAATTAAATTTCAGATTTTTGGAAATTTCATTTTTAGAATCCGTTGGTTTTTGAAATGGTTGGCCATGGGTTTTGTATTGACGTAATTAAAGCATTTAATCACATTTATATGATGTCACATACTTGTTGATATGTGATGGGCAATGTCGGCGAATTGATATGTTCAATTCGATGGGGTTGCACTAGTGAGTCTGAGATGTTGGTTTGTAAGAATGCGTTGGATTGTCATGAAATGAATAGCCCCTATTTGGAAATGTGATGTTGCAATAAGTTTTATTTCCATTCATGCTTGTAGCCATCTTGTGTATTCATTTGTTCGGGACGAGCTCCAACTTATGGACACCGTTTCCGCTATATGTATATTTTTTGTTGTTTTGGGACTTAGTGGTTCATATATAGCCATAGTCACAGATTGATGTATTATTATTTGTCAGGACACGATTAGGTTGCGATCGTTGTCGCCGTTATATTAATATATGTTTAGGATTACCCCACGGAGAAGCGCATAAGCAACCGAGTTCTAAATTGTAGCGGGTGGCCATCTCAAGGAGTTGGGATCGGGTCACTCGAGTCTAGGATTGGCAGGTTGCTTTCCGCGCTTGTAGAGGGTATATTATAGACTCACGGAGGAGTTCTTAAGTTACCAGATTCGAGAAAGTGTCGGGTGGCCTCCTCATGATGATGATGTTAGGTTGCCTCGTTTCTTGGGTTGCCTGGTAGCTTGCCGCACTCGTAGGGGTCTTCTTTTGGCTGCGCATGGGCTGTTTATATGACCGGGTAATCTTGCATTTCATTTGTGGCTCGAACGAAAAGCGGGATTCCTAGGTGATTCGACCATTCCTATTCTGTAATGTTCATTACTTTCTTATGATGTGATTACTTGTCTGTGATGATATTTATCGCTTGCCTGTAATGCTGATTATCTGCATGCGATGTTTTATATGATGATATATGTGATATATTGGATATATATAAATATAAATGCTATATACGTTTTGCACCCTTGCTAGCCCTGCCCCCGCACTGCTGTAAGTTAAGTAATCTTACGGTGAAGACCCGGGGCCCAGTGGCGAATGCGGATGGCGTATTATGCATTCTATTTTTCTTTTCATATCATCTTTATCTGTAATGGAGTGAGGAGATTCTAGGTAATGTGATTATCTATTTGATGGGAATGCATTGATTCGGATTAATGCAAAGATAATAAACCTAAAACACGTTGTAGAAACCAAATATTAGATATTGTGGTGTTATAGTCGAATCTTTTGCTTTGCACACATGTATTTGTTTAAAAATATCCTGCACCTCATTCTACGAGGAAAGAACCTAGAACCCTTCATATGGAGTGACCTCTTTGGCAAAAAATTGTGATACTATAAATTTGCATATTGTATAACCGTAGTCTTTTTCTTTGCACCGAAATATTCAGTTAGCAATATCCTGCACCTCATTCAATAAGGTAAGAGCCCTGATCCCTTTATGGGGAATTCGCACTTAAGCAATAGTCTACGAAACTATAAAGTTGCAAAACCACCCGGTTCCTACGATGAGATCAAATTCATTACGTTAAAGATTTTCTTCAAAACCAGCCATAGCCCTCAGTCATTTTAGGAAGCAGAATACTTAGTATTCATGCTATGTTTGTCGATCTCGTTGAGGTGTAGTGTATGGTAGCTAAGTGATGTCTTCCTGTTAGCATATGATGCGATTAGTTAGGACAATCGTACGACTTTGTTGACCATAGTTAAGGGCCGTGCGGGTGGGTCTAAATTAATCACGAAATGAGGGTTGACTTGACTAGCGACTTTTGATTTGTTGACCATAGTTAAGGTCATAAGCCGCTAGGGGTAAAAACCAATATCGGGAGTTTCAAGTGTTGAAACTTGTAATGATTTTGCATACCTTCTATAGTGTGGGGTAACTTGTTGACCCTGTCAAGGTTACTACTCCATGATAGGTTGGATCCTTATTCCGAATGTGAGTAATAGCTGCTCTCAGGATATGATTCTGGCTAATTCTTCTTTTAGGGTTTGAAGGAGGATTCGACGGTACAGTGGGAGCCATCCTAATTAGATAAATATACCAATCTAATCTTGATAGAGCGTACGACGAGTGTTTCTTTTCTCTCTCTGGCAGCGACCTAAGACTGACTTTAAGCTAAAAAATCGTAAACCAAGTTAACCGAACATTTTTACAATCAATAGCTTTGGAATATCATGATTGCCCTATTTCACGACATAGTCACATATGTTCTTACCCCACCTACTTTCCCTTTTTCTTCCAGAACACTCTATATCCGATACAGAGATCCATATTGCTTGGAAGGCCATCGTATAGTTATATATGAACTCGGAGAAAGTGTTTTAGTTGAGGATGGTTGCTGGTTTTGAAGAAAGTGAATTGTATATATTACAATTCAATTGTCTCTCCTCTCTACCTTATCTCAAATTTGAGAGCTTCTTAAATAAGAAAAATATACTAATTATACTTGTTGGATAGCCTTCTTTCATTCTCGATGTTAGAGCTGAAAAGAAGGGTAAGATGAAAACCAACTAGCATAACTTAGGTATGGACAAGGTAATAAAGAGAGACAACAATAGGGGACGAAGTGAGCCGAAAGGAAAATACAAGTACTATTATGACCCTGGATAATGAAAGAGGCATTATTTGGAATATGCGGCCACCCTTTGAGACATTTAGATGTTTCATGGATTCTATATGATTGTAATCAAAAAACGTTTTCCAATTAATTCTGAATCCTGGGTATATACCGAATTAGCATCCCACCTTTGTAAATTGTTACAGATGCTGAGAAGAATTAGATTATTGGAAAATGAGATTTGATCCTCAATGTCAGATATCAGAGCAATTGTTCCTATTGGGGAAATCACTTGGTTTTGCCTTTCGACAAACTTTTGGTTTTGAATATCTGTTATTATGCACCAAATTTTAAAAACTAATATATCCATCTCTTTATCTGATAAAGTGGGATATAAATTTACAAAAATTATGTTATGAACATTTGCCTTTATCATTTGATGATTGGGTAAGGTGCATTGAAAAACAGGATGTACATTCTTAACCAAAATACAGTTTTCATATTAAAACACACAGAGTATGAGTTAGTGAACTCATAAGACTTATACATAATAATGTATGCTATCCAATGTCCACATGGATAAGAGGTTGGTACTCATACTTCGTTCTATTTTGCTATGAGTTCTCTTGTTTTAGACACACATTCTTATTGAAATGCAAAGTCCAAAGATTTTGAGAAGTTCATAAGATATAGGAATTGTTGGGGTCAAAAATTACACCCCGGTTGACCAAGTCAAAGTCAAAGTCAACTCCAAGCCCAGGTAAAGCGGGCCCATGCCCAAGTCGAACCCGAACATGAAGCGGCCGGCCTCTCCAACGCCAAGAAGAAAATAATGTAATTAATAATGTAATTTTTATGAATATATGTAAGGAAAATGGGCATAAAACCAAATTTTTGTAAAGTCCATGGCTCATGTGTAAAAGAAATAAGCACATGAGGTATGGGATGGGCAAAATGCCATTTTGTAAAGCCCAAGGGGCTATGTGTAAACTTGTAAGCCTATATAAGGAAACATGATAATCAAATGAAGGAATATAATTGATTCCCCTTAAAAATTAGGGTTTTTGTGCCTCCTTCTCCTTCCTCAAGCTTTTAAACCTTTTTCTCTTTTTTGAATTAAATCAAGAGTTTAACTCTTCCTTCCCCAAAAAGAAATATTTTTTTACTATTAACCCACGAAGGGGAGCTCGGAGCTCCCATCAAATCTCTAAAGGGGGAGGTTTTTAAATCTCACCCTTTTTCTCCAAGATCCAACCAACATAGAGGAGGAACAAGAAGACCCATCTCCAAAAATCCCACTTTAGGGAAGATACGAGGCTTAGGAGAGGATCCGGAGCTCAAGGAAGAAGAAAGGGGTCCCCTTCGACCATCCCCGAAGATTTTTTGGAGTTCAACTCCATTTGTCAAAATCTTTTGGAGTTTAACTCCATAAATAAAATCCTTTTGGGAGTTTAACTCCACTCAAAACCCTTTTAGGAGTTTAACTCCATAAAAATAAAAATCCTCCCTTTTTTCTAGGAGTTTCCAAAGCTCCTCGGGTGTTTAACTCCTAGTCCTGGGGCTAAGCCCTTTTTCTGCAGGTGCTCAATGCCCACGTGCCTGGCGCGTGAGGCGCCAGCGCCCAGCTCCTACGAGCTTCGCACATGGCCTGCGGGCGCCTAGTGTTTATACCAGAATATTGCATTTAATACCGCCCATTCTTTTGCTCATTTGTTTATAGGCAGGTGCTTTTGATCCATGTTGCTACATATTTACAGGATACAGGTTTCCAGTCCAAAATAATGAAAATCATACAAAATCTCCACAGTTATGCCAAAATCCAGAACATCTGTCACAAACAGATAAAATCCAAGTTCCGGTCTGTTGGAGATAGTGCCCTTAGAGTCAATTATTGGATCATAGGCACGTGATTGCAATGATTGAGGGAGGACCTATACCGGTAGGACAGTCTTACTCGAGATGATAGTATACTATCTGGTTTATCTTTATCATCGTGTACTGCTTTAGGTGGCCTAACAGGTCGCTATTACACGTTGATAGAGCCCATAGGATTCTTGCTTGACTGCCAGCAGTATCATATACGTGGGAGCTGGTAGTCTATAAGCACATCCTTAAAAGATCCTTAGTCGTGGGAGTTTCGAGACCGGGCATCGATACTCCATTAGTAGACTAGTGTATACAGTCGAGACCCCGACGAGGGGCGGTGGCCGGTCTCACAAGCCACTGGTGTCAGTTGGTTCACCTGAGATGTATACAGGTGCTCATTGGGTTATGAGTACACCGGACAGGACTCGCCGGGAACGTGCTAGTTGGGATTATACCAGACGTCAGATAGCAGTTCCCTGGTGACATGTGTACAGGTTAGTTCATCGACCTGAGATCGTCATTTGTCTCGTGTGAGTTCCCACTTTACTTTGATTACTACCCTACCACGGCTCAAAGGAGTCGTGCAAACAGGTTTTAGTTGGGTACAGTCCCGAGCCACATGGAGGCAGTGAGCGGATCTGCAGGGATTCGTCTCTCCCAGTATTGGGGGTGAGCTCGCGCTGTGTCTAGGAGAGCCATTACACAAAGCCCTCGACCGAGGCAGGAGATTTACTGGTAGGTATTCCAGTAGTATCTCAGGGTGTTCTGGGCTATACTCCGACACGACTTGTACCGCTTTTGGGGGTCTGACTTTTACCAACCCCCTAGGCCCGCCATGCGATACTCATAGACGAACGGACTAGACTGTACGGATATTGTCACTGACAGGTTCAGTAGGGTGTCAGGATGAGTTCGCTCATTGATGTCCCTTTGGTCAATAGCTGGTGGCCCGTCACGTATGGCTAATACCTCTGACGTGCTAGTGGTTAAATCCACAGCCATAGTATTGACGAGTATTTAGAGTCCACCACACACACAGTTACTCAAGTTTCGGGCGAAACGCTGTAGAGGCCGTATGGGGATATGGCAGGGTTCGATCAGATATGTGCAGTATTGTACGGATCGTGATCGGACGGATTTTACTAGCCGGCTTTGGCTTAAGCCGGATCCTAATATTAGACAGTGTAGATTTTGTCTCTTTCCATTCGTATTCAGTGGGAATACAAATGCAGGCATGTATATGCAGTTGCGGGGTTTTCCTGTAATTTATTACGGGATCAGTTTTCTGAAGTTGCCGGTTTGCATTTCGTTCCGGCCGGTTTTCCTTTGTTCCTTCCCGGCCGGACTTTTCCGATGGAAGGGTTATTTGCAATTGTACAAATAACATTTTGTGGAGGGGTTTTCTAGCATTATGTGGCTTCATGATGAGATTCTTTTTCCATCTCTTCCTTTGCATTAAATGGTGATTAGGATGGATTAGATATTGATATGATATTGTTATCATAACCTTTAGATGTGGTCACCTCCTTGTGCTTTCCTACACTCACCTCCCTTCTTGTTTTTCTCTCCACCATATTTCCATAAGGAGGGGGACCGGCCACTTAGAGAAAATGAGAGAGTTCATTTTTTTGGTGAGGGATTGATTCATCTCATTTCATTCTTTGCTTGCTAAAATTCCAAACCTCTCTCCATTGTTCATTCTCTACTCCACATCCATACAAGGCAACTTCACTCCAATGAGAGACATGGTTTCTACACTTGCCTACAGCATTCCTTGGACGCGTCGGCTATCCAACTTCGCGCCCGAGTTGCCTCGGTCCAGAGGTGTGAGCCCGTAAAAGAAACCGGCTACGTGGTACCCTTTCCGACGAGGAGGTGACGGACGGAGATTCCGCGGGAGATCGGAGTGGAGACGAAGACCGAAGGACACGGATCGCTTGGTATACTTCTCTACCCATTCTCTTGATAGCTAGGATTAGGTTAATGGTTACGATCCGGGTTTATTGTCCGCGGTAGCGCCGGTTTAAAGTTAAGAAAATTTTTGATTCCGCATTTTGGCCTCGAGTAGACGGCCGGGGCGCTGCCGTGGCGCAGCATGGTATCAGAGCCACACCATTAACCTAGTCTAGCTTGCTCTAACGTGTTTACAAGTTCGATCGAACGGATTTTCCGAAAACCCATTTTCATTTGCACAGTTTTCTGTCGAAATTTTTTTGGCTCCAAAAATTTTTCAGTACATTGCAGTGACATGTGCAGGGAATTCTAAGCATTCTGTGAAAATTTGGTCGCGTGATCTCACTATTCCACCGCTGAACCGTGGCCAAACCCACATATTTGACGCGGTTCCGCGGCCATTTTTACTATTCATTGGACTAAATTTTTGCAGTGAGCTCCTGGGTTGAAAATGGGGTTTTTGGAATATTCTTTTTGGGCCTAGACTCTCTTAGTGCTACAGTAATGCTTGGGGCCCACTTCGATAAATTTGATCGATCGAAAAGTTTAAACAGATTAGTTCACAGTATTTACATTATATCTGCGACCGTGAATGTCACTTGATCGGTAAATCCTGTCTAACTGCTATAGCCCGGCTAGACGGATTTGCGAACGTGACATTCACGTTGATGTTCTGTGATTGTGCTGTGTTGTTGCGGATCGGTCGTGGGGGATAGCCTGGTTGCAGTATTAGTTTAGTTTTGTTGTATTATGTACATTTGATATTGTGGGACGAGCGTCCGACATGTGGACTGCCGTCACTGCCTGTTTGTAATATTCTTTTAGGGCACGACCAGGTTGCGGTCAATGTACCCGTTGTATGTATATTTTACTTTCTGTACTAGGATTACCCCGCGGAGGGGTGCACGGATAGCCGGGTTCTAGAGGGCAACGGGCCCGCATATCATGGCATTGAGACGGAGGGGGCTTCACTCAAGAATTGGCGGGCTATTCGCCGCACTCGTAGGGGGTATAGGATTGACCCAGGAGGGGTGCCCAAGTTACCGGATTCCGTGAAGTGCTGGGTGGTCCATTCACGTTGCTGAAGGGGGCTGCCTCGCTTCAGGTTTTGGCGGGTAACTTGCCGCGCCCGTAGGGGTCTAGGATTTCATTGCACAGGCTATCCACACGACCAGGGGAACGTCGGGTTTCAGCAGCAGCTCTGTGAAACCCAGGGATCCCAGATATCTGTATTGTTCTGTGATGCTCTACATTTATGTGATGTTGCATTTTATCACGCCTTGAGCGAAATATTATATATTGATATATATACTAGTAGATGTTGTATATGTTTTGCATCCGCGCTAGTCCAGTCCTCGCTCTGTTGTTAGTTAAGTAACCTAACGGGTGATGACGGGACCCAGTGGCGAATGCGGATGACATATACATACGTCATTATTTTCGTTCTTTTGTGGTGTGATCAATTGATGGGACTTCGTTGATTCGGATCAATGCAAGTTAAACAAACCTATTCTGATGTTGTTGGAACAATTTTTCAAAAAAGCTGTTATTGCAAGGGCATTCTCTTTTGTTTTGCACAGTGGTATTCGGTTATGAATATCCAGCACCTCAGTCGACGAGGCAAGGGCCGAGATCCCTTCACCGGGAGTGACCCCTTGGACAGAAGTTTGCGTCAGGGAAATAACTTCACTATAGTCGTTTACTTTTGCTTTGCATCGTTGTATTCAGTTGGAATATCCTGCACCTCATTCTACGGGAAAAGAGCCGAGATCCCTTCACCGGGAGTGACCTCTTTAGCAAAGGTTTTCGTCACTATATTTTTTATAAAAAGTTATCCGGTTCCTTCAACGATATCAAGTTCATTACGTTAACGGTTTTTCGCCAAAAACCATCCATAGCCCTCCATCATTTCAGATTAGTATTGCTTAGTATTCGTGCTACGTATGTCGTGCATTGCCGAGGCGTAGTGTTCGGTAGCTGTGTAATGCTTTTCTGTCACATGGATATGTGGATTGGTTAGGACAGTCGTACGGTTATGTTGGCATTGTCAAGGACTCGTACGGGTGGGTTTAACGCAATCAAGATAATGACGTGTTGAACTTCACTAAGACTCTTTGATATGTTGGCATTGTCAAGATCACTTGGGTCCTAGGGGTAAAAACTTTCATCGGGAGTTTCTAAAGAAACTGAAACTTGCCAGGCATGCGTATACCTTCTGGAGTGTGGTAACGTGAGTGGATTCCGTCACGTTATCATGCGATGATAGTTGGATCCCGATTCCCACTGATGAGTTGGTTTACTCCTCGGGTGATCCCGACTAATTCTTCTTTTAGGTTTGGAGAAGAATTTGAGGTTACAGCGGGAGGTTTCCGGATTAGATAAATTGGTAACCATTCTGATCTAGGTTAGAGTGCACGCTGAGTGTTTCTTTTCTCTCTCTCTTTGGCAGCGACCATTGACCCGATCCTAGACTATGACTCAGTGACCAAGTTGACCGAACCTTCTTATAAGACTGGCTTTTGGATTGTCAGAGTTGCACACCTCATTGCCACTCCTACTTTTACCCTTTTCTCCAGAACACCCCGTATTACTACGAACGTCCACTTCCATTGGACAAAACCATCGTATGGTTATATACGAACTCGAAGGAATTTATTCGAGGATGGTTTCCGGTTCTGGAGAAAACGGATAGGACTATTCAGTTGTCTTTTCCTTTTACCTTCTCTCAGGTTGCGAGCACTCCTTGGTTTAGGAGATAGCACACCTGTTACGCAAATTGGATAGTCTTCTTCCAAACCTTAGGCTGGTGCCGACCGGTAGGGAATGAAGAAAACCAATTAGCCTAAACGGTGTACAGAAGGAATTAAGTTAAGACAAAGAAAGGGATTAGTAAGAGGACAAAGTAAATTGCGACTGCTATTCACGACCAAACCAAGTATTTCTTCGCCAATCCTAAATCACCTTTGTATTTCTCCAGGACACTCCGTATCACTACGAAGATCCCAAGTTTATTGGATAATCCATCGTATGGTTATATACGAACTCGAAAGGAACTTGTTCCAGTTCGGGGATGGATCCTGGTTCAGGAGAAATAGGAATAAGGTTTATTCGGTTGTCTTTTATCTTCACCTTCTCTCGCATTGCGAGTGTTCCTAGGACTAGGACAGTACACCCATTACGCTTATTGGATAGTCTTCTTCCAAACCATAGGCTGGTGCCGAACGGTAGGGAAGAAAGAAAACCATTTGGCCTAAAGGGATGTACAGAAGGTAATGACTAAAGACATAAAAAGGGATTTGGAGAGATGGCAAAGAATTATACGGTTACAGTTGTGAATCTGGATAATGGAAGAGGCATTACTAGGAATACCGGGATACCCCATCGAAACATCTCAATGTTTCAGTTTCACTATGTACTGTTAAGAGAAAACTGATTTCCTAATTAGACACTTGCTCCAGGGTATGTATTTACCAGGTATGATTCTCATATCTGTATGGTTTTACAGATGATGAGTGGGAGTAAGTTATTGGGAATTAGGTGATCATCCTCATTATATCGGAATTTGTTGTAATCGGTGATATTTGAGGAAATCGCCTGGGCTGTTTGCCGGACGGCAAATGTTTGGTTTTGAATATCCGTTGTTATGCACCAATTTCAAATTGATATATCTGTACGTCTATTTTACGTCTATTTTTATAGAGTGAGATATACCTTTTTGAAATTATGTCTATGACATTTACCTATATCAGCGGATGGTTAGGTAAGGAGTATTGAACAGCGGTGTAATTCTTCTTAACCATAAGTACAGTTTTCAACCTACGACACACATGGATTGAGTTATTAGACTCAAGGGACTTGAACAGAGTATTGTATATTGTCCAGTGTTCATTAGGACAAAGGGGTTGGTCCTCGTACTATATTCGGTTTACTTATGACTTCTCTAGTTCTTAGACAGGTGTTTCGTAGAAACACAAGGTCTGAGTTTTGAGAAGTTATAGGTATATGAATGAAGTAGAGAACCAGGTATTGCAAGTATCGGGATTCTTCAAGGTGATCGAAGATGTAGATACTTATGTATGGTATTCAGTTGATAGTAATGATTAAGAGAACTTGCTTCTCTTTCAGGTTACTCATAATTGGAATCATTCCTAAGTTGAGTAACGCTGATCGGCCTCTCTCCATTTACTTGACATGCACTGGAGACAGCTGCATGATTTGAATCTGGTTCGATTAAATCAGTGCCTCTGTTTCTATATTGGATATAGAACAGTTCATATCTTAACGATGTTAAGGTACGGGGAGTTTTCTGGCTTATGCTTAAAACCAGACACTGGACAACTCAAGGCACGTTTCTGTAATGGCTGTTTGTGGGTTGACCCAGGCTATGACGAGGGTTGGCTTTCTACCATCTGGAAGATCAATAGTGATATTGTTCTTGACTCGCCACAGTTTTAATAAAAATGGATTTTTTCAGAAAACAGTAGTGAGAGTATGGTAGAACTGGAAGTGATTCCAGAACCGCAAACGATTACGGAAGATTTGATAAAGAACCTAAAGATTCAATCTGGTTTGACATTCCATTGGCCACTCCGCAGATACGGTGGGTAACCTCAGACACCCGAGAAGTACTCCGGTAGCCTCAAGGACGGTGACAGGGAGGTTCTTGTTTACCCAGACTTACCATTGCTGTTGTTCCAGACTATGAGACCCGGCAGGAGGATAAGTATAGCGTCTTTCTAAACTAGTTTTAGAAGTGCACGTGTATATTATTTTTCCAGAGGGTTGTCGTAGTCAGTGGGAGCAGCGGAAGCATTGGTGGAAAAGTGGCTTATGTCTATTTATAGACTAAAGCAGATATAGCGGAGATAGATCATCTATTTCTGATATGACAGTCATAGGTTTGACTTCATCAGAATAGGGGATGGATCTGTTAAGAAGGTAGTAGGGTGTGATGTCCTGATATTTGGATGACATACACAGAGTAGGAAGTGATATTCCTATACTGCGGTCGGTTATTCTTTGGTTGTCACACAGTGGTTTCTCCACATAGGACTTGGATATTATATCAGACATTCTGGTTACTAGATCTATGGTTTTAGATCTAGATTTGGGTGGTTTCTCAATCTGGGTACTTAGACAGCATTCTATGAGTATTTAGAATGGACGACTCCTGGCACGGTAATATACCTGCAGGTAATGGAGTCACCCTCTCTAAAGGTGTCTTATAGACTAAAGTAGAGAGGGATGTGCACGATTGGCAGATCACTTGCTTAAGCAATTGAGTCAATCATGAGATGTCAAGTACCACACCAGATATTGTTCTTGCAGTAGATGCAATAAGTTGATATTGATCCAATCCTGGAGAAACATTCGGAAGCAGTTTTAGAACATAAGTAGATGTTCTAGGGATTTGATAATGGCAGCCTCCTTAAGAAGAGGGTTATCATTCCAGGCTTCCAAGGTTACATGGATGGCAGGGTGGCCGTCAGAGTTATAGTTTTTCCTCTGAAGAGGGGCAGTATTTTGGACAGGTGATCCAAGCAGATACTGAGGGAGGCATGGCGCAGGATACTGATTAAGTTCAGTTAACGATACAGTCTAAGAAGTTTGGATTTGGAGTTCAATTATGAACTAGGTCCCATCAGACATCCAGACATTCTAAGACAGGTATTGCTCATTTCGGGAGATGGCTTTCTCCACGAACTTGAGATATAGAGAGACATAGAAAGAAACATCAAAGCGGATCCACTCACTGAGGCTATTCCTCGAACGCAATAGTTTCGCAAACAGGCTTTGTGAGACTGACTAGTAGAGGAGTTGGGGGTTCGGTATCACACGGGCTGTGAGTATGCGACATCGCAATAATTGGCCTTGAGTGCAAGTGTGAGATTGTTGGAGATAGTTCCCTCAGAGTCAATTATTGGATCATAGGCACGTGATTGCAATGATTGAAGGAGGACCTATACCGGTAGGACAGTCTTACTCGAGATGATAGTATGCTATCTGGTTTATCTTTATCATCGTGTACTGCTTTAGGTGGCCTGACAGGTCGCTATTACACGTTGATAGAGCCCCTAGGATTCTTGCTTGACTGCCAGCAGTATCATATACGTGGGAGCTGGTAGTCTATAAGCACATCCTTAAAAGATCCCTAGTCGTGGGAGTTTCGAGACCGGGCATCGATACTCCATTAGTAGACTAGTGTATACAGTCGAGACCCCGACGAGGGGCGGTGGCCGGTCTCACAAGCCACTGGTGTCAGTTGGTTCACCTGAGATGTATACAGGTGCTCATTGGGTTATGAGTACACCGGACAGGACTCGCCGGGAACCTGCTAGTTGGGATTATACCAGACGTCAGATAGCAGTTCCCTGGTGACATGTGTACAGGTTAGTTCATCGACCTGAGATCGTCATTTGTCTCGTGTGAGTTCCCACTGTACTTTGATTACTACCCTACCACGGCTCAAAGGAGTCATGCAAACAGGTTTTAGTTGGGTACAGTCCCGAGCCACATGGAGGCAGTGAGCGGATCTGCAGGGGTTCGTCTCTCTCGGTATTGGGGGTGAGCTCGCGCTGTGTCTAGGAGAGCCATTACACAAAGCCCTCGACCGAGGCAGGAGATTTACTGGTAGGTATTCCAGTAGTATCTCAGGGTGTTCTGGGCTACACTCCGACACGACTTGTACCGCTTTTGGGGGTCTGACTTTTACCAACCCCCTAGGCCCGCCATGCGATACTCATAGACGAACGGATCGGACTGTACGGATATTGTCACTGACAGGCTCAGTAGGGTGTTAGGATGAGTTCGCTCATCGACGTCCCTTTGGTCAATAGCTGGTGGCCCGTCACGTATGGCTAATACCTCTGACGTGCTAGTGGTTAAATCCACAGCCATAGTATTGACGAGTCTTTAGAGTCCACCACACACACAGTTACTCAAGTTTCGGGCAAAACGCTGTAGAGGCCGTATGGAGATATGGCAGGGTTCGATCAGATACGTGCGGTATTGTACGGATCATGATCGGACAGATTTTACTAGCCGGCTTTGGTTTAAGCCGGATCCTAGTATTAGACTGTGTAGATTTTGTCTCTTTGCATTTGTATTCAGTGGGAATACAAATGCAGGTATGTATATGCAGTCGCGGGGTTTTCCTGTAATTTATTACGGGATCAGCTTTCTGAAGTTTCCGGTTTGCATTTCGTTCCGGTCGGTTTTCCTTTGTTCCTTCCCGGCCGGACTTTTCCAATGGAGGGGTTATTTGCAATTGTGCAAATAACATTTTGTGGAGGGGTTTTCTAGCATTATGTGGCTTCATGATGAGATTCTTTTTCCATCTCTTCCTTTGCATTAAATGGTGATTAGGATGGATTAGATATTGATATGATATTGTTATCATAACCTTTAGATGTGGTCACCTCCTTGTGCTTTCCTACACTCACCTCCCTTCTTGTTTTTCTCTCCACCATATTTCCATAAGGAGGGGGGCCGACCACTTAGAGAAAATGAGAGAGTTCATTTTTTTGTTGAGGGATTGATTCATCTCATTTCATTCTTTGCTTGCTAAAATTCCAAACCTCTCTCCATTGTTCATTCTCTACTCCACATCCATACAAGGCAACTTCACCCCAATGAGAGACATGGTTTCTACACTTGCCTACAGCATTCCTTGGACGCGTCGGCTAGCCAAATTCGCGCCCGAGTTGCCTCGGTCCAGAGGTATGAGCCCGTAAAAGAAACCGGCTACGTGGTGCCCTTTCCGACGAGGAGGTGACGGACGGAGATTCCGCGGGAGATCGGAGTGGAGACGAAGACCGAAAGACACGGATCGCTTGGTATACTTCTCTACCCATTCTCTTGATAGCTAGGATTAGGTTAATGGTTACGATCCGGGTTTATTGTCCGCGGTAGCGCCGGTTTAAAGTTAAGAAAATTTTTGATTCCGCATTTTGGCCTCGAGTAGACGGCCGTGGCGCTGCCGTGGCGGAACACGGTCAACCGCATCCGTCCAGTGCCGCTTACCAGTTCAAGAGACAAGAGAAATAAAAGTGGTCATTCGTGTCTCGGACAAGCATAAAGCACAAGAGAGATAGCACAAGATTCAATGGGTGCGCGGAGCTCGAGGGAGATGTTCCCCCAATCAGGAAGCCAAGCTCTATTCAAAATTTGAAATTTGAAATGAGACAGCGCCTCATAAGAGCGCTAGCGCCAAGAGCGCCGGCGCTAAGAGTCAAAGACTTGGAGGCAATGGTCACATGCACAGCACGAGAGCGCTTGCGCCAAGAGCGCCAGCGCTAAGAGTCATAGGCAGCGCTCACGTGCAAAGTACAAGAGCGTCAGCACTAAAAGTCAAAAACTCTGAGGCAGCGCTCACATGCAAAGCACGAGAGCGCCAGCGCCAAGAGCGCCAGCGCCAAGAGCGCCAGCGTTAAGAGTCAAAGACTCTGAGGCAGCGGTCACGTGCAAAGCATGAGAGCGCCAGCGCCGGGACTAAAAGTTCTTAACCGTTAGATCAAAGATCCAACGAAGATGATAAATCATCAAGTTACCAGAATAAAATTCTGTTGAGGAAATACTCCTCAAAATCTTTCCAAACAGGAAATATTGTGCCCTGTAAATCAGAGCACTGTTGGATCAAAGATCCAATGGTGATTAAAAATCACCAAGATACAGAATAAGTTCTGTATGAGAATTTATTTTTCCAATCTTGTTAATAACAAGAAAACTATCTTCTGTAAAATAGAAGTACTTGGATCAAAGATCCAACGGTGGGAAACATTTTCCAAATCAATCAGAGATCTCTCAATAAGATATTTCCTTAACTGATTCAACAAGTCAGCCTCCCCTATATAAAGGACCCAAGACTTCAAGTCTTGGGTACACGCAGAAACCTTCCCATAAGTTCTCAAATCGAAAGAAGAAAAACAGAGAAACACCCCATAAACTTCGAGTCGTCAGAAAAGAAAAAGAGGAGCAGACTCTAAAAAGAAGAACCTTCTTCAAGGTGAGGAAAAAGAAGAGAGATCATAACATCTCCTCCATATTTGAGAGTTTAACTCTCACGTCATAGGAACATAGTTCTTTTCTAGATTACAGATCTATAAGACAAAGTCTTTCACAAAAAACAAAGAGATCGTAGCATTTACTCATAAAAGAAGAACTCAGTTCTTAGATCCATGAGACAAAATCTCTTATAAACCGAGAATTTAATTCTCAGAGCACAGAACTAATCAGAGTTGTCAAAGAAGCGCCGTAGTGCTCCAAGTCTGGCGCTCAGCGCCAAGCGCTCCACGTGCTCCTCACGTGGGCGCCCTTTTATAAGAAGTGCCATAGCGCTCCAAGTCTAGCGCTCAGCGTCAAGCGCTCCACGCGCTCCTCACGTGGGCGCTATTTTATAAAAAGTGCCTTAGCACTTCCCAGTCTGGCGCTCAGTGCCAGGCGCTCCACGTGCTCCTCACTTGGGCACTAAGGAATTACAAAGCGCTCTGTAAATAAGGCCCCAGCACCATAAAAAGTGTTCAACACTTAATAAGATACAAAAAGAAAAAGGGGTGTCAGAACCCAAATCAATGCTCCGCATTATTGAATAAAAAAGGGCTGAGCCCAAACAAGTGTTCAGAATCGAGTGGACTGAGCCCAAGTTGGCCACAAGTTCCTGATTCAAATTAACCGAGCCCATGTGCTCACAATCTTTTTAATTGGTCTTAGTCCCAAACCTGACTATAGATCTCCCAACCAACATTGGTTCAAGGGTACATCTCCTCATACCTCTGATACATGTCGTTGTAATTTTTCAACGTCTTCAGAGAGATGGGGGGTCCCAATAACTAATAACTTTTAGTGCATCTCCAAATGGTTAAACCAAAACCTTACAGACTATGATGTCTTTAAATCTCACAGACTATGACGTCTTTAAACCAAACTATGATGTCTCTAAACCTTACGGACTATGAGGTCCTTAAACTCATAGACTATGATGTCTTTAAATCTTATGGACCGCAATGTCCCTAAACTAAAACGATAGAGTCCAAATACTCTTTTGTTGGATCTAAATGATCCTAAAACCTTGTTAAGTAGATCTTAGTCTAAAATTAGACTAATGTATCATTAACAAGCATTTAAGTTGATCTTAATCTAAAAAAATATTAACGATCCTTAAATCAACCCAAACCCAAATCTAAAAAAATACGGATTTAGACTAATCCACGCCCTACGGGCGACAACATAAATTAGTCTCCGTATACGATCCACGAGCAACCGAAAATAAAATAAACACACACGACACGAAGTGACCATCTGGAGAAGGATAAAGTTGTTACCGCGATGCGGTAGCATAATTAACTGCAGGGGCTTGCGCCTGCAGGGAAGAGCGTCTCCACAATCAAAAACCCCTCATAAACAAGGGGGATATGACGAAGTCTGCTACATCGGCCGCATTTGTCCAAACCTCCGATATATGGTGCCATAAATCAACTTGGCATCTTTAGAGAGGTGGACAGATAAAACCAAATAGCATCTGCCCCTAAAATTCAGGCCAGACGTCCCAACGTCCCGGTCGCGTCTTTCGGCGGAGAACAGGAGATAAAGGTCATTTTGGACCGTTGCAAATCTGAAGAAACTTTGGAAGCATTTTTCAATTTGGGACATGTAGAACAACAGAAGAAAGCAACGTGAAGAAGCCCTAGAAAATTCACCTCACGAATCACCTAAAGAGCCGTGGAACCGTGGCCAATGTGGCATATACGCGGCGGTTCCGCGGCCCAGTTAACTCGGAGATAGATGATATTTTTGGGGTAGTTTTGTAATTTCATTTGCGTTCAGAATTTGGTCTTAGGGTTTCACCTCTCTGCCTATAAATAGTCCAGTTTTGTGCCTAAGTGAGAATGCTTCTTCTTTAGTTATATTTTAGTGTAGTTTAGATTGTAGTTCTTCTTCTTTTTCATCTTTCCTCTATTAAAGTGTAGTGAGAGCTCTTGAGTGGATCTTAATGAAGATGAGGGTTATTTTTATTATCTTGTATCTTTTATTTCTTATCTTGTAATTTTAATTTTTAGTGTAACTTTATTAATTGTTGTTAAGTAGTTGGTTTTCTTTTCTTTTCTTGTTTTGTTTTCCTTCTCTTCTTATCCGTATTATCAAGTCATGATACTCGATGGAGTTTCTTACTTAGATGAGGACCCAAGTAGTTAGCTTGCATCTTTGTAAAACCGTATTTTTCCTTTCTTTCTTTGCTTCTTTCTTGTTTTGTTTTTATTTTCATTTAAATGTATGAATAATTTCCATACTTGTTAGGGGCTAAGGAAGGTTAGTATGAGGGACGGAAAAATCACTTGTGTTTCTCTTCGCCAAATATCTTGAAACGAGCCTAGACCAAACAAACGCAACCCCTCACTTAGGCGTGCTATACGTGACATATAGACGCGACCTAAGTCGAGAAGTCCTTTGGGAGCACTACAACGTGACATGTAATTGTGACTTAATTGGATACATGGTTGCGGGTGTTTGGCCTAGGGTTGGAAATAAGAGCACGTAGCGGAAGGACAAGGGGCACTAGGAATGGATTTAGCGTTGGAAAGCTTATTTAAACTCGCAAATCTCATTCCTATGTCCTCCTAATCCCCGCTACTTTCTATTATCCTAACTTCATTTTAAGAATGACAAAAGAAAAGTACAAGACTAATCCTAATTCTACTAACCAATCTTAACCCTAACAAGCTTACTTGAATATAAATATGATCACTTAGGATAGACTTGAACATACACATATACATTCTTGAATTGACTCGTCTAAGACAAGAACGAACATACAACCATCTCCCTGTGGATCGACCCGTGCTCAATCGGCTAGATGCAAAGTGACACCGTTTTGATTGCGGTAAGTAGAGAACAGAGTAGAACGCATATCATAAAACGTATCTCATTTCCGCTCAACAATCAAATGGCGCCATTTCCGGGAAGACGGTAACGTATTTCTTTCTTGTTATTCGGATTAATATTTTCTTTGTATATATATAAAATAATAAATACAATAAAAAAAACCATTTTGTTATTTTTGATATTTTTTGTGTGCAAGTGTGCAGGCTATCGGGAGCAAGTATAGTAATCAAATAATTAAACAGAGGGTTTAATATAGACAAACATAACAAGTGGAGTGCAGGGACCCATTTTGAAGCCCCAACTCAATAATTTGACCACGAAACCGCGGTCAAAGCTTGGTTACCGCGGCGGTTCCGCGTTCATAAGTTGGCTTCTCTGTCCAAAATTTTTTCCACCCCTTTCTCTCCTCCAAAACTCTATGTAAACTCGATTGAACTGTATTTTTCTGCAGGTTTCTTTGCACAAATTTGCGCTGCCGCCAAATAAATTTTTGTTGTTTTAGATTTTGTTTGTTTATACGGTTTGCACATTATAATACGGACATTAAGGGGCTTGAACACCAATTAAGATTGGGTGGGGATTTCATCATCCTTCCTAAGACCCCACAAATCACAAAAAGCATACGCATTACCTTGAGTTAATAAAAAATATCTATATCAAACCTATAAGGACTTGTCGCACTCATTTAAGAAAGTGGAGGTTGCGGGGAATCGGTCGTTTATTAAAACTTGACTTTGTGGTGCCTAGGCTAGACAAGTGAGGAGGTAATTTTAAAAGGCCCATCTCATGGTGATTCATGAGCGGAACTCTCCTTACCTCACTTGTGCTTACCTGGCCACAATTGGCAGTGAAGAGGCGATTCGAGGGTTATCTTGCAACTTGTCGCTTGAATGTCTAGGAGCGGTCTAGTTGGACTTTGAAGACCCTAGCTCTAGGTGTTTTTGTGCATATTGTGATTGTGATTGTGCTTGTATAAAGTTTAGTCCCATAATTCCGTATTCTTTCAAAAACCAAACAAACAATTTCAAAAACTTCAAAATAAAAAAAATAAAAAAATAAAAAATTCTCCCTCCCTACCTTTTCCTAACATGGGTACCCAAAAACGACCAACTCTTGCTGAATTTTGGTACCCACAACCAGACATTTCTTCATACGGTTCTTGCTTTGGTCGAACTTTGAACGATCCACCCATGCCAAAAATTTCATTGAGAGATCGGATAGACGCATCTATGACAAACAATTGGACTCCGCAATCAACTTCATATCAACCGTTTCAACCCCCCCACCTTTTTATGTTGATACCCTATCTGAGAGTCATGTTACGACTCCAAAAACCATGTCCATTGCTGACAGAATTGAACAATCATGTAGCCGTTCTTTCACTCCTTTCACCACTTCCAATTCTTTTGATCAACAATTCCAGTCACTTCTTATCATAACGTTGATCTTAATCCCGTCCAACCATTCAATTCCTATCAGTCCTACCCGACTTTTACACCTTCCCTAGACATTGCTTTTGAATAGCCTTTTGGGAATTTCATGTATCCAAACAACTTTGAATCTTTTACTGAAACGCCTTCATAACCCATGTCCAGTCTGGAACAGTCATTAGAAGAATTTTGGGTAGCATTGTGCCAACAGATAGAGGATTTGAATGCGTCCATGGCTGCCCTCATACAACCTAACGAACCGGTAGCTAGTTTCTAATTAGCTCCGAATTTCCTAATGTATGATGAGGCGATTGGACATTTTGTGAATTTGAGTGGTGAGAGTGAGCAGTACACCCTTCCAAATCAAACCTACCCATTTCAAATTGAATTCCACAACTCCAGCTTTGAAAGTCTATCGAGTGTCCCACATGAATCACCAATTGAAGATAGAATGTTTGATGAGTTATGTGACTTTGTAGTGTTTGATTTACCTGATTGTGAAGGGTCTATTTCAAGTGAAACCAATCCCAATCCTTTTGATCTCTACACCTCCACTCTAGAACCTGAATTGATTGAAATCCATGCTTTTGATGAGGTATATGAGAAATTTGATTTTCATTTGATTGAGTATATCGACGCTGGGAATATTTTGGATGATGAACCCACAGTTTTGGATAAGTTTTTCTCACCAATTCATCATGTTCTTTCACTTCCGTGTGGGTATCATCCCGAACCATTGATTGTTTTTCCCGAACTCCATATGCGTCTGGAAATTGTTGATGATGAATGCATGGATGAGCTAAATTTTGTTGAGAATTTTGAGGATAGTATTGAGGATGAAATAGTTTTACTAGATGAGTCGGATTTTCCAATTCATCCTGTCCCTTTCATTGACTGTGTACACCCTCCTGAATCTTTAACCGATACCATTCCTCAATCACTTCCCTCCATCCTTTCCATCATTCTCACTTTGCAAGACACCGTATCACTTTCATTTCCTGTGTCTGGTTTACCAAATCCGATCGGCCCATGTTTTCTTACGAATTTTGAGAGGTTTCATCACATTTCTCAACGGGTTGATAAATTAGTACAATCGCTTTTTACACATCGGTCATTACAAATTGTGCTAATTTACTCACTCAATTTCCACTCTCAAGTTCGTATTCCATTTCTTTCTCCCCTTCACCATTCTTCTCCTCCACCGAGACTGTACACCGCTTCCATCCTTATATGGTCTCGCGTATTCTCTATTTCTTTCCTCTCCGCATTCTTTCACCAATCATTGCATTATCACGATAAAATTTTTGAATGGTTGGTGTTAACTTTTGTCCTGTGTAAGGCCTTGTATAGATTGATACTGTTTTCTCCCCCTAACTCTGAACTTTAACGCTTAAACAGTGGCAACACTGTTTCAATTAAGTTTGGGGGGAACCTTTTTATGTATATATATTTTTGGTTTGCTTTTTCTCTTGTAAAAAAAATAGAGAAGTGCCGAAAATTTTGACCCTCTTGGTGTAGCCTGACAGTGATGGCACTGTCAAGTTTAAGTTTAGGGGTGTGCTCGGTAAGCTTTCTACCTTCGCATTCATGTGTATATTTTGCATTTGCATACTTATTTAAAAACCCACAAAAATCGAAAAAATTTCCAAAAATATAAAAATTTTGTCGTCAAGTTAGCTAGTAGGGTAACTTAGATTTTTTATTCTGAAAATTTAGTTTATATGTTAGGAATAACTAAATCCTAGGCTTAGGAATTGAGAACCCTAAAAATAACCCCCTTCTGTTTAACCTCGGAAATTATGCGTTCTTGCAGTTTTTTTAGAAGTAGGTAATCTTGAGTTCAGTTCTTGAGTTAAGTCGAGATGAAAGGAAAGTATTGAAAGCTTTATTGAAGAATAAGTCCGAAAAATAGTTCCTATTCTTGAGTCCAAATTCAGAAAGTATATACCCTATAAATCGCACTTACACGCACATTAAAACTTGGGATAGTAGAGGATACCTAGAAACATTCTTTCCTGAAAACCTAGTATGAAAGAAAAAACGGTATTTAAAGCTAACTACCAAAAGAGCATCATTGAAAAATATATCCGGTCTTGAAAAAGAAAAATAAAGAAAAAAAAGAATAAATTACAAGACTTGGAAACTGCTTTTTACGCTTTAAACTCACACATTCTGTAATCGGCTAGTTAGTGCCTCAAGAAATATTAATAGTCGCATGAAAGGTGTGTGAGCAAAATCGTCCATAATTAATGAAAAGAATTAGTATTAGGTATTAAGGCAGGGATACTTAGCTTGAATTGAATTCTTAAGTGTAGGGGTGAAATTTTACACACACGTAGGGGTATACGATCGATGTTTAGAGGAAAGATAGGAATAAAGAATAAGACTTATGTTTTCCGTAAAGATGATTAAAATCTCGAATTGGAGACTGCGCTTAGAAGGAAAACTCGGGAGAAACCGAGATCTTTCTAAACTGTAAAAACGTATAGGATCTAAGGTTGAATAAATAGCAGGTGTGAAAAATAAGGGTTGAATATTTCTAACTTAGGATGATAGAATTTCTAACTTAGATACTAAACTGTAGGAGTAGAATCGACGTTAACTTATGAAACTAACTTGAAGGGGTTTTGTGGGTAGTATCCGCTGAAAACCCTCAGGAGACAACACAACTCCTAATAGGGATACCTAGAGGTTTAACGACTTGTTGCACGAGCTCAGTGCAATCGCGTTCCCTGCGAAAGTGAGGTTAGGACTTTTTGTGAATAATTGGTTTTGCTCGGGAAGAGCAAAAGTTAAGTTTGGGGGTATTTGTTCATATCATAATATTGCATTTAATACCGCCCATTGTTCTGCTCGTTCATTTATAGGCAGGTGCTTTTGATCCGTGTTGCTACATATTTACAGGATACAGGTTCTCAGTCCAAAATAACGCAAATCATACAAAATCTCCACAGTTATGCCAAAATCCAAAACATCTGTCACAAACAGATAAAATCCGGGTTCCGGTCATCCGCATCTGTTCAGTGCTGCTTACCAGTTCAAGAGACAAGACAAATAATAGTGGTCATTCGTGTCTCGGACAAGCACAAAGCATGAGAGGGACAGCACAAGATTCAATGGGTGTGCAGAGCTTGAGGGAGATAAAAGTCAAATGAATTAAAAGTGAAGCCATTTTGGACCGTTGCAAATCTGAAGAAACTTTGGAAGCATTTTGCAATTTGGGACATGTAGAACAACAGAAGAAAGCAAGGTGGAGAAGCTCTAGAAAATTCACCTCACGAATAGCCTAAAGAGCCGCGGAACCGTGGCCAATGTGGCATATACGCGACGGTTCTGCGGCCGAGTTAAATCGGAAACAGATGATAATTTAGGGGTAGTTTTGTAATTTCATTTGGGCTCAGAATTTGGCCCTAGGGTTTCAGCTCTCTACCTATAAATAGCCCAGTTTTTTGGCCAAGTAAGAATGTTTCTTTTTTAGTTAGATTTTAGTGTAGTTTAGATTGTAGTTATTCTTCTTCTTCATCTTTCCTCCATTAAAGTGTAGTGAGAGTTTTTGAGTGGATATTAATGAACATGAGGGTTATTATTATTATCGTATCTTTTATTTCTTGTCTTGTAATTTTAATTCTTAGTGTAACTTTATTAATAGTTGTTAAGTAGTTGTTGGTTTTCTTTTCTTTTCTTGTTTTGTTTTTCTTCTCTTCTTATCCGTATTATCAAGCCATGATACTCGATGGAGTTCCTTGCTTAGGTGAAGACCCAAGTAGTTAGCTTGCATCTTTGTAAAACCGTATTTTTCCTTTCTTTCTTTGCTTTTTTCTTGTTTTGTTTTTATTTTCATTTAAATGTGTGAATAATTTCCACACTTGTTAGGGGCTAAGGAAGGTTAGTATGAAGGACGGAAAAATCTCTTGTGCTTCTCTTCACCGAATATCTTGAAACGAGCCTAGACCAAACAAACGCACCCCCCTCATTTAGGCGCGCTATACGTGACATATAGCCGTGACCTAAGTTGAGAAGTCCTTTGGGCGCACTATAACGTGACATGTAGTTGTGACTTAATTGGATACATAATTGCGGGTGTTTGGCCTAGGGTTGGAAATAAGCGCACGTAGCGGAAGGACAAGGGGCACTAAGAATGGATTTAGCATTAGAAAGCTTGCTTAAACTCGCAAATCCAATTCCTATATCCTTTTAATACCTGCTACTTTCTATTATCCCAACTTCATTTTAAGAATGGCAAAAGAAAAGAACAAGACTAATCCTAACTCTACTAACCAACCTTAACCCTAACAAGCTTACTTGAACATAAATACGATCACTTAGGATAGACTTGAACATATATATTTATATTCTTGAATTGACTCGTCTACGACAAGAACGGACATACAACCATCTTCCTGTGGATCGACCCGTGCTCAACCGGCTAGCTGCAAAGTGACACCGTCTTGATTCCGGTAAGTAGAGAACATAGTAGAACGCATATCATAAAACGTATCACGTTTCCGCTCAACAATCACCCAGCGCCCATGTGCCGGGCGCGTGAGACGCTGGCACCCGGCGCCTATGCACCTCGCACATGGCCCGCAGGCGCCCTGCGTCCACGCACCATGCACAAGACCGTTGGCGTCCAGTGCCCATGAGCCATTCACGCGTCCTTAGGACGCTCCTCACCCCTCTTTTTCCCTCATGCTCCATACTCAAAGCACGTCCCTGGTAGAAAAAAATATATAACGCCCCCTGTAAGGGGGCTACTAGCCCCCTTGATCCTCAGCCCTGTAGGGTGTTTTTCATCACCCCATTGAGATGGGAATACAATAGCGCTTGTCAGGCGTACTACAAATTCCCCCTGCCTTGGGTAGGCTGGGGTTTATTGATTGTGAGGATCCGAATCTCCGGCAGCCACGGACTAAGCTGCCGTTAATTACCCCTCGCCATTGGAGCGAGGGAACCTCCGATTAACGGGTTAGACTGGTCATGCGAACTCAATGTACAGTGTTGTGTTTTGAAAGGGTTTTGGATATATCGGGGGCCCCGCAGAGATTTTACGGGGGTCCCGCTACTCGGATAGCGGGCTGCGGGTCAAGGGGGCTAGCAGCCCCCTTACGGGGTGCGGGGCAGCGCCTCGGCCCAAATTTTTTTTGAGAGGGATAGTGTTGTAAAGAGTGTGTGTGTGTATACATATATATATATAAAATAAAAAAAGGAAAGGGCATCCAAAGGATGCATGGGAAAAGCGCCAGCGCTTTGGGCGCTCGCGCTTTGGCACCATATATTAGCACGTGGGCGCTCGGGCGCTAGCGCTCTGAGCGCAAGGACGCTAGCGCTTTGAGTTCTAGCGCACCACGTGTCAGCACATGGGCGCTCGGGCGCTAGCGCATTGGGCGCTAGCGCTCTGAGCGCAAGAGCGCTAGCGCCCCACATGTCAGCATGTGGGCGCTCGGGCGCTAGCGCTCTGAGCGCAAGAGCGCTAGCGCTCGGGCGCTAGCGCTCTGAGCGCAAGAGCGCTAGCGCTTTAAGCGCGAGCGCACCACATGTCAGCACGTGGGCGCTCGGGCGCGAGCGCTTTGGGCGCTGGCGCTCTGAACGCAAGCGCCCCACGTGTCAGCATGTGGGCGTTCGACCGGCAAAAGGGACTTGGTCCCTGCAATGGGAGTTGTACTCCCAGAAAGGAGCACTTATTATTCTCTCTGTGTGTGTGTGTGTGTGTGTGTGTGTGTGTGTGTGTGTATGAGTATTTAAACTCCTAGGATATTTTGAAGCTGATGAAGGGCTTCTCCCCTTAAGCCCTAGTTCTTCCCCAATGTGGGGTTTCTGGAGTTGGGTCTCCTTCTTCTCCTTTGCTGGTCGGATCTTGAAGATCAAGAATTATGAGACTTTAAAAATCTCTCCTTTCTAAGATCTGATGGAAGATCTGAGTTCTCCTTTGTGGGTTTTGTGGTGAAAAACTATTTTGTTTTATAAAAGGAAGAGAAAAACTCTTGATTTAATTCAAAAGAAAAAAAGAAGGTTTTAGAACCTTGGGGAAGAAGAAGATCACAGATCTGGATTTTTTGGAGAGAGAAAAAGTTGTTGAGATATTTTCATTATCTTGGCCTTTATAGGCTATACACTTTACATATAGCCCCTTGGGGTTTACAAAAATGGCATTTTGGCCATCCCATGGCTCATGTGCCATTTCTTTTTGCACATAAGGCACGGGCTTTACAAAAATTTGGCTGTATGCCCATTCATGCATAAAAAATTACATAAAAATTATTTATTACATGGTTTCATTTTGGGCATGGAGGAGGGCCGGTCGCTTCATGTTCGGGCTTGACCTGGGCATGGACCCACTTGATCAGGGCTTGGGCCCACTTTGCTTGGGGTTGACCTTGACTTTGACTTGGTCAACCGGGGTGCAATTTTCGACCCCAACAAAGTGCCCTCCATCAATAAATGCACACCACATATGTGGGTCATGTGCATGAAATTGATGGATCTTCTTTCGCGTGGAGGCGACTTGCTCTGGTTCCCACTTTTTGGGATGCACTGTCCTTTTTACGACATGGACGGTCGACGCTTAACGCGTCTCCAAGATAGAATGTACGTGGTAGACGTTTCCCTGGCCCAGAGTGATTTAGTAGACGTGCCCCCGGCACGGAGTGTCGCTGGTCGACGTTTCCCCAAGGCGGAGTGTCTGTAGTCGATGTGCCCCCGGCACAGAGTGTCTGCTTGACGTTTCCCTAAGGCGGAGTGTCGGCTTGTTGACGTGTCTCCGGCATGGAGTGTCTGCATTGGACGTTTCCCAGAGACGGAGTGTCTGTCTGTGACGTTTCCCCGGTACGGAGTGTCGCTGGTCAACGTTTCCCCTAGGCGGAGTGTCGGTTGGTTGACGTATCCCCGGTACATAGAGTCTGCTTGACGTTTCCCCGTTACGGAGTGTCTGTTGTTGGACGTGTCCCCGGTACGGAGTGTCGCTGGTAGACGTTTCCCCGGCATGGAGTGTCTGCTTGACGTTTCACCGTTACGGAGTGTCTGTTGTTGGACGTTTCCCCGGTACGGAGTGTCGCTGGTTGACGTGTCCCCAGCACGGAGTGTCTCGGCTGGACGTTTCCCCGAGGTGGAGTGTCGGTTTGTGACGTTTCCTCAAGACGAAGTGTCTGTTTATGACGTTTCCCCGAGATGGAGTGTCTGTGTTGGACGTTTCCCCGAGACGGAGTGTCGCTGATGGACGTTTCCCCGGTACGGAGTGTCTGCTTGACGTTTCCCGGTTACGGACTGTCGCTGTTGGACATGTCCCCGGTACGGAGTGTCGCTGGTCGAAGTTTCCCCGGCATGGAGTGTCTATTGTCTGACGCAGAGGTCGATGTTGGAATTGGTTGGTTTGATTTGTTTGATTTGAGTTGACATCAGCATCGCTACACTGGAATATGGTACCAGGAGCGAATCATCATCTTTCTTTGCTTATCAGGAAGCGATAGCTTAGGAGACAGGTTTTAGGTCCCTATCACCTAAGACTTTTCAATTTTGTGAGCCGTAAGGGTCTCATAAAGCATTTTCTCCCTACGGGTCGTAAGGATCCCGTAGGTGTATTTTCTTCTTAGGAGTCGTGAGGACCCCTAAGTGTGTTGCTCCTTTGTGAGTCGTAAGGATCTCACACGGGAATTTTCTCCTCACAAAGTCGAGAGGACTTTGCGAGTGCAATTCATCTCTTTTTCATGAGTTTGCGCCCTTTCGGGTTTTCACAAACTCGCCGGCAGTCCTGCTGTTTTTACTCACGGAGCCCTTTTGGGTTTTCATCCGTGCACATTTTGCTTGTGGACATACCTTTTTTAATTTTTTTACCTTTATTTTATTATTTTTTGGTGGGACTTTGAATATGGTCTCACCGGTAGGACTTGGGAGATATTGGGATTGTTTTACGCCCGTGGATTGTATACGGTTTTGCAGGATGTATGATCCAGACCGTAGGGCCGAAAAAATTTCGGGACTTTGTCGGCATCTGCATCGCTGCACTGGAATATGGTACCAGGAGGACTCATCATTCGCCGTTGGGTTATGGGATTTGGAATTTGGTTGGCGTCTGCATCGCTGCATTGAAATATGGTACCAGGAGCGACTTATCATTCGCCACTTGGGGTATGGGATTTGGAATTTGGTTGGCGTCTGCATTGCTGCACTAGAATATGGTACCAGGAGCGACTCATCATTCACCACTTGGGATTTGGGAAGCGATGGCTTAGGAGACAGGTTTAAATCCCTATCATCTAAGGCTTTTCAATTTTATGGGCCGTGAGGGTCCCATAAAAGCATTTTCTCCCTACGAGTCGTAAGGATCCCGCAGGTATATTTTCTCCTTAAGAGTCGTGGGGACTCCCAAGTGTGTTTTTCCTTCATGAGTCGTAAGGATCCCACGAAGGTTTGTTCTCCTCATATATCATGAGGACACATGAGTGGGTCTTCCCAACGGAGCATAATTCCGAGGGCGGAGACCAGCTGCGTAACTGGTGATTACGGTGGGGCATGGGTATGATGAGAATTATTTGAGCCCGTAAATTGTATATGGTAGTCAACTTGGGGACCAACCGTAGGGCCGGGAGAATTTTGAAAGATTGGATTTTGGTTGGCGTCTGCTTCGCTGCACTGGAATGGTACCAGGAGCGACTCATCATTTGCCGTTTTTTTGCATTTTTTTTACCGTGATTGCTCTATCATTTCAGCTTTTCTTATCGTGAAGACCGCGATTGCCCCATCATTTCGGCTTTATTTTTCATCTTTATTTTACTCGCTGATTTTTATTGCGAGTTGCCCCATCATTTCGGCTTTTCTTTATTTTTCTTTTACTTACACATTTTTTTGTTTATTTACATATATATATATATACCTTTTTTTTTACATTCCCAGTTTAACGACTTAGAGGTCGACTGTTCCCAGTTTAATGACGTGGTGGTTGATTGTTCTCAGAGAAAGACAGATGTCTGAGAGAATCAGTTTCACGAAGAACTTCGGCCTCCGTTTGTATAAAATTGGCGGTTGTGGCTTGACTGTTTATTAACATGCCTTTGGGCAGTTCTATCTCTCCTGTCTTGTATTGCTTTTCGACCCAATCTTTGAAGATGAAGCAGTCCTCAATGGCATGACCTATCACTCTGTGATAGGGGTAGTATTTAGGGTCGTCGGTCCTATTCGCTTCCTGCGGTCTTTTTGACTCTGGCAGTTGTATACCGTTCCTCAGGGCGTCTTTGAATATTTTACGGATTTTGTCCCTTCTGAAGGAATAGACCTTGTCCAACTTCTCTTTCAGTGGAGATTCTCCTCCCTCTCCGAACATTGGCTTCCGAAGCTGGTTGGCATTAGGCCCGCTCAACCCTTGCTTATTTCGGTTAGCTGAGGCATTGAAAGATTCAGTATCGTCGGAATTTCCGCCTTTGTGATTTTCGTCCTTTCGGCTTCTCCAGGACCTATTGTTATTTTGGGAGTCAGAAGAGGGCTCCTGCTTTGAGCGTTCCAACATCTGGACTTTCCTTGTCAGCTCTTGGAATGTTTTGAGACCCACGGTGCATAGAAAAGGGCTCATCCAATTGTTGAGATTTCCGACAAGGAGACTGACAGATTGGTCCTGCTCTATTGGCGGTTCGCATTTGACAGAGAGATTGCGCCATCAGGTTATAAAATCCGTGTTGCTTTCATTGTTCTTTGTCTTGGTCCTTACGAGGTCGGCGATGGTGATCTTATCGCTAACGCTCATGAACCTCTGCCGAAACAGAGACTCCATTTGGACGAAAGTTGTGACGGAGCCATCCCGTATGCTCGCGTACCAGTCGAAAGCAACATCGGCCAAGCTATTAACGAAGTGGCGGAGGAGAAGCGTGTCATTGCCCCCAGTATTCCCGCATGAGGCTTTAAAGTGGGCGATGTGCTGATTCGCATTTCCCGTCCCATCGAATCTTCCAAATTTAGGGATGACATAGCCGCTAAGAAATTCTACCAGATCATACTGAGCAGGATATGGTCTCCCACTGCTGCTGATATCTTTTTGCGCTTCGGCTTCGGCTACCAATATTTTGACTTTGTTGGCAACCAAATCCATGATTTGATCTTGAGTTAGAGGGCTACTGTCATCGCTAGCCAAGACATTTCCTGAGATAGGATGCGACTGAATTTCATGTGGTCCGCCCACCTTTGGATTTGGGGGAATAGGCGTCGGCTGTCTCGGGACACCGTTTCTCGGTTCATGGGTAGAACCCTGCGCTTGATTGTGCAGCTGAGAGGCAAATTGGGTCGTGAGCTGTAAGATGACGTTTTTCAAGTCGTCAATTTTGAGTAGAGCTTGGCCATCTCCTTGTCTTTTCTTCTGAGCTATTTTCGGAGCTCTTGGAGAAGTTGCTGCTCTGCATTCTTGGGACGGAAGATTGGCCCATCTTCGCTTTCCGAGCCCGACTCCTCATGGACCGAAGGGTCTTTCTGCCTATCATCTTCATCGAGAGGGTTTTCATCACCCCGCAGAGGCGGCTGTTCTTGGGATGCGGCAACCATATTCAAGCCAGATTGGATTTGAGATGTGGTGGCCCCGTCCTTGCTCTTGCTGCGCGTGCCTACCGTGTAGACAGTGTGGACCACATACCCAACCATTTCCTCATCTTCGGCGGGGTAACCCTGTTCTTCGAACCTCATGAGGTTCAGCCTAGAAGGAGCCCTAGCCCTTTTGTTGGCTCTGTATCTGAGCCGCTTCTGCCTCAGCTTCTCAGCCTTGAGCGCTTGGCAGGCTTCTGCTCTCCGGGAAGCCGCCATAGGCTGAGTGATGGGGAGCTTAGAAAAGATACCCAATTGAGCAGTTGTCAGGGGCATCGTCGGAGCTTGCTCGAGATGCCCCATTACTTTGTTGGTGTTGATGGCCTTGCCCCCAGCTGGGGCCAAGGAGAGCTGCTCAAACACCGACTTGCGTTTGAGTTGGGGCTCCTTCGAGACCACCACATTTAGCCTCTTGCCTTTCGAGACCGGTTTGTCTGTCACCGGGGATTGAGGAGCTGGGATGGCGTTAGCTGACACGAACAGAATAGAGCCAAATGGTAGCGGCGGCTCCTCCCTTTGTCATCCGAGACTGGTCGGAAGGACCGTCCTGGAGTCTATCTTCATCGTGTAGGAGATGGGAGCTGTGTCGAGAGCTGAGTTCATCTTTGGAGACATTGCTGAAAAGTGATTGCTTGAAAACCTGCATGAAAGAGCATTATTTTAGTATAAATATAGATATGTATATTGATTGAGTTCGCATGAACGTTTAACCCGAAATATGGGAGGAGAGATAGGTCCCACCAGGCGTGCCAGAACCTGTAGGGTGTTTTTCGTCACCCCATTGAGATGGGAATACGCACGCGCTTGTCAGGCGTACTACAGATTCCCCCTGCCTAGGGTAGGCTGGGGTTTATTGATTGTGAGGATCCGAATCTCCGGCAGCCGCGGACTAAGCTGCCGTTAATTACCCCTCGCCTTTGGAGCGAGAGAACCTCCGATTAACGGGTTAGACTGGTCATGCGAACTCAATGTGCAGTGTTGTGTTTTGAAGGGGTTTTGGATATATCGGGGTCCCCGCAGAGTTTTTACGGGGTCCCGCTACCTGGATAGCGGGCTGGGGGTCAAGGGGGCTAGCAGCCCCCTTACGGGGTGCGGGGCAGCGCCCCTGCCCAAATTTTTTTTGAGAAGGATAATGTTGTAGAGTATGTGTGTGTGTGTATACATATATATATAAAATAAAAAAAAGGAAAGGGCATCCAAAGGATGTGCGCTTTGGGCGCTCGCACTTTGGGCGCTCGCGCTTTGAGCGCTAGCGCACCACGTGTCAGCACGTGGGCGCTCGGGCGTTAGCGCTAGCTCTTTAGGCACTCGGGCGCTAGCGCTAGCGCTTTGGGCGCTATCGCTCTGAGCGCAAGAGCGCTAGCACCCCACGTGTCAGCACATGGGCGTTAGCGCTTTGGGCGCTAGCGCTCTGAGCGCAAGAGCGCTTTGGGCGCTAGCGCACCACGTGTCAGCACGTGGGCGCTCGGGCGCTAGCGCTTTAGGCGCTAGCGCTCTGAGCGCAAGAGCGCTAGCGCCCCACGTGTCAGCACGTGGGCGTTCGAGCGACAAAAGAGACTTGGTCCTTGCAATAGGAGTTGTACTCCCAGAAAGGAGCACTTATATATATATATATATATATATATATATATATATATGAGGAGTTAAACTCCTAGGATATTTTGAAGCTGATGAAGGGCTTCTCCCCTTGAGCCCTAGTTCTTCCCTAAAGTGGGGTTTCTGGAGATGGGTCTCCTTCTTCTTCCTTTGTTGGCCGAATCTTGAAGATCAAGAAGTATGAGATTTTAAAAATCTCTCCTTTCTGAGATCTGATGGCAGATCTGAGTTCCCCTTTGTAGGTTTTGTGGTGAAAAACTATTTTGTTTTATAAAAGGAAGAGCAAAACTCTTGATTTAATTCAAAAGAAAAAAAAGAAGGTTTTGGAACCTTGAGGAAGAAGAAGATCACAGATCTGGATTTTTTGGAGAGAGAAAAAGTTGTTGAGATATTTTCATAATCTTGGCCTTTATAGGCTATACACTTTACATATAGCCTCTTGGGCTTTACAAAAATGGCATTTTGGCCATCCCATGGCTCATGTGCCATTTCTTTTTGCACATAAGCCACGGGCTTTACAAAAATTTGGCTCTATGCCCATTCATGCATAAAAAATTACATAAAAATTATTTATTACATGGTTTCATTTTGGGCATGGAGGACGGTTGTCCGCTTCATGTTCGGGCTCGACCTGGGCATGGGCCCACTTGATCCGGGCTTGGACCCACTTGGCTTGGGGTTGACCTTGACTTTGACTTGGTCAACCGGAGTGCAATTTTCGACCCCAACAAGCCCGCTATCCAGAAAGCGGGACCCCCGTAAACTCTGCATGGCCCCTGATACATCCAAGTCTCCTCCAAAACAAAACATACGCACACAGCACATTGAGTTCACATGACCAGTTTGACCCGTCAATCAGAGGTTCCTTCGCTCTAAAAGTGAGGGGTAATTAACTGCAGCTTAGCCCGCGGCTGCCGGAGATTCGGATCTCCATAATTAATAACTCTCAGCTTACCCTAGGCAGGGAGATCTGTAATGCGCCTGACAAACGACGCGTATTTCTGATCTCAATGGAGTGACGAAAAACACCCTACAGATTCCGGAACGCTCGGTGGGAGCTTTTTCTCTCCTCCCATATTTCGAGTCAAATATTTATGCAGACTCAATCGATATATACATTGATTGCCTATACTGAAATCATGCTTCTTTGTGCAGGTTAACATTTTTCAATTGCAATCTTCGGACGCAACAAAATGCTTTTAAGGACAAGCCCAGCTCTCAACACAGCTCCCATCTCCTACACGATTAAGATGGATGCCAGGACGATCCTCCCGGCCAGTCTTGGGTGACAGTGGGAGGAGCCGCTGCTTCCATTTGGCTCTATTCTGTTCGTGCCAGCTAATGTCGTCCCAGCTCCTCAAGCTCTGGTAACAGACGGACTGGCTTCGAAAGGCAGGAGGTCAAATGTGGTGATCTCGAGGACACCACTGCCCAAACACAAGTCGGTGTTTGAACGGCTTTCCTTAGCCCCAGCTAGGGGTAAGTCCATCAACACCAATAAAGCAATGAGGCATCTCCGGCAAGCTCTAGCGGTGCCCCTGACAACTGCTCGATCGGGTATCTTCTCTAAGCTCCTCGTCAATCAACTCATGATGGCTTCTTGGACACCGGATGCCCGCCAAGCCCTCAAAATTGAGAAGCTAAGACAGAAAAGGTTCGGATACAGAGCCAATAAAAGGGTCAGGGCTCCTGCTAGGCTGAACTTCATGAGGTTCCAAGAACAGGGTTACCCTGCAACAATAGCTGATCGACTGTAGAGATCACTAACTCTTTTGAACCGCAGAAATTAGTTCAGAAGAATGCCATAACCGCAAGAGTCAAGAAAACTGCGATCCGGACAATACCACCCAAGGACCGAGTCAGGCCAACCATCTTCAGTCGCCTGTCCTTTCCAGAAAAGGAAGAGCCATGACGACGGTCCGAAAAATCAGCCGCTAAAAATAAAGAGATGGCTGGATATGTGGTCCACACTGTCTACATGGTGGGCATACGCAGCACGAGCAAGGATGGAGCCACCATATCTCAAATCTAATCTGGTGGGAATGTGGCTGCCACTTTCCAAGACCAGCCTCCTCTGGAAGGTAATGAAGACCCTTCCGGTGAGTTTGATAAACAGAGAGATACCTCAGTTTATGAGGAGTCGGGCTGGGAAAGCGAAGAGGAGCCAATCTTCTGTCCCAAGACCGCAGAGCAGCAACTTTTTCAAGAGCTCTAGAAGCAGCTCAGAAACAAAGAAAAGGAGATGGCCAAGCTCTACTCAAAGATCGATGACTTGACAAACGTCGTCTTACAGCTCACGGCCCAAGTTGCTTCTCTGCCTCCCAATCAAGTGCAAGGCTCTGCTCATGAACCGGAAAACAGTGCTCCGAGGTAGACGACGCCTATTCTCTTAAATCTAAAGGTAAGCGAGCTGCATGAAACGCGGCCGCACCCTAGCTCGGGAAATGTCTTGACTACCGATGATAGCAACCTACTAATGCAGGATCAAATCATGGATTTAGTCACCAACAAAGTCAAAATATTTGTAGCCGAAACCGAAACGCAAAAAGATGTCAGCAGTAGTAGGAGACCAAATCCTGCTCGGTATGATCTGGTAGAGTTCCCTAGTGGTTATGTCATCCTTAAATTCGGAAGATTCGATGGGACGGGAAATGTGAATCAACACATCGCTCACTTTAAAGCCTCATGCGGGAATACTGGGGGCAATGGTGAGCTTCTCCTTTACCAGTTCGTTAATAGCTTAACCGATGTCGCTTTTGACTGGTATGCGAGCATACCGGATGACTCCGTTACTACTTTCGTCCAAATGGAGCCTCTGTTTCGGCAATGTTTTGTGAGTGTCGGCGATAAGATCACCATTTCCGACCTTGTGAGGACCAAGCCAAAGAACAACAAAAGCAGCATGGATTTTATAACCCGACGGCGCAATCTCTCCGTCAAATGTGTGCCACAGTTGGAACAAGACCAATCCGTCAGTCTCCTTATCGAAAATCTCGGCACCTGGTTGAATCATTTTCTATGCATCGTGGGTCTCAAGAAATTTCAAGAGCTAACTAAGAAAGTTCAAATATTAGAGCGCTCAAAGCAGGAATCTTCTTTGGATTCCCAAAATAACAATAGACCCTGGAGAAACCGAAAGGACGATAATCACAAAGGCTGAAATTCTGACGATATTGAAACTTTTAACACTTCAGCTAACCAAAATAAGTGAGGGATGAGCGGGCCTAATGCCAACCAGCCTCGGAAGCCAGTGTTGGGAAAGAGAGGAGAATTGCCTCTGAAAGAGAAACTGGATAAGGTCTATTCCTTTAGAAGGGACAAAGTACACAAGATATTCAAGGACGCCCTAAGGAACGGTCAACAATTGCCAGAATCAAAGAGACCGCAAGAAGTGAATATGACCGGCGACCCTAAATACTGCCCCTATCACAGAGTGATAAGTCATGCCATTGAGGACTGCTTCGTCTTCAAAGGTTGGGTTGAAAAGCAATGCAAGGCGGGAGAGATAGAACTGTCTAAAGGAGTGTTAGCAAATAATTAAGCAGCGACCGCCAGTTTCAAACAAACGGAGACCGAAGACCTTCGGGAATCTGCTGCTCTCAATCGTCTGCCCTTCTTAAAAAGGAGTGGGCCAAGGAAACAAGCCAAAAGCCCAATGAGCAATATTACCAATGAAGAGGTAGTAGACGGGTAAACAATCCATACGATTTACATGGTGGAGCCTAGAAGAACAAGTCCTCCTACGCCTCATACCCATGACGATGACGTGGTTGTTTCCATCCAACACCGGCTCGGTCTAAATGACGAAGAGCTTACTTATGCAATTAAGCCAAAGGAGCCCGTGGCTCCTGCAGAATCGAGCCCAGGATCCAATAGTTGACCACCACGTCAAACTGGGAACAATTGACCACCACATCATTAAACTGGGAATAGTTGACCACCACGTCGTTAAACTGGGAACAGTCGACCCCTAAGTCGTTAAACTGGGAGTGTAAAAAAATTGTAAATAAAGGAAAAGCAGAAAGGATGAAGCAACTGCGAATAAATAGCCGAAATGATTGGGCAATCGCGACCTTCATGATAAGAAAAGCTGAAATGATAGAGCAATCGCGTTCATACCCCTCCAATGGCGAATGATGAGTCACTCCTTGTACCATATTCCAGTGTAGCGATGCAGACGCCAACCAAAATCAAAACCCCTAAATTCCTAAATGGCGAATGATGAGTCGCTCCTGGTACCATATTCCAGTGCAGCAATGCAGACGCCAACAAAATTTCAAATCCCCCAAATTCTCCCAGCCCTACGGCCAGTCCCCAAATTGACTACCGTATACAATCCATGTGATCTAATAATCCGCATCACACTCATGCCCCATCGTAATCACCAGTCCCGCGGCCGGTCTCCGACCTTGGAATTATGCTCTATTTGGGAATACCCACTCATGTGTCCTCACGATGCATGAAGAGAACAAAGCTTATGAGATCCTTTCAACTTGTAAGAAAACACCTTTTTGGGATCTTTATAAATCATAAGGGGAAAACACACTTGGGGGTCCTCGTGACTCCTAAGGAGAAAATACACATACGAGATCCTTTTGACTCGTAGGGAGAAAATGCTTTTATGGGACCCTTAAGGCTTATAAAATTGAAAAGCCTTAGGTGATAGGGACCTAAAACTATCTCCTATGCCATCGCTCCCCAACAGGAAAAAGCAAATGATGAATTGCTCCTGGCACTTGTGCTCCAGTGTTAGCAACGCTAATGCCGACCCCAACCCAGAAATTCCAAACTTTCGATCCAATAGGCCTCTAAGTCGTTAAACTAGGAATATATGACCTCTAAGTCGTTAAACTGGGAACATATGACCCCTAAATCTTTAAACTGGAAATGAGATAAATCCTCTCACGGCAAATGATGATTCGCTCCTGGTATATTCCAGTGTAGCGATGCTGATACCAAACCAAAACCAAAATCCTCAAATCCTTTCATGGCAAATGATGATTCGCTCCCGGTACCATATTCCAGTGTAGCAATACTGATGTCAACACAAATCCTATGTTCTCCATGGAAAATGATGATTCTCTCCTGGTACCATATTCCAGTATAGTGATGCTAACACTGAACAAAAACCCAAATTCCAAGTCCTGGGCTCAAAGGCTCCGCTGGAAGGATAAGAACTGCTGGAAGGATAAGAAACTCCCAAATCAAATCAAATCAACAACCTCTATGTCGGAATCATGATTCATTTCGGAATGTACCCCATGTCGAAATCATGCTTTGCCTCGAAGTATCTGCCTTCCCTGTCAGAATTATGCTCCGCCTCATAATCAAGTCAACCAACGACTTCCCCGTAAGAATCAAGCTTCGCCATGGAATCAAGTCAAACAACGACCTCCTCGTCAGAATCAAGCCCCGTTTCGGAATCAAGTCGACCAATGACCTCCTCGTCGGAATCAAGTAGACCAACGACCTCCTCGCCGAAATTAAGCTCCTCCATGGAATCAAGTCGACCAACGACCTCCCTATCGGAATTATTCTCTGCCTCGGAATCAAGTCAACCATCGACCTCCCTGTCAGAATTATGCTCCGCCTCGGAATCAAGTCAACTAATGACCTCCCCGTCCGAATTATGCTCCGTCTCAAAATCAAGTCAACCAACAATCTCTGTGTCAGAATCATGTTTCGTCTCATAATGTACCCTGTGTCGAAATCATGCTTCGCTTCGAAGTATCCACCTTCCCTGTCGGAATTATGCTTTTCCCGGTGTTCACCGCCGAAAGACGCGACCGGGATGTTAGAACGTCTGGCCTGAATTTTGGGGGTAGATGCTATTTGGATTTATCTTTCCACCTCTCCGAAGATGCCAAGTTGATTTATGGTACCGTATATCGGAGGTTTGGATGGATGCAGCCGTTGTAGCAGACTTTGTCAGATTCCCTCTCATTTGCGAGAGGTTTTTGATTGTGGAGACGCTCTTCCCTGCAGGCACAAGCCCCTGCAGTTAATTACGTTACCGCATCAAGATAACCACTTTCTCTTGCTCCAGAAGTTCACTTCGTGTCGTATGTGTTTATTTTATTTTTGGTTGCCCGTGGATTGTATACGGAGACTAATTTATATTGTCGCCCATAGGGCGTGGATTAGTCCAAATCCGTATATCTTAGATTTTAGTTTTTTTTATATTTAAGGATCGTTAATCCAGTTTGAGATTAAGATCAACTTAAATGTTTGTGAGCAGTTAGGGCTCGATTGGTTTTTTGTTAAGGATACGTTAGTCCAATTTGAGACTAAGATCTACTTAACGGGGTTTCAGGATCATTTTTATTTCAGATCCAACAAGAGAGCATTTGGGCTCCATTGTTTTAGTTTAAGGACGTTTCGGTCCATTATCACCGTTTTGGAGGCGAAGTTTTAGTTTGAGGACATTTCAGACTGTTGATCACCATTTTAGAGGTGAGATTTTAGTTTAAGGATGTCTCAGTCCGTTGATCACCATTTTGGAGGTGAGATTTCAGTTTAAGGACGTTACGGTACATTGTTGCCATTTTGGAGTTGAGATTTGGCGCCATTATCTTCTTGGCGAACGAGTGAACATATACAGATTATAAGAGCTTGAAATATGTGTTTACTCAGAAGGAGTTGAATATGCGGCAGAGACGATGGTTAGAACTTATGGCGGACTTTGACATCAACCTGCAATATCACCTAGGTGAATGTGGTTCCAGATGCTCTTAGTCGCCAAACATTAGCAATACATCTCACCGCTCAGTGGAAGCTTCAACAAGACTTGCATCTGATGGAGATTGAAGTAGTCATGCCAGATAACACTTCAAGTTTGATGAATTTACAAGTTCAATCAACAATTGTCAAGCAGATCAAAACAGCTCAAGCAAGTGATACTAAGTTGCAAAAGATCAGAGAACAAGTAGAGAATGGACTCAAAACATACTTCATCATCCATGAAGACGGATCTTTGAGATACGGCAGCAGGTTATGTGTACCAAAAGGTTCTGTTCAGGAAGAGTTAATGAAAGAAGCTCACAGCTCTCCCTACTCAGTACACACTGGAGGTACAAAGATCAACGTCAGAATTACTGGTGGCATGGAATGAAGCGTGAAGTAGCCAGAAGCATCGCTAAATGCTTGGTGTGTCAGCAAGTAAAGGCTGAACATCACAGGACTGGTGGATTACTTCAACCGTTATCAATCCCAAAATGAAAGTGGCAATACATCACAATGGATTTTGTGACTGCTCTTTGTTCCCGCCAAAAATTTATGCGCAAAAGAGTCCAAGGTATCAAATGGCAGTGATACGCTTAAGGAAATGCGAACCAGTATCTTCCGGCCTGTATTTTGATAAACTTGCGAAGGAGGAACTGCTAAATTCTGATGGTATTGAAAGCGTATCGAAAAACCCTTCGATTTGATATATTATGGGCCTCATAATTCATCCGGGATCAAAAGTTATGAGGCATCACGTGTCCACACGTGATGGACCTTTAAGAACCCGCTGGAGGAGTTAAAAGATATAATAAAAACTCAGAAAAGACCCCAATGGGGCATCACGTGCTCACACGTGACCATGGGTCACGTGCAGACATGTGATGGGCTCTTAAGGCCTCTAAAATAATGAATAGAATTAAATTCTAAAATCTGTTCCCTGATTAAAAATCAGAAGTTACCTCAATGAGGTATCACGTGCTCACACGTGACCAATGGTCACGTGTTGACACGTGATGGTTAAAACTGAAGCGTGAATGAACATTGAGAAGAGGACTCAATTGGAGGTCACGTGCTCACACGTGACCAAGGGTCAAGTGTCAGCAGGTGACTGGCTTCGAAAGCCTTACAGTTTAATAGAATTAAATTCTAAAAGCTTTTAAATCTTTCCAAATGGAAACGGATTATGGGGACCGTTGGATTAAAGATCCAAGGGTGATTAAAAATCACCAATTTATGGAAAAAATCTTAGACAAGGAAAGATTTCCCCTAAATCTCACCAAAAATAACAAACAGAATATCTTTAGATTTAAAATCTAACGGTGAATAAAATTCACTTAATAATCTAAAGGCTCATATTAATTATGAAATCAATTAAAATCTTTCAATGAAAGATTCACAAAACAAATTGATTCTTTTCTTTCTCCTATAAATAGGAGCCAAGAAGAGAAGAGAAGGGATCTACCTTTTTGGAGAGAAGAACAGAGAGAGGAGAATTTAATTCTCAAGAGAGAAGAAAAGAGAAGAGAATTTAATTCTCAACAAAGAAAACCCTAGGTGAGAAAAGAAAGGGAATCAAAACTTTAAACAGAGAATTTAATTCTCAAAATCTAAGAGTTTAACTCTTCTGCAAAAGAACTTAGTTTTTCCTCTAGTTGAAGATCTGCAAAGCGCACATCTCCCCACAAGTTGAGAATTTAATTCTCATCGGGTTGAGATCCTGCCATGCAGATCCGAAACTTAGAGGGGGAATTGAGTTTAGAGAATTTAATTCTCCCAAAACAGAACTAGGGTTTGATCCTATATAAGAATTTAATTCTTTTACATATATAGGAATTTAATTCCTCCAAAACAAAATTAGGGTTTAACCCTACAGAGAATTTAATTCTTAAAGAAATAAAGAGACTTAAAAGATCTCCATGCATGCAAAGAACCAAGGTCACGTGGCCCCACGTGACCTTTGAAAAGATCCCCAAAATAAGAAGGAATTAACTTTTAGGCAATGCCTCACGTGTTCTCACGTGACCTCCTAAACGACGAGAATTAAAGCAAAGGAATGTTGGCTCTGGGTGCTCTCACGTGTTACCACGCGACCTCTAATAAATGCCTTAACAAATCAGTCCATGAATGCTTATCACGTGCCAACACGTGATGGCCAGAAAGTCAAAAAGTGTTTAACAATTATTCGCAGATTTGAGAATAAAACAAAGGAGATCTGGCCCCATATTTAGGGCGCCCTCATGTGTCCCCACATGACCCCTAACAAATCCCTTTAATATCTAATGGATGGATGCCCATCACGTGCTCACACGTGACGGCCTTAAAGACTAAAAGTGTTTAACACTTATTTATTCTGAGAACAAAATAAAGGTGATCTGGCCCCACCTTTGGACGCCCTCACGTGTCCCCACGTGATCCCTTCCTCTTCAGTGTTTAACACTAATTCGAGAGTTTTATTTCCAGTGTTTAACACTGTTGTATTCCAGTGTTTAACACTAATTTGAGAATCTTATTTCCAGTGTTTAACACTGATTGTTTCTAGTGTTTAACACTAAATTGAAGATTATATTTCCAGTGTTTAACACTGATTGTCTTTTAGTGTTTAACACTAATTTGAGAGTTCTACCTCCAGTGTTTAACACTGTTGTTCTTTAGTGTTTAACACTACTTTTAGCCAAATTGGCTAGTTCTCCAGAGGCAAAAATCCCTCCTCCAAATGAATCTCAAAATTGAGGAAATCAAGGACAAAATGTTGTCAGAGCCCCCAAACCTCTGTTTAGCACTGCTGAATGATTAGGGGCTGAACCAAGACAAATGTCTAATGGTCCAAAGGGCCAATATTTCAAACATAATTGGACTTAGCCCAAACTGGCCGTAAGTCCTCAAATCATCTTGAACTGAGCACATCTGCTTTTTCAACCAACTCATTGGTTCAAGGGTACATCTTTAAACTCCTATGATATCTGTCGTTGTAATCCTTCAACATCGTCAGAGAGGTGACGGGTCCCGACGGCCATACATTCCATGGACCACTATGTCCTTAAACTGGTATTGGACCACCATGTCCCTAAATTGGCAATGGACCACCATGTCCCTAAACTGGCAATGGACCACTATGTCCCTAAACTAGAACAATAGAGCCCCCAAATGCTCTCTTGTTGGATCTAAACGTTCCTGTTAAGTTGATCTTAGTCTCAAATTGGACTAACGTATCCTTAACAAACGTTTAAGTTGATCTTAGCCTCAAATATGGCTAACGTGTCCTTAAATCAAACCTTCAAACAGACTTTAGTCCCAAATTGGACTAGAGATCTCCCAACCAACTTTGGTTCAAGGGTACATCTCTGAACTCCTCTGATATCTGTCATTATAATTCTTCAACGTCATCAGAGAGGTGACGGGTCCCGACGGCCATACATTTCATGGACCACCATGTCCCTAAACCGGCAATGGACCACCATGTCCCTAAACTGAACAATAGATCCCAAATGCTCTCTTGTTGGATCTAAACAATCCCGTTAAGTTGATCATAGTTTCAAATTGGACTAACGTATCCTTAACAATCGTTTAAGTTGATCTTAGCCTTAAATATGGCTAACGTATCCTTAAACCAAAACCACAAACCTAAATCTAAGAAAATACGGATTTGGACTAATCCACGTTCTACGGGCGACGACATAAATTAATCTCCGTATACAATCCACGGGCAACCACAAACAAAACAAACACCCACGACACGAAGTGACCATCTGGAGAAGGAGAAAGTTGTTACCACGATGCGGTAGCGTAATTAACTGCAGGGGCTTGCTCCTGCAGGGAAGAGCGTCCCCACAATCAAAAACCCCTCAAACGAGGGGGAATCTGACGAAGTCTGCTACATCGGCCGTATCCGTTTAAACCTTCGATATATGGTGCCATAAATCAACTTGGAATCTTCGGAGAGGTGGACGGATAGCACCAATTAGCATCTGCCCCGAATTTCAGGCAAGACAGCCCGTCTGTCGCGCCGTCTTTCGGAGGGGAACAGATTCTGGCACACCCGGTGGGACCTTTTTCTCTTTCCCCTCCACACTTCGTGTGTCGTGTTCGCGAACAAATCGCGGTTTGCTCTGGTTGCCTGTGGATTCAAGGTACTTAGATTTGGTGTCTTGATCCGTGCAGAAAACAGAAGATCAATGGCTTCAAACTGCACTACCTGCAACTGCAACTCTCGCTCCGTCCCTGCTGGAGGAGTGACTTATGGGCCCCAAGTGGCCTCCCTTTTCAAGATGCCAGTGAAGCAGGTAACTCAAGCCACCACTGGATTATTCTTCGGGACCATGCTCCCACCGATGAGCTTCAATGCCCCAATGACATCGCAAGAAGCTCCAAAGAAGCTGGTCTTTGATCGACTTACCACTGCCGCGACCCCTCTCAACGGGTCGCCCAACTTCAATACCTCAGTTTTCAACAGACTGGGCCAGAACGTCTACAAGCCCGCGATACCCGAAGCTGCCATCCCAAAGCGGATATCCATCCTGGCTCAAGCGGACGAAGTCATTGGAAAGGCTCCTCCTTCCAAGAAGTCAGTTTTTACAAGGCTGGCTATTCCGGTTGCTGCTCCAGGCGAGGACCTCAAAGCTGCTTCCCCTGCTCAGAGGGGGCATGAAGAAGCTTATCCAACAACGGAGGTGATCTTATCCACGCGACATGCTCGACGTCGCCACTGGCGCCGAGTGAGGAAGGCTGGGGGCAACTCCCCCTCTGGGATAACTCCGCCAATTCCAACGGTTTGGATCGATGCTGCTGTTCCAACCGGGAACAGCTTCGAATTGCTGAACACGGTGCGCAGAAACTCTCCTACTGCGGTGCTGAAGAGAACTCATTCACCTGTGATGAATACTCCAGAGAAGAAGCTGGAGCAGCCCCCTCAACGGCTACCCTCTAAAATTTACAAAGTCTGGCGACAGATCCAGAAGTCGGTGATTGATCAAGACTATCTCCGCCGACAGAAAACGATGAAGGTTCGGCAAGAGAAGGACTACTCTGTCAAACCAGAAAAAGAAACGGCTACTTGGGTGCCCACTACAACGGCCCCCTTAACTTCAACCACTCAAAAGAAAAGGAGGCCACAAAAAGCCCCTGTGAACATGGCGAACCGTAAACGCGCTGAGCACAAACACCCCAAGTCTGGGGGTATGGTGGTGCACATTGTTTATATGGCTTCCGGAAAGGAGGAAAGCCGTGCTTCGACGGGTCATCGACCGCTCACCCGATCTGTGACGAAAACCCAGGAACAACAACAGCAGAAGCTTCTGGAGATGCTGACTGCAATAGCTGTGCTCACTGGACCAAAAGAAAGCCCGGAGGCGTCATCAGAGCAGCGTCATGAACAAGAAACCGATGCTGACTTCTTCCGCAGAGTCCTCGAAAAGAAGGACAGAGAAGCAGCAGAACAAGCTTCCAACATAAAACGAATGGCGCTTCTCTTCCAAGACATGGTCGGGATGATGTTACAGCCGGATCCTCCAGCTAAAGACCCTCCGATCATTATTGAAGATGACCGAACGGGGACGTCAAATCCCCTTCCGGCTTGTTCAGCAGCCAAAGAGGAGACCATCTCAAAAGCTGCGCTCGATGATTATATTTCTCAGCAAATACGAGCTCACCAGGCAAATGAAGCGGCTGGCCAAATTGTCAAGACCGGACAACCCTATCCGGGCTGGTATGACCAAATAAGTTACCCGCCGGGATAAACGATCCCCAAATTCCATGTGTACAAGGGGACAGGCAATCCCCATCAACATGTCGCTCAGTTCAGGGCTCTATGCGGCAATACTGGAGGCGACGACAAACTGTTGCTTCGCCAATTCGTCGGCAGCCTAGCAGAAACGGCCTTCGAATAGTATTCGGAGCTGCCCAACGACTCTGTCAAAACATTTGCAGAGATGGAGCTGCTGTTTACACAGAGATTTGCAAGCGCTAGCAAGCGCACCCCGATCACCGCATTGATCAACGCCAGGGTAAGGCCGGGCGAAACATGGTTTCAATATGCAATACGGTGGCGGAACTTATGGTCGAAGTGCGAACAGCGTATCGAAGAAGCACCAGTGGTGGGTAAGTTCATAAGAACCCTCGACCCTCAGGCGACCATTTCTCAATTCATGATGTTCTTCAAGCCGACCAATTTCCAGGCCTTGATTGACAAGCTGGCCTAAATAGACCAGATGGGTCATGGACCGTCTTCTTCAAAACTGGAACCTCGAAACGAAAAGGGGAAGGGGTAAGCGACTTTTTTCGCCAATACTCAACAACAGCCGAGCAACTTAAAGCCGGTTGTTCGCCAAAACAGCGTGCGACCATTCCCATCCCTCGTAGAGAGACTTGGACGCCCTTATTCGTTTCCTCAGGACAAAACAAGGAGATTGTTCGAGCTAGCGGTGCGCAACAGGCTCATCAATCTCCCGAATCCAAAACGACCGTTGCAACCCGGCGAGGGTAATAGTCCCAATTATTGCCCTTACCATCAAACGGTAAACCATCCAATTGAAGATTGCTTCGTCTTTAAAGGCTGGATCGAAGATCAATACCAACAGGGCAAATTTGCCCTGTCCAAGAATTGGAAGGTGAACCCACCACAGCCACATGCTCCTAAGAAGACAGACACGCCGGGGGTATCATGCTCTTTCATTGAAGAAACTCTATTGGAGGTCGCTCTTTCAGCAAAGACTAAAAGAATGTTGAGGGATCTCCAAACGTGCCCGGCAATCAGGTGGAAAAATCCACTGGAACCCGAGATCATCAAGGGAATGCTGAAACTGCGCCCAACTCCAAAAACGGGTAGTGATGGTCAGAGCGCTCACACCCAGCCGTCAAAGTCTTCGAAGAAGAAGAAGAAGACCAAAAAGCCCGTGCAGCCTGGTGACAAGCGTACGGACCTACAAAAACAGATTGACGCGTTGGAAGAATATAATCAGAAGGCGCGGACCCTAGTCACACTCCAAGAATTTCTCAGCCACGTCCTTGAGGACGGAGATGATGATAATGAAGAAGACTCGTCGGACGAATCTGAAGATTATGTGGAAAACTGCCATGTGATCTCTCACTCGTCAATAAATGACGAAGAAGCTCCTTACACAGAGAAGCTGGGGGCAAATCCTGAGCCAGAACTTTTAGGACTATCAGACGAAATGATTGATGCATTCCTAAACGAAGCTCGTTTTAAAAGCAAAGCTGATCGAGAGCGCGAGATGGCCATATTCGAGAAAGCCAAACGCCGGCGACTAGATGAAAGGGTCGAAACATTCCCACCGGATCAAAGTACATCCGACGCAAATGAAAGCAGGATCAAGACAAGGAAACGATTCGCCAAAGCCATATCGATGGGGATGAAGCTGCCCTCTTTCAGAGAAAATTCTCCTGGCGGTATACATCTTGATGAAGCGGACGCACATCCTAACTTCTGCTTATATCATCAGAAGATCGCACATCCTACTGATGACTGCAACTGCTTTAAGTGTTGGTGGCAAGGGTATGTCTCTCACAGGCAACACTTCAACAGGACAAAGCGTGAAGCTCGTAGACAGCGGAAAAATGCGACGGATGAGCGCAAAAGAATTGCCGGTAATTGTCATAGGGTTGATCCCGGGGGATCGCGAGTTCTCACCTTCGGGAGAGACTCCGACGAAAAAGTAGCCCACGGTCCTCTCTTAAAGGAATCGATCTCTGAAATGAAGGAAAAGAAGAGCTGCGAGAACGTTCAGCTGCGCAATCGCACGCTACCCAAAAAGAATCTCGGACCCGCAAACAAGGGATCGAACAAAAGGGATAAGGGGAATGGAAAAGCGACCTTCGTCGCCAACGCTCAACAACAGCCGAGTAACTCGAGACCGTTTTATCGTCAAAACAATAAGCCACGATACCTCAATGAGAAGTTGAAACGTCCTTACTCGTTTCCTAAAGATAAAACAAAGAGATTGTTCGAGCTAGCAGTGCGCAGCTGGCTCATCACTCTGCCAGATCCAAAACGTCCGTTGCAGCTAGGTGACGTTAACAATCCTAACTATTGTCCCTACCACAGAGTAATGGATCACCCACTCGAAAATTGCTATGTCTTCAAAGGCTGGATTGAGGATGAATACCAACAGAGCAAATTCGCGTTGTCTGATAACTGGAAGGTGAGCCCGCCACGACCACATGATCCGAAAAAGATGGACATGCCGGGGGCATCATGCTCGTTCATAGAGAAAGCCCCATGGACCACTATGTCCTAAAACTGGCTGTGGACCGAAACGTCCTTAAACTAATGATGGACCACTATGTCCTAAAACTGGATAATGACCGAAACGTCGTTAAACTACTACCAACCCGCAGTATCCCCAGGCTGACGTGGTAAAAAAAAATGTATGTCCATAAGCAAAATGGGCACGGATGAAAACCCGAAAGGGCTCCGTGAGTAAAAACAGCAGGGCTACCGGCGAGTCTTGTGAAAACTCGAAAAGGCGCAACCTCGTTAGAATAAAAAAAAAAGAATAAACAAAAAAAAAGAAAAAAAAAGAAAAGAAAACGGTATGTCCATAAGCAAAATGGGTACGGATGAAAACCCGAAAGGGCTCCGTGAGTAAAAAGCAGCAGGGCTGTCGGCGAGTGTTGTGAAAACCCGAAAGGGCGCAAGCTCGTTAAAAGACACTTACAGGGTCCTCTCGACCTTGTAAGGAGAAACCACCCGCGTGAGATCCTTACGACTCACAAGGGAGCAACACACTTAGGGATCCCCACGATTCCTAAGGAGAAATTACACTTGCGAGATCCTCACGACTCGTAAGGAGAACTCTCTTATGGGACCCTCACGGCTCATAAGATTCGAAAGTCTTAAGCTACAAAGACCTGAACCTGTTCTTAAGCAACCCCCACAACCTCAGATACGGCCCTACAAGCGGCTCATACTGACCTTTGTATACAATCCACGGGCGCGAATAAACATTACCCTAACCAGGTCCCATCCGTGACTGGGGATATGTTCGTACGGTGAACAACCCTTGTGAGTCCTCTCGACTCATAAGGAGAAAATCCTTTTGTAAGATCCTTACGACTTACAGGGGAACACGCACTTAGGAATCCTCACGATTCCCAAGGAGAAAACACGCCTACGAGATCCTCACGACTTGTAGGGAGAAATACCTTTATGAGACCCTTACGGCTCATGAAGTCAAAAGCCTTAGTCGACAGGACCCTAACCCTGTTTACTAAGCCACCTTTCTTCGGCATCGACAGAGGCAAATGATGATTCGCTCCTGGCAATATCCCAGTTGTAGCGATGCTGATGCCTAAAACGGTATCAAATTCCGAGTCCTTCCATGGCAAATGATGATTCGCTCCTGGTAATATCCCAGTTGTAGTGATGCTGATGCCTAGACCGGTATCAAATTCCAAGTCCTGTCATGGCAAATGATGATTCGCTCCTGGCAATATTCCAGTCGCAGCGATGCTGATGCTATGATTGGTATCAGATCCCAAATCCTGTACTTGCAAAAAAAAATCAGCGAGCCAAAAAAAATGCATATGAAATAGCCGAAATGATGGAGCAACTTGCAACAAAATCAGCATGTAAAAATGTATGGATACAAAAATAGCCGAAATGATTGGGCAACTCGCAATAAAAAGCAGCGAGTAAAAAGAAAAATAGCCGAAATGATTGGGCACCGCGAAAAATAGCCGAAATGATTGGGCAATCGCGACCTTCGCGATATAAAAGCTGAAATGATAGAGCATCGCGGAAATAAAATAAAAATGAAATTTATTTTTATGCCCTACAGGTGATATCATGTCAATCCCTGTATACAATCCAGGGGTGCAAACAAAGAGGGAACCATACCTTCCCAACAGACTCCATTAGTAAGCGAAGCCAAATCTCGACGGTTCATAGACAACCTAGAGACAATCTCGACATTTGTCGCAATATTGCAGACACAATGTCAACAAATGAAGCAAAGGAAGATCCCTAGCTTCAGGGTCTCGACGCCAACATCGACAACTTAGAATCACCAACGGCGTTTCTCCTCACTCCAACCAGATGCAGACGTGACGTCAACAATCGACCTCAGAGTCGCAGCGAAACGGAACCATAGCAAAGTCCCTAGTTCCAAATCTCAATGGACACATCTGCAGCCTGGAGACCAACGACGGTGGGCCTCCTCATTCCAGCATGACACAGATGTTACACCATCAAACGGAGCCATGGAAAAATCCCAGTTCCATCTCAGCATTCGTCTCGATACAGTAGACGAGATGTCAACAATGGCGTTCCTTCGCTGTCCAGCAGGATGAAGATGCAACGTCAACAAAAGACCTTACGGTCGAAACAAAGCGGAGCGACGGCAAAATCCCAGCTCCACCTCAGCATTCGTCTCGATACAGCAGACGAGATGTCAACAATGGCGTTCCTTCGCAGTCCAGCAGGATGTAGATGCGATGTCAACAAAAGACCACACGGTCCAAACAAAGCGGAGTGACGACAAAATCTCAGCTCCACCTCGACGTTCGTCTCGATACCGTAGACAAGATGTCACTACGGCGTCCTTCCTCCAACAGAATTCGGACACGCCAAAGCAAATTAAGCGAAGGCCAAATTCCTAGCTTCAGGGTCTTGACGATAACTCAAATAAAGCCTGAAAGACAATCGGAGATCATCTCGCACCAGCACGGAGTGGTCACCACCTCGACGATCATCTCGATATAGCAGATGAAATGTCACCCCAGCATTCTTCCCCCAGCAGGATTCGCACGCGCCAAAGCAAATGTAGCAAATGCCAAATTCCTAGCTTCAGGGTCTTGACGGCAACTCATATAAAGCCTGAAAGACATTCGGAGATCATCTCGCACCAGCGTGGAGTGGTCACCACCTCGACGATCGTCTCGATACAGCAGATAAAATGTCACCCCGGCGTTCTTCCCCCAGCAGGATTCGGACGCGCCAAAGCAAATGTAGCGAAGGCCAAATTCCTAGCTTCATGCGTCTTAACGGTAAGTCATATAAAGCCTGAAAGACATTCGGAGATCATCTCGCACCAACGCGGAGTGGTTACCACCTCGACGATCGTCTCGATACAGCAGATGAAATGTCACCCCAACGTTCTTCCCCCAGCAGGATTCGGACGCGCCAAAGCAAACGAAGCGAAGGCCAAATTCCTAGCTTCATGCATTTTAACGGCAAGTCATATAAAGCCTGAAAGACAATCGGAGATTATCTCGCACCAGTGCGGAGTGGTCACCACCTCGACGTTCGTCTCGACACAGCAGACGCAACATCACCAAAAGGAGCCACGGCAAAATCCCTAGTTCCAAACCTCGATGGTTCACATGCAACCTAGAGACAACCGCAACATTCGTCTCGATACAGCAGACGCAGTGCCAGCAAACGAAGCAAAGGCCAAATTCCTAGTTTCAGGGTCTTAACGGCAAGTCATATAAAGCCCGAAAAACAATCGGAGATCATCTCGAACTAGTGCGGAGTGGTCACCACCTCGACGTTCATCTCGATACAGCAGACGCAACATCACCAAAAGGAGCCCCGACAAAATCCCTAGTTCCAAACCTCGACGGTTCACCAGCAACCTAGAGACAACCACGACATTCGTCTCGATACAGAGGACGCAATGCCAGCAAACGAAGCAAAGGCCAAATTCCTAGCTTCAGGGTCTTAACGGCAAGTCATATAAAGCCTGAAAGACTATCGGAGATCATCCCACACCAGCGCGGAGTGGTTATGACTCATCGAGGCTCTCCAAAATGAGCCTAACCTCAAGTAAAAAACGGCATGGCAAAATTCCCAACGCTTGCTCTTCCGACGGTCAAACTGCCTAGGAAGATTGCTTGAAGATGTCTTGTCCAGCCCCCGAAAAGATCAGAGACACGACATGTCGCAAGGCTACTCGAACAGCAAAACTGCCTATCGAGGAATACATTAGCCAACGCGACGGTACGACGGCCAAAATCCTAGTACTACAGACCCTAACGGACCTTTGTCGTAAAGAGCAGAGGTTAACTATGACGTTAGGACATTCTTGCGAGAATTGCTCTATTCGTCTCGACTCGTGAGGAAATTAGTGTCTTTGCGAGAAATGTTCGATTCGTCTCGACTCGTGAGGAAAAGCCTCAGGCAGCGGGGATTAAAAAACCTGTTTCCTAAGCACTGGGACCCTGCAAGTCGATCCAAAACGGTCTCTTGTATACTATCCACGGGTCACACTCTCCATTGTTGAATCTCGACAAAGAGGGAAACAACCGCTTACGGGTCCTCTCGACTCGTAGGAGGGAAAATTCTCTTATAAGATCCTTACGACTTATAAGAGAAAACACACTTAGGAGTCCTTACGACCCCTAAGGAGAAAATACACCTACGAGATCCTCTCGATCCGTAGGGAGAAAAGTCTTTGTGAGACCCTCACGGCTCATAAAGTTGAAAAGTCTTAGGCTACAAGGACCCTAAACTTGTCTCTTAAGCCCTCAATTCCATGGCTACTCATAACTTTGCACTACTTCACCCACGTATATACTTACGTGGGCAAAGTAGTGGGGGGCATTTGTTCCCGCCAAAAATTTCTGCGCAGAAGAGTCCAAGGTATCAAATGGCAGCGATACGCTTAAGGAAATGCGAACTAATATCTTTCGGCCTGTATTTTTATAAATTCCCGAAGGAGGAACTATTAAATTCTGATGGTATTGGAAGCATCTCGAAAAAATCCTTCGATTTGATATATTATGGGCTTCATAATTCATCCGGGATCAAAAGTTATGAGCAAATATGCTATGCACTGTTCTTTGATTAAAAATCAGGAATTACCTCAATGAGGTATCACGTGCTCGCACGTGATCAATGGTCACGTGTTGACACATGATAGTTAAAACAGAAATAAAAACAAATGGCTGAAGGAAATACCTCAACGAGGTATCACGTGCTCACACGTGACCAATGGTCACGTGCTAACACGTGATGGTTAAAACAACAACTAAACAAGCGGTCGTTAAAGAACTCAATTGAGGGTCACGTGCTCACACGTGACCAAGGGTCAAGTGTCAGCACGTGACTGGTTTCGAAAACCTTACAGTTAATAGAATTAAATTCTAAAAGCTTCCAAATTTTTCCAAATGGAAAAGAATTATGGGGACCGTTGGATTAAAGATCCAAGGGTGATTAAATATCACCAATTTATTGAAAAGTCTTAGATAAGGAAAGATTTCCCCTAAAATCTCACCGGAAATAACAAACAGAATATCTTTGGAATTAAAATCCAACGGTGAATAAAATTCACTTAATGATCTAAAGGATCATATTAATGATGAAAACAAATCAAATCTTTTAATGAAAGATTTGCTAAACAAATTGATTCTTTTCCTTCTCCTATAAATAGGAGCCAAGAAAAGAAGAGAAGGGACCTTTTTGGAGAGAAGAACAGAGAGAGGAGAATTTAATTCTCAAGAGAGAAGAAAAGAGAGGAGAATTTAATTCTCAACAAAGAAAACCCTAGGTGAGAAAAGAAAGGGAATCAAAACTTTAAAAAGAGAATTTAATTCTCAACCCAAGAGTTTAACTTTTATACAAAAAGAACTTAGTTCTTCTTCTGGTTAAAGATCTGTACAGAGCACATCTCCCCATAAGTTGAGAATTTAATTCTCATCGGGTCGAGATCCTGCCATGCAGATCCTAAACTTAGAAGGAGAATTGAGTTTTGAGAATTTAATTCTCCTAAAACAAAACTAGCGTTTAACCCTCTATGAGAATTTAATTCTCCCAAACTCACAGGAATTTAATTCCTCCTAAAATGAAACTAGGGTTTAACCCTAATCAAGAATTTAATTCTTTTACATATCTGGGAATTTAATTCCTTTAAAAAGAAATTAGGGTTTTACCCTAAATAAGAATTTAATTCTTTCACAATAGGAATTTAATTCCTCCAAAACAAAAATTAGGGTTTAACCCTACAGAGAATTTAATTCTTAAAAAAGAGACTTGAAAGATCTCCATGCATGCAAAAGACCAAGGTCACGTGTCCCCACGTGACCCCTGAAGAGATCCCCAGAAATGAGAAGGAGGAAAGCTTTGAGGCAAATCCTCACGTGCTCCCACATGACTCCCAAAACGCAGAAAGAAAAAGCAAAGGAAATGAAAGCTTTGGGCGCTCTCACGTGTTATCACGTGACCCCTCAGCAAATGCTTTAACAATTGGCGCACAGATCCCCATCACGTGCCAACACGTGATGCTCTAAAATAAAAATAAAAGTGTTTAACACTTATTCACAGATTTGAAGATAAAACAAAAGGAGATCTGGCTCCATATTTAGGGCGCCCTCACGTGTCCCCACGTGACCCCTAACAAATCCCTTTAATATCCAATGGATGGATGCCTATCACGTGCCCACACGTGATGGCGAGGAAATGAAAAGTGTTTAAAACTTAATTGCAGAATGAAGAAAAGGGATCTGGTCCCCCCTTTGGGCGCTCTCACGTGTCCACACGTGACCCCTCTGTCTTTAGTGTTTAACACTAATTTGGGGATTATATTTCCAGTGTTTAACACTGATTGTTTCTAGTGTTTAACACTAAATTAAAGATTATATTTCCAGTGTTTAACACTGATTGTCTTTTAGTGTTTAACACTAATTTGAGAGTTCTATCTCCAGTGTTTAACACTGTTGTTCTCTAAGTGTTTAACACTACTTTTAGCCAAATCGGCTAATTTTCTAGAGGCAAAAGTCCCTCCTCCAAATGAATCTCAAAATTGAGGAAATCAAAGACAAAATGTTGTCAGAGCCCCCAAACCTCTGTTTAACACTGCTGAATGACGAGGGGCTAAACTCAGACAAATGTCTAATGGCCCAAAGGACCAATATTTCAAACATAATTGGACTTAGCCCAAACTGGCCATAAGTCCTCAAATCATCTTGAACTGAGCACATCTGCTCTTTCAACCAACTCATTGGTTCAAGGGTACATCTCTGAACTCCTCTGATATTTGTCATTGTAATCCTTCAACGTCTTCAGAGAGGTGACGGGTCCCGACAACCACACATTAATACGAACTATGGGGTCCTTAAACTCATGGACTAATGCGTCCTTAAACTAGCATTTGTCCCCAAAACGGGAATGATGGACCACTATGTCCCTAAACTGGAACAATAGAGCCCAAACGCTCTTTTGTCGGATCTAAACGATCCCGTTAAGTTGATCTTATTCTCAAACTGGACTAACGTATCCTTAACAAACGTTTAAGTTGATCTTAGCCTCAAATACGGCTAACGTATCCTTAAACCCTCAAACAGACTTTAGTCCCAAATTGGACTACATGTCTCCCAACCAACTTTGGTTCAAGGGTACATCTCTGAACTCCTCTGATATCTGTCGTTGTAATCCTTCAACGTCGTCAGAGAGGTGACGGGTCCCGACGGCCATACATTCAATAGACCACTATGTCCCTAAACTGGAACAATAGTGCCCAAATGCTCTTTTGTCGGATCTAAACGATCCCGTTAAATTGATCTTAGTCTCAAATTGGACTAACGTATCCTTAACAAATGTTTAAGTTGATCTTAGCCTCAAATATGGCTAACGTATCCTTAAACCAAACCCTAAACCCAAATCTAAGAAGATACGGATTTGGATTAATCCACGTCCTACGGGCGACAACATAACTTAGTCTCCGTATACAATCCACGGGCAACCAAACACAAAACAAACACCCACGACACGAAGCGACCAGCTGGAGAAGGAGAAAGTTGTTACCGCGACGCGGTAGCGTAATTAACTTCAGGGGTTTGCGCCTGCAGGGAAGAGCGTCCCCACAATCAAAACCCCCTCAAACGAGGGGGAATCTGACGAAGTCTGCTACATCGGCCGCATCCGTTTAAACCTCCGATACACGGTGCCATAAATCAACTTAGCATCTTCGGAGAGGTGGACAGATAGCACCAATTAGCATCTGCCCCGAATCTCAGGCAAGATGTCTCTACGTCGCGCCGCCATTCGGAGGGGAACAGATTCTGGCACGCCCGATGGGACCTTTTCCTCTTTCCACTCCACACTTCGTGTGTCGTCTTCGCGAACGAATCGCGGTTTGTTAATGGTTGCCCTCGGGTTTCAAGTTACTAATATTTGGTCTCTTGCTTGGCGCAGAAATCAAACAGCAATAGCGTCCAACTGCTCAAACTGCTCCAACTGCAAGTGCAATCGACGCTCCGCCTCATCTGGAGGTGTAGCCTATGGACCGCAGGTTGCTTCCCTATTCACTATGCCTGTGGAACAAGTAACTCAGGCTACCACCGGTCTGTTCTTTGGGACCATGCTCCCGCCGGTGAACATTAACATCCCAGTGCCCGTACCGGAAGCTTCAAAGAAGTCGGTCTTCGATCGGCTTGCTACGACTACGGCCCCTCTCAACGGGTCATCCAGCTCCAACTCCTCGGTCTTCGCCAGACTGAGCCTGAACTCCGATGGGCTTGCCAAGAAGCCCATGACATCTAAAGTGGCCATCCCAAAGAAGATAGCCATCTCTGCTCCTGAAGTCGTCAAGGCGGCTTCTCCTGCCAAAGAGTCGGTCTTTACAAGACTGACTATTCCGGCTCCAGTTCCTACTCAAAGGTCTGTCTTTAACAGATTGGATACTGCTACTCAAAAGACGTCAGTCTTCAAGAGGCTGGCACCAGCGGCACCTCACCTGGACAGGGGGCAAGACAAAGCCATCTCCATCACCGAACCAACTCCATCAGCTCGACACGCTCGACATCGCCACTGGCGCCGAGTGAGGAAGGCCGGGGGAAACTCCCCCTCTGGACTAACTCCACCAGCTCCAACGGTGGAAGTTAATGCTGCTGTTCCAACTGGGAACAGCTTTGAGCTGCTGAACAGGGTACGCAGAAATTCCCCAACTGCTGTGCTCAAAAGATCTCCTCCACCGGTAGAGACCGCCGTGGAAGAAGAACCAGAAAAGCCGGAGCAGTCTCCTCAGCGACTGTCCTCCAAAATCTACAAAGTCTGGCGGCAGGTCCGGAACTCAGTAGTTGATCAAGATTACCCTTGCCGACAAAAAAGGGCGAAGGTTCAACGAGAAGAAAGCCATCCCGCCAAGCCACTAAAAGCTCTCTGGGTGCCCACTGCAGCGGCCCCCTTAACTTTGACCGCTCATAAGAGGAGAAGGCCGGAGAAAATCCCCATGCCTGCGACAAATGTCAAAGGCACTAAGCCCAAACGCCCTAAGTCTGGGGGCATGGTGGTGCATACCGTCTATATGGCATCCGGGAAAAAGGATAGCCGCGCTTCTACGGGTCACCGACCACTCACCCGATCCATCACAAGAGCTCAGGAACAACAGCAGCAGAAGCTTCAGGAGATGATGACTGTAATGGCCGCACTTACCGGGCTAAAAGAAAGCTCGGAGGCATCATCAGAACAGCGTCATGAACAAGAAACTGACGCTGACTTCCTACGCAGAGTTCTCGAAAAGAAGGACAAAGAAGCAGCAGAATAAGCTGCCTACATAAAAAAAAAGGCGCTTCTCTTCCGAGACATGGTAGGAATGATGTTACAGCCGGATCCTCCAGCTGAAGATCCTCCGATTATCCTCGAAAACGACAGAGGAGAAACATCAAATCCACCGCCGGCTCTTTCAACAGCTAAGGAGGAGACAATTTCCAAAACTGCCCTGGATGAATACATAGCTCAACAAATACAAGTTCACCAGGAAACTGAGGCAGCCAGCCAAGTTGCCAAAACCGGATGACCATATCCGAGCTGGTATGATCAGATCAAATACCCGCCGGGCTACACGATCCCAAAATTCCATGTCTACAAGGGGACAGGCAATCCCCATCAACATGTTGCCCAGTTCAGGGCTCTTTGTGGCAACACTGGAGGCGACGACAAATTGTTTCTTCGCCAATTCGTCGGCAGCTTAGCAGAAACGGCCTTTGAATGGTATTCGGAGCTACCTAACGACTCTGTCAAAACATTTGCGGAGATGGAGCTACTGTTTACACAAAGATTCGCGAGTGCTAGTGAACGCACCCCGATAACGGCATTAATTAATGCAAGGGTGAAGCTGGGCGAAACTTGTGTTCAGTACGCGATACGATGGCGGAACCTATGATCGAAGTGCGAGCAGCGCATCGAAGAAGTGCCAGCGGTAGGCATGTTCGTGGGCACTCTTGACCAGCAGGCGACCATCTCCCAATTTATGATGTTCTTCAAGCCGACCACCTTCCAGGCCTTGATTGAAAAGCCGGCCCAAATGGACCAGATGGGCCATAGGCCTTCCTCTTCAAAGACGGAGCCTTGGAATGAAAAGGGAAAAGGAAAAACAACCTTCGTTGCCAATACTCAACAACGGCCGAGCAACTTAAAGCCGGTTGTTCGCCAAAACAACGTGCGTTCACGCCCATCCCTCGAGGAGAGACTGGGACGTCCTTACTCGTTTCCCTAGGATAAAACGAGGAAACTGTTCGAGCTGGCGGTGCGCAACAGACTTATCAATCCGCTGGATCCAAAACGTCCGTTGCAGCAAGGCGATGTCAACAATCCTAATTGCTGCCCTTACCACCAAGCAGTAAACCATCCAATCGAAGATTGCTTCGTCTTCAAAGGATGGATTGAGGACCAATACCAACAAGGCAAGTTCGCATTATCCGAAAACTGGAAGGTGAATCCGCCACAACTTCACGCTCCCAAGAAGACAGACACGCCGGGGGCATCATGATCTTTCATTGAAGAGGCTCCATGGGAGGTCGCTCTTTCAGCAGAAACTAAAAGAATGTTGAGGAATCTCCAAACATGCCTGGCAATCAGGTGGAAGAATCCGCTGGAACCCGAGATCATCGAGGGTATGTTGAAGCCGCGGCCAATTCCAAAAACTGGTGGTGATAGTCAAAGCGCTCACACCCAGCCGTCAAAATCTTCGAAGAAGAAGAAGAAGACCAAAAAGCCCATACAGCCTGGTGACAAGCACACGGACCGGAAAAAACAGATTGACGCGTTGGAAGAATATAATCAGAAGGCGCGGACCCCAGTCACACTCCAAGAATTTCTCAGCCACGTCCTTGAGGACGGAGATGATGACAATGGAGAAGACTCGTCGGATGAATCTGAAGATTATGTGGCAAGCTGCCATGTGATCTCTCACTCGTCAATAAATGATGAAGAAGCTCCTTACACAGAGAAGCTGGGGGCAGATCCTGAGCCAGAACTTCTAGGACTATCAGACGAAATGATTGATGCATTCCTGAACGAAGCTCGTCTTAAAAGCAAAGCTGATCGAGAGCGCGAGATGGCCATATTCGAGAAAGCCAAACGCCGGCGACTAGATGAAAGGGTCGAAACACTCCCACCAGATCAAAATACATCCGACGCAAATGAAAGCAGGATCAAGACAAGGAAACAATTTGCCAAAGCCATATCGATGGGGATGAAGCTGCCCTCTTTCAGAGAAAATTCTCCTGGCGGTATACATCTTGATGAAGCGGACGTACATCCTAACTTCTGCTTATATCATCAGAAGATCGCACATCCTACTGAAGACTGCAACTCCTTTAAGTGTTGGTGGCAAGGGTATGTCGCTCACAGGCAACACTTCAATAAGACAAAGCGTGAAGCTCGTAAACAACGGAAAAATGCGACAGATGAGCGTAAAAGAATTGCCGGCAATTGTCATAGGGTTGATCCCGGAGGATCGTGAGTTCTCACCTTCGGGAACGACTCCGATGAAAAAGTAGCCCTCGGTCCTCTCTTCAAGGAATCCATCTCTGAAACGAAAGAATTGAGGAGCTGCGAGAACATTCAGCCGTGCAATTGCACGCTACCTGGAAAGAATCTCGGACCCGCGAACAAGGGATCGAACAAAAGGGATAAGGGGAATGGAAAAGTGACCTTCATCGCCAACGCTCAACAACAGCCGAGTAACCCGAGACCGTTTAATCGTCAAAACAACAAGCCGCGATACTTCAATGAGAAGTTGAAACGTCCTTACTCGTTTCCCAAAGATAAAACAAAGAGATTGTTCGAGCTAGCAGCGCGCAGTGGGCTCATCACTCTACCAGATCCAAAACGTCCGTTGCAGCCAGGTGATGTTAACAATCCTAACTATTGTCCCTACCACAGTGTAATGGGTCACCCACTCGAAAATTACTACGTCTTCAAAAACTGGGTTGAAGACCAATACCAACAGGGCAAGTTCGTGCTGCCCGAAAAATGGAAGGTGAACCCACCACAACCACATGCTCCGAAAAAGATGGACATGCCAGGGGCATCATGCTCATTCATAGGGAAAGCCCTATAGACCGAAAAGTCAGTAAACTAGAGATTCGCCTCGAATACGGCGACGGCGGACCGAAACGTCCTTAAACTAATACCGCAGCATCCTCAGGCTGACGAGATAAAAAAAGAGAGAATAAAGAATAAAAAAAAGAATAAAAAAAAATATAATAAAAAAATAAAAAAACAGTATGTCCATAAGCAAAATGGGCATGGATGAAAACCCGAAAGGGCTCCGTGAGTAAAAATAGCAGGGCTACCGGCGAGTGTTCGTGAAAACCCGAAATGCGCGACCTCGTAAAAAAAATAAACAGAATAAAAAAAAAGGTATGTCCATAAGCAAAATGGGCACGGATGAAAACCCGAAAGGGCTCCGTGAGTAAAAACAGCAAGGCTACCGGCGAGTGTTTGTGAAAACCCGAAAGGACGCAACCTCGTTAAAAGACACTTACAGGGTCCTCTCGACCTTGTAAGGAGTAACAACCCTCGTGAGATCCTTACGACTCACAAGGGAGCAACACACTTAGGGATCCTCACGATTCCTAAGAAGAAAATACACTTGCGAGATCCTCACGACTCGTAAGGAGAACTCTCTTATGGGACCCTCACGGCTCATAAGATTTGAAAGTCTTAAGTTACAGAGACCTGAACCTGTTCTTAAGCAACTCCCAAAACCTTTGATACGGCCCTACAAGTGGCTCAATACTGACCCTTGTATACAATCCATGGGCGCGAATAAACATTTCCCTAACCAAGTCCCACCCGTGACTAGGGATATGTTCATATGGTGAACAACCCTTATAAGTCATCTCGACTTATAAGGAGAAAACCCTTTTTGTAAGATCCTTACGACTTACAGGGGAACATACACTTAGGAATCCTTACGATTCCTAAGGAGAAAACACACCTACGAGATCCTCACGACTCGTAGGGAGAAATACCTTTGTGAGACCCTTATGGCTCATGAAGTCAAAAGCCTTAGTCGATGGGATCTTAACCCTGTTCGCTAAGCCACCTTTGTTCGACATCGACAGAAGCAAATGATGATTCGCTCCTGGCAATATCCCAGTTGTAGCGATGCTGATGCCTAAAACCAGTATCAAATCCCAAGCCCTTTCATGGCAAATGATGATTCGCTTCTGGCAATATTCCAGTTGTAGCGATGCTGATGCTGAGATTGGCGTCAGATTCTAAGTTCCACACTCGCGATAAAAAATCAGCGAGCTAAAAATGCATATGAAATAGCCGAAATGATTGGGCAACTCGCAATAAAAAGCAGCGAGTAAAAATAAAACAAATAGCCGAAATGATTGGGCACCGCGAAAAATAGCCGAAATGATTGGGCAATCGCGACCTTCGCGATATAAAAGCCGAAATGATAGAGCATCGCGGAAATAAAATAATAATATAAAAAAATGAATGAAACCAATGCCCTACAGGTGAGATCACATCGATCCTTGTATATAATCCAGGGGCACAAACAATGAGGGAACCATACCTTCCCAACAGGCTCCATCAGAAAGCGAAGCCAAATCTCGACGGTTCATAGACAACCTAGAGACAACCTTGACATTTGTCGCAATATTGCAGACACAATGTCAACAAATGAAGCAAAGGAAGATCCCTAGCTTCAGGGTCTCGACGTCAACATCGACAACTTAGAGATCACCAACGGCGTTTCTCCTCACTCCAACCAGTGCAGACGTGACGTCAACAACCGACCTCAGAGTTGCAACAAAACGGAGCCATGGCAAAGTTCCTAGTTCCAAATATTAATGGCCACATCTACAGCCCGAAAACCAACAACGGTGTGCCTCCTCATTCCAGCAGGACACAGATGTAACACTATCAAGCGGAGTGACGGCAAAATCCCAGCTCCACCCCAGCGTTCGTCTCGACACAGCAGACACAACGCCAAAGAAAATGAAGCAAAGGCCAAATTCCTAGCTTTAGAGTCTTGACGGCAACTCATATAAAGCCTGAAAGACAATCGGAGATCATCTCGCACCAGCGCGGAGTGTTCACCACCTCGACGATCGGTTTGATACAGCAGATGAGATGTCACCCCAGCATTCTTCCCCCAGCAGGATTCGTACGCACCAAAGCAAATGAAGCGAAGGCCAAATACCTAGCTTCAGAGTCTTAACGGCAAGTCATATAAATCCTGAAAGACAACCGGAGATCATCTCACCCCAGTGCGAAATGGTCACCACCTCGACGTTCGTCTCGACACAGCAGACGCAACATCATCAAACAGCGGAGCCACGACAAAGTCCCTAGTTCCAAACCTCTACGGTTCACCAACAACCTAGAGATAACCGCGACATTCATCTTGATATAGAGAACGCAATGCCAACAAACGAAGCGAAGGCCAAATTCCTAGCTTCAGGGTCTTAACGGCAAGTCATATAAAGCCGAAAAGACAATCGGAGATCATCTTGCACCAGTGCGGAATGGTCACCACCTCGACGTTCGTCTTGATACAGCAGATGAGATGTCACCTCAGCGTTCTTCCTCCAACAGGATTCAGACGCGACAATCAAACAGCGGAGCCACGACAATGTCCCTGGTTCCAAACCTCTATGGTTCACCAACAACCTAGAGACAACCGCGACATTCGTCTCGATATAGAGGACGCAATGCCAGCAAACGAAGCGAAGGCCAAATTCCTAGCTTCAAGGTCTTAACGGCAAGTCATATAAAGCCTGAAAGACAACCGGAGATCATCCCACACCAGCGCGGAGTGGTCACCACCTCGACGTTCGTCTCGATACAGCAGACGAGATGTCACCACAGCGTCCTTCCTCCAACAGGATCCAGACACGCCAAAGCAAATGAAGCGAAGGCCAAATTCCTAGCTTCAGGGTCTTGACAGTAACTCATATAAAACCTGAAAGAATATCGGAGATCATCGTACATCAACGCGGAGTGGTCACCACCTCGACATTCGTCTCGATACAGCAGACGAGATGTCACCACAGCGTTCTTCTTCCAACAGGATCCAGACGCGCCAAAGCAAACGAAGCAAAGGCCAAATTCCTAGCTTCAGGGTCTTGACGGCAACTCATATAAAGCCTGAAAGACAATCGGAGATCATCCCGCACCAGCACGGAGTGGTCACCACCTCGACGTTCGTCTCGATATAGCAGACGAGATGTCACCACAGCATTCTTCCTCCAGCAGGATTCAGACGCGACAATCAAACAACGGAGCCACGGCAAAATCCCTAGTTCCAAACCTTGATGGTTCCTCAACAACCTAGAGACAACCGCGACATTTGTCTCAATACAGCAGACGCAATGCCAGAAAACGAAGCAAAGGCCAAATTCCTAGCTTCAGGGTCTTGACGGCAACTCATATAAAACCTGAAAGACTATCGGAGATCATCCCACACCAGCGCGGAGTGGTTATGACCCATCGGGGCTCTCCAAAATGAGCCTAACCTCAAGTAAAAAGCGGCATGGAAAAATTCCTAACGCTTTCTTTTCTGATGGTCAAACTTCCTAGGAAGATTGCTTGAAGACGTCTTGTCCAGCCCCCGAAGGGATCAGAGACACGACAGTGGCAAGGCTGCTCGAACAGCAAGATTGCCTATCGAGGAATACATCAGCCAATGCGACGGTACGACGGACAAAATCCTAGTACCACAGACCCTAACGGACCTTTGTCGTAAAGAGCAGAGGTTAACTGTGACGTTAGGATATCCTTGCGAGAAATGCTCGATTTGTCTCGACTCGTTGGGAAAAGCCTTAGGCAATGGCGATAAAAACCTGTTTCCTAAGCACTGGGGCCCTGCAAGTTGATCCAAAATAGACTCTTGCATACTATTCATGGACCACACTCTCCAAAGTCGAATCTCGACAAGGAGGGAAACAACCACTTATGAGTCCTCTCGACTTATAAGCGGGGAAAATTCTCTTGTGAAATCCTAACGACTCTCAAGAGAAAACACACTTAGGAATCCTCATGACTCCTAAGGAGAAAAGACACCTACGAGATTCTCACGACTCGTAGGGAGAAAAGTCTTTATGAGACCCTCACGGCTCGTAAAGTCGAAAAAGTCTTAGGTGGCAGATCCTACCCCTGTCTCCTAAGCCATCACTGCCGTGCAAAGAGGTCAAGATGGACCATCTATGAGCCACACTTACCAAAGCTACATGCCACTGAAATGGAAAAGCTACTCATGAGCATATAAACTACTTCACGCCAGAGTAAGATATAAAGAAATGGAAAGGTTCGGCTCACGGGGTGAGGGTTTGGAACTATATCCCTTAAGAGTTGAGATTTGAATCAATGATAAATGACGACGCTTGTGTCCGCTCGTTATCTTCTCAGATCAAGAATCTGAAAGTTATATACCAATCCGAAACTGGTCATACGCTATGCATAATTCTGCACTAATTCACCAACGTATATACTTACGTGGGCAAAGTAGTGGGGGGCTGATTGATATTGATTTATGCATGCTTGCGCTTTCTAAAAGATAGATCAAAAATATTTGTAACCGCAATCAAGAACGGCGTCGCTTTGCAGCTAGCCGGTGAGTACGGGTCGGTCCACAGGGATGTTGTGAATTTCCGATTCGTTCTTACGAGTTAATTACGAAGGGTGTTCAGTTGTTTATTAAATCTAAAAATCTAATTAAGCTAGGACAATTGTTTAAATCTAAATCTTGCCAGCGTTAGGTTTTGGAATGGTTTGGAAATGTAAATAAATCTCAACGCTTTCTATACACAAATTAGGATCTAAGAGGAGTTATGGTAATTATCAATAAAGTGGATTAGATCCGTTCGGGAAGGTGTTCCTTCCTCTAGGTTCTTGTCCTTCCTTTATCAATCTTTACCCTAACCTCCATGGAAAACATCACAACCGGGCCTTTATACTATGGTATCACCGCTACCTCGAGGGATAGAGTGCCGTAGGGAGCGGTATGTGCATGTATGCATGGAGTCCTATAGATTCTAAGTGATGGGTAAGAAAGGGATGAGAGATCTCATCTCTCAAAAGCCTTTCCCTAAGCTAACATCTAAGGCAAGGAATTAAAATACTTACAGATGCATCCCTCCAATCATCCATGCAGGTTTGTCAGATCTGAATTTCTGAATGGAAAAGAAACACCGATGCTCTCCAAAAGAATTCTAAAATTTATTAATGAAGGGAGGCATAAAGTTTACAATGAATTAGAGTCCCTATTTATAGGAAATAGAAACCCTAGGTTACATCTTGAACCGCATGTCTACATTTACACAAATACCCCTAGGCAGACCCATACAGAGCCACAGAAGACTTGGTAAAATTTTATGCTATCAAATCCTCAGACCCACCGCGGAACCGCAGCCCAAGGCCCTGTTTGGCCGCGGTTCCGCGGCCAAAAGGAAGAATTGGGCTCTGGGCTTTATGGGCTGGTTTCTTGTCATCTTGGGCTACTTAGTTCTGTCTATCTTTTTCCATTTGGGCTTCTGTTTCTCTTCCAGATTTCCAGTGAACATTGTTGTGGACTTTAACCCATTCGCTTTGAGTCAATGTCTTGAATCTTGCTTTGTGAATTGTTCCTTATGTAGGCTTAATCAAGAATCTTCTGTTTGTTGGTCAAAGTCCACTTTTTCATCGTCTTTACATCGTTTTCACTGTTTTCTGTCCAAGAACCTGTAACCTGTAACATGTAGCAGACATGGGTCAAAAGCACCTGTTTTCATTGTAAAATGCATAAGAATAGGGAATATAAAATACAATATTATGGTGTGAACAAATACCCCCAAACTTATCTTTTGCTCGTCCTCGAGCAAACTTATTGTTTTATTCTCTACAAAAAACCTAACCGCACTTTCGCAGGGAAACGCGATTGCACTGAGCTCGTGCAACAAGCCGTTAAACCTCTAGGTGTCCCTAGTAGGAGGAGTGTTGTCTCCTGAGGGTTTTCAGCGGATTACACCCACAAAATCCTATCAATTCAGCCCATTGGCTTTTGTTCTCCAATTAGGTTTTCTAACAAGGAATTCTATTATCTTTTGACTCGCAAATTATCCACCCATATTCTTCACACTTCCTCATTATTTAACTTAAGATTATATATATCCTGCAGATCTACTTAGCTTTCGGCATTTCTTAAGTTTTCCTTCTAGGGTTTTATCTCCACTTAGGAATTTCTATCAACTCTATTAAAGATACAAGTTCTATTCTTCATTCCTTTCTCTTATCTAGATTTCAATCACATACCCCTACGTGTGTGTATAGATCACCCCTACACTTGGAAATTCAAATCAAGCAATCGTACTCTCGTCCATTGTCCAAAGTACTAATTAGTTGGTGAATGAAATTTGCTTACACATCCTTCATGCGACCGTTAATACTTCTTGAGGTACCAACGACCGATTACAAGATGCGTTAGCACTTTAAAGCGTACTTCCTAGTTTTGCAACACCCAAGGCTTTTAGCAGTGACTCCCAAACCAGTTGGTCTAAGGCACTAAGTGATGAAGCACCCTCGCTAAATATTTTTCTATTTTTATAGCCTTAAGTAATCACAAAAACCAGTGTCCATTTTTTTTTCTTTATTCACTTTTTTTTTCTTTTATTTTCATTGTACTAAGGACTTTAGACAAGAGCATTTCAAGGTCTCCTCTACTATTCCAAGTTTCAAGGTGCGTGATTGTGCAAATTGTAGGGTATACGTTTTCAGAATCTAGACTTAAGCTAGGAACTATTTTTCAAACTTATACTCTAATAAGAACATCAATACTCTTCCCTCATTTCGACTTAGCCCAAGAAGTGAACCCAAAATTTGCCTATTTCTAAATAAACTACAAGGCATATACTTTCTACCGTTAAACTTTAAGGAAGGTTATTTTTAGGGTTTTTAATTTACTAAGTCTAAGATCTTAGTTGTTCCTAGCTAGTTAACCTATTTGTCAAACTCTAGTCAATTAGCCAAAATTGAATACATTAATTTTTATAATTTTTGAATTTTTAAAATTTTTTATGGGTTTTCAAATAAGTATGCAAATGCAAAAATGTACATATGAATGCGAAGGAGGAAGACGTACCGAGCATACCCCCAAACTTGAACTTGACAGTGTCCTCACTGTCATACTAAACAAAGAGGGTCAAAATGCCGATACTCCCCTGTTTATTTATTTACAATTTTTTTTTTATATTTTTAATGTTTTGAAATTTTTTTTTTTATAGAAAAAGAAAACGAAAATATATATACATATATACAAAGGTTCCCCCCAAACTTAAGCTTGGCCTTACACAAGCCAAAAGTTAACACCAACCATTCAAAAATCTTATCGTGGAAATGGTATAGCTGGTGCAAGAATGGGATGGAAAGAAAAGATATGAAAAGCACGCGAGACCGTGTGGAAAGAAGAATGGTAGAATATGGTCTCGGTGGGGGAGAAGAATGGCGAAAAGAAGAAGGAAGTGGAGTACGATCTTGAGGGTGTAAATTGAGTGAATAAATTAGCGCAATTTGTGATGACCGATGTGTTAAAAGCGATTGCGCTAACCTATCAACTCGTCGAGAAATGGGATCAAATCCCTCAAGAGTCGTAAGAAAACATGGGTACGCCGAACTTGGTATGGGAGAAGAAAGCGTAGCGGTCATTTGTTCGGTCGGAACAATAGGAAAGAGGGAGGGTGATATAACAGTCAAAGGTTCAGGAGGCTGAATTGGAAAATCCGACACATCAAATAAAAATGGTTCAACCTCAATATTATCCTCAAGACTATCCTCATAATTATCCTCATAATTCTCCTCGATATTCAACTCATCCATGCCATTATCATCAAAATCAAGACGCATATGAGATTCGGGAGAAACATTTAATAACTCGGGATGATGATTTGAACATAAAACTTCAATTAAATCGAAAGGTTCATCATCCGAAATATTCCCGGCGTCTATATCCTCAATCAAGTGAAAGTCAATTTCTTTAGACACCTCCTCAAAAGCATGGATGTTTATCAATGTAGGTTCTAGAGTGGAAGTGTAAAGGTCAAACGGATTAGGTGCTGTTTCACTCGAAGGGGGTTCTTCACAATCTGGCAAATCAAACACTACAAAATCACACAACTCATTTTTATTTTCAACAGGTGAACTATTTAGGGCAATTGATGGAAAACAGGAGTTGTGGGCTTCTATTGGGTAAGGGTAGGTTTGATTTGAAAATCTTCTCTCATTCTCACTCCGTCCAACTGCCGCCTCATACATTGAAAAATTTGGAGCTAGCGGGACACTAGCTACCGGTTCACTAGGTTGCATAAGGGTGGCCACGGACGCCTCCACATTCCTAACCATTTTATCTGTTGCTGCGATATACGCCTCCAACGCCTCTTCCAAACTAGACTTGGGTGGTAAGGGGGTTTCGGTAAAAGATTCGAAATTGTTTGGATATGTGAAACTCCCTAATGGCTGTGTAGAAGCAGTGTCTAGTGAAGGTGGAAAGGTCGGGTAGGACTGGTAGGAAGTGGGTGATTGGACAGGGGTAGGGTCAACATGTGGATAAAAAGGTGAATAGTCTTGTTGATCCCTAGAACTAGATGTGTGAAGAGGGGTGAAAGATCGACTGCGAGATTGAGCAATATGCTCAGCAATGGACAACGGCCTAGGAGTTACAGCAGGACTTAGGGAAGTGGTGTCAACATATGTAGGTGGTAAAGATTGACTTGGTTGACACAAAGTGGGTTGAAAAGTCAAACTGTTTCTCCTAGACTCCTCTATGTGATCTTTCAGAGATTTTTTAGGCAAGGAAGGATCGTCTTTAAATTGACCGAACAAATTGCCGAACGACGCAAAATTAGGTTCAGGATACCAAAGTTCGGCAAGTGATTTTTTATGTGGGGTACCCATGTTAAAAGAAGAAAGGTTGAAAGAAGGAAGGTTGGATGGTGCAAGGATTTATTTGGGGCTAAAGTTTGCAAGTTCTCTAATAAAAATTTTCCTTTTTCTTTTTCTTTGTTTGAAAATTTGTTGCAAAAAGATTTTTTAATTAAAGATATGCAATCTAAAATATATTACCTGCAATCAGTTATTATCTTAAGCATATCACAAGAATCTTTATTTGGAAAAAACTGTTGCAAAAAGATATTTGAGAAAAGATATGCAACAACAAAATATTTCTTGCAATCAATTTAGTTCAAGCGGGGCCCAAAAAATCCTGCACAAGACTTGTTATATGGAAGGGAGAATATTTTTAAGCACACAAAATCCTGCAGGAATTTTCAGAAAAGATATTTCAAAAATTAAAGAGGAGGATCAGAAGATCTTACAGAAATTTTTGTAGGAGAAGATGTCACCAGCGCGCCGCCCTTCCGCGGCAAAAGAGGGTTAACACCGCGGTTTCGCGGCGAGGAAGTCGGCACGGATCCCCAAAATTTTTGTAGCGCACTGAGTCAGCAAGGTTGCCGCGTTTCCGCGGTCTAAGTATGGTTTAGGCCGCGGAAGCGCGGTACGTTGAATGATTCAAATTTCCAGAAAAATTCTACTATTTTGTTTTTGAAATCCTTCTCTGTTCTGATCTCCTGATTTCTGTTTCGCCTTCTGGAAATTTCCAGATCCGTCTCGATTGTTCCTGCAAAATTCAAACACAAAGTACCCTTTCCAAAAAATAACAATTGATATATTTTTATAATTTTTGGGATTTTTCAGATTTTTATGATTTTTTAATTTTAAGATTAACCCGAAATTACGAAAAGAAAATTCTACGCCATCCCCGGCAACGGCGCCATTTGATTGATATTGATTTATGCATGCTTGCGCTTTCTAAAAGATAGATCAAAAATATTTGTAACCGCAATCAAGAACGGCGTCGCTTTGCAGCTAGCCGGTGAGTACGGGTCGGTCCACAGGGATGTTGTGAATTTCCGATTCGTTCTTACGAGTTAATTCCGAAGGGTGTTCAGTTGTTTATTAAATCTAAAAATCTAATTAAGCTAGGACAATTGTTTAAATCTAAATCTTGCCAGCGTTAGGTTTTGGAATAGTTTGGAAATGTAAATAAATCTCAACGCTTTCTATACACAAATTAGGATCTAAGAGGAGTTATGGTAATTATCAATAAAGTGGATTAGATCCGTTCGGGAAGGTGTTCCTTCCTCTAGGTTCTTGTCCTTCATTTATCAATCTTTACCCTAACCTCCATGGAAAACATCACAACCGGCCTTTATACTACGGTATCACCGCTACCTCGAGGGATAGAGTGCCGTAGGGAGCGGTATGTGCATGTATGCATGGAGTCCTATAGATTCTAAGTGATGGGTAAGAAAGGGATGAGAGATCTCATCTCTCAAAAGCCTTTCCCTAAGCTAACATCTAAGGCAAGGAATTAAAATACTTACAGATGCATCCCTCCAATCATCCATGCAGGTTTGTCAGATCTGAATTTCTGAATGGAAAAGAAACACCGATGCTCTCCAAAAGAATTCTAAAATTTATTAATGAAGGGAGGCATAAAGTTTACAATGAATTAGAGTCCCTATTTATAGGAAATAGAAACCCTAGGTTACATCTTGAACCGCATGTCTACATTTACACAAATACCCCTAGGCAGACCCATACAGAGCCACAGAAGACTTGGTAAAATTTTATGCTATCAAATCCTCAGACCCACCGCGGAACCGCGGCCCAAGGCCCTGTTTGGTCGCGGTTCCGCGGCCAAAAGGAAGAATTGGGCTCTGGGCTTTATGGGCTGGTTTCTTGTCATCTTGGGCTACTTAGTTCTGTCTATCTTTTTCCATTTGGGCTTCTGTTTCTCTTCCAGATTTCCAGTGAACATTGTTGTGGACTTTAACCCGTTCGCTTTGAGTCGATGTCTTGAATCTTGCTTTGTGAATTGTTCCTTATGTAGGCTTGATCAAGAATCTTCTGTTTGTTGGTCAAAGTCCACTTTTTCATCGTCTTTACATCGTTTTCACTGTTTTCTGTCCAAGAACCTGTAACCTGTAACATGTAGCAGACATGGGTCAAAAGCACCTGTTTTCATTGTAAAATGCATAAGAATGGGGAATATAAAATACAATATTATAGTGTGAACAGGGGCATTTGTTCCCGCCAAAAATTTCTGCACAAAAGAGCCCAAGGTATCAAATGGCAGCGATACGCTTAAGGAAATGCGAACCAGTATCTTCCGGCCTGTATTTTGATAAACTACCGAAGGAGGAACTGCTAAATTCTGATGGTATTGAAAGCGTATCGAAAAACCCTTCGATTTGATATATTATGGGCCTCATAATTCATCCGGGATCAAAAGTTATGAGGCATCACGTGTCCACACGTGATGGACCTTTAAGAACCCGCTGGAGGAGTTAAAAGATATAATAAAAACTCAGAAAAGACCCCAATGGAGCATCACATGCTCAAACGTGACCATGGGTCACGTGCAGACACGTGATGGGCTCTTAAGGCCTCTAAAATAATGAATAGAATTAAATTCTAAAATCTGTTCCCTGATTAAAAATCAGAAGTTACTTCAATGAGGTATCACGTGCTCACATGTGACCAATGGTCACGTGTTGACACGTGATGGTTAAAACTGAAGCGTGAATGAACGCTGAGAAGAGGACTCAATTGGGGGTCACGTGCTCACACGTGACCAAGCGTCACGTGACTAGCTTCGAAAGCCTTACAGTTTAATAGAATTAAATTCTAAAAGCTTTTAAATCTTTCCAAATGGAAAAGGATTATGGGGACCGTTGGATTAAAGGTCCAAGGGTGATTAAAAATCACCAATTTATGGAAAAAATCTTAGACAAGGAAAGATTTCCCCTAAATCTCACCGAAAATAACAAACAGAATATCTTTGGATTTAAAATCCAACGGTGAATAAAATTCACTTAATAATCTAAAGGCTCATATTAATTATGAAATCAATTAAAATCTTTCAATGAAAGATTCACAAAAAAAATTGATTCTTTTCTTTCTCCTATAAATAGGAGGAAAGAAGAGAAGAGAAGGGATCTACCTTTTTGGAGAGAAGAACAGAGAGAGGAGAATTTAATTCTCAAGAGAGAAGAAAAGAGAGGAGAATTTAATTCTCAACAAAGAAAACCCTAGGTGAGAAAAGAAAGGGAATCAAAACTTTAAACAGAGAATTTAATTCTCAAAATCTAAGAGTTTAACTCTTCTGCAAAAGAACTTAGTTCTTCCTCTAGTTGAAGATCCGTAAAGCGCACATCTCCCCATAACTTGAGAATTTAATTCTCATCGTGTTAAAATCCTGCCATGCAGATCCGAAACTTAGAGGAGGAATTGAGTTTAGAGAATTTAATTCTCCCAAAACAGAACTAGGGTTTAACCCTATATAAGAATTTAATTATTTTACATATATAGGAATTTAATTCCTCCAAAACAAAATTAGGGTTTAACCCTACAGAGAATTTAATTCTTAAAGAAATAAAGAGACTTAAAAGATCTCCATGCATGCAAAGAACCAAGGTCACGTGGCCCCACGTGACCTTTGAAAAGATCCCCAAAATAAGAAAGAATTAACTTTGAGGCAATGCCTCACGTGTTCTCTCGTGACCTCCTAAACGACGAGAATTAAAGAAAAAGAAATGTTGGCTCTGGGCGCTCTCACGTGTTACCACGTGACCCCTAATAAATGCCTTAACAAATCAGTGCATGAATGCTTATCACGTGCCAACACGTGATGGCCAGAAAGTCAAAAAGTGTTTAACACTTATTCGCAGATTTGAGGATAAAACAAAGGAGATTTGGCCCCACATTTAGGGCGCCCTCACGTGTCTCCACGTGACCCCTAACAAATCCCTTTAATATCCAATGGATGGATGCCCATCACGTGCTCACACGTGACGGCCTTAAAGACTAAAAGTGTTTAACACTTATTTATTCTGAGAACAAAATAAAGGAGATCTGGCCCTACCTTTGGACGCCCTCACGTGTCCCCACGTGATCCCTTCCTCTTCAGTGTTTAACACTAATTCGAGAGTTTTATTTCCAGTGTTTAACACTGTTGTATTCTAGTGTTTAACTGTCACGACCAGAAAGTACGGAACGTGACTGGCACTTAGATTACGAGACGTCTAAAGGCGTACCGTAACATAAGTCAGCCAAAGCCCAGAAAATCTAAACCAAAATCAAAAGAGAGTGAATGAAAACCTTAAATGAAAACGGTTTTTAAATCAATTAAGTTGCATAGAATCCAAAAAAAAAACATCAAAAATTCCCGAAATTTTCGGCAGAGTCTCCCCTGTATTTTCTATCCCCCAAAATAGGTACAACAAGATATATATATAACCTGTAATCATAAATGGCATCTCCAAGAGGGAGCTAGCTCTTCGTCCAAGGCGGATCACAACCACATGCAATATATAAGTAATATCAAGAAAAGAGCATAAAAGAAACGCAAAATATCAGAAAACACAACGCCGGCTCAAGTGAGCTCGACCCAAAAGAAACCACAAATATACAAATCTCTCAGTCTCATCACTAGGTCGCATATACAATATAAAGTGGTAGATGGAGAATACTAGATACAATGATAGAGCAAAAGAAATAAAATATGCTCGCAACCCACCTATGGGCGATGTCGCGAGTCTGAGCAAAAGAAGCTGATGATAAGATAGCCCGCCGCTTCAAGGGTGACGGGTCCGACCTGCAAGACACTGTGGCACAACGGGGGAGAGTTGCCAGCTCGTGAGTAGAATATAACATCTAGTAAGGCAATCGTAAAAATGCACGCAATGCGTCACAACATGTATGTCCATATGTGATATAATACTTCTAGTATGCATGCACATGTATGCAATGTCATTACTAAATCTTTAAGTGTTTTAAATGCTAAGGGTATTGAATTCTTAACTTTAGAAAATGAATATTTGTATAATAGCTAAGTACCATCAAGAAATCATCTGAAAACCCGTGTCAAGCATCGACACCAAATATGAAATCATATCTGTCTCAATATCTTACTGTATCAATGTCTCAAATATTGGGCTCCGTCAGTCCGGATCGGCCCATATCATCCAATCTCACGACAACGGTCGGTATCCTCCGGATATCCGCCGCGCCAGACATCACCGGTAGGTAGTCTTCCCCTGCCAGGCTCATCGTCTACAACTCGATCTTCTTGCCCCGGGGTACCATACCGGGCCCACCATGTACCCGAGACGGTTCATCCACTCCTCAAATCGGGTCTCGAAATCCAACAGAAAACATGAAAACTCATGGTGGACGACACATACATCACGAGAAAACCGCAAGTTTGTTTTAAAAATGATAAATATAAGCTTTTGTTAAATTCTTGCGGTTTTCGCAAAAAAATCCAGAAATCGCAGCAATACTGAAATCCTCAAGAAAATCATAATGTTCACATGTTATATATGATAAATGTCTATGATATCAATGTATACGATGTGAATTTTGGCTAGAAATCTATGTAAATATGATGATAATGGTATATGCAAGCTATGCAATTTCATATATATTGTATGAATGCAAGTGGCGATACTAAGTTAAACAGGTTCTATAGTGCACGTGGCATGGCAATTACCAAAGGCGTGTGTGTCACATGAATAGTGCGCGTGCAGCAGATGCCAATGGTATTGGTGTTCGTGTCCTACGAAGTGTTATCGCATATGTGTATATGAATGTTATATGAATGTCCATGCAATCTAGTATACGGTTAGCTGTGAGGGTATGCAATGCAATAAAGGGGTAAGCTATCTAGCAATACAAGTCTTGCAAGGAATAGGGTAATCCTAACTAGGGGGCGTCTCGCGCCATCCAGACGATTCCCCCATAGATGAATACATCTACTCACCTGAAATCCCCGCTAATCCGATCCGACCACCGCCTTGCCTTTACGCGCCGTGTCCGATGTTTCCCCGACCGATCCTATATTTGCACAACACCAAGCATAAGATTACATAACCTAAAACGATGCAAGCCACAATATACAAATATCGACGCTCTCGAATTAAACATAACGTGCACTCGGTGCACGGGAAAACACACGAAAATCGCTAAATCTTAACTAGAATCGTCTTTTCGGGGAAATCGACAAAACTAAAACCCGCCTAGACAAAACCCTGCATTCACGCACTCTAATAGGCGTATAAGAAGCTAATTATATCGCTAATATAACGCAATTTGATCACATTCTAATTTACATAAAAATCTAGCAAGCAATTGCATACCGATTCGATGCAAATATTGCAATTTTATCGATCTAGCGAGCGCAACTTCGCACAATTTACCACTCTAACCAATTAGATAACCAAACCTTAACTTAACTCCAACAACCATGCTTCAAACCCTAATTTGAAATCAAATCCCTTTCTTGATTTTTCAAAACTAACCATTACAATGAAATTAATCACTTTAAAATACTAAACTAGCTTTATTAGACTACAAATTAACAACTAGTTTAGGATTTATACCTCCCAAGCTATGATCCTCTTGCAATTAGCCTCTAAAGATGCCTCTTTTCTCCACTTCTCAAACAAATTAGGGTTTGGGAAGGGTTGGATTAAGGATTAGGTTTGAATTTGTGAAGAAATTTGTTGATTTCGGTGGATTTTTGAAGATTTTTGAAGGAATTATGAAGCAAGATATGAGGGGAAAAATGAGAACTGAAGCAAGGGAGCTCAGCCTGAGGTGGGGAGGGGTGAGTGTGAGGGAATTGTGTAGAAAATTCTACACAAAAAGCAACCTTTAAACTCATTTAATGCATATCACATCAAATTTTACATAAAAAACCCCATTTTCATCATTTTTTTCATAAATTTCAAACCCTAAAACTAAAATCTTATAAAGTTATGTTACAATTTATTAACACTCTATTTTAGTTTATAAAGATTCCTAATTATGAAATTTACCTAATTAAATTTGTATTTATCACTAATTTAATGTATTTTTAAAAGCTTAAAATAATAAAAAAAATAATTAATTACGAAAAAATTTTTATTTAACTAGAAAATTATAAGTGACATTTTAGTGACAAAATTATAGTAATATCTTATCTAAATTTTGTATAATTATGTCTACAATTGAAAATACCTATTTTGACGTTTTACGGAAAAAGCCGAAAAATTAGCCGATTACCGAAAAACTGCCTAAACGATTTTCGAAGGGTTACAATCTTCCCTCCTTAAAGAAATTCGGTCCCCGAATTTAGAATTTAACTACGCGTACCTTCAAAAATATGGGGATATCTCTTCCTCATCTCGACCTCGGTCTCCCAGGTGACCTCCTCGCTGTTCGGACCACGCCAAAGGACCTTGACGGACTGTATAACCTTCGACCTCAATTTCTTCACCTGCCGATCCAAAATGACCACCGGCTGCTCGGTGAAAGAAAGATCACGCTCTAGATGGATCGTTTGGTGCCGAATCGCCTGGGAAGGATCATGAAGGTACTTGCGGAGCATCGAGACATGGAATACGGGGTGAACATCGGGGAAGCTGGGCGGAAGAGCTAACCGATAAGCGACTGGACCAACACGCTCTAGGATCTCGAAAGGACCAACATATCTAGGACTCAGCTTCCCTTTCCGCCCAAATCTCATCACACCTTTCATCGGAGAGACCTTCAGGAAAACATGATCGCCAACAGCGAACTCGAGTCGGCGACGACGCTTGTCAGCATATGATTTCTGCCTGCTCTGTGCCACTCTCATCCTGTCCCGAATCAGCTGTATCTTCTCGGTCGTCTCCTGTAAAATCTGCGGCCCCAAAATACTGCTCTCCCTGAGCTCTGTCCAACATACAGGCGATCGACATCTCCTCCCATATAAAGCCTCAAAAGGTGCCATCTGAATCGTCTCCTGGAAGCTATTATTGTAGGAAAACTCGATCAAAGGCAAATGACGATCCCAGCTACCACCGAAATCTAAAACAAGCTCTGAGCATGTCCTCAAAAGTCTGAATAGTACGCTCTGACTGACCATCAGTCTGAGGATGAAAGGCTGTGCTAAAACTCAATCGGGTGCCCAATGCTTCCTGAAGTTTCTGCCACAATCGGCTGGTAAACTGGGTGCCCCGGTCGGACACGATGCAAGTCGGAACACCATGAAGTCGCACTATCTCATCAATATAAACCTGGGCATACTGAGAAAATCCAAAAGTGGTCTTCACTGGCAGGAAGTGAGCCGCTTTCGTCAGTCGATCCACAATCACCCAAATAGAATCATACCCTCGACTGGTCCTGGGTAGACCCACAATGAAGTCCATGGAGACCTGTTCCCACTTCCACTCAGGGATGGGCAAAGGCTGTAACTCGCCGGCTGGCCTCTGGTGCTCGGCCTTGACTTGCTGACAAGTCAGGTATCTCGACACAAAGTCTGTAATATCCTTCTTCATCCCGTCTCACCAGTAAACCTCTCTCAAATCACGTTACATCTTGGTGGAACATGGGTGAACACTGTATACTGATCTATGTGCCTCCTCAAGAATATCGCGCCTCAGTCGCTCTGAATATGGCACGCACAGTCGAGTCCCAAAGCGAAGTATACCCTGATCATCAATCACGAACTCAGAAACTCTGCCCTGCCGAATCTGCTCAATAATCTCTAAAATACGGGCATCGCCGGACTGTACCTCGCGGATACGGTCAAGAAACTGTGGGCGTGCTCTGAAATGGGCCAGCTGTCCCCCTGTAGGAGTAAACTCGAACTGCACTCTGCTGTCACATAAAACCTGCCAATCCGCCGTCGACTGCATTTGTACTGCGCTCAAACAAGATAAGCTACCTCCGGGCCTCCTACTCAAAGCATCTGCCACCACATTCGCCTTGCCCGGATGGTATAGAATCTCGCAGTCATAATCCTTCACCAACTCCATCCAACGGCGCTGTCTCAGGTTCAGATCCCGCTGCTGGAAGATATACTTCAAACTCTTGTGGTCAGTGAATATCTGGCACGACTCACCATATAGGTAATGTCTCCAAATCTTAAGTGCAAATACCACTGCAGCCATCTCTAAATCATGGGTGGGGTAGTTCTGCTTGTGTTTCCTCAGCTGCCGAGAAGCATATATAATAACTCTGTCGTGCTGCATCAATACACAGCCCAGCCCCACTCGAGAAGCATCACAATATACCACGAAACCGCCTGATCCTGAAGGCAATGCTAACACTGGTGCAGTAGTCAGACGAGTCTTCAATTGCTGGAAACTATCCTCACATGCCTGGGTCCAATCAAAAGGATCCCCCTTCCGGATCAACCCGGTCAAAGGTGCAGCAATGCGAGAGAAATCCTGGACAAAACGTCGATAATAGCTGGCCAGACCTAGAAAACTGCGAACCTCTGTAACTGATACTGGTCTAGGCCAACGCTGAACTGCCTCGATCTTTCTCGGGTCCACACAAATACCATCTCTCGTCACCACATGACCCAAGAAGTCGACACTGTCTAGCCAGAATGCACACTTGGAGAATTTGGCGAACAGCTGATGCTCCCTCAAAGTCTGCAATGTGATACGTAAGTGCTGCTCATGCTCCTCCCGGCTCTGAGAATAAACCAAGATGTCGTCAATGAACACAATAATGAACTGATCGAGATACGACCTGAATACACGGTTCATCAAATCCATAAATGCTGCCGGGGCATTGGTGAGCCCGAACGACATCACCAGGAACTCATAATGACCATATCGAGTACGGAAGGCGGTCTTCGGAATATCCTCCTTCCGAACCCGCAACTGGTGATAACCTGACCGTAAATCAACCTTCGAGAAGAACCCTGCACCCTGGAGCTGATCGAATAAGTCATCAATGCGGGGTAGGGGATATCTGTTCCGCACAGTAACCCGGTTCAGCTGACGATAATCAATGCATAAACGCATACTTCCGTCCTTCTTCTTAACAAACAGGACGGGAGCACCCCAAGGTGACACACTCGGTCGGATAAGCCCTTTGTCCAGCAAGTCCTGTAACTGATCCTTTAGCTCTCTCAGCTCTGCCGGGGCCATCCGATAAGGAGGTATAGAAATAGGCCCCGTGCCGGGGATCAAGTCAATACAGAACTCAATCTCGCGCTCTGGTGGCAGACCAGGAAGCTCGTCAGGAAATATATCAGGAAACTCTCTCACAACAGGGACCTGGTCCAACGGAACCTCTGTGGAGCTAGTATCACAAACATAGGCTAAGAATCCCTGACACCCTTTCCTTAAGAGATGACCAGCGCGAAGAGAAGAAATCAAGCTGGGAAGGGTAGCGCTACGATCTCCCTGAATAACAAGAACCGGCTCACCAGGAAAACTGAATCTGACTGCTTTTTCACGGCAGTCCACGGATGCATAACAGGTGGCTAGCCAGTCCATACCAAGAAGAACGTCAAAGTCTAGCATATCGAGGAGAATCAAATCTACTGAAGAATCTCTCTCCCCGATACGAACGGAACACGATCGGTACACAAAACGGGCAACAAAAGACTCGCCTACCGGGGTAATAACGACAAGCGGCTGATCTAACGGAGAAGACTCTCGGCCCAACCTCGGTGCAAAGTACGTGGATACATAGGAATGTATGGAGCCTGGATCAAATAATACCCGTGCATCAAAAGAACATACTGGCAGAGTACCTGTCACGACGGCATTGGATGCCTGTGCATCCTGAGGAGTCAACGCGAACACTCGGGCCTGTCCACCACTAATAGCTGGCTGTCCTCTGCCTCTACCTCGGCCTCTGCCTCTGCCTCTGTCGCCTCGTCCTCTCTGAACCGGACCGCCACGCCCACGGCCTCTAGAAGCATCTGGCTGGCGTGAAGCATCATCAGGAGTAGGAAGTAAAGCTCTCTGAGAAGGTGGTGAGGGTGGTAAGGTCACATGTGGGACTGTCGCCGTGCCCTGACATCCCATGGTACAGTCTCTGACACGGTGGTACTGACTCCCGCACCGAAAACATCCTGGAGACGACTGCTGGGCCTGTGGATATGAACCAAATAACTGACCTCGTCTCAATCCTCTGCCTCCACCATCTCCCGGAAATAATCTATCGCGGTGTCTACCCATCTGCCGCTGAGCTGGCGTATCAGTACGGATCCTCTTCGGCCCCGAAACGACCGGAGTCTCAGAAATACGCTCCTCCAAAAGTAAGGCTGCATCCATCGCGGCTGCGTATGTATCAAAGTGCTGGGTGCCAATGGCAAGGAATAGCTGTGTATCAAGCCCTCTCACAAACCTCTTTATTCTCTTCTCTTCTGTGTCGACTAGGTACGGAGCATATCGAGACAACTGGGTAAACTGTATATCATACTCCGACACCGTCATCCCAGGAGTCTTGCGCAAAGACTCAAAACTACGGGCTCGAGCATCTCGGACACTCTCCGGAAGAAAACGGGCAAGAAATGCAGCTGTAAACTCATCCCAGGTCATAGAAGGTAGACCTGCAGCTCGGCCTCTCTCTACTGAATCGTACCATGTCTGGGCAAGACCTTCCAGACGAAAACTCGCAAACTCCACCAATCTATCCTCGGAACACCTCAACGAACGGCAGGTCCGAGCCATCCTATCAAGAAAAGCCTGTGGGTCCTCTGTCGCATCTGTACCGGTAAAAGCTGGAGGTCTCAATCTCATGAACTCCTGTAGTGAAACAGGGATAGTCTCCGTAGTAGCAGCAGGAGTGACCATCTGTGCAGCAGGTACGATCGTGGTCTGTGCGGTGGAAGGAACGTCCTCGGATCTCTGTGCCCGGCTGGACTCAACTAAAGATCCCATCATCTGCCGCAACTCTTGCATGCCGGCCTCTAATCTGGCAATACGGTCTGGATAAGGCGGATCGGTATGACCCTGAGGGACAGGCGTATCATCCCGCTCGATCCTCGCCTCAGACGGGCCTGCCCGAATCTCATCCTTAGCGGCAACCCGCTGAGCTCTCGTAGTCTTTGGCGGCATCGAAGCTGGAATAAGAAACATGACTGATAAGGACATTGCAATTGAATCAAGGAATGCAAGGAATCAAGAAAGGAAATACAAGCAATTATGTCCTAAGGTCACTTAGGCGGAGTACCGTATCGTAAGTATGTCGTGGATCATACCCACGCTACGCCACTCTGCTTAAGTCACCTACTCCATCTACCAAGGTCGTCCTACACTCAGAAAGGTAAAACCTACGCTCTGATACCAACTTTGTCACGACCCGAAAGTACGGAACGTGACTGGCACTTAGATTACGAGACGTCTAAAGGCGTACCGTAACCTAAGTCAGCCAAACCGCAGAAAATCTAAACCAAAATCAAAAGAGAGTAAAGGAAAACCTTAAATGAAAACGGTTTTTAAATCAATTAAGTTGCATAGAATCCAAAAAAAACATCAAAAATTCCCGAAAATTTCGGCAGAGTCTCCCCTGTATTTTCTATCCCCCAAAATGGGTACAACAAGATATATATAACCTGTAATCATAAATGGCATCCCCAAGCAGGAGCTAGCTCTTCGCCCAAGGCGGATCACAACCATATGCAATATATAAGTAATATCAAGAAAAGAGCATAAAAGAAACGCAAAATATCAGAAAACACAACGCCGGCTCAAGTGAGCTCGACCCAAAAGAAACCACAAATATACAAATCTCTCATTCTCATCACTAGGTCGCATATACAATATAAAGTGGTAGATAGAGAATACTAGATACAATGATAGAGCAAAAGAAATAAAATATGCTCGCAACCCACCTACGGGTGATGTCGCGAGTTTGAGCAAAAGAAGCTGATGATAAGATAGCCCGCCGCTACAAGGGTGACGGGTCCGACCTGCAAGACACTGTGGCACAACGGGGGTGAGTTGCCAGCTCGTGAGTAGAATATAACATCTAGTAAGGCAATCATAAGAATGCACGCAATGCGTCACAACATGTATGTCCATATGTGATATAATACTTCTAGTATGCATGCACATGTATGCAATGTCATTACTAAATCTTTAAGTGTTTTAAATGCTAAGGATATTGAATTTTTAACTTTAGAAAATGAATATCTGTATAATAGCTAAGTACCATCAAGAAATCATCTGAAAACCCATGTCAAGCATCGACACCAAATATGAAATCATATCTGTCTCAATATCTCACTGTATCAATGTCTCAAATATTGGGCTCCGTCAGTCCGGATCGGCCCATATCATCCAATCTCACGACAACGGTCAGTATCCTCCGGATATCCGCCGCGCCAGACATCACCGGTAGGTAGTCTTCCTCTGCCAGGCTCATCGTCTACAACTCGATCTTCTTGCCCCAGGGTACCATACCGGGCCCACCATGTACCCGAGACGGTTCATCCACTCCTCGAATCGGGTCTCGAAATCCAACAGAAAACATGAAAACTCATGGTGGACGACACATACATCACGAGAAAACCGCAACTTTGTTTTAAAAATGATAAATATAAGCTTTTGTTAAATTCTTGCGGTTTTCCCAAAAAAATCTAGAAATCGCAGCAATACTGAAATCCTCAAGAAAATCATAATGTTCACATGTTATATATGATAAATGTCTATGATATCAATGTATACGATGTGAATTTTGGCTATAAATCTATGTAAATATGATGATAATGGTATATGCAAGCTATGCAATTTCATATATATTGTATGAATGCAAGTGGCGATACTAAGTTAAACAGGTTCTATAGTGCACGTGGCATGGCAATTACCAAAGGCGTGTGTGTCACATGAATAGTGCGCGTGCAGCAGATGCCAATGGTAATGATGTTCGTGTCCTACGAAGTGTTATCGCATATGTGTAAATAAATGTTATATGAATGTCCATGCAATCTAGTATACGGTTAGCTGTGAGGGTATGCAATGCAATAAAGGGGTAAGCTATCTAGCACTACAAGTCTTGCAAGGAATAGGGTAATCCTAACTAGGGGGCGTCTCGCGCCATCCAGACGATTCCCCCATAGATGAATACATCTACTCACCTGAAATCCCCGCTAATCCGATCCGACCACCGCCTTGCCTTTACGCGCCGTGTCCGATGTTTCCCCGACTGATCCTATATTTTCACAACACCAAGCATAAGATTACATAACCTAAAACGATGCAAGCCACAATATACAAATATCGACGCTCTCGAATTAAACATAACGTGCACTCGGTGCGCGGGAAAACACACGAAAATCGCTAAATCTTAACTAGAATCGTCTTTTCGGGGAAATCGACAAAACTAAAACACGACTAGACAAAACCCTACATTCACGCACTCTAATAGGCGTATAAGAAGCTAATTATATCGCTAATATAACGCAATTTTATCACATTCTAATTTACATAAAAATCTAGCAAGCAATTGCATACCGATTCGATGCAAATATCGCAATTTTATCGATCTAGCGAGCGCAACTTTGCACAATTTACCACTCTAACCAATTAGATAACCAAACCTTAACTTAACTCCAACAACCATACTTCAAACCCTAATTTGAAATCAAATCCCTTTCTTGATTTTTCAAAACTAACCATTACAATGAAATTAATCACTTTAAAATACTAAACTAGCTTTATTAGACTACAAATTAACAACTAGTTTAGGATTTATACCTCCCAAGCTATGATCCTCTTGCAATTAGCCTCTAAAGATGCCTCTTTTCTCCACTTCTCAAACAAATTAGGGTTTGGGAAGGGTTGGATTAAGGATTAGGTTTGAATTTGTGAAGAAATTTGTTGATTTCGGTGGATTTTTGAAGATTTTTGAAGGAATTATGAAGCAAGAAGTGAGGGGAAAAATGATAACTGAAGCAAGGGAGCTCAGCCTGAGGTGGGGAGGGGTGAGTGTGAGGGAATTGTGTAGAAAATTCTACACAAAAAGCAACCTTTAAACTCATTTAATGCATATCACATCAAATTTTACATAAAAAACCCCATTTTCATCATTTTTTTTCATAAATTTCAAACCCTAAAACTAAAATCTTATAAAGTTATGTTACAATTTATTAACACTCTATTTTAGTTTATAAAGATTCATAATTATGAAATTTACCTAATTAAATTTGTATTTATCACTAATTTAATGTATTTTTAAAAGCTTAAAATAATAAAAAAATAATTAATTACGAAAAAAAATTTATTTAACTAGAAAATTATAAGTGACATTTTAGTGACAAAATTATAGTAATATCTTATCTAAATTTTGTATAATTATGTCTACAATGAAAAATACCTATTTTGACTTTTTACGGAAAAAGCCGAAAAATTAGCCGATTACCGAAAAACTGCCTAAACGATCTTCGAAGGGTTACATTAACACTAATTTGAGAATCTTATTTCCAGTGTTTAACACTGATTGTTTCTAGTGTTTAACACTAAATTGAAGATTATATTTCCAGTGTTTAACACTGATTGTCTTTTAGTGTTTAACACTAATTTGAGAGTTCTACCTTCAGTGTTTAACACTGTTGTTCTTTAGTATTTAACACTACTTTTAGCCAAATTGGCTAGTTCTCCAGAGGCAAAAGTCCCTCCTCCAAATGAATCTCAAAATTGAGAAAATTAAGGACAAAATGTTGTCAGAGCCCCCAAACCTCTATTTAGCACTGCTGAATGATGAGGGGCTGAACCTAGACAAATGTCTAATGGTCCAAAGGGCCAATATTTCAAACATAATTGGACTTAGCCCAAACTGGCCGTAAGTCCTTAAATCATCTTGAACTGAGCACATCTGCTCTTTCAACCAACTCATTGGTTCAAGGGTACATCTCTGAACTCCTCTGATATCTGTCATTGTAATCCTTCAACATCGTCAAAGAGGTGACAGGTCCTGACGGCCATACATTCCATGGACCACTATGTCCCTAAACTGGCAATGGACCACTATGTCCTTAAACTGGTATTGGACCACCATGTCCCTAAACTGGCAATGGACCACCATGTCCCTAAACTAGAACAATAGAACCCCCAAATGCTCTCTTGTTGGATCTAAACGATCCTATTAAGTTGATCTTAGTCTCAAATTAGACTAACGTATCCTTAACAAACGTTTAAGTTGATCTTAACCTCAAATATGGCTAACGTGTCCTTAAATCAAACCTTCAAACAGACTTTAGTCCTAAATTGGACTAGAGATCTCCCAACCAACTTTGGTTCAAGGGTACATCTCTGAACTCCTCTGATATTTGTCGTTGTAATCCTTCAACATCGTCAGAGAGGTGACGGGTCCCGACGGCCATACATTTATGGACCACCATGTCCCTAAACCGGCAATGGACCACCATGTCCCTAAACTGAACAATAGAGCCCAAATGCTCTCTTGTTGGATCTAAACAATCCCGTTAAGTTGATCTTAGTCTCAAATTGGACTAACGTATCCTTAACAAATGTTTAAGTTGATCTTAACCTCAAATATGGCTAACGTATCCTTCAACCAAAACCCCAAACCCAAATCTAAGAAAATACGGATTTGGACTAATCCACGTCCTACGGGCGACGACATAAATTAGTCTCCGTATACAATCCACGACCAACCACAAACAAAACAAACACCCACGACACGAAGTGACCATCTGGAGAAGGAGAAAGTTGTTACCGCGATGCGGTAGCGTAATTAACTGCGGGGGCTTGCGCCTGCAGGGAAGAGCGTCCCCACAATCAAAACCCCCTCAAATGAGGGGGAATCTGACGAAGTCTGCTACATCGGCCACATCCGTTTAAACCTTCGATACATGGTGCCATAAATCAACTTGGTATCTTCGGAGAGGTGGACGGATAACACCAATTAGTATCTGCCCCGAATTTCAGGCAAGACAGCCCGTCTGTCGCGCCTTCTTTTGGAGGGGAACACTCTTCCTCGCAGCACAAAAGGTAACAATTCGGTAAGGGTCATTGTGGATCGACTCACAAAGTCAGCTCACTTCATCCCATTTCGAGTTGGCCAATCAAATGAGACATTAGCAAAGAAGTACATGGAGGTAATAATCTACTTAAGATTTAAACTCTTCAAATATGTACTATCTCTGATACCCATGAACTCATACTGGAAATTGTGCGACTTCATGGAGTACCGGTCTGCATTGTCTCCGATCGTGACACCGGGTTTCGATCGCAATTTTGGCAGAGTCTGCAAGCAAGCTTGGGAACAAGTCTGAACTTCAGCACGACTTATCATCCACAAACAGATGGCCAGTCTGAGCAACTATTCAGATCTTGGAGGATATGGTCAGAGCATGTATGTTAGACTTCAAAGGATCGTGGGAAGATCACCTACATCTTGTGGAGTTTTTGTACAACAATAGCTACCAAGCAAGCATGGGAATAGCACCTTTTGCAGCACTCTATGGAAGGAAGTGTCGATCGCCATTAAGTTGGGACGACATCGGAGAAAGGGAAATTCTTGGACCTGAGATGATAGTAGCGACTGTTGATGTGGTTCGTACTATCAGAGAAAAGATGCGCATAGCCCAAGATCGACAGAAACACTGGGCTGATGCAAAGAGACGACATTTGGAATTCCAGCCAGGAGATCACGTATTCTTAAAGATATCTCCGAACCGTGGAGTCATCTGATTTGGAAGACAGGGTAAGCTAAGTTCAAGGTACATTGGACCGTTCAATATACTCGAACGAATCGGTGAAGTGGCATACCGCTTATCACTTCCACCTTCATTGGAAGGAGTGAATAATATGTTCCACATATCCTAACTCAGAAGGTATGTGAGTGACCCCAGCCATATTCTCGATCATTCAGAGCTCACTGTACAGCCCGACTTATCCCGTGAGCAACAACCTGTGGAGATCCTGGATAGAAAAGTGAAGTCACTTCGGAACAAGGAAGTCAACTTGGTTCGAGTGATGTGGAGAAAAGACACTCTAGGAGAATCAACTTGGGAAAAAGAAGATGAGATGCGTGCAAGATATTCTCACCTCTTTGTAAACTAGTCCTTAAAATAAAAGTTGTAAATTTCGAGGACGAAATTTTTGTAAGGAGGGTAGACTGTAACAACTCCAATTTTGGTGTACAAAAATTTGTTTAAAAATTAATGTATATTTGCATTTACTGTGATTTCTATAAGTAATTGATTTTCTTTTTAATAGAAAGCAAGAGCTTGTAGCTCATTGGTAAGACCTTGCACTGCTGAACCAAAGCACCAGAGTTCAAATCACATACCCCACATTATTTTTAATATTATTTTCTTTTAAATTTTTTAGAATCCTAAGGGTTTACATGTGCATAACTCGTAAAAACACCACTACACAAATAAACCTAACTGACCCAGGGGCTACACCAAGCGACGAGGAACACTTTGCACCCCGGACTCGGCCGAATCGGCCGACGAGGGCCGCCGTCGCCGGCCGAACTCGGCCGGACCGCCGAGTCCCCAACATGAAAGTTGTGGCTTTTGGTCTCCCCAGTACCCCTGTATACTTTAATTGTCCTGCACAGTAACATAGCCCCTTTAAAACCCTATTTACTCCATTTTAATACATTTTTAATACATTTTAATACAATTTTCAATTCACCCTTTCACCTACCTTAAAACCTAGCCTTACCCTATAAATACCACCCTTAGACACACACCCCTCACTCACATTTCTGTCGAAACTCTCAAGAAATTCCTCTAGAAATTTTAGTGTGCAATTGAAGTTAGCAAAGCGGTGAAACTTCGGCGATCTTCCGACAACGACCCTAGGAGTTCCCGATGACGAAACGACGCCCCGGCGTCTCCTACCAATCCCTCTTCCTCTCCTCTAATCTGAAAATCCATAAGTCACACCTCACCCTTCTAATTCTCTAGTCTTAAAACTTCTTTTAATAAAACCCGACGGAATCGGAGTTAATCCGATTTCCGATTCGGTTCTTCCTAAAAAAATTCAACCTTTTCTTAAATACAATCATCCTAAACCCTTACATGTTGACTATTAAATATTAACAACTCATATTGAACAAGTTCCAAATCAAAAGGATTTCTATTTCAATTTTTATCGTACTTTTTCACTAAAATACCATGTAGTTTAATTTCGACATTTAAAACATCACAATCTTGCTATACCTTTAAGGAGATCACGAGATAATAACCTACCTCCTCACACACTCATATGCAATATAGCACAATACCTTTCGGGAACATAGAATACGGGAAAACGAAACTTTACATATAAATACCACTAACTATTAAAACCGTTTTCTAAAAGAATTCGTATTTTTTTATAAATCTTTGCAAAGTGCCGCTACAACCCAATTTGGGGAACCCCACTGGGATGGTACGGATTATCGCACATCCCTGGGCTTAGTAATGTGAGATGCAGACCTCCATAAGGAGCATACGGTCTCGAGAGATTTAAAATACGAAAATCTTAAGAAAATGAGATTTCTAGAAATATAATATATAGTAAAATTATTTTTATATAAATATAAATATATATATATATATATATATATCATTAAAATATCTATTTTGTGATAATATAAATATTCCAATTTTTTCTAAAAGTCACAAGAATCAGTTTACATTAAAATACCATGAAATCCATACAAGTTCAATATTACAATTAAATACCATGTATTATGAAAAATAGCTTTATTCACTAGAAATGTCACAAATATAAAATCTACAACTGTGAAAACTCTAAAGATGATAAATAAATACTTGGGGTGTATTTTGAAAATTATACAAAATTATTTTTACATAAAACCCCCTCAAGTTCTATAAATTACCCTAAGGACCCTAGTAAATGTAGGTTTAAGCGGGACCAGTCTCTTGAGCCTCAGGGAGCCTGAGATATGGGTGCTTTCCTTTCTAAAGTAGAAAACTTAACAAACAGTGTTATCAACACGGTAATCGTCTTTGAAAAAGACACAAATCCTGCCGCCCATGTGCAGCGGTTACCGATAACACCAAAGCCTAATTCAAGATTCAATTTTTTTTCTAATTGTTCTGACTTAGACTGAGTCTCATTAAAATAATCTGACTTGAATATTATTCAAGTATCCAAACTACAATTCAACATGAATCCATGAATCCATATATTCAATATGTATTGACTGAACCGAACCATGGATATACTTCCATTTACATGATTCTCCAGTTACATCCATTTACATGATTCTCCAGTTACATTCATTTACTGATATCATGGTTTCGGCAAGTCATCTATACAATTCAATTTTCAAGGCAATACAATACAATACAATACTATCAGTACAATCATTACTATCAATACAATAAATACACGGGGTATTGGGGTAGTTCATTCGTGAATCCAACAGAATCTCAAGAGTCCCCCTAGATCATGAATCCATGCCTGCTAACACAAACAAGCTATCATGAGGGCCCGTGTTTCCATGCTTCTGGATTACAGCCTGTTGAGTTTGGAATACTTTGACGACAGTCGAAGTTCCGTTACTAATAATTGATTCGGGCCTGTGGTTCTTTACCCCTGGATTACAGCCTGTTGAGTTTGAGAACACTCTTGGGATTGGTTGACATTCACCCTTGAACTTACGTTAACAACAGTATTAGCACTAAATACAACAATATAACAAAATAATACAACTTTAAAAGCTATACTCTCTCTCTCTCTTCTCTCTTATCTTTGGGACTTACCGAGCGATTGTTCGCTAACGACATTCCTTCTCTTTCTTCTTTGGAATGTTGTCAGGTGATCTGGACACTCAGGAGATCGAGCCTACCAGCGAGAACTTGGATCAGCTTTACCCAGAGCTCTACCTTCATGTACACATTTCATTTCAGTACTTTCCATTTCTGTTATACCATTATTTAGGCAATGCTTTCATTCAGATGTATTTACTTTTCCATGCATTGTACAAAAGAATGTTAATAAATAAAGTTGTTGTTTTATTATATCTTGTCTCTTGTGCATTTACATTTATATTTCTTAGATACGCTTAGCGTATTTCTTCAGAGTAAATACGTAGCGTCCTAGTCGCGTCCCCTTTACCGTACACTGGGAAGCGGGGCGTGACAGGTTTTGTTAGTGGCCCATGCAGGTCCGAGTTGTATGGAACCCTATCATGCAGTTCTGTTCTGCGTAAACAACCTAAGCAATATAACATAAGAACCAACAACTAAAACATTCTTTACAATTCATACCTCTTGAATCTTATCATTCCATATACTTTGAATCTGTCCTAACCCAAATTTCCTTTCAAGGTTATGGATTCCCCAAACAACACCAGAATGTCAACAACACACCTCCACCACTACCATTCACACCTGCCGTCCCTACTCCGCTCAACGAGCAGACGGTTCTGCTTGAGGCAATCCACAGCCTCCTAGAAGGACAGCAGCCGCAGACTGCACTTTAATGAACCGTCCAGAGGCTGAAGCACCTGGGGTGAAACAATTCAGAGCTTTGCATCCCAAACAGTTCTCAGAAAATGGGAGCCCTCTAGAAGCTGAGGAATGGGCTCAGAGTATCGAAGATGATCTGGTAGCAGCACAAGTGACAGAAATAGCTTGGGTTTATGTTGCAAAATTACAGCTCACGGACAATGCACGGAACTGGTGGAAGGCGAAAGAAAGCCGTCTTGATCAGCCCATCGAATGGAAGACTTTCCGCGACATGTTAGACGCAAAGTACTTCCCTGAGACTACCAGGTTCGACATGGAACAACAGTTCATCCATCTACAACAAGGTTCAATGTGGACCAAATCAGTAGATGAGTATGACGTTGAGTTCACCATGCTCAGTCGGTAAGAAATGTCTCAATAAATTCGATTTTCAATATATCACATACTACACAGCTAACACAATCCTTAATAGATTTGTGGCACACCTCATACCGACGGATGAGATCAGAGCCTGTCGATTTCAACAAGGTTTGGATTCGGAAATCCAGGCTGCACTGGCCACAGGAGATTTTCCGACTCATGAATCGGCTCTGAAAGCTGCCCTCCGCTATGAGGCAGTGGTAAAGGCGAGGGGCAGACCTCAGTCTGCAAAAGTTAAGCGCCCTGTCAACCAGATAACAGGAGGAGCCTCGTCAAGGCCACCTTTTGTGCCAAGGAGACCCGGAGTACTAAACAACAACCCAGTCCAGCCTTTTGTACCTACTGCAAGAGAACTGGACATATAATGAAAGACTGCCGGCGAGCCAACCGTCTTTGCTTAGTCTGCGGCTCAGCTGCTCATGATATTGGGTCTTGTCCCCAAAGACAAAACCCAGTTGCTGCACCCAGGCCAGCGATCAATTACCAGCAGTGGCCAGCCCTTCAGGCACCTGCTCCAAAACTTGCACTACCTGCTCCACCACCTAGAGGACCACAAGCTGCACCTCCTCCTCGTCAGTTCCATCAAGCTCAAAGAAACGTTCTGAGGAATGCTCCTCAAGCCAGGAAGAATGTACCACGGCGCCAGGCTTTCACGATGACCGTGGAAGAAGCTGAGGCTACTGGCCAAGTTATCACTGGTAACCTTTTCTTCTCCAACCTTTCTTTCAGTCTTGCTACTTATCTACATACTTTTACCTATACCTAAAATATATCCCACATACCTTAGGTACAATCTTAGTAGCCTCACTTCCTGCACTAGTACTGTTCGATACTGGAGCATCTCACTGCTTTTTGTCGCAACGGTTAGTCCGAACCCATGCAATTCCAGTCACACCGCTTGTATCTAGCTGGAATGTCAGTTCAGGAAAGGGCATTCTAAAGGCAACAATGGATACATCTTGTGTCTAGTAGTCGTCTGCAGCAGAGAATTCTATGCTGACTGTCACGCCCCGCTTCCTATTGTACGGCAAAGGGGACGCGATGAGGTCCGCTACGTATATACTCAGAAGTACATACGCTAAGCGTATCTAAGCAATATAAAATAAATACATAAGAGACAAGAGAGAATAAAAACAACTTTTATTTATTAACATTCTTTTGTATAATGCATGAAAAAGGAAATACAACTGAAATAAAAGATGCCTAAACAGTGGCATAACAGGAAATGAAAAGTACTGAAAAGAAAAGTGTAAAATCAAACTGAAGTGCAGGGTCTTCGGCAAACTGCTCCAAGTCTTCTTGCGATGGCTCAATCTCTACCGGGTCCAAACCACCTAACGACATTCAAAGAAGAAAGAAATAGAATGTCGTCAGCGAACAGGTCACTCGGTAAGTCCCAAAGATAAGGGAGAAATAGACAGAGAGTAAGAAAGAGAGAGAGAGAGTAGCTTTTAATGTTGTATTATAATATTGTAAGGTTGTATTAACGCTGTTGTTTGTAGCCCGGTACAGAAGATGCCAGTGTATACGAGGGGAGTCCCACTTACACCGGAGACCTTGGTAAGCTGTAGTACAAGGCTCCGTCGATAATACCACGGAACAGCGGCATGGATGTAATTACGTCTTAAGTGACCACCTCGTGCCACCTTTAACATATTCCGTACCAGTCTACCCCTTAAACCCCGCGATATCTTGTTTGTAATGTTATCTTGTAAAATTGTATTGATTATATGAGTGATTGACTGACCGACCGAAACCATGATATCAGGAAACGGTTATAACTGTAGAGTTATGTAAATGGAATTCTGAGAATCATGTAAAAGGAATATATTCATGGTTCGGTTCAGTCAAGTTGTATAAATTGATAATTGTATTCATGAATTCATGTGTTCATTTTGAATTGGAATATTGTAGATTATGGATTGACTTGAATCATATTCAAGTCAGATTAATCAGACTCAAACCCGAGTCAGACAATCAGAATTGTGAATCGATGTCTTATAATTACTAGGGTCCTTAGGGTAATTTATAAAATTTGAGGGGGTTTTATGTAAAAATACTTTTATATACTTTTCAAAATACGCCTCAAGTATTTATTGTTCGTCTTTAGAGTTTTAATGAGGGTGGATTTTATGTTGTGACATTTCTAGTGAACATATCTTAGTTTTATAAATAAGGATATTTATCTGTAATATTGATTATTTGAAGTTCATGGTATTTTAGTGTAAAATTTATTCTTGTGATTTTTAGAAAAAGGTGGAAAATTTATATTATAATAAAATAGATATTTAAATGATAAAAATACATATGTTTATACAAAAATAATTTTAATAAATATTTTATATTCCAATAATCTCATTTTCTTAAGATGTCGTATTTTAAACCTTTCGAGTCCGAATGCTCCTTGCGGAGGTCTGAATCTCGTACTACTAGGCCCGAGGGTGCACGATAAACTGTACTATCCCTAACGAGTTCCCCAAAGATGGGTTGTAGCTGCGCTTTGCAAAGATTGTAAAATACTAATCCTTTAGAAAACGGTTTTATAAAGTAAAAGGTATTTATTTGCAAAGGTATAAATTTTCCGTATTTTAGATTCTAGGGTTTCCTAAGCAACTAGCCTATTTCTAAATGGTCTAAACGACAAGTCGTTAGAAGCCTCAAATCGCCTCTTCACCGCCAATTGTGGCCAGGTAAGTACAAGTGAGGAAGGAGGGATCCGCTCACGAATCGTGAGGCGGGCCTTTTAAAATTACCTAAGCTCACTTGCCTAGCCTAGACACCACAAAGTCAGGTTTAGATAAACAATCGATGTCCACAACTTATCGTGTTTCCTAATAAGAGGTATTTATTTAAAAGTGTATTAAATCTAAAACTTTTAAGAATGGTTTTATTAAGATTATGGTATTTAAATGAAAGTTTCGTTTTATCGTATTCTAAGTTTTGATGATGTCGTTTAGGGTTGTATTTGCATGTGTGTGGAGGTAGGTCATTACCTCGTGCTCTACTTTAAATGTATAGTAAGGTTAACGGGTTAAATGTGAAATTGAAACATGATGGTATTAAAGTGAAAAAATACGGTAAATTGGAAAGGTTATCATTTCATGTGAGAAAACTTGTTCAAATTGATTTTTAAAAGTTTAATAGTCAAGATAAAGATGTTTAGGCATGAATGTATTGGTTAGAAGTGAAATTTTATAGAAAACCGAGTCGGAAATCGGATTTGTTCCGATTCCGTCGGGTTTCGTAATTTCGTATTTTAAAGAAATAGAAAGGGGGATAGAATGGGACTTACGGATTTCGATCTATACTAAGGAGTGTATGGGAACTAAAAGAGTTGCCGAGACGTTACTTCGTCGCCGGTTGTTTCTAAAAACGTCGCCGAAATTTCGTCAGAGCTTCGCCGTGAACTTGATTTCAAAGTACACCCTTCTTGGAAAATTTTGAGAGAGTGAGCCTAAGGTTTTGGGATGAGAGGGTAGAGGGTAGGGGGTGTATTTATAGGGTAGGCTAGGGTAGGGTAGGTGAAAGGTTTTTAATTAAAAAAATTATAAAAATTGTAGAAAAAACATTAAAAATTGTAGTAAATGGGGTGTAATAAACTCTCGGGAACCGATCCATTAAATTGGAGTATACAGGGGGGTAGGGTTGGTGAAGAGCCCCAACTTTCATGTTGGGGACTCGGCCATCCGGCCGAGTCCGGCCGGCTGCGCCGGACCGACTCGGCCGAGTCGGGGCATGGGTAGGTGGGGGGTCTCCGGGTTAAGGCTCTGGTATTTTTAGTTTTTAGGGTTCAGTTCAGGTTTTGGTAGTTATGGCCTGTGGACTGTTGGGCTTCCAAGAAATTTAAAACAAAAACAATATAAAAATAATGTGGGGCAGGGGATTTAAACTCTGATGGCTTGGTTCAACAGTGAAAGGTATTTCCAATGAGCTACAAGCTCCTTCTTGTAATTATTGTGGTATTTAATTACTTAAAATGATAGCAGCAAGAATAAATACTACTAGTATACATTAAATTTAAAGTAATTTCTTGTACACTAAAAATGGAGTTAGTACATTCTTGTAGCTTGTAATTATAAACAAAATAATTACCTATATCTTGTGCTCAGGCTAAAATACCCATTTGTGGATTTTGAAAATTTTAATTTAAAAATTTGTATAGAAAAAGGGTATAAGAAAATTAGGGTTGTTACATTCTACCCACCTTATAAAAATTTCGTCCTCGAAATTTGTAAAAGGAAAGTGTAACAGATTCAAGCAAAGTTTAGTGATGGTGTGTGAAGAATAACAGAGTGATGCAAGGGTGTGGAAAAAAAGGTTGAAGAGAATTACCAGGGTTATCCTGACCAACCGTATCAGCTTCTACGGTTGCCAAATTGTAAGCCTAGCGTCTCGGCACGTTCCTCCTAGCTGGAGGCATATTCCCCTGTACCCGAGGCATGTTTCTCAGTGCCTGATGGAATTGGCGATTTGGCCGAGCAGGGAATCCACGTAGAGGTGGTGCTGGGAGTGCAGGACGAGCTGCAGGAGCCTAGATAGCTGGCTGCTGCGGGTAGTTGGCGGTTGTGTATGCTGGGTTGCGTCTATAAGGACAGTTTCCAATTCCATGATTGGACGCTCCACAAACCAAGCATAGGCCTTTTGTGCGCCTACAGTCCTTCCACAAGTGTCCTTCTCTCTTGCAATAAAAACAAAAATCGGGTCTTGGCCGATCCTTGACTTCTTCCAGTCTTCTGAGTTCGACAGCTGGCCTTGAAGAGGCCCCTCCTGCCATTTGAGTGGCAGGGCGTTTCACTCCTGCAGAGCGAGGTCTACCCCTTGCCTTTTTCACTGCTTCATAACGGCGGGCAGCTTCCAGAGCATCCTCGTGAGTCGGAAATTTCCCTGTGGCTAGTGCAACCTGGATTTCCGTGTCCAAACCTTGTTGAAATCGATGGGCTCTGATCTCATCCGTCGGTATTAGGTGTGCCGAAAATCTGTTACAGTCTTGTGTTAGCTGTGTATTATGTGATATCAAAAATTTGAAATACTGTGACATATCTTACCGACTGAGCATGGTGAATTCAGCGTCATACTCATCTACTGATTTGTCCCACATCGATCCTTGTTGTAGATGAATGAACTGCTGCTCCATGGAAAACCTGGCGGTCACAGGGAAGTACTCCGCGTCGAACTTCTCGCGAAAAGTCTTCCATTCAATGGGCTGATCAAGACGGCTTTCTTCAGCCTTCCACCAGTTCCGTGCATTGTCCGTGAGTTGCAGCTTTGCAACTCAGACCCAAGCTATTTCTGGCACTTGTGCTGCTGCCAGATTATCCTCGATACTTTGAGCCCATTCCTCAGCTTCCAGTGGGCTTCCCTTTCCTGAGAACTGTTCGGGATGTAAAGCTCTGAATTGTTTCACCCCAGGTGCTTCAGCCTCGGAATGGCTTAAGAGCTGCTGCTGTCCCTCTAGGAGGCTGCGGATTGCCTCAAGTAGAACCGTTTGCTTGTTGAGTGGAGCAGGAACGGCAGGTGTGAGTGGTAGTGGTGGAGGTGTGTTGTTGACATTGGTGCTGGTGTTGTTCGGAGAATCCATAACCCTGAAGAAAAATTTGGGTTAGGAAAGATTCAAGTACATGAAATGATAAGATTCAAGGAATATGAAATTGCAGGATCAAGGAACATGAATTGTAAAGAATGCTTTAGTTGCTGGTTCTTGTGTTATATTTCTTAGGTTGTTCACGCAGAACAGAACTGCATGATAGGGATTCATACAGCTCTGACCTGCATGGGCCACCAATAAAACCTGTCACGTCCCGCTTCCCATTGCACGGCGAAGGAGACGCGACGAGCTCCGCTACGTATATACTCAGAAGTACATACGCTAAGCGTATCTAAGCAATATAAAATAAATACACAAGAGACAAGGGAGAATAAAAACAACAACTTTTATTTATTAACATTGTTTTGTACAATGCATGAAAAAGAAAATACAACTGAAATAAAAGATGCCTAAACAGTGGCATAACAGGAAATGAAAAGTACTGAAAAGAAAAGTGTACAATGAAACTAAAGTGCATGGTCTTCGGCAAACTGCTCCAAGTCTTCTTGCGATGGCTCGATCTCTGCCGGGTCCAAACCACCTGACGACATTCAAAGAAGAAAGAAATATAATGTCGTCAGCGAACAGGTCGCTCGGTAAGTCCCAAAGATAAGGGAGAAATAGACAGAAAGTAAGAAAGAGAGAGAGAGTAGCTTTTAATATTGTATTATAATATTGTAAGGTTGTATTAACGCTGTTGTTTGTAGCCCGGTACAGAAGATGCCAGTGTATACGAGGGGCGTCCCACTTACACCGGGGACCTTGGTAACCTGTAGTATAAGGCTCCGTCAATAATACCACGGAACAACGGCATGGATGTAATTACGTCTTAAGTGACCACCTCGTACCACCTTTAACATATTCCGTACCAGTCTACCCCTTAAACCCCGCGATATCTTGTTTGTATTGTTATCTTGTAAAATTATATTGATTATATGAGTGATTGACTGACTGACCGAAACCATGATATCAGAAAACGGTTATAACCGTAGAGTCATGTAAATGTAATACTGAGAATCATGTAAAAGGAATATATCCATGGTTCAGTTCAGTCAAATTGTATAAATTGATAATTGTATTCATGGATTCATGCGTTCATTTTGAATTGGAATATTGTATATTATGGATTGACTTGAATCATATTCAAGTCAGATTAATCAGACTCAAACCCGAGTCAGACAATCAGAATTGTTAATCGATGTCTTATAATTACTAGGGTCCTTAGGGTAATTTATAAAACTTGAGGGGGTTTTATGTAAAAATACTTTTATATACTTTTCAAAATACGCCTCAAGTATTTATTGTTCGTCTTTAGAGTTGTAATGAGGGTGGATTTTATGTTGTGACATTTCTAGTGAACATATCCTAGTTTTATAAATAAGGATATTTATCTGTAATATTGATTATTTGAAGTTCATGGTATTTTAGTGTAAAATTTATTCTTGTGATTTTTAGAAAAAGGTGGAAAATTTATATTATAATAAAATAGATATTTAAATGATAAAAATACATATGTTTATACAAAAATAATTTTAATAAATATTTTATATTCCAAAAATCTCATTTTCTTAAGATGTCGTATTTTAAACCTTTCGAGTCCGAATGCTCCTTGCGGAGGTCTAAATCTCACACTACTAGGCCCGAGGGTGCACGATAAACAGTACTATCCCTAATGGGTTCCCCAAAGGTGGGTTGTAGCGGCGCTTTGCAAAGATTGTAAAATACTAATCTTTTAGAAAACGGTTTTATAAAGTAAAAGGTATTTATTTGCAAAGGTGTAAATTTTCCGTATTTTAAATTCTAGGGTTTCCTAAGCCAACTAGCCTTTTTCTAAATGGTCTAAACGACAAGTCGTTAGAAGCCTAAAATCGCCTCTTCACCGCCAATTGTGGCCAGGTAAGTACAAGTAAGGAAAGAGGGATCCGCTCACGAATCGTGAGGCGGGCCTTTTAAAGTTACCTAAGCTCACTTTCCTAGCCTAGAAACCACAAAATCAGGTTTAGATAAACGATCGATGTCCACAACTTATCGTGTTTCCTAATAAGATGTATTTATTTAAAAGTGTATTAAATCTAAAACTTTTAAGAATGGTTTTATTAAGATTATGGTATTTAAATGAAAGTTTCGTTTTATCATATTCTAAGTTTTGATGATGTCGTTTAGGGTTGTATCTGCGTGTGTGTGGAGGTAGGTCATTACCTCGTGCTCTACTTTAAATGTATAGTAAGGTTAAGGGGTTAAATGTGAAATTGAAATATGATGGTATTAAAGTGAAAAAACACGGTAAATTGTAAAGGTTATCATTTCATGTGAGAAAACTTGTTTAAATTGATTTTTAAAAGTTTAATAGTCAAGATAAAGACGTTTAGGCATGAATGTATTGGTTAGAAGTGAAATTTTATAGAAAACCGAGTCGGAAATTGGATTTGTTCCGATTCCGTCGGGTTTCGTAATTTCGTATTTTAAAGAAACAGAAAGAGGGATAGAATCGGATTTACGGGTTTCGATCTATACTAAGGAGTGTAGGGGAACTAAAGGAGTTGCCGAGACGTTGCTTCGTCGCCGGTTGTTTCTAAAAACATCGCCGGAATTTCGTCAGAGCTTCGCCATGAACTTGATTTCAAAGTACACCCTTCTTGGAAAATTTTGAGAGAGTGAGCCTAGGATTTTAGGATGAGAGGGTAGAGGGTAGGGGGTGTATTTATAGGGTAGGCTAGGGTAGGGTAGGTGAAAGGTTTTTAATTAAAAAAATTATAAAAATTATAGAAAAAACATTAAAAATTGTAGTAAATGGGGTGTAATAAACTCTCGGGAACCGGTCCATTAAATTGGAGTATACAGGGGGGTAGGGTAGGTGAAGAGCCCCAACTTTCATGTTAGGGACTCGGCCGTCCGGCCGAGTCCGGCCGGCTGCGCCGGACCGACTCGACCGAGTCGGGGCATGGGTAGGTGGGGGGTCTCCGGGTTAAGGCTCTGGTATTTTTAGTTTTTAGGGTTCAGTTCAACTTTTGGTAGTTATGGCCTGTGGACTGTTGGGCTTCCAAGAAATTTAAAACAAAAACAATATAAAAATAATGTGGGGCAGGGGATTTGAACTCTGATGGCTTTGTTCAGCAGTGCAAGGTATTACCAATGAGCTACAAGCTCCTTCTTGTAATTATTGTGGTATTTAATTACTTAAAATGATAGCAGCAAGAATAAATACTCCTAGTATACATTAAATTTAAAGTAATTTCTTGTACACTAAAAATGGAGTTATTACATTCTTGTAGCTTGTAATTAAAAACAAAATAATTACCTATATCTTGTGCTCAGGCTAAAATACCCATTTGTGGATTTTGAAAATTTTAATTTAAAAATTTGTATAGAAAAAGGGTATAAGAAAATAAGGGTTGTTACATTCTACCCTCCTTATAAAAATTTCGTCCTCGAAATTTGTAAAAGGAAAGTGTAACAGATTCAAGCAAAGTTTGGTGATAGTGTGTGAAGAATAACAGAGTGATGCAAGGGTGTGGAAAAAAAGGTTGAAGAGAATTACCAGGGTTATCCTGACCAACCGTATCAGCTTCTACGGCCGCCAAATTGTAAGCCTGGCGTCTCGGCACATTCCTCCTAGCTGAAAGCATATTCCCCTGTACCCGAGGCATGTTTCTCAGTGCCCGATGAAATTGGCGATTTGGCTGAGCAGGGAATCCACGTAGAGGTGGTGCTGGGAGTGCTGGACGAGCTGCAGGAGCTGGATAGCTGGCTGCTGCGGGTAGTTGGCGGTTGTGTGTGCTAGGTTGCGTCTATAAGGACAGTTTCCAATTCCGTGATTGGACGCGCCACAAACCAAGCATAGGCCTTTTGCGCGCCTACAGTCCTTCTACAAGTGTCCTTCTCTCTTGCAATAAAAACAAAAATCGGGTCTTGGTCGATCCTTGATTTCTTCCAGTCTTCTGAGTTCGACAGCTGGCCTTGAAGATGCCCCTCCTGCCATTTGAGTGCAGGGCGTTTCACTCCTGTAGAGTGAGGTCTTCCCCTTGCCTTTATCACTGCTTCATAACGGCGGGCAGCTTCCAGAGCATCCTCGTGAGTTGGAAATTTCCCTGTGGCTAGTGCAGCCTGGATTTCCGTGTCCAAACCTTGTTGAAATCGACGGGCTCTGATCTCATCCGTCGGTATCAGGTGTGCCGAAAATCTATTACGGTCTTGTGTTAGCTGTGTATTATGTGATATCAAAAATTTGAAATACTGTGACATATTTTACCGGTTGAGAATGGTGAATTCAGCGTCATAATCATCTACTGATTTGTCACACATCGATCCTTGTTGTAGATGAATGAACTGCTGCTCCATGGCAAACCTGGCAGTCACAGGGAAGTACTTCGCGTCGAACTTCTCGCGAAAAGTCTTCCATTCAATGGGCTGATCAAGAAGGATTTCTTCCGCCTTCCACCGGTTCCGTGTATTGTCCGTGAGTTGCAGCTTTGCAATTCGAACCCAAGCTATTTCTGGCACTTATGCTGCTGCCAGATCATCCTCGATAGTTTGAGCCCATTCCTCAGCTTCCAGTGGGCTTCCCTTTCCTGAGAACTGTTTGGGATGTAAAGCTCTGAATTACTTCTCCCCAGGTGCTTCAGCCTCGGAACCGCTTAAGAGCTGCTGCTGTCCCTCTAGGAGGCTGCGGATTGCCTCAAGCAGAACCGTTTGCTCGTTGAGTGGAGCAGGAACGGCAGGTGTGAGTGGTAGTGGTGGAGGTGTGTTGTTGACATTGGTGCTGGTGTTGTTCGGAGAATCCAAAACCCTGAAGAAAAATTTAGGTTAGGAAACATTCAAGTACATGAAATGATAAGATTCAAGGAATATGAAATTGTAAGATTCAAGGAACATGAATTGTAAAGAATGTTTTAGTTGCTGGTTCTTGTGTTATATTGCTTAGGTTGTTCACGCAGAACAGAACTGCATGATAGGGATTCATACAGCTCTGACCTGCATGGGCCACCAACAAAACCTGTCACGCCCCGCTTCCCATTGTACGGCGAAGGGGACGCGACGAGGTCCGCTACGTATATACTCAGAAGTACATACGCTAAGCGTATCTAAGCAATATAAAATAAATACACAAGAGACAAGAGAGAATAAAAACAACAACTTTTATTTATTAACAATCTTTTGTACAATGCATGAAAAAGGAAATACAACTGAAATAAAAGATGCCTAAACAGCGGCATAACAGGAAATGAAAAGTACTGAAAAGAAAAGTGTAAAATCAAACTGAAGTGCAGGGTCTTCGGCAAACTGCTCCAAGTCTTCTTGCGATGGCTCGATCTCTGCCGGGTCCAAACCACCTGACGACATTCAAAGAAGAAAGAAATAGAATGTCGTCAGCGAACAGATCGCTCGGTAAGTCCCAAAGATAAGGGAGAAATAGACAGGGAGTAAGAAAGAGAGAGAAAGTAGCTTTTAATGTTGTATTATAATATTGTAAGGTTGTATTAACGCTGTTGTTTGTAGCCCGGTACAGAAGATGCCAGTGTATACGAGGGGAGTCCCACTTACACCGGGACCTTGGTAACCTGTAGTACAAGGCTCCGTCGATAATATCACGGAACAACGGCATGGATGTAATTACGTCTTAAGTGTCCACCTCGTGCCCCCTTTAACATATTCCGTACCAGTCTACCCCTTAAACCCCGCGATATTTTATTTGTATTGTTATCTTGTAAAATTATATTGATTATATGAGTGATTGACTGACTGACCGAAACCATTATATCAGGAAACGGTTGTAACCGTAGAGTCATGTAAATTGAATACTGAGAATCATGTAAAAGGAATTTATCCATGGTTCGGTTCAGTCAAGTTGTATAAATTGATAATTGTATTCATGGATTCATGTGTTCATTTTGAAATGGAATATTGTAGATTATGGATTGAATTGAATCATATTCAAGTCAGATTAATCAGACTCAAACCCGAGTCAGACAATCAGAATTATGAATCGATGTCTTATAATTACTAGGGTCCTTAGGGTAATTTATAAAACTTGAGGGGGTTTTATGTAAAAATACTTTTATATACTTTTCAAAATACGCCTCAAGTATTTATTGTTCGTCTTTAGAGTTGTCATGAGGGTGTATTTTATGTTGTGACATTTCTAGTGAACATATCCTAGTTTTATAAATAAGGATATTTATCTGTAATATTGATTATTTGAAGTTCATGGTATTCTAGTGTAAAATTTATTCTTGTGATTTTTAGAAAAAGGTGGAAAATTTATATTATAATAAAATAGATATTTAAATGATAAAAATACATATGTTTTATACAAAAATAATTTTAATAAATATTTTATATTCTAAAAATCTCATTTTATTAAGATGTCGTATTTTAAACCTTTCGAGTCCGAATGCTGCTTGCGGAGGTCTGAATCTCGCACTACTAGGCCCGTGGGTGCACAATAAACCGTACTATCCCTAACGGGTTCCCCAAAGGTGGGTTGTAGCGGCGCTTTGCAAAGATTGTAAAATACTAATTCTTTAGAAAACGGTTTTATAAAGTAAAAGGTATTTATTTGCAAAGGTGTCAATTTTCCGTATTTTAGATTCTAGGGTTTCCTAAGCCAACTAGCCTATTTCTAAATGGTCTAAACGATAAGTCGTTAGAAGCCTCAAATCGCCTCTTCACCGCCAATTGTGGCCAGGTAAGTATAAGTGAGGAAGGAGGGATCCGCTCACGAATCGTGAGGCGGGCCTTTTAAAGTTACCTAAGCTCACTTGCCTAGCCTAGACACCATAAAGTCAGGTTTAGATAAACGATCGATGTCCACAACTTATCGTATTGCCTAATAAGAGGTATATATTTAAAAGTGTATTAAATCTAAAACTTTTAAGAATGGTTTTATTAAGATTATGGTATTTAAATGAAAGTTTCGTTTTATCGTATTATAAGTTTTGATGATGTCGTTTAGGGTTGTATTTGCGTGCGTGTGGAGGTAGGTCATTACCTCGTGCTCTACTTTAAATGTATGGTAAGGTTAAGGGGTTAAATGTGAAATTGAAACATGATGGTATTAAAGTGAAAAAATACGGTAAATTGGAAAGGTTATCATTTCATGTGAGAAAACTTGTTCAAATTGATTTTTAAAAGTTTAATAGTCAAGATAAAGATGTTTAGGCATGAATGTATTGGTCAGAAGTGAAATTTTATAGAAAACCGAGTCGGAAATTGGATTTGTTCCGATTCCGTCGGGTTTTGTAATTTCGTATTTTAAAGAAATAGGAAGGGGGATAGAATGGAACTTACGGGTTTCGATCTATACTAAGGAGTGTAGGGGAACTAAAGGAGTTGCCGAGACATTGCTTCGTCGCCGGTTGTTTCTAAAATCGTCGACGGAATTTCGTCAGAGCTTCGTCGTGAACTTGATTTCAAAGTACACCCTTCTTGGAAAATTTTGAGAGAGTGAGGCTAGGGTTTTGGGATGAGAGGGTAGAGGGTAGGAGATGTATTTATAGGATAGGGTAGGGTAGGTGAAAGGCTTTTAATTAAAAAAATTGTAAAAGTTATAGAAAAAACATTAAAAATTGTAGTAAATGGGGTGTAATAGACTCTCGGGAACCGATCCATTAAATTGGAGTATACAGGGTGGTAGGGTAGGTGAAGAGCCCAAACTTTCATGTTGGGGACTCGGCCGTCCGGCCGAGTCCGGCCGGCGGTGCCGGAACGACTCGGCCGAGTCGGGGCATGGGTAGGTGGGGGGTCTCCGGGTTAAGGCTCTGGTATTTTTAGTTTTTAGGGTTCAGTTCAACTTTTGGTAGTTATGGCTTGTGGACTGTTGGACTTCCAAGAAATTTACAACAAAAACAATATAAAAATAATGTGGGGCAGGGGATTTGAACTCTGATGGCTTGGTTCAGCAGTGCAAGATATTATCAATGAGCTACAAGCTCCTTCTTATAATTATTGTGGTATTTAATTACTTAAAATGATAGCAGCAAGAATAAATACTCCTAGTATACATTAAATTTAAAGTAATTTCTTGTACACTAAAAATAGAGTTATTACATTCTTGTTGCTTGTAATTAAAAACAAAATAATTACCTATATCTTGTGCTCAGGCTAAAATACCCATTTGTGGATTTTGAAAATTTTAATTTAAAAATTTGTATAGAAAAAGTGTATAAGAAAATTAGGGTTGTTACACTGACTTCAAAGTCCTGGACATACCAAACTTCGATGTGGTTCTAGGTATGAATTGGCTAGGAACCTTTTATGCTACCATCGACTGTCGTCAAAGGAGGGTAGTGTTCGAGGTTCCAGACCATCCGGTCTTCTATTTCAAAAGTGGAGATCGTACCCTGGAGCCAAGTTCATACAAAGCAAAGCCAAGGGAAGCAGTGATTACAGGAACTTAAGCAGAGGAAGAATCAAGGCTAGAAGTAGTTCGAGAGTTTGACGACGTGTTACCTGGCGATATATCAGGTTTGCCTCCCGATCGAGCTCTTGAATTCAAAATTGATTTAGTCCCAGAAGCACAACCGGTGATCAAAGCACCTTATCGATTAAGTCCGGAAGGTTTGAAGGATGTCCGAACACAGTTGGACGAATTATTGGCGAAATGATGGATTCGTCCCTGCACTTCAAGTTGGGGATCACCTGTACTGCTTGTGATGAAGAAGGAAGGCTCATACAGAATGTGCATTGATTACAGAGCCTTGAACGAAGTCACGAAAAAGAACAAGTATCTACTCCCGCGCATCGACGATTTATTCGATCAGCTAAGTGGATCTTGTGTGTTCTCTAAATTAGATCTTCGTTCAGGTTATCATCAGGTGATGGTCAAGGAAGCTGATATTCATAAAATGGCTTTCAGAACTCGCTATGGGCATTACGAATTTCTAGTGATGCCATTTGGAATGACCAACGCACCAGCAGTATTCATGAACCTGATGAATCAAGTTTTCCGGTAGTACTTAGACAAGTTTGTTGTCATCTTCATCGACGATATCCTGGTGTATTCTAAGAGTCGGCAAGAGCATGCCGAGGACTTACGAATTGTCCGGGAAACTCTACTACAACATCAATTATATGCTAAGTACCGCAAATGTGAGTTTTGGCTAAATCAAGTTGGTTTTCTTGGACATATCATATCAGGCGAAGGAATCTCTATGGATCCAGCGAAAGTTTCAGCAGTAAGCGAATGGCCGACACCAAAGTCAGTGAAAGGCTTTCAGAGTTTCTTGGGTTTAGCTAGATATTACAGAAGGTTCATTGAAGGCTTTTCAAAGATAGCAACACCCCTGACCAAGCTCACACGTAAAGATGAAGATTTTGTGTGGTCAGAAGTATGCGAACAAGCTTTCGTAGAACTCAAGTCAAAGTTGACATCAACGCCTATTCTAGTTATACCGGACCAGTCTGGAGGTTTTGAAGTGCATTGTGATGCATCCGGTAAGGGATTAGGATGTGTTCTACATCAGCACGGTAAGGTTGTGTCTTATGCTTCAAGACAGCTGAAGACTCATGAGCGCAATTATCCGACGTATGATTTGGAGTTGGCAGCCGTAATCTTTGCTCTCAAGATTCGGCGCCATTATCTTCTTGGCGAACGAGTGAACATATACACAGATCATAAGAGCTTGAAATATATGTTTACTCAAAAGGAGTTGAATATGCGACAGAGACGATGGTTAGAACTCATGGAGGAATTTGACATCAACCTGCAATATCACCAAGGGAAGGTGAATGTGGTTCCAGATGCTCTTAGTCGCCAACCATTAGCAATGCATCTCACCGCTCAGTGGAAGCTTCAACAAGACTTGCATCTAATGGAGATTGAAGTAGTCATGCCAGATAACACTTCAAGTTTGATCAATTTACAAGTTCAATCAACAATTGTCAATCAGATCAAAGCAGCTCAAGAAAGTGATGCTAAGTTGCAAAAGATCAGAGAACAAGTGGAGAATGGACTCAGAATAGACTTCATCATCCATGAAGACGGATCTTTGAGATACGGCAGCAGATTATGTATACAAAAAGGTTCTGTTCGGGAAGAGTTAATGAAAGAAGCTCGCAGCTCTCCCGACTCAGTACACCCTGGAGGTACAAGATGTACAAAGATCTATATCAGAATTACTGGTGGCATGGAATGAAGCGTGAAGTAGCCAGAAGCGTCGCTAAATGCTTGGTGTGTCAGCAAGTAAAGGCTGAACATCATAGGACTGCTGGATTACTTCAACCGTTACCAATCCCAGAATAGAAGTGGCAACACATCACGATGGATTTTGTGACTGCTCTTCCTCGCAGCACAAAAGGTAACGATGCGGTATGGGTCATTGTGGATCGACTCACAAAGTCGGCTCACTTCATCCCATTTCGAGTTGGCCAATCAACTGAGACATTAGCAAAGAAGTATATGGAGGTAATAATCTACTTAAGATTTTAACTCTTCAAATATGTACTATCTCTGATACCCATGAACTCATACAGGAAATTGTGCGACTTCATGGAGTACCGGTCTGCATTTTCTCCGATCGTAATTTTGGCAGAGTCTGCAAGAAAGCTTGGGAACAAGTCTGAACTTCAGCACGGCTTATCATCCACAAACAGATGGTCAGTCTGAGCGAATTATTCAGATCTTGGAGGATATGCTCAGAGCATGTATGTTAGACTTCAAAGGATCGTGGGAAGATCACCTACATCTTGTGGAGATTTCATACAACAATAGATACCAAGCAAGCATAGGAATGGCACGTTTTGCAGCACTTTATGGAAGGAAGTGTCGATCTCCATTATGTTGGGACGACATCGGAGATAGGGAACTTCTTGGACCTGAGATGATAGTAGAGACTATTGATGTGGTTTGTACGATCAGAGAAAAGATGCGCATAGCCCAAGATCGACAGAAGCACTGGGCTGATGCAAAAAGACGACACTTGGAGTTCCAGCCAGGAGATCACGTATTCTTAAAGATATCTCCGAACCACGGAGTGATCCGATTTGGAAGACGGGGTAAGCTAAGTCCAAGGTACATTGGACCGTCGATATACTCGAACGAGTCGGTGAAGTGGCATACCGCTTAGCACTTCCACCTTCATTGGAAGGAGTGAATAATGTGTTCCACATATCCCAACTCAAGAAGGTATGTGAGTGACCCCAGCCATATTCTCGATCATTCAGAGCTCACTGTACAGCCCGACTTATCCTGTGAGCAACAACCTGTGGAGATCCTGGATAGAAAAGTGAAGTCACTTCGGAACAAGGAAGTCAACTTGGTTCGAGTGATGTGGAGAAAAGACACTCTAGGAGAATCAACTTGGGAAAAAGAAGATGAGATGCGTGCAAGATATCCTCACCTCTTTGTAAACTAGTCCTTAAAATAAAAGTTGTAAATTTCGAGGAAGAAATTTTTGTAAGGAGGGTAGATTGTAACAACTCCAATTTTGGTGTACAAAAATTTATTTAAAAATTAATGTATACTTAGGGTATTTGCATTTACAGTGATTTCTATAAGTAATTGATTTTCTTTTTAATAGAAAGCAAGAGCTTGTAGCTCATTGGTAGACCTTGCACTGCTGAACCAAAGCACCAGAGTTCAAATCCCATACCCCACATTATTTTTAATATTATTTTCTTTTTAATTTTTTAGAATCCCAAGGGTTTACACGTGCATAACTCATAAAAACCCTACTACACAAATAAAACTAACTGACCAAGGTGCTACACCAAGCGACGGGTAACATTTTGCACCCCGGACTCGGGCGGAATGGACCAAATTGGCCGGCGACTCGGCCGACTCGGGCCGCCGCAGTCGGCCGGACCGCCAAGTCCCCAACATGAAAGTTGTAGCTTTTGGTCTCTCCTGTAGCCCTGTATACTTTAATTGTCCTGTACAGTAACAAAGCCCCTTTAAAACCCTATTTACTCCATTTTAATACATTTTTAATACATTTTAATACAATTTTCAATTCACCCTTTCACCTACCCTAAACCCTAGCCTTACCCTATAAATACCACCCCTAGACACACACCCCTCACTCACAATTCTGTCCAAACTCTCAAGAAATTCCTCTAGAAATTTTAGTGTGCAATTGAAGTTAGCAAAGAGGCGAAACTTCGGCGATCTTCCGATAACGACCCTAGGAGCTCCCGGCGACGAAACAACGCACCGGCGCCTCCTACCGTTCCCTCTTCCTCTCCTCTAATATGAAAACCCATAAGTTCCACCTCCCTCTTCTAATTCTCTAGTCTTAAAACTTCTTTTAATAAAACACGACGGAATTGGAGTTAATCCGATTTCCGATTCGGTTTTTCCTAAAAAAATTCAACCTTTTCTTAAATACAATCATACTAAACCATTACATATTGACTATTAAACATTAACAAGTCATATTGAACAAGTTCAATATCCAAAGGATTTCTGTTTCAATTTTTATCATACATTTTCACTAAAATACCATGTAGTTTAATTTCGACATTTAAAACATCACAATCTTGCTATACCTTTAGGTAGATCACGAGGTAATGACCTACCTCCTCACAAAATCATATGCAACATAGCACAATACCTTTCGGGAATATAGAATACGGGAAAACGAAACTTTACATATAAATACCACTAACTATTAAAACTGTTTTCTATAAGAATTCGTATTTTTTTATATATCTTTGCAAAGTGACTCTACAACTCATTTTGGGGAACCCGACTGGGATGGTGCGGATTATCGCACATCCTTAGGCTTACTAGTGCGAGATACAGACCTCCGCAAGGTGCATACGGTCTCGAGAGATTTAAAGTACGAAAATCTTTAGAAAATGAGATTTCTAAAAATATAATATGTAGTAAAATTATATATATATATATATATATATATATATATATATATATATGTATGTATCATTAAAATATCTATTTTTTGATAATATAAATATTCTAATTTTTTTTCTAAAAATCATAAGAATCACTTTACATTAAAATACCATGAAATCCATATAAGTTCAATATTACAATTAAATACCATATATTATGAAAAATAGGTTTATTCACTAGAATTGTCACAAATATAAAATCTACAACTATGAAAACTCTAAAGACGGTAAATAAATACTTGGGGTGTATTTTGAAAATTATATAAAATTATTTTTACATAAAACCCCCTTAAGTTCTATAAATTACCCTAAGGACCCTAGTAAATATAGGTTTAAGCGGGACCGGTCTCTTGAGTCTCAAGGAGCCGGAGATATGGGTGCTTGTCTATCTAAGGTAGAAAACTTAACAAACAGTGTTATCAACATGGTAATCCTCTTTGAAAAAGGCACAAATCGTACCGCCCATGTGCAGCGGTTACCGATAATACCAAAACCTAATTCAGGATTCAATTTCTTTTCTAATTGTTCTGACTCAGACTGAGTCTCATTAAAATAATCTGACTTAAATATGATTCAAGTATCCAAACTACAATTCAACATGAATCCATGAATCTATGTATTCAATCTGTATTGACCGAACCGAACCATGGATATACTTCCATTTACATGATTCTCCAGTTACATCCATTTACATAATTCTCCAGTTACATTCATTTACTGATATCATAGTTTCGGCAAGTCATCTATACAATTCAATTTTCAAGGCAATACAATACAATACCATCAGTACAATCATTTCTATCAATACAATAAATACACGGGGTATTGGGGTAGTTCATTCGTGAATCCAACAGAATCTCAAGAGTTCCCCTAGATCATGAATCCATGTCTACTAACACAAGTAAACTATCATGAGGGCACGTGTTTCCATGCTCCTGGATTACAGCCTGTTGAGTTTGGAATACTTCGACGACGGTCGAAGTTCCGTTACTAACAATTGATTCGGGCCCGTGGTTCCTTACCCCTGGATTACAGCCTGTTGGGTTTGAGAACACTCTTGGGATTAGTTGACATTCACCCTTGAACTTACGTTAACAACAATATTAGCACTAAATACAACAGTATAACAAAATAATACAACTTTAAAAGCTATACTCTCTCTCTCTCTCTTATCTCTTATCTTTGGGACTTACCGAGCGATTGTTCGCTGACGACATTCTTTCTCTTTCTTCTTTAGAATGTTGTCAGGTGATCTGGACACTCAGGAGATCGAGCCTACCAGCGAGAACTTGGATCAGCTTGCTTACGACCCAGAGCTCTAGCTTCATGTACACATTTCATTTCAGTACTTCCCATTTCTGTTATGCCATTGTTTAGGAAATGCTTTCATTCAGATGTATTTACTTTTCCATCCATTGTACAAAAAAATGTTAATAAATAAAGTTGTTGTTTTATTATATCTTGTCTCTTGTGCATTTATATTTATATTGCTTAGATACGCTTAGCGTATTTACTTCAGAGTAAATACGTAGCAGCCTAGTTGCGTCCCCTTCACCGTACATTGGGAAGCGGGGCGTGACAGTTTTACCTGTGAAGCACCGACAGAACCTATCCGTCCTATATCATTGATAGAACTCCCACAGATTGCTTATGTAGTGGAGGCGACTAACTAGACTTCTGCGAACCGACTCAAGCCATCAACGAACCGGGATACCTAACCAACCCATGGTGGCTATTGTATTTTGGGGCGCCGAATATGTCTGGGTGAAGCTCAACCCTGGGGCAGGTTTATAAGGTAGGCGTTACCCTGCGCTATCCAGTGGGCTACTTTCTCTGGGCTCGATACATTCTCTCTGCCCAACGCACACGTCTACAGAAGGTTGGGTTGTACCAAGCAATGAACGTTTCGTTATTCTATTATCACTCCACTCATGTCTGGTGGGTTAAGTCTTTCTTGAATCAATAGAATCTTCCCACCAACACGTTCTTGCTAGGGGATTGTGAGGTCTCAATTTCACCGGAAGAGTTTCGCGAGATCTCCGGGTTGCCGGTCATGGGAAAGCACTATGAAAAGTTACTGCCTCCTGATGAGTATGTGTTTGATATGGTACCCGCTATGCTTGATGACCTGACAACTGAAAATGCCGTTAGTCATAAGTATCCGAGTCTAATCAAGGCCCTTGGTATCTTTGAAAAGCTGTTCGTGACATCAGAAGGGCAAGGTATCACCTTTGACGCTTTTATTGCTTGCTTCCTTCGTGAGGATGTCTTATCATAAAAGGCTCCAAAATTCAGGAAAATTGAAGACCCTTTTAGATTCGGGCTCAGGAAACTGCCGGCCAAAGAGGAAGACCTGCCGCAGTTCTATATTCCAAACTCGTCGACCGTAGCTTTCGATGCGATTGCTGCCCCTGGCATGGATGAAGAAAACTTCTTTATTGGCTTTATCAGTCTCTGGCTTAGCTGGTTTGCCATGCCGATGCATCGCCGCTTTATGAGAGCCTCCGTTTTTTATCCTGCTCATCGTATAGCTGGAGGAGCACGATTAACTGTTGGCATCGTGAGGTTGTCGCATCTATATCACGGGTTAAGCTTTGCCGCTAATACTTCGAACTCGGGTGCGAATACCGTGAATTTCTCCCTCCACTACTTCATGTCGTGGATCGAGATGCATGTGCTGGGAGTGTTTGTTGCGCACCAGCGACCCGATTTTTATGAATCATATACATTCCCGCGGATCATGAGGTTGGTTGATACATCCGCTCCCGATCCGACCCAGTTAGGGGTTGTTCGCCCCCGAAAGACGTGACCGAGACGTTGGGACGTCTGGCCTGAATTTTGGGGGGCAAATGCTATTTGGATTTATCCGTCCACCTCTCCGAAGATACCAAGTTGATTTATGGCACCGGGTATCGGAGGTTTGGACGGATGCGGCCGTTGTAGCAGACTTCGTCAGATTCCCCCTCGTTGTGAGGGGTTTTTGATTGTGGGGACGCTCTTCCCTACAGGCGCAAGCCCCTGCAGTTAATTACGTTACCGTATCACGGTAACCACTTTCTCCTGCTCCAAAAGGTCACTTCGTGTCGTGTGTGTTTGTTTTATTTTTGGTTGCCCGTGGATTGTATACGGAGACTAATTTATGTTGTCGCCCGTAGGGCGTGGATTAGTCCAAATCCATATTTTCTTAGATTTAGGTTTGGGTTGGTTTAAAGATCGTTAATCTTGTTTTAGATTAAGATCAACTCAAACGTTTGTTGAGAATAAGCTAGTCTAATTTTAGATTAAGATCTACTCAACAGGATTTTCTTTAGTTTATAGGGACATTGCGGTCCGCAATTTAGTTTTTAGGGACGTTGCGGTCCGCAATTTAGTTTCAAGGACATTGCGGTCCAAAGGGTTTAGTTTTAAGGACATTGCGGTCCAAAGTTTAAGGACATCATAGTCCGTGGAATTTAGTTTTTAGGGACGTTGCGGTCCTCAATTTAGTTTTAAGGACGTTGCGGTCTATGGAGTTTAGTTTTTAGGGACGTTACGGTCCGCAATTTAGTTTTTAGGGACGTTGCGGTCCGCAATTTAGTTTTAAGGACGTTGTGGTCCATGAAGTTTAGTTTTAAGGACACTGCGGTCGACAATTTAGTTTTTAGGGACGTTGCGGTCCGCAATTTAGTTTTAAGGGCATTGCGGTCCATGGAGTTTAGTTTTAAGGACGTTGCGGTCCATGGAATTTAGTTTTAAGGACGTTGCGGTCCGCAATTTTGTTTTAAGGACGTTGCGGTCCACTGGCTTGTTGGTTTAGGGGGGGTATACCAAGAATTATTGGTTATTGGGACCCTCCACCTCTCTGAAGACATTGAAGAATTACAACGACATGTATCAGAGGTGTGGAGAGATGTACCCTTGAACCAATGAATGTTCATCAAAGATTTGATAACCTTGTTTGGAACTAAGTCCAATTTAGAAGAAGACCTATAGGCTCGGTCGATTTTGGGGTTTGGCTAACCTTGGGCTCAGCCCACTTAGTCTTTATCATTTCTTTTTTTTATATAAAGTGTTAGACACTTTCTAGGACACAGTCCTTTCTCTGTGCACATAATGCTAAACATTTATTTGAATACTGACACCCACTTTCTTTTTGTTTTTTATGAGTGTTAAACACTCTTCATGGAGCTAGGCTCTTCTTGAGGAGAGCAGAACGCTCTGTGTTAAGTGGCGTCCATGTGATAGGCACGTGAGGTGCTTAACGCTGAGCGCCAGCATTTGAGCACTAAGTGCTCTTTTTATTTTGAGCAGCACCCACGTGAAGGGCACGTGGAGCGCTTGGCGCTAAGCGCCACCATTTGAGTATTGAGCGCTCTTTATTGAGTAGCGCCCATATGAGAAGCATGTGGAGCGCTCGGCGCTGAGCGCCAGACTTTGAGTGCTAAGCACTTCTTATTAAATAGCACCCACGTGAGGAGCACATGGAGCGCTCAGCACTGAGCACCAGATTTGAGTGCTAAGCACTGAGTTTTTTTGTTCTACCCAATTCAATTCTCTGAGAATTTGGTTCTCCCTTGTGAAGGGCTTCGTCTTATAGATCTGAGATCTAGGAAAAGAACTAAGTTCTTCTGATGTGAGATTTAGACACTTAGATATAGAGGATATGCTATTATCTCTCTTCTTTTTATGAAAGACTTTGTCTTATAGATCTGTGATCTGGAAAAAGAACTAAGTTCTTCTAATGTGAGAGTTAAACTCTCAAAATATAGAGGAGATGCTATGATCCCACTTCTTTTTATTTACCTTGAAGAAGGTTCTTCTTCTTAGAGCTTGCTTTTCTCTTTTTCTTTTCTGAGAACTTGAAGTTTATAGGGGGTTCTTCTGTGCAAGACTTGAAGTTTTGGGTCATTTATATAGGGGAGGCTGATTTGTTGAATCAGTTAAGGAAATCTCTCCTTGAGAGATCTCTAATTGATTTGGGGATTTTATCCACCGTTGGATCTTTGATCCAAGAGTTTCTGTTTTACAGAAGACATTTTTCTTGCTTTTAACAAGATCGGGAAAATATTTTCCCATACAGAACTTATTCTGTATCTTGGTTATTTTTAATCACCATTGGATTTTTGATCCAACGGTGCTCTGATTTACAGAGCACAATCTTTCTTGTTTTAGAAAGATTTGAGGACTATTTCCTCAGTCAAAATTTAATTCTGTATCTTGGTGATTTTTAATCACCATTGGATCTTTGATCCAAGGGTGGAGAACTTTCAGTTCTGGCGCTGGCGCTCTCATGCTTTGCACGGGAGGCGCTGCCTTAGAGTTTTTGACTCATGGTTTGCACGTGAGACGCTGCCTCCGAGTCTTTGACTCATGGCGCTGGCGTTCTTGGCGCGAGCGCTCTCGTGCTTTACACGTGAGGCGCTGCCTCAGAGTCTTTGACTCATGGCGCTGGCGCTCTTGGCGCTAGAGCTCTCGTGTTTTGCACGTGAGGTGCTGCCTCGGAGTCTTTGACTCATGGCGCTGGCGCTGCCTCAGTTCAAATTTCAAATTTTGAACAGAGCCCTGCTCTTCTTATTGGGGGAAACAAATGCCCCCCACCGTTGCGCTCACATGGCTCACACGTGAGTGCAGCGGTGGCTGCTTTTCCACCGTTGGATCTTCTTGGAAGTTTGATAGACTCTACCTTCCTATAAATAGGGCCTTTGGCCCTTAAGATGACTGCTTGTTCATCTTCTTACTTTCTTATTCTTGAGAATTTAATTCTCCTTCAGAGCTAGATCTCTGCCTAAGGAACTTCCTTGGTGTTATAACTTTGTTCAAATATTCGGTAAGAATCATGTTCGACCCTATCAAATAGAGCTTTGCTCTTCTCATATCACAGATCTTAAAGATGTGTTTTAGGGTTTCTTAACCCGTTAAATGAAAACAGAGTTTTGCTCTTCTTAGATCATAGATCAAAAAATCTTCTTTTAGGGTTTCTTAACCCATTAATGAAGAACTTTTAGAGTTCGTTTTGCAGATCTTAAAGATCTCGGAGTTTTTAACTCAGTAAAAGCTTTGCTTTTTAGGGTTTTGATGGATGATTCCATCGTTTTCACAGAGCATAGCTCTTGGAATTTTATTCCCCTCATAATTAGAGTTGACAGAAGTCACTCCTAATTGCAGAGCGTTGCTCTCGAGAGAGTTTAACTCCTTGGCCCGAAGAGTCTCTCATTAAATGAGGATCTCTTTTTTTTAGGATTTCTTTTTTAATGAATGATTGTCTCATCAATGATGAGCCGTCACCTTGATTTTGTGGGTCCTCCTTGGTCCCTTTCCACTGCATTGCAGTGTGGTACAAATTTAAAGTACCAAGTATTAGAATTTAGACTGTAGCATTGGCATCTAACCCTTGTTCTTTTTCGCGCAGGTACTATGGCCATTTATTTGTATGATCTTGACGAAATTATCTCCTATGAAGACATTCGCATCTAAGGCTGTTGTCAAAACCAGGAGTTTACGGACGCTCAATGCGCTGAGGTTATGCGTCGCCTCGATGAACACAACGGTCGACTACTCCCCCATCGTTCTGCTTTGTTGAAGATCATCGTGGGAGCGATTTAGGAAGACCTTCTTAGATTATACGAAGCCATGCCACTGGAGGCGCTTGATAACGCCGAAGACAAGGTACACTCAGTGTATCTGATGGGCTTGATCTCGAAGGGGCGGCGAGATAGTCTTGTTGATATTATGCATCAGGTTTTCCAACAGACAACGATAATCTCTGCCTATCAAAGGGTGGATGATATCAGTGAAAATCCTGACACTTGTATTTGCGAGAAGATGCACACGAGAATGGTCAGAAAAGCCAGAAGTATTTTAGACGGCCTTACTTCTGAATTCCTCAATCCATGTCCAGGATTTAATGTTTTACCATTTTAAACATTTTAATGATGTTTTTTGTTTTACTGTCTTCATCAATGTAAGAATTTTCTGCAGTATGAATGACAATTTTTCCCTTTCTATGCATTTATTTCACGCATTAATCCTTTCCGCATATACATGAGTGGGTATACTTCGAAAGCTTAATTGGATGCGAGTCGAATGTTCTCTTTGTTACCTTGCATAGTATGTGGCTGATATCCATGGGTTATGCCTTTTTGTTTTGACTTGGCGCGAAGTAGTTTATATACACTTGAGTAGAACCTCCATTTCAGTGGCATGTAATTTTGGCGAGTGTGGCATGTAGATGGTCCATCTTGGCCTCCTTGCAGGGCAATGATGGCTTAGGAAATAGGTTCAGATCTGCCGCCTAAGACTTTTCAACTTTATGAGCCATGAGGGTCTCATAAAGTCTTTTCTCTCTACGAGTCGAGAGGATCTCGTAGGTGTATTTTCTCCTTAGGAATCGTGAGGATTCCTAAGTGCGTTTTCTCTTGAGAGTCGTAAGGATCTCACAAGAGAATTTTCTCTCTTACAAGTCGAGAGGACTCGTAAGTGGTTGGTGAGTTGACTTGTTTCCGAGTCGAAGTATTGCTCCGACGAGGAGGTCATTGGCGGACTTGTTTCCGAGACGGAGGCCATTTGCTGACGTGTTTCCGAGACGGAGGTCGTTGGCTGAATTGTTTCCGAGACGGAGGTCATTTGCTGACGTATTTCCGAGACGGAGGTTATTGGCTGACGTATTTCCGAGACGGAGGTCACTGGCTGACGTGTTTCCGAGACAGAGGTCATTTGCTGACGTATTTCCGAGACGGAGGTCATTTGCTGACGTATTTCCGAGATGGAGGTCATTGGCTGACGTTTTTCCGAGACGGAGGTCATTTGCTGACGTGTTTCCAAGACGGAGGTCATTTGCTGACATATTTCCGAGACGGAGGTCATTGGATGACGTGTTTCCGAGACCGAGGTCATTGGCTGACATGTTTCCGAGACGGAGGTCATTGGCTGACGTGTTTCCGAGACGGAGGTCATTTGCTGACGTGTTTCCGAGATGGAGGTCATTTGCTAACGTGTTTGCTGACGTGTTTCCGAGACGGAGGTCATTTGCTGACGTGTTTCCGAGAAGGAGGTCATTGGCTGACGTGTTTCCGAGACGGAGGTCATTGGCTGACGTGTTTCCGAGACGGAGGTCATTGGCTGACGTACTCCGCTTTCTGCGGTGTCGGGTTGACTTGCTCCGCTTTCTGCGGTGTCGGGGCTAACTCTAAGTTGTCTATGAACCGTAGAGTCTTGGAACTGGGGACTTTTTCATAGCTCCGATTGGTGGTGTCGCGTCCGTGCCCTGTTGGAATGAGGAGGAACGCCATTGTTGGTATTCTAGGATGCAGATGTTGCTGTCGAGATCTGACTTTCCCTTCGACAGAGTTTGTTGGGACATGTGGTTCCCTTTTCGTTTATGCCCATGGATTGTATACAGGGGTCAGTATGGACTTACTTGCAAAAGTTTCATTCTTTCATTTTTTTTTCATTTTTTTTATTTCTTTCCGTGATGCTTTATCATTTCAGCTTTTAAATTGCAAAAGTCGCGATTGCCCAATCATTTCGGCTATTTTTCGCGGTGCTCAATCATTTCGGCTATTTTTCTTTTTACTCGCTGCTTTTTATTGCGAGTTGCCCAATCATTTCGGCTATTTTTGTATACATGTATTTTACTTGCTGATTTTGTTGCAAGTTGCCCTATCATTTCGGCTATTTCTATATGCATTTATAGCTCGCTGACTTTTGCTGCGAGTATGGAACTTGAAATCTGGTGCCGATCTTAGCATCAGCATCGCTGCGACTGGAATATTGCCAGGTGCGAATCATCATTTGCCGTGAAAGGACTTGGAATTTGATACCAATTTAGGCATCAGCATCGCTACAACTGGGATATTGCCAGGAGCGAATCATCATTTGCCGTGAAAGGACTTGGAATTTGATACCGATTCAGGCATCAGCATCGCTACAATTGGGATATTGCCAGGAGTGAATCATCATTTGCCTTTTTCGATTTAAACAATGATGGCTTAGCAAACAGGGTTAGAATCCTGTCGACTAAGGCTTTTGACTTCATGAGCCGTAAGGGTTTCCTAAAGGTGTTTCTCTCTACAAGTCGTGAGGATCTCGTAGATGCGTTTTCTTCTTAAGAATCATGAGGATTCTTAAGTGTGTGTTCTCTTATAAGTCGTAAGGATGTTACAAGAGTTTTTTCTCCTTATAAGTCGAGAGGACTTACAAGTGTCATTCACCACATGAGGAAATTTCGCGCCATTGGTGGAGCTGGATGGGGAAACATTTATTTGTGCCCATGGATTGTATACAAGGGTCAACATTGAACCGTTTGTAGGGCAGTCTGGGAAATGTGATGGCTTAAGAACAGGTTCAGATCCCTGTAGCTTAAGGCTTTTGAATCTTATGAGCCGTGAGGGTCTCATAAGAGGTTTCTCCTTATGAGTCATGAGGATCTCATAAGTGTGTTGCTCCTTTGTGAGTCGTAAGGATCTCACGCAGGTATTTTCTTCTTACAAGGTCGAGAGGGCCCTGCAAGTGTACATGAATGAATTTTTTTTACGAGTCTGCGCCCTTTCTGGTTTTCACAAACTCGCCGGTAGCCCTGCTGTTTTTACTCACGGAGCCCTTTTGGGTTTTCATCCGTGCCCATTTCGCTTGTGGATGTACCGTTATTCTTTTATTTATTTATTTATTTTATTTATTTATTTTTATTTTTATTTTTTTTGCCATGTCAGCCTGAGGATGCTGCGGTTTGTAGTAGTTTAAGGACGTTTCGGTCTGTAGCTAGTTTAAGGACATTACGGTCTATTGTTAGTTTAGGAACATTTCGGTCCATAGCTAGTTTCAGGACATCTCGGTCCATTGTTAGTTTAGGGACGTTTCGGTCCATAGCGATTTTGAGGCAAGTTTTCGCTGGATACTACTTATAGAGTTTGGGCTTGGGAAGATAGCGAACGGACATAGGCGCCGCCATCTATCATTAACCTAGGTCGTGACTCGTCAAGCGTAGTATTTCTTAAGGAACCGGCCGTTTTATTGGCCGGAAGGGTCTTTCGCCATTCATATCCATGAGTGAATAAGCCCCACCTAGGTAGACTTTGTCTATCATGTATGGGCCCTCATAGTTCGGATCGAATTTCCCCCGTTTGGCACGATTGGGGATCATAGGTCTCTTGACCACTAGCACGAGTTCGCCATGGCGAAATGTCCTCGGCCTGGTCAATCTCTCGTATGAGCGCGTCATCTTTGCTTTGTAAACCTCCTAGTTTTGCTGCGCCATGAGACGGGTTTCATCAAGGGCGTCGAGCTCCTCAAGCCGAAGATGAGCATTCTCTTCATCTGTTAGCTCATAATGAATCGCCACTCGTAGAGAGGCTAGCTCTATCTCGAGGGGGAGTACCGCTTCTGCGCCGAATATCAATGCGAATGGGGTTGTGTTTGTGGCCATTTTGAACGTGGTCCGATATGCTCAGAGAGCTTCATGCAGTCTCTCGTGCCAATCCTTCTTATTTTTGGACACCGTCTTCTTTATGATCTTCGTCAAGGTCTTGTTGAAAGTCTCAGCTAGACCGTTAGCTCGTGGATTGTAGACCGAAGAGTATCTCCAGTCTATATTATGCTGCTGTGCGAAGCGGCTGATTTTGTGACTTCTGTAGGCCAGCCCGTTATCGGAGATAATCCGTCGCGGAGTGTCGAACCGATAAATGACGTGTATCATGAAGAAATCGAGAATGTTCTCCGTCTTCACTTCTTTTAGTGGTACTGCTTCTGCTAACTTAGAGAAGTAATCGGTTGTCGCCAATATGAACCGATGTCCTCTGGATGATGCTGGTTCGATAGGCCCAATTGTGTCGGTTCCCCACATTTCGAATGACCAGCTAGCTATTGTTGGGTGTAGCGGGTTCGGATGCTGGTGGATGAAGTCCCCGTGAATTTGGCACGAGTGGCACTGCTTTGCGTATTCGAGGCAGTCCTGGATCATCGTGGGCCAATAGTAGCCCATCCTTTTGATCTTCAGCTTCATTTTTGGCCCAGCTTGATGAGAATCGCAGAGTCCATCGTGAGTTTCTTGGACGACTCTCCTTGCTTCTTCCAGTCCCAGGCGTCTCAGCCACAAAGAGTCGAACAATCTCTTATATATAGTATCATTGACGAAGGCGAAAGATAGAGCTCGTTTCATGAGCTGATGGCTTGAGGATGCATCTTCTGGTATTTGACGGGATTTGAAGTAGTCTATAAAGACTTCTTTCCAATCCTTAGCCTTTTCTTGGTCCTCTATTTGCAGGGTTGTTTGCTTGGTCTCTTCCTTTTCTCCAGACGACTCCGGAGATATTTCTGCTGGTGCAAGAACCCGACGACTTTGTACAATGATCTTTACGTCATCGAGGTTTTCGTCAGCCAGTTCTTTTGCAAGTTTGGCTAATGCGTCCACCTTGCTATTTTCTGTACGCGGTATGTTTTCCAGGACGTAGGAGGGAATTTGAGTCAGTAACTGTTGGGCTCTTTCACCGTATTTTACCAACTCTGGTTTGCAAGTTTGATAGTCATCGTTTACATGGCTAACGACCAGCTGGGAGTCTCCGTATATGAGGAGGTTTTCGATTCCCATGTCGATAGCGATCTCAAGACCTGCTATCAAAGCCTCATATTCTGCTTCATTGTTTGTCCTCGGTCGGTTAAGGAAAAGGCAAAGCGCATTATCCCTCCTTGTGGAGTCACGAAGATGAGGCCTACCCTAGATTTGATTATGGGGGAGGTGTACTTTCGCTTCATCATGGAAGATGGCCCATCGAAGTAAAGTTCCCATCGGGTATCACTCTCTCCTTTCACCCCGTCGATCGTGTCAAACGTGTGCTCGTCTGGCAATTCATAATTTAGGGGTGAATCGGTAGGTATCGGATGCTCAGCGAGGAAGTCGGCGATGGCCTGGCCTTTTACTGCCTTGAAAGGTCGGTATGTAATCGAGAATTCCATTAAGAGTAGGGCCTATTTAGCGAGCCGTCCCATTAGTATGGCTCTTAACATCAAATATTTGAGAGGATCCACTTTTTGAAGGGTCCCGGCAGCGCCCCGGCCATCGAAACGCGGCCAAAATACGGAACAAAAATTTATCAAACCGGCGCTACCGCTACCCGAATCCCGGATCGACCTTAAACCCTAAACTAGCAAGCTAAACTAAGAGTTAGAATCGTTATACCGAGTTGATCCGTGTCCTTCGGTCTTCATTCCAAGCTCCTAGCGGTTCCTTGATGTGGTTTGGTCGCCGGTCTTCCTCCATCTCCGATGATCCACCCGAGGGGTATAACTCCGGCTCTAGCTCCACGATATGATGCTTATGGAGCAACTAGGGTCTCTAGGATGCTACCCTAGAGAGCCTAGGATGTAGTGTGAATGTTTCTTAGTGTTAGCTATCTCAAAAACTTGAAGGTGGAAGTAAAAGAAAGAAAGCTAGAGGAAGGTGAAGCTCAGAGTGAATGAGGAGCTCAAGAAGGAAAAACAATGAACAAAACCTTCATGCTAGAAAAAATGAATTCAACCATGAAAGAGAAATTAGCATGCTAGGTTTTTTTAAAACTATTTTTCTATTTTTAAATTCCTCCCATGCTTGAATAGTGAACACAAATGAATTAACAATTCATTTTTGTGCACTATTGCAAGCATGGTTGTCACCATACCTCCTCATGCAATTTCCACCTCATTTACCATTTTAATAAAATGGTCAAATCAAGAAATGAGGTGGCACCTTCTAGAATGTTATCCAGTAAAAAATACGGATTGCATTGTACTGTAAAAATATCTGCATTCATACCGAAATATGAATACTCAATGAGATAGAATAACACAAAGAATATAATACTAGAATATACGTATCGAAATACATATACGTAAATTATTAAATCAATACCTGAATTAATAATCCGGCTCAAGTCCGAGTCGGCTAGTACTACCAATTGTCCGATCGAAAGTCCTGGTACAAAGTACACCAATCGATCAGAACCCTACACGTATCCAATACGGCTACTACATCATTTTGCCAGAACCAGGGAAACCCTCTGTGTGGGACTCTAAAGACTCATCAATACGCTGGCAGTGGGTTTAACCACAAGCACGTTAGCGGCTCTAGCTGTACGTAACGACTACCCAGGTATTGAACGAAAGGGAGGCCGACGAGCAAACTCATGCAGAACCCCTACTGAGCCCGACAGTGACAATATCCGTACAGTCTGGTCTGTTCGTCTAAGAGTATCGCATATCGAGTCTAGGGGGTGGATAAAATCAGACACCCAACAACGCGATATTTAGTGTCGGTATGAAACCCATCACCACCTGAGAAACTATCGATCCTGGATCGGTAATTCTCGTCTACCGTGGCCACGGATTTATGGTGATGGCCATCCTTACAAAACGCGACATCAACCCCCAATACCGAGGAAGATGAATCCCCGACGATCCGATCACTGCCTCCATGTTGCTCGGGACTGTACCCAACTAAAACCTGTTTGCACGACTCCTTTGAGCCGTGGTAAGGTAGTAATCAAAGCACAGTGGGAACTCACACGAGACAAATGACGATCTCAGGTCAACAGACTAACCTGTATACATGTCACCAGGGAACTGCTATCTGACAATAGGTATAATACCAACTAGCAGGTTCCCGGCGAGTCTGTCCAGTGTTCTCATAACCCAATGAGCACCGGTATACTATCTTAGGTGAACAAACTAACACCAATGGCTTGTGAGACCTGGCCACCGCCCCTCATCGGGGTCTCGATCATTATACACTAGTCTACACTGGAGTATCGATGCCCGGTCTCGATGCTCCTACGACTAGGGACATTTAAGGATGTACTTATAGACCCCTAGCTCCCACGTATATGATCGCCATCACAATGCCGGCAGTCAAGCAAGAATCCTATGGGCTCTATCAACACGTACATGATGATAAAGACAAACCAGATAGCATACTATCATCTTAAGTAAGACTGCTTTATCGGTATAGGTCCTCACTCAATCATCATAATCATAAGTCCGCGACTATGATAATTGCCTTGAGGGCACTATAGCCAATAATCCCCCACTTGCACTTAAGGCCAATTATTGCGATGTCGCATACTCACAGCCCGTGTGATACCGAACACCCAACTTCTCTACTAATCAGTTTCGCAAAGCCTGTTTGCGGAAATGATTTCGTTCGAGAAATAGCCTCAGTGAGTGGATCCGCTCCAATGTTTCTTTCTGTATCTCTCTTAATCTCAATTTCGCGGAGAAAACTATCTCCCGAAATATGAAATACTTGTCTTAGAATTTGTCTGGTTATCTGATGGGACCCAGTTTATAAATGAACTCCAAATCCAGCAAACTACTTAGACTATATCGTCCACTGAATTTAATCAGTATCCTGCGCCATGCCTTTTCTCGGTATTCGCTTGGACTACCCGTCCAACATACTGTCCCTCAAAAGAAGGAAAAACTATAACTCTGACAGTCACTCTGTCATTCAGGTCACCTTGGAAGCCAGAAATGATAACCGTCTCCCGAAGGAGGCTGCCGTAATCATTTCCCAAGAACATTCACTTATGTTCAATAAACTGCTTCCCAATGTTTCTCCAGGATTGGATTAATATATGTTTATTGCAGCTAGTGCAAAAACAATATCTGGTGTGGTACTTGACATTTCGTGATTAACTCAATTGCCTAAGCAAGTGATATGCTAATCATGTAGAACCCTCTCCCCTTTAGTCTGTAAGACACCTTTAGAGAGGTTGACTCCATCACCTGCAGGTAGACCACCATGCCAGGAGTCGTCCATTTAATGTTAAAATACCCAGATTAGGATACTTCCCAAATCTAGATTTAAAACCATAGATCTAGTAACCAGAAAACCTGATATTATATCCACATCCTATATGGAGAAACAACTTTGTGACAACTACAGTATAACCGATCGTAGTATAGGAATATCTCTTCCTATTAAGTGCATGTCATCCTGAATCCTCGGACATCACACCCTACTACCTTCTTACCAGATCCATCTCCTATTCTGATGAAGTCAAAGCCTATTACTGTCATATCAAAAATAGATGATCTATTTCCGCTATACTTGCTTTAGTCTATAAATAGGCATAAGCTACTTGCCTACTATGTTTTCGCTGCTCCCACTGACTATAACAACCCTCTGGCAGAGTCATATACATGTGCACTTCTAAAGCTAGTTTAGAATGACGGTATACTCATCCTCCTGCCGGGTCTTATAGTCTAGAACAGCAGCAATGGCAAGTCTGGGTAAATAAGAACCTCCCTATCACCGTTACTGAGACGACCGGAGTACCTCTCGGGTGCCTAAGGTTACCCACCAAATCTGCGGAGTGGCTAATGGAATGTCGAAACCAATTGAATCCTCAGGTTCTATTAAATCTTCAGTGATCGTTTGTGGTTCTGGAATCATTCCAGTTCTACCATACTCCCACCTTTTTTTTTCTGAAAAAATTCATTTTACTAAAACTGTGGCGAGTCAAGAACAATATAAATATTGATCTTCCTGATGGTAGAAAGTTAACCCTCGTCAAAGCCCGGGATAACCCACAAACAGCCACTACTGAAATATGCCTTGAGTTTATCCGGATTCTGGTTTTAAGCATCAGCCGGACAACTTCCTATACCTTAACATCGTTAAGATATAAATTGATTCTATATATGTCTAATATAGAAACAAAAGCACTAATCTAATTTGGAACCAGATTCAAAATCATGCAGCTGTCTCCTGTGCATATCAACCAAATGGAAAGAGAATAATCAGCATTACTCATTTAGGAGTGCATCCATATATGAGTAACCCGAAAGAGAAGCAAGTTCTCAAAACCATTACTATCAACGAAATACCAAACACAAGTATCTACATCTTTGACTTCCTCGAATAATCCTGATACTTCTAACAAATGGCTCTCTACTTTATTCTTATACCTATAACTTCTGAATATCTGGACTTTGCATTTCAACGAAATACTTGTCCAGAACTGGAGAAGTCACAAGTAAACAGAATATAGTACGAGTACCAACCCCTTTGTCCTAACGGACACTGGACAATATACAATACTTTGTATAGGTCCCCCGAGTCCAATAACTCAAACTCTGTGCGTCGTAGGTTGAAAAACTGTACTTTGGTTTAGAAGAGTTACACCGCTGTTGAATGCACCTTACCTAATCACCAACTGATATAGGTAAATGTCATAGACACAATATCAAAAAGTTATATCTCACTTTATAAAATAAATGTACAGATATACCAGTTTGAAATTGGTGCATAACAACGGATATTCAAAACCAAATATTTACCATCCGGCAAAATCCAGATGATTTCCTCAAATATCACCAATTACAACGAATTCCGATATAATGAGGATCTAATCACCTAATTCCCAATATCTTACTCCCACTCACCATCCATAATAGCATGTAGATGTGAGAAACTGATCTGGTAAATACATACCCTGGAGTTAGATTCCAATTGGGAAAACAGTTTTCAATTAACATCGCACAGTCAGACTGAAACATGAAAATGTTTCAAAAAGGGTTAACTGGTATTCCTAGTAATGCCTCTTCTATTATCCTGAATCATGACAGTAACCATATACTTACCTGCCCTCACTGCAATCCCTTTATTATGTCTTTACTTATTACCTTCTGTACACCTCCTTTACGCTAGTTGGTTTTCTTCATTCCCTACCCTTCGGCACCAGCCTAAGGTTTGGAAGAAGACTATCCAATAAGCATAATAGGTGTACTCTCCTAATCCTAGGAGCCCTCGCAACCTGAGAGAAGGTAAAGAGAAAAGACATCTGAATAATCCTATCCAATCTCTCCAGAACCAGAATCCATCCTCGAAAAAGTTCCTTCGAGTTCGTATATAACCATACGATGGATTTATCCAATGGAAGTGGATATCCGTAGTGATACGGAGTGTCCTAGAGAAAAGCAAAGTGGATGTGGAGTGGCATGGGTATACCTGGTTTTTGTCGTGAAAGTTGGTGGTCGCATTTTCCTTTGCCATTATTCTAATCCCTTTATATGTCTTTACTTATTACCTTCCGTACACCTCACTTAAGCTTAATTGGTTTTCTTCCTTCCCTACCGTTCGGCACCTGCCTATGGTTTGGAAGAAGACTATCCAATAAGCTGAACAGGTGTACGCTCTCCTAATCCTAGGAGCCCTCACAACCTGAGAGAAGGTAAAGGGAAAAGACAACCGAATAATCCTATTCAATCTCTCCAGAACCGGAATCCATCCTTGAAAAAGTTCCTTCGAATTCGTATATAACCATACGATGGATTTATCCAATGGAAGTGGATGTTCGTAATAATACGGGGTGTTCTGGAGAAAAGCAAAGGTGATATAGAAGTGGCAATGATGTATGCAACACCGTGACATTCCAAAAGCAAATGTGTTTAAAGAAGGTTCGGTCAACTTGGTTTCATGAGTTTTAGTCAAAGGTCGGGTCATAGTCGCAGCCAGAGAGAGAGAGAGAAGAAACACCCAGTGTGCACTCTAACCTAGATCAGAATGGTTAATCATTTTATCTAATCTGGATGGCTCCAACTGTTTCCTCGAATTCTCCTCCAAACCTAAAAGGAGAATTAGTCGGAATCACCCGAGGAGTAATACTACTCATCAGTGGGAATCGGGATCCAACTATCATCGCATGATAATTTGATGGAAGCCACTCAAGTCACCACACTCCAGAAGGTATGCGCAAGCCTGGCAAGTTTCCTGTATGTTTGAAACTCCCGATGTGATTTTTACCCCAAGCGGCTTATGGCCTTGACTAGGTCAACATATCATAAGCCACAAGTCAAGTTCAACCCGTCATTATCCTGGATTAATTAGACCCATCCGTACGAGCCCTTGACTAGGTCAACATGACCGTACGACTGTCCTAACCAATCGCATATCCATGCAACAGAAAAATACTACAGAGCTACCGAACACTACTCCTTGACTAGGTCAACATACGTAGCACGAATACTAAGCAATACTCGTCTGAAATGACGGAGGTCTAAGGCTGGTTTTCGGCGAAAAATCTTTAACGTAATGAACTTAATATCGTTGAAGTAATCCAAGTGGTTTTATAAATATATAGTGGCGAAAACTTTTGCTAAAGAGGTCACTCCCGGTGAAGGGATCTCGGCTCTTTCCCCATCGAATGGGGTGCAGGATATCCTAAACTGAATACCACGATGCAAAACAAAAGTAATCGACTATAGTGAAGTTATTACATTGACGCAAACTTTTACTCAAGGGGTCACTCCCGATGAAGGGATCTCGACCTTTGACTCGTCAAATGAGGTGCAGGATATTCCAAAATGAATACCACGATACAAAGCAAAAGTGTACGTCTGTAATGTCAGTTTTTAAAAACTTGGTTCCAACAACATCATATATAGGTTTGTTTTATCCTTGCATTGATAAGAATCTATGCAGTCCCATCAATTAATCACACCAGAAAAGAACGAAAATAAAATGTACGTATATGCCATTCGCATTCGCCACTGGGTCCCGTCATCACCCGTTAGGTTACTTAACTAACGACAGAGCGGGGACTGGGCTAGCGTGGGTGCAAAACATATACAATATCTACTGGTATATATAAATATATATAACAATCGTCCCAGGCATGATATAAAGCAACATCACAGAAACATCACAGAAGCAATACAGAATGGTGGATAATCTGGAGCCCCGAGTTTCACTTGAGCCGCAAGTGAGACCCGACGTTCCCTGTCATATGGATAGCATGTGCAAAGAAACATAGACCCCTATGAGCGCGGCAAGTTACCTGCCAAAACCAGAAGTGAGGCAGCCCCCTTCAGCAACGTGAATGGATCATCCAGCACTTCACAGAATCCGGTAACTTGAGCACCCCTCCTGGGTCACCTATACCCCCTACGAGTGCGGCGAACAGCCCGCCAATTCTAGAGTAAGGTCCCTTCCGTCTGAATGCCTTGAGATGCGGACCAGTTGCCTTCTAGAACTCGGCTATTCGTGCACTCTACCTCGGGGTAATCCTAGTACAGAAAATAAAATAATATACAAGGGTGACATCGACCTTAGCCCGGTCGTGCCCCAAAAGAATAATATACAAACTGGCAGTGACGGCAGTCCATATGTCGGACGCTCATCCCGCAATATCAAATGTACAAATGAAATAAAACTGTACTAATATTGCACCACAGCTATCCACCACGACGATCCAACCAACATCACAGCACAACACAGAACATCAACGTGAATGTCACGTTTGCAAACCCGTCTAAAAGACATATAGCAGTTAGACGGGTTTACCGATCAAATGACATTCACGGTCACAGAATATAATGTATGTACTGTCAAACGCACGCTTAAAATATCGATCGAATAAGTTCCAAATTAGCCCCAATAGCAAAACATCACTTTACTGAAACCTGGGCCAAAATAGAATATCATAAAAATTACAATTCCAAGAAATAGAGCTACAGAAAACATTTCGACGCTTGTTGCCACAATTCCGCCGCGGAACCGCCGCCAATGGGGGGTTAGTGCAGCGTATCCGCGGCACTTTAGAGGCTTCAGGGGCTCAAATTTTTTCTGTACCCTTATATTCGCCTGCAAGGATTTTTAAGATGTGTGAAATAATTTTTTGACCACATTTGAAAATCGACAGCAAACAGAAAATTGGAATCGTGTTTTCGATAAAATCCGTCGATCGATCTTTTAAGCACGTCTAAATAAGCTAGTAAGGGGTTTAAAGGGTGGCTCTGATACCATGAAGGGTCCCGACAGCACCCCGGCCATCGAAACGCGGCCAAAATGCGGAACAAAAATTTATCAAACTAGCGCTGCCGCTACCTGAATCCCGGATTGACCTTAAACCCTAAACTAGAAATCTAAACTAAGATTTAAAATCGTTATACCGAGTTGATCAGTGTCCTTCGGTCTTCATTCCAAGCTCCTAGCGGTTCCTTGATGTGGTTTGGTCGCCGGTCTTCCTCCATCTCCGATGATCCACCCGAAGGATGTAACTCCGGCTCTAGCTCCACGATATGATGCTTATGGAGGAACTAGGGTCTCTAGGATGCTACCCTAGAGAGCCTAGGATGTAGTGTGAATATTTCTTAGTGTTAGCTATCTCAAAAACTTGAAGGTGGAAGTAAAAGAAAGAAAGCTAGAGGAAGGTGAAGCTCATGGTGAATGAGGAGCTCAAGAAGGAAAAACAATGAACAAAACCTTCATGCTAGCAAAAATGAATTCAACCATGAAAGAGAAATTAGCATGCTAGGTTTTGTTAAAACTATTTTTCTATTTTTAAATTCCTCCCATGCTTGAATAGTGAACACAAATGAATTAACAATTCATTTGTGTGCACTATTGCAAGCATGGTTGTCACCATACCACCTCATGCAATTTCCACCTCATTTACCATTTTAATAAAATGGTCAAATCAAGAAATGAGGTGGCACCTTCTAGAATGTTATCCGGTAAAAAATACGGATTGCATTCTACTGTAAATATATCTGCATTCGTACCGAAATACGAAAACTCAATGAGATAAAATAACACAAAGAATATAATACTAGAATATACGTATCGAAATACATATACGTAAATTATTAAATCAATACCTGATTTAATAATCCGGCTGAAGTCCGAGTCGGCTAGTACTACTAATTGTCCGATCGAAAGTCCTGGTACAAAGTACACCAATCGATCAGAACCCTACACGTATCCAATACCGCTACTACATCATTTTGCCAGAACCAGGGAAACCCTCTGTGTGGGACTCTAAAGACTCTTCAATACGCTGGCAGTGGGTTTAACCACAAGCACGTCAGCGACACTAGCTGTACGTAACGGCTACCCAGGTATTGAGCGAAAGGGAGGCCGACGAGCAAACTCATGCAGAACCCCTACTGAGCCTGACAGTGACAATATCCGTACAGTCCGGTCTGTTCGTCTAAGAGTATCGCATATCGAGTCTAGGAGGTGGATAAAGTCAGACCCCCAACAACACGATATTTAGTGTCGGTATGAAACCCATCACCACCTGAGAAACTATCGATCCTCGATCGGTAATTCTCGTCTACCGTGGCCACGGATTTATGGTGATGGCCATCCGTACACAACGTGACACCAACCCCCAATACCGGGGAAGACGAATCCCCGACGATCCGATCACTGCCTCCATGTTGCTCGGGACTGTACCCAACTAAAACCTGTTTGCACGACTCCTTTGAGCCGTGGTAGGGTAGTAATCAAAGCACAGTGGGAACTCACACGAGACAAATGACGATCTCAGGTTGACAGACTAACCTGTACACATGTCACCAGGGAACTGCTATCTAAGAATAGGTATAATACCAACTAGCAGGTTCCCGGCAAGTCCATCCAGGGTACTCATAACCCAATGAGCACCTGTATACTATCGTAGGTGAACAAACTAACACCAATGGCTTGTGAGACCTGGACACCGCCCCTCGTCGGGGTCTCGATCAATATACACTAGTTTACACTGGAGTATCGATGCCCGGTCTCGATACTCCTACGACTAGGGGCATTTAAGGATGTGCTTGTAGACCCCCAGCTCCCACGTATGTGATCGCCATCACAATGCCGGCAGTCAAGCAAGAATTCTATGGGCTCTATCAATACGTACATGATGATAAAGAAAAACCAGATAGCATACTATCTTCTTAAGTAAGACTGCTTTATCGGTATAGGTCATCACTCAATCATCATAATCATAAGTCCGTGACTATGATAATTGCCTTGAGGGCACTATAGCCAACACTTTTGATATGAGATGAACCTCATGCGCCAAAGCATAATGCCAAAGCTTCGTTATCGCGAAGATTAACGCCAGGTAGTGTTTTTCGATAGGGGAGTTGTTGTTTTCTGCCCCCAGTAGAACTCGACTCAAATAGTAGAGGACTCTCTCTTTTCCTTGGTCGTTCTCCTATGCCTATAGCGCGCCTAGAGAACCTTCAAAGGCTGTTGTGTACAGGATGGGGGGCCTTCCCTTAATTGGGGCGGTCAGTACCGGTGGGTTCTGCAGATATTGCTTGATTTCATCCAGTGCACTTTGGCATTTACGATCCCAAACGAACGGGGTTCCCTTCTTCATCAGGTGACTGTAGGGACGGTATTTGCCGGAGAGGTTGACTTGGAGTTTGACACCTGTTTAGACATCTGCATCGCTACAACTGGGATATTGCCAGGAGCGAATCGTCATTTGCCCTTGTTGATTTGGACAAAGGTGGCTTAGTAGACAGGGTTAGGACTCTGTCGACTAAGACTTTTGACTTTATGAGTCGTAAGGGTCTTATAAAGGGTTTTCTCCCTATAAGTCGTGAGGTTCTCGTAGGCGTATTTTCTCCTTAAGAATCGTGGGGATTCTTAAGTGATGTCTTCTCTTGTAAGTCGTAAGGATCTTCCAAGAGTGTTTTCTTCTTATAAGTCGAGAGGACCTACAGGTGTTATTCACCATATGGGGACATTTCTTGCCATTTGGAAAACCTAGCAAAGAAATATTTATTCATGCCCATGCCTATAGGGCAATTTGAGAGATATGACGGCTTAAGAACATGTCTAAATCCCTGTAATTTAAAGCTTTTGAATCTTATGAGCCGTGAGGGTCTCACAGGGGGGATTCTCCTCATGAGTCATGAGGATCTCGTAAGTGTATTTATTTTAACGAGGTTGCGCCCTTCTGGGTTTTCACAAACTTGCCGGCAGTCCTGCTGTTTTTACTCACGGCGCCCTTTCGGGTTTTCATCCGTGCCCATCTTACTTGCGGGCGTACCTTTTTTTAACGAGATTGCGCCCTTCCGGGTTTTCACAAGCTCGCCGGCAGTCATACTGTTTTTACTCATGGCGTCCTTTTGGGTTTTCATCCGTGCCCATTTTGCTTGTGGACATACCATTTTTTTTCGTTTTGTTTTTTTGTTTTTGTTTTTTTTAGCGGGGCATTCCACTAGATTGTAGGATCTGTTTGTAGGCCCCCTAATATCCTTCCTGTCCTTTGAGAAGAACGGACCGTTTTACATAGAGATTCTTCCGCCAGTAAGAAATATGCCCCCTGTGTATATCTCGGGGGGAACGAGTACCCATGTCGTCGCTATTTTGGCGACAGGTTGCTTCAGAGCCACTTATCTTTGTTGAGCATAGGCGACAAACGCCATCTTGCCTCTGCTTTTCACTCGTCATCATTGGATGAGAAAGAGTCTTGACCCATTTGATCTAATCGAGCCATTTTATCCATGAGTTCTTGGAAGGTCATCGGCTTGAAGAGGGCCATATACGAGGTCGCTTTTGAATTTGGGTCAAGGGTGGCTATGAGTATTCCCATGGCTGCAACTTCAACGATGCGTTGCTTGTATTTGACCAGAGATTTCGCCATTGGGTAACATATTGAACCCAAGTCTCATTCGGTCTAACCCTTTCATTGACCAGCGCCATCACGGTAGTATGTTCGTTCTCATTAACGAATCCCTAACAGAAGAGCATATCCATCTCATCGAAGGTATTCACAGAGTCATTCGAGAGTTCCGCATATCATTCGAAGGCAATGGACGCCAGACAGCTGACGAACTGTCAGAAGAGAATTATATCATTCTCTCCAGTATTACCGCACATGGATTTAAATCGCGCGATGTGCTAGTGAGGATTCCCGGTTCCTTTGTATATGTGGAGTCGGAAGTATGTATTTTGACGGGTACCGTATTTGATCGTAGCACGCTGGATACGGTCGACCAGCCTTGATTGACCTATTTGAGGCTTCACTGGCATTGTGAGTTTTGACTTGCTGAGCGATATATGTGTCCAGCTTTGCTTTTGGAATCATTTCCTCTTCGGCCGTTGATGAGACTCGTAGAGGATTTGAAATGTCACCCTTATCTTTAAGAGCGACTACCGGCAGTTCACTTGCTTGTGGTTCCGATTGAACCGTTGTTCCTTATATTTCCGCCGCTTCTTCATCTTTCTTTTTGAGAGCGTGATTTAGGAAATCAATATCCAACTCGTGCTCTGTTCTTTCTCCAGGCGCGTCTTCGGGATTTACCTTAGACAATGGATTAGCGAGTGATGCCGCCTGAGCAAGCATCTCCTGCAGCTTTTCACGTTGCAATTGAACTTTTGTTAAGGACCGAGTTTGAGGTCGGTGAGTAGCAGAAGCTCGAACTTCGTCTTTGGAATTCACCACATAGACTATGTGAACTACCATTCCCCCAGGCTTGGGGTGTTTAGAATTTTGGCCTTTGGTGTTTTCTTCGGGCACTTGAGCTTTATTGGGCCTCTCTTTTTTGTGAAAAGCCGCTTTGGTTTTAGGAGAACCCGCTGCATCAAGATCCGTATTGGGATGAGTCCTCTTCACCTGCTTCCACACCTTATATATAGATGAGGAAAGACGTCTTAAGGAGCGAACTGGTTTCTGCTCTCGTGGGATCTCCATGGGCCGCGGAGACTTCTTCAATATTACGGTAGGAGAATTTTGTCTGGCCCTTCACAATGGTTTGAAGCTGTTCCCAGTTGGAACAACAACATTCATCACCGGGGTTAAAACAGGACCATATGGAGAACTTACCCCAGCTTATTTTGTATGATGCCGATATCGACGTCGACTGTTTCTTACGGCCAGGATCTGATTAGCCTCAGGATTTTGCCGAGCCTGCCCCATGATTCCTTTGAGAGCTTGAATATTCTGCCCCCTGCGTCGACCTTGGTCCTTGGTAGGTGCGAGTTGTTTGAGGACTGATTCCATTGGGAAAGCTGCAGCTTGGGGAACCAGCCTGTGGAAGATAGACTTCCACTAGGCTTCCTCTATCGGTGTTGAGGCACCGAGGGTGGGAGGTGGGAGTATCGACCCAAAGAGAAGCCCGTTGATTTTTTGAAGAGCCAAATTGCAAAGATTTGAGGATGCAAGTTGCCCATACTTGACTCCACTAGATATGACAGAGCCAGAGTTGCTAGGGTGGAAGCAAATGCCATTCTTCATAGAGACGAAACGCCGGCTTCAGTATCCCATCACCCAAGGGCAACTACAAACATATATACCGCGATTATTTGATCGTGGAAAAACACGACACACGAAGTTTGGAGTGGAAAGAGGAAAAGGTCCTACCGGGCGTGCCAGAATCTGTTCGCCGCCGAAGACGCTACCGGGACGTTGGGACGTCTGGCCTGAATTTTGGGGGGCAGATGCTATTTGAATTTATCCGTCCACCTCTCCGAAGATGCCAACTTGATTTATGGCACTGGGTATCGGAGGTTTGGACGGATGCGGCCGTTGTAGCAGACTTCGTCAGATTCTCCCTCGTTGTGATGGTTTTTGATTGTGGCGACGCTCTTTCCTGCAGGCGCAAGCCCTTGCAGTTAATTACGTTACCGCATCGCTGTAATCACTTTCTCCTGCTCCATAAGGTCACTTCGTGTCGAGTGTGTTTGTTTTATTTTTGGTTGCCCGTGGATTGTATACGGAGACTAATTTATGTTGTCTCCCGTAGGGCATGGATTAGTCCAAATCCGTATTTTCTTATATTTGAGTTTGGGTTGGTTTAAAGATCGTTAATCTTGTTTTAGATTAAGATCAAGTCAAACGTTTGTTGAGGATACGTTAGTCTAATTTTAGACTAAGATCTACTCAACAGGATTTTCTTTAGTTTATAGGGACATTGCGGTCCGCAATTTAGTTTTAGGGACATTGCAGTTCTCAATTTAGTTTTAAGGACATTCCGGTCCAAAGGATTTAGTTTAAGGACATTGCGGTCCAAAGTTTAAGGACATCATAGTCCGTGGAATTTAGTTTTTAGGGACGTTGCGGTCCTTAATTTAGTTTTAAGGACGTTGCGGTCCATAAAGTTTAGTTTTAAAGACCTTGCGGTCTACAATTTAGTTTTTAGGGACGTTGCGGTCCGCAATTTAGTTTTAAGAACGTTGCGGTCCATGGAGTTTAGTTTTAAGGACATTGCGGTCCACAATTTAGTTTTTAGGGACGTTGCGGTCCGCAATTTAGTTTTAAGGACGTTGCGGTCCACGGAGTTTAGTTTTAAGGATGTTGCGGTCCACAATTTAGTTTTAGGGACGTTGCGGTCCGCAATTTAGTTTTAAGGATGTTGCAATCCATGGAGTTTAGTTTTAAAGACATTGCGGTCCACTGGGTTGTTGGTTTGGGGGGTTATATCAAGAATTATTGGTTATTAGGACCCTCCACCTCTCTGAAGACGTTGAGGAATAACAACGACATGTATCAGAGGTGTAGAAAGATGTACCCTTGAACCAATGAATGTTCATCAAAAATTTGATAACCTTGTTTGGGCCTAAGTCTAATTTAGAAGAAGACCTATGGGCTCGGTCGATTTTGGGGTTTGCCTAATCTTGGGCTCAGCCCACTTAGTCTTTGTGATTTCCCTTTTTTTTATATAAAGTGTTAGACACTTGCTAGGACACAGTCCTTTCTCTGTGCACATAATTCTATACATTTATGTGAATACTGACACCCACTTTATTTTTGTTTTTTATGAGTGTTGAACACTCTTCATGGCGCTAGGCTCTTCTTGAGGAGCGCAGAGCGCTCTGTGTTACGTAGCATCCACGTGAGGGGCACGTGGGGCGCTTGGCACCGAGCGCCAGCATTTGAGCGCTAAGTGCTCTTTTTATTTTGAGCAGCGCCTACGTGAAGGGCATGTGGAGCACTTGGCGCTGAGCGCCAGCATTTAAGTGTTGAGCGCTCTTTATTGAGCAGTGCCCATGTGAGGAGCACATGGAGCGCTCGGCGCTGAGCGCCAGACTTGGAGTGCTAAGAACTTCTTATTAAATAGCGCCCATGTAAGGAGCACATGGAGCGCTCAGCGCTGAGCGCCAGATTTGAGTCTACGCATTGGATTTTTTTGTTCTACCCAATTCAATTCTCTGAGAATTTGGTTCTCCCTTGTGAAAGACTTCGTCTTATAGATCTGGGATCTGAGAAAAGAACTAAGTTCATCTGATGTGAGAGTTAAACTCTTAGATATAGAGGAGATGCTATGATCTTTCATCTTTTTTATGAAAAAATTTGTCTTATAGATCTGTGATCTGGAAAAAGAACTAAGTTCTTCTGATGTGAGAGTTAAACTCTCAAAATATAGAGGAGATGCTATGATCTCACTTCTTTTTATTTACCTTGAAGAAGGTTCTTCTTCTTAGAGCTTACTCTTCTCCTTTTCTTTTCTGAGAACTTGAAGTTTATTTGGGGGTTCTTCTATGCAAGACTTGAAGTCTTGGGTCCTTTATATAAGGGAGGCTGATTTGTTGAATCAGTTAAGGAAATCTCTCCTTGAGAGATCTCTGATTGATTTGGGGTTTTATCCACCGTTGGATCTTTGATCTAAGCGCTTTTGTTTTACAGAAGACATTTTTCTTTCTTTTAACAAGATTGGAAAAAAATTTCCCATACAGAATTTATTCTGTATCTTGGTGATTTTTAATCACCATTGGATTTTTGATCCAACGGTGCTCTGATTTACAGAGCACAATCTTTCTTGTTTTAGAAAGATTTGAGGAGTATTTTCTCGGTCAGAATTTAATTCTGTATCTTGGTGATTTTTAATCACCGTTGGATCTTTGATCCAAGGGTGGAGAACTTTCAGTTCATTTTCCCATACAGAACTTATTCTATATCTTGGTGATTTTTAATCACCATTGGATTTTTTATCCAACGGTGCTCTGATTTACAGAGCACAATCTTTCTTGTTTTAGAAAGATTTGAGGAGTATTTTCTCGGTCAGAATTTAATTCTGTATCTTGGTGATTTTTAATCACCGTTGGATCTTTGATCCAAGGGTGGAGAACTTTCAGTTCTGACGCTGGCGCTCTCGTGCTTTGCATGTGAGGCGCTGCCTTAGAATCTTTGACTCTTGGCTCTGACGTTTTTGGCACTGGCGCTGTCATGCTTTGCACGTGAGGCTGAGAGAGAATCTCATTCTCCTTTAGAATAGTCCAGGAATTCTATGCACAAGTATTCTCCTCCCTGATCTCATCATAGGACATAATACTTATACCCGTATTTTGGTTCTCTACTTCTAACTTATATTCTGTGAATATCTCAAAAGGTTCGGATTTGTGTTTCAACAGGAACATATGTCTGAATCTAAAGAGATCATCAGAGAATGTAATGAAGTACAAAGAACCGGTCTTGGTATGTGTAGACAGGGGACCTACATACATCAACATGTATCATCCCAAGAGTTCACTAACTCTTTCTCTGTTTTCAGTAAACAGAGCTATGGTCATTTTATCTCTGTGACATGACTGGAAAGTTTCACAAGATATAAATTCAAACAAATTTAAATATGCATCTTTGTGCAACTTAGCTAGTCGGGTCGTATTGATATGACCTAGTCTACAATACCTCAAGAAGGATTCGTTCATTTCTGAACTCTTCCTCATGTGTGTGTTCCGTATACTAAGAACTGTAGTTTAATTTAGAACATCAATACTTTTAGATAACGTGTCTGAACCGATCAACTTTTGATATAGGAAATGTTCAAAACATTATCCAACAATACAAAATTATATCTTTCTTTATCTAAATAAAGAGATTGATATGATTTTGTATATCAGGTTCGGTATCTAATAGCATTTGTTCAGAATCAATGTATTGGTAATACTAGGAGACAGTGACCAACAGACTTGGCTGCAATACTTGCACCGTTTTCTGTCTCATGAAACTTATCACCCGTTCTCAGTTTTCTACCTATCTGTAGCCCTATGTAACAGATTACATATCTGGGATCCTGATCCGGTATCAAATACCCAAGACGTAGAGGATACAGAGAAACAGTTATGTGTAATGAACACACCCGAAGGAGATGCATCATATGCACTTTCTTCGTTTGGGCGGCATAGGAATTCTGGTATTCCTCTATTTCCTGCTCGGTCTTATAACAATTATAAGTTGGAGCGGGACCAACGTTCCCCAGCTCAGTATAACAAGCGGGTTCGGTCAATATATCCGTTTTATTATCTTGATTAAGGCGTGATATGGTCGCTACCTGGAGAGAGAGAGACGAAAACACTCAGCGTATGCTCTTGCAAGAATAGATTGGTTATTATTTTATCTAATCAGGATGGCTCCCACTGTTTTTTATCAAATTTTCCTTCAAACCCTAAAAGGAAAGACTAGCCGGGATTAATTACACGCTACAAGTTCGCCAATCTTTCAGCCAGGCCAGTGTCGGTACTTTGAGGGAGGTCCCCCGTGCTTTCGCACGAACCTAATTAATGTAAACCTCGTTTTCCCATAGGCGTAACCCCGTTGACACCTTTCTAGACACCTATTTGATCGGCTAATTGTAATGTGTAAAACTCTCCCAGGAGTAACTCTTACTCGCAGCGGGTATCGGGATCCAACTATCTCATAGAAGATATGCAATCTCATTGCAAATTTCAACACTTGAAATTCCCGATAATATTTTTCCCCTAGCGTGATATGACCTTGACGCATGCCAAACAACCCATAGTCCGCTAGTCAAGTTCAACCCGTACATTTCTTGATTGAATTAAACCCACCCGCACGACCCTTGACGCATGCCAAACAACGCCGTACGAATACCCTAATCCAATCGCATCGTATGCTAGCAGATAAGCACTAGTTAGCTACCGTACACTACGCCTTGACGCATGCCAAACTACCGCAGCACGAATACTAACTAGTACTTATCTGAAATGACGGAGGGCTACGACAGGTTTTTCTGAAAACATATTGCGTAATGAACTTGATATCGTTGTAGAATCAAATGATTTTAAAATGGAGTGCTTTTGAGGCTTTTCTAGTTTTGCTAAAGGGGTCACTCCCGGCGAAGGGATCATCGGCCCTTTCCTCGTCGAATGAGGTGCAGGATATATCATATATACCTCTATGCAAAGCAAAAACTATAGAAGCAATCAAAAGACAAACCGCGGGGTGTAGCATCTGCCAGTTATTGCTAAAGGGGTCACTCCCGGTGAAGGGATCGTCGGCCCTTTCCTCATCGAATAAGGTGCAGGATATATCATATATACCGCTGTGCAAAGCAAGAACTGTAGCTACCTGTTTTATTTTTGAAATTCGATTCTACAACATCTTTAGGTTTCTTTTACTTTCATTAATCATATTAATGAAGTCCCATCATTTAAGTCACCTAAACATCACAAATAAATATGACGTACACTTATGCCATCCGTGTTCGCCTCGATATCCCCTCGTGCACCGTTAGGTTAGGTGACTAACGGCAGAGCGGGGCAGGGCTAGCGCGGGTGTAAAACATAAGTAACGTCTATATAATATATCATATATACTATGTAAAGTATTTATCACAGAACATCAAATGATCACATCACAGATATCGCAGCAGAAGAATCATATGAAACATTGGATATACTGGGACGTCCGTGTTTTTAATACGAGCCAGTATAAAATACGGATTCCACGGTCGCGATGAATAGCCAAACCCACACCCCTAGACCCCTACGAGAGCGGCAAGCAACCCTACCAATTCTGAAGTTAGGAGACCCGGACTCGACTCCTCGAGTTGGTCTCCCACTGGACTCCAGAACCCGGTTACTTGTGCTCTCCTCCTTGGGTCTATCCTAGTGAGGAAAAGTAAATAATATACAAATGGTGACATCTTCTGCAACCTGGAAGTGCCCCAATAAAAGAATATTACATACAAGTTTTTACATGAATGAAAATGAAAAACACTCATCTCACATAAAAAAAAACCCCGGCTATTCAACCACGACGATCCAATATAACATATCCAGCAACACATAACATCACATGTCATCAACGTAAGTAAACATGCGTATCCCAATTGTCGTTGACATATAGCAACGAAACCGGCGATATCACATATTACACTTACGGTCACAGAAAAGAAAGTGTAAAACTACAACAGTTGGAATCCGCAAACTCTTTAGACATCGCATGCCTAATCAAATGAATTACTTAGACATCGCATGCCTAACAATTATAAACCCCGCATTTTAGTCTCTATATCGAAAACACTTTTCAATATCAAGTCGGGCAATTCAACAGGATTCCCGACATTCTGATCGAATGCTCGTCGCAAACTTTAGTAGACGGCCGCACCCCCGATACCGTCGACGAAGTGCACTAAGGCGGAACACCGCTGCCACGAGCACCCGAACGGATGCTTTCGGCGACGGGGTTCTCCTACAGTCACTTGGTCGGGGCTAAGGGGTGTGGCTGTCTATTAAGTTTACCGGCGAGTATCCGCGTACGCTACGTGATTGCGACGGATTTTTGATCACATCAAAATTCCGTAGCAACCGATCAAGTGAGACTAAACTGCTAGATTCATAACATTCATATCAGTTATCTCATAACTACATGTGGATTCCAAATATTGTATCACATTCCAGATAAATAGAAAATGTTAAACTTTCCGATCGAACATGCAAACACCCAAGTTTTCCCGAAACAGCTCAATACATGAAATAGGTTTTAAGAACATTCATTTCATGCCACAGTACCAACGGTCCAGCCGTAGAAGGTCAAGCCAACGCCTCACATGTGGCACGCAACCCTAAGGTTCAAAGGGCAGTTCAAGACGGTCACATAATCGAGTTAAGGTTTGTTGTCTTCTAGAGGGTCCATCGCGTTACTTGCACTACTTAGAACGTCTTTAAACCACGGAAAAATCCAATACTTGGAAATTTCCCAACAGGGGAAAAATTGGGTATTTATATCCGGTCGAACTTTTCAAGATTTTCTAAAATTATCCCGAAAAACACAAACGAAGTTAAATTTCCTGATCGAAACACCGAGTCCCCAATACAACCCAGAAAACTCAACTCTTGAGTAAATATTAAAAATTCCCAGAAAATACAGCACTAAAAGAAACAAATTACTGTGCAAACCACGTGCTTTGATTCATCAATTTGGCCGCGGAACCGCCGCACAAGCCTAGGTGGGGCCGCGGTTCCGCGGCGCTTCTATCGAATCAAAGGCACGTGCTTCACAGTAATTCTTAAAAAAGCATGCTGATTTTTCTGCATATTTTTAATTTTGAAAAATGCACAGTTTTGAAAAATGTACAGAGAAAGCTTAGAATTAGGGTTTCGGGGTTCGATCGGGTTTCTAACATCGTCTATGCATCGCCTAAGGCTCTAGCTAGGCTCTGATACCACTGTAGGGTTCCTAGGCACACCCTAGAGGTCTCACAAGGCATCAAACATGCCAAATTCAAAAATTATATGCCGAGAAACCCTAATGCTAGATCGTTAACTAGAGGTAAAGGCGAAAAGCAAGCAAGTAAACAACTTTATTGCTAAGTGAAAGGGGATACAACCTTTGTAGATCCGGTCCTCCACTTCCTTAGCTCCGTGATGATGTCCCTCCGCTGCGATCATCGGATCCCGGACTCTAGCGATGGTTTCATCGAAGAAATGATCGGGCTAGGTCGTCGACTTCGATGCCGAAGATGATCTACGTCGAGGCAACTCAAGATCAAGCTCCAACTTCACCAAGTCATGGAACTTGTGAAGAAAACACCCTATACTACTTGGCAAGTGGTAGAGGATGAAGAAATAGGAAGTGGGTTCACTTTAGAATTGGATTTCTCACTCTTTTTCTCAAGGCACCATTGAAGCTAGAATGGTTTCTTCTTCTTGAAGAAGAAGAAGAAGAAGAAGAAGAAGAATATGATAAGAATAATGAAAAAAGAAAATAAAGTGATTCTTATCATTTTAGCAACCATGGTTTAGTGTAGAGAATAAACTATATTTTAGTTGAATGGTTAGGTTAAGGGATAAAGACAAAATGGTAGACTTTAAAAGATGCTTTGAAGCTTCAAGAAGCTTCAAGCAAAGAAAGAAAAGAAAACCACCATTTTATCCTTTCCAAAATGAATATATAAATAAATAAATAAATAAAACAAACGCTAACCATAAACCTAATCCTAGTTTAAAGCACACACACACCCAAGTTTGCATGTATCATCAAACATGATACAAACTAGTGCACAAAACTATATCGTATACACAATGTGCACATCAAGTGAGAAAATCCATCTTAAGTGAACAAATACAAGTTAATGCAAAGTAATATATCAAATATATAATTATACATTAAATCATTAAATCAACACTTGATTTAACGATCCGGTCATATCGCATATGACCGACTAATATCCGATGTATCGACTTATCGAATCAGTCCTCGATTCGATAACTAGGTTATATCACATACAACCAATCGATACATTCATCGCGAGAATAGAATACGGTATCACATACTGGTATTATTCTCGGTCCCGTACATATCTCATATGCGCTCCTATTTCATTTCGGTTGAGCCAGGAAACCTCTGTGTAGGACTCTAAAGACTCGTCAATACGCCGGCAGCAGGTGATGATCATATCAAACACCCACAAGCCGCAAGCGGTCTGCTAAATGTAACGGCCACCCGGGTATTGAGCGATCAGAAGATCGACGAGCAAGCCCGCTCACACTCCTGTGAATCCAACCAGTAACACTTACCGTACAGTCCGGTCTGTTCGTCTGATATGTCGCATATCTCGCTTAGGGGTGGTAAACGTCAGACCCCAATAGCTCGATAAGTCGTGTCGATATGAGGTCTATAACCCGTTCGAGAAACTACTGGTAACACTTACCAGTAAATCTTAGCAACCCTGGCCAGGAATTTCCGGTTATAGCCAATCGAACACAGCGCAACATCAACTCCCTATACCGGGAGAGATGAATCCCCTTCTATCGCTCATTGCCTCCATGTGATTCGGGACTGTACCCAAAAACCACCGTTTTGCACGCCCTCTTTGACGTGGTAAGGTAGAAATCAAAGCACAGTGGGAATCACACAAGACTCTATGACGATCTCGGGTCTACAGACTAACCTGTACCAGTGTCACCAGAGAACTGCCATCTGACGTAAGGTATAATACCATCTGGGAGTTCTCGGCGAGTCCGTCCAGTGTACCCAGTCTCCACTGAGCACCCGTATATCATCTCTGATGTCAAACACCAATGGATATGGGATCATCCATCGCCCATCTGTATGGGTCGAGATGGTATACGCTAGTCTACTCTGGTATATCGATGCCCCGTCTCGATGCACCCACGACTAGGAACCTTGAAGGATGTACTTATAGATTACCATGTCCCCACTAGTATGATCCGCATCATAATCCAGGTAGTCAAGTACACATCCTAAGGGCTTTACCAACATGTAACAGAGAGACAATCAGTGTACACGTTAAGGTAAAGTGCAACCAGATAGCATACTATCATGTCGAGCAAGAAAGTCCTCCCTATATATGTCCAAGCATCCACTACAATGTACATCCTATGTATAGTAATGGCCTCTAGGGCATACATATAACTAACATTCCCCCCCCTCCGCTGCCCTCTCTCTCATCTCACCCCTTTTGCACTTCTTCAAGCTTCTAAAAATCATCAAAAATCCTCAAATAATCCGACAAACTCAAATATAAATCCCTACCCATTATTCTTCTACCCTAAACAGGCTTAGATCTTCATGAAAGTCATCGTTTTGGAGGCTAATTTAGAGTTTGGTTGCTAATTTGTGAATCTAGTGGAGGTATAAAATCCTAATCCTAAACTTTAATTGTTGTTTAGATCATTAAGCTAGCTTATTAGATGTTTAATATAACTTTAAGTTACATGTTTAGAAATTCATGAAAGAGTTGTGAAGATCAAGTTAGGATTTGATTTGTTTAAAATGGTTAATGGAGAAGTGTAAACTTTGACAACTTAACCTAGTTGTGAAAATATTATTTGTTATTTTCCTAATTGTCTAATTAATCTTAAGTGCAAACTAAACTTTTAGAAAACCTTATATGGGTGAGATTAAATTGTAGTAAAAGTTTATGTGGTTTAATCAAGCTATTATGTGATGATTGTGGCCACTAGATTTTGTTAAACTTCTAGACTAGAGCTAAAATGGTTAAAATATGCTTACTAGGTTTTCGGATAAATTAGGCGTGGGTTTCAATTGGCGTTGTGATATTATATTTATTATCTTCCACGATATATATTGTGTTGTGAATGCGCGATCGGTACGATCGGAGTCTAGGCTTGGTGGTTGTGTCATCCTAGCTAGGGTTGTGCCGATATCGTACGCGTTTTGTGCACTGAGTGCACAGTGTGTATATCTTGTGGACGTTATCCTTGCGTTTCGTTGGATTTGTATCGGCGCGGGATATTTAACCTTATGTGTTGTGTTTGTGAAATTTAGGATCGCGAGCAGGGACTTCGGACGCTGCAAAGAAAGGGAAGCAGGTGGTCGGATTACTTAGCTCGAGATCATCTATGAGTAGATTTAACATCTACAAGGGAATCGCTCGCATGGCGTTATGCGTATGGGCTGGATTATATGAGATGATTATTAGTTACAAGTATTGTACATATAGAGATTGTGCATGAACTTCATTTCATATTATTACTTGTTGTGCTGGGATTTGTACCTATCGAACACTGCACTATTATTGATGGTTCATATTGCACGAGCACAAATTGTATGATACACCCACACCGTCGATAATTGCCATGACACACACAACACCTATACATACGTGATATTGTATTGGTTAGGGACATTGAGAGATGATCCTTATTTCCATTGTGCATATGAGATATAGCATATCTGTATACCTGCATGCTTACGCATATACCTGGAGGGTATTGCATCATTATTGACATGTATATACACATATACCTAGAGGGTATTACATCATTATTGACATGTATATACACTTGCTGGACATAGCTACACCTATACCTAGAGGGTATTGCATCATTATTGACATGTATATACACAAACTGGATATAGCTACACCTATACCTAGAGGGTATTACATCATTATTGACATGTATATACATATGCTGGACATAGCTACATATATACCGAGAGGGTATTACATCATTATTGATATGTATATACACATTTACCAAGAGGGTATTACATCATTATTAACATGTATATACACATGCTGGACATAGCTACACCTATACGTAGAGGGTATTACATCATTATTGACATGTATATACACATACTGGACATAGCTACACATATACCTAAAGTGTATTACATCATTATTGACATGTATATACACATACTGGACATAGCTACACCTATACCTAGAGGGTATTACATCATTATTGACATGTATATACATATGCTGGACATAGCTACACATATATCTAGAGCGTGTTACATCATTATTGACATGTATATACAAATGCTGGACATAGTTACACATATACCTAGAGCGTGTTACATCATTATTGACATGTATATACACATATACCTAGAGGGTATTACATCATTATTGACATGTATATACACATGCTGGACATAGCTACACCTATACCTAAAGGGTATTATATCATTATTGACATGTATATACACATGATGGACATAGCTACACATATACCTAGAGGGTATTACATCATTATTGACATGTATATATATATACTGGACATAGCTACACCTATACCTAGAGGATATTGCATCATTATTGACATGTATATACACATATACCTAGAGGGTATTATATCATTATTGACATATATATACACATGCTGGACATAGCTACACCTATACCTAAAGGGTATTGCATCATTATTGACATGTATATACACATGCTGGACATAGCTACACCTATACCTAGAGGGTATTGCATCATTATTGACATGTATATACACATGTTGTACATAGCTACATATACATCTTGCATACATACTTACATGTATACATATATACCTTGCTATAGCTAAATGTTCACCCTTATATGATGTTGCGTTGGATTTTGGAGGAATTAGGAACCGCATGATATATTTAATAACTTGTTGCATTTAAATAGCGGTTTTTCCTCTATATGCTCATGTTACTGTTTATGTTGCATATATTATATTTCGTGGATTTCGCATTTAAGATATGGATTTCATATGATATTTTCTGGATGTTTTACTCCTGAGGGTATATATCAGTGGTATGGGACGCTGTTATATATGTACTTATATATATATATATATATATATATATATATATAATATATATCATCATAATGATCTATGCAAGTATTCTTATTCATTACTTAATGTTTTCTGCATTTGAGGACTGTGGTATTTTCATAAAATTATAAATTGTTTGAAAAACCCGGTTTCTCTTGATATGATATTTCGATGCGTCCACATGAGATTTCTCGGTTCTGAGATTTATGATATATTCCCAATGTGAGGAGTGGAGTGGGCCGTGTGCGGGTACATGGTGGAGCCCGGTATGGTTCCCCGGAGCAAGAAGATCGCAGATAATGGCGATGGGCCTGGCAGGCTGGGATAGTAGCTACCGGTGATAGTATTTGGATTCGGCAGTTATCGTAAGGATACCGACCGGATTCAAGAGATGTACGGACATGACATCAGGGCCAGTCGTGGTGACGGCGCCTGACAGATGAGTTTTTACGTGTCGATACTGGACACGGGTTTCATGATGTTTCGAGTGTCGATGTTAGACACTCGGGTTCCATGATTTTGATGTGTCATTGAGGGACACACACACATATATATAAATATATATATATACACAGGTATAGTTTCATGATGTTTTCGAGTGTCGATGTTGGACACTCAGATTCCATGAGACTTGCAGGATATGAGGGTCAACCTGAGGATGCAGTGCCTATGGTATTAGGATTTGGAGTGTCATTGACGGACACTAGCTTCTCCACGATGAGGATTCCGTATTGATGATATGTTTTATCCCATACTCAGCATTTATTTGATATGCATTGCTTCATGTTTTAGTAGTACCTGATAGAGTGCCTTTCCTGACTGTTGCATATACATAGTGCTATTTATTGCTATCAGCTTGCATGTAATAGATTACCGCAGTACGTGCATACCTGCGATTACCTGCTTATGTTATTTACTATTCACGAGTTGGCAACTCACCCCCGTTGTACCACACCCCCGTTGTACCACAGTGTTTGCAGGTGTCTCTCAGAGCAGTCGCGGCAGGGTTTCTTCATCACATCGTATCATCTTTTGCAGCGGATACCGCTATGGCTGACTGTGTGCAGTTTTGCTATAGGTGGGTTTTGCGGTTATCTGATGATTCTCATTTGTATATTCGTTGTATCTAGTACTCACCATCTAACACCTGCATGTATTGATTTAGAGACGAGTTGTGAGGACGATATTGTAAATTATTTGTGACTTTGGAGGTCTTTCATGCTGTTTCACTTTATATCGTCTTTTTCTTCGCTACGGTGTTGTATATCTGTTGTGGTGGTTGTTTTCTGCCTTTGGGCGTGGATTTGCTCCCGCTGGGATGCTTTACTTATATTGTATGTTGTACCCATTTTCGGGGCTAGTTTTGACAAAGGAGGTGTTGCCCAAATTTTTAAAAAAGTAAATTTGGACTTTAAAGAATTTTTACTTGAGATTCCCAAAAGTTTTTAACAATGTTCTTATCACTTACTACTTTTGATGGTTTAGATTTCTGGATTTTCAGCTTATTAATTGCGTTACGCCTGTAGACGCTACGTGGTTTAAGTGCCGTCACGTGCCAATTTCGGATCGTGACATGAGCATTTGAGACCGGAAGGAGAGTTGCAACTTTTAACCGTTCCGGAGTGGGAATGAGAGCAGATCTCCATGAATTTCGTTGTGATATCTACCCAGATTTAGTCAGGGGTATGACTCCATTTGGGGGATTGTTGTCCGGTTATGCTCAGTTTGCTCAGTTGCTTTTCGATAAGTTGTGTATTTGCACGGAGTTCCTTCATGCGTTGTATCCAATAGAGGCACCCAGATTGCTAGGCGTCTTTGGCAGAAGCTTCAGGAGACCTTGGGTACCTGGTTGAGCTTTAGCTCTGCTTTCCATCCGCAGGCCGATGGTCAGACAGAGCGGACTATAAAGATTCTGGAGGATATGCTTGTGCGTACGTACTAAATGTTTGTTGGCTGTGGGATCGTCACTTGCCATTGATGGAGTTCTCCTATGATAACAGTTATCAGGAGACATTTCAAGTAGCAACTTTCAAGCCTTGTGTGGTAGGTTGTGTCGATCGCCAGTCTGTTTTACCGACTCCGCGAAAGCAGGATTTTGGACCCCAGCTAGTCAAGAGACTTCGGGGAAGATCCAGTTGGTTCAGGACAGGATGAGAGCAGCCCGGTGCAGACAGAAGTCTTATGCCGACCGTCATTGTCGCATACTTGAGTTCGCAGTGGGAGATCATTTATTAATATGGATTTTTCCGATGAATGGCGAGTTAAGTTTTGGGAAGCTTAGTCCTAAATTGTAAGTCCTTTTGAGATTCTCGAGCGAGTTAGTTCCGTTGCCTATCGTTGGCACTGCCGCCCAGATTTCTGAGTATTCATCCCGTATTCCTTGTGTCGATACTTCGCAATTACCTTCATAACCCTTCTCACATGATTCAGCATAAGACCATTCATTTGGACGCGATCTTTCGTTCACCAGCAGCCGATAGTTATTGTGGATCAGCAGGTGGAGAAACTTCGATCAAAGGTCTTGCCATCTGTGGAGGTTCTTTGGCGTAGCTCGTCTAGTAAGGAGATCACTTGATAGGCTGCGAGCGAGATGCGGGTATTTTCCCTCATCTCTTCGAAGCTACGCGCAGATAAAATTTTTAATTCGGGGACCGAATTTCTTTAACTGGGGAAGATTGTAAAGTTTTAGAAATCGTTTAGGTGAATTTTCCAATATTAGGTAAAATAAATTGTGATTTCCGTAAAAACCCTGAAGTGACCTTTTTTCAGTTTAGACTTAACTGCACCTAGTTTAATTGGGAAATTGCTAGTTTGCGGTTTTTTTGTGGTCACTTGAAAATTTTGGTTCACTTTAATATTTTTCCTTAATTAAAATATTATTATAAGCTTTTAATTACGCACTTAATTAGTGGTAATTACTATTTGGTTTGGGTTAATTATGCTAAACTGAATCTATGCTAACTTAATCACAAGGTTAAGCATTAATCCATCCTTACAAAATATCTTGAAGAAATATCTGGATATTTGTGGGAATTAAAGAAAATACTTAAATAAAGAATAAAAGGTGGCGTAAATAATTGTTTTATTAAGCTTTAATATAAGTTTTTAGCTAGATATTTCCACACCCATCCACAAATATCTCCATTTTTCCCTTGCAATGGCCGACCCTCCCCCTTGCTGACCCAATCTCTTTCTCACTCCATTTCCACTCTTTCAAGCTCAAATAAATCATCAAAAATCATAAAATAATCCCAAAAACTCAAATACAAACCCATACCCATTATTTTTTAGCCTAATCTTGCATGGATCTTCATGAAAGTTAGCATTTTGGAGGCTAATTTGGAAGTTTGGTTGCAAGTTTGTGAATCAAGTGGAGGTATAAAATCCTAACCCTAAACTTTAGTTATTGTTTAAATACATTAAATTAGCTTATTAGATGTTTAAGTATGGATTTAATTTGCATGTTTAGAAATTCAAGAAAAGATTATGAAGATCAAATTAAGGTTTTGTTCGGTTGAAATGGTTAAGTGAGTGGTTTAGACATGGAAAAACTTAACCTAGTTGTGAGAATGTTATTTGCTATTTTTCTAATTGTCTAATTAAGCTTAAGTGCAAACTAAACTTTTACTAAATCTTATATGGGTGAGATTAAAATTGTAGTAAAGGTTTGTGTGGTTTAAGTAAGCTACTATGTGTTGTTTGTGATCACTAGAATGGTTTAAACTTTTAGATTTGAAATAAATTGATTAAGGGTGCTAGCTAGGTTTTCGGATGAATTAGGCATGGGTTTCTTTTGGCGTTGCGATATTATATATATTATCTTCCACGATATATATTATGTTGTGAATGCGCGATCGGTACGATCGGGGTCTAGGCTTGGTGGTTGTGTCATCCTAGCTAGGGTTGTGCCGATATTGTGCGCGTTTTGTGCACTGAGTGCACAGTGTGTATATCTTATGGACGTTATCCTTGCGTTTCGTTGTCTTTGTGTCGGCACGGGATATTTAACCTTATGTGTTGTGTTTGTGAAATTTAGGACCATGAGCATGGACTTCGGACGCTGCGAAGAAAGGGAAGCAGGTGGTCGGATTTACTTAGCTCGAGGTCATCGGTGAGTAGATTTAACATCTACAGAGGAATCGCCCGCATGGCGTTATGCTTCTGGGCTAGATTAAATGATATGATTCTTGATATTAAGTATATTGCACATATAAAGATTGTGCATGAACTTCATTGCATATCATTACTTGATTGTGCATGTATACCATTGTTGCATACCTCATTTTCCTATTGCATATGGACATAATATTAATGAGACACAACACCATTATTGATGGTTCATATTTCACGAGCACTAATTGTATACTACACACACTCTGTCGATAATTGCCATGACACGCATAACCCTATACATATGTGATATTGTATTGATTAGGGACATTGAGACATAATCCTTATTTCCTTTGGGCATATGAGATGTAGCTGACACATATACATACGTGATATTGTATTGGTTAGGGACATTGAGACTTGATCCTTATTTCCATTGTGTATAAGAAAGATAGCATACACATATACCTATATGCTTACACATATACCTATAGGGTATTGTATCATTATTGACAGGTATAGACACATATCTTGCTATAGCTACATATATACCTATAGGGTATTGTATCATTATTGACAGGTATATACACATATGAGATATAGTTATATGTACATCTTGCATACATACTTACATGTACACACATATACCTAGCTATAGCTACATGTTCACCCTTATATGATGTGTTGGATTTTGGAGAAATTAGGAACCGCATGATATATTTAATAACTTGTTGCATTTAAATAGCGGTTTTCCTTTATATGCTCATATTACTGTTTTATGTTGTATATATTATATTTCATGGATTTACGCATTGAGATATGAATGTTTTACTCCTGATGATATATATAAGTGGTATGGGACGCTGTTATATATGTACATATATATAATATATATCATCATAATGATCTATGCAAGTATTCTTATTCATTACTTGATGTTTTCTGGATTTGAGGACCATGGTAGTTCATGAAATTATACATTGTTTGAAAAAACCTGGTTTCTCTTGATATGATATTTCAATGCGTCCACCATGAGATTTCTCAGTTTTGAGACTTGTGTTAGAAACCCGATGCGAGGAGTGGAATAGCCGTTTGCGGGTACATGGTGGACCCGGTATGGTACCCCAGAGCAAGAAAGGTATGTCGATGGATTAGCCGATGAGCCTGGCAGGGGAGGTGCACTGCCTACCGGTGACAGTATTTGGACTCGGCAGTTATCTGGAGGATACCGACCGGAGTCATGAGATGGATTTAGGCCGACCCGTTCTGCCGGAGCCCGCGGGCCGATCCCGCAGACGGAGCCTATTATATGAGGATTTATGTGTCGATGCTGGACACTGGTTTTCATGATGTTTTCGGGTGTCGATATTAGACATCAGGTTCTATGAGACTTACAGGATATGAGGGCCGATCTGAGGATGCGGTGCCTTTAGTATTGGGATTTAGATTTTCTTGATGGACACTGGTCCTGCCACGATGAGGATTCCGTGAGTATGAGATGTTTTATCCCATACTCAGCATTTATTTGATATGCATTGCTTCATATATTAGTAGTACCTGATAGAGTACCTTTCATGACTGTTGCATATACATATTGCCATTTATTGCTATCAGCTTGCATGTGATAGATTATCGCAGTACGTGCATATCTGCGATTACCTGCATATGTTATTTACTATTCACGAGTTGGCAACTCACCCCGTTGTGCCATAGTGTTTTGCAGGTAGCCCCTCAGAGTGGTAGCGGCAGGGCTTCTTCTTATCGTATCATCTTTTGCAGTGGATACCACCACGGTTGACTGTGAGCTGCTTTACTGTAGGTGGGTTTTGCGGTTATCCGATGATGCTCATTTGTGTATTCGTTGTATCTAGTACTCTCCATCTACTACTTCATATTTTGACTTAGAAACGAGTTGTGAGGACGATATTGTGTATTATTTTGTGACTTTGGATGTCTTTTATACTGTTTTTATTTATATCATCCATTTTCTTCGCTACGGCGTCGTATATCTGTTGTGGTGGTTTTTTCTTCCTTTGGGCGTGGATTTGCTCCCGTTGGGGTTGCTTTACTTATATCTTTTGTTGTACCTTTTTTGGGGCTAGTTTTTACAAAGGAGGTGCTGCGAAATTTTTAAAGAAAGTGAATTTGTACTTGAATTTTTATTTGAGTTTCCCAAAAGTTTTAACAATGTTTTCTCCACTTATCCCTTTTGGGGTGGTTTAGATTTCTGGGTTTTCGGCTTAGTTGAATTGCGTTACGCCTGTAGACGTTACGTAGTTTAAGTGTCGTCACGTGCCAATTTCAGGTCGTGACATATACTCATTGCGGAGTTTGTAGTTTATTCACTCATTTCGGAGCTTGTAGTTTATTCACTCATTCCGGAGTCTCTAGTTTATGAACTCATTTCGGAGCTTGTAGTTTATGGACTCATTTCGGAGTTTATTTAGCTTACCTCCTTTGGGCTTGTTGGCAAACTTATCCTAACGCCATAGATAACCCCTGCTCTTTGCGACAGAAGTCCGTTAGGTTTTGTGGTATTAGGGTTTTTGTCCGTCGTACCGTCACATTGGCTGATGTATTCCCCGATAAGCAGTCTTTATGCTGCTGTTCGAGTAGCCCTGCGACTGTCGTGTGTCTGATCCCTTTGGGGGCTGGACAAGACGACTTCAAGTAATCTCCTCAGGCAGTTTGACCGTCGGAAGAGCAAGCGTTAGGAATTTTGCCATGTCGCTTTTTACTTGAGGTAAGGATCAGTTTGGGAGCCCGATGAATCATAACCACTCCGCACTGGTGTTGGATAATCTCCAATAGTCTTTCGGGTTTTATATGAGTTGCCGTCAAGACCCTGAAGTTAGGAATTTGGCCTTCGCTTCCTTTGTTGACACTGTGTCTGTTGTAATGAGACGAATGTCGAGGTGATCTCTAGGTTGTTTTGTGAACCGTCGAAACTTGGAACTAGGGACTTTACCATGGCTCCGTTTTGTTTTGACCCTGGGATTGTTTGTTGACGTTGAGTCTGCATCCTGCTGGAGTGAGAAGAAACGTCGTTGTTGATACTATGTCTGCTGTAACAAGACGAGTGTCGAGGTGGTCTCTAGGTTGTTTGTGAATTGTCGAGACTAGGAACTAGGGACTTTGCTATGGCTCCGTTTTATTTTTGACCTTGGAGTCTTTGTTGACGTCGCGTCTACATCCTGTTGGAGTGAGAAGGAACGCCGCTGTTGACATTGCGTCTGCTGTAATGAGACGAGTGTCGAGGTGGTCTCTAAGTTGTTTGTGAACCGTCGAGGCTTGGAACTAGGGACTTTTCCATGGTTCCGCTTTGTTTTGACCCTAGGGTCGTTTGTTGACGTTGCGTCTGCATCCTGCTGGAGTGAGAAGAAACGCCGTTGTTGACACTATATCTGCTATAACGAAACGAGTGTCGAGGTGGTCTCTAAGTTATTTGTGAACCGTCAAGACTACGAACTAGGGACTTTGCCATGGCTCCGTTTTATTTTTGACCCTGGATTCTTTTTTGATGTCGTGTCTACATCCTGCTGGAGTGAGAAGGAATGTCGTTGTTGACATTGCGTCTGCTGTAACGAGACGAGTGTCGAAGTGGTCTCTAGATTGTTTTTGAACCATCAAGGCTTAAAACTAGAGACTTTGCCATGGCTCCGCTTTGTTTTGACCCTAGGGTCGTTTGTTGACGTTGCGTCTGCATCCTGCTGGAGTGAGAAGAAACGCCGGTGTTGACACTAAGTTTGCTGTAACGAGATGAGTGTCGAGGTGGTCTCTAGGTTGTTTTGTGAACCGTCAAGACTTGGAACTAGGGACTTTGCTATGGCTCCAGTTTTTTTTACCCTGGGGTCGTTTGTTGACGCTGCGTCTGCATCTTGCTGGAGTGAAAAGAAACGCCGTTGTTGACACTATGTCTGCAGTAACGAGACGAGTGTTGAGGTGGTCTCTAGGTTGTTTGTGAACCATCGAAACTAGGAACTAGGGACTTTGCCATGGCTCCGTTTTTTTTTTGACCCTGGAGTCTTTGTTGACGCCGCGTCTGCATCCTGCTGGAGTGAGAAGGAATGTCGTTGTTGACATTGCTTCTACTGTAACGAGACGAGTGTCGAGGTTGTCTCTAAGTTGTTTTTGAACCGTCGAGACTAGGAACTAGGGACTTTGCCATAGCTCCATTTTGTTTTTGACCCTGGAGTCTTTGTTGACGTCGCGTCTGCTTCCTGCGGGAGTGAGAAGGAACGCCGTTGTTGACATTGCGTCTTCTGTAATGAGACGAGTGTCGAGGTGGTCTTTAGGTTGTTTGTAAACCGTCGAGACTTGGAACTAGGGACTTTGCCATGGCTCCATTTTGTTTTTGACCCTGGAGTCTTTATTGACGCCGCGTCTGCAGAAGGAACGCCGTTGTTGATATTGTGTCTGCTGCAACGAGACGAATGTCGGGATAGTCTTTAGGCTGTTTGTGAGCCGTCAAGACTTGTTTCTCCCTTTGACGGAGCCTGATGGGAAAATATGGTTCCTTTTTTGTTTATGCCCATGGATTGTATACAGGGGTTGATGTGGACTCACCTGCAGGGCAAAAGTTTTATTTTTTTTTATTTCTTTCCATGATGCTTTATCATTTCAGCTTTTTATATCGCGAAAGTTGCGATTGCCCGATCATTTCAAATTTTTATCGCGGTGCCCAATCATTTCGGCTAACTTTTCTTTTTACTTGCTGCTTTTTATTGCGCGTTGACTAATCATTTCGGCTATGTTTATGCACATATTTTTTGCTCGCTGATTTTTATTGCGCGTTGCCCCAACATTTCGGCTATTTTTATATACATAGTTTTTTCTCACTGATTTTTTTGCGAGTATGGAACTTAAGATCTGATAACAATCTTGGCATCAGCATCGCTGCGACTGGAATATTGCCAGGAGCGAATCATCATTTGCCATGAAAAAACTTGGAATTTGATACTGATTTAGGCATTAGCATCGCTACACCTAGGATATTGCCATGAGCAAATCATCATTAGCCTTTGTCGATTTGAACAAAGGTGGCTTAGCAAACAGGGTTGGGATGCTGTCGACTAAGGCGTTTTGACTTTACGAGCCGTAAGGGTCTCATAGAGGGTTTTCTCCCTGCGAGTCGAGAGGATCCCGTAGGTATGGGTTTTCCCTAGAAGTCGTGAGGACTCCTGAGTGATATTTTCTCTTAAAAATCGTAAGGATATTATAAGAGTGTTTTCTCCTTACAAGTCGAGAGGACTTATAAGTGTCGTTCACCATTTGAGGACATTCCTCGTCATTGGTGGAACTTGGTAGGGGAAATCGTTTATTCGTGCCTGTGGATTGTATACAAGGGCCGGCATTGTACCGCCTGTAGGGCAACTTAGGGGATACGACGGCTTAAGAACAGGTCCAGATCCCTGTAGCTTAAGGCTTTGAATCCTATGAGCCATGAGGGTCTCATAGGTGGAGTTCTTCTTACGAGTCGAGAGGATCTCGTAAGTGAAAATTTTACGAGATTGTGTCCTTTCGGGATTTCACAAGCTCTCCGGTAACCCTGCTGTTTTTACTCACGACGCCCTTTCGGGTTTTCATCCGTGCCCATCTTGCTTTTGGACATACCGTTTTTTTAATAACGAGATTGCGCCCTTTCGGGTTTTCATAAGCTCGCCGGTAACCCTGCTGTTTTTACTCACGGCACCCTTTCAGGTTTTCAACCGTGCCCATTTTTCCTGTGGACATACCATTTTTTATATTTTTTAAATATTTTTTTACCCATCTGTTTGCCAATGGGACTTGAGTTGCAGTCACCGCCGTTGGAGCTTTGATTGTAATATAGATCTCAATAGAGGATATCCCCATATTTGGGCCGATGCGCCATGTTTGAGGCGGAGCACTAGTTTAAGGACATTTCAGTCCATTATCGCCGTTTTTGAGGCGACGTTTTAGTTTAAGGACATTACGGTCCGTTGTTAGTTTAGGGACATCTCGGTCCATTGCTAGTTTAAGGACATAGTGGTCCCTTATCACCCTTTTTGAGGTGAAGCTTTAGTTTAAGGACATTACGGTCCGTCACCAATTTAAGGACGTAATGGTCCATTATCACCATTTTTGGGGTGAAGTTTTTTCGAATACCACTTAGAGTTTTGACTCAGGAAGATAGAGAGCGGACACGAGCGCCGTCATCTATCATTAACCTAAGTCGTTACTCATCAAGCGTGGTATTTCTTGAGAATCGTCCGTTTATTGGCCGGAAGAGTCTTTCGCCAAGTATATCCATGAGCAAATAAGCCCCACCTTGGTAGACCTTGTCTATGATGTACGTGCCATCATAGTTCGGATCAAATTTCCCCCATTTTGCACGATTGGGGATCATAGGTCTTTTGACGACTAGCATAAGTTCGCCCTGGCAGAATGTTCTTGGCCTGGTTAGTCTTTCGTATAAGCGCACCATCTTTGCTTTGTAAGCTTCCAAGTTTTGTTGCGCCATGAGACGAGTTTCATAGAGGGCATCGAGCTCCTCAAGCCGAAGATAGGCATTTTCTTCATCTGTCAGCTCATATCGAACTGCCACTCGTAGAGAGGGTAGCTCTATCTCCAAGAGAAGTACCGCTTCCGTGCCGAATACCAGCGCATATGGTGTTGTATTCATGGCTGTTTTGAACGTGGTTCGATACGCCCAGAGTGCTTCATGCAGTCTCTCGTGCCAGTCCTTTTTATTTCTGGACACCGTTTTCTTTATGATCTTCGTCAAGGTCTTGTTGAAAGCTTCAGCTAGACCGATGGCTCGAGGATTATAGACTGATGAGTATCTCCAGTCTATATTATGCTGCTGTGCGAAGCAGCTGATCTTATGGCTTCTGTAGGCTGGCCCATTATCCGAGATGATCCGTCACGGAGTGCCAAACCGGTAGATGACATGTGTCCTGAAGAAATGGAGGATGTTCTCCGTCTTTACTTCCGTTAGCGGTACTGCCTCTGCCCACTTAGAGAAGTAATCGGTTGTTGCCAATATGAACCAATGTCCTTTGGATGACGCTGGTTCGATGGGCCTAATTATATTGGTTCCCCATATTTCGAACGACCAACTAGCCAGTGTTGGGTGCAGCGGATTTGGATGCTGGTGGATGAAGTCCCCATGAACTCGGCATGAGTGACACTGCTTCGCATATTCGAGACAGTCCTGAATCATTGTGGGCTAATAGTAACACATTCTCTTGATCTTCAGCTTCATCTTTGGCCCGGCTTGATGAGAACCGCAGAGTCCGTCGTGGGTTTCTTGGACGACTCTCCTTGCTTCTTCTGGTCCCAAGCAACTTAGCCAAAAACTGTCGAACGATTTCTTTTATAGAGTATCATTGACGAAGGCAAAAGACAGAGCTCGTTTCATGAGCTGATGTCTTGAAGATCGGTTTTCGAGTGTTCGATGGGATTTGAAGTAATTTATGAAGACTTCTCTCTAATTCTTAGCCTTTTCTTCATCTTCTAATTGAAAGGCTGCTTGTTTGGTCGCTTCCTTTCTTTCAGACGACTCCAGAGATATTTCTGCCGGCGTGAGAATCCGGCGTCTTTACACAATGATCCTTACGTCATTGAGGTTTTCGTCGGCCAGTTCTTTAACGAGCTTAGCTAACGCATACGCCTTACTATTTTCCGCACGTGATATGCTTTTCAGGATGTAGGATGGGATTTGAGTCAGCAGTTGCTGCACTCTTTCGCCATATTTTATCAACTCCGGTTTACACATCTGATAGTTGCCATTTACTCGGCTAACGACTAGCTGAGAGTCTCCATATATGAGGAGGTTTTCGATTCCCATGTCGACAGCAATCTCAAGACCCGCTATCAAAGCTTCGTACTCAGCCTTATTGTTTGTCCTCGGCTCTGTTAAGGAAAGGACGAAACGCATGATCCCTCTTTGTAAAGTCACGAAAATAAGGCCCACCCCAGCTTTGATTATGGGGGTGCTTTGCTTTCGCTTCTTCAAGGAAGATGCTCCGTCAAAGTATAGTTCCCATTGGACATTATTTTCTTCCTTCCCTCCTTCGATTGTATCGAACGCGTGTTCGTCTGGCAATTCGCAATTTAAGGGAGAATCAGCTGGTATTAGATGCTCAGCGAGAAAGTCGGCGATGGCTTGGCCTTTCACTGCTTTGAGGGGTCGATACATTATTGAGAACTCCATCAAGAGGAGGGCACATTTGGCAAGCCTTCTTGTTAGTATAGCTCTTGACATCAAATATTTGAGCGGATCCACCTTTGATATGAGATGGACCTCATGTGCCAAGGCATAATGTCGAAGCTTCGTTATTGCGAAGATCGGTACCAAGCAAAGCTTTTCAATGGGGGAGTATTTTTTTTCTGGCCCCAGAAGAACTCGACTCAAATAGTAGAGAGCTCTCTCCTTTCCCTAATCGTTCTCCTGTGCCCATAGTACGCCTAGAGAACCTTCAAGGGCTGTTGTGTACAGGATGAGAGGCTTTCTTTTGACCGGAGCGGTCAGTACCGACGAGTTCTGCAGATATTGCTTAATTTCGTCCAATGCACTTTGGCATTTATGATCCCAAACGAACGGGGTCCCCTTCTTCATTAGATGGCTGTAGGGACGGCATTTTTCGGAAAGGTTAGCTATGAACCATCGGATATATGCGAGCTTTCCTTGGAGAGACCGCAATTTTTTAAGAGTTCTTGGCGTGGGCATTTCCATAATCGCCTTGATCTTTGATGGGTCTATTTCGATGCCTCGGTGTCATATGATGAATCCTAGGATTTACCTGAGGAGACTCCAAACGCGCATTTCAGAGGATTCATCTTTAGATTGTATTTCCGACGACGCTGAAACACTAGGTTCAGATGTTCCCAGTGCTCCTCGTACGATTTGCTTTTCACCACAAGGTCGTCAATATAGCATTCGATAATCTCATGTATGAGGTCATCGAAGATCTTCGTCATGGCCCTCTAGTAGGTAGCGCCTACGTTCTTCAAGCCGAAGGGCATCTCCTTATAGCAGAATATGCCTAGCGGAGTCCGGAAGGCGGTGTGCTTTTGGTCTTCAGGATGAACTTTTATTTGATTATACCCCGAAGATCCATCCATGAAGGATAAGACCTCATGGGTAGACGTGTTATCGATCATCATCTCGATAATGGGTACTGGGAAGTCATCCTTCGGGCAAGCCTTGTTGAGGTTCCGAAAGTCCACGCAGATGCGCACCGTACCATTTTTCTTCATCACTAGAACGATATTGGCGATCCAGTCAGGATATTGAACTTCTTGGATGAAACCGGAGTCAATTAGTTTCTTGAATTTGGCGTTGATACTCATCTCGAGCTCGAGCCCGAGCCGCATTCTTCTTGGCACATGTTTGATTGGCTTGATGTCCGGCGATATTGCCAGTTTATGCACCGCTATTTCTGGATATAGTCCTGGCATCTCAGAATAATTCCATGCGAAGGTGAAGCAGTCTTCAAGAGGATGTCCTATTGCTCGGTGATATGAGCAATATGCCGGGTGATGGACCTCGTTTATTTGTTCGAGGTACCGAGATTCCGGGTGCATCATCATTTGATACTTGATGACCGTAGGGTGTTTTTCGTCACCCCATTGAGATGGAAATACGCGCGCGCTTGTCAGACGCATTACAGATTCCCCCTGTCTAGGGTAGGCTGGGGTTTATTGATTGTGGAGATCCGAATCTCCGACAGCCGTAGACTAAGCTGCCGTTAATTACCCCTCGTCTTTGGAGCGAGAGAACCTCCGATTGACAGGTCAAACAGGTCATGCGAACTCAATGTGCAGTGTTGTGTTTTGAAGGGATTTTGGGTATATCGGGGGCCCCACAGAGTTTTTTTACGGGGGTCCCGCTACCCGGATAGCGGGATGGGGGTCAAGAGGGCTAGTAGCCCTCTTGCGGGGTGCATAAAAATTTTTTCTAACGGGGGAAGTATATTTAGTGTGGGGAGCATATAAAAAAATAGGGGAGCGTCTTAATGACACGTGCATGGCACGTGGGATCTAGGCGCCCACGGGTTACGTGCCTGGCAAGTAGGCAGTGGCGCCCATGTGTCACTTGCCTGGCGCGTGAGCGCTTAGCGCCCACGGGTCACGTGCCTGGCACGTGGGCGCTGGGTGCCAGTGGGTCATGTGTGCAGCACGCAACCACTGGGTGCCAGCGGGTCACGTGCGCTGCATGCGACGGCCAGGCGCTGAGCACCCACGGGTCGCGTGAGGCGCACGGGGGCGCTTAGCGCCCGCGGGTCACGTATGTTGCACGCGACCACTGGGCGCTGAGCGCCCTCGAGTCGTGTGAGGCACACGTGGGCGCTTTATTGCCCGTGGGTCACGTGCCATGCACGTGACCACTGGGCGTCCACTGGTCACGTGCCCAGCACACGACCGCTGGGCGCCCGCGGGTCACGTGCACGGCACGCGACCGCTGGGCGCCTGTGGGTTACGTTCACGGCACGCAACCGCTGGGAACACCAGCAGAAAAGAGGCTTAGCCCCTGGGTTAGGAGTTAAAATCCCAAGGATTTTGAGTGGAGTTAAACTCCAAAAGATTTAGATTTGGAGTTAACCTCCTAAATGATTTGGAATTGGAGTTAAACTCCTTTGAGGATTTGGGTCTTGGAGTTGAACTTCCCAAAGATCTTCAGAGGTGATCAAAGGGGAGCCCACTCTTCTCTCTTTAGCTCTGGAGCTTCTTTTGAGCCTTGGATCTACCCAGAGTTGGATTTTTGGAGATGGGTCTCCTTCTTCCTCCTCTTGATCGGCTGGATCTTACAGAAAAGGGGGTGAGACCTTAAAGTCTCCCCTTTTCGAGATCTGATTGAAGATCCGAGCTCCCCACAAAGGTTTTGTGGTGAAAAACTATTTCTTTTTGGAAAAGAGAAGAGTTAAACTCTTGATTTAATTTAAAAAGGGGGAAGGTTTTAGAACCTTGAGAAAATAGAAAGAGCCTCAAACCCTAGTTTTTTTAGAAGGGAAATGTTCTTCTTTTATTTCATTATCATGTTGCCTTTTATAGGCTTACAAATATACATATAGCCCCTTGGGCTTTACAAAATGGCATTTTGCCTATCTTTCCTACAATCATGCATAAAAAATTACATCAAAATTATTTATTATATGATTTCATTTTGGCATGGGGGAGGACGGCCGCTTCATGTTCGGGCTTGACTCGGGCATGAGCCCACTTGACCTGGGCTTGGGCCCACTTGGTTTGGGGTTGACTTTGACTTTGACTTGGTCAACTGGGGTGTAATTTTTGACCCCCAACAATGACAAGGTTAAATATTTTTCCTTGTCTTGTCTTGGGGGAAAGAGTATTCCCGACCCATCTTCTTCATCAGCGATAGATTCTAGCTGACTTTTTTCGATCGCGTGGCTTCATGGATCCGCTTCGCTGTTTTTGAATGTCATTCTCGTTCTTCACCTTGTTTTTACCCCTACGTCGGACTTTTTCCTTGCTACGAGAGCGCACAGCGGGCTGAGGGTGAAGGGCATCGCAGTCTTTTCTTTCCGTAGACTGCTAAGTGAGACGCCGCGTCCTGGCTTTCTCGTAAATGACCATTTCACGGCTGTGATCATCCCAAACCTTTTGACCTGCTTCCCTTATTAGCGTAGCAACCTGCTCTTCGAACGATGGACTTGACGTTCTTATGGCGGGATCTCGTTCTGTTTCAACGTCACAACTATTTGAAAGAGCGTTCACTTCTTCACCAGATCTGTTTATGACGCGGCAGCCATGATATTTCTCCCGTTTCTTGGACTGAATGTATCCGAGCCCAGTCGTCTCCATTCTCCCGTTAGGTATCTTTCGCTGAGTCCCGGGGACGACCAAATCTTATTGTAGAACTGGGCTTATTGAGTGGTTTGTTTGAAGGGTATGCCTTGGCATCTTAATAGCCTTTTTAATCCCTCTGCGTAATATCTGGGGAGGCGGATTGGTTGAAGCCTGTCAAGCGCAAGCTCGGCACCATACCAGACTTCTTTCTCCACTTTGGTCTCCGTAGATTGATAGAAGAGGATCGCCTTTTCACCTTTTTGCCTAGGAGGGACGTAGAAAGTTTGCATCTCTTGTACGCTGTATGTATTAAGCGCATCAAGTTCTTTGTAATGCCGTGGCAGAACCATGGTGATTTGTAAACTCTGATCAGCTCCAGTAACGGTTTGTGCTGAAGGGCGAGTGGAGAACACGGCGTTGGCCTCGTCCTCAGATTCACTGCCGAAGACCAAAATAGGAGCAGATGGGCCGAGCCTGTTGCCTTGGGGTTGCCCCCAGTAGACTGTCTCTTCATCCTCCTCAGTATCGCTCCCAAAGATCGGGATAGTGGTGACGGCTTTTTTTTATTCTCCGGCTTATGACATTTTTCCATGTCTTTGAAGTCTAGTAGGAAGTACTTGGCGTCTTCATATTTTCAGACTTCGTTTACGGAGAATGGATTTAGCTCCCCCGTAACGATGTACTCGAGGCTATCTTTAAAATACTTCATACACAGGTATTGTGTAGAAGGGATGACGTTGTACTTGTGCAACCAAGGCCTGCCGAACAAAGCGTTGTAGCAAGTCTTAGCGTCAATGAGATGAAATTTGATGTCAGTGATGAGTAGCCCAAAGCGTAACATCAATATTACGGACCCAAGCGTCCGTGATGACTGTGAGTTGAACCCAGAGATGGTAATTTTGTCCCGGGCCAGGTGCTGAACGTTCATGCAAATCTCCTTCAACACTTTCATGTTGAGAAGGTTGACGGAGGACCCGTTGTCGACCAGGATCTTCCCTATCTTAATGTCATGGCAGTACCCAGTGACATATAGAGGACGGTTGTGCTCACACATTCCGAGGAGGAGATCTTCATCACCGAATGTAATGTCAGCTATATGAACCTCTACCAGCTCGTCCTTCATCTTTTCTTCTGCAAGGAAAGCTTGGAACTGATCAGGCCCTTACAATGCCTTGATCAGAGAATCTCATGCCTCTTTGGACAGGAGAAGAGCATCCAGTATGCTCAGTTGTGAGGGTATCATCCTCAGATGTGCCAGGACATTGTAATCCACCTCGTTATTCTTAGGGGGATCCTTGGCTCTGAGCTCTTTAACGACTCTATCATCGAGGGCAATTTCCTCAGGGACTTTTTCCTTCCCCTTGTCTCTTTTGCTCGAACCTTTGTTTGTAGGCTCGAGGTTCTTTTCAGGCAACGTACGGTTACGCAGCTGAATGTTCTCGCAGTTCTTCTTCTCTTCTTCTTTTCCAGAGGTGGATTCTTTGAAGAGAGGGCCGAGGCTTATTTCTTCCTCAGAATTGCTCCCGAATGTAAGAACTTGAGATTTTCCTTTTGTCGAACTGGTATCAATCATATGACAGTTGCCAGCCATTCCTTCATGCTCGTCTGTCGCGCTTCTTTATTGTCTACGGGTTTTGCGCTTCATCCGCTTGAAGTGTTGCCGGTGAGCAACGCATCCTTGCTACCACTTCTTGAAGGCATTGCACTCTTCGGTGGGGTGTATGACCCTCCGATGGTATAAGCAGTAGTTCAGATGTACATCCGCTTCATCGAGGCACGTACTCCCGGGAGTGTTTTCCATGAGAGGAGGCGGCTTCATTCCCATTAACAAGGCTTTGGCGAACCACTTCTCCGCTTTGATCCTGCTCTTGTTTGTAGAAGGTGTGCTTTGGCTTGGGTCGAGTACTTTTCGACTCACCCTTACCGCGGCTTCTTCATCCTGACGCCGACGCTTGGCCTTTTCATATATGACCGTTTCACGTTCTCGATCAGCTTTGCTCTTTTGAAGGGCTTCGTTTTGCAGCATGTCAATTGGGTCTTCTGGCAGCTTCGGGGATTTTGGCACAGGTCCTGCCCCCAGTTCCTCTGCGTTGCTTCCCGACGCCGAGGGAATTTTTTCGACATTTAACGACGAATGAGAAACCATGTGGCAACTTTCTACATAATCCTCGGGTTCTTCTGACAAGTCATTTCCCTTATCATCGTCACTATCTCCGTTCTCAAGGATATGGTTGAGAAACTCATCGAGGGTGACTGGGGTCCGTGCTTTCTGGTTGTACTCTTCCAGCGCATCGATTTACCTTTGCAGGTCTATGCGCTTGTCGTCATACTCGGTAGGCTGCACAGGCTTCTTGGTCTTCTTCTTTTCTTCGAAGACTTCGAAGGCTTGGCTTGGAGGTCTTGCCCATCGTCACCAGTTTTCAGTGTTGGGCGTGGTTTAAGCATCCCCTCAATGATCTTGGGCTCCAGCGGGATTTTCTATTTGATCGCCGGACATTCTTGAAGATCCTTCAGTATTGTTTTAGTTTTAGCTGAAAGGACCACTTCCCAAGGAGCTTCTTCCACAAATGAGCATGATGCCATCGGCGTGTCTACCTTTTTAGGAGTGTGCCTCTGTAGCGGGTTCACCCTCCAGTTCTCGGACAGCACGAATTTCCCTTGGCGTTACTAGTCCTCGACCCAGTTCTTGAAGACGTAGCAATCCTCGATTGGGTAGCTTACTATTTTGTGATAGGAGAAGTAGTTGGGATTGTTGATGTCACCGGGCTGCAGTGGACGTCTCGGATCCGGCAGTGTGATGAGTTTGTTGCGTACTTCCAGTTCGAACAGTCTCCTCATTTTATCACGGGGAAACGAGTAAGCATGTCCTAGCTTCTCTTCGAGGGATTGGCGCGGGCGTGCGTTGCTTTGGCAAGCAACTGGTTTCAAGTCGCTTGGCTATTGTTGAGTGTTGGCAACGAAGGCCGCTTTTCCTTTACCCTTTGCATTTTGAGGGTCCATTTTGAAAGAGGGAGGTCCATGGCCCATCTGGTCCATCTATGCCAGGTTGTCGATCAAAGCCTGGAAGGTGGTTGGCTTAAAGAACATCATAAACTGGGACACAGTCTCTTGAGGATCGATAGTCCCTATGAACATGCTCACGGCAGGAACCTCTTCGACGCGTTGTTTGCATTTCGACCATAGGTTCCGCTATTGAATTGCATATTGAACCCAGATTTCTCCTGGCTTCACCCTAGCATTGATTAATGCCGTGATCGGGGTGCGTTCGCTTGCGCTTGCGAACCGCTGTATGAACAGCAGCTCCATTTCTGTGAATGTTTTGACGGAGTCATTTGGAAGGTTCGAGTACCATTCAAATGTTGTTTCCAACAAGCTACCAGCGAACTGGCAGAGCAGCAATTTGTCGTCGCCTCCAATATTGCCGCATAAAGCTCTGAACTGAGCGACATGCTGATGAGGGTTGCCTGTCCCTTTGTATACATGGAACTTGGGGATGGTATATCCCGACAGGTATTTGATTTGGTCATACCAGCTCGGATACGGTCGCCCAGTTTTGACGACTTGGCGAGCTGCTTCACTTGCCTGATGAGCTCGTATTTGTTGAGCTATGTAATCATCAAGGGCAGCTTTAGAGATCGTTTTCTCCCTGGCTGTCGATAAAACTGGAAGAGGGTTTGATGTTTCCCCTCTGTCGTCCTCGATGATTATTGGCGGGTCTTCAGCTGGAGGTTCTGGCTGGATCATCATTCCAACCATGTCTTGGAACAGGAGCACAATCTGTTTTATATTAGCAACCTATTCCGTGGCCTCCTTATCCTTTCTTTCCAGTACCCTTCGCAGGAACTCCGTATCGGTCTCCTGCTCTTGGCTTTGTTCAAACGCAGTTTTCTGCCCGGTGAGTGCTACCATTTTCATCAGCATCTCCTGGAGCTTTTGTTGTTGCTCTTGAGCTTTTTTTAACGACCGAGTTTGCGGCCGATGACTCACGGAAGCACGACTCTCCTCTTTTCTGGAAGCCATGTAAATCGTATGCACGATCATGCCCCCAAACTTGGGGCATTTGGATCCATCACCTTTAGGATTTGCTGTCGGCGGTGGGAGATTCTCCGGCCTTCTCTTTTGTGAGAAGGAGATGTCAAATGAGCCATTGTAACAGGGGCCTGTGTAGAAGACGTCCCTCGCTGTATAACGTACGGATAGTCTTTCTCCTACCGAACCTTCATTTTCTTCAGTCGGCAAAAGTAGTCTTTGTCGATTACAGAACCTTGGACTTTCCGCCAGACCCTGTGGATTTGGGAGGACAGCTGCTGAGGGGGCTGCTCCGGCTTTACCTGCTTCATATTTTCAGCAAGAAGTGGGGATTTCTTCAACACCGTGGTTGGAGAGTTCTTTCGCACCCTCCTAACGGTTCAAACCTGTTCCCGGTTGGAACAACAGCGCCGACTTCCACCATTGAAGTTGGTTGGGTGAGTCCAGAGGGGGAGTTTCCCCCAGCTCTTCTCACTCGGCACCAGTGGTGACGTCGAGCGTGCCTTGCAGATGGGACCACCTTAGTTGTGGAAGCAGCTCCGTTATGCCCCTGCTTGGTTAGGGGCCACTTCTGGTACCAGCCTGTCGAAAACTGACGTCCGTTGAGAGGGAACGACTAACATTTCGAATGCCGATTTTCTGGTAGGGGAAGCACCTTTGACGACTTCACCCGCAGCAGGAGTTGGGAGGACTATTCGTTTTGGGATAGCCCTTTCAGGTATCGTGAGTCCCTTAACGGGCCCACTTGAGCTTCGGCTCAGCTTGTTGAAGACTGAGATGGAAGACTTGGACGACCCGTGGAGAGCGGCCGTGGTGGTTGCAAGTCGATCTAAGACCGAATTCTTTAGAGCTTCCTGTGGTAGCACTGGGGCGCGGAAGCTTGCTAGCAGGAGCATGGTCCCGAAGAACAATCCCATTATGGCTTGACTCACCTGCCCCACCGGCATAGAAAAGATGGAGGTCGCATTGTGTTAGTGTATATGCCCTAGAGGCCATTAGTGTATCATACTAGTTTGTATATTACTTGATGGAAGCTTGGGATATTCACAGTTGTATATACAATCTTGCTCGAAATGGTAGTATGCTACTTGGTTTGTCTCTGCTTTAATATGTGCATGTGTTTCTTTTAGCATATCGCTGTTATACATATTAGTAGAGCCCTTAGGATTTTTGCTTGATTACCAGCGTTGTGATGGCGCTCACACTCGTGGGAGCTGGGTGACTATAAGCACATCCTTATACAGGTCCCTAGTCGTTGGACTATCGAGACAGGGCATCGATACTCCGGAGTAGACTAGCATATGCGCTTCTCATCCCAGCGTGGGAGACGGTCTGTCCCACAGCCGTCAGTACGTCGTACTTGAGATAGTATACGGGTGCTCGTTAGGTTACGAGTACACTGGACAGGACTCGTCGGGAACTGTTGGTTGGTATTATACCTATCGTCAGTTATCAGTTCCTAGGTGACATGAGTACAGCTTAGTCCGCTGACTTGACACTGTCACTTCGCCTCCAGTGTGTTCCCACTGCACTTTGATTACTACCCTACCACGGCTCAAAGGAGTCGTGCAAACAGGTAGTTTTTGGGTGCAGTCCCAAAGCACTTGGAGGCAGTGACGATTAGACAGGATTCGTCTCTCCCGGTATTGGGGGTTGACATCGCGCTGTGTCCAGGAGAGCCATTACACGAGTAGTCCCTGGCCAGGGCAAGCGAGATATACTGGTAGGTTTCCAGTGTTATCTTAGGGTGTTCTGGGCTACACTCCGACACGACTTGTACCGCTATTAGGGGACTGACGTTCACCGCCCCCTTAGACCCGCCATGCGATGTATCAGACGAACAGACCGGACTGTACGGAGATTGTCACATACAGGCTCAGTAGGAGTTCAGATGGGGTTCACCTCATCAGTCTTCTTATCGATATCTACCTGGGGACCGTTACGTACAGCTAGTGCAGCTTGCGGTCTGTGGTTAAACCCACTGCCGGCGTAGTGTCGAGTTTTTAGAGTCCCACACAGAGAGCTATTCGCCTTTAGGCAAAATGAGTAGAAGTCGCATGGTTTTGCGACAGGGTTCGTTCACATCCGTGCACTTGTGCACGTTTGCTGTCCGGACAGCTTATACTAGCGGGCTTTGGTTTAAACCAGATCCTAGTATACATTTGGGATTGGTTTTATCTCTTTGTATTCGTGTTCCTCGGATCACGAATACGGGTGCGTATGCACAGTTGCTTGAGACAGAGGGAGAGGACTTTGATTAGGGTTAATGACTATTGTCATTTTATTAACCCTAATGCTTATGTGTGTATTATTGTTAACTGATATTAGTTTAATAATTGTGCATGGTTATGGTTGTTGACCATTTGACCTATCTTGACTTGTTGACCTTGTTGACACTTTGACCATTATCATTTCATTTGGAAGATGCTCTTTGATCCTTGAAAATTGCATTAAAAATGAAATGATAATGGTCATGTCTTGATTAACCATGACAATTATCTAGCTAATTATCTAATTACAATAATTCACACATATATGTGAGAATGGTTATTATTCTCTCATTCTATCATTTCCTTTCTCTCTCTTGATCTTCCTCTCCCTCAAGCTCTCCCCTCTCATGTGTTGAGAAACACTTGAGCTTGAGAAAAACCCATTCTTGATAATCTCTACTCTCATCTAGGGTTCAACTATTAGCACTTCTTGCACCCTAGTTACTTCTAGCTTGGAGTTGAAGCCAAAGGTTGAGGCTTTCGGGTGGATCTTTCTTCGACGTGAGAAGATGACTAAGGTGACCTCCTTCCACCACTCCAAAGAGCAAGGAGAGAAGGACATAAAGCCCAAGGTATAACCTTTCTAGCACTTAGCTAGTTTCTAGTTAGCTTTAGCTTGTTTTTGTTTAGCAAAGATCCTTCTTTGTCTAGTCCATGTTGCCTAAGCTCATAAAAATTCGATTTTTATTCCGTTTTCCGCCTCCCCGCAAGTACCGGGGTGGGAAACGTGGACTTACAGTGGTATCAGAGCCTAACAAAACATTAACTAGCTAGGTAGTAGAGTGTATCGAAGTTCGAATCGGAAAAATCGAAAAACCGAGTTTTAAAAACCCTAAGTTTCTGTTAAAATTTTTTCTGTTCGAAATAAAATTTGTCATACTCCAAAAATCATCTAGGGTTTTCTTAAGAAGCACAGCAAACCCGGTCCAGTGAGTCGTCTAAACCGCCACGGTTCAGCGGCAATAACTAGCTATTGCCGCGGAACCGCCGCCATTTTGACTCCTCACTGAGTCGAGTTTGGTGCAGTTTTCTTATGGCTTGGTTTTAGGATTTTTAAGATGGTTTATATGTGCCTAGATTTTCCAAAATAGAAATTTGTTTTTGGGGGCCTATAAATCCGTATTTTTTTCCGAACTTCAATACACTTTGACTAAAAAGTTATATCTGTGATGTTTATATGTATTGAACGTCGGCTAATCGCTATATGTCGATTAATCGGGGTTATACATATCTGTGATCTGTGATTGATGATGGTATGTGTATATGAATGGGTTGGATTGTCGTGGATGAATAGCCGGGGTGGATGTGAGATGAGTGTTGCTTTTTCTTTCATTCATTGTAACATGTAAATTGATGTAATATTATTATTTGTTTGGCCACACAACCGGGTCGGGGTTGTAGCCGTCATTGTATAATTCTTTTTACTGTTTTTGCTCCTAGGATAGACCCATAGAGGGGGTGTACAAACTACCGGGTATCTCGAAGTGCCGAGTGGCCTACTCACGGTGGTGAGGGAGGTTGCTTCGCTTCGGGTACTTGGCGGGTAGTTTGCCGCACCCGTAGGGGTCTTGGGTGGGGTATTGGCTATTCACCGCGACCGTGTAATCCGCTTTTCGTTGCAGGCTCGAACGGATTGCGGGTTCCTAGTATATCCAATGTATTCATCTGTGATCTGTAATGTCTATCATTGCTATATATTTATATATGATAACTATTTAGGCGTTGCTTATGTTTTACAGCCGCGCTAGCCCAGCCCCCGCTCTGTCGTTAGTTAAGTAACCTAACGGGTGATGACGGGGCCCCGTGGCGAATGCGAATGGCATAAGCGTACGTCATATTTTGGTTGTTTTCTGCAATGGTAGGATTAAATGATGGGACGCATTAAAAGAACTAATGCAAGAAAATAAACCAAGTAAAAGTCGATTGGAACACTTTGAAAACCACTCGGTTCTTTTCAAAACTAAACTTTTAAACGCGGAGCTTGAACCACTCCTTTTAAAAGCTATCTCGTTCCATCGATTATATCAAGTTCACTACGTTCACGGTTTCGCCAAAACCATTCGTAGCCCTCCGTCATTCTACATGAATGGTCAAAAGATATTCAAGCTATGTATTTTGGCCAAAGTCAAGGCATAGTGATTGGTAGCTATTGAGTATTCATGTGCAGCATAGATAGATGCGTTGGTTTGGGACAGTCGTGCTGCCATTTTGGCCAAAGTCAAGAGTAGGTACGGGTGGGTCCAAATTAACCAGGAGAATGACGGGTAGAACTTGACATGTGACTTATGATATTTTGGCCAAAGTCAAGGTCATAAGAGCATGGGGCAGAAATCCACATCGGGAGTTTCATAAGTACTGAAACTTGCTAGCGCTGGATACCATTTGGAGTGTGATAATTCTGGTAGGATTCCTTCGGTTTTATCACGCGATGATATTTGGATCCCGATCCTACTGTGAGTATATGCTACTCCTCGGGAAAACTCTCACTTAACGATCAATGCTATAAACTTAGTAGGTGTCTAGAAAGGTGTTAGCGGGGCTACGCCCGCAGGGAAAAGAGGTTACTTAATTAAGGAACTTCGCGAAAGCGTTGGAAAACCTCCCTCGAAGTACCGACACTGGCCTGGCTGAACGGTTAAGCAAGTATTGTACGGTGAGATTGATCCTGACTAATCCTTTCTTTACGGTTTGAGAAGGAATTCGAGAGACAGTGGGAGCCATCCAGTTTAGACAAACTAAAAACCACTCTAAACTTGCAAAAGCATCATGCTAAAGTGTTTCTTTTCTCTCTCCTAATTGCAGCGACCATTCAACATGACCGGACTTAAGTTATTACTAGATAAAAACATATTGACAGGGCCAAACTACAAAGATTGGCTCAGGAATGTCAAGATGGCAATCACTTACGACAAGTTGGGGTATGTCCTTACCACCAAAGCTCCCCCTGTCCCAGGAGCCAAAACCAGTGTCGCGGACAGAGAAATCCGTAAGACATGGGAAATAGATTGCGCGAAGGCCAAATGCCCCGTACTTGCCTCGATGGACAACGAACATCAGAGGAGGCACGAGAATATGGACCTAGAGTCCATATTTCTTCATACAAAAGAACTGTATGGAGAGCAGTCTCGTATCGCAAGATACGAAGTGTCGAAGAAGTTGTTTTCGGCAAGATTGGCCGTCGGATCATCGGTAGCGGAACACGTGCTTAAGATGATTGGCTATATTGAGGAGCTCGCGGAACTTGGGACCACGTTGGAGAATGAACTCTATACTGATTTGATTCTCCAATCCCTTCCTTCCACTTACGCCCAGTTTATTCTTAACTTCAACATGCAAGGAAAGGAGGTTGAACTTTCCGAGCTTCTGAACATGTTGAGGAGTGCTGAGGGCACCCTACAGAAAAGTAGGGAGACATCCACTTTTTTTATAGGAGGATCTTCCTCTTCTAGATCCAGGGCGAAAGCCAAGGGTAAGAAGAAGAAAGCCCCCGCCAAACCAAGAGGCGATGTCGGTAAAGTGGATACGAAGGGAAAAGGAAAAGAAACAAAGGTAGCGGGTAAGCTGGTGGGGAAGGAAGAATGCTTCTATTGTCATAAAAGTGGTCACTGGAAACAGGATTGCAAGGCTTGGAAGGCCAGAACACAGGATTTGAAGCGAGTTGCAGCTTCAGCTTCAGGTGTATGTTATTGAAAACTGTCTATCAATAAACTCTACATCCTGGGTATTGGATACCGGATCAGGATCTCATATCTGTAATTCTTTGCGGGCGTTGAGAAAGCGTTGAGTTTTGAAGGCAGGTGACATGACCCTCAGAGTTGCAACGGTGCTAGCATGGATGCTGAGGCCGTGGGGGACTATCACCTGGGATTGTCGGATGGACACTTTTTGGTTTTGCGTAGTTGTTATTATGTACCAAATGCAACCTGTAATATCATTTCTGTATCTTTATTATCTAAAGAAGGTTATGAATTTGCATTTGTAAGTAATGTAGTGAACATTCACCTTAATCAAGTTTTGATTGGGTCAGGTACATTGAACAACGGTATATACGTATTAAACCAGCCACAGATTTTCAATGTCCAGAATACACACAAAAGAAAGTCTCCAGAAATCGATAAAACTTTCTTATGGCATTGTAGACTGGGTCACATCAATGAGAGAAGGTTGACTAAGTTACATGCAGAAGGATATTTGGATTCGTTCGAATATCAATCGTATGCAACTTGTCAATCCTGTCTCAAAGGAAAGATGACAAAGACTCCGTTCACTGGACACGGAGTAAGAGCGAGCGAGCTCTTGGGACTCGTACACAGCGACGTGTGCGGTCCAATGTCTACACATGCACGAAGCGGTTATTCTTACTTCATTACTTTTACGGATGACTTTTCAAGGTACGGTTATGTCTTCTTAATGAAACATAAATCCGAGGCTTTTGAAAAATTCCAGGAATATAAGAATGAAGTAGAAAAACAAACAGGCAAAAGTATCAAGGCACTGAGATCTGATCGAGGTGGTGAATACTTGAGTGCCGAGTTCCTGGGTTACTTAAAAAGAGAATGGAATTCTCTCTCAGCTTACTCCTCCATACACTCCGCAACATAACGGTGTATCGGAGAGACGGAACCGAACCCTATTGGATATAGTACGGTCCATGATGAGTAACGCTGAGTTACCGCGATCGTTCTGGGGATATGCGCTAGAATCAACTGCATACCTTTTGAACCGAGTTCCAACTAAGACTGTGCCTACTACACCATATCAGATGTGGTGTGGGAAGAGACCCTATCTTAATCACATTAAGACATGGGGATGTCCAGCTTTTGTAAAAAAGCAGCATGCAGACAAGCTCGAGGCACGCTCAGTACAGTGCAAGTTTGTGGGATATCCAAAGAACTCCAAGGGATATTTCTTCTATTGCGAAGAGGAACAAAAGGTGTTTGTTTCTCGCCATGCCCACTTTCTAGAACACCAGTTCATAGAAAAAGAATTAAGTGGGAGTGCAATAGAACTGGAAGAAATTCCAGAACCACGAGCTATTACTGAAAGCTTGGTTGAACCAGAGGATTCGAAAGATCAGGACATTCCCACGCCACTCCGCAGGAGTAGTAGGCAATCTCATCCGCCCGAGAGATACTACGGTTTTCTCATTGACGGGGATAGAGAGGACTGCATCATAGACTTTGATGAGCCTACTAGCTTCCAGCAAGCCATTCAGAGCGTCGACTCGGTAAAATGGCTGGATGCAATGCGGACCGAAATGGAGTCCATGTACACCAACAAAGTATGGACGTTGGACATTGCTCCAGATGGGGTAAAACCCGTAGGATGCAAGTGGATCTTCAAAAGGAAGATTGGTGTAGATGGACAGGTTGAGACCTATAAAGCTAGACTGGTAGCAAAGGGTTTTCGTCAGCGGCCTGGTTTGGACTATGACGAAACCTTTTCTCCAGTAGCTATGCTGAAATCCATTTGGATCCTTCTTACCATTGCTGCCTTCCACGATTATGAGATTTGGCAGATGGACGTAAAGACAGCTTTTCTAAATGGACATTTAGAGGAGTGCGTCTATATGGATCAGCCAGAGGGTTTCATTCAGAGTGGGAGCAGCGGAAAGGTGTGCAAGTTGCTTAAGTCCATTTATGGACTAAAGCAGGCATCGCGGAGTTGGAACATCTGTTTTGATGAGACGGTCAAGGAATTTGGCTTTATCAAAAATCCAGATGAACCATGCATCTATTGTAGATTTGTAGCGAGAACTGTAGTATTCCTCGTTTTATACGTGGATGACATTCTCTTAATAGGAAATGGCATTCCTATGCTACAATCTGTCAAGGGGTTCTTGTCACACAGGTTCTCCATGAAAGACTTAGGTGATGCCTCATACATTCTGGGTATCCGGATCTACCGTGACAGATCCAAGAGGATATTAGGACTTTCGCAGTCCAGGTACATCGACACCATACTGAAGAGATTCAGTATGGAAGATTCCAAACGCGGTAATCTACCGGCTTGTCACGGGATCACCCTCTCCAAAGAGATGTCTCCCAAGACTAATTTGGAGAGGGATCGCATGTCTGTTATACCCTACGCTTCTGCGGTAGGCTCTATAATGTATGCGATGTTGTGTACCAGACCGGATGTGGCTTATGCACTGAGTGTGGTAAGCAGGTATCAGTCAAACCCTGGGGAGAAACATTGGATAGCAGTAAAGAACATTCTCAAGTACCTGAGAAGGACTAAGGAGATGTTCTTGGTGTATGGCGGAGAAGACCTGCAGATTGAGGCCTTTGCTGACTCCAGCTTCCAGAGTGACAAGGATGATTCCAAGTCCATGTCGGGTTTTGTCTTTACCCTCAATGGAGGGGCGGTGTGTTGGAAGAGCTCCAAACAGGAAACCGTTGCTGACTCGACTATGGAAGCGGAATACATCGCTGCATCTGATGCCTCAAAAGAAACTGTCTGGATGAGGAAGTTCTTGAGAGAACTTCAGGTGGTTCCGTCCATTGTTGACCCAATACCTCTGTATTACGACAACAACGGGGCTATAGCTTTAGCGAAGGAACCCAGGTCCCATCAGAAATCCAGACACATCTTGAGGCGGTATCACCTGATCAGGGAGATCGTAGATCGCCAGGAGATCGAGGTTCGGAGGGTTGCTTCAGAAGATAACACAGCAGATCCATTCACCAAGGCCTTACCCCAGACTCAGTTCGAGCGGCTGATCAAAATGATAGGTCTTCTATACGCCAGTACATGGCCTTAGTGCAATTGGGAGATTGTTAGTGTATATGCCCTAGAGGCCATTACTGTATCATACTAGTTTGTATATTACTTGATGGAAGCTTGGGATATTCACAGTTGTATATATAATCTTGCTCGAAATGGTAGTATGCTACTTGGTTTGTCTCTGCTTTAATATGTGCATGTGTTTCTTTTAGCATATCGCTGTTATACATATTAGTAGAGCCCTTAGGATTTTTGCTTGATTACCAGCGTTGTGATGGCGCTCAAACTCGTGGGAGCTGGGTGATCTATAAGCACATCCTTATACAGGTCCTTAGTCGTTGGACTATCGAGACAGGGCATCGATACTCCGGAGTAGACTAGCGTATGCCTTCTCATCCCAGCGTGGAAGACGGTCTGTCCCACAGCCGTCAGTACGTCGTACTTGAGATAGTATGCGGGTGCTCGTTAGGTTACGAGTACACTGGACAGGACTCGTCGGGAACTGTTGGTTGGTATTATACCTATCGTCAGTTATCAGTTCCCAGGTGACATGAGTATAGCTTAGTCCGCTTACTTGACACTGTCACTTCGCCTCGAGTGTGTTTCCACTGCACTTTGATTACTACCCTACCACGGCTCAAAGGAGTCGTGCAAACAGGTAGTTTTTGGGTGCAGTCCCGAAGCACTTGGAGGCAGTGACGGTTCGACAGGATTCGTCTCTCCCGGTATTGGGGGTTGACATCGCGCTGTGTCCAGGAGAGCCATTACACGAGTAGTCCCTGGCCAAGGCAAGGGAGATATACTGGTAGGTTTCCAGTGTTATCTCAGGGTGTTCTGGGCTACACTCCAACACGACTTGTACCGCTATTAGGGGACTGACGTTCACCGCCCCCCTAGGCCCGCCATACGATGTATCAGACGAACAGACCGGACTGTACGGAGATTGTCACATACAGGCTCAGTAGGAGTTCAGATGGGGTTCACCTCGTCAGTCTTCTTATCGACATCTACCTGGAGACCGTTACGTACAGCTAGTGCCGCTTACGGTCTGTGGTTAAACCCACTGCCGGCGTAGTGTCGAGCCTTTAGAGTCCCACAAAGAGAGCTATTCGCCTTTAGGCAAAATGAGTAGAGGTCGCATGGTTTTGCGACAGGGTTCGTTCACATCCGCGCACTTGTGCACGTTTGCTGTCCGGACAGCTTATACTAGCGGGCTTTGGTTTAAGCCAGATCCTAGTATACATTTGGGATTGGTTTTATCTCTTTGTATTCGTGTTCCTCGGATCACGAATACGGGTGCGTATGCACAGTTGCTTGAGACAGAGGGAGAGGACTTTGATTAGGGTTAATGACTATTGTCATTTTATTAACCCTAATTCTTATGTGTGTATTATTGTTAATTGATATTAGTTTAATAATTGTGCATGGTTATGGTTGTTGACCATTTGACCTATCTTGACTTGTTGACCTTGTTGACACTTTGACCATCATCATTTCATTTGGAAGATGCTCTTTGATCCTTGCAAATTTCATTAAAAATGAAATGATAATGGTCATGTCTTGATTAACCATGATAATTATCTAGCTAATTATCTAATTACAATAATTCACACATATATGTGAGAATGGTTATTATTCTCTCTTTCTATCATTTCCTTTCTCTCTCTTGTTCTTCCTCTCCCTCAAGCTCTCCCCTCTCATGTGTTGAGAAACACTTGAGCTTGAGAAAAACCCTTTCTTGATAATCTCTACACTCATCTAGGGTTCAAGTATTAGCACTTCTTGCACCCTAGTTACTTCTAGCTTGGAGTTGAAGCCAAAGGTTGAGGCTTTCGGGTGGATCTTTCTTCGACGTGAGAAGAAGACTAAGGTGACCTCCTTCCACCACTCCAAGGAGCAAGGAGAGAAGGACATAAAGCCCAAGGTATAACCTTTCTAGCACTTAGCTAGTTTCTAGTTAGCTTTAGCTTGTTTTTGTTTAACAAAGATCCTTCTTTGTCTAGTCCATGTTGCCTAAACTCATAAAAATTCGATTTTTATTCCGTTTTCCGCCTCCCCGCAAGTACCGGGGTGGGCAACATGGACTTACACATTGGGCCTATATGTCACTCCTCCTGTTGGGGTGAAGCGGGAGCTTCTGTTGCAGTTGGTGCAACTGGAAGGCATTGATGTTCATTTCTTCTTTCTGCACAGGAGCAAGACACCAAATCTTAGTACCTCGAATCCAAGGGAAACCATAGCAAAATGCAATTTTGTTCGAGAACACGACACACGAAGTGTGGAGTGGAAAGAGGAAAAGGTCCCACCGGGCGTGCCAGAATCTGTTCACCGCCGAAAGACGCGACCGGGACATTAGGACGTCTGGCCTGAATTTTGGGGGCAGATGCTATTTAGATTTATCCGTCCACCTCTCCGAGGATGCCAAGTTGATTTATGGCACCGTATATTGGAGTTTTGGACGGATGCGGCCGTTGTAGCAGACTTCATCAGATTTGTGAGGGATTTTTGATTGTGGGGACATTCTTACCTGCAGGCGCAATCCCCTGCAGTTAATTACGTCATCGTATCGCGATAACCACTTTCTAATGCTCCAAAAGTTCACTTCGAGTTGTGTGTGTTTGTTTTATTTTTGGTTGCCCGTGGATTGTATATGAAAACTAATTTATGTTGTCGCCCGTAGGGCGTGGATTAGTTCAAATCCGTATATCTTAGATTGGGTTTGTTTTATTTAAGGATCGTTAATCCGGTTTGAGATTAAGATCAACTTAAATTTTTGTGAGCAGTTAGGGCTCGATTGGTTTTTTCGTTAAGGATACATTAGTCCAATTTGAGACTAAGATCTACTTAACGGGGTTTCAGAATCATTTTTATTTCATATCCAACAAGAGAGCATTTGGGCTCCATTGTTTTACTTTAAGGACGTTTCGGTCCATTATCGCCGTAACATAAGGAAGTGATTTCGGTCGGTTGATCATCATTTTGGAGGTGAGCTTTTAGTTTAAGGACGTTTCGGTCCGTTGATCACCATTTTTGAGGTGAGATTTTAGTTTAAGGACGTTACGGTCCGTTGTTGCCATTTTGGAGGCAACGGTTAGTTTAAGGACGTTTCGTTCCATTGTTACCATTTTGGAAGCAACATTTAGTTTAAGGACATTTCGGTCCGTTGTTTCCATTTTGGAGGCAACGGTTAGTTTAAGGACGTTTCGGTCTATTGATCATCTTGTGTGCACGTGTATTTGTTACGTGACGGAATGAGCAACGATGATATGGGATGCACCTAGTTTGGGGTGTGGTTTGATTTGGGATGTGCATGTCAATTTAGGAAGTACACCAAAGAGCTGTTGGCTGTCGGGACCCTCCACCTCTCTGAAGACGTTGAGGAATTACAACGCGTGTATTGGAGGTGTAGAGAGATGTACCCTTGAACCAATTCCCGTATTTGAGAGAAAAGGGGCTGCTGTAGACCTAAAAGTCATTAGTCATTTTGAGACTAATATTATCTTAGGAGATATGGGATGAATATCATTTTGGATATCATCAGTTGAAAGATCATTAGTTATCTTTGGGACTAAGATCAATTTGGGGAATGATGAGCGCAAAGAGGCTCAGTCGATTGGAAGAATTTAGTCAATTTGGGCTAGATCTGCGTCTCTATAATTACTCAACAGAGCAAAGTGCTGAGGCATACAATGCTCATGTGCACTTCATGTGAGGCACCGGATTAGTGTTAAACACTAGAGTTCTGTGATGTTCATGTGACACACGTGAGACACCTGATTAGTGTTAGACACTAGAGTTCTATGGCGCTCACGTGACACACGTGAGACGCCCCAAAGTTGGGTTCTGCCTTTTGGGTTTTATCCCCTCCATTTTTTTATAAGCGCTAAGCATTTGATTGGAGATCGCGTGCAAAACACGTGACTGCCCTAGGAGGCACTTCTTGTTCTTCTTTTAAGCGCTTGCGTGGAAAACACATGCGGTCCTTGTTATAGTGTTTAAACAATAATAAATCATCAGTCTTTCCTTCTTTCTGGATGTTTGGAGATTTTGATCTCTTGTTGATGATCCTAGGGTTTGGAGGCTCTCATGTTTCTTGGTTTGTAAGAATTAAATTCTTTTTTATAGGGTTAAACCCTAGTTTTCATGTGTTTTTTAAGAATAAAATTCTTTGAACTCAATTCTTTATCCTAGGTTTTGAATCTTCATGACAGAATCTCTCCGATGAGAATTAAATTCTCATCTTATGGGGAGATCTGCTTCTGCAGATCTCAAACAGAGGAAGAACTAAGTTCTTGCATGAAGGGTTAAACCCTAAAAGAGGCAAAAGAGAGACTTGATGATCTCTAAGTTTGATTTCTTTTTATCTAGGGTTTTAATGAAACAAATCTTCCTTTGTGAGAATTAAATTCTTTGTTTCTTTTGAAACTTTTCTTTCTTCTTCTCTTAAACTTCTCTCTTTTTTCTAAGCTTCTGAAGGAATTCCTTTATTTACTCTCTCTATCTTTCTTCACTCTCCGTCCTCTCAAGACTTGAAGTCTTTGTTCCCTTATATAGTGGAGAGATTTGTTTAATTCTGAGAAAATCTCTCATTGAGAGATCCTAATTGATTTAATTGATTCCAGAATTGACTTGGGGAATTTTTTCCACCATTGGATCTTTGATCCAAGGGTTTCTGTTTTACAGAACATATTTTTCTTGTTTTTAACAAGATTGGGGAAATATTTTCCCATATGAAGAATCTTATTCTGTAAAATAGTAATTTTCTAAACCATCATTTGATTTTTAATCCAAGGGTGTTTGGCCTAACAGAGCACAATCTCTCTTTGCTTAGAAAGATATGGAAAATATTTTCCATCTCATGGGATGTTTGATCCGCCAACTTTCTGTTTAACAGAAAATATCACTCCTCACTTAAAATGATCAATAGAATTTAATTCTATACTTAATCACCATTGGATCTTTGATCCAACGGTTCCTTGTTGAGTAGAATTTAATTCTATGTAGGGAGGTGCTCTCACGTGTTCAACAAGTGAGGCTTATTTATTTTGTCAGCTGTTTGATTGCAGCGCCTATATGCTTTGCAAATAGGCGCTCACGTATTTTAACACATGAGGATTATTAGCCTATAGTTTCTTTGCATTGCAGTGCCTATATGTGTTGCATATAGGCACTCACGTGTTAAACGCATGAGGCTCCGTTAGCCTAGTAGTTGTTTTAATTGCGGTGCCTATATGCGTTACATATAGGTACTCACGTATTAAACATGTGAGACTGTTTTAGTTTATCAGTTGTTTTAATCGCAGTGCCTATATGCGTTGCATATAGGTGCCCACGTGTTTAACACGTGAGGCTTTGAATAGTGGGGAACTTTCAGTTACCCTTTTTTTATAAAGGAACACCTGGGAATCAACCTCTGCATCGGAACTATGTTTCCTTCAGAATACTTACCTCTGCATCGCAATCATGTTTCATCTCAGAATGTACCCCGTGTCGAAATCATGCTTCATCTCGAAGTATCTGTCTTCCCTGTCGGAATTATGCTTCGCCTTGGAATCAACCTTTGCATCGGAACTATGCTCCGTTCAGAATGTCTGTCCTGCGCTGGAATTATATTTCATCTCAGGATATACCTACCCTGTGTCGGAATCATGCTTCGCCTCGAAGTATCTGCCTTCTCTATCAGAATTATGTTTTGCATGGGAATCAACCTCTACATCGGAGCCATACTTCGTTCAGAATGTCTGCCACGTTCAGAATGTCTGCCTTGCGCCAGAATTAAGTTTCATCCCAGGATACACCTATCTCATGTCGAAATTATGCTTCGCCCTAGAACCCTGCGTCGAAACTATGCTTCGTCTCAGAATATATCCTCCCCTTAGAATTATGCTCCGCTCTTCGGAATGATGCTCCGACCCGTGGAATTATGCTCCACTCTTCGGAAAGATGCTCCGACCGTAGAATTATGCTCCGCACTTTGGAATGATGCTCCAATCCCGGAATTATACTCCGCTCCTCGAAATGATGCGCTGATCCCAGAATTATGCTCCTGGAATTATGCCCCACTCTTTAGAATAATGCTCTGACCCTGGAATTATGCTCCGCTCCTCGGAATGATACTCCGATCCTGAAATTATGCCTCATTCTTCGGAATGATGCTCCGACCCTGGAATTATGCCCCGCTTCTTGAAATGATACTCCGATCCCGAAATTATGCTCCGCACCTCGGAATGATGCTCTGATCCCCAGAATTATGCCCCGGAATGATGTTCCACCTCGAAATCAAACTCCCCACGAACAAGATCTATCAATTTCATGCACACAACACATACACGCGGTGTGCATTTATTGATGGGGGCACTTTGTTGGGGTCAAAAATTACACCCCGGTTGAACAAGTCAAAGCCAAAGTCAACCCCAAGCCAAGTGGGCCCAAGCCCACGTCAAGTAGACCCATGAAGTAGCCGGCCTCCCTAAAGCCAAGAAGAAAATTATGTAATAAATAATATAATTTTTATGAATAAATATAAGGAAAATGGGTATAAAACCAAATTTTTGTAAAGCACATATCTCATGTGCAAAAGAAATAAGCACATGAGGTATAGTATGGGCAAAATACCATTTTGTAAAGCCCAAAGGGCTATGTGTAAACTTGTAAAACTATATAAGCAACATGATAATGAAATGAAGGAATATAATTGATTCCTCTCAAAAATTAGGGTTTCTGTGCTTCCTTATCCTTCCTTAAGGTTTTAAACCTTCTTTTTTTGAATTAAATCAAGAGTTTAACTCTTTCTTTCCCCAAAAGAAATAGTTTTTCACTATAAACCCCATGAAGGGGAGCTCAGATCTCCCATCAAATCTCTAAAAGGAAAGATTTTTAAGTCTCGCCCACTTTTCTCCAAGATCCAGCCAATAGAGAGGAGGCGAAAAGAGACCTATATCCAAAAATCCCACTTTTGGGAAGATACGAGGCTTAGGAGAGAATCCAGGGCTTAAGAAAGAAGAAAGAGGTCCCCTTTGATCATCCCTGAAAATTTATGGGAGTTCAACTCCATTTATCAAAATCTTTTGGAATTTAACTCCATAAATAAAATCCTTTTGGGAATTTAACCCACTCAAAACCCTTTTGGGAGTTTAACTTCATAAAAATAAAAATCATCCATTTTTTCTGGGAGTTTCCAAAGTCCTCCAGGAGTTTAACTCCTAGTCCCGTGGCTAAGCCCTTTTTTCTGCAGGCGCCTACGCGCCTCGCACGTGGCCCGCGAATGCCCAGCGCCCATGTGCCGAGCACGTAAGGTGCTGGCACCCAGCTCCCACACTCCTTGCATGTGGCCTACGGGGGCCCAGCGCCCATGCACCACGTACATGGCCCGCTAGCATCCAGTGCCCATGCGCCATGCATACGTCCTTAGGACTCTCTTCACCCCTCTTTTTCCTTCACGCTCCACACTCAAAACCCGTCCCTCGTAAACTCTGTGTGGCTCCCGATACATCCAAGTCGCCTCCAAAACACAACACACACGGCATATTGAGTTCGCATGACCAGTTTGACCCGTCAATAAGAAGTTCTCTGCCTCCAAAAGCGAGGGGTAATTAACGGCAGCTTAGTCCGCGGCTGCTGAAGATTCGAATCCCCACAATCAATAAGCCCCGGCCCACCCTATGCAGAGGGAATCTGTAATACGCTTGATAAGCGACGCGTATTTCCCATCTCAATGGGGTGACGAAAAGCACATTACAGGAATAAAGTAGTGAATCAATTGCTGAAAGTATCATGATTCTTCAAAGTATTCGAAGATGTGGATACTTATGCTAGATATTCCGTAGTAATCAAGAATTTGATTCTCTCTCAGATTGCTCATCTGTGGATGTGCTCCATGATGAGTAATGCTGAATCGTCTTTTTCGATTAAAGGATGCACTAGAAATATATGCATATCAATTGATACTGGTTCCACTTAAATCAGCCCCCCAGATTCTATATTTGATGTAGAATGGGTCATCATCTTAAAATTGTTAAGATGTTGAGTTTTCCGGCTTATACTTATAACCAGAATCCGGATTAACTCTAGGCAAATTTCGGTAATGGAAGTTTGTGGGTTATCCCTAGCATTGACGGGAGTTTAACTTTCTACCATTTTCGAGATCAAAAGTTGTTTTGTTCTCAACATGCCACCTTTTTAGAAAAGGAATTTCTTGCAAAATAAATTAGTGGGAGTATGGTAGAACTGGAAGTGATTCCAGAACCACAAACGGTTTCTTAAGATTTAGTAGAACTTGAAGATTCAATTGACTCTGACAGACCTTAGCCTAATCCACAGATTTGGTAGGTGACCTCAGCCACCTGAGAGGTACTACGGTTTCCTTATTGAAGGTGATAGGGAAGCTTGCATCATGTGATGATGACCCTATTATATCGGTAGGCCATGGGAAGTGGTTACTTCCAACTGATGGCTGGGTGCCAATTTATTCTAGTTGGACACCATGCACTGCAACAAAGTGTTGACTTTGTTGGGTACTCCTGAAGGGGTAAAACCCATAAGGAGCAAGTGGATCTTTTGAGATCGGTACAAATAGAAAGGTAGTGACCTAATAAGGCTAGACTTGTAGTAAAAAGTTTTTATTAAATACCTGTGGTGGATTGTGATGAAACTATTACTTCATTGTCTGTGCTGAAGTCCATACGGATAAAACTTACCAATGTTGTCTTTCATGACTATGAAGTCTGGCATGTGGATGACAATAATATCTTTCTAAATTGGATTTAGAAGTGTACGTGTATATGACTCTGCCAGAAGGTTATCTTAGTCAGTAGGAGAAGAGGTAAGCGTGCAAATTGTTTAAGTCCATCTTTAGACTAAAGCAGGCATAGCGGAGAAAGATCATATGTTCTGATGATACGGTCAAAGCATTTAACTTCATCAAAATGAGAAATGAACCTGGTATTTGTAAGAAATGAGTAGGAAGTGTTGTCAGATTAGTCATATGATATGTGGATGACATACTCATGATTGGAAGTGGTATTCCCATGCTACAAATCGGTAAAACAATGGTGATCACATGTGTTTCTCCATGTAGGATATAGATATCAGTCCAATCCTGGAGAAATATGGGGTAGAAATAAAGAGCATTTGATATTCTCGGTTTGGCAATGGCAGCCTCCTGAAGGAGGTGGTTACCGATTCTTGCTTCCCGGGTAACATGGAAGACAGAGTTTCTGTCGCGAGGTATAAGTTTACCCTCTTATGAGGAGCAGTATATTAGAAAGAGTTTCAAGTGGGATGCTGATATAGTCATGGCGCTGGATACTGATTGTGAATCAGCAAAAGGATACTACTTGTGAATTCGCTGAATATAATTGTTCATTTATGAATATGATCCCATCGTAAGTCCAGGCAAATACTAAGCTAGGTATCGCTCAGTTTGGGAGATATTTGATCTCCACGAAGATGAGATTCAGGGAGAAACATAGAGATGTATTATGTCGGGTCCACTCATTGAAGCTAGTTCTTGAACACAGTTTGCAAAATTGTTAGTACAGAAGTTGGGTATGAGATACTGCAATAATTGGCCTTAAATGCAAGTGGAAGATTGTTGGATATAGGTGCCTTCAAGGCAACTATTGTAATTGAAAGAGGACCTATATAAGAAAACAATCTCACTCGATATGATAGTATGATATCTGGTTTGTCTTTATCATTCATGTGATTCATTTTATTTAATATCATGTATCGTTTAGACATGAGATAAAGCCCTAAGATTTTTCTTGATTACCAGGACGATGATGGAGATCATTCTAGTAGAGCCTGAGTAGTCAATAAGCATATCCTTAAATGTTCTTAGTCATAGGAGTATCGAGACTGAGCATCAGTACTCCAGTTTAGACTAGTGTGCATGTTTCCTGACCCAGTTGAAGGGCGATAGCTGATCCTACAACTATTGGTGTTTGATATTGAGGATTGTATATAGGTGCTCATTGGATGAGTTACTCTGGACAGACTAACCGAGAACTCCTAGTTGGTAATATACCAATGTCAGATAGCAGTTCTCTTGTGACATGGGTGCATGGTAGTCCTTAGGACCTGGGATCGCCACAGTGTCTCATGTGTGTTCCTACTATTCTTTGACTTCTACCCTACCACGGCTCAGAGGAGTCATGCAAACAGATTTTTGTTGGGTATTGTCCCGAAGCATGTGGAAGCAGTGAGCGATCGAAAGGATTCGTCTCTCCCGGTATAAGGAGTTGATGTCGCGTTGTGCATGACATGACTACAACCACAAGTCGATGGCCATAGCATTGGAGATAAACTAATAAGTGTTATCGGTTGTATCTCCGGTAGGTTATGAGTACTCTGTCGCACAACCTATCAAGTTATTGGGGTCTGACAAATTCTAAACCCTAGGCCCGATATACTATACTCCTAAACGAAAAGACCGGACTGTACGTTAATGTCACTGATAGACTTTGCAGGATTCAGATGGGTTTGCTTGTTGACTGTTCCCCTCCGAACGGCGGCCGGGACGTTGGGACGTCTGAGGCGTTAGGTTCGGGGCAGATGCTAATTGGTGCTATCCGTCCACCTCTCCGAAGATGCCAAGTTGATTTATGGCACCATATATCGAAGGTTTAAACGGATGCGACCGATGTAGCAGACTTCATCAGATTCCCCCTCGTTTGAGGGGTTTTTGATTGTGGGGACGCTCTTCCCTGCAGGCGCAAGCCCCTGCAGTTAATTACGCTACCGCGTTGCGGTAACAACTTTCTCCTTCTCCAGATGGTCACTTCGTGTCGTGGGTGTTTGTTTTATTGCCCGTGGATTGTTTACGGAGACTGAGTTATGTCGTCGCCCGTAGGGCGTGGACTAGTCCAAATCCGCATTATCTTAAATTTGGGTTTGGGGGGGGGGTTTGGTTTGAGGATACGTCAGCCCTACTCGAGGCTAAGATCAACTCAAACGTTTGTTAAGGATACGTTAGTCTAACTCTGTGACTAAGATCAACTTAACGGGATCGTTTAGATCCGACAAAAGAGGGTTTGAACTCTAATGTTCCAGTTTAGGGACATAGTGGTCCATCGTCTGTATGGCTGTCGGGACCCATCACCTCTCTGACGACGTTGAAGGATTACAACGACAGATGTCAGAGGAGTTCAGAGATGTCCCCTTGAGCCGGAGTTAATTTGGGGGATTCGTAGTCCAGTATGTTTGAGGGTTTAAGGACACGTTAGCCATCTTCGAGGCTAAGATCGACTTAAACGGGACCGTTTAGGTCCAACAAAAGAGCGTAGGAAAGGGCTCTATTGTTCTAGTTTAGGGACGTTGCGGTCCATGGGTAGTTTAAGGACATTGCGGTCCGTGGGTAGTTTAAGGACATTGCGGTCCGTGGGTAGTTTAAGGACATTGCGGTCCATGGTTAGTTTTAAGACATCTCGGTCAAGGTTAAGGACGTCGTAGTCCATGGGTTTAAGGACTCCACACTCCGCTGTGCTCTGGATGCTTCACACGGGTTCACTGCCGTGCTTGGCGAGGACCAGGCTCCGCTCTGGACGTTTTCCACGGGGTCAAAGAGTGACATTATCCGCGTTCCACGTAACCAGGAATTTGCATTAGACATGAGTTTAAGGACCCCACAGTCCATATCAATGTGTGGTCGTCGGGACCCGTTACCTCTTTGAAGACATTGAGGGATTACAATGCCAAGTATCAAAGGAGTGACGAGATGTACCCTAGAACCGGAGTGGATTAAATAGTCCTTGGCCCAATTTAGGGTCAAGACGAATTAATTAGGTTATGAGTCCATTGGACCGGTTAATCACCAATTGAGGACTTATGGCCATCTTGGGCTAAGTCCAATCAGGAGAGGCTTTGCCTCTATCCATTTAGGCCAATTGGGCCAAAGCATAGTGTTAAAACATTACAGAGCAGTCAGTGTTGAACACTGGGAATGGGGTTGACAAGTTAGTGTTTAACACTAAGAGAATATTTGGTGTTAAACACCAGCAACAATGCTTTTTTAGATTAGTGTTAAACACTAAGGTAATCAGTGTTGAACACTGCAAATGAAGATCTCAGATTAGTGTTTAAACACTAAGGTAATCAGTGTCGAACACTGCAGACAAAGCTTTTTATTTAGTGTTGAACACTAAGGCCCAACAGTGTTTTAACACTGGGTTCGAGAGTTTTAATTTAGTGCTAAACACTAAGGCAAGAGGGGTCACGTGGCAGCGCGTGAGAGCGCCCTCCCTTCATTTATTCTGCTGAGATTATCGCGTCTTTCAGAGCATCACGTGCCGTCACGTGATGGGCGTTCAAATGCCTATGTATTGGAGCTTCTGCCGAGGGTCACGTGGGTCACGTGGGATGCTGCCTCAAAGTATTTTGTTTAGAGGCTTTGTTAATCTTTTTTTTCAGGAATTAAATTCCTCGAACTGTAAATTTCAGAGGAATTAAATTCCTACTTCCTTTCGAAGACTTTGTTTTCTGGAATAGAGTTTAACTCCGAATTTTCTGTGGGAATTAAATTCCTCATATACGTGAAGGGCTGAATAGGGTTAGACCCTAATAAAAGTTCTTAAGGAGTTTAAACTTCCATTCTCCGTTAAATTATGATTAAGGGAACTAAATTCCTGCTGTTTCAACAGAACTAGGTTCTTAATTAGGGTTAAACCCTGTTTCTTTTTTGTTCTGAAGGAATTAAATTCCCATAATATAGGGTCAACCCCTACTTTTATTTTAAAAGAATTAAATTCCTATAGTTCTGTGAGAATTAAATTCTCGTGCTTGCATTCCTTCTCTATGTTTTGGATCTGCATGGCAGGATCTCAACCCATTGAGAATTAAATTCTCAACCTTAAGGGGAGATGTGCACTTTGCAGATCCTCTATCAAAGAGAGAGGAAATATATTCTTCTGTTTTCACATTATCAGAGTTAAACTCTGTTAAGAATTAAATTCTCTTTCTTTCAAAAGGCCTTCCCTTTCTTACCTAGGGTTTTTTGCAGAAGATCTGAGTCTTTTCAAAGTATCAAAGCTCTTCTCCTTTTTTCTTTTTTCTTCTCTGCGCATGTATATATTTCTCTGTGTCTTTTGGCTCCTATTTATAGGAGAAGCAGCCGAATCAATCAGTTTTTGACGAATCTTCATTGATATTTGATTTGCATTCATTATTCATTTTGGGCCGTTGGATGATTAGGTGAATTTTATTCACCATTGGATTTTAAATCCAGAGATTCTCCCTTGTTATTTTGGTTAGATTTAAAGGGGAAATCTTTCCAAACCCGAGATTTTCCATAGATAGATGATATTTAATCATCTCTGAATCTTTAATTTGATTGGTCCCAAATAATTACTTTCCTTTGGAAAGATTCGAATTTCCTTCAGAATTTAATTCTGTCGTTAAAAAAAATATGGGCTTTGAAAGCCGGTCACGTGTGACCACGTGACCCATGGTCACGTGTAGACACGTGACCTCCTTTGGAATGAAGAATCCTCTTCCTTTCTGCGCTATCTTCCGGTTGCTGTTGTAGCCATCACGTGCTACCACGTGACGCCTGGTCACGTGTGAGCACGTGACCCCTGTCTGGCGCTCCTTTCTTTGGTTCAATTGGAGAGCGAGTTTGCTGCTTTGAACGTCACGTGTCGACACGTGACCCTGGTCACGTGGGAGCACGTGACCTCTTCTGAAGCTTTTTTTTCCTTGACTTGATCAGCGAATCAAAATGCTTTTTTTTCTGTATTTTATAGGTCACGTGTCAACACTTGACTGCTGTCACGTGTAAGCACGTGGCCTCTTTTGAAGCTTTTCCCAGAAGCTTTCCTGATTTTAAATCAGGAAACAAATGCCCCCACAGCGTTGTTCTCACGTGTCAGCACGTGAGTGCAACGCTGTCATCTCTCGCGACCGTTGGATTCCTTTAGGGATCTGGGGAGATGAAACGTTTCCCTTGTTTTTCTATAAATACTGCTGTCTCTTCATAGGAGCCTTCACTTTTGCCTATCTTCTTCTTCTGAGAACTTTTTCTGAGAATTTAATTCTCTTCTTCCAGAGCTTAGTTCTCTGTTTTAAAATATTTTCAGAGTTTAACTCTGCTCAAAAGGAATCCTTTTTCCTCAGGTAATGTTCTTGGACAACGATGGACCTTCACATTTTCCTGGATTCTAAATCCAAAACAAGGGTTTTTACCCTTCTTTCTTCATATTTTCCATAAGAACATGAAACTGTTTAATCTTTCAACTGTAGATCTCTTAGGGTTTAGATGATCTTTGAAGAGATGATGACAACGTTTCAACTCCATGGACTTTAATTCCATCAAAATTATTTCTGGGAATTTAATTCCCCTCTTTTTTTTAAATAAGGAATTTAATTCCTATGAAGAACTCAATCTCTTCACACAGAGGCTCCTTGGGGTCCCTTGGCCCGAGGCTGTTCTTCTGCAATTAATGCAATGGGGGCTTTGTAATGATGCTAGTGACTTTCATTTTAGGTATCATGGACGCCCATCTATATCGTCTTGACGAGATCATTTCCTATGGGAACATTCGTGCGCTGGGCCGCAGTCAGAACCAGGAGTTCACCGATGCTCAGTGCGCCGAGATCATGAGCCGCTTTGATGAGTACAACCATCGACTACTTCCCCGTCGCTCTTCTCTTCTGAGGCTGATCGTGCTGGCGATCCGGGAGGCCCTTCCTCTCTTTTGCGCCGGCATACCACTCGGGGACTTAGACGCTGCCGAGGATAAGGTGCATTCGGTGTACCTTATGGGCTTGATCTCAAAGAGGAGGTGGGATGATCTCATTGATCTCCTTCATCAGCTCTTTCAACAATCAGCCATACTGGGCGCCTATCGGAGGATAGAGGACATCCGCGGGGATCCCGATGCTTGTGACCGTGAGCGAAAGCATACTCGGGAGGTTCGCAACGTTTGGAAGGTTTTGAATAAAGTTAATTTTGAGTTTCTCAACCCATGCCCCGCATCTGAAGTGTTCCCATTGTAACAGTTTTTCTTTTTATTCTGTATCGCCTTCTTGAAGTCTGGATGATAAATTTTGTTGTGTCCTTGTATGTTTGCCCGCCCCTTTTTTTTTGAGATTTTATTATTTTGCTACTATTGCTGTTTGTGCTTTTTAACATACAAGGTGCCACTCCATATTTCCCTTTTCAATGCAATTCAGGTTTAGGTCTCACGTATTCTACACGTGGGATCCTTTGATGTGGCTGTTCACAAGATTTTCCTCATGCCATATTTTCAGTGCGCAATGCTAGGTGCAGAAAAAAAAAGGGCCTTGGAAATAGTTCCATCTCCTTGATTTTCGGTGCCTTTCCTTTTTTAGGCCTTGGAAATAATTTCACCATGCAGGATTTTCCGCGCACAGCACTTAATGCGCTTCATTATATATGAGGCAATAGCCTTCTTTTCTTTTCACAGAGAGATTCATATCATATATATATTTTTTCTTGAGGGAGAAACGAGTGCCATGGCTTGTAATCGCCCTCATGCTCGTCGACAGCCATAGGAAGTTCCTCTTGAGGAGATGATCCCCCGCTTTGCTGCTCGGTTGGTGGACCCCCTCCTTACCGACAACGAATGTGACTCGGCCATGCACGAGCTCTCGATTCGTAGAGGGTCTCCCCTCCCGATGGGTTCCCTCTGGCTCCGGATGATCCTCACGGCCGTGCTTGCCGACATTCCTCCTCACCCGGCAGAGATGACCCTGGCGATGCTTGATGCGGCGGAAGAAAAGCTCGAGGGTTTCCATGAAGCATGCTTGATTACCCAAGCTCTGAAGGACTGCTTAATTCATCTGCTGAGTGAGATCAGGGCCCGGCGAGCTATTATGTTTGCATTCGCGGACGAACATGGCACCAACCGATGGGGAGCGACTTCTCGCGAGAATCGTCGTTTCGATGTGCTAGAGAAGGCGGAGAGAGAGATGGAGAATTTTGTCCTTTGCTTCGTTAACCCCTGTGCCGTTGATCCTGTGTTTGGTGACCTTTTCCGTTAGTGTAGAACCTTTTTAAATTAGTCCTTCCTTTTTGCATGCTTTATGTTGAACTTCCATGTAGGCTCAGTACTCGTATGTATGTTTCCGCTTGCATGAATAAATTTTGTGTTCCTTTTATGAAAATTTTCTTCAATTATCAATGCTGTTGTCATGTCGCGCGCACATTAAAGCTTCTAATTTTTTTTTTTTTTTTTTTTTTTGCGAGCCACAAGGGTCTCATGAAGAGTTTTTCTCCCTACAGATCGAGAAGATCCCATAGGTGTGAGTTCTTCTTAAAGATCGTGAGGATCCTTAAGCGGGTTTTCCCTTGAGAGTCGCAAGGATCTCACAAGAGAGTTTTTCTTCCTTACAGGTGGCGAGGGCCTGCAAGTGCCGGGTGTGATCACCTTTTTTTTTTTGTGTTTCACGGGGTTAGGGATCTCTCAAGGTATCGTAGTTTAAAGACGTCGCGGTCAAGGTTAAGGACCTCATAGTCCGTGGATTTAAGGACTCCACAGTCCGCTGTTAGTTTTAAGACATCGCGGTCAAGGTTAAGGACCTCATAGTCCGTGGATTTAAGGACTCCACAGTCCAGTGTTTGGTTGCAGGGACCCGTCACCTCTTTGAAAACGTTGAGGAATTACAACGCCAGGTATCAAAGGAGTGAAGAGATGTACCCTTAAACCAAGGCGAAATCCGTAGGGAATCGGGGGGGTTGACTGTTAGTTTTAAGACATCACGGTCGAGGTTAAGGACGTCATAGTCCGTGGATTTAAGGACTCCACAGTCCGGTGTTTGTTCTGGATGCTTCACACGGGTTCACTGCCGTGCTCGGCGAGGACCAGGATCCGCTCTGGACGTTTTCCACGGGGTCAAAGAGTGACGTTATCCGCGTTCCACGTAACCAGGAAGTTTGCACTAGATGCTTCACACGGGTTCATTGCCGCGTTAGGCGAGGACTAGGCTCCGCTCTGGATGCTTCGCACGGGTTCACTGCCATGCTCTGCGAGGACCAGGATCCGCTCTGGACGTTTTCCACGGGGTCAAAGAGTGACGTTATCCGCGTTCCACGTAACCAGGAAGTTTGCACTAGATGCTTCACACGGGTTCACTGCCGCGTTAGGCGAGGACTAGGCTCCGCTCTGGATGCTTCGCACGGGTTCACTGCCATGCTCTGCGAGGACCAGGATCCGCTCTGGACGTTTTCCACGGGGTCAAAGAGTGACGTTATCCGCGTTTCACGTAACCAGGAAGTTTGCACTAGATGCTTCACACGGGTTCACTGCCGCGTTAGGCGAGGACTAGGCTCCGCTCTGGATGCTTCGCACGGGTTCACTGCCATGCTCTGCGAGGACCAGGATCCGCTCTGGACGTTTTCCGCGGGGTCAAAGAGTGACGTTATCCGCGTTCCACGTAACCAGGAAGTTTGCACTAGATGCTTCACACGGGTTCACTGCCGTGTTAGGCGAGGACTAGGCTCCGCTCTGGATGCTTCGCACGGGTTCACTGCCATGCTCTGCGAGGACCAGGATCCGCTCTGGACGTTTTCCACGGGGTCAAAGAGTGACGTTATCCGCGTTCCACGTAACCAGGAAGTTTGCACTAGATGCTTCACACGGGTTCACTGCCGTGTTAGGCGAGGACTAGGCTCCGCTCTGGATGCTTCGCACGGGTTCACTGTCATGCTCTGCGAGGACCAGGATCCGCTCTGGACGTTTTCCACGGGGTCAAAGAGTGACGTTATCCGCGTTCCACGTAACCAGGAAGTTTGCACTAGATGCTTCACACGGGTTCACTGCCGTGTTAGGCGAGGACTAGGCTCCGCTCTGGATGCTTCGCACGGGTTCACTGCCATGCTCTGCGAGGACCAGGATCCGCTCTGGACGTTTTCCACGGGGTCAAAGAGTGACGTTATCCGCGTTCCACGTAACCAGGAAGTTTGCACTAGATGCTTCATACGGGTTCACTGCCGTGTTAGGCGAGGACTAGGCTCCGCTCTGGATGCTTCGCACGGGTTCACTGCCATGCTCTGCGAGGACCAGGATCCGCTCTGGACGTTTTCCACGGGGTCAAAGAGTGACGTTATCCGCGTTCCACGTAACCAGGAAGTTTACACTAGATGCTTCACACGGGTTCACTGCCGCGTTAGGCGAGGACTAGGCTCCGCTCTGGATGCTTCGCACGGGTTCACTGCCATGCTCTGCGAGGACCAGGATCCGCTCTGGACATTTTCCACGGGGTCAAAGAGTGACGTTATCCGCGTTCCACGTAACCAGGAAGTTTGCACTAGATGCTTCACACGGGTTCACTGCCGTGTTAGGCGAGGACTAGGCTCCACTCTGGATGCTTCGCACGGGTTCACTGCCATGCTCTGCGAGGACCAGGATCCGCTCTGGACGTTTTCCACGGGGTCAAATAGTGACGTTATCCGCGTTCCACGTAACCAGGAAGTTTGCACTAGATGCTTCACACGGGTTCACTGCCGTGTTAGGCGAGGACTAGGCTCCGCTCTGGATGCTTCGCACGGGTTCACTGCTATGCTCTGCGAGGACCAGGATCCGCTCTGGACGTTTTCCACGGGGTCAAAGAGTGACGTTATCCGCGTTCCACGTAACCAGGAAGTTTGCACTAGATGCTTCACACGGGTTCACTGCCGCGTTAGGCGAGGACTAGGCTCCGCTCTGGATGCTTCGCACGGGTTCACTGCCATGCTCTGCGAGGACCAGGATCCGCTCTGGACGTTTTCCACGGGGTCAAAGAGTGACGTTATCCGCGTTCCACGTAACCAGGAAGTTTGCACTAGATGCTTCACACGGGTTCACTGCCGTGTTAGGCGAGGACTAGGCTCCGCTCTGGATGCTTCGCACGGGTTCACTGCCATGCTCTGCGAGGACCAGGATCCGCTCTGGACGTTTTCCACGGGGTCAAAGAGTGACGTTATCCGCGTTCCACGTAACCAGGAATTTTGTTGATTATATCCGCATTTCACGGAGTTGGGATTTGACTCCCTGTGGGAGTACATCATCGAGTCATGGAACTGGGAGTTGTCGCTGTCCCGCTTTGCTTGAAGTCATGTCCGTTGTTACGAGACGATGTTTGGATGATCTCTAGGTCGTCTGTGGCCCGTCGAGACCTGGCTTCTTTTTCTGATGAAACCTGGGGGAGAAGTATGACCCCCTTTTTGTGTACGCCCTTGGATTGTGTACAGGGTGTGATGGAATATCACATGTAGGGCATAAATTTTATTTTTATTTTATTTCTTTTTCCACGATGCTCTATCATTTCAGCTTTTATATCGCGAAAATCGCGATTGCCCAATCATTTCGGCTATTTTTCGCGGTGCCCAATCATTTCGGCTCTTTATTTATTTTCTGCTCGCTGCTTTTTATTGCGAGTTGCCCCATCATTTCGGCTATTTTTCATGCCTTCATTTTTACTTGCTGCTTTTTTATTGCAAGTTGCCCCATCGTTTCGGCTATTTTGTAGGCATGTGTGGCTTGCTAGCTTTTCGTTACAAGCCTGGGTTTTAGGCACCGATTTTGGCATCAGCACCGCTACAACTGGAACGTTGCCAGGAGCGAATCATCATTTGCTTTTGTCGATGACGAACAAAGGTGGCTCAGCAAACAGGGTTAAGGGTCCCGTCGACCAAGGCTTTTGACTTCATGAGCCGTAAGGGTCTCACAAAGGTATTTCTCCCCGCGAGTCGTGAGGATTTCGTAGGTGTGTTTTCTCCTTAGGGATCGTGAGGATTCCTAAGTGTATGCGCCTCTGTAAGTCGTAAGGATCCTACAAGAGGACTTTCTCATTATGGGTCGAGAGGACCTATAAGGGTTGGACTTTGTTGGGGAAATGTTTATTCGCGCCCGTGGATTGTATACAAGGGTCGGTATTGAGCCTCTTGTAGGGCAATATCGGAGGTTGTGGGGGATTTGCTTAAGAACAGGTTCAGGTTTCTGTAACTTAAGACTTTCAAATCTCATGAGCTGTGAGGGTCCCATAAGAGAATTCTCCTTACGAGTCGTGAGGATTTCGTAAGTGTATTTTCTCCTTAGGAATCGTGAGGATCCCTAAGTGTGCTGCTCCTTTGTGAGTCGTAAGGATCTCACGCAGGTGGTTTCTCCTTACAGGGTCGAGAGGACTCTGTAAGTGTCCTTTAACGAGGTTGCGCCCTTTCGGGTTTTCACAAACACTCGCCGGTAGTCCTGCTGTTTTTACTCACGGAGCCCTTTCGGGTTTTCATCCGTGCCCATTTTGCTTATGGACATACCGTTTTTTTTTTTTTTTTTCCATCTCGTCAACCTAAGGACGTTGCGGTGGTAGTTTAGGGACGTTTCGGTCTGTCGATAGTTTAAGGACGTTTCGGTCCGCTGTTAGTTTAAGGACGTTTCGGTCCGACGATAGTTTAAGGACGTTTCGGTCCGCTGTTAGTTTAAGGACGTTTCGGTCCGCTGTTAGTTTAAGGACGTTTCGGTCCGACGATAGTTTAAGGACGTTTCGGTCCGTTGTTAGTTTAAGGACGTTTCGGTCCGACGATAGTTTAAGGACGTTTCGGTCCGTTGTTATAGGAAGGCCGGCTGCTGCTTGTAAAGTCTGAGCCTAGATCCATCATTGACCTAGGCTGCAGCTTATTAAGCATGGTATTTCTTCAAGAAGCGGCCGTTTACTGGCCTGAAAGGCCTTTCACCGTGCATGTCCATGAGTAGGTAGGCTCCACCCTGGTAGACCTTGTCTATGATGTACGGGCCTTCATAGTTTGGCTCAAATTTTCCCCGCTTGGCACGATTGGGGATCATAGGTCTTCTGACCACTAGTACGAGTTCGCCTTGGCGGAATGTCCTCGGCCTGGTCAATCTTTCGTACGAGCGCATCATCTTTGCTTTGTAGGCTTCTAGCTGTTGTTGCGCCATGAGCCGGGTTTCATCGAGGGCGTCAAGCTCCTCAAGCCGAAGGTGAGCATTTTCTTCGTTCGTCAACTCGTGGTGGACTGCTACTCGTAGAGAGGGTAACTCTATCTCAAGGGGGAGAACTGCTTCCGTCCCAAATACCAACGCGTACGGCGTTGTGTTCGTGGCCGTCTTGAATGTAGTTCGATAAGCCCAAAGGGCTTCTTGCAGCCTTTCGTGCCAGTCCCTCTTATTTCTGGAGACGGTCTTTTTTATGATCTTCGTCAAGGTCTTATTGAAAGCCTTGGCTAGACCGTTAGCTCGTGGGTTGTAAACTGAAGAATATCTCCAGTCTATATTGTGCTGCTGTGCGAAGCGGCTAATCTTATGGCTTCGGTAGGCCGGCCCATTATCGGAGATAATCCGTCGTGGAGTTCCGAACCGATAGATGACTTGCGTCTTGAAGAAATGGAGGATATTCTCCGTCTTCACTTCCTTCAGTGGTACTGCTTCTGCCCATTTGGAGAAGTAATCAGTTGTCGCCAGGATAAAGCGGTGTCCCCGGGATGATGCTGGCTCAATGGGGCCGACTATGTCAGTCCCCCACATTTCGAATGGCCAACTAGCTAGCGTCGGGTGCAGTGGATTCGGATGTTGGCGGATGAAGTCTCCATGGATCTGGCATGAGTGGCATTGCTTCGCATACTCGAGGCAGTCCTGGATCATCGTGGGCCAGTAGTAACCCATCCGTTTAATTTTTAACTTCATCTTTGGGCCTGCTTGGTGAGAACCGCAAAGTCCGTCATGAACTTCCCGAATGACTCTTTCTGCTTCGTCGGGTCCCAGGCATCTCAGCCATAGAGAATCAAATGATCTCTTGTATAGAATGTCGTTGACAAAAGCGAAAGATAAAGCTCGTTTCATGAGCTGATGCCTTGAGGACGCTTCTTCGGGCATTCGGCGGGACTTGAAGTAGTCTATGAAGACTTCCCTCCAGTCCTCAGCCTTCTCACGGTCTTTTATTTGTAGGGTCGCTTGCTCAATCGCTCCCTTTTCTTTATATAATTCCGGAGGTATTTCTGCCGGGGCGAGCACTCGACGGCTTTGTACTACGATTCTGACGTCATCGAGGTTCTCGTCGGCCAGTTCTTTAGCGAGTTTGGCCAACGCGTCTGCTTTGCTGTTCTCCGCGCGTGGTATGTTCTCTAGAATATAGAAGGGGATCTGGGCCAACAGTTGTTGCACCTTTTCGCCGTACTTCACCAATTCTGGTTTGCATGTTTGGTAGTCACCATTTACTTGGCTAACGACCAGCTGAGAATCTCCGTATATGAGGAGGTCTTCAATTCCCATGTTGATGGCGATTTCGAGGCCTGCTATCAGAGCTTCGTATTCGGCTTCATTGTTTGTCCTTGACTCCGTTAAGGAGAAGGCGAAGCGCATTATCCCTCCTTGTGGAGTTGCAAAGATAAGGCCTATCCCCGATTTGATGATCGGGCTACCCTGTTTCTGTTTCTTTATGGAGGACGCTCCATCGAAATAGAGTTCCCATCGCGCGCTTCCACCGCCAATTGCATCAAATGCATGCTCGTCCGGCAAATCACAGTTCAGAGGAGAGTCGGCCGGTATCGGGTGCTCGGCGAGGAAGTCGGCAATGGCCTGGCCCTTCACTGCCTTAAGGGGTTGATATGTTATCGAGAACTCCATCAAGAGCAAGGCCCATTTAGCGAGTCTTCCCGTCAATATAGCCTTTGACATCAGGTATTTAAGGGGGTCCACCTTCGAAATGAGGCGGACTTCATGCGCCAACGCATAGTGCCTGAGCTTCGTTATTGCAAAGATTAATGCCAAGCAATGTTTTTCGATGGGCGAGTAATTGCTTTCTGCCCCCAGCAGCACTCGACTTAAGTAGTAAAGTGCTCTTTCTTTCCCCTGATCATTCTCCTGTGCCCATAATGCGCCCAAAGAACCTTCAAGGGCGGCCGTGTAAAGAATGAGAGGCTTTCCTTTCACTGGGGCAGCCAACACCGGCGGATTTTGCAAGTATTGTTTGATCTCGTGTAGTGCACTTTGACATTTGTGATTCCAAACGAACGGGGTTCCCTTTTTCATCAGGTGGCTGTAAGGACGGCATTTGCCCGAAAGATTAGCGATAAACCGCCGGATGTATGCGAGCTTCCCTTGGAGAGACCGCAACTGCTTGAGGGTTTTTGGCGGAGGCATTTCCATGATCGCTTTAATCTTTGACGGATCTATTTCAATACCTCTGTGTCGAACGATGAATCCCAGAAATTTGCCCGAGGAGACTCCAAACGCGCATTTGAGGGGATTCATTTTTAAATTATATTGCCGAAGGCGTCGAAATACAGTCTCCAGATGCTTTAAATGATCTTCGTATGACATTCTCTTTACTACGAGGTCATCGATATAGCACTCGACGACGTCGTGTATGAGGTCATCAAAGATCTTTGTCATGGCCCTTTGATAGGTAGCGCCAGCGTTCTTGAGACCAAAGGGCATAACCTTGTAGCAGAATATGCCCAAAGGAGTCCGGAAAGCGGTGTGCTTCTGGTCTTCGGGATGCATCTTTATCTGATTGTATCCTGATGAACCATCCATAAAGGAGAAGACCTCGTGAGTGGATGTGTTATCTATCATTAGCTCGGTTACCGGCACCGGGAAATCGTCCTTTGGGCATGCTTTATTGAGATCCCTGAAATCCACGCATATGCGCACCGTTCCATTCTTCTTCATTACCGGGACGATGTTGGCAATCCAGTCGGGGTATTGGACTTCATGGATAAATCCGGAATCGATCAACTTCTTGACTTCGGCGTTGATGCTTATCTCCAGCTCAAGTCGCATCCTCCTTGGCGCCTGCTTGACTGGCTTGATATCCGGGGATATTGCTAATCTATGCACCGCAATCTCCGGATCCAATCCTGGCATCTCGGAGTAGTTCCACGCGAAGCAGTCTTTGTGCCGTAGGAGCAGGTTCTTTAACGCGGCCACCTTTTCCTCGGATAACAGCTCGCTGACAAATGTCGGTCGCGGGTCGTCTGCTGATCCCAGCTCGATCTTCTCGAGGTTATCTGCGGTAGTATGTATACCATCTTCCAGTTCTTTCGGAGCGGGCGGAAATTCCGAGATCAACTCATCATCGCTGTTCTCGAAACACCAGGGAAGGTCATCTTCGTTCTCGGGTTCTTCTTTTGATATCGTAATCATATAACAGGTGCGAACCCGCTCCCAAGACTGAGGTGGATCCGGTTCTGCTCTTGTGGCTTTGGGCTCGTGCTTTTGCGGCGGCGTTACTCTCCAACCGTTGGATAAAGCGAATCTACCCCGTCGGTACTGGTCCTCGACCCAGTTCTTGAAGGTGAAGCAGTCTTCGGTAGGATGTCCTATGGCTCGGTGATAAGAGCAATAACTCGGATGAGAGACCTTGCTAGCTTGCTCAGGATGTCTAGACTCTGGGAGCGTGATCATTTGATGTTTTATAGCGAGGTTGAGCAACCTCTCCGTCTTGTCTCGGGGGAAGGAGTACGCTCGACTCATCTTCTTCATGAGGGACATGTTGCGCCACGGCAGCGCCCCGGCCTCGTACTCGAGGCCAAAATGCGGAATAAAAATTTTTCCCTTACTCGGAATCCGGCGCTACCGCGGACAATTACCCGGATCGAAACCATTAACCTATACTAGCTAGCTAGAGAGATAGGGTGAGAGATATACCAAGCGATCCGTGTCCTTCGGTCTTCGTCTCCACTCCGATCTCCCGCGGAATCTCCGTCACCTCCTCGCTCGTCGGAAAGGTCACCACGTAGCCGGAATCTTTTACGGGCTCCCGCCTCTTGACCGAGGCAACTCGGGCGCGAAGTTGACTAGCCGACGTGTCCAAGGCTTGCTATAGAAATAGTGTAGAAGGCATGTCTTTGGGGTTTCATGAAGTTGCCATGATGAAAGAATGGGAGGAGGAGAAGAAAGCAACTAAAGAAAAAATGTGCTTTGGAATTTTGGTAGCAAGAAATATAATATGAAACTTTTTCCTCACACCAAATGAAAACCCCTCTTCTCACTTGGAATAGTGGCTGGCCTCCCTCTCTAGAAAATGAGATTGGAGAGAGAAAAAGAAATGCAAGAAAGAATATAAATCAACAATAATAGAAATAGGTCACTCTCATTTCTTATCTAAATCCTTTCTACCATCCATCACAATGAAAGCAAGTGAGAAGACCCAAAAAGGATCTCATGATGAAAAAGCAATCATGATGCCACAAATATGCAAAGAAACCCCTCCACTAAGTGTTAATTGCAAACTTGCAATTAACACCCTCCACCGAGAAAGTCCGACCGAGAAGGAATGAAGGAAAACCGGCCGGAACGGAATGCAAACTGGCAACCCCAGAAAACCGATCCCATAATAAATTACAGGAAAACCCCGCTACTGCAAATACATGCCCGCATTTGTATTCCCACTGAACACAAATGCAAAGAGACAAAACTACACTATCAAATACTAGAATCCGGCTTAAGCCAAAGCCGGCTAGTAAAAACTGTCCGATCACGATCCGTGCAATACCGCACGTATCTGATCGAACCCTGCCATATCTCCATACGGCCTCTACAGCGTTTCGCCCGAAACTTGAGTAACTGTAACTGTGGTGGACTCTAAAGACTCGTCAATACTATGGCTGTGGATTTAACCACTGGCACGTCAGAGGTATAAGCCAATACGTGACGGGCCACCAGCTATTGACCAAATGGGACGTCGATGAGGAAGCTCACCCCGACACCCAACTGAGCCTGTCAGTGACAATATCCGTACAGTCCGGTCCGTTCGTCTATGAGTATCGCATGGCGGGCCTAGGGGGTTGGTGAAAGTCAGACCCCCAAAAGCGGTACAAGTCGTGTCGGAGCGTAGCCCAGAACGCCCTGAGATACTACTGGAATACCTACCAGTAAATCTCCTGCCTCGGCCGAGGGCTTTGCGTAATGGCTCTCCTAGACACAGCGCGACCTCACCCCCAATACCGGGAGAGACGAACCCCTGCAGATCCGCTCACTGCCTCCATGTGGCTCGGGACTGTACCCAACTAAAACCTGTTTGCACGACTCCTTTGAGCCGTGGTAGGGTAGTAATCAAAGTACAGTGGGAACTCACACGAGACAAATGACGATCTCAGGTCGATGAACTAACCTGTACACATGTCACCAGGGAACTGCTATCTGACATCTGGTATAAGACCAACTAGCAGGTTCCCGGCGAGTCCTGTCCGGTGTACTCATAACCCAATGAGCACCTGTATACATCTTAGGTGAACCAACTGACACCAGTGGCTTGTGAGACCTGCCACCGCCCCTCGTCGGGGTCTCGACTGTATACACTAGTCTACTAACGGAGTATCGATGCCCTGTCTCGAAACTCCTACGACTAGGGACCTTTTAAGGATGTGCTTATAGACTACCAGCTCCCACGTATATGATCGCCATCATACTGCCGGCAGTCAAGCAAGAATCCTAGGGGCTCTATCAACGTGTAATAGCGACATGTCAGGTCACCTAAAGCAGTACACGATGATAAAGATAAACCAGATAGCATACTATCATCTCGAGTAAGACTGTCCTACTGGGATAGGTCCTCCCTCAAACATTGCAATCACGTGCCTGTGATCCAATAATTGACTCTGAGGGCACTAACTCCAACAATCTCCCACTTGCACTCAAGGCTAATTATTGCGATGTCGCATACTCACAGCCCGTGTGATACCGAACACCCAACTCCTCTACTAGTCAGTCTCACAAAGCTCGTTTGCGAAACTATTGCGTTCGAGGAATAGCCTCAGTGAGTGGATCCGCTGTGATGTTTCTTTCTATGTCTCTCTATATCTCATGTTCGCGGAGAAAGCCATCTCCCGAAATGAGCAATACCTGTCTTAGAACGTCTGGATGTCTGATGGGACCTAGCTCATAAATGAACTCCAAATCCAAACTTCTTAGACTGTATCATCAACTGAACTTAATCAGTATCCTGCGCCATGCCTCCCTCAGTATTGCCTTGGACCACCTGTCCAAAATACTGCCCCTCGTCAGAGGGAGAACTATAACTCTGACAACCTCCTTGTCGTCCATGTCACCTTGGAAGCCCGGAGTGATAACCGTCTCCTAAAGGAGGCAGCCGTCATCATATCCCTAGAACATTCACTTATGTTCTAAAACTGCTTCCGACTGTTATTCCACGATTGGATTAATATCAACTTATTGCACCTACCGCAAGAACAACATCTGGTGTGGTACTTGACATCTCATGATTGACTCAATTGCCTAAACAAGTGATCTGTCAATCATGCGTATCCCTCTCCCCTTTAGTCTGTAAGACACCTTTGGAGAGGGTGACTCCATTACCTGCAGGTAAACTACCATGCCAGGAGTCGTCCATTCTAAATACTCATAGAATGCTGTCAAGGTACCCTGATTGGGAAACTACCCAAATCTAGATCTAAAACCATAGGTCTAGTAACCAGTATGTCTGATATAATATCCAAGTCCCATGTGGAGAAAACACTGTGTGACGACCAAAGTATAACCGATCGTAGTATAGGAATATCACTTCCTACTGCCTTCTCAACAGATCCATCCCCTATTCTGATGACGTCAAACCTATGACTGTCACATCAGAAATAGATGATCTATCTCCGCTACATCTGCTTTAGTCTATAAATAGACATAAGCCTGATGTCCACCAATGCTTCCGCTGCTCCCACTGACTACGACAACCCTCTGCCAGAGTCATATAGACGTGCACTTCTAAAGCTAGTTTAGAACGACGCTATACTCATCCTCCTGCCGGGTCTCGCAGCCTGGAACAACAACAATGGCAAGTGTGGGTAAACAAGAACTTCCCTGTCACCGTCCTTGAGGCTACCGGAGTACCTCTCGGGTGCCTGAAGTTACCCACCTTATCTGCGGAGTGGCCAATGGAATGTCAAATCAGATTGAATCTTTAGGTTCCTTATTAAATCTTCCGTAATCGTTTGCGGTTCTGGAATCACTTCCAGTTCTACCATACTCCCACTACTGTTTTTCTGAAAAAATCCATTTTTATTAAAACTGTGGCGAGTCTAGAACAATATTTCTATTGATCTGCCAGATGGTAGAAAGTCAACCCTCGTCATAGCCTGGGTCAACCCACAAACAGCCATTACAGAAACGTGCCATGAGTTATCCGGAGTCTGGTTTTAAGCATAAGCCGGACAACTCCCCGTACCTTAACATCGTTAAGATATGAACTGTTCTATATCCAATATAGAACCAGAGGCACTGATTTAATTGAACCAGATTCAAATCATGCAGCTGTCTCCAGTGCATGTAAACTAAATGGAAGGAGGCCGATCAGCGTTACTCAACTTAGGAATGCTTCCAATTATGAGTAATCTGAAAGAGAAGCAAGTTCTCTTTATCATCACTATCAACTGAATACCATACACAAGTATCTACATCTTCGATCACTTTGAAGAATCCCGATACTTGCTATATCTGGTTCTCTACTCTATTCAAATACCCATAACTCCTCAAAACTTAGACCCTGTGTTTCCACGAAACATATGTCTAAGAACTAGAGAAGTTAAAAGTAAACAGAATATAGTATGAGGACCAACCCCTCTGTCCTAATGGACACTGGACAACATACAATACTCTGTATAAGTCCGCTGAGTCTAACAACTCTTTCACTGTGCGTCGCAGGTTGAAAACTGTACTTATGGTTAAGAAGAATTACACCGCTGTTTAATGCTCCTTACCTAACCATCCACTGATATAGGTAAATGTCATCGACATAATATCAAAAGGTATATCTCACTCTATGAAAATAGACGTACAAATATATCGATTTGAAATTGGTGCACAACAGCGGATATTCAAAACCAAATATTTGCCGACCGGCAAACAACCCAGGTGACTTCCTCAAATATCACCGATTACAACGAATCCCGATATAATGAGGATGATCACCCAATTCCCAATAACTTACTCCCACTCATCATCTGTAAAACCATACAGATGTGAGAATCATACCTGGTAAATACATACCCTGGAGTAAGTGTCTAATCGGGAAATCAGTTTTCTTTTAACATTGCATAGTGAAACTGAAACATTGAAATGTTTCGTTGGGGTATCCTGGTATTCCTAGTAATGTCTCTTCCATTATCCAGATTCACAACTGTAACCGTATAATTCTTTGCCACCTCTCCAAATCCCTTTATATGTCTTTAGTCATTACCTTCTGTACACCCCTTTAAGCCAAATGGTTTTCTTCCTTCCCTACCGTTCGGCACCAGCTTATGGTTTGGAAGAAGACTATCCAAAAAGCATAAAGGGTGTACTGTCCTAATCCTAGGAGCACTCGCAATGCGAGAGAAGGTGAAGATAAAAGACACCTGAATGTACTTTATTCCTATTTCTCCTGAACCAGGATCCATCCCCGAACTGGAACAAGTTCCTTTCGAGTTCGTATATAACCATACGATGGATTATCCAATAAAATGGGATCTTCGTAGTGATACGGAGTGTCCTGGAGAAATACAAAGGTGATTTAGGATTGGCGAAGAAGTGCTTGGTTTGGTCGTGAATAACAGTCGCAACTTACTTTGCCCTCCTACTAATCCCTTGCTTTGTCTTAACCTTAATACCTTCTGCACACCATCGTTATGCTAATTGGTTTTCTTCATTCCCCACCGTTCGGCACCAGCCTAAGGTTTGGAAGAAGACTATCCAATCTGCGTAATAGGTGTACTACTCCTAAGCCAAGGAGCACACGCAACCTGTGAGAAGGTGAAAAGAAAAGACAACTGAATAGTCCTATCCGTTTTCTCCAGAACCAGAAACCATCCTCGAAGTCCTTCGAGTTCGTATCTAACCATACGATGGTTTTGTCCAATGGAAGTGGACGTTCATAGTAATACGGGGTGTCCTGGAGAAAAGGGTAAAAGTAGGAGTGGCAATGAGGTATGCAACTCTGACAATCCAAAAGCCTGTGTTAAGAAGGTTCGGTCAACTTGGTCACTGAGTCATAGTCCAGGGTCGGGTCAATGGTCGCCGCCAGAGAGAGAGAAAAGAAACACTCAGCGTGCACTCTAACCTAGATCAGAATGGTTATCACTTTGTCTAATCTGGAAACCTCCCACTGTACCTCAAATTCTTCTCCAAACCTGAAAGAAGAATTAGTCGGGAACACCCGAGGAGTAAACCAACTCATCAGTGGGAATCGGGATCCAACTATCATCGCATGATAACTTGACGGAATCCACTCAAGTCACCACACTCCAGAAGGTATGCGCATATCTGGCAAGTTTCAGTTCTTTTAAAACTCCCGATGTGATTTTTACCCCTAGGACCCAAGTGACCTTGACGAATAATCAACAAATCAAAAGGTCCTAGTCAAGTTCAACCCGTCATTATCTTGATTGCGTTAAACCCACCCGCACGACCCTTGACGAATAATCAACAAAGTCGCACGACTGTCCTAACCAATCCATATATCCATGCAACAGAAAGCATTACAGAGCTACCGCTCACTACGCCTCGGCGAATAGCAACGACAAACGTAGCGCGAATACTATGCAATACTAATCCGAAATGACGGAGGGCTACAAATGGTTTCTGGCGAAAACCTTTAACGTAATGAACTTGATATCGTTGAAGGAACTGGATAACTTTTATAAAAATATAGTGACGAAAACCTTTACTAAAGAGGTCACTCCCGGTGAAGGGATCTCGGCTCTTTCCCCGTAGAATGAGGTGCAGGATATTCCAACTGAATACCACGATGCAAAGCAAAAGTAATCGGCTATAGTGAAGTTATTGCCCTGACGCAAACTACTGTCCAAGGGGTCACTCCCGGTGAAGGGATCTCGGCCCTTGCCTCGTCGACTGAGGAGCAGGATATTCCAAATGAATACCACGATGCAAAACAAAAGTGAACGTCCTTGCAATAACAGATTTTTTGAAAAATGTTCCAACAACATCAGAATAGGTTTGTTTAAACTTGCATTGATCCGAATCAATGCAGTCCCATCAATTGATCACACCACAAAGAACGAAAATATACTGACGTACGTATATGCCATCCGCATTCGCCACTGGGTCCCGTCATCACCCGTTAGGTTAGCTAACTAACGGCAGAGCGGGGACTGGACTAGCGCGGATGTAAAACATATACAACATCTACTAATATATATACCAATATATAGTATTCGCTCAAGGCGTGAATAAAATGCAACATCACAGAAAAGTACAGCATCACAGAACAATACAGATATCTGGAAACCCCGGGTTTCACAGAGCCGCTGCTGAAACCCGACGTTCCCTTGGTCGTGTGGATAGCCTGTGCAATGAAATCCTAGACCCCTACGGGCGCGGCAAGTCACCCGCCAAAACCTGAAGCGAGGCAGCCCCCTTCAGCTCCGTGAATGGACCACCCAGCACTCCACGGAATCCGGCAACTTGGGCACCCCTCCTGGGTCAACCTATACCCCCTACGAGTGCGGCGAATAGCCCGCCAATCCTGGACTGAAGCCCCCTCCGTCTCAATGCCCTGAGATGCGGGCCCGTTGCCCTCCAGAACCCGGCTATCCGTACACCCCACCGCGGGGCAACCCTAGTACAGAAGGTAAAATATACATACACCGGGTACATCGACCGCAACCAGGCCGTGCCCCAAAAGAATAATACAAACAGGCAGTGACGGCAGTCCACATGTCGGACGCTCGCCCCGCAATATCAAATGTACATAATACAACAAAACTGTACTATATTGCAACCAGGCTATCCCCACGACCGATCCGCAACATCACAGCATAAACATAGAACATCAACGTAAAAGTCACGTTCGCAAATCCGTCTAACCGGGCTATAGCAGTTAGACGGGATTTACCGATCAAGTGACATTCACGGTCGCAGATATAATGTAAATACTGTGAAATAATGTGTTTCAAATATCCGATCGATCAAACAATTAATAAGCGGGCCCCAAACCAATACTGTAGCAGTCACAGAAAACCTGGGCCATAAATTAATATTCCAAAACCCTCAAAATTAGCCCAAAAGCCCACTGTAAAATTTCCACAGTGTGAGCACAGTAGACTGCGGCGGAAGCGCGGCCCAAAGTGGGGTTTGGCCGCGCTTCCGCGGTCAACTGTACGACTGACACTGTCGAATTTTTTCAGTGGTCTTAGAATTTCGTGCACATTATTTTTCTGTAACCTGAAAAATTTTTAGACACCAAAAAATTCCAACAGAAAACTGATGTGAACAAAATACGGTTTTTTGAGATTTTGGTCGATCGGATAAGTAAAACGCATTAGAACAAGCTAGGTAAGGTTAATGGCGTGGCTCTGATACCATGTTGCGCCACGGCAGCGCCCCGGCCTCGTACTCGAGGCCAAAATGCGGAATAAAAATTTTTCCCTTACTCGGAATCCGGCGCTACCGCGGACAATTACCCGGATCGAAACCATTAACCTATACTAGCTAGCTAGAGAGATAGGGTGAGAGATATACCAAGCGATCCGTGTCCTTCGGTCTTCGTCTCCACTCCGATCTCCCGCGGAATCTCCGTCACCTCCTCGCTCGTCGGAAAAGGCACCACGTAGCCGGAATCTTTTACGGGCTCCCGCCTCTTGACCGAGGCAACTCGGGCGCGAAGTTGGCTAGCCGACGCGTCCAAGGATTGCTATAGAAATAGTGTAGAAGGCATGTCTTTGGGGTTTCATGAAGTTGCCATGATGAAAGAATGGGAGGAGGAGAAGAAAGCAACTAAAGAAAAAATGTGCTTTGGAATTTTGGTAGCAAGAAATATAATATGAAACTTTTTCCTCACACCAAATGAAAACCCCTCTTCTCACTTGGAATAGTGGCCGGCCTCCCTCTCTAGAAAATGAGATTGGAGAGAGAAAAAGAAATGCAAGAAAGAATATAAATCAACAATAATAGAAATAGGTCACTCTCATTTCTTATCTAAATCCTTTCTACCATCCATCACAATGAAAGCAAGTGAGAAGACCCAAAAAGGATCTCATGATGAAAAAGCAATCATGATGCCACAAATATGCAAAGAAACCCCTCCACTAAGTGTTAATTGCAAACTTGCAATTAACACCCTCCACCGAGAAAGTCCGACCGAGAAGGAATGAAGGAAAACCGGCCGGAACGGAATGCAAACTGGCAACCCCAGAAAACCGATCCCATAATAAATTACAGGAAAACCCCGCTACTGCAAATACATGCCCGCATTTGTATTCCCACTGAACACAAATGCAAAGAGACAAAACTACACTATCAAATACTAGAATCCGGCTTAAGCCAAAGCCGGCTAGTAAAAACTGTCCGATCACGATCCGTGCAATACCGCACGTATCTGATCGAACCCTGCCATATCTCCATACGGCCTCTACAGCGTTTCGCCCGAAACTTGAGTAACTGTAACTGTGGTGGACTCTAAAGACTCGTCAATACTATGGCTGTGGATTTAACCACTGGCACGTCAGAGGTATAAGCCAATACGTGACGGGCCACCAGCTATTGACCAAATGGGACGTCGATGAGGAAGCTCACCCCGACACCCAACTGAGCCTGTCAGTGACAATATCCGTACAGTCCGGTCCGTTCGTCTATGAGTATCACATGGCGGGCCTAGGGGGTTGGTGAAAGTCAGACCCCCAAAAGCGGTACAAGTCGTGTCGGAGCGTAGCCCAGAACGCCCTGAGATACTACTGGAATACCTACCAGTAAATCTCCTGCCTCGGCCGAGGGCTTTGCGTAATGGCTCTCCTAGACACAGCGCGACCTCACCCCCAATACCGGGAGAGACGAACCCCTGCAGATCCGCTCACTGCCTCCATGTGGCTCGGGACTGTACCCAACTAAAACCTGTTTGCACGACTCCTTTGAGCCGTGGTAGGGTAGTAATCAAAGTACAGTGGGAACTCACACGAGACAAATGACGATCTCAGGTCGATGAACTAACCTGTACACATGTCACCAGGGAACTGCTATCTGACATCTGGTATAAGACCAACTAGCAGGTTCCCGGCGAGTCCTGTCCGGTGTACTCATAACCCAATGAGCACCTGTATACATCTTAGGTGAACCAACTGACACCAGTGGCTTGTGAGACCTGCCACCGCCCCTCGTCGGGGTCTCGACTGTATACACTAGTCTACTAACGGAGTATCGATGCCCTGTCTCGAAACTCCTACGACTAGGGACCTTTTAAGGATGTGCTTATAGACTACCAGCTCCCACGTATATGATCGCCATCATACTGCCGGCAGTCAAGCAAGAATCCTAGGGGCTCTATCAACGTGTAATAGCGACATGTCAGGTCACCTAAAGCAGTACACGATGATAAAGATAAACCAGATAGCATACTATCATCTCGAGTAAGACTGTCCTACTGGGATAGGTCCTCCCTCAATCATTGCAATCACGTGCCTGTGATCCAATAATTGACTCTGAGGGCACTAACTCCAACAGGACAAGCCCGAGCCGCTTCTTGATTTATTTCCGTCTCTGCGTCGGGCCTTTCGTACAACGGATTGACGAGGATAAGCGTGTTTGTCTTTTGCAGCACGTTGAGATAGACGTTGCGTCCTGGCCTTCTCGTAGATGGCCATTTCGCGGTTGTGGTCTTCCCGAGCTTTCTGACCCACTTTCCTGATAGGCTTGCCCATTCGCTCTTCAAACGACGGACTTGGCGTTTCGATCGCGGGGTCTAGTTTTGATGAGGGGTCGGCCTCTCCTGACAGGGCGTCCTCTTCTTCATCAAAGGTAAATATAGCGTAGCTGCTGTGGGTTCGCCCTCGTTTTCCGGTTCTCGCGTACCCAAGCCCAAGTGTTTCCATTTTCCCATTGGGCAATTTGCGCTGAGTCCCGGGGACATCCCAAATCCTGTTATAGAACCGAGCCTGCCGCACCGTCTGTCTTAAAGGTACTCCTTGGCGCTTCAATAACTTATTCAATCCATTTGTATAGTATCTAGGCAGACGGATGGGTTGGAGCCTGTCAAGTGTAACATCCGCGCCGTGCCAGATCTCTTTCTCCACCTTCGACTCTGAGGATTGGTAGAATAGGATCACCTTCTCACCCCTTCGCCTGGGAGGGACATAAAATGTTTGCAGGTCCTGCACGCTGTGAGCTTGAAGCGCGTCGAGATCCTTATAGTGTTCTTGCGGTACCATGGTGATTTGCAGACTATGGTCCTCGCAAAGGGGTGCCTGTATTGACAGCCGACTGGAGAATACGGCGTTAACCTCGTCCTCCGAATCACTCCCGAAGATCGGTATGGGGGTGGGCGCCCCCAGGTTGTTGCGTTGGGATGGCCCTGTATACACTATTTCCTCCTCCTCTTCGGTATCGCTTCCAAAAACGGGAATGGTGGCGACGGCTTTGTCCTCTGGGTCGCGACACCTTTCTGTATCTTTGAAATCTGGCAAAAAGTATTTCGCGTCTTCGTATTTGCGAACTTCGTTTACAGAAAACGGGTTCAACTCGCCCGTTACGGTGTACTCGAAACCATCCTTGAAGTACTTCATACACTGATGTTGCGTAGAAGGGATGATGTTGTACTCGTGTAGCCAAGGACGACCGAGCAAGGCGTTGTAGCAGGTCTTGGCGTCAATGACATGGAATTTGATGTCTGTGACGAGAAGTCCAAAGCGTAACGTCAGTATTACGGATCCGAGAGTCCGTGATGATTGAGAGTCGAAACCGGAGATAGTAATTTTGTCACGAGCGAGGTGTTGCACACTCATGCAGATTTCCTTCAACACCCGAACATTAAGGAGGTTGACGGAGGATCCATTATCCACCAGGATCTTGCCTATCTTGATGTCATGGCAGTATCCAGAGACATATAGGGGGCGGTTGTGGTCGCACGTCCCGAGAAGGAGGTCTTCATCACCGAAAGTGACATCGGCCGTATGCACTTCCTCCAGTTCATCCTTCATCCTTTCAGTGGCGAGGAAGGCTTGGAATTGCTCGGGTTCTTGTAACGCCTTAATTAGTGAGTCTCGCGCTTCTTTCGATAATAGGAGGGCATCAAGAATGCTAAGCTGAGAAGGTAGCTTCCTTAGGTGCGCGAGGATGTTATAGTCTACCTTACCCTTTTTGGGAGGGTCTTTGGTAGTTAGCTCTTTTGTGACCTGGTCATCTAAAGTGATATCTTCAATGACCTTTTCCTTTCCCTTATCTTTTCGGCCGACGGGCCCGAGATTCTTTTCTGGGAGTGTACGATTGCGCAGCTGAATGTTCTCGCAGATCCCCGATTCCTCCTCTTTCCCCGAGAAAGATTCTTTAAAGAGAGGGCCCAGAGCCATTTCTTCATCAGAGTCGCTCCCAAAGGTGAGAACTTGTGACTCCCTGGCGTTAACCATGCAACAGTTGCCAGTCGTTATGTTGTGCCCATCGACAGTGCTTCTTCGTTCCCGACGGATCTTGCGTTTCATGCGCTTAAAATGTTGCTGACGAACGACATATCCTTGCCACCATATCTTAAAGGCGTCGCACTCCTCCGTGGGATGTGAGATTTTCCGATGATATGTGCAATAGTCAGGGTGCATCTCTACCCCATCGTGTGTGTTTCCTTTCGAGGGTGGTAGCTTCATCCCCATTGACATGGCTTTGGCGAACCTTTTTCTCGTCTTGAATATCTTCTTGTCTGCTTCGGATGCCTTATGTTCTGTCAGGGGTAGTTCAACTCTTTCGTTCAGTTGCCCACATTTGGCTTCTTCCGACGTGGTCATCTCACGCTCCTGGTCCACTTTACATTTTAGACGAATCTCGTCTAGAAAAGCGTCGATCATTTCATCTGTTGGCCATGCGTGTTCTGGTACAGGCTCTGCCTCCAGTTTCCTAATGCCAGGAGTTTTCCCATCATCGGCGAACGAGTGGGAGATTACATTACAACTCGCCACATATCCTTCGGATTCATCCGACGAGCTTTCTCCGTCATCTTCCTCTTGAAAGATGTGGTTGAGGAACTCTTGCAGTGTGACAGGAGTCCGCGCCTTCTGATTGTACTCTTCCAACGCGTCGATTTGCTTTTGTAAGTTCTTGTGTTCTTTTCCAGGCTTCACGGACTTCTTGGATTTCTTCTTCTTGTTCTTCGAAGATTTTGACGATTGGGCGTGAGTATCTGGGCTCTTACCGTGAGCCTTTGTAGTCGGGCGGCGCCTTAGCATCCCTTCGATAATTTGAGGTTCAAGAGGGTCCTTCCATTCGACCGCAGGGCACGCATGAAGATCTCTCAGCATTCTTTTGGTTTTAGTTGATAGCACGACCTCCCATGGAGCTTCTTCAATAAAAGAACATGTTGCCCCCGGTGTATCCGTTTTCCTAGGAGCATGCGGCTGTGGTGGGTTCACCTTCCACTTTTCGGACAGTACAAACTTCCCCTGGAGGTATTGGTCTTCAATCCATCCTTTGAAGACGAAGCAATCTTCGATCGGATGGCCTACCGTTTGATGGTAAGGGCAGTAGTTGGAGTCATTCACTTCGGTGGGTTGTGGCGGTCGCCTTGGATTTGGTAGGTTTATAAGCCTGTTGCGTATCGCCAGCTCGAATAACCGCTTCGTCTTGTCTCGCGGGAACGAGTAGGGACGCTTCATTTTCTCATTATAGTACCGGCGTCTTTCCTCCAGTTGATCCGCCGATTTCGGGGCGTTAGGTTGCTGTTGGGCGTTCGCGACGAAGGTTGCCCTTCCTTTACCCTTGTCATTCCGCGGTTGCGACTTCGGGGGAGATGGTCTATGACCCATCTGGTCCATCTGAGCCAACTTGTCGATTAAAGCCTGGAATGTGGTTGGCTTAAAGAACATCATAAACTGGGAGATAGTTGCGTGGGGGTCTAGGGTTCCCACGAACATGCCCACCGCAGGTGCTTCCTCGATGCGTTGCTCACATCTCGACCACAAGTTCCGCCAGCGTATAGCGTACTGGACCCAGGTTTCGCCCGGCTTTACCCTGGCGTTAATAAGTGCGGTTATTGGAGTGCGTTCGCTGGCACTTGCAAATCGCTGAGTGAACAACAACTCCATTTCAGCGAACGTTTTAATGGAATCGTTCGGGAGTTCTGAATACCATTCGAACGCTGTTTCTGATAAGCTGCCCACGAACTGGCGAAGCAACAATTTATCGTCACCGCCGGTGTTACCGCAGAGGGCCCGGAACTGGGCAACATGTTGATGGGGATTGCCGGTCCCCTTATACACATGGAATTTCGGTATCGTATAGCCTTGCGGGTATTTGATTTGATCGTACCAGCTCGGATACGGCCGCCCCGTTTTCACGACTTGACCAGCTGCCTCAGTCGCATGGTGAACCCGGATTTGCTGGGCTATGTAGTCAGCCAAGTCAGCCTTAGAGATTGCGTCCTCCCTGGCCGTTGACGTTTCTCCTCGGTCGTCTTCAAGAACGATCGGGGGATCCTCGGCGGGTGAGTCCTGCTGGATCATCATTCCTATCACGTCTTGAAAGAGAAGGCCCATCCGTTGTATGTTGGATGCTTGTTCAGCAGCCTCTTTGTCCCTTCTCTCCAGTGTCCGGCGAAGGAATTCAGCGTCTGTTTCTTCCTCCCGGCGTGCGTCTGAGGACGTTTCTGGGTTTTCTTTTGGTCCGGTGAGCGCGGCCATAGCATTCATCATCTCTTGAAGCTTTTGTTGCTGCTCCTGGGCTTTCGTCACGGATCGGGTTAGGGGTCGGTGGCCCGTGGAAGTGCGGCTTTCCTCTTTCCCAAAGGCCATGTAGACAGTGTGCACCACCATGCCCCCAGACTCAGGGCGTCTGGGTTTAGTGCTTTCAGTCGTCGCTACTTGCTGTGAGGTCCTCTTTGGCCTCCTCCTTTTGTGAGTCAGTTGATCACCGGCTTTTTGGGGCTTAGCTTGGTGACTGGCTTCAGGTTGGATTTTCAGCTTCTTGTGCTGGCGGGAGAAGTTTGGATCGATGATCGAGTCTCGGGCCTGCCGCCAAGCCTTATAGATTTTGGAAGACAGCCGTTGAGGAGATCGGGGCTGTTCGGGTTTTGCTTCCTCAACCTTTTTCAATGAGGGAGGAGACCTCTTCAGTACTGCCGTGGGGGAATTCCTTCGCACCTTATTTAGCATTTCAAAGCTGTTCCCAGTTGAAACAGCAGCATTGACCTCTGCCACCGGGGCCGCTGGAGTCAGCCCGGAGGGAGAGTTGCCCCCAGCCTTCCTTACTCGGCGCCAATGGCGACGTCGAGCGCGTCGAGCGGGCGGCGTTGGGTCAGCAGTAAGAATGGTTCCTTGTTGCCCCCTGTGTGGATGGGGGGTTGTTGTTGGCGTTAGCCTATCGAAGACCGATGTCCTCTGGGAAGCGGGAGCAAAGGCCGGAGCCGTCAATCTTGTAAAGACTGACTTTTTGGCTGGAGAGGTCGCCTTGGCGATTTCGGGAACGGGAACGGCCATCTTCTTAAAAGCAGCCTTCTCTGAGATTGTAGGCCCCGTGATGAGCTCGCAGGATTCCTGGCCCAGTCTAGAGAAGACCGAGGCATCGACGTTGGGCGACTCGTTGAGAGGAGCCGCGACAGGGGTAAGGCGATCAAAGACCGACTTCCCGAGAGTTTTCTTCGTCAGCACTGGAGCGGTAAAGTTTGTCGGCGGGATCATAGTCCCAAAGAACAATCCTGTGGTGGCGCGAGTGACCTGTTCCACTGGCATTGTGAATAGTGAAGCAGCTTGGGGTCCATAGGCTATACCTCCTGGCGAGGCAGAGCGTCGGTTGAAATTGCCATCTGAGCAGTTGGAGGATTTCGCAGAGGTGGAAGCCATCGATCCTTTGCTTTCTGCAATAAGCGAGATGCCAATTCTCAGTACCTTGAAACCCGAGGGCAACTGTTAGCGAACCGCGATTGGTTCGCGAATCACGACACACGAAATGTGGAGTGGAAAGAGGAAAAGGTCCCACCGGGCGTGCCAGAATCTGTTCCCCTCCGAACGGCGGCCGGGACGTTGGGACGTCTGAGGCGTTAGGTTCGGGGCAGATGCTAATTGGTGCTATCCGTCCACCTCTCCGAAGATGCCAAGTTGATTTATGGCACCATATATCGAAGGTTTAAACGGATGCGACCGATGTAGCAGACTTCATCAGATTCCCCCTCGTTTGAGGGGTTTTTGATTGTGGGGACGCTCTTCCCTGCAGGCGCAAGCCCCTGCAGTTAATTACGCTACCGCGTTGCGGTAACAACTTTCTCCTTCTCCAGATGGTCACTTCGTGTCATGGGTGTTTGTTTTATTGCCCGTGGATTGTTTACGGAGACTGAGTTATGTCGTCGCCCGTAGGGCGTGGACTAGTCCAAATCCGCATTATCTTAAATTTGGGTTTGGGGGGGGGGGGTTTGGTTTGAGGATACGTCATCCCTACTCGAGGCTAAGATCAACTCAAACGTTTGTTAAGGATACGTTAGTCTAACTCTGTGACTAAGATCAACTTAACGGGATCGTTTAGATCCGACAAAAGAGGGTTTGAACTCTAATGTTCCAGTTTAGGGACATTGTGGTCCATCGTCTGTATGGCTGTCGGGACCCATCACCTCTCTGACGACGTTGAAGGATTACAACGACAGATGTCAGAGGAGTTCAGAGATGTCCCCTTGAGCCGGAGTTAATTTGGGGGATTCGTAGTCCAGTATGTTTGAGGGTTTAAGGACGCGTTAGCCATCTTCGAGGCTAAGATCGACTTAAACGGGACCGTTTAGGTCCAACAAAAGAGCGTAGGAAAGGGCTCTATTGTTCTAGTTTAGGGACGTTGCGGTCCATGGGTAGTTTAAGGACATTGCGGTCCGTGGGTAGTTTAAGGACATTGCGGTCCGTGGGTAGTTTAAGGACATTGCGGTCCGTGGGTAGTTTAAGGACATTGCGGTCCATGGGTAGTTTAAGGACATTGCGGTCCATGGTTAGTTTTAAGACATCTCGGTCAAGGTTAAGGACGTCGTAGTCCATGGGTTTAAGGACTCCACAGTCCGCTGTGCTCTGGATGCTTCACACGGGTTCACTGCCGTGCTTGGCGAGGACCAGGCTCCGCTCTGGACGTTTTCCATGGGGTCAAAGAGTGACATTATCCGCGTTCCACGTAACCAGGAATTTGCATTAGACATGAGTTTAAGGACCCCACAGTCCATATCAATGTGTGGTCGTCGGGACCCGTTACCTCTTTGAAGACATTGAGGGATTACAATGCCAAGTATCAAAGGAGTGACGAGATGTACCCTAGAACCGGAGTGGATTAAATAGTCCTTGGCCCAATTTGGGGTCAAGACGAATTAATTAGGTTATGAGTCCATTGGACCGGTTAATCACCAATTGAGGACTTATGGCCATCTTGGGCTAAGTCCAATCAGGAGAGGCTTTGCCTCTATCCATTTAGGCCAATTGGGCCAAAGCATAGTGTTAAAACATTACAGAGCAGTCAGTGTTGAACACTGGGAATGGGGTTGACAAGTTAGTGTTTAACACTAAGAGAATATTTGGTGTTAAACACCAGCAACAATGCTTTTTTAGATTAGTGTTAAACACTAAGGTAATCAGTGTTGAACACTGCAAATGAAGATCTCAGATTAGTGTTTAAACACTAAGGTAATCAGTGTCGAACACTGCAGACAAAGCTTTTTATTTAGTGTTGAACACTAAGGCCCAACAGTGTTTTAACACTGGGTTCGAGAGTTTTAATTTAGTGCTAAACACTAAGGCAAGAGGGGTCACGTGGCAGCGCGTGAGAGCGCCCTCCCTTCATTTATTCTGCTGAGATTATCGCGTCTTTCAGAGCATCACGTGCCGTCACGTGATGGGCGTTCAAATGCCTATGTATTGGAGCTTCTGCCGAGGGTCACGTGGGTCACGTGGGATGCTGCCTCAAAGTATTTTGTTTAGAGGCTTTGTTAATCTTTTTTTTCAGGAATTAAATTCCTCGAACTGTAAATTTCAGAGGAATTAAATTCCTACTTCCTTTCGAAGACTTTGTTTTCTGGAATAGAGTTTAACTCCGAATTTTCTGTGGGAATTAAATTCCTCATATACGTGAAGGGCTGAATAGGGTTAGACCCTAATAAAAGTTCTTAAGGAGTTTAAACTTCCATTCTCCGTTAAATTATGATTAAGGGAACTAAATTCCTGCTGTTTCAACAGAACTAGGTTCTTAATTAGGGTTAAACCCTGTTTCTTTTTTGTTCTGAAGGAATTAAATTCCCATAATATAGGGTCAAGCCCTACTTTTATTTTAAAGGAATTAAATTCCTATAGTTCTGTGAGAATTAAATTCTCGTGCTTGCATTCCTTCTCTATGTTTTGGATCTGCATGGCAGGATCTCAACCCATTGAGAATTAAATTCTCAACTTTAAGGGGAGATGTGCACTTTGCAGATCCTCTATCAAAGAGAGAGGAAATATATTCTTCTGTTTTCACATTATCAGAGTTAAACTCTGTTGAGAATTAAATTCTCTTTCTTTCAAAAGGCCTTCCCTTTCTTACCTAGGGTTTTTTGCAGAAGATCTGAGTCTTTTCAAAGTATCAAAGCTCTTCTCCTTTTTTCTTTTTTCTTCTCTGCGCATGTATATATTTCTCTGTGTCTTTTGGCTCCTATTTATAGGAGAAGCAGCCGAATCAATCAGTTTTTGACGAATCTTCATTGATATTTGATTTGCATTCATCATTCATTTTGGGCCGTTGGATGATTAGGTGAATTTTATTCACCATTGGATTTTAAATCCAGAGATTCTCCCTTGTTATTTTGGTTAGATTTAAAGGGGAAATCTTTCCAAACCCGAGATTTTCCATAGATAGATGATATTTAATCATCTCTGAATCTTTAATTTGATTGGTCCCAAATAATTACTTTCCTTTGGAAAGATTCGAATTTCCTTCAGAATTTAATTCTGTCGTTAAAAAAAATATGGGCTTTGAAAGCCGGTCACGTGTGACCACGTGACCCATGGTCACGTGTAGACACGTGACCCCCTTTGGAATAAAGAATCCTCTTCCTTTCTGCGCTATCTTCCGGTTGCTGTTGTAGCCATCACGTGCTACCACGTGACGCCTGGTCACGTGTGAGCACGTGACCCCTGTCTGGCGCTCCTTTCTTTGGTTCAATTGGAGAGCGAGTTTGCTGCTTTGAACGTCACGTGTCGACACGTGACCCTGGTCACGTGGGAGCACGTGACCTCTTCTGAAGCTTTTTTTTCCTTGACTTGATCAGCGAATCAAAATGCTTTTTTTTCTGTATTTTATAGGTCACGTGTCAACACGTGACTGCTGTCACGTGTAAGCACGTGGCCTCTTTTGAAGCTTTTCCCAGAAGCTTTCCTGATTTTAAATCAGGAAACATTGACCATCTTTTGTTCAATATCTGGGTAGCCGTTACGTACAGCTAGTACCGCTGACGTGCTTGTGGACTATGGATATGATCCTAACTTATTGCTAGCGTATTGTCGAGTGTTTAGAGTCCCACATAGAGGTTTTCCAGCATATGCAAAACGATGTAGGGCACGTATAGAGATACATGCATGAATTCAATTAAACACGTGTATTTGATACACGTATTTTAATTAGGTGTTTATTGATATTAGCCGGTATATATATGATATAGCCAAATTATTAAATCAAGTGTTGATTTTATAATTAAATATATATTTATATATTGTTATATTTATATATTAACTAATAACATGCTCACTTAATTATTTTCCTCTCTTTAATTAATATTTATATTCGATATAAATAATGAGACATGTATATTGATACATATATGATGGGAGTATAATAATGATATGAAAGAAATCGGAATGAGTCATAGTTGTAGAAGTCATGTGATGATTCTTTTAATGACTCATTTTTGTTTCTAGTTCATATGCTTTTTATGCTTATCTTCTTCATTATTCTTATCTCCTTCATGCCCCTTCTTCCTCCTCTTGATTTTTCTTCAAGTGAAGAATGGAAAAGAAAAGAGAAAAATTAAGTGGGCTAATTATTCTACATCTCTTACTGATCATTTTTAGCCAGTTTAATTACTGGGTTACTTCATTTCGATGAGATCAATTTGAAGTTAGAGCTTGTGTTAGACTTATCTCAAGATGAATCATTTTCAGCGAGGAGATCATCGAGCAAGTTTGTTCCGGATTTCATGGAGACTAACCGGAGTCCAAAGATAGGTGGCTAATATGCTACAAAGGTTGTAGCCCTCTAAACTATAGTTTTTAGCTTACTACTTTAGATGAAAGTTTAGCCTTTTGGTTTGATTCGTGGTTTGGGTTTGCTATAGCTCTCTAGATTTTTAAAATTACCACTTCCGCCGTGCTTTAAACTCTACTAGAGATGCCTAGCAACCTAACAAAAATATGTCACCATTTATGTATCATATATAAATAATGAGGCGTCCTATCTAGATGTATTTTTGTATCAAATACAGATTACATACGAGTATATGTATCTCATACAAATACATGTATTTGTATCATATACAAATAGCAAATGAGAAAGAGAGAAAAAGTGAACATAATACTAGGATATATATATATATATATATATATATATATATATATATATATATATTCTTGTTATTATTATTAAATCAACACTTGATTTAATAATCCGGTTTTATAATAAACCGGCTAGTATTATCAAACGTCTGATTAATGTATGTGTATCATATACACATATTTAATCGAACTCCCACACGTATCAACATACGCACACTATATCGTTTTGCCTGAGTGGGAAAACCCTCTGTATGGGACTCTAAAGTCTCAAAGATACGCTGGTAGTAGGTTAGGATCATATCCGATTGAATCCAAAACACTTTCAGACTAATCCCCTCACGGGTTAATCCACAAACACGTTAGCGATTCTAGCTGCACGTAACGGCTACCCAGGTATTGATCAAAATGTAGGTCAACAAGCAAACTCATTCATACCCTACAGAGCCTATCGGTGACAATCACCATACATTCCGGTCCCTTCGTTAGAGAGTGTCACATACCGGCTCTAGGGGTGGATACCGTCAGACCTCCAAAAACCCAATAAGTTATGCTGATGTCAAACTCATAACTAACTGAGATACAACTAATAACACTTATCAGTTATGTCAACTGCCCTGGCCAGGGACTTATGGTTATAGTCAATCAAGTACAGCGTGACATCAACTCCCTATACCGGGAGAGACGAATCCTTTCAATCACTTACTGCCTCCATATGTTTTAGGAATGTACCCAACTAAAACATGTATGCACGACTCTTTAAATCCGTGGTTGGTTAGTAATCAAAGTAAAGTGGGAACACACACAGGACACTATGATGATATCAGTTCAAAAAATTACCATGTACTCTTATCACCAGAGAACTGCTATCTGACACTAAGTATAAAACCATCTAGGAATTCTCGGTGAGTCCGTTCAATGTAATCATTCTCCAATGAGCTTTTGTATACAATCTTTGGTGTCAAATACCAATGGCTGTGGAATCAACCATCGTCCTGACCGGGGTCAAGAAACGTATGTTTCCCCAATATATTTAACCTAGTAAAAGAGCAAAGCTATGTTGAATTCAATGGGGCAGCTCCTCATGTGCATTCCACGAGGGCGCCAGCACCGGAACCAATCTTATAGGATTAAATCCTATGGTGGTGCCTCACGTGCTCCTCACGCGGGTGCCAATGTGCAAAGCATAGAAGAGTTCATTATATAAGAGTTAAACTCTTAGATGGCGCCGCACGTGCTCCTCACGTGGGCGCCAGTGTGCAAAGCACAGGAATACCCATATTAAGAATTAAATTCTTAAGTGGTGTCCACGTGCATAACACATGAGCGCCGACACCCAGGTAGAATTAAAATTCTACAATACTCTCTGTTAAACAGAGCCGTTGGATCAAATATCCAACGGAGATGATAAATTATCAAAAATAAAGAATCAAATTCTATTAGGAGAAAATATCTTCCAAATCTTTCTAAATAAGAAAGATACGCTCGGTTGGATCAATGATCCAACAATAGAATAAAATTCTATTTTTGGGAATATATTCCCTCAATCTTTCCAAACAAAGAGATTGCTCTCTGTAAAACAGAGAACTCTTGGATTAAAAATCTGATGTTGATTAAAAAATCACCATCTTACAGAATAAATTATGTATAGGGGAAAATATTTCCCCAATCTCGTTAAAACCCCAAAATCATATTCTGTACAAACAGAAGTCCTTAGATCAAAAATCCAATTGTGGGTAAAATTTCCGAAATCAATTTTGAGACCAATTAAATCAGTTGGAATATCTCAATGAGTGATTTTCTTAAAACTAATCAACAATTTGCCTTATCTATATAAACGACCTGAAACTTCAAGTCTCAGGAGAGATAAAGAGCAGGGGAGACCACGAAGAAGGAAAAAAGAAGAAGAAGAGCTTCATTCTCGAAACTCTAGGTAAACAAAAGAGATCAAAATATCTCTACAATATCACACCTAAGGGTTTAAGCCTTTTAAAAGAACTTAGGTTTTTCTCTGGATCTGAGATCCACAAGGCAAGTCTCCCACAAGTTGAGAATTTAATTCTTATCGGGAAGATCTTGTTCTTGAGAATCAAAAATTCATAGGAGAATATGGATACAAGAACATAAAAAACATGGAGTCCATAATACTCCAGGAATTTAGTTCCTTCAAATCAAGAACTTAGTTTTTTAAAAACCCGATCCAAGATCTTCAAAATAATGACCTTGGTGATCGTTAATGGTTAAAATACCGTTAATGGAGATTTAAGTTCTATAAAAACATCTACAGAGATTAAATCTCCATATAAAAGAAACTAGCGCCTTACGTGTTTCCCACGTGGGCGCCCCTCTTCAACAGGGCCTAGCGCCTCACGTGAAACACACGTGGACGCCATATAAACAGTGCTTAGCACTCCATAAAAAGCCAAAATGGCTGAGTGCTTAGCACTGATTGGGCAGCGCCCAGCGCCTCACGTATTCCTCACATGACGCCACCAAAGAAAAAAAGAGAGAAGAAAGAGAAGAGAGAAAAGTGCTTAGCACTCCACAAACAGCCAAAATAGCTAAGTGCTCAGTGCTCATTGGACGGTGCCCATGACTGAATGTTTCACATGTCGTATATATGAGCATCAGAGGTCAAATAAGTGCTCAGCACTTTGGTATAAAAGAAAAGAGCTGAACAAACTGAGCCCAAATAAGTGCCTAGCACTTTTGAATAAGAGAAAAGACTAAGCAGACCAAGCCCCTAAATTGACTAGGTCTCTGAAGTTTTTCCCGCAGCTGAGCCCAAATGCTCTTTTAATTGATCTTAGGTAAAAATGATCCTTAAAAACATTGATGATATCCAAGATGATATTCATCCCATATCTCCTAAGGTAATCTTAGTCTCAAATACGACTAACGATTCTTAGGACCATCACCCTTTTTTCCCTTAAATATGGGATTTAGTTTAAGGGTACATGTCTTCATACCTCTAATACATAGCATTGTAATTCTTCAACATCTTCAGACTGGTGCCGGGTCCTGAAGACCAATAATTACTTGATGCACTTCCAAATTGACGTGCATGCCACATATCGGATCGTGCCCCAAATTGGGCACATTCCATATCTCCATTGTTCACTTCGTCACGTAATAAATACACATGCGCGCAAGATGAATAATGGACCGAAATGTCCTTAAACTAATATTCACCCCCAAATACGACGATAATGGACCGAAATGTCCTTAAACTAACATTCGCCCCCAAATACGGTGATAATGGACCGAAATGTCCTTAAACTAACATTCGCCCCAAAATACGGCAATAATGGACCGAAACATCTTTAAACTAACATTTCGCCTCAAACATGGCGATAATGGACCGTGAGGTCTTTAAACTAAAATAATTGAGCCCAAACGCTCATGTGTTTTAAGTCGATCTTAATCTCAAACCAGATTAATGATCCTTAAATCGACCCAAGTCCAAATCTAAAATATATGGATTTGGACTGATCCGCACCCTATGGGCGATGACGGAAACTAGTCTCCGTATACAATCCACGGGCAACCAAAATAAACAAAATCACACACGACACGAAGTGAACTTCCGAAGCATGAGAAAGTGGTTATCGCAATGCGGTAACGTAATTAACTGTAGGGGCTTGCACTTGCAAGGAAGAGCGTCCCCACAATCAAAAAACCCTCATAAAATGAGGGGGAATTTGATAAAGTCTGCTACAACGGTCGCGTCCGTCCAAATCTCCGATATACGGTCCATAAATCAACTTGGCATCTTCGGAGAGGTGGACGAATAAATCCAAATAGCATCTGCCCCCAGAATTCAGGCCAGACGTCCCAATGTCCCGGTCCGTCTTCCGGCGATGAACAACGTATACACTAGTCTACTCTGGAATACTGATACCCAGTCTCGATACTCTTACGACTAGGAATATTTAAGGATGTGCTTATGGACAACCCAGACCCCACTAGTATGACCCTTATCATAATCATGAAAGTCAAGCAAAAATTATATGGGCTTTATCAATATGTATTAGCGATACATGATAGCAAGTAAAACATATACATATTGTCACGCTCCGCTTCCCAAAAGACTTTAACAGGCATGCGATGAGGTCCACGACGTATTTATATCGATACTCTTACGACTAGGAAGTTAAACGTATTCTAAGCAACAAAATATAAATAACAAGAATTAACAAGAGCATAAATCCAAATAACTATTACATTCCAAGTTCAAAGTTCAAAATAAGACAACGAGTTTGAAACTTTAATAGAACGAAATATATTAAAGAAAGACTAAACAAGTAGGCATACCGGAAAATAAAAGATGAAGGTATGAAGATTAATAGTCCACCTGGGATGAAAGCTAGACATGATCCTACTTGGTCGGCTCAATCTCCTCCGTCTCTAAGCCACCTGACAAACATTCCCATTGAAAGAAAGAAAACAAAGAATGTCCGCCAGTGAACTCATGCTCGGTAAGTCCCCAATATAGTGTGATAATAAATTAAAATGATTTAATGACAAATATAAGAACATATATGATATGTTCAGTAAGCAGGGCAACTATATAATCATGGCAAACTAGCTAAGCATAGCGGTTCTGTAAGGTTCCTAGGCACTCTAATGGAGTCTCACAAGTGATCAAACATGCACAAATCAAATTTTACAAGTGCCTACAAACCCTAATACGGATCGTTAACTAGATATATAGGCAAAGCAAGCAAGTAAAAGGAAATATAGAAACAGGGAAGGGGCTACAACCTTTGTAGATCCGGTCCACCACTTCGTGAGCTCCACGATGATCTCCCTCCGCTGTCCAAATCGAACTCACGACTCTAGCATTGGCATCATCGAAGAATGGGCGGGCTTGATCGTCGGTTCGATGCCGAAGATGATCTACGTCGAAGCATCACAAGAACAAGCTCCAACTTCACCAAGCTTTGAAAACTTGTGAAGTAAACACCCTATACAACTTGGCAAGAGGTAGAGGATGAAGAAATAGGAAGTGGGTAGACTTTATATTTGGATTTCTCACTCAATTTCACTAGTTGCCATTAATGGCCACTAGCTTTCTTCATGTTGAAGAAGATGAAGAAGAAGAAGAAGGTATGATAAGTTAATTAAAAATGAGATAATTAAATCAATACTTATCATGACTTCAACTATAGTTAAGTGTAGAGAACTAACTTGGGTTAGTTAAATGGTTAGGGTTAAGTATAAGACAAGAATGGAGACAAAGTCAAAACTTCAAGAAAGTTCAACTAAAAACAAAACGAGCAACCATTCATTTATCCTTTTCATTTTCTAAAATGAATAAATGAATAAGATAAATGAATAAGTAATCAAAACCCTAATCATTAACTTAAACCATGGTTTGATTCTTTACACTTAACCAAGTAAGCATGTATCATCAAACATGATACAAACATGTGCACAAAACTATATCGCATATACAATGTGCACAATTCAAGTGAGAAAATCCTTTTAAAGTGAACCAATACTAGTTAACGCAAAATAATATATCAAATATATAAATATGCACTAAATCATTAAATCAACACTTGATTTAACGATCCGGTCATATCGGATATAACCGACTAGTATCATATGTATCGGCTTATCGAATCAATCCTTGATTCGATAACTAGGTTATATCGCATATAACCAATCGATACATTGATCGCGAGAATGGAATACGGTATCACATACTCGAATTATTCTCGGTCCCGCACATATCTCATATGCGCTCCTATTTCGTTTCGCTTGAGCCAGGAAACCTCTGTGTAGGACTCTAAAGACTCGTCAATACGCCGGCAGCAGATGATGATCATATCAAACACCCACAAGCCGCAAGCGGTCTGCTAAACGTAACGGCCATCCGGGTATTGAGCGATCAGAAGATCGGCGAGCAAGCCCGCTCACACTCCTGTGAATCCAACCAGTAACACTTACCATACAGTCCGGTCTGTTCGTCTGATATGTCGCATATCTCGCCTAGGGGTGGTAAACGTCAGACCCCAATAGCTCGATAAGTCATGCCGACTTGAGGTCCATAACATTTGTGAAACTACTGATAACTCTTACCAGTATATCACTGCAACCCTGGCCAGGGATTTCCTGTTATGGCCAGTCGAGCATAGCACAACATCAACCCCCAATACCGGGAGAGACGAATCCCCTCCTATCGCTCATTGCCTCCATGTGAATCGGGACTGTACCCAAAAACCACCTGTTTGCACAACTCAGTAGAGCCGTGGTAGGGTGGAAATCAAAGCACAGTGGGAGACACACAAGACTCTATGACGATCTCGGGTCAACAGACTAAGCTGTACCAGTGTCACCAGAGAACTGCCATCTGACGTGAGGTATAATACCATCTGGGAGTTCTCGGCGAGTCCGTTCAGTGTACCCAGTCTCCACTGAGCACCCGCATACCATCTTCGATGTCAAACACCAATGGATTTGGGATCATCCATCGCCCATCGCATGGGTCGAGAAGATATGCGCTAGTCTACTCTGGAATATCGATGCCCCGTCTCGATATTCCCACGACTAGGAACATTTCAAGGATGTACTCATGGACTACCCAGGCCCCACTAGTATGATCTACATCATAGTCCTGGAAGTCGAGTACACATCCTAAGGGCTTTATCAACATGTAATCAGAGAGACAGAAAGTATACATGTTAAGATAAAGAGCAACCAGATAGCGTACTATCATGTCGAGCAAGAAAGTCCTTCCTATATATGTCCCAGCATCCACTACAATATACATCCAATGTACAGTAATGGCCTCTAGGGCATACATATAACTAACAGGTTCAGTATAAGCATAGTGTCGATTCACATAAGCATATAAATAGTATAATTGATGAACATGAAGTGACTGACAATGTGTTCTAAAGAGGTCACTACAAGGGTAAGTTAATCTAATGTCAGTTCAAGGGTGATCGTCAACCACCGCAGGAGTATTCTCGAACCCAAGGTTATAATTCAGGGGAAAGGAAACAAGGGCCTGAATCAAGAGTCGGTAATGGGACTCCAACCGTCGCTGGAGTATTTACAAACCCAAGGCTATAATTCAGGGGCAAGGAAATATGGGCCCGATTCAAGAGTTCATGTGTTAGTGTTCAAAAGTTCATGTGTTAGTGTTCAAGTATTTATGTGTTACTAAGGGGACTCCTGAGATTCCGTTGATCGAACTCACTGCTCAAACAACCACAACATCCCGCATATGTTAAACTATAAATAATGATACAAGTCTTACACGAATCCATGGATACGATAAGGGTTACAAGTTCAAGTTAAGTTTCGTGTCAAATTCGAGTCGAGTTCATATCAAGTTCACGTATTCATGTATGCACATATTCATGGTTGGGGTAAGGTTCATGTTAAACATATAATATCTAATCATGCCATTATATACAAATAACGGTTCAGAGATCAAGAAACAAGGGTACACATGTTCGAATAGTTTGAAATGAGACAAGTACAATATTTAAGTAATATTCAGGAACAGAGCTATAAAAAAGTGTTGTGAACTACTATTTACTCAAGTCAATTTTCAGAGATTAAACAAGAAATATAGCTCTAGGTGTTATACAAACGTGAGTTCAAGTCTCGCCTAATTACGAATACTAGTTTAGGAGATATACCCGTTGTCGTATCGCCGTGCAGAACAGATCAGAATCTGTCTAGCACCGTCACACATTTTAAAACACAGTTTAAGTTATTTCTATGGGTTTTTAGGAAGTCCTTACAACCAAGAAAATCTAGATCTTTCGATCTAGATATCCAAAATACTGGAGTTTGCTCAAAATGGATCTCGGTAGACTGAGTTAGTGTCTTCTAAAGTGGCCGGTAAAAACAGTTTTCAAATACAAAAAAGTTTCATTGAAAATTTGGTTTAATTCTACTAAATGAAACATGGCGAAGCATGTGTTATGTTCTAATACAGCGAGAAAATAACATGCGGGGATGAACAATATGAACAAACATATGATCAAGAGATAAAACTTACATCGAAGCTGACATAAAAGTTTAACAAGCACATTTAGCAACAAAAAAAGGCCTCCTCCTTAAAGAACGTATTCTATAAGATTTTGGAAACAAAGCAAATAACCATAAACAAAGTCATCATATAATCATAGTTCTTTATTCTAATATTATAGAGATCATGGGTTTCTATTTGTTTCTTGATGATCAAATTCCCTGTGAAGGGTTCTATCATCTCTGCTAGACTCATAAAAAAGATTCGTTGTAATTAACAGTATCCATAACTTAGTTCCTCAAATGGGTTGTAGAAGCAATGATAGCAGAGGAATATAGAACCAACTTAGATCATTTCAAATTACATAAAAGGAAAGAACCTACAATTTAACACGTTCCAAAAAGAACATAGAAACAACATGCACAACCTAAGTAAAAATCGATCTTTAGTTTAAGTTATTAATTTTGGGTTAACCGGGGTACCGCAAGAATCAATATGACGATGACATGGTAAGAGAAGGGGAGATCGATAAGAGGGAAGAAAGGAATCTTACTCACGTTGCAATACGGTGTAACAACCGATTGCAGTTTGTAAGGAACAAAGACCTAACCAAAAACTTCGTCGTCTGGTTTTAAGGAGCTCCGTCGATTTGCCTTGGGAGGATTTTTTTTTTGAAGTGAATTTTCAGAGTTCAGAGAAAGCTTTAGCAGCGATGGAAATGAGAAGAAGGCCACTTAAAAGAATGATGAATTAAAAGCGAATAAAAGAAATTAAAAGAAAATTAATAGGGAACTCAAGGGTTGGGGTTCACTGAAATTAATTTAGGAGTTTCAGGAGATGAAACAAACAGCTTATAGCCCAATGAACTCGTCTCTTGGTCACCTGGAACGGTTCTGATTCGAACAAAGGCACGATCCAGATCAAAGGTACAGTGAGCCGTCTCAAAGAAAAGTCGAGCTGGCTCAAGATAGTCATTAGCCGTCTCAAGGGAACAAAGAAGAAATGATCATTCGGACGGACTTATGAGCCCGTCTCAACTTATTTGAGCCGTCTCAAACTTAGTTATCATGAATTGAATATAACTCGGTACTCGAAAAGAAACTGGTATTTTATTAATTAAGATAAAAAAAAAAATAGTACACGGATTTTAGGGTCGTTATACACATTAATGATAAAGAGAAACCAGATAGCATATTATCATATCGAGCAAGATTGTTCTATACATGTAGGTCCAAGTACAATAATAATTGCCTCTAGGGCACTATATTTAACAATCTCTCACTTGCACTAAGGCCAATTATTAGAGTATCGCATACCCAACTTCTCGAATAGTCGTTCAAACTGCGCCTGAGGTATAGCCTTGGAGAATATATCCACTTTGTTGTCCTTTGTGTCTACTCTCTGAATCTCGATCTCGCGGCGATCAACTATCTCCCAGATTGGGTCATAACGCCTTAGAATGTGCCTAGATCAATGATGGGACCAGGGTTCTGTTGGGTTACGGCAGCGCCCCGGCCATCAATCCGTGGCCAAACGTGCAACAAAAACTTTTAGAAACTAGCGCTAACGGAACCCTAATCGACGGATCGTACCATTAACCCTATACTAGTTATCATAAAGGAGTTTAGAGAGGTTATACTGATCGATCCGTGTCCTTCGGTCTTCAACCTCTATCCCAAGCTCCTCGTGGCTTCCTCGATCAAGTTCGATCTCCGGTCCCCCCATCGAAGACACGCCTTTTTGCGGATGAGTAATGCTTTATTACCGAAGGCAGCAGGAGGGGTCACAAGAGGTTGGAGAAAGAAGAGACCTCATCAGCGGAGGATCCACGTCGAGGATTAGTAATATGGGCTCCCTCCTCAAAACCGAAGCTACTCGGGTATCTAGTTTGCTAACCTAGATAGCCAAGATGAAGTAAAGAGAGTGTGTGAATACTTTGTCTCAATACACCCAAGGATTCTCAACTCATGAGAGGGTTTGGATTGAGGTTGAAGAAGTTGCCAAGAGGTGAAGAAGTGTGAGCAAAAGAAAAGCAAGTAAAGAAAAAAGTGTCTGCTGATTTTCTTGTATGAGTTGTGTGAGCTATTTGAGTGTGAGTAACTAAAGAAAACCCTTGCCCAAAAGAATATCTGCCTCACATTCGAAATATCTCACAATACACATATAGATATCTAGCATGAGTCACTATGACCCACCATGAGTCACACCCATGACACACCAAGTGAGCATGCCAGAACCATTGCCAAAACTTGCACTCACACTTTACACCTCACAATAAACATTTAAACTAAATGTTTAATCCAAAAAGAAAATGCAACTTCTAAAGTAAACTTGTAACGGATTACAAGAATACCCCTCATCTGTATATACATATCTGCATCCGTATTTTGACTGAATACGAATACAACGAGACGAAAATAGTCCAACAATATAATACTAGGATCCGGCTTAAACCAAAGCCCACTAGTATTATCCGTCCGATCATTATCCGTGCACAAGTGCATGAATATGATTGAACCCTGCCATAAAACCATACGACCTCTACAAAGTTTCACCCGAAGCAGTGAAACCCTTTGTGTGGGACTCTAAAGACTCGTCAATACGCTGGAAGTGGTTTAACCACAAGCACGTCAGTGGCACTTGCTGTACGTAACGGCTACCCGGGTATTGATCGAAAGGGAGGCCGCCAAGTAAACTCATCCTGAAACCCTACTGAGCCTGACAGTGACAATATCCGTACAGTCCGGTCCATTCGTCTATGAGTATCGCATATCGAGTCTAGGGGGGATAAATTCAGACCCCTAATAACTTGACATTTAGTGTCGGTATGAAACCTATCACCAACTGAGAAACTACCGATCTTAGATCGGTAATTCTCGTCTACCCCGGCCGAGGATTTTTGGTGATGGCCACCCGTGCATACCGCGACATCAACCCCCAATACCGGGAGAGACGAATCCCTGACGATCCGCTCACTGCCTCCATGTGGCTCCGGACTGTACCCAACTAAAACCTGTTTGCACAAATCTTTTGAGCCGTGGTAGGGTAGTAATCAAAGCACAGTGGGAACTCACACGAGAAAAATGACAATCTCAGGTCGATAAACTAACCTGTACACATGTCACTAGGAAACTGCTATCTGACAATAGGTATAATACCAACTAGCAGGTTCCCGGCGAGTCCGTCCGGTGTACTCATAACCCAATTAGTACCTGTATATATCTTAGTGTAAGTCTACGGTAGCGCCCCGGCCGTCTACAGACGCCAAATGCGGAACAAAAACTTTTTAACTGGCGCTATCGTATACTTTAACCCGGATCTGCCATTTTTGCTAAACTAAAAAACTGTAAAGAGTGTAGAATGGTTATACCGAACGATCCGAGTCCTTCGTTCTTTAACCATCATCCCACGCTCCGTTGCGGCTACTCCGATCTCGTCGATCTCCGATCTACTCGTCCAGGTGGCACCACGTCACTGATTCTTTAAACGGGTTCCCGCCTCTGACTCGAGGCAACTCGGTCGTCAAGTTTTCTAAAAGAGACGGCCAAGAATGATGTAGAATATGAGTAGAATACTTTGTCTCACTTCGTCCAAAACCGTGGACGATCGGTTAATGAAGTTGCCAATGGAAATGAAATGAAACGAGAAATGAACTATGAAATTTCCATGTATCCAAAACTTTAGTCTTTTCTTTTTAACAACCATAATTTTCTCAAGTGAGTGAGTGGAGGAGGAGAGGGGGCCGGCCACTTATATCAAGAGGGGGTGAGTGTAGGAGGGAGGAGGTGACCACAAGAAGAAAAGATCAAGAGAAAAAATCTATGGCAAAACAAAACACATTAATGAAATGAATGACTCACTAAACCTAGTCATCCATTCATTAATGCAAACTTAAGGTTCATGAACCTAGTCACCATCCTAGTCACCTCTTCTAGAAACTTCTCGAAGCATCTACACTCATCTCAAGAAAAGATAAATCCGTCTTTAACCGAATGTTAAAAGACGGGCGATAGAAAACTGGAAACTGGCAACTTCCAAAAATGATCCCAAAACGAATTTCAGGATAACCCCGTAACTGTATAAATATACCCGCATTTGTATTACGACCGAATACAAATGCAACTGAGACAAAAATATTATATCTACTCAATATAATACTCGGATCCGGCTTAAACCAAAGCTGACCAGTATCATCTGCCCGAAAACCGACACGTGCGTAAACGCACGTGCATTTTCCGAACCCTGCCATAAAACCATACGGCCTCTACAACATTTCGCCCGAACTTGGGAAACTGTCTGTGGGGGACTTTAATGACTCGTCAGTACCCTGGCAATGGGTTTAACCACAAACCGTCAGCGGCACTAGCAATGCGTAACGGCTGCCCATGGACTGACCTTAAGGGAGGCCGATGAGCGAACTCATCCGGAAACCCTACTGAGCCTAACAGTGACAATGTATATACAGTCCGGTCCGTTCGTCTATGAGTATCGCATATCTGCCTAGGATGTTAGTAACGTCAGACCCCCAATAGAAGTATAAGTCGTGTCGGAGTGTAGCCCAATAACACCCTGAGATACTACTGGAGTACCTACCAGTAAATCTCCTGCCACGGCCGTGGGCTATGTGTAATGGCTCTCCTAGACACAGCACGATCTCGCCCCCAATACCGGGAGAGACGAATCCCCTGCCGATCCGCTCACGTGCCTCCATATGGCTCGGGACTGTACCCAAAAACTACCTGTTTGCACGACTCCTTTGAGCCGTAGTAGGGTAGAAATCAAAGCACAGTGGGAACTCACACGAGATAAATGACGACCTCAGGTCGATGAACTAACATGTACACATGTCACCAGGGAACTGCTGTCTGACGATATGTATAATACCAACCAGCAGATTCCCGGCGAGTCCTGTCCGGTGTACTCATAACCCAATGAGCACCTGTATACATCTTAGGTGATCCAACTGACACCAGTGTCATGTGAGACCGGCCACCGCCCCTCGTCGGGGTCTCGACTGTATACACTAGTCTACTCCGGAGTATCGATGCCCTGTCTCGAAACTCCCACGACTAGGGACCACAATTAAGGATATGCATATAAACCACCCAACTCTCACGTATATGATCGCCATCATACTGTTGGTGGTAAAGCAAGATCCTAAGGGCTCTATCAAAGTGTAACATGTAATCAGTCACCTGAATATGTACACGACTGATAAAGGCAAACCAGATAGCATACTATCATCTCGAGTGAGACTGTCCTACCGGTATAGGTCCTCCGCAATCATTGCAATCACGTACCTTCGATCCAATAATTGACTCTGAGGGCACTATCTCCAACAATCTCCCACTTGAACTCAAGGCTAATTATTGCGATGTCGACTACTCACAGCCCGTGTGAAACCAAACATCCAACTCCTCTACTAATCAGTTTCACAAAGCCCGTTTGTAAAACTATTGTGTTCGAGAAATAGCCTCAGTGAGTGGATCCGCCTAGATGTTTCTTTCTGTGTCTCTATTAATCTCAAGTTCGCGGAGAAAGCCATCTCCCGAATTGAGTAATACCTGTCTTAGAATATGTCTGGATATCTGATGGGACCTTGTTCATAAATGAACTCCAAATCCAAACTTCTTCGACTGTATCGATCACTGAACCTAATCAGTATCCAGCACCAAGCCTCCCACAGTATCCTATTGGACCACCTGTCCATAATACTGTCCCTTATCAGAGGGAAAACTAAAGCTCTGTTAACCATGTCACCTTTGAAGCCTGGAATGATAACCGTCTCCCGAAGGAAGCTGCCGTCATCAAATCCGTAGAACATCCACTTATGTTCTAAAACTGCTTCCTTATGTCTCTCCAGGATTGGATTAATACAAACTTATTGCAACTAGTGCAAAAACAACATCCGGTGTGGTACTTGACATCTCACGATTGACTCAATTGCTTAAGCAAGTGATCTGCCAATCATGCACTTCCCTCTCCCCTTTAGTTTGTAAGACACCTTTAGAGAAGGTGACTCCTTCACCTGCAGGTACACCACCATACCAGGAGTCATCTATTCTAAAAACCATTAGAATACTGTCAAATTACCCACATTGGGAAACTACCCAAATCCAGATCTAAAACCATAGATCTAGAAACCATAATGTCTGATATTATATCCATATCCTGTCTGGAGAAACAACTGTGTGACGACCATAGTACAACCGATCGTAGTATAGGAATTTTACTTCCTACTCTGTGTATGTCATCCATATACCATGACATCACACCCTACTACCTTCTTAACAGATCCATCCCCTATTCTGATTGAAGTCAAATCCATGACTGTTACATCAAAAATAGATGATCTATCTCCGCTATAACTGCTCAAGTCTATAAATAGACATAAGTATCTTGCCCACTATGCTTCCGATGCTCCCACTGACTACGACAACCCTCCTACCGGGTCTCATAGCCTGGAACAACAGTAGTGTCAAGTCTGGGTAAACAAGAACCTCCCTGTCACCGTCCTTGAGGCTACCGGAGTACCTCTCGGGTGTCTGAGGTTACCCATCATATCTGCGGAGTGGCTATTGGAATGTCAAACCTGATTGAACCTTTAGGTCCTATTAAATTTTCCGTAATCGTTTGCGGTTCTGGAATCACTTCCAGTTCTACCATACTCCCACTACTGTTTTCTGAAAAAGTCCATTTTACTAAAACTGTGGCGAGTCAAGAACAATATCACTATTGATCTTCCAAATGGTAGAATATCAACCCTCGTCATAGCCAGGGTCAACCCACAAGCAGCCATTACATAAACGTGCCCTGAGTTATCCAGAGTCTGGTTTTAAGCATAAGCTGGACAACTCCCCGTACCTTAATATCTTATAAGGTATGATCCATTCTATATCCAATATAGAAACTTTGGCACTTAATTTAATTGGAACCAGATTCAAATCATGCAGCTGTCTCCAGTGCATATCACCTTAATGGAAAGAGGCTAATCAGCATTACTCAACTTAGGAATCCATCCAATTATGAGTAACCTGAAAGAGAGATATGTTTCTCAAAACCATTACTATCATCTGAATACCAATCACAAGAATCTACATCTTCGATCTCTTTGAAGAATCCCGATACTTGTGACACCTGGTTCTCTACTTTATTCTTATACCTACAGCTTCTCAAAACTTAGACCATGTATTTCTACAAAACACTTGTCTAAAAACTAGAGAAGTTATAAGTAAACAGAACATAGTACGAGGACCTACCCCTTTGTCCTGATGGACACTGGACAACATACAATACTCTGTATAAGTCCGCTGAGTTGAACAACTCAAAATCTGTGCGTCGTAGGTTGAAAACTGTACCATGGCGATTTCCTCAAGTATCACCAATTACAACGAATTCCGATATAATGAGGATAATTACCTAATTCCCAATAACTTCCTCCTACTCATCATCTGTAAAACCATACAGATATGAGAATGAAACCTAGTGAATACACACCCTGGAGTAAGTATGTAATCGAGAAAACAGTTTTCCATTAACAATACACTGAAACATGAAAATGTTTAGTAGGGGTATCCTGGTATTCATAGTAATGCCTCTTCCATAATCCAATTCATGACTTTAACCGTATATTTTATTGCTATCTCTCCAAATCCCTTTATTTGTCTTTAGTCATTACCTTCTGTATACCATTGTTAGGCTAAATGGTTTTCTTCCTTCCCTACCGTTCGGCACCAGCCTATGGTTTGGAAGAAGACTATCCAGTAAGCATAATAGGTGAACCCTCCTAAACCAAGGAGTACTCGTAACTTGAGAGAAGGTGATGATAAAAGACATCTGAATAATACCTTATTCTTTTAAAGGTAAAATAGGAGTGGCGACGATGTACGCGGTTTTGGTCGTGAATGATATCAGTCGCAATTTACTTTGCCCTCTTTCTAATCCCTTTATTTTGTCTTTACATATTACCTTCTGCACACCCTACTTAGGCTAATTGGTTTTCTTCATTCCCTACCATTCGGCACCTACCTATGGTTTGGAGTAAGACTATCCAATAAGCGTAATAGGTGTACTTTCCTAAACCAAGGAGCCCTCGCAACCTGAGAGAAGGTGATAATAAAAGACAACTGAATAAACCAATTCTATTTCTCCTGAACCTGGATCCATCCTCGAAGAAGTCCCTTCGAGTTCGTATATAACCATACGATGGATCTATCCAATGGAAGTGGATGTCCGTAGTAATACAGGGTGTTCTGAGAAATGCAAAGGGTAAAAGAAGGAGTGGCAATGACTTATGCAACTCAGACAATCCAAAAGCCAGTATTTTAAGAAGGTTCGGTCAACTTGGTCACTGAGTCATAGTCTAGGGTCGGTCAAAGGTCGCTGCCAAAGAGAGAGAGAAAAGAAACACTCTGCGTGCACTCTAACCTAGATCAGAATGGTTATCACTTTATCTAATCCGGAAACCTCCCAATGTCCTGTCAAATTCTCCTCCAAACCTAAAAGAAGAATCAATCGGGATCACCCGAAAGAGTAAACTAACTCATCAGTGGGAATCGGGATCCAACTTTCATCACATGATAACGTGACGGAATCCACTCACGTTATCACACTCCAGAAGGTATGCGCATGCCTGGCAAGTTTCAGTTTCTTTAGAAACTCCCGATCTGATTTTTACCCCATGTTCTTATGACATTGACGAAAGCCAACAAATCATAAGACACATGTCAAGTTCTGCCCGTCATTATCTTGTTAATTCGAACCCACCCGTACGTACCCTTGACAAAAGCCAACAAGGTAATACGACTGTCCCAAACCAACTCATCTATCTATGCAACAAATGAATACCCCAGCAACTACCAAACACTATGCCTTGACGAAAGCCAACAAACATAGCTTGAATATTACTGACCATCCATAAGAAACGACGGAGGGCTACGGCTGGTTTTTGGAGAAAAACCTTTAACGTAATGAACTTGATCTCGTTGAAGGAACCTGATAGCTTTTTATAAAAATATAGTGGCGAAAACCTTTGCTAAAGAGGTCACTCCCGGTGAAGGGATCTCGGCTCTTTCCTCGTGGAATGAGGTGCAGGATATTCCACTGAATACCGTGATGCAAAGCAACATGTAATCGACTATATTGAAGTTATTATCCTGACGCAAACTTCTGCCCAAGGGGTCAGTCCCGGTGAAGGGATATCGGCCCTTGCCCCATCGAATGAGGTGCAGGATATTCCACTGAATACCGCTATGCATAACAAAAGGAAACGTCTTTGCAATAACACTTTTTAAATTTGTTCCAACAACTGTAAACAGGTTTGTTTTACTTTGCATTGATCAGAATCAACGCAGTCCCATCAATAAATCACACCAGAAAAGAACGAAAATAAAATATACGTATATGCCATCCGCATTTGTCACTGGGTCCCGTCATCACCTGTTAGGTTACTTAACTAACGACAGAGCGGGGACTGGACTAGCGCGGGTGTAAAACATATACAACATCTAATAGTATATAAACCAATATACAATAATCGCTCCAGGCGTGATAATATGCAACATTACAGAAAAGTAATAAGCATCACAGAACAATACAGATAATCTGGGATCCCCGGGTTTCACAGAGCCGCTGCTGAAACCCGACGTTTCCCTGTCGTGTGGATAGCCTATGCAATGTAACCTAGACCCCTACGGGTGCGGCAAATTACCCTCCAAAACCTGAAGCGAGGCAGCCCCCTACAGCAAAGTGAATGGACCACCCAGCACTTCACGGAATCCGGTAAGCTTGGGCACCCCTCCTTGGGTCAACCTGTACCCTCTACGAGTGCGGCGAATAGTCTGCCAATTTTAGAGTAAGGCCCCTCTGCCTCTCAAAGCCATGAGATGCGGACCCGTTGCCCTCCAGAACCCGGCTATCCGTGCACTCCGTCGTGGGGCAAAACCTAGTACAGTAATGAAAAATAGTACAACAGGTACATCGACCGCAACCTGGTCGTGCCCTAAAAGAATATTATACAACAGGCAGTGATGGCAGTCCACATGTTGGACGCTCGCCCCGCAATATCAAATGTACAAATAAATCCAAACTGCACTACCATTGCACACTGCTATCCACCACGACAAATCCGCAACATCACAGCACAACACAGAACATCAACGCAAATGTCACGTTCGCAAACCCGTCTAAAAGAACTATAGCAATCAGACGCGGTTTACCGATCAAATGACATTCCCGGTCGGAGATATAATGCAAGTACTGTAAACTAACATGTTGAAATTTCGATCGACTAAATATCACAAAGTGGGCCCCACGAACAACTGGTGAACAGTAACAAAATCTGGGCCCAAAAGATATATACCAAAAACCCCAATTTCCAGAGAAGAATACACTGTGCAAGTTTGGGGGCATGATCACACAGAACGGCCGCGGATGCGCGGCCAAACCATGGGTTTGGCCGCGATTCCGCGGCAGTCTTGTCGATTCATGAGCCCAAATTTGTACGGTGTTCTAATAAAACCCTGCACAGTTTTCTGAGATATGTAGAATAATTTTAGGACATCATTTAAAATCGACAGAAACTGTGAAGCTTGAAAATTGTGTTTTTCGATATCCAGTTCGATCGATATTTTAAACGCGTCAGCACAAGTTAGTATAGAAAAATGGTGAGGCTCTGATACCACTGTAAGTGTACGGTAGCGCCCCGGCCGTCTACAGATTCTAAATGCGGAACAAAAACTTTTTAACTGGCGCTATCGTATATTTTAACCCGGATCTGCCATTATTGCTAAACTAACAAACTGTAAAGAGTGTAGAATGGTTATACCGAATGATCCAAGTCCTTCGTTCTTTAACCATCATCCCACGCTCCGTTGCGGCTGCTCCGATCTCGTCGATCTCCGATCTACTCGTCCAGGTGGCACCACGTCACTGATTCTTTAAACGGGCTCCCGCCTCTGACTCGAGGCAACTCGGTCGTCAAGTTTGCTAAAAGAGACGACCAAGAATGATGTAGAATATGAGTAGAATACTTTGTCTCACTTCGTCCAAAACCGTGGACGATCGGTTAATGAAGTTGCCAATGGAAATGAAATGGAACGAGAAATGAACTATGAAATTTCCATGTATCCAAAACTTTAGTCTTTTCTTTTTAACAACCATAATTTTCTCAAGTGAGTGAGTGGAGGAGGAGAGGGGGCCGGCCACTTATATCAAGAGGGGGTGAGTGTAGGAGGGAGGAGGTGACCACAAGAAGAAAAGATCAAGAGAAAAAATCTATGGCAAAACAAAACACATTAATGAAATGAATGACTCACTAAACCTAGTCATCCATTCATTAATGCAAACTTAAGGTTCATGAACCTAGTCACCATCCTAGTCACCTCTTCTAGAAACTTCTCGAAGCATCTACACTCATCTCAAGAAAAGATAAATCCGTCTTTAACTGAATGTTAAAAGACGGGCGATAGAAAACTGGAAACTGGCAACTTCCAAAAGTGATCCCGAAACGAATTTCAGGATAACTCCGTAACTGTATAAATATACCCGCATTTGTATTACGACCGAATACAAATGCAACTGAGACAAAGATATTATATCTACTCAATATAATACTCGGATCCGGCTTAAACCAAAGCCGACCAGTATCATCTGCCCGAAAACCGACACGTGCGTAAACGCACGTGCATTTTTCGAACCCTGCCATAAAACCATACGACCTCTACAACGTTTCGCCCGAACTTGGGAAACTGTCTGTGGGGGACTCAAATGACTCGTCAGTACCCTGGCAGTGGGTTTAACCACAAACTGTTAGCGGCATAGCAATGCGTAACGGTTGCCCATGGACTGACCTCAAGGGAGGCCGATGAGCAAACTCATCCGGAAACCCTACTGAGCCTAACAGTGACAATGTATATACAGTCCGGTCCGTTCGTCTATGAGTATCGCATATCTGCCTAGGGGGTTAGTAACGTCAGACCCCCAATAGCAGTATAAGTCGTGTCGGAATGTAGCCCAATAACACCCTGAGATACTACTGGAGTACCTACCAGCAAATCTCCTGCCACGGCCGTGGGCTATGTGTAATGGCTCTCCTAGACACAGCACGATCTCGCCCCCAATACCGGGAGAGACGAATCTCGTGCCGATCCGCTCACGTGCCTCCATATGGCTCGGGACTGTACCCAAAAACTACCTGTTTGCACGACTCCTTTGAGCCGTGGTAGGGTAGAAATCAAAGCACAGTGGGAACTCACACGAGACAAATGACGACCTCAGGTCGATGAACCAACCTGTACACATGTCACCAGGGAACTGCTATCTGACGATATGTATAATACCAACTAGCAGATTCCCGGCGAGTCCTGTCCGGTGTACTCATAACCCAATGAGCACCTGTATACATCTTAGGTGATCCAACTGACACCAGTGGCTTGTGAGACTGGCCACCGCCCCTCGTCGGGGTCTCGACTGTATACACTAGTCTACTCCGGAGTATCGATGCCCTGTCTCGAAACTCCCACGACTAGGGACCACAATTAATGATATGCATATAAACCACCCAACTCTCACGTATATGATCGCCATCATACTGTTGGTGGTAAAGCAAGATCCTAAGGGCTCTATCAAAGTGTAACATGTAATCAGTCACCTGAACATGTACACGACTGATAAAGGCAAACCAGATAGCATACTATCATCTCGAGTGAGACTGTCCTACCGGTATAGGTCCTCCGCAATCATTGCAATCACGTACCAGCGATCCAATAATTGACTCTGAGGGCACTATCTCCAACACTTAGGTGAACCAACTAACACCAATGGCTTATGAGACCGGCCACCGCCCCTCGTCGGGGTCTCGATCAGTATACACTAGTCTATTCTTGGAGTATCGATACCCAGTCTCGAAACTCCTACAACTAGGGACATTTTAAGGATGTACTTATAGACCATCCAACTCTCATGTATATGATCGTCATCATACTGCTGGTAGTCAAGCATGAATCCTATGGGCTCTATCAACATGTAATAGTGATCTGTAATGTCACCTGAAGCATATACACGATGATAAAGACAAACCAGATAGCATACTATCATCTCGAGTAAGACTATCCTACTGGTATAGGTCCTTCCTCAATCATTGCAATCATGTGCCTACGATCCAATAATTGACTTGAGGGCACTATAGCCAACAATCTCCCACTTGCACTTAAGGCTAATTATTGCGGTGTCGCATACCCACAACCTGTGTGATACCGAACACCGAACTTCTCTACTAATCAGTTTCACAAAGCTCGTTTGAAAAACTATTGTGTTTGAGAAATAGCCTCAGTGAGTGGATCCGCTCCAATGTTTCTTTCTATGTCTCTCTTTATCTCAAGTTCGCGGAGAAAGCCATCTCCTGAAATGAGCAATACCTTTCTTAGAATATGTCTGGATATCTGATAGGACCCGATTCACAAATGAACTCCAAATCCAGCAAACTTCTTAGACCGTATCGTCTACTGAATTTAATCAGTATCCTGCGCCATGCCTCCCTCAGTATCCACTTGGACCACCTGTCCAAACTAATGTCCCTCAATCCGTGGCCAAACGCGGAACAAAAACTTTTAGAAACCGGCGCTAACGGAACCCTAATCGACGGATCATACCATTAACCCTATACTAGTTATCATAAAGGAGTTTAGAGAGGTTATACCGATCGATCTGTGTCCTTCGATCTTCAACCTCTGTCCCAAGCTCCTCGCGGCCTCCTCGATCAAGTTTGATCTCCGGTCTCCCCTATAGAAGACGATCCACGTCGAAGATTAGTAATACGGGCTCCCTCCTCAAAACCGAAGCAACTCGGGTATCTAGTTTTCTAACCTAGATAACCAAGATAAAGTAGAGAGAGTGTGTAAATACTTTGTCTCAATACACCCATAGATTCTCAACTCATGAGAGGGTTTGGGTGGAGGTTGAAGAAGTTGCCAAGAGGTGAAGAAGTGTGAGCAAAAGAAAAGCAAGTGAAGAAAAAAGTGTCTGCTTATTTTCTTGTGTGAGTTGTGTGAGCTATTTGAGTATGAGCAACTAAAGAAAACCCTTGCCCAAAAAAATATCTGCCTCACACTCTAAATATCTCACAATATACACACAAATATCTAGCATGAGTCACCATGACCCACCATGAGTCACACCCATGACACACCTTGAGTCACACCCATGACACACCAAGTGACCATGCTAGAACCATTACCAAAACTTGCACTCACACTTTACACCTCACAATAAACATTTAAACTAAATGTTTAATCCAAAAAGAAAATGCAACTTTTAAAGTAAACTTGTAACGGATTACAAGAATACCCCTCATCTGTATATACATATCTGCATCTGTATTCCGACTGAATACGAATACAACGAGACGAAAATAGTCCAACAATATAATACTAAGATCCGGTTTAAACCTAAGCCCACTAGTATTATCCTTCCAATCATTATCCGTGCATAAGTGTACAAATATGATCGAACCCTACCATAAAACCATATGGCCTCTACAACGTTTCGCCCGAAGCAGTGAAACCCTCTGTATGGGACTCTAAAGACTCGTCAATATGCTGGCAGTGGTTTAACCACAAGCACGTCAGTGGCACTAGCTATACGTAACGGCTACCCAGGTATTGAGCGAAAGGGAGGCCGATGAGCAAACTCATCTTGAAACCCTACTGAGCCTGACCGTGACAATATCCGTACAGTCCGGTCCGTTCGTCTATGAGTATCGCATATCGATTCTAGGGGGTGGATAAAGTCAAACCCCTAATAAATTGACATTTAGTGTCGGCATGAAACCTATCACCAACTGAGAAACTACCGATCCTAGATCGATAATTCTCATCTACCCCGGTCGAGAATTTCTGGTGATGGCCACCTGTGCACACCGCGACATCAACCCCCAATACCGGGAGAGACGAATCCCCTGACGATCCGCTCACTGCCTCCATGTGACTCCGGACTGTACCCAACTAAAACCTGTTTGCACAACTTCTTTGAGCCGTGGTAGGGTAGTAATCAAAGCACAGTGGGAACTCACACGAGACAAATGACGAACTCAGGTCGATAGACTAACCTGTACACATGTCACCAGGGAACTGCTATCTGACAATAGGTATAATACCAACTAGCAGGTTCCCGGCGAGTCCGTCCGGTGTACTCATAACCCAATGAGCACCTGTATACATCTTAAGTGAACCAACTAACACCAATGGCTTGTGAGATCGGCCACCGCCTCTCGTCGGGGTCTCGATCAGTATACACTAGTCTACTCTTGGAATATCGATGCCCAGTCTCGAAACTCCCACGGCTAGGGATATTTTAAGGATGTGCTTATAAACCATCCAACTCTCACGTATATGATCGCCATCATACTGCTGGTAGTCAAGCATGAATCCTATGGGCTCTATCAACATGTAATAGTGATCTGTAATGTCACCTCAATCATATACAAGATGATAAAGACAAACCAGATAGCATACTATCATCTCAAGTAAGACTGTCCTACCAGTATAGATCATCCCTCAGTCATTGCAATCATGTGCCTGCGATCCAATAATTGACTTGAGGGCACTATAGCCAACAGGTTCCTTCATAAATGCCATAGTCCCATTGTTATCACAATACAAGAGTATTGGATCAACGGTGGTTAAAACCCACACCAAGCTCTGAGATGAACGTCCGCATCCAGACCACTTCTTTAGCAGCATCGTTGGCGGCGATGTACTTAGTCTCTATTGTCGAGTCTGCAATGGTAGCCTATTTAGAACTCTTCCAACAGATTGCCCCTCCATTAAGGGTAAACACATAACCCGAAATAGACTTGCTGTCATCAATGTCACTTTGTAAGCCCGAATCGGTAAATCTCTCCATCTGGAGGTCGTTGTTACCATACACCAAGAATATCTCTTTAGTCCTTTGCAAATACTTAAGAATGTTCTTCACAGCTATCCAATACTTCTTCCCTGAGTTTGATTGATACCTACTTACCACACTAATTGTGTAAGCTGCTACATCTGGTCTAGTACACAACATCGCATACATGATAAACCCTACCGTCGAAGCGTAGGGTATAACACTCATGCGAGCCCTCTCTTCATCAGTCTTGGGAGACATCTCTTTAGAGAGGGTGATTCGTATTTTGGTACGAATACGGGTATGTATATACGGTAGAAAGTATTTTGTATTTATACAAAATACATTCTAGAAGATGGCACCTCATCATGCATTTTTTCTATTTCGTTAAAAATAGAAAATGAGGTGGAAAAGGTGAGATGACATGAATCATGGTTTTGTATTTATTGCAGATACTATTGGAGTATGGTTGTGATTTTAAAAGAAAAGGAAATACTTCATGAAATCATTTTTAGCCATTCTTTATGTGATGGTTTTTCACTTGCTCTCTTCTCTTCATCTTCTTGTGTTCAATCTCTTGCAAATCCTTATCATTCTCATATGTTGAGAACCAAAAGATTTGAGATAGAAAACTACTCTAAACACTAACTATATCATCTTAGTAACCTAGATTAGCAAACTAGGTTGTTAAGTTGCTTCATCAGTGAAGCTTAGCTTGGACCATAAACTCTTAGGTGGATCATCTAGGACCGAGGAGGCCGGCTATCAAGGTTGATCTAGGAGACCCCAAGGAACTTAAAAAGAGGAGTAAAGACCCGAAGGACATGTGTCTATCAGTATAACCTTCTCTCATAGTAGATAGACCTCTTATAGCTTGCTAGTTTAGGATTATGATTTGATCACTTGGGTTAAGTTTGCTTTGCTTACTTAAAAATTTAATTTTTGTGCATTCCACCTCTCTACTTCGATGTAGAGTGAGCACGTATCACCAACAGTTTATTTAAAGAATATGTTTTATATTAAAATACAACATTTTTCAAAACGGGTTTCTTTTAAACGATATTTTGATTTCTCGGCAATTGCGCCTCTACAGCTCTCGTTAGGGGACCCGCTAATGGATGGTGCGAATTATCGCACATTATTGAGATAGTAGAGTAAGATGTAAAACTCCTCACGGAGTATACGGTCTCGAAAGAAAATAAAATTACGTTTTTTAAGAAATACAACTTTCTAAACAAAACAAACTTTGGAAAATTATATAAAACTATGAATCCATATTTTCAATAAAAATAAATTTTGAAACTATATTTTTAAAATGAAAAATTAGAATTTTTAATAAAATGCCAACAAGTTTCTAAAAGTAGTAGTTTTCATAAATGTACCATAAACTTTCAAAAACTAGGTTTTATCACTAAAATACCACAACAATTAAAATACATGTTCATGAAAATTCTAAATATTATAAACCACCCTCGATGCTTATTTTGTAAACAATATTAACATAAACCCCCTTGAGAAATGCAAATAATCTAAATCTAAAGTAAACAGTAACAATAAATAAGAACTCTAGATTAATATAGGTTTAAGCGGTATCATTTCTTTTGAGCCCCGAGGAGCAGGAGAAAGTGAGTGCTTGCCTATTCAGGTTAGACACCTTAACGGAGTTATCAAAGGCGATTGTCTTGGAAAAAGACACAAATCATGCCATCCATATGCATCAGTTGCCAATTTCTCCTGAGCATAAGATCTTTAACAATTAACTCAATTCATATGAAAAGACCACAACCCGAATCCAAACTTGAACTTGAACTTGAACTCAAATCCAAACTTGAATCTAAACATGAATATGAACTCGAACCCAGTCTACTCGAACTAACTTGCCTCGAACCAAGATTGCAATTGACATGACTCGCATTTTACTCGACTCACTCGACTTCATTCTACACCTTTTGCAATCTATGGTTTCGATCAAGATATGTTATAATCAATCAATAAAATTAATTAAGTATATTATACAATTATAGACTATTTACACTTGGGGTGATTGAGATAGTTTCTTATGTGAATCCAACGGAACTTCAGGAGTCCCATATTAACCTCTTTTTTATTTTACCCGAAGATCAGTCAGGTCGACTCTTCCACAGACTAGAGCCCCGATGCTAACAAATGAAATAGACCCGTGTTTCTTTGCTCCTGGGGGCCCACTCTTGAGCTCGTGAATATTTCTACGGCTGTGTTGACATTCACACTTGGAACTTAACGTTAACATAGTGACCATATAGAGACCTATAGGATATGTACCCATGAACATATACTTTTACTCGTCATATATGTTAGGAATATGTATGCCCTAGAAGCCATTATTGTATGATATAGTGGATGCTTAGACATATATATAGAGGAATTTTTTGCTCGATGTGATAGTATGCTATCTGGTTGCTCTTTATCTTAACATATACACTTGTATTATTATACTGTCTTTCTGATACATGTTGATAAAGCCCTTAGGATGTTTGCTTGACTACCAGGACTATGATGCCGATCATACTACTGGGACTTGTGTAGTCCACAAGCACATCCTTTAACAGTTCCTAGTCGAGGGGATATCGAGACAGGGCATCGATATTCCAGAGTAGACTAGTGTGTATGTTTCTTGACCCTGTATGGGGCGATGGTTGATCCCATAACTATTGGTGTTTGACATCAAAGATTGTACACAAGTGCTCATTAGAGAATGGGTACACCGAACAGGACTCACTGAGAACTCCTAGATGGTACCATACCTATCGTCAGATAGCAGTTCTCTGATGACACTGGTACAGGTTAGTCTATAGACCCGAGATCGTCATAGTGTCTTATGTGGTTCCCACTGTGCGTTGATTTCCTCCCTACCATGGCTCAAAGGAGTCGTGCAAATAGGTAGATTTTGGATACAGTCCCAAGTCACATGGAGGCAGTGAGCGATAGGAGGGGTTTCGTTTCTTCCGGTATAGAGAGTTGATGTTGCGCTATGCTCGATTGGCTATAACAGTAAGTCCCTAGCCAGGGCTGATGAGATTTACTGGTAAGTGTTATCAGTAGTTTCTTGAACCGTTATGAGCCATACATCAGCATGACTTATCAGGTTACTGGGGTCGGACAATTTCACGCCTAGACTCGATATGCGACATATCAGACGAAGAGACCAGACTGTACAGTAAGTGTTACTTATAGGCTTCATGGGAGTTTGGACAAGCTTGCTTTTTGATCTTCTAATCGCTCAATACATGGGTAACCGTTACATCCAGCTAGTACCGCTGACGGCTCATGGGTAACTTATGTGATCATTACCTACTGCTAGCGTATTGACGAATCTTTAGAGTCCCACACAGAGATTTCATAGTTCAAGCGAAACGAAATAGGGCACATATGCTGATATGTGCGGGAGCCTGATTAAATAAAAGTATGTGATACCGTATTCTAATCTGGCGACATTTGTTATCGGTCAGGTTTTATGTGATATAACCGGATTATTGAATCAAGTGTTGATTTGATAATGTGATATACAGATAAATGATTTAGCTGGTTATATATGATATAACCGGATTATTAAATCAAGTGTTGATTTAATAATTTGATATATATATTTATATTTGATATAATTATATATTAACTAATATTAAGCTCACTAATTATTTTCTTCTCTTTATATATATTTATATATATGTGTTGGATATAGTGCCCTCAGAGTCAATTATTGGATCACAGGCACGTGATTGCAATGATTGAGGGAGGACCTATGCCGGTAGGACAGTCTTACTCAAGATGATAGTATGCTATCTGGTTTATCTTTATCATTATGTACTGCTTTAAGTGACCTTACAGGTCGCTATTACACGGTTATAGAGCCCTTAAGACTCTTGCTTGACTGCCAGCAGTATGATGGAGATCATATACGTGGGAGCTGGGGTCTATAAGCACATCCTTAAAGTGGTCCCTAGTCGTGGGAGTTTTCGAGACTAGGCATCGATACTCCATTAGTAGACTAGTGTATACAGTCGAGACCCCGACGAGGGGCGGTGGCCAGTCTCACAAACCATTGGTGTAAGTTGGTGTAAACAGGTGCTCATTGGGTTATGAGTACACCGGACAGGACTCGCCAGGAACATGCTAGTTGGTATTATACGTGACGTCGGATAGCAGTTCCCTGGTGACATGTGTACAGGTTAGTTCATCGACCTGAGATCGTCATTTGTCTCGTGTGAGTTCCCACTGTGCTTTGATTACCACCCTACCACGGCTAAAAGGAGTCATGCAAACAGGTTTTAGTTGGGTACAGTCCCGAGCCACATGGAGGCAGTGAGCGGATCGGCAGGGGTTTCGTCTCTCCCGGTATTGGGGGTGAGATCGCGCTGTGTCTAGAAGAGCCATTACACGAAGTCCTTGGCCAAGGCAGGAGATTTACTGGTAGGTATTCCAGTAGTATCTCAGGGTGTTCTGGGCTACACTCCGACACAACTTGTACCGCTTTTGGAGGTCTGACTTTTACCAACCCCTAGGCCCGCCATGCGATGCTCATAGACGAACAGACTGGACTGTACGGATATTGTCACTGACAGGCTCAGTAGGGTGTCAGGATGAGTTTGCTCATCGACGTCCCTTTTGGTCAATACCTGGTAGCCCATTACGTACGGCTAGTACCACTGACGTGCTAGTGGTTAAATCCACAGCCAAAATATTGACGAGTCTTTAGAGTCCCCCACAGACAGTTTCTCAAGTTTCAGGTGAAACGTTGTAGAGGCCGTAAGATATATGGCAGGGTCCAATCATATACGTGCAGTTGTGCACGGATCATGATCGGGCGGATCATACTAGTGGGCTTTGGTTTAAGTCGGATCCTAGTATTAGATTTGTTGGATTACTTTAGTCTCATCGCATTCGCATTCAGTCGGAATGCGGATGCAGGTTTGTATATACAGGTGAGGGGTATTTGTAGGGTGTTTTTCGTCACCCCATTAAGATGGGAATACGCGCGCTTGTCAGGCGTACTACAGATTCCTTCTGCCTAGGGTAGGCCGGGGTTTATTGATTGTGGGGATCCGAATCTCCGGCAGCCGCGGACTAAGCTGCCGTTAATTACCCCTCGCCTTTGGAGCGAGAGAACCTCCGATTGACGGGTTAAACTGGTCATACGAACTCAATGTGCAATGTGCGTGTGTTGTGTTTTGAAAGGAGGTTTTGGATATATCGGGAGTCACACAGAGTTTTTACGGGGGTCCCGCTACCCGGATAGCAGGCTGGGGGTCAAGGGGGCTAGCAGCCCCCTTGCGGGGTGCGGGGCAGCGCCCCGTTAGAAATTTTTTTCTAACAGGGACAGTGTCGTGATGTATGTGTGTGTGTACATATGTATGCATATGTATATATATATGTGTGTATATATATATATGTATATATATTTAAAAAAAAGAGGGGGGAAAAGGCATCCAAAGGATGCGTGGGGCCAGCGCCTTGAGCGTTGTGCGCTTAGGTGCTATGCGCTTAGGCGCAAGCGCGCCACGTGTCGGCACGTGGGCGCTTTGTGCTTAAGCACTGGACGCTTGAGCGCAAGCGCGCCACGTGTCGGCATGTGGGCGCTCAACGCTCGAGAGCTGGGCGCTTGAGCGCAAGCGAGCCACGTGTCGACACGTGGGCGCTCTGCGCTCGAGCGCTGGGCGCTTGAGCCCAAGCGCGCCACGTGTCGGCACGTGGGCGCTCTGCGCTCGAGCTCTGGGCGCTTGAGCGCAAGCGCGCCACGTGTCGGCACGTGGGCGCTCTGCGCTCGAGCGGTGGGCGCTAGAGCGCAAGCGCGCCACGTGTCGGCACGTGGACGCTCGCTTGAGCGCAAGCGCGCCACGTGTCGGCACGTGGGCGCTTTGCGCTTGAGCGCAGGGCGCTAGTGAGAAAAAGGGGCTTTTAGTCCCAGAAATAGGGTTTAGAGTGGAGTTAAACTCCTAAAAAATGTTTTGGTTGAGGAAATGGGTTCTTCTTCTTCCTCCTCTGTTGGCTGGATCTTGAAGATCAAGAAATGTGGGATTTTAAAAATCTCTTCTTTTTGAGATCTGATGGTAGATCCAAGTTCCCCTTTGTGGGTTTTATGGTGAAAAACTATTTAGTTTTGGAAAAGGGAGAGTAAACTCTTGATTTAATTCACCAAAAAAGGAAGAAGGTTTGAAACCTTCAGAAAGGGGAAAGAGACACAAACCCTAAATTTTTGAGAGAATGAAAATGTTGTTCTTTTTTATTCATCATAATGCTGCCTTATATAGGCTTACATGTTTACATATAACCCCTTGGGCTTTGCAAAATGGCATTTTGCCCATCCCATGGCTCATGTGCCATTTCTTTTTGCACATAAGCCATGGGCTTAAAAAAATTTGGCTTTATGCCTATTTTGTTTACATTCATGCATAAAAAATTACATAAAAATTATTTATTACATGATTTTTTTGTTGGCATGGAGAGGCTGGCTGCGGGCTCGACTTGGGCATGGGCCCGCTTGACCTGGGCTTGGGCCCACCTAGCTTGGGGGTTGACCTTGACTTTGACTCGGTCAACCGGGGTGTAAATTTTTACCCCAAAAAATTGCCCCTCATTAATGAATGCACACCGTACATGTGGGTCGTGTGCATGAAATTAATGGATCTTCTTTTGCGTGGAGGCGACTTACTTTGGTTCCCATTTTTTTGGGATGCACTGCCCTTTTTACGACATGGACGGTCGATGCTTGACGCGTCTCCGAGACGGAGTGTCCGTGGTAGAAGTTTCCCTGGCCCGGAGTGATCTGGTTCCCGATTTGTAGGAAGCTTGCACTGCCCTTTTTACGACATGGATGGTCGACGCTCTGATCCGGAGCGATTTGGTAGACGTGTCCCCGGCACGGAGTGTCTGCTTGACGTTTCCCCGGCATGGAGTGTCGCTGGTTGACGTGTCGCCGAGACGGAGTGTCTGCTTGACGTTTTTCCGGCACGGAGCGTCGCTGTTGGACGTTTCCCTGATGCGGAGTGTCTATGTTGGACGTTTCCCTGATGCAGAGTGTCGCTGGTTGACGTGTCCCCGGCACGGAGTGTTTGCTTGACGTTTCCCCGGCACGGAGTGTCATTGTTGGACGTTTCCCTGATGCGGAGTGTCTGTGTTGGACGTTTCCCCGATGCAGAGTGTCGCTGGTTGACGTAACCCCAAGACAGAGTGTCTGTTGTCGATGTGCCCCCGGCACGGAGTGTCGCTGGTTGACGTGTCCCCGAGACGGAGTGTCTGCTTGACGTTTCCCCGGCACGGAGTGTCGCTGTTGGACGTTTCTCTGATGCGGAGTGTCTGTGTTGGACGTTTTCCCGATGCAGAGTGTCGCTGGTTGACGTGTCCCTGATGCGGAGAGTCTGTGTTGGACGTTTCCCCGATGCAGAGTGTCACTGGTTGACGTGTCCCCGGCACGGAGTGTCTGCTTGACGTTTCCCCGGCACGGAGTGTCGTTGTTGGGCGTTTTCCTGATGCGGAGTGTCTGTGTTGGACGTTTCCCCGATGTAGAGTGTCGCTGGTTGACGTATCCCCGAGACGGAGTATCTGTTGTCGATGTGCCCCAGCACGGAGTGTCGCTGGTTGACGTGTCCCCGAGACGGAGTGTCTGCTTGACGTTTCCCCGGCACGGAATGTCGCTGTTGGAAGTTTCCCTGATGCGGAATGTCTGTGTTGGACGTTTCCCCGATGCAGAGTGTCGCTGGTTGACGTGTCCCTGATGCGGAGTGTCTGTGTTGGACGTTTCCCCGATGCAGAGTGTCGCTGGTTGACGTGTCTCTGGCACGGAGTGTCTGCTTGACGTTTCCCCGGCACGGAGTGTCGTTGTTGGACGTTTCCCTGATGCGGAGTGATTGTGTTGGACGTTTCCCCGATGCAGAGTGTCGCTGGTTGACGTATCCCCGAGACGGAGCGTTTGTTGTCGATGTGCCCCCGGCACGCAGTGTCTGCTTGACGTTTCCCCGAGGCGGAGTATCGGCTGGTTGACGTATCCCCTAGACGGAGTGTCTGTTGTCCGACGCAGAGGTCGATGTTGGAATTGGTTGGTTTGATTTGTTTGACATCAGCATCGCTATACTAGAATATGGTACCAGGAGTGAATCATCATCTGTCTTTGAGAGGATTTGGGAATCGGTTTTTTTTGTTTGGCATCTGCATTGCTGCACTGGAATAATGCCGGGAGCAACTCATCATTTGTCCCGGGAAGATTTAGGAATTGGTGGCTTAGGAGATAGGTTTAGATCCCTGTCACCTAAGGCTTTTCAATTTTATGGGCCGTAAGTGTCCCATAAAAGCATTTTCTCCCTACGAGTCGAAAGGATCTCGTAGGCGTATTTTCTCCTTAGAAGTCGTGGGGACTCCTAAGTGTGTCGCTCCTTTGTGAGTCGTAAGGATCTCATGCGGGAATTTTCTCCTCACAAAGTCGAGAGGACCTTGTGAGTGCATTTCATCTCTCTTTTTTTTTCTTTTACGAGTTTGCGCCCTTTCGGGTTTTCACAAACTCGCCGGCAGTCCTGCTGTTTTTACTCACGGAGCCCTTTCGGGTTTTCATCCGTGCCCATTTTGCTTGTGGACATACCTTTTTTATTTTTTTATTTTATTTTATTTTATTTTATTTTATTATTTTTGGTGGGACTTTGTATGTGGTCTCACCGGTAGGACTTGGGAGAGATTGGGGTTGTTTTATGCCGGTGGATTGTATACGGTTTTTCAGGATATATGATCCAGACCGTAGGGCCGGAAAAATTTTTGGACTTTGTCGGCGTCTGCATCGCTGCACTGGAATATGGTACCAGGAGCGACTCATCATTCGCCGTTGGGGTATGCGATTTGGAATTTGGTTGGCGTCTGTATCGCTGCACTGGAATATGGTACCAGGAGCGACTCATCATTCACCACTTGGGGATTGGGGAGCGATGGCTTAGGAGACAGGTTTAGATCCCTATCACCTAAGGCTTTTCAATTTTATGGGCCGTGAGGGTCCCATAAAAGCATTTTCTCCTTACGAGTCGTAAGGATCCCGCAGGTGTATTTTCTCCTTAGGAGTCATGAGGACTCCCAAGTGTGTTTCTCCTTTGTGAGTCGTAAGGATCCCACAAAGGTTTGTTCTCCCCATGTATCGTGAGGATACATGAGTGGGTCTTCTCAATGGAGCATAATTCCAAAGACGGAGACCAGCCGCGTAACTGGTGATTACGGTAGGGCATGGGTATGATGAGAATTATTTGAGCCCGTGGATTGTATACGATGGTCAACCTTGGGACCAACCGTAGGGCCGGAAGAATTTTGAGAAATTGGATTTTGGTTGGCGTCTGCATCGCTGCACTGGAATATGGTACCAGGAGCGACTCATCATTCGCCTTTGTTTTGTTCATTTTTTTTTGTTTTCGTTTTTGTTTTACCGCGATTGCTCTATCATTTCAGCTTTTCTCATCGTGAAGGTCGCGATTGCCCTATCATTTCGGCTTTTACTCGCGGTTGCCCCATCTTTCGGCTTTATTTTCATCTTTATTTTACTCGCTGATTTTTATTGCGAGTTGCCCCATCATTTCATCTTTTCTTTATTTTTTTTTATTTACACATTTTTTGTTTATTTACACATATATATATTTTTTTACATTCCCATTTTAACGACTTAGAGGTCGATCGTTCCCAGTTTAATGACGTGGTGGTCGTCTGTTTTCAAAGAAAGGCAGATGTCCGAGAGAATCAGTTTCACGAAGAACTTCGGTCTCCGTTTGTATGAAAGTGGCGGTCGCAGCTTGATCGTTGGTTAACACGCCAGGGGACAATGATATTTCTCCCGCCTTATATTGTTTCTCGACCCAATCCTTGAAGATGCAACAGTCTTCAATAGTGTGTCCCAGCACTCGGTGGTATGGGCAAAAGTTAGGATGATCAGTCCTGTTCGCTTCACTTACCCTTTTTGGTTCTGGTAGCCGCAGACCATTCTTCAGAGCATCTTTAAAAATTTTGTGGACCTTGTCCCTTCGGAATGAGTAGACCTTATTTCTTCTTGTAGGGTTCCTAGGCACTCTCAAGAGGTCTCACAAGGCATCAACCATGCCAATTTCAAATTTTACGGGTGCCGAGAAACCCTAATACGGATCGTTAACTAGAATTTTAGGCGAAAAACGAAACTAGTTAACGACTTAACTAAAGGAGAGAGGCTACAACCTTTGTAGATCCGTTTCTCCACTTCCTTAGCTCTACGTAGGCGTCCTCTCGCTGTCCATCTCGAATCCCGAACTCAATCATCGGCTTCATCAGAGAAATGGGCGGGCTAGGTCGTCGGCTTCGTGCCGAAGATGATCTACGTCGAGGCATCACAAGTTCAAGCTCCAACTTCACCAAGTTGTGAAACTTGTGAAAAAAAACACCCTATACTACTTGGCAAGAGGTAGAGGGTGAAGAAATAGGAGGTGGGTTCACTTTAGAATTGGATTTCTCTCACTTTTGCTCAAGTTGCCATTGATGGACTTAAGCTTTTCTTGAAGAAAAAGATGATGAAGAAGAAGAAAGAATATGATAAGTCTTCTAAAATGAAAAAGAAATTGAAAAATTATCATAATCTTAACCATAGTTAAGTGTAGAGAATGAACTAGGGTTAGTTCAAATGGTTAGGGTTAAGCATGAGACAAGAATGGTGACTAAGTCAAAGCTTCATGAAGCTTCAATAAGAAACAAAGAAAGCCACCATTCTCATCTTTATCTTTTCCAAATAAATAAATAAACAAATAAATAAATAAATGAAAAAGCAAAACCCTAATCATCAACTAAACCATGGTTTAATTCTATACACTTAACCAAATGAGCAAGCATCATCAAACATGATACAAACATGTGCACAAAAGTATATCACATATACAACTTGCACATCAAGTGAGAAAATCCATTTAAAGTGAACTAATACTAGCTAATGCAAAGTAATATATCAAATATATAATTATACATTAAATCATTAAATCAACACTTGATTTAACGATCCGGTCATATCGCATATAACCGACTAGTATCCTATGTATCGGCTTATCGAATCAATCCTTGATTCGATATCTAGGTTATATCGAATATAACCAATCGATACATTCATCGTGAGAATGGAATACGGTATCACATACACGCATTATTCTCGGTCCTGCACATATCTCATATGCGCTCCTATTTCGTTTCGCTTGAGCCAGGAAACCTCTGTGTAGGACTCTAAAGACTCGTCAATACGCCGGTAGCAGATGATGATCATATCAAGCACCCACAAGCCGCAAGCGGTCTGCTAAACATAACGGCCACCAGGGTATTGAGCGATCAGAAGATCGACGAGCTAGCCCGCTCACACTCCTGTGAATCCAACCAGTAACACTTACCGTACAGTCCGTTCTGTTCGTCTGATATGTCGCATATCAAGTCTAGGGGTGGTAAACGTCAGACCCCAATAACCGATAAGTCGTGCCGATGTGAGGCTCATAACGGGTCGAGAAACTACTGGTAACACTTACCAGCAAATCTCTGATCAGCCCTGGCCAAAGACTTCCCTGTTACGGCCAATCGAGCACAGCGCAACATCAACCCCCAATACCGGGAGAGACGAAACCCCTCCTATCGCTCATTGCCTCCATGTAACTCGGGACTGTACCCAAAAACCACCGTTTTGCATGCCCTCATGGACGTGGTAAGGTGGAGATCAAAGCACAGTGGGAATCACACAAGACTCTATGACGATCTCGGGTCTACAGACTAACCTGCACAAGTGTCACCTGAGAACTGCCATCTGACGTGAGGTATAATACCATCTGGGAGTTCTCGGCGAGTCCGTCCAGTGTACCCAGTCTCCACTGAGCACACGTATACATTCTATGATGTCAAACACCAATGGATGTGGGATCATCCATCGCCCATCTCATGGGTCGAGAAGCGTATACGCTAGTCTACACTGGTATATCGATGCCCTGTCTCGATACACCCAAGACTAGGGACCTTGAAGGATGTACTTATGGACTACCATGTCCCCACTAGTATGATCTGCATCATAGTCTAGGTAATCAAGTACACATCCTAAGGGCTTTATCAACATGTAACCATAAGACAGTTTAAAGAGACTAGTGTACATGTTAAGATAAAGAGCAACCAGATAGCATACTATCATATCGAGCAAGAAAGTCATCTCTATATATGTCCAAGCATCCAATATAATATACATCATCTGTACAATACTGGCCTCTAGGGCATACATACAACTAACAATCTCCCACTTGCACTAGGGCCAGCTGCTGTAGTATCGCATACCGAGCATCCCGAAGAGTCTCTCAAACTGTATCTGGGGAATATCCTTCGTGAGTGGATCCGCCGTGTTGTCCTTCGTGTCAACTCTCCTGACCTCGATCTCCCGGCGATCAACTATCTCCCGGATCAGGTGATACCGCCTCAGAATATGCCTGGATCGCTGATGGGACATGGGTTCCTTGGCTAAAGCCACCGCTTCATTGTTATCGCAATACAAAGGTATTGGATGCTCAATGGATGGAACCACTCCAAGTTCAGTAATGAACTTCTTGATCCAAACAGCCTCTTTAGCAGCATCGTTGGCAGCGATGTATTCAGCCTCCATCGTCGAGTCTGCCACGGTTTCCTGCTTGGAACTCTTCCAGCTAACCGCCCCTCCGTAAAGGGTAAAGACAAATCTCGACTGTGACTTAGAGTCGTCCTTATCACTCTGGAAGCTCTCATCGGTAAAGGACTCCACTTGGAGTTCTCCGTTACCATACACCAAGAGCATTTCTTTAGTCCTTCATAAGTACTTGAGAATGCTCTTCACAGCTGTCCAGTGACTCTCTCCAGGATCAGCTTGATACCTGCTCACTATACTTAGTGAGTATGCTACATTCGGTCTGGTACATAGCATCGCATACATGATAGAGCCTACAGCCGAAGCATAGGGTATCCCTTGCATGCGAGCTCTCTCCAAATCAGTCTTGGGAGACATCTCTTTGGAGAGAGTGACTCCAGAGATCGTGGGCAAGTTCCCACGTTTGGATTCTTCCATACTAAACCTCTTTAGTATGGTGTCAATGTACCTGGATTGGGACAATCCCAAAATCCGTTTGGATCTATCTCTATAGATCCTGATTCCCAATATGCAGGAGGCATCTCCAAGATTTTTCATTGAGAATCTTTGTGATAAGAAGAGCTTGACCGATTGCAGCATAGGAATATCATTTCCTATCAAGAGTATGTCGTCCACATACAATACGAGGAAGACCACCTTACTCTCTGCTACCTTCTTGTAAATACAAGGTTCATCTGGATTTTTGACGAAATCAAACTCTTTGATAACGACGCCAAAGCAGATGTTCCAACTCCGCGATGCTTGCTTTAATTCATAAATGGATTTAAGCAGCTTGCACACCTTCCCGCTGCTCCCACTGTCTACGAAGCCCTCTGGCTAAGTCATGTACACGTACTCTTCTAAATCACCGTTTAGAAAAGCGGTCTTAACATCCATTGCCAGATTTCGTAATCATGATATGCAGCGATGGCAAGCATGATCCGGATGGATTTAAGCATAGCCACTGGAGAAAAGGTTTCGTCATAGTCCACACCTGGTCTTTAACGAAAACCTTTTGCTACAAGTCTAGCTTTGAAAGTCTTCACTTTCCCATCTACACCAAGTTTCTTCTTGAAGATCCACTTGCTCCCAATGGGTTTTACCCCTTCAGGAGCAACATCCAAAGTCCATACTTTGTTGGTGTACATGGATTCCATCTCGGACCACATAGCATCCAGCCATTTCACTGAGTCCCTACTCGTGATGGCCTGCTCGAAGCTAGTTGGGCCATCATCCTCCATGATGCAATCCTCGCTCCCACCATCCATGAGAAAACCGTAGTATCTCTCAGGTGGGCGAGGAGCCCTACTAGATCGGCGGAGAGGCTGAGGTTCATCAGGAACTACTGAATCCTCTGGTTCAACCAAATCTTCTGTTGTAGTCTGTATTGCTGGAACCTCTTCCAGTTCTATCTCCTTGCCACTAATCTCTTTTTCAAGAAATTCCTTTTCTAAAAAGGTGGCATGTCGAGAAACAAACACCTTTTGTTCCTCGGTGTGGTAGAAGATATACCCGCGCGAATGTTTGGGATATCCAATAAACTTACACAAAATGGACCTTGCCTCAAGTTTGTCCAGATTTTGCGTTTTTACATATGCCGGACAACCTCATATCTTAACATAATTAAGACATGGTCTCTTTCCTTTCCATATCTCATATGGAGTGGTTGGCACGGTTTTGGTGGGAACCATATTCAATAGGTCTGCAGCTGTTTCCAGAGCATATCCCTTGAAGGAAATAGGTAACTCAGCTGTGCTCATCATAGAGCGCACCATATCTAATAGGGTGCGGTTCCTCCGTCCTGATACACCGTTGTGCTGTGGTGTATATGGAGGAGTCAGCTGAGAGAGAATCCCATTCTCTTTTAGGAAGTCCAGGAATTCGTTGCTTAAGTATTCTCCTCCTCGATCAGATCGAAGGATTTTAATACTTTTTCCGGTTTGGTTCTCGACTTCTTGTTTATATTCTCTAAATTTCTCAAAAGCTTCTGATTTGTGTTTTATCAGGAACACAAATTCGAATCTAGAGAGATCGTCAGTGAATGTAATGAAGTACGAAGAACCATCCCTGGCATGTGTAGACATGGGACCACATACATCACTATGTATAAGTCCCAAGAGTTCGGTAACTCTTTCTCCGTGTCCCGTAAACGGAGTTTTGGTCATCTTGCCTTTGAGACATGACTGGCAAGTGTCATAAGATGAAAATTCGAACGGATTCAAATATCCATCCTTATGCAACTTAGCCAGTCGTGTCACATTGATGTGACCCAGTCTACAATGCCACAAGAAGGATTCGTTCAGTTCTGAACTCTTCCTCTTGTGTGTGTTTGTTATGCTCAGAACTGTTGATTGATTTAGAACATAAATGCCATTCCACAACGTGCCTGATCCAACCAACTTTTGGTTACGGAAAATGTTCATAACATTATCCTGCAATACAAAATTATATCCCTCTTTACTCAACAAAAAAACCGATATAATGTTGCATATCAGGTTCGGCATGTAATAGCATTCGTTCAGAACCAATGTATTACCAGTTGGTAATACAAGGTGATATTCACCGACAGTCTTAGCTGCAACAATTGCACCATTTCCAACTCTAATGTCTTTATCACCTTCTCCAAGTTCTCTACCTTTCCTAAGCCCATGTAATTGATTACATATATGGGATCCTGACCCGGTATCTAATACCCAGGACGTAGAGCAAATGGAGAAACAGTTCTCTGTAACGAACACACCCGAAGAAAATGCATCATCATGTACTTTCTTCATTCAGGAGGCATGGGAATCCTGGTATTCCCCTATATCCTGTTCAGTCCTATAACTCTTATAGGAAAGAACGGAACCAACGTTCCCCAGCACAGTATAACATGCGGGTTCGGTCAATACATCCATATTATTATCTTGATTAGGGCATGAAATGGTCGCTACCTGGAGAGAGAGAGAAGAAAACACTTTAGCATATGCTCGTGCACGATCAGATTGGTTATTATCTTATCTAATCAGGATGGCTCCCACTGTTTTTATCAAATCTTCTTTCAAACCCTAAAAGGAAAGACTAGCCAGGATTAATTACACACTACAAGTTCGCCGATCTTTCAGCCAGGCCAGTGTCGGTACTTTGAGGGAGGTCCCCCATGCTTTCGCACGAACCTAATTAATGTAAACCTCGTTTTCCCAGAGGCGTAACCCCGTTGACACCTTTCTAGACACCTACTTGATCAGCTAATTGTAATGTGTAAAACTCTCCCAGGAGTAACTCTTACTCGCAGAGGGTATCGGGATCCAACTATCTCATAGAAGGTATGCAATCTCATTGCAAATTTCAACACTTGAAATTCCCGATAATATTTTGCCCCTAGCGTCCTATGACCTTGACGCAGGCCAACAAACCATAGTGCGCTAGTCAAGTTCAACCCGTCATTTCCTGATTGAATCAAACCCACCCGCACGACCCTTGACGCAGGCCAACAAAGTCGCACGACTACCCTAATCCAATCTGCATCATATGCATAAGCAGATAAATAATAGTTAGCTACCGTACACTACGCCTTGACGCAGGCCAACAAACGTAGCACGAATACTAACTAGTACTTATCTGAAATGACGGAGGGCTACGACAGGTTTTTCTGAAAACCTATTGCGTAATGAACTTGATATCGTTGTAGGATCAAATGAAGTTTTGAAATGGTGTGATTTTGAGGCTTTTCTAGTTTTGCTAAAGGGGTCACTCCCGGTGAAGGGATCGTCTGCCCTTTCCTCGTCGAATGAGGTGCGGGATATATCATATATATCACTGTGCAAACCAGAAACTATGGAAGCAATCAAAAGTCAAACCGAGTGTGTAGCATCTGCCAGTTATTGCTAAAGGAGTCACTCCCGGTGAAAGGATCTCGGTCCTTTCCTCGTCGAATAAGGTGCAGGGTATATCATATATACCGCTATGTGTTAGTTATATGTATGCCCTAGAGGCCATTACTGTACATAGGATGTATATTGTAGTGGATGCTGGGACATATATAGGGAGGACTTTTTTGCTCGACATGATAGTATGCTATCTGGTTACCCTTTACCTTAACGTGTATGCTGATTGTCTCTCTGTTACATGTTGGTAAAGCCCTTAGGATGTGTACTTGACTACCTGGACTATGATGCGGATCATACTAGTGGGGACATGGTAGTCCATAAGTACATCCTTCAAAGTCCCTAGTCGAGGGTGTATCGAGACGGGGCATCGATATACCAGAGTAGACTAGCGTATACCTTCTCGACCCATACAGATGGGCGATGGATGATCCCATATCCATTGGTGTTTGACATCAGAGATGATATACGGGTGCTCAGTAGAGACTGGGTACACTGGACGGACTCGCCGAGAACTCCCAGATGGTATTATACCTCACGTCAGATGGCAGTTCTCTGGTGACACTGGTACAGAGTAGTCTGTTGACCCGAGATCGTCATAGAGTCTTGTGTGGTTCCCACTGTGCTTTGATTTCCATCTTACCACGTCCAAGAGGGCATGCAAAACGGTGGTTTTTGGGTACAGTCCCGAGTCACATGGAGGCAATGAGCGATAGGAGGGGATTCGTCTCTCCCGGTATAGGGGGTTGATGTTGCGCTGTGTTCGATTGGCTATAACAGGAAATCCCTGGCCAGGGTTGCTGAGATTTACTGGTAAGTGTTACCAGTAGTTTCTCGAATTGTTATAGACCTCATATCGACACGACTTATCGAGCTATTGGGGTCTTACGTTTACCACCCCTAGGCGAGATATGCGACAGATCAGACGATCAGACCGGACTGTACGGTAGTGTTACTGGTTGGATTCACTGGAGTGTGAGCGGGCTTGCTCGTCGATCTTCAGATCGCTCAATACCCGGGTGGCCGTTACGTTTTGCAGACCGCTTGCGGCTTGTGGGTGCTTGATATGATCATCACCTGCTGCCGGCGTATTGACGAGTCTTTAGAGTCCTACACAGAGGTTTCCTGGCTCAAGCGAAACGAAATAGGAGCGCATATGAGATATGTGCGGGACCGAGAATAATGCGTGTATGTGATACCGTATTCTATTCTCGCGATGATTGTATCGAATGGTTGTATGCGATATAACCTAGTTATCGATTCAAGCGTTGATTCGATAAGCCGATACATTGTATACTAGTCGGTTGTGTGCGACATGACCGGATCATTGAATCAAGTGTTGATTTAATGATTTAATGCATATTTATATATTTGATATATTGCTTTGCATCAACTAGTATCGGTTTACTTAAGATGGATTTTCTCACTCGGATGTGCACATTGTATATTCGATATATTTTTGTGCACTTGTATGTATCATGTTTGATGATGCATGCTAACTTGTGTTTTGTGTAAAGTTTAAACCATGGTTATGTAATGGTTAGGGTTTTCATTTTCATATCTATTTATTCATTTATTTATTTATTTTCTTTTTGGAAAATGAAAAGAAAAATGGTGGCTTTATTTGGATGTATGTGTTGAAGCTTCATGAAGCTTTGACTTAGTCACCATTTTTGTCTTCATACCTAACCTAACCATTCACTTAACTTGGGTTTAGTCTCTACACTTGACCATGGTTTAGTCATGATAAGATTTGATTATTCTTTTCTTTTTTGAATTAAATTATCATGCTTTATCATCTTCTTCTTCTTCTTCTTCTTCAATGAAGAAACCTTCTCTTCATCAATGGTGGATTGATGAAACAAGTGAGAAATCCAATTCTAAAGTCTACCCACTTCCTATTTCTTCATCCTCTACCTCTTGCCAAGTAGTAGAGTGTGTTCTCTTCACAAGTTTCATGACTTGGTGAAGTTGTGAGCTTGATTTAGCGATGCCTCGACGTAGATCATCTTCGGCATGGACATCGACGACCTAGCTCGCTTATTCTCCGATGAAGTCGACGCTAGAGCCCGGATTCTTTTTGGACAGCGGAGATGACTTCGTTGCGGAGCTATGGAGGTGGAGCACCGGATCTACAAAGGTTGTATTTCCGTATCTCATAGTTAAGTGTTAACTAGTTAGCTTTTTCGCCTAGTTTTCTAGCAAACGATCCGTAGTCGGGTCTCTCGGCACCTAGATTTTTTGAAAATGGCATGTTCGATGCCTTGTGAGACCTCACTAGGATGCCTAGGAACCCTACACTATGCAAAGCAAGAACTGTAGCTACCTGTTTTGTTTAAAATGTGATTCTACAACATCTTTAGGTTTCTTTTATTTCATTAATCACATTAATGAAGTCCCATCATTTAAGTCACCTAAACATCACAGATAAATACGACGTACACTTATGCCATCCGCATTCGCCTGGATGTCCCCTCATGCACCGTTAGGTTAGGTAACTAACGACAGAGCAGGGCAGGGCTAGTGCAGGTGAAAAACATAAGTAACGCCTATATAATATATCATATATACTATATAAAGTATCCATCACAGAACATATCACATGATCACATCACAGATATCGCAGCAGAAGAAACATATGAAATATTGGATATACTAGGACGTCCGTGTTTTCAATACGAGCCAGTATAAAACACGGATTCCACGGTCGTGATGAACAGCCAATCCCACACCCCTAAACCCCTACGAGAGCGGCAAGCAACCCTACCAATTCTAGGGTTAGGAGACCCGGACTCGACTCCTCGAGATGGTCTCCCACTGGACCCTAGAACCCGGTTACTTGTGCTCCCCTCCTTGGGTCTATCCTAATGCGGAAAAGTAAATAATATACAAAAGGTGGCAACTTCCGCAACCTGGAAGTGCCCCAAATAAAAGAATATTACATACCAGTTTTTACATGAATGAAAATGAAAAACACTCATCTCACATACAAAAACCCCCAGCTATTCAAACACGACGATCCAATATAACATATCCAGCAACACATAACATCATATGTCATCAACGTAAGTAAATATGCGCATCCCAATTGTCGTTGACATATAGCAACGAAACCGGCGATATCACATATTACACTTACGGTCACAGAAAAGAAAGTGTAAAACTACAACAGTTGGAATCCGCAACCTCTTTAGACATCATATGCCTAATCAAATGAAATACTTAGACATCACATGCCTAACAGTTATAAACCCCGCATTTTAGTCTCATTATCGAAAACTCTTTTCAATATTAAATGAAACTAAACCGCTAGATTTATAACATTCATTCAGTTATCTCATAACTGTTTGTGAATTCCAATTATTGTATCCCATTCCGGATAAATAGAAAATATTAAACTTTCCGATCGAACATTCGAACACCCAAGTTTTCCCGAAACCGTTCAACACATGAAATAGGTTCAAAGACATTCACTTCATGCCTCAGTACCAACGGTCCAGCCGTAGAAGGGTCAAGCCAACGCTTCACATGTGGCACGCCGTACTGCCCCAAACCCGAAGGTTCAAAGGGCAGTTCAAGACGGTCACATAATCGAGTTAAGGTTTGTTGTCTTCTAAAGGGACCATCGCGTTACTTGCACTACTTAGAACGTCTTTAAACTACGGAAAAGTCTAACAATTGGAAATTTCCGGGCAGGGGAAAGATTGGGTATTTACATCCGGTCGAACTTTTTAACATATTCGAAAAATATCCGGAAAACCTGATTGATTCATTTTCTGACGTGTATATGTAAAAAGTAACGACAATCAAAAAATTATATTGACCGCAATCAAACCACGGTGTCGGATGTAGTTAATGAATGAGTGCGGATCGTCCACAGGGATTGTGCAATTCAATTGTATTTTGATACGTTTGAAATGAAATGTTAAGCAACAATAAACGAAAACATGATTCAAGATGTGATTTGTAATCGAGTGTCACTATTCTTTATGCAAGAATCAAGAAACTATAAACAATCAAGAATCGGTTGTTTTGATAATATTTCCAATCAACAATCAAGAATATAAGAGAGGCTCGTAGGAATCGATCGAATCTTTAGACGTGATGCAATCTAAAGGGTTTCGTGTTCTTGTCCTTCGAAGAATTGATACTAGATCAATGGTGATCGACGAGAGTTAGGGTTTTCTTGATGAAATTAGGGTTTCATCTCTTAACCCTTGTTCTTTCGAGGATACCATTTATATTCTAGCCTCTAGCAATTCCAAGAAACGATCGGAACTCCCCAATCTCGAGCGATGTCGATCAAGAAAGCATCGCAACGAATTGGGTCGTCGATTCTTGAACTTGCTAGGGTTTACAAACTCGTGGGATTCAAGAATCGATTACAAATTTGTTACATCATCATACTAAAGATCGTTTCGACTCCCCGACGAGCGGAGTTTTATTCACACATCACCACAAAGACAATATTCAAGAATAGTAATGATAACATGATGCGGAATTTAAAGAAAACAAGATAAAAGAATATTACCTTTTATTTAATCAACAATTTCAATACATTCTTTCAAGAATCTACAAGAAGAAGAAATCGATCGTTGACTCGGCTTCGCTCGTCTCCGTGGATCGTGGATCTACTTTGATCTCTTGCCCGATTGAAGATCGGCTCGGCTCATAAAAGGGTTGAAGGCATCTTGCTTGGCTTACACTCAAGATCTTGAATTGTGGTTGGATTTAGGGTTAGGGTTTCCTACAAGCTCTCTCACTAAACTTGAGGAAGAGGGGATGAAGAAAGAGATTGATTTTCTAAACTTCAATTATCTTTTCACAATGAGCCTAGGGTCTTATTTATAGAACTCCCAAACCCTAGGTTTAGGTTTGAATTAGAACTTTCCCTCCCAAAGTTTGTTGAAGAGTTTCTAGAAGGAGTTTGTTAGGAGTTAGCTTAGGGTTTAAGCTAGGGTTTAGGGAAAGTTCTAGAAGTATTAGGCTAGTTTAGGTGTTTGCTAATCTGGAGGAAGTATCTGGAATCTTCTGGAAGTTTGTGTGCATTATTGAGCTGTAGGCCCTGAAAGAGGAGTTGTGCACTGAAATTGAGGAGCTGACGTCACCATATAGCCGCGCTTCCGCCGCAAGAACTAGGCATTGGCCGCTCTTCCGCGGCTCATTAATGGCCTTGGGGCTTGGGCTTTCTTCAGTGGTCTTGGGCTTCTGTTTGTGGCTTTTTATGATATTTAGATTTGTATAATCTCTTCTGTGTTGATACCAGATTTGAGTTCAGTGAGTTTACGAGCAATTGTAATGGTCGAGCAAGGTAATGATCGAGCAAGCTTCTCTTTTCCTGCACAGACTTCAAAACAGGGGTTGCAAGATATGGAAAATATGCTATGTAATGCAATGCAGTCTATTTCCCTAAAAATGCCGGTTTTAAGGTCGAATACATGTAATTTGATATTTTGCGACCGATTAGCTAATATGTGAATTATGAATACCGTAAACTTCTATATGTATGCAGATGATAAGGAAATTGCTGGTTAAAATATGCAATATTTTCGACTGATCAAATACCCCCAAACTTAATTTCGATCGTCTCGAGCGAATGTTTTATTAAAAAGAGAAGGAGAAAATAAAGAAAGAGAAAAACTAACTAGCACACTTTCGTAGGCAACACGATTGCACTGAGCATGTGCAACAAGCCTTTAAACCTCTAGGTGTCCCTAGTAGGAGGAGTGTTGTCTCCTGAGGGTTTTCAGCGGATTGCACCCACAAAATCCAATAATAAAAGCAAGATCATGAATATTACATTTAAAGAAGAGAATCGTAAAAGAAAAGCTTTGAAAATTAGGGTTTCCAACTAAGCTAGCTTTTCGGTTGTCATGAGCCCTATCTTAATGGTCATGAAAAGATGTCAGAAATCACGTCCTCCCTCAATAAAACATCGTCTTATTCTTCATTCCTATCTGTTTTCCAAACATCGATCATATAACCCTGCGTGTGTGTAAAGACATCCCTACACCCGGAGAATTCAATTCAAGCTATCATACTCTTGCCCTTCAGCCTCAGTGCTTTTTAATTAATGAATATTTAGATGAGATTGCTCACACACTTTCATGCGACCGTTAATGCTTCTTGAGGTACTAACCGACCGATTATTCCTGTGCTTGCTTACTTGGTGTATTTTCCTCGTCTTGCACCACCTCAGACATAGCAGTGACTCCCAGACCAGTTGGCCTTAGGGCACTAGGTGAAGAAGCACCCTCGCTATACATTTTTCTTGCCTTTGGTGATAACAAAACCAGTGTTCATTTTTCTTACCACTTTATATTTTCTTTATTCATTTTTTTTTTTTTCCTTCATACTTTTGGCTTTAAGACAAGAGCATTTCAAGGTATCCTCTACTATCCCAGGCTTCAAGACGTGTGTAAGTGCGAATAGCAGGGTAGCAACGTTCAAAATGTTTGGCTTCCAGAATAGAAACTATTTTTCAGACTTATTTTTATCCTCAGATTAGTGACGTCCTTCATCTTACTAACCCTTGGGACAACGGCTCATAACTACTTATTACTAGTTCGTATAAGAAAACTTCTAATTTTCTTAGTTTTCTAAAAATTTTCTAATCTCATGGATGTAACTTTTCACTTTCTAAACTTTCATTATCTTATTTATATACAAAAAAGTGTAAATATTAAAATTATTTTTATATTTGAAAATTTTTAAATTTTTATGGGTTTTGAAAATTTTTCAATTTTTATAGATTTTTAAAGAAATGTTTTGTGCTTATGCAGATGATATGCAAATGATGCAAAAATAAGCACAAACCTCCCCCAAACTTGTTTTCAACAGTGTCCTCACTGTTGCCGACAGCTATACCTACAAAAATCTGTAAGACTGGGGGGAATTTATTAGTGGGGGCAAAATATATAAGTGAAGAACTTCCCCCAAACTTATCTTTCACTCACCTTCATTCAAAAAATGATGCAATGATATACTGGATATGAAGGTGAGACGGAGGAATTTTAATCCAAATAAACTGGCTCTTGTAAGAACAAGAGCTCCTCCGTGGGGTCAGTGGAAAAATACGGCTTTAATCTATGTCCATTTACTTTGAAAACAGTGCCGTTTTTAACATTTTCAACTTCTACTGCCCCGTGCGGGTATACAGACCGCACAACAAATGGTCCCTTCCATCGAGATCGGAGCTTACCCGCGTGAAGGTGTAATCGTGAATCATAAAGAAGGACTTGTTGACCAGGTAAAAATGTTTTCCTTAAAATGCTTTTATCGTGAAAAACCTTAGTCCTATTCTTTGTGATTACAGCATTATCATAAGCTTCATCGCGGAGTTCGCTTAGCTCGTTAAGTTGCAGCTTCCGAAAGTTGCAAGCAAGGTTTATATCAAAATTTATTTCTTTTATAGCCCACAATGCTTTATGTTCTATTTCAACAGGTAGATGACATGCTTTACCAAAAAATATCCTATATGGAGACATTCCTAGGTCGGTCTTATATGCAGTCCTGAATGCCCAAAGAGCATCCGTCAATTTGGTAGACCAGTCTTTTCTATTCTTAGCAACAGTTTTCTCCAGGATAAGTTTGATTTGTCTGTTTGAGATCTCAGCCTGCCCGCTTGTTTGGGGGTGATAGGGTGTAGAAAGACGGTGGTTGATTGAGTATTTTCGCATCAGAGTCTCGAAAGACCTGTTGCAGAAGTGTGTCCCATTATCGCTAATGATAGCGCGTGGGTGTCCAAATCGCGAAAAGATATTCTCTTTTAAGAACTTAATGACAACTTTCCTGTCATTAGTGCGACATGGAATGGCTTCTACCCACTTTGAGACATAATCAACCGCCAGCAATATGTACAGATTCCCAAAGGAGTTGGGAAAAGGACCCATAAAATCTATGCCCCAAACATCAAACATTTCAACAACCAAGATGGGTTGCTGAGGCATTTCATTCCTCTGGGATATTCTACCCGTATACTGACATTGTGTACAGGTTTTGCAATACTCAAATGCGTCCTTGAATAAGGTCGGCCAGTAAAATCCACATTGCAAAACCTTTTCCGCTGTCTTTCTAGGACCAAAGTGACCCCCACAAGCCTGATCATGACAAAAAGAAAGAACACTCTTGAACTCTTCATTTGGGACGCACCGGCGAATGATCTGATCAGGACAATATTTAAACAAATAGGGCTCGTCCCAGTAAAAGTGTTTTACTTAGGAAAGAAAACGATATTTGTCCTGTTTTGACCAATCGCTCGGTATAAGTCCCGTGGCATGATAGTTCACAATATCCCTGAACCATGGTTCAGCGGATATGCTCAAGAGTTGTTCGTCAGGGAATGAGTCATTAATCGGCAGGGTCACAGGGGAAGAAACGATGCGTGAAAGGTGGTCAGCTACTACGTTTTCACATCCTTTCTTATCTTTGATAACAAGATCAAATTCTTGTAACAGTAGGATCCAACGTATTAGTCGACCTTTTGCATCTTTCTTCGCCAGAAGATGTTTTAAAGCGGAATGGTCAGTATACACAACTATAGGTGAGCCGATTAAGTAAGGCCTGAATTTTTCCAATGCAAATACAACCGCTAAAAGCTCTTTCTCGGTGGTTGTATAATTGATTTGCGCATCATTCAGGGTCTTACTAGCATAGTAAATCACGTGTGGCATCTTATTGATGTGCTGTCCTAAGACTGCACCTACTGCAAAATCAGATGCGTCACACATCAGCTCAAAGGGGTAGTCCCAATTTGGTGATGATAAAACGGGGGCTGAAGTGAGTGAGTGTTTAAGTGAGTCGAAAGCTGTCTCGCAATCCGAGTCAAAATGGAAGGTAGTATCCTTGGCCAGGAGTAGTGTTAAAGGTCTAGCAATTTTGCTAAAGTCTTTAATGAATCTCCTATAAAAGCCCGCATGGCCAAGGAAAGAGCGAATATCTTTGACGCTTTTGGGATGAGGCAGGTTTTGAATGACATCTACTTTAGCTCTGTCAACCTCAATGCCTTTCTGTGAAATGACATGTCCAAGGACTATTCCTTCTTGGACCATAAAATGGCATTTTTCCCAGTTTAATGTCAAGTTCTTCTCTTTGCAACGAGAAAGAACAGCGTCCAGATTCGCTAGGCAATCAGAAAAAGAGTCTCCAAAAATCGAGAAGTCGTCCATAAAGATCTCCAAAAAATTCTCTACCATATCAGAGAATATCCCCATCATACACCGCTGAAAGGTAGCGGGAGCATTGCATAACCCAAAGGGCATGCGACTGTAAGCAAAGGTACCAAAAGGACAAGTAAAAGTGGTTTTATCTTGATCCTTTTTGGCGATGGGGACCTGATTGTAGCCTGAGTATCCGTCCATAAAACAATAAAACTCTCGTCCCGCTAAGCGTTCCAGCATTTGATCAATAAATGGTAGAGGAAAATGATCTTTCCTCGTAGCAGCGTTGAGTTTTCTATAATCGATGCATACACGCCACCCAGTTTGGGCGCGTGTCTGAATCAACTCATTCGCCTCATTTGTGATAACTGTGATGCCGGATTTCTTAGGAACGACATGTATAGGACTCACCCACTGGCTATCGGAGATGGGGTAGATAATACCATTATCTAAGCATTTGACGATTTCTTTCATGACAGCTTCCTTCATGACTGGATTCAACCGTCTCTGTGGTTCTCGGGTCGGTCTGGCATCATCCATCACATGTATATGATGTTCAACTATCAAGGGACTAATCCCTTTGATGTCCGCCATACTCCAACCAAACGCCTCTTTGTTAGATCTCAATACCGATAAAAGGGCATTCTCTTTCTCTGATGCAAGGGAAGCAGAAATGATAACCGGTAATGACTCGTTCTCACCAAGATATGCATATTTCAGGTGAGAAGGTAAAATTTTGAGATCTAACTCGGGCGGAGAAATGATAGAAGGAAGGGTCACAGATTGATTTTTGGATCTACAAAGAAGCTCAGAGCCTGTGAAAGATACAGACTCGGGTGGAGAAAAGTCAGAAGTGCAGGACTCATGTGTAGGTAAAGTGTCCTCACTAAGATCTAGTGCAAAGTCAAGCAGAGATGTGCTAATGTCATCGAGATCAGTAAAGCAAAGATCCTCAGCTCCACAACTATTGGGAGCGATCTCATGGACAGAGCATACATCTAAAATATGAGCAGAGGGTTCTGACGGCTGACTTCCAACTCTATAGATGTTTAGTTCAATGGTCATATTTCCAAATGATAAGTTCATTGAACCATTTCTACAGTTTATAACAGCGTTGGAAGTGGCAAGGAAAGGACGGCCTAGAATCACCAGAATTTGGCCCCGGGGGTTTGCTACAGGATGTGTGTCGAGCACAATGAAGTCTACAGGAAAAACAAATTCCCCGACCTTTATTAACACATCCTCTAATTCACCCCTTGGTTTGGTGATAGATCGGTCTGCCATCTGGAGAGTGCAATGAGCAGGTTTCAGCTCTCCAATCCCTAATTGCTCATAGACAGAATAAGGTAACAGGTTAACACTCGCGCCAAGGTCTAACAGAGCACGATTTATGTTTTTACCCCCAATCGAAATCGATATTGTAGGACAACCTGGGTCCTTTCTTTTCTTTGGAAGCTGGGGTATAAAAGCAGTGCTGATGTTATTAGACATAAAGACCTTCTTCGGCACTTGAGTCTTCCTCTTCCTAGTGCACAAGTCCTTAAGAATCTTCGCATAAGCGGGGACTTGTTGAATCGCATCTAGGAGAGGGATATTGATGTTAACCTGTTTGAACATCTCTAAAATTTTCTCCATATGAGGACTCGTTCTATTAGCCCTTAGCCGGTTCGGGTAAGGTGCTTTCGCAATAAGCTCGGGGTCCATCATAGGAGAAGGAAAGGGGGGTAGACGAGGTCCCAAAGGAGGTGTGGGGACCGTCTGTGGAGAACTATAAGGGTTGGGTGAAGGTGTTGAGCCTAAAGGGAAATGGAGAATAGGCTCGTGCGAAGGTGGTTTGGTAGAAGAAGAAGGATCAGAAGGTGAAGTGTGTGTGTGTGGGAAAGACTCAGCCGGGGTGTTGACATGATTTTCAGTATCATCAATACCTTCCCCGACATGATTGTTCAGCACCCTTCCCGATCTCAACGTTGTAATGGCATTTACATTGTAATGCCCAGGATTCTGTAGGGGTTGAGAGGGAAGTTTCCCTTTTTCTCTCGCACTCATTTCGGCTTTTAAGCGTGCGATTTCAGCTTCCATCGTGCGAATACTCTCAGCTTGGGACGCTGAGTTTTTCTTTATTTCGCTGACGGAAGATTTAACCTCAGTCGAAACATCCATGAAATTTGATAAAATTGATTTCATGGTTTGAGTGAATTGAGAGAACTCGTCAGAACAGGACTGCATAGGATTAGACTGTGCAGGAGTGTTGCCCTGATTTTGGAAATTTTATGACTGATAGGGGTGCTGAGTGAGTTGTAGGGGTTGCTTGTGTGGTGGAGGAAGAGCCCGTTGAAATTGATTCGTGTTTGGAACCGTGTTTTGAGATTGGTTTTGGTTCCAAGCAAAATTCGGGTGGTTCCTCCAACCCTGATTGTACGTGGAAGAATATGGATCGTTTCGAGGTCGTTGAAATGCGGCATTAGAATGCTCGTGACCTTGAAACGCCGAGTTTAAAGGACATTCTTCCGTTAAATGTGACGGATCAGAACAGCACCCACAAATAGTTTTGGGGAGCGACATTGGGTTTAGGGAGGCTGCTGCAAATTTGTGTTCCATAGCGTCGAGCTTCTTTTGCATTGCTGCCATTTCAGCTCGAACACCTATGGACACATCTATTTGGTGTACGCCACCCCTATTCAATGTTTGGGTTGCGCTCTCCCACTGTAATGATTTTTCAGCGAACTCTTCTAAATACTTCCATGCATCCCTATCATCCTTGGTCATAAAAGTACCTTGACACATGTTTTCAAGGCTCTGTTTAGTGCTCGGGTTAAGGCCCTCATAAATGATTCGGCACAATTCCCATCTCGGGATGCCGTGATGAGGACATTGAACCATAAGATCCTTGAAACGTTCAAAGTATTTAGAGAATGGTTCAGAAGGGAGCTGGGAAAATTGATTCAGTTCGCTACGGAGTCGAGCTGTCTTTTGTACTGGGTAAAATTTCTTAAGGAATGCAGCGACGAATTCTTCCCAATTCGTAATAGAATGTGCGGGAGTGTTATATAGCCACTTCTCGGCTATATCGCACAGAGTAAATGGAAGAAGTCGTAGACGCATAGCATCCACTGAAAGTTGAGACGTACCCATCATTGCGCATACGTTTTCAAATTTGGTAATGAAAACGTAAGCGTCCTCAGTCTCGAGTCCGTGAAATTTGGGTAAAAGATTGATATACTGGGGCTTTATTTCAAAGTTGTCCCCGTTGGCTGGTGGTGTGGATAAGCAGGTCGAAAGAAGACCTCGGGTGGGGTAGCATCTCTCCTGGAGAGAGATATAGGGTGGAGTAGGATTCTGCGCACCAACGGACGGTGGCAGATTAGGGTTAAAGAAGTTTGATGGATTCGGATCCATCGGTGTGGGTGTGGTAGTGGGTAAAGGAAAGGTAAATGGAGAATTATCGATTTCGGAGTCGATAAAAGGTACGCGGACTAAACGGGCACTAGAATCCCGTGTCCAGCCTATCTTGTACTAAAAAGGGTTAGTACAAGTGGCAGCGTTGACTTATAATTAGGGGTATGATGAATGCGGTGTTTGCTTTTGAAAAAGGGTCGGATTTTGAAAAAAATGATGCGACAAAACAAATGCAGCACACAACCCTAGAATCTAATGGTCACCTAGGTCCGATCTCTAGACCGCTCCTAACTGCCAAAAGACAAGTCGCAGGATCAATCCTCCACTGCCTCTTTGTCCCCCTGTGGCCGGATAAGTGCCAGGTAAGTGGGAAGGAACCACCACTACAGTGGGCCTAATTAAAAACCACTAGCCTTAGACACACTCGCCTTAGGCACCACAAGAAAACTCGGATAAGCAATGAATTACCCACGGCCTTCTCTTGTCCTAATTGAGCGCGACGGTCCTTAGAGTCATCTCTAGATATTTTTTAATTAATGAGGGTAAATGCGGATGCAAGTTTTGCGATTTTCGGGGCCTAGGAAGCGTAATGAAATCCCCACCTAATTTGGATTTGGCCGTGCCCCTTAAATTTCCGTATTAGAATGCAAACAACCAAGAAATCAAAAATCAAGCACAATTTTAATTTTGCTTTTGCGCGCTGCGATTTATTTGCAAAGAATCCTGCAGCAAAGGGTTAATTGGACCTAAAAAGAGAGAGGGGAGAGAGAGAGAAAATACCTGCACTGAAAATATTTCAGTGATCCCTCAAGACTGCGGCGCTTCCGCCGCAATAACCATGTATATGCCGCGGATGAGCGGTCAGTTCTTGGGAACAGTGAACAATTTTTCTTCATAGAGCTCCTGTTACTATCTCCAGCTCTTTGGTATATTCAAACAAATTTTTCCACAGAACAGAATGCTCCAGATCACCTTGCAATCAAATCACAACACACGTGTAAGAGTTTGTACGAATTTTGATTTCAAGAAGTAAAACGTAATAATTCTTTCACTTCAAACTAAAAATGCAAATGAATTAGCGCGATCCCCGGCAACGGCGCCATTTTGATTGAACCATTTTCTGACGTGTATATGTAAAAAGTAACGACAATCAAAAAATTATATTGACCGCAATCAAACCACGGTGTCGGATGTAGTTAATGAATGAGTGCGGATCGTCCACAGGGATTGTGCAATTCAATTGTATTTTGATACGTTTGAAATGAAATGTTAAGCAACAATAAACGAAAACATGATTCAAGATGTGATTTGTAATCGAGTGTCACTATTCTTTATGCAAGAATCAAGAAACTATAAACAATCAAGAATCGGTTGTTTTGATAATATTTCCAATCAACAATCAAGAATATAAGAGAGGCTCGTAGGAATCGATCGAATCTTTAGACGTGATGCAATCTAAAGGGTTTCGTGTTCTTGTCCTTCGAAGAATTGATACTAGATCAATGGTGATCGACGAGAGTTAGGGTTTTCTTGATGAAATTAGGGTTTCATCTCTTAACCCTTGTTCTTTCGAGGATACCATTTATATTCTAGCCTCTAGCAATTCCAAGAAACGATCGGAACTCCCCAATCTCGAGCGATGTCGATCAAGAAAGCATCGCAACGAATTGGGTCGTCGATTCTTGAACTTGCTAGGGTTTACAAACTCGTGGGATTCAAGAATCGATTACAAATTTGTTACATCATCATACTAAAGATCGTTTCGACTCCCCGACGAGCGGAGTTTTATTCACACATCACCACAAAGACAATATTCAAGAATAGTAATGATAACATGATGCGGAATTTAAAGAAAACAAGATAAAAGAATATCACATTTTATTTAATCAACAATTTCAATACATTCTTTCAAGAATCTACAAGAAGAAGAAATCGATCGTTGACTCGGCTTCGCTCGTCTCCGTGGATCGTGGATCTACTTTGATCTCTTGCCCGATTGAAGATCGGCTCGGCTCATAAAAGGGTTGAAGGCATCTTGCTTGGCTTACACTCAAGATCTTGAATTGTGGTTGGATTTAGGGTTAGGGTTTCCTACAAGCTCTCTCACTAAACTTGAGGAAGAGGGGATGAAGAAAGAGATTGATTTTCTAAACTTCAATTATCTTTTCACAATGAGCCTAGGGTCTTATTTATAGAACTCCCAAACCCTAGGTTTAGGTTTGAATTAGAACTTTCCCTCCCAAAGTTTGTTGAAGAGTTTCTAGAAGGAGTTTGTTAGGAGTTAGCTTAGGGTTTAAGCTAGGGTTTAGGGAAAGTTCTAGAAGTATTAGGCTAGTTTAGGTGTTTGCTGATCTGTAGGAAGTATCTGGAATCTTCTGGAAGTTTGTGTGCATTATTGAGCTGTAGGCCCTGAAAGAGGAGTTGTGCACTGAAATTGAGGAGCTGACGTCACCATATAGCCGCGCTTCCGCCGCAAGAACTAGGCATTGGCCGCTCTTCCGCGGCTCATTAATGGCCTTGGGGCTTGGGCTTTCTTCAGTGGTCTTGGGCTTCTGTTTGTGGCTTTTTATGATATTTAGATTTGTATAATCTCTTCTGTGTTGATACCAGATTTGAGTTCAGTGAGTTTACGAGCAATTGTAATGGTCGAGCAAGGTAATGATCGAGCAAGCTTCTCTTTTCCTGCACAGACTTCAAAACAGGGGTTGCAAGATATGGAAAATATGCTATGTAATGCAATGCAGTCTATTTCCCTAAAAATGCCGGTTTTAAGGTCGAATACATGTAATTTGATATTTTGCGACCGATTAGCTAATATGTGAATTATGAATACCGTACACTTCTATATGTATGCAGATGATAAGGAAATTGCTGGTTAAAATATGCAATATTTTCGACTGATCAAAACCACACAGACAAAATTTGAAAATCCGATCGAATCATAGATTCCCAATACAACCCCAGAATACTCATCTGTAGAGTCACAATAAAAATACCCAGAAAATATAGCATTAAATTATATGAGTTACTGTGCATAAATCACCAGACAAGGGGACAGTACGGTCGCGGAACCGCCGCACATGCCTAGCTTGTGCCGCGGTTCCGCGGTAGAAAAATCGATTCAGGTCCTCGTATTTCACAGTAATTCAAATAACACCCTGCTTATTTTTCTGCATATTTTTAATTGACAAAAATCGAAATTTTCAGAAAATTTCCAGAGAGCATTTTGGATTTTAGGGTTTCGGTTCGATCGGGTTTCAAACGTCGTCTAAGCATCGCCTAAGGCTCTAGCTAGGCTCTGATACCACTGTAAGGTTCCTAGGCACTCTCAAGAGGTCTCACAAGGCATCAACCATGCCAATTTCAAATTTTACGGGTGCCGAGAAACCCTAATACGGATCGTTAACTAGAATTTTAGGCGAAAAACGAAACTAGTTAACGACTTAACTAAAGGAGAGAGGCTACAATCTTTGTAGATCCGTTTCTCCACTTCCTTAGCTCCACGTAGGCATCATCTCGCTGTCCATCTTGAATCCCGAACTCAATCGTCAGCTTCATCAGAGAAATGGGCGGGCTAGGTCGTCGGCTTCGTGCCGAAGATGATCTACGTCGAGGCATCACAAGTTCAAGCTCCAACTTCACCAAGTTGTGAAACTTGTGAAGAAAACACCCTATACTACTTGGCAAGAGGTAGAGGGTGAAGAAATAGGAGGTGGGTTCACTTTAGAATTGGATTTCTCTCACTTTTGCTCAAGTTGCCATTGATGGACTTAAGCTTTTCTTGAAGAAGAAGATGATGAAGAAGAAGAAAGAATATGATAAGTCTTCTAAAATGAAAAAGAAATTGAAAACTTATCATAATCTTAACCATAGTTAAGTGTAGAGAATGAACTAGGGTTAGTTCAAATGGTTAGGGTTAAGCATGAGACAAGAATGGTGACTAAGTCAAAGCTTCATGAAGCTTCAATAAGAAACAAAGAAAGCCACCATTCTCATCTTTATCTTTTCCAAATAAATAAATAAAAAAATAAATAAATAAATGAAAAAGCAAAGCCCTAATCATCAACTAAACCATGGTTTAATTCTATACACTTAACCAAATGATCAAGCATCATCAAACATGATACAAACATGTGCACAAAAGTATATCACATATACAACTTGCACATCAAGTGAGAAAATCCATTTAAAGTGAACTAATACTAGCTAATGCAAAGTAATATATCAAATATATAATTATACATTAAATCATTAAATCAACACTTGATTTAACGATCCGGTCATATCGCATATAACCGACTAGTATCCTATGTATCGGCTTATCGAATCAATCCTTGATTCGATATCTAGGTTATATCGAATATAACCAATCGATACATTCATCGCGAGAATGGAATACGGTATCACATACACGCATTTTTCTCGGTCCTGCACATATCTCATATGCGCTCCTATTTCGTTTCGCTTAAGCCAGGAAACCTCTGTGTAGGACTCTAAAGACTCGTCAATACGCCGGTAGCAGATGATGATCATATCAAGCACCCACAAGCCGCAAGCGGTCTGCTAAACGTAACGGCCACCCGGGTATTGAGCGATCAGAAGATCGACGAGCTAGCCCGCTCACACTCCTGTGAATCCAACCAGTAACACTTACCGTACAGTCCGGTCTGTTCGTATGATATGTCGCATATCAAGTCTAGGGGTGGTAAACGTCAGACCCCAATAACCGATAAGTCGTGCCGATGTGAGGCTCATAACGGGTCGAGAAACTACTGGTAACACTTACCAGCAAATCTCTGATCAGCCCTGTCCAGGGACTTCCCTGTTACGGCCAATCGAGCACAGCGCAACATCAACCCCCAATACCGGGAGAGACGAAACCCCTCCTGTCGCTCATTGCCTCCATGTAACTCGGGACTGTACCCAAAGACCACCGTTTTGCACGCCCTCATGGACGTGTTAAGGTGGAGATCAAAGCACAGTGGGAATCACACAAGACTCTATGACGATCTCGGGTCTACAGACTAACCTGCACAAGTGTCACCTGAGAACTGCCATCTGACGTGAGGTATAATACCATCTGGGAGTTCTCGGTGAGTCCGTCCAGTGTACCCAGTCTCCACTGAGCACCCGTATACCATCTCTGATGTCAAACACCAATGGATGTGGGATCATCCATCGCCCATCTCATGGGTCGAGAAGCGTATACGCTAGTCTACACTGGTATATCGATGCCCCGTCTCGATACACCCATGACTAGGGACCTTGAAGGATGTACTTATGGACTACCATGTCCCCACTAGTATGATCTGCATCATAGTCTACACATCCTAAGGGTTTTATCAACATGTAACCATAAGACAGTTTAAAGAAACTAGTGTACATGTTAAGATAAAGAGCAACCAGATAGCATAATATCATATCGAGCAAGAAAGTCATCTCTATATATGTCCAAGCATCCAATATAATATACATCATCTGTACAATACTGGCCTCTAGGGCATACATACAACTAACACTTCTCTCCTCCAAAGTTGGCTCTCGAGAATAGTCAGTTTTTGCTCCGCCCGCTCTCTGCTTATTTAGAGAATTGGTGTTGTTAGAACTTCCGCCTTTTCGGTTGTCGTCCCTCTAAGGTTTCGTTCTGTTTGTGAACTGAAGGTCCTGAGCAGACTCGGGCTTTGAGCGTTCCAATGTTTGTACCTTTTTGGTCAGCTCTTGGAATGTTTTAAGGCCCGCGGTGCATAGAAATGGGGCCATCCAATTATTGAGATTTCCGACAAGGAGACTGACAGATTGTTCCTGATCTATCGGCGGCTCACATTTGACGGAGAGATTGCGCCATCGGGTTATAAAATCCGTGTTGCTTTCGTTGTTCTTGGGCTTGGTCCTTATGAGCTCGGCAATGGTGATCTTATCGCTGACGCTCATGAACCTTTGTCGAAACAAAGATTCCATTTGGACGAAAGTAGTAACGGAACCATCCGGTATGCTCGCGTACCAGTCGAAAGCAACATCGGTCAAGCTATTAACGAACTGGTGGAGGAGAAGCGCATCGTTGCCCCCAGTGTTCCCGCGTGAGGCTTTGAAGTGGGCGATGTGCTGATTCGCATTTCCCGTCCCGTCGAATCTTCCGAATTTGGGGATGACATAGCCGCTAGGAAATTCTACCAGATCATACTGAGCAGGATATGGTCTCCCACTACTGCTGACATTTTTTTGCGCTTCGGCTTCGGCTACCAAGGTTTTGACTTTGTCGGTAACCAAATCCATGATTTGATCTTGAGTTAGCGGGCTACTGTCATCGGTAGCCAAGACATTTGCCGAGATAGGATGCGACTGATTTTCATGCGGTCTGCCCACTTTTGGATTTGAGGGAACGGGCGTCGGCTGTTTCAGGACACCATTTCCCGGTTCATGAGAGCCCTGCGCCTGATTGGGCGGCTGAGAGGCAAGTTGGGCTACGAGATGTAAGACGACGTTTGTCAAGTCATCAATTTTTGAGTAGAGCTTGGCCATCTCCTTGTCTTTGCTTCTGAGCTGTTTTCGGAGCTCTTGGAGAAGTTGTTGCTCTGCATTCTTGGGACAGAAGATTGGCTCATCTTCGCTTTCCGAGTCTGAATCCTCATGGACCGGAGGGTCTTTCTGTCGACCATCCTCATCAAGAGGGTTTTCATTACCCAGCAGAGGCAGCTGTTCTTGGGAAGCAGCAACCACATTCAAGACAGATTGGATTTAAGATGTGGTGGCCCCGTCCTTGCTCTTGCTGCGTGTGCCCACTACGTAGACAGTGTGGACCACATATCCAGCCATTTCCTCATCTTTAGCGGGGTAACCCTGTTCCTCGAACCTCATGAGATTCAGCCTAGCAGGAGCCCTAGCCCTTTTGTTGGCTCTGTACCTGAGCCTTTTCTGTCTTGGCTTCTCGATTTTGAAAGCTTGGCGGGCATCCGTTATCCGGGAAGCCACTGTGAGTTGATTAGCGGGGAGCTTAGAGAAGACACCCACTCGAGCAGTTGTCGGGGGTACCGCTGGAGCTTGCCCGAGATGCCCCGTTACTTCGTTGACGTTGATGGCCTTGCCCCCAGCCTGGGCCAAGGAGAGCCGCTCAAACACCGACTTGCGTTTGAGTTAGGGCGCCTTCAAGACCACCACATTTGGCCTCTTCCCCTTTGAGACCGGTTTGTCTGTTATCGCAGCTTGAGGAGCTGGGACGGCGTTAGCTGACACGAACATAATAGAGCCAAATGGTAGCGGTTCCTCCTCCCATTGTTGCCCGAGACTGGCCGGAAGGACCGTCCTGGAGTCTATCTTTATCGTGTAGGAGATGGGAGCTGTATCGAGAGCTGAGCTCATCTTTGGAGACATTGTTGGAAAGTGATTGCTTGAAAACCTGCATGAAAGAGCATTAATTTAGTATAAATACAGATATGTATATTGATTGAGTTTGCATGAACGTTTAACCCGAAATATGGAAGGAGAGATTGGTCCCACCGGGCGTGCCAGAATCTGTAGGGTGTTTTTCGTCACCCCATTGAGATGGGAATACGCGCACGCTTGTCAGGCGTACTACAGATTCCCCCTGCCTAGGGTAGGCCGGGGTTTATTGATTGTGGGGATACGAATCTCCGGCAGCACGGACTAAGCTGCCGTTAATTACCCCTCGTCTTTGGAGCGAGGGAACCTCCGATTGACGGGTTAAACTGGTCATACGAACTCAATGTGCAGTGTGCGTGTGTTGTATTTTGAAAGGGGGTTTTGGATATATCGGGAACCACGCAGAGTTTTTACGGGGGTCCCGCTACCCGGATAGCGGGCCGGGGGTCAAGGGGGCTAGTAGCCCCCTTGCGGGGTGCGGGGCAGCGTCCCGTTAGAAATTTTTTTCTAACAGGGACAGTGCCATGGTGTATGTGTGTGTGTACATATATATATATATATATATATATATGTATATATGTATATATATATATAAAAAAAGAGGGGGGAAAAGGCATCCAAAGGATGCATGGGGCCAGCGCCTTGAGCGTTGTGCGCTTAGGTGCTGTGCGCTTAGGCACAAGCGCGCCACGTATCGGCACATAGGCGCTTTGCGCTCGAGCGCTGGGCGCTGGAGCGCAAGCGCGCCACGTGTCGGCACGTGGGCGCTCTGCGCTCGAGTGCTGTGCGCTTCAGCGCAAGCGCGCCACGTGTCGGCACGTGGGCGTTCTGCACTCGAGCGTTGTGCGCTTTAGCGCAAGCGCGCCACGTGTCGGCACGTGGACGCTCTGCGCTCGAGCGCTGGGCGCTTGAGCGCAAGCGCCATGTGTCGGAACGTGGGCGCTCTGCGCTCGAGCGCTGGGTGCTTGAGCGCAAGCGCACCACGTGTCGGCACCTGGGTGTAGGGTTCCTAGGCACACTAATGAGGTCTCACAAGTGATCAAATATGGCCAATTAAAATTTTACAAGTGCCCAAAAACCCTAATACGGATCGTTAACTAGATGTATAGGCGATGCAATGCGAGTAAACAAACTTAACGCTAAAGGAAAGGGGCTACAACCTTTGTAGATCCGGTCCTCCACCTCCTAGGCTCCGTGATGACGTCCCTCCACTGTCCAAATCAAATCCCGGACTCTAGCATCGGCTTCATCGGAGAAATGGGCGGGCTTGGTCGTCGGCTACGATGCCGAAGATGATCTACGTCGAGGCATCACAAGATCAAGCTCCCACTTCACCAAGTCATGAAACTTGTGAAGAAATCACCCTATACTACTTGGCAAGAGGTAGAGGATGAAGAAATAGGAAGTGGGTTCACTTTAGAATTGGATTTCTCACTCTTTTTCACTAGTTGCCATTAATGGAGGCAAGGTTTTCTTCATGTTGAAGAAGGAGAAGAAGAAGAAGATAATATGATAAGTTGTTTTTCAAAAAGAAAAAAAATGAATACTTATCATATTTCAACCATGGTCAAGTGTAGAGAAAGAACTATGGTTAGTTTGAATGGTTAGGGTTAAGCATGAAGACAAAATGGTCACTTAGTCAAAGCTTCATGAAGCTTCAACAACAAACAAAGAAAGCCACCATTTTCTCTTTATCATTTCCATAATAAATAAATAAATAAATGAATAAGTAAATGAAATGAAACCCTAACCACTAACTAACCATGGTTTAATTCTTTACACAAACCCAAGCTAGCATGTATCATCAAACATGATACAATCTTGTGCACAAAAAATATATCACATATACAATGTGCACATCAAGTGAGAAAATCCAATTTAAGTGAACCAATACTAGTTAATGCAAAGTAATATATCAAATATACAATTATGCATTAAATCATTAAATCAATACTTGATTTGACGATCCGGTCATATCGCATATAACCGACTAGTATCCTATGTATCGGCTTATCGAATCAATCCTTGATTCGATAACTAGGTTATATCGCATATAACCAATCGATACATTCATCGCGAGAATGGAATACGGTATCACATATACGCATTATTCTCGGTCCCGCACACATCTCATATGCGCTCCTATTTCATTTCGCTTGAGCCAGGAAACCTCTGTGTAGGACTTTAAAGACTCGTCAATACGCCGGCAGCAGGTGATGATCATATCAAACACCCACAAGCCGCAAGCGGTCTGCTAAACGTAACGGCCACCCGGGTATTAAGCGATCAGAAGATCGACGAGCAAGCCCGCTCACACTCCTGTGAATCCAACCAGTAACACTTACCGTACAGTCCGGTCTGTTCGTCTGATATGTCGCATATCTTGCCTAGGGGTGGTAAACATCAGACCCCAATAGCTCGATAAGTCATGCCGACGTGAGGTCCATAACAATCGTGAAACTACTGATAACTCTTATCAGTATATCACTGCAACCCTGGCCAGGGATTTCCTGTTATGGCCAGTCGTACATAGCGCAACATCAACCCCCAATACCGGGAGAGACGAATCCCCTCCTATCGCTCATTGCCTCCATATGAATCAGGATTGTACCCAAAAACCACCTGTTTGCACGACTCAGTAGAGCCGTGGTAGGGTGGAAATCAAAGCACAGTGGGAGACACATAAGACTCTATGATGATCTCGGGTCAACAGACTAAGCTGTACCAGTGTCACCAGAGAACTGCCATCTGACGTAAGGTATAATACCATCTGGGAGTTCTCGGCGAGTCCGTTCAGTGTACCCAGTCTCCATTGAGCACCCGCATACCATCTCTGATGTCAAACACCAATGGATATGGGATCATCCATCGCCCATCACATGGATCGAGAAGATATACGCTAGTCTACTCTGGAATATCGATGCCCCGTCTCGATATTCCCACAACTAGGAACATTGAAGGATGTACTCATTGACTACCCAGGCCCTACTAGTATGATCTACATCATAGTCCTGGAAGTCGAGCATACATCCTAAGGGCTTTATCAACATATAATCAGAGAGACAGAGAGTATACATGTTAAGATAAAGAGCAACCAGATAGCGTACTATCATGTCAAGTAAGAAAGTCCTACCTATATATGTCCCAGCATCCACTACAATATACATCCAATGTACAGTAATGGCCTCTAGGGCATACATATAACTAACAATTTCGATCGGACTTCTAACTCCGTCTCGGGCTTCTCAGCAATTCTTAGAATCTCCTGCTGGGTTTTCTGCATATTTTTAATTCTCAAAAATCCACGATTTCAGAAAATATACAGAGAGCAAGCGGCGGTTCCGCGGCCCTTTAGTCTCTTTTTTCTTTGAATTTTACACAGTAATTCATAATTTGCAGTGCTGGTTTTCCTGGGAATTTTCAATTTGTACTCAAGAGTTGAGTTTTCTGGGTTGTATTGGGGACTCGGTGTTTCAATCGGATTGTCTAATTTTGTCTGTGTGCTTTTCCGGATAATTTTAGAATATGTTAAAATGTTCGGCCGGATATAAAGACCCATTTTTTTCCCCTGCCGGGAAATTTCCAATTGTTGGACTTTTCCGTAGTTTAATGACGTTCTAAGTAGTGCAAGTAATGCGATGGTCCCTCTAGAAGATAACAAACCTTAACTCGATTATGTGACCGTCTTGAACTGCCCTTTGAACCTTAGGGTTTGGGGCAGTACGGCATGCCACATGTGAGGCGTTGGCTTGACCCTTCTACGGCTGGACCGTTGGTACTGAGACATGAACTGAATGTTTTTAGACTTATTTCATGTGTTGAGCTGTATCGGGGAAACTTGGGTGTTCGATTGTTCGATCGGAAAGTTTAACATTTTCTATTTATCCGGAATGCGATACAATACTTGGAATTCATAGGTTGTTATGAGATAACTGAATGAATGTTATAAACATAGCAGTTTAGTCTCGCTTGATCGGTTGCCACGGAATTTTGATGTGATCAAAAGTCCGTCGCAATCACGTAGGGTACGCGGATACTCGCCGGTAAACTTAATAGACAGCCTCGCCCCATAGCCCCGACCAAGTGACTGTAGGAGAACCCCGTCCCCGAAAGCATCCGTTCGGGTGCTCGCGGTAGCGGTGTTCCACCTTGGTGCACTTCGTCGACGGCGTCGGGGGTGCGGCCGCCTACTAAAGTTTGCGACGAGCATTCGATCATGATGTCGGGAATCTTGTTGAATTGCCCGACTTGATGTTGAAAAGAGTTTTCGATAATGAGACTAAAATGCGGGGTTTATAATTTTTAGGCATGTGATGTCTAAGGAATTCATTGGTTTAGGCATGCGATGTCTAAGGAGGTTGTGGATTCCAACTGTTGTAGTTTTACACTTTCTTTTCTGTGACCGTAAGTGTAATATGTGATATCGCCGGTTTCGTTGCTATATGTCAACGACAATTGGGATGCGCATATTTACTTACGTTGATAACATGTGATGTTATGTGTTACTGGATATGTTATATTGGATCGTCGTGTTCGAATAGACGGGGGTTTGTATGTGAGATGAGTGTTTTTCATTTTCATTCATGTAAAAACTTGTATGTAATATTCTTTTATTGGGGCACTTCCAGGTTGCGGATGATGTCACCTTTTGTATATTATTTACTTTTCTGCACTAGGATAGACCCAAGGAGGAGGGTACAAGTAACCGGGTTCTGGAGTCCAGTGGGAGACCAACTCGAGGAGTCGAGTCCGGGTCTCCTAACTCCAGAATTGGTAGGGTTGCTTGCCGCTCTCGTAGGGTTCTAGGGGTGTGGGTTTGGCTATTCATCGCGACCGTGGAATCCGTTTTTTATACTGGCTCGTATTGAAAACACGGACGTCCTAGTATATCCAATATTTCATATGATATTTTCTGCTGCGATATCTGTGATGTGATCATGTGATATATTCTGTGATAAATACTGTATATAGTATATGTGATATATTATATAGACGTTGCTTATGTTTTACACCCGCACTAGCCCTGCCTCGCTCTGGCGTTAGTTACCTAACCTAACGGTGCAGACGGGACATCGAGGCGAATGCGGATGGCATAAGCGTACGTTATATTTATCTGTGATTTTTAGGTGGACGTAAATGATGGGATATTCATTAATGAGATTAATGAAAGAAAATAAACCTAATTGATGTTGTGGAATCGAATTTCAAAATAAAACAGGTAGCTACAGTTCTTGCTTTGCATCGCGGTGTTCCTTGTAGAACATCCTGCACCTTATTCGATGAGGAAAGGACCGAGATCCCTTCACCGGGAGTGACTCCTTTAGCAATAACTGGCAGATGCTACACACTCGGTTTGTTTTTTGATTGCTTCTATAGTTTCTGCTTTGCACAGTGATATATATGATATATCCCGCACCTCATTCGACGAGGAAAGGGCCGACGATCCTCTCACCGGGAGTGACCCCTTTAGCAAAACTAGAAAAGCCTCAAAAACATTCCATTTAAAAACCATTTGATTCCGCAACGAGATCAAGTTCAAAGCGTTAAAGGTTTTCACAAAAACCATTCACAACCCTCCGTCATTTTAGGAAGTAGAGTACTTAGTATTCATGCTACGTTTGTCGACCATAGCCGAGGCGTAGTGTGCGGTAGCTAAGTGATGTCTTCCTACACCGCATATGATGCGATTAGTTAGGACAGTCATGTGGCTTTGTTGACCTTAGCCAAGGGTCATGTGGGTGGGTCTAATTAATCATGAAATGACGGGTAGAACTTGACTAGTACCTATGATTTGTTGACCTTAGCCAAGGTCATAGGTGCTAGGGGTAAAAACCATTATCGGGAGTTTCAAGTGTTGAAATTTGCAATGAGATTGCATACCTTCTATGTGATAGTTGGATTCCGATACCCACTGCGAGTAATTGTTACTCCTGGGAGAGTTTTGCACTTTACAATTAGCCGATCAAGTAGGTGTCTAGAAAGGTGTCAACGGGGTTACGCCTCTGGGAAAACGAGGTTTACATTAATTAGGTCCGTGCGAAAGCACGAGGAACCTCCCTCAAAGTACCGACACTGGCCTGGCTGAAAGATTGGCGAACTTGCAGAGTGTAATTAATTCCGGCTAGTCTTTCCTTTTAGGGTTTGAAGGAAGATTTGATAAAAACAGTGGGAGCCATCCTGATTAGATAAAATATATAACCAATCTAATCTTGCAAGAGCGCACGCAGAGTGTTTTCTTCTCTCTCTCTCCAGGTAGCGACCATATCACGCCTTAATCAAGATAATAATATGGATGTATTGACCGAACCCGCTTGTTATACTGACCTGGGGAACGTTGGTCCCGCTCCAACTTATAATTGTTATAAGACAGAGCAGGAAATAGGGGAAAACCAGAATTCCTATGCCGCCCAAACGAAGAAAGTGCATATGATGCATCTCCTTCGGGTGTATTCATTATACAGAACTGTTTCTCAGTATCCTTTACGTCCTGGGTATATGTTACCGGATCAGGATCCCAGATATGTAATCTGTTACATAGGGCTACATAAAGGTAGAAAAACTGAGAATGGGTGATAAGTTTCATGAGACAGAAAACGGGGCAAGTGTTGCAGCCAAGTCTGTTGGTCACTGTCACCCTTTATTACCAAAATACATTGATTTTGAACGAATGTTATTAGATACCGAACCTGATATACAAAATCATATCAATCTCTTTATTTATTAAAGTAATGATAAAATTTTGTATTGCTGGATAATGTTTTGAACATTTCCTATATCAAAAGTTGATCGGTTCAGGCACGTTATCTAAAAGCATTGACGTTCTAAATCAAACTACAGTTCCTAGTATACAGAACACACACAAGAGGAAGAGTTCAGAAATGAATGAATCCTTCTTGAGGCATTATAGACTAGGTCACATCAATGCGACCCGACGGGCTGAAGTTACATTTTAGATGCATATTTAAATCAGTTTGAATTTACATCTTGTGAAACTTGCCAGTCATGTCACAAAGATTAGATGACCATAGCTCTGTTTATAGGAAACAGAGAAAGAGTTAGTAAACTCTTGGGACTGATACATGATGATGTATGTAAGGTCTCATGTCTATACATGCCAGGACTGGTTTTTTATACTTCATTATGTTCTCTGATGATCTCTCAAGATTCAATCATGTGTTCCTGTTGAAATACAAGTCCGAACCTTTTGAGATATTCACAGAATATAAGCTAGAAGTAGAGAACCAATATGGGTATAAGTATTATGTCCTATGATAAGATCAGGGAGGAGAATACTTGAGCATGACATTCCTGGACTATTCTAAAAGAAAATAAGATTCTCTATCAGTATTACTCCTCTGAATACACCACAGCACAACGGTGTATCGGGGCGGAGCAATCGCACAATATTAGATATGGTGTGCTCTATGATGAGTATTACTGAGTTACCTATTCCCTTTTAGGGTTGGCACTTGAGAAGCTGCATACCTATTGAATTAGGTTCGAATCAAATCAGTGCCTACCACTCCATATGAGATATGGTGTGGGAAGAGCCTATCTCTTAAGTAAGCTAAGGTTTAGGATTGTCCGGCCTATGTCTAAAGAAAAATCCGGACAAGATCGAGGCAAGGTCAGTTCTGTAGAACTGGAAAGGTTCCAGCTATACAAAACTGCAGCTGATGATTTGACAGAACCAAAGGATTCAATAGTTCCCGATGAACCTCAGCCTCTCCGCCGATCTAGTAGGGTTCCTCACCTGCCTGAGAGATACCTCGGTTTCTCGATGACAGTGGGAGCGAGGAATGCATCATGAGATGATGACCCAACTAGTTTCGAGCAGGTCATCGAGAGTAGGGGCTCTGTAAGAATGGCTGGATGCTTAGCGATCTGAGATGGAATCCATGTACACCAGCAAAGTATGGACTTTAGCTGCCATATCTGAAGGGTTAAATCCCCATCAGGAGCAAGTATATCTTGAGAAGATTACTTGGTGTAGATGGAAAAATTGAGACTTTCAAAGCTAGACTTGTTAAAGGTTTTAGTCATCAACCAGGCATGGATAATGATGAAACCTTTTCCAGTGGCTATGCTTAAGTCCATCCAGATCCTACTTGCCATTGTTACACACCATGACTACGATATCTGGTGGTTGGGTGCCATGACTACTTTTCTAAAATAATGATTTAGAAGAGAACGTCTATAAGAACACAGCCAGAAGGCTTTGTAAACAGTGGGAGCAGCGGAAACGTGTGCAAGTTACTTTACATAATAAAGCAGGCATCGCGGAGTTGGAACATCTGTTTTGATGTGGTAGTCAAAGAGTTTGACTTCATCAAAATGGTAGATGAACCTTGTAAGTACAAAAAGATAGTAGAGAGTAAGGTGGTCATCCTCGTATTGTACGTAGACAACATATTCTTGATAGGAATGGGATTCCCTATGCTACGCTCGGTTAATCTCCGCTTATCACATGGATTCTCCATATAGGATAAAGATGATACCTCCTAAATCCTCGGATTTGGGTCTACGAGATAGATCTAAATGGATGTTAGGATTCTCACTAGCAATAGTAAGATAGTATCAATCGATCCTATGGAGAATCACTGGAAGTGTTCCAGGGTGATAAGGACGACTGAATGTCAGTCACAGGCATTGTCTTCACCCTCTGTGGAGGGACGGTATGTTGGAAGAGTTCCAAGCTAGATACCGTGGCAAACTAGACGAAAAAGGCTGGTAACATCGCTATTAAAGATACTACCAAAGAGGAAGTTTGGGTGTATATTGGTTCATAAGATGAACTAGGTTCCTACCATTGTGTGACAATGGAAGGGTGGCTTTGGCCCGTGAACCCTGGTCCCATCAGTGACCCAGACATATTCTGAGGAAGCATCACCTGATCATGGAGATAGTTGATCTCCAGGGTGATCGAGGTTAGGAGAGTAGACTCAGAGGACAACACGGCGGATCCACTCACGAAGGCTTTTTCCCAAAGAGAGACTTTTAGGGGATGGTTGAGTATTAGATACTACAACTACTGCTACAGATGGCCCTAGTGCAAGTGGGAGATTGTTAGTTATATGTATGCCCTAGAGGCCATTATTGTACATTGGATGTATATTGTAGTGGATGCTAGGACATATATAGGTAGGACTTTCTTGCTCGACATGATAGTACGCTATCTGGTTGCTCTTTATCTTAACATATATACTCTCTGTCTCTCTGATTACATGTTGATAAAGCCCTTAGGATGTATGCTCGACTTCCAGGACTATGATGTAGATCATACTAGTGGGGCCTGGGTAGTCAATGAGAACATCTTTCAATGTTCCTATTCGTGGGAATATCGAGACGGGGCATCGATATTCCAGAGTAAACTAGCGTATATCTTCTCGATCCATGTGATGGGCGATGGATGATCCTATATCCATTGGTGTTTGACATCAGAGATGGTATGCGGGTGCTCAGTGGAGACTGGGTACACTGAACGGACTCGCCGAGAACTCCCAGATGGTATTATACCTCACGTCAGATGGCAGTTCTCTGGTGACACTGGTACAGCTTAGTCTGTTGACCCGAGATCGTCATAGAGTCTTATGTGTCTCCCACTGTGCTTTGATTTCCACCCTACCACGGCTCTACTGAGGTGTGCAAACAGGTGGTTTTTGGGTACAGTCCCGATTCATATGGAGTCAATGAGCGATAGGAGGGGATTCGTCTCTCCCGGTATTGGGGGTTGATGTTGCGCTATGCACGACTGGCCATAACAGGAAATCCCTGGCCAGGGTTGCAGTGATATACTGATAAGAGTTATCAGTAGTTTCACGATTGTTATGGACCTCACGTCGGCATGACTTATCGAGCTATTGGGGTCTGACGTTTACCACCCCTAGGCAAGATATGCGACATATCAGACGAACAGACCGGACTGTACGGTAAGTGTTACTGGTTGGATTCACAGGAGTGTGAGCGGGCTTGCTCGTCGATCTTCTGATCGCTCAATACCCGGGTGGCCGTTACGTTTAGCAGACCGCTTGCGGCTTGTGGGTGTTTGATATGATCATCACCTGCTGCCGGCGTATTGACGAGTCTTTAGAGTCCTACACAGAGGTTTCCTGGCTCAAGCGAAACAAAATAGGAGCGCATATGAGATGTGTGCAGGACCGAGAATATTGCGTATATGTGATACCGTATTCCATTCTCGTGATGAATGTATCGATTGGTTATATGCGATATAACCTAGTTATCGAATCAAGGATTGATTCGATAAGCCGATACATAGGATACTAGTCGGTTATATGTGATATGACCGGATCGTCAAATCAAGTATTGATTTAATGATTTAATGCATAATTGTATATTTGATATATTACTTTGCATTAACTAGTATTGGTTCACTTAAATTGGATTTTCTCACTTGATGTGCACATTGTATATGTGATATATTTTTTGTGCACAAGATTGTATCATGTTTGATGATACATGCTAGCTTAGGTTTGTGTAAAGAATTAAACCATAGTTAGTTAGTGGATAGGGTTTCATTTCATTTACTTATTCATTTATTTATTTATTTATTTATTTATTATGGAAATGATAAAGAGAAAATGGTGGCTTTCTTTGTTTGTTGTTGAAGCTTTGACTAAGTGACCATTTTGTCTTCATGCTTAACCCTAACCATTCAAACTAACCATAGTTCTTTCTCTACACTTGACCATGGTTGAAATATGATAAGTATTCATTTTTTTTTTTGAAAAACAACTTATCATATTATCTTCTTCTTCTTCTCCTTCTTCAACATGAAGAAAACCTTGCCTCCATTAATGGCAACTAGTGAAAAAGAGTGAGAAATCCAATTCTAAAGTGAACCCACTTCCTATTTCTTCATCCTCTACCTCTTGCCAAGTAGTATAGGGTGTTTTCTTCACAAGTTTCATGACTTGGTGAAGTGGGAGCTTGATCTTGCGATGCCTCGACGTAGATCATCTTCGGCATCGTAGCCGACGACCAAGCCCGCCCATTTCTCCGATGAAGCCGATGCTAGAGTCCGGGATTTGATTTGGACAGTGGAGGGACGTCATCACGGAGCCTAGGAGGTGGAGGACCGGATCTACAAAGGTTGTAGCCCCTTTCCTTTAGCGTTAAATTTGTTTACTCGCATTGCATCGCCTATACATCTAGTTAACGATCCGTATTAGGGTTTTTCGGCACTTGTAAAATTTTAATTGGCCATGTTTGATCACTTGTGAGACCTCATTAGTGTGCCTAGGAACCCTACAGTGGGCGCTTTGCGCTTGAGCGCAGGGCGCTGGTGAGAAAAAGGGGCTTTTAGTCCCAGAAATAGGGTTTAGAGTGGAGTTAAACTCCTAAAAAATGTTTTGGTTGAGGAAATGGGTTCTTCTTCTTCCTCCTCTGTTGGCTGGATCTTGAAGATCAAGAAATGTGGGATTTTAAGAATCTCTTCTTTTTGAGATCTGATGGTAGATCCAAATTCCCCTTTGTGGGTTTTATGGTGAAAAACTATTTAGTTTTGGAAAAGGGAGAGTAAAACTCTTGATTTAATTCACAAAAAAGGAAGAAGGTTTGAAACCTTCAGAAAGAGGAAAGAGGCACAAACCCTAGGTTTTTGAGAGAATGAAAAAGTTGTTCTTTTTTATTCATCATAATGTTGCCTTATATAGGCTTACATGTTTACATATAGCCCCTTGGGCTTTGCAAAATGGCATTTTGTCCATCCCATGGCTCATGTGCCATTTCTTTTTGCACATAAGCCATGGGCTTACAAAAATTTGGCTTTATGCACATTTTGTTTACATTCATGCATAAACAATTACATAAAAATTAGTTATTACATGATTTTGTTGTTCGCATGGGGAGGCTGGCCGCGGGCTCGACTTGGGCATGGGCCCGCTTGACCTGGGCTTAGGCCCACCTAACTTGGGGGTTGACCTTGACTTTGACTCGGTCAACCGGGGTGTAAATTTTTACTCCAACAGTATCCTTGTGATCCATCACGAGTTTACTTTAGATGTTGCCGTATCTTTTTATTGTTGTAAACATTTGGGTTAATATTTACAAATGGAAATTATGAGCTAGAAATCATCATGAGGTGCATTTATTGTGACACATGCAACCTAGTGACTCATGGTCTCTTTTATTGTGCATATGTCACATCTTGAGATGGATTTGTAAGTTGAAATGAGAGGAAGAAAGAGAAGGGCAGCCATGATAAGGTTAGCTCTTGTATTATTTTCACTCTCACTCTCTCATTTTATCATACACAACACAAAAGAAAAAGAACCTCTTCTTCTTCTTCCTCTAGCTTACAACCTCCATTAATGGCATCATCTCTAACATCCATCCATACACTCTCATGTGCTGAGAATCAATGGATGCTTGAGACAAAGTGATCACACACATTCTCTACATCGCCATGGACACGTCGGCTAGCGAACTTCGTGCCCGAGTTGATTCGGACGAAGCGGGAGCCCGTAAAAGGACTCGAAGATGTGGTGCCCTTTTCGACGAGGAGATCGAAATCGGAGATGCCGCGAGGAGCTTGGGATGGTGGCCAAAGACCGAAGAACACGGATCGATCGATATAGCTTTTCCAACCCTTTCTCTAGTTGCTAGTTGTAGCTTAATGGTTCGATCCGAATTTAAAGTATACGATAGCGCCGGTTTCTAGTTTAGAAAAAGTTTCGTTTCCGCATTTTGGCCTTGGACAGACAGCCGGGGCGCTACCGTAGACTTACATGGTATCAGAGCCACACCATTAACCTTTACTAGCTTGTTCTAACGTATTTAAAACATCGATCGGCCGAATTTTCCAAAACCGCGATTCCATTTTAGCAGTTTCTGTCGAATTTTTTTTTGTGGTCGAAAAATTATTTTGAGTATTGCAGAAAATCAGGCAGGCTTTTCTAAGAACACTGCAGAAATTTCGTAGCATGATATCACTGTTGCGCGGTGGAACCGTGGCCGTACCCACATTTTAGCCGCGGTTCCGCCGCAGTACTGTAGCAACATTGCACCAAATTTTCTGCAGTGGCCTCTGACTTTGAATTGGGGATTTTGGAATGTTTATTTTTGGCCCAGATTATTTTGAGTGCTGCAGTTGTACTTGGGTCCCACTTCGGAAAATTTTGTCGATCGAAAAATTTAAATATGTTAGTTTACAGTACTTATTTTATATCTACGACCGTGAATGTCATTCGAGCGGTAAATCTTGTCTAATTGCTATAGTTCTTTTAGACGGATTTGCGAACGTGACATTCACGTTGATGTTCTGTGTTGTGCTGTGATGTTGCGGATTTGTCGTGGTGGATAGCCTGGATGCAATGGTAGTACAGTTTGGTTGTATTTGTACATTTAATATTGCGGGGCGAGCGTCCGACATGTAGACTGTCGTCACTGCCTGTTTGTATATTATTCTTTTGGGGCACGACCGGGCTGAGGTCGATGTACCCGTTGTATATATATTTTACTTTCTGTGCTAGGATTACCCCAAGGTGGGGTGCACGGATAGCCGGGTTCTAGAGAGCAACGGGCCCGCATCTCATGGCTTTGAGATGGAGGGGGCTTCACTCTAGAATTGGTGGGCTATTCGCCGTACTCGTAGGGGGTATAGGTTGACCCAAGGAGGGGTGCTCAAGTTACCAGATTCCGTGAAGTGCTGGGTGGTCCATTCACTTTGTTGAAAGGGGCTGCCTCGCTTCAGGTTTTGGCGGGTAACTTGCCGCACCCATAGGGGTCTAGGATTTCATTGCACAGGCTATCCACACGACCAGGAAAACGTCGGGTTTCAGTTGCGGCTATGTGAAACTCGGGGCTTCCAGATTATCTGTATTGTTCTGTGATGCTTATTACATTTCTGTGATGTTGCATTTTTATCATGCCTTGAGCGATTATTATATATTGATATATATACTAGCACATGTTGTATATGTTTTACATCCGCGCTAGTCCAGTCCCCACTCTGTCGTTAGTTAAGTAACCTAACGGGTGATGACGGGACCCAGTGGCGAATGCGGATGGCATATACGTACATCGTATTTTCGTTATTTATTGGTGTGATCAATTGATGGGACTGCGTTGATTCGGATCGATGCAAGCTAAACAAACCTGTTTGATGTTGTTGGAATATTTTTCAAAAAGCTGTTATTACAAGGACGTTCTCTTTTGTTTTGCACAGTGGTATTCGGTTGGAATATCCTGCACCTCAGTCGACGAGGCAAGGGCCGAGATCCCTTCACCGGAAGTGACCCCTTGGACAGAAGTTTGCGTCAGGGTAATATCTTCACTATAGTCGATTACTTTTTGCTTTGCATCATGGTATTCAGTTGGAATATCCCGCACCTCATTCTACGGGGAAAGAGCCGAAATCCCTTCACCGGGAGTGACCTCTTTAGCAAAAGGTTTTCGCCACTATATTTTTGTAAAAAGCTATTCAGTTCCTTCAATGATATCAAGTTCATTACGTTAAAGGTTTTTCGCCAAAAACCAGCCGTAGCCCTCCGTCATTTCTTACGGGTATTATTTAGTATTCGTGTTGCGTTTGTTGACCTAGTCAAGACGTAGTGTTCGGTAGCTAAGTGGTGCTTGTTTGTTGCATAAATGGGATTGGTTAGGACAGTCGTGCGGCCTTGTTGACCTAGTCAAGGACACGTACGGGTGGGTTTAATGCAATCCAGAATAATGACGGGTTGAACTTGAATAGCGGTTTATGGTTTGTTGACCTAGTCAAGGTTATAAGCCGCTAGGGGTAAAAATCACATCGGGAGTTTCTAAAAAAACTGAAACTTGCCAGGCAGCGCATACCTTCTGAAGTGTGATAATGTGAGTGGATTGCATCACGTTATCATGCGATGATAGTTGGATCCCGATTCCCACTGATGAGTTGGTTTATTCCTCGGATGATCCCGACTAATTCTTCTTTCGGGTTTGGAGGAGAATTTGAGGCTACAGTGGGAGGTTTCTGTTGCGCCACGGCAGCACCCCGGTCTCGTACTCGAGGCCAATATGCGGAATCAAAAATTTTCCTTACTCGGAAACCGGCGCTACCGCGGACAAAGAAAACCCGGATCGTTTACCATTAACCTAATGCTAGCAATCAAGAGATAGGGTGAGAAGTATACCGAGTGATCCGAGTCCTCCGGTCTTCTCGTCATCGTCCCGATCTCCCGCGGAAAGTGTAGTCTCCATATCGTCGCCTCCTCGCCGGAAAGGGCACCACATCGCCTGCGTCTTTTACGGGCTCCCGCCTCAATACCGAGGCAACTCGGGCATGAAGCCGGCAACTCGACATGCTCAAGATATGCTGTAGAATATGTAGTAGATCAAGCTAGTCTCATTTGGGATTTGTAGTTGCTAAGATGGAGGAATGGGGTTAGGAAAAATGGTGCTTTCATTTTTCCGAAACAAGAAGAAGAAGGAGATGAAGAATTCCTCCCAAAACAAAGATGAACTCTCTCATTCTTTTTCTTTCTCTCTTTCTTTTTCTTTTTCTCTTTTTTTTTAAATGAAAAACTTATCCTCTAAAATGAGAATGGTGGAGGAGGTAATATGAAGCATGAAGGAAGGTGAGTGTAGGAGTGAACAAGAGGTGACCCCAACCCAAAACAAGAAAACATACAAGCATGCTTCATTAAATCCAACCATACTCTTTTCAAATCACATTTAAAGCAAAAGCATGGATGAAAGATATGAAGCTATCATAATCAATCATTATGCAAGAAAACCCCTCCACAAATGTAATTTGCAAAACTGCAAATTACCCCCTCCATCGGAAAAGTCCGGCCGGGAAAGAACAAAGGAAAACCGGCCGGAACGGAATGCAAACTGGCAACTCCAGAAAACTGGTCCCGTAATAAATTACAGGAAAACCCCGATACTGTGCATACACACCCGCATCTGTATTCCGTCCGGATACAAATGCAAAGAGACAAAATCTACACTGTACTAAACTAGTACCGGCTTAAACCAAAGCCGGCTAGTAAAATCCGTTCGATCCTGATCCGTGCAATACCGCACGTATCAGATCGAACCCTGCCATATAACTATACGGCAACTAGTACAATCTGTCCGATCCTGATCCGTGCAATACCGCACGTATCTGATCGGACCCTGCCATATCTCCATACGGCCTCTACAGCGTTTCGCCCGAAAGCTGAGTAACTGAAAGTGTGGTGGACTCTAAAGACTCGTCAATACAATGGCTGGGGATTTAACCACTAGCACGTCAGAGGTATAAGCCAATACGTAACGGGCCACCAGCTATTGACCAAAAGGGACGTCGATGAGCGAACTCATCCTGACACCCTACTGAGCCTGTCAGTGACAATATCCGTACAGTCCGGTCCGTTCGTCTATGAGCATCGCATGTCGGGCCTAGGGGGTTGGTAAAAGTCAGACCCCCAAAAGCGGTACAAGTCGTGTCGGAGTGTAGCCCAGAACGCCCTGAGATACTACTGGAATACCTACCAGTAAATCTCCTACCTCGGCCGAGGGCTTTGCGTAATGGCTCTCCTAGACACAGCGCGACCTCACCCCCAATACCGGGAGAGACGAACCCCTGAAGATCCGCTCACTGCCTCCATTGTTGGAGTTAGTGCCCTCAGAGTCAATTATTGGATCACAGGCACGTGATTGCAATGATTGAGGGAGGACCTATCCCGGTAGGACAGTCTTACTCGAGATGATAGTATGCTATCTGGTTTATCTTTATCATCGTGTACTGCTTTAGGTGACCTGACATGTCGCTATTACACGTTGATAGAGCCCCTAGGATTCTTGCTTGACTACCAGCAGTATGATGGCGATCATATACGTGGGAGCTGGTAGTCTATAAGCACATCCTTAAAAAGGTCCCTAGTCGTAGGAGTTTCGAGACAGGGTATCGATACTCCATTAGTAGACTAGTGTATACAGTCGAGACCCCGACGAGGGGCGGTGGCCGGTCTCACAAGCCACTGGTGTCAGTTGGTTCACCTAAGATGTATACAGGTGCTCATTGGGTTATGAGTACACCGGACAGGACTCGCCGGGAACCTGCTAGTTGGGATTATACCAGACGTCAGATAGCAGTTCCCAGGTGACATGTGTACACGTTAGTTCATCGACCTGAGATCGTCATTTGTCTCGTGTGAGTTCCCACTGTGCTTTGATTACTACCCTACCACGGCTCAAAGGAGTCGTGCAAACAGGTTTTAGTTGGGTACAGTCCCGAGCCACATGGAGGCAGTGAGCGGATCTGCAGGGGTTCGTCTCTCCCGGTATTGGGGGTGAGGTCGCGCTGTGTCTAGGAGAGCCATTACGCAAAGCCCTCGGCCGAGGCAGGAGATTTACTGGTAGGTATTCCAGTAGTATCTCAGGGCGTTCTGGGCTACGCTCCGACACGACTTGTACCGCCTTTGGGGGTCTGACTTTTACCAACCCCCTAGGCCCGCCATGCGATACTCATAGACGAACGGACCGGACTGTACGGATATTGTCACTGACAGGCTCAGTAGGGTGTCAGGATGAGTTCGCTCATCGACGTCCCTTTTGGTCAATAGCTGGTGGCCCGCTACGTATTGGCTTATACCTCTGACGTGCTAGTGGTTAAATCCACAGCCATTGTATTGACGAGTCTTTAGAGTCCACCACACTTTCAGTTACTCAGCTTTCGGGCGAAACGCTGTAGAGGCCGTATGGAGATATGGCAGGGTCCGATCAGATACGTGCGGTATTGCACGGATCAGGATCGGACGGTTTGTACTAGTAGCCGTATAGGTATATGGCAGGGTTCGATCAGATACGTGCGGTATTGCACGGATCATGATCGAACGGATTTTACTAGCCGGCTTTGGCTTAAGCCGGTCCTAGTCTAGTACAGTGTAGATTTTGTCTCATTGCATTTGTATCCGGTCGGAATACAGATGCGGGTGTGTATGCACAGTGTCGGGGTTTTCCTGTAATTTATTACGGGACCAGTTTTCTGGAGTTGCCAGTTTGCATTCCGTTCCGGCCGGTTTTCCTTTGTTCTTTCCCGGCCGGACTTTTCCGATGGAGGGGGGTTATTTGCAGTTTTGCAAATAACTCTTTGTGGAGGGTTTTATTGCATATATATTGATTATGATAGCTTTCATATCTTTCCTCCATGCTTGCTTTATTGTGAAGTGAAAGGGTATGGGTTGAATAGTGGAAAAAGCATGGTTTATGTTTTCTTGTCTCTTGATGTGGTCACCTCTTGAATGCTCCTACACTCGCCTCCCTTTGCCTTAGGTTTTCATTCCTCCACCATTCTCATTCTCACAAAAAGAAGGTCTTTCATGGTTATGAGAAAAGAGAGAAGAAGAAAAAGAAAGAGAGAAAGAAAAAGAAAGAGAGAAAGAAAAAGAATGAGAGAGTTCATCTTGATTATGTGAGGAATTCTTCATCTCCTTCTTCTTCTTGTTTTAGAAAAATGAAAGCACCATTTTTCTTAACCCCAATCCTCCATCATGGCAACTACAAACCCCAAATGAGACTAGCATCATCTACACTACATTCTACAGCACTTCTTGGGCATGTCGAGTTGCCGGCTTCATGCTCGAGTTGCCTCGGTATTGAGGCGGGAGCCCGTAAAAGACGAAGGCGATGTAGTGCCCTTTCCGGCGAGGAGGCGACGATGTGGAGCCAAGACTTTCCGCGGGAGATCGGGATGATGAAGAGAAGACCGGAGGACTCGGATCACTCGGTATACTTTTCTCACTCCATCTCTAGTTAGCTAGTATAGGTTAATGGTAAACGATCCGGGTAATTGTCCGCGGTAGCGCCGGTTTCCGAGTTAGGAAAATTTTTGATTCCGCATTTTGGCCTCGAGTAAGACGGCCGGGGCGCTTCCGTGGCGCAACATGGTATCAGAGCCACGCCATTAACCTTACCTAGCTTGTGCTAACGTGTTTAGAACTCGATCGAACAAAAAAATTGCAAAAACCGCATTTTTCTTCACATCAGTTTCTGTCGAAATTTTTTGAAGTCCAAAAATTTTTCAGGTTGTTTCAGAATGATGTGTCGGACATTATAAGATATCTGCAAAAATTTGGAATCGTGAACAGTAAACCTCGCCGTGGAAGCGCGGCCAAAGCCATGCTTTGGCCGCTCTTCCGCCGCGGGTTCGACTGTTCAGTCACCCAAATTTTTGTAGTATGTTTCTGTGTTGAAAATGTGGTTTCTGGAATGTTAATTTTGGGCCCAGAATTTCTGTGAGTGCTACAGTATTGCTTGGGGGCCCACTTGGTAATTTTGATCGATCGGATAATTTTTAAACACATTATTTCACAGTATTTACATTATATCTGCGACCGTGAATGTCACTCGATCGGTAAATCCGGTCTAACTGCTATAGCCCGGTTAGACGGATTTGCGAACGTGATTTTCACGTTGATGTTCTATGTTTATGCTGTGATGTTGCGGATCGGTCGTGGGGGGTAGCCTGGATGCAATGCTAGTATAGTTTTGTTGTATTTTATACATTTGATATTGCGGGGCGAGCGTCCGACATGTGGACTGCCGTCACTGCCTGTTTGTATTATTCTTTTGGGGCACGACCTGGTTGCGGTCGATGTACCCGGTGTATGTATATTTTACTTTCTGTACTAGGGTTGCCCCGCGGTGGGGTGCACGGATAGCCGGGTTCTGGAGGGCAACGGGCCCGCATCTCAGGGCATTGAGACGGAGGGGGCTTCAGTCCAGGATTGGCGGGCTATTCGCCGCACTCGTAGGGGGTACAGGTTGACCCAGGAGGGGTGCCCAAGTTGCCGGATTCCGTGAAGTGCTGGGTGGTCCATTCACGGTACTGAAGGGGGCTGCCTCGCTTCAGGTTTTGGCGGGTGACTTGCCGCGCCCGTAGGGGTCTAGGATTTCATTGCACAGGCTATCCACACGACCAGGGGAACGTCGGGTTTCAGCAGCGGCTCTGTGAAACCCGGGGTTTCCAGATATCTGTTTTGTTCTGTGATGCTGTACATTTCTGTGATGTTGCATTTTATTCACGCCTTGAGCGAAATACTATATATTGGTATATATATTAGTAGATGTTGTATATGTTTTACATCCGCGCTAGTCCAGTCCCCGCTCTGCCGTTAGTTAGCTAACCTAACGGGTGATGACGGGACCCAGTGGCGAATGCGGATGGCATATACGTACGTCAGTATATTTTCGTTCTTTGTGGTGTGATCAATTGATGGGATTGCATTGATTCGGATCAATGCAAGTTTAAACAAACCAATTCTGATGTTGTTGGAACAATTTTTCAAAAAGTTGTTATTGCAAGGACGTTCACTTTTGTTTTGCATCGTGGTATTCATTTGGAATATCCTGCTCCTCAGTCGACGAGGCAAGGGCCGAGATCCCTTCACCGGGAGTGACCCCTTGGACAGAAGTTTGCGTCAGGGCATTAACTTCACTATAGCCGATTACTTTTGCTTTGCATCGTGGTATTCAGTTGGAATATCCTGCACCTCATTCTACGGGGAAAGAGCCGAGATCCCTTCACCGGGAGTGACCTCTTTAGTAAAGGTTTTCGTCACTATATTTTATAAAAGGCTATGCAGTTCCTTCAACGATATCAAGTTCATTACGTTAAAGGTTTTTCGCCAAAAACCATTCGTAGCCCTCCGTCATTTCTTACAAGTATTACTTGGTATTCGTGCTGGGTTTGTTGACTGTGTCAAGGCGTAGTGTGCGGTAGCTAAGTAGTGTTTGTTTGTAGCATATTAATGGGATTGGTTAGGACAGTCGTGCGGCCTTGTTGACTGTGTCAAGGGCTCATACGGGTGGGTTTAATGCAATCCAGGAAAATGACGGGCTGAACTTGACTAGGACTCTTTGATTTGTTGACTGTGTCAAGGTCACTTGGGTCCTAGGGGTAAAAATCACATCGGGAGTTTCAAAAGAACTGAAACTTGCCAGGCATGCGCATACCTTCTGGAGTGTGGTGACTTGAGTGGATTCCGTCAAGTTATCATGCGATGATAGTTGGATCCCGATTTCCACTGATGAGTTAGTTTACTCCTCGGGTGATCCCGACTAATTCTTCTTTCAGGTTTGGAGGAGAATTTGAGGTACAGTGGGAGGTCTCCAGATTAGAAAAAGTGATAACCATTCTGATCTAGGCTAGAGTGCACGCTGAGTGTTTCTTTTCTCTCTCTGGCAGCGACCATTGACCCGACCCTGGACTATGACTCAGTGACCAAGTTGACCGAACCTTCTTAACACTGGCTTTTGGATTGTCAGAGTTGCAGACCTCATTGCCACTCCTGCTTTTACCCTTTTTCTCCAGGACACCCCGTATTACTACGAACGTCCACTTCCATTGGACAAAACCATCGTATGGTTAGATACGAACTCGAAGGACTTCGAGGATGGTTTCTGGTTCTGGAGAAAACGGATAGGATTATTCAGTTGTCTTTTCTTTTCACCTTCTCTCAGGTTGCGAGTACTCCTTGGTTTAGGAGTAGTACACCTATTACGCAAACTGGATAGTCTTCTTCCAAACCATAGGCTGGTGCCGACCGGTAGGGAATGAAGAAAACCAGTTAACCTAAACGGTGTGCAGAAGGTATTAAGTTCAGACAAAGAAAAGGATTAGTAGGAGGGCAAAGTAAATTGCGACTGATATTCACGACCAAACCAAGTATTTCTTCGCCAATCCTAAATCACCTTTGTATTTCTCCAGGACACTCCGTATCACTACGAAGATCCACAGTTTATTGGATATTCCATCGTATGGTTATATACGAACTCGAAAGGAACTTGTTCCAGTTCGGGGATGGATTCTGGTTCAGGAGAAATAGGAATAAAGTACATTCAGGTGTCTTTTATCTTCACCTTCTCTCGCATTGCGAGTGCTCCTAGGATTAGGACAGTACACCCTTTATGCTTATTGGATAGTCTTCTTCCAAACCATAGACTGGTGCCGAACGGTAGGGAAGGAAGAAAACCAATTGGCCTAAAGGGGTGTGCAGACGGTAATGACTAAAGACATATAAAGGGATTTGGACAGCTGGCAAAGAATTATACGGTTATAGTTGTGAATCTGGATAATGGAAGAGGCATTACTAGGAATACCAGGATACCCCGACGAAACATTTCAATGTTTCGGTTTCACTGTGTACTGTTAAATGGAAAACTGATTTCCCAATTAGACACTTGCTCCAGGGTATGTATTTACCAGGTATGATTCTCACATCTGTATGGTTTTACAGATGCTGAGTGGGAGTAAGTTATTGGGAATTGGGTGATCATCCTCATTATATCGGGATTCGTTGTAATTGGTGATATTTGAGGAGATCATCTGGGCTGTTTGCCGGTCGGCAAATATTTGGTTTTGAATATCCGATGTTGTGCACCAATTTCAAATTGATATATCTGTACGTCTATTTTCATAGAGTGAGATATACCTTTTGATATTATGTCGATGACATTTACCTATATCAGTGGATGGTTAGGTAAGAAGCATTAAACAGCGGTGTAATTCTTCTTAACCATAAGTACAGTTTTCAACCTACGACACACAGTGAAAGAGTTGTTAGACTCAGCGGACTTATACAGAGTATTGTATGTTGTCCAGTGTCCATTAGGACAGAGGGGTTGGTCCTCATACTATATTCTGTTTACTTTTAACTTCTCCAGTTCTTAGACATGTGCTTCGTGGAAACACAGAGTCTGAGTTTTGAGGAGTTATTGGTATAAGAATAGAGTAGAGAACCAGGTATTGCAAGTATCGGGATTCTTCAAGGTGATCGAAGATGTAGATACTTGTGTATGGTATTCAGTTGATAGTAATGAGAACTTGCTTCTCTTTCAGGTTACTCATAATTGGAAGCATTCCTAAGTTGAGTAACGCTGATCGGCCTCCTTCCATTTAGTTGACATGCACTGGAGACAGCTGCATGATTTGAATCTGGTTCAATTAAATCAGTGCCTCTGGATCTATATTGGATATAGAACAGTTCATATCTTAACGATGTTAAGGTACGGGGAGTTGTCCGGCTTATGCTTAAAACCAGACTCCGGATAACTCAAGGCACGTTTCTGTAATGGCTGTTTGTGGGTTGACCCAGGCTATGACGAGGGTTGATTTTCTACCATCTGGCAGATCAATAGAAATATTGTTCTAGACTCGCCACAGTTTTATTAAAAATGGATTTTTCAAAAAACAGCAGTGGGAGTATGGTAGAACTGGAAGTGATTCCAGAACCGCAAACGATTACTGAAGATTTGATAAGGAACCTAGAGATTCAATCTGGTCTGACATTCCATTGGCCACTCCGCAGATAAGGTGGGTAACTTCAGGCACCCGAGAGGTACTCCGGTAGCCTCAAGGACGGTGACAGGGAAGTTCTTGTTTACCCACACTTGCCATTATTGTTGTTCCAGGCTGCGAGACCCGGCAGGAGGATGAGTATAGCGTCGTTCTAAACTAGCTTTAGAAGTGCACGTCTATATGACTCTGGCAGAGGGTTGTCGTAGTCAGTGGGAGCAGCGGAAGCATTGGTGGACTTCATGCTTATGTCTATTTATAGACTAAAGCAGATGTAGCGGAGATAGATCATCTATTTCTGATGTGACAGTCATGGGTTTGACGTCATCAGAATAGGGGATGGATCTGTTGAGAAGGTAGTAGGAAGTGATATTCCTATACTACGATCGGTTATACTTTGGTCGTCACACAGTGGTTTTCTCCACATGGGACGTGGATATTATATCTGACATACTGGTTACTAGATCTATGGTTTTAGATCTAGATTTGGGTGGTTTCCCAATCAGGGTACTTTGACAGCATTCTAAGAGTATTTAGAATGGACGACTCCTGGCATGGTAGTGTACCTGCAGGTAATGGAGTCACCCTCTCTAAAGGTGTCTTACAGACTAAAGGGGAGAGGGATACGCATGATTGACAGATCACTTGCTTAGGCAATTGAGTCAATCATGAGATGTCAAGTACCACACCAGATGTTGTTCTTGCAGTAGGTGCAATAAGTTGATATTAATCCAATCCTGGAAAAACAGTCGGAAGCAGTTTTAGAACATAAGTGAATGTTCTAGGGATATGATAACGGCTGCCTCCTTTAGGAGACGGTTATCACTCCAGGCTTCCAAGGTGACATGGACGACAAGGAGGTTGTCAGAGTTATAGTTCTCCCTCTGACGAGGGGCAGTATTTTGGACAGGTGGTCCAAGGCAATACTGAGGGAGGCATGGCGCAGGAGACTGATTAAGTTCAGTTGATGATACAGTCTAAGAAGTTTGGATTTGGAGTTCATTTATGAACTAGGTCCCATCAGACATCCAGACATTCTAAGACAGGTATTGCTCATTTCGGGAGATGGCTTTCTCCGCGAACTTGAGATATAGAGAGACATAGAAAGAAACTTCACGGTGGATCCACTCGCTGAGGCTATTCCTCGAACGCAATAGTTTCACAAAAGAGCTTTGTGAGACTGACTAGTAGAGGAGTTGGGTGTTCGGTATCACACGGGCTGTGAGTATGCGACATCGCAATAATTAGCCTTGAGTGCAAGTGGGAGATTGTTGGAGTTAGTGCCCTCAGAGTCAATTATTGGATCACAGGCACGTGATTGCAATGATTGAGGGAGGACCTATCCCGGTAGGACAGTCTTACTCGAGATGATAGTATGCTATCTGGTTTATCTTTATCATCGTGTACTGCTTTAGGTGACCTGACATGTCGCTATTACACGTTGATAGAGCCCCTAGGATTCTTGCTTGACTACCAGCAGTATGATGGCGATCATATACGTGGGAGCTGGTAGTCTATAAGCACATCCTTAAAAAGGTCCCTAGTCGTAGGAGTTTCGAGACAGGGTATCGATACTCCATTAGTAGACTAGTGTATACAGTCGAGACCCCGACGAGGGGCGGTGGCCGGTCTCACAAGCCACTGGTGTCAGTTGGTTCACCTAAGATGTATACAGGTGCTCATTGGGTTATGAGTACACTGGACAGGACTCGCCGGGAACCTGCTAGTTGGGATTATACCAGACGTCAGATAGCAGTTCCCAGGTGACATGTGTACAGGTTAGTTCATCGACCTGAGATCGTCATTTGTCTCGTGTGAGTTCCCACTGTGCTTTGATTACTACCCTACCACGGCTCAAAGGAGTCGTGCAAACAGGTTTTAGTTGGGTACAGTCCCGAGCCACATGGAGGCAGTGAGCGGATCTGCAGGGGTTCGTCTCTCTCGGTATTGGGGGTGAGGTCGCGCTGTGTCTAGGAGAGCCATTACGCAAAGCCCTCGGCCGAGGCAGGAGATTTACTGGTAGGTATTCCAGTAGTATCTCAGGGCGTTCTGGGCTACGCTCCGACACGACTTGTACCGCCTTTGGGGGTCTGACTTTTACCAACCCCCTAGGCCCGCCATGCGATACTCATAGACGAACGGACCGGACTGTACGGATATTGTCACTGACAGGCTCAGTAGGGTGTCAGGATGAGTTCGCTCATCGACGTCCCTTTTGGTCAATAGCTGGTGGCCCGTTACGTATTGGCTTATACCTCTGACGTGCTAGTGGTTAAATCCACAGCCATTGTATTGACGAGTCTTTAGAGTCCACCACACTTTCAGTTACTCAGCTTTCGGGCGAAACGCTGTAGAGGCCGTATGGAGATATGGCAGGGTCCGATCAGATACGTGCGGTATTGCACGGATCAGGATCGGACGGTTTGTACTAGTAGCCGTATAGGTATATGGCAGGGTTCGATCAGATACGTGCGGTATTGCACGGATCATGATCGAACGGATTTTACTAGCCGGCTTTGGCTTAAGCCGGTCCTAGTCTAGTACAGTGTAGATTTTGTCTCATTGCATTTGTATCCGGTCGGAATACAGATGCGGGTGTGTATGCACAGTGTCGGGGTTTTCCTGTAATTTATTACGGGACCAGTTTTCTGGAGTTGCCAGTTTGCATTCCGTTCCGGCCGGTTTTCCTTTGTTCTTTCCCGGCCGGACTTTTCCGATGGAGGGGGGTTATTTGCAGTTTTGCAAATAACTCTTTGTGGAGGGTTTTATTGCATATATATTGATTATGATAGCTTTCATATCTTTCCTCCATGCTTGCTTTATTGTGAAGTGAAAGGGTATGGGTTGAATAGTGGAAAAAGCATGGTTTATGTTTTCTTGTCTCTTGATGTGGTCACCTCTTGAATGCTCCTACACTCGCCTCCCTTTGCCTTAGGTTTTCATTCCTCCACCATTCTCATTCTCACAAAAAGAAGGTCTTTCATGGTTATGAGAAAAGAGAGAAGAAGAAAAAGAAAGAGAGAAAGAAAAAGAAAGAGAGAAAGAAAAAGAATGAGAGAGTTCATCTTGATTATGTGAGGAATTCTTCATCTCCTTCTTCTTCTTGTTTTAGAAAAATGAAAGCACCATTTTTCTTAACCCCAATCCTCCATCATGGCAACTACAAACCCCAAATGAGACTAGCATCATCTACACTACATTCTACAGCACTTCTTGGGCATGTCGAGTTGCCAGCTTCATGCTCGAGTTGCCTCGGTATTGAGGCGGGAGCCCGTAAAAGACGAAGGCGATGTGGTGCCCTTTCCGGCGAGGAGGCGACGATGTGGAGCCAAGACTTTCCGCGGGAGATCGGGATGATGAAGAGAAGACCGGAGGACTCGGATCACTCGGTATACTTTTCTCACTCCATCTCTAGTTAGCTAGTATAGGTTAATGGTAAACGATCCGGGTAATTGTCCGCGGTAGCGCCGGTTTCCGAGTTAGGAAAATTTTTGATTCCGCATTTTGGCCTCGAGTAAGACGGCCGGGGCGCTTCCGTGGCGCAACATCCATGTGGCTCGGGACTGTACCCAACTAAAACCTGTTTGCACGACTCCTTTGAGCCGTGGTAGGGTAGTAATCAAAGCACAGTAGGAACTCACACGAGACAAATGACGATCTCAGGTCGATGAACTAACCTGTACACATGTCACCAGGGAACTGCTATCTGACATCTGGTATAAGACCAACTAGCAGGTTCCCGGCGAGTCCTGTCCGGTGTACTCATAACCGAATGAGCACCTGTATACATCTTAGGTGAACCAACTGACACCAGTGGCTTGTGAGACCGGCCACCGCCCCTCGTCGGGGTCTCGACTGTATACACTAGTCTACTAATGGAGTATCGATGCCCTGTCTCGAAACTCCTACGACTAGGGACCTTTTAAGGATGTGCTTATAGACCCCAGCTCCCACGTATATGATCGCCATCATACTGCTGGTCGTCAAGCAAGAATCCTAGGGGCTCTATCAACGTGTAATAGCGACATGTCAGGTCACCTAAAGCAGTACACGATGATAAAGATAAACCAGATAGCATACTATCATCTCGAGTAAGACTGTCCTACCGGGATAGGTCCTCCCTCAATCATTGCAATCACGTGCCTGTGATCCAATAATTGACTCTGAGGGCACTATCTCCAACAATCTCCCACTTGCACTCAAGGCTAATTATTGCGATGTCGCATACTCACAGCCCGTGTGATACCGAACACCCAACTCCTCTACTAGTCAGTCTCACAAAGCTCGTTTGTGAAACTATTGCGTTCGAGGAATAGCCTCAGTGAGTGGATCCGCTGTGATGTTTCTTTCTATGTCTCTCTATATCTCAAGTTCGCGGAGAAAGCCATCTCCCGAAATGAGCAATACCTGTCTTAGAATGTCTGGATGTCTGATGGGACCTAGCTCATAAATGAACTCCAAATCCAAACTTCTTAGACTGTATCGTCAACTGAACTTAATCAGTATCCTGCGCCATGCCGCCCTCAGTATTGCCTTGGACCACCTGTCCAAAATACTGTCCCTCGTCAGAGGGAGAACTATAACTCTGACAACCTCCTTGTCGTCCATGTCACCTTGGAAGCCTGGAGTGATAACCGTCTCCTAAAGGAGGCAGCCGTTATCATATCCCTAGAACATTCACTTATGTTCTAAAACTTCTTCCGACTGTTCCTCCAGGATTGGATCAATATCAACTTATTGTATCTAGTGCAAGAACAACATCTGGTGTGGTACTTGACATCTCATGATTGACTCAATTGCCTAAGCAAGTGATCTGCCAATCATGCACATCCCTCTCTACTTTAGTCTATAAGACACCTTTAGAGAGGGTGACTCCATCACCTGCAGGTACACTACCATGCCAGGAGTCGTCCATTCTAAATACTCTTAGAATGCTGTCAAAGTATCCTGATTGGGAAACCACCCAAATCTAGATCTAAAACCATAGATCTAGTAACCAGTATGTCTGATATAATATCCAAGTCCCATGTGGAGAAAACACTGTGTGACGATCAAAGTATAAGTATAAGAATATCACTTCCTACTACCTTCTCAACAGATCCATCCCCTATTCTGATGACGTCAAACCCATGACTGTCACATCAGAAACAGATGATCTAACTCCGCTATATCTGCTTTAGTCTATAAATAGACACAAGCCAACTGTCCACCAATGCTTCCGCTGCTCCCACTGACTACGACAACCCTCTGGCAGAGTCATATACACGCACACCTCTGAAGCTAGTTCAGAACGACGCTATACTCATCCTCCTGCCGGGTCTCGCAGCCTGGAACAACAATAATGGCAAGTGTGGGTAAACAAGAACTTCCCTGTCACCGTCCTTGAGGCTACCGGAGTACCTCTCGGGTGCCTGAAGTTACCCACCTTATCTGCGGAGTGGCCAATGGAATGTCAAATCAGATTGAATCTTTAGGTTCCTTATTAAATCTTCAGTAATCGTTTGCGGTTCTGGAATCACTTCCAGTTCTACCATACTCCCACTACTGTTTTTCTGAAAAAAAATCCATTTTTATTAAAACTGTGGCGAGTTAAGAACAATATCACTATTGATCTTCCAGATGGTAGAAAGTCAACCCTCGTCATAGCCTGGGTCAACCCACAAACAGCCATTACAGAAACGTGCCTTGAGTTGTCCAGTGTCTGGTTTTAAGCATAAGCCGGACAACTCCCCATACCTTAACAATGTCAAGATATGAACTGTTCTATATCCAATATAGAAACAGAGGCACTGATTTAATTGAACCAGATTCAAATCATGCAGCTATCTCCAGTGCATGTAAAGTAAATGGAAGGAGGCCGATCAGCGTTACTCAACTTAGGAATGCTTCCAATTATGAGTATCCTGAAAGAGAAGCAAGTTCTCTTAATCATTACTATCAACTGAATACCATACACAAGTATCTACATCTTCGATCACTTTGAAGAATCCCGATACTTGCCATACCTGGTTCTCTACTCTATTCAAATACCTATAACTCCTCAAAACTTAGACCCTGTGTTTCCACGAAACACATGTCTAAGAACCAGAGAAGTTAAAAGTAAACAGAATATAGTATGAGGACCAACCCCTCTATCCTGATGGACACTGGACAACATACAATACTCTGTATAAGTCCTCTGAGTCTAACAACTCTTTCACTGTGTGTCGTAGGTTGAAAACTGTACTTATGGTTAAGAAGAATTACACCGCTGTTTAATGCTCCTTACCTAACCATCCACTGATATAGGTAAATGTCATCGACATAATATCAAAAGGTATATCTCACTCTATGAAAATAGACGTACAGATATATCAATTTGAAATTGGTGCACAACAGCGGATATTCAAAACCAAATATTTGCCGACCGGCAAACAACCCAGGTGGCTTCCTCAAATATCACCAATTACAACGAATCCCGATATAAAGAGGATGGTCACCTAATTCCCAATAACTTACTCCCACTCATCATCTGTAAAACCATACAGATGTGAGAATCAAACCTGGTAAATACATACCCTGGAGTGAGTGTCTAATCGGGAAATCAGTTTTCTATTAACAGTGCACAGTGAAACCGAAACATTGAAATGTTTCGTTGGGGTATCCTGGTATTCCTAGTAATGCCTCTTCCATTGTCCAGATTCACAACTGTAACCGTATAATTCTTTGCCACCTCTCTAAATCCCTTTCTATGTCTTTAGTCATTACCTTTTGTACACCCCTTTAGGCCAAATGGTTTTCTTCCTTCCCTACCGTTCGGCACCAGCCTATGGTTTGGAAGAAGACTATCCAAAAGGCATAAAAGGTGTACTGTCCTAATCCTAGGAGCACTCGCAACGCGAGAGAAGGTGAAGATAAAAGACACCCGAATGTACTTTATTCCTATTTCTCCTGAACCAGAATCCATCCCCGAACTGGAACAAGTTCCTTTCGAGTTCGTATATAACCATACGATGGAGTATCCAATAAACTGTGGATCTTCGTAGTGACACGGAGTTTCCTAGAGAAATACAAAGGTGATTTAGGATTGGCGAAGAAATACTTGGTTTGGTCGTGAATATCAGTCGCAATTTACTTTGCCCTCCTACTAATCCCTTGCTTTGTCTTAACTTAATACCTTCTGTACACCGTTTAGGCTAACTGGTTTTCTTCATTCCCTACCGGTCGGCACCAGCCTATGGTTTGGAAGAAGACTATCCAATTTGCGTAATAGGTGTACTACTCCTAAACCAAGGAGTACTCGCAACCTGAGAGAAGGTGAAAAGAAAAGACAACTGAATAGTCCTATCCGTTTTCTCCAGAACCAGAAACCATCCTCGAAGTCTTTCGAGTTCGTATATAACCATACGATGGTTTTGTCCAATGGAAGTGGACGTTCGCAGTAATGCGGGGTGTCCTGGAGAAAAGGGTAAAAGTAGGAGTGGCAATGAGGTCTGCAACTCTGACAATCCAAAAGCCAGTGTTAAGAAGGTTCGGTCAACTTGGTCACTGAGTCATAGTCCAGGGTCGGGTCAATGGTCGCTGCCAGAGAGAGAGAGAAGAAACACTCAGCGTGCACTCTAACCTAGATCAGAATGGTTATCACTTTGTCTAATCTGGAAACCTCCCACAGTACCTCAAATTCTCCTCCAAACCTGAAAGAAGAATTAGTCGGGATCACCCGAGGAGTAAACCAACTCATCAGTGGGAATCGGGATCCAACTATCATCGCATGATAACTTGACGGAATCCACTCAAGTCACCACACTCCAGAAGGTATGCGCATATCTGGCAAGTTTCAGTTCTTTTGAAACTCCCGATGTGATTTTTTACCCCTAGGACCCAAGTGACCTTGACAATGCCAACATATCAAAGAGTCCTAGTCAAGTTCAACCCGTCATTATCTTGATTGCGTTAAACCCACCCGTACGAGTCCTTGACAATGCCAACATAACCGTACGACTGTCCTAACCAATCCACTTATCCAAGCGACAGAAAAATATTACATAGCTACCGAACACTACGCCTCGGCAATGCACGACATACGTAGCACGAATACTAAGCAATACTAATCTGAAATGACGGAGGGCTACGGATGGTTTTTGGAGAAAAACCTTTTACCGTAATGAACTTGATATCGTTGAAGGAACTGCATAACTTTTATAAAAATATAGTGACGAAAACCTTTACTAAAGAGGTCACTCCCGGTGAAGGGATCTCGGCTCTTTCCCCGTAGAATGAGGTGCAGGATATTCCAACTGAATACCACGATGCAAAGCAAAAGTAATCGGCTATAGTGAAGTTAATGCCCTGACGCAAACTTCTGTCCAAGGGGTCACTCCCGGTGAAGGGATCTCGGCCCTTGCCTCGTCGACTGAGGAGCAGGATATTCCAAATGAATACCACGATGCAAAACAAAAGCGAACGTCCTTGCAATAACAGCTTTTTGAAAAATGTTCCAACAACATCAGAATAGGTTTGTTTATCTTGCATTGATCCGAATCAACGCAGTCCCATCAATTGATCACACCACAAAGAACGAAAATATACTGACGTACGTATATGCCATCCGCATTTGCCACTGGGTCCCGTCATCACCCGTTAGGTTAGCTAACTAACGGCAGAGCGGGGACTGGACTAGCGCGGATGTAAAACATATACAACATCTACTAATATATATACCAATATATAGTATTTCGCTCAAGGCGTGAATAAAATGCAACATCACAGAAATGTACAGCATCACAGAACAATACAGATATCTGGAAGCCCCGGGTTTCACAGAGCCGCTGCTGAAACCCGACGTTCCCCTGGTCGTGTGGATAGCCTGTGCAATGAAATCCTAGACCCCTACGGGCGCGGCAAGTCACCCGCCAAAACCTGAAGCGAGGCAGCCCCCTTCAGTACCGTGAATGGACCACCCAGCACTTCACGGAATCCGGTAACTTGGGCACCCCTCCTGGGTCAACCTGTACCCCCTACGAGTGCGGCGAATAGCCCGCCAATCCTGGACTGAAGCCCCCTCCGTCTCAATGCCCTGAGATGCGGGCCCGTTGCCCTCCAGAACCCGGCTATCCGTGCACCCCACCGCGGGGCAACCCTAGTACAGAAAGTAAAATATACATACACCGGGTACATCGACCGCAACCAGGTCGTACCCCAAAAGAATAATACAAACAGGCAGTGACGGCAGTCCACATGTCGGACGCTCGCCCCGCAATATCAAATGTACATAATACAACAGCACAGTACTAGCATTGCATCCAGGCTATCCCCCACGACCGATCCGCAACATCACAGCATAAACATAGAACATCAACGTGAAAGTCACGTTCGCAAATCCGTCTAACCGGGCTATAGCAGTCAGACCGGATTTACCGATCGAGTGACATTCACGGTCGCAGATATAATGTAAATACTGTGAAATAATGTGTTTAAAATATCCGATCAATCAAAAATTAACAAGTGGGCCCCCAAGCAATACTGTAGCACTCACAGAAATTCTGGGCCCAAGTTCAATATTCCAAAAGCCCTAGTTCCCTGTAAAAACATCACTGGAAAAATCTGGTCCAGAGAACAAATTGAACCGCGGCGAAACCGCGGCGCCAATGTGGGTTTCGCCGCGGTTCCGCGGCTTATCTACAGGAACACATGCCCAAATTTTCCCAGATGTCTTATAATTTCCTGTACATCATTCTGCAATCACCTGAAAAAAATTTCGAGCCCGGAAAAAATCGACAGAAAACTGATGTACACAAAACGCGGTTTTTGGAATTTCGGTCGATCGGATAAGTAAAACACATTAGAAAAAGCTAGAAAAGGTTAATGGCGTGGCTCTGATACCATGTTGCGCCACGGCAGCGCCCCGGTCTCGTACTCGAGGCCAATATGCAGAATCAAAAATTTTCCTTACTCGAAAACCGGCGCTACCGCGGACAAAGAAAACCCGGATCGTTTACCATTAACCTAATGCTAGCAATCAAGAGATAGGGTGAGAAGTATACCGAGTGATCCGAGTCCTCCGGTCTTCTCGTCATCGTCCCGATCTCCCGCGGAAAGTGTAGTCTCCATATCGTCGCCTCCTCGCCGGAAAGGGCACCACATCGCCTGCGTCTTTTAAGGGCTCCCGCCTCAATACCTAGGCAACTCGAGCATGAAGCCGGCAACTCGACATGCTCAAGATATGCTGTAGAATATGTAGTAGATCAAGCTAGTCTCATTTGGGATTTATAGTTGCCAAGATGGAGGAATGGGGTTAGGAAAAATGGTGCTTTCATTTTTCCGAAACAAGAAGAAGAAGGAGATGAAGAATTCCTCCCAAAACAAAGATGAACTCTCTCATTCTTTTTCTTTCTCTCTTTCTTTTTCTTTTTCTCTTTTTTTTTAAATGAAAAACTTATCCTCTAAAATGAGAATGGTGGAGGAGGTAATATGAAGCATGAAGGGAGGTGAGTGTAGGAGTGAACAAGAGGTGACCACAACCCAAGACAAGAAAACATACAAGCATGCTTCATTAAATCCAACCATACTCTTTTCAAATCATATTTAAAGAAAAAGCATGGATGAAAGATATGAAGCTATCATAATCAATCATTATGCAAGAAAACCCCTCCACAAATGTAATTTGCAAAACTGCAAATTACCCCCTCCATCGGAAAAGTCCGGCCGGGAAAGAACAAAGGAAAACCGGCCGGAACGGAATGCAAACTGGCAACTCCAGAAAACTGGTCCCGTAATAAATTACAGGAAAACCCCGATACTGTGCATACACACCCGCATCTGTATTCCGTCCGGATACAAATGCAAAGAGACAAAATCTACACTGTACTAAACTAGTACCGGCTTAAACCAAAGCCGGCTAGTAAAATCCGTTCGATCCTGATCCGTGCAATACCGCACGTATCAGATCGAACCCTGCCATATAACTATACGGCAACTAGTACAATCTGTCCGATCCTGATCCGTGCAATACCGCACGTATCTGATCGGACCCTGCCATATCTCCATACGGCCTCTACAGCGTTTCGCCCGAAAGCTGAGTAACTGAAAGTGTGGTGGACTCTAAAGACTCGTCAATACAATGGCTGTGGATTTAACCACTAGCACGTCAGAGGTATAAGCCAATACGTAACGGGCCACCAGCTATTGAGCAAAAGGGACGTCGATGAGCGAACTCATCCTGACACCCTACTGAGCCTATCAGTGACAATATCCGTACAGTCCGGTCCGTTCGTCTATGAGCATCGCATGTCGGGCCTAGGAGGTTGGTAAAAGTCAGACCCCCAAAAGCGGTACAAGTCGTGTCGAAGTGTAGCCCAGAACGCCCTGAGATACTACTGGAATACCTACCAGTAAATCTCCTGCCTCGGCCGAGGGCTTTGCGTAATGGCTCTCCTAGACACAGCGCGACCTCACCCCCAATACCGGGAGAGACGAACCCCTGAAGATCCGCTCACTGCCTCCATGTGGCTCGGGACTGTACCCAACTAAAACCTGTTTGCACGACTTCTTTGAGCCGTGGTAGGGTAGTAATCAAAGCACAGTGGGAACTCACATGAGACAAATGACGATCTCAGGTCGATGAACTAACCTGTACACATGTCACCAGGGAACTGCTATCTGACATCTGGTATAAGACCAACTAGCAGGTTCCCGGCGAGTCCTGTCCGGTGTACTCATAACCGAATGAGCACCTGTATACATCTTAGGTGAACCAACTGACACCAGTGGCTTGTGAGACCGGCCACCGCCCCTCGTCGGGGTCTCGACTGTATACACTAGTCTACTAATGGAGTATCGATGCCCTGTCTCGAAACTCCTACGACTAGGGACCTTTTAAGGATGTGCTTATAGACCCCGGCTCCCACGTATATGATCGCCATCATACTGCTGGTCGTCAAGCAAGAATCCTAGGGGCTCTATCAACGTGTAATAGCGACATGTCAGGTCACCTAAAGCAGTACACGATGATAAAGATAAACCAGATAGCATACTATCATCTCGAGTAAGACTGTCCTACCGGGATAGGTCCTCCCTCAATCATTGCAATCACGTGCCTGTGATCCAATAATTGACTCTGAGGGCACTATCTCCAACAGTTTCCTGATTAGATAAAGTGGTAACCATTCTGATCCAGGTTAGAGTGCACGCAGAGTGTTTTTTTCTCTCTCTTTTTGGCAGCGACCATGGCCCGACCCTAGACTATGACTCAGTGACCAAGTTGACCGAACCTTCTTAAAACACTGGTTTTTGGATTGTCTGAGTTGCATACCTCATTGCCACTCCTACTTTTACCCTTTTTCTCCAGAACACCCCGTATTACTATGGACGTCCACTTCCATTGGATAAAACCATCGTATGATTATATACGAACTCGAAGGAACTTATTCCAGATTCGAGGATGGTTTTCGGTTCTGGAGAAAATGAATAGGACTATTCAGTTGTCTTTTCCTTTTACCTTCTCTCTGGTTGCGAGTGCTCCGTGGATTAGGACGGTACACCTATTATGCTAATTGGATAGTCTTCTTCCAAACCATAGGCAGGTGCCGAACGGTAGGGAATAAAGAAAACCATTTAGCCTAAAAGGTGTACATAAGGTATTAAGTAAAGACAAATAAAGGGATTAGTAAGAGGGTAAAGTAAACTGCGACTGCTATCATTCACGACCAAACCAAGTATTCCATCGCCACTCCTACTTCACCTTTGTATTTCTCCGAAACACCCCGTATCACTATGAAGATCCACAGTTTATTGGATAGTCCATCGTATGGTTATATATGAACTCGAAGGAACTTGTTCCAATTCAGGGATGGATTCTGGTTCAGGAGAATTAGGAATAAGGTTTATTCAGTTGTCTTTTATCCTCACCTTCTCTCAGGTTTCGAGTGCTCCTAGGATTAGGACAGTACACCTATTACGCTTATTGGATAGTCTTCTTCCAAACCATAGGCTGGTGCCGAACGGTAGGGAAGGAAGAAAACCATTTAGCCTAAGTGGGTGTACAGAAGGTAATGACTAAAGACATATAAAGGGATTTGGAGAGATGGCAAAGAAATACACGGTTACAGTTGTGAATCTGATAATGAAAGAGGCATTACTAGGAATACCCGGATACCCCTTCGAAACATTCATATGTTTCAGTTTCACTGTGTATTGTTAAAAGAAAACTGATTTCCCAATTAGCCCTTGTTCCAGGGTATGTATTTACCAAGTATGATTCTCACATCTGTATGGTTTTACAGATGATGAGTGGGAGTAAGTTATTGGGAATTAGGTGATTGTCCTCATTATATCGGGATTTATTATAATTGGTGATATTTGAAGAAATCACCTAGGCTATTTGCCGGACGGTAAATATTTGGTTTTGAATATCTATTGTTATGCACCAATTTCAAATTGATATATCTGTACGTTTATTTTTATAAAGTGAGATATAACTTTTTGAAATTATGTCGATGACATTTACCTATATCAGTTGATGGTTAGATAAGGAGCATTAAACAGCGGTGTAATTCTTCTTAACCATAAGCACAGTTTTCAACCTATGACACACAGGGAATGAGTTATTAGACTCAAGGGACTTATACAGAATATTGTAAGTTGTCCAGTGTCCATGAGGACAGAGGGGATGGTACTCGTACTATATTCTGTTTACTTATGACTTCTTTAGTTCTTAGACATGTGTTTCATAGAAATACAAGGTCCAAGTTTTGAGAAGTTATAGGTATAAGAATAAAGTAGGGAACCAGGTGTTGCAAGTATCAGGATTCTTCAAGGTGATTGAAGATGTAGATACTTGTGTAAGGTATTCAGTTGATAGTAATGGTTTTTGAGAAACTTGTTTCTCTTTCAGGTTACTCATATCTGGATGCATTCCTATGTTGAGTAATGTCGATCGGCCTCTCTCCATTTAGTTGACATGCACTGGAGACAGCTGCATGATTTGAATCTGGTTCCAATTAAATCAATGCCTCTATTTCTATATTGGATATAGAATAGTTCATATCTTAACGATATTAAGGTACGGGGAGTTTTCCGGCTTATGCTTAAAACCAGACACTGGATAACTCAAGGCACGTTTCTGTAATGGCTGTTTGTGGGTTGACCCGGGCTATGACGAGGGTTGATTTTCTACCATCTGGAAGATCAATAGTGATATTATTCTTGACTCGCCATAGTTTTAGTAAAATGGATTTTTTCAGAAAACAATAGTAGGAGTATGGTAGAACTGGAAGTGATTCCAGAACCGCAAACGATTACTGAAAATTTGATAAGAACCTAAACATTCAATCAGGTTTGACATTCCATTAGCCACTTCACAGATATGGTGGGTAACCTCAGGCACTCGAGAGGTACTTCGGTATGCTCAAGGACGGTGACAGGGAGGTTCTAGTTTACCCAGACTTGACACTACTGTTGTTCCAGACTATGAGACCCAGCAGGAGGATGAGTATAGCGTCGTTCTAAACTAGCTTTAGATGTGTACGTGAATATGACTCTGCCATAGGGTTGTCGTAGTCAGTGGGAGCAACGGAAGCATAATGGACAAGTAGCTTATGTCTATTTATGGACTAAAGCAGATATAGCGGAGATAGATCATCTATTTCTGATGTGACAGTCATAGGTTTGACTTCATCATAATAGGGGATGGATCTGTTAAGAAGGTAGTAGGGTGTGATGTCCTGGTATTTGGATGACATACACAGAGTAGGAAGTGAAATTCCTATACTACGATCGGTTATATTTTGGTTGTCACACAGTGGTTTCTCCGCATAAAGGATATAGATATAATATTTGACATTCTGGTTACTATATATATGGTTTTAGATCTAGATTTGGGTAGTTTCCCAATCTGGGTACTTACACAGTATTCTAAAAGTGTTTTAGAATGGACGACTCCTGGCATGGTAGTGTACCTGCAGGTCATGGAGTCACCCTCTCTAAAGGTGTCTTACAGACTAAAGAGGAGAGGGATGTGCATGATTGGCAGATCACTTACTTAGGCAATTGAGTTGATCATGAGATGTCAAGTACCACACCAGATGTTGTTTTTGCACGAGATGCAATAAATTGATATTAATCCAATCCTGGAGAAGTGATCGGAAGCAGTTTTAGAACATAAGTGGATGTTCTAGGGATCTGATAACGGCAGCCTCCTTTGGGAGACGGTTATCATTCAAGGCTTCCAAGGTGACCTGGCTGACAGAGTGGCTGTCAGAGTTATAGTTTTCCCTCTGACTAGGGGCAGTATTTTGGACAGGTGATCTAAGCGGATACTGAGGGAGGCATGGCGCAGGATACTGATTAAGTTCAGTTGAAGATACAGTCTAAGAAGTTTGGATTTGGAGTTCATTTATGAACTAGGTCCCATCAAATATCCAGACATATTCTAAGACAGGTATTGCTCATTTCAGGAGATGGCTTTCTCCGCGAACTTGAGATAAAGAGAAACATAGAAAGAAATATTAGGGCGGATCCACTCACTGAGGCTATCCCTCGAACGCAATAGTTTCGCGAATGGGCTTTGTGAGACTGATCGGTAGAGGAGTTGGGTGTTCGGTATCACACGGGCTGTGAGTATGCGATATCACAATAATTAGCCTTGAGTGCAAGTGGGAGATTGTGGGATATAGTGCCCTCAGAGTCAATTATTGGATCACAGGCACGTGATTGCAATGATTGAGGGAAGACCTATGCCGATAGGACAATCTTACTCAAGATGATAGTATGCTATCTGGTTTATCTTTATCATCGTGTACTACTTTAGATGACCTTACAGATCGCTATTACACGTTGATAGAGCCCTTAGGATTCTTGCTTGACTGCCAGCAGTATGATGGCGATCATATACATGGGAGCTGGGGTCTATAAGCACATCCTTAAAGTGGTCCCTAGTCATGGGAGTTTTCGAGACTGGGCATTGATACTCCATTAGTAGACTAGTGTATACAGTCGAGACCCCGACGAGGGGCGGTGGCCGGTCTCACAAGCCATTGGTGTAAGTTGGTTCACCTAAAATGTATACAGGTGCTCATTGGGTTATGATTACACCGGACAGGACTCGCCGGGAACATGCTAGTTGGTATTATACCTGACGTCAGATAGCAGTTCTCTGGTGACATGTGTACAGGTTAGTTCATCGACCTGAGATCGTCATTTGTCTTGTGTGAGTTCCTACTGTTCTTTGATTACCACCCTACCACGGCTCAAAGGAGTCATGCAAACAGGTTTTAGTTGGGTACAGTCCCGAGCCATATGGAGGCAGTGAGCGGATCGGCAGGGGTTTCGTCTCTCCCGGTATTAAGGGTGAGATCGCGCTGTGTCTAGGAGAGCCATTACACGAAGTCCTTGGCCAAGGCAGGAGATTTACTGGTAGGTATTCCAGTAGTATCTCAGGGTGTTCTGGGCTACACTCCGACACGACTTGTACCGCTTTTGGGGGTCTGACTTTTACCAACCCCCTAGGCCCGCCATGCAATGCTCATAGACGAACGGACCGGACTGTACGGATATTGTCACTGACAGGCTCAGTAGGGTGTCAGGATGAGTTCGCTCATCGACCTCCCTTTTGGTCAATACCTGGTAGCCCGTTATGTACGGCTAGTACCACTGACGTGCTAGTGGTTAAATCCACAGCCAAAGTATTGACGAGTCATTAGAGTCCCTCACAGACAGTTTCTCAAGTTTCGGGCGAAACGTTGTAGAGGCCGTATGATATATAGCAGGGTCCGATCATATACGTGCAGTAGTGCAAGGATCATGATCGGGCGGATCATACTAGTGGGCTTTGGTTTAAGCCGGATCCTAGTATTAGATTTGTTGGATTACTTTAGTCTCATCGCATTTGCATTCAGTCGGAATGCGGATGCAGGTATGTATATACAGGTGAGGGGTATCCTTGTGATCCGTCACGAGTTTACTTTAGATGTTGCCGTATCTTTTTATTATTGTAAACATTTGGGTTAATATTTACAAATGGAAATTATGAGCTAGAAATCATCATGAGGTGCATTTATTGTGACACATGCAACCTAGTGACTCATGGTCTCTTTTATTGTGCATATGTCACATTTTATGGTGGATTTGTAAGTTGAAATGAGAGGAAGAGAGAGAAGGGCAGCCATGATAAGGTTAGCTCTTGTATTATTTTCACTCTCACTCTCTCATTTTATCATACACAACACAAAAGAAAAAGAACCTCTTCTTCTTCTTCCTCTAGCTTACAACCTCCATTAATGGCATCATCTCTAACCTCCATCCATACACTCTCATGTATTGAGAATCAATGGATGCTTGAAACAAAGTGATCACACACATTCTCTACATCGCCTTGGACACGTCGGCTAGCGAACTTCGTGCCCGAGTTGCTTCGGACGAAGCGGGAGCCCGTAAAAGGACTCGAAGATGTGGTGCCCTTTCCGACGAGGAGATCGAGATCGGAGATGCCGCGAGGAGCTTGGGATGGTGGCCAAAGACCGAAGGACACGGATCGATCGGTATAGCTTTTCCATCCCTTTCTCTAGTTGCTAATTGTAGGTTAATGGTTCGATTCGGATTTAAAGTATACGATAGGTCGGTTTTAGTTAGAAAAAGTATTCGTTTCGCATTCTAGTTTAGAAAAAGTTTCGTTTCCGCATTTGGTCTCGGACCGACGTACCGTAGACTTACATATATACTATATATATATAGTATATATATATATAGTATATATATATATATATATATATATACTATGAAGCCTAGATTTTCTATTTTTAGAAAATAGAAAATGAGGTGGAAAATGAGGAGATATTTATGGAATGTTGTGAAACATGACTCATCTATTTGTTTAATGGTTTGCTTGCACTATTGAAGTATGGTTAATGTTTTATTATTTGATGATATTCATACTTCAATAATGCAAGAGATATAGAAGCCATTCTTCACTTGTTCTTGACCTAGCTCATTTTTTCACTCTCTCATTTTTCCTCCATGGTCGTTTTCCTCCTCAGCTTCATTCAAGAGTTGAGAAGAAAAAGAGAAAGAAAATTCTAAGTGAGCCTAAATCCCTACTTCATCATCCTAGTCTAGATTAGCATTTTAGACTAGGTTGTTTACTTCACTAATACTAGATTAGTGAAGAGATAGCTTGAGCTAGAGAAACTTCGGGTGGATCATCTTCGACACGAAGATCGCGGAGCAAGTTCGTGCACTTCTTCAAGTGGAGCCTAAAGAAATCGTAGGGACTACTACCCAGAGGTTTAGAAGAGAAGGACATGGTCTACAAAGCTTGTAATCTCCATCTCTTAGCTTAAAAGTTTATATATCATGCTAAAACCCTAATACTCTAGTTAAGATTCTAGGTTATTGTAGCTTAGCACCAAGAAAATTTTAAAATTGCATGCTTGATGCCGGTTAAAACACAGTGGTGGTGCTAGGATATACTTTCATGGTATCAGAGCCAAAGCTAGAGATTAGACAGTGTATTTAAAATTACAAAAACGAAACAACTCCGAAACCGACGATCCATAACCCTAGTTTCTGTCAATTTTAAAAAGTCGTCTAAAAATTTTTTAAACAAGACGTAACTAGAACACCATAGAAAAACAAGCCCAAAATTATAAAGTTTGGCCGGCGAGATCACTTAAAAAAACCGGCCTGGCCAGACCCTTCATAGAGTTTGGAGTTCGTTTTTTGGTGGTGTTCTGGACTCTGGGGTTTAGGTTTCAGGTTATGTTTGATTTTGCCAAGATTGCATATGATGTTATCTTTCTGTTAAAGAAATTCGGAGTGTTTCGTATTCGCAATTTTAACATTGTTTCGGGTTTAAGTATTGATATGTGATACAATATTTGGAATCCGCGTTAAATTAGTTTTGTGAAAACTAGTTTGTTATTGGTAAAACTAGTGTTTTAGTCTCAGTTCATCGATTGCTACGGAGTTTCGATTCGGATCAAAACTCTATCGCAATCGCGTATAATATGCGAACACTCGCCGAATAACTCTACTAGATAGCCATGCCCTATTCCCCCGACCAAGTGACTATAGGAGAACCTCGTTGCTAAAAGCATCCACACGGGGTGCTTGTGGCCACGGTGTTCCGCCTAAGTGCACTTCGTCGTCGGTATCGGGGGTACGGCCATCTACTAAAGTTACCGATAAATATTTGATCTTTTTAATCGGGAATCTTGTTGAATTACCCGACTAAGTTATTGAAAAGTTTTTTCGATTTGAGACTAAAATGCAAGGTTTATATAGTTAGGCATGAAATTCGGAATATGAGATATTCGGGTTTATGATGTCTAAGCTAAATGCGGATTCTAAATATTGTTAGTTTTTCATTTCTTTTCTGCGACCGTAAGTGTAATATGTGGGGTATCCCCGATCTCGTTCCTATACGTCAACGGAATTCGGGATACGCATATTTACTTACGTTGATGACATGTGATGTTATAAGTTGCTGTGATATGTTATATTGGATCGTCGTAATTGAATAGTCGGGAGGTTTTTGCGTGAGATGAGAGTTTTTCTATTTTCATTCATGAAAAAATTGTATGTAATATTCTTTTATTGGGACACTTTCAGGTTGAGGATGATGTCACCATTGATGTATATTATTTACTTTTCCGCATTAGGATAGACCCAAGACGGAGAGCACAAGTAACCGTGTTCTAGAGTCCAGTGGGAGACCATCTCGAGGAGTCAAGACCGGGTCTCCTAACTCTAGAATTAGCAGGATTGCTTGTTGCTCTCGTAAGGGTCTAGGGATGTGGGTTTGGCTATTTATCACGACCGTGGAATCCGTGTTTTTCATTAATAGCTAAATTTAAAACACGGACCTCCTAGTATATCCAAGATTTTATATGTTTGCTTCTGCTGCTTGAGTTCTGTGATGTGATCATATAACTGCGTGAGATGAATGCTATATATATGATATATATAATAAACGTTGGTTATGTTTTGCACCCGCGCTAGTCCAGCCCCCCGCTCTGCCATTAGTTAAGTAATCTAACGGTGCATGACGGGTCCCCATGGCGAATGCAGATGGCATAAGCGTACAATCTATTTTCGTTTCTTTTCTGTGATATTTAGGGAAACATAAATAATGGGACTTCATTAATGAGATTAATGGAAAGAAAAGAAACCTAAAGATGTTGTAGAATCAAAATTTTTAAAAAGGTGGCTCTAGTTCTTGATTTGCATAGTGGTATTCCTTCATGAATATCCAGCACCTCATTCGATGATCAAAGAGCCGAGATCCCTTCACCGGGAGTGACCTCTTTAGCAAAACTAGCAAATGCTACAGCCCACTCGGTTTTGTTTTGATAGCTTCTCTAGTTGTTGCTTTGCATAGTGGTATTCCTTGATGAATATCCAGCACCTCATTCGATGAGGAAAGAGCCGAGATCCCTTCACCGGGAGTGACCTCTTTAGCAAAACTAGCAAATGCTATAAAAACCACACATTTTCAAATCACAAGATTCTACAACGATATCAAGTTCATTATGAAAGTGCTATTTAGTATTTGTACTGCGTTTGTTGACCATAGTCAAGGCATAGTGTGTGGTAGCTGATTAGTGCTTATCTGCCGTATTTGATGCGATTGGATTAAGTTAGTCCTACGGCCTTGTTGACCATAGTTAAGGGTCATGCGGGTAGGTTTAATTCAATCACAAAATGACGGGTAGAACTTGACTAGCACTTATAATTTTTTGACCATAGTTAAGGTCATAAGCTGCTAGGGGTAAAAACAGATATTGGGAATTTCAAGTGTTGAAATTTGCAATGAGAATGCATACCTTCTATGAGATAGTTGGATCCCGATACCCACTGTGAGTAAGTATTACTCCTGGGAGAGTTTTCCACTTTATAATTAGTTGATCCAGTAGGTGTCTAAGAAAGGTGTTAACGGGGTTATGCCCTGCGAAAACGAGGTTATTTAATTAGTTCTATGCGAAAGCATAGGGAGACTCCCTCGGAGTACCAATACCTGCCTGGCTGACCGATTGACGAACTTGTAGGGTGTAATTAATCCTGGCTAATCTTACCTTTTAGGGTTTGAAAGAAGATTTGATGAAAACAGTGGGATCCATCCTGATTAGATAAAATAATAACCAATCTAATCTTGCAAAGAGCGCACGCTAAAGCGTTTCCTTCTCTCTCTCTCTCCAGTTAGAGACCATGACACATCTTAATCAAGATAATAATATGGATGTATTGACCGAACCCGCTTATTATACTGAGCTGGGAAACGTTGGTTCCTCTTTTTCTTATGATTGTCATAAGTCTGAGCAAGGGATAGGGGAATATCAGGATTCCCACATAACCCGAACGAAGAAAGAGATAATGATGCATCTTCTTCGGGTGTGTTCGTTACCGAGAACTGTTTCTCAGTATGCTCTACATTCTGGGTATTGGATATCGGATCAGGATCACACGTATGTAATTTGTTACATGGATTAAGAAGAAGTAGAGAACTGAAAAAGGGTGATATGTCTCTCAAAGTAGGGGAATGGAGCAATTGTTGCAGCCAAAACAATTGGCAAATATCACCTAGTATTACCAAATGGTAATACGCTGATTCTGAACGACTGTTATTACATACCAAATATGATGTGCAATATTATATCTGTTTTTTTGTTGCATAAAGAAGGATATAATTTTGTATTGGAGGATAATATTATGAACATTTTCCTAAATCAAGTGTTGATTGGGTTTGGTACGTTATATAATGGTATATACGTTCTAAATCAAACTACAGTTCTAAACATACAGAACACAAACAAGAGCAAAAGTTCAGAAATGAACGAAGCCTACTAGTGGCATTGTAGACTAGGTCATATCAATATGACAAGACTAGCTAAGTTGTATAAAGATGGATATTTAAACCCGTTTGAATTTACATCTTATGAAACTTTCCAGTCATGTCTCAAAGGCAAAATGACCAAAACTCCGTTTACTGGACACGGAGAAAGAGCTATTGAACTCTTGGGACTGATACATAGTGATGTATGCGGTCCTATGTCTACACATGCCAGGAATAGTTCCTCATACTTCATTACATTCACCGATGATCTCTCAAGATTCGGACATGTGTTCCTGATAAAACACAAATCTGAAGCTTTTGAGAAATTCAAGAAATATAATTACGAAATTGAGAGCCAGACGGGTAAAAGTATTAAAATCCTTTGATCTGATCGGGGAGGAGAATACTTGAGTACGGAATTCCGAGACTACTTTAAAGAGAATGGGATTCTCTCTCAGCTTACTCCTCCATATACACCACAGCATAATGGAGTATCGGAGTGGAGAAATCGCACCCTATTAGATATGGTGCGCTTTATAATGAGTGTTGCTGAGTTACCTTCCTTTTGGAGTCATACACTTAAGACAGCTGCATACCTATTGAATAGGGTTCCGACAAAATCCATGCCTACCACTCCATATGAGATATGGAATGGGAAGAGACCATCTCTTAAACGAGTTAAGATATGGGGTTGTCCGGCTTATGTTAAAAAGAAAAATCCGGACAAACTCGAGGAAAGGTCTGTTTTGTGCAAGTTTGTGGGATATCCAAATGGTTCATATGGATATATCTTCTACCACACTGAGGAACAAAAAGTATTTGTTTCTCAACACACCACCTTTTTAGAAAAGGAATTTCTTATGAAAGAAATTAGTAGCAATGAGGTAGAACTAGAAGAAGTTCCAGCTGCACAAACTACAACTGATGATTTGGTGGAACCGGAGGATTCAATAGTCCCCGACGAACCTCAGCCACTCCGCAGATCTAGCAGGGTTCCTCATCCACGTGAGAGATACTACGGTTTTCTCATAGATGGTGGAAGCGAGGATTGCATCATGGAAGATAATGACCCAACTAGTTTCGAGCAGACCATCACAAGTGGAGACTCTATGAAATGGCTGGATGCTATGCGATCTGAGATAAAATCCATATACACCAACAAAGTATGGACTTTAGAAGTTGCTCCTGAAGGGGTAAAACCCATCGGGAGCAAGTGGATCTTTAAGAATAAAATTGGTGTAGATGGAAAGGTTGAGACCTTCAAAACTAGATTTGTAGTAAAAGGTTTTCGTCAACAACCAGGTGTCGATTATGATGAAACATTTTTTCCAGTCGCTATGCTTAAGTCCATCAGGATCCTACTTGCCATTGCTGCATACCATGACTATGAAATCTGGCAGATGAACGTCAAGACCGCTTTTCTAAATGGTGATTTAGAAGAGAGCATGTACATGACACAACCAGAGGACTTCGTAGACAGTGGGAGCAGCGGAAAGGTGTGCAAGCTGCTTAAATCCATCTATGGATTAAAGCAGGCATCGTGGAGCTGGAACATCTATTTTGATGAAGAGATCAAAGAGTTTGACTTTATCAAGAACATAGATGAACCATGTATATACAAAAAGGTAGTAGAGAGTAAGGTTGTCTTCCTCGTATTGTACGTGGATGACATACTCTTGATAGGAAACGATGTTCCTATGCTACACTCGGTCAAGCTCTTCTTATCACATAAGTTCTTCATGAAAGATCTAGGTGATGCCTCCTACATCCTAGGGATAAACCCTATGGAGATAGATCTAAGCGGATGTTGGGATTTTCCCAATCCAGGTACATTGACACCATACTAAAGAGATTTAGTATGGAAGATTCTAAGCATGGTAATTTACCCGCTTGTTCAGGAATCACTCTCTCTAAAGAGATGTCTCCCAAGACTGATTTGGAGAGGGCTCGCATGCAAGGGATACCCTATGCTTCAGCATTCGGGTCTATCATGTATGCGATGTTATTTACCAGACCGGATGTAGCTTACTCATTAGGTGTAGTGAGCAGGTATCAATCAGATCCTGGGGAAAAGCACTGGACAGCTATGAAGAACATTCTTAAGTACTTAAGAAGGACTAAAGAAATGTTCTTAGTGTATGGTAACGGTGAACTCCAAGTGGAGTCATTTACCGATTCGAGCTTCCAGAGTGATAAGGACGACAGTAAGTCGGTCTCGGGTTTTGTCTTCACCTCAATGGAAGGGCGGTATGTTGGAAGAGTTCTAAGTAAGATACCGTAGCAGACTCGACGACAGAGGCTGAATACATCGCTGCCAACGATGCTGCCAAAGAGGCTGTCTGGATGAAAAAGTTCATTGCTGAACTTGATGTGGTTCCATCCATTGAGCATCTAATAACTTTGTATTGTGATAACAATGGAGATGTGGCTTTGGCCAAGGAACCCCAGTCCCATCAGAGATCCAGACATATTCTTAGGCGGTATCACCTGATATGGGAGATGGTGGATCATCGGGAGATCGAGGTCAGGAGAGTTGACACGAAGGACAACGTAGCGGATCAACTCATGAAGGCCCTCCTCCAGACGCAGTTTGAGAGACTTTTTGGGATGTTGGGTATGAGATACTACAACATCTGGCCTTAGTGCAAGTGGGAGATTGTTAGGAAATGTATGTTCTAGAGGCTATTATTCTATGATATAGTGGATGCTTGGACATATATATATGACTTTCTTGCTAGACATGATAGTATGCTATCTGGTTGCTTTTTATCTTAACATGTACACTTGTATTATTATACTGTCTCTCTGATACGTGTTGATAAAGCCCTTAGGATGTTTGCTTGACTATCAGGACTATGATGTGGATCATACTACTAGGACTTGTGTAGTCCACAAGCACGTCCTTTAACAGTTCCTAGTCGAGGGGATATCGAGACAGGGCATCGATATTCCATAGTAGACTGGTGTGTACGTTTCTTGACCCTGTAGGGGGCGATGGTTAATCCCATAACCATTAGTGTTTGACATCAAAGATTGTACACAGGTGCTCATTAGAGAATATGTACACCGAACAGGACTCGCCGAGAACTCCTAGATGGTACCATACCTATCGTCAGATAGCGGTTCTCTGATGACACTGGTACAGGTTAGTCTGTAGACCCAAGATCATCATAGTGTCTTGTGTGGTTCCCACTGTGTTTTGATTTCCTCCCTACCACGGGTCAAAGGAGTCGTGCAAACAGGTGGATTTTGGGTACAATCCCGAGTCACATGGAGGCAGTGAGCGATAGGAGGGGTTTCGTCTCTCCCGGTATAGGGAGTTGATGTTGCGCTATGCTCGATTAGCTATAAAAGTAAGTCCCTGGCCATGGCTGATGAGATTTACTGGTAAGTGTTATCAGTAGTTTCTCGAACCGTTATGAGCCATACATCGTCATGACTTATCAAGTTGCTGGGTCTGAAAATTCCACCCCTAGACTTGATATGCGACATATCAGACGAAGAGACCGGACTGTACGGTAATTGTTACTTATAGGCTTCATAGGAGTTTGGACAAGCTTGCTTGTTGATCTTCTAATCGCTCAATACTTGGGTAGCCGTTACGTCCAGCTAGTACCGCTGACGGCTTGTGGGTAACTGATGTGATCATTACATACTGCTGGCGTATTGACGAGTCTTTAGAGTCCCACATAGAGGTTTTATAGTTCAAGCGAAACGAAGTAGGGCACATATGCTGATATGTGCGGGAGCCTCATTAAATACGAGTATGTGATACCGTATTGTTCTGGCGACATTTGTAATCAGTCGGTTATATGTGATATAACCAGATTATTGAATCAAGTGTTGATTTGATAATGCGGTTTACAGATAAATGATATTAGCCGGTTATATATGATATAACCGGATTATTAAATCAGGTGTTGATTTAATAATTTGATATATGTTTATATTTGATATAATTATATATTAACTAATATTAAGCTCACTAATTATTTTCTTCTCTTTATATATATATATATATATATATATATATATATATATATATATATATATATATATATATGATGTGTGTGTTATGAAACAAAGATTTTCTATTTTGAGAAAATAGAAAATGAGGTGGAAAATGAGGAGATATTTGTGGAATGGTATGAAGCATGGCTCATCTATTTGTTTAATGGTTTGCTTGCACTATTGAAGTATGGTTGATGTTTTATTATTTGATGATATTCATACTTCAATAATTCAAGAGATATTGAAGCCATTCTTCACTTGTTCTTGACCTGGCTCATTTTTTCACTCACTCATTTTTCCTCCATGGTCATCGTCCTCCTCTAGCTTCATTCAAGAGTTGAAAAGAAAACAAGAAAGAAAATTCTAAGTGAGCCTAAATCCCTACTTCATCATCCTAGTCTAGATTAGCACTTTAGACTAGGTTGTTTACTTCACTAATACTAGATTAGTGAATAGGTAGCTTGAGCTAGAGAAACTTTAGGTAGATCATATTCGACACGGAGATCGTGAAGCAAGTTCGTGTACTTCTTCAAGTGGAGCCTAAAAAAGTCATAGGGACTACTACCCGGAGCTTTAAAAGAGAAGGACACGGTCTACAATGGTTATAATCTCCATCTCTTAGCTTAAAACTTTTATATATCATGCTAAAATCCTAATACTCTAGTTAAGATTCTAGATTAGTGTAGCTTAGCACCAAGAAAATTTTAAAATTGCATGCTTGATGCCAGTTAAAATACAGTGGTAGTAATAGGATACACTTTCAATATATATTATATACTTGTCTTTTACTCTTACTTTATCTTTGGGACTTACTGAGCGTTGGTTCACTGACGGGCATTCCATCCACCCTTGTTTTTCTTGGAATGTTCGTCAGATACAGTCGAGACGGAGGTAGTGGAGGCCACAGAGGAAGACTACAACCGGATTGCTATTCAGAATTAGCTTAGTTTCACTTTTTATTCAGCTTATGTATGCCACATGTTTAGGCATTTTCCTTTATTGGATTTACTTTCCAGTTGAAATTCATGTACTTGTAAATATTTGAAGTTGAATGTAAATAAAGATATTTGTTGAAAATTATGGAGTCTCCATGTATTATTGCATTGTGTATTATTGTTTCAATACGCTTAGTATATTTATTTAGAGAATGACCTTCTCTGAATAAATATATCGCTGGCTTGCCATGTCATCGTTTCCGTCTACTGGGAAGCAGGGTATGACACGGTCCCTTCCTCATGAACGAGGCGTTGCCCGGAGGAGCCTACTGCTTCCAAGATTCCTTGGGGCATAACTTTCTATGGACGTATAACGCCGAAAAGCTTAAATTTTATATATGAACTTATAGTCTCTTGAAATAATGAGATTCCTCTTTTTCTGTCCTTTAAGTTTGTTTTAGTTTCCGAGCTAAACCCTTACACAAGTAGATTCCTGCTCGGTTTCGAGCCGGCGGACAGCCACCTGTTCGTTATAACCGGGTAGCTTCATGCCCAGCCCATCCACCGCCGGTAGGTTTCTGCCCAACAGCGCCGTGGATCCAAAGCCCTCATCACGAGGAGACCGGGTAGCTTCCTACTCGATCCATCCACCGCGGGTAGCTTCCTACCCAACAACGTCATGGATCCAAAACCCTCTTCACGAGGCAGTCGGGTAGCTTCCTTCCCAGTCCATCCACCGCGGGTAACTTCCTGTCCAACAGCGCTGTGGATCCAAAGCCCTCATCACGAAGCGGCCGGGCAGCTTCCTGCTCGGCCCATCTGAAACGAGTATCTTCCTGCCCAACAACGCTATGGATCCAAAGCCCTCATCACGAGGCGGCCGGGTAGGTTCCTGCTCGGCCCATCCACCATAGGTAGCTTCCTGCCCAACAACGCTGTGGGTCCAAAGCCCTCATCACGAGGTGGCCGGGTAGCTTCCTGCCCGGCCCATCCACCGCAGATGGCTTCCTATCCAACAACATCGTAGATCTAAAGCCTTCATCACGAGACCGCCGGACGGCTTCCTGCTCGACCTATCTGCAACGGGTAGCTTCCTGCCCAACAATGTTGTGGATCCAAAGCCCTCATCACGAGACAGTCGGGTAGCTTCCTTCTTGGCTCATCCACCATGGGTAGCTTCTTGCCCAAAAACGTTGTGGATCCAAAGCCCTCATCACGAGACGGTCGGGATGCGATCTGCTTGGCCCATCTGCAGCGGATAGCTTCCTATCAAACAATGTTGTGCATCCAAAACCCTCATCACAAGGTGGCTGGATAGCTTCCTGCTCGGCCCATCCATCATGGGTAGTTTCCTGTCCAACAATGTTGTGGATCCAAAGCCCTCATCACGAGGCGGTCGGGCTGCTTCCTGCTTAGCCCATCTGCAGTGGGTAGCTTCCTACCCAACAACAATATGAATCCAAAGCTCTCATCACGAGGCGGCCGGGGTACCTTCCTGCTCGGCGCATCCACCATAAGCAGCTTCCTACCCAACGAATACGTGGATCCAAAGCCCTCAACATAAGGCCAGCGAGTTTCTTCTTGCTCATCACATCCATCCACAGCGGGTGAATTCCTACCCGAGCTAATGTTCAATCTTTCAACACATGGAAACTCAAAAACAAAACAAGTCCAAATAAGAAGACGGCAAGAGCGCAAGTGAACAAAGATGTTCCCTGGAGACTGTGCACCCCTATTTATACCCTCAACGAAGACCATCCTACGGCCAGATCCTATCCCGCCAAACGAAGCGTTGCGCCTTATGATTCATGTGACGCGACATGGCAGCCGACTATTAGTCGCCTTCCCTTCATACGGATCTTATCAAGCAAGTGAAGTCGTCTTAATGATGTCGTCCCATCGGCGATCCGTTGACATCATTCGAAGACGCGCTCGAAGATCAGGGCACTTAATTATCGCCATGTGGGCACGGAGATCAGGGAGACACAACCGCCGAACGCTATATCGTTCCCATACAAATCACCACGGAAAATACTCGACACTAAGCTGAATAGAAAAAACCGAGCAGACCACTCTCGAATCGACCCATAAATAGGTCGGAATGAGAGTGGGGGCTAATGATGGTGCTCATAAGTGCGGATTCACCTGATCAAGACATGTGGTGGATGATAAGTCTCTCACATGCACCAACCAGCTCTTTGAAGTACCATGCGAAGGGGACATTCCTCGGCGCCTCATCTCCGAGGTATTATCCAACCTTCGGGAGACCTCCCCTTAGTACATTCCTTATTCGCCTAGCAACCAGCCAACAGCTCGCCTCCGAGCTGTCCTACAGCTCACCTTCCTCAACCTCCCTGCTCGTCATCGAGCTATCATAGAGCTGAGACACCTTAGCTGACTTGCTCGTCTCCGAACTATCCTGTATCTGAGATTTCTCAGTGTCCCTGTTTGGCAGGGAGAACAGAGCCTGAGCGCCCCTGTAACGGCTCTGTGTGTCTCGCCACGACGAGATCTCCACCGCTCCACGTCCCGCATCGTACGCTAGCGTATTTCGCCATTAATGGGCATATGTCACGCCCCGCTTCCCAGTGTATGGAAAGGGGACGCGGCGAGACCCGCTACGTATTTATTCTGAAGTAAATATGCTAAGCGTATCTAAGCAATATAAAGTAAAAATGTACACAAGAGACAGGAATATAAATTAACAGCAACTTTTATTTATTTAACAATTCTTTACAAATACAACTGGAAATGTAAATAAATGAATAGATATCAATGCCTAAACAATGGCATAACTGAAATGAAAAATATATACAAGTGCCTACAGCTCTGGGTCGATAGCAAACTGCTCCAAATCCTCAGTACTGGGCTTGATCTCCAGTGAGTCCGATCCACCTGACAACATTCCAAAGAAAGAAAAAGGAATGTCGTCAGCGAACAATCACTCGATAAGTCCCAAAGAAGGAGAGAAGTAGAATAGACATAAAAGAGAGTATATCTAGTATAATGTTTAATTGTTATGTTAACGTAGTTGTTGTAGCTGTTAGTGTATATACCCTAGAGGCCATTATTGTATCATACTAGTATGTATATTACTTGATGGATGCTTGGGATATTCACAGTTGTACAGACAATCTTGCTCAATATAGTAGTATGCTACTTGATTTGTCTCTGCTTTAATGTGTACATGTGTGTTTATTCATTATATCACCTATATACATTAGTAGAGCCCTTAGGATCTTTGCTTGATTACCGGCGTTGTGATGGCGATCACACTCGTGGGGGCTGGGTAATCTACAAGCACATCCTTATACACGTCCCTAGTCATGGGAGTATCGAGATAGGGCATCGATACTCCGGAGTAGACTAGCGTATGCGCTTCTCATCCCAGCTCGGGAGACGGTCTGTCCCACAGCTGTCAGTACGCCGTACTTGAGATAGTATGCGGGTGCTCGTTAGGTTACGAGTACACTGGACAGGACTCGTCGGGAACTGATGGTTGGTATTATACCTATCGTCAGTTATCAGTTCCCAGGTGACATGAGTACAGCTTAGTCCGCTGACTTGACACTGTCACTTCGCCTCGAGTGTGTTCCCACTGTTCTTTGATTACTACCCTACCACGTCTCTACTGAGTCATGCAAAAAGGTAGTAGTTGGGAGCAGTCCCGAAGCACTTGGAGGCAGTGACGGTTAGACAGTATTCGTCTCTCCCGGTATTGGGGGTTGACATCGCGCTGTGTCTAGGAGAGCTATTACACGAGTAGTCCCTGGCCAGGGCAAGCGAGGTATACTGGTAGGTTTCCAGTGTTATCTCAGGGTGTTCTGGGCTTCACTCCGACATGACTTGTACCGTTTTTCGGGGACTGACGTTTACCGCCACCTAGGCCCGCCATGCGATGTATCAGACAAACAGACCGGACTGTACGGAGATTGTCACATACAGACTCAGTAGGAGTTCGGATGGGTTTACCTCATCGGCCTTCTTGTCGACATCTACCTGGGGACCGTTATGTACAGCTAGTGCCGCTTGCGGTCTGTGGTTAAACCCACTGCCAGCGTAGTGTCAAGTCTTTAGAGTCCCACACAGAGAGTTTCCGTGCACTGAGCGAAACGTGTAGAGGCCGTATGGTTTTACGGCAGGGCTGCGATCACTTACGTATACTTGTATGCGTGTGGTGTTCGGTCAGGCAATACTAGTGGGCTTTGGTTTAAGCCGGATCCTAGTATTGCACGGATGGATTTGTTTTGTCTTCTGTGCATCCGCATTCTACGGAATACGGATGCAGGTGTGTATACACAGTTTTCTGGAGCGATGAAGGAGGAGGTGCCTCATTAGGGTTTTGGCAGTTGGTTCGGCCAAAACCGTTATGTGGCAGGCTCATTAGGGTTTTGACAGTTGATTCGGTCAAAACCATTTTGAGGCGGACTCATTAGGGTTTTGATAGTTCGTTTGGTCAAAACCATTATGAGCCGCAGACATCATTTACTAATCCTTTTAGTGATAATTTTATGATGGCTAATTGCATTGACCATTTGACCCCGTTGACCTCTCTTGACTTTGTTGACCGGTTGACCGGGTTGACCATTGACTTTCAAGAGGGATCTACACTCTTCTTTTCTTTTCTTTTTCTTTTGGATTATGATAATGGTCATTTCAATGTAGCCATCAACTTTATCTTGATGGGATTAGTAATGATGTTGTTTTTGCATTATTACAACCATGGTTACTTTTCTTTGTATCATAATTTCTTTCTCATTCTCTCTCTTGTTTTTTTTTTCAAGTGAGAAGAAAAGAAAAGCTCCATGGTTGCTAACCTTCCTCCTTCTTCTTCCTCCTCTTGTTTTGATCTTTTGATCTCATGTGTTGAGAGATAAAGATTTCACAAAGACAAAACCATCCCTTCATCACTTCTACACAACCTAGGGCTTTTAGATTAGCAATCTCTTTGCCCTAGTTACCTCGGCTCGAGGTGGAGCTCGGTGCACATCTCTCGGGTGGATCGTCTACGACTCAAGGAGGCCGCGGAGGTGACCAAAGTCCGGATCAAGTCTCGGAGCAAGCAAGGAGAAGAACAACCAAAGAGAAAGAGTTCAAGTTGAGGAGACCGCGGAGGTGACCAAAGTCCGGATCAACCCTCGGAGCGAGCAAGGAGAAGAACAACAAGAAGAGAAGGAGTTCAAGTTGAGGTATAACCCCTAACCGAGTAGATAGATCTCTAGTTAGGATGCTAGTGTTTTGTTTAGCAAAGATCCGGCTTTTACGGTCCATGTTGCCAAGTTTAGAAAATTTTTGTTTTACCGTTTCCGCAACCCCGAAAGTACCGGGAGAGGTAACGTGGACCTAACAGTGGTATCAGAGCCTAACTAAACACACCCTAGCATGTTAGCAAAGTATTAAGGATATCGACCGGACGAAAAACCGCAAAATTACCCCGGAAAGTTCAGTTTCTGCCGATTTTTAGAACTGTTCCAAAATTAAAAAATCATACACTAAAAATCGACTCAGGCTTTTCCTAGAACACTGGAAAAATTTCATTCCCCAACTCGTCCAAAGCGCCGCGTTTCCGCGGCATAAGCTTGCTTATGCCGCGGAACCGCGGCGGCGTTGGCTCTGTTGGGGAATATTTTTCTTGCAGTTTTCTTATTTGGGTATTTTGTGATTTTTGGCGTATGACTTTTCTGCCCAGATTTACCAGAAAGTAAAATTTGTTTTTGGGGCTCAAAAATCCGTATTTTTGGTCGATGTTCTATAGGCTTTGGCTAATGGTTATATCTGTAATGTTATATGTATATTGAACGTCTACTAATCGCTATACGTCGATTAGTGGGGGTTATACACATCTGTGATCTGTGTTGTTGATGGTATGTGTATATGAACTCGTTGGATTGTCGCGGATGAATAGCCGGGGTGGATGTGAGATGAGAGTTTCTTTTTCTTTCATTCATGTAATAAATTTGTAAATTGATGTAATATTATTTGTATGGCAGCACAACCGGATCGGGGTTGTAGCCGTCATTGTATAATTCTTTTTACTGTTTTTGCTCCTAGGATAGACCCATGGAGGGGGTGCACAAACTACCGGGTATCTCGAAGTGCCGAGTGGCCTACTCACGGCGTTGAGGGAGGTTGCTTCGCTTCGGGTACTTGGTGGGTAGTTTGCCGCACCCGTAGGGGTCTTGGGTGGGGTATTGGCTATTCATCGCGACCGTGTAATCCACTTTTCGTTGCAGGCTCGAACGAATCGCGGGTTCCTAGTATATCCAAAGTGTTCATCTGTGATCTGAATTGGCTATCATTGCTGTATATCTATATATAATAACTATTTAGACGTTGCTTATGTTTTACAGCGGCGCTAGCCAAGCCCCCGCTCTGTCGCTAGTTAAGTAACCTAACGGGTGATGACGGGGCCTAGTGGCGAATGCGAATGGCATAAGCATACGTCATATTTTGGTTGTTTTCTGCAATGGTAGGTTTTAAATGATGGGACGCATTAAAAGAACTAATGCAAGAAAATAAACCTAAAAGACGTTGTTGGAACAAGTTTTTCAAAAGCTGTTATTGCAAGGACGTTCATTTTTGTTTTGCATCGCGGTATTCGGTTATGAATGCCCAGCACCTCATTCGACGAGGCAAGGGCCGAGATCCCCTCATCGGGAGTGACCCCTTGGACAAAAGTTTACGTCAGGGTAATAACTTCACTATAGTCGATTATTCTTGCTTTGCATCGAGGTATTCATCTTATGAATGCCCAGCACCTCACTCGACGAGGAAAGAGCCGAGATCCCTTCACAGGGAGTGACCTCTTTAGCAAAAAGTTTTCGCCACTATATTTTCAAAAAGGGGCAATCACGTTCCTTCAACGATATCAAGTTCATTACGTTAACGGGTTTTTTGCCAAAAACCCAGCCGTGACCCTCCGTCATTTCAGATTAATATTATTTAGTATTCGTACTGCGTTTGTTGACCTAGTCAAGGCGTAGTGAACGGTAGCTGAATGATATTTTTTGTGGATTGCAAATGTGATTGGTTAGGACAGTCGTGCGGCCTTGTTGACCTAGTCAAGGGCACGTACGGGTGGGTCTAATGCAGTCAGGATAATGACGGGTAGAACTTGACTAACGGTTTGTGGCTTGTTGACCTAGTCAAGGTCATAAACCGTAAGGGGCAAAAACCACATCGGGAGTTTCAAAAGTACTGAAACTTGCAGATTTCGCATACCTTCTGGAGTGTGGTAGCTAGAGTGAATTCCATCTAGGTTATCACACAATGACAGTTGGATCCCGATCCCACTGATGAGTTGGATTACTCTCGGGAGATTACTTTCACTTAACGATCGATGCTATAAACCTAGTAGGTGTCTAGAAAGGTGTTAGCGGGGCTACGCCCCCAGGGAAAAGAGGTTCTTAAATTAAGGAACTTCGCGAAAGCGTTGGAAAACCTCCCTCGAAGTACCGACACTAGCCTGGCTGAAAGGTTAAGCAAGTATTGTGACGTGAATGAAATCCCGACTAGTTCTTCTTTTAAAAAGGTTTTAAGAATAATTTGAGGAAACGGTGAGAGACATCCTGGTTAGATAAACTAATAAACCAATCTAATCTTGCAAGAGCGCACGCTGAGTGTTTCTTTTCTCCCTCTCCAGGTAGCAGCCATTTCACGCCCTAATCAAGATAATAAAATGTATCGCTTGACCGATCCGAATTCTTATTCGGGGCTGGGGAACGTTGGTTCAGCTCTAATTTGTGGCAACAGTCATGAGTATGAGAATGGGAAAGGGGATGGTATGGATTTCCAGGATACCCAGTTGAAGAAGAAGCATGGTTTTGCATCTACTTCAGGTGTTCTTGTAATTGAGAACTGTTTTACGGTCAGCCCTACCTCCTGGGTACTTGATACCGGATCAGGATCTCATATCTGTAATTTATTGCAGGGACTGAGAAAAAGTAGGAAAGTTGCACCGGGTGATATGTCGCTCAGAGTAGCGAACGGAGCACAAGTTAATGCGGCAGCCGTCGGTGAATATCACCTAGTATTGCCAAATGGCAAGACTATGATTTTGAACGATTGCTACTATATACCCTCCATGGTTTGCAACATCATATCAGTTTCTTTACTCGATAAAGATGGATATAACTTTGTTCTTGATAAGAATATCATGAACATTTACCTTCATAAGGTACTGGTTGCAGAGGGTACACTGTGTAATGGTATCTACGTTCTAAATCAGAATACAGTTCTCAATATACAAAACACACGCAAGAGGAAGAATTCAGATACGAATGAATCCTACTTGTGGCATTGTAGACTTGGTCATATCGGAGAGAAAAGACTGAGTAAGTTGCATAAAGATGGACTCTTGAATGCGTTCGAGTTTTCATCTTATGAAACTTGTCAGTCTTGTCTCAAAGGGAAGATGACCAAATCTCCGTTCACCGGACATGGAGAAAGAGCAATAGAGCTCTTGGGACTCATACATAGTGATGTATGTGGTCCGATGTCTATACATGCAAGGGGTGGGTTCTCCTACTTCATCACATTCACTGACGATCTCTCTAGATTCAGATATGTGTATCTGATGAAACACAAATCTGAAACTTTTGAGAAATTCAAGGAATTCAGAAAGGAAGTAGAGAACCAGACTGGCAAAAGTATCAAGATCCTCCGGTCTGATAGAGGAGGGGAGTACTTAAGCACGGAATTCCTAGATTACTTAAAAGAGAATGGTATTCTCTCTCAGCTTACTCCTCCTTATACACCACAGCACAACGGTGTATCGGAGAGGAGGAATCATACCCTTCTGGATATGGTTCGCTCCATGATGAGTAATGCCGAGTTGCCTCTTTCATTTTGGGGACATGCGCTATTGACAGCAGCATATCTATTGAATGATGTTCCGTCTAAATCAGTGCCTAAGACTCCATTCGAGATATGGAATGGAAAAAGGCCATATCTTAAAAGATTTAAGATATGGGGTTGTCCGGCTTATGTTAAAACACATAAACCAGATAAACTAGAGGCACGGTCAGTTTTTTGTAAGTTTGTGGGATATCCGAAGAATGGTTATGGATATCTATTCTACCACACCGAGGAACAGAAGGTGTTTGTTGCTCAGCATGCCGTTTTCTTAGAAACGGAGTTTCTTGCAAAAGAAATTAGTGGGAGCACGGTAGAATTGGAAGAAATTCAGCGACCACAAACTGAAACTGAAAATTTGACAGAACCTCAGGATTCAATAACCCCAAACGAACCTCAGCCACTCCGCAGATCTGGTAGGATTTCTCATCCGCCCGAGAGATACTACGGTTTTCTCATTGACGGGGATCGAGAGAATTGCATCTTGGAAGAAGATGACCCTACCAGTTTCAGGAAGGCCATTATCAGTAGGGACTCTGATAAGTGGCAGGAAGCAATGCAATCCGAAATGGAGTCCATGTACGCCAATAAAGTGTGGACCTTGGATATTGCTCCACCTGGGGTAAAACCCATTGGATGCAAATGGATCTACAAAAGGAAACTTGGTGTAGATGGGCAGGTGGAAACTTATAAAGCTAGACTCGTTGCAAAAGGTTTTCGTCAAAGACCTGGTTTGGACTATGACGAAACTTTTTCTCCGGTGGCTATGCTCAAATCCATTCGGATCCTACTTGCCATTGCTGCCTTCCATGACTATGAAATCTGGCAGATGGATGTTAAAACGGCTTTCCTAAACGGTTGTTTGGAAGAGTGCGTTTATAAGGATCAGCCAGAAGGTTTCGTAGACAGTGGGAGCAGCGGGAAGGTGTGCAAGTTGCTTAAATCCATTTATGGATTAAAGCAGGCATCGCAGAGCTGGAACATCTGTTTTGATGAGGCAATCAAGGAATTTGATTTCATCAAGAACGAAGATGAACCCTGTGTCTATAAGAAGATTGTAGGACGAACTGTCGTATTCCTAGTCTTGTACGTGGACGACATTCTTTTGATAGGAAATGACATTCCTATGCTACAATCGGTCAAGCTATTTTTGTCACATCGGTTCTCCATGAAGGACCTGGGTGATGCCTCGTACATTCTGGGGATCAAGATCTATAGAGATAGATCCAAGAGACTACTGGGACTTTCGCAGTCCAGGTACATAGAGACCGTACTAAAGAGATTTAGTATGGAGGATTCCCAGCGCGGTAACATACCCGCATTGCACGGAATTACCCTCTCCAAGAAGATGTCTCCTAAGACTGACGAGGAGAGGGTTCGCATGAGCACTATACCCTACGCTTCGGCGGTCGGATCTATAATGTATGCGATGCTATGTACAAGACCAGATGTAGCTTACGCGCTGAGCGCGGTAAGCCGGTATCAGTCAGACCCAGGGGAGGACCACTGGACAGCAGTGAAGAACATTCTCAAGTACCTGAGAAGGACTAAGGAGATGTTCCTGGTATACGGTAATGGAGACCTCAGGGTCGAGTCCTTTACCGATTCAAGCTTCCAGAGTGACAAAGATGACAGCAAGTCTGTCTCGGGTTTTGTGTTTACCCTCAACGGAGGGGCGGTATGTTGGAGGAGTTCCAAACAGGATACCGTCGCAGACTCGACGATGGAGGCTGAATACATTGCTGCAAGCGATGCCGCAAAAGAAGCGGTCTGGATGAAAAAGTTCATCAGTGAACTTCAGGTGGTTCCGTCCATTGTTGACCCAATAACTTTGTATTGCGATAACAATGGGGCTATAGCTTTAGCGAAGGAACCAAGGTCCCATCAGAAATCCAGGCACATCTTAAGGCGGTATCACCTGATCAAGGAGATCATTGATCGCCAGGAGATCGAGGTGCGGAGAGTGGACACAAAGGACAACACAGCGGACCCATTCAGGAAGGCCTTACCCCAGACTCAGTTCGAGCGGCTGATCGAGATGATAGGTCTTCGATACGCCAGTTCATGGCCTTAGTGCAAGTGGGAGGTTGTTAGTGTATATGCCCTAGAGGCCATTACTGTATCATACTAGTATGTATATTACTTGATGGATGCTTGGGATATTCACAATTGTACAGACAATCTTGCTCAATATAGTAGTATGCTACTTGGTTTGTCTCTGCTTTAATGTGTACATGTGTGTTTATTCATTATATCACCTATACGCATTAGTAGATCCCTTAGGATCTTTGCTTGATTACCGGCGTTGTGATGGCGATCACACTCGTGGGGGCTGGGTAATCTACAAGCACATCCTTATACACGTCCCTAGTCGTGGGAGTATCGAGATAGGGCATCGATACTCAAGAGTAGACTAGCGTATGCGCTTCTCATCCCAGCTCGGGAGACGGTCTGTCCCACAGCCGTCAGTACGCCGTACTTGAGATAGTATGCGGGTGCTCGTTAGGTTACGAGTACACTGGACAGGACTCGTCGGGAACTGATGGTTGGTATTATACCTATCATCAGTTTTCAGTTCCCAGGTGACATGAGTACAGCTTAGTCCGCTGACTTGACACTGTCACTTCGCCTCGAGTGTGTTCCCACTGTTCTTTGATTACTACCCTACCACGGCTCTACTGAGTCGTGCAAACAGGTAGTAGTTGGGAGCAGTCCCGAAGCACTTGGAGGCAGTGACGGTTAGACAGGATTCGTCTCTCCCGGTATTGGGGGTTGACATCGCGCTGTGTCTAGGAGAGCCATTACACGAGAAGTCCCTGGCCAGGGCAAGCGAGGTATACTGGTAGGTTTCTAGTGTTATCTCAGGGTGTTCTGGGCTTCACTCCGACACGACTTGTACCGCTTTTGGGGGACTGACGTTTACTGCCCCCTAGGCCCGCCATGCGATGTATCAGACGAACAGACTGGACTGTACGGAGATTGTCATATACAGACTCAGTAGGAGTTCGGATGGGTTTACCTCATCGGCCTTCTTGTCGACATCTACCTGGGGACCGTTATGTACAGCTAGTGCAGCTTGCGGTTTGTGGTTAAACCCACTGCCAGCGTAGTGTCAATTCTTTAGAGTCCCACACAGAGAGTTTCCCTGCACTGAGCGAAACGTGTAGAGGCCGTATGGTTTTACGGCAGGGCTGCAATCACTTACGTATTCTTGTATGCATGTGGTGTTCGGGCAGGCAATACTATGGGCTTTGGTTTAAGCCGGATCCTAGTATTGCACGGATGGATTTGTTTTGTCTTCTGTGCATCCGCATTCTATGGAATACAGATGCAGGTGTGTATACACAGTTTTCTGGAGCGATGAAGGAGGAGGTGCCTCATTAGGGTTTTGGCAGTTGGTTCGGCCAAAACCGTTATGTGGCAGGCTCATTAGGGTTTTGACAGTTGATTCGGTCAAAACCATTTTGAGGCGGACTCATTAGAGTTTTGATAGTTCGTTTGGTCAAAACCATTATGAGCCGCAGACATCATTTACTAATCCTTTTAGTGATAATTTTATGATGGCTAATTGCATTGACCATTTGACCCCGTTGACCTCTCTTGACTTTGTTGACCGGTTGACCGGGTTGACCATTGACTTTCAAAAGGGATCTACACTCTTCTTTTCTTTTCTTTTTCTTTTGGATTATGATAATGGTCATTTCAATGTAGCCATCAACTTTATCTTGATGGGATTAGTAATGATGTTGTTTTTGCATTATTACAACCATGGTTACTTTTCTTTGTATCATAATTTCTTTCTCATTCTCTCTCTTGTTTTTTTTTTCAAGTGAGAAGAAAAGAAAAGCTCCATGGTTGCTAACCTTCCTCCTTCTTCTTCCTCCTCTTGTTTTGATCTTTTGATCTCATGTGTTGAGAGATAAAGATTTCACAAAGACAAAACCATCTCTTCATCACTTCTACACAACCTAGGGCTTTTAGATTAGCAATCTCTTTGCCCTAGTTACCTCGGCTCGAGGTGGAGCTCGGTGCACATCTCTCGGGTGGATCGTCTACGACTCAAGGAGGCCGCGGAGGTGACCAAAGTCCGGATCAAGCCTCGGAGCAAGCAAGGAGAAGAACAACCAAAGAGAAAGAGTTCAAGTTGAGGAGACTGCGGAGGTGACCAAAGTCCGGATCAACCCTCGGAGCGAGCAAGGAGAAGAACAACAAGAAGAGAAGGAGTTCAAGTTGAGGTATAACCCCTAACCGAGTAAATAGATCTCTAGTTAGGATGCTAGTGTTTTGTTTATCAAAGATCCGGCTTTTACGGTCCATGTTGCCAAGTTTAGAAAAATTTTGTTTTACCGTTTCCGCAACCCCGAAAGTACCGGGAGAGGTAACGTGGACCTAACAGTAGCTTGGTACAAAATATGCCAGTGTATACGAGAGGAGTCCAATTTACACCGTGGACTTTGGTAACCCATAGTATAAGGCTCCGTCGTTAATACCACGGAACAACGGTATGGATGTAATTATGTCTTTTAGTGACCACCTCATGCCACCTTTAACATGTTCCGTACCAGTCTGCCCCTTTATAAACCCCGTAGTAGTTATTGATTGTATTGATTGTACTGATTGTATTGTATGGTCTTGTAGTAAATGGAAGACTTGCTGAAACCATGATATCAGTAAACGGAATGGATATAAATGGATAGTCATGTAATAAGAGTATATTCATGGTTCGGTTCGGTCATGTTCATGTTGAATTCTGGTATAGACGGATTCATGTTATATTGTAGTTATACTTGAATTGGATTCAAGTCAGATTGATTTCATATTTGACCGTGACTCAAACTGAGTCTTGCTTTTAAAACAAAATTGAAGTCCTGAATTAATTTTGATATTATCGGTAACTGGTGCACATGGACGGTAGGATTTGTGTCTTTTTTCAAGAAAATTACCGTGTTGATAACACCGTTATTAGATTATCTACCTTAGATAGGCAAGCACCCATATTCTCCGGCTCCCTGAGGCTCAAGAGAACTAGTCCTGCTTAAACCTATGTTTACTAGGATCCTTATTGCAATTTAATATAACTTGAGGGGTTTTATGTAAAAATAGTTTTGACATATTTTCAAAATACACCTCAAGTATTTAATTATCGTCTTTAGGGTTTTCATAGATGTAGTTTTTATAAAAATGAAATTTTCTAGTGAGTAGAACCTAGATTTCATTTTATGTGGTATTTTAATGTAAACTTAAAATGGTATTGAATTGTAAAGGTAGTTTCATGAAATTTGAGATTCTTTTGATTTAGAAACACGGAATATATATAATATATTTAAAGTAGATATTTTGATAATATATATATATATATATATATATATATATATATATTTAATAAAAATAAAGTTTATTTATTTTGTAAAAATCTCATTTTCTTAAAAATTGAACCAAAATTCCATCGAGATCGAATGCTCCTTGCGGAGGTTTGCATCTCGCTCTATAAGACCCGAGGATGTGCGATAACCTGCACCATCCTGATCGGGATTCTCCAAAATGGGTTGTAGAGGCGCAATTGCACGGAATTACATAACACACATTTTAAAGAAAACGGTTTTTGAATGTTTAAGGTATTTATTCGTAAAATCGTATTTTCCCATAAACTAGAGTCCCAAAATTTATCGTGCTATGTCAGAAATGTGTGTTGTGATAAGGTAGGTCATTACCTCATGAGTTATCTAAAGGTATTAGGGTAAAACATTAAATAAAAGCCATATGTAAACATGATGGTATTTTACTGTAAAAGTGAAATAAAAATTGCAACATGAATTATTTTAAGATGAAACTTGTTCTAATGTGTTTATTTATGTTTGTTGAACATTATGAGAGAATATGGTATTTTATTATTTAAGAAAAATGGAGTTTTTTAAAGAAAAACGAATCGGAAGTCGGAATAACTCCGCTTCCGACGTGTTTTGGAAATAGATTATTTTAGAATAGAGATGGGGGAGGGGAAAGGGAACTTACTGGTGAGGGGAGAAGGAGGAAGCTTTCAGAACCGTCGGGGCATCGTTTCATCGCCGGATTCTCCTCATAACGTCGTCGGAACTTCGCCTCTCTGCTAACTCCACTTGCACAACTTAGGACTTGGAAATTTTAGAGAGTTTTTGTAATGAAATTCTAAATGAGGAGAGGTGAAATGTGGTGTGGTATTTATAGGAAAATTAGGGTTTAGGGTAATGAAGAATAGAATTAAAATGTGCATTAAAAATGAATTAAAGAAAGGAATTATCACTCTCTGGATGTTTTCAGAGTAAACAAACAATATGGGGGTAGTGGGGTAGGCGAAGGGGTGCCAGGGTAAAAAATTGGGGAGCATCCCCTACGGGAGGGCCGGCGGTGTCGGTCCAAACCTATATCTCGCCGGCCAAATCTCGGCGATGGATGGTGGGATTTTGGCCACATGTTGGTGTCGTTTGGTATAACTCAGTGCACGTGTTTGATTAATCTGTGACTCTTCATTTTACGTGTTGTGCACGTGCAAACCTTTAGGCTTCTAAAAGATTAAAAGAAAAACCAATTAAAAATATATGTAGCTGGAGGGATTCGATCACATGAGCTACCTCACAGCAGTGCAAGGCTTTACCAATGAGCTACAAGTGTTTTCTTTCTGTTCAAAAGCAAATCAAGTTTATAATTTGTGCTCAGGATTAGGTATTCTTTTCTGTATTTTTGAAAAATTCTGTACAGAAAGTTTATGGTTGTTACATTCTACCCTCCTTATAAAAATTTCGTCCTCAAAATTTGTAGAAGGAAAATATAACAGATTCAAAGCAATTTGGTGATAGTGATGGTGATAGAACTATTGATAGTGCAAGAAAAAATATGTGGAAGAATGAAAGAATGCAAAAGTTTTGGTAAGATTGAAAAAGAGGTAAGGGAATTACCAAGGTTATCTTGGTTTACAGTCTCGGCTTCTACGGCGGCTAAAGTGAAAGCCTGACGCCGGGGTACATTCCTCCTAACTGGAGGTACATTCTTCTGTCCTTGAGGTATGTTTCTCGGTGCCTGATAGAATTGGCGATTAGGCTGTGCAAGAGGTTCACGTGGAGATGGAGCTGGGAGAGCAAGACGAGATGCAGGAGCCTGGATAGCTGGCCGCTGCAGATAAGTGTTGCGAGTTGGAACTGTGTTGCGCCTATAAGGACATGTTCCAATTCCATGATTGGATTCGCCACAAACTAAGCACAGGTATTTTGCGCGCCTACAGTCCTTCCATAGGTGTCCATCCCTCTTACAGTAGAAGCAAAAATCTTGACTTGGCCGGTTATTTGTTTCTTCCGGTCTCCTAGGTTCAAAAGTTGGCCTTAAAAAGGCTCCTCCTGCCAACTGAGTAGCAGGGCACTTCACTCCAGCAGATTGGGGTCTGCCCTTCTTCTTCATCGCTGCCTCACATCAACGAGCAGCTTTCAAAGCCAGGTCGTGGGTTGGGAAATCCCTTGTATCTAAGGCAGCTCGGGTCTCCGGATCTAACCCTTGCAAAAATCGTCTGGACCTGATCTCAGCAGTCGGTATCAAGTGCGCCACGAACATGTTAAGGTCTTGTGGGTAGTATGTGATATTAGAAATTCGAATATTGAGACATATCTTACCTACTGAGCACGGTAAACTCAGCATCATACTCATCCACCGATTTGGTCCACATCGAACCCTGTTGTAGATGGATGAATTGCTGTTCCATGTCAAATCGGACAGTCTCTGGAAAGTACTTTGCGTCGAACATGTCGCGAAAAGTTTTCCATTCGATCGGCTGGTCAAGACGGGTTTCTTTCGCCTTCCACCAAACTTGGGCGTTATCGGTGAGTTGCAGCTTCGCAACTCGAACCCAAGTGATCTTTGGCACTTGTGCTGCTGCCAAATCATTCTCAATACTTTGAGCCCATTCTTCAGCTTCCAGGGGGCTCTCTTTTCCTGAAAATTGCTTTGGGTGTAAAGCCTGGAATTGGTTTACTCCGGGCGCTTCCGCTTCTGGACGGTTCAGTAAGATAGCAATCTGTTGCTGCTGTCCTTCCAGGAGACTTCAGATTGCCTCAAGTAGTACTGTCTGCTCATTGATCGGAGTAGCAACGGTATGCGTAAACAGTAGAGGTGGTGGTGTGTTTTTGAAGTTGGTACTGGTGTTGTTTGGAGAATCCATAACCTTGAAAGAAAAATAGGATTAAGATAGATTCAAGGTATATGAAATTGTAAGATTCAAAGAATATGAAATGTAAAGAATGTTTTTAGTTGTTGATTCTTGTGTTATATTACTTAGGACTTCATGCAGAATTGACATGTATGTCCATGCAGAACTGACCTGCATGGTGTGGTTCCATGCAGCACTGCTCTGCATGGGCTGCCAACAAAACCTGTCACGCCCCGCTTCCCAGTGTACGGGAAGGGGATGCGGCGAGGCCCGCTACGTATTTATTCCGAAGTAAATACTCTAAGCGTATCTAAGCAATATAAAGTAAAAATGTACACAAGAGACAGGAATATAAATGAACAGCAACTTTTATTTATTTAACAATTCTTTACAAATACAACTGGAAATATAAATGCATGAATAGAAAGCAATGCCTAAACAATAGCATAACTGAAATGAAAAATATATACAAGTGCCTACAGCTCTGGGTCGATAGCAAACTGCTCTAAGTCCTCAGTGTAGGGATACCGCAGCGCCCCGGCCATCAATCCGTAGCCAAACGCGGAACAAAAACTTTTAAAACCCGCCGCTAACAGGACCCTAAATTACGGATCGTACCATTAACCCTATACTAGTTATCATAGAGGAGTTTAGAGAGGTTATACCGATCGATCCGTGTCTTTCGGTCTTCAACCTCTGCCCAAGCTCCTCGCGGCTGCCTCGGTGAAGTTCGGTCTCCGGTCTCCCTCGTCGAAGACGATCCACGTCGAGGATTAGTAATACGGGCTCCCGCCTCTAAACCGAAGCAACTCAAGCATCAAGTTTGCTAGCCTCAATACCCAAGATGAAGTAGAGATAGTATGTGAATACTTTGTCTCAAAATACCCATGGATTCTCAACTCATGAGAGGGATGGGTGGATGTTGAAGAAGATGCCCGTGGATGTTGAAGAAGATGCCCATGGATGAAGAGTGTGAGCTCAAGAAAAGGCAAGTGAAGAAAATGAGTGTTGTGAGTTATTTTTGTGAGAGTGGGCAACTAAAGAATTTTCCTCCACTCAAAAAATGATCTGCCCCCTCACAAAAAATATCACACAATAAAAAATATCCTAGCCTTGACAAATAAATCAACACATGACCCAAGACCATGAGTCGCCAAGTGTATGTGCCATGAATCAATGCTCAAGGCCAAAACTCACACTCACACTTTTCACCACAATAAACATTTAAACTAAATGTTTAATCCAAAAAGTAAATGGCATCAACTAAAAAAATCTTGTAACAAATTACAAGAATACCTCTCATCCGTATATACAAACCCGCATCCGTATTCCGACTGAATATGAATACAATGAGACGAAAGTAATCCAACAATATAATACTAGGATCCGACTTAAACCAAAGCCCACTAGTATTATCCGTCCGATCATGATCCGTGCACAAGTGTACGTATATGATCGAACCCTGCTATAAAACCATACGGCATATACAACGTTTAGCCCAAACCAGTGAAACCATCTATGTAGGACTCTAAAGACTCGTCAATACGCTGGCAGTGGGTTTAACCACAAGCACGTCAGTGGCACTAGCTGTACGTAACAGCTGCCCAGGTATTAAGCGAAAGGGAGGCCGACGAGCAAACTCATCCTGAAACTCTTCTGAGCCTGACAGTGACAATATCCGTACAGTCCGGTTCATTCGTCTATGATCATCGCATGTCGGGTCTAGGGGGTGGATAAAGTCAGACCCCTAATAACGCGATATTTAGTGTCGGTATGAAGCCCATCACCACCTGAGAAACTACTGATCCGAATCAGTAATTCTCGACTATCTTGGCCAAGGATTTCTGGTGATGGCCACCCGTGTACACCGCGACATCAACCCCCAATACCGGGAGAAACGAATCCCCTGACGATCCACTTACTGCCTCCATATGGCTCGGGATTGTACCCAACTAAAACCTGTTTGCACGACTCCATTGATCCTTAGTAGGGTAGTAATCAAAGTACAGTGGGAACTCATACGAGACAAATGATGATCTCAGATCGATAGACTAATTTATACACATGTCACCAGGAAACTGCTATCTGACAATAGGTATAATACCAACTAGCATGTTCCCGGCAATTCCGTCCGGTGTACTCATAACCTAATGAGCACCTGTATACATCTTAGGTGAACCAACTGACACCAATGGCATATGAGACCGGCCACCGCCCCTCGTCGGGGTCTCGATCCGTATACATTAGTCTACTCTCGGAGTATCGATGCCCAGTCTCGAAACTCCCATGACCAGGGACAATTTAAGGATGTGCTTATAGACCACCCAACTCTCACGTATATGATCGCCATCATACTTCTGGTAGTCAAGCAAGAATCCTATGGGCTCTATCAATATGTAATAGTGATCTGAAATGTCACCTGAAGCATGTACACGATAATAAATACAAACTAGATAGCATACTATCATCTCGAGTAAGACTGTTCTACCGGTATAGGTCCTCCCTCAATCATTGCAATCACGTGCCTGCGATCCAATAATTGACTTAAGGGCACTACATCCAACAATCTCCCACTTGCACTTAAGGCTAATTATTGCGGTGTCGCATACTCACAGCCCGTGTGATACCGAACACCCAACTTCTCTACTAATCAGTTTCACAAAGCTCGTTTGTAAAACTATTGCGTTCGAGAAATAACCTCAGTGAGTGGATCCGCTCCAATGTTTCTTTCTATGTCTCTCTTTATCTCATGTTCGCGGAGAAAGCCATCTCCCGAAATGAGAAATACCTGTCTTATGTTAGTTATATGTATGCCCTAAAGGCCATTACTATACATGGGATGTATATTGCAGTGGATTCTTGGACATATATAGGGAGGACTTTCTTGCTCGATATGATAGTATGCTATCTGGTTGCTCTTTGTCTTAACATGTTGACTTGTATAGGTAATATTGTCTTGCTCTCACATGTTGACAAAGCCCTTAGGATGTGTACTTGACTACCAGGACTATGATGTAGATCATATTAGTGGGGCCAAGGGTAGTCTACAAGTACACCCTATGATAGTTCCTAGTTGAGGGATTATCGAGACAGGGCATCGATATTCCAGAGTAGACTAGCATATGCGCTTCTCGACCCAAATGATGGGCGATGGATGATCCCATATCCATTGGTGTTTGACATCAGAGAAGGTATACGGGTGCTCAGTAGAGACTGGGTACACTGGACGGACTCGCCGAGAACTCCTAGATGGTATTATACCTATCGTCGGATAGATGTTCTCTGGTGACACTGGTACAGGTTGGTCTGTAGACCCGAGATCGTCATAGAGTCTTGTGTGATTCCCACCGTGCTTTGATTTCCACCATACCACGGTCAAGAGATCGTGCAAAAAGGTGGTTTTTGGGTACAGTCCTGAGTCACATGGAGGCAATGAGCGATAGGAGGGGATTCATCTCTCCCGGTATTGGGAGTTGATGTTGTGCTATACTCGATTGGCCATAACATGAAATCCCTGGCCAGGATTGCTGAGATTTACTGGTAAGTGTTATCAGTAGTTTCTCGAACCGTTATGGACCTTGCATCGGCATGACTTATCAGGCTATTGGGGTCTGACATTATACCACCCCCATGCTGCGATATGCGATATAACTGACGAAGAGACCGGACTGTACGGCAGTGTTACTGATTGGATTCGCAGGAGTATGAGCATGCTTGCTTGTTGATCTTCTGATCGCTCAATACCCGGGTGGCCGTTACATTTAGCAGACAGCTTGCGACTTGTGGGTGTTTGATATGATCATCACCTACTGCCGGCGTATTGACGAGTCTTTAAAGTCCTACACAGAGGTTTCCTGGTTCATGCGTGTAGGGTATTTTTCGTCACCCCATTGAGATGGGAATACGCGCGCACTTGTCAAGTGTATACTACAGATTCCCCCTGCCTAGGGTAGGCGGGGGTTTAATGATTGTGGGGATCCGAATCTCCGGCAACCGCGGACTAAGCTGCCGTTAATTACCCCTCGCCTTTGGGGCGAGGGAACCTCCGATTAACGGGTTAAACTGGTCATGCGAACTCAATGTGCAGTGTACGTGTGTTTTGTTTTGAAAGGGGGGTTTTGGGTATATCGGGAGCCACGCAGAGTTTTTACGGGGGTCCCGCTACCCGGATAGCGGGGCTGGGGGTCAAGGGGGCTAGCAGCCCCCTTGCGGGGTGCGGGGCAGCGCCCCGGCCCAAAAAATTTTGAGGAGGACAGTATTGTGGAGTGTGTGTGTGTGTAAATATGTATACAAATGTATATATATATGTATATACATAAAAAGAGGGGGAAAAGGCATCCAAGGGATGCGTGGGGCAGCACCTTGGGCGCTGTGCGTCGGCACGCGGGCGCCTTGCGCACTTGCGCAGGTGCGCAAGCGCGCGCGCCACGTGTCGGCACGCGGGCGCGCGCACCTGCGCAGGTGCGTAAGCGCACGCGCCACGTGTCGGCACGCGGGCGCCTTGCGCAAGGTGCGCAAGCGCGCGCGCCACGTGTCGGCACGCGGGCGCCTTGCGCACTTGCGCAAGCGCAAGCGCAAGCGCCACGTGTCGGCACGCGGGCGCCTTGCGCACTTGCGCAAGCGCGCAGGTGCGCAAGCGCGCGCGCCACGTGTCGGCACGCGGGCGCCTTGCGCACTTGCGCAAGCACGCAGGTGCGCAAGCGCGCGCCACGTGTCGGCACGCTGGCGCCTTGCGCACTTGCGCTGCGCGCCGGAGAGGCACAAGAGGCTTTTAGCCTAAGAACGGAAGCTGTGCTTCAGAAATGAAATATTTATTATGTATATATGTATGGAGTTAAACTCCTATGATGTTTTGAAGCTGATAAAGGGGGTTCTTCTTCTTCCTCCTGTTGTTTGGCCGGATCTTGAAGATCAAGAAGTAGGAGATTTTAAAAATCACTCCTTTTTGAGATCTGATGGGAGATCTGAGTTCCCCTTTGTGGGTTTTGAGGTGGAAAACCACTTAGTTTTGGAAAAGAAAGAGTAAAACTCTTGATTTAATTCAAAAGAAATGGGAAGGTTTTAGAACCTTGGAGAAGAAGCAGGAAAGAGCTCAGCTCTGAAACTTTTTTGGAGAGAGAAAAAGTTGTTGGGATATTTCATTATCCTTGCCTTTATAGGCCATACACTTTACACATAGCCCCTTGGGCTTCACAAAATGGCATTTTGCCTATCCCATGGCTCATGTGCCATTTCTTTTTGCACATAAGCCATGGGCTTTACAAAAATTTGGCTTTATGCCTATTTTTCTTACATTTATCCGAAAATAAAGTAAAAGAAAATGCAACAAAATTATTTATTACAAAAATTTTATCTTGGCGTGGGGGAGGCCGGCCGCTTCATGTTCGGGCTCGACCCGGGCATGGGCCCCACTGGGTCTGGGCTTGGGCCCACTTGGCTTGGGGTTGACTTGGATTTTGACTTGGTCAACCGGGGTGTAAATTTTTACCCCAACAATGCGAAACGAAGTAGGAGCACATATGTGATATGTGCGGGACCGAGATTAATGCGCGTATGTGATACCGCATTCTATTCTCGCGATATGTGATATCGGTCGATTATATGTGATATAGCCGAGTTATCGGATCAAGTGTTGATTCGATAGATTGTTACATTTAATATTAACCGGTTGTATATGATATAGCCGGATTATTAAATCAAGTGTTGATTTAATAATTTAATGTATAATTATATATGTGATATATTAATTTACAGTAACTAATATTAGCTCGAATTCTTTTTCTCACTTGTGTACATTTAGTATATATATTATATATATTAATGTACATTATTTATGTGTCATGCTTGATGCCACATGATACATGGGTGTATGAGACTCACACCATGCAAATAATAATGAAGGGTTTTTATTTATTTAAAGTAAATCAAAATTGGTTGGAAATTGTCACATGGTTGAAACTTGTAGAAGCTTGTGGAACCATTGACCAAGTCCACTCTTTTTGTTTTACTTGAAGATATTTATTAACCCAACCATTATTGTTTAGCCATGGTTAATTCTCTACATGAGTTAGTGTATGATACTAACTCACCCATGGTTGCTATTCTCACCTTATATATTCATTCCCTCACTTTCATCACTTCATCTTCTTCTTCATGAGAAAAAGCTTGCTAGCTTTTTTCTAAGTGAGAAAATATTGTGAGAAAATTAAATCTAAAGTGATCCCATTTCCTACTTCATCATCATCTACTATATTAGCCATTTAGTTTAAGGTGTTTGCTTCACTAATCTACCATTAGTGAAGAGATAGCATGAGCTTGAGTCTCCTCGACGTAGATCATCTTCGGCCTCGAAGACTTCGAGCAAGCTTGTTCATTTATTCATGTGAATCCTTACTAGAGTTCGGGTGTTCACTACTTGGAGTGAAAGGACTGCTACACGGAGCTTTAGAAGTGAAGGACCGGTCTACAAAGATTGTATTTCTTATTCATTTAGATGTAAAGGTGTTTGCATTGCTTGTTTGTTTAATTCTCTAGGTTAGGGTTCTTTAGAACGGAAAAAATTTGAAAACGGCATGGACGATGCTTCCCGAAACCTTGCTACCAGCCTAGGGAACCCTACATCTTAGAATATGTCTGGATGTCTGATGGGACCCGGTTCACAAATAAACTATAAATCCAGCAAACTTCTGAGACTGTATCGTCAACTGAATTTAATCAGTATCCTGCGTCATGCCTCCCTCAGTATCCGCTTGGACCACCTGTCCAAACCACTGCCTCTCAAAAGAGGGAAAACTATAACTCTGACACTCACTCTGTCATCCAGGTCACCTTGGAAGCCTGGAATGATAACCGCCTCCCGAAGGAGGCTGTCGTTACCATATCCCTAGAACATCCACTTATGTTCATAAGCTGCTTCCCAACGTTTCTCCAGGATTGGATTAATATATAAACTTATTGCATCTAGTGCAAAAACAACATCTGGTGTGGTACTTGACATCTCATGATTGACTCAATTGCCTAAGCAAGTGATATGCCACTCATGCACATCCCTCTCCCCTTTAGTCTATAAGACACCTTTAGAGAGGGTGACTCCATCACTTGCAGGTACACTACCATGTCAGGAGTCGTCCATTATAAAACACCTTTAGAACACTGTCTAAGTATCCAGATTGGGAAACTACACAAATTTAGATCTAAAACTATAGATCTAGTAACCAGAATGCCTGATATAATATCCATATCCTATATGGAGAAACCACTGTGTGACAACCACAGTATAACTGATCGTAGTATAGGAATTTCACTTCCTACAAAGTGTATGTCATCCAAATACCAGGACATCACACCCTACTACCTTCTTAACAGATCCATCTCCTATTCTGATGAAGTCAAAGCCTATGACTGTCACATCAAAAATAGATGATCTATCTCCTCTATATCTGCTTTAGTCTATAAATAGACACAAGCTACTTGTCCGCTATGCTTCCGCCGCTCCCGCTGACTACAACAACCCTCTGGCAGAGTCATATACACATGCATTTCAAAAGCTAGTTTAGAACGACGCTATACACTTCCTCTTGCCAGGTCTTATAGTCTAGAACGGCAGTAATGGCAAGTCTGGGTAAACAAGAACCTCGCTGTCACCGTCTTTGAGGATACCGAAGTACCTCTCAGGCGCCTAAGGTTACCCACCATATCTGCGGAGTGGCTAATGGAATGTCAAACCCGATTGAATATTTAGGTTCTATTAAATTTTTAGTAATCGTTTGTGGTTCTGGAATCACTTCCAGTTCTACCATACTCCCACTGCTATTTCTGAAAAGTCCATTTTGCTAAAACTATGGCGAATCAAGAACAATATCACTATTGATCTTCCAGATGGTAGAAAGTTAACCCTCGTCATAGCCTGGGATAACCTACAAACTGCCATTACAGAAACGTGCCTTGAGTCATCCAGAGTCTGGTTTTAAGCATAAGCAAAACAACTCCATATACCTTAACATCGTTAAGATATGAACCATTCTATATACAATATAGAAACGGCGGCACTGATTTAATTGGAACCAGATTCAAATCATGCAGCTATCTCCAATGAATGTCAACTAAATGGAGAGAGGTCGATCAACATTACTCAAGTAGGAGTGCATCCAAATATGAGTAACCTGAAAGAGAAGCAAGTTCTCAAAATCATTACTATCAGCTGAATACCAAACACAAGTATCTAGTTCTTCGATCACCTTGAAGAATCCTGATACTTGCAACACCTGGTTCTTTACTTCATTCATATACCTATAACTTCTCAAAACTTGGACCTTGTATTTCTACGAAATACTTGTCTAAAACTGGAGAAGTTACAAGTAAACAGAATATAGTACGAGGACCAACCCCTCTGTCCTAATGGACACTGGACAACATACAATACTTTGTATAAATCCCCTGAGTTGAATAACTCAAATCCTGTGCGTCGTAGGTTGAAAAATGTACTTATGGTTAAGAAGAATTACACCGCTGTTGAATGCTCCTTACCCAATCATCAACTAATATAGGTAAATATCATAGACATAATATCAAAAAGTTATATCTCGCTTTATGAAATAAACGTACAGATATATCAGTTTGAAATTGGTGCATAATAACGGATATTCAAAACCAAATATTTGTCGTCGGGCAAAACCCCAGGTGATTTCCTCAAATATCACCAATTATAACGAATTCCGATATAACGAGGATATAATCACCTAATTCCCAATAATTTACTCTCACTCATCATCTGTAAAACCATACAGATGTGAGAATTAAACCTGGTAAATACATACCCTGAAGGAAGGATCTAATTGGGAAATCAGTTTTCAATTAACAACGCATGGTGAAACTGAAACAGGAAAATGTTTCGAAGGGGTATCCGGATATTCATATTAATGCCTCTTCCATTATCCAGATTCATGAATATAACCGTATATTTCCTTGCCATCTCTCCAAATCCCTTTATTTGTCTTTACTCATTACCTTCTGTACACCACCCTTAGGCTAAATGGTTTTCTTCTTTCCCTGGCGTTTGGCACCAGCCTATGGTTTAGAAGAAGACAATCCAATAAGCATACTAGGTGTACTCTCCTAATCCTAGGAGTACTCGCAGCCTGAGAGAAGGTAAAGATAAAAGACAACTAAATAAACCTTATTCTATTTCTCCTGAACCAGAATCCATCCTCGAACTGGAACAAGTTCCTTCGAGTACGATGGATTATCCAATAACTGTGGATCTTCGTAGTGATACGAGGTGTTCTGGAGAAATCCAAAGGTGAAGTAGGAGTGGTGATGAAATACGTGGTTTGGTCGTGAATGATAGCAGTCGCAATTTACTTTGCCCCCTTTCTAATCCCTTTATTTGTCTTTACTTATTACGTACTATACACCACACTTAGGCTAATTGGTTTTCTTCCTTCCCCACCTTTCGGCACCTGCCTATGGTTTGGAAGAAAAGCGTAATAGGTGTACCCACTCCTAATTCTAAGAGCCCTCGCAACCTGAGAGAAGGTAAAAGGAAAAGACAACTGAATAGTCCTATTCAATTTCTCCAGAACCGGAAACCAATCTCGAATCAGAAACAAGTTTCTTCGAGTTCGTATGTAACTATACGATGGTCATATCCAATAAATGTGGATCTTCGTAGTGATACGGAATGTTCTGGAGAAAAGCAAAGGTGAAGTAGGAGTGGCAATCAAGTATGCAACTATGACAATCCAAAAGCCAGTGTTTTAAGAATGGTCGGTCAACTTGGTTACTGAGTTATAGTCTAGGGTCGGGACATGGTCGCTTCCAAAGAGAGAGAGAAAAGAAATACTCAGCATGCACTCTAACCTAGATCAGAATAATTAATCACTTTATCTAATCAGGATGTCTACCACTGTATCCTCAAATTCTCCTCCAAACCCAAAAGAAAAATTAGTCGGGATCATCTAAAATCACCCGAGGAGTAAACAACTCATCAGTGGGTATCAGGATCCAACTATCATCGCATGATAACCTGATGGAATCCACTGACGTTATCACACTCCAGAAGGTATGCTCATGCCTGGCAAGTTTCCTATATGTTTGAAACTCCCGATGTGATTTTTACTCCATGCTCTTATGACCTTGACGAAGGCCAACAAATCATAAGTCACATGTCAAGTTCTACCAGTCATTGTCCAGGTTAATTTGAACCCACCCGTACTCGCCCTTGACGAAGGCCAACAAGGTTGTATGACTATCCCAAACCAACGCATCTATCTATGCAACAAAAAGGTAACAAGCAACTACCATACACTATGCCTTGACGAAGGCCAAAAAACATAGCATGAATACTGAGTGCTACCCGTCTGAAATGACGGAGGGCTACGAATGGTTTTTGGCGAAAAACCTTTAACGTAATGAACTTGATATCGTTGAAGGAACCGGATAGCTTTTTACAAATATATAATGGCGAAAACTTTTGCTAAAGAGGTCACTCCCGGTGAAGGGACTCGGCTTTTTCCTCGTGGAATGAGGTGTAGGATATTCTCACCGAATACCGCGATGCAAAGAAAAAAAGTAATCGACTATAGTGAAGTTATTACCCTGACGCAAACTTCTGCCCAAGGGGTCACTCCCGATGAAGGGATCTCGGCCCTTGCCTCGTCAAATGAGGTGCTGGATATTCATAACCGAATACCGCTGTACAAAACCAAAGAAAATGTCCTTGTAATAACAGCTTTTGAAAATTGTTCCAACAATATCGAATAGGTCTGTTTTCCTTGCATTGATCTGAATCAACGCAGTCCTATCAATTAATCACACCAGAAAAGAACGAAAATATGATGTACGTATATGCCATCCGCTTTCGCCACCGGGTCCCATCATCACCCGTTAGGTTACTTAACTAACGACAGAGCGGGGACTGGACTAGCGCGGATGTAAAACATATACAACATCTACTAGTATATATATAACAATATATAATAATCATTCCAGGTATGATAAATGCAACATCACAGACAAGCGATAAGCATCACAGAACAATACAGATAATCTGGGAGCCCCGGGTTTCCATTGAGCCGCAAGTGAAACCCGACGTTCCCCTAGTCGTGTGGATAGCATGTGTAATGAAAACTTAGACCCCTACGAGTGCGGCAAGTTACCTGCCAAAACCAGAAGTGAGGCAGCCCCATTCATCAAAGTGAATGGGCCACCCGACACTTTACAGAATCCGGTAACTTGAGCACCCCACCTTGGGTCAACCTGTATCCCCTATGAGTGCGGTGAATAACCCGCCAATTCTATAGTGAGGCCCCCTCCTTCTCAACTCCATGAGATGTGGACCCGTTGCCCTCCAGAACTCGGCTATCCATGCACTCCACCGCGGGCAGAAAAGAAAAATGTGTACATCGGTAACATCGACCTCAACCCGGTCGTGCCCCAAACAAATAATATAAAAACAAGCAGTGACGGCAGTCCACATGTCGGATGCTGGTCCCGCGATATCAAATGTACAAATGAAACTAAACTGTACTAACATTGCACCCAAGCTATCCACCACAACGATTCCGCAACAAACACAGCACAACACAGAACATCAACGTGAATGTCACGTTCGCAAATCCGTCTAAAAGAACTATAGCAATTAGACAAGTTGTTGTTAGATATGTATGCCCTAGAGGCCTGTATTGTATAGGATGATAGGCATGTATATGTACAGAAACAATCCTTGCTCGAAATGATGGTATGCTATCTGGTTTATCTTCATCTTAACGTGTGATGTGTTGTATTTCATATCTTTATATACATGTTGATGAAGCCCTTAGGATTATGCTTGACTACCGGGATTATGATGGAGATCATACTAGTGGGGCTGGACAGTCTATAAGCATATCCTTTAACAGTTCCTAGTCGAGGGTATATCGAGACAGGGCATCGATATTACCAGAGTAGACTAGTGTGTACGTTTCTTGACCTTGGGGGCGATGGTTGATCCTACAACCGTTGGTGTTTGACATCAAAGATTGTACACAGGCGCTCATTGGAGAATGGGTACACTGAACAGGACTCGCACTCGCCAAGAACTCCTAGATGGTATATATACCTATTGTCAGATAGCAGTTCTCTGGTGACACTTGTAAAGGTTAGTCTGTAGACCCGAGATCGTCATAGTGTCTTGTGTGATTCCCACTGTGCTTTGATTTCCTCCCTACCACGGCTCTACTGGGTCGTGCAAACGGGTGGATTTGGGTACAGTCCCGAATCGCATGGAGGCAGTGAGCGATAGAAAGGGTTTCGTCTCTCCCGGTATAGGGAGTTGATGGCGCGCTATGCTTGATCGACCATAACAGAAAATCCCTGGCCAGGGCTCTCGAGATTTACTGATAAGAGTTATCAGTAGTTTCTCGAACCGTTACGAGCCGTAAATCAGCATGACTTATACAGTTACCGGGGTCTAACATTTACCACCCCTAGAAATTCAAATTAGGTGAGGCTTAGAAGGATCAAAAAAGCTGGGACTCCCGAAGTGCTAGCCCTGTGGTTCCTCGACTGCCAGCCGCAGTTCTTTTTGATCTTCTCTCTGAGAAAATGAAAAGCTGTGACGTATCAGACGAAGAGACGGGACTGTACGGGAAGTGTTGCTTATAGGCTCGTTAAGGTTATGATGAATTCGCTCGTCGACCACCTTTTTGTCATGTACCTGGGTAGCCGTTACGCACAGCTAGTGCCGTTGACGTGCTTGTGGTTAAACCCACTGCCAGCGTACTGTCGAGTCTTTAGAGTCCCACACAGATGGTTCCCTGGTTCAGGCAAAAGATGTAGAGGCCGTAAATTGTTACGGCAGGGTTTCGATCATCTCCGTGTAATTGTTACAGGAATAATGATCGGAAGGATAATACTGGTAGGCTTTGGTTTAAGCTGTATACCAGTATTATATTATTGGATTATTTGTATTCGTATTTTTCAAAATTCGGATACGGGTATACTTATACGGTATACGGTGGAGGGGTATTCTTGTAATTGTTACAAGAATACCTTCTAGAAGGAGACACCTCATAATTACATATTTATTTTATGAAAATAAATAAATGAGATGGAATTTAGAGAAAGTCTAAGTATGGATGAAGGAATGGCTTGTTTCATTTTTTTTCATTTGGAGTTACTATTGAAGCATGGTGCAATTTTTTATTGCATGCTTCAATTATTTTCATTTGAGCCATATCATTTTTTCCATACTTGATTTTTTCATTCTTCACATACACATTCTCTCTCCTCATTATCTCTTTCTTCCTCCTCTTTGCTTTAACCTTCACATGAGTTGTGAATCAAAAACTTAGAGCAAAATTATAATCCAATACTTGATCTCTACATCATCTAAGTGATCTCTTCTAGCAAACTTGATCTCTTAGTTAAACTCTTGTGAAGTGTTTGTAGCTTGTTCGATAGCTCTCGGGTGGATCATCTTGGATCTTGAGGTAGCCGGAGACCGAGCTCTTTGCAACCACAAGAAGCCTAGGAGTCACATCCAAACAATGACCCGAAGGACCGGTTCCTAGGTATAACACTTTCATAGTAGATTAGATCTCTAGATAATTAAATAGTTATGGTTTAGCACAAGATCTTGGTTTATGTGGAGTTGCATGCAAGAAAATTTTTGTTTATCGCTTCCACCTCCTCAAAAGTGTTGTGAGAGTGTGAAACATCCACTAACATAGTATCATAGCCTAACTAAACCACAACTTGTTGTTTAGACGACGTTTAATACTTCGAACTCGAAACAACTCCAAAACCGTATTTTAAAAACCCTGCTCTCTGGAATTTTTTCAAAAGTGTTCTGAAAATTTTTTAAGCAAGTGCAGAATACTTGTTATGAGATAACTTGACAACCCTAGAAAAATGAGCCCCAACCACCGGAATTATCCCGGCGACATCATCGATTTTTTCGGCGTCCCCGGTCAAACAGTAGGGTTTGGGCTTGGGTTTTTTAGGGTTCACTGCATTCTGGGTTTTTGGATTTATGGTATTGTTTAATTATTTCCAGATTACATTTGATGTAACCTAAGTGTTAGGGGAAATCGGAGTGTTTCGAAATCGAACTTTAATGTCGTTTATCTGCTTTCCTATTTGTTATGTGTTTGAAACATCCACTAATTGTTATACGACGATTAGTGGGGGTTGCACATATGTATATCTTGTGTTGGTATGTGTATATGAATATGTTGGATCGTCATGATGAATATCCAGGGATGTGAGAAGAGCGTTTTTCTTTCATTCATGTAATTTGTAAAAAGCAATGTAATATTATTTTGCGGGCACATCCGGGTTGAGGTTGTAGCCACCGTTGTATATTTTATTTTTACTGTTTTTGCTCCTGGGATAAACCCAAGGTGGGGTGCACAAACTACCGGGTTCTTGAAGTGCCGAGTGGCCTACTCACTTTGTTGAGGGGGGTTGTTTCACTTCGGGAATTTGGTGGGTAGTTTGCCACACCCGTAGGGGTCTATAGTGGGGTTTGGCTCTTCATCACGACCGTGGAACCCGTCTTTCATTAAGGGCTTAAATGAAATATGGAATTCCTAGTATATCCAATGTATTCATCTGCGATCTGGAATGTTTATAAATGCGTGCGATGAATGGCTATTTATATATGAGATATATAATAAACGTTGCTTATGTTTTGCACCCGCGCTAGTCCATCCCCCGCTCTGTCGTTGGTTAAGTAACCTAACGGTGCATGACGGGGCCCCGTGGCGAATGCTGATGGCATAAGCGTACGTTCTATTTTCGTTTCTTTTCTGTGATGTTTAGGAAACGTAAATGATGGGACAACATTAATGTGATTAATGTTAAGAAAAAGAAACCTAAAGATGTTGTAGAATCAAACTTTTTAAAATGGGTAACTCTAGTTTTTGCTTTGCATAGTGGTATTCCTTGATGAATATCCAGCACCTCATTCGATGAGGAAAGGGCCGAGATCCCTTCACCGGGAGTGACCCCTTTAGCGAAACTAATAAATGTTACAAAGCACTCGGTTGTTTTTTATAGTTGATCTAAGTTTTGCTTTGCATCGTGGTATTCATGAATATCCAGCTCCTCATTCGATGAGGAAAGAGCCGAGATCCCTTCACCGGGAGTGACTTCTTTAGCAAAATTAGAAAGATACTACAAAACCATTCAATTTTTTAAAACTGGAGCTTAAACCACTCCTTTCACTAGATTCTACAACGATATTAAGTTCAAAACGTTAAGGGCTTTCATAAAAACCATCTGTTGCCCTCCGCCATTTTAAGCAGTAAAGTACTTAGTATTCGTGCTACGTTTGTTGACTATAGTTAAGGTGTGGTATACGGTAGCTAAGTGATGTCTTCCTACAAAGCATTTTATGCGATCGATTAGGACATTCGTATGACTTTGTTGACCATAGTTAAGGGTCATGCGGGTGGGTCTAAATCAATCACGAAATGGCGGGTAGAACTTGACTAGTGCTTATAATTTATTGACCATAGTTAAGGTCATAAGACACTAGGGGTAAAAATCATATCGGGAATTTTAAGAGTTGAAATTTGCAATAAGATTGCATACCTTCTATATGATAGTTAGATCCCGATCCCACTGTGAGTAAAACTTACTCCCGGGAGAGTTTTGCACTTTACAATTAGCTAATCCAGTAGATGTCTAGAAAGGTGTCAACGGGGTTATGCCTCTAGGAAAACAAGGTTTATTTTAATTAGGTCCATGCGAAAGCATGGGGAACCTCCCTCGGAGTATCGACACTGGCCTGGACGACCAGTTAGCGAACTTGTAGATAGCAATTATTCCTGGCTAATTTTCTTTTTAAGGTTTGAAGTTGATAAAAAGTAGTGGAAGACATCGATTAGATAAGATTAATAACCAATCTAATATGTAAGAGCAATCGCTGAGTGTCGTCTTTTCTTTCTCCTAATGGCAGATACCTATGACGGGACTTAAGCTTTTATTAGACAAGAATAAACTTATGGGACCGAATTACAAAGATTGGCTAAGGAACGTAAATATTGCCATGACCTATGATAAGGTCGGATATGTCCTGACTACTCCAGCCCCTCCTAGCCCAGGCCCTGATTCTTCAGTTGCGGATAAAGAAATCCGCAAGACATGGGATATAGACTGTGCAACAGCCAAGTGCCTCGCGCTTGCTTCTATGAACAATGAACATCATAAGCAGCATGAGAAGATGGATTTACAATCCATCTTTCTCCATACAAAGGAGTTGTATCGAGAGCAATCTCGTACTCTCCGATATGAGGCATCTCGAAAGTTGTTTCAAATGCGGATGGCTGCTGGTATGTCTGTAGGTGACCATGTATTGAAAATGATTGGACTTATCGAAGAACTAGAGGACCTGGGTTGGACCATGGAGGACGAATAGTATGTTGATATTGTTCAACGGTCCATTCCCCTTGCCTTTGCTCAGTTCATTGTAAACTTCAACATGCACAACATGGAGAAGTCATTACCTGAACTCCTCAATATGTTGAAGAGTGCAGAGAGCACGCTAAAGGTAGTGAAAAGTCCCGCTCTAATTGCTGGGCCATCTTCCTCTTCCGTCCCGAAAGCCAAGGCCAAGGGAAAGAAGAAGAAGAAGAATCCCATCAAGCCGAGAGGAGGAGTGAAAAAGGCACCGGAAAAGGACAGGATAGGGGCTACTGCAACAGAATGAGGGGAATGCTTCCACTGCCACCAGACTTGGCACTGGAAGAGAAACTGCGTTGGATACCTGGCCGGCCTCAAGAAGAAGAAGAATGGTGATGCTTCCACTTCAGGTGTGCTTGTAACAGAAAACTGTTTTTCAATTAACTCTGCTTCCTGGGTATTAGATACCGGGTCAGAATCTCACATCTGCAGTTGTGTGCATGGGCTGAGAAATAGCAGGTTTTTGAAGAAAGGCGATCACACTCTCCGGATTGTGAATGGTTCCTCTATACATGCTACAGCAGTGGGAGAGTGTTACCTTGGTTTGTTGTCGGGTCGTATATTGGTTTTGAACCCATATTATTTTGTACCTTCGATATTATGTAATATTATATCTGTATCGTTGTTGGAAAATGCTGGATATAATTTTGTATTACAATCTAATGTTATGAACATTAACCTTAATCAAGAGTTGATTGGGTCTGGTACATTAAACAATGGGATATATGTCCTAAACCAGCATACAGTTTTCAATATACAACACACAAATAAAAGAAAGGTTTCAGACATAAATGAAGCTTTCATTTGGCATTGTAGACTTGGTCATATTAACGAAACAAGACTAACCAAGCTACATAAAGATGGATATTTAAACCCGTTTGAATATAAATCTTATGCGACTTGCCAGTCTTGTATCAAAGGTAAAATGACCAAAACTCCGTTTACTGGACACGGAGAGAGAGCTACTGAACTCTTATGCCTCATACATAGTGATGTATGTGGACCAATGTCTACACATGCGAGAGGTGGTTTTTCCTACTTCATAACTTTTACTAATGATTTGAGATTCGGACACGTGTTCTTGTTGAAACATAAGTCTGCAGCCTTCAAAAAATTCAAGGAGTATAAATCTGAAGTAGAAAAACAAACAGGCTTGAGTATTAAGAAACTTCGATCGGATCGAGGAGGTGGGTATCTAAGCTCAGAGTTTCTAGATTTCCTAAAAGAAAATGGGATTCTCTCTCAGCTCACTCTTCCGTACACACCACAGCACAACGGTGTGTCGGAACGGAGAAATCGTACCCTATTAGATATGGTACGATCTATGATGAGTGATGCTGAGTTACTAATATCATTCTGGGGGCACGCATTGGAGACTGCGATTTATCTATTGAATAGGGTTCCGACAAAAACCGTGTCTACCACTCCATATGAGATATGGTATGGGAAGAAACCATCTCTTAAAAGAGTTAGGATATGGGGTTGTCCGGTTTTTGTGAAAAAGCAGAATCCGGACAAACTCGAGACACGATCGGTTTTGTGTAAATTTGTGGGATATCCAAAACACTCGTATGGATATCTTTTCTACCACAAGGAGGAACAAAGGGTGTTTGTTTCTCAGTATGCCACATTTTTAGAAAATGAATTTTTTACAAATGATACTGGCAATGCGGTAGAACTAGAAGAAATTCCAGATACACAAACAATTACCGATGATTTAGTTGAACCTGAGGTTTCAATAGAACCTGACGAACCTCAGCCACTTCGTAGATCTAGTAGGACTTCTCACCCACCTGATAGATACTACGGTTTTCTAATTGATGGTGATAGAGAAGATTGCATCATGGATGATCCTACTAGTTTTTAGCAAGCTATCACGAGTGGTGACTCAGTGAAGTGGCCGGATGCCATGAGATCCGAAATGGAATCCATACACACCAACAAGTATGGACTTTAGAGGTTGTGCCTTCTGGAGTAAAACCCATAGGGTGCAAATGGATCTTTAAGAGAAAGATCGGTGTGGATGGTCAGGTGGATACCTATAAAGCTAGACTGGTAGCAAAAGGATTTCGTCAAAGCCCAGGCTTGGACTATGATGAAACCTTTTCACCAGTCGCAATGCTCAAATCCATTCGGATCCTGCTATAGCTGCGCACTATGATTATGAGATCTGGCAGATGGATGTTAAAACGGCATTTCTAAATAGTGATTTAGAAGAATGCGTTTTTATGGATCAGCCAGAAGGCTTCATTGATAGTGGGAGCAGCGGAAAAGCATGCAGGTTGCTTAAATCCATCTATGGATTAAAGCAGGCATCACGGAGTTGGAACATCTGCTTTGATGATACAATCAAAGAGTTTGGTTTTATCAAAAATGTAGATGAACCATGTATTTATAAAAGGATTGTAGAGAGTACTGTTACATTCCTCGTATTGTACGTGGACGACATTCTCTTGATAGAAAATGATGTTCCTATGCTACAATCGGTCAAACTATTCTTATCGCAGAGGTTCTCCATGAATGACCTGGGTGATGCCTCGTACATTCTGGAGATTAAGATCTATAGAGATAAATCTAAGAAATTATTGGGATTGTCCCAATCGAGATACATTGACACCATACTAAAGAGGTTTATTATGGAAGATTCCAAGCGAGGTAATTTACCCGCTTGTCACGGGATCACCCTCTCCGAAGAGATGTCTCCAAAGACGGATGAGGAGAGGGCTCGCATGAGCATTATACCCTACGCTTCGGCGGTAGGATCTATAATGTATGCGATGTTGTGTACTCGTCCAGATGTAACTTATGCACTGAGTGCAGTAAGTAGGTATCAATCCAATCCAGGGGAGAAACACTGGACTGCTATGAAGAACATTCTGAAGTACTTGAGAAGAACTAAAGAAATGTTCTTAGTGTATGGTAACGGAGATCTCCAAATGGAGGGCTTTACCGACTCCAGTTCCAGAGCGACAAGGATAATAGTAATTCCATCTCAGGGTTTGTATTTACCCTAAATGGAGGGGCGGTATGTTGGAAGAGTTCCAAGCAAGATATCGTCGCTGACTCCACGATGGAAGCTGAGTATATTGCTGCTAATGATGCCGCAAAAGAGGCAGTCTGGATGAGGAAGTTCATTTCTGAACTTCATGTGGTTCCATCCATTGCTAATCCAATACCTCTGTATTGCGATAACAATGGAGCAATGGTTTTGACAAAGGAACCGCGGTCCCATCAGAAATCCAGACATATCTTGAGGCAGTATCACCTCATCAGGGAGATAGTGGATCGCCAGGACATCGAGGTACGGAGAGTAGACACGAAAGACAACACAGCAGATCCATTCACCAAGGCCATCCCTCAAGTCCAGTTTGAGAAACTGTTCGAGCTGTTGGGCATGCGATACGCCGACAACTGGTTCTAGTGTAGACAGTGGGTACTTATTGCACCAGCTACAGGCCTTAGTGCAAGTGGGAGATTGTTAGATATGTATGCCCTAGAGGCCTGTATTGTATAGGATGCTAGGCATGTATATGTACAGAAACAATCTTTGCTCGAAATGATAGTATACTATCTGGTTTATCTTCATCTTAACGTGTGATGTGTTGTATTTCATATCTTTATATACATGTTGATGAAGCCCTTAGGATTATGCTTGACTACCGGGATTATGATGGAGATCATACTAGTAGGGCCTGGGCAGTCTATAAGCATATTGTCATGCCCCGCTTCCCAAAATACGGAATACGAAGGATGACTAGGCCAGCCGTGCTCCTACGGTCAAGGAATAATCCTGTAGTAGTCACACTTCGGCTTCTAGCATTATATGGTAATCAGTAAACACAGCACAAGAGTAAAGAAAATACATCACTAGTTATTACATCAACTTTCATTGTTCACAATTTACAACAAAACAAGGAAAAGAACTACTAACCAAGTGCGAATACAAGGTTTCTTTAGGGAAAGCAGTAAAGGTAATGGAGGCACGACCGTCTAAATCTCTGCAAGCTCGAAGGGCAGGTCTGGCTCCTGAACTGGTCATTCCTCAAGGTCTGAGGATGCATACTCAGGTCGTCAGAGCGACATAATAGCAACATTATAATAATACAAAAAGGCAAGTAAATGGAAGTAATAACAGTGGAGCTAAAATGCAGATAAATCAATATGTCACTAACTGATGCAATGTATGATCTATGTCCCTACCGGTCTCTAAGTCATTTTTGAAAACGAGTTGTGGAAAGGAGAATCATGTTTAACGAGAATCTCGTATGTACCCGAGACTACGGCCTACTGTTGCCCGGGACATAACCCTGTCAGCCGGACTGCTAGGCCCAACCTAATATATATAAGAGTCGCTGTTCGAATGATCGTCCTCTAAGTCACTGACCTCGCTAAATACAACTCCCTTTCCACTTCGATTTCCCCTTTTTCCCAGGTTTCACTATTCATGAATATGGGCTAGTTATGTACAAGTACGCATCACTAACACGATTTCTTTCACTGTTCACTGTATGGTTCATTGTCACTAATCACTCACTATTCACTGGCGTACTTGACACAACCACACCAATACTTCACCTGTTCGACAATGCAATGTACACTGAGAATTAACACGAATGTTCGCTATCACTAAAGGTCTTGTAGTCAGGTAGAACTATGAATCATGCTGCTAAACAATTCATGTGCAGTATAAGTCGTTATGCATCTTATGAATATAGAAAATTCATATTAAATCATGCATTCATAATTAAGCAAAAAGATGTAAAAGCAGTAATAAGTAAACTCAGTCGACAGTTCAACAAAATTAATTTCAGGACAATCGGATTTCGGGTTTGCAAGTTACAGTCGTTTCATTTTAAGTGTTCGTTGCTGGAAATTCAGTTCCTGAACTGAATGTCCATTTCGCAACACAATTTTCACCCTGTTGGGATCAAAATTAGACGAATCTATAGTTGAACAAAATTTAGGTTTATCAGTTAGGTTTCCAATGCACTAGACGGATCGATGATATCCATGGTGTACTGGAAGTTAAGCACTGTACAACAATGGGGTATAAGTTATGTCCCTGTTTTGGACTGCTGTGCTTTCTGTTAATTTAAAATACAGTTTAAATAGAAAACGACAGTAGAAATGGATGAAATCACTTTCATTAGTTAGCTAACCGTTTCATCTTCGTTATGATATAGTGTTCCGCATTATAACATGTTCATACAGCAGAGTGAAAGCATTACAAAATGAGAATCAACAGCCACTGCTGCTCTAGACTGCAGTCCAAAGCCGCACTCCGAACCAGTTTTCGTCCTCTTTTTAGCATAGAAACAAATTAAAACTCTTATGGAGTTCTAGGTCGTCGAGTCGGATTCGATATAAGCCCTTGAACGCAACATTCTGATTTGTAATCAATTAACTGTGAATTTTACGAAATTCAGATACGGGAAAATTGCAGTTTTGCGGGTCTAAATGGGAAAGGCCTATCACGTCATTAAAGATCGTATTTTCTAGCCAAATCATAACACGACGTTCGTTATTACTCGGGCCATCCTATGTGATCAGTTTCCGTCAATTTAATGGGGGGTTTTCATTCGGGTTTTGCATCAAACACTTGCATCATATTAATTTGCACGAATTGTATATACGGAATTTGTTGGTATTTCGAATTATAATAGATAAAATTAGCATGAAGCAAGTAGTGTACTTTCCATATGACGTGTTGACGACGGTACGGCAGCGGCAACGGCACGATCACACCACGAACACGGCACGACGACGACTAGGCTCATGCTCGACTGCGACTGCGACGAGGAGGCATCGATGGTGGCGAGGTTGCTTGCTGTGGTGGTGGCCAGAAGAGGAGGCGACGGCAAGGTGAACGGCGGTGGCTGTGGTGGTCGCCGGTAAGGGTGCAGCGAGGGGGTCGAGGCTCGAAACTTGGGTGTAGTGAAGGGAGTGAAGCAGTGGAGGGGGCTCGGGGTAGTAGGAGGAGACGAGGCAAGATCGTGGGAGAGGGGCGCGAGCGCACGCGAGAGTTACGGTCGTGGAGGGGATCGTGGACGCGGCGAGGGGACGAGGGAACGACGTCGTGGGGAGAAGAAGGAGAAAGAGCGGGAAAGAGAAAAGAGAATGGGGAGGAGAAAGAACGGGACGGGTCGGGTTCGTAAGGGGTCGGGTCGGGATTTTAGAATTAGGATTTTTAAAGGATAATTAGAAGTGGGCTGGGTAAGGGAAAGTTGGGCCGGGGTTTATATTAGGATTTAGAGAAATAGTTTTAGGATTTTAGTTTTTTTTTAATTTTAAAGAATATGTGAATATAATATCCTTATAAAATATAGAAAATATAGAAAAAATCAAGGGGACTCGGAAAAATTATAGAAAAATTTTATTGACGGAACCGGGAATTTACATCATACCCTCCTTACAAAAATTTCGTCCTCGAAATTTAAAAGGAAACAACGAAACAACAGCACTATACAAACAGATGTGGAAAACGTGCATGGATATCCTCCTCACGCTCCCAGGTAGATTCCCCTGGGGAACGACCGCCCCAAGACACTCGGACCAACGGAATGACTTTATTCTTCAGCACTTTTTCTCTGCGGTCGAGGATGGTGGTGGGTTGCTCCTCATAAGATAGGTCGGTATCCAAAGCTAACTCCGAAAAGTCCAGAACATGGCTGTCATCCCGAACATAGCGCCACAACTGTGATACGTGGAAAGTATTGTGCACACCAGCTAGCGATGGAGGCAAGGCAAGTCGATAGGCCACCTCTCCTACTCACTCTAGCACCTCAAAAGGTCCGATGAAATGGGGACTGAGTTTCCCGCGACTTCCAAACCAGATGACTCCGCGGGTAGGGGAAATCTTCAGGAATACGTGATCTCCAACCTTAAATTCTAGCGCTCTCCTGCTGGCATCCGCCCAACTCTTCTGTCGGTCCTGAACCGTCTTAATGCGCTGTCTTATCCTTTGGACCTTGTCTACCGTCTGAACAATGAGCTCGGGGCCCAGTAATCTTCGTTCGCCCACGTCATCCCAACAAACGGGGGATCGACATTTACGCTCGTAAAGTGCTTCGAAAGGAGCCATCTGGATGCTAGCCTAGTAACTGTTGTTATAAGAAAACTTGACTAGATGCAGATGATCTTCCCAGGAACCCTGGAAGTCCAGCATGCAAGCTCTCAACATATCCTCGAGTGTCTAAATCGTACGCTTGGATTGTCCGTCCGTCTGCGGGTGATAAGCTGTGCTGAACTTGAGACGGGTACCCAAACTCTCCTGTAAGCTCCTCCAAAAGTGTGAAACAAATCTAGTGTTTCGATCTGATACAATGCTGATCGGAACTCCGTGGAGTCGCACTATCTCCTGCATGTATCTCTCCGCAAGTGACTCTGTCGACTGTCCCACCCGGAAGGGTATAAAGTGTGCAGCTTTCGTGAGGCGGTCGACGATAACCCAAACGGCGTTGTTGCCCCTAGGGCTCTGTGGTAAGGCCGTCACGAAATCCATAGTAATATGCTCCCACTTCCATTCTGGTATCGGAAGCGGTTGTAATAGTCCCGTTGTCCTCTGATGTTCCGGCTTCACTTGCTGGCATGCCAAGCACCTGGATACAAACCGCGCAATTTCTCACTTCATCCCGTTCCACCAAAAGTGCTACTTTAGATCTCGATACATCTTCGTGCCTCCCGGATGCACAGAATAAGCTGAACTATGAGCCTCAGCTAGTACCTCCTCTCGGACATCCCTTCTGGGTACGCAGAGTCTGCTACCGAATCTCCGAGAACCGTCTTCATGTATGAGTAAGTCCGTTCTCAGCCCGGCTTCTACCTGCGCTCTGAACTTTTGCAATTGAGGATCATCCGCTTGCGCGGCCTTGATGCGATCCACAAGAGAAGACTGCACCTGTAGTTCCCAAAACTGCCTGATTGCGCTCGGTGTAACGACCTCAGGCTCGAGTCTCTGAAAATCCTCAATGATGCTCCTCTAACTGGTCAACATCATGACCGCTGGTTTTCGACAGAGAGCATCGGGTACCATATTTACTTTTCCCGGATGATACTGAAGGTCCAAGTCGTAATCCGCCATTAGTTCTAGCCATCGGCGCTGCCTCATATTCAGTTCTTTCTGAGTGAATACGTACTTCAGACTCTTGTGATCCGTGTACACCTCCACCTTCTCGCCCAACAGGTAATGCCTCCAGATCATCAATGAAAAAACCACTGCGGCTAACTCCAAGTCGTGTGTAGGGTAGTTCCTCTCATGATTCCTTAGATGTCGTGAGGCGTAAGCAACCACCCGACCATGCTGCATCAGAACACAGCCTAAGCCCTTCCCTGAGGCATCACTATGTATCACCAAACCACCGGAATCATCTGGCACTGTAAGAATGGGCGCCGTGGTTAACTTCTGCTTCAGTGCCTCAAATGACCGAATACACTCCTCTGTCCATACAAACGGTACATCCTTCCATGCCAGCCTCGTCAAAGGTTCATTCTTGAAAAGTCTTGGACGAACCGCCGATAATATCCTGCCAGCCCTAGGAAGCTTCTGATCTCGGCCACTGATTTCGGTGTCGGCCAATCTCTAACAGATTCTATCTTTGCCGAGTCCACTGAGATGCCTTCGCCCGAGACAACATGTCCCAAGAACTGCACTTTGTCGAGCCAGAACTCACACTTGCTCAATTTTGCGTACAGCTTCTCTTCCCGAAGAATTTGTAATACCGTCCGCAAGTGTTCGGCATGCTCCTCCCGGGTCTTCGAGTAGACTAGTATGTCGTTGATAAATACAATGACAAACGTGTCCAAGTACTTCGCAAACACCCTGTTCATCAAATCCATAAATATTGCTGGAGCATTGGTAACACCAAACGGCATCACAAGAAACTCATAGTGTCCGCATCGAGTCCTGAAAGCCGTCTTGCATATATCCTCGGCCGCTACTCTGATCTGATGATAGCCCGAACGGAGATCCAACTTCGAAAAACCTTGGCCCCACTTAACTGATCAAATAAGTCATCGATGCGCGGAATGGGGTATTTGTTCTTTATCGTGACTTTGTTCAGCTCCCGATAGTCTATGCACATCCGTAGCGATCCATCCTTTTCTTTACCAACAAAACTGGTGCACCCCACGGTGAAGCGCTTGGGCTGATAAATCCTTTCTCCAGGAGTTCCCCAATTTGCCTCTTCAATTCTGCCAACTCAACCGGTGCCATTCTGTACGGGGCGTTGGAAACTGGTGCTGTACCTGAAATCAAATCAATAGAGAATTCCAAAACGCGGGGAGGTGGTAGACCTGTTAAATCTTCAGGAAACACATCCAGGAAATCCCGAACAATCTCTGGGGCTGGGCTCTCATCAATTTCCATAGCTATCAACTCCTTTGGCTTGGCTCTGAACTTGGCTGGCTCCAAAGATTCGCTCCCGCCTTCAAAAATAAACTCTGGGTGATTGGGAATGCGGAAAGTCACATTCCTTGCTCGGCAATCAATAACTGCATGGAATGTACTCATCCAATCCATCCCGAGAATTACGTCATAGCTGCCTGTTCCGATCAGAAGGAAATTCGCATAGAATTCCCTGCCACACACTACAACTGGACAAGATCTACACTCTCGACTAGATACTATAACACCATTACCCGTATGTATTTCCCAACCCTTGGTTAATGGTTCATGTGGTATGGAGTGTGTATCAACGAAATGCGCGAATATGAAACAGTGTGATGCTCCAGAATCAAACAGTACTCTAGCTAGCATGGAATGTACGAGTAGAATACCTGTGACAACTTCGCCTGAAGACTCTGCCTGCTCGGCGGTCAAGGTGAAAGCCCGTCCCTGACCGCGGCCTGTGTAGGGTTGCATCTGCTCCTGTGACCTCTGCTGTTGCGGTCCAAACCCTCCCTGTAACTCTGTTCGCTCAGGGCAACCACTAACTCGGTGCTAGATGGATCCGCAAATCAAACACTATCCCTTGGCACGGCGACAGTCCTTCTGGGTGTGCCCATCCCTGTTGCAGTAGCTGCAAACTAAGTTTTTACCCTGGGGGCGATGCTGGGGCGTGAATGGACGCTTCATCTGCATCGTCCCTGGCCTGTGAACTGGTATGACTCCTCGAGACGGTGTGTGAGTACGCGCTGGAACAACTGGGGGCCTCCTATCACTCGAACTTGGGCCCCTAAATTTATTGATCAACTTCTCCTAAATTCGTGCCGCGTTGAGCACATGCGCAAAAGTCTGCAACTCGAGTAACGCGATCAACTACTGTAGCTCAAAATCAAGTCCCTGTAAGAAGTACCTGGTCCTGATGGCCTCTGAAGCGACCATATACAGAGCAAATCGGATCAAACGGTTGAATTCCGTCGCATATATGTCCACGGGACGGCCATTCTGCTTCAGTAAGATAAATCTCTCTTCCATCTTTGCCTTGGCGGTGGAAGGAAAGTAGTGGTCCAAGAAGCACTCCTTGAATTTGCTCCATTCGATTGGCCCTTCTAGTCTTCTTTCTTCAACTGACTACCAAGTACGGACTTCGTCCTCCAACTGGATCTTTATCACATTCACTTTCTCTTCATCGGGTACCCTTACGGCCGTCAGTAGGTTCTCCATATTGACAGCCATTGCTCGGCCTCGAGTGGTTCGGCTAGTCCCATAAACACAGCTGGGTGTAACCTCCGAAAATCTGACACAGTTCCAGGCCTGGCAAGATAAGCTGGTGAAGTGGTGCCTTCGAGGGCAGTAATGAGAGCGGAAGATCCTCTAACTGCGGTAATTTCCCTGAGTCCCTCGGTGAGTAGGTCCGTCTTTCTCTCCTGAGCTTCTGCGAGGGTCGTCAGTGCACTCAAGATCCTCTCCGTGCAATCCTGAGAAGTAGAGTCCGAGGAGTGGTCGTTCGGGGACGTCATGTCGCTGGAAGATAGTTAAACGGATATGATTAGATACAAGGACAAAAGTGACGGATAGTGAAGCGAAAATAATGTAATAAAGTGTAGTTAATGTTATCCCTTACTGCTAAACACGGCTCTGATACCAACAAAACCATGTCACGCCCCGCTTCCTAAAATACGGAATACGAGAGATGACTAGGCCAGCCATGCTCCTACGGTCAAGGAATAATACTGCCGTAGTCACACTTCGGCTTCTAGCATTACATGGTAATCAGTAAACACAGCACAGGAGTAAAGGAAATACATCACTAGTTATTACATCAACTTTCATTGTTCACAATTTATAACAAAATAAGGAAAAGAACTACTAACCAAGTGCGAATACAAGGTTTCTTTAGGAAAAGCAGTAAAGGTAATGGAGGCACGACCGTCTAAATCTCTGCAAGCTCGAAGGGAAGGTCTGGCTCCTGAACTGGTTCTTCCTCAAGGTCTGAGGATGCATACTCAGGTCGTCAGAGTGACATAATAGCAACATTATAATAATATAAAAAGGCAAGTAAATGGAAGTAATAACGGTGGAGCTAAAATGCAGGTAAATCAATATGTCACTAACTGATGAAATGTACGATCTATGTCCCTATCGGTCTCTAAGTAATTTTTGAAATCGAGTTGTGGAAAGGAGGATCATGTTTAACGAGGGTCTCGTACGTACCCGAGACTACAGTCCGCTGTTGCCCGAGACATAACCTTGTCAGCCGGACCGCTAGGCCCAACCTACTATATATAAGAGTCGATGTTCGAATGATCATCCTCTAAATCACTGACCTAGCTAAATACAACTCCCTTTCCACTTCGATTTCCTTTTTTCCCCAGGTTTCACTATTCATGAGTATGGGCTAGTTATGTACAAGTACGCATCACTAACACGATTTCTTTTATTGTTCACTGTATGGTTCATTGTCACTAATCACTCACTATTCACTGGCGTACTTGACACAACCACACCAATACTTCACCCGTTCGACAATGCAATATACACTGAGAATTAACACAAATGTTCGCTATCACTAAAGGTCTTGTAGTCAAGTAGAACTATGAATCATGCCGCTAAACACTTCATGTGCAGTATAAGTCGTTATGCATCTTATGAACATAGAAAATTCGTATTAAATCATGCATTCATAATTAAGCAAAAACATATAAAAGCAGTAATAAGTAAACTCAGTCGGAAGTTCAACAAAATTAATTTCAGGACAATCGGATTTCGGGTTTGCAAATTACAGTCATTTCATTTTAAGTGTACGTTGCTGGAAATTCAGTTCCTGAACTGAATGTCCATTTCGTAACACAATTTTCACCCTGTTGGGATCAAAATTAGACGACACTATAGTTGAAAAAAATTTAGGTTTATCAGTTATCTTTCCAACGCACTAGACAGATCGATGATATCCATGGTGTACTGGAAGTTATACACTGTACAATAATGGGGTATAAGTTCTGTCCCTGTTGGGGACTGCTATGCTTTCTGTTAATTTAAAATACAGTTTAAATAGCAAACGACAGTAGAAATGGATGAAATCACTTTCATTAGTTATCTAACCATTTCATCTTCGCTATGGTATAGGGTTCCACATTATAACATGTTCATACAGCAGAGTGAAAGCATTACAAAATGAGAATCAACATCCAGTGCTGCTCTGGACTGTAGTCCAGAGCCGCACTCCGAACCAGTTTCTGTCATCTTTTAAGCATAGAAACAAATTAAAACTCTTATGGGGTTCTAGGTCGTCGAGTCGGATTCGATATGAGCCCTCGAACGCAACATTCCGATTTGTAATCAATTAACTGTGAATTTTACAAAATTCAGATACGGGAAAATTTCAGTTTTGCGGGTCTAAATGGGAAAGGCCTATCACGTTATTAAAAATCGTATTTTCCAGCCAAATCATGACATGACGTTCTTTATTACTCAGGCCATCTTATGTGATCAGTTTCCGTCAATTTAATGAGGGTTTTTCATTCGGGTTTTGCATCAAACACTTGCATCATATTAATTTGCACGAATTGTATATACGGAATTTGTTGGTATTTCGAATTGTAATAGATAAAATTAGCATGAAGCAAGTAGTGTACTTGCCTGATGATGTGTTGACGACGGTACGGCAGCGGCAACGACACGATCGCGCCACGAACACGGCACGGCGACGACTAGGCTCAAGCTCGACTGCGACTGCGACGAAGAGGCGTCGATGGTGGCGGGGTTGCTTGCTGTGGTGGTGGCCGGAAGAGGAGGCGACGGCAAGGTGAACGGTGGTGGCTATGGTGGTCGCCGGTGAGAGTGCAGTGAGGGGGTCGAGGCTCGAAGCTTGGGTGTAGTGAAGGGAGTGAAGCAGTGGAGGGGGCTCGGGGTAGTAGGGGAGACGAGGCAAAGTCATGGGAGAGGGGCGCGAGCACGCGCGAGAGTCGCGGTCGTGGAGGGGATCGTGGGCGCGGCGAGGGGACGAAGGAACGACGTCGTGGGGAGAAGAAGGAGAAAGAGCGAGAAAGAGCGAGAAAGAGCGAGAAAGAGAAAAGAGAATAGGGAGGAGAAAGAAAGGGACGGGTCGGGTTCGTAAGGGGTCAGGTCGGGATTTTAGAATTAGGATTTTTAAAGGATAATTAGAAGTGGGCTGGGTAAGGGAAAGTTGGGCCGGGGTTTATACTAGGATTTAGAGAAATAGTTTTAGGATTTTAGTTTTTTTTTTAATTTTAAAGAATATGTGAATATAATATCCATATAAAATAGATAAAATATAGAAAAATTCAAGGGGACTCGGAAAAATTATAGAAAATTTTTATTGACGGAACTGGGAATTTACACATATCTTTTATCAGTTCCTAGTTGAGGGTATATCGAGACAGGGCATCGATATTATCAGAGTAGACTAGTGTGTACGTTTCTTGACCCTGGGGGCGATGATTGATCCCACAATCATTGGTGTTTGACATCAAAGATTGTACACAGGTGCTCATTGGAGAATGGGTACACCGAACAGGACTCGCCGAAAACTCCTAGATGGTATATATACCTATTGTCATATAGCAGTTCTCTGGTGACACTTGTACAGGTTAGTCTGTAGACCCGAGATCGTCAGAGTGTCTTGTGTGATTCCCATTGTGTTTTGATTTCCTCCCTACCACGGCTCTACTGAGTCATGCAAACGGGTGGATTTTGGGTATAGTCCCGAATCGCATGGAGGCGGTGAGCGATAGGGGGGTTTCGTCTCTCCCGGTATAGAAAGTTGATACCGCACTATGCTTGATCAACCATAACAGCAAATCCCTGCCAGGGTTCTCGAGATTTACTGATAAGAGTTATCAGTAGTTTCTCGAACCGTTATGGGCCATAAATCAGCATGACTTATAAAGTTACTAGGGTTTGACATTTACCACCCATAGACTTCATATGTGATGTATCAGACGAAGAGACCGGACTGTACGGTAAGTGTTGCTTACAGGCTCGTTAGGGTTGTGATGAGTTCGCTCGTCGACCACCTTTTCGTCATGTACCTGGGTAGCGTTACGCACAGCTAGTGCCGCTGACGTGCTTATGGTTAAACCCACTGCCGGCGTACTGTCGAGTCTTTAGAGTCCCACACAGAGGGTTCCTTGGTTCAGGCAAAAGATACAGAGGCCGTAAGTTGTTACGGCAGGGTTTCGATCATGTTCGTGTAATTGTTACAGAAATAATGATCGGAAGGATAATACTGGTAGGTTTTGGTTTAAACCGTATACCGGTATTATATTATTGGATTAATTGTATTCGTATTTTTCGAAATTCGGATTCGGGTATACTTATACGGTATACGGTGAAGGGATGTTCTTGTAATTGTTACAAGAATACTTTCTAGAAGGAGACACCTCATAATTACATATTTATTTTGTGAAAATAAATAAATGGGGTGGAATTTGGAGAAAGTCTAAGCATGGATGACGGAATGGCTTGTTTCATTTTTTATTCATTTGGAGTTACTATTGAAGCATGGTGCAATTTTTTAGTGCATGCTTTAATTATTTTCATTTGAGCCATATTATTTTTTTCATGCTTGATTTTTTCATTCATCACATACACATTCTCTCTCCTCATTATCTCCTTCTTCCTCCTCTTTACTTTAACCTTCACATGAGTTGTGAATCAAAAGCTTAGAGCAAAATTATAATCCAATACTTGATCTCTACATCATCTAAGTGATCTCTTCTAGCAAACTTGATCTCTTAGTTAAACTCTTATGAAGAGTTTGTAACTTGTTCGATAGCTCTCGGGTGTATCGTCTTGGATCTTGAGGTGGCCGAAGACCGAGCTCTTTGCGACCACAAGGAGCCTAGGAATCACATCCAAACAAAGACCCGAAAGAACGGTTCCTAGGTATAACACTTTCATAGTAGATTAGATCTCTAGATAGTTTAACTAGTTATGGTTTAGCACAAGATCTTGGTTTATGTAGAAGTTGCATGCAATTAAATTTTTGTTTATCGCTTCCGCCTCCTCACAAGTGTTGTGAGAGTGTGCAACATCCACTAACAGTTGTACCGCTCTAATAACATTCACGGTCGTAGATAGTAATGTAAGTACTGTAAAACTTTAAACAATATTAGAAATATCGACTTCGAAATAACCCCAAATAGCCCCAAACAACTAGATAAAATCATATCCAAACTGGGCTAAACTAACAATACCACAGAACCAATATTCCAGAGGCCAGACCACACCCAAAATTTCAAACCGAGATTCACAAAAGTGGCCGGCCAGCTTGGAATTTTGAGCAATGTGCTCGGGTCAATTTGTGTGAAATGGGATCGTATTTGGGGTGCAGTCTAGTGGTCATATAAGTAGTCTTCTGCAGTTGCTAAAATATTTTTAGAAGGCCATAAAAATTTCGACAGAGAATGGAATATTCAGGGTATTGATTTGGAGTCGTTTCGGTTTTGATACTTTAATATCGTCTAAACAAACTAGTATACGGTTAATGAGTTGGCTCTGATACCATGTAGGGATACCGCAGCGTCCCGGCCATCAATCCGTGGCCAAACGCGGAACAAAAACTTTTAAAAGTCGGCGCTAACAAAACCCTAAACTACTGATCGTACCATTTACCCTAAACTGGTGTTCAGTTGATAAAACTGCACATTTGTATTACATTTTTCCTACCATTTTCATATTAAAAAAGGACTTTATTATAATATATTATACATATGAGGGTTTATGTGTAAAAACACTATTTTCCATGTGTTAATATATTTTAATTATCATTTGGTAGGAAAATATATGCAAATAAATCCATTGACCAAATCCTAGTAGAAATAAGCCTACTAAATATTATTTGAGATTATTGTGCAGAATTTTCCAAGTTGTTATGCCATTTGATTGATGTGGAAAAGTATGTTTGTAGTTAACCGCAATCAATAACGGTGTCGCGTGTAGCTAGACCGAGATGAGTACGGGTCGTCCTCTGGGAAACGTGGAACCTTTTACTTTTACTTTAGATGTGTTGAGAAGGAGAGGAGGGATAAAGAATTTTATAGAATTGTTTCTAGATCTACGTTAAACAAAAATGTAAAATATAGATCTAGATTATTTTAGAGACTTAGATAATATAATAAGAAGGCTTGTAGGGTTCATTAGGATTTAGTAGTTATGGACGATTAATTAAAAGTTACCCTTTTTTATCCATTAATAGATTTAGAACTAGAACGACGGTGATGCGTGTAGATTAGGGTTTCTGGAGGGAAAAGGAATCCCACTCTTAACCCTTATCTCGACACGGAACTCCGTTCATATCTAGCCTTTACCAAAACAATCATTAATCTAATCTCTAATCGCGGTCGGAACTAGCAAAGAATTGCTAGCGCGCCCGATTAGGATGTTAATGATTCTTTTGATAAAGTTCCTAAACTTTATAGGACTTAAAAGGGGTTTAGTTATTTTCATCGTCCATTAGCCTACCCTAATCCTACGAACCCTAACAAGCGGAGAATTACTCGCGCATGTTGGGAGAAGAAGATGAAAAGAAAGAGAGGGAAAATATAATGTAAAATGCAAAAAGAATTAAATAAAATAACTACCTTTATTAATCAACTTTAACAAACTACACTTTAATCCGTAGAAAATGATTACAAACTAGTTGCTTCTCGATCTTTCTTAAGGAGGTAGATGAACAGTTAATGATCAGCCTGGATGCGTAAGCATCTGGGGCTTCGTGATCTCTTCGGCTTGATAACTTTTCCAAGAGGCTCTCGGTGCTCTTTTATAGTGCAAAGCCAGAATCTTTTAGTTGGAAACTTGGTAAAATTCAGCAAAGATTGATACCCCAAATTTTTACCAAATGATTCCTCTAGAATGCCGCGGATCCGTGGCCAAACGTGCGTAATTTTTTATTCTTACTATTTGTGTTGAATTCTTAGACGATTGATATCATTATTAACACAAAACTGCAAACTGTATATTTAACGATTATTGTGTGAATTTTGCGAGGGAATCTGGAGTCACGGACTTAAGGAAACAGGAGATCTAGGGTTTCACACTTCTCTGGTAAGATTCTTAACTCCTTCTCTCTCCTCTCAAATCCAATAAAATCTATTTTCTGCAGGATTCTTTGCAAAATATTCGCCGCTCAAAAATCTTTTTGCAAAGTTTTGTTTTGCGGTTTGTTTTTGCATATTTTAATACGGATTTTTAAGGGGCAAGACCAAAATCCAGATTAGGTGGGGATTTCATCACCCTTCCTAAGCCCCACAAATCACAAACCGAGCATCTGCATCAACCCTTCATTAATTTAAAAAATATCTAGACCAGACTCTAAGGACTGTCGCGCTCAATAAGGACAGAGGAAGGTCGTGGGTAATCTATCGCTTATTCGCATTACTTTTGTAGTGCCTAGGCAAGTGTGTCAAAGGCTAGTGGTTTTTAATTAGGCCCACTACTGTGGTTCCTTCCCACTTACCTGGTACTTACCTGGCTACAAGGGTAGTACGGAGGCGGTAGAGGATTGATCCTGCGGCTTGTCCTTTGGAAGTCTAGGAGCGGTCTAGAGACTGGACCTAGGTAACCATAGTTCTAGGGTTGTTTGCGCATTTTTGTGTGATTTGTCTAAATCCGTCATTTTTCAAAACAAACCAATTATTTTCTCCCCTTTTTACCCCTTCCCCCTTCTTCTCTTCTTATAATGGGTGACCTAAACAGAAGAACACTTGCCGAGCTTTGCTGTCCACAACCAGATATCTCTTGTTTTCGAAATCCCTTCTGTATACCGTCTGGTTCTTCCATGTCCTTAAGAGATCATATAGAACAAGCAGGAAGAAACAGTTGGCCACCTCAGTCTTGGACTTATCAACCGTATCCTAATCCTACACTTGTTTCAGTTGATACCCAGAATGAGGAAGCTCCTACACGTATGTCCATTACTGAGCACATAGCTAGGTCTAGAGGCCAAAGTTTCAACCCGGACCAATATCAACCATCACCACCACTGTCCGGAGAAGAGTTTGATATGCGGTTTGTGGCATATAAGATGTCTGTTGAAAATAGCCAACCAACCAACCCATATCAATATTCTTCTTATCATAATATTAATCCTACTCCTACCCAAGTTCTGCAACCATTCTATTCCTATCAATCCAATCCGACTTTTCCACCTACTCTAGACAGTTCTTCTAATCGGTCATTTGGGAGTTTTAATTATCTACAGGAATTTCAATCTTATACTGAAACCCCTTATCAACCCAAGACTAGTCTGGAGCAGACATTAGAAAAATTTATGGAACTGTCGAACCAAATTATGAAGGATTTGGGTAGTAAGACGGAACTGTACACCCTTCCTAATCAAACCTCCTGTTTCCAAACTGAAATCCACAACTCCAGTTTCATAGATTCATCAAGTACACCAAATAGAATGACTGATAAGTTGTGTGACTTTGTAGTGTTTGATTTACCCGACTGTGAAGGGTCCATTTCAAGTGAAACCATACCCAACCCTTGTGATCTCTACATCTCCACTCTTGAACCAAAACTGATTGAAAACCATACTTTTGATGAGGTGTTTGAGAATTTTAACCTTCACTTGAATGAGGTGATTGACGTTGGGGATATATTGATAGATGAACCCGAAATTTTGGATGATTTTGTCCCACCAATTCATCAAATCCTTTCACTTCCTTGTGACCATCATCTTGAGCCTTTAATTCTTCCCGAACCCCAAATACGTCTTGAAGTTGATGATAATGGTATACCCGAAGATCAGACCGAAATACAGCCTCCATCTTCCACATCTGGTTCAGCAACACTCGACACACCAATTTGTTTACCCATTTCACCTTCTACTTTCTCCGGTTCTTCTTCTATTCCTATAGTTTCAGTGAGTTTTGATAAATCACAATCCGTTAATTCAAGTTCAATAATACCAGAAATTCAACTTGATTTGGATATTTTTGAAAATGAGGTAGATGAGTTTTTCGAGTCCTCTACCTCAATAATTTTTGATGAATCAAGTAGGATAAATTCTGGCACAAAACTCTTTGACAGCAAAAGGTTCAATCATACCATTGATAAAAGTTTTGAAGAACTTTTTGCTGACGAACTTGAATTTTTAAACAATACGGATTTTGTGATTAATCAATCTCCACCTATAGAGATTGAACCGTCACCATTCCTTCTTCTTAATCATTCACATTCATCCTCATTCTTTCTTTTCTCTAATTTCAAACCCTTTTCAGACCACCTCTTATCCCTTCCCCGCTTTTTCTTGACTTGATACAACACATTCTTCCACCAACCTATACGCTATACTGATAAAATCTTTGAATGGTTGGCGTTAACTTTTGGTCTTTGTAAAGTCTTACTTTGACCAAATGACTCACCCCCTCTTAAAATACTTCGTATTGTCTAACTCATGTTTGAGGGGGGTATATTTTTGGCTCTTGAACATAACTTTTGTCCTCAAATTTGTGAGCCAAAAATAAGTTTGGGGGAGCATTTTCACTTTCATATATTATTGCCCCCATTAATAATGTCCTTCCAAGCTTACAGGTTTTTATGATCCAGCAGATAGCAACAGTGAGGACACTGTTGAAAACAAGTTTGGGGGAGGTTTGTGCTTATTTACGCATACTTTGCATTATACTATATATAAGCTGTTGTCCTAAGGATTAGTAAGATGAAGGAAGTCACTAATCTGAGGATAAAATTAAGTCTGAAAAATAGTTTCTATTCTGGAAGCCAAACATTTGAATGTTGATACCCTACTATATGCACTTACACACGTCTTGAAACTCGGGATAGTAGAGGATACCTTGAAATGCTCTTGTCTAAAAGCCAAAGTATGAAAAACAAAATTTGAAGAAAATATAAAAATGGTGAAAAGAAAAAAATGAACACTGGTTTTGTATCGCCAAGGCAGCAATAAAAAATTATAGCGAGGGTGCCTCTTCACCTAGTGCCCTAAGGCCAACTGGTCTGGGAGTCACTGCTAAGCCTTAGGTGGTGCAAGACGAGGAAAATATTATCACCGAATCAGCAAACACATGAGTAATCGGTCGGTTAGTACCTCAAGAAGTATTAACGGTCGCATGAAAATGTGTGAGCAAATCTTAATATTCATCAAATTAAAAAGTACTAAGGTAGATGGACAAGAGTATGATAGCTTGAATTGAATTCTCCGAGTGTAGGGATGTTCTTTACACATACGAGCGGTTATATGATCAATGTTTGGATGAAAGGTAGGAATGAAGAATAAAGACGATGTTTTATTGAGGGATGATGTGATTTCTAACATTTTTTCATGACTATTAAGATAGGGCTCATGACAACTGAAAAGCTAGTGTAGTTGGAAACTCTTCTTTTCAAAGTCTTTCTTTTATGGTTCTTATCTTTATATGTAAATTTCACCATCTCTCTTTTATTATAGGATTTTGTGGGTGTAATCCGCTGAAAACCCTCAGGAGACAACACTCCTTCTACTAGGGACACCTAGAGGTTTAACGGCTTGTTGCACGTGCTCAGTGCAATCGTGTTTGCCTACGAAAGTGTGCTTAGTTTTCTCCTTTCTTTTTCTCCTCTTGAATAAACTAGTTTGCTCGGGACAATCAAAGATAAGTTTGGGGGTATTTGTTCAGTTGATAAAACTGCACATTTGTATTACATTTTTCCTACCATTTTCTTATTAAAAAAGGACTTTATTATAATATATTATACATATGAGGGTTTATGTGTAAAAACACTATTTTCCATGTGTTAATATATTTTAATTATCATTTTGTAGGAAAATGTATGCAAATAAATTCATTGACCAAATCCTAGTAGAAATAAGCCTACTAAATATTATTTGAGATTATTGTGCAGAATTTTCCAAGTTGTTATGCCATTTGATTGATGTGGAAAAGTGTGTTTGTAGTTAACCACAATCAATAACGGTGTCGCGTGTAGCTAGACCGAGATGAGTACGGGTCGTCCTCTGGGAAACGTGGAACCTTTTACTTTTACTTTAGATGTGTTGAGAAGGAGAGGAGGGATAAAGAATTTTATAGAATTGTTTCTAGATCTACGTTAAACAAGAATGTAAAATATAGATCTAGATTATTTTAGAGACTTAGATAATATAATAAGAAGGCTTGTAGGGTTCGTTAAGATTTAGTAGTTATGGACGATTAATTAAAAGTTACCCTTTTTATCCATTAATAGATTTAGAACTAGAACGACGGTGATGCGTGTAGATTAGGGTTTCTGGAGGGAAAAGAAATCCCACTCTTAACCCTTATCTCGACACGGAACTCCGTTCATATCTAGCCTTTACCAAAACAATCATTAATCTAATCTCTAATCGCGGTCGGAACTAGCAAAGAATTGCTAGCGCGCCCAATTAGGATGTTAATGATTCTTTTGATAAAGTTCCTAAACTTTATAGGACTTAAAAAGGGTTTAGTTATTTTCATCGTCCATTAGCCTATCCTAATCCTACGAACCCTAACAAGCAGAGAATTACTCGCGCATGTTAGGAGAAGAAGATGAAAAGAAAGAGAGGGAAAACATAATGTAAAATGCAAAAAGAATTAAATAAAATAACTACCTTTATTAATCAACTTTAACAAACTACACTTTAATCCGTAGAAAATGATTACAAACTAGTTGCTTCTCGATCTTTCCTAAGGAGGTAGATGAACAGTTAATGATCAGCCTGGATGCGTGAGCGTCTGGGGCTTCGTGATCTCTTCGGCTTGATAACTTTTCCAAGAGGCTCTCGGTGCTCTTTTATAGTGCAAAGCCAGAATCTTTTAGTTGGAAACTTGGTAAAATTCAGCAAAGATTGATACCCCAAATTTTTACCAAATGATTCCTCTAGAATGCCGCGGATCCGCGGCCATACGTGCGTAATTTTTTATTCTTACTATTTGTGTTGAATTCTTAGACGATTCATATCATTATTAACAAAAAACTGCAAATTGTATATTTAACGATTATTAGGTGAATTTTGCGAGGGAATCTGGAGTCACGGATTTGAGGAAACAGGAGATCTAGGGTTTCACACTTCTCTGGTAAGATTCTTAACTCCTTCTCTCTCTTCTCAAATCCAATAAAATCTATTTTCTGCAGGATTCTTTGCAAAATATTCGCCGCTCAAAAATCTTTTTGCAAAGTTTTGTTTTGCGGTTTGTTTTTGCATATTTTAATACGGATTTTTAAGGGGCAAGACCAAAATCCAGATTAGGTGGGATTTCATCACCCTTCCTAAGCCCCACAAATCACAAACCGAGCATCTACATCAACCCTTCATTAATTTAAAAAATATCTAGACCAGACTCTAAGGACTGTCGCGCTCAATAAGGACAGAGGAAGGTCGTGGGTAATCTATCGCTTATCCGCATTACTTTTGTAGTGCCTAGGCAAGTGTGTCAAAGGCTAGTGGTTTTTAATTAGGCCCACTACTGTGGTTCCTTCCCATTTACCTGGTACTTACCTGGCTACAAGGGTAGTACGGAGGCGGTAGAGGATTGATCCTGCGGCTTGTCCTTTGGAAGTCTAGGAGCGGTCTAGAGACTGGATCTAGGTAACCATAGTTCTAGGGTTATTTGCGCATTTTTATGTGATTTGTCTAAATCCGTCATTTTTCAAAACAAACCAATTATTTTCTCCCCTTTTTACCCCTTCCCCCTTCTTCTCTTCTTATAATGGGTGACCTAAACAGAAGAACACTTGCCGAGCTTTGCTCTCCACAACCAGATATCTCTTGTTTTCGAAATCCCTTCGGTATACCGTCTGGTTCTTCCATGTCCTTAAGAGATCATATAGAACAAGCAGGAAGAAACAGTTGGCCACCTCAGTCTTGGACTTATCAACCGTATCCTAATCCTACACCTGTTTCAGTTGATACCCAGAGTGAGGAAGCTCCTAGACGAATGTCCATTACTGAGCACATAGCTAGGTCTAGAGGCCAAAGTTTCAACCCGGACCAATATCAACCATCACCACCACTGTCCGGAGAAGAGTTTGATATGCGGTTTGTGGCATATAAGATGTCTGCTGAAAATAGCCAACCAACCAACCCATATCAATATTCTTCTTATCATAATATTGATCCTACTCCTACCCAAGTTCTGCAACCATTCTATTCCTATCAATCCAATCCGACTTTTCCACCTACTCTAGACAGTTCTTCTAATCGGTCATTTGGGAGTTTTAATTATCTACAGGAATTTCAATCTTATACTGAAACCCCTTATCAACCCAAGACTAGTCTGAAGCAAACATTAGAAAAATTTATGGAACTGTCGAACCAAATTATGAAGGATTTGGGTAGTAAGACAAAACTGTACACCCTTCCTAATCAAACCTCCTGTTTCCAAACTGAAATCCACAACTCCAATTTCATAGATTCATCAAGTACACCAAATAGAATGACTGATAAGTTGTGTGACTTTGTAGTGTTTGATTTACCCGACTGTGAAGGGTCCATTTCAAGTGAAACCATACCCAACCCTTGTGATCTCTACACCTCCACTTTTGAACCAAAACTGATTAAAAACCATACTTTTGATGAGGTGTTTGAGAATTTTAACCTTCACTTGAATGAGGTGATTGACGTTGGGGATATATTGATAGATGAACCCGAAATTTTGGATGATTTTGTCCCACCAATTCATCAAATCCTTTCACTTCCTTGTGGCCATCATCTTGAGCCTTTAATTCTTCCCGAACCCCAAATATGTCTTGAAGTTGAAGATAATGGTATACCCGAAGATCAGACCAAAATACAGCCTCCATCTTCCACATCTGGTTCAGCAACACTCGACACACCAATTTGTTTACCCATTTCACCTTCTACTTTCTCCGGTTCTTCTTCTATTCCTATACTTTCAGTGAGTTTTGATAAATCACAATCCGTTAATTCAAGTTCAATAATACCAGAAATTCAACTTGATTTGGATATTTTTGAAAATGAGGTAGATGAGTTTTTCGAGTCCTCTACCTCAATAATTTTTGATGAATCAAGTAGGATAAATTCTGGCAAAAAACTCTTTGACAGCAAAAGGTTCAATCATACCATTGAAAAAAGTTTTGAAGAACTTTTTGCTGACGAACTTGAATTTTTAAACAATATGAATTTTGTGATTAATCAGTCTCCACCTATAGAGGTTGAACCGTCACCATTCCTTCTTCTTAATCATTCACATTCATCCTCATTCTTTCTTTTCTCTAATTTCAAACCCTTTCCAGACCACCTCTTATCCCTTCCCCGCTTTTTCTTGACTCGATACAACACATTCTTCCACCAACCTATACGCTATACTGATAAAATCTTTGAATGGTTGGCATTAACTTTTGGTCTTTGTAAAGTCTTACTTTGACCAAATGACTCACCCTCTCTTAAAATACTTCGTATTGTCTAACTCATGTTTGAGGGGGGTATATTTTTGGCTCTTGAACATAACTTTTGTCCTCAAATTTGTGAGCCAAAAATAAGTTTGGGGGAGCATTTTCACTTTCATATATTATTGCCCCCATTAATAATGTCCTTCCAAGTTTACAGGTTTTTATGATCCAGCAGATAGCAACAGTGAGGACACTGTTGAAAACAAGTTTGGGGGAGGTTTGTGCTTATTTACGCATACTTTGTATTATACTATATATAAGCACAAAAAAAAAAATTTGTTAACAAAAGAGTAGAAAGTGAAAAATTACATCCAAAAGATAGGAATAGTTTAAGAAAACCAAGAAAATTAGAAGTTTTCTTAAACGAACTAGTAATAAGTAGTTATGAGCTGTTGTCCCAAGGATTAGTAAGATGAAGGAAGTCACTAATCTGATGATAAAAATAAGTCTGAAAAATAGTTTCTATTCTGGAAGCCAAACATTTGAATGTTGATACCCTACTATATGCACTTACACACGTCTTGAAACTCGGGATAGTAGAGGATACCTTGAAATGCTCTTGTCTAAAAGCCAAAGTATGAAAAACAAAATTTGAAGAAAATATAAAAATGGTGAAAAGTAAAAAATGAACACTGGTTTTGTATCGCCAAGGCAGCAATAAAAAATTATAGCGAGGGTGCCTCTTCACCTAGTGCCCTAAGGCCAACTGGTCTGGGAGTCACTGCTAAGCCTTAGGTGGTGCAAGACGAGGAAAATATTATCACCGAATCAGCAAACACATGAGTAATCGGTCGGTTAGTACCTCAAGAAGTATTAACGGTCGCATGAAAATGTGTGAGCAAATCTTAATATTCATCAAATTAAAAAGTACTAAGGTAGATGGACAAGAGTATGATAGCTTGAATTGAATTCTCCGAGTGTAGGGATGTTCTTTACACACACGTGCGGTTATATGATCAATGTTTGGATGAAAGGTAGGAATGATGAATAAAGACGATGTTTTATTGAGGGATGATGTGATTTCTAACATTTTTTCATGACTATTAAGATAGGGCTCATGACAACTGAAAAGCTAGTGTAGTTGGAAACTCTTCTTTTCAAAGTCTTTCTTTTATTGTTCCTATCTTTATATGTAAATTTCACCATCTCTCTTTTATTATAGGATTTTGTGGGTGTAATCCGCTAAAAACCCTCAGGAGACAACACTCCTTCTACTAGGGACACCTAGAGGTTTAACGGCTTGTTGTACTGCTCAGTGCAATCGTGTTTGCCTACGAAAGTGTGCTTAGTTTTCTCCTTTCTTTTTCTCCTCTTGAATAAACTAGTTTGCTCGGGACGATCAAAGATAAGTTTGGGGGTATTTGTTCAGTTGATAAAACTGCACATTTGTATTACATTTTTCCTACCATTTTCATATTAAAAAAGGACTTTATTATAATATATTATACATATGAGGGTTTATGTGTAAAAACACTATTTTCCATGTGTTAATATATTTTAATTATCATTTGTAGGAAAATGTATGCAAATAAATCCATTGACCAAATCCTAGTAGAAATAAGCCTACTAAATATTATTTGAGATTATTGTGCAGAATTTTCCAAGTTGTTATGCCATTTGATTGATGTGGAAAAGTGTGTTTGTAGTTAACCGCAATCAATAACGGTGTCGCGTGTAGCTAGACCGAGATGAGTACGGGTCGTCCTCTGGGAAACGTGGAACCTTTTACTTTTACTTTAGATGTGTTGAGAAGGAGAGGAGGGATAAAGAATTTTATAGAATTGTTTCTAGATCTACGTTAAACAAGAATGTAAAATATAGATTTAGATTATTTTAGAGACTTAGATAATATAATAAGAAGGCTTGTAGGGTTCGTTAAGTTTTAGTAGTTATGGACGATTAATTAAAAGTTACCCTTTTTATCCATTAATAGATTTAGAACTAGAACGACGGTGATGCGTGTAGATTAGGGTTTCTGGAGGGAAAAGGAATCCCACTCTTAACCCTTATCTCGACACGGAACTCCGTTCATATCTAGCCTTTACCAAAACAATGATTAATCTAATCTCTAATCGCGGTCGGAACTAGCAAAGAATTGCTAGCGCGCCCGATTAGGATATTAATGATTCTTTTGATAAAGTTCCTAAACTTTATAGGACTTAAAAAGGGTTTAGTTATTTTCATCGTCCATTAGCCTACCCTAATCCTACGAACCCTAACAAGCGGAGAATTACTCGCGCATGTTGGGAGAAGAAGATGAAAAGAAAGAGAGGGAAAACATAATGTAAAATGCAAAAAGAATTAAATAAAATAACTACCTTTATTAATCAACTTTAACAAACTACACTTTAATCCGTAGAAAATGATTACAAACTAGTTACTTCTCGATCTTTCCTAAGGAGGTAGATAAACAGTTAATGATCAGCCTGGATGCGTGAGCGTCTGGGGCTTCGTGATCTCTTCGGCTTGATAACTTTTCCAAAAGGCTCTCGGTGCTGTTTTATAGTGCAAAGCCAGAATCTTTTAGTTGGAAACTTGGTAAAATTCAGCAAAGATTGATACCCAAAATTTTTCCAAATGATTCCTCTAGAATGCCGCGGATCCGCGGCCATACCCCACCTTTGGCCGCGGATCCGCGGCATTCTAGAGGAATCATTTGGTAAAAATTTGGGGTATCAATCTTTGCTGAATTTTACCAAGTTTCCAACTAAAAGATTCTGGCTTTGCACTATAAAAGAGCACCGAGAGCCTCTTGGAAAAGTTATCAAGCCGAAGAGATCACGAAACCCCAGACGCTCACGCATCCAGGCTGATCATTAACTGTTCATCTACCTCCTTAGGAAAGATCGAGAAGCAACTAGTTTGTAATCATTTTCTACGGATTAAAGTGTAGTTTGTTCAAGTTGATTAATAAAGGTAGTTATTTTATTCAATTCTTTTTGCATTTTACATTATGTTTTCCCTCTCTTTCTTTTCATCTTCTTCTCCCAACATGCGCGAGTAATTCTCCGCTTGTTAGGGTTCGTAGGATTAGGGTAGGCTAATGGACGATGAAAATAAGTAAACCCTTTTTAAGTCCTATAAAGTTTAGGAACTTTATCAAAAGAATCATTAACATCCTAATCGGGCGCACTAGCAATTCTTTACTAGTTCCGACCGCGATTAGAGATTAGATTAATGATTGTTTTGGTAAAGGCTAGATATGAACGGAGTTCCGTGTCGAGATAAGGATTAAGAGTGGGATTCCTTTTCCCTCCAGAAACCCTAATCTACACGCATCACCGTCGTTCTAGTTCTAAATCTATTAATGGATAAAAAGGGTAACTTTTAATTAATCGTCCATAACTACTAAATCCTAACGAACCCTACAATCCTTCTTATTATATTATCTAAGTCTCTAAAATAATCTAGATCTATATTTTACATTCTTGTTTAACGTAGATCTAGAAACAATTCTATAAAATTCTTTATCCCTCCTCTCCTTCTCAACACATCTAAAGTAAAAGTAAAAGGTTCCACGTTTCCCAGAGGACGACCCGTACTCATCTCGGTCTAGCTACACGCGACACCGTTATTGATTGCGGTTAACTACAAACACACTTTTCCACATCAATCAACTAGTTATCATAAAGGAGCTTAGAGAGGTTATACCGATTGATCTGTGTCCTTCGGTCTTCAACCTCTGCCCAAGCTCCTCGCGGCTGCCTCGATGAAGTTCGGTCTCCGGTCTCCCTCGTCGAAGACGATCTACGTTGGGGATTAGTAATATGAGCTCCCGCCTCTAAACCGAAGCAACTCGAGCATCAAGTTTGCTAGCCTAGATATCCAAGATGAAGTAGGGATAGTGTGTGAATACTTTGTCTCAAAACACCGATGGATTCTCAACTCATGAGAGGGATGGGTGGAGCTTGAAGAAGATGCCCATGGATGAAGAGTGTGGGCTCAAGAAAAGTCAAGTAAAGAAAATGAGTGTTGTGAGTTATTTTTGTGAGAGTGAGCAACTAAAGAATTTTCCTCCACTCAAAAAATGATCTGCCCCCTCACAAAAAATATCACACAATAAAAAATATCCTAGCCTTGACAAATGAATCAACACATGACCCAAGACCATAAGTCACCAAGTGCATGTGCCATGAATCAATGCTCAAGGCCAAAACTCACACTCACACTTTTCACCACAATAAACATTTAAACTAAATGTTTAATCCAAAAAGTAAATGGCATCAACTAAAGAAATCTTGTAACGAATTACAAGAATACCCCTCATCCGTATATACATACCCGCATCCGTATTCCGACTGAATATGAATACAACGAGACGAAAGTAATCCAACAATATAATACTAGGATCCGGCTTAAACCAAATCCCACTAGTATTATCCGTCCGATTATGATCCGTGCACAAGTGCACGTATATGATCGAACCCTGCTATAAAGCTATACGGCATCTACAACGTTTAGCCCAAACTAGTGAAACTCTCTGTGTGGGACTCTAAAGACTCGTCAATACGCTGGCAGTGGGTTTAACGACAAGCACGTCAGTGGCACTAGCTGTACGTAACGGCTGCCCAGGTATTGAGCGAAAGGGAGGCCGACAAGCAAACTCATCCTGAAACCCTACTGGGCCTGACAGTGAAAATATCCGTACAGTTTGGTCCGTTCGTCTATGATCATCGCATATCGGGTCTAGGGGGTTGGATAAAGTCAGACCCCTAATAATGCGATATTTAGTGTCGGTATAAAGCCCATCATCACCTGAGAAACTACTGATCCGAATCAGTAATTCTCAACTATCTTGGCCAAGGATTTCTAGTGATGGCCACCCGTGCACACCGCGACATCAACCCCCAATACCGAGAGAGACGAATCCCCTGACGATCCGCTCACTGCCTCCATGTGGCTCGGGACTGTACCCAACTAAAAACTGTTTGCATGACTCCTTTGAGCCGTGGTAGGGTAGTAATCAAAGCACAGTGGGAACTCACACGAGACAAATGATGATCTCAGGTCGATAGACTAACCTGTACACATGTCACCAGGGAACTGCTATATGACAATAGGTATTATATCAACTAGCATGTTCCCGGAGAGTCCGTCTGGTGTACTCATAACCCAATGAGCACCTGTATACATCTTAGGTAAACCAACTGACACCAATGGCTTGTGAGACCGGCCACCGCCCCTCGTCGGGATCTTGATCCGTATACACTAGTCTACTCTTGGAGTATCGATGCCCGGTCTCGAAACTCTCACGACTAGGGACACTTTAAGGATGTGCTTATAGACCACCCAACTCTCACGTATATGATCGCTATCATACTGCTGGTAGTCAAGCAAGAATCCTATGGGCTCTATCAACATGTAATAGTGATCTGAAATATCACCTAAAGTATGTACACGATGATAAAGACAAACCAGATAGCATACTATCATCTCGAGTAAGACTGTTCTACCGGTATAGGTCCTCCCTCAATCATTGCAATCACGTGCCTGCGATCCAATAATTGACTTGAGAGCACTACAGCCAACACTCAGTACTGGGCTCAATCTCTAGTGAGTCCGATCCACCTGACAACATTCCAAAGAAAGAAGAAAGGAATATCGTCAGCGAACAATCGCTCGGTAAGTCCCAAAGAAGGAGAGAAGTGGAATAGACATAAAAAAGAGTATATCTAGTATAATGTTTGATTGTTATGTTAACATAGTTGTTGTAGCTTGGTACAGAATATACCAGTATATACGAGAGGAGTCCAACTTACACCGTGGATTTTGGTAACCCGTAGTACAAGGCTCCGTCGATAATACCACGGAATAACATTGATGTAATTACTTCTTTCAGTGACCACCTCGTGTCACATTTAACATGTTCCGTACCAGTCTACCTCTTTATAAACCCCGTAGTATTTATTGTATTGATTGTACTGGTTGTATTGTATTGTCTTGTAGTAAATGGAAGACTTGTCGAAACCATGATATCAGTAAATGGAATGGATATAAATGGATAGTCATGTAATCAGAGTATATCCATGGTTCGGTTCAGTCATGTTCATGTTGAATTCTGGTATAGACGAATTCATGTTGTATTGTAGTTATACTTGAATTGGATTCAAGTAAGATTGATTTCATATTTGACCGTGACTCGAACTGAGTCAGGCTTTTAAAACAAAATTGAAGTCCTGAATTAATTTTGATGTTATTGGTAACTGCTGCATATGGACGGCAGGATTTGTGTCTTTTTCCAAGACAATTACCGTGTTGATAACACCGTTATTAGATTATCTACCTTAAATAGGCACCCATATTCTCTGGCTCCCTGAGGCTCAAGAGAACTGGTCCTGCTTAAACCTATGTTTACTAGGGTCCTTATTGTAATTCAATATAACTTGAGGGGTTTTATGTAAAAATAGTTTTGACATATTTTCAAAATACACCTCAAGTATTTAATTATCGTTTTTAGGGTTTTTATAGCTGTAGTTTTTATAAAAATGAAATTTTCTAGTGAGTAGAACCTAGATTTCATTGTATGTGGTATTTTAATGTAAACTTGGAATGGTATTGAATTGTAAAGATAGTTTCATGAAATTTGAAATTCTTTTGATTTAGAAACATGGAATATATATATAATATATTTAAAGTAAATATTTTTATAATATATATATATATATATATATATATTTAATAAAAATAAAGTTTATTTATTTTCTAGAAATCTCATTTTCTTAAAAATTGCATCAAAATTCTATCGAGATCGAATGCTCCTTGAGGAGGTCTGCATCTCGCTCTACTGGGTCCGAGAATGTGCGATAAGCCGCACCATCCCAATCGGAGTTTTCCAAAATGGGTTGTAGAGACTCAATTGCACGAAATTATATAACACACTTTTTAAAGAAAATGGTTTTTGAATGTTTAAGCTATTTATTCATAAAATTGTATTTTCCCATAAACTAGAGTCCCAAAATTCATCGTGTTATGTCAAAAATGTGTGTTGTGATGAGGTAAGTCATTATCTCGTGAGTTATCTAAAAGTATTAGGGTAAAACATTAAATAAAAGCCGTATGTAAATATAATGGTATTTTACTGTAAATGTGAAATAGAAATTGCAACATGAATTAATTTGAAATGAAACTTGTTCTAATGTATTTATTTATGTTTGTTGAACATTATGAGAGAATATGGTATTTTATTATTTAAGAAAAATGAAGTTTTTAAAGAAAAACGAATCGGAAGTCGGAATAACTCCGCTTCAGACGGATTTTCGAAATAGATTATTGTAGAATAGAGATGGGGGAGGGGAAAGGGAACTTACTGTCTAGGGGAGAAGGAGGAAGCTCTCGGAACCATCAGGACGTCGTTTCTTCGCCGGATTCTCCTCGAAACTTCGTCGGAACTTCGCCTCTTTGCTAGCTCCACTTGCACAACTTAGGACTTGGAAATTTTAGAGAGTTTTTATAATGAAATTCTGAATGAAGAGAGGTGAAATGTAGTGTGCTATTTATTGGGAAAATTAGGGTTTAGGGTGATGAAGAATAGAATTAAAATGTGTATTAAAAATGAATTAAAGTTAGGAATTATCACTCTCTTAATGTTCTTAGAGTAAACAAACAATATGGGGGTAGTGGGATAGGCGAAGGGGTGCCGGGGGAAAAATTGGGGAGCATCCCCTACGGGGGGCCCGGCGGTGCCGGTCCAAACCTATATCTCGTCAGCCAAATCCCGGCGATGGATGGTGGGATTTTGGCCACGTGTTGGTGTCGTTTAGTATAACTCAGTGCACGTGTTTGATTAATCCGTGACTCTTCATTTTACGTGTTATGCACGTGCAAGCCTTTATGCTTCTAAAAGATTAAAAGGAAAATCAATTAAAAATATATATAGCTAGGGGGATTCGATCACAGAGGCTACGTCAGAGCAGTGTAAGGCTTTACCAATGAGCTATAAGTGCTTTTTTGTTGTTCAAAAGTAAATCAAATTTATAATTTATGCTCAGGCTTAGATATTCCTTTCTGTATTTTTGAAAAATTCTATACAGAAAGTTTATGGTTGTTACAGCGTATCTCAATATTAATGGGCGTATCCCACCATTAACGCGAACGTGATGCAGGAGCATAACGGACGGCGAGAATCTTGCATTGGCTCGCTCTATGCGACTGCTATATAAATCTCTCTTACAGACGACTCAGCTATCTCGAACTCATTTCAATACACCGCTACTCTACCCTAATATTCCTCGGTGCTTACTTGATCGTCAGAGGGTCCTACAGTGGTTTCCCACCTCGAGACTTCCCTTGCAGGTAACTCGGCATCAATAACAACCAACAACCTATTGAGATCCACACGCTCAAGTCTCATCTCAAATCTCAACCGTTCAGTATCGCTGGCAGTAAGATCAACGGAGGACAACTTCTGTGAGAGATTCAGACCTCCATCAGTGGGGATAGTTAATTTGTTTCAAAATGATTCACATTAATTCTAATAGTTATTTAAGATCGATAGTGATGATTATATAGTTATAACTGATTCAGTTAATGATTATATTTGTTAAATATTTATTAAAGAAATTTTTATATTTTATTTTTTTGCTGCTGATGTGGCCTTATTTGAGGCTACATTAGACCATCAAATTGAAATCAATTTAGAGATCTTCAAGTTTTGTAGTTATAATAGTAGAGATTAAACATGATTTTTATTTAAACAAATGCATCACACGTGCAAAATACTAGTATTAAATAACTAATTTAACTCGTACTCATTAATGTGCATTTTTAAAGCTCAATTTGATCAGTATTTTTACTAGTATGGTACATACAAGCAGCGCTATGTCATACTTATAAAGATGAAGCTTCAATATCTGTTTAAAATATGGAATATAATATCTTCGAAATTTGCTGAACACAAATTCATTTCAATATAGTATATACCAGGCATATAATTAGTGTACTACTTTTCGCGTATATTGAGCTAAATAGTTATATCATGATAACATGCCAAAAGGATTGCTTTATCATATTTTTGGCATGTTTTGAATGATTTAATATCGGTACAAAGTTCATAAGAATATATTGATACGATATACTTTCACGGTTCCTGTTCCTGATGGATTATATGAAATATCATTTGATTACAGAGAAAACAATATAAGAAGATAAAATATTAAAGGAAACTAATAGAAAGGAGCACGAGCTCATTAATTGGAGTCTAATATAACAAATGCAAAATTAGCTAGTTGAGTCAATAAGAGGGTAACAAGATTCAAACCGAGCCAACGGAAATCTTCAATGCACTATCCTGTATAATGGCCGATTGAAAGGCCCCGAGAAAACTTTTGAGCTTCCTTTCACCGACATGTCAGCCATTGTTGTTATTTGTAATACGAGGTATATGAAACATTTTGCAGCTCCAATCACGATCAATAATTTGCTGAGACTTTCAAAACCGATCATCAAACTTCACCCAACCCTCTAATCTCCTTGAGATAATGTCCATTGCCACTTTCGAGTCGGGGTCTAATACCATGTGCCTATACCCCATATCCTAAGCTGATTTTAAATCGAAATTTATACTCTACGGCTCCTTCCCTATAAATGAATCCGATGTTTAGGGAAAAAAAGCATTTGAGTTGCCTCTCGCATAACGTAAAACACACCAGCAGCTGCGGAATTCTCGTTTGTTATCACACTTCCATCAACATTAAAACTTGACTACTTCTTTCATGGATGGTTTCCAAGAAGTTTTACTCTTGTCACGATAATGTGAGAAGATAGGCTAAACACAATAATATTTAAGCTTAATATCTAAGCAGTTAGAGGAAATAAAGGTCTAAATGAAATACAGCCCAGACGATTTTTCACAAAGATCTTGAATAGTAGGCCATTTTCAACAATATCAAAAATATCAAGGATGTTTAGACAACTTACGAGCAGGCCGTGGGTTTCTGACAATTTATCCTTAAATGGCTTAGACGGCTATTTGATATTTATTAAATAACTAATTTGACCCCTACTCGAATCTACATTTTTAATGCTCAATCTGATCAATATTTTTACTGAGCAGTCGGCTATGTAGTACTTATAAAGATCGAAGCATCAATGTAGGTTAAAATAAAGAATATAATATTTTTTAAATTTGATGAATACAAATGCATTTCATTAACATACAAGGCATATTAGTGTACTTCTTTTCGCCGATGTTGACACAAGTAATTAAATGACGATAACATGCCAAAACGATAGCTTTTTCATAATTTTAGGGATGTTTTGTATAATTTAAGGGATATACGAAGTTTATGAAAAATGTATGGGTAAATTGTCAAAAAGCCCCTGGCCTACTTCAAGCTTGTGTAAAACCACTTGGCTTTTTTCTCAAATTAAAAAACCCTTGGCCTAATCAAAATTCCTTGCATACCAATTGTCTATAATACCTAAGTTGTTGTCTATAATATGTAAACAGTTGAGTGTAATATCTTAGCAGTTGTTAATATCTAAACAGTTGAAACTGCATGTAATATCTAACAAGTTCCTCATTAATTGTCTCCCTTGTATGAGACCTCCTCCTCCTTTCCCCACTAGTCATCATCCTCTCTCATGCTAATCTCTCTTTTAAGAATGCCCCTCCTCCTCATTAACTAATCCCATGGCCGATCAAGAACAAGAACAAGCAACAGCAGGTCGAAAGCAATACGAAGACATCAGCAAAAATTCAACCCATGGGTTAAAACCAAAGCCGTAGAGTTTTCAAGACACGAAGTTCTTAAGTCCATGGGATTTTTGTTTTTTTATTTTTGCCAAGGACAAGTCCATGGAATTTGAAGCAACGCCAATTGAGTCCATGTCTAGGGATGATTTCGCGGCATTGATCTCTTCTTCCTCCTCCTAAAACATTGGTCGTCCAATCTAGGGGTGAAAGGCGGGTGGGGTTTGATCTGAACCTGACTTGACCCAACCCGATATTTCCAGGTATTTTAGACATCTTATACTTGTCCGAACCCGATCAAGCAGGTTGAAGATTAAATATCAAATTCTTTGGTTAGGTATTTGTATTGTGCTAAACTCATCTATCAGAACTCTAGACCCGGCCCGAACCAATCCCGTTTCCTATATCCGATTCCATTTGATATATTACATAGACATTTAATTCTAAATATTATGTAATTTATTGTATGCTATTTAGTTTGTGCATTGTTAATTGTAATCTATAAATCTATCACATATAATTATATAGTTTTGTGACAGTATAAACTTTTATGCATATATATTTGTTAGAACTCTCATCACTTATTATATTTACAATTTTTTTGACAGTTTATAATGAGCAAACCCCAAAAAGCCCATAAAGCAAACCCGTACGTCTAAACCTGAAACCGGTCCACACCGGAAGTTATGGTTTCAAGTTTAATGCATTGTGAACCGTCGGATTCGGATGGATTTTGGGCTTATATTTTAATTTCAAGTCGGGTATAAAAATTGTCGAAAACCTGACCAACCCAGCCCGGTTTCACCCTGGCCTAACCTTCAGAGCCGCTGATCATGATGAAAATCATCATTTGCGGCGAGCAAGATTATGCTAAAAGCTATTGGTTTCTCAAAATTTGTGAAGCCGGTTTTTCTTTTTGTAGTCTTTCACACATATTTTTAAGAATTGTAAGGTTTTGTAGAAGACATTGATGAGTTTAAGTGGGATTCAGGGAGTCATAAATAGAGCCATTTTGGGTTGTTTAGTTCATTTTGGGTTTGTTCTGTCTATTTGTAAGATACATTGAGATTATTGGGTCTTCTATTACTTTGTAGTACAAATTAACGAAACTAATGATTTCAAACAACATTGTTAATTTAGAAAAGTTTCATGATATTTTTTAAGTTCATATGGGTGTTATCTCGAAAACATCGAGAAAAATCAATGGTGTTTCATAAAATTTACCCTTCCATAAATTATTGCAGTGTTCCATTGGATGAGGTTAAACAGTTATTTGATTTTCATTAAATAACTAAATTGATTCCTATCTATTAGGTACATACAAGTGAAGCTATGTCATTTGTACGAAAAAAATGCCTATTTGAAATAAAGACTCCAAAATCTTCGAAATTTGCTGAGTAGAAATAAATTTCACTAATAGATACTAGGACATATTAGTGAATTGTTTCTCAGTATGTTGAGATAAATAATTATATCATGATAACATGCTAAAAGGATTGCATTATCATATTTTTGGAATGTTTGGTATGATTTAATATCTATACAAAGTTCATAAGAATATATTGATATATGATATACTTCCACGGTTCCTGACGGATTATATGAAATATCATTTGATTACCGAGAAAATAATAAAAGAAATAAAAAATTAGAGGAAACTAATAGAAAGGAACATGAGCCCGTATATTGTAATTGAGAAATTACCATGGGTTAAGCAGAAGAATAGACGACAATAGGTCCAAAGTCGTCCGTCAATATGAGTAAAATTTCAGCCCATTATTTAAAACGAACTGCTAAATTGCCAAGTCGGAAAGGTCTTGATCTATGAATTAGAATAGATGCCAATTGAGTCCATAACTGGAATTTGATATTATAACCTTCATCTTATAAAAGTTCTTAAAAATCTATTATCAAAACCAATATCTTTATTAATCTTTTCAAATCATTGTTATTTGTATTTTTTTGGTCTTTTTTAATTAATTTTTGTTAGGTTGTATTTATCTCAAAATGATATGCGGCACTCCTCAACGGATATTTGTTAGATTGACATGGCTATATGTTTGTTAGTTCAATTGGAAATCTAAAATCGAAAACCCACAACAGTCGGTAGTGGTTATAATAGTGGAGATAAGAATATAAAAAATTTAACTTTAAGCAAATAATATTTAATCTAAGAGATTAATATAGTTCCCAAAATCTTCAACAATAATAAGGCTAAAATGCAGGAAATCCATCATTTTTGTTTAAAATATAGGAAACCACTCTAAACTTGAAAAACATATACTTTATCCTGAAAATTTAACACCTATATTTCAGGTGATGGCCCTAAAACCATTCTTTTCTCTAATTTTTTTTTCTATTATCTGTTTCTAAATATTTTTCTGTACAGACTTCTTTTTCTCATTTCTTCCTTGAAACCTATAATTCAAGATACAACATATCTACTTTCTAATCCTCAAAAAATTGAGCATGATTTAAAGAGTATGGCTTGGGAGGAAAAACAAAGGAGATAAAAAAATTTAGGTTAGTCAATTAAATTTATTGAAGGGGAATTTTGGGCATTAAAATGTCTTAAGGATGGAAGAGTTAACATCGATAGTGTTTTGGGGTAAAATACATGTTTTTTTAGTCTAGGGGATTTCTTGCTTTTCAGACAAAAGTGAGCGGATTTCATGCGGTTTGACATAATAACATATCTGAAACCTATGTTCACTAAAAAAAACTCGAAATAAAACACTCCATGAGAAAAATAAAATATTTTTAAAATCCATGACTAACTTTTAAAGTCTTATCAAATCTTTTAAAATTATAAATTAACAACAAATTATGCTAATAAAACATATATCTATCTATCTATTATCTTATCTCAACTATTATAACCATAGTCACATAATTCGCAAATTATTCGCAAATTATTCGGTGCATTCATGAATAATCCGTGAATTATATCACTGCCGATTAAATTTATGAATTATTCGCCATCACCGAACACGGCGAATTATTCGTGAATAATTCCCGAATTATTCACGAATTATTCAAAAAAAAACGAATTATTCAAAAAACAGCAAATAATTCACGAAATCAAAATCTAGCGTCTCATATATTAATTTTTTGCTCGAAATCCTTCCTGAACATTTCCCGAACACTTACCGAATTTTTCCCGAATACCTGCCGATTTTTTCCGAATAGTTCTCCGAATCCGAATTTTCGACCTCGCCGAATTATTGCCGAATCACGAATTTGTGACTATGATTATAACCACAAAACTTGAGGGTCCCAAAATTGATTTCAATTTGATAATCAAACATAGCCTGTGCCACATCAGCAGTAAAAAAATTAAATCTAGAATTCTTTTTTGCAAATATTTAATAGATACCATCATCAACTGAATCAGTTATGACTATACAATCATCTCTACCAAAAAACAACCAAGATTTAAGAAAAAATTTAATGACTTTTAGTTAAGATAATATATACTTTAAAAACTTTTAGTTAAAAATAACGAAAATACCCACATTGATCCTTAAAATAATAAATGAGTAAAAAATATTTTAAAAATTCTTATACTTCTGAAATAATATATCCAGATTGAAAGAAAATATTCACATCATGCATGCTTTTATTATAATAAAGACGTGCATCGCACGTGCGAAATACTAGTACTATTATAATGTGAAAGGAGTGGCGTAGAAAGCATGTAAAAAACAACACTCTAATTTCCGCCATCTAAATAATGATGACGTGTCAATTTATTATGGCAAGTGTGCACATAATAGAGTTAATAAGATATAAAAAAAAATAGATTTATTAGTTTTTTAGCTTAAATCGTTTTAACTTTTTTTTAAGAAACATCTTAAATACTTTTAAAAATATTTAAAATATCTAACTTATTAACTTCTGCGAAAAATAAAGATGCTTACTAAAACATTTAACCTTTATTATTTTAACTAATTCTTAATTTTTTTTTTAAAAACTTCTCAAATCTTTATCCATATCAAAATATACAAACGCATACGCTAAACACCGGTAAATTTAAATTACATGATCTACAATTCCAAGTATTTTTGGATAAGTTGTTGACATAATCACATGTATGGCACGTGCCAAAAGCTATTCAACAAATAATCACAAAATTATATCTAATAATTACAAAATTACAAAATTATATCTAGATACAAGAATCACCACAAGTTAGCAAATATAATTCCTAAAATTTAAATAAAAGTTTTCTGTCATCTCGTATATGTTTTTATTGTAAATTTGCACATTGTATCCTAAAGTTCCGCTAATCATTTGAGTGCATGTCAAAAAACAAATAAATTGTTGAGTGGAAGAGGATAAGCCTCCACTGTCGTTCGTAATGCGAGAAGAGAGAAGCACCTTTGGCAAAAAACGAAAGGACAAAGAGGCGGGAAAGAGAAAATAAAGAAAAGACACCAATTGGCCCACCTTAGAATACTAAACTAGCCATTGAAGGATACTAAACTCGGTCTATTTTTCATCCTAGCGGTTTATATCTGGTAGATTGCTTGGATGTATTTTCACTTAAACCACACTCGGGTAATAATCTCTACTATTCTAATGCTAAAAGAAGGGTATTTTAAAATTGATAATCCAATTTTAATGACAGTCTAATAAAGAGCGATAAACTTCTCTCCTTTCTTCTAGCAATAAAAAATAATAAATGAATAAATGAATTGCTAACTACTCTCTCTCTGTGCACTAACTACTCCCTCCCTCTCTCTCCGATTGTCCATTGAAAATTAAAATTTTCCAGCCGAATAATAACCGCCTAGATACTCACTCTTTCTCCCTCTTCCTCCCTTCCTCACTGATGCTGCATTCAAAAAGAAAAAATCCATTAAAAATTAATATTTCTATACAGTAATGCAATGAAGATATTTACAAAATTGCCAAATTGAAGCTCAACATGAGTAAAAAAAGTACGTACACTATATGCATCTTATTTTAAGATCTAATATTCAAAGTTTCTTTTAAGCATTTTTTTAACATTGTTCATAAAATAAAAGAATCATTTTATCTCTGCATAATTTTATTAATCAGCTTTTGCTTATATGCACAAGATATTTTAATTAAAAATGTTAATAGTGATGAGAACATTGATGATGCTCGATATCGGTGATCTCCCAGATCATGACACGTGGCAGATAACGTGTTCCAACGCTCGCAAGAAAGGACTTACAGTAGCCGACCAGGCCACTCCTATATCCGTCCTACAAACAAATGCTGGCTCACCTCCGAACCCCTTGCACAATTAGCCTCCTCGGCCTCACAGCTCGTCTCCGGGCTACCGCGGAACCAAGATACCTCGGCTTTCCCGCTCGTCCGCGAGGCCTCCCGCCAAGGTCATTTTCCTCGGTGTCATCGACCGACCAACGACACTGCTCACAGGCGCAACCGCCATCCCGCAACTCGCCATGCGCGAGATATCCACCGGCCACATCCCACGTTCCACACCATCACGATCCCCATTAACGAGCCTGTCTCGCCATTAATGGAAGATCCCGCTCATCACGCAGGCATGAAGTCGGGAGCGTAACGGCCGGCATGATTCTCGAGCCTGCCCTGCCTGCTGCTACCGCTATATAAACCCCTTCTTCAGACGGTTCAAGTAAGCCATTTTTACTCCACTAAGCCGTTACTCTGATCGGATTTCCTCTCTAACTTGACCGTCGGAGGGTCCTCGGTGGTACAACCACCCCGGAACTTCCTTGCAGATAGCTCGGCAACAACCAACATCAAACCCATTGAGATCCACACGCTTCAGGAGACTGCCTCCAGATCCAATATCAGTCATCCATCGCCGCCATCAGCAGATCAACGGAAGGTAACATCTTTGGCATAATCCAGGTCGCGTCAGCTGGCACCGTCTGTAGGAACTCCTTGATTCCACAAAAACAAAGTTCATCTTCCAATCCCAACCTAATGGCGAGCGATCATCACGACGATCCAAGCGCTAGCCGCCGCCTCCCCCTCAACGGAGGCGCGGACGAACCTCCTCCGCCGAACGCCATCAACGCCCTTACCGGCCGGATAGACCGACTCGCGTCCGTTGTGGAGGCGCTCATCCGCGTCCAAACGGCAGGGCAAGATCCCCAGGACACCGCTCCCCCACCTCAGGACCGGGACCCCTACAGGGGGAGAGAAGACTCCGCTCATGTCGGCACTGCCGACCACCGCCTCGCTACCTCCCACGGCCGTAGATCTCCCTGGCCAATACGTTCTGAGACCCGCTGGGCGCCCCACGGTTCAACACCGAGGTCCGTCGCCAGAGCACCTTGCCCCGAGATCCTTCGTGCACCTGTCCCTCCCGAGGAGATGTCGGTCGGCTCGCCTGTTACCAGGCATGACCGATACCCCCTCCCTCGATGGGGGGCGCGGATGGGACTCGCCACGGAGGCTCGAAGACTACCTCGCCGAGGGATCTAAGGAACCTCATTGAGAGGAACAGGGGCCGCGACCAGACGCAGGCCTCCAGCAGCAGAGGCCAAGGATCAGAATGTCCTAACCGTCGGGGTACCACGGCCGATTCGACGCCCTCGGGAGGAAGATCGAGGGTATGCATCGGGAAGGTCACAGCTCGAGCGACGGGGCTAAGTACGCCGCCGACTCGCTCACCAAACCGTTCACCGAGGAGCTGCTCGCCATCCACGTCTTCTCCCGCACTAAGCCCCCAAAGGTCTCCCTCTTCGATAGCAAATCTAACCCGAAGGACCACTTGGATGCATTCACCGCGGGAATGGGATTCCAAGACAACTCCGACGCCGCCCAGTGCCGAGCCTTCTCGACCACTCTTATCCGATCGGGATGAGACTGGTTCCGAGGGCTCGAGCCACGCTCGATCATAACTTTTGACGAGCTAGCCATCCAATTCCTCGGCCACTTCGTCGGGAACAGGCGGCAAAAACGCACAGTTGACCATCTCTTCACGATCAAGAGTGGGGACAAGGAGTGTTCAAAGTATACGTCACCCTCTTCTACAATGCCCTTCTCGAGGTCCCGGAGCACCGGGACGAGACGGTCATCACAGCACTTAGGTCTGGTCTTAGGCACAAGGAGTGGTTACGCTCCTTTGCATTGGTGCAATCTAAGACCATGGCCAAGGTAAAGGCCTGGACCGAGCGCGAGGTCCAGCTCGAATCCGAGGTGAACGCAAATCTCCCCCGTGCAGAGCAAGCCGACCAAAAGAAAAGGGCAAGGGAAGAGAGAAGGGTACCTGAGCGATCAAATCCCTATCTCCCGAAGTTTCAGGAGTACACCCCGCTTAACGTCTCCCGGACAGTGCTACTAGAAGAGGCTAAGGGCGAGGGGTTCTTCAAGCTTCCCCCGATCTCTTGTATGGCCTCAAAGCGAACCGGGGCCCATACTGCGGTTTTCACAGGTCGCTAGGCCACTCCACGGAGAGTTGTAAGCAGCTCCGAGACTACATTGAGGAGCTCATCCGTTCGGGGCACCTCGCGGCATACTTGAGGGACAAGCGGCAAGCTGACCACAAGCAGGAGCTGCGTTCCCCTCCCGCTGAGCAGATCATCGGCCAAATCATTGTCGTGTCAGTGGAGGATACGTCTAGCACCAACGAAGCTCGGTACCCTATGTCGGGCATAGATGCCAACAGACATCCGAGGGGTTCAAGTTGCACGAATAAGAACATCTACTAACATGTATTTTCTTTCCAAAGCAATGTACAACTTTCTTGAGATCTTTTCGTTTATATAATAAAAGGGATCAATAAAGTATTGCAGAAAAGAAAAAGAATCTTATTCATTCAAAAGGTATTATGGGCTCCTCAGCCGTACATCAAAAAAGAAAATTTTTTTTACAATAGCTGGGGAATGGGGTGCAGAGAACACTGCTCGTGGTACTCTGACGATATTTCCGCCAACCGAGCCCTCGCAGCATCTAACCTCTGCCTTGATGCCCCCCGCTAGCATCGGCATCGAGCCTTAATTGGTAGCACTCAAGAACGAGCGTCTACGAGAGGTTTAACCGACTCGCAGAGATCAAGCCGAAGCGTCTCAGAGACCTTAGCTTACCAATGGCCTCTTCCTTCAGCTATTCGGACAAGAGGTTGTAGAGCCCCGGCGACGCCCTCCAGATGGAGTACATCAGCAGCTGAAGTATGGGGGGAACGCCGGGAGAGCAATCGGCCGAAATGATCCTCAATCCAGCCTATCACCAACTGCACCATGTCCTCGGTACAATACTGATCATAGAGGTTCACGTCCTTGAAGTTTATGATGTCGAGGATGGTGAAAGGAAAGTCCTCCATTCTTACCTTTCGGATGTAAGGAAGGGAGTAATCAACACTCCCTCCGTTTTATAGCCCACAATGCCTCCTGAGTTCAACGGTCGCCCGTTTGACCCGCAACTGTGCCGCCACGCTGCAGACCTCGCGTCGCTCGATGCGAAATCAAAACGGCAATACCCGGCGCTTCGCGTTCCCCACGCGATCATGACACGTGTCGCCAGCAATTGTCCCTCTTCGCCGCTCGATGCGAAATCTAAACGACGCTACTCCGGCCCTTCGCGTTCCCCACAGGATCATGACACGTGTCGCCAGTGACTATCCCTCTTCCCGGTACTCACACCAGGGAGGACGGACAGAACCTCGCCTAGAGGCACCGGGCAGCCACCCTGCTCGGCTATCCTTGGCTGGTAGCTTCCCTATCCCACAATGCCAGGGATCAAAGCCCTCACCAAGAGGCAGCTGAGCGGCTTCACTGCTCGGTCCATCCTTAGCAGGCCTCCTACGGCCCCTCCAGCACTAAGGATCGAAGCCCTCACTAAGAGGCAGCCGAGCGGCTACCCTGCTCGGCTATCCCTGACCGGTAGCTTCCCTACCCCACAACGCCAGGGATCAAAGCCCTCGCCAAGAGGAAGCCGAGCGGCTTCGCTGCTCGGTCCATCCTTAGCAGGCCTCACACGGCCCCTCCAGCGCTAAGGATCGAAGCCCTCACTAAGAGGCAGCCGAGCGGCTACCCTGCTCGGCTATCCTTGGCCGGTAGCTTCCCTACCCCACAACGCCAGGGATTAAAGCCCTCACTAAGAGGTAGCCGAGCGGCTACCCTGCTCGGCTATCCCTGGCTGGTAGCTTCCCTACTCCACAACGCCAGGGATCAAAGCCCTCTCCAAGAAACAGCCGAGCGCCTTCACTGCTCGGTCCATCCTTAGCAGGCCTCCCACGGCCCCTCCAGTGCTAAGGATCGAAGCCCTCACTAAGAGGCAACCAAGCTGCTACCCTGCTCGGCTATCCCTGGCTGGTAGCTTTCCTACCCCATAACGCCATGGATCAAAGCCCTCGCCAAGTGGCAGCCGAGCGACTTCACTGCTCGGTCCATCCTTAGCAGGCCTCCCATGGCCCCTCCAGGGCTAAGTATCGAAGCCTTCACTAAGAGGCAGCCGAGCGGCTTCACTGTTCGGCCCATCCTTAGCGGGCCTCCCACGGCCCCTCCAGCGCTAAGGATTTTAGCCCTCACTAAGAGGCAGCCGGACGGCTACCCTGCTCGGTTATTCCTGCCTGGTAGCTCTCCTACCCCCACAACGCCAGGGATCGAAGCTCTCATCAAGAGGCAACCGAGAGGTTACCCTGCTCGGCTATCCCTGGCCGGTAGCTCCCTACCTCACAACGCCAGGGATCGAAGCCCTCGCCAAGAGGCACCGGGCAGCAACCTTGCTCGGCCATCCTTAAGGATCAAAAGCCCTCGCCAAGAGGCATCGGGCAGTTACCCTGCTCGGCCCCATCCTTAGTAGGCCACTTACGGCCCCTCCCACGCTAAGGATCAAAAGCCCTCGCAAGAGGCAACCGGGCCCACCCTTGCTCGGTTGTCCCTGGTTGGTAGCTCCCTACCCCAACACACCAGGGATCAAATTCCTCGCCAAAAACACCGGGCATCAACCCTGCCCGGCCCGTCCTTAAGGATCAAAAGCCCTCGCAAGAGGCAACCGGGCCCGCCCTTGCTCGGTTATCCTTGGCTGGTAGCTCCCTACCCCAACACACCAGGGATCAAAGCTCTCGCCAAGAGGCACCGGGCAGCAACCCTGCTCGGCCTGTCCTTAGTAGGCTACTTACGGCCCCTCCCGCGCTAAGGATCTAAGCCCTCACCAAGAGGCAACCGGGCCCGCCCTTGCTCGGTTATCCCTGGATGGTAGCTTCTTATCCCAACACACCAGGGATCAAAACCCTCACCAAGAGGTACAGGACAGCAACCCTGCTTGGCCCGTCCTTAGTAGGCGACTTACGGCCCCTCCCGCGCTAAGGATCTAAGCCCTCACCAAGAGGCAACTAAGCCTGTCCTTGCTCTGTTATCCCTGGCCGGTAGCTCCCTACCCCAAAACGCCGGGGATCTAAGCCATCGCCATGAGGCGACCGAGCAGCTACCCTACTCGGCCCGTTCTTAGTAGGCCTCTTAAGGCCCCTCCAACAACTAAGGAAAAAAAGCCCTCACCAAGAGGCACCTGGTCTATCTATGTCTGAGCGATCTTCACCTCGACTTCGGGGCCATGAAGATACCGTCTTCCCGCCGGTCTTTGCACACTTGGAAAATGAACAGATTCAACTCGACGCGTAATCGCTTGACGAAGAACCGACACTACACAAAGGAAGTACTGTACAAATACAAATGTTGCCGACAAAAGGAAAATACGCGTGCAAAAACATGTCTGCAAAAAAATCTTTATTCACAAAGTCAAAGCTTTTATAAGGGTATTGTGGGCTCCCCAGCCTTACAAAATGCCCGGAGGCCTACAAAATTCCCGATACAACAAAAGAAATGAAACAAGAAGACGAGGGGTTTCAAACCTCAGGGCCAGGCGCAACCTCGGGAAGCTCAGTGCCCATCACAGGAGCCTTGGCGTCACCATTGCCGGGAATCTCTTCCCCGGCCTCGCCCCTAGAGTCGTCCCCCTGCTCGTCATCCCCGCGGGGATATTCAGCTCGGAGCTCTTTGTCAGCGAACTCCGGCATCTGAGCCTTGACGGCGTCGAGGGCCTCATGCCAGATGGTGGTAGTGGCCGAGGCTAGGACGGTGTAAAAATGTTCCGACTTCTGGAAGTTCTTCACCGCATTCTCCGCTCTGAGGTCGGCTCGCTTCGCCCCCTCTAACGCCGCCTCCAGCTCCTTCCGGAGGGTGCTCGCCAACTTCTTCATGGTGCCGACGAGCACCTTGGAGTCCTGAAGCTTGGCCTTGGCGGCCTCGGCGGCCCCGCGGTACTGGGTAACCTCCTGCTTCATGGCCGCCACCTCCTGCTTTCCGGCCGCCACCTCGCCCTCCAGGGCAGCCATCCTCGCCATCACCGCCTCCAGCTTCAGCTTTGACCTCTCCTCCAGCGAGGAGAGATCGCCCGCAGCTTGTATCGCCGGGTCAATTTCCTCTTCCTCCATGTGGACGACGAGGGCGACGTGCTGGAGGACCTGAAGAAACCAAATGGGGGTCAGAAAGGAAAGGGGGACACCAAATCTCGTGAATTATAAGACGCTGAGTGAAAAATCAAGTCAGGTGCGAGCACTAACCTGCACGGCCTCTTGGGCGATGGCCGCCATTTGCTCCTTGAGAGTCCCCCGAGAGACTTTGCCCCCGGCCGACCTCTCTATGTCGGACAGCAAGCTGTCAGCGATGGAGAGCCTCGAGGGCACCTCAAAGCGGAGATCCCCCTCGTCCATCAAGATCGAGGAGGCCGGGGTCCGCGGAACCGTTTGAGAGAACCTCTTGAGAGACGACGGCGGAGAGCCGGTGTAACAACCCTAAACTTTCTGTACAACTTTATGTAAAAAAAATTTCTAAAAAATAAAAATTAAAAAAATAATAAAGAAATGGGTATTTTTGCCTGAGCACAAGTTATAAGTTTGTTTTTTCTTTTAATAGAAAGAAGGATCTTGTAGCTCATTGGTAAGACCTTGCACTGCTGAACCAAGCCACCAGAGTTCAAATCCTATACTCACATTATTTTTAATATTATTTTCTTTTTAAAATTTTAGAAGTTCAAGAGTCCACACGTGCTAAATCCATAAAACCCCACTACACATGATAAATTGACAGTACCATAGGGTTAATGAACCGACAGGGAGGATTCCGGCCGCCTGACTCGGCCGAACTCGGCCAAATCGGCCGTGGATCGGCCGACTCGGGCCGCCACCGCCAGCCGGACTCAGCCGGACCGTCGAGTCACCAACTGAAGAGTTGCGCCTTTTGGTCTCCCCTGTACACCTTCATACTTTATTTCCCTAGACCAGTAACAGAACTCCTTTAAAACACCAATTACTCCATTTTATTACATTTTATTATATTTTTTCAATTAAATTTTTCGCCTACCCTAACCCTAGTCTTACCCTATAAATACAACCTCTACACACACCCCCACTCCAAAATTCTGAACAAAACTCTCAAAAAAATTCCTACAAGCTTAGTGTACTTTTGGAGTAGCGAAGGGTGAAAGCTTCGGCAATTTTCCGACGACAGCCCTAAGAGTTCCCGGCGACGAAACGACGCACCGGCCACTCCTCCCATCTCCTCTTCCTCATCCCTAACTTCTGAACTCATAAGTCCCCCTTCATTTTCTCTAATCTTATTCTAAAAATACGAAATTTCAAACCCGACGGAATCGGAGTTAAACCGATTTCCGATTCGGTTCTTTCTAAAAATCCAACATTTTCTTAAATACATTCACACAAAACTCTTACATGTTGACTATTAAACATTAATAAACATGTTGATCAAGTTTCACGATAATCTAATTCATTTTGTAACTTTTACCGTACTTTTTCACTAAAATACCAAATAGTTTCATTTCGACATTTAAACATCACAAACTTGCTATACCTTTAAGTAGATCACGAGGTAATGACCTACCGCCTCACAATACTCATATGCAACATAGCACAATACCTTTTGGGAATATAGAATACGGGAAAACGAAACATTTCAAATAAATACCATGAATTAATAAAACCATTTTCTAAAGGATTAAGTATTTTTTATAAATCTTTGCAAAGTGCCGCTACAACCCATTTTGGGGAACCCGACTGGGATAGTGTGGATTATCGCACATCTCTGGGCTTTGTAGTGCGAGATGCAGACCTCCGTAAGGAGCATACGGTCTCGAGAGATTTAAATTACGAAAATCTTAAGAAAATAAGATTTCTAGAAATATAATATATAGTAAAATTATTTTTATATAAATATATATATGTATCATTAAAATATCTATTTTGTAAAAATATAAATATTCCAATTTTCCTAAAATTCATAAGAATCACTTTACATTAAAATACCATAAATTCCATAGAAGTTCAATGTTACAATTAAATACCCTAAATTATGAAATTAGGATATTTTCACTAGAAGTATCACAAATATAAAATCTGCATCTATGACAACTCTAAAGATGATAATTAAATACTTGGGGTGTATTTTGAAAATTATACAAAAGTATTTTTACATAAAATTCCCTCATGTTCTATAAATTACCCTAAGGACCCTAGTAAATATAGGTTTAAGCGGGACCAATCTCTTGAGACTCAGGGAGCCGGAGAAGTGGGTGCTTGCCTATTTAAGGTAGACAACTTAACAACGGTGTTATCAACACGATAATCGTTTTTGAAAAAAACACAAATCCTACCGTCCATGTGCAGCGGTTACCGATAACATCAAAACAATCAGGACTTCAATTTCTTTTCTAATTGTCTGACTCAGACCGAGTTTCATTATAAATACTCTGACTTGAATATGATTCAAGTATGAAATTACAAAACTACAATTCAACATGAATCCATATATTCAATCTATTCAATCTGTATTGACCGAATCGAACCATGGATATACTTCCATTTACATGATTCTCCAGTTACATCAATGATTCTCTAGTACATCCATTTTACTGATATCATGGTTTTGGCAAGTCATCCAAATATATAATCTATATTACAATTCAATTATAAGTTGAAATACAATACAAACAAGACAATCAAGCCATCACGAGGTTTAAGGGGTAGATTGGTACAGAAGGTGTTAAAAGTGGCACGAGAATGCAAGATTACGACACCTAACCTGAATCCAATTTCCGCTGTTCCGGATTGAATAACGGAGCCTTGTACATTCCATTTGCCCCAGTCTGTAGCATATAGAGACTCCTCTCGTATACGCTGGCATCCTTTTGTACCAAGATACAAACAACAACGTTAACACTAAATACAACATTATAAAAATATAATACAACTTTAAAAGCCACACTCTCTCTCTTTCTGTTTTTTTTCTATTTCTTCCTTATCTTTGGGACTTACCGAGCGATTGTTCGCTGACGACATTCCTTCTCTTTCTTCTTTAGAATGTTGTCGGGTGATCTGGACACTCAGGAGATCGAGCCTACTAGTGAGGACTTGGACCGGCTTTCCTACCACCCAGAGCTCTAGCTTCAGAGTACACACTTTTATTTCAGTACTTTTCATTTTTATTATGCCATTGTTTAGACATTACTTTCATTCAGTTGTATTTACTCTTCCATGCATTGTACAAAAAAATGTTAATAAATAAAGTTGTTGTTCAGTTATACCTTTTGTCTCTTGTGTATATTTCATTTATTTTTCTTAGATACGCTTAGCATATTTACTTCAGAATAAATACGTAGCGGCCTAGTCGTGTAACACCCGAGCCCATTACTACTAATTTCTGTTACTGTTTGAGCATTAGGTGGTACTCATTTCATTTATCTTCCTTATTTGTGGCTTACTGTAAAATTTTACCCGGAAAGGTCATTTCTGCACATAACAAATTTTAGCATCTAAAATGAAATTAAAAATATTCATCTTGGTCTACTCGACACCCCTAGCCTTGTGGTAGCGTTCGTGCATCGTGTTCTCGTCCCGTTCGGTGAAACGGGCGAGTTTGGACGGCTACGCGCGCGTACGGGTGTCCGTCTTGGATGTATGCTTTTTAATCACAAAACACTCAATTTCAAAATTTGGAACCCGCTTAAAATCCTATTATTTAAATTTCAAATTTTTGGACACGACCCGGACGCGATTTGGAAAGGTTTCATTTAACGCCAAAATCCCAAAATTAAAATATATTTAAACCCTCGCATAATTAACTTAACCAATCTAAAATATTTTGTGTAAACAGAATAAAATTTTCTGAACTGTGTAAATCTTTTGCCCCAGCCAATCAGCGAAGGCTTAATTCCGTGGGCCCCTCTCCTTTCCCATTTTCTCTCTCTCTCTCTCTCTCCCTCTCTCTCCCCCGATCTCTTTCTCTCTCCCACCTTTTATATATTTTCCCCCTCCTCTCGTTTCCTATTTCCCCACGAGAACAGGAAACCCATCACGAGCCTCAACCCTAACCACCTCCATCCTTGCCGCCGCAGCCCCGACGCCGGCGCCAGCGTCACCAGCACCGTCGCCTCGTCAGCTCGCCTCGCCCACACCTTCTTCCTTCCACCCCCGCGCACCCTGCACAGCCGCGACAGCTGCAGTCTTCCCTGCAGCCGCCTGCTCGCCGGCGGCCTCTCGTCGTCGCCATCCGCACCACCACCAGCACCCTCCTCACCACCTGCGCACTCCAGCACCCCCGACCATCTCCTCTCCCTCTCCGTTTTCCTTTCCCTGCACCAACGTTCCATACCCGAGCCCTAACCCTAACCGCTGTAACCTCCTCGCCGGCGCCTCACCGCCGTCGATCTCACCGCCATCACACCCTCTGGATCACCAGTAAGCGATCTCTCCTCTTCCTCCTTCCATTCCCTCTTCCTGTTTCTCCTTTGGCTGTTCATTAAATTCTGGAATTTGTAGTCGCTGTTCACCGGAATCCGGCCGTGCCGGTGACGTGTCCCGACAATCCAGCAGAGTACTCTGACCCGTGTGGTTCCTTGGTTCGTTGTTTGGGTTCAATCCATGAACCGTGCGTCCGGCGCGAGTTTCCCCGCCGACATTACGTTCCGTTTTTCCCGGTTCGCGACCCGTCGAGACAAGTACCCCTTGCTACATGCTATACAATATATTTATATATGTATTGACATCCTAAACCTATAAAATTAGCTTGGTACAATCGTTTTCCATTTCGGTTATAAATTGCATTATATCATTTTACGGTTAAACATGAAATTTACAGTTTGCCAATTCGAACCCAATAATCAAATCTGCCTGTTCAATCACATTTTACTGTTAAATAGATGGTGGCATTTATCCATGTAGTTCTGTTACATTCGGACACTCGTATGCATTTAACTTGAAATAACGGTATTGAACCGATACCTAAACTATTGCACCGCTAAGGGTGCTTAAACCTGTTAACATGACTAAACGGCTACATTGTATTACTGCACTCTTGTGATTGAATGAAACATGCTTATTATTTAATTCATTGCTTATTTCATGTTGTTTATACCCACGTGTGATTATATCTGACTGGGAGCACACCCACAATATTGTTTACATCTTGACCTGACATTGCTACACACACACACACACACACACACACACACACACACACACACACACACACACATATATATATATATATATATATATATATATATATATATATTGATACACCTGACATGGTACCGTGTACTGTAACAACCCTAATTTTCTTATACACTTTTTTCTATACAAATTTTTTTCAAAATATTTTTAAAACCCACAAAGGGGTATTTTAGCCTGAGCACAAGATTTAGGTAATTATTTTTGTTTTTAATTACAAGCTACAAGAATGAAATAACTCCATTTTTAGTGTACAAGAAATTACTTTAAATTTAATGTATACTAGGAGTATTTATTCTTGCTGCTATCAGTTTAAGTAATTAAAAACCACAATAATTACAAGAAGGAGCTTGTAGCTTATTGGTAATACCTTGCACTGCTGAACCAAGCCACCAGAGTTCAAATCCCATGCCCCATATTATTTTTATACTATTTTGTTTTAATTTTTTTTTAAAAGTCAAACGATCAAACAGCCATAACTCACAATTTATTGCGAATTATAAAAATTAAAGTATACCAAAATCTCCCCCAGATCAAAACCCACCCGACGGCACCCGACTCGGCCCTGACTCGGCCGAATCGGTCGGCGACTCGGCCGAATCGGTCGACGCCGCCGGCCGGACTCGGCCGGTCGGCCGAGTCGTCAACACGAAAAATTTTCGTGTTGACTTGGTCAACCCCCCTGTATGGTCTAAATTTCCAGTACTGTTACACAATTTCCACTAATCCTCTTTTAAGACCAAAATTAATGAATTTTTAATGATTTTTACATTTTTTTAAAATATTTTTTAATCCATACCCTAACCCTAGCCTAGCCCTATATAAAGACCCCTATCCTTTACCTTTTCCCCTCACAACTCTAAGTCCACTCTCCCAAATTCTCGAGAACTCGGTACGAAGAGCGAGAAGCGAAGCGCTGCCGAAATCGACGACGGATTCTGGCGACCGGATCAGAACCTTCGCGACATTTTCGACGAATCGACCACCACCACATCCCTTAGCTTCCTTAGCTTGTCCAAACCGTAAGTCCCATCCCTTCTATCTCTCTTTTCTATAAAGGTAAAAAATACGACTTTTTGGAACCCGACGGAAATCGGACAAACCGATTTCCGATTCGGTTTTTCTATAAATTTCCATTTGTCACCTAATACATAATATCTACCCATATTCATGTTGACTATTAATCACCCATAAACCAATTTAAACAAACTTTTTCACATGAAATGATAGCTTCTTTGCAAAACCGTATTCTTTTCATAAAATACCATGAAGTTCATTTTTCTTCGTTTAATCAATTCCCTCACTCCTAAATAAGTTTATCTTGATCACTAAACTTGTAAAAATCAAATTGAATGAATTTTCACACATGAAATGATAACGTTTTCAAATACCGTATTCTTGCGCTTTAATACCTTCAACTTTAACATGTCATGTTTTACCTCTAAACGTCATCAAAACTTAAAACAAGTCACGAGGTAATAACCTACCTCTACACACACACAAATATAACCCTAATTGATAAACATCAAAATATAGAATACGAAAATATAGGACTTTTCACTAAAATACCATATTCTTTATAAACCTTCCTTGAAAGCTTTAAGTTGTACACAATTCTAAATAAAATCTTTTAAAATAAAAGCACGGTATGTCATGGATATCGATCGTTTATCTAAACTGTCTTGTGGTGTCTAGGCAAGTGTGTCTAGGCTGGTGGTTTTTAATTAGGCCCACGACTGTGGTTCCTTCCCACTTACCTGGCACTTACCTGGCCGCAATTGACGGTGAAGAGACGATTTGAGACTTCTAATGACTTATCGTTTAGACCTTAGAAATAGGATAGTTGGCTTAGGAAAAACCTAGAAACTAAAATACGGAAAACTATATCTTTTTACAAATAAATACCTTATATTTATAAAACCGATTTTCTAAATGAATAATATCTATTAAACCTAAGCAAAGCGCCGCTACAACCCACCTTTGGGGAACCCGTTAGGAATATTACGGTTCATCGTGCACCCGCGGGCTAGTAGTGCGAGATTCAGATCTCCGCAAGGAGCATTCGGTCTCGAAGGGTTTAAAATACGGCATTTAAGAATATTGTGATTTTGGAAAATAAAATATTTATTTAAAATTATTCTTGTATTAATATATATTTAATTACCATTTAGACACCTATTTTATTATAATATAAAGTTTCCACATTTTCCTAAAAATTGCAAGATTAAAATTTACATTAAAATACCATGAGTTTCAAATAAAACAATTAATACTTTTTATTAGGATATATTCACTAGAATAACACAAATAAATTTCGCACTCATTATAACTATAAAGATGAATAATAAATACTTGAGGTGTATTTTGAAAACTATACAATAGTACTTTTTACATAAAGCCACTCAAGTTTTATAATTTACAATAAGGCCCCTAACAAATATCAAACTTCAACTTACCTTCTTTTAGTCTGACTCGGGTTAGAGTCTGACTATTTCTGACTTGAATATGATTCAAGTCAATCTATATTCTTTTATATTCCAACTCAACATGAACACAGGAATCCCAGAATCCAGTTAACAGTTTATATAACTTGACTGAACCGAACCATGGATATTCCTTTTACATGTTTCCCAGTATTCCATTTACATGACTCTACGGTTATAACCGTTTCCTGATATCATGGTTTCGGTCAGTCAGTTAATCAATCTTACAATCAATACCATTTTACAAGATAACAATATAAACAAGACATCGCGGGGTTTAAGGGGTAAATTGGTACGGAAGGTGTTAAAGATGGCACGAGATGGTAAGATTAAGACACCTAACCTGAATCCAATTGCCGTTGTTCCGGGTTGTATAACGGAGCCTTGTACTTCCATTTGCCCTACTCTCTGGCATACTGAGACCCCTCTCGTATACACTGGCATCCTTCTGTACCACGCTACAACAACAGCGTTAACACCATACTACTATAATATGACAATACAATATTACAATATTATAATACAACATTGAAAGCTCTCTCTCTCTCTCCCTCTCTCTCTCTTACTTTCTGTCTATTTCTCCCTTATCTTTGGGACTTACCGAGCGACCTGTTCGCTGACGACATTCTATTTCTTTCTTCTTTGAATGTCGTCAGGTGCGTTGGATCAAGCTGAGATTGAGCCCACCGGTGAAGACTTGGAGCAGTTTAACAAAGACCCCGAGCACTAGATATTGTACCTTGTTCTTTCCAATATTTTTCATTTTTCTATTATGCCACTGTTTAGGCATCGCTTTTCATTTCAGTTGTATTTTCTTTTTATGCATTGTACAAAGAATGTTATTAATAAAAGTTGCTGTTATTTCTATATCATTCGTCTCTTGTGATTTACTTTATATTGCTTAGTTACGCTTAGCGTATGTACTTCTGAGTATATACGTAGCGGGCCTAGTCGCGTCCACTTCGCCGTACACTGGGAAGCGGGGCATGACAGGTTTTGTTGGTGGCCCATGCAGGTCAGAGCTGTATGAATCCCTATCATGCAGTTCTGGTCTGCGTGAACAACCTAAGCAATATAACACAAGAACCAGCAGCTAAAACATTCTTTACAATTCATGTTCTTTGAATCTTGCAAATCTCTATTCCTTGAATCTTATCATTTCATGTATTTGAATCTGTCCTAACCCGAATTTTTCTTCAAGGTTATGGATTCCCCGAACAACACCAGCACCAACGTCAACAACACCCCTTCAGCACTACCTCTTACACCAGCTGTTCCTCCACCACCCACTGAGCAAACAATGCTATTTGAGGCGATCCGCAGTCTTCTCGAGGGACAGCAATAACTTCTGAACCGTCCTGAGACCGATACACCGGGAGTAAAGCAATTCAGGGCTTTGCACCCAAAGCAGTTCTCTGGTAAAGGAAGCCCTCTTGAAGCGGAAGAATGGGCACAAAGTATCGAAGACGATCTGGCAACAGCTCAAGTACCAGACAACGCTTGGGTCCGTGTAGCAAAACTACAGCTCACGGATAATGCTCGCAATTGGTGGAAGGCGGAAGAAACCCATCTGGTACAGCCGATTGAATGGAAGACATTTCGCGAGAAGTTCGACGCGAAATATTTCCCTGTGACTGCCAGGTTCACCATGGAGCAGCAGTTTATTCATCTACAGCAAGGATCAATGTGGGACAAATCGGTAGATGAATACGACGCTGAATTCACCATGTTGAGCCGATTCGCGGCACACTTGATACCGACGGACGATATCAGAGCCCGTCGCTTCCAACAAGGTTTGGACACAGAGATTAAGGCTGCTCTAGCCACAGGAAAGTTCTTGACTCATGAGGAAGTTCTAGAAGCTGCCAGCAGTTATGAGGCAGTGATAAAAGAGAGGGGCAGACCTCAGTCTGCAGGAGTCAAGCGCCCTGCCAACCAGATGGCAGGTGGAGCCTCTTCCAGGCCATTGTTTGAACCCAGGAGGACTGAAGAAATTTGCTATTACTGCCATAGAAAGGGACATTTGTGGAAGGACTGTAGGCGCGCAAAAGGCCTGTGTCTAATTTGTGGCGCATCCAACCACGGAATTGGGAACTGTCCTTACAACAACAACTCATCTCACATATACACCAACCAACCGCAGCGGCCAACCATCCAGGCTCTTGCAACTCGTCTTGCACTACCTGCTCCACCACCTGCACAACCTACTCGCCAATTCCAACAGGCAATGAGGGACATATCTAGAGGGCAGAGAAACAGGCTCTAAAGGCAGAATGTGCCTCCAGCCAGAAGGAATGTACCATGGCGACAGACTTTCATATTGGAAGCTGTAGAAGCCGAGACTGTAGGTCAAGGTAACACCGGTAAGCCTTTTTTTTCACCATCGTATCACTTTTATTCGCCAAACTTTTTTGCACTGTTACACTTTCCTTTTACAAATTTCGAGGACGAAATTTTTATAAGGAGGGTAGAATGTAACAACCCTAATTTTCTTATACACATTTTCCTATACAAATTTTTTTCAAAATATTTTTAAAACCCACAAAGGGGTATTTTAGCCTGAGCACAAGATTTAGGTAATTATTTTTGTTTTTAATTACAAGCTACAAGAATGAAATAACTCCATTTTTAGTGTATAAGAAATTACTTTAAATTTAATGTATACTAGAAGTATTTATTCTTGCTGCTATCAGTTTAAGTAATTAAAAAGCACAATAATTACAAGAAGGGGCTTGTACCTCATTGGTAATACCTTGCACTGCTGAACCAAGCCACAGGAGTTCAAATCCCATACCCCACATTATTTTTATATCATTTTGTTTTAATTTTTTTTAGAAGTCAAACGGTCAAACAGCCATAACTCACAATTTATTGCGAATTATAAAAATTAAAGTATGCCAAAATCTCCCCCAGATCAAACCCCACCCGACTCGGCCCTAACTCGGCCGAGTCGGCCGGCGACTCGGCCGAATCGGCCGGCGCCGCCGGCCGGACGTCAACACGAAAATTTTTCGTGTTGACTTGGTCAACCCCCCTGTATGGTCTAAATTTTCAGTACTGTTACACAATTTCCATTAATCCTCTTTTAAGACCAAAATTAATGAATTTTTAATGATTTTTACATTTTTAAAAATATTTTTTAATCCAAACCCTAACCCTAGCCTAGACCTATATAAAGACCCCTATCCTCTACCTTTTTCCCTCACAACTCTAAGTCCACTCTCCCAAATTCTCGAGAACTCGGTACGAAGAGCGAGAAGCGAAGCGTTGCCGAAATCGATGACGGATTCCGGCGACCGGATCAGAACCTTCGCGACATTTTCGACGAATCGACCACCACCACATCCCTTAGCTTCCTTAGCTTGTCCAAACCGTAAGTCCCATTCCTTCTATCTCTCTTTTCTATAAAGGTAAAAATACGACTTTTTGGAACCCGACGGAAATCGGACAAACCGATTTCCGATTCGGTTTTTCTATAAATTTCCACTTGTCACCTAATACATAATATCTACCCATATTCATGTTGACTATTAATCACCCATAGACCAATTTAAATAAACTTTTTCACATGAAATGATAGCTTCTTTGCAAAACCGTATTCTTTTCATAAAATACCATGAAGTTCATTTTTCTTCGTTTAATCAATTCCCTCATTCCTAAATAAGTTTATCTTGATCACTAAACTTGTAGAAATCAAATTGAATGAATTTTCACACATGAAATGATAACGTTTTCAAATACCGTATTCTTGCGCTTTAATACCTTCAACTTTAACATGTCATGTTTTACCTCTAAACGTCATCAAAACTTAAAACAAGTCACGAGGTAATGACCTACCTCTACACACACACACAAATATAACCCTAATTGATAAACATCAAAATATAGAATACGAAAATATAGGACTTTTCACTAAAATACCATATTCTTTATAAACCTTCCTTGAAAGCTTTAAGTTGTACACAATTCTAAATAAAATCTTTTAAAATAAAAGCACGATATGTCATGGACATCGATCGTTTATCTAAAATGTCTTGTGGTGTCTAGGCAAGTGTGTCTAGGCTAGTGGTTTTTAATTAGGCCCATGACTGTGGTTCCTTCCCACTTACCTGGCACTTACCTGGCCGCAATTGACGGTGAAGAGGCGATTTGAGGCTTCTAATGACTTATCGTTTAGACCTTAGAAATATGATAGTTGGCTTAGGAAAAACCTAGAAACTAAAATACGGAAAACTATATCCTTTTTCAAATAAATACCTTATATTTATAAAACCGTTTTTCTAAATGAATAGTATCTATTAAACCTAAGCAAAGCGCCGCTACAACCCACCTTTGGGGAACCCGTTAGGGATAGTACTGTTCATCGTGCACCCGCGGGCTAGTAGTGCGAGATTCAGACCTCCGCAAGGAGCATTCGGTCTCGAAGGATTTAAAAAACGGCATTTAAGAATAATGTGATTTTGGAAAATAAAATATTTATTTAAAATTATTCTTGTATTAATATATATTTAATTACCATTTAGACACCTATTTTATTATAATATAAAGTTTCCACATTTTCCTAAAAATTGCAAGATTAAAATTTACATTAAAATACCATGAGTTTCAAATAAATCAATTAATACTTTTTATTAGGATATATTCACTAGAATAACACAAATAAAATTCACACTCATTATAACTATAAAGATGAATAATAAATACTTGAGGTGTATTTTGAAAACTATACAATAGTACTTTTTACATAAAACCCTCTCAAGTTTTATAATTTACAATAAGGCCCCTAACAAATATCGAACTTCAACTTACCTTCTTTTAGTCTGACTCGGGTTAGAGTCTGACTATTTCTTATTTGAATATGATTCAAGTCAATCTATATTTTTTTATATTCCAACTCAACATGAACACAGGAATCCCAGAATCCACTTAACAGTTTATATAACTTGACTGAACCGGACCATGAATATTCCTTTTACATGTTTCCCAGTATTCCATTTACATGAATCTACGGTTATAACCGTTTCCTGATATCATGGTTTCGGTCAGTCAGTTAATCAATCTAACAATCAATACCATTTTACAAGATAACAATACAAACAAGACATCGCGGGGTCTAAGGGGTAGATTGGTACGGAAGGTGTTAAAGGTGGCACGAGATGGTATGATTAAGACACCTAACCTGAATCCAATTGCCGTTGTTTTGGGTTGTATAACGGAGCCTTGTACTTCCATTTGCCCTGGTCTCTAGCATACTGAGACCCCTCTCGTATATACTGGCATCCTTCTGTACCAAGCTACAACAACAGCGTTAACACCATACTACTATAATATGACAATACAATATTACAATATTATAATACAACATTAAAAGCTCTCTCTCTCTCCCTCTCTCTCTCTCTTACTTTCTGTCTATTTCTCCCTTATCTTTGGGACTTACCGAGCGACCTGTTCGCTGACGACATTCTATTTCTTGATTCTTTGAATGTCGTCAGGTGCGTTGGATCAAACTGAGATTGAGCCCACCGGTGAAGACTTGGAGCAGTTTAACAAAGACCCTGAGCTCTAGATATTGTACCTTGTTCTTTCCAATATTTTTCATTTTTCTGTTATGCCACTGTTTAGGCATCGCTTTTCATTTCAGTTGTATTTTCTTTTTATGCATTGTACAAAGAATGTTATTAATAAAAGTTGCTGTTATTTCTATATCATTCGTCTCTTGTGATTTACTTTATATTGCTTAGTTACGCTTAGCATATGTACTTCTGAGTATATACGTAGCGGGCCTAGTCACGTCCACTTCGCCGTACACTGGGAAGCGGGGCGTGACATGTACTGTTGACTTGACCTGATGTACCATGACCTGACCCGTTACCTGATCTTGTGTCTAATGCCAACAAACCTGACATGTAGTCCTCATGGACCGTTCCTGTTGTCTATCCAGGCAAACCTGCTTTTACCTGATCCTGTGTTGGCATTAGTTCTTGATTACTGAATACCTGACTCAACATACATAACTTGGGGGTATGGGAAAATCAAAGGTGAAACCGACTTGTAACTCAACAGTTCGATACCTGTTCTGATCAATCTTACGGGCTAGGCCAGCCCCGGAGTGATGATGCTGACATCACTCGCCCATCCTGCTACTTGTTACTGTCTAGCGGCATGTCTCGGATTCAGCCCCGAGGATCTTGACCGTGGTCCCGGGCACGCACGGGATACTATTGAGTTACATCGACGATTCATCAATTGATTTCAAAGACTTTGGAATAGAAAACCTGATAGAACATTTAGTTACCCACTGCACACTACCCTGCACTGCTTGTTTCATATTATTGCCTTATTCATGTTTATTTCTGCATTACCTGTTACATTGTTCATATTATTTTACTTGTTGACATGACGCGCTGACGTCTGGGTTTTGCATGGCCCAGATTCTGTACCGCTGTCGCAGTCCGAGCAGGAGTATTTCAGCCAGCAGGCTGAGCTGTGAGTTCAGTAGTAGTTAGTTTTATTTCCTGCATTTATTTCCTGATGTGAGCCCGCATTATGGGACACACTTTTCAGTTATTTATATTGGATCATTTGCTTCCGCATTTATTTATTATTGACTCCTGTTATTCTGGATTATGGACATGTTTTAGATAGTTTTATCTTGTTCTTGATATCTCTACAGGCGTAATGTGACTGTGGATGGATACTTCCTACCCACAGGTAGCATGGTTGGCTATGTCACGTGCCCAATCTAGCGTACTCTGGGAAGCTGGGCGTGACATGGTTCTTTTGGTATCAGAGCCATAGGCTAGTCGGGTTGATTCTTTTGTAGTTGGGTATTGTACCCAATACACGAATCAGAATGCCCGTGTTTAGGAAACATGTCCTGCCACTTTGCCGTTTACCATTCTTGAATCACATTCTTCCTGATTATATCTTTTACGATGTGCAAACTTCCTTTGCATATCGACTCGGAAAACCTGATTCCTTGCTATTTAGGCGACTTGGGTGGAGTTAAGTAATTGTGGCTATGATACCGCGGCATAGTTACAATGCGGTACTCTATTTAAGTATCTTGGAGTTCTAGCCTTGATCTAAATTCAGAATCTATTATCATGCTAATGTTGGGTGTTTTGAGTTCAGGAATATGGCAGATAGGAATTTGAAGACGTACCAGAGGCATGTGAACGAAGCCGCCATGCTTGGAGTGATAAGGGGAATGCTAGAGAACCAAAAGAGGCAGACCGAGCTGATCCAGCAGCAAGCAGACTCGTTTCAGGAAGGTTTGCAGATCGTTCAGCAGTCTGTAAACAATGTTGGAGCTAAACCAATCGACCGAGTAGGGACCGTGGCAGATTTCAGGAGCTTGGGTCCGTCTACATTTACTGGTGTGGATGAGCCGTTGCCGGCCGAGCTGTGGCTAGTTGACACGGAGAACTTGCTAATTGCGGCGCAGATTCCAGATGACAAAAGAGTTAACGTGGTACGCATTCAGTTAGTGAAATACGCCCGAGAGTGGTGGCTTGTGGAAGAGACCCGCTTGCCCAAACCAATCAGTTGGGCGGATTTTTCTAAGAGTTTCCTGGAGAAGTTCTTCCCGCAGACTGCACGGGAGGAAATGGAAGAGAAGTTTATTGGGCTAAAGCAGAATGGAGCACCCGTAGATGTGCATGCAGCAGAATGGACGAGACTCAGTAGATTCGCTGGACCTTTAGCTGCCAACGATGCAGACAGCAGTTGCGGTAAGGAAGCAGTCCTGTCGGGCCAGTCAAGTTTAGGGCTAAGCCGACAAACAACATTATTGCATCTATGGAAGTTGATAATGGTGAAGAGCCGGCGGTTGTTCGCGATTTTATGGACGTATTTGAAGATATATCGGGTTTACCGCCGAAGCGAGACGTGGAGTTCACAATTGATCTTATTCCTGGTGCAGCGCCAGTATCTAAAGCATATTACCCAATGGCACCAGTAGAGTTGGAAGAAGTTAAAAAACAGGTTGTTGAATTGCTTGAGAAAGGTTGGATTCGAAGCAGTAACTCGCCTTGGGGAGCTCCAGTTCTTCTAGTAAAGAAGAAGGATGGCACGAGAAGAATGTGCATCGACTATCGAGAATTAAACCGGGTGACTATTAAGAACAAGTACCCGATCTCTCGCATTGGAGAACTTTTTGAGCAGCTTAGTGGCGCGAGGGTGTTCTCGAAGCTGGATTTGCGATCCGGATATCATCAGGTCCGAGTGAAAACAGAAGATATTTGCAAGACGGCGTTCCGAACTCGGTATGGACATTACGAGTACTCAGTGATGCCCTTCGGAGTAACGAATGCACCGGCAGTATTCATGGACTTGATGAACCGAATCTGTTCACCGTTCTTGGACCAGTTTATCGTGGTCTTCATTGACGATATCCTGGTTTACTCGAAGAGCTTTGAGGAGCATGCTGAGCATTTGAAAATCGCACTGCAGACGTTGAGACAGGAGAAATTGTATGCGAAGATGAGTAAGTGCGAATTTTGGCTGAAGGAAGTGAAGTTTCTGGGGCATGTTGTGTCGGGTGATGGAATCGCCGTCGATCCCGAAAAGATTGCAGCAGTTCGAGATTGGCCTATTCTAAAGAATGTTGCTGAGATAAGAAGTTTCCTTGGATTAGCCGGATACTATAGGAGATTTGTGGAGAACTTTGCTCGTCTGGCAGAGCCGTTGACCAAGCTTACGCGCAAGGAGGGACCTTTTGTATGGGCGGATAAGTGTGCGTTAGCTTTCGAGACGTTGAAGCAGAAGTTGATAACCGCCCCTATTCTGACCGTGCCAGACAATTCCGGAGGATTGGTGATTCACAACGACGCATCTGGGAAAGGATTGGGATGTGTTTTGATGCAGCATGGGAAGGTTGTAGCATACGCATCGAGACAATTGAAGATCCATGAGAAGAATTATCTGACTCATGACTTGAAGCTTGCGGCTGTGATTTTCGCTTTGAAGATTTGGAGACACTACCTTTTGGGCGAAAGAGTCGAAGTTTTTACTGATCATAAGAGCTTGAAGTATGTGTTCACGCAGAAGGAGCTTAATGTGAGGCAGCGTAGATGGTTGGAGCTGATGGCTGACTACGACCTTGATCTTAAGTGCCATCCGGGGAAGGTTAATGTTGTGCCGGATGCGCTTAGTCGGTTACCAGCAATTCAGGTGTTAACTACGCAGAAGGAGATCATTGCAGATTTTCGAAGATTTGACTTGGAAATTGTGCTACCGCGTTCTACAGGACAGTTGATACAGTTGCAAGTACAATCGTCTTTGATTGAGAAAATTATACCAGCACAATCGCAGGATCCTAGACTGCAAAAGTTTCGAGACCAGGTTGAAACCGGACTACGAACAGATTTACTGGTCCACGAAGATGGTTCGTTGAGGTATGGTAGCCGTTTGTGTGTGCCAAAGGGAGATGTTCGTGAAGAGCCTATGAAGGAGGCACACAGTTCAGCTTATTCGGTACATCCAGGAGCACAAAGATGTACCGAGAGATTCGACAGCATTTCTGGTAGGAAGGCATGAAACGGGAGATTGCTCGCTTTGTGGCTAAGTGCTTGGTGTGTCAGCAAGTTAAGGCTGAACATCAAAGGGTTGCTGGTTTATTGCAACCACTTCCGATTCCTCAGTGGAAGTGGGAACATATAACCATGGATTTCGTGACGGCTTTACCGCGGAGTCCAAAGGGCAATAATGCAGTATGGGTGATTGTTGATCGGTTGACCAAGGCAGCTCACTTTATTCCTTTCCGGGTTGGTCAATCAACGGAGACTTTGGCAGAGCGGTACATGCAGGAGATTGTAAGATTGCATGGGGTACCGGTGAGCATCGTGTCCGATCGGGACACTCGGTTCTTATCACATTTCTGGAGGAGTTTACAGGAAAGTTTGGGGACCCGATTGAAGTTTAGCACAGCTTATCATCCTCAAACTGATGGTCAGTCGGAGAGAACGATCCAAAACTCTTGAAGACATGTTGAGAGCATGCATGTTGGACTTCAAGGGTTCGTGGGAGGATCATCTACACTTGGTGGAGTTTTCTTACAACAAAAGTTTTCAGGCAACTATCCAGATGGCTCCGTTTGAAGCTTTGTATGGTCGAAAATGCCGTGCACCTGTTTGTTGGGATGATGTCGGTGAATGAAGGTTGTTGGGACCAGATTTGGTTGTGCAGACAGTTGAGAAGGTTAACACTATCAGAAATCATATGAAGGCAGCACAAGACAGACAGAAGAGTTGGGCTGACACGTCAAGAAGACCTCTAGAGTTCGCCGTGGGTGATTTGGTATTCTTGAAGATATCACCGACTAGAGGGGTGATTCGTTTTGGGAGTCGAGGAAAGCTTAGTCCTCGATTTGTTTGACCCTTTGAGATATTGGAGCGTGTTGGAGAGGTAGTGTACCGTTTGGTGTTACCGCATTCCTTGGCAGATGTGCACGATGTGTTTCACGTATCTCAACTACGAAGGTATGTTCGAGATGAAACACACGTTTTGGATCATTCGGAGTTAGCAGTACGGGAAGACTTAACTTTTGAGGAGCGACCGGTTGAAATCGTGGATCGAAGGGAAAAGGTTCTTAAGAACAAGGTTATCCCCCTTGTGCTTGTTTCTTGGGGGTAATCGATCGCATTGAGAGTCTACTTGGGAACAAGAAGATGAGATCCGGCAGAAGTTTCCTCACCTTTTTCTCTAGTTCTCTATCTTGTATTCTTAGAATTTCGAGGACGAAATTCTTTTGTAGTTGGGTATAATGTAACACCCGAGCCTAATACTACTAATTTCTGTTACTGTTTGAGCATTAGGTGGTACTCATTTCATTTATCTTGCTTATTTGTGGCTTACTGTAAAATTTTACCCGGAAAGGTCATTTCTGCACATAACAAATTTTAGCATCTAAAATGAAATTAAAAATATTTATCTTGGCCTACTCGACACCCCTAGCCTTGTGGTAGCGTCCGTGCATCGTGTTCTCGTCCCGTTTGGTGAAACGGATGAGTTTGGACGGCTACGCGCGCGTACGGGTGTCCGTCTTGGGAGTATGCTTTTTAATCATAAAACATTCAATTTCAAAATTTGGAACCCGCTTAAAATCCTATTATTTAAATTTTAAATTTTTGGACCCAACCCGGGCGCGATTTGGAAAGGTTTCATTTAGCGCCAAAATCCCAAAATTAAAATATATTTAAACCCTCGCATAATTAACTTAACCAATCTAAAATATTTTGTGTAAACAGAATAAAATTTTCTGAACTGTGTAAATCTTTTGCCTCAGCCAATCAGCGAAGGCTTAATTCTGTGGGCCCCTCTCCTTTCCCATTTTCTCTCTCTTTCTTTCTTTCTCTCTCTCCCCCTCCCCCGATCTCTTTCTCTCTCCCACCTTTTATATATTTTTCCCCTCCTCTCGTTTCCTATTTCCCCACGAGAACAGGAAACCCATCACGAGCCTCAACCCTAGCCACCTCCATCCTTACCGCCGCAGCCCCGACGCCGGCGCCAGCGTCACCAGCACCGTCGCCTCGTCAGCTTCGCCTCGCCCACACCTTCTTCCTTCCACCCCCGCGCACCCTGCACAGCCGCGACCGCTGCAGTCTTCCCTGCAGCCGCCTGCTCGCCGGTGGCTTCTCGTCGTCGCCATCCGCACCACCACCAGCACCCTCCTCACCACCTGCGCACTCCAGCACCCCCGACCATCTCCTCTCCCTCTCCGTTTTCCTTTCCCTGCACCAACGTTCCATACCCAAGCCCTAACCCTAACCGCTGTAACCTCCTCGCCGGCGCCTCACCGCCATCGATCTCACCGCCGTCACACCCTCTGGATCACCAGTAAGCGATCTCTCCTCTTCCTCCTTCCATTCCCTCTTCCTGTTTCTCTTTTGGCTGTTCATTAAATTCTGGAATTTGTAGTCGCTGTTCGCCGGAATCCGGCCGTGCCGGTGATGTGTCCCGACAATCCAGCAGAGTACTCTGACCCGTGTGGTTCCTTGGTTCATTGTTTGGGTTCAATCCGTGAACCGTGCGTCCGACGCGAGTTTCCCCGCCGACGTTACGTTCCGTTTTTCCCGGTTCGCGACCCGTCGAGGCAAGTACCCCTTGCTAAATGCTATACAATATATTTATATATGTATTGACATCCTAAACCTGTAAAATTAGCTTGGTACAATCGTTTTCCATTTCGGTTATAAATTGCATTATATCATTTTACGGTTAAACATGAAATTTACAGTTTGCCAATTTGAACCCAATAATCAAATCTACCTGTTCAATCACATTTTACTGTTAAATAGATGGTGGCATTTATCCATGTAGTTCTGTTACATTCGGACACTCGTATGCATTTAACTTGAAATAACGGTATTGAACCGATACCTAAACTATTGCACCGCTAAGGGTGCTTAAACCTGTTAACATGACTAAACGGCTATATTGTATTACTGCACTCTTGTGATTGAATGAAACATGCTTATTATTTAATTCATTGCTTATTTCATGTTGTTTATACCCACGTGTGATTATAGCTGACTAGGAGCACACCCACGATATTGTTTACATCTTGACCTGACATTGCTACACACACATATATATATATTGATACACCTGACATGGTACCGTGTACTGTTGACTTGACCTGATGTACCATGACCTGACCCGTTACCTGATCTTGTGTCTAATGCCAACAAACCTGACATGTAGTCCTCATGGACCGTTCCTGTTGTCTATCCAGACAAACCTGCTTTTACCTGATCCTGTGTTGGCATTAGTTCTTGATTACTGAATACCTGACTCGACATACATAAATTGAGGGTATGGGGAAATCAAAGGTGAAACCGACTTGTAACTCAACAGTTTGATACCTGTTCTGATCAGTTTTATGGGCTAGGCCAGCCCCGGAGTGATGATGCTGACATCACTCGCCCATCCTGCTACTTGTTACTGCCTAGCGGCACGTCTCGGATTCAGCCCCGAGGATTTTGACTGTGGTCCTGGGCACCCACGGGATACTATTGAGTTATATCGACGATTCATCAATTGATTTCAAAGACTTTAGAATAGAAAACCTGATAGAACATTTAGTTACCCACTGCACACTACCCTGCACTGCTTGTTTCACATTATTGCCTTATTTATGTTTATTTCCGCATTGCCTGTTACATTGTTCATATTATTTTACTTGTTGACATGACGCGCTGACGTCTGGGTTTTGCATGGCCCAGATTCTGTACCGCTGTCGCAGTCCGAGCAGGAGTATTTCAGCCAGCAGGCTGAGCTGTGAGTTCAGTAGTAGTTAGTTTTATTTCCTGCATTTATTTCCTGATGTGAGCCCGCATTATAGGACACACTTTTCAGTTATTTATATTGGATCATTTGCTTCCGCATTTATTTATTATTGACTCCTGTTATTCTGGATTATGGACATGTTTTAGATAGTTTTATCTTGTTCTTGATATCTCTACAGCCGTAATGTGACTGTGGATGGATACTTCCTACCCACAGGTAGCATGGTTGGCTATGTCACGTGCCCAATCTAGCGTACTCTGGGAAGTGGGGCGTGACAAGTCGCATCCCCTTCACCGTACACTAGGAAGCGGGGAGTGACAGCCGGTCTCCACCTCCGAAGCCTGGGCCTTCTGTCCCCGAACCCGTTTTCGGCTCGGCGCCTGGCTGGGATCTGGGACACGGCCTGCGCTCGAACGCTGGGGTAGGACGGCTGCCGGGGGAACCGGGACAGATGTCGGACGAGAAGAGCTGGCACCTCCAGCCTTCAATCCCTTCTTCGGCTTGCGCATGGCCGCTCGGAGGTGGCTCAAGTCTATGGGTTCTGCACAAGACAAGATACGATGGAATCAGCAACACAAACAAAAATGAAAACAAACGCAAGCTCCTAACTTACCGACGAACTGGACGGGACTGAGCCAAGCCCAACTAAGGGCCCGCTCAAAAAGCAGCACGTTAGCCCAGGGAATGTGCTCCCCCTCCGCCACTCTCACAGCGTCGGGATCATTGGACGGACTTCCCCGCCAGCACCTATCCCTAGACCACTGGGTGAGCACGGGCCAGTCCTCACCCTCCGGTGACCCAACAAAGAGAAACTTCTTCTTCCAATCGTGGATGGAAGAAGGCAAGACGGCGACTCCTGACCCGGCTGCACTCCCCCATTGTTTCCTAAAGGAGAAGTAAACCCACCTCGGGTCGCCCGTGCGGGAGCCGGGATGATCGTTGTAAATGAGAGAGGAGGTAAGGATGGACAGACTGAAGGGGATTATCTGCAACTTCAAACGGCCAGGAACCTAAGGAGAATCCTCCATGAGTTCGGCTTTAGCTGGCCCGGGGCTAGCCCAAAGTAATTTAGCGCTCTAACACCTCGGGAGAGAAGGGCAGACGCATTCCGGCCCAAAAGGATTCCAGGTACAAGACAATCTCTTTACCCCGTACCTGATCCGCCCTCTCTCCTTCCTCGGCCAAACATAGAGTATAGCCGGAAGGGATATGTAAACGAGCCCGAGCGGTGGCAAGCTCGTCCTCGTACCTCACCAAGGATGGCGCATCAGGGGCGTCCGGCACCTCCGCTCTGGGATCTTCCCCTGACGCGCGACCTCGGGGATCTGACCTTAACTTCCCGGGAAGACTCCGACTCAGTGGAGGAATCCCTAGAATCTACCCCGACGACATCTACAGACTCCTCAAAGGAAGACATCTAATCTGATGGTGAAGTCCTCGGGAACGCAGAGATCAGACCTAAAAAGGAGAGCGCCGAGCTAACAAGACTCAGAACGAGGAAAATATGAAGAGAGATGGGCCATGAAGCGGACCCCACCTCTATTTATAGCTACCGGCGTCCTCATCCAACGGCGACGGTCGACTCCTGCCAAAAACAACTCTTCGCATTCGACGACCACGATCGCCCTACCTGTCGCACGCGCATTGGCTATATCCCATCAGACGCCAGCAGTCTGCGGCCCGTCGCGTCAGCAAAGCAGCGCCCGACACGTGGTCTGTCGTTTCAGCGAAAGTACGCACGATCCGGCGTACCCTTTTTAATGTAAAGATCTCACCCCGATTCGCTCGTATCATCCAGAAAATACAACAGATTACCCGGGGACACGCTCGACGATATCTTCGAAAAGGAGCTCACCTCGGATGACCCGGTAGACCACTCTAGACCCGACCCATCAGCTAGTCGGGACGAGAGTGGGGGGCTAATGATGATACTCGATATCGGTGATCTCCCAGATCATGACACGTGGCAGATGACATGTCCCAAAGCTCGCAAGAAAGGACCTACAGTAGCCGACCAGGCCACTCCTATGCCCGTCTTACAAACAAATGCTGGCTCACCTCCGAGCCCCCTGCACAATTGGCCTCCTCGGCCTTACAGCTCGTCTCTGGGCTACCACGGAACCAAGATACCTCGGTTCTCCCGCTCGTCCGCGAGCCCTCCCACCGAGGTCATCTTTCTCGGTCTCATTGACCGACCAACGGCACCGCTCACAGGCGCAACCGCCATCCCGCGAATCTCGCCATGCGCGAGATATTCGCCGACCACATCACACGTTCCACGCCATCATGATCCCCATTAACGAGCCTGTCTCTCCATTAATGGAAGATCCCGCTCATCATGCGGGCGTGCCATCAGGAGCATAACGGCTGGCATGATTCTCGCGTCTGCCCTGCCTGCTGCCACCGCTATATAAACCATTTCTTCAGACGGTTCAAGTAAGCCATTTTTACTCCACTAAGCCGTTACTCTGCTCGGATTTCCTCTCTAACTTGACCGTCGGAGGGTCCTCGGTGGTACAACCACCCCGGGACTTCCTTATAGGTAGCTCGGCAACAACCAATCTCAAACCCATTGAGATCCACACGCTTCAGGAGCCTGCCTCCAGATCCAATATCAGCCATCCATCGGCGCCATCAGCAGATCAACGGAAGGTAACATCTTGGTGTGATCCAGGTCGCGTCAAACATCAAAAGTTTAGATCGATATTGATATGGATTGAGGAAAACATTCGCCTTTAATATTGCATAATAAGCCTGTTTAAATATTTACGTGTGATTTGGAGATATTTCAATTTGCAATATGAAATTTTTTACATCAAGTGAATAGCATTTTTTTAATCATTGTTCATAAAATACAATGAATCATTTTATCTCTGCATAATTATATTCATAATTATATTCAATTTTCGCTTATATACACGTGATGTTTTAATGATGGTAATAACGACAATAACACCAAAGGTTTAGACCGATATTGATATGAATTGAGCGAGACATCCGCTTTTAAATATTGCATAATATAAGCATGTTTAAATATTTACATGTGATTTGGAGATATTTCAATTTGCAATAGGGAATTTATTTTATCACGTGTATTGCACATGCAAAACACTATTCCGGTTTAATTAGAAGACGTAGGTGAAGATCATAAATTCATGAAGCATCGGAGAGTTTTCAAAAAATAACTAAGATTGATCGTTGATTTTATCAAAATAACCCAATTGGTTTTGATCTTGGGAAAATTAGTTTTGATAAAAGAAGGATACAATTCTCTTTTAGCAGTGTTATAAATATAGATTATATGGATGGCTTTGGGCTCAAATATTGATCAATCGTAACCCAAAGCAGAAATCTACAATTCATACATCGCTTTATAATTAAGATCATGTATAGAAAACCAGAATTAAACGATAGCTTGTAAGTTGTAAGATCATGTAAACGAAGAAGAATGCCATTTAAATTTTGGCTAAAAAATGCTTTTATTCATGCCCCTAAATAAGGGAATTGAATGCTTAATTAGTTCAATGAACATGCCAAAAAAAAAATTTAAAAATGAAAATTAAAAAACATGACTTCAATGAACCCATCGAAATTTTACTCCTTCCGAATCTTTATTTAATTTATTGCATACTAATACAAGAGAGTAGAAAAAAGAATAAAAACAACAAAAGGTCCCTCTTCACTTTTGCTCTATCCTCATGCAAAAGCTCTAAAATAATTTTAAATTTTCACTTCCTTAGTTTTTATTCAATTTTCTCTCTCTTGTTTTTATTAATGCAAGTGACTTCAGTAGGTCCATTCTTGAGGCAGCTTGATATCTTCTGTGATTTGAATTAAAGGCACCACTTTCGTTATTGCAACTCTCTTGTTCATCGGTTGCATCTGATGTTGACCAGTCTTCATTCTTGCTGAAAATACAAATTAATAAAAGGAAAATATTACAAAATATTAGATTTTTTTCTTTCAAAATAATTTAAAAAAGATCTAAATTCAAGGGAAAATATCTAGAAACCAATATTTTTAATGTGATTTAAAATATTAATGTTTTTGAGAGAGAGCAATCTACAATATATATACTTACCAGGTTTCTTTGAAAGTCCGTCAGGTTTTTTCGTAACTTCATTAGTATTGGTCACTCGAGGCAGAAACACACCAGTGCCTTTGCGAAGTCTACCTGGCTCGTTAAACTGAATCGGATAGGTCCGAACGGGAGCCATTTTTTGCCACTGCTGATGTTGTGGCCTTTGTAACGCCCGATCTCTACGGCTCCCAAACACGTTAGCCACCTACAAAAACATCCACCCATTAACATATAACACCTAAATATTTGATCAAGCAACTATTTTCATTAATATTTTTAATGGAACGTGAATGAGTTTCCCAACAATTTATTTCGGGGGAAAAAAGTTCAATAAACTAATAAATAAAATAAATTCAAATTGTATTAGTTTTTGCTTGGTGAGCAAAAAAAAACCATTCTATGTTTAAACAAGCTTTTCCCCTCCAAATTTAAGGGCATTTATAACTTTTGTATTTTTTTCAATATTCTTATTAAAACACACACATTAGGAAAAATATTAATTATCAGCCATTATTGAAATAACAACAGCAAAAAAAATCAATCAATGTCCAAAAATATTTACGAAAACAAAAATTTGAATTTTACGGAAAGAATAAAACCATTACGGTCAGAAAACAGAACATGGTTATCCGAACCTGGGGCTGAACCGGCTTTGAGGTGTTCAATTGCCGAGCCGGCCTGGAGCCCGGCAAAAACGCACCGGTCCCAACCCGAGCCTGATCCCCATTATGCCCGGATCCGAAACTCTAAGGAAATCCAAAAAATAATATTACAATATAGTCTAAGGGATTTTTTTCGGAAATTATACACAAGAATAATTAAGAAGAAGAAAAGTGAAATAAACCTGTGGTGGCGGTTTAACAGCCAGAATTGGCCTGTTCGGATTCGGGGTGGGAATCGGACACGGAGCCAACAACCCGACAGCGGCGAGTTGGCTGGCCAACGATTCGATGAGGGCTCGGGTTGAGCTTTTGCGGTGGGACCCAATTTCGGACACGATATCCGGAGGCAGCAGAAGCTCGCCGTCATCCAAGTCTGGCGCGGATTGTCTGGCCATTGGAGGAGAGAGAAAGAGACAGAGGGGAGAGAGAGTGCGAGAGAGACAGAGGGGATGTGTGTTGTTAAATAGCGGCGGGGTGCAGGGGTAAAATCGGCATGACTGGAATTGGCAGCAGGAATTCTTTCCTAAAACGCGGGGCCTACCTTATCAAGGCTGCCACCTAGGCTTGAGAGCGGGAGAATTTGTGTAAATTTTGAGTATTTATTACTATGAAAAGCTTTTCTTATTTAAGCCCCTTAAATTAGACCCATTTTTTATTTTGTCCTCGAAAATCTTTATATTTTTTTGTTAATTCTGAAAGATATAGTAATTTTTTCAACTTAAGAACAGATTAACATGTTCCGTTTATATTTAACACCTACTTAAACATTTAACCAGATATAAGAATTCATGTTTTCTTTACGGGGCTAAGTTTCTTAATCTAAAGAAAACCAAAATAAGTGTACAAAATAAAGGATCCGTTGGAAGAAAAAAAACAATTAAATATAAGAATGAAACATGTATTTTTTTAGTAGGGATTTATGCGATCTACTTTTTGGATAAAAGAAAAATAATAAACCAGATATTTACAAGGCGATTATAATGGACAAATTTGTTCTATAACCAACGCTAAGTGTAACCAATATTCTAATTCGAAGAACATACTGAATGATTCTATAACCTATACTTTGTTTTACTTGAACTTATTTTTTTTAGAGTTTGAGGATCTAATTACATGCAAATATAAATATTGTAAAGACTAATATCGAAATAGATCTAATTCAATGGACTTGTACAAAAAAAATTTACCAAATACCACAATACGCGGCGCGAAACAAAAAGGGGAAATGAAATTTAGCTGGAACCCAAAAGAAAAGGCGGCCAGTCAGAATCACTTTAACACATGATTTAACTTGACAAAATATTTCTATAATCCACGCTTAATTAGTTCTAACCAAATTTTGATGCGAAGCGTGCGGTTTATTGGATTCCGAGAATCCGATAGAAAATATAGGGAATCTAGGGACTGATATCGAAATAGATCAATGTAGTGTACTCGAATAAGAAACCCTTGATACCAATTATTTTGAAGTAAAAATGCAGTATTGAAACTAAAAGGTAAGCTGGCTGTATCCGACATGCATTTGCTGGTGGCACTGATTGTTATGTGACGTGGATAACGGAGGGGAGTGATTTTTAAAAAAAAACATTAAAGTGGAAGAATGAAATTATTTGGACTTTCAATTCATAGTTTTATAAAATTAGCATAATTTTTAATAATTAAACATGCAATTTTATTTTGAGGTAAAAAGTAAATTATGATATACATTTATCTTGGTTGTATAATTTTACAATTCTTCGAACAATCTGATTGATTTGTTTCATGAAACACTATTTACACTTTAGAGTTGATTTAATTACAAGACTCATAGCTGGCAAGTAAAAGCTTGAATTAGCAGTTTTCATAAATCACATACATTTTTAAAAAAATGTTATGTACCTCTATATTTGCTCTATAGTTCTTCGAACAATTTGATGTGTTGCTTACACACTATCTAGTTTTCAAATTTGATGTGATTATGGGGTTCATTGGTCGAAATTTAATCTTATAATTTTATAATTTGTATATTTTGCAAAACTATAATATACTTCTGGTTGGTTTTATAGAATATAGTTCGTCGAACAATTTGATTTGTTTCTTGAAATATCAATTAGAATTCTAATTATGAGATTCATTGGCCGCAGCAAATGGAGGCTTGAATTCATAGTTTTATCATTTGCATGGCTTTAACAAAATTATGAAAATATGTTTTGCTTAGCTGTATGGGTGTATGGTTCGTAGAACAATTTGATTTCTTTCTCAAAACACCAAGTTCAAACCATTCGTAGAACAATTCGATTTGTTTCTCAAAACAACATATTTGAACCGTTAAGTTCGTCGAACAATCCGATTTGTTTGTCAACCAACCGGTTCCTTGAATATTTTGAAACTCTCTAAATGTCTTGAATAATTAGAGTGAAATGTTTTTGTACTTCTATGTTTTGTCTGGACTTTTCTGTATGTTTTACCTCTTCTGTTAACATCACTTGGGCCATTTCCTCTTTTAGAACAACCCATCATGAGTTCTCGATATTTTTGCAAGCATGAATACTGCGAGGAATATAACATTATGTTAAAAAAACAGAGACATATAACCTTTGTAATGGCAAAAATAATAGTTAATTTAAGTGATCAATTTTTTTTCTCAGACGGGAGGTCGCAGGTTTAAGTCTTAAGGATCGCACTAATTATTAAAATAAATCTCGTTGTGTGACATCAACGTTTTGCATCAGGAGCCATGTAGGGTCCAATGGAGGCCATTGCTACCACTGAACTTTTGAAAAAAACAAAACAAAAGATTAATATCAAGTATAAAGAAGTATTATATAAAATATCAATATTTGAGTGTAGCTTAGATTGTATGTCAGTCAATTTCTAAAAAAAAGATGGGGTTTAATTCCCACTACTTGCAAATTTACATTTTTTGTTTTTTCTAAATGGTTTTGGTTACAAGCGGCTTTACAATGTAGAAGGGGAAGGTCGAGAGCATGGGATATTAATGATTGGAGTTTAGTGGAGGTTGGGGTAAGTAAAATGGGTAGTATGGGAAATTTGGTAGGTTGGATATACTTGATTAGTTGCAATGCTGTGTAAGGGGATCATTTATTAAAAAGAGGATGAGCTTCAAAAGAATGATTCGGAGTTCTTGCAGAGTGGAATCATGCAGTACCAGAGAAGAGCTCGGGTTGCTTAAGTCCGGAGTTCGTGATGGGTCAATCCTCCTGCGTCAGTCAAACTAAAGAGAATGAGGCGAACTAAGCACTTTGACTCACTTGCTTCTTCGGGAGAGTCTCTTGATGTCTACTAGATACATACATGGGAAAATTGGTTTCGACGAATTTGACATGACGAGAAATGTAAATTTTGTAAGTGACGGGATCTAAATATTTATACGTAGATTGAGATGTTAAATATTCTAATTAAATGCAGGAAGTGGATCTAGATTGAAATTTGGAGAAGGTGTATGGTCTTAATCAGGGATAACAAATACATCCAAAAATCTTAAGACGTTTGTAATTTGGGGGACGTTGAAATAGCTTTTTAAGTGTCACGTCCCGCTTTCTAATAGACGGAAACGGTGACGTGGCAAGCCCGCAATGTATTTACTATGAAACAAATACGTTAAGCGTAATTAAGCAATATAACAATGAACAAGAATGACAAAAGTAATAAAATGAAACAAAAACTTTATTTACATTTAACTTTGCATACAACTGTCTGAAAATAAAAGATACAATAAATAAAGCAAATGCCTAAACAATGGCATACAGAAAGTAAGTGTAGACTGGAAAGAACTAGTAATCTGGCTGTGCAACAAGCTGGTCCAAGTCTTCCGGACCCGGCTCTATCTCCTCAGAGTCTGGTCCTCCTGACGAACATCCCAAAAAAAGAAACAGAAAGAAATGTTGTCAGCGAACTAGCGTTCGGTAAGTCCCAAAAGAAATAAGAGAAGATAGTATATAATATGAATAGAAACCCAATGAACAGAGAACATGTAAAATTGTATATGATCATTCACAGGTATAAAATAGTTATTCTAACATGGTTACTTGTAATTTGAGAAGGAAGGTATTCATGTATACGAGAGGAGTCCATCTTACCCCGCGGACTATGGTAACATGTAGTATAAGGCCCCATCATAATCCAAGGGACAACGGTACGTGAATTCATGTAAGTGACTTTTAAAGTGACCTCTCGTGCCACGATATACGTTCTGTACCAATCTACCCCTTTATCCCCACATATTGTATTGTATAAATTAAGATTAAAGGTCTTGACCGAATCCATGAAAATAAAATGTTTAGGTTTATGTTTAGGATGTAATCATGTGTTCAGGTAGTCATGTCGAATTCATGCCACGTTATAACCATGATTCGGTCAAGTCGAGTCAAGTATACAAGTTTGAGTTTGATGTTTGAATTTGAGAATTCAGGTTCATGATCAAGTATTCAAGTTCGTGTTTGATTTTGGATTCTGATTTGAGTTTGGACTCAGATTGAGTCAGACACTTGTGAACGGATTTAACTCTTGAATTTCTTAGGTTCGGGAGTAATCGACAACTGCTGCATATGGACGGCAGGATTTGTGTATTTTTCCAAGATAATTGCCATTGATAACTCCGTTAAGTTGTCTAGCCTAAATAGGCAAGCACTCACTTTCTCCGGCTCCTTGAGGCTCAAGAGAAATGATACCGTTTAAGCCTATGTTAATTCTATAGTCCTTAAAATATTGTTTACATATCTCGAGGGGTTTTTATGAAAAATATGTTTAATATTGTTTTAAAAATAACCCCGAGGGTGATTTACAAGATTTAGGGTTTTTATAAGCATGTATTTTAATTATTGGGACATTTTAATGACAAAAACCTAGTTTTTAAAAATTTATGGTATTTTATTGTAAACTAGCCATTTTGGTAACTTGATGGTATTTTATTAATATTTTAATCATTCATTTTAAAAATATAGTTTCATAATAAATTTTTATTGAAAATATAGATTTATAATTTTTATATAATTTCTCAAAAAACTATTTTTGCTTAGAAAAGTCGCATTTCTTAAAAACCGCATTTTATTTCCTTTTGAGATCGAATACTTCGTGAGAAGTTCTGCATCTCGCTTTACTATCCCAAGGATGTGCGATGATCCGCACCATCCATTAGCGAGTCCCTAACGAGGGTTGTAGAGGCATATTTTCCAAGAATTACAAAATACCGCTTTAAAAGAAATCCGTTTTTTTTGAAAAGATGTGGTATTTTAATGTAAAAACTATTTTTTGAACCAAGCATATATATATATATATATATATATATATATATATCGTGCTATGAAACCATAGTGTGCGTGTGGGGTAGGTCGTTACCCCGTGAAGTTTTTCTAAAGGTATTGTTTTAACAATTATCGAAAAGTGATTTATACTAAACTTTAAGGTATTTTGATGAAAAAGTTCGTTTATATTTGTTTCACATGAAAATTTTGGTTAAACTTGAAACTAAAAGAGTTTAAGTAAAGTTCCAAGTAGAGTGGCAAAATTAGTTTGACCTATGTATTAAGGAAAAGGGATTTCCAAATTCTAAAATGAATGTATCGGAGGTAACTCCACTTTACCGATATATTTTTAGGAGATGAATTGAGATGAAAAGAAGAAGAGATGAGAGGGACTTACGGCCTGGTAATATCGAGAAGAGAGTAAGGAAGAAGAGAAAGGGTTTCGTGGCGTCGCGGGAGCTCCAGAAACAGCTTTGATCTTCGATGGAAGGAGCTTGGTTGCTAACTCCACTTGTACTTAGGAACTTTTGAGGTGATTTTGCTAGAAATTTCCAGAATAGAGGGAAGCTAAGGCATGGGGTGGTATTTATAGTGAAGAGTTAGGGTTTGAGAATTAAAATTTTAGATTAAAAAGCATTAAAAATATCTTAAATGGTGAATTCAAGGGTCTCTATTTGATTGCAGGAAAGTCAAACAGTGCAGAAGAGTTAATGAGAGCTGAAGGGACAAGTGTGCAAAACACATAGGCGATTGGGGGAAATCCAACTGTTGGCACCGGCCCAAAGCTAAGAATGAGCGGTCGGATCTTAGTGTTCAGACTCGAGATTCGTGCCACGTGTGTATTTGGGTGTGTACACCTCATTGCGCATGTTTGATTTTTGTGAAACTGTAACGACTCTGAAATCTTTGTATAGAAAATTTTACTGTTAATATACAATAAAAGAGTATTACAGCCTGAGTTTGATTTATAAGTCACTTTTATTAAATAAAAGTAAGAAACAACTTGTAGCTCATTGGTAAAGTCTCTGCACTACTGTGACGTAGCCTCTGTATTCGATTCCCATCAGACAAAATTATTTTTTCTAATTTTTCTTTTTAACATTTTGGAAGCCCAAAAGATTTTACGTCCAATACACGGGAAATGAAAAGTTCAGAAAAATCAAACATGTGGAAAATAAAGTAAACAGAGATTTAATCAGATGACACGAATCTCGAGGCCAGAGCCTCAAGATCGACTGGCGATTTGGTCTATAGGACCGGCGGGGACGGTCAAGATGTGGCCAAATTGCCCCGTGCTTTGCACACTCGTCTTTTCAGCTACCCTTAACTCCTTTGCAATGTTTGATTTCCCTGCAATCAAACAGAGACCTTTCATTTCACAATTTAACACTATTTTAATACTTTTTAATCCACAATTTTAATTCCCAAACCCTAATTCTCCACTATAAATACCCCCCCCCCCAAATTTTGCTCAGCACCATTCTGAAAATTCTAGCTAAAACTCTCTAAAAAGTTTTTAAGTGCAAGTGGAGTAAAGTAAAGTTAGCGAGTAAGTTGGTTTCGGCGAAAATCGAAGCCAATTCCAGAGCTTCCGCGACGCCCCGAAGCATCCTTCTTCTTCCCCAGTCTTTCTTTGAAATTTCTAAACCATAAGTCCCTCCTAAACTCTCTTTCTCTTCTATGAAATTAAATTTTAAAACTTGTATCGGTAAGTGGAGTTATTACCGATATCTATTTTCTAAACCCTAAAAACTCCTTCTCCTTTATATTTGATCAACCAAATTTTTACACAATAATTGTAACCTTAAATATAAATATTTAGAATCAAGTTTAACCAAGAATCTCATGTGAAACATCCATAATTGAAGTTTTTCTTTAAAATACCATGAACTTTGATATCATTTCTTTTAGTTTTAAAACTATACCTTTAGGAAAAATTTTACGGGGTAACAACCTACCCTTCACGTATACTTTGCTTTCATAGCACGATACTAATTTGTATGAATATTTGTTTCCAAGTATAAGTTTTACAATAAAATACCATCTACTTTAAAACCGGGTTCTTTTAAACGGTGTTTCAAATTCCTTTGCAATTATACATTTACAACCCTTGTTAGGAGACTCGCTAATGGATGGTGAGGATTATCGCACATCCTGAGAATAGTAGAGCGAGATGCAGCACTCCTCACGGAGTATTCGGTCTCGAAAGGATATAATTACGGTTTTTAAGAAAAACGAATTTTCTAAATAAAACTAAATTTATAAAATTAAAAATTATATAATATTGTAAATCCATATTTTTATTAAATTATGAAACTATATTTTCATAAAATTGAAAGATTAAAAAATGTCAATAAAACACCATCAAGTTACTAAAAAGACTAGTTTTCAGTAAAATACCATAAATTTTTACAAGCTAGGTATTCATTATCAAAATACCTCAACATTTAAAACACATGCTCATGAAAACCCTAAGTAATATAAAACCCTCTCAATATTTTACTTGTAACTATATTAAAATTTTTCATAAAACCCCATCGAGATATATAAAACAATATTTTAAGGACTTTAGTAAATATAGATTTAAACGGGATCAATTCTCTTAAGTCTCAGAGAGCCGGAGAAAGTAAGTGCTTTCCTATTCAGGTTAGAAAACGTAACAAATAGCAATTGTCTTGGAAAAAACATAAATCATGCCGTACATGTGTAGCAATTGCCAATGAGTCCCGAACCTAAGAATTCCGGAGTTAAATCAGTACAAGTGTCTGACTCAGTCTGAGTCCAATTCAAATCTGAATTTAAAATCAAACATGAATACTTAATCATGAACATAAATACTCGAATTCAAACTTCAATATCAAACATGTATATTTGACTCGACTTGACCGAACCATGATTATAACTTGACATGACTACTTGAATATATGATTACATCCATGACCATGAATACTTAAACATTTTGTATCCATGGTTTTGGTAAGACTTTTAAACATAATCTATACAATACATTACACGGAGGTAAATGGGTAGATTGGTACGGAACGTATATCTTGGTACGAGAGGTCACTTAAAAGATACATATATGAATTCTCGTGATGTTGTCCCATGGGTTATGACGGGGCCTTGTACTACATGTTACCATAGTCCACGGAGTAAGATGGACTCCTCTCGTATACATGAATACCTTCTGTACCAAACTACAATAACCATGTTATAATAACTATCACATACCAGTAATCAGTTATATACTGTACTTGTTCATTTCACTTTATATAATATCTTCTCTTTCTTATTTTGGGACTTACCGAGCGCTAGTTCGCTGATGATATTCATTTCTTTTTCTTTCTTGGAATGTTCGTCAGGAGGACCGAACTCTGAGGAGATTGAGCAGAGCCAAAGGACTTGGACCAGATTACCGCTTAGCCTGACTACTAGTTCCTCTGCACTTATTTTTGTATGTCATTGTTTAGGCACTTCTTTACTCATTATATCTTTTATTTCCAAAACAGTTGTACATAAAGTTGAATGTAAATAAAGTTACTGTTTCATTTTTATTCTCTTGTCATTCTTGTACATTTTTATATATTGCTTAATTACGTTTAATATATTTATTTCATAGTAAATACGTTGTGGCATGCTACGTCACTGTAACAACCCTAAACTTTATGTACGAATTTTTTCAAAATACAGAAAGGAGTACCTTAGCCTAAGCATAAGTTATAAATTAAATTTGCTTTTGAACAGTAAGAAAGAGCTTGTAGCTCATTGATAAAGCCTTGCACTGCTGTGACGTAGCCCTTGTGATCGAATCCCCCCAGCCATATTATCTTTTTATCAATTTTTCTTTTAATCTTTTAGAAACCCAAGGGTTTACACGTGCAATACACGTAAGATGAAGAGTTACAGAATAAACAAACATGTGCACTAGGTTATATCAACATAAACCAACACGTGGCGAGCATCCCATACCCCGACCCCACTTCTCGACCGGTGAGATCTCCATCTCGACTGACACCGCTGGTCACCCCGTAGGGGACGGTCTCCATTTTTCTCCCCTTGCACCTGTTGGCCTACCCCACTTCCCTCATACTGTTTGAATTCTCTTAATTTATCCAAAGAACAATAAAACACTCTTTAATCCAATTTTTAATGCATATTTTTAATCCATTCTTTAACCCTCAAAACCCTAATTTTCCCTATAAATACCACCCTCCATTTTACACCTCCTCACTCAGAAATTCCCTGCCAAAACTCTAAAAAATTTCTAAGTCTCAAGTTGTGCAAGTGGAGTTAGCAAAGGGCGAAGTTCCAACGACGTTTCGAGGAGATTCCGGTGACGAAACGACCCCCCGACAGTTCCCTACTCTTCCCTCTTCTCCCTTCTACCTTAATAGCTAGTAAGTCCTTTCTTCTCTTCTCAATCTCTAGTCTAAAACTTTCTTTTTCCAAAACCCGACGGAAGCGGAGTTAATCCGACTTCCGATTCGTTTTTCTTTAAAAATTCCATTTTTCTTAAACCATAAAATACCATACTCTCATATAATGTTTAAAAAACATAAATAAACACATTAGAACAAGTTTCATTTCAAAATAAATCATGTTGTAATCTTTATTTCATTTTTACAGTAAAATACCACTATGTCTACAAACGATAATATTATCCACTTTTTACCGTATTACCTTTAGAAAACTCATAAGGTAATGACCTATCTCATCACAATACACATTTATGATATAGCACGAACTTTTGGACAATATTTGTGGGAATATTACAAGTTACGATAAAATACCCTAAACTTACAAAACCGTTTTCTTTAAAAAGAGTGTTCATTAATTCCTTGCAATTACGCCTCTACAATCCATTTTGGGGAACCCCGATCGGGATGGTATGGGTTATCACACGTCCTCGGGCCTAGTAGAGCGAGATGCAGACCTACGCAAGGAGCATTCGATCTCGATGGAATTTTTAATGCTATTTTTTAAGAAAATGAGATTTCTAGAAAAAGAAATCACCATTACATGAAATTACCATTTCAATTCAATACAAATTCTAGTATTTCAATACCATATACAATGAAAACTAGGTTCTACTCACTAAAAATTTCACTTTTATAAAATATACATCTATGAAAACCCTAAAGATGATAATTAAATACTTGAGGTGTATTTTGAAATTATATCAAAACTATTTTACATAAACCCCCTCAAGTTATATCAATTTACACTAAAGACCTAATTAAAAATAGGTTTTAGTGGGACCAATTCTCTTGAGCCTTGGGGAGCCGGAGAAAGTGGGTGCTTGCCTATCTAAGATAGACAATCTAACAATGGTGTTATCAACACGGTAATTGCCTTGGAAAAAGACACAAATCCTGCCGTCCATGTGCAGAAGCTACCGATAACTCCAAAACAGTCAGGACATCAATTCTGTTTAAAAGTCTGACTCAGTTCGAGTCACGGGCAAATATACAATCAATCCGACTTGAATATGATTCAAGTATAATTCCATTTACGACACGAATCCGTCTATACCAGAATACAATCTATAACAACATGAACATGACTGAACCGAACCATGGATATATTCCGTTTACATGATTATCCATTTACATCCATTCCGTTTACTGATATCATAGTTTCGATAAGTCTTCCATATACTACAAGACAATACAATACCATCAGTACAGTCAATACAATCAATATATTAAGACATTACGGGATTTATAAAAGGGTAGATCGGTACGGAACATATTAAAGGTGGTCACTAAAGACATAATTACATCCATGCCGTTGTTTCGTGGTATTTTCGACAGAGCCTTGTACTACGGGTTACTAAAGTCCACGGTGTAAGTTGGACTCCTCTCGTATACACTGTTATATTCTGTACCAAGGTACAAACAACCGCGTTAACATTATAATCAAACATTACTAGTTATAATCTCTTTCTATCTAATCTATCTCTACCCATCTTTAGGACTTACCGAGCGATTGTTCACTGACGACATTCCTATTTCTCTTCTTCTTTGGAATGTTGTCAGGAGGACCCGACTTTGAGGAGCGAGACCGGCCAGTAGTGAAAGGTTCCTAGGCATCCTATAGTGGTCTCACAAGGCATCGAACATGCCAATTTAAAATTTTTGGTGCCGAGAAACCCTAGACTACGGATCTTAAACTAGAAGTTTAGGCGAAAAAGATAGCTAGTTAACACTTAACTACTAGGATACGGAAATTACAACCTTTGTAGATCCGGATATCCACCTCCACGGCTCCGCAACGAAGTCTTCTCGCTGTCCATCTTGAAGCTTGGACTCTCGTGACGGCTTCATCGGAGAAACGTGCGGAATAGGTCGTCGGCTTCGTGTCAAAGACGATCTACGTTGAGGTTGCACAAACTCAAGCTCCGACTTCACAAACTTGTGAAACTTGTGAAGTAAACACCCAAAACAACTTGGCAAGAGGTAGAGGGTGAAGAAATAGGAGGTGGATTCACTTTAGAATTGGATTTATCTCACTTTAACTCAAGTTGCCATTGATGGACCTTGAGCTTTTCTTTTGAAGATGAAGAAGAAGAAGAGCTAGAATTATGATAAGTTGTTATTAAAAGAAAAAGAAAAACAATACTTATCATAACTCTAACTCAAGTTAAGTGTAGAGAATCAACCATGGTTAGTTGAGTGGGTTAGGGTTAAGCAAGAGGATAAGAATGGTTACAAAAGTCAAGGGTTCATGAAGCTTCTTACAAGAAACAAAAATTGCCACCATTCTCATTTAAATATATCCAAATAAATGAATAAACAAATAAGTGAATAAATAATTATGCAAAACCCTAATTATCATAATAACCATGGTTTAATCCTATTCACTTAACCATATGATCAAGTATCATCAAACATGATACAAAAAAGTGCACTAAAGTATATCACATATACAATGTGCAATCCAAGTGAGAAAAATCCGTTTAAAGTGAACCAATACTAGTTAATGCAAAGTAATATATCAAATATATAATTATACATTAAATCATTAAATCAACACTTGATTCAATGATCCGGTTATATCGCATACAACCGACTAGTATGTAATGTATCGATTTATCGAATCAATAATTCGATAACTAGGTCATATAGAATATAACCAATAGAAACATATATCGCGAGAATGAAATGCGGTATCACATACACGCATTATTCTCGGTCCCGCACATATCTCATATGCGCTCCTATTTCGTTTCGCTTGAGCCAGGAAACTTCTGTGTAGGACTCTAAAGACTCGTCAATACGCCGGTAGCAGATGATGATCATATCAAGCACCCACAAGCCGCAAGCGGTCTGCTAACGTAACGGCCACCCGGGTATTGAGCGATCAGAAGATCGACGAGCTAGCCCGCTCACACTCCTGCGAATCCGACCAGTAACACTTACCGTACAGTCAGGTCTCTTCGTCTGATACGTCGCATATCAAGTCTAGGGGTGGTATACGTCAGACCCCAATAACCCGATAAGTCGTGCTGATGTGAGGCTCGTAACGGGTCGAGAAACTACTGGTAACACTTACCAGCAAATCTCTGATCAGCCCTGGCCAGGGACTTCCCTGTTACGGCCAATCGAGCACTGCGCAACATCAACCCCCAATACCGGGAGAGACGAAACCCCTCCTATCGCTCATTGCCTCCATGTGACTCGGGACTGTGCCCAAAGACCACCGTTTTGCACGCCCTCATGGACGTGGTAAGGTGGAGATCAAAGCACAGTGGGAATCACATAAGACTCTATGACGATCTCGGGTCTACAGACTAACCTGTACAAGTGTCACCTGAGAACTGCCATCTGACGTGAGGTATAATACCATCTGGGAGTTCTCGGCGAGTCCGTCCAGTGTACCCAGTCTCCACTGAGCACCCGTATACCATCTCTGATGTCAAACACCAATGGATATGGGATCATCCATCGCCCATCACATGGGTCGAGAAGCGTATACGCTAATCTACTCTGGTATATCGATGCCCCGTCTCGATACACCCACGACTAGGGACCTTGAAGGATGTACTTATGGACTACCATGTCCCCACTAGTATGATCTGCATCATAGTCCAGGTAGTCAAGTACAAATCCTAAGGGCTTTACCAACATGTAACTATAAGACAGTATAAAGAGACTAGTGTACATGTTAAGATAAATAGCAACCAGATAGCATACTATCATGTCGAGCAAGAAAGTCATCTCTATATATGTCCAAGCATCCAATATAATATACATAATCTGTACAATACTGGCCTCTAGGGCATACATACAACTAACAATCTCCCACTTGCACTAGGGCCAGCTGCTGTAGTATCTCATACCGAGCATCCCGAAGAGTCTCTCAAACTGTATCTGGGGAATGGCCTTCGTGAGTGGATCCGCCGTGTTGTTCTTCGTGTCAACTCTCCTGACCTCGATCTCCCGGCGATCAACTATCTCCCGGATCAGGTGATACCGCCTCAGAATATGCCTGGATCGCTGATGGGACCTGGGTTCCTTGGCCAAAGCCACCGCTCCATTGTTATCGCAATACAAAGGTATTGGATGCTCAATGGATGGAACCACTCCAAGTTCAGTAATGAACTTCTTGACCCAGACAGCTTCTTTAGCAGCATCGTTGGCAGCGATGTATTCAGCCTCCATCGTCGAGTCTGCCACGGTTTCCTGCTTGGAACTCTTCCAGCTAACCGCCCCTCCGTAAAGGGTAAAGACAAAACCCGACTGCGACTTAGAGTCGTCCTTATCACTCTGGAAGCTGGAATCGGTAAAGGACTCCACTTGGAGTTCTCCGTTACCATACACCAAGAACATATCTCTAGTCCTTCGTAAGTACTTGAGAATGCTCTTCACAGCTGTCCAGTGACTCTCTCCAGGATCAGCTTGATACCTGCTCACTACACTTAGTGAGTATGCTACATCGGGTCTGGTACATAGCATCGCATACATGATAGAGCCTACTGCCGAAGCATAGGGTATCCCTTGCATGCGAGCTCTCTCCAAATCAGTCTTGGGAGACATCTCTTTGGAGAGAGTGACTCCAGAGATCGTGGGCATGTTCCCACGCTTGGACTCTTCCATACTAAACCTCTTTAGTATGGTGTCAATGTACCTGGATTGGGACAATCCCAAAATCCGTTTGGATCTATCTCTATAGATCCTGATTCCTAATATGCAGGAGGCATCACCAAGATCTTTCATTGAGAATCTTTGTGATAAGAAGAGCTTGACCGATTGCAGCATAGGAATATCATTTCCTATCAAGAGTATGTCGTCCACGTACAATACGAGGAAGACAACCTTACTCTCTGCCACCTTCTTGTAGATACAAGGTTCATCTGGATTTTTGACGAAATCAAACTCTTTGATAACGACGTCAAAGCAGATGTTCCAACTCCGCGATGCTTGCTTTAATCCATAAATGGATTTAAGCAACTTGCACACCTTCCCGCTGCTCCCACTGTCTACGAAGCACTCTGGCTGAGTCATGTACACGCACTCTTCTAAATCACCATTTAGAAAGGCGGTCTTAACATCCATTTGCCAGATTTCGTAGTCATGAAAGGCAGCAATGGCAAGCATGATTCGGATGGATTTAAGCATAGCCACTGGAGAAAAGGTCTCGTCATAGTCCACACCTGGTCTTTGACGAAAACCCTTTGCTACAAGTCTAGCTTTGAAAGTCTCCACTTTCCCATCTACACCAAGTTTCTTCTTGAAGATCCACTTGCTCCCAATGGGTTTTACCCCTTCAGGAGCAACTTCCAAAGTCCATACTTTGTTGGTGTACATGGATTCCATCTCGGACCGCATAGCATCCAGCCATTTCACTGAGTCCCCACTCGTGATGGCCTGCTCGAAGCTAGTTGGGTCATCATCCTCCATGATGCAATCCTCGCTTCCACCGTCCATGAGAAAACCGTAGTATCTCTCAGGTTGGCGAGGAACCCTACTAGATCGGCGGAGTGGCTGGGGTTCATCGGGAACTACGGAATCCTCGGGTTCAACCAAATCTTCTGTTGTAGTCTGTGTCGCTGGAACCTCTTCCAGTTCTACCTCAATGCCACTTATCTGTTTCATAAGAAAACCTTTTTCTAAGAAAGTGGCATGTCGAGAAACAAACACCTTTTGTTCCTCGGGGTGGTAGAAGATATACCCTTGTGAATTTTTGGGATATCCTACAAACTTACATAAGACAGATCTTGCCTCGAGTTTGTCCGGATTTTGTCTTTTGACATAGGCTGGACAACCCCATATCTTAATATAATTAAGATGTGGTCTCTTCCCTTTCCATATCTCATATGGAGTGGTAGGCACTGATTTGGTAGGAACTCTATTCAATAGGTCCATGGCTGTCTCAAGCGCATGTCCCCAGAAGGAATAGGTAACTCAGCTGTACTCATCATTGAGCGCACCATATCTAATAGGGTGCGGTTTCTCCGTTCAGATACACCGTTGTGCTGTGGTGTATAAGGAGGAGTCAGCTGAGAGAGAATCCCATTCTCTTTTAGGAAGTCCAGGAATTCATTGCTCAAGTATTCCCCTCCTCGATCAGATCGTAGGATTTTAATACTTTTTCCGGTTTGGTTCTCAACTTCTTGCTTATATTCCCTAAATTTCTCAAAAGCTTCTGATTTGTGTTTCATCAGGAACACATACCCGAACCTAGAGAGATCGTCAGTGAATGTAATGAAGTATGAAGAACCATCCCTGGCATGTGTAGACATGGGACCGCATACATCACTATGTATCAGTCCTAAGAGTTCGGTAACTCTTTCTCCGTGTCCCGTAAACGGAGTCTTGGTCATCTTGCCTTTGAGACATGACTGGCAAGTGTCATAGGATGAAAATTCAAACGGATTTAAATATCCATCTTTATGCAACTTAGCTAGTCGTGCCGCATTGATGTGACCCAGTCTACAATGCCACAAGAAGGATTCATTGAGTTCAGAACTCTTCCTCTTGTGTGTGTTTGTTATACTCAGAACTGTTGATTGATTTAGAACATAAATGCCATTGCATAACGTGCCTGATCCAACCAACTTTTGGTTATGGAAAATGTTCATAACATTGTCTTGTAATACAAAATTATATCCTTCTTTACTTAGCAAAGAAACCGATATAATGTTGCATATCAGGTTCGGCATGTAATAGCATTCGTTCAGAACCAATGTATTACCAGTTGGTAATACAAGGTGATATTCCCCGACAGTCTTAGCTGCAACAATTGCACCATTTCCAACTCTAATGTCTTTATCACCTTCTCCAAGTTCTCTACCTTTCCTTAGCCCATGTAACTGATTACATATATGGGATCCCGACCCGGTATCCAATACCCAGGACGTAGAGCAAATGGAGAAACAGTTCTCAGTAACGAATACATCCGAAGAAAATGCATCAACATGTACTTTCTTCATTCGGGTGGCATGGGAATCCTGGTATTCCCCTATATCCTGTTCATTCCTATAACTCTTATAGGAAAGAACGGAACCAACGTTCCCCAGCATAGTATAACATGCGGGTTCGGTCAATACATCCATATTATTATCTTTATTAAGGCATGAAATGGTCGCTACCTAGAGAGAGAGAGAGAAGAAAACACTTTAGCGTAAGCTCGTGCAAGATCAGATTGGTTATTATCTAATCTAATCAGGATGGCTCCCACTGCTTTTTATCAAATCTTCCTCCAAACCCTAAAAGGAAAGACTAGCCGGGATTAATTACACACTACAAGTTCGCCAATCTTTCAGCCAGGCCAGTGTCGGTACTTTGAGGGAGGTCCCCCGTGCTTTCGCACGAACCTAATTACTGTAAACCTCGTTTTCCCAGAGGCGTAACCTCGTTAACACCTTTCTTGACACCTACTTGATCGGCTAATTGCACTGTGTAAAACTCTCCCAGGAGTAACTCTTACTCGCAGCGGGTATCGGGATCCAACTATCTCATAGAAGGTATGCAATCTCATTGCAAATTTCAACACTTGAAATTCCCGATAATCTTTTGCCCCTAGCGTGCTATGACCTTGACGCATGCCAAACAACCCATAGTCCGCTAGTCAAGTTCAACCCGTCATTTCCTGATTGAATTAAACCCACCCGCACGACCCTTGACGCATGCCAAACAACGCCGTGCGAATACCCTAATCCAATCTGCATCATATGCATAAGCAGATAAATACTAGTTAGCTACCGTACACTACGCCTTGACGCATGCCAAACAACCGTAGCACGAATACTAAATAGTACTTATCTGAAATGACGGAGGGCTACGACAGGTTTTCTGAAAACCTATTGCGTAATGAACTTGATATCGTTGTAGAATCAAATGAAGTTTTAAAATGGAGTGATTTTGAGGCTTTTCTGGTTTTGCTAAAGGAGTCACTCCCGGTGAAGGGATCTCGGTCCTTTCCTCGTCGAATGAGGTGCGGGATATATCATATATATCGCTGTGCAAAGCAAAAACCCAAAAGCAGTCAAAAGCAAACCGAGTCTGTAGCATCTGCCAGTTATTACTAAAGGAGTCACTCCCGGTGAAGGGATCTCGGTCCTTTCCTCATCGAATAAGGTGCAGGGTATATCATATATACCGCTATGCAAAGCAAGAACTGTAGCTACCTGTTTTATTTTAAAATTCGATTTTACAACATCTTAGGTTTCTTATCTTTCATTAATCACATTAATGAAGTCCCATCATTTAAATACCTAAACATCACAGATAGATATGACGTACACTTATGCCATCCGCATTCGCCTCGATGTCCCCTCGTGCACCGTTAGGTTAGGTAACTAACGACAGAGCAGGGCAGGGCTAGCGCGGGTGTAAAACATAAGTACCATCTATATAATATATCATATATACTATATACTATATCTATCACAGAAACATCACATGATCTCATCACAGATATCGCAGCAGAATAAACATATGAAATATTGGATATACTAGGACGTCCGTGTTTTCAATACGAGCCAGTATAAAACACGGATTCCACGGTCGTGATGAATAGCCAATCCCACACCCCTAGACCCCTACGAGAGCGGCAAGCAACCCTGCCAATTCTAGAGTTAGGAGACCCGGACTCGACTCCTCGAGTTGGTCTCCCACTGGACCCCAGAACCCGGTTACTTGTGCTCCCCTCCTTGGGTCTATCCTAATACGGAAAAGTAAATAATATACAAAGGGTGACAGCTTCCGCTACCTGGAAGTGCCCCAAATAAAAGAATATTACATACAAGTTTTTACATGAATGAAAATGAAAAACACTCATCTCACATAAAAACCCCCGGCTATTCGAACACGACGATCCAATATAACATATCCAGCAACACATAACATCACATGTCATCAACGTAAGTAAGTATGCATACCCCAATTGTCGTTGACGTATAGCAACGAAACCGGCGATATGTACATACTACACTTACGGTCACAGAAAAGAAAGTGTAAAACTACAACAATTGGAATCCGCAACGGCTTTAGACATCACATGCCTAATCAGATATAAATCCCGCATTTTAGTCTCATTATCGAAAACTCTTTTCAATATCATATGGGACTAAATTGCTAGATTTATAACATTCATTCAGTTATCTCATAACTACTTGTGAATTCCAATTATTGTATCACATTCCAGATAAACAGAAAATGTTAAACTTTCCGATCGAACATTCGAACACCCAAGTTTTCCCAATACAGACCAACACATGAAATAAGTTTAACAACATTCAGTTCGTACCTCAGTACCAACGGTCTAGCCGTAGAAGGGTCAAGCCAACGCCTCACATGTGGCACGCCGTACTGCCCCAAACCCGAAGGTTCAAAGGGCAGTTCAAGACGGTCACATAATCGAGTTAAGGTTTGTTGTCTTCTAGAGGGACCATCGAGTTACTTGCACTACTTAGAACGTCGTTAAACTACGGAAAAATCCAACACTTGGAAATTTCCCGACAGGGGAAAAATTGGGTATTTATATCCGGTCGAACTTTTTAACATATTCTACAGTTATCTGGAAAAACACAAAAGACGAAATTTGACAATCCGATCGAAATACCGAATCCCCAAAACAACTGCAGAAAATTCAACTCTTGAAAATATATTAAAAATACCCAGGAATACCAGCACTGTTAAATAGGAGTTACTGTGCAATCAATACCTCACAACACGACAAAATGGCCGCGTTTCCGCCGCACAAGCCAGGCTCGTGCCGCGGAAGCGCGGCGCTTTAATTGAATTAGGGCATACGACTTCACAGTAATTCTTATATATTCCTTCTGATATTTTTACATATTTTTAATACTGAAAAATCCCTGTTTTTAGAAAAAGTACAGAGAGCTATTTTGGTTCGGGGTTTCGGGTTCGTTCGGACTTCAATTTCCGTCTGGACTTCGCCTAAGGCTCTAGTTAGGCTCTGATACCAGTGAAAGGTTCCTAGGCACCCTATAGTGGTCTCACAAGGCATCGAACATGCCAATTTAAAATTTTTGGTGCCGAGAAACCCTAGACTACGGATCTTAAACTAGAAGTTTAGGCGAAAAAGATAGCTAGTTAACACTTAACTACTAGGATACGGAAATTACAACCTTTGTAGATCCGGATATCCACCTCCACGGCTCCGCAACGAAGTCTTCTCGCTGTCCATCTTGAAGCTTGGACTCTCGTGACGGCTTCATCGGAGAAACGTGCGGAATAGGTCGTCGGCTTCGTGTCAAAGACGATCTACGTTGAGGTTGCACAAACTCAAGCTCCGACTTCACAAACTTGTGAAACTTGTGAAGTAAACACCCAAAACAACTTGGCAAGAGGTAGAGGGTGAAGAAATAGGAGGTGGATCCACTTTAGAATTGGATTTATCTCACTTTAACTCAAGTTGCCATTGATGGACCTTGAGCTTTTCTTTTGAAGATGAAGAAGAAGAAGAGCTAGAATTATGATAAGTTGTTATTAAAAGAAAAAGAAAAACAATGCTTATCATAACTCTAACTCAAGTTAAGTGTAGAGAATCAACCATGGTTAGTTGAGTGGGTTAGGGTTAAGCAAGAGGATAAGAATGGTTACAAAAGTCAAGGGTTCATGAAGCTTCTTACAAGAAACAAAAATTGCCACCATTCTCATTTAAATATATCCAAATAAATGAATAAACAAATAAGTGAATAAATAATTATGCAAAACCCTAATTATCATAATAACCATGGTTTAATCCTATTCACTTAACCATATGATCAAGTATCATCAAACATGATACAAAAAAGTGCACTAAAGTATATCACATATACAATGTGCAATCCAAGTGAGAAAAATCCGTTTAAAGTGAACCAATACTAGTTAATGTAAAGTAATATATCAAATATATAATTATACATTAAATCATTAAATCAACACTTGATTCAATGATCCGGTTATATCGCATACAACCGACTAGTATGTAATGTATCGATTTATCGAATCAATAATTCGATAACTAGGTCATATCGAATATAACCAATCGAAACATATATCGCGAGAATAAAATGCGGTATCACATACACGCATTATTCTCGGTCCCGCACATATCTCATATGCGCTCCTATTTCGTTTCGCTTGAGCCAGGAAACTTCTGTGTAGGACTCTAAAGACTCGTCAATACGCCGGTAGCAGATGATGATCATATCAAGCACCCACAAGCCGCAAGCGGTCTGCTAAATGTAACGGCCACCCGGGTATTGAGCGATCAGAAGATCGACGAGCTAGCCCGCTCACACTCCTGCGAATCCGACCAGTAACACTTACCGTACAGTCAGGTCTCTTCGTCTGATACGTCGCATATCAAGTCTAGGGGTGGTATACGTCAGACCCCAATAACCCGATAAGTCATGCTGATGTGAGGCTCGTAACGGGTCGAGAAACTACTGGTAACACTTACCAGCAAATCTCTGATCAGCCCTGGCCAGGGACTTCCCTGTTACGGCCAATCGAGCACTGCGCAACATCAACCCCCAATACCGGGAGAGACGAAACCCCTCCTATCGCTCATTGCCTCCATGTGACTCGGGACTGTGCCCAAAGACCACCGTTTTGCACGCCCTCATGGACGTAGTAAGGTGGAGATCAAAGCACAGTGGGAATCACATAAGACTCTATGACGATCTCGGGTCTACAGACTAACCTGTACAAGTGTCACCTGAGAACTGCCATCTGACGTGAGGTATAATACCATCTGGGAGTTCTCGGCGAGTCCGTCCAGTGTACCCAGTCTCCACTGAGCACCCGTATACCATCTCTGATGTCAAACACCAATGGATATGGGATCATCCATCGCCCATCACATGGGTCGAGAAGCGTATACGCTAGTCTACTCTGGTATATCGATGCCCCGTCTCGATACACCCACGACTAGGGACCTTGAAGGATGTACTTATGGACTACCATGTCCCCACTAGTATGATCTGCATCATAGTCCAGGTAGTCAAGTACAAATCCTAAGGGCTTTACCAACATGTAACTATAAGACAGTATAAAGAGACTAGTGTACATGTTAAGATAAATAGCAACCAGATAGCATACTATCATGTCGAGCAAGAAAGTCATCTCTATATATGTCCAAGCATCCAATATAATATACATAATCTGTACAATACTGGCCTCTAGGGCATACATACAACTAACAAGTAGCACTTGGAGCAGTACACTGAAAACCCCGAGCTATAGTCACTTGTACATATTTTCATTTCAGTTATGCCATTATTTAGGCAATGCTTTCCATCCATGTATTTACATTTCCAGTTGTACCTGTAAAAGAATGTTTAATAAATAAAAGTTGCTGTTCATTATATTCATGTCTCTTGTATACTTTTACTTTATATTGCTTAGATACGCTTAGCGTGTTTACTTTGGAGTAAACACGTAGCGAGCCTCGCTGCGTCCCCTCCCCATACACCGGGAAGCGGGGCGTGACAGGTTTTATTGGCGGCCCATGCAGGTCAGCTCTGTATGGACATGCAGGTCAGTTTTGCATGGACATGCGGGTCAATTCTGCATGAATTCCTAAGCAATTTAATACAAGAATCAACAACTAAAAATATTCTTTACATTTCATATTCCTTGAATCTTACAATTTCATATACTTTGAATCTGTTATAACCTTATTTTTCTTTCAAGGTTATGGATTCCCCAAACAACACTGGCATCGATTTCAACAATACACCACCATCTCTACCGTTTACGCCTACTGTTGCTGCTCCGATCAATGAGCAGACGGTACTGCTTGAGGCAATCCGCAGCCTCCTGGAAGGACATCAGCAACAGACCACCATTTTAATGAACCGTCCAGAAGCGGAAGCGCCTGGAGTGAAGTAATTCCGGGTATTGCACCCAAAATAGTTTTTGGGAAAAGAGAGCCCCTGGAAGCTGAAGAATGGGCTCAAAGTATTGAGGATGACATGGCAGCGGCATAAGTGCCAGAGATCGCTTGGGTTCAAGTTGCAAAGCTGCAACTCACTGACAATGCCCGAGTTTGCTGGAAGGTGGAAGAAATCCGTCTTGACCAACCGATCGAATGAAGGACTTTTCGTGACATGTTCGACGTGAAATACTTCCCTTAGACTGCCTGATTTGACATGGAACAACAATGCATCCATCTACAACAGGGTTTAATGTGGACCAAATCTATGGATGAGTATGATGTTGAGTTACCATGCTCAGTAGCTAAGATATGTGTTAATATTTGATTTTCTAATATCACATACTACACAGCCAACACATGACCGTAATAGATTTGCGGCCCATCTCATACCGACTGCTGAGATCAGGGCTAGAATATTTCAGCAAGGGTTGGACCAGGAAATCCAAGCTGCCTTAGCTACAGGGGATTTCCCAACCCATGATTTGGCTTTGAAGGCTACCCGAAAATACGAGGCAGTAGTGAAGAGGAAGGGCAGACCTCAATCTGCTGGAGTGAAGCGCCCTGCCACTCAGATGGCAGGAGGAGCCTCTTTAAGGCCAACCGTTGAACCGAGGAGACCGGAAGTAACAGATAACCAGCAAAGTCCAGATTTTTGCTTCTATTGCAAGAGGGATGGACACTTGTGGAAGGACTATAGGCGCGCAAAAGGTCTGTGCTTAGTTAGTGGTGCATCCAATCATGGAATTGGTACATGTCCTTATAGACGCAACACAATTTCAACTCACAACATTTATCCGCAGCGGCTAGCTATCCAGGCTCCTGCACCTCGTCTTGATCTTCCAGTCCACCTCTACGTGGACCTCCTGCATAGCCTAATCGCCAATTCCAACAGGCACTGAGGAATATGCCTCGAGGGCAGAAAAATATGCCCCAAGGACAGAGGAATGTGCCTCCAGCTAGGAGGAATGTACCCCGGCGTCAGGCTTTCACATTAGCAGCTGTAAAACCCGAGACTGTAGACCAAGATAACCCTGGTAATTCCCTTATATCTTTTTTTTCAATCTTACCAAAACTTTTGTATTCTTTCGTTCTTTCAAATATTTTTTCATGCATTATCAATAGTTCTATCACTAAATTGCTTTGAATCTGTTACACTTTCCTTCTACAAATTTCGAGAACGGAATTTTTGTACAGAGGGTAGAATGTAACAACACTAAACTTTCTGTACGAATTTTTTCAAAATACAGAAAGGAGTACCTAAGCCTGAGCACAAGTTATAAATTAAATTTGCTTTTGAACAGCAAGAAAGAGCTTGTAGCTCATTGGTAAAGCCTTACACTGCTGTGACGTAGCCTCTGTGATCGAATCCCCCCAGCCACATTATCTTTTTATTAATTTTTCTTTTAATCTTTTAGAAGCCCAAGGGTTTACACGTGCACTACACGTAAGATGAAGAGTTACAGAATAAACAAACATGTGCACTAGGTTATACCAATAGACACCATCACGTGGCGAGCATCCCATACCCCGACCACACTTCTCGACCGGCGAGATCTCCATCTCGATTGGCACCGTCGGGCCCCCGTAGGGGATGGTCTCCATTTTTCGCCCCTTGCACATGTTGGCCTACCCCACTTCTCTCATACCGTTTGAATTCTCTGAATTTATCCAGAGAACAATAAAACACCCTTTAATCTAATTTTTAATGCATTCTTTAACCCGCAAAACCCTAATTTTCTCTATAAATACCACCCTCCATTTTACACCTACTCACCCAGAAATTCCCTGCCAAAACTCTAAAAAATTTCCAAGTCTCAAGTTGTGCAAGTGGAGTTAGCAAAGGGCGAAATTCCGACGAAGTTTCGAGAAGATTCCGGCGACGAAACGACCCCCCGACACTTCCCTACTCTTCCCCCTTCTCCCCTCTACCTTAATATCTAGTAAGTCCCCTCTTCTCTTCTCAATCTCTAGTCTAAAACTTTCTTTTTCCAAAGCCCGACGGAAGCGGAGTTAATCCGACTTCCGATTCGTTTTTCTTTAAAAATTCCATTTTTCTTAAACCATAAAATACCATACTCTCATATAATATTTAACAAACATAAATAAACACATTAGAATAAGTTTCATCTCAAAATAAATCATGTTGCAATCTTTATTTAATTTTTACAGTAAAATACCACCATGTTTACAAACGATAATATTATCCACTTTTTACCGTATTACCTGTGTATGAAGTACTTCAAGGATGGTCTCGAGTACACAGTTACAGGGGAGTTGAACCCATTCTCCGTAAATGAAGTCCATAAATATGAAGACGCCAGGTACTTCTTACCAGACTTCGAAGACATGGAAAGATATCGCAAACCGGAGAACAAGCAAAAAGCCATCTCCACTATCCCGATATTTGGGAGCGTTACTAAAGAGGATGAAGATATGGAATACTTGGGACAACCACAAGGCAACAGGACAAAACCATCCACTCCTATTTTGGTCTTTGGCAGTGACTCTGAAGACGAGGCCAACGCAGTGTTCTCCGTTCACCCGTCAATGCAGACCTTTGATGGAGCTGACCAGAGTTTACAAATTACCCTGGTTCCGCGGCGGCATTACAAAGAACTTGATGCACTTGGTACGTATAGCGTGCAAGAGCTGCAGACCTTCTACGTCCCTCCTAAGCAAAGTGGTTAGAAGGCGATCCTTTTCTACCCATCCACGGAGACTAAAATGGAGAAAGAAGTATGGCATGCCGAACCTGGCTCGACAGGTTTCAACCAATCCGTCTGCCCAGGTACTGTGCAGAGAGACTGAAAAAGCTATTGAGACGCCAAGGCGTACCCTTCAAACAGACTGCTCGACAAGCCCAGTTCTATAACAAGATTTGGGACGTTTCCGGGACTCAGCGAAAGATGCTTAACGGGAGAATGGCGATGAATGTCCTTGGATACGTTCGGTCCAAGAAACGGGAGCGATTCCATGGCTGTCGTGTCATAAATAACTCCGGTGGAGAAGCGAATACATTTCTAGATAGCATTCGGGATGACCACAGCCGCGAAATGGCCATTTACAAAAAAGCCCAGATGCAACGTATCATTCAGCAGGCTACGGAGGATGACGATCTTTTTCACCCCCAACCCGCTGTGCGCTCTCATGGCAAAAAGAAAGCCCGACGCAGAAGCAATGATAAGATTAAGAACGAGTAAGGCGTTCAAAGGCAGCGAAGCGGATCCAAGAAGCCACGCGAGCGAGAAAAAGTCAGCTGGAACCCGTCTTTTATGAAGAAGATGGGCCGGGAGTACTCTTTCCCTCAAGACAAGACAAGGAAAATCTTCGACCTTGTTATAAAACATCAAATGATGGTGCCCCCAGAGTCTCGATACCCCAAACAGATGAACGAGGTCCATCATCCGGATTATTGCACCTACCACCGAGTAGTATGATATCCTCTTGAAGACTGCTTCACCTTCAAAAACTGGGTTGAAAATCAATATCAGCAAAGTAGGTTTGCTCTATCTGACAATTGGAGGGTAGCCCCGCCATGAAGGCATGAGCCGATAACAACCTACACTGCGATATCGATCTTGGATCAGTATCGATCTTGGAAACGAGCTCGTACCTGCCATATGATAATATTCTCAAAGGATGGAGAGCATGAGAATATAGACGACCTCTGTAAATCCCCGTTTCCTTTAATAAAATCTTCCTATATTTTCCCAGTTCCGCGAGTGTTATCCTATTTTTCTCATATTATTTGGTGTGAAGATTAGTTGCTTAGGTTTCAATATTTAAAATTTTCCAAAACAAAATATATACACTAAAACCAAGCCCAACAGAAAAACAGAATAAAAACAAAATAAATTAAAAATCCCCAGCCCAATGCTTCCTCAGCCAGCCCAAGACAAATACTTAGCCAAATGAATTTAAACCAAATAATAAAATCCTAAATTCCCTTTCCCCGGCCCAAGCTTCTAAGCCCCATGCCCGCACCCAACAAACCCGACCCGAACCGCTCTAACCTTCTTCCCCACTCGTTTTCACTAAAATTTTCCCGCTCCTTTTTCCCTCTGTGTCCCCACGTCGCCCCCACGTTGCCGCCCACGTCGCCAACGCCCCCGCTCCTCAAGGTCACGACCGCGCGCGCGCTCACGAGTCCTCAAGCACCACCTCGTCTCTAACTCTCTTCTCCTCACTCTCGTTCTCACTCCTCTCCTCTCTCCAAAAAGACCAACACCGAGCTTCGAGTCCCTCACCGCCGCCACCGCCGCCGCCGTCGACGACTATAATTACCTCATCCTTCCTCCCACACATCTCTCCCCTCATCATCCACTACTCCGAACCCCACTTCACCTCCCTACCTCGCCTGCAACCACCGAGCCGGAACCCAACCCACTCGCCACCGAGCCTCCCCTGCACAGCACTCTCGCCGACGAGCTCCCCACTGCCCCATCGACCTCTACATCCTCAGCATCATCACCATCACCACCAAACCCGAGCACACCCACTGCCTCCTCTCTCCTCGGCCACCAAGCCACGAGCCTCGAACCCCAGCTGTGGCCATCGCCGGAGCGACCACCGCCGACCACCGCCGATCCCAGAACACTCACAGGAGATCCATAGCACCTTACTCCGCTTCCAGTGATCGTGAGCCATCCCCGGGCAGCTCAAACGACGAACCCGAACTCGAGCCGAGGTCGTGAATCCAAACCGTGCCGTTCTTTGCGCTTTCGTGCTGTTGCCGCTGCCGTGCGTCGCCAAAGAGTCTCCAGGCAAGTACCCTACTTCCTACATGCTAGATTATACTGTTACAATTCAAAATCCTATAAATTTCATGTTTATAATTCGTGAAAATCTATACGACACAAGTGCTTGATGCAAAACCTGAATGAAAACCTTCCACTAAACTGACTGAGCTTGATCATATATGCTGGCTCATGTGGTAATGAACATCATGTTAAAATTTGACTGGAAAATATAATCGTTACTGACTTGAACGATCATCCCCAATTATAACCGTTAAAACTGAAAATTTCCCGCGTCTGAAACTTGTTAAAATCATAATTAATTGTGTACAGATTGAAATGATGCGTTCGAGGGATCAAATCGAATATGACTCGACGACCTGGAACCACATACAAGCTTTAAATTGTTTCTACACTGAAAATATGACGGAAACTAGTTCGGAGAGCGACTCTGGACAACAGTCCAGAGCAGCTCTGGTTGTTGTTTTCTGTCTCGTAATGCTTACCCCTTTGCTACCTGAACTTGTATGTTGCAGAACCCTATACTTTATTGAATATGAAACTGTTAGCTAAATAACTCAAGTGATTGCACCCCTTTTTACCATCGATTACTATTTAAACTGCAATTTAAAAGAACAGGACGTATAGCAGTCCCAAACAGAAACAAAACTGATACCCTAGTGTTGAACAATGCATAACTTCTGACGTAGAAGCGCGATTGAGAATCCGTCTGGTCCGTTGGAAACCCTATTTAAAACCTTAAATTTAATTCAACTGTAGGGTCACTAAATTCTGATCCCAACAGAGTGAAAATCATGTCGCGAAACGGACATTCAGTTCAGAAACTGAATTTTCTGCAGCGAACACTTAAATTGAAATGGCTGTAACTTGAATACCCGAAATCCGATTTCACTGAAACAAAATTTTCTGAATTTTTTACAGAGTATACTTGTTACCGAATTTGTATCGTTTCATTGAATTCTGAACGTATGATTTACTGCAATTTTTATAAGCTCATGAGGTGCATACTAGTTCATATTACACATGACTTGTTAACTGCATAAATGTACATACCTTACCCAACTGCCATACACATAGTGATAGTGCGCGTTATTATTTAGTGTACAATGCATTATCGTGCATGAATGATATTGGTTTAGGAGTATCAAGTACGCCAATAGAAAAGTGAATGATTCATGACAGTGAATAATACAGTGAACAATGACAAAACCGTGTTATTGGTGCATACTTGCACACGACTAAATCATAATCATCAATAGTGTAAACCTGGGGAAAAAGGGAAAATTGAAGTGGAAAGAGCATCGTATTTAGCGAGGACAGTGATTTAGAGGATGATCATTCGAACATCGACTCTTACATATATTAGGTAGGATCTAGCGATCCGGCTGACAGGGTTATGTCCCGGGCGTGTGGGCCGTAGTCTCGGGTATGTACGAGACCCTCGTTAAACATGATCCTCCTTTCCACAACTCGATTTCAAACATGACTTAGAGACTGATAAGGACACAGATCATACTTTGCATCATTTAGTGACATAGCGATTATCTGCATTTTACTTCCACTGTTATTACCTTATTTGTCTGTTTCATATCACTATTATAATATTGCTATTACGTCGCTTTGACAACTTGAGTATGCATGCTCAGACCTCGAGAAAGAACCAGCGCAGGAGTCGGACTTACCCTTCGAGCTAACGGAGATTTAGTCAGGAGAACCTCTTTCATCTTTTACTGCTTTTCCTAAGAGAGACCTTGTATTTGAACTTGGTTAGTAGTTCTTTTCTTGTTTATTTGTAAATTGTGAACATGAAAGTTGATGTAATAAATTAGTGATGTATTTCCTTTACTTCTGTGCTTTGTTTACTGATCACTATGTAATGCTAGAAGCCGAAGTATGACTACGGCGGGATTATTCCTTGACCGTAGGAGCATGGATGGCCTAGTCATCCATCGTTTTCCGTATTTTGGGAAGCGGGACGTGACATGGTTTTGTTGGTATCAGAGCCGTGTTTAGTAGTAAGGGATAACATTAATTACACTTCATTATATTATTTTCGCTTCACTATTCCTGACTTTCATCCTTGTATCTAATCATATCCTTTTAAATATCTTCCAGCAATATGACGTCCCCGAACGACCATTCCTCAGATCAAGTTCTCAGGATCGCACGGAGAGGATACTTAGTGCACTGACCTCTCTTGCAGAAGCTCAGGAGAGAAAGACGGACCTGCTCGCCGAGGGACTCAGGGCGATTACCGCTGTAGGGGGACCCTCCGCCCTCATTACCGCCCCCGATGGCACTGCTTCACCAGCTTTTTCTGCCAGGGCTGTCACTGTATCAGATTTCCGGAAGTTACATCCAGCTGCATTTACGGGCTTAGCCGACCCACTTGAGGCCGACCAATGGCTGGTTAATATAGAGAAATTACTGATGGCCGCCAGGGTACCGGATGAAGATAGAGTGAATGTGATAAAGATCCAGTTGGAAGATGAATCCCATACTTGGTGGACAGTTGAAGAAAGCAGGCTAGAGAGGCCAAACGAATGGAGCAAATTCAAGAAGTGCTTCTTGGACCATTATTTCCCTTCCACCGCCAAGGCAGAGATGGAAGAAAGATTCATTCTACTGAAGCAGAATGAACGTCCTGTGGACGTTTACGTGGTAGAATTCAATCGTCTGAGCCGATTTGCTCCGTACTTGGTCGCTTTAGAGGCTACCAGGGCCAGACGCTTCTTATAGGGACTCGATTCCGAGCTGCAGCAGTTGATCGCGTCACTTGAGTTGCAGACTTTTGCACAGGTACTCAACTCGGCAAGAATTCAGGAGAAACTGATGTAACCTCCGGAAATCTAGACATAGTTAGTGCTTGCCCCGAGCGAGCAGAGATACAGGGAGGGTCTAGACCACAGCCGCAGAGACCACAGGAGCAGAGGCAACCCTATACAGGCCGCGGTCAGGGACGGGCTTGTTCCCCTCCGAAAGACGACCAAGACGACGTGTGGACGTCTTGCCTGAGATTCGGGGCAGATGCTATTTGGTTTTATCCGTCCACCTCTCCGAAGATGCCAAGTTGATTTATGGTACCGTGTATCAGAGGTTTAGACGGACGCGGCCGATGTAGCGGACTTCGTCAGATTCCCCCTCGTTTGAGGGGTTTTTGATTGTGGGGACGCTCTTCCCTGCAGGCGCAAGCCCCTGCAGTTAATTACGCTACCGCATCGCGGTAGCCACTTTCTCCTTCTCCAGAATTTCACTTCGTGTCGTGTGTGTTTGTTTTGTTTGTGGGTGCCCGTGGATTGTATACGGAGACTAAATTATGCCGTCGCCCGTAGGACGTGGATTAGTCTAAATCCGTATTTACTTAGATTTGGGTTTGGTGTTTTAGTTTAAGGATACGTTAGCCATATTGAGGCTAAGATCAACTTAAACATTCGTTAAGGATACATTAGTCTGATTTGAGGCTAAGATCAACTTAACGGGATCGTTTGGATCCGACAAAAAAGCATTTGGGGGCTCTATTGTTCCAGTTTAGGGACATAGTGGTCCATTGTATGCGTGGCCATCGGGACCCGTCACCTCTCTGACATCGTTAAAGGATTACAACGATAGGTGTCAGAGGAGTTAGGAGATGTACCCTTGAACCAAAGTTGATTGGGGGTCTTATAGTCTAATTTGGGACTAAATTCTGTTTGAATGTTTTAAGGATACGTTAGCCATATTTGAGGCTAAGATCAACTTAAACGGGATCGTTTAGATTCGACAAAAGAGCATTTGGAAGCTCTATTGTTCCAGTTTAGGGACGTAGTGGTCCATAGGTAGTTTAAGGACACTTCGGTCCATTGCCAATTTGGGGACATGGTGGTCCATTTTACAGTTTAGGGACGTAGTGGTCCATAGGTAGTTTAAGGACATTTCGGTCCATTGCCAGTTTGGGGACGTGGTGGTCCATTTTCCAGTTTAGGGACGTGGTGGTCCATGTTCCAGTTTAGGGACGTGGTGGTCCATAGGTAGTTTAAGGATGCTTAAGTCCGTGGGTTTAAGGACCCCACCGTCCGTGTTGATGTGTGGTTGTCGGGACCCATCACCTCTCTGACGTCGCTGAAGGATTACAACGATAGGTGTCAGAGGAGTTCGGAGATGTACCCTTGAACCGGATGTAAATTGATTTAGGAGAGCAGTCTTGCTCAGTTAATTTAATTTGAGGACTTACGACCATGATTGGGCTAAGTCCAGTTGAGAATGTTCAACATTTTTATTTGTCTTTGGCCTATTAGGCCTGTGTTAGGGCTTTGCCCCTTTTTAAATAATGCATTGCATTATTTATTATGTTTGGGCTTTACCCATTTATAAATGATGCAGAGCATCAATTTTATTTGGGCCCTGCCCCTTTTATTGCATTTTCTTTTGTTTGGGCTCTGCCATTTTATAAATGATGCAGAGCATCAATTTTATTTGGGCTCTGCCCTTTTTATTGCATTTTCTTTTGTTTGGGCTTTGCCCTTTTATAAATGATGTAGAGTATCAATTTTGTTTGGGCTCTGCCCTTTTATTGCATTGCAATTTAATTTGGCCTACTAGGCCTTTTTGATTTGGGCCTGGCCTTTTAGTAATGCATTGCATTTATCAGGCGCTTTGCGCCAATCACTGAGCGCAAGCGCTTGTGGTGATGACACGTGTCACGCAAACGCAGTGCGCTGCGCTTACGTTGCTGACACATGGCGCGCTCTGGTGAGCGCAAGCGCAGCAGCGCAGTGCGCTGTGTCAGTACGCTGCGCTGTTGCGCTGCTGACACGTGGCGCTCCCTGGTGGCTTGCGCCAACGCCGGAGCGCAATAGTGCAGTCTTTGCAAGTGCAAGGCACTATTTGATTTCTTGATCCAATTTAGATAAAAGAAAACAAGTTTTTCTTGTTTTTCTTGTTTTCAGAGAATCAGTGGTTCATAAAAAAATGCAAAGCACTTATTATTATTTGAAGATCATTGATCATTGATCTTGTTTTTTGATCAATGATCTATTAGAAGAAATTCTTCTATTTTGTGAAGGTTTTTACCTTTATCTTGAACTTTCTTCAGGGTTCTCTCTGTCTTGAGATTCTTAATCTCTCACAATATTTTTTTCCTTTGAATTGGGGTCTAGGGGTCTTTATATAGTGCCTATAAATTTGTTAAATTTGTTAAAAAGATCTTTCTCTGAGTGATTTGGGGAATTTTCCCCACCGTTGGATCTTTGATCCAAGGGCTCCTTTTTTACAAAAGACAATTTTCTTGTTTTAACAAGAACAGAAAGATCTTATTAAAATTTTAATTCTGTTTGGCGCAGATGCACTAGTGTTTGACACGTGTCGCGCAGCGCACAGCGCAGCGCAACTGCAGCGACACGTGTCGCGCAGTGCACAGCGCAGCGCAGCTGTGCTTGCGCAACGCGCTGACACGTGTCGCACAGCGCAGAAGCAACTGCGCTGACACGTGTCGTGCAGCGCAGCGCTTGCGCAAAAGCAACTGCGCTGACACGTGTCACGCAGCGCAGCGCTTGCGCAGCTGAAGCTTTGCTTCCTTTTAATTTTGTTCTTTAATAGAGCCTTGCTCTGATTGGGCGCGCTGCCTTGGGCGCTGCGCTGATGTATCAGCTTTTGACACGTGGCGCGTTGCGTGCAGCGCAAGGAACTTGAAGCGTTGCTTCAAATTTTGAATTTTTGAAATTCAAACAGAGCTTTGCTTTGATTGGGGGAAACAAATGCCCCCCCACCGTTCCGCTCACGTGGCGCACACTTGAGTGCAGCGGTAGCAAGATCCCAACCGTTGGATCAATCAGGTGAGTTGAAGAGGCGCAGGCGCCTATAAATAGGACCCTTGGTCCTTGGTAAATTTTTTACCATTTTCTTGAATCTTGAATTTCAGAGCCTTGCTCTTGCTTAAGAACTTTTAGAGTCTTGCTCTTGTTTCTTTCTAAGAACTTTCAAAGTTCAGAACCTAGAACCATCTTAGGTAAAAATTTTAAATTAAATTAAATTTAATTAACAGAGCCTTGCTCTCATAGATCTTTGATCTAAAGAAAACCCTTTTGGGGTTTCATCAACAGAGCCTTGCTCTCAAAAGTTTATAGGTCTACAGAGATCTCGTTCATGGGTTTTAACCCATGAACAGAGCTTTGCTCATGGATCAAATGTAGATCTTTTTTGATCTGAAAATGGAGAACTCCTAAAGTTTTCATGGATCTTCAAGATCCCAAATCTTTAATATTTAGGAGTTAAAGTTTTCATCATTATTATAGAGCTAGGCTCTTTTTAGGAAATTTTATTCCCTTGAGACCAGAGTTTGACAAATGTCACTCTGTGACAGAGCTTTGCTCTAAAAGAGGAGATTTTCTCCTTGTCTCTAGGGATTTCCCATCAATGAGGATATTCCCTTAGGGATCTTTTCATCAATTGACAGTCTCACCCAATGATGGGGCTGTCTTGTTAAATGATGCACTGTCATCCAGATTTTGTGGGTCCCCATTTGGTCCCCTACCCACTGCATTGCAGTGTGGTGTAAAATTTTAAAATGTCGAGTGTTGGAATTAGAACACTGACGGCTAATTTTTGTCTCTCCGCAGGAAACATGTCTGCCAATTTGTCTTTTCCGTTTGTTCGCTCGGAGGGAGGGTTTCCCCAGGCACCGGTGGACCGAGTGGTGTTCGCTCTCATCAAGGATCATGACCCCGAGCACAAGAGCCTTCACTTGTGGGGTAGGTGGTACAATGAGATCATCCAGGGTCGCCGAAGTTTCAGTTCCGCCACGCCGTCCGAGCCAACATCTTCACTCCCCTACGCAGATGAACCCCCGGTAAAGTATGCCGTGGAGATCAAAAATTGGAATTCGGATGACATCCTCCAGCCTGCGATTGGTGCTATCCCCGTGCAGCTGCCGCCAGCAATAGATATTTTAGGGAGGCGAATCTGTCAGTGTGAAGCACGCCCTTGGGGACAGGCCTATAACATTGGATTGATCCCACGACCGCCTGCCGGATATTTGCAATGGGCCCGGTACATCCTATCAGCGAAGAGGACTCATCTGATGAGGATTGGTTTGTACTCGGCCATTTACGTCTCGCTCTTTGAGTATCCTTCTCCTCCAACGTGGTGGATTAAGACTTTTATCGAGCAATGGAACATCCCCACCCACACCTTCCTGATGACGGACCGGAAAGTCTCTATCTCCTTGGAGGAGTTTGCTGAAATTTCGGGTCTGCCGATGAGGGGGGAGCCTTACGAGGAGCTGCTTCCTCCTGATGAATACGTCTTTGCCACCAAGCCGTTGGTGTTTGACCTGACGCCGGAGAATGCTATTCAATACCAGTTCCCGGGCTTGGTAAAGGTGTTGGAGATCTATGAAGGACTCTATCTGGAATCGGGCGTCCGGGACGTCAGTTTCGCAGATTTTATTGCCCGCTTCATTCGACCGGAGTTCCTATCGGAGCGGAGCGAGAAGTTCGCCCAGCTCGACGACCCTTTTGGATTCGGTTTGGATCTCCGACCCACATCGGAGGATGACCACAAAGACTTTTATCTCCCCGGTGCCACCGTCGTCCCTTTTTCAGAAATTGCCGTCCCAGGCATGGATGAGGAGACCTTTTTTGTAGGGTTCCTGGGCTTGTGGTTGTGCAACTTTAGGCTCCCCATGCACCCGCGCCATATGCGGCCATCTGTTTTCTACCCAGTGCATCGGATGGTGGCTGGTTTGCAGTTGTCAGCAGGAATCGTCGGGTTGGCTTATCTTTATAATGGACTTAGCTAGCGGCGGACGCTAGTGAGCCTGGGGTGCAACCCGCTAACTTCCCGATGCACTACTTCACTTCTTGGATGGAAATGCACGTGCACGGGGTGTTCGGCGCCCATAAGATTCCTCCCTTTTTTGAGAAATGCAGACTCCCGAGGGTCATACGGTTGGTCGGGCATTCGATCGTAGTTGCACCTCCGCGGGAGGCTAGGGGGCTAATCCTACGTCCACACCTAGTCGGAGCGAAGGTTTCCTTCTTGGATAAGGTCATAACAATAGGCTCAGAGACCACCAAGTCGGTAGTGTCGCTAAGCGATGATTTTAAAGATGGGGCTTCCATATTGAAGGCCCATCTTATCCTCCACCTCTACTCCATTCGGCCGGGCTACCTGGTGTTCAGGCAGAATGAGACAACACTCTTTATGAGGTATAACCCTCACTGGTTTGATCAGCAATCGAGATACAACCAAGGGATCCCGATGGAAGCTTTCTTGGAAAAGCCCGTGGTTAGCCGAGAGGGGATAAAGAACGCAATGCACCATTTCATACGGCTTAACACGGGTTCCTATTTCTTCATTAGCGAGCCGAGCTGCGTCCCCAAGGTCCTCAACGCGTACGTGGCTTGGTACGCGCATGCTATGGGTCCAGTCATCCAGATGGAAAAGCGCATGCTGGTCGACCGCAAGGGTGCGCCTCCCGGCGGCGATCGCAAGGCTCCCCTGAAGCCGAGGACCCCGGTCATTCCTCCATTGAAAGGTGCTGGAGTTGGACCTCTGCGCGTGTTGAGCCCTCCGCGCGGATTGCCGTTTCGCGATACTGTGGATACGCCACCAGTCCCCCGTGCTCCAGTGGAGGCGGTAAATATGGTATCGCCGGAGTCCGGCGCAGGCGCGGATATCGGGACCCGCCGCCCCAAGGTGCCTGCCAAGCGCAAATCAGCCCCGGGTGCATCTAGAGCTGGCGGGCAAAAGAAGAAGAAGTCGCTCCTCTCCCTCGACACGATCCTCGGTTTAGAGCCTGAGGCCCCTCTTACCGAAGGAATAAGCGAATATGGCAGCAATAAGGGCTTCTCGGTAGACCCCGCAGACACCGATTTGGCGGCCGCTATTGCAGCTTCTGAGCGATCAGCGAGGCTCGAAGCGATGTTGAATAAACTCGCTGAGTCAGGTAACCATTAGCTGCTTTCTTCGTCATTTTATCGCATTTTCTTATCATTATTTTTGACTAATACTTTCCCCCATTTTTCAACAGGTGTCACTACGGAAGAAGCCATTGCTGCCTCTTTAAAAACCTTCCAGGAAGAGGAGGAGAAGCGCGCTTTAATGGGCGTTGGTACGTATCACCTTTAAAAAATTTGTTATCTTTTCTGATGGTCAACCTAATCTTCTTCCTTTGTTTCTTTGCAGGGGCTATACCGGTTGATGTGGGGACTCTTCCTGGGCCTGTTACTGAAGTCCCAGTCTCGTCGGGACTGCTGCGAGAGCCTCGACTCGACAAGTCGACGAGGGATGCCTTGAAGAATTTGGAGGCATCCTTGTTCACGGACGAAGACGCCTCAATGAAAGAGGCTCTGGTGAGGTCTGTCTCAACTGCCCGGGAGGAGAGGAAGCGGCTGAGGTGTGAGGCGAAATCGCGCAGGGCTGCTTTGGCCACGGGAGCGGGCCCAAGCACCATTATTCTCTCCGCTTCTCCTTCTGAAGAGCTCCCGGCCGGTCTATCTACCGCGCGCAGACAGGTGGCGCGTGCAGTTTGGGAAGCTAATGATAAGTCCATTTCAGGTAATGTACCTTTCAAGATTTCGTTGTAAGAATTATAAACCTATCGGTTCTTATATATCTTGTCTTACAGGGCCAAGTCCAACCGAAGGGGAGGCGGAAAACGTCGAACCTAAAGGGACAGAGGGAGAGGCACCGGCCGAAACCGAGCCGACGGTGGACGACGTTGCCGAAGTTGCTAAACCCGAAGTAGGGGCCGAGGAAACTATACTGGAAAGGGTCATTGATGCCGAGCCCGAGGTGGCGGCAAATGAGACGACCGCCATGATTGAGCCCGAGGTAGCGGCGGACGAGGCGCCTGAGATCAATGACCTCGTAGCGACGGTGGACGAGACGACCATGACTGCTGAGCCCGAGGGAGTAGCTGGTGAGGTGGACATGATTCCTGAGGACGAGCCGACCTCTCTTTCTCAGGAGTCTGGCAATGCTCCGGTCGTAGCTCTCTCCGCCGTCTCCTGGCCTCGCGAGCACGACGACGGCCCCCGTGGAGTCTGGGGATGAGGCCACGGGTGGTGGAATTATGTCGATGGAGGAGGGAGACGCCTCCGTCTCGGCTGGAGGCTCATCAGGTAAATTTCGGATTACTTTCCCCCTTTTTTTATCTTGCAATCTTTCCTGACAGATTTACCCTTGTTTTTTAATGCAGGTGCGGCTAGTGCCGATGCTCCATTGCTTAAGAGAGCGCCGTCAACTACTGCCTTGGCGGTGGTCACCTCTCAGCCCTCTCTCGTACCATCGAAGATGTTGGAAGGTATGGGTTTGCAACTTATGAGTCTTATTTTTTAGACGCATAATTTATGTGCTAAAGTCGTACTGTTGTGTCTTTTTCAGGAGGGCTTTTTGACCATCTTTATCAGGTGTTGCTCCCACACTTCTCCTTCCTATCTGAGTTCGCTTCTCCCTCTGGTGGCGCTGGTGAGTATAATTTCCAACTGATGTCTTTCTTTTTTTAGTAATGGAATTATTTCTAATTTTCCCTTGTCCTGATTGCAGTGCTACAAATTGAAGGAGGAGATGAAAGATCGGTCGCGCCACCGACCCTTCCGGCCTTGCCACCTGCTGCAGCTGGTATAGTAGACTATCTCGTCAATGACTTTTTCATATTTCTTGAACTGTTATCTGATCGTATCTTGTTTTTTCAGCTGTCGTTCCGGTCTCGGCGCCCTTCGAGTCTCGCATCACAATGCCGGCAGGTCCTTTCCTAAGACGTCCGTCCTTGAAAGGCGCCGCGAATAGTCTGCGTATGTTGAGCGACTATATCGAGGAACTCGACGTCGAGACTCCTACGTCTGCTGCAGATTTCGCTACGGCGGTTAACCCGATACTGGTGATACTCGTAAATTTCCATGACGAGGGCATCATCACGTCTTGGGTTAACCACTGCAGGGAGATCGAGGCTCGCCTGCATCAACTGGAGTTTATGTGCCCTGCTCCCGGGACCTTAGCCGCAAGCAATCAAAGAGCAGCGTGGATCGAGCAAAGCGCTTCTTACGTCCACCACTTGGAACAAGAAGCGGCTTTAAGGCTGAGGGAATATCAAGAGACCTCGAGCGAGACGGCTCATCTGCGTGCTGAGGTTGAGGCGAATGCTGCCCAAGTGAAGGCTATCTTTGAGGGCCTCCTGGAACGCATCTCTCATGGGCTAAACTTGAAGCGAAAGCTTGATGTCGCCGAGCGTGACACCCCAGGCCGCGAAGCCGCGAAGCCGCTCATCAGGCTGTTGGGGAGCAGCTTGCATCTTTCTTGCAGCAACGGGCTCAAGTGGAGGCAGAACAGGCGGTGGTGGCCGATCAGAAGAAAGCGTGGAAGGAGGTGCGCAAACAATTGCTGGAGCTATGCAAGCCGCTTCCTTCCCAGTAGTTCCCCTTGTATCCATATACTTGTAAAAAATTTTCTTTTTTCGAATTAGATGTATCCATTCTTTATTCTTTTGTACGCTTCACCTTGTACTTGATTAAATTAATAAATAAAGATACACATTTTTCTTTGCAATGTCTTGTACTATTTCTTTGCTTTCTCCTTTCTCTTATTATCAGCATGCTGTCTTGATAAACACAATCGACAGATAATAGAGTAAACATCTAGATTTCTCCAAAAGATAGCGATGGCTTAGGCCTCAGGTTCAGATCTGCTGCCTAAGACTTTTCAACTCTATGAGCCGTGAGGGTCTCATAGAGACTTTTCTCCCTACGGATCGAGAGGATCTCATAGGTGGATTTTCTCTTTAGGAGTCGTGAGGATTCCTAAGTGTGTTTTCTCTTATAAGTCGTAAGGGTCTTATAAGAGAATTTTCTCCCTTACAAGTCGAGAGGGCTCGTAAGTGGTTGGTGAGTTGACTTGTTTCCGAGTTGAAGTATTGCTCCGATGGGGAGGTCATTGGTTGACTTGTTTCCGCGACGGAGGTCCTTTGCTGACTTATTTCCGAGACGGAGGTCGTTGGCTGACTTGTTTCCGAGACGGAGGTCGTTGGTTGACTTATTTTCGAGAAGGAGATCGTTGGCTGACTTGTTTCCGAGACGGAGGTCGTTGGTTGACTTGTTTCCGAGACGGAGGTCGTTGGCTGACTTGTTTCCGCGACGGAGGTCGTTGGTTGACTTGTTTCCGAGACGGAGGTCGTTGGTTGACTCGTTTCCGAGACGGAGGTCGTTGTTGACTCGTTTCCGAGACGGAGGTCGTTGGTTGACTTGTTTCCGAGACGGAGGTCATTGACTGACTTGTTCCCACGACGGAGGTCGTTGGCTGACTTGTTTCCGCGACGGAGGTCGTTGGTTGACTTGTTTCCGAGACGGAGGTCGTTGGTTGACTTGTTTCCGAGACGGAGGTCATTGACTAACTTGTTCCCGCGATGGAGGTCGTTGGCTGACTCTAGGTTGTCTGTGAACCGTAGAGTCTTGGAACTGGGGACTTTGCCGTGGCTCCGATTGGTGATGTCACGTCCGTGTCTTGCTGGAATGAGAAGGAACGCCGCTGTTGGTCTCCAGGCTGTAGATGTGGTCGTCGAGATCTGACTTCCCTTTGACGCAGCCTAGTGGGGAAATGTAGTCCCCTTTTTGTTTGTGCCCTTGGATTGTGTACAGGGATCGATGTGATCTCAACTGTAGGGCAAAAGTTTTATTTATTTGTATTGTTTTATTTCCGCGATGCTCTATCATTTCAGCTTTTATATCATGAAGGTCGCGATTGCCCGATCATTTCGGCTATTTTTCGCGGTGCCTAATCATTTCGGCTATGTACTTTATTTTTACTCGTTGCTTTTTATTGCGAGTTGCCCAATCATTTCGGCTATTTTGTATGCATACGTTTTCTTTACTTGCTGCTTTCTATTGCAAGCTACCCCATCATTTCGGCTATTTCGTATGCATGTGCGGCTTGCTGGCTTTTCACCGTAAACCTGGAATTAGACACCGATTTCGGCATCAGCACCGCTACAACTGGGATATTGCCAGGAGCGAATCATCATTTGCCTCTGTCGATGTCGAACAAAGGTGGCTTAGCGAATAAGGTTAAGGTCCTGTCGAATAAGGCTTTTAATTTCATGAGCCGTAAGGGTCTCACAAAGGTATTTCTCCCTACAAGTCGTGAGGATCTTGTAGGTGTATTTTCTCCTTAAGAATCGTGATGATTCCTAAGTGTATGTTCCTCTGTAAGTCGTAAGGATCCTACAGGAGGGTTTTCTCCTTGTAAGTCGAGAGGACTTATAAGGGTTATTCATCATGTGCACATAATCCCAGTCACGGATGGGACTTGGTTAGGGAAATGTTTATTCGCACCCGTGGATTGTATACAAGGGTCAGTATTGAGCCACTTGTAGGGCAATATCGAAGGTTGTGGGGGTCGCTTAAGCACAGGTTTAGGTCTCTGTAACTTAAGACTTTCAAATCTTATGAGCCGTGAGGGTCCCATAAGAGAGTTCTCCTTACGAGTCGTGAGGATCTCGCAAGTGTATTTTCTTCTTAAGAATCGTAGGGATCCCTAAGTGTGTTGCTTCCCTTGTGAGTCGTAAGGATCTCCCGCGGGTGGTTTCTCCTTACAAGGTTGAGAGGACCCTGTAAGTGTCCTTTAACGAGATTGCGCCCTTTCAGGTTTTCACAAACACTCGTCGGTAGTCCTGCTGTTTTTACTCACGGAGCCCTTTCGGGTTTTCATCCGTGCCCTTTTTGCTTATGGACATACCCCCCTTTTTTTATTCTTTTTATTTTTATATATTTTTTACGAGGTCGCGCCCTTTCGGGTTTTCACGAACACTCGCCGGTAGTCCTGCTGTTTTTACTCACGGAGCCCTTTCGGGTTTTCATCCGTGCCCTTTTTGCTTATGGACATACCGTTTTTATATTTATATATTTATATTTTTTTTCCTTTTTCTTTTATTCATCTCGTCAGCCTGAAGATGCTGCGATATTAGTTTAAGGATGTTTCGGTCCGCCATTAGTTTAAGGACGTTTCGGTCCGCCATTAGTTTAAGGACGTTTCGGTCCGTCCAGGAGAAAGCTGGCTACTGCTTATAAAATTTGACCTTAGGAAGATAGCGAGCGGACATAGTCGTCGTAATCTATCATTGACCTAAGTGGTAACTCGCTAAGCGTAGTACTTCTTTAGGAATCGACCATTTATTGGCCTGTAAGGCCTTCACCGTGCATGTCCATAAGTAGATAGGCTCCACCCTGGTAGATCTTGTCTATGATGTACGGGCCTTCATAGTTTGGCTCGAACTTTCCCCGCTTGGCACGATTAGGGATCATAGGCCTTTTGACCACTAGCACGAGTTCTCCTTGGCGGAATGTCCTCGGCCGGGTCAGTCTTTCATATGAGCGCGTCATCTTTGCTTTATAAGCCTCCAGATTTTGTTGTGCTATGAGCCGGGTTTCATCAAGGGCATCAAGCTCCTCAAGTCGAAGGTGAGCATTTTCTTCGTCCGTCAGCTCGCAGTGGACTGCCATTCGTAGAGAGGGTAACTCTATCTCGAGAGGCAGTACTGCTTCTGTACCGAATGCCAACGTGTACGGCGTTTTGTTCGTGGCCGTCTTGAACGTAGTTCGATACGCCCAAAGATCCTCTTGCAACTTCTCATGCCAATCCTTTTTATTTCGGGACACCGTTTTCTTCATGATCTTTGTCAAGGTCTTATTGAAGGCCTCAGCTAGACCGTTAGCTCGCGGATTATAAACCGAGGAATATCTCCAGTCTATATTGTGTTGTTGCGTGAAGCGACTGATCTTGTGGCTTCTGTAAGCTGGCCCGTTATCGGAGATGATCTGTCGCGGAGTTCCAAACCGATAAATGACGTGTGTCTTGAAGAAGTGGAGGATATTCTCTGTCTTCACTTTCCTCAGCGGTACTGCTTCTGCCCATTTGGAGAAGTAGTCAGTCGTCGCCAGGATGAAACGATGTCCCCTAGACGATGCTGGTTCGATGGGGCCGACTATGTCAGTTCCCCACATTTCGAATGGCCAGCTAGCCACTGTCGGGTGTCGCGGATTTGGATGCTGGTGGATGAAGTCCCTATGGATTTGGCATGAGTGGCATTGCTTCGCATATTCGAGGCAGTCCTGAATCATCGTAGGCCAGTAGTAGCCCATCCGTTTGATCTTCAGCTTCATCTTCGGGCCTGCTTGGTGAGAACCGCAGAGTCCGTCGTGAACTTCCTGAACGACTCTTTTTGCCTCGTCAGGTCCCAGACATCTCAACCACAGAGAATAAATGACCTCTTGTACAGAGTATCATTGACGAAGGCGAAGGACATAGCTTGTTTCATAAGCTGATGTCTTGAGGACGCATCTTCGGGCGTTCGACGGTATTTGAAGTAGTTTATAAAGACTTCCCTCCAATCCTCGGCCTTTTCCCGGTCTTTTATTTGCAGAGCCATGCTCATTCCCTCCCTTTTCTTCGGGTGATTCCGGAGATATTTCCGCTGGGGCGAGCACCCGACGACTTTGTACCACGATTCTTACGTCATCGAGGTTCTCATCAGCCAATTCTTTAGCGAGTTTAGCCAACGTGTCCGCTTTACTGTTTTCTACGCGCGGTATGTTCTTCAAAGTATAGGAGGGAATTTGGGTCAACAGTTGCTGCACCTTTTCGCCGTACTTCACCAACTCTGGCTTGCACGTTTGGTAGTCGTCGTTTACTTGACTAACGACCAGCTGGGAGTTTCTGTATATGAGGAGGTTTTCAATTCCCATGTCGATGGCGATCTCGAGGCCTGCTATCAAAGCTTCGTATTCGGCTTCATTGTTTGTCCTCGGCTCTGTTAGGGAGAAAGCAAAGCGCATTATCCCTCCTTGTGGAGTTACAAAGATAAGTCCTACCTCCGATTTGATCATAGGGGTACTTTGTTTGCGCTTCTTCATGGAAGATGCTCCGTCGAAATAAAGCTCCTATCGGGTATCACCACCGTCGATCGCATCAAACGCATGTTCGTCTGGAAGATCGCAATTCAGAGGGGAATCGGCGGGTATCGGATGCTCAGCGAGGAAATCGGCGGTGGCCTGGACTTTCACTGCCTTGAGAGGTTGATATGTTATCGAGAACTCCATCAAGAGCAGGGCCCATTTAGCGAGTCGTCCCGTCAATATGGCCTTTGACATTAAATATTTAAGAGGGTCCACCTTCGAAATGAGACGGACCTCATGCGCCAACGCATAGTGTCTGAGCTTTGTTATTGCAAAGATCAATGCCAGGCAGTGTTTTTCAATGAGGGAGTAGTTGCTTTCTGCCCCTAGTAGAACTCGACTTAAGTAGTAGAGTGCTCTTTCCTTCCCTTGGTCGTTCTCTTGCGCCCATAATGCGTCTAAGGAACCTTCGAGGGCAGTTGTATAAAGAATGAGGGGCTTTCCCTTGACCGGAGCAGCCAACACTGTAACAACTCCAATTTTTTTGTATACCTAAATTTGATTTAAATTTGAAGTATACATGGAGTATTTAATGTTGCTGATAACACTTTAAGTATCTATTTCCCTACAATAATTACAAGAAGGAGCTTGTAGCTCAGTGGTAAAACCTTGCACTGCTGAACCAAGCCACCAGAGTTCAAATCCCATACCCCACATTATTTTTAATATTGATTTTTTTAAAACCTTTAGAATACCAAGAGTTTACACGTGCATATCTCACAAAAACCCCACTACACCCAAACATGTAACACTTGCAGGAGTTAAATGAACCGTCGGGGCTAAATTTGATTTAAATTTGAAGTATACATGGAGTATTTAATGTTGCTGATAACACTTTAAGTATCTATTTCCCTACAATAATTACAAGAAGGAGCTTGTAGCTCAGTGGTAATACCTTGCACTGCTGAACCAAGCCACCAGAGTTCAAATCCCATACCCCACATTATTTTTAATATTGATTTTTTTTAAAACCTTTAGAATACCAAGAGTTTTCACGTGCATATCTCACAAAAACCCCACTACACCCAAACATGTAACACTTGCAGGAGTTAGATGAACCGTCAGGGGGGGATCCAGGTCACCGGACTCGATCGGGAATCGGCCCACTCGGCCTTGACTCGGCCGACTCAGTGATCCGACCGAGTCACGGCCGAGTCACCCCCGATTCGGCCGATTCCGGCGATGGTCACAACATGAAAGTTGTGTCTTTTCATATTCCCTACGCACCTGCAAAGTTTCAGCCTCATACCACTTCCAGAGCTCTTAAAAAACCCCAATTACTCCACTTTTAATACATTTTTATTACATTTTATCATATTTTTATTTTTAACTTTTCATCTACCCTAACCCTAGCCTAACCCTATAAATACCAACCCTACACACTACCCTCTCACCCCCCAAAATCTTGAGCCACTCTCTCAAAAGTTTTCCAAGAAGTTTGTGCTTTGAAACCGAGTTCACGGCGAAGCCCTGACGGAATTCCGGCGATGTGGTTTGAAGCAACCGGCGACGAAACCACACCTCGGTCTTTCTCCCTAGTTCTCTTTACTCTTTAGAAGAGTTTAAACCCGTAAGTCCCATCCTTCTCATCTTTCTATTTCTTAAAATACGGATTTATGGAACCCGACGGAAATCGGAACAAATCGATTTTCGATTTGGTTTTTCTATAAATTTCCACTTGTCACCTAATCCACAATACCCTAACATATTCACGTTGACTATTAATCACCTAGAAACCAATTTAAACAAAGTTTCTCACATGAAATGATAGCTTTCTTGTAAAACCGTATTCTTTTCATAAAAATACCACAAAGTTTATTTTTCTTGTTCTAATTAAATCCCTCATTCCTAAACATGTTCATCTTGATAAATAAACTTGTAGAAATCAATTTGAATGAATTTTCACACATGAAATGATAACGTTTTCAAATACCGTATTCTAGCACTTTAATACCTTTAAGTTTAATATATCATATTTAACCTCTAAACTTCACAATACCTTAAAATAAGTCACGAGGTAATGACCTATCTCTACACACACATAAATATAACCTTAATTGATATCGTTAAAAATATAGAATACGAAAATACAGGACTTTTCACTAAAATACCATATTCTTTATAAATCTTTTCTAAAAAGCTTTAAGTTGTATACAATTTTAAATAAATCTTTTAAAATGAAAACCACGATATGTCATGGACATCGATCGTTTATCTAAACTGTCTTGTGGTGTCTAGGCAAGTGTGTCTAAGGCTAGTGGTTTTTAATTAGGCCCACGACTGTGGTTCCTTCCCACTTACCTGGCACTTACCTGGCCGCAATTGACTGTGAAGAGTCGATTTGAGACTTCTAATGACTTGTCGTTTAGACCTTAGAAATAGGCTAGTTGGCCTAGAAACTAAAATACGGAAATTACATCCTTTTCAAATAAATACCTTATATTTATAGAACTGTTTTTCTAAATGAATAGTATTTCTTAAACCTAAGCAAAGCGCCGCTACAACCCACCTTTAGGGAACCCGTTAGGAAAAGTACGGTTCATCGTGCACCCGCGGGCTAGTAGTGCGAGATTCAGACCTCCGCAAGGAGCATTCGGTCTCGAAAGGTTTAAAATACGGCATTTAAGAAAAATGAAATTTTGGAAAATAAAATAATTATTTAAAATTATTCTTGTACTAGTATATATATAATTATCATTTAAACACCTATTTTATTATAAGATAAAGTTTCCATTTTTTTTTCTAAAATTACAAGTTTAAAAGTTACATTAAAATACCCTGAGTTTCAAATAAATCAATTAATACTTTTATTAGGATATATTCACTAGAATAACACAAATAAAATCCACACTCATTATAACTATAAAGACGAATAACAAATACTTGAGGTGTATTTTGAATCTATACAAAGGTACTTTTTATATAAAACCCCCTCAAGTTTTATAAATTACAATAAGGCTCCTAACAATTATTGAACATCAAATTACCTTCTTTTAGTCTGACTCGGGTTAGAGTCTGACTATTTCTGATTTGAATATGATTCAAGTCAATCTATATTCTTTAATATTCCAACTCAATATGAACACATGAATCCCAGAATCCAGTTAATATTTTATATAACTTGACTGAACCGTACCATGGATATTCCTTCTACATGTTTCTCAGTATTCCATTTACATAACTCTACGATTATAACCGTTTCCTGATATCATGGTTTCGGGCAGTCAGTTAATCAATCTTACAATCAATACAATTTTACAAGAGAACATTACAAACAAGACATCGCGGGGTTTAAGGGGTAGATTTACGGAAGGTGTTAAAGGTGGTACGAGGTGGTCAGATTAATACACCTAACCTGAATCCTATTGCTATTGTACCGTGGCATAACGGTTCCTTGTACTACACGTGCCCTAGTCTCTGGCAAGTGACACTCCCCTCGTATACACTGGCATCCTTCTGTACCAAACTACAAACAACAGCGTTAACATAACATTACAGCAATAGGTTACACTTTAAAAATGTATCTTCTTATTCTGTCTTCTCTACTTCCCTCTTACCCTTGGGACTTACCGAGCGATCTGTTCGCTGATGATATTCTGTTTCTCTCTTCTTTGAATGTCGTTAGGTGATCTGGACCCGGCAGAAGTAGAGCCAACACAAGAAGACTTGGAGCAATTTGCCGAAGACCCAGCAGTATAATTTCATTGTACACTTTCCTTTTCAGTACTTTCCATTTCATGTTATGCCACTGTTTAGACATCTTTATTTCAGTTGTATTTTTTCCTTTCCATGTTTTGTACCAAGAATGTTAATATATAAAAGTTGCTGTTATTTTTGTACTCTTGTCTCTTGTGTAATATTTTATATTGCTTAGCTATGCTTAGCGTATGTACTTCTGAGTACATACGTAGCGGATCTCGTCGCGTCCACTTCGCCGTACACTGGGAAGCGGGACGTGACAGGTTTTGTTGGTGGCCCATGCAGGTCAGAGCTGTATGAATCCTTGTCATGCAGTTCTGGTCTGCGTGAATAACCTAAGCAATATAACACAAGAACCAGCAACTAAAATATTCTTTACAATTCATGTTCCTTGAATCTTGCAAATCTCTATTCCTTGAATCTTATCATTTCATGTATTTGAATCTGTCCTAACCCAAATTTTTCTTCAAGGTCATGGATTCCCCGAACAACACCAGCACTAACGTCAACAACACCCCTCCAGCACTACCTCTCACACCAGTTGTTCCCGCACCACCCACTGAGCAAACGATGCTATTCGAGGCGATCCGCAGCCTTCTCGAGGGACAGCAACAACTTTTGAATCGTCCTGAGGCCGATGCACCGGGAGTAAAGCAATTCACAGCTTTGCACCCAAAGCAGTTCTTTGGTAAAGGTAGCCCTCTTGAAGTGGAAGAATGGGCACAAAGTATCGAGGACGATCTGGCAGCAGCTCAAGTGCCAGACCACGCTTGGGTCCGTGTAGCGAAGCTACAGCTCACGGATAATGCTCGCAATTAGTGGAAGGCGGAAGAAACCCGTTTGGTACAGCCGATTGAATGGAAGACATTTCGCGAGAAGTTCGGCGCGAAATATTTCCCTGTGACTGCCAGGTTTTCTATGGAGCAGCAATTTATTCATCTACAGCAAGGATCAATGTGGGACAAATCAGTAGATGAATATGACGCTGAGTTCACCATGTTGAGCCGGTAAGATATGTCACAATAGTTTAATTTTTAGATATCACATACTACACAGCTAACACAATCTTTAAACAGATTTGCGGCACACTTGATACCGACGGACGATATCAGAGCCCGTCGCTTTCAGCAGGTTTGGACACAGAGATTAAGGCTGCTCTAGCCACAGGAAAGTTTTTGACTCATGAGGATGCACTAGAAGCTGCCCGCAGTTATGAGGCAGTAATAAAGGAGAGGGGCAGACCTCAGTCTGCTGGAGTCAAACGCCCTGCCAACCAAATGGCAGGTGGAGCGACGTCCAGACCATCTTTCGTGCCAAGGCGACCCGGAGTACCAACCCATCGTCCTAGCCCAGCCTTTTGCACTTACTGCAAGAGAACTAGACATATGATGAAGGATTGCCGTCGAGCCAACCGCCTTTGCTTGATCTGCGGTTCAGCTACTCACGGTATTGGGTCTTGTCCCCAAAGACAGAACCCAATTGCTGCACCCAGGCCAGCAAATACTTATCAGCAGAGACCAGCTCTTCAGGCACCTGCTCCTAGACTTGCACTGCCTGCACCACCCAGGGGACTACAAGCTACACCACCTCCTCGACAGTTCCATCAAGTTCAAAGGAACGTTCCGAGGAATGCTCCTCAGGCCAGGAGGAATGTGCCAAAGCGCCAGGCTTTCATGATGTCTGTGGAAGAAGCTGAGGCCACTGGCCAAGTCATTACTGGTAAACTTCCTTCTCAAACTTATCTTTTAGTCTTGTTTATCTACACACTTTTCCTATACCTAAAACCTATCCCATATACCTTAGGTACAATCCTAGTAGCTTCACTACCTGCACTTGCACTGTTTGATACTGGAGCATCCCACTGCTTTATGTCGCAACGGTTTATCCGAAACCATGCGATTCCAGTCTCACCGCTTGTATCCAGCTGGAACATCAGTTCCGGAAATGGTGTTCTAAAGGCAACTATGGGATACAACATGTGTCCAGTCGTCGTTTGCAGCCGAGAATTTTATGCTGACTTCAAGGTACTGGATATACCAAATTTCGATGTGGTTCTAGGAATGGATTGGCTTGGAACCTTTTATGCTACCATCGACTGTCGTCAAAGGAGGGTAGTATTTGAGATTCCAGATCATCCGGTCTTCTATTTTAAAAGTGGAGACCGTACATTGGAGCCAAGTACTTACAAAGCAAAGCCAAGAGAAGCAATAGTTGAAGCAGCTCAGGCAGAGGAAGAATCAAGACCAGAGGTAGTTCGAGAGTTCGATGATGTATTTCCTGATGATATATCAGGTTTGCCTCCCGATCGAGCTCTTGAATTCAGTATTGACTTAGTACCAGGAGCACAACCAGTGATCAAAGCACCTTATAGACTAAGTCCGGAAGGTTTGAAGAAAGTACGAACACAGTTGGACGAATTACTGGCGAAAGGATGGATTCGTCCCAGCACTTCAAGTTGGGGAGCACCTGTACTATTGGTGAAGAAGAAGGAAGGTTCATACAGAATGTGCATCGACTATAGGGCCTTGAACGAAGTTACTATAAAGAACAAATATCCACTTCCGCGCATCGACGATCTATTCGATCAGCTAAGTGGATCTTGTATCTTCTCCAAACTAGATCTTCGTTCAAGTTATCATCAAGTGAAGGTCAAGGAAGCTGATATTCACAAAACAGCTTTCAGAACTCGCTATGGACATTACGAATTTCTAGTAATGCCATTTGGAGTGACCAATGCACCAACAATCATCATGAACCTTATGAACCAAGTTTTCCGGGAGTATTTAGACAGGTTTGTTGTCATCTTCATCGACGACATCCTGGTATATTCTAAGAATCGGAAAGAACATGCGAAACACCTACGAATTGTCCTGGAAACTCTTCTACAACATAAGCTTTATGCCAAGTACAGCAAATGCGAGTTTTGGCTAAATCAAGTTGGTTTTCTTGGACACATCGTATCAGGAGAAGGAATTTCTATGGACCCAGCAAAAGTTTCAGCAGTCAGCGAATGGCCTACGCCAAAATCAGTGAAGGATATTTGGAGTTTCTTGGGTTTAGCTGGATATTACAGAAGATTCATTGAAGGCTTTTCGAAGATAGCAACACCACTGACCAAGCTCACACGAAAAGATGAAGAATTTGTATGGTCAAAAGCATGCGAGCAAGCTTTCGTAGAACTCAAGTCAAGACTGACATCGGCACCTATTCTCATAATACCGGATCAATCTGGAGGATTCGAAGTACATTGTGATGCGTCCGGTAAGGGATTAGGATGTGTTCTACATCAGCACGGTAAGGTTGTGGCTTATGCTTCTAGACAATTGAAGACTCATGAGCGCAATTATCCGACGCATGATCTGGAGTTGGCAGCCGTAATTTTTGCTCTCAAGATTTGGCGCCACTACTTACTTGGTGAACGAGTGAACATCTACACAGATCATAAAAGTCTGAAGTATGTGTTTACTCAGAAGGAGTTGAATATGCGGCAGAGAAGATGGTTAGAACTCATGGCAGACTTTGACATCAACTTGCAATATCACCCAGGGAAAGTGAACGTAGTACCTGATGCTCTTAGTCGCCAACCATTAGCAATGAATCTCACCGCCCAGTGGAAGCTGCAGCAAGACTTACATCAGATGGAGATCGAACTAGTCATGCCAGGTGATGTTTCAAGTTTGATGAATCTACAAGTTCAATCAACCATTGTCAATCAGATAAAAGCAGCTCAAGCAAGTGATGCTAAGTTGCAAAAGATCAGAGAACAAGTGGAGAATGGACTCAGAACAGATTTCATCATCCATGGAGACGGATCTTTGAGATACGGCAGCAGATTGTGTGTACCAAAGGGTCCTGTTCGGGAAGAGTTAATGAAAGAAGCTCACAGCTCTCCCTATTCAGTACATCCTGGAGGTACCAAAATGTACAAAGATCTACGTCAGAATTATTGGTGGCATGGAATGAAGCGTGAAGTAGCCAGAAGCGTCGCAAAATATTTGGTGTATCAGCAAGTAAAGGATGAACATCACAGGACAGCTGGACTACTTCAACCGTTGCCAATCCCAGAATGGAAGTGGCAGCACATCACTATGGACTTTGTAACTACTCTTCCTCGCAGCACAAAGGGTAACGATGCGATATGGGTCATTGTGGATCGACTCACAAAGTCGGCTCACTTCATCCCATTTCGAGTTGGCCAATCAACTGAGACACTAGCGAAGAAGTACATGGAGGTAATAATCTAAATTAAGATTTAAACTCTTCATAATGTACTATCTCTGATACCCATGAACTAATACAGGAAATTGTGAGACTTCATGGAGTACCGGTCTGCATTGTCTCCGATCGTGACACCAGGTTCCGATCGCAATTTTGGCAGAGTCTGCAAGCTAGCTTGGGAACAAGTCTGAACTTATTATCCACAAACAGATGGTCAGTTAGAACGAACTATTCAGATTTTGGAGGATATGCTCAGAGCATGTATGCTCGACTTCAAAGGATCGTGGGAAGATCACCTGCATCTGGTGGAGTTTGCATACAACAACAGCTACCAAGCAAGCATAGGAATGGTACCTTTTGCAGCATTGTATGGAAGGAAGTGTCGATCGCCATTAAGTTGGGACGACATCGGAGATAGGGAACTTCTGGGACCAGAGATGATAGTAGCGACCGTTGATGTGGTTCGTACTATCAGGGAAAGAATGCGCATAGCCCAAGATAGAAAGAAACACTGGGCTGATGCAAAGAGACGACACTTGGAGTTTCAGCCAGGAGACCATGTATTCTTGAAGATGTCTCCGAACCGCGGAGTGATCCGATTTGGAAGACGGGGAAAGTTGAGTCCGAGATACATTGGAACGTTCGACATACTCGAACGAGTCGGTGAAGTGGCATATCGATTAGCGCTTCCACCCTCATTGGAAGGAGTGCATAACGTGTTCCACATATCTCAACTCAGAAGGTATGTGAGTGACCCCAGCCATGTACTTGATTATTCCGAGCTCACTATACAGCCCGATTTGTCTTGTGAGCAATAACCTGTGGAAATCCTGGATAGAAAAGTGAAGACACTTCGGAACAAGGAAGTTAACTTAGTCCGGGTAATGTGGAGAAAAAACACTCCAGGAGAATCCACGTGGGAAAGGGAAGATGAAATGCGTGCAAGATATCCACACCTTTTTGTAAACTAGTCCTCAAATAAAAGTAGTAAACTTCGAGGACGAAATTTTTGTAAGGAAGGTAGATTGTAACAACTCCAATTTTTTTGTATACCTAAATTTGATTTAAATTTGAAGTATACATGGAGTATTTAATGTTGCTGATAACACTTTAAGTATCTATTTCCCTACAATAATTTCAAGGAGCTTGTAGCTCAGTGGTAATACCTTGCACTGCTGAACCAAGCCACCAGAGTTCAAATCCCATACCCCACATTATTTTTAATATTGATTTTTTTTAAAACCTTTAGAATACCAAGAGTTTACACGTGCATATCTCACAAAAACCCCACTACACCCAAACATGTAACACTTGCAGGAGTTAGATGAACCGTCGGGGGGGATCCAGGTCACCGGACTCGGTCGGGAATTGGCCAACTAGGCCTTGACTCGGACGACTCAGTGATCCGACCGAGTCACGGCCGAGTCACCCCCGATTCGGCCGATTCCGGCGATGGTCACAACATAAAAGTTGTGTCTTTTCATATTCCCTACGTACCTGAAAAGTTTCAGACTCATACCACTTCCAGAGCTCTTAAAAAACCCCAATTACTCCACTTTTAATACATTTTTATTACATTTTATCACATTTTTATTTTTAACTTTCATCTACCCTAACCCTAGCCTAACCCTATAAATACCAACCCTACACACTACCCTCTCACCCCCAAAAATCTTGAGCCACTCTCTCAAAAGTTTTCCAAGAAGTTTGTGCTTTGAAACCGAGTTCACGGCGAAGCCCTAACGGAATTCTGGCGACATGCTTTGAAGCAACTGGCGATGAAACCACACCTCGGTCTTCCTCCCTAGTTCTCTTTACTCTTTAGAAGAGTTTAAACCCGTAAGTCCCATCCTTCTCATCTTTCTATTTCTTAAAAATACGGATTTATGGAACCCGACGGAAATCGGAACAAACCGATTTCCGATTCGGTTTTTCTACAAAATTCCACTTGTCACCTAATCCACAATACCCTAACATATTTACGTTGACTATTAATCACCAAGAAACCAATTTAAACAAAGTTTCTCACATAAAATGATAGCTTTCTTGTAAAACCGTATTCTTTTCATAAAAATACCACAATGTTTATTTTTCTTGTTCTAATTAAATCCCTCATTCCTAAACATGTTCATCTTGATAAATAAACTTGTAGAAATCAATTTAAATGAATTTTCACACATGAAATGATAACATTTTCAAAAACCGTATTCTTGCGCTTTAATACCTTTAAGTTTAATACATCATATTTAACCTCTAAACTTCACAATACCTTAAAATAAGTCACGAGATAATGACCTACCTCTACACACACAAATATAACCTTAATTGATATCGTTAAAAATATAGAATACGAAAATACAGGACTTTTCACTAAAATACCATATTCTTTATAAATCTTTTCTAAAAAGCTTCAAGTTGTGCACAATTTTAAATAAATCTTTTAAAATGAAAACCACGATATGTCATGGATATCGATCGTTTATCTAAACTGTCTTGTGGTGTCTAGGAAAGTGTGTCTAAGACTAGTGGTTTTTAATTAGGCCCACGACTGTGTTTCCTTCCCACTTACCTGGCACTTACCTGGCTGCAATTGACAGTGAAGAGGCGATTTGAGGCTTCTAATGACTTGTCGTTTAGACCTTAGAAATAGGCTAGTTGGCCTAGAAACTAAAATACGGAAATTACATCCTTTTCAAATAAATACCTTATATTTATAGAACCGTTTTTCTAAATGAATAGTATTTATTAAACCTAAGTAAAGCGCCGCTACAACCCACCTTTGGGGAACCCGTTAGGGAAAGTACGGTTCATCGTTCACCCGCGGGCTAGTAGTGCGAGATTCAGACCTCCGCAAGGAGCATTCGGTCTTGAAAGGTTTAAAATACGGCATTTAAGAAAAATGAGATTTTGGAAAATAAAATAATTATTTAAAATTATTCTTGTACTAGTATATATATAATTATCATTTAAACACCTATTTTATTATAAGATAAAGTTTCCATTTTTTTTCTAAAATTACAAGTTCAAAAGTTACATTAAAATACCCTGAGTTTCAAATAAATCAATTAATACTTTTATTAAGATATATTCACTAGAATAACACAAATAAAATCCACACTCATTATAACTATAAAGACGAATAACAAATACTTGAGGTGTATTTTGAATCTATACAAAGGTACTTTTTATATAAAACCCCCTCAAGTTTTATAAATTACAATAAGGCTCCTAACAATTATTGAACATCAAATTACCTTCTTTTAGTCTGACTCAGATTAGAGTCTGACTATTTCTGATTTGAATATGATTCAAGTCAATCTATATTCTTTAATATTCCAACTCAATATGAACACATGAATCCCAGAATCCAGTCAATATTTTATATAACTTGACTGAACCGTACCATGGATATTCCTTCTACATGTTTCTCAGTATTCCATTTACATAACTCTACGGTTATAACCGTTTCCTGATATCATGGTTTCGGGCAGTCAGTTAATCAATCTTACAATCAATACAATTTTACAAGAGAACATTACAAACAAGACATCGCGGGGTTTAAGGGGTAAATTGGTACGGAAGGTGTTAAAGGTGGTACGAGGTGGTCAGATTAATACACCTAACCTGAATCCTATTGCTGTTATACCGTGGCATAACGGTTCCTTGTACTACACGTGCCCTAGTCTCTGGCAAGTGAGACTCCCCTCGTATACACTGGCATCCTTCTGTACCAAACTACAAACAACAGCGTTAACATAACATTACAGCAATAGTTTACACTTTAAAAATGTATCTTCTTATTCTGTCTTCTCTACTTCCCTCTTACCCTTGGGACTTACCGAGCGATCTGTTTGCTGACGATATTCTGTTTCTCTCTTCTTTGAATGTTGTCAGGTGACCTGGACCCGGCAGAAGTAGAGCCAACACAAGAAGACTTGGAGCAATTTGCCGAAGACCCAGCAGTATAATTTCATTGTACACTTTTCTTTTCAGTACTTTCCATTTCCTGTTATGCCACTGTTTAGGCATCTTTATCTCAGTTGTATTTTTTCCTTTCCATGTTTTGTACCAAGAATGTTAATAAATAAAAGTTGCTGTTATTTTTATACTCTTGTCTCTTGTGTAATATTTTATATTGCTTAGCTACGCTTAGCGTATGTATTTCTGAGTACATACGTAGCGGATCTCGTTGCGTCCACTTCGCCGTACACTGGGAAGCAGGGCGTGACAAACACTGGCGGGTTCTGCAGGTATTGCTTGATCTCGTCTAGCGCGCTTTTGCATTTTTGGTCCCATACGAACGGGGTTCTCTTCTTCATCAGGTGGCTGTAAGGATGACACTTGCCTGAAAGGTTGGCTATAATCGCCGTATATACGCGAGCTTCCTTTGGAGAGATCACAGCTGTTTGAGAGTTCTTGGTGGGGGCATTTCCATGATCGCCTTAATCTTTGATGGATCTATCTCAATACCCCGATGTCGGACGATGAATCCTAGGAATTTGCCCGAGGAAACTCCGAATGCACACTTGAGCGGGTTCATCTTCAAGTTGTATTGTCGAAGGTGTTGAAATACGGTCCTCAGATGCTCGAGATGTTCCTCGTATGATTTGCTTTTAACCACGAGATCGTCAATATAGCATTCGACGATTTCGTGTATAAGGTCATCAAAGATCTGCGTCATGGCTCTCTGATAAGTGGCACCGGCGTTCTTTAGACTGAAAGGCATCACCTTGTAGCAGAATATACCCAAAGGAGTCCTGAAGACGGTATGCTTCTGGTCTTCGGGATGCATCTTTATCTGATTATGCCCTGATGAGCCATCCATGAAGGAGAAAACCTCATGAGTGGACATGTTGTCTATCATCAGTTCGGTGATTGGTACTGGGAAGTCATCCTTCGGGCAGGCTTTATTGAGATCCCGGAAGTCCACGCTTATGCGCACTATTCCATTTTCTTCATCACCGGGACGATGTTGGCGATCCATTCAGGGTATTGAACTCTTGGATGAAGCCAGAGTTGATCAGCTTCTTGACCTCAGCATTGATGCTCATCTCAAGCTCGAGCCGCATTCTTCTTGGTGCCTGCTTGACCGGCTTGACGTCCGGGGATATTGCCAATTTGTGCATAGCAATTTCTGGATCTAGTCCCGGCATTTCGGAATAGTTCCATGCGAAGCAATCTTTATGCTACATAAGCATGTCTTTTAATGAAGCCACCCTCTCTTCGGACAGCAGCTCACTAATGAATGTCGGTCGTGGGTCATTCGCCGTTCCCAACTCAATTTTCCTGATATCCGCAGTGGTATGTATTCCATCTTCCAGCTCTTTTGGCGCTGGTGGAAATTCTGAGATCACCTCATCGTTGCTGTTTTCGGAGCACCAAGGAAGGTCATCCATATTCTCGGGCTTTTCTTTTAATATTGTTATCATGTGACAAGTACGAATTCGCTTCCAAGCCCAATGTGGAACCGGTTCTTCTTTCGTGGCCTTAGGTTTGTACTTCTGTGGCGGCGTTATCCTCCAGTTGTCGGACAGAGCGAACTTGCCAAGCTGATACTGATCTTCAACCCAATTCTTGAAAGTGAAGCAGTCCTCGAGAGGGTGTCCTATCACTCGGTGATAAGGGCAATAGTCCGGGTGAGAGACGTCGCCTGCTTGTTCGGGATGTTTAGACTCCGGCAGTGTAAGTATCTGATGTTTTAGGGCGAGGTCAAGTATTTTCTTCGTCTTGTCCCGAGGAAAAGAGTATGCTCGACCCATTTTTCTTATGAGGGATAAATCCTTTAAGTCCACGTTGCCCACCCCGGTACTTGAGGGGAGGCGGAAAACGGAATAAAAATCGGATTTTTATCAACTTAGGCAACATGGACTACACCATGAAGGATCTTTGCTAAACAAAGACTTGCTAAAGCTAACAAGAAACTAGCTAAGTGCTAAAAAGGTTATACCTTTGGTCTTTATGTCCTTCTCTCCTTGCTCCTTGGAGTAGTGGAAGGAGGTCACCTTGTCGTCTTCTCCCGTCAAAGAAAGATCCACCCGAAAGCCTCAACCTTTGGCTTCAACTCTAAGCTAGAAGTAACTAGGGTTCAAGAAGTGCTAGTCCTTCAACCCTAGATGAGAGTAGAGATGATCAAGAGAGGGTTTTTCTCAAGCTCAAGTGTTTCTCAACACATGAGAGGGGAGAGCTTGAGGGAGAGGAAGAACAAGAGAGAGAAATGAAATGATAGAATAAGAATAATATGAACCATTCTCACTAATATGTGTATATTATTTTAATTAAATAATTAGCTAGATAATTGTCATGGTTAATCATGACATGACCATTATCATTTCAATTTGCAAGGATCAAAAAGCATCTTCCAAAAGAAATGATGATGGTCAAAGTGTCAACCTAGGTCAACAAGTCAATGAGGTAAAAAGGTCAACAATCATAACCATGCACAATTATTAAACTAATTATCAATTAACTATAATACACACATAAGCATTAGGGTTAATAAAATGACAATAGCCATTAACCCTAATCAAGGTCCTCTCCCTCGGTCTCAAACAACTGTGCATACGCGCCCGCATTCGTGATCCGAGGAACACGAATACAAAGAGAAAAACCAATCCCAAATCATATACTAGGATCCGGCTTAAACCAAAGCCCGCTAGTATAAACTGTCCGGACAGCAAACGTGCACAAGTGCGCGGATGCGAACGAACCCTGTAGCAAAACCATGCGACCTCTACTCATTTTGCCTAAAGGCGAATAGCTCTGTGTGTGGGACTCTAAAGACTCGACACTACGCTGGCAGTGGGTTTAACCACAGACTGCAAGCGGCACTAGCTGTACGTAACGGTCCCCAGGTAGATGTCGATAAGAAGACTGACGAGGTGAACCCCATCTGAACTCCTACTGAGCCTGTATGTGACAATCTCCGTACAGTCCGGTCTGTTCGTCTGATACATCGCATGGCGGGCCTAGGGGGCGGTGAACGTCAGTCCCCTAATAGCGGTACAAGTCATGTCGGAGTGAAGCCCAGAACACCCTGAGATAACACTGGAAACCTACCAGTATATCTCGCTTGCCCTGGCCTGGGACTACTCGTGTAATAGCTCTCCTGGACACAGCGCGATGTCAACCCCCAATACCGGGAGAGACGAATCCTGTCTAACCGTCACTGCCTCCAAGTGCTTCGGGACTGCACCCAAAAACTACCTGTTTGCACGACTCCTTTGAGCCGTGGTAGGGTAGTAATCAAAGTGCAGTGGGAACACACTCGAGGCGAAGTGACAGTGTCAAGTCAGCGGACTAAGCTGTACTCATGTCACCTGGGAACTGATAACTGACGATAGGTATACTACCAACCAATAGTTCCCGACGAGTCCTGTCCAGTGTACTCGTAACCTAACGAGCACCCATATACTATCTCAAGTATGACGTACTGACGGCTGTAGGACAGATCGTCTCCCATACTGGGATGAGAAGCGCACACGCTAGTCTACTCCGGAGTATCGATGCCCTGTCTCGATAGTCCAACGACCAGGGACCTGTATAAGGATGTGCTTATAGATTACCCAGCTCCCACGAGTGCGAGCGCCATCACAATGCTGGTAATCAAGCAAAGATCCTAAGGGCTCTACTAATATGTATATCAGCGATATGCTAAAAGAAACACATGCACATATTGAAGTAGAGACAAACCAAGTAGCATACTACCATTTCGAGCAAGATTGTATATACAACTATGAATATCCCAAGCTTCCATCAAGTAATATATAAACTAGTATGATACAGTAATGGCCTCTAGGGCATATACACTAACAATCTCCCACTTGCACTAAGGCCATGTACTGGCGTATTGAAGACCTATCATCTCGATCAGCCGCTCGAACAAAGTCTGGGGTAGGGCCTTCGTGAGTGGATCTGCAGTGTTGTTCTCCGTATTTACTCTCTTCACCTCGATCTCCTAGCGATCTATGATCTCCCTGATCAGGTGGTACCACCTTAAAATGTGCCTGGACTTCTGATGGGACCTGGGTTCCTTCGCTAAAGCTATAGCTCCGTTGTTGTCGCAATACAGCGGTATTGGACCAACAATGGTAGGAACCACCTGAAGCTCTGTGAGGAACTTCTTCATCCAGACAGCTTCCTTTGCGGCATCGCAAGCAGCTATGTACTCCGCTTCTATAGTTGAGTCAGCAACGGTCTCCTGCTTGGAACTCTTCCAGCAAACCGCCCCTCCATTGAGGGTGAAGACATAACCCGACATGGACTTGGAGTCATCCTTGTCACTCTGGAAGCTGGAGTCAGCAAAGGCCTCAAGCTGGAGGTCTTTTCCGCCATACACCAAGAACATCTCCTTAGTCATTCTCAGGTACTTAAGAATGTTCTTTACCGCTATCCAGTGTTTCTCCCCTGGGTTCGACTGATACCGGCTTACAACGCTCAATGCGTATGCTACATTTGGTCTAGTACACAACATCGCATACATTATAGAGCCTACCGCAGAAGCGTAGGGTATAATAGATATGCGATCCCTCTCTAAATCAGTCTTGGGAGACATCTCTTTGGAGAGGGTGATCCCGTGACAAGCCGGCAGATTACCGCGCTTGGAATCTTCCATACTGAATCTTTTTAGTATGGTGTCGATGTACCTTGACTGTGAAAGTCCCAACATCCTCTTAGTTCTATCACGATAGATCTGGATCCCCAGAATGTAGTTGGCATCGCCCAGGTCCTTCATGGAGAACCTCTACGACAAGAATCCTTTGACTGACTGTAGCATAGGAATATCATTTCCTATTAGGAGAATGTCATCCACGTACAAGACGAGGAATACTACAGTTCTCCCTACAATCTTACTGTAAATGCATGGTTCATCTGGGTTTTTGATAAAGTCGAATTCTTTGACAGTATCATCAAAGCAGATGTTCCAACTCCGCGATACCTGCTTAAGTCCATAGATGGACTTTAGCAACTTGCACACTCTACCGCTGCTCCCACTCTGAATGAATCCCTCCGGCTGATCCATATAGACGCACTCTTCCAAATTTCCATTTAGGAAAGCCGTCTTTACGTCCATCTGCCAAATTTCATAATCGTGGAAGGCAGCAATGGCAAGAAGGATCCGAATGGATTTCAGCATAGCCACTGAAGAAAAGGTCTCGTCATAGTCCAAACCAGGTCTTTGACGAAAACCCTTTGCAACAAGTCTAGCTTTATAGGTCTCAACCTGCCCATCTACACCAATCTTCTTTCTGAAGATCCATTTGCAGCCTACGGGTTTTACCCCTTCTGGAGCAAAGTCTAAAGTCCAAACTTTGTTGGTGTACATAGACTCCATCTCGGCCCGCATTGCATCCAGCCATTTTACCGAGTCACCGCTCTGAATGGCTTACTGGAAGGTAGTAGGCTCACCATAATCCATAGTGAAATCCTCTCTATCCCCGTCAATGAGAAAACCGTAGTATCTCTCGGGCGGATGAGACTGCCTACTACTCCTGCGGAGTGGCGCTGGGATGTCCTGTTCTCTCGAACCCTCTGGTTCTACCAAGCTTTCAGTAATAGCTTGTGGTTCTGGAATTTCTTCCAGTTCTATTGCGCTCCCACTTATCTGATTTTCCAAAAACTCAGTTTCCAAGAAGCGGGCATGACGAGAAACAAAAACCTTTTGTTCCTCTGCGTAATAGAAAAGATACCCCTTGGAGTTCTTTGGGTATCCCACAAACTTACACTGTACCGAACGTGCCTCGAGCTTGTCCGCATGCTGCTTTTTTACAAAAGCTGGACACCCCCATGTCTTAAAGTGTTTAAGACTGGGTTTCTCCCCACTCCACATCTGATATGGTGTGGTAGGCACTGACTTGGTAGGAACTTGGTTCAAAAGATATGCAGCTGTTTCCAGTGCATAACTCCAGAAGGATCGCGGCAACTCAGCCTTACTCATCATGGAACGAACCATATCCAATAGGGTTTGATTCCTTCTTTCCGATACGCCGTTGTGTTGTGGTGTGTATGGAGGAGTAAGTTGAGAGAGAATTCCATTCTCTTTTAAGAAGCCCAGAAACTCGGCACTCAAGTATTCGCCACCTCGATCAGATCTTAGTGTCTTGATACTTTTGCCTGTTTGTTTTTCAACTTCATTCTTGTATTCCTGAAATTTCTCAAAGGCCTCGGATTTGTGCTTCATCAAGAAGACATGCCCAAACCTAGAGAAATCATCTGTGAAAGTAATGAAGTATGAATAACCACTTCGCGCATGTGTAGACATTGGACCACACACATCACTGTGTATGAGTCCCAAGAGCTCGCTCGCTCTTTCTCCGTGTCCAGTGAACGGAGTCTTTGTCATCTTTCCCATGAGACATGATTCACAAGTGGCATAAGACTGGTACTCGAACGGATCCAAGTATCCTTCTTTATGTAACTTTGTCAACCGTGTTTCATTAATGTGACCCAGTCTACAATGTCATAAGAAAGCCTGATTTAATTCCGGAGACTTTCTTTTAAGTGTGTTCTGGACACTGAAGACCTGAGCTTGATTCAAAACGTATATACCGTATTTTAATGTACCTGACCCAATCAGGACTTGATTTAGGTGGATGTTCACTACATCGCTTACAAAAGTAAAATCATATCCTTTCTTAGAAAGTAAGGATATAGATATGATATTACAAGTCGCACCTGGTACATAAAAACAGTCATGCAGAATCAATATCTGCCCAGTTGTCAGTCCCAGATGATATTCCCCTACGGATACAGCATACATGCTCATTCCGTTAGCAACCCTGAGAGTCATATCACCTTTCCTGATAACCCTACGGTTTCTCAAAACCTGTAACGAATTACAGATATGAGATCCTGATCCGGTATCCAATACCCAGGAAGTAGGGTTAACTGACATACAGTTCTCAATCACAAACACACTCGAAGCCGAAGCCACAACATGCTTCGAATTCTGGCTATTGGCTTTCCAAGCCTTGCAATCCTGTTTCCAGTGACCACTTTTGTGACAATAGAAGCATTCTTCCTTCCCCACCAGCTTTCCCTCTATCTTTGTTGCTTTTCCTTTTCCCTTCGTATCCACTTTACCGACACCGTCTCTTGGTTTGGCGGGGGCTTTCTTCTTCTTGCCTATGGCTTTCGCCCTGGACCTAGAAGAGGAAGATCCTCCTACAAACAAAGTGGATGTCTCCCTACCCTTCTGTAGGGTGCCCTCAGCAGTCCTCAACATGCAGAAGTTCGGAAAGTTCAACCTCCTTTCCTTGCATGTTGAAGTTAAGAATGAACTGGGCGTAAGTGGAAGGAAGGGACTGGAGAATCAAATCAGTATAGAGTTCATTCTCCAACGTGGTCCCAAGGTCCTCGAGCTCCTCAATGTAGCCAATTATCTTAAGCACGTGTTCCGCTACCGATGATCCGACGGCCATCCTTGCCGAAAAAAGCTTCTTCGACACTTCGTATCTTGCGATACGAGACTGCTCTCCATACAGTTCTTTTGTATGGAGAAATATGGACTCTAGGTCCATATTCTCGTGCCTCCTCTGATGTTCGTTGTCCATCGAGGCTAGTACGAGGCATCTGGCCCTCGCGCAATCTATCTCCCATGTCTTACGGATTTCTACATCCGCGACGCTGGAGGTGGGACCTGGGACAGGGGGAGCTTTGGTGGTAAGTACATACCCCAACTTGTCATAAGTGATTGCCATCTTGATATTCCTGAGCCAATCTTTGTAGTTTGGCCCTGTCAGTATATTTTTATCTAGTAATAACTTAAGTCCGGTCATCTTGAATGGTCGCTGCAATTAGGAGAGAGAAAAGAAACACTTTAGCATGATGCTCTTGCAAGTTTAGAGTGGTTTTTAGTTTGTCTAAACTGGATGGCTCCTACTGTCTCTCGAATCCCTTCTCAAACCGTAAAGAAAGGATTAGTCAGGATCAATCTCACCGTACAATACTTGCTTAACCGTTCAGCCAGGCCAGTGTTGGTACTTCGAGGGAGGTTTTCCAACGCTTTCGTGAAGTTCCTTAATTAAGTAACCTCTTTTCCCTGTGGGCGTAGCCCCGCTAACACCTTTCTAGACACCTACTAAGTTTATAGCATTGATCGTTAAGTGAGAGTTTTCCCGAGGAGTAGCATATACTCACAGTAGGATCGGGATCCAAATATCATCGCGTGATAAAACCGAAGGAATCCTACCAGAATCATCACACTCCAAATGGTATGCAGCGCTAGCAAGTTTCAGTACTTATGAAACTCCCGATGTGGATTTTTGCCCCATGCTCTTATGACCTTGGCGTGAGGTCAAAATGTCATAAGTCACATGTCAAATTCTTCCCATCATTATCCTGGTTAATTTGAACCCACCCGTACCTACCCTTGACGTAGGCCAAAACGGCAGTACGAATGTCTCAAACCAACGCATTCTATCTATGCAACAGATAAATATCCGGCAGCTACCAATCACTATGCCTTGGCGTGAGGTCAAAATACATAGCTTGAATACTACCGAATATTTAACCGAAATGATGGAGGGCTACGGATGGTTTTGGCGAAACCGTGAACGTAGTGAACTTGATATAATCGATGGAACGAGATAGCTTTTAAAAGGAGTGGTTCAAGCTCCGCGTTTAAAAGTTTAGTTTTGAAAAGAACAGAGTGGTTTTCAAAGTGTTCCAATCGACTTTTACTTGGTTTATTTTCTTGCATTAGTTCTTTTAATGCGTCCCATCATTTAATCCTACCATTGCAGAAAACAACCAAAATATGACGTACGCTTATGCCATTCGCATTCGCCACGGGGCCCCGTCATCACCCGTTAGGTTACTTAACTAACGACAGAGCGGGGGCTGGGCTAGCGCGGCTGTAAAACATAAGCAACGCCTAAATAGTTATCATATATAAATATATAGCAATGATAGACATTACAGATTACAGATGAATACATTGGATATACTAGGAATCCGCAATCCGTTCGAGCCTGCAACGAAAAGCGGATTACACGGTCGCGGTGAATAGCCAAATACCCCACCCAAGACTCCTACGGGTGCGGCAAACTACCCGCCAAGTACCCGAAGCGAAGCAACCTCCCTCACCACCGTGAGTAGGCCACTCGGCACTTCGAAATACCCGGTAGTTTGTGCACCCCCTCTATGGGTCTATCCTAGGAGCAAAAACAGTAAAAAGAATTATACAATGACGGCTACAACCCCGACCCGGTTGTGCGGCCATACAAATAATAATATTACATAAATTTACATGTTACAATTGTAAGTCCACGTTGCGACCTCCGGTTCTTACGGGGAGGCGGAAACGGTATAAAAATCAAATTTTTAGCGCATGGGGCAACATGGACTAACAAAGTCGGGATCTTTTCTAAACTAAACTAGCAAATATGCAAAGGAGAGTTAATTACTCGGCAAAGTGGTTATACCTAACTTGAACTCCTTCTTCTTGAAACCTAGTAGAGGTTGATGGTTCTTTCCTCGTAGCCTTCTTCCGTCAAAGATGGATCCACCTGAGGGTTCAACCTTCGGGCTCTTTCTCGAACTTAGAGTGAACTAGGATCTCCGGCTTGCTAAAACTTGAACCCTAGAGAGAGTAGAGAGTATCTAAGGGGTGTTTCTCTTTCAAGGAGAGGGATTCTCAACACATGAGAAGGATTCTCCTTGAGCTTGAGGAAGAAGAAGATGAAGTGAGGAGAGAGAATGAATATGATAGAATGAGCTCATTTTCCTTTTGCAACCATAACAAAAGGAAAAAGAATTATCTAATTAATAATAATAATTCAAAATGAAATAGTTTATGGTTGTTTTTGGAATGACCACTATCATCACTTCATTAAATGAATGTAAGCTAGAATCAAGGAGTATCCTTGCAAAGTGATGATGATGGTCAAATATTCAACCATGGTCAACAAGTCAACCATGGTCAACAAGTCAACAAAACCAACCATGACACAATTTCATTTAATTACTATTATTAATTGATATTTCATAAATCCATTAGGGTTTGGAAAAAGACGACTGTCAACTGTGCATACGCACCCGTTCCGAAACCCTAATGAAAGACCTCTTCCTCCGCCTCAAACAACTGTGCATACACACCTGCATTCTCGTTCTGAGGAACAAGAATACTGAGAGATAAAAGCAACCCCAAAACATATACCAGTATCTGACTCAAACCAGAGCCAGCCAGTAATATCCGTCCGGACTCCAAACGTGCACAAGTGCGCGGATGAGAACGAACCCTGTCGCAAAACCATGCGACCTCTACTTTGTTTTGCCCAGAGGCGAATAGCCCTCTGTGTGGGACTCTAAAGACTCGACACTTACGCTGGCAGTGGGTTTAACCACAGACCGCAAGCGGCACTAGCTGTGCGTAACGGTCCCCAGGTAGATGCCGATAAGAAGACTGACGAGGTGAACCCCATCTGAACTCCTACTGAGTCTGAGTGTGACAGTCTCCGTAAAGTCCTGTCTGTTCGTCTGATACATCGCATGGCGGGCCTAGGGGGCGGTAAACATCAGTCCCCTAATAGCGGTACAAGTCGTGTCGGAGTGAAGCCCAAAACACCCTGAGATAACACTGGAAGCCTACCAGTATATCTCGCTTGCCCTGGCCAGGGACTACTCATGTAATGGCTCTCCTAGACACAGCGCGATGTCAACCCCCAATACCGGGAGAGACGAATCCTATCTAACCGTCACTGCCTCCAAGTGCTTCGGGACTGCACCAAACTACTACCTGTTTGCACGACTCCTTTGAGCCGTGGTAGGGTAGTGATCAAAGTGTAGTGGGAACACACTCGAGGCGAAGTGCCAGTGTCAAGTCAGCGGACTAAGCTGTACTCATGTCACCTGGGAACTGATAACTGACGATAGGTATAATACCAACTGGTCAGTTCCCGACGAGTCCTGTCCAGTGTACTCGTAACCTAACGAGCACCCGTATACTATCTCCAGTACGACGTACTGATGGCTGTGGGACAGACCATCTCCCACACTGGGATGAGAAGCGCATACACTAGTCTACTCCGGAGTATCGATGCCCTGTCTCGATAGTCCTGCGACTAGGGGCCTGTATAAGGATGTGCTTATAGATTACCCAGCCCCCACTAGTGTGACTGCCATCACAACGCTGGTAATCAAGCAAAGATCCTAAGGGCTCCACTAATGTGTATAGGTGATATACAAAAATAAACACATGTACACATTGAAGTAGAAACAAACCAAGTAGCATACTACTATATTGAGCAAGATTGTTTATACAAGGTGAATATCCCAAGCTTCCATTAAGTAATATACAAACTAGTATGATACAGTAATGGCCTCTAGGGCATATACACTAACAATCTCCCACTTGCACTAAGGCCATTTACTGGCGTATCGAAGACCTATCATCTCGATCAGCCGCTCGAACTGAGTCTGGGGTAGGGCCTTGGTGAATGGATCTGCAGTGTTTTCTTCTGAAGCAACCCTCCGAACCTCGATGTCCTTGCGATCCACGATCTCCCTGATCAGGTGATACCGCCTCAAGATGTGCCTGGATCTCTGATGGGACCTGGGTTCCTTCGCTAAAGCTATAGCCCCGTTGTTGTCGCAATACAGAGGTATTGGGTCAACAATGGACGGAACCACCTGAAGTTCTTTCAAGAACTTCCTCATCCAGATAGCTTCTTTTGCGGCATCAGATGCAGCGATGTATTCCGCTTCCATCGTCGAGTCTGCAACGGTTTCCTGTTTGGAACTCTTCCAACACACCGCCCTTCCATTGAGGGTAAAGACAAAACCCGACATGGACTTGGAATCATCCTTGTCACTCTGGAAGCTGGAGTCAGCAAAGGCCTCGATCTGGACGTCTTTTCCGCCATACACCAAGAACATCTCCTTAGTCCTTTTCAGGTACTTGAGAATGTTCTTTACTGCTATCCAGTGTTTCTCCCCAGGGTTTGACTGATACCGGCTTACTACACTCAGTGCATAAGCTACATCCGGTCTGGTACACAACATCGCATACATTATAGAGCCTACCGCAGAAGCGTAGGGTATAATAGACATGCGATCCCTCTCCAAATCAGTCTTGGGAGACATCTCTTTAGAGAGGGTGATCCCGTGACAAGCCGGTAGGTTACCGCGCTTGGAATCTTCCATACTGAATCTCTTCAGTATAGTGTCGATGTACCTGGACTGTGAAAGTCCTAATATCCTCTTGGATCTATCACGATGGATCCGGATCCCCAGGATGTAAGAGGCATCACCCAGGTCTTTCATGGAGAACCTGTGTGACAAGAATCCCTTGACAGATTGTAGCATAGGAATGTCATTTCCTATTAAGAGAATGTCATCCACGTATAAAACGAGGAATACTACAGTTCTCGCTACAAATCTACTATAGATGCATGGTTCATCTGGATTTTTGATAAAGCCAAATTCCTTGACCGTCTCATCAAAACAGATGTTCCAACTCCGCGATGCCTGCTTTAGTCCATAGATGGACTTAAGCAACTTGCACACCTTTCCGCTGCTCCCACTCTGAATGAAACCCTCTGGCTGATCCATATAGACACACTCCTCTAAATTTCCATTTAGAAAAGCGGTTTTTACGTCCATCTGCCAAATCTCATAATCGTGGAAGGCAGCAATGGCAAGAAGGATCCGAATGGATTTCAGCATAGCCACTGGAGAAAAGGTTTCGTCATAGTCCAAGCCAGGTCTTTGACGGAAACCCTTTGCTACAAGTCTAGCTTTATAGGTCTCAACCTGTCCATCTACACCAATCTTCCTTTTGAAGATCCACTTGCATCCTACGGGTTTTACCCCGTCTGGAGCAATGTCCAACGTCCATACTTTGTTGGTGTACATGGACTCCATTTCGGTCCGCATTGCATCCAGCCATTTTACCGAGTCAACGCTCTGAACGGCCTGCTGGAAGCTAGTAGGCTCATCATAATCTATGATGCAATCCTCTCTATCCCCGTCTATGAGAAAACCGTAGTATCTCTCGGGCGGATGAGACTGCCTACTACTCCTGCGGAGCGGCGTAGGAATGTCCTGTTCATTTGAACCCTCTGGTTCCACTAAGCTTTCAGTAATAGTCTGTGGTTCTGGAATTTCTTCCAGTTCTACTGCGCTCCCACTTAATTCTTTTTCTAAGAACTGGTGTTCTAGAAAGTGGGCATGACGAGAAACAAGAACTTTTTGTTCCTCCTCGTAGTAGAAGAGATATCCCTTGGAATTCTTTGGATATCCCACAAACTTACACAGTACTGAGCGCGCCTCGAGCTTATCCGCATGCTGCTTTTTAACAAAAGCTGGACTTCCCCAAATCTTAATGTGACTGAGATGGGGCCTCTTCCCACACCACATCTCATATGGTGTAGTAGGCACAGTCTTAGTAGGAACTCGGTTTAAAAGGTATGCAGCTGATTCTAGCGCATACCCCCAGAAAGATCGCGGTAACTCAGCGTTACTCATCATGGACCGTACCATATCCAATAGGGTTCCGTTCCGTCTCTCCGATACACCGTTGTGTTGCGGAGTGTATGGAGGAGTAAGCTGAGAGAGAATCCCGTTCTCTTTTAAATAATTCAGGAACTCGGCACTTAAGTATTCTCCACCTCGATCCGATCTTAGAATCTTGATACTTTTGCCGGTCTGTTTTTCTACTTCATTCTTATATTCCTGGAATTTTTCAAAGGCTTCGGACTTATGTTTCATTAAGAAGACATAACCGTACCTTGAAAAATCATCCGTAAAAGTAATGAAGTAAGAATAACCGCTTCGCGCATGTGTAGACATTGGACTGCACACGTCGCTGTGTACGAGTCCCAAGAGCTCGCTCGCTCTTACTCCGTGTCCAATGAACGGAGTCTTTGTCATCTTTCCTTTGAGACAGGATTGACAAGTGGCATACGAATGATATTCGAACGGATCCAAATATCCTTCTGTATTTAACTTAGTCAACCTTCTCTTATTGATGTGACCCAGTCTACAATGCCATAAGAAAGTCTGATTGATTTCCGGAGACTTTCTTTTGTGTGTATTCTGGACATTGAAAATTTGTGGTTGGTTCAATACATATATACCATTGCTCAGTGTACCTGACCCAATCAGAACTTGATTAAGGTGAATGTTTACAACATTACTTACAAACGCAAATTCATAACCTTCTTTAGAAACCAAAGATACAGAAATGATATTACAAGTTGCGTTGGGTACAAAAAAGCAATTACGCAAAACCAAAACATGCCCATCTGACATTCCCAGGTGATAGTCCCCCACGGCTTTAGCATCCATGCTAGCTCCGTTCGCAACTCTGAGGGTCATGTCACCTGCCTTCAAAACCCTACGGTTTCTCAACGCCTGCAAAGAATTACAGATATGAGATCCTGATCCGGTATCCAATACCCAGGAAGTAGAGTTTATCGAAAGACAGTTTTCAATAACATACACACCTGAAGCTGAAGCCGCAACTTGCTTCAGTTCCTGTGTCCTGGCCTTCCAAGCCCTGCAATCTTTCTTCCAGTGTCCACTCTTATGACAATAGAAGCATTCTTCCTTTCCCACAAGCTTCCCCGCAATCTTTGTTGCCTTTTCCTTTCCCTTCGTACCCACTTTACTAACACCGCCCCTTGGTTTGGCGGGGGCTTTCTTCCTCTTTCCCTTGGCTTTCGCCTTGGACCTAGAAGAAGAAGATCTTCCTACAAACAAAGCGGGTGTTTCCCTACCTTTCTGTAGGGTGCCCTCTGCGCTCCTTAGCATGTTGAGGAGTTCTGAAAGTTCAACTTCTTTTTCTTGTAAGTTGAAGTTCAGTATAAACTGGGCGTAAGTGGATGGAAGGGACTGGAGAATTAAACCCATATAGAGTTCGCTTTCCAACGTGGTCCCAAGTTCCGCGAGCTCCTCAATGTAGCCAATCATCTTAAGCACGTGGTCCGCTACCGATGATCCGACGGCCAACTTTGCCGAAAATAACTTCTTCGACGCTTCGTATCTTGCGATACGAGACTGCTCTCCATACAGTTCTTTTATATGAAGAAATATGGATTCCAAGTCCATATTCTCGTGCCTCCTCTGATGTTCGTTGTCCATAGAGGCAAGCACGAGGCACCTGGCCTTCGCGCAATCAATCTCCCAAGTCTTACGGATTTCCTTATCCGCGACGCTGGAGGTGGGACCTGGGATGGGGGGAGCTTTGGTGGTAAGAAGATACCCCAGCTTGTCGTAAGTGATTGCCATTTTGACATTCCTGAGCTAATCTTTGTAGTTTGGCCCTGTCAGTATGTTTTTATCTAGAAGTAACTTAAGTCCAATCATTTCGATTTGGTCGCTGCAGGGGGGGAGAGAAGAAACACTTTAGCACGATGCTCTTGCAAGTTTAGAGTGGTTTTTTAATTTGTCTAAACAGGATGGCTCCCACTGTCTCTCGAATCCCTCCTCAAACCATAAAGGAAGAATCAGTCGGGATCAATCCCACCGCACAATACTTGCTTAACCGTTCAGCCAGGCCAGTGTCGGTACTTCGAGGGAGGTTTTCCAACGCTTTCGCGAAGTTCCTTAATTTAAGAACCTCTTTTCCCTGGGGGCGTAGCCCCGCTAACACCTTTCTAGGCACCTACTAGATTTATAGCATTGATCGTTTAGTGAGAAATTTCCCGAGGAGTAGCATATACTCACAGTAGGATCGGGATCCAAATATCATCGCGTGACAAAACTGAAGGAATCCTACCAGAATCATCACACTCCAAATGGTATGCAAATCTAGCAAGTTTCAGTACTTATGAAACTCCCGATGTGGATTTTTGCCCCATGCTCTTATGACCTTGACTTTGGCCAAAATATCATAAGTCACATGTCAAGTTCTACCCGTCACTATCCAGGTTAATTTGGATCCACCCGTACCTACTCTTGACTTTGGCCAAAATGGCAGTACGACTGTCCCAAACCAACGCATCTATCTATGCTACACATGAACACCCAATAGCTACCAATCACTATGCCTTGACTTTGGCCAACATACATAGCTTGAATACTATTGCCTGTTCATGCGAAACGACGGAGGGCTACGAATGGTTTTGGTAAAACCGTGAACGTAGTGAACTTGATATAATCGATGGAACGAGATAGCTTTTAGAAGGAGTGGCTCAAGCTCCGCATTTAAAAGTTAGTTTTGAAAAGAACCGAGTGGTTTTTCGAAAGTGTTCCAACGACTTTAACTTGGTTTATTATCTTTCATTAGTTCTTTTAATGCGTGATATTCTTGCATTAGTTCTTTTAATGCATCCCATCATTTAATCCTACCATTGCAGAAAACAACCAAAATATGTCGTACGCTTATGCCATTCGCATTCGCCACGGGGTCCCGTCATCACCCGTTAGGTTACTTAATTAACGACAGAGCGGGGGCTGGGCTAGCGCGGCTGTAAAACATAAGCAACGCCTAAATAGTTATAAATATATAGCAATGATAGACATTACAGATCACAGATGAATACATTGGATATACTAGAAATCCGCAATCCGTTCGAGCCTGCAACGAAAAGCGGATTACACGGTCGCGGTGAATAGCAAATACCCCACCCAAGACCCCTACGGGTGCGGCAAACTACCCGCCAAGTACCCGGTAGTTTGTGCACCCCTCCATGGGTCTATCCTAGGAGCAAAAACAGTAAAAAGAATTATACAATGACGGCTATAACCCCGACCCGGTTGTGCGGCCATACAAATAATAATATTACATCAATTTACATATTACAAATGAGTGAAAGAAAAACAACACTCATCTCACATCCATCCCGGCTATTCACCCACGACAATCCAATCCATTCATATACACATACCATCAACAAACACAGATCACAGATATGCATAACCCCGACTAATCGACATATAGCGATTAGCCGACGTTCAATACATGCAAACATTACAGATATAACCAATATAGCCAAAGTGTAGCGAAGTTCGAAAAAAATACGGATTTATAGGACCCCAAAAGTAAATTTCTTTTCTGGAAAATTTGGGCACAAATAACATATTTGAAAAATCCCAAAACCCTACCAGAAGAACACTGCACAAAACACGATCACATGAAGAGCCCAAACGGTGGCGGATCCGCGGCAACAAGAATAGCTACGGCCGCGGATCCGCGGCGGTTTGAAGGATTCATGGGATCGTTTTTGGTGGGTGTTCTCACAAAACCCTGAGCCGATTTTAGGAGTAAAACTTTTTACTTTTAGAGCACAAAAAAATTCAACAGAAACTTAGGGTTTTTGATTTTCCGGTTTTGCGATTTTTCCGTTTCGAACTTCCATACACTTCGCTACCAAGCTAGTTTAAGTTTAGTTAGGCTCTGATACCACTGTAAGTCCACGTTGCGACCCCCGGTTCTTACGGGAAGGCGGAAACGGTATAAAAATCAAATTTTTAGCGCATGGGGCAACATGGACTAACAAAGTCGGGATCTTTTCTAAACTAAACTAGCAAACATGCTAAGGAGAGTTAACTACTCGGCAAAGTGGTTATACCTAACTTGAACTCCTTCTTCTTGAAACCTAGTAGAGGTTGATGGTTCTTTCCTCGTAGCCTTCTTCCGTCAAAGATGGATCCACCTGAGGGTTCAACCTTCGGGCTCTTTCTCGAACTTAGAGTGAACTAGGATCTCCGGCTTGCTAAACCATGAACCCTAGAGAGAGTAGAGAGTATCTAAGGGGTGTTTCTCTTTCAAGGAGAGGGATTCTAAACACATGAGAAGGATTCTCCTTGAGCTTGAGGAAGAAGAAGATGAAGTGAGGAGAGAGAATGAATATGATAGAATGAGCTCATTTTCCTTTTGCAACCATAACAAAAGGAAAAAGAATTATCTAATTAATAATAATAATTCAAAATGAAATAGTTGATGGTTGTTTTTGGAATGACCACTATCATCACTTCATTAAATGAATGTAAGCTAGAATCAAGGAGTAACCTTGCAAAGTGATGATGATGGTCAAACATTCAACCATGGTCAACAAGTCAACCATGGTCAACAAGTCAACAAAACCAACCATGACACAATTTCATTTAATTACTATTATTAATTGATATTTCATAAATCCATTAGGGTTTGGAAAAAGAAGACTGTCAACTGTCCATACGCACCCGTTCCGAAACCCTAATGAAAGACCTTTTCCTCCGCCTCAAACAACTGTGCATACACACCTGCATTCTCGTTCCGAGGAACAAGAATACTGAGAGATAAAAGCAACCCCAAAACATATACCAGTATCTGACTCAAACCAGAGCCAGCCAGTAATATCCGTCCGGACTCCAAACGTGCACAAGTGCGCGGATGAGAACGAACCCTGTCGCAAAACCATGCGACCTCTACTCTGTTTTGCCCAGAGGTGAATAGCCCTCTGTGTGGGACTCTAAAGACTCGACACTTACGCTGGCAGTGGGTTTAACCACAGACCGCAAGCGGCACTAGCTGTGCGTAACGGTCCCCAGGTAGATGCCGATAAGAAGACTGACGAGGTGAACCCCATCTGAACTCCTACTGAGTCTGAGTGTGACAGTCTCCGTACAGTCCGGTCTGTTCGTCTGATACATCGCATGGCGGGCCTAGGGGGCGGTAAACGTCAGTCCCCTAATAGCGGTACAAGTCGTGTCGGAGTGAAGCCCAAAACACCCTGAGATAACACTGGAAGCCTACCAGTATATCTCGCTTGCCCTGGCCAGGGACTACTCATGTAATGGCTCTCCTAGACACAGCGCGATGTCAATCCCCAATATCGGGAGAGACGAATCCTGTCTAACCGTCACTGCCTCCAAGTGCTTCGGGACTGCACCCAACTACTACCTGTTTGCACGACTCCTTTGAGCCGTGGTAGGGTAGTGATCAAAGTGCAGTGGGAACACACTCGAGGCGAAGTGCCAGTGTCAAGTTAGTGGACTAAGCTGTACTCATGTCACCTGGGAACTGATAACTGACGATAGGTATAATACCAACTGGTCAGTTCCCGACGAGTCCTGTCCAGTGTACTCGTAACCTAACGAGCACCCGTATACTATCTCCAGTACGACGTACTGATGGCTGTGGGACAGACCATCTCCCACACTGGGATGAGAAGCGCATACACTAGTCTACTCCGGAGTATCGATGCCCTGTCTCGATAGTCCTGCGACTAGGGGCCTATATAAGGATGTGCTTATAGATTACCCAGCCCCCACTAGTGTGACTGCCATCACAACGCTGGTAATCAAGCAAAGATCCTAAGGGCTCCACTAATGTGTATAGGTGATATACAAAAATAAACACATGTACACATTGAAGTAGAAACAAACCAAGTAGCATACTACTATATTGAGCAAGATTGTTTATACAAGGTGAATATCCCAAGCTTCCATTAAGTAATATACAAACTAGTATGATACAGTAATGGCCTCTAGGGCATATATACTAACAACAATGAATGAAAGAAAAGGCAACGCTCATCTCACATCCACCCCGGCTATTCACCCGCGACAATCCAACCCATTCATATACACATATCAATAACAAACACAGATCACAGATATGTATAACCCCGACTAATCGACATATAGCGATTAGCCGAGGTTCAAAACATACAAACATCACAGATATAACCGTCATAGTCAAAGTGTAGTGAAGTTCGGAAAAAAATACGGATTTATAGGCCCCCAAAAATAAATTTCTATTCTGGAAAATCTGGGCACATATAACATATCTTAAAAATCCTAAAACCAAGCCAGAGATACACTGCACCAAACTTGACCCAGTGAAGAGCCAACTTGGCCGCGGTTGCGCGGCAATAGCTTGCTATTGCCGCGGAACCGCGGCTCCTTGGTCGAGTCACTGGACCGGGTTTGGTGGTTATCTTTAAAAAACCCCAAGACGATTTTTGGAGTATAACAAATTTTGTTTTGACCAGAAAATTTTTTAACAGAAACTAGGGTTTTTGAAAACTTGGTTTTTCGATTTTTACATTTCGAACTTTGATACACTTCACTACCTAGCAAGTTTATGTTTAGTTAGGCTCTGATACCACTGTAAGTCCACGTTGCCCACCCCGGTACTTGCGGGGAGGCGGAAAACGGAATAAAAATCGGATTTTTATCAGCTTAGGCAACATGGACTACACTATGAAGGATCTTTGCTAAACAAAAACTTGCTAAAGCTAACAAGAAACTAGCTAAGTGCTATAAAGGTTATACCTTTGGTCTTTATGTCCTTCTCTCCTTGCTCCTTGGAGTAGTGGAAGGAGGTCACCTTGTCGTCTTCTCCCGTCAAAGAAAGATCCACCCGAAAGCCTCAACCTTTGGCTTCAACTCTAAGCTAGAAGTAACTAGGGTTCAAGAAGTGCTAGTCCTTCAACCCTAGATGAGAGTAGAGATGATCAAGAGAGGGTTTTTCTCAAGCTCAAGTGTTTCTCAACACATGAGAGGGGAGAGCTTGAGGGAGAGGAAGAACAAGAGAGACAAATGAAATGATAGAATAAGAATAATATGAACCATTCTCACTAATATGTGTATATTATTTTAATTAAATAATTAGCTAGATAATTGTCACGGTTAATCATGACATGACCATTATCATTTCAATTTGCAAGGATCAAAAAGCATCTTCCAAAAGAAATGATGATGGTCAAAGTGTCAACCTAGGTCAACAAGTCAATGAGGTCAAAAGGTCAACAACCATAACCATGCACAATTATTAAACTAATTATCAATTAACTATAATACACACATAAGCATTAGGGTTAATAAAATGACAATAGCCATTAACCCTAATCAAGGTCCTCTCCCTCGGTCTCAAACAACTGTGCATACGCATTCGCATTCGTGATCCGAGGAACACGAATACAAAGAGAAAAACCAATCCCAAATCATATACTAGGATCTGGCTTAAACCAAAGTCCGCTAGTATAAACTGTCCGGACAGCAAACGTGCACAAGTGCGCGGATGCGAACGAACTCTGTCGCAAAACCATGCGACTTCTACTCATTTTGCCTAAAGGCGAATAGCTCTGTGTGTGGGACTCTAAAGACTCGACACTACGCTGGCAGTGGGTTTAACCACAGACCGCAAGCGGCACTAGCTGTACATAACGGTCCCCAGGTAGATGTCGATAAGAAGACTGACGAGGTGAACCCCATCTGAACTCCTACTGAGCCTGTATGTGACAATCTCCGTACAGTCCGGTCTGTTCGTCTGATACATCGCATGGCGGGCCTAGGTGGCGGTGAACGTCAGTCCCCTAATAGCGGTACAAGTCGTGTCGGAGTGAAGCCCAGAACACCCTGAGATAACACTGGAAACCTACCAGTATATCTCGCTTGCCCTGGCCAGGGACTACTCGTGTAATGGCTCTTCTGGACACAGCGCGATGTCAACCCCCAATACCGGGAGAGACGAATCCTGTCTAACCGTCACTGCCTCCAAGTGCTTCGGGACTGCACCCAAAAACTACCTGTTTGCACGACTCCTTTGAGCCGTGGTAGGGTAGTAATTAAAGTGCAGTGGGAACACACTCGAGGCGAAGTGACAGTGTCAATTCAGCGGACTAAGCTGTACTCATGTCACCTGGGAACTGATAACTGACGATAGGTATACTACCAACCAACAGTTCCCGACGAGTCCTGTCCAGTGTACTCGTAACCTAACGATCACCCGTATACTATCTCAAGTACGACGTACTAACTGCTGTGGGACAGATCGTCTCCCACACTGGGATGAGAAGCGCACACGCTAGTCTACTCCGGAGTATCGATGCCCTGTTTCGATAGTCCAACGACCAGGGACCTGTATAAGGATGTGCTTATAGATTACCCAGCTCCCACGAGTGCGAGTGCCATCACAATGCTGGTAATCAAGCAAAGATCCTAAGGGCTCTACTAATATGTATATCAGCGATATGCTAATAGAAACACATGCACATATTGAAGTAGAGACAAACCAAGTAGCATACTACCATTTCGAGCAAGATTGTATATACAACTGTGAATATCCCAAGCTTCCATCAAGTAATATACAAACTAGTATGATACAGTAATGGCCTCTAGGGCATATACACTAACAAATCGGAACCGCTCGATTCCCGCTTGCATGGCCTCTGAGCCCCGCTTCGTTGCTGTTGAGCGCCCTTTTCGCGTTTCGACTTATTTCTACCTCTGCGTCGAGCTTTTTTTATAACAGGTTGACATAGAGTGGCATCTTCATCTTTCACAGCTTGTTGGAGGAGGCGTTGCGTTTTGGCTTTCTCGTAGATGGACATTTCGCGGTTATGGCCGTCTCGGACTTTTTGACCAGCTTCCCTTATAAGCTTGTCCATGTGTTCTTCGAACGATGAACTGGGCATTTTTGCATCTGGAACTTTTACTGGTTCAGGATTAGCATCTTCCCATTGAGCATCCGCTTCTTCATCAAAGTCATGCATGACGTAGCAACCATGGAGTAGCCCTCGTTTCTTGGACCGAATTTATCCATGCCCGATTATTTCCATTCTCCCATTAGGTAGCTTGTGTTGAGTCCCGGGAACGTTCCAGACCCTGTCATAGAATTTGGCTTTTCGAGCAGTCTGTTTAAAGGATATCCCCTGGTGCTTCAGCAACTTCTTCAAGCCTTCTGTATAATACCTGGGCAGACGGATGGGCTGAAGCCTGTCAAGCGTAGGATCCGCACTGTGGCAGATTTCTTTCTCCACTTTGGTTTCTTCAGAGCGGTAGAATAGAATTGCTTCTTTACCTCTTCGCCTGGGAGGGACATAGAACGTTCGCAGCTCTTCTACACTGTAGATATCAAGTGCATCAAGTTCTTTATGGTGTTTAAGCGGCACCATGGCGACTTGCAGGCTTTGCTCTTCGTTAGCGGACGTTTGTATTGAAGGTCGAGTAGAGAATACAGCATGGACCTCGTCTTCCGAGTCGCTACCAAAGATCTACGTGGGAGCGGACTGTCCCGGCTTGTTGTGTTGGGGCGGACCTGAATAAACTATCTCCTCTTCCTCCTCGGTATCACTGCCGAAGACAGGGATGGTGGCATTAGCTTTGTTCTCCGGCTTGTGACACCTCTCTGTGTCTTCGAAATCCGGTAAAAAGTATTTGGCATCTTCATACTTGCGGACTTCGTTCACGGAGAATGGGTTCAGTTCTCCCGTCACGGTATACTCGAGACCATCCTTAAAATATTTCATACACTGATGTTGTGTAGAAGGGATGATGTTATACTCGTGTAACCATGGTCGGCCGAGCAGAGCATTATAGCATATCTTGGCGTCTATGACGTGGAACTTAATGTCTATGACGAGTAGCCCAAAGCGTAGTGTCAGTATCACGGACCCAAGAGTTCTTGATGATTAGGAGTCGAACCCGGAGATAGTGATCTTGTCCCGAGCAAGGTGCTGGACGCTCATGCAGATTTCTTTTAACACCCGCACATTGAGGAGATTAACGGAGGATCCATTGTCGATTAGGATTTTTCCTATCTTTATATCGTGGCAGTATCCCGAGACATAAAGGGGGCGATTGTGTTCGCACGTCCCAAGGAGAAGGTCTTCATCGCCAAAAATGACATTGGCCGTGTGCACTTCCTCCAATTCATCCTTCATCTTTTCTTCGGCTAGAAAAGCTTGAAATTGTTCCGGCTCCTGTAGTGCCTTGATTAACGAGTCTTTCACCTCCTTTGATAGCAAAAGGGCGACAAGAATGCTGAGCTGCGAGGGTAGTTTTCTCAGATGCGCGAAGACGTTGTAATCCACCTTATTTCTCTTCGGCGGGTCCTTGACAGTTAGCTCCTCCACAACTTGGTCATCCTGGGCGATCTCCTCAGTGACCTTCTCTTTCCCTTTATCTTTTTTATTTGAGGGTCCGAGATTCTTTTCGGGTAGTGTACGATTACGCAGCCGGATATTTTTACAGACCTTCTGCTCTTCTTCTTTTCCCGAGGTGGACTCTTTAAAGAGAGGGCTAAGAGCCAGCTCCTCGTCGGAATCGCTCCCGAATGTAAGCACTTGTGATCCCCTGGCGTTAACCATGCGACAATCGCCGGTAGTTCTATTAAGCCCTTCGGTCATGTTTTTCCGCTCCCGACGAGTTTTGCGCTTCTCCCGCTTAAAATGCTGTCGATGAGCAACATATCCTTGCCACCATCTATTTAAAGCTTTGCATTCTTCAGTGGGGTGCGAAATCTTCTGATGATATAAGCAATAGGAGGGGTGCATTTCCACTTCACCAGTAATGTTTCCTTCGGAGGATGGTAGCTTCATGCCCATTGATATGGCCTTAGCAAACCTTTTCCTCATCTTGAATTTGCTTTTGTCCATAGTGGATGTATTTTGCTCCAGCGGAAGTGTCTCAGTTCTTTCGTCAAGTCGTTGGCGCTTGGCCCTTTTAAATATAGCCGTCTCGCGTTCCCGATCAGTTTTACTTTTCAACAGAGCTTCATTGAAGAATGCGTCAATTACTTCATCCGATGGCCCTAGAATTTTTGGTTCAGGATCTGCTCCCAGCTTTTCAGTGCAAGGGGTCTCCTCATCGTTCGTCAATGAATGGGAGATCATATGACAGCTCGCCATGTATTCCTCAGACTCATCCGACGAACTTTCCTCCTCATCTTCCTCTTGAAAGACGTGTTTGAGGAATTCTTGGAGGGTGATGGGAGTCCGTGCTTTCTGGTTGTATTCCTCCAGCGCGTCAATTTGTTTTTGTAAGTCTGTGCGCTTGTCGCCAAGCTTCACAGGCTTCTTAGATTTCTTCTTCTTCTTCTTCGAAGATTTTGATGGCTGGTTGTGAGTGCTTGGGCCACCACCATCGGTCTTTGGAGTTGGACGCGGCTTCAGCATCCCCTCAATGACCTACGGTTCCAACGGGTTCTTCCATTTGATCGCTGGGCATGCCTGAAGACCGTTCAGCATTCTCTTTGTCTTAGCTGACAGCACAGCCTCCCACGGGGCTTCTTCGACGAGAGAGCACACCTTCTATTTATCGGATAACGCGAACTTGCCCTGTTGGCACTGGTCTTCAAGCCAATTTTTGAAAACGTAGCAATCTTTGATCTGATGACCCAGTACTCGGTGATAGGGACAGTAGTTGGGCTCATTGACATCGTTTGGTTGCGACGGACGTTTTGGCTCCGGCAGATTTATGAGTCGGTTGCACAACGCCAGCTCGAATAATCTTCTCGTTTTGTCTCGGGGAAACGAGTAAGGACGTCCTAGTCTCTCCTCAAGGGGTACTTGCGGACGCATATTATTTTGACGAACAACCATCTTCGAGTTGCTCGGCTGTTGTTGAGCATTAGCGACAACGATCGCTTTTCCCTTCCCCTTGTCATTTCGGGAGTCCGGCTTTGGAAGAGGGGGTCTATGGCCCATTTGATCCATTTGCGATAACTTGTCGATCAGGGCCTGGAAGGTAGTCGGCTTGAAGAACATCATAAATTGCGAAATGGTTGCTTGCGGATCAAGGGTTCCTACAAACATACCCACTGCAGGAGCTTCTTCAATGCGTTGCTCACATTTTGACCATAAGTTTCGCCACCATATAGCATATTGGAGCCATGTCTCGCCTGGCTTCACCCTGGCATTAATCAGTGCCGTCATCGGGTGCGTTCACTGGCGCTTGCAAAACACTGGGTAAACAGTAGCTCCATCTCCGCGAAGGTCTTGATAGAGTCGTTCGGGAGCTCAGAGTACCGCTTGAACGCTGTATCCGATAAGCTTCCAACGAACTGGCGAAGCAACAGTTTGTCATCACCGTCGGTGATGCCATAGAGCGCCCTGAACTGGGCAACATGCTGGTGGGGATTGCCCGTCCCCTTATAGACATAGAACTTGGGAATTGTGTAGCCCGGCGGGTACTTGATTTGATCATACCAACTCGGATACGGTCGTCCTGTTTTTATGACCTGGCCGGCTGCTTCAGTCGCATGATGAACCCGTATTTGTTGGGCTATGTACTCATCCAAGTCAGCTTTGGAGATTGTCTCCTCCTTAGCTGTTGACAAAGCTGGCGGAGGATTTGACGTTTCTCCCCTATCGTCTTCAAGGACGATCGGAGGATCTTCAGCAGGGGGATCTTGTTGAATCATCATACCCACCATGTCTTGGAACAGGAGGGCCATTTTCTTTATGCTGGCTGCTTGTTCAGCAGCTTCTTTATCTTTCTCCTCCAATATTCGACGAAGGAATTCGGCGTCCGTTTCCTGTTCCCGGCGTTCGTCCGAGGACGCTTCAGGGCTTTCTTTTGGCCCAGTGAGTGCGGCCATTGCATTCATCATCTCCTTGAGCTTTTGCTGTTGCTCCTGAGCTTTGGTCACTGACCGTGTAAGCGGTCTATGGCCTGTGGATGCACGACTGTCCTCTTTTCCCAACGCCATGTATACTGTATGGACTATTATGCCTCCGGAATTAGGGCGTTTAGGTTCACCTCCTTTGGCATTTGCCGTGGGCACGGGGATTTTCTCCGACCTTCTTCTTTTGTGGGCCGTTGAAGTTGAAGGGGCCGTTGTAGTGGGCATCCTGGCGGTTGTTGTCCTCTGCTGTTTAATAGGACGGTCCTTTTCTTCTTGCACCTTCGCCTTTTTCTGTTGACAAGAATGATCTGGATCAATTACGGAGTCTTGAACCCTTCGCCAAACCTTGTATATTTTTGAGGACAGCCGTTGAGGGGGCTGCTCCCACTTCGTTTCCGGAACTCTCTCCACAGGTGGAGGAGATCTTTTCAGTGTAGCGGTTGGAGAGTTCTTACGTACCCTCCTCAGCGGTTCAAAGCTGTTCCCAGTTGGAACAGTAGCATTGACTTCCACCATTGGAGCAGGTGGAGTTATCCCAGAGGGGGAGTTGCCCCCTGCCTTCCTCACTCGTCGCCAATGGCGACGTCGAGCATGACGAGCCGTTAGGACTGGCTCGGCGATAGAGACGGCTTCTTTTTGCCCCATGTCTAAATGAGGTGCTGCCGGCGCCAGCCTCTTAAGGACTGATGTCGTCTTTTGAGTGGAGATATTCAATCTGTTAAAGACAGATCCTCGAGCAGGGGCCGAAGCCGGAATAGTCAGCTTTGAAAAGACTGACTCCTTAACAGGGGAAGCCGCCTTGACAACTTCTGGATGAGCGGTTGTTGCCTTCCTTGGGACAGCCATTTTAGAGTTCATGGGCTTCCTGGCGGGCCCATCAGAGTTTTGATCCAGCCTGGAAAAGACAGAGGCTGTTGATTTGATATTGGACGACCCGTTGACAGGGGCCGTTGTAGCAGTGAGCCGGTCGAAGGCCGACTTCTTGTTCGCTTTTGGTGCGGGCATTGGCATGGTGAAGCTTGCTGGCGGGATCATGGTCCCGAAAAACAAGCCGATGGTGGCCTGGGTCACCTGTTCTACCGGCAGGGCAAGGATGGAGGCCGCTTGAGGCCCATATGCTACACCTCCAGGTGAGGTGGAGCGTCGGTTGCATTGGCACTTCGAGCAGTTAGAGGCCATTGATGCTTGATTTCTGCGCCAGGCAAAAGACCAAATCTTAGTAACTTGAAACCCAAAGGCAACCATTAACAAACCGCGATTTGTTCGCAAAGACGACACACGAAGTGTGGAGTGGAAAGAGGAAAAGGTCCCACCGGGCGTGCCAGAATCTATTCCCATCCGAAAGACGGCCGAGACGACGTGTGGATATCTTGCCTGAAATTCGGGGCAGATGCTATTTGGTTTTATCCGTCCACCTCTCCGAAGATGCCAAGTTGATTTATGGCACCGTGTATCGGAGGTTTAGACGGATGCGGCCGATGTAGTGGACTTCGTCAGATTCCCCCTCGTTTGAGGGGTTTTTGATTGTGGGGACGCTCTTCCCTGCAGGCGCAAGCCCCTGCAGTTAATTACGCTACCGCATCGCGGTAGCCACTTTCTCCTCCAGAATTTCACTTCGTGTCGTGTGTGTTTGTTTTGTTTGTGGGTGCCCGTGGATTGTATACGGAGACTAAGTTATGCCGTCGCCCATAGGACGTGGATTAGTCCAAATCCGTATTTACTTAGATTTGGGTTTGGTGTTTTAGTTTAAGAATACGTTAGCCATATTGAGGCTAAGATCAACTTAAACGTTCGTTAAGGATACATTAGTCTGATTTGAGGCTAAGATCAACTTAACGGGATCGTTTGGATCCGACAAAAGAGCATTTGGGGGCTCTATTGTTCCAGTTTAGGGACATAGTGGTCCATTGTATGCATGGCCATCGGGACCCGTCACCTCTCTGATGTCGTTGAAGGATTACAACGATAGGTGTCAGAAGAGTTAGGAGATGTACCCTTGAACTAAAGTTGATTGGGGGTCTTATAGTCCAATTTGGGAATAAGTCTGTTTGAATGTTTTAAGGAAACGTTAGCCATATTTGAGGCTAAGATCAACTTAAACGGGATCGTTTATATCCGACAAAAGAGCATTTGGAAGCTCTATTGTTCCAGTTTAGGGACGTAGTGGTCCATAGGTAGTTTAAGGACATTTCGGTCCATTGCTAGTTTGGGGACATGGTGGTCCATTTTCCAGTTTAGGGACGTGGTGGTCCATGTTCCAGTTTAGGGACGTGGTGGTCCATAGGTAGTTTAAGGACGCTTAAGTCCGTGGGTTTAAGGACCCCACCGTCCGTGTTGATGTGTGGCTGTCAGGACCCGTCACCTCTCTGACGTCGCTGAAGGATTACAACGATAGGTGTCAGAGGAGTTCGGAGATGTACCCTTGAACCGGATGTAAATTGATTTAGGAGAGCAGTCTTGCTCAGTTAATTTAATTTGAGGACTTACGGCCATGATTGGGCTAAGTCCAGTTGAGAATGTTCAACATTTTTATTTGCCTTTGGCCTATTAGGCCAGTGTTAGAGCTTTTCTCTTTTTTAAATAATGCATTGCATTATTTATTATGTTTGGGCTCTGCCCATTTATAAATGATGCAGAGCATCAATTTTATTTGGGCCCTGCCCCTTTTATTGCATTTTCTTTTGGTTGGGCTCTGCCCTTTTATAAATGATGCAGAGCATCAATTTTATTTGGGCTCTGCCCTTTTTATTGCATTTTCTTTTGTTTGGGCTCTGCCCTTTTATAAATGATGCAGAGCATCAATTTTGTTTGGGCTCTGCCCTTTTATTGCATTGCAATTTAATTTGGCCTACTAGGCTTTTTTGATTTGGGCCTGGCCCTTTAGTAATGCATTGCATTTGTCAGGCGCTTTGCGCCAATCACTGAGCACAAGCGCTTGTGGTGATGACACGTGTCACGCAAGCGCAGTGTGCTGCGCTTGCGCTGCTGACACGTGGCGTGCTCTGGTGAGCGCAAGCGCAGCAGCGCAGTGCGCTGTGTCAGTGCGCTGCGTTGTTGCGCTGCTGACACGTGGCGCTCCCTGGTGGCTTGTGCAAACGCAGGAGCGCAACAGTGCAGTCTTTGCAAGTGCAAGGCACTATTTGATTTCTTGATCCAATTTAGATCAAAGAAAACAAGTTTTTCTTGTTTTTCTTGTTTTCAGAGAACCAGTGGTTCATAAAAAAGTGCAAATTACTTATTATTATTTGAAGATCATTGATCATTGATCTTGTTCTTAGATCAATAATCTATTAGAAGAAATTCTTCTATTTTGTGAAGGTTTTTACCTTTATCTTGAACTTTCTTCAGAGTTCTCTCTGTTTTGAGGTTCTTAATCTCTCACAATGTTTTTTCCTTTGAATTGGGGTCTAGGGGTCTTTATATAGTGCCCATAAATTTGTTAAATTTGTTAAAGAGATCTTTCTCTGAGTGATTTGGGGAATTTTCCCCACCGTTGGATCTTTGATCCAAGGGCTCCTGTTTTACAGAAGACAATCTTCTTGTTTTAACAAGAACAGAAAGATCTTATTAAAATTTTAATTCTGTTTGGCACAGATGCACCAGTGCTTGACACGTGTCTCGCAGCGCACAGCGCAGCGCAACTGCAGCGACACGTGTCGCGCAGCGCAGCGCTTGCGCAGAAGCAACTGCGCTGACACGTGTCGCGCAACGCAGCGCTTGCGTAGCTGAAGCTTTGCTTCCTTTTAATTTTGTTCTTTAATAGAGCCTTGCTCTGATTGGGCGCACTGCCTTGGACGCTGCGCTGACGTATCAGCTTTTGACACGTGGCGCGTTGCGCGCAGCGCAAGGAATTTGAAGCGTTGCTTCAAATTTTGAATTTTTGAAATTCAAACAGAGCTTTGCTATGATTGGGGGAAACGGACGGGCTTTCACCTTGACCTCCGAGCAGGCAGAGGCTTCAGGCGAAGTTGTTACAGGTATTCTACTTGTACATTCCATGCCAGCTAGAGTACTATTTGATTCTGGAGTATCGCACTGTTTCATATCTGCGCATTTCGTTGATACACACTCCATACCACATGAACCATTAACCAAGGGTTGGGAAATACATACGGGTAATGGCGTTATAGTATCTAGTCGAGAATGTAGATCATGTCCGGTTATAGTGTGTGGCAGGGAATTCTATGCGAATTTCCTTTTGATCGGGACAGGCAGCTATGACGCAATTCTCGGAATGGATTGGATGAGTACCTTCCATGCAGTTATTGATTGCCGAGCAAGGAACGTGATCTTCCGCATTCCCAATCACCCAGAGTTTTTTTTCGAAGGCGGGAGCGAATCTTTGGAGCCAGCCAAGTATAGAGCCAAGCCAAAGGAGTTGACAGCAATGGAGATTGATGAGAGCCCAGCCCCAGAGATTGTTCGGGACTTTCTGGACGTGTTTCCTGAAGATTTACCAGGTCTACCACCTCCACGCGTCTTGGAATTCTCGATCGATTTGACTCCAGGTACAACACCAGTTTCCAAGGCCCCGTACAGAATGGCACCGGTTGAGTTGGCAGAATTGAAGAAGTAAATTGAAGAACTCCTGGAGAAGGGATTTATCCGGCCGAGCGTTTCACCGTGGGGTGCACCAGTTCTGTTAGTGAAGAAGAAGGATGGATCGCTGCGGATGTGTATAGACTATCGGGAGCTGAACAAAGTCACAATAAAGAACAAGTACCCAATTCCGCGCATCGACGACTTATTCGATCAGCTAAGTGGGGCCAAGGTATTTTTGAACTTGGATCTCCGTTCTGGCTATCATCAAATCAGAGTAGCAGCCGAGGATGTATGCAAGACGGCTTTCAGGACCCGATACGGACATTATGAGTTCCTTGTGATACCATTCGGTGTTACCAATGCTCCAGCGATATTCATGGATTTGATGAACATGGTGTTTTCAAAGTACTTGGACAAGTTTATCGTTGTATTTATCGACGATATACTAGTCTACTCGAAGACCCGGGAGGAGCATGTCGAGCATTTGCGCACGGTTCTACAAATTCTTCGGGAAGAGAAGCTGTACGCGAAATTGAGCAAGTGTGAATTCTGGCTCGACAAGGTTCAGTTCTTAGGACACATTGTTTCGGGCGAAGACATCTCAGTGGACCCGACGAAGATAGAATCTGTCAGAGATTGGCCAACGCTGAAGTCAGTGGCCGAGAGCAGAAGCTTTCTGGGATTGGCAGGATATTATCGGCGATTTGTCCAAGACTTTTCAAGAATCGCTGAATCGTTGACGAGGCTGACAAGGAAGGAGGTACCGTTTGTGTGGACAGAGGAATGTGCCCGGGCATTTGAGACACTAAAGCAGAAGTTAACTACGGCGCCTATTCTTACAGTACCAGATGATTCCTGTGGTTTGGTGATACACAGTGATGCTCAGGGAAGGGCTTAGGCTGTGTTCTGATGCAGCATGGTCGGGTGGTTGCTTACGCCTCTCGATAGCTGAGAAATCACGAGAGGAACTATCCTACGCATGACTTGGAGTTAGCTGCAGTGGTTTTTGCGTTGAAGATTTGGAGGCACTATCTATTGGGTGAGAAGGTGGAGGTGTACACGGATCATAAAAGTCTGAAGTACGTTTTTACTCAGAAAGAACTAAACATGAGGCAACGCCGATGGCTATAACTGATGGCGGATTATGACTTGGACCTTCAGTATCACCCGGGGAAAGTAAATGTTGTATCTGATGCTCTCAGTCGCAAGTCAGCGGTCATGATGTTGACCAATCAGAGGAGCATCATTGAGGACTTTCAGAGACTCGAGCTTGAGGTCGTCACACCGAGCGCAATCAGGAAATTTTGGCAACTACAGGTGCAGTCTTCTCTTGTGGATCGCATCAAGGCTGCACAAGCGAATGATCCTCGATTGCAAAAGTTCAGAGTGCAAGTAGAAGCCGGGCTGAGAATGGACTTAATCATACATGAAGACGGTTCGTTGAGATTCGGTAGCAGACTCTGCGTACCCAAGAGGGATGTTCGAGAAGAGGTACTGGCTGAGGCGCATAGTTCAGCTTATTCTGTGCATCCGGGAGGTACAAAAATGTATCGAGATCTAAAGCAGCATTTTTGGTGGAACGGGATGAAGCGGGAAATTGCGCGGTTCGTATCCAGATGCTTGGTATGCCAACAGGTGAAGGCGGAACATCAGCGGACAGCAGGATTGTTACAACCGCTTCCGATACCAGAATGGAAGTGGAAGCACATTACTATGGACTTCGTGACGGCCTTACCACAGAGCCCTAAGGGCAACAACGCTATTTGGGTTATCGTCGACCGCCTCACGAAAGCTGCATACTTCTTACCTTTCCGAGTGGGACAGTCGACAGAGTCACTTGCGGAGAGATACATGCAGGAGATAGTGCGACTTCACGAGGTTCCGGTCAGCATTGTATCAGATCGAGACACCAGCTTCGTTTCACACTTCTGAAGGAGCTTACAGGAGAGTTTGGGTACCCGCCTAAAGTTCAATACAGCTTATCACCCGCAGACGGACGGACAATCCGAGCGTACGATTCAGACGCTCGAGAATATGTTGAGGGCCTGCTTGTTTGACTTTCAGGGTTTCTGGGAAGATCATCTGCATCTAGTTGAGTTTTCTTATAACAACAGTTACCAGGCTAGCATTCAGATGGCTCCTTTCTAAGCACTTTACGGGCAGAAGTGTCGATCCCCAGTTTGTTGGGATGATATGGGAGAATGAAGATTACTGGGTCCCTAGCTCATCGTTCAGACAGCCGACAAGGTCCAAATGATCAGGCAGCGCATTAAGACGGCTCAGGATTGACAGAAGAATTGGGCGGATACCAGTAGGAGAGCGCTAGAATTTGAAGTCGGAGATCACGTTTTCCTAAAGATTTCCCCTACCCGTTGAGTTATCTGGTTTGGAGGTCGGGAAAAGCTCAGTCCCCGTTTTATCGGACCTTTTGAGGTGCTAGAGTGAGTAGGAGAGGTGGACTATCGACTTGCCTTGCCTCCATCGCTAGCTGGTGTGCGCAATACCTTCCACGTGTCTCAGTTGCGGCGTTATGTTCGGGATGAGAGCCATGTTCTGAACTATTCGGAGTTAGCTTTGGGTACCGATCTATCTTACGAGGAGCAACCCACCACCATTCTCGACCGCAAAGAGAAAGTGCTGAAGAATAAGGTCATTCCGTTAGTCCGAGTGTCTTGGGGCGGTCGTTCCCCAGGAGAATCTACCTGGGAGCTTGAGGAAGATATCCGTGAACGTTTTCCACATCTCTTTGTTTAGTACTTTTGTTTCGTTGTCTCCTTTTAAATTTCGAGGACGAAATTTTTGTAGGGGGGTATGATGTAAATCCCCGTTTCCTTTAATAAAATCTTCCTATATTTTCCTAGTTCCCTGAGTGTTATCCTATTTTTCTCGTATTATTTGGTGTGAAGATTAGTTTCTTAGGTTTCAATATTTAAAATTTTCCAAAACAAAATATATATACTAAAACCAAGCCCAACAGAAAAACAGAATAAAAACAAAATAAATTAAAAATCCCTAGCCCAATGCTTCCTCAGCCAGCCCAAGACAAATACTTAGCCAAATGAATTTAAACCAAATAATAAAATCCTAAATTCCCTTTCTCCGGCCTAAGCTTCTAAGCCCCATGCCCGCACCCAACAAACCCAACCCGACCCGCTCTAACCTTCTTCCCCACTCGTTTTCACTAAAATTTTCCCGCTCCTTTTTCCCTCTGCGTCCCCACGTCGCCCCCACGTTGCCGCCCACGTCGCCAACGCCCTCGCTCCTCAAGTCCACGACCGCGCGCGCTCATGAGTCCTCAAGCACCACCTTGTCTCTAACTCTCTTCTCCTCACTCTCGTTCTCACTCCTCTCCTCTCTCCAAAAAGACCAACATCGAGCTCCGAGTCCCTCACCGCCGCCGCTGCCGCCGACGATGACTACAATCACCTCATCCTTCCTCCCTCACATCTCTCCCCTCTTCACCCACTACTCCGAACCCCACTTCACCTCCCCACCTTGCCTGCAACTACCAAGCCGGAACGTAATCCACTCGCCACCGAGCCTCCCCTGCATAGAACTCTCGGCGACGAGCTCCCCACTTCCCCGTTGACCTCTACATCCTCAGCATCATCACCATCACCATCACCACCAAACCCGAGCACACCCACTGCCTCCTCTCTCCTCGGCCACCAAGCCACGAGCCTCGAACCCCCGCTGTGGCCATTGCCAGAGCGACCACCGCCGACCACCGCCGATCCCAGAACACTCACAAGAGATCCACAACACCCCACTCCGCTTCCAGTGATCGCGAGCCATCCCCGAGCAGCTCAAACGACGAACCCGAACTCGAGCCAAGGTCGTGAATCCAAACCGTGCCGTTCTTTGCGCGTTCGTACCTTGCCGCTGCCGTGCGTCGCCAAAGCATCTCCAGACAAGTACCCTACTTGCTACATGCTAGATTATACTGTTACAATTCAAAATCCTATAAATTTCATGTTTATAATTCGTGAAAATCTATACGACACAAGTGCTTGATGCAAAACCTGAACGAAAACCTTCCACTAAACTGACAGAGCTTGATCATATATGCTGGCCCGTGTGGTAATAAACATCATGTTAAAATTTGACTGGAAAATATAATCGTTACTGACTTGAACGATCATCCCCAATTATACCCGTTAAAACTGAAAATTTCCCGCGTCTGAAACTTGTTAAAATCATAATTAATTGTGTACAGATTGAAATGATGCGTTCGAGGGATCAAATCGAATATGACTCGACGACCTGGAACCACATACAAGCTTTAAATTGTTTCTACACTGAAAATATGACGGAAACTAGTTCGGAGAGCGACTCTGGACAACAGTCCAGAGCAGCTCTGGTTGTTGTTTTCTGTCTCGTAATGCTTACCCCTTTGCTACCTGAACTTGTATGTTGTGGAACCCTATACTTTATTGAAGATAAAACTGTTATCTAAATAACTCAAGTGATTTCACCCCCTTTTACCATCGATTACTATTTAAACTGCAATTTAAAAGAACAGGACGTATAGCAGTCCCAAACAGAAACATAACTGATACCCTAGTGTTGAACAGTGCATAACTTCTGACATAGAAGCGCGATTGAGAATCCGTCTGGTGCGTTGGAAACCCTATTTAAAACCCTAAATTTCATTCAACTGTATCATTGCTAAATTTTGATCTCAATAGGGTGAAAATCGTGTCGCGAAATGGACATTCAGTTCAGAAACTGAATTTCCTGCAGCGAACACTTAAATTGAAATGGCTGTAACTTGAATACCCGAAATCCGATTTCACTGAAACAAATTTTGCTGAATTTACGACAGAGTATACTTGTTACTGTCTTTGTATCTTTTCATTGAATTCTGAATGTATAATTTACTGCAATTTTTATAAGCTCATGAGATGCATACTAGTTCATATCACACATGACTTGTTAACTGCATAAATGTACATACCTTACCCAAATGCCATACACATAGTGATAGGACGCGTTATTATTCAGTGTATAATGCATTATCGTGTGTGAATAATATTGGTTAGGAGTGTCAAGTACGCCAATGGAAAAGTGAATGATTCGTGACAGTGAATAATACAGCGAACAGTGATAAAACCGTGTTATTGGTGCATACTTGCACACGACTAAATCATAATCATCAATAGTGTAAACCTGGGGAAAAAGGGGAAATCGAAGTGGAAAGAGTATCGTATTTAGCGAGGACAGTGATTTAGAGGATGATCATTCGAACAACGACTCTTACATATATTAGGTAGGATCTAGCGATTCGGCTGACAGGTTATATCCCGGGCGTGTGAGCCGTAGTCTCGGGTATGTACGAGACCCTCGTTAAACATGATCCTCCTTTTCACAACTCGATTTCAAATATGACTTAGAGACTGATAGGGACACAGATCATACTTTGCATCATTTAGTGACATAGCGATTATCTGCATTTTACTTCCACTGTTATTACCTTATTTGTCTGTTTCATATTACTATTATAATATTGCTATTACGTCGCTCTAACTGTAAGTCTAAGGCAGCGCCCCGGCCGTCTTTCAGACGCCAATATGCGGAACAAAAACTTTTATATAACTGGCGCTATCGTATACTATATCCCAGGATCTGCCATTAACGCTAAACTAACAAACTGTAAAGTGGGTAGAAATGTTATACCGAACGATCCCGGTCCTTCGGTCTTCAACCATCATCCCACGCTTTGTTGCAGCTGATCCGAACTCGCTCGATCTCCGGTCTCGTCGTCCATGTGGCACCACGTCGACGGATCTTTAAACGGGCTCCCGCCTCTGAGCCGAGGCAACTCGATCGTCAAGTTTGCTAAAAGAGACGACCAAGATTGATGTAGAGAATGAGTAGAACGCTTTGTCTCGTTACGTCCAAAGCTATGGACGAACGGTTAATGAAGTTGCCATTTGGAATCGAATAAATGAAAATTGAGCTATGAAATTTCCATACATTAAACTATCGTAATCTTTTCAAAGGAAAAATCAATTCCCATTCCCACAAGAAGGGCCGACCATATAAAGGAGAGGGAGAGGTGAGTGTAGGAGAGTGGAGGGTTACCATAAGGCAAAAGATCAAAGAGAAATATCTTAAGCATTACCAAAAAACCATTAATGCAAATGGTGACTCACATTAAACACCTCACCAAAGTAATTAATGCAAGAATGAGTCATGAAAACCTAGTCACCAAATAATTAATGCCATGATGAGTCACTAATCCTAGTCATCATCAAGAACCTTCCACACTCATGACGAAAAGATAAATCCGCATTTAACCGAATGTTAAATACGGGTGATAGAAAACTGGAAACTGGTAACTTCCAAAAGTGATCCTGAAACGAATTTCAGGATAACCCCGTAACAGTATAAACATACCCGCATTTGTATTACGACCGAATACAAATGCAACTGAGACAAAGATATTATATCTACACAGTATAATACTTGGATCCGGCTTAAACCAAAGCCCACCAGTGTTATCTGCCCGAAAAATGACACGTGCGAAAACGCACGTGCATTTTCCGAACCCTGCCATAAAACCATAAGGCATCTACAATGTTTCGCCCGAACTTGGGAAAGTGTCTGTGGGGGACTCTAATGACTCATCAATACACTGGCACTGGGTATAACCACTAGCACATCAGAGGTACAAGCTATACGTAACGGTTGCCTATGTATTGAAGGAAGGGGAGCTGACGAGCGAACTCATCCAGAAACCCTACTGAGCCTGACAGTGACAATATCCATACAGTCCGGTCCATTCGTCTATGAGTATCGCATATAGGGCCTAGGGGGCCGGTAAACGTCAGACCCCCAATAGCTGTATAAGTCGTGTCAGAGAGCAGCCCAGAACACTCTGAGATACTACTGGTATACCTACCAGTATATCTCGATTACCCTGGCCATGGATTTCGTGTAATGTCTTTCCTAAACACAGCGCAATCTCACCCCCAATACCGGGAGAGACGAATCCCCGACGATCTGCTCACTGCCTCCATGTTGCTCGGGACGGTACCCAAAATATACCTGTTTGCACGACTCCTTTGACCTGTGGTAGGGTATAAATCAAAGTACAGTGGGAACTCACACGAGACAAATGACGACCTCAGGTCGATGAACTAACCTGTACACATGTCACCAAGGAACTGCTATCTGATGCTAGGTATAATACCAACCAGCAAGTTCCCGGCGAGTCCTGTCCGGTGTACTCATAACCTAATAAGCACCTGTATACATCTTAGGTGAACCAACTAACACCAATGGCTTGTGAGATCGGCCACCGCCCCTCGTCGGGGTCTCGAATGTATACACTAGTCTACTCCGGAGTATCGATGCCCTGTCTCGAAACTCCCACGACCAGGGACACTTTAAGGATGTGCTTATAGACCCCAGCTCCCATATATATGATCGCCATCATACTGCTGGTAGTCAAGCAAGAATCCTATGGGCTCTATCAACATCTACATGATGATAAAGACAAACCAGATAGCATACTATCATCTCGAATAAGACTGTTTTATCAGTATAGGTCCTCCCTCAATCATTGCAATCACGTACCTGCGATCTAATAATTGACTTAGAGGGCACTATATCCAACACTGACGACCTGAGTATGCATGCTCAGACCTCGAGAAAGAACCAGCGCAGGAGTCGGACTTACCCTTCGAGCTAGCGGAGATTTAGTCAGGAGAACCTCTTTCATCTTTTACTGCTTTTCCTAAGAGAGACCTTGTATTCGAACTTGGTTAGTAGTTCTTTTCTTGTTTATTTGTAAATTGTGAACATGAAAGTTGATGTAATAAATTAGTGATGCGTTTCCTTTACTTTTGTGCTTTGTTTACCGATTACCATGTAATGCTAGAAGCCGAAGTGTGACTACGGCGGGATTATTCCTTGACCGTAGGAGCATGGCTGGCCTAGTCATCCCTCGTTTTCCGTATTTTGGAAAGCGGGGCGTGACAACCTCTCCCAATGCTTCGCAAATGAAGATGAGAATGGGGGGATTTCAGAATTTCCACCGGCGCCAAAAGAGCTGGAAGATGGATACACACCACAACAAACAACCTGAGAAAAATCGACTTGGGGACGGCAAACGAGCCAACAGGTAGCCACGTTAAAAGATGTGCTTATACAGTATAAAGATTGTTTCGCATGGAACTATTCTGAGATGCCGGGATTAGACCCAGAGATAACTGTGCATAAACTGGCGATACCGCCGGACGTCAAGCCAGTCAAACAGGCGCCAAGAAGAATGCGGCTCGATCTTGAGATGAGTATCAATGCCGAAGTCATGAAGTTAATCGACTCCGGCTTCATCCAAGAAGTTCAATTCCTGACTGGATCGCCAATATCGTTCCGATAATGAAGAAAAATGAGACAGTACACATCTGCGTAGATTTTCGGGATCTCAACAAAGTTTGTCCGAAAGATGACTTCCCAGTGCCTGTCACTGAGTTGATGATCGATAACACATCCACCCATAAATTCTTCTCCTTCATGGACGGATTCTCAGGGTACAACCAAATCAAGATGCATCCTGAAGACCAAAAGCACACTGCTTTCTGGACTCCGTTGGGCATATTCTGCTACAAAGTGATGCCATTCAGTCTGAAGAATGCTGGTGCCACCTACCATATGGCCATGACAAAGATCTTCGATGACCTCGTACATGAGATTGTCGAATGTTATATCGACGACCTCGTGGTGAAAATCAAATCGTATGAGGAACACTGGGAGCATTTGAAAATAGTGTTCCAGCGTCTTCGGAAATATAATCTGAAGACGAATCCTCTGAAATGTGCATTTGGAGTTTCTTCGGAAAAATTCCTAGGATACATCATACGACACCGGAGCATCGAAATAGACCAGTCAAAGATTAAGGCGATTATGGAAATTCCTTCGCCAAGAACTCTCAAGCAATTGTGGTCTCTCTAAGGAAAGCTCGCGTATATCCGGCAGTTCATAGCTAACCTTTTCGATAAATGCCGCCCCTACAGTCATCTAATGAAGAAAGGGACCCCGTTCGTTTGGGATCACAAATGCCAAAGCGCACTGGACGAAATCAAGCAATATCTGCAGAAGCTGCCGGTACTAACTGCTCTGGTCAAGGGAAAGCCCCTTTTCCTGTACACAATAGCCCTTGAAGGTTCTTTAGGCGTGTTATGGGCACATGAGAACGACCAGGGGAGAGAGAGCTCTCTACTATTTGATTCGAGTTCTCCTAGGGGTAAAAAATGACTACCCTCTACCGAAAAGCATTGCCTGGCACTGATCTTCGCAGTAACGAAGCTCCGACATTATGCATTGGCATATGAGGTCCATCTCACGTCAAAGGTGGATCCTCTCAAGTATTTGATGTCAAGAGCCATGCTAACAGGAAGGCTTGCCAAATAGGCCCTCCTCTTGATGGAGTTCTCGATAGTATATCGACCCTTCAAAGCAATAAAAGGCCAGGCCATCGCCGACTTTCTCGCTGAGCATCCGATACCTGCCGACTCTGCCTTGAACTGCGAGTTGCCGGACGAACACGCGTTTGATGCAATTGACAGGGAGAAAGAAGGGAATGATATCCAATGGGAACTTTACTTCGATGGAGCATCCTCCTTGAAGAAGGGAAAGCAAAACACCCCCATGATTAAAGCCGGGATGGGCCTTATCTTCGTGACTCCACAAGGAGGGATTATGCGTTTTGCCCTTTCCTTAATGGAGCCAAGAACAAACAATGAAGCTGAGTATAAATCTTTGATAGCGGGTCTCGAGATTGCTGTCAACATGGGGATCGAAAACCTCCTCATATATGGAGACTCCCAGCTGGTCGTTAGCCAAGTAAATGTCGACTATCAGACGTGAAAGCCAGAACTGACTAGGTATGGTGAGAGAGTGCAGTAATTGCTGACGCAAATCCCTTCCTACACCCTGGAAAGCATACCGCATGCGGAAAAAAGTATGGCGGATGAGTTAGCCAAGCTCGTTAAAGAGCTGGCCGACGAAAACCTCGATGACGTAAAGATCATTATGCAAAGTCTCCGGATTCTCGCACAAGCAGAAATATCCCCGAAGACGTCTAAAGGAGAGGAAGCAACCGAACAAGAGACCTTCCAATTGGAGGATGAAGAAAGGGCGGAGGATTGGAGAGAAGTCTTCATAAACTACTTCAAATCCCATTGAACGCCCGAAGACGCGTCGTCAAGACATTAGCTCATGAAGCGAGCCCTGTCTTTCGCCTTCGTTAATGGTACTCTTTATAAGAGATCGTTCGATTTTCTATGGTTCAGATGCCTGGGACCAGAAGAAGCAAAAAGGGTCGTTCAAGAAATTCATGACGGACTTTGCGGTTCCCATCAAGCTGGGCCAAAGATGAAGCTGAAGATCAAAAGAATGGGTTACTATTGGCCCACGATGATTCAGGACTGCCTCAAATATGCGAAGCAGTGACATTCGTGCCAAATTCACAGGGAATTCATCCACCAGCATCTAAATCCGCTACACCCAACGTTGGCTAGCTGGCCATTCAAAATGTGGGGAACCGATATAATCGGGCCCATCGAGCCAGCATCATCTAAGAGACATCGGTTCATACTAGCAACAACCGATTACTTCTCTAAATGGGCAGAAGCAATACCGTTAAGGGAAGTGAAGACGGAGAGCATCCTCCATTTTTTCAGGACGCATGTCATTTACCGGTTCGGCACTCCGCGGCGGATTATCTTGGATAACGGGCCAGCCTACAGAAGCCATAAAATCAGTCGCTTCGCACAGCAACATAAAATAGATTGGAGATATTCTTCAGTTTATAATCTCCGAGCTAACGGTCTAGCTGAGGCTTTCAACAAGAGCTTGACAAAGATCATGAAGAAAACGGTATCCAAAAATAAAAAGGACTGGCATGAGAGATTGCATGAAGCTCTCTGGGCCTATCGGACTACGTTCAAGACGGCCACGAATACAATGCCATTTGCGTTAGTATTCAGCAAGCGGTACTTCCCTTGGAGATAGAGCTACTCTCTCTACGAGTGGCGGTTCTGTATGAACTAACGGATGAAGAAAATGCCCATCTTCGGATCGAGGAACTTGATGCCCTTGATGAAACTCGTCTCATGGCCCAGCAAAACCAACAAGCTTACAAAGCGAGGATGACATGCTCATACGAAATTCTGACTTGGCCGAGGACATTCCTTCAAGGCGAACTCGTGCAAGTCGTAAAAAGACCTATGATCCCCAACCGTGCCAAACGGGGGAAATTCGAGCCAAACTATGAGGGCCCGTACACGATAGACAAAGTCTACCAAGGTAGGGCCTACTTGCTCATGGATATGCATGGCTAAAGACCCTTCCGGCCAATAAACGGCCGGTTCCTTAAGAAATACTATGCTTGACATGTCACGGCTCAAGTTAATGATGGATGATGATGCTCGTGTCCGCTCGCTATCTTCTTTACTCAAAACTCTAAGAGTAGTACCCAACAGTACTCAGTCTCAAACATGGAGAGCTACGGACCGTAACGCCCTTAAACTAGCTATGGACCGTAACGTCCTTAAAACTAACAACGGACCACAACGTCCTTAAACTATCTATGGACCATAACGTCCTTAAAACTAACAACGGACTGCAACGTCCTTAAACTAGCTACGGACCGCAACGTTCTTAAACTAGTTACGGACCGTAACGTCCTTAAGACTAACAACGAATCGTAACGTCCTTAAACTAGCTATGGACCGAGATGTCCTTAAACTAATATTGGACCGAGATGTCTTTAAACTAACAACGTCGCCTCTAACATGGAAATAGTGGGATGCAAGTCCACAAGTCCCAGCGGTGAGGACTGTAACTCAGATCCCACCGGCAAACAAATGGGCCACATGCGGCGAATGCGGCGAAACTATTCTCGAAAGTTTTATCATGCAAAAAAAAGATAAAAAAAGAAAAAGAAAAGGTACGTCCACAAGCGAAATGGGCACAGATGAAAACCTGAAAGGGCGCCGTGAGTAAAAACAGCAGGACTACCGGCGAGTTTGTGAAAACCCGCGCAATCTCGTTAAAATAAAGACACCTGCAAGGTCCTCTCGACCTTGTGAGGAGAAAATACCCGCGTGAGATCCTTACGACTCACAAGGGAGCAACACACTTAGGGATCCCCACGATTCCTAAGGTGAAATTGCACTTACGAGATCCTCACGACTCGTAAGGGGAATTCCCCCTATCAGACCCCCATGGCTCGTAGGATTCAAAAAGCCTTAAGCTACAAGGATCTGAACCTGTTCTTAAGCCATCACATTCCCCAGATTTCCCTACAAGCGGTTCGATATTGACCCTTGTATACAATCCACGGGAACAAATAAACGTTTCCCCCACCAAGTTCCACTAATGGCGCGAAATTTCCTTATATGGTGAACGACACTTATAAGTCCTCTCGACTTATAAGGAGAAAACACACTTGTAAGATCCTTACGATTTATAAGAGAACACACACTAAAGAATCCTCACGATTCCTAAGGAGAAAACACACCCACGAGATCTTCACGACTCGTAGGGAGAAACACCTTTATGAAACCCTTATGGCTCATGAAGTCAAAAGCCTTAGTCGACAGGATCCTAACCCCGTTTTCTAAGCCACCTTTGTTCGAACCGACAAAGGCAAATGGTGATTCGCTCCTGGTAGTGTCCCAGTGGTAGCAATGCTGATGCCTAAATCGGTATCAAATTCCAAGTCCTTTCACGGCGAATGATGATTCGCTCCTGGTAATATTCCAGTCGCAGCGATGCTAATGCTAAAATTGGTATCTGGTCTTGAGTTCCATACTCGCAGCAAAAAATCAGTGAGTCAAGAATGCATATGAAATAGCCAAAATGATAGGGCAACTTGCAACAAAAATCAGCAAGTAAAACATATGCATACAAAAATAGCCGAAATGATTGGGCAACTCGCAATAAAAAGCAGCAAGTAAAGAAAAAGAAAAATAGCCGAAATGATTGTGCACCGCGAAACAATAGCCAAAATGATTAGGCAATCGTGACTTTCGCGATATAAAAAGCTAAAATGATAGAGCATCGCGGAAAGAAAAAAAATGAAACTCTTGCCCTGCAGGTGAGATCACATCGACCCCTGTATACAATCCATGGGCATAAACGAAAAGGGAACCACATTGTCCTACCAGGATTCGTCAAAGGGAAGCCAGATCTCGATGGCTATATCTACAACCTAGAAATCAACAACGACGTTCCTTCTCGTTCCAATCAGAATCAGATCGACGTTAGCAAAACGGAGCCATGGCAAAGTCCCCTAGTTCTAAATCTCGACGGTTCACAGACAGCTTAGAGACTACCTCGGAGCCACGGCTAAGTCCCCTAGTTCCAAATCTCGACGGTTCACAGACAACCTAGAGACTACCTCGGAGCCATGGCAAAGTCCCTAGTTCCAAGTCTCGACGGAAACATCCACAGCCTAGAGATCAACAATAGCATTCTTCCTCCCTCCAACAGGATACAAGCGCGACATCAACAAATGGAGCCATCGCAGAGTCCCCTAGTTCCAAATCTTGACGGTTCACAAACAACTTAGAGACAACCTCGACATTTGTCGCAATATTGCAGACACAATGTCAACCAATGAAGTAAAGGAAGATCCCTAGCTTCAGGGTCTTTACGGCAACTCAAATGAGACCTGAAAGACTATCGGAGACCATCCCACTTCAGCGCGAAGTGGTCATGACTCATCGGGCTCTCAAACTGAGCCAACCTCAAGTAAAAAGCGGCATGGAATATCCCTAACGCTTTCTCTTTCGACGGTAATATTACCTGGAAGATTACTTGAAGACGTCTTGTCCAGCCCCAGAAAGGATCAGATACACGACAGTCGTAGGGCTACCCGAACAGCAAGATTGCATGTCGGGGAATATACCGGCCAACGCGACGGTGCGACGGGTAAAAAACCATAGTACCACAGACCCTAACAGAATTCTATTAGCAGGAGTTAACTGTGACGTTAGGAAACCCTTGCGAGAACTTCTCGATTCGTCTCGACTCATGAGGAAATTAGTGTCCTTACGAGAACTTCTCGATTCGTCTCGACTCGTAGGTAAAAGCTTTAGGCAATAGGGATAAGGACCTGTTTCCTAAGCACTAGGGCCCTGTAAGTCGGTACAAGATGAACTATTGCATACTATTCATGGGCCACACTCTCCAAAATCGAATATCGAAAAGAAGGGAAACAACCACTTACGAGTCCTCTCGACTTATAAGGGGAAAAATTCTCTTGTGAGATCCTTACGACTCTCAAAAGAAAGCGCACTTAAGAGTCCTCACGACTCCTAAGGAGAAAATACACCTACGGGATCCTCTCCACTCGTAGGGAGAAAACCCTTTATGAGACCCTCACAGCTCATAAAGTTAAAAAGTCTTAGGCGGCAGATCTGAACCTGTCTTCTAAGCCATCGCTGCCCTAAAAGGAGATCAAGATGGACTATCTACGGGCCACACTCTCCAAAGTCGAATACCGACAGGGAGGGGAAAAAACTACTTATGAGTCCTCTCGACTTGTAAAGGGGGAAAATTCTCCTGTGAGATCCTTACGACTCTCAAGAGAAAACGCACTTAGGAGTTCTCACGACTCCTAAGGAGAAAATACGCCTACGGGATCCTCTCGACTCGTAGGGAGAAAACCCTTTATGAGACCCTCACGGCTCATAAAGTTGAAAAGTTTTAGGCGGCAGATCTGAACCTGTTTCCTAAGCCATCTCTTCTCGATTCGTTTTGACTCGTAAGGAAATTAGTGTCCTTGCGAGAAATTCTCGATTCGTCTCAACTCGTAGAGAAATTAGTGTCCTTGCGAGAACTTCTCCATTCGTCTCGGCTCGTAAGGAAATTAGTGTCCTTGCGAGAACTTCTCGATTCGCCCCGACTCGTAAGGAAATTAGTGTCCCTGTGAGTACTTCTCGATTCGTCTCGACTCGTAGGCAAAATAACGTTCCTGCGAGAACTTCTCGACTTGTCTCGACAAAAAGTTTTATTCTACAAAGACTCTAAACATGTCCCCTAAGCCCTCAATTCTAAGGCCATGCATAACTCTGCACTACTTCACCCACGTACATACTTATGTTGGCAAAGTAGTGGGGGGCATTTGTTCCCGCTAAAATTTTGGCTCAAAACTTGCTCCCTTATAAAATAATAATAAAAAAATAAAAATAAAAATAATAATAAAAAAATAAAAATAAAAATAAAAATAATAATAAAAAAATAAAAATAAAAATAAAGGGAAAGTTCCACATGCAAAGCATGTAGGTATTGCCTCGGATAGAATTAAATCCTATGATGGCGCTTCACGTACTCCTCACACGGGCGCCAATGTGCAAAGCATAAAAAGAAATATATTAAATAAGAGTTTAAAAAACTCTGAGGCAACGCCTCATGTGCCTTGCACGAGGGCGCCAGTGCCAAGAGTTAAAAACTTCGAGCCAATGCCTCACGTGCCTTGTACGAGGGCGCCAGCACCAAGAGTTAAAAACTCTTAGGCAGCGCCCCACGTGCCTCGCACGAGGGCGCCGGCGCTAGAACTAAAAGTTCTCTGCTGTTGGATCAAAGATCCAACGGAGATGATAAATCATAAAAACACAGAATTAAATTCTGATTGAGAAAATACTCCTCAAATCTTTATAAACAAGAAAGATTACGCTCTGTAAAACAGAACACCGTTGGATTAAAGATCCAATGGTGATTAAAAATCACCAATCTATAGAATAAGCTCTGTAGGGGAAAATATTTTCCCAATTTTTCTAAACAAGAAAGATTATGCTCTATAAAACAGAGCACCGTTGGATTAAAGATCCAATGGTGATTAAAAATCACCAAGCTACAGAATAAGCTCCGTAGGGGAAAATATTTTCCCAATTTTTCTAAACAAGAAAGATTATGCTCTGTAAAACAGAGCACCATTGGATTAAAGATCCAATGGTGATTAAAAATCACCAAGCTACAGAATAAGCTCTGTAGGGGAAAATATTTTCCCAATCTTTCTAAACAAGAAATATTATGCTCTGAAAAATAGATCACTGTTGGATTATAGATGCAATGGTGATTAAAAATCACCAAATTACAGAATAAGCTCTGTATGGAAAATATTTTCCAATCTTGTTAAAAAAAAGAAAAAAAAAAGAAAAATATCTTCTGTAAAATAGAATCCTTGGATCAAAGATCCAACGGTGGATAAAATCCCTAAATCAATTAAGGATCTCTCAATGAGAGATTTCTTTAATTGAATCAACAAATCTGCCTCTTCTATATAAAGGCCCCAAGTCTTCAAGTCTAAAGAGAGGAACCCCCCCATAAACTTCAAGTTCAAAAAAAAGAGCAAACAAAAAAGAGCTTTAAGAGAGAAGAAGGAAGAAGAACTTTCTTTATGGTAAATAGAGATCATAGTATCTCATCTGCATATCCTAGGGTTTAACCCTCATAAAAGAACATAGTTCTTTCCCTGGATCTGAGATCCATAAGACAAGTCTCCCACAAATGAGAATTTAATTCTCGTAGAGATGAATTTGTTCTTGGGGATTGAAAATCCAGGGGAGAACAAAGAATCAAACTCTTTATAAAAATGCATAAAGAAATAAACAGCGTCGAGCGCCTCACGTGCCCCTCACGTGGGCTCTGCTTAATAAAGAGTGCTTAGCACTCAGTGGATGGCGCCCAGCGCCAAGCGCCCTATGTTCCCCTCATGTGGACGCCGCTTAATAAAGAGTGCTTAGCACTCAGTGGTTGGCGCCCAGCGCCAAGTGCCTCACGTGCCCCTTACGTGGGCGCTGCTTAATAAAGAGTGCTTAGCACTCAGTGGTTAGCGCCAAGCGCCTCACGTGCCCCTCAGATGGGTGCTGCTTAAAAAAAAGAGTGCTTAGCACTTAGTGGTTGGCGCCAAGCACCCCATGTGCCCCTCATGTGGGCGCTGCTCAACAAGTAGTGCCTAGCACTCAGTGGTTGGCGCTCAGCGCCAAGCGCCTCACGTGTTCTGCACGTGGGTGCCATAAAGAGTGTTTAACACTTCATAAAAAACAAAAAAGAGGGTGAGCGTCAGAGTCCATATCAATACTCAGCATTGTTGCACAGAAAAGGGACCGAGCCCAAACAAGTGTTTAACACTTTATTCAAAGACTGAGTGGGCTGAGTCCAAGTTGACCAAAAGTCCCTAATTCAGATTAACTGAGCCCATGTGTTCACAATCTTTCCAAATTGTCTTAGTCCCAAACACGACTATTGATCTTCCAATGGACATCGGTTCAAGGGTACATCTCCTCACACCTCTGATAAATGTCGTTGTAATTCCTCAGCGTCTTCAGAGAGGTGGTGGGTCCTGATAACCAACAACTCTTTAGTGTACTCTCAAATGGAAAGACATATCCCAATATGGACCGTAATGTCCTTAAACTAGCTGTGGACCGCAACGTCCTGGAACTAAAACGATAGTGCCTAAATGATATCTCGTTGGATTAAAAATGATCCTGAACCCCCGTTAAATAGATCTTAGTCCGATATCGGGTTAATGTATCCTTAACAAATATTTAATTCGATCTTAATCTCAAACAAGGTTAACGATCCTTAAAACTAAATCCAAATCTAAGAAAATACGGATTTAGACTAATCCACGCCCTACGGGCGACAACACAAATTAGTCTTCGTATACAATCCACGGGCAACCAAAAATAAAACAAACATACACGACATGAAGTGATATGCTGGAGCAGGAGAAAGTGGTTACCGCGATGTGGTAATGTAATTAACTGCAGGGGCTTGTGCCTGTAGGGAAGAGCGTCCCCACAATCAAAAACCCTCATAATGAGGGGAAATCTGACGAAGTCTGCTACAACGGCCGCATCCGTTCAGAACTCTGATACACGGTGCCATAAATCAGCTTGGCATCTTCGGAGAGGTGGACGGATAAAATCCAATAGCATCTACCCCCAAATTCGACTACGGAGAATTCAGCGGTAAACAGATTCTGGCACGCCCGGTGGGACCTTTTCCTCTTTCTACTCCACACTTCGTGTGTTGTGTTCGCAAACCGATTGCAGTTTAATATGGTTGCCCTTAGATTCGAGGTACTAAGATTTGGTGTCTTGCTCTGTGCAGAAGAGAAGATGACATCGATGGCTTCCAACTGCACCAATTGCAACAACTCCCACTCCGTCCCTGCTGGAGGAGTGAATTATGAGCCCCAAGTGGCCTCCATCTTTGCAATGCCAGTGGAACAAGTGACTCAGGCCACCACTGGACTGTTCTTCGGAACCATGCTCCCGCCAATGAGCTTCAATGCTTCAATGCGATTACAAGAAGCCCCAAAGAAGTCGGTCTTCGATCGACTTGCAAATACCATGGCCCCTCTCAATGGGTCATCCAAGTCCACAGTCTCAGTCTTCGATAGGCTGAGCCAAAACTCCATTGGGCCCGTAAAGAGACCCGCAATACCTGAAGGGCTTATCCTAAATCGTATAGCCATTCCAGCTCCGGTAGACGAAGTCGTCAAAGGGGCTTCTCTTGCTAAGGGATCAGTATTCGCAAGACTGGCCGTCCCAACTCCTGCTACGGGTGAGGTCATTACAAGTGCTTCCCCTATTTAAAAGTCAGTCTTCGACAGATTAGATGTTCCCTCTCAATGGACGTCAGTCTTCGACAGGTTGGCACCAACAGTAGCCTCTCATGAAAGCAAGGGGCATGACGAGATCACTTCTACAGCTGAAGTGATCCGATCTGCAAGATATGCTTGACATCGCCACTGGCGCCGAGTGAGGAAAGCTGGGGGCAACTCTCCTTCTGGACTTACCCCACCAGCTCCAACAGTGGAAACTGACGCTGCTGTTCCAACTGGGAACAGCTTCGAGCTACTCAGGAGGGTGCGCAAGAACTCTCCAACCGCCATACTGAAAAAGTCTCCTCCGCTTGTTGAAAACACAACACAGGTAAAGCCGAAACAACCTTCTCAGCGGTTGTCCTCCAAGATCCACCGAGTTTGGTGGAAAGTCCAAGACTCTGTAATTGACAAAGATTACTCTCTCCAGCTGAAGAAGACGAAGGCTCGGTAAGAGGAAGACCATCCAACCGCCATACCATGAAAGGTATCATCTGCATGGGTGCCTTCCGCAATGGCCCCCTTAACCTCGACCTCCCAGAAAAAGAGAAGGCCTGAGAATCTCCCACCACTGGCTGCAAATATTAAAGGCAGTAGACCCAAATGCCGCAAGTCTGGGGGCATGGTTGTGCATACCGTCTACATGGCATCCGGAAAAGAGGATAGTCATGCTTCCATGAGTCATCGACCACTTACACGGTCTGTAACGAAAGCTCAGGAGCAACAACAAAAGCTCCAAGAAATGTTGACAAGAATGGCCGCATTTACTGGGCAGAAAGAAAGCCCGGAAGGATAGTCAGAACAATGCTAGGAGCAAGACCGACACCGAATTCCTACGGAGGGTGCTTGAAAAGAAAGACAAAGAGGCCGCGGAACAAGCGGCTAATATAAAACAAATGGCGCTTTTGTTCCAAGACATGGTGGGGATGATGATCCAACCGGATCCTCCAGCCGAAGACCATCCAATAATCATTGAAGATGGCAGAGGGGAGACATCGAACCCTCCTCCGGCTCTATCAGCAGCCATGGAGGAGACGATCCCCAAAGCCGCCCTTGACGACTACATAGCTCAAAAAATATGAGCTCATCAGGCGAACGAAGCGGCAGGACAAGTCTTCAGAACTGGGCGACCTTATCCAGGCTGGTACGACCAAATTAAGTACCCACCAGGATATACGATCCCCAAATTCCATTTGTATAAGGGGAGGGCAATCCACACCAACACGTTGCTCAATTTAGAGCTTTGTGCAGCAATACTGGAGGCGATGAAAAACTATTGCTTCGCCAATTTGTCGGCAGCTTGGCGGAGACGACATTTGAATGGTACTCAGAGCTTCCGAATGATTCCATCAAGATATTTGCAGAAATGAAGCTACTGTTTACACAAAGGTTCATGAGCGCTAGCGAGCGCACCCCATTCATGGCATTAATCAACGCCAGAGTGAAACCGAGTGAGACCTGGGTTCAATATGCAATTCGGTGGCGTAACTTATAGTCAAAGTGTGAACAGCAAATAAAAGAAGCTCCTGCTGTGGGCATATTCGTGGGGACCCTTGACCTTAGGCAACTACATCCCAGTTTATGATGTTCTTCAAGCCGACCACCTTTCAGGTCTTGATTGACAAACTGGCCCAAATAGACCAGATGGGCCTAGGCCGTCCTCTTCAAAGACAGATCTTTGGAATGAAAAGGGCAAAGGGAAAGCGACCTTCGTCGCCAACGCTCAACAAAAACCAAGTGACCTGAAACCGGTTACTCGCCAAAAAAGCAGACCGCGAGACTTCGAAGAGAAGTTGAGACGTCCTTACTCGTTTCCTCGGGATAAACGAGGAGACTATTCGAACTGGCGGTGCGCAACAGGCTCATCACTCTGCCAGATCCGAGACACCTACTGCAATCAGGCGATGTCAACAATCCCAATTATTGCCCCTACCACCGAATAGTGGGCCACCCAATCGAAGATTGCTACGTCTTTAAAAACTGGGTCGAAGACTAGTACCAGTAGGGCAAGTTCGCGCTATCTGAAAACTGGAAGGTGAACCCGCCGCAGCTGCACGCTCCTACGAAGGTGGATACGCCAGGGGCATCATGCTCATTTATAGAGAAGCTCCGTGGGAAGTGGTCCTTTCAGCTAAAACTAAAAGAATGCTGAAGGATCTTCAAGCATGTCTGGCGATTAGGTGGAAGAGCCCGCTGGAGCCTGAGATCATTGACGGAATGCTGAAGCTGTGCCCAACGCTGAAATTTAGTAACGATAGGTAAAACCTCCAGGCCAAGCCTCCGAAATCTTTAAAGAAAAAGAAGAAGGCCAAGAACCCCGTGCAGATCGATGGCAATCGTACGGGTCTGCAGAAATACATCGACGCACTAGAGAAATACAACCAAAAAGCGCGGACCCCAGTTACATTGGAAGAATTCTTCAAGCATGTTCTTGAGAATGGAGACAGTGACATTGATGAAGGAGACGACTCGTCAGAAGAACTCGAGGAGTATGTGGCGAGCTGCCACATGATTTCTCACTCGTCGATAAACGGCAAAGAAGCTCCTAACGTAGAGAAACTGGGGGCAGATCTAGAACTAAAACCCATGGAACCGTCAGATGACCTCATCGACAAGCTGCTGAACGAAGCTCTTCAAAAGAGAAAAGCTGATCATGAACGTGAAGCGGTCATTTATGAAGAGGCCAAGCGTCGGCGTCAAGTTGAAGAAGCTCCGGTGATGAGAAGACATAAATTACCCCAACCGGATCGACATGCGCCTGCCACCAGCAAGAGCAAAATCAAGATAAAGAAGCAGTTCGCCAAAGCTCTGTCAATGGGAATGAAGCTGCTACCTTTCGAAGAAAATACTTCTGGGAGTATGTGCCCGGAAGAAGCGGATGTATATCCGAACTACTGCTTGTATCATCGGAGGGTCACACACCCTACCGAAGGGTGCAATGCCTTCAAGAAGTGGTGGCAGGGATACGTTGCCCACCACCAACACTTTAAGCGGGTAAAGCACAAAGCCCATCGGGAGCAGAGAAGCACGACAGACGAGCATGAAGGAACAGCTGGTAACTTTCATATGGTTGATGCTATCCCCACAAAAGCAAAACCTCAAGTTCTTACCTTCGGGAGCGATTCTGACAAAGAGATAGCCCTCGGCCCTCTCTTCAAGGAATCCAACTCTGGAAAGGAAGAAGAGATGAGGAACTGTGGGAACATTCAGCTGCGTAACCGTACGTTGCCTGGAAAGAATCTTGGACCCTCAAACAAAGGTTCGGGCAAAAGAGACAAAGGGAAGGAAAAAGTCCCTAAGGAGATTGCTCTCGATGAAAGAGTCGTCGAACATCTCACAGCTAAGGACCCGCTCAAGAAGAACAAGGTGGATTACAATGTCCTGGCGCATCTGAGAAAGATACCCTCACAATTGAGTATCTTGGATGCCCTTCTCCTGTCCAAAAAGGCATGAGATTCCTTGATCAAGGCGTTATAAGAGCCTAACCTATTTCAAGCCTTCCTAGCGGAAGAAAAGATGAAGGACGAGCTGGAAGAAGTCCACACGACTGATATCACCTTCATCGATGAAGACCTCCTTCTCGGAACGTGCGAGCACAACCGTCCGCTGTATATACCCGCGTATTGCCATGACATCAAGATAGGGAAGATCTTGGTTGACAACGGGTCCTCCGTCAACCTTCTCAATGTAAGAGTACTGAAGGAGATTTGCATGAATGTTCAGCACTTGGCTCGGGATAAAATTACCATCTCCGGTTTTAACTCCCAATCATCGCAAACGCTCAGGTCTGTAATACTGACATTACGCTTCGGGCTGCTCGTCACTGACATCAAGTTCCATGTTATTGACGCCAAAACTTGCTACAACACTTTGCTTGGCAGGCCTTGGTTACATGAGTACAACATCATCCTTTCTACACAACACCAGTGTATGAAGTACTTCAAGGATGGTCTCGAGTACACAGTTACAGGGGAGCTGAGCCCATTCTCCGTAAATGAAGTCCGCAAATATGAAGACGCCGAGTACTTCTTACCAGACTTCGAAGACATGGAAAGATGTCGCAAACCGGAGAACAAAAAAAAAGCCATCGCCACTATCCCGATATTTGGGAGCGATACCGAAGAGGATGAAGATATGGTCTACTTGGGACAACCCCAAGGCAACAGTCCAGAACCATCCACTCCTATTTTGGTCTTTGGTAGTGACTTTGAAGACGAGGCCAACGCAGTGTTCTCCATTCGCCCATCAATGCAGACCTTTGATGGAGCTGACCCGAGTTTACAGATTACCCTGGTTCTGCGGCGGCATTACAAAGAACTTGATGCACTTGGTACGTATAGCATGCAAGAGTTGCAGACCTTCTACGTCTCTCCTAAGCAAAGAGGTAAGAAGGCGATCCTTTTCTACCAATCCACAGAGACTAAAGTGAAGAAAGAAGTATGGCACGGTGCTGAACCTGCGCTCGACAGGCTTCAACCAATCCGTCTGCCCCAGGTACTACGCAGTGGGACTGAAAATGGTATTGAGACGCCAAGGCGTACCCTTCAAACAAAAAGCTCGACAAGTCCAGTTCTATAACAAGATTTGGTATGTTCACGGGGCTCAGCGAAAGATGCCTAATGGGAGAATGGTGACGACCGGCCTTGGATACGTTCGGTCTAAGAAATGGGAGCTATTCCATGGCTGCCGTGTCATAAAATAACTCCGGTGGAGAAGCGAATACATTTCTAGATAGCGTTCGGGATGACCACAGCCGCGAAATGGCTATTTACGAAAAAGCCCGGATGCAACGTATCATTTAGCAGGCTACGGAGGATGACGATCCCTTTCACCTCCAACCCGCTGTGCGCTCTCAGGGAAAAAAGAAAGCTCGACGCAGAAGCAATGATAAGATCAAGAATGAGGACGGCGTTCAAAGATTGCGAAGCGGATCCAAGAAGCCACGCAAGCGAGGAAAAGTCAGCTGGAACCCGTCTTTTATAAAGAAGATGGGCCGGGAGTACTCTTTCCCTCAAGACAAGACAAGGAAAATCTTCGACGTTGTTATGAAACATCAAATGATGGTGCTCCCGGAGTCTCGATACCCCGAACAAATGAACGAGGTCCATCATCCGGATTATTGCTCCTACCACCGAGTTGAAGACTGCTTCACCTTCAAAAACTGGGTTGAAGATCAGTATCAGCAAGACGGGTTTGCTCTATCCGAAAATTTAAGGGTAACCCCGCCATGAAAGCATGAGCCGAGAACAACCTACACTGCGAGGAAAAGTCTAGATCAGTATCGAGCTTGGAAATGAGCTCGTACCTGCCATATGATAACATTTTCAAAGGAGGGAGAGCATGAGAATATGGACGACCTCTCCCAATGCTTCGTAAATGAAGATGAGAATGGGGTGATTTCAGAATTTCCACCGGCGCCAAAAGAGCTGGAAGATGGAATACACACCACAGCAGACAACCTGAGAAAAATCGACTTGGGGATGGAAAACGGGCCAAGGCCAATGTTCGTCAGTGTGCTGCTATCCGAGAAATAGGTAGCCACATTAAAAGACGTGCTTATGCAGTATAAAGACTGTTTCGTATGGAACTATTCCGAGATGCCGGGATTAGACCCAGAGATAGCTATGCATAAACTGGCGATATCGCCGGATGACAAGCCAGTCAAACAGGCGCCAAGAAGAATGCGGCTCAAGCTTGAGATGAGTATCAATGCCGAAGTCAAGAAGCTAATCGACTCCGTCTTCATCCAAGAAGTTCAATATCCTGACTGGATCGCCAATATCGTTCTGGTAATGAAGAAAAATGGGATAGTACGCATCTGCGTAGATTTTTGGGATCTCAACAAAGCTTGTCCGAAAGATGACTTCCCAGTGTCTGTCACCGAGTTAATGATCGATAACACATTCACCCATAAAGTCTTCTCCTTTATGGACGGATCCTCAGGGTACAACCAAATCAATATGCATCCTGAAGACCAAAAGCACACTGCTTTCCGGACTCCGCTGGGCATATTCTGCTACAAAGTGATTCTATTCGGTCGGAAGAACGCTGGCGCCACCTACCAGAGGGCCATGACAAAGATATTCGATGACCTCGTACATGAGATTATCGCATGTTATATCGACGACCTCATGGTGAAAAGTAAATCGTATGAGGAACACTGGGAGCATTTGAAAATAGTGTTCCAACGTCTTTGGAAATATAATCTGAAGATGAATCCTCTGAAATGTCCATTTGGAGTTTCCTCGGGCAAATTCCTAGGATTCATCGTACGGCACCGGGACATCGAAATAGTCCCGTCAAAGATTAAGGCGATTATCGAAATGCCTTCGCCAAGAACTCTCAAGCAATTACGGTCTCTCCAAGGAAAGCTCGCGAATATCCGGCGGTTCATAGCTAACCTTTCCGGCAAATGCCACCCCTACAGTCATCTAATGAAGAAAGGGACCCTGTTCGTTTGGGATCGCAAATGCCAAAGCGCACTGGACGAAATCAAGCAATATCTGCAGAACCCGCCGGTACTAACCGCTCCTGTCAAGGGAAATCCCCTTATCCTGTACACAACAGCCCTTGAAGGTTCTTTAGGCGCGTTATGGGCATATGAGAATGACCAGGGGAAAGAGAGAGCTCTGTACTATTTGAGTCGAGTTCTCCTCGGGGCAGAAAATAACTACCCCCCATCAAAAAGCATTGCCTGGCACTGATCTTCATAGTAATGAAGCTCCGACATTACGCATTGGCACATAAGGTCCATCTCACGTCAAAGGTGGATCCTCTCAAGTATTTGATTTCAAAAGCCATGCTAACAGGAAGGCTTACCAAATGGGCTCTCCTCTTGATGGAGTTCTCGATAGTATATCATCCCCTCAAGGCAATAAAAGGCCAGGCCATCGCTGACTTTCTCGCTGAGCATCCGATACCTGCCGACTCTTTCTTGAACTGCGAGTTGCCGGACGAACACGCGTTTGACGCAATTGACAGGGAGAAAGAAGGGAATGATACTCGATGGGAACTCTACTTCGATGGAGCATCCTCCTTGAAGAAGCGAAAGCAAAACACCCCCATGATTAAAGCCGGGGTGGGCCTTATCTTCGTGACTTCACAAGGAAGGATTATGCGTTTTTCCCTTTCCTTAACGGAGCCAAGAACAAACAATGAAGAAGAGTATGAAGCTTTGATGGCAGGTCTCGAGATTGCTGTCAACATGGGGATCGAAAACCTCCTCATATATGGAGACTCCCAGCTGGTCGTTAGCCAAGTAAATGGCGACTACCAGACGTGCAAGCTAGAACTGATCAGGTATGGTGAGAGAGTGCAGCAATTGCTGACGCAAATCCCCTCCTATACCATGGAAAGCATACCGCATGCGGAAAATAGCAAGGCGGATGCATTAGCTAAGCTCACTAAAGAGCTGGCCGACGAAAACCTCGCTGACGTAAAGATCATTGTGCAAAGTCGCTGGATTCTCACACCAGCAAAAATATCCCCGAAGACGTCTAAAGGAGAGGAAGCAACCGAACAAAGGACGACCTTCCAATTAGAGGATGAAGAAAGGGCAAAGGATTGGAGAGAAGTCTTCATAGACTATAAATCCCATCGAACGCCCGAAGACGCGTCGTCAAGACATCAACTCATGAAGCGAGCCCTGTCTTTCGCCTTCATCAATGGTACTCTTTATAAGAGATCGTTCGATTGTCTATGGCTCAGATGCCTGGGACCAAAAGAAGCAAAAAGGGTCATTCAAGAAATTCATGACAGATTCGGCGGTTTCCATCAAACTGGGCCAAAGATGAAGATGAAATCAAAAGAATGGGTTACTATTGGCCCACGATGATTCAGGACTGCCTTGAATATGCGAAGCAGTGTCACTCATGCCAAATTCACAGGGACTTCATCCACCAGCATCCAAATCCGCTACACCCAACGCTGGCTAGCTGGACATTCGAAATGTGGGGAACCGATATAATCGGGCCCATCGAGCAAGCATCATCCAAGGGACATCGGTTCATACTAGAAACAACCGATTACTTCTCTAAATGGGCAGAAGCAATACCGTTAAGGGAAGTGAAGACGAAGAACATCCTCCATTTCTTCAGGACGCTTGTCATTTACCGGTTCGGCACTCCACGGCGGATCATCTCGGATAACGGGCCAGCCTACAGAAGACTAAAATCAGTCGCTTCACACAACAACATAAAATAGATTGAAGATATTCTTCAGTTTATAATCCCCGAGCTAACGGTCTAGCTGAGGCTTTCAACAAGACGTTGACAAAGATCATGAAGAAAATGGTATCCAGAAATAAAAAGGACTGGCACGAGAGATTTCATGAAGCTCTCTGGGCCTATCGGACTATGTTCAGGACGACCACGAACACAACGCCATTTGCATTAGTATTCAGCACGGAAGCGGTACTTCCCTTGGAGATAGATCTACTCTCTCTACGAGTGGCGGTTCGGTATGAACTAACAGATGAAGAAAATGCTCATCTTCGGCTCGAGGAACTTGATGCCCTTGATGAAACTCGTCTCATGGCCCAGCAAAACCTAGAAGCTTACAAAGCGAAGATGACACGCTCATACGAAAGACTGACTAGGCCGAGGACATTCCTTCAAGGCGAACTCATGCAAGTCGTAAAAAGTCCTATGATCCCCAACCGTGCCAAACGGGGGAAATTCGAGCCAAACTATGAGGGCCCGTACACCATATACAAGGTCTACCAAGGTGGGGCCTACTTGCTCATGGATATGCATGGCGAGAGACCCTTCCGGCCAATAAACGGCCGGTTCCTTAAGAAATACAACGCTTGACATGTCACAGCTCAGGTTAATGATGGATGACGACGCTCGTGTCCGCTCGCTATCTTCTTGAGTCAAAACTCTAAGAGTAGTACCCAACAGTACTCAGTCTCAAACATGGAGAGCTAGGGATCGTAATGTCCTTAAAATCGCTATGGATCGTAACGTCCTTAAAATTAACAACGGACCACAATGTCCTTAAACTAGCTACGGACCGAAACGTCCTTCAACTAGCTATGGACTGTAACGTCCTTACAACTAACAACGGACCGCAACGTCCTTAAACTAGCTATGGACCGCAACTTCCTTAAACAAGCTACGGACCGTAACGTCTTTAAAACTAACAATGGACTGCAACGTCCTTAAACTAGCTGTGGACCAAGATGTCCTTAAACTAACATTGGACCGAGATGTCTTTAAACTAACAATGTCGCCTCTGACACGACGATAGTGGGATGCAAGTCCACAAGTCCCAGCGGTGAGGACTGCAACTCAGATCCCACCGGCAAACAAATGGGCCACATGCGGCGAATGCGGCGAAACTATTCTCGAGAGTTTCATCGTGCAAAAAAAAGAAAAAAAGGTACGTCCACAAGCGAAATGGGCATGGATGAAAACCTGAAAGGGTGCCGTGAGTAAAAACAGCAGGACTACCGGCTAGTTTGTGAAAACTTGAAAGGGCGCAATCTCGTTAAAATAAAGACACTTGCAAGGTCCACTCGACCTTGTGAGGAGAAAATACCTGCGTGAGATCCTTACGACTCATAAGAGAGCAACACACTTAGAGATCCCCACTATTCCTAAGGAGAAATTGCACTTACGAGATCGTCACCACTCGTAAGGGGAATTCCCCCCATGAGACCCCCATGGCTCTAGGATTCAAAAAGCCTTAAGCTACAGGGATCTGAAGCTGTTCTTAAGCTATTACATTCCCCAGATTGCCCTACAAGCGGTTCGATATCGACCCTTGTATACAATCTACGAGCATAAATAAACGTTTCCCCCACCAAGTTCCACCAATGGCGCAAAATTTTCCCATATGGTGAACAACACTTATAAGTCCTCTCGACTTATAAAGAGAAAACACTCTTGTAAGATCCTTACGACTTATAAGAGAACACACACTTAAGAATTCTTATGATTCTTAAGGAGAAAACACACCTACGAGATCTTCACGACTCACAGAGAGAAACACCTTTATGAGACCCTTACGGCTCATGAAGTCAAAAGCCTTAGTCGACAGGATCCTAACACCATTTGCTAAGATACCTCTGTTCGAACTGACAAAGGCAAATGATGATTCGCTCCTGGCAGTGTCCCAGTGGTAGCAATGATGATGCCTAAATCGGTATCAAATTCCAAGTCCTTTCACGGCAAATGATGATTCGCTCCTGGCAATATTCCAGTCGCAGCGATGCTGATGCTAAGATTGGTATCAGGTCTTGAGTTCCATACTCACAGCAAAAAATCAGCGAGCTAAGTATGCATATGAAATAGCCGAAATGATAGAGCAACTTGCAACAAAAATCAGCAAGTAAAACATATGCGTACAAAAATAGCCGAAATGATTGGACAACTCGCAATAAAAAGCAGAGAGTAAAGAAAAAGAAAAATAGCCGAAATGATTGGGCATCGCGAAAAAATAGCCGAAATGATCGCGACTTTTGCGATATAAAAAGATGAAATGATAGAGTTTCGCGGAAAGAAAAAAAATGAAACTTTTGCCCTGTATATAAGATCACATCGACCCCTGTATATAATCCATTGGCACAAACGTAAAGGGAACCACATTGTCCCACCAGGTTTCGTCAAAGGGAAGCCAGATCTCGATGGCTATATCTACAGCCTAGAAATCAACAATGGCATTCCTTCTCTTTCCAACCAGAAGTAGATACGACGTCAGCAAAATGGAGCCATGGCAAAGTCCCCTAGTTCCAAATCTCGACGGTTTACAGACAGCTTAAAGACTACCTCGGAGCCACGGCTAAGTCCCCTAGTTCCAAATCTCGACGGTTCACAGTCAGCCTAGAGACTACCTTGGAGCCATGGCAAAGTACCTAGTTCCAAATCTCAACGGCAGCATCCACAGCTTAGAGATCAACAACAACATTCTTCCTCCCTCCAGCAGGATACAAGCGCGACATCAACAAATGGAGCCATGGCAGAGTCCCCTAGTTCCAACTCTCGACGGTTCATAGACAACCTAGAGACAACCTCGACATTCATCGCAATATTGCAGACACAATGTCAACCAACGAAGCAAAGGAAGATTCTTAGCTTCAGGGTCTTGACGGCAACTCAAATGAGACCTGAAAGACTATCGGCGACCATCCCACTCCAGCGCGGAGTGGTCATGACTCATCGGGGCTCTCAAACTGAACCTAAGCTCAAGTAAAAAGCGACATGGAATATCCCTAACGCTTTCTCTTTCGACGGTAATATTACCTGGAAGATTACTTGAAGACGTCTTGTCTAGCCCCCGAAGGGATCAGAGACACGACAGTTGCAGGGCTACTCGAACAGCAAGATTGCATGTCGAGGAATATATCGGCCAATGCGACGGGTAAAAAACCCTAGTACCACAGACCCTAATGGACTTCTATTAGCAGGAGTTAACCGTGACATTAGGAAACCCTTGTGAGAACTTCTCGATTCGTCTCGACTCGTGAGGAAATTAGTGTCCTTGCGAGAACTTCCGATTCGTCTCGACTCGTAGGGAAAAGTCTTAGGCAATACGGATAAGGACCTGTTTCCTAAGCACTGAAGCCTTGCAAGTCAGTCCAAGATGGACTATTGCATACTATTTACGGGCCACACTTTCCAAAATCGAATATCGACAAGGAGGGAACAACCACTTACGAGTCCTCTCGACTTGTAAGGGGAAAAATTCTCTTGTGAGATTCTTACGACTCTCAAGAGAAAGCGCACTTAAGAGTCCTCACGACTCCTAAGGAGAAAATACACCTACGGGATCCTCTCGACTTATAGGGAGAAAACCCTTTATGATACCCCTACGGCTCATAAAGTTGAAAAGTCTTAGGCGGCAGATCTGAACCTGTCTTCTAAGCCATCGCTGCCCTACAAGAAGATCAAGATGGACTATCTACGGGCCACACTCTCCAAAGTCGAATACCGACAGGGAGGGGAAAAAACCACTTATGAGTCCTCTCAACTTGTAAAGGGGGAAAATTCTCTTGTGAGATCCTTACGACTCTCAAGAGAAAACGCACTTAGGAGTCCTCACGACTCCTAAGGAGAAAATACGCCTACGGGATCCTCTCGACTCGTGGGGAGAAAACCCTTTATGAGACCCCCACGGTTCATATAGTTGAAAAGTCTTAGGCGGTAGATCTGAACTTGTTTCCTAAGCTATCACTTCTCGATTCGTTTCGACTCGTAAGGAAATTAGTGTCCTTGCGAGAAATTCTCGATTCGTTTCGACTCGTATGGAAATTAGCGTCCTTGCGAGAAATTCTCAATTCATCTTGACTCGTAGGGAAATTAGTGTTCTTGCGAGAACTTCTCGATTCGTCTCGGCTCGTAAGGAAATTAGTGTACTTGCGAGAACATCTCGATTCGTCTCGGCTCGTATGGAAATTAGAGTTCTTACGAGAATATCTCGATTCGCCCCGGCTCGTAAGGAAATTAGCGTCTTTGCGAGAACTTCTCGATTCGTTTCCTCACGCGTACGTACATACTTACGTGGGCAAAGTAGTGGGGGGTATTTGTTCCCTCCAAAATTTTGGCTCAAAACTTGCTCCCTTATAAAATAATAACAATAAAATAAAAATAAAAATAAATGGAAAGCTCCACATGCAAAGCATATAGGTACTGCCTCGGATAGAATTAAATCCTATGATGGCGCCTCACGTGCTCCTCACACGGGTGCCAATGTGCAAAACACAAAAAGAAATCTATTAAATAAGAGTTAAAAAACTCTGAGGCAATGCCTCACGTGCCTTGCACGAGGGCGCCAGCGCCAAGAGTTAAAAACACTGAGGCAACGCCTCACGTGCCTCACACGAGGGCGCCAGCGCCAAGAGTTAAAAACTCTTAGACAGCGCCCCACGTGCCTCGTACGAGGGCGCCGGTTCCAGAACTAAAAGTTCTCTGCTGTTGGATCAAAGATCCAACGGATATGATAAATCATCAAAACACAAAATTAAATTCTGATTGAGGAAATACTTCTCAAATCTTTCTAAACAAGAAAAATTACGCTCTGTAAAATAGAGCACCGTTGGATTAAAAATCCAATGGTGATTAAAAATCACCAATCTACAGAATAAGCTCTGTAAGGAAAAATATTTTCCCAATCTTTCTAAACAAGAATGATTATGCTCTGTAAAACAGAGCACCGTTGGATTAAAGGTCCAATGGTGATTAAAAATCACCAAGCTACATAATAAGCTCTGTAGGGGAAAATATTTTTCCAATCTTTCTAAACAAGAAATATTATGCTCTGTAAAATTGAGCACCGTTGGATTAAAGATCCAACGGTGATTAAAAATCACCAAATTACAGAATAAGCTCTGTATGGAAAATATTTTCCAATCTTGTTAAAAAAAACAAAAACAAGAAAAATATCGTCTTTAAAATAGAAGTCCTTGGATCAAAAATCCAACGGTGGATAAAATCCCCAAATCAATTAAGGATCTCTCAATGAGAGATTTCTTTAACTGAATCAACAAATCTGCCTTTACTATATAAATGCCCCAAGACTTTAAGTCTAAAGAGAGGAACCCCCGATAAACTTCAAGTTAAAAAAGAAGAGCAAAAAAAAAGGGCTTTAAGAGAGAAGAAGGAAGAAGAACTTTCTTCAAGGTAAATAGAGATCATAGTATCTCATCTGCATACCCACGGGTTTAACCCTCATAAAAGAACATAGTTCTTTCCCTGGATCTGAGATCCATGAGACAAGTCTCCCACAAATGAGAATTTAATTCTCGTAGGGATGAATTTGTTCTTGGGGATTGAAGATCCAGGGGAGAACAAAGAATCAAACTCTTTAGAAAAATGCACAAAGAAAGAAACAATGCGCTTAATAAAGAGTGCTTAGCACTCAGTGGTTGGCGCCCAGCGCCAAGCACCCTATGTGCCCCTCACGTGGGTGCCGCTTAATAAAGAGCGCTTAGCACTTAGTGGTTGGCACCCAGCGCCAAGCGCCTTACGTGCCCTTCATGTGGGCGCTGCTTAAAAAAAGAGTGCTTAGCACTCAGAGGTTGGCGCCAAGCGCCCCATGTGCCCTTCATGTGGGCGCTGCTCAATAAGTAGTGCCTAGCACTTAGTAGTTGGTGCTCAGCGCCAAGCGCCTCACGTGTTCCGCACGTGGGCACCATAAAGAGCGTTTAACACTCCATAAAAAACAAAAAAGAAGGTGAGTGTCAGAGCCCATATCAATGCTCAACATTGTTGCACAGAAAAGGGATCGAGCCCAAACAAGTGTTTAACACTTTATTCAAAGACCGAGTGGGCTAAGTCGAAGTTGACCAAAAGTCCCTAATTCAGATTAACCAAGCCTATGTATTCACAATCTTTCCAAATTGGTCTTAGTCCCAAACATGACTATTGATCTTCCAACGAACATCGGTTCAAGGGTACATCTCCTTACACCTCTGATAAATGTCGTTGTAATTCCTCAGCGTCTTTAGAGAGGTGATGGGTCCCGATAACCAATAACTTTTTAGTGGACTCTTAAATGGACAGACACATCCTAATATGGACCTTAATGTCCTTAAACTAGCTGTGGACCATAATGTCCTTAAACAAGCTGTGGACCGCAACGTCCTGAAACTAAAACGATAGTGCCCAAATGCTCTCTCGTTGGATCAAAAATGATCCTAAACCCCCGTTAAGTAGATCTTAGTCCGATATCGAGTTAACGTATCCCTAACAAATATTTAAGTTGATCTTAATCTCAAATAAGGTTAACGATCTTTAAATCAAACCAAACCCAAATCTAAGAAAATACGGATTTGGACTAATCCACGCCCACAACACAAATTAGTCTCCATATACAATCTACGGGCAACCAAAAATAAAACAAACATACACACCATGAAGTGACCTACTGGAGTAGGAGAAAGTGGTTACCGCGATGCGGTAACATAATTAACTGCAGGGGCTTGCGCCTGCAGGGAAGAGCGTCCCCATAATCAAAACCCCCTCATAACGAAGGGGAATCTGATGAAGTCTGCTAAAACGTTTGCATCCGTCCGGACCTCCGATACACGGTGCCATAAATTAGCTTGGCATCTTCGGAGAGGTGGAAAGATAAAACCAAATAGTATTTGCCCCCAAATTTGACTATGGAGAATTCGGCGGTAAATAACATCAATTCTGTTTAAAAGTTTGACTCAGTTCGAGTCACGGGCAAATATACAATCAATCTGACTTGAATATGATTCAAGTATAATTCCATTTACAACATGAATCTGTCTATACCAGAATACAATCTATAACAACATGAACATGACTGAACCAAACCATGGATATATTCCGTTTACATGAATATCCATTTACATCCATTCCGTTTACTGATATCATAGTTTCGGCAAGTCTTCCATTTACTACAAGACAATACAATACTATCAGTACAGTCAATACAATCAATATATTAAGACATTACGGGGTAGACTGGTGCGGAACATGTTAAAGGTGGCACGAGGCGGTCACTAAAGACGTAATTACATCCATGCCATTGTTCCGTGGTATTTTCGACGGAGCCTTGTACTACCGGTTATCAAAGTCCACGGTGTAAGTTGTACTCCTCTCGTATACACTGGCATATTCTGTACCAAGCTACAAACAACCACGTTAACATTATAATCAAACATTACTAGTTATACTCTCTTTCTGTCTAATCTATCTCTACCTATCTTTGGGACTAATCGAGCGATTGTTCGCTGACGACATTCCTATTTCTCTTCTTCTTTAGAATGTTGTCAGGAGGACCTGATTCTGAAAAGCGAGACTAACCAAGAGCACTTGGAGTAGTACACTGAAGACCCTGAGCTATAGTCACTTGTACATATTTTCATTTCAGTTATGCCATTGTTTAGGTATTGCTTTCCATCCACGTATTTACATTTCCAGTTGTACCTGTAAAAGAATGTTTAATAAATAAAAGTTGATGTTCATTATATTCATGTCTCTTGTGTACTTTTACTTTATATTGCTTAGATACGCTTAGCGTGTTTACTTCAGAGTAAATACGTAGTGGGCCTCACCGCGTCCCCACCCCGTACACTGGGAAGCGGGGCATGACAGTCACTGTTTCCGTCTACCGAGAAACGGGGCATGACAGGTTTTGTTGCTGTCCATGCAGGTCAGTTCTGCATGAAGTCTTAAGCAATATATCAAAAGAATTATAAGACTCAGCAACTATACATTTCTTACATCTCTAATTTCTTGAATCTATTCTAACTATTCCATTTCAATCAAGGTAATGGATTATTTGAACAACACCAGCACGAACGTCAACGGCAATACCCTACCGCCTACTCTACCTCCGCTACCTACCATTGTAGCTCCCGTCAATGAGCAAACGGTACTGCTTAAGTCTATTAAGAGCCTGTTGGAGGGACAACAGCAACAGATTGCTATCCTCATGCACCGTCCCGAAGCCGAGGCACCCGGAGTCGAGCAATTTTGGGCACTGCACTCAAAACACTTCTCGGGAAAAGTGATCCCTCTTGAGGCAGAAAAATGGGCTTAAGCGATCGAAGATGATATGGCAGCAGCTCAAGTGCCAGATATTGCCTGGGTGAGAGTTGCTAAGCTGCAACTGATAGACAATGCAAGAGTCTGGTGGAAGGCTGAGGAAAGCCAACTCACATAGCCAATTGAGTGGAAGACGTTATATGATCTGTTCGATGCGAAATTCTTCCCTGAGATTACCCGGTTCGAGATGGAGCAACAGTTCATCCACCTGCAAAAAGGCTCTATGTTGGTAAAATCGGTGGATGAATATGATGCTGAATTCATCATGCTCAGCAGGTAAAGAAGTCGTATTAAATACAGTTCCGTTAAAACACATCTCTATCCTGACATCAATATCTTATCAGGTTCGCGGCATATTTGATCCCGACTGATGATATTCGGGCTAGACGATTTCAATAGGGTTTAGACCCAGAGATTCAGGCGGCGTTAGCCACAGGCGATTACCCAACTCATGAACTCACCTTGAAGGCAGCTCGCTGTTCTGAAGCTGTGGTGAAGAAGAAGGGTAAGCCCCAGACAGCTCGAATCAAACGCCCTGCTGTACAGATGACAGGAGGAGCCTCTTCTAGGCCAACCTTTACACCCAGGAGACCGGGAGGATTATTTAACCGGTCCAGTCTAGATTTCTGCTTTTACTGCAAAAGGACTGGATACCTGGAGAAAGACTGCAGGCATGCAAATGGCCTGTGTTTGGTTTGTGGCGCTTCCACTCATGCTATAGGAGCATGTCCATAACGTTTCAACACAGCTCCAGCATCCAGTCCCGCAATCACAGCCCCGCAGCGGCCAGCCATTCAGGCTCCTGCACCTCGCTTAGCTCTCCCTGCGCCACGCTTAGCTCTCCCTGCGCCAGCTCCACGTGGACCTCCTACACAGCCTCAACGTCAATTCCATCAGGCACAGAGAAACATACCTCAAGGGAAGAAAAACATGCTTGAAGGACAGAGGAATGTGCCTCCAACAAGGAGGAATATACCATGACATCAGGCTTTTACAATGACGGTCGAGGAGGCCGAAGCCACAGGACAAGTCATCACTGGTAACTCTCCATACTTTCAATTTTTCAATCCTTATGTATCACTATAACTTTTCCTATATCTAAACCTAACCATACACAATTTAAGTACTATACTAGTAGCCACCTTTCCTGCACTCGCACTTTTCAACACTGGAGCTTCACACTGCTTCATGTCCCAATAATTCGTAAGAACGCATGTGATTCCCGTGAAGCCACTCATTTCAAGATGGAATGTCAGTTCCGGGAATGGAGTTCTGAAAGCAACTATGGGGTTTGATCAGTGTCCAGTTGTAGTTTGCGGACGAGAATTCTACGCCGATTTTAAAGTACTAGACATCCCAAATTTCGATGTTGTGTTGGGAATGGATTGGCTAGGAGTATTCTATGCTACTATTGACTGCCGTCAAAGGAGGGTAGTATTTGAGATACCAGATCACCCAGTCTTCTATTTCAAAAGTGGAGATAGAACGTTGGAGCCAAGAAGATACCGTGCTAAACCGAAGAATGCAGAAGTGTACTCTCTACCGGTAGAAGAAGAAAAGCCCGAAGTAGTTTGAGAGTTCGAGGATGTGTTCCCAGAAGACATATCAGGTTTGCCTCCCGATTGTGCTCTTGAATTTAGTATTGATTTACATCCTGGTGCGAAACTTGTAATCAAAGCTTCATACCGGTTAAGTCCAGAAGGATTGAAGGAGATCCGCATTCAATTGGACAAATTTCTGAAGAAAGGTTGGATTCGTTCCAGTACTTCAAGCTGGGGATCTCCGGTATTACTCGTGAAGAAGAAAGAAGGTTCTTAAAGGATATATGTAGATTCTCGAGCTCTGAGCGAAGTGACGATTAAGAACAAGTATCCATTACCATGCATCGATGATCTTTTCGATCAGTTAAGTAGGACTAGTGTATTTTCAAAACTAGATCTTCGTTCGGGTTACCATCAGGTTAAGGTCAAAGAGTCCGACATTCCGAAGACGACATTTATGACTCGATATGGTCATTATGAATATCTCGTAATGCCATTTGGAGTGACCAATGCACCTGCCATTTTTATGAACCTGATGAACCAAGTTTTCCGAGAGTACTTAGATAGGTTCGTTGTCATCTTCATCGATGACATCCAGGTGTATTTAAAGAATCGGAAAGAACACTCTGAGTACTTACAGATTATCCTGGAGACATTGTGACAACATCAGCTCTACGCCAAGTACAACAAGTGTGAATTTTGGCTAGATCAAGTCGGATTTCTCAGACATATCATTTCAGGCAAAGGAATCTCAGTAGATCCAGCTAAGGTGTCGGCTGTCAGAGAGTGGCCGACACCAAAGACGGTGAAAGATATACGAAGTTTCTTGGGATTAGCAGGATACTACCGGCGATTCATTGAAGGCTTCTCAAAGATTGCAACCCCCTGACCAAGCTCATACATAAAAATGAAGCATTCGTGGGTTCAGAAGTATGTAAAAAAGCTTTTGTAGAACTCAAGTCGAGATTAACCTCTGCTCCTATCCTCGTAATACCGGATCAATCTAGAGGATTCATTGTGCATTGTGATGCGTCCGGTAAAGGATTAGGATGTGTTCTACACCAGCATAGAAAAGTTGTGGCTTTTGCATCAAGACAACTAAAGGTCCATGAGCGCAACTATCCAACACATGATCTGGAGTTGGCAGCCGTCATTTTCGCACTCAAGATTTAGCACCACTATTTTATGGGAGAACGAGTGGATATACACTGACCATAAGAGTCTTAAGTATGTATTTACTCAGAATGAACTAAACATGCGGCAGAGAAGATGGCTAGAACTCATGGCGGACTTCGACATCAACCTACAGTATCATCCTAGGAAGGTGAATGTAGTTCCTGATGCACTTAGTCGCCAGCCATTAGCAATAAACCACACCGCTCAGTGGAAGCTACAACAAGAATTACACGGATTGGCGATCGAAGTAGTTATGCCAGGTAACACTTCATATTTGATGAACTTACAAGCCAGTCCACTCTTGTCAATCAGATCAAGGCAGCTCAAGCAAATGATGTCAAGCTACAAAAGATCCAAGAACAAGTAGAAAGTAGACTTCAAACTGACTTCATTATCCATGAAGATGGATCTTTGAGATATGGAAGTCGATTGTGTGTGCCAAACGGCCCTGTTCGAGAAGAGTTGATGAAAGAAGCTCACAGCTCTTCTTATTCTGTACATCCCGGTGGCACAAAGATGTATAAGGATCTATGGCAATACTACTGGTGGCATGAAGTATGAAGTAGCTAGAAACATAGCCAAGTGTTTGTGTCAGCAAGTGAAGGCTAAACATCACAAAACTGCGGTCTACTTTAGCTGTTACCAATCCCAGAATGGAAATGGTAGCACATTAATATAGACTTCGTGACTGCTCTTCCTCGCAGCACGAAGGGTAACGACGCAATATAGGTTATTGCGGATCAACTCACCAAGTCGGCTCACTTTATTCCATTTCGAGTTGGCCAATCAACCGAGACGTTAGCAAAGAAGTACACAGAGGTAAGAATAAATCTAAAGTAAGATTTAAACCTTCAAGATGTACAATATTTGATACCCATGAACTCATGCAGGAGATCGTGATATTATATGGAGTACCTATTTGCATCGTCTCTAATTATGATACAAGATTCCGATCACAGTTTTGGCAGAGTCTGTAAGCTAGCCTGGGAACGAGTCTGAATTTCAATATGGCTTATCATCCACAAACGGACGGACCGTCCAAGTGAACAATTCAGATTCTGTAAGACATGCTAAGAGCCTGTATGTTAGACTTCGGAGGTTCGTGGGAAGATCACCTACACCTTGTAGAGTTTTCATACAACAATAGCTCTCAGGCAAGTATTGGAATGACACCATTCGCAGCACTCTGTGGACGGAAGTGTCGTTCCCCGCTAAATTAGGACGATATTAGAGATCATGAACTCCTTGGACCAGAGATGATCATGGCAACTGTGGACGTAGTTCGCACAATCAAGGAAAGAATGCGCATAGCCCAAGAATGACATAAGTATTAGGTCAATGCAAAGCGTCAACACCTGGAGTTCCAACGTGGAGACCATGTATTCCTAAAGATATCTCTAAACAGAGGAGTGATCGATTTTGGTAAGAGGGGTAAACTCAGTCCAAGATACATAGGATCGTTTGATATACTCGAATGAGTTGAAGAAGTGGCATACCGTTTAGCACTACCACCTTCATTGGAAGGACTACACAACGTGTTCCACATATCTTAGCTATGTCGATATGTGAGCGACCCCAGCCACATACTTGATCACTCAGAGCTTATAGTACAAACCGACTTAACCTGTGAGCAACAACTAGTTAAGATCCTGGACCGAAAGGTAAAGACATTACGAAACAAGGAATTAAACTTGGTTTGAGTGATGTAGAGAAATGATTTGCCAAGAGAATCAACATGGGAACGAGAAGAAGAAATGCGTGCAAAATACCCTTATCTATTTGAAAGTTAGTCCATATGTAAATGTAATTTTCGAGGACGAAATTTTTATAAAGAGGGTAGAATGTAACGACTCTGAAATCTTTGTACAGAAAATTTTACTGTTAATATACAAGAAAAGAGTATTACAGCCTGAATTTGAGTTATAAGTCACTTTTATTAAATAAAAGAAAGAAACAACTTGTAGCTCACTGGTAAAACTATTGCGCTGCTGTGACGTAGCCCATGTGTTCGATTCCTATCAGACACAATTACTTTTTCTGATTTTTCTTTTTAAATTTTTGGAAGCCCAAAAGATTTCATGTGCAATACACGGGAAATGAAAAGTTCAGAAAAACTAAACATGTGGAAAATGGAGTAAACAAAGATTTAATCAGATGGCACGAATCTCAAGGCTTGAGCCTCAAGATCGACCAGTGGTTTAGCCTATAGGGCCGACGGGGATGGTCAGGATGTGGCCAAATTTCCCCGTGCTTTGCACACTCATCTCTTCAGCTACTCTTAACTCCTCTACATTGTTTGATTTCCCTGCAATCAAATAGAGACCTTTCATTTCACAATTTAACACCATTTTAATACTTTTTAATCCACAATTTTAATTTCCAAACCCTAATTCTCCACTATAAATACCACTCCACAATTTGTCTCAGCACCATTCTGAAAATTCTAGCCAAAACTCTCTAAAAAGTTCCTAAGTGCAAGTGGAGTAAAGTGGAGTTAGCAAAATTGGTTCCGGCGAAAATAGAAGCCAATTCCGGAGCTTCCGCGACGCCCCGAAGCATTCCTCTTCTTCCCCAGTCTTTCTTTGAAATTTCTAAACCGTAAATCCCTCCCAAAATCTTTTTCTCTTCCTTGAAATTAAATTTTAAAACTTGTATCGGTAAGTGGAGTTATTACCGATATCCATTTTCTAAACCCTAGAAACTCATTCTCTTTTATACTTTGATCAACCAAATTTTTACACAGTACTTGTAACCTTAAATATAAATGTTTAGAATCAAGTTTAACCAAGAATCTCATGTGAAACATCCATAATTGAACTTTTTAGTTAAAATACCATGAACTTTGATATCACTTCTTTTAGTTTTGTTAAAACTATACCTTTAAGAAAAACTTCATGGGGTAACTACCTATCCACGGCATACTTACGATACGCTATTCCTCTTAAGAATCCTCAGGGTGTACATATCTTAGGCGCTGTATTTCTATTCGTTCCTATGATCTATCCTCATCGATGGCGGATTGTGGTTTTTGTTACTACGGTTATACGAGCAGAGAGAGCTGCGGCTAGAGTTTCGGTTAGCACGAGCTCGTCAGGGATGAGGACTGACCAGGTTATTTTCCTGTAGCATACGAAAAACGTCGATATACGGTTATTAGGATTTTTCTGTTGACACACGTTCGAGATCTGCCCCAGATGATTAGGCTATTGCCAGAGGCCAGCCGTATTGTAAAGACTACTAGGATACCGTTAACTCCAGATGGTTGAGGCGTTGTCTACCGTGCGGACAGAGGAGTCAGCTGATGCTGAATTTGATAAGATATCGCCCCAGTCTTTTGAAAGCTATTGCAGCATGAGGTTATACTCAGGAATGCGAAAGAAGATTGCTAGCCACCCTTGGATAAGACTAGGACCTTTTGTTCATTGGATGCTCGATACGAGATCATCAGATTAATTAACTTTAGCTAGAAGAGGACCTCATCCAGATGCGTTGTGAGTCGATCAAGAACGAACGAGAGTAAGGGCATCACTCCGATGATTTGGACGAGTCCCCGAGGATGTAAATGGCAAGATGCCTACTACAGGATATTAGGGATACCGAGTTTGTAGCTTAGGAAAGGAGAATCTAGATATGAGTGCAGCCGGCTAGAGCGTGGTTCACACAACTACGAAAAGATAATTCCGAATTGGTCCACATTTAAGAAAAGAGGAGTAAGAGGTTCGTACGGGATCTTGACTAGATGACGTTCCACTCTGTTGACATCAGAGACTAGATGCCTATGCAGAGGCGTTGAATGCAGCCATAATTCCATAAAAAAGTCATGAAGAGAATGTAGCTGTCCCAAAGCAAGAAATGGATTGGTAAAGGGTGACTTTCGGGTAGTTCGGCAGAAATGGGATTTGGGAGAGACCCCGACATAATCTTTCTGGAATAATAAACGAGAAGACTTGGAACCAGGATCGATTGTGTCATGCATACTCAGTAGGCCGGAGTTTGCCATCATTGACGAGACATGTTACGAGTGACCATGCTAATTGGTCAGGAGATCTTCAGAGAATGCGCCAGAGCGGAACGGTTTCCGTCATTACTCCGTATTGGGCTGTTAAGCTGAGGAGTTATGTAACTGGTAAGCCATAGAGAGAAACAAGACCTAAGGGTAGAAGGCGCCAGACCGTGAACTGGAGGCAAGTAGATACCTGCTCTGCTAGCTTTGGATACATCGACATCCTTCGACATTGAAGGAGGAGCATATCGATGATAATATTTATGATTTGCGATTTGTGATTCGAATATCACGTTCTGTTATTTTGGAATTCTGGTATTTTGAGGATTTCATTTTATGATTGATATTCCCTATGTGCACCACAGTTGCACATGATTCGTATTTTTATATATCAGTTGTGCAGATTTTTGTTTTGTGCACATTCATTGCACTCGATTTTGATTTTATATGGTCCGAGATGTTTGATTTTGATTTCATACATATAGTGTACATATGATTGATTTATGCTTTCGGCATAGTTTGCACGAGCTTTCAGTACTTGATATGGTTTTGTGCACGCAGTTGCACATGTTTATGAATTATATACCGCGGTATACATGATTTTGAGTTGGTGTATGTCGTATACCATTGATTTCAATTTTTATACTCGATATTCATTTTCGTGCACCCTGTGCACTTGACTGGGATTCTTGCGCACACCTGGCACACTTGATGCGATTTTGTGCATACCAGATGCACTAAAAATCGAGATTCTTCTCGCATATCTAATGCACCTGATATTTTTTGTGTGCACACCTATTGCACTCAGTTTTGTTTCTGTGTATATTCGTGGCACCTGTATTTGGTTTCGATTTCCGTGCGCACCAGACGCACGTGGTATTTTTGTATGCTATATTTGAGATTGATTTCATTTTGAGTATCATGTTTTTACGACATATACTATATGGTTTAGTAACTGAGCATGACTAGTCCGAGGACAGTACCTTAATATATTTTACATGCATCAATATTTGCCGAAGAGATTTCCAAAAAGGAGCTATAGTCTCAATATTTTCCTACGTGCCTAAGATGACATGAAAACTTTACAAAGGAAACCCTTCTAAATCGTTTTCTTAAAAAGGCAGAACGTATATGCTAAACGAAGGATATATATATATATATATATATATATATATATATATATATATATATATATACACACACACACACACACATACATACATACATACATACATATATATATATATATAGATACATACATACATACATACATACATACATACATACATATATATATATATATATATATATATATATATATATATATATATATATATATATGCACTTTATTCTAATGGTCTTGATGATTTCACATCGACGCGTCTATATACTTGTTATAGTTTAGAGTATATCATGTTGGCTTTTGTATTGGATTTTGAGATTCGTATTTTTGCTATAACTCCGATGATTGCGTGATGCTTGACGGAGTTTTGATTTTGAGTTCTACACTCATTTTTCATGCGCATGCATTGCGCTAAGATGTGTTTTAAGTATTTATGATTACGGAGCCCCGACGAGTTGATTGTTTTGCTGAAATGTTTTAGTATTTGGGTGAGTTTTAAATTTAAATTCGGGGACCGAATTTATTTAAGGGGGGAAGATTGTAACATTTCAGAAAATAAAATATTATTTGGGGAATTTAAGTAATTAAATTATAAATATTAGGGATATTTTAAAAGTATGGAGATTAGTTTTAATGAATAGGTATAATTATATACCGATAAATTGGAAAATAATTGGGAAATTAATAATTATTGATTTGAAGTTATTTATATTATTTAAGCATTTTATGAATTATCGTACAATTATTTGTTAATGGGTTATTTACTAAACTCGATTAGTGTTTACTAATTATTCATTAAGTATGATATGTGCATGACATGCAACATGATATGTTGCATAACACTTGTTACATTTTTAATTTTTGTTTTGAAAACCATGTTACATTTCCTTTTTAACTTGGTTTTTGTTTTATGAAATAAAAAGAAAAGAAAAAGAAAATAGATGAGAGAGTGAGAGTGATGGGACAAGTATCATGAGAGAAAGAGAGAGAGAGAGAGTGAAAGCTCTACACACTTCTAGCCTTCCCTCATTCTCTACATTATTTCTTCACCTCCCATTCTCCTTCATCCCTCATTCTCCCCATTCTCCACCTCCTCTTCCACCACAAAACACCACCATCACCTAGCCAAAACCTTATACCCCCTTCACAAAAAATGACCACAACGTCACTACAAACCCTATGGAGGCCTCAAGTTTGGACCTTGAAGATTTTGAGCAACTCAAGAATTTTCTTGAGTTGCCAAATGAGGTAAATCCTACACTTCTAGTTTAGTTTTTAGATTTCCTAATGATCTAGTGTAGTTTAGAGTCAAGTTGATGTAGTTGGTGATGTTTGAAAATTCCTAGATGAGGCTTAAGGCTTAATGGAGTTGTGATGGTGTAGTTGAGCATTATTAGTGCTACAACCCCTCTAGTGTAATTCTGGACCAACTGAATGTAGTAAAATCCAAGACTTGAGCTTTGAATCTTCTGATGTCGGTTTTGTAGATATTTTGGGGACTACAGGGAATATGGAGCAACCTGAGCTGTTTTTAGAAAAATCAAACAAGTACATTAACCTACTTAGACCAATAGGAGACCGCCACGAGAAGATGAGACCCAAATTCCAAAATTGGGCCGGCGACATCGGGAAAATGGGCATTTTCACCGGGCCATTTTTGGACATTGGAGTGGGGATTTGGCCTGTAGCTCACTTACCTTATAACATAGCCTCTGTATTATTTGTTTAGTCCCTAATTTCCTGAGTCAAAATCTGGAGCTAGTTTTCTAACTTGCCGTTTTGAGTTTTTTGGATTTTAATAACTTGAGTTTTGATATTTGTGTTTTATCTTGATCGATTGGCGTTCGTACGTCGATGTCGAGAGGTGTTGGCTATTCTCTCATACGTAGACTATAGGTTCTAACTTATGTGCCTTTCGTGTGCCGTTTTAGTTTTCGTATGGATTCTTTTTTACGATGCAACATATTTGAGATGTTGGTACCTTCGCATGGACTTCGGGATGACGAGAAGAGAGTGGCATCATTGACTTTAGCAAGCGAGGATCGAGATGAGTAGATATATATCTACGAGGGAAGTCGGGTGGATGGCGTATAGCACCCCCGCAAATTCGTAGATTAGGATGTGTATGGTATGTATATGGCTAGTGCGGATACTTAGCAATAGGGTTTTCTAGGAGACCTTAAGTGAGATGAAGTGTACTTGGAAGAAGATTGCTCTTAGTTAGTTTCTAGTCGCGGACCCGCAGTGTATAGGTTGTCACACATGCACGCACACACACGCACACATGAGATATGATGTGGGTGTATATGTATATATGTATATATATATATATATATATATATATATATATATATATATATATAGTATACATATACGTATAAGATGAGGATATGAGATGTTAAATGTATATGAGTTGATATGATCGGGCATGATGCCGTGAGTTGTTGATATGTGATTGAGTCGTGATATGATATTATAATGGATCATTAAGCGATGCGTATTCATACATACGATAATATGTGTTTGATGATCTTAGAATGTACGAGACTTTAGAACAGTACCCCTGATCATGATATTATACGATGATGATACCATATGGATGATATGTATACATGATATTTGACCCGCACCCCCGATTTTGGGGATGCCGTACGATGGATTTTATCGTACGAGGTATATAAATGATGATTGATCCGCACTCTTGACTCGAGGATGCCGTACTATGTATTATACAGTACGTGACATTATGAGGCTGGATCGCCGACTACTAGGTATATCGACTCGGAATTTAGGTAGATTTTCTTACCCTTCTGACTAGGTTCTTAGTTTAGTTTCTTAGTTGTTTAGGTAGATGCTAGACCTGGCTTGAGTCATATCTATTTTCAAAACTAACGAATTGTGAGTATTTTCAAAAGACAACCCGAGGGATGCTACAGATTTTTCAAAAGACATATCTTTTCTTAAAAACACTGTAGCCACTACTTTTCTAAAAATATCGATTCGTGCTATTTTAAAACACTAAAACCGTATGACTCGTACACTGATATGTATATTTTATAATGTTACGTTTACTATTCGCTTTTCTGTTATATTTATGTTGTTCTTATCGCATTGCATATTTATTACATATGTTTTCTTTAGCTATTATGAACCCCGTCTGTTAGGACACCAGCACCATTACTGATGATGCGCATGTTCCACGTACACTTGCTTGCCGGCTCACACACATCATCGTTGGTAATTGCCATGTCACGTACACTTTAGAAAACGTTATTTCATTGGTATAACCTGCTAGCTGGTAGTTTCAACATGGTAATAGTATGCTTACCCTCATATACTAGTTTAGATATTGTATTACTTACTTAGATACCCCATGTAATATATATTCATTATGCTATGCAATATTGTGGGGCTTTATGCCGACATTCACTGCTTATTGACTCTTGATTTTGGGATTTTGGATTTTCCATGAGATTTCTGGATTTGGGGAAAACCGCAAAGGATTTTATAAACTCATTATAATTTTAAAAATGCAAGTTGCGGTTTTCTCGTGATATGATGTATATGGCGTCCACCATGAGTTTTCCTGATTGAGTTGGTTTTCGAGACCCGATTCGAGGAGTAGGATGAACCGTTTCGGGTACATGGTGGATCCGGTAAGGTACCCTGGGGAAAGAATCTCGAGGTGTAGACGATGAGCCTGGCAGGGGCAGACTACCTATCGGTGATATTTGGCGCGGCAGATATTCGGAGGATACCGACCGTAGTCGTGAGATTAGATGATATGGGCCGATCCAGACTGACGGAGCCCGGGATTTGAGGATTTTGTGTCGATGTTTGACACGGATTTCTGTCGATTTTATTGATGATACTCCAGTTTTTATACTAAAATCTTACTGAGATAAGAACACAACTTTCTCATACTGATATATTCTGATTTCATTCTTGATGCGTTCATACCTCATATATGTGACTTATTGCTACTTGAGGCACTGACACGAGTACTTGGTATTACACTTATGCTTAGATTATTACCCTTGCCACTACTAGATGTTTCGGTGTTATAATTGAGTATGTTACTGTATGACCTAGGAGATCGTCATACATGTGATTTCTACTTGGTGATGTCTTCTACTCACGAGTTGGCAACTCACCCCCGTTGTGCCACAGTTTCTTTGCAGGTTCGGCCATACAGGTTCTGTTGCGGCTTGCTGGCACATCATTTCTTTCGGGTGATTGCTCGGTAGGTGGGTTCACTTGCATCATGACCACCTTTGCATATGTACTTTATATTTCAGTTGTATCTAGTTAAAGGCTCTATCAACCAGACTATGTATATTTAGTAGACTTAGAAAACCACAGTTGTTTATTTTTTCGGTCTTAGAGTCGCGCTTATGTATTTATTGTTGTTTCTGGTTTTCTTATGATGCTTAGTTTTATCGCTTTCATTATGAGTTTTGATCCTCGCCTTTCGGCATTGTATATTTATATTATCTTGCGTGGTTGCTCCGCCAATTGGCGAAGAGTTAGCTCCCGCTTGGGGATGCCTTATATATTATTGCTTGTATTCGTTTTTGGGTTACAAATTACAGAGGAGGTGCTGCCCGAATTTCAAACGACAAAAGGGTTTTCAAGCTAGATACAAATATAGTGTTTCCATATATTACTACTTATGTTTATATAAGAATAAACTTGATTTCAGTGTACCTTATTTCAAAACTGCACCTCCACTATTTTCCCCTAAAAGGTTTAGATTTCTGATCTTTTGGCTTACATGAATTAGGTGGGGTCCTATAGACTTTACATGATTCAAGTGCCAGTCACGTGCCTTTTCCAGATCGTGACAGTTTTATAGCACGATACTAATTTGTGTGAATATTTGTTTCGAAGTATAAGCTTTACAATAAAATATCACCTACTTTAAAACCGGGTTCTTTTAAATGGTGTTTCATATTCCTTTGCAATTATGCATCTATAACCCTTGTTAGGGTACCCGCTAATGGATGGTGTAGATTATCGCACATCCTGGGGATAGTAGTGCGAGATGCAGCACTCCTCACGGAGTATAAGATCTCGAAAGGATATAATTACGGTTTTTAAGAAAAGCGAATTTTCTAAATAAAACTAAATTTATAAAATTAAAAATTATATAATATTATAAATCCAGATTTTCATTAAATTATGAAACTATATTTTCATAAAATTGAAAGATAAAAAAATGTCAATAAAACACCATCAAATTACTAAAAAGACTAGTTTTTACTAAAATACCATAAACTTTTACAAGCTAAGTATTCATCATCAAAATACCTCAATACTTAAAATACATGCTCATGAAAACCCTAAGTAATATAATATCCCTTCGAGGTTTTACTTTTAACTATATTAAAAAAAAATCATAAAACCCCCTCGAGATATATAAAACAATATTTTAAGAACTTTAGTAAATATAAGTTTAAGCGGAATCGATTCTCTTGATCCCCAGGGAGCCGGAGAAAGTGAGTGCTTGCCTATTCAGGTTAGAAAACTTAACAGGAGTTATCAATGGTAATTTTCTTGGAAAAAAACACAAATCCTGCCGCCCATGTGCAGCTGTTGCCGATGACTCCCGAACCTAAGAATTCCAGAGTTAAATCAGTATAAGTGTCCGACTCAGTCTGAGTCCAATTCAAATCTAAATCTAAAATCAAACATGAATACTTAATCATGAACATAAATACTTGAATTCAAACTTCAATATCAAACATGTATACTTGACTTGACTTGACCGAACCATGGTTATAACTTGACATGACTACTTGAATACATGATTACATCCTGAACATGAATACCTGAACATTTTGTATCCATGGTTTCGGCAATACTTTTAAACATAATCTATACAATATATTAAGCGGAGATAAATGGGTAGATTGGTACGGAACGTATATTGTGGTACGGGAGATCACTTAAAAGACACCTATATAAACTTGGACCAGATTACCGCTCAACCTGACTACTAGTTCCTCTGCACTTATTTTTGAATACCATTTTTTCGACACTGCTTTACTCATTGTATCTTTTATTTCCAAAATAGTTGTATGTAAAGTTGAATGTAAATAAAATTGCTGTTTCATTTTTATTCTCTTGTCATTCTTATACATTTTTATATATTGCATAATTACGCTTAACGTATTTATTTCATAGTAAATACGTTGCGGCCTTCCACGTCACCGTTTCTGTCTATTAGGAAACGGGAAGTGATATAAACTTTTCATTTCTCCGTGTATTGCACATGCAACTCTTGAGCTTCAAAAAAATTAAAAAGAAAAAATCTAAAAATAATTAGGTCTGATAGGAATCGAACGCACAGGCTATGTCACAGCAGTGCAGAGGTTTTACTAGTGAGCTGCATGTTTCTTCTTGCTTTTATTTAACAAAAATACTTTTAACTCTTACACAGGCTGTAATACTCTTTTCTGTACAATAACAAGAAAATTTCTGTACAGTGATTTCAGAGTCATTACATTCTACCCTCCTTATAAAAATTTCGTTCTCGAAATTTACAATTATATAGGGACTAATTTTCAAAAAGGTAAGGGTATCGTGCATGCATATCTTCTTCTCTTTCCCAAGTTGATTTTCTTGGTGAATCCTTTCTCCACATTACTCGGACCAAATTTACCTCCGTTCTGTAATGTTTTCATATTTCGGTCCAGGATCTCAACTGGTTGTTACTCGCAGGTTAGGTCAGTTTGTACTGTGAGCTTTGAGTGATCACGTATGTGGCTGGGGTCGCTCACATATCGTCGTAGTTGGGATATATGGAACACATTGTGCACACATTCCAATAAGGATGGTAGTGCTAAATGGTATACCACTTCTCTAACTCGTTCGAGTATGTCGAATGGTCCGATATATCTTGGACTTAACTTACCCATTTTGCCAAAACGGATCACTTCTCTGTTTGGAGAGATCTTCAGGAATACACGATCTCCAGGTTGGAACTCCAGATGTCGATACTTTGCATCTGCCCAATACTTCTGTCGGTCTTTGGGCTATACGCATCCTTTCCCTGATCGTGCGAACTACGTCCACAGTTTCTACGATCATCTCTGGTCCAAGGAGTTCACGATCTCCAACGTCGTCTAAACTTAGCAGTGAGCGACACTTTCGTCCGTAGAGTGCTACGAATGGTGCTATCCCAATACTTGCCTGATAGCTGCTGTTGTATGAAAACTCCACAAGGTGTAGGAGATCTTCCCACAAACCTCTGAAGTCTAACATACAGGCTCTCAGCATGTCTTCCAGAATCTGAATTGTTCGCTCGGACTGTCTGTCTGTTTATAGATGGTACGCCGTGATAAAATTCAGACTCGTCCCCAGGCTAGCTTGCAGACTCTGCCAAAATTATGATCAGAATCTTGTATCACGATCGGAGATGATGCAAACATGTACTCTATATAATCTCATGATCTCATGCATGAGTTTATGGGTATCAAATATGGTACATCTTGAAGGTTTAAATCTTACTTTAGATTTATGCTCACCTCCATGTACTTCTTTACCAACGTCTCGGTTGACTGGCCAATTCTAAATGGAATAAAGTGAGCCGACATGGTGAGTCGATCCGCAATAACCCAAATTGCATCGTTACTCCTAGTGCTGTGAGGGAGAGCAGTCCTGAAGTCCATGTTAATGTGCTGCCATTTCCATTCTGGGATTGGTAACGGCTGAAGTAGACCAGCAGTTCTGTGATGTTCAGCCTTCACTTGCTGACACACCAAACACTTGGTTACGCTCCTTGCCACCTCGCGCTTCATTCCGTGCCACCGATAGTGATACCGTAGATCCTTGTACATCTTCATACCACCGGGGTGTACCGAATACGGAGAGCTGTGAGATTCTTTCATCAAATCTTCTCGAATAGGTCCGATTGGCACGCATAAACGGCTTCCATACCCTAAGGATCCATCTTCGTGGATGATGAAGTCAGTTCAAAGTCCACTTTTTACTTGTTCTTGGATCTTTTGTAGCTTGGCATCATTTGCTTGAGCTGCCTTGATCTGATTGACAAGTATGTACTGGACTTGTAAGTTCATCAAAGATGAAACGTTACCCGGCATAACTACTTCAATCTCTAATCTATATAGTTCTTGTTGTAGTCTCCACTAAGTAGTGAGGTTCATTGCTAATGGCTGGTGACTAAGTGCATCAGGAACTACGTTCACCTTTTCAGGATGATACTGTTGATTGATGTCGAAGTCCACAATGAGTTCTAGCCATCTTTTCTACCACATGTTGAGTTCCTTCTGAGTAAATACATACTTAAGAATTTTATGATCAGTGTATATATCCACTCGTTCTCCCAAAAGATAGTGGCGCCAAATCTTGAGTGCGAAGATGACGGCTGCTAATTCCAGATCATGTGTTGGATAGTTGCGCTCATGAACCTTTAGTTGCCTTGATGCAAAAGCCACAACTTTTCCATGCCGGTGTAGAACATATCCTGATCCTTTACCGGACGCATCACAATACACAACGAATCCGCCAGATTGATCCGGTATTACAAGGATCGGTGCAGAGATTAATCTCGACTAGAGTTCTACAAAAGCCTTCTCATATGCTTCTGACCACACGAATGCTTCGTCTTTATGTGTGAGCTTGGTCAGGGGTGCTGCGATCTTTGAGAATCCTTCGATGAATCGTCGGTAGTATCCTGCTAATCCCAAGAAACTTCGTATATCTTTCATTGTCTTTGGTGTCGGCCACTCGCTGACAGCTGACACCTTAGCTGGGTCCACCGAGATTCCTTCTCCTGAAACAATATGTCCGAGAAATCCAACTTGATCTAGCCAAAATTCACACTTGCTGTACTTGGCGTAGAGCAAATGTTGTCGTAATGTTTCAAGGACAATGCGTAAGTGCTCGGCGTGTTCCTTCCGATTCTTTGAATACACCAGGATGTCATCGATGAAGATGACAACGAACCTGTCTAAGTACTCTCGGAAAACTTGGTTCATCAGGTTCATAAAGATGGCAGGCGCTTTGGTCACTCCAAATGGCATTATGAGATATTCATAATGACCATAATAAGTCCTAAATGCCGTCTTCGGAATGTCGAACTCTTTGACCTTCACCTGATGGCAACCCGAACGAAAATTTAGCTTTGAAAAGACACAAGTCCCACTCAACTGATCGAAAAGGTCATTGATGCGCAGTAGTGGATACTTTTTCTTAATCGTCACTTCGTTTAGAGCTCGATAATCCACACACATCCTGTAGGAACCTTCCTTCTTCTTCACGAGTAACACCGGAGATCCCCAACTTGAAGTACTGGGTCGGATCGAACCTTTCTTCAGTAGTTCGTCCAACTGAATGCGAATCTCCTTCAATCCTTCCGGACTTAATCGGTATGGAGCTTTGATTATAGGTTGTGCGCCAGGTTGTAAATCAATACTAAACTCAAGAGCTTGATTGGGAGGCAAACCTAATATGTCTTCAGGAAACACATCCTTGAACTCTCGAACTACTTCAGGCTTTTATTCTTCCGTAGGTAAAGAGAACACTTTTGCATTTTTCAGTTTAGCATGGTAACTTTCTGGCTCCAAGGTTCTATCTCCACTTTTGAAATAGAAAACTAGGTGATCTGATATCTCAAATACTACTCTCCTTTGACGGCAGTCAATAGTAGCATAGAATACCCCCAGCCAATCCATTCTGAACACAACATCGAAATTTGGTATGTCCATTACTTTGAAATTTGCGTAGAATTCTCGACCGCAAACCACAACTGGGCACTGATCATATCCCAAAGTTGCCTTCAAGACTCCATTCCCGGAACTGACATTCCAGCTTTAAATGAGTGGCTTCACGGGAATCGCATGCGTTCTCACGAATCATTGTGACATGAAGCAGTGTGAAGCTCCAGTGTCGAAAAGTGTGAGTGCAGAAAGGGTGGCTACTAGTATAGTACCTAAGTTGTATGAGATCGTGTTTAGATATATGAAAAGTATAACAATATACAAGGATTGAAAGGTTTGAAAGGATGGGGGAGATTACCAGTGATGAATTGTCTTGTGGCTTAGGCCTCCTCGACCGTCATTGTAAAAGCCTGTCGTAGAGGCACATTCTTCCTTGTCGGAGGCACATTCCTCTGCCCTTGAGGCACGTTTCTCCGTGTCTTATGGAATTGACGATGAGGCTGTGCAGGTGGTCCACGCAGAGCTGGTGCAGGAAGAGCTAGGCTAGGTGCAGGAGCCTGAATAGCTGGCCTTTGTGGAGCTGTAATTGCGGGTCTGGGTGCTGGTGCTGTGTTAATACGATATGGGCATGCTCCTATCACGTGAGTAGATGTGCCACAAATCAAACATAGGCTATTTGCACGCCTGCATTCGTTCGCTAAGTGTCCAGTTCTCTTGTAGTAGAAACAGAAATTTGTACTGGACTGGTTAAACGATCCTCCTGGCCTCTTGGGTGGAAAAGTTGACCTAGAAGAGGCTCTTCCTGTCATCTCTGTAGCAGGGCGTTTGATTCTGGCTGTTTGAGGCTTACCCTTCTTCTTGACCACAGCTTCATAACGACGTGCTACCTTCAGGGTGAGTTCATGAGTTGGGTAGTTCCTGTTCATATCAGATTTTTGCATTTTTATACCGCCCAATTTTTATCATATTGCTTATCGGTAGGTACTCTTGAGCCGTGTTTGCTAGTCAATTGCAGAATACAGGTTCTCGGTTCTAAACGGTGAAATTCATGGAAAAGCATGACAAATTCCGGATTACTGCCAACCACAGATAAAACACGGGTCTCCGCTCTCTATCCGTATGTTGCCGCACACCAGTCTAAAGGATAAAATGGCAAATCAATGTCATTTTCATGCACAAAGCTCAATGTCAACACAAGATCCAACATATCTACGCGGAGCTCAAGAAAAATCATGGCAAAACATCCACATCACATCACCTTTTTGATCAGCAGAAATTCTGAAAAAATCGTGAAGAAATTATGAGAAAAAACATATACCATACTGAAGGGTACTGCAAACCAGGGGAAGCCACCAAAATTGAAGACCTAAGTCCCCAATAGGGCCGCGGAACCGCGGCATAAGCACGCTTAGGCCGTGGATCCGCGGCCGTATAGTCTTGTCGGCTGAAGACTTTTTAGGGGTGTTTTGGTCATTCCATGTTTATTCTGAATGTTGCCCTAGAATTTCTGTTGCCTGCCTATAAATAGTCCAGAACTTGCCAAAGCCAAGGGTGATTATTCTTGTATTTAGGTTTTAGAATACATGTTGTTGTTCTTCCTCTTCTCATCTCTTCTCCATTAAAACCTTGTAGTGAGCTTTTGTGAGTGAATGATGAATAAAGGAGTTCTTTTTGTTATCATGCTTGTCTTGTTCTTGTTATGTTATTAATTATAACTTGCTTGTAATTTTCAATTGCTAATTTAGTTGTTGTTATTTGTTTTTGTGTTTCTTGCTTGTTCTCTTTTTCTTTATCCTTAAACAACAATGATGCTTAAGCTTGATCCTTGCCAAGGTGAGGTCTCAAATAGCTAGTTGTAATTTTCTAACCTCCTTCTTTCTATCTTCCTCCTTTGTTGTATTTTCTTTTTGTTATAATGGGTGAGTAGTTTTCTTAACTTGTTAGGGTAGGATAAGGGAAGTTTGAGAGAAGGAAATCTCTCTCACTCTTTCCTTGCCCAACATCTTGATTCGGACTCCCGTTAATTGAACCACAATCTGCTCCCTACGGCACCCTATCCTACATGATAACGGTGATTCCTTAGTGAGACCGGTTGTGGTTGAATTAACTGGAGGTTAAGGCTAAGAGCCAAGAACGGATGGACAATCACCAAAAGGAATAACTTAAGCGTTGGAAAGCCTAGCTTATACTCGCAAGTTCCTTCCTAGTCGTGCTAATCCCCGTTGTTGCCGATTACCGTAACACCGATATTAAGAGTGGCAACGAAAGAAGTGAGCGACTCCTAACTCAAACTAACCTAATCCTAACCCTAACAAGCTCTCTTTACATATCATTTCAGCACATAGTTAATCTCAAAACAAACCTGGACATTTGGACATAACTCGTTAAAGCACATAGAAAAAGATTCCCATCTCCCTGCGGGCGACTCGTACTCAACCGGCTAGCTACAAGCGAAACCTTCTTGATTGCGGTAATTAACTAAGCACGCAAGAACATTAACAATCAAATGGCGCCGTTGCCGGGGAGACGGTAGTTTATTTCTTTGTGTAATTTCGGGTTAATTTGTGAATATAAATATAACCGAAAAAAATATACATTGTAAAAAACCATCTTGTTATATTTGATTAGTTTTTGTGCAAGTGTGCAGGATAAAAAGACGGTCGAGTTCAGTGCCAAAGACGTGGGAAGTTAGACCCATATCTCGCGACTACACCGCGACGGATCAAGACGAAGCAAACGGTCTACTGTAAGATTCTGGAGTAGATCCAGTAAGCAAATCAAGATTCAGGAGCTCCAGAAAAGAAGAGGACACCCAGAACAGAACAACACAGGAATTTGAAGGCCCATTCCCACTATCCTACCACGGAACCGTGGCATAAGGAGTCTATTGCCGCGGAACCGCGGCTATCTGAAGCCATTGAACCCTAAAAATCCCTGTGAGTGTTCCTTGCTCCTTCCCGACTCCTCTGAACTCCACTGAACTGTGTTTTCTGCAGCATTCTTTGCGCAAATTCTCTTCCCCCTTCCAATAAATTGTTTTTGTGCAGGATTCTTTGCGCCGCGCTAAAAAAATAAAAATTGATTGCAGTTGATTGTTACTGCTTTGCATTTATTAGTACGGACTTTAAGGGGCTTGAAACCAATCCAGATTGGGTGGGGATTTCATCACCCTTCCCAGGACCCCAGAAATCACAAAAATCATATGCATTGACCATTGTTTAATTAAAAAATACTAGAGTCAGCCCTAAGGACTTCACGCTCAATAGGAGAGAGGACTAGTTACAGGCATCGGCCGTTTATCCTATCCTGACTTTGCGGTGTCTAGGCAAGTGTGTGTAAGGCAAGTGGTTACTTAATTAGGACCACTACTTACGTAGTGGGGAGCCTCCCACTTACCTGGCACTTACCTGGCCGTAATTGGCGGAGAAGAGGCGGTTTGAGGTCCTATTTCTAGCCCTTTGGAACAGTTAGGAGCTGTCTAGCTGACCTAGGTGACCTTAGATCTAGGTGTGATTGTGCATATCTTGTTTGTGATTGTTTGAAGCCGTAAGTCCGTACATATTTCTGTAAAGCTCTTTCTAAAAAAAAAAGAAAAAAAAACACAACAAACCAAAAACTTTTATAAAATTTGCCCTTTGTCGCCAAAATCTCATTTTTTCACCCACCACCCATCGTATTTCTCCATTGATGTTTTCTTACCCTCACCTTCTCCGCTTTGACTATACTAAACTCGTTTAGTGTATGTCCGCTTGGACTCGGGACACTAGCGCCCGCCTAGTACGCGTTACGTTAGTCGCTACCGACTACGCGATCGACTCAGACGTCGAAACTCCGTCCACGCCTCTTTCACCCTTACCTTTGCCGGCCAACTCCGACGTTGACCGAAATTCTGTTCATACATCCTCACCTTCACCAGCACCAACCTCTTCTTCCGCGATGTCAGGATTTAATCCAAACATCCCTACAACTCCCCCGGGATTGATTCGACCTCCTATGGATACGAATAACCCACCACCACCGCCTGTCGTAGCGCCACAGCGAATCGCGCTCCAGGATCGTTTCTATCCCACCCGTTCTGCACTTCTCACATGTCTTTCCCTTCCACCGGCCAATAGGGATAATTTTGAAATTAAGCCCCACTTCATTAACATGCTTCCGAAATTTCATGGGCTTGAATCTGAAGATGCCTATATCTTCATCAACAAGTTCCAAAATTTTTGTGCCATGATGAAAACCACCCAGCTGTCGGACGATGCTATACGGCTACGGGTCATTCCGTTCACTTTGTGCGATCTTGCTGAAAAATGGCTGTATAGCACCGCTTCCCACTCCATAACCAGTTGGGACGAGTTTGTGAAAGCGTTTCTCAAGAAATTCTATCCGAATCATAAAACCGCAAGGATCCGTAACGAAATCAACCAATTCTCTCAGCTTCCTACTGAACCCTTCTGGAAGTTCTTTGACCGGTATAAAGACCTTCTTGTTCAGTGCCCTCACCATGGTATCGAGAAATGACAACTTTGCTAAACCTTATACGAGGGCCTGAACCCAGCAACTAAGCAGTTGTTGGAAACCATTTGTCAGGGCCACTTCCTGTCGAAATCTGACGAGGAAGCGTGGCAATTCTTCAACGAACTTGCGGAACAAACGCTTCAATGGGAGAGCACCAGACCAACTTCTTCTTCTTCCTCCTCCACTTCTACAGGTCAGTCTAGGGTAGGAATTCACCAACTCGATGTCTCTATCGCGATGAAAGCTGAAATGGCTGCAATAACGAGAAAACTTGAAGCGATAGAGAGCAAATTTTCATCTCCTGCTCCTGTTCTTCCCCTTCGTACCATTTGTGCTTGTTGTTTCGATCCTTCTCACTTAACCGAAGAATGTCCTTACAATCCACCATCTCAAGGACAGGATCAGGTTAATGCTGCATTTCAGCAAAGACCAAGAAATGATCCATACTCTTCCACCTACAATCCCGGTTGGAGGAACCACCCCAATTTTGCCTGGAATCAGAATCAGCATCAATTCCAAAGCAACAATTTCCATAGGCCCCCTCCTCCGCAACAACAAGCGCAACAACAAATTCAACATCAGTTTCAGCAGCCCTTCCAAACCCAACTTTTTCAAAATCAGACGAACAACTTTGCACCCAACAATTCTTTTCCGCAAAATAACTTTGTTCCGTCAAACAACGATAAGGTTTCCTCACTAGAACGAAGACTGGAGGCGTTCGTTAAACAATCGACACAATCCATCGCCAACATCCAGTCGTCTATTCAGTCTTTGGTGCAACACACTGCTGCACAAGGGCAAAGCATCAAGACCATCGAAGCCCAGATTGCACAGCTGAATGCGGCGTTAAGCGAGCGAGAAAAGGGGAAGCTTCCATCTCAATCACTCCCAAATCCCGGTCACCCACATAATGTACATGTTGCTCTTGAACAACAGAACCATAATGTGAGTGCCGTAACTACATTGAGATCGGGAAGGATGCTGCACAACAACATCGGCACAACAATTGAGGATAATGACACCCCGGCCGCTTCTTCTTCTTCTTCTTCTTCGTCTTCTGAACCTATTCTCCATTCGTCAAAAGTGTCCTCTTCTTCTTCTTCAGCTCTGAACGGACCCACTTCTCACTCCACAAAAACACCAGCTCTGGGATCCGTTCCAACTCCACAGTCTCCTCCACAAGCATTGGACTCAACCAATTTTAAAAACGTTCCATTTCCAAACCGGTTGAGGTCTAATAAACAAAATCCACAAATGGAGAAGATTCTGGAATTGTTTAAGCAGGTTAACATCAACATTCCCCTTTTAGATGCTGTCCAACAAGTCCCGTCCTACGTGAAAATCTTAAAGGACTTGTGCACGAAAAAGAGGAAGTCTCAGATACCCAAGAAAGTTTTCTTGGCTAGTGCTGTGAGTGATGCTCTTACCCAATCTTTACCTCAAAGACGGAAGGACCCTGGCTGTCCTGCGATTTCTATTACCATTGGGGATAAGAACATCAACCGCGCACTATTAGATCTTGGTGCCAGTGTTAACCTGCTTCCGTACTCCGTATATGAGCAATTAGGTGTAGGAGAGCTAAAACCCATACACTGTACTCTCCAAATGGCCGACCGATCAATCACCCATCCTAGGGGTGAGCTAGAGGATGTGTTAATTAAGGTCGGGAACTTCATATTCCCCGTTGACTTCATTGTTTTGGACACACATCTTGTAGCTAACCCCCGGAATCAAATTCCGGTGATACTCGGTCGTCCATTCCTTGCAACCTCAAATGCTGTGATCAATTGTCGCAATGGTTCGATGAACCTATCTTTTGGAAATATGATAATTGAACTCAACATTTTTAGGTTGGGGAATCAGCCCACCAAACCTAATGCTCATATACTAGACGTTTGCTCAATCCAGGAGATCATCCTAGAAGAGTGTGAATTTGAGGAGTTTTTGTTCGATCACGACAACTTTAATTCCACTAGCGCGTTCCTCTTCGAACCTGCTGCTGTTTCTGCGCCCGACAATGACTACGAGTGTTTCACTTTCTCGAACGATCTTAGCCACTCACCACCCGAGTTTGAATCCTTGAATTTCCGGATGAGTTACCTAAACCATCCAACTCGGTCGCTTACACTCGTTTTGACCCTTTGCTGGAATCCTTTGAGTTTGAGACCTTTTCATCAATCTTGCCTTCAATCGTTTCACCTCCAATGCTCGAACTCAAGCCTTTGCCGTCTCACCTTAAGTACGCTTACTTGGGTGAAAACAAGACCCTCCCTGTTATCATCTCGGCTTCTCTAGCTCCAGAGCAAGAGAAAGCCCTTCTTGCGGTCTTGCACAGCAATAGACAAGCTTTTGGCTGGTCCATGGCGGACATCAAGGGGATTAGTCCCCTGATCGTTGAACATCACATTCATCTGATGGATGATGCCAAACCAGCCAGGGATCCACAAAGGAGACTCAACCCAGTCATGAAGGAGGCTGTGAAAAAGGAAATCGTAAAGTGTCTGGATAGTGGTATCATTTACCCTATCTCTGATAGCCAGTGGGTTAGCCCTATTCACGTTGTTCCCAAGAAATCAGGCATAACGGTCATCACTAACGAGGCGAACGAGTTAATCCCTCCTCGCACCCAAACTGGATGGCGAGTATGCATCGATTACAGAAAACACAACGCCGCAACGCGGAAGGACCACTTTCCGCTACCCTTCATTGACCAAATGCTTGAACGATTGGCCGGACACGAGTACTACTGCTTTCTTGATGGCTACTCCGGCTATAATCAGATTCCCATCGCCGAAAAAGACCAGGGCAAGACCACATTCACTTGTCTTTTCGGCACGTTTGCATATCGTCGCATGCCCTTTGGGTTATGCAATGCGCCCGCTACCTTCCAGCGGTGTATGATGGGAATCTTCTCAGACATGGTGGAAAAATTCCTGGAGATCTTCATGGACGATTTCTCCATCTTCGGCGATTCCTTCAATGAGTGTTTGCTGCATCTTGACGCTGTCCTTACCCGATGTAAGGACAAGAACCCCACTTTGAATTGGGAGAAGTGCCACTTCATGATGCGCGAAGGTATTGTCTTAGGACATATCATTTCGCAAAATGGCATAAAGGTTGACAAAGCGAAGATTGAGGTCATTTCCAATCTCCCTCCTCCCAGATGCGTCAGAGACATTCGAGCCTTCCTTGGCCATGCCGATTTTTATAGACGGTTCATCAAGGACTTTAGCAAGATTGCTAGGCCCTTGACTCTTTTGCTGGCCAAGGACACGCCATTCGACTTCAACTCGAGCTGTGTGACTGCGTTCCAGTCATTAAAAAGCTCACTCACTTCTTCTCCCGTTCTTTCTTCACCTGACTGGACGCACCCATTTGAGATTATGTGCGATGCATCAGACTTTGCCATTGGTGCTGTCCTTGGACAACACATCAACAAGATGCCGCACGTAATCTATTATGCTAGCCGGACCCTGAACGACGTCCAACTGAATTATACAACAACTGAGAAGGAATTCTTGGCTGTTGTATTTGCTCTAGAAAAGTTCAGGCCCTACCTCATCGGCTCTCCAGTCATTGTCTACATAGACCATTCTGCTCTGCGCCATCTTTTTGCGAAGAAAGATACAAAATCTCGGCTGATATGTTGGATCCTCTTGCTTCAAGAGTTTGACCTTGTCATCAAGGACAAAAGAGGATGTGAAAACATAGTCGCCGACCATCTCTCACGACTTCCTTCTTCGCCTTCGCTTCATATTCCGATCAACGAGGTTTTTCCGGATGAACAACTCTTGACAGTATCTTGCGAACCCTGGTTCGCAGATATTGTGAACTATTTGGTCACAGGATTACTACTGTCACGTCAGGACAGACTTCGATTCTTATCCCAAGTAAAACACTTTTACTGGGACGAACCCTATCTGTTCAAGTACTGTCCCAACCAGATTATTCTTCGGTGTGTTTCTGACGAGGAATTCAAGAGTGTGCTATCATTTTGCCACGATCAAGCATGTGGCGGGCATTTTGGCCCCAGAAAGACAGCTGAGAAGATCTTGCAATGTGGTTTCTACTGGCCATAACTCTTCAAAGATGCTCATGACTACTGCAAGACTTGCTCCCGGTGCCAACACTTGGGCCGGATATCCAGGAGGAACGAGATGCCGCTCCAACCAATCTTGGTTGTGGAGATTTTCGACGTTTGGGGGATAGATTTCATGGGGCCGTTTCCCAGCTCTTTCGGGAACTTGTACATCCTTCTCGCTGTTGATTACGTCTCTAAGTGGGTCGAGACTGTGCCCAGCCGGACTAACGACAACAATGTTGTCGTTAGGTTTCTTAAAGAAAACATTTTCTCCCGTTTTGGGCACCCCCGAGAGATCATTAGCGACAATGGAACTCATTTCTGCAATAAGACTTTCGAGGCCTTGATGCGGAAATATTCCATTAATCATAAAATATCTACGCCCTACCATCCCCAAACCTGTGGGCAAGCCGAAGTTTCAAATCGGCAAATCAAGTAGATACTGGAGAAGACGGTTTCCAAGAACCGTAAGGATTGGTCGCTGAAACTCACTGATGCCCTTTGGGCATTTCGAACCGCTTATAAGACCGATCTTGGCATGTCTCCCTGTTGGCTTGTGTACGGAAAGGCTTGCCACCTTCCTGTCGAAATAGAGCATCGCGCATTTTGGGCGATAAAAGAACTGAATCTATCTCTCGAAGATGCGGGCAGCCAGCGGAAGCTGCAGTTGAATGAATTAAGCGAGCATAGGGATGAGGCTTACGATAACGCGGTTGTCGTTAAAAACCGAACGAAGGTGTTTCACGATAAACACCTTTTGCGCAAAACTTTCGTACCTGGTCAACAGGTACTGCTTTATGACACCCGGCTACACTTCCATCCAGGAAAGCTCAGATCTCGCTGGAAAGGGCCATACTTTGTGCGGAATGTGTATCCGCATGGCGCTGTGGATTTGGAGAATCCAAAGGACGGTTCATTTTTCAAAGTAAACGGACACCGACTTAAACCGTACCTTAGCGCCGAACCAACAGAGGAGCTCCTGGTCTTACAGGAGCCGGTTTACCCTGCATAATCTTCCTCTGCCTACCACCAAACTTCGGTTATCCAGCCAAGAACAGTGGACACTGTTCCAAATAAGTTTGGGGGTATGTATATACCATTTTGTATATATTTGTGGATATTCTTTTCCATTTTTGCTATTTTTCTTTTCTTTAAAAACAAAAACAAAAAAAATGTGTGTATATCTAACCGAAAATTTTGACCCTCCATGATCTCTTCATGCAATGACAGTGAGGACACTGTCCAGTTTAAGTTTGGGGGTACGCTCGGTACGCATTTCTAACCTTCGCATTCATATGTATATTTTGCATCTGCATACTAAAATCCATAAAAATCAGAAAATTTTCTAAAAACATAAAAACTTTTCTGTCAAGTTAGCTAGTGGGAGAACTCTGATTCAACATTTCGACAGTTTTGTTTGATAAGATAAGAATAACTAAATCTTATTTTTAGATTTTGAAAACCTGAAAGATAACTCTCCTTTGAAGTTAACTATAGCTGATATACGTCTTTACATCACACTACACATGTCGTGAGTTTTGGAAATTGGATGACAAGTCTTTTATGTCTAAAAACTTTTAAATGGATAAATGATTTTCTGAGGATCAAATAGGTTTGTTCTGAAATAAGTAATATCAAGAATAGTTTATGAAATGAAGCAAATATGAAGGAATGTTATTGATGCCTTAATTGGAACTAATTTTGAAAAATAACCCATCTGAAACTTGATTGGAATGATTACACACCTAACCCACTAAACACGTCTTTTATCCAAAAAAATCTGAACTGCCGGTTATATCTCCGTTCGCATTGAATCATCATGATTTTTACGCTAAATTGTCTTTTGTTTTTGGGCCTAGGTAACTTGAGTAATTAAGTCCGCTGGGGTGTCTCTACACTTAATGCCCTAAAGCTAACTGGTTTGGGTGCATTGGCCCTAAGCTCGTTAAGAAGCCTAGAAAGTCCAGATTAAAACAAAGTCAAGCAAGTGTTCTCTCCGAGTTAAAATTCCTAACGGTTCTTTGTGTGAGAAGAATCTTGACAAAAGACAGGTTTTTATAAAAAAAAATATTTCTAGCGGAGATATGAAGGTTTTATTCTATGATAAAGACTATTGCACGTTCACAGAGGTGTGTATGAAATGAAAACAAGAAAAAGGTGGAGTGAAAAATAAGACCTAGTTTCCTGTTAAGGAAGATAGAAATTCTGAAATTGAAATCTTACTGGAAAACGAAACTTGAAAAATACTTAACTCTTTATAAAACTTATGTGATCCTTTTAAAAATTGTTATCTTGGCTTTATTGTGTGACATGATGACTTTAACCGATCCTTCTGGAACTTAACGACACTATTTTCACTGCACGTAAAGACATATAAAATCTTAAGTTAAATAAGAAGCGAGGTGTGAAAAATAAGGGTTCGATAGTCTAGACTTAGGATAATAGAATTGTTATTTTCTGAAACAAAACCCTTGGATTTGGATCATAGTTATTTTGCAAAACTAGCTTGACAAGATTTTGTGGGTAGTATCCGCTGAAAACCCTCAGGAGACAACACTCCTCCTACTAGGGATACCTAGAGGTTTAACGGCTTGTTGCACATGCTCAGTGCAATCGCGTTCCTGCGAAAGTGAGGTTAGGAATTTTTGTGAATAAATTGGCTTTGCTCGGAACGATCAAATGATAAGTTTGGGGGTATTTGTTCATATCAGATTTTTGCATTTTTATACCGCCCAATTTTTATCATTTTGCTTATCGGTAGGTACTCTTGAGCCGTGTTTGCTAGTCAATTGCAGGATACAGGTTCTCGGCTCTAAACGGTGAAATTCATGGAAAAGCACGACAAATTCCGGATTACTGCTAACCACAGATAAAACACGGGTCTCCGCTCTCTATCCGTATGTTGCCGCACACCAGTCTAAGGGACAAAATGGCAAATCGATGTCATTTTCATGCACAAAGCTCAATGTCAACACAAGATCCAACATATCTACGCGGAGCTCAAGAAAAATCATGGCAAAAGATCCACATCATATCACCTTTTTGATCAGCAAAAATTCTGGAAAAATCGTGAAGAAATTCTGAGAAAAAACATATACCATACTGAAGGGTACTGCAAACCAGGAGAAGCCACCAAAATTGAAGACCTAAGTCCCCAATAGGGCTACGGAACCGCGACATAAGCACGCTTAGGCCGTGGATCCGCGGCCGTACAGTCTTGTCGGCTGAAGACTTTTTAGGGGTGTTTTGGTCATTCCATGTTTATTCTGAATGTTGCCCTAGAATTTCTGTTGCCTACCTATAAATAGTCCAGAACTTGCCAAAGCCAAGGGTGCTTATTCTTGTATTTAGGTTTTAGAATACATGTTGTTGTTGTTCTTCCTCTTCTTATCTCTTCTCCATTAAAACCTTGTAGTGAGCTTTTGTGAGTGAAGGATGAATAAAGGAGTTCTTTTTGTTATCATGCTTGTCTTGTTCTTGTTATGTTATTAATTATAAATTGCTTGTAATCTTCAATTGCTAATTTAGTTGTTGTTATTTGTTTTTGTGTTTCTTGCTTGTTCTCTTTTTCTTTATCCTTAAACAACAATGATGCTTAAGCTTAATCCTTGCCAAGGTGAGGTCTCAAATAGCTAGTTGTAATTTTCTAACCTCCTTCTTTCTATCTTCCTCCTTTGTTGTATTTTCTTTTTCTTATAATGGGTGAGTAGTTTTCTTAACTTGTTAGGGTAGGATAAGGGAAGTTTGAGAGAAGGAAATCTCTCTCACTTTTTCCTTGCCCAACATCTTGATTCGGACTCCCGTTAATTGAACCACAATCTGCACCCTACGGCACCCTATCCTACATGATAGCGGTGATTCCTTAGTGAGACCGGTTGTGGTTGAATTAACCGGAGGTTAAGGCTAAGAGCCAAGAACGAACGGACAAGTACCAAAAGGAAGAACTTAAGTATTGGAAAGCCTAGCTTATACTCGCAAGTTCCTTCCTAGTCGTGCTAATCCCCGTTGTTGCCGATTACCGTAACACCGATATTAAGAGTGGCAACGAAAGAAGTGAGCGACTCCTAACTCAAACTAACCTAATCCTAACCCTAACAAGCTTTCTTTACATATCATTTCAGCACATAGTTAATCTCAAAACAAACCTGGACATTTAGACTTTATTCGTTAAAGCACATAGAAAAAGATTCCCATCTCCCTGCGGATGACCCGTACTCAACCGGCTAGCTACAAGCGAAACCGTCTTGATTGCGGTAATTAACTAAGCACGCAAGAACATTAACAATCAGTCCCCTATGGCTAATTTCCGGGTCTAAGCCCTGTTGGAATCATCTAGCCCGAATCTCATCGGTCGGGATCAAATATACCGCGAACCTGATAAGATATTGATGTCAGAATAATGATGTGTTTTACGGAACAGAATTTGATACGAATTCTTTACCTTCTATGCATGATGAATTCGACATCATATTCATCCACTGATTTTACCCACATAGAGCCTTATTGTAGGTGGATGAACTGTTGTTCCATCTCAAAATGGGCAGTCTAGGGGAAGAACTTCGCATCGAACAGATCGCGGAACGTCTTCCACTATATAGGTTGTGTGAGACAGGTTTCTTCAGCTTTCCACCAGACTCTTGCGTTGTCGGTGAGCTGGAGTTTGGCCACACGAACCCAAGCTATGTCTGGTACCTGTGCTGCGGCAAGGTCATACTCTATACTCTGGGCTCATTCTTCAGCCTCAAGAGGACTTTTTTTCCCTGAAAAGTTCTTGAGATGCAATGCACGAAATTGGTTTACTCTAGGTGCTTCGACTTCCGGGCGGTTCATGAGAATGGCAGTCTGCTGCTGCTGGCCCTCCAGAAGGATTTTGATGGCTTCTAAAAGCACCGTCCGTTCGTTGACTGGAGCAGCAACGGTAGGGAGAGGTGGTAAAGTAGGTGGTGGTGTGTTTCCATTGACATTGGTGCTGGTATTGTTGGGAGATCCATTACCTTGATAGAAAAAGAAAGGTTAGGATAGATTCAAGAAATTTGAAATGCATGGAATGCATAGTTACTGATTCTTATAATTATTATATATATTGCTTAAGATTTCATGCAGAACGGTCCTGTATGGGCCGCCAACAAAACCTGTCATGCCATACTTCCCAATAGACGGAACAGTGACGTGGTAAACCGGCAATGTATTTACTATGAAACAAATACGTTAAGCGTAATTAAGCAGTATACCAATGAACAAGAATTACAAGGGTAAGAAAATGAAATAGTAACTTTATTTACATTCAACTTTACATACAAAAAAATAAAAGATACAATAAATAAAGCAAATGCCTAAACAATGGCATACAGAAAGTAAGTGCAGGTTGGAAAGAACTAGTAATCTAGCTGTGAAGCAAGCTGGTCCAAGTCTTCCAGGCTCGGCTCTATCTCCTCAGAGTCCGGTCCTCCTGACGAACATCCCAAAGAAAGAAACAGAAAGAAATGTCGTCAGCGAACTAGCGCTTGGTAAGTCCCAAAAGAAATAAGAGAAGATAGTATATAATGTGAATAGAAACTCAATGAACAGAGGACATGTAAAATTGTATATGATCATTCACTGGTATAAGATAGTTATTTTAAGGTGGTTATTTATAGTTTGATAAGGATGGTATTCATGTATACGAGAGGAGTCCATCTTACCCCGTGGACTATGGTAACATGTAGTACAAGGCCCCGTCATATCCCACGGGACAATGGCATGTGAATTCATATAGGTGTCTTTTAAAGTGACCTCTCACGCCACGATATACGTTCCGTACCAATCTACCCCTTTATCCCCGCATATTGTATTGTATAGATTAAGATTACAGGACTTGGCCGAATCCATAGAAATAAAATATTCAGGTTCATGTTCAGGATGTAATCATATGTTCAGGTAGTCATGTCAAGTTCATGTCACGTTATAACCATGGTTCGGTCAAGTCGAGTCAAGTATACAAATTTGAGTTTGATGTTTGAATTCGAGTATTCAAGTTCATGATCAAGTATACAAGTTCGTGTTTGATTTTGGATTCTGGGTTGAGTTTGGACTTAGATTGAGTCAGACACTTATGAACGGATTTAACTCTTGAATTTCTTAGTTTTGGGAGTAATCGATAACTGCTGCGCATGGATGGCGGGATTTATGTATTTTTCCAAGACAATTACAATTGATTACTCCGTTAAATTTTCTAGCCTAAATATGCATGCACTCACTTTCTCCGGTTCCCTGGAGCTTAAGAGAAATGATACCGCTTAAGCCTATATTAATTCTATAGTCCTTAAAATATTGTTTGCATATCTCGATGGGGTTTTATGAAAAATATTTTTAATATTGTTTTAAAAATAACCCTGGTTACCGCCGAAAACGGAGACGGACTGCGTAGGTCGTCTTAGCTGAATTTGGGGGCAGATGCTATTTGGGTTTATCCGTCCACCTCTCCGAACATGCTGAGTTGATTTATGGCACCGTGTATCGGAAGTTTGGACGAATGGGGGCGTTGTAGCAGACTTCGTCAGATTCTCCCTCATTGTGAGAGGTTTTTGATTGTGGGGACGCTCTTCCCTGCAGGCGCAAGCCTCTGCAGTTAATTACGTTATCGCATAGCGATAACCACTTTCTCCTGCTCCAAAAGTTCACTTCGTATCGTGTGTGTTTATTTTATTTTTGGTTTCTCGTGGATTGTATACGGAGACTAATTTATATTGTCCCCGTTGGGCATGGATTAGTCCAAATCCGTATATTCTTAGATTTGGATTTAGTTTGATTTAAGGATCGTCAATCTCGTTTGAGATTAAGATCAACTTTAATGTTTGTTGAGGATACGTTAGTCCAATTGGAGACTAAGATCTACTCAACAGGATTTTGGGATCATTCAGACCCAACAAAAGAGCATTTGAGCTCTATTGCTTTAGTTTAAGAACATTTCGGTCCGTTGTTAGTTTAAGGACGTTTCGGTCCACAGTAATTTGATGTGTGTATGTCATCTCTGGACGCGTGCCAAAAAAAAACAGTTGGTTGTGGGGACCCACTACCTCTCTGAAGATGCTGAGGAACTACAACGAGATGTATCAAAGGTGTAGAGAGATGTACCCTTGAACCAACTCCATGTTTGAGGGAAAAGGGATTGATGGTCAAGCCCAGAAATCATTAGCCGTATTTTGAGACTAAGATTTCTCTGGGAGAATGTGGGATGAATATCGTTTTGGTCATCATCAATTGAGGAGTCATCAGTTGTGTTTGAAACTAGAACTAGTTTGGGAAGTCATGAGCATAAAGGCTCGGTTTATTTGGAGATCGAAGATGTTTTAATCTGAAGAAGACTTAGCCAACTTGAGGCTGGAGTTTACTTTCCATAGTGTTAAGCACTAGTATACGTTCAGCACTCACGTGTTCCTACGTGAGGTTCTAAAGCAGTGCTAAACACTGGATTTCGGGGGCGCTCACGTAAGGCACCTCAAAGCTGGCGCCGTACATTGGGTTTAAGTCCCTGTTTATGTGTAAGTGTTATACACTTAATTCTTGTGGCATTCACGTATGAGAACGTGAGGTGCCCCAAGGTTGGGTACTGCCTTTTTGGGTTTTACTTCCCTCTTCTTTTATAAGTGCTAAGCATTTGGCTCATGTGTAAGCACGCGAGGCACCCGAAATGGAAACCGTTCTCTGGATTTTATTTCTCTTTCTTTTATATGTGCTAAGCACTTGGACCCTGTGGTGCTCACATGCAAACACGTGAGGCGCCTTCAAAATGTGAGCGCTGTTTTTGGGTCTATTCTCTTTTTCATATAAGTGCTAAGCACTTAATTGGGGGTTGCATGGAAACACGTGGCTGCCTTAGAAGACACTTCTTGTTCTTCTTTTAGGTGCTTGCGTGGGAAACCCGTGACTTGGTCTCAGCCATTTTTTTTGTTCATCAGAGGTGCTCACGTGGGGAAACACGTGAGGTTTCGTTATAGTGTTGAATACTAATGAATCACCAGTCTTTCTTTCTATGTGTATGAAGATCTTGATCTCGTATTAACGATACTGGGATCTGAGTTTAGAGAATTTCAAGTCTCTTGTTTTATAAGAATTAAATTCTTTTTACAGGGTTAAACCCTAATTTTATCAAAGGAATTAAATTCCTATATAGTTTAGTAAGAATTAAATTCTTTGAACTTAGTTTTTTCTCCTAAGTTTTGAATCTGCATAACAGAATCTTCCCGATGAGAATCAAATTCTCAACTTGTGGGGAGATCTGCTTCTGCAGACCTTAACCAGAGGAAGAACTAAGTTCTTGTATGAAGGGTTTAACCCTTAAAGTGGCGAAGAAGGGATATGATAATCTCTGCATTTTCTTCTTACCTATGATTTTTTTTTGTTTAAGAAGGAGATCTTCTTCTTTTAGAGAATTGAATTCTCTTTCTCTCTTTTTTTCCTTTTCTTTTTTGAATATTTTTTTGTATTACCTTTAACTTGAAGTCTTGGGGTTTTTATATAGTGGAGAGAAGTTGTTTAATTAGTTTTAGGAAATCTCTCATTGAGAGACTCCAGTTGATTTGAGGGTTTTACCCGCTGTTGGATTTTTGATCGAAGGGTTTCTGTCTTACAAAACATATTTTCTTGTTTCATAAAAAAGATTAGGAAAATATTTTCCCGTACAGAATTTATTCTGTAGATTAGTGATTTTTAATCACCGTTGGATTTTTAATCCAAGGGTGCTTGGTTTAACGGAGCACAATTTTTCTTTTTTTTAAAAAGATATGAAAAATAATTTCCAACTCATGGGATCTTTGATCCCCTAACTTTCTATTTAATAGTAAATATCATTTCCCATTTAAAAGTTCAATAGAATTTAATTATATGTTTAATCATCATTGGATCTTTTGATCCGACGGTTCGTTGTTGAATAGAATTTTAATTCTACATAGGGACATACCCTCACGTGTTAAACACGTGGGGCTCTTTTGGCCTAGCAATTGTTTTAATTGCAGTGCCTATATGCGTTGCATATAGGCACTCACGTGTTAAACACGTGGGGCTCTTTTAGCCTAGCAATTATTTTGATTGCAGTACCTATATGCGTTGCATATAGGCACTCACGTGTTAAGCATGTGGGGCTCTTTTAGACTAGCAATTGTTTTAATTGCAGTGCCTATATGCGTTGCATATAGACACTCATGTGTTAAACACGTGGTTTTTTTAGCCTAGGAATTGTTTTAATTGTAGTGTCTATATGCATTGCATATAGGCACTCACGTGTTAAACACGTGGGGCTCTTTTGGCCTAGCAGTTATTTTGATTGCAGTGCCTATATGCGTTGCATATAGGCAATCACGTGTTAAACACGTGGGGCTTTTTTGGCCTAGCAATTGTTTTAATTGCAGTGTCTATATGTGTTGCATATAGGTACTCACGTGTTAAACACGTGGGGCTGTTTTAGGCTAGTAATTGTTTTAATTGCAGTGCCTATATGCGTTGCATATAGGCACTCACATGTTAAACACGTGGGGCTGTCTTAGCCTAGCATTTGTTTTAATTGCAGTGTCTATATGCGTTGCATACAGGCACTCACGTGTTAAACAAATGGGGCTGTCTTAGCCTAGTAATTGTTTTAATTGTAGTGCCTATATGCGTTGCATATAGGCACTCACGTGTTAAACATGTGGGGCTGTTTTAGCTTAGCAATTGTTTTAATTGCAGTTCCTATAAGCGTTGCATATAGGCACTCACGTGTTAAACACGTGGGGCTGTCTTAGCCTAATAATTGTTTTAATTGCAGCGCCTATATGCGTTGCATATAGGCACTCACGTGTTAATTACGTGGGACTGTTTTAGCATAGCAATTGTTTTAATTACAGTGCCTATATGCGTTGCATATAGGCACTCACGTGTTAAATACGTGGGGGGCTCTTTAAGTGGGGAACTTTCCCTCATCCTATTTTATAAGGGAACAATGCTCCCCAGCGTTGCTCTTACGTGGCTCACACATGAGTGCAACGCTGTCTGCCCTCACAGCCGTTGGATTCCCTAGGGGAATGGGAAGATGGCCCGCTCTCCATCATGTCTTATAAATGCAGGGGTATTTGCTTCTGAGAAGACCACTGTTCTTTCATCTTCTTCCTTACTTATTTTCTTGAAAATTTAATTCTCTTCTTCAGAGCTTAGTTCTCTACCTTAGATCTTTCAGAGTTAAACTCTGCAAAAAGAACTCTTTTGGGTAGGAATCCTGACCACCATTTGTCTCTTAGGAACACGAAACCCTTTTCTTTTAATTTTTTTATTTTAAATCCATCGCAAGAGCTTTGCTCTTTTCTGGGACTGATTTATTAGAGATCCAAAATGACGTAATCTTTTGTGTAGTAAACCCTGATGTCCTCGAAGATCAGGCATTTTCTCCTCTGATTTTTGAGGATCTTTGGAATTCAATTCCATTGTTTAAAAGGAATTTGATTCCTCATTACAGAGCTTAGTTCTGAAAGATCTAGAGGCCTTTTGGGAAATTTATTCTCTGGTGTTCTTGGGCATATTTTCATATTTGCAGATTTTAATTTGTTGGGTATTTTAACAGACCTCATTTTTCTTTGAGGATGTTAAGAGTTGTTTAAATTCCAATGTCCATTTAATGAGAATCCTTTTTGATTCTTGCAATGATTATCTTGCCTCATCATTGGTGAGCCGCCATATTGATTTTGTGGGGTCCATTAGGTTTGCAGTCAGTGGTCTCATGGAACAAACATCCTGTCATTTTCTTCTGTTATTATATATATATATGTTTTATTAATGGTTTTTCTTTCCCTTATTTCAGGAACAATGGCTTCACTTCCCTACTTTCCTTATACTCGCTCAGATGCCGCTTTTTCGCAATCGCCGTTGGACGAGGAAGCTATGACAATGATCAGGGCACATGACAGGGACTATACTAGTCTACTTTATGGGGGGTTTGGTATGGTCATATCATCCGGGGCTTCCGTAGCTTTACTTGTGAGGTGCCAACAGAGCCCCTCCGTCCAATATTGCCGATGGAATGCCCACAGACCGTTTATGCGGTGGAGGCGACTAACTGGACTCCTACAGGCCGGATTGAGCTGTCAACAACCGGGATACCCAACCAGCCCCTGTCGGTTATAGATATTCTGGGGTGCCGCATATGTCAGGGTGAAGCCCGACCCTGGGGACAAGTTTATAAGGTAGGCATTACCCCCCGCCACCCAGTATGCTATCTTCCCTTGGCTTGATATGTTCTTTCCGCCCACCGTGCATGGTTATAGAAGGTTAGGCTGTATCAAGCGGTGTACGTGTCTCTATTTCATTACCAGGCCTCTCACGTCTGGTGGGTTAAAGCTTTTCTGAACCAATGGAATCTTTCCACCAACACCTTCTTGCTTGAGGATCGCGAGGTCTCGATTTTACTGGAGGAGTTCCGCGAGATCTCTGGATTGCCGATCAGGAGAGAGCATTATGAAGAGTTGCTGCCTCCCGATGAGTATGTGTTCGTGGCCATGCCTGCTATGCTTGACGGCCTGCCGACTGAAAACGCCGTCCGTTATAAGTACCCAAGTCTAATCAAAGCTCTGGGTAGTTTTTAGAAACTGTTCGTGATGTCAAAAGGGCAAGGCATCACCTTTGAGACTTTCATTGCCTGCTTTCTCCTTGGAGACGCTTTGTCCAAAGAGGCTCCAAAGTTCGCGAACATCGACGACCCTTTTGGGTTTGGGTTGAATAAAATGCCGGCCAAAGAGGAAGATTTGCCGCAGTTCTATATTTCGACCTCGTCGGCCGTTTCCTTCGATGCGATTGTGGCTCCCGGCATGGATGAAGAGACCTTCTTCGTTGTCTTCATCAGTCTCTGGCTCAGTTGGTTCGCCAAACCGACGCATCGACGCTTTATGAGAGCCTCCATCTTCTACCCCGCTCATCGCATAGCTAGAGGGGCACGATTGGCCGTTGGTGTTGCAGGATTGTCGCACCTATATCATGGATTAAGCGTTGCGGCTAATACTTCGACCCCAGGTGCGGATATTATGAATTTCTCCCTCCACTACTTCACGTCGTGGATCGAGATGCATGTATTGGGAGCATTTGCTCCACATCGGCGGCCAAATTTTTATTACTCCTATACTTTCCCATGGGTTATGAGGTTGGTGGATGCTTCCACTCCGGATCTGACTCAGCTAGGGGCCCTCCACGTGTTGCTTAACCCTTACTCAAATGAGGGCTGGATGGTTTTCAGTGACCGAGTCCTATCTACTTCTGCGGGGTCCATTCAGCAGCTGTTTGATCTGTCAAAGGGTGGAGCGCCATCTCTAAAGCCCAAAGAGATTATGCACCTGTACTCAATTAGGCCGGGCTATTTGGTGTTTCATCAGAATGACACAGTTTTCTTTATGCGGTATAATCCGCACCGCTTTTCCCAGCAATTAGACTATAACCAGGGTGTCCCTGTCGAGGCGTTTTTAGTTGAGCCCACTTTGTCTCTGGAAGTCACTCGTGATGTCATCCATCATTTTATGCGGCTGAGCACCGGCTCCCTCTTCATGATCCCAGAGCCCGACTATATTCCAAGGTCTGTGGGTTTTTTCAAGGGTTGGTATCGCCATTGAGTTGGTCTTGTCATTGCCGAGGAGAGGCGGGTACTCTTTGAATGTAGAGTTCCAGCTCTGACCCAAGTCACTAGCGCTCTATTACGGCCGCGGTTGGTTGTTCGCCCCTTTTAAGGGACAGCAGTTTGGCACTCATTCCTAAAACTATAAAAGTATGACTAATCCTTCGCACTGCTGGTATACCAGTGCGTTCCAGAGCTGAGGTAGAAATCCCTGGGAAAGCGCCAGTAGTGACATTACCGAAGGATGACGTCGAAGGTGAGGTCGGGCAGCGTCGTGCCAAGTCGTCAAGGGGAGGAAGCGCTCTTCCTCTAGTGTTAGCTCTGGCTCGAAAAGGAGGAAGAAAACAATCACTAGCCTACTCGACATCTTGCTCGAATCTGAGCCTCTTGTCCAAGACGAACCGATATCTATGCAGGAGACGGACGATGGTCTTCTCTTTCCTGGTTCGTCTGCCAAGGAAGCCGCGCAGTTGGCTGAGGCCATAAGGCGCTCACAAGACGAGACTGAAAACGTGGGCGCCCCGAAAAAGCTTACCCCCCGTTATATTCTACGAGGTTGACCCATCGTTACGGAGCGTACACATGGGTCCTCTACTAATGGAAGAAGAACGAGCTCTCAAGCAGCCCATCTCGGTTGCTTCTGAAGACGAACTTGCACTGAAGACAGACAGTCATGAATTTGTGCTTGAAGCTCGACGAGAGCATTTAGTCAGAAAAGAACAAGGGCTCAAGAAAGCCATACTTTAAGCTCCCTGGCGTATTGGTATGCGTATTTTTCGTATCCCCTTTTTCTTGAGCAATTTGTATTACTTTTATATCTTCTTATTTTTGTGAAAACTTTGTTGGGACTTCGGCAACGAAAGAGGATTTGAGTCTTGATCAGGCCATAACTGTGGACTCTACAAATATCTCCGCGATGCACCGGCAGGTGTAGAGGAGATTATTAAAGCTTCTACTCTTGCAGTGGAGCTTCCGGTGGTAACTTCTGTTCCTTTGGTTTCATTCCTCCAGCAGAGGTGACCTCACTGGCTACAGATCCCATGGACATCTCTAGTGACGCACCGAAGGGTGTAGAAGAGATTGCTGAAGCCGTTAGTCCTGTCTTAGAGCTCCTGGTGGTGACTTCCATCCCTTCAGTATCTATACTTTCAGCAGAGGTGACCTCTCCGACCATAGATCCAATGGATCTCTCTAGTGGTGCCCTGGAGGGTGTAGAAAGGATTGCCGAGACCGCTGTCCTCTCCTTGGAGCCTGATGTGGCGGCTGTTGTTTATCAGTTGGAAGCTGTTGTTAGTGATATATGCCCTAGAGGCCATTATTGTATCATACTGGACTGTATATTACTTAATGGGAGCTTGAGATATACACGGATATAGTAACAGTCTTGCTCGAAATGGTAGCATGCTACCTGGTTTGTTTCAACCGCAATATGTGCATGTGTTTCTTTTAGCATATCGCTTATACATATTGGTAGAGCCCTTAGGATCTTTGCTTGATTACCAGCATTGTGATGGCAGTCACACTAGTGGGGGCTGGGTAGTCTATAAGCACATCCTATACAGGTCTCTAGTCGTAGGATTATCGAGACGGGGCTTCGATACTCCACAGTAGACTAGTGTATATGCTTCTCATCCCAGCATGGGAGATGATCTGTCCCACATCCATTAGTACGTCGTACTGGAGATAGTATGCAGGTGCTCATTAGATTATGAGTACACTGGACATGACTCGTCGGGAACTATTGTTGGGTATTATACCTATTGTCGGGTAGCGGTTTTCAGATGACATGAGTACAGCTTAGTCCGTCGACTTGACACTGCTGCTTCGCCTCGAGTGTACTCCCACTGTACTTTGATTACTACCCTACCACGGCTCAAAGGAGTCGTGGAAACATGTAGTAGTTGGGTGCAGTCCCGAAGCACTTGGAAGCAGTGGCGGTTAGATAGGATTCGTCTCTCCCGGAATTGGGGGTTGATATCGCGCTATGTAATGGCCTTCCGAACACAGCGTGATATCAACCCCCAATACCGGGAGAGACGAATCCTATCTACCCGCCACTGCCTCCAAGTGCTTCGGGACTGCACCCAACTACTACTTGTTTGCACGACTCCTTTGAGCCGTGGTAGGGTAGTAATCAAAGTACAGTGGGAACACACTCAAGGAAAAGCAGCAATGTCAAGTCGACAGACTAAGCTGTACTCATGTCACCTGGGAACAGCTACCCAATGATAGGTATAATACCCACCAACAGTTCCCGACGAGTCCTGTCCAGTGTACTCATAACCTAATGTGCAGCTGCATACTATCTCCAGTACGACGTACTAATGGCTGTGGGACATACCATCTTCCCTGCTGGGATGAGAAGCATATACACTAATCTACTATGGAGTATCGATGCCCCGTCTCGATAATCCTACGACTAAGGACCTGTATAGGATGTGCTTATAGACTACCCAGTCCCCACTAGTGTGACTGCCATCACAACGCTGGTAATCAAGCAAAAATCTTAAGGGCTCTACCAATATGTATAAGCGATATGCTAAAAGAAAAACATGCACATATTGAGGTAAACAGACCAGGTAGTATGCTACCATTTCGAGCAAGACTGTTACTATATCCGTGTATATCCCAAGTGTTAGTGTTTATGCCCTAGAGGGCATTATTGTATCATACTAGATTGTATATTACTTAATGGAAGCTTGGAATATTCATAGTTGTATTGACAGTCTTGCTAAAAATGGTAGTATGCTACTTGGTTTGTGTCTACTTTAATATGTGCATATGTTTCTTTTAACATATCGCTTATACATATTAGTAGAGCCCTTAGGATATTTGCTTGATTACCAGCGTTGTGATAGCAGTCACACTAGTGGAGGCTGGGTAGTCTATAAGCAACATCCTATACAGGTCCCTGGTCATAGGATTATCGAGACGGGGCATCGATACTCCGGAGTAGACTGGTGTATACGCTTCTCATCCTAGCTGGGGAGATGGTCTGTCCCACAGCCATCAGTACGTTTACTGGAGATAGTATGCAGGTGCTTGTTAGGTTACGGGTACACCAGACAGGACTCGCCGGGAACTGCAGGTTGGTACTATACCCATCGTCAGATAGTAGTTCCCAGGTGACATGAGTACAGCTTAGTCCGTCGACTTGACACTGCTACTTCACCTCGGGTGTGTTCTCACTGTACTTAGATTACTACCATACCACAGCTCAAAGGAGTCGTGCAAATAGGTAGTAGTTGGGTGTAGTCCCGAAGCACTTGGTGACAGTGGCGGTTAGACAGGATTCGTCTCTCTCGGTATTGGGGGTTGATATCACGCTGTGTATGGAGAGCCATTACGCAAAGTCCCTGGCCAGGGCAAGCGAGATTTACTGGTAGGTTCCAGTAGTTTCTCAAGGTATAATGGGCTACACTCCGACACGACTTATACTGCTATTAGGGGTTTGACGTTTATCGCCCCTAGGCCCGATATGCGATAATCCTAGACGAACAGACCGGACTGTACGGAGATTGTCACATCAGGCTCAGTTGGAGTTCGGATGGGTTTCCTCATTGTCCTTCTTATCGACATCTACCCGGGGACCGTTACGTACAGCTAGTACAGCTTACGGCCTGTGGTTAAACCCATTGCCAGCGTAGTGTCGAGTCTTTAGAGTCCCACACAGAGAGTTTCCCTGCACCGGGCAAAAGGTGTAGAGGCCGTATGGTTTTACGGTAGGGCCGCGATCACTTACGTACACTTATGCACGTACAGTGACCGAGCAGATAATACTACCAGGCTTTGGTTTAAGCCAGATTCTAGTATTATACAGATGGATTTATTCAGTCAAAGATTATCCGTGTTTTTCGGAAATACGGATGGGAGGGGCGGTCTCGTAATTTCTCGGGAAGCTTCTACAAGGAGGTGACTCATTTGTGTTTATTTCTTTTGTGATTTAAACTAAATGAGGTGGAGGATGAGGTGTATGTTTACATTAAATGCTTAATGACTCATGAGGTGATTCACCCTTAGAATTAAATGAAGTATGCTAGATAATATCTTGATATTATCAAGAGAGATATTATTATGCTTCATATTATTCTAGCATGAGTATTATTCATTTCATTATCACAAAACACTTCTTTCTCCTCAAGTATTCATCTTTTTCCTCAAACCCTAAAAGCTCTCATGTGTTGAGAATCTTAGGGTTTGAAGTGACTAAGTAATCCATCTAAATACTCTACACCCTCTAGGACTTCTAGATTAGCAAACTAGAAACCGTAGTTATCTCAGATTCGAGATAGGAGCTTGGACTATAGACTCTTGGGTGGATCGTCTTTGACTCGAGGAGGCCACTTAGGTGCCCATGTTCCATAGAGCCTACGAGGTGTGGAGGACAGTGATGAAGCCCCGAAGGACTTGTAACGTGAGGTATAACTTCAAATCCGAGTAGTTTGCTAGCTATGGTTTGTGTTCGATCCTTGGTTTGAGTCGATATTGTGAAGCTAGTAAAAATCATTTTTTGCTAATTCCGCCTCCCCGCGGACACGTGGGGTGTGTGACATCGACTTACAGTGGTATCAGAGCCATTTACAAACCTTAGATAGCTTGTAGCGATATTAGAATTCCACCGTTTTTGTCGCCGGAAAACTGTCGACAAAAACAGTTTTGAAAAGTGAGGTTTTGAGTTGTTTGCACACCCCGCGGGCTCACGGTTTGAATCGAGAAGCCGCGGGGTAAAGCGTGCATACCCCAGGGACACCTCGGGGGACCAACGGCTGGGAACACCCCCCAAGACCACCAATTGGTGGCCTTGGGGGCTGCTGACCTGAGAGACCAGAAAGTGGTCTCTCAGGTCTGTCCTCCTTTGGGGGCCACCTCATGGTGGCCCCCAGGGGTGGGCACCTCTCCGAGGCCCCCCACTTGACGTATTATCATATATCTTTGCCTCTGCTTCGGGCGGGTTTCGAGTTCGTTTCGACTCTTGAATTGGCTCAAAATTTTCAGTCTTTAAAATTTAGCTCACTGGATTTTCGGGTTTTGGAAAATTGGATGTGTTTGCTAATTTCGTGCGGGATTCTAATGTCGTTGTTACTTTACAAGCTTGGTGATGTTTATATGTGTTCGTAAACCTCCGCTAATTACTAGTATGTCGGTTAGTTGGGGGTTGCACATCTCTGTAATGGATTTATTGGTTTGTGTATATGAACTTCATTGGATCGTCGTGGATGAATAGCCGGGGATGTGAGATGAGAGTTTTTATCTTTCATTCGATGTAAATTGTAATATGTTGTAATATTCTTTTGCGGGGCACATCCAGGTTGAGGTTGTAGCCACCATTGTATTATTTCATTTACTGTTTTTTTTCTCTCCTAGGATAGACCCAAGATGGGGTGCACAAACTACCAGGTACTTTGAAGTGTTTAATGGCCTACTCACATCGTTGAGGGAGACTGTTTCTGTTAGTTATATGTATGCCCTAGAGGCCATTACTATACATTGGATGTATATTGTAGTGGATGCTGGGACATATATAGGTAGGACTTTCTTGCTCGACATGATAGTACGCTATCTGGTTGCTCTTTATCTTAACATGTATACTTTCTGTCTCTCTGATTACATGTTGATAAAGCCCTTAGGATGTGTACTCGACTTCCAGGACTGTGATGCAGATCATACTAGTGGGGCCTGGGTAGTCAATGAGTACATCCTTCATTGTTCCTAGTCGTGGGAATATCGAGACGGGGCATCGATGTTCCAGAGTAGACTAGCGCATATCTTCTCGACCCATGCGATGGGCGATGGATGATCCCATATCCATTGGTGTTTGACATCGAAGATGGTATGCGGGTGCTCAGTGGAGACTGGGTATACTGAACGGACTCGCCGAGAACTCCCAGATGGTATTATACCTCACGTCAGATGGCAGTTCTCTGGTGACACTGGTACAGCTTAGTCTGTTGACCCGAGATCGTCATAGAGTCTTGTGTGTCTCCCACTGTGCTTTGATTTCCACCCTACCACGGCTCTACTGAGTTGTGCAAACAGGTGGTTTTTGGGTACAGTCCCGATTCACATGGAGGCAATGAGCGATAGGAGGGGATTCGTCTCTCCCGGTATTGGGGGTTGATGTTGTGCTATGCTCGACTGGCCATAACAGGAAATCCCTGGCCAGGGTTGCAGTGATATACTGGTAAGAGTTATCAGTAGTTTCACGAATGTTATGGACCTCACGTCGGCATGACTTATCGAGCTATTGGGGTCTGACGTTAACCACCCCTAGGCGAGATATGCGACATATCAGATGAACAGACCGGACTGTACGGTAAGTGTTACTGGTTGGATTCGCAGGAGTGTGAGCGGGCTTGCTCGTCGATCTTCTGATCGCTCAATACCCGGGTGGCCGTTACGTTTAGCAGACCGCTTGCGGCTTGTGGATGCTTGATATGATCATCATCTGCTGCCGGCGTATTGACGAGTCTTTAGAGTCCTACACAGAGGTTTCCTGGCTCAAGCGAAACGAAATAGGAGCGCATATGAGATATGTGCGGGACCGAGAATAATTCGAGTATGTGATACCGTATTCCATTCTCGCGATCAATGTATCGATTGGTTATATGCGGTATAACCTAGTTATCGAATCAAGGATTGATTCGATAAGCCGATACATATGATACTAGTCGGTTATATCCGATATGACCGGATCGTTAAATCAAGTGTTGATTTAATGATTTAGTGCATATTTATATATTTGATATATTACTTTGCGTTAACTAGTATTGGTTCACTTTAAAAGGATTTTCTCACTTGAATTGTGCACATTGTATATGCGATATAGTTTTGTGCACATGTTTGTATCATGTTTGATGATACATGCTTACTTGGTTAAGTGTAAAGAATCAAACCATGGTTTAAGTTAATGATTAGGGTTTTGATTATTTATTCATTTATCTTTCTTATTTATTCATTTTGGAAAAAGAAAAAGATAAATGAATGATTGAATGTTTTGTTTTTAGTTGAAGTTTCTTGAAACTTTGACTAAGTCACTCATTTGTTCTTATGCTTAACCCTAACCATCCTTTTAACCATGGTCTTTTCTCTACACTTAACTATATTTGAAAGTATGATAAGTATTGATTTATTTTATCTAATTATAAAGACTTATCATATCTTCTTCTTCTTCTTCATCTTCTTCAACATGAAGAAAGCTAGTGGCCATCAATGGCAACTAGTGAAATTGAGTGAGAAATCCAAATATAAAGTCTACCCACTTCCTATTTCTTCATCCTCTACCTCTTGCCAAGTTGTATAGGGTGTTTACTTCACAAGTTTTCAAAGCTTGGTGAAGTTGGAGCTTGTTCTTGTGATGCTTCGACGTAGATCATCTTCGACATCGAACCGACGATCAAGCCCGCCCATTTCTTCGACGAAGCCGATACTTGAGTTCGGGATTCGATTTGGATAGCGGAGGGAGATCATCGCGGAGCTTAGGAAGTGGTGGACCGGATCTACAAAGGTTGTAGCCCCTTCCCTTTAGATACATTTCCATTTACTTGCTTGTTTCGCCTAGATATCTAGTAAACGATCCGTATTAGGGTTTGTAGGCTCCCGTAAAATTTGATTTGTGCATGTTTGATCACTTGTGAGACTCCATAAGAGTGCCTAGGAACCCTACAGTGGTATCAGAGACTAGCTAGAGCCTTAGGCGAAGTCCCGACGGAATCAGAAGTCCGATCGACCCAAAACCCGACTTGAAAAATGCTCTCTGGACTTTTCTGTAAAATGTGGTTTTTTCGAAATTAAAAATATGCAGAAAATCCAGCAGGGAATTCTAAGAATTACGATGCAAAAATTTTTCATTGATACCTCTATTGCGCGGCGGAACCGCGGCAGAAGCCTGGCTTCTGCGGCGGTTCCGCAGTCACGTGACATGATTGGACTTCAAACTTTGCACAGTAATTCTTGTTTTCTGGTGCTGGTTTTCCTGGGAATATTTTAATATTTTATTCCAGAGTTGTATTTTCTGGGTTATATTAGGGACTCGGTGTATTCGATCGGACTGTCTAATTTTTGTCGGTATGCTTTTCCGGGTATTTTTAGAATATGTTAAAAAGTTCGACCAGATATAAATACCCACTTTTTCCCCTGCCGGGAAATTTCCAATTGTTAGATTTTTCCGTAGTTTAACGACGTTCTAAGTAGTGCAAGTAACGCGATGGACCCTCTAGAAGACAACAAACCTTAACTCGATTATGTGACCGTCTTGAACTGCCCTTTGAACCTTCGGGTTTGGGGCAGTACGGCGTGCCACATGTGAGGCGTTGGCTTGACCCTTCTACGGCTGGACCGTTGGTACTGAGGCACGAACTGAATGTTGTTAGACTTATTTCATGTGTTGAGTAGTATCGGGAAAACTTGGGTGTTCGATTGTTCGATCGAAAAGTTTAGCATTTTCTATTTATCCGGAATGTGATACAATAATTGGAATTCGCAAATAGTTATGAAATAACGGAATGAATATTATAAACATAGCAGTTTAGTCTCACTTGATCGGTTGCCACGGAATTTTGATGTGATCAAAAGTCCGTTGCAATCACGTAGTGTACGCGGATACTCGCCGGGTAAACTTAATAGACAACCTCACTCCATAGCCCCGACCAAGTGACTGTAGGAGAACCCCGTCGCCGAAAGCATCCGAAAGGGTGCTCGCGGCAGCGGTGTTCCGTCTTGGTGCACTTCGTCGACGGTATCGGGGGTGCGGCCGCCTACTAAAGTTTGCGACGAGCATTCGATCAGAATGTCGGGAATCTTGTTGAATTGCCCGACTTGATATTGAAAAGAGTTTTCGATAATGAGACTAAAATGCAGGGTTTATAATTGTTAGGCATGCGATGTCTAAGTATTTCATTTGGTTAGGCATGCGATGTCTGAAGAGGTTGCGGATTCCAACTGTTGTAGTTTTACACTTTCTTTTCTGTGACCGTAAGTGTAATATGTGATATCGCCGGTTTCGTTACTATATGTCAACGACAATTGGGATGCGCATATTTACTTACGTTGATGACATGTGATGTTATGTGTTGCTGGATATGTTATATTGGATCGTCGTGTTTGAATAGCCGGGGGTTTTTTTTATGTGAGATGAGTATTTTTCCATTTTCATTCATGTAAAAACTTGTATGTAATATTCTTTTATTGGGGCACTTCCAGGTTGCGGAAGTTGTCACCGTTGATGTATATTATTTACTTTTCTGCACTAGGATAGACCCAAGGAGGGGAGCACAAGTAACCGGGTTCTGGGGTCCAGTGGGAGACCAACTCGAGGAGTCGAGTCCGGGTCTCCTAACCCTAGAATTGGTAGGGTTGCTTGCCGCTCTCGTAGGGGTCTTGGGGTGTGGGATTGGCTATTCATCACGACCATGGAATCCGTGTTTTATACTGGCTCGTATTGAAAACACGGACGTCCTAGTATATCCAATATTTCATATGTTTCTTCTGCTGTGATTTATCTGTGATGTGATCATATGATGTTCTGTGACAGGTATTATATATAGTATATATGATATATTATATAGACATTGCTTATGTTTTACACCCGCGCTAGCCCTGCCTCACTCTGCCGTTAGTTACCTAACCTAACGGTGCAGACGGGACATCGAGGCGAATGCGGATGGCATAAGCGTACGTTATATTTATCTGTGATGATTAGGTGGACTTAAATGATGGGATATTCATTAATGAGATTAATGAAAGAAAATAAACCTAATTGATGTTGTGGAATCGAATTTCAAAATAAAAACAGGTAGCTACAGTTCTTGCTTTGCATCACGGTGTTCCATGTAGAACATCCTGCACCTTATTCGATAGGGAAAGGACCGAGATCCCTTCACCGGGAGTGACTCCTTTAGCAATAACTGGCAGATGCTACATCACTCGGTTTGTCTTTTGATAGCTTCTATATTTTCTGCTTTGCACAGTGATATATATGATATATCCCGCACCTCATTCGACGAGGAAAGGGCCGACGATCCCTTCACCGGGAGTGACCCCTTTAGCAAAACTAGAAAAGCCTCGAAAACATTCTATTTAAAAACCATTTGATTCCGCAACGAGATCAAGTTCAAAGCGTTAAAGGTTTTCACAAAAACCATTCGCAACCCTCCGTCATTTTAGGAAGTAGAGTACTTAGTATTCGTGCTGTGTTTGTTGACCATAGTCAAGGCACAGTGTACGGTAGCTATGTGATGTCTTCCTACACCGCATATGATGCGATTAGTTAGGACAGTCGCGTGACTTTGTTGACCTTAGTTAAGGGTCATGTGGGTGGTTCTAATTAATCACGGAATGACGGGTAGAACTTGACTAGTACTTATGATTTGTTGACCATAGTTAAGGTCATAAGTGCTAGGGGTAAAAACCTTTATCGGGAGTTTCAAGTGTTGAAACTTGCAATGAGATTGCATACCTTCTATATGATAGTTGGATCCCGATACCCACTGCGAGTAATTGTTACTCCTGGGAGAGTTTTGCACTTTGCAATTAGCCGATCAAGTAGGTGTCTAGAAAGGTGTCAACGGGGTTACGCCTCTGGGAAAACGAGGTTTACTGTAATTAGGTCCGTGCGAAAGCACGGGGAACCTCCCTCAAAGTACCGACACTGGCCTGGCTGAAAGATTGGCAAACTTGTAGAGTGTAATTAATCCCGGCTAGTCTTTCCTTTTAAGGTTTGAAGGAAGATTTGATAAAAACAGTGGGAGCCATCCTGATTAGATAAAATATATAACCAATCTGATCTTGCAAGAGCGCACGCAGAGTGTTTTCTTCTCTCTCTCTCCAGGTAGCGACCATATCACGCCTTAATCAAGATAATAATACGGATTATTGACCGAACCCGCTTGTTATACTGAGCTGGGGAACGTTGGTCCCGCTCCAACTTATAATTGTTATAAGACCGAGCAGGAAATTGGGGAATACTAGATTTCCCGTGCCGCCCAAACGAAGAGAGTGCATGCTGATGCATCATCTTCGGGTGTGTTCATTACAAAGAACTGTTTCTCAGTATCATCTGCATCCTGGGTATATGATACCGGATCAGGATCGCAGATATGTAATCTGTTACATAGGGCTACAAAAAGGTAGAAAAACTGAGAACGGGTGATAAGTTTCATGAGACAGAAACCGGGGCAAGTGTTGCAGCCAAGTCTGATGGTCACTGTCACCCTGTATTGCGAATACATTGATTCTGAACAAATGCTATTAGATACCGAACCTGATATACAAAATCATATCAGTCTCTTTATTAGTAAAGAAATGATATAATTTTGTATTGTTGGATAATATTTTGAACATTTCCTATATCAAAAGTTGATCGGTTCAGGCACGTTATCTAAAAGCATTGACGTTCTAAATCAAACTACAGTTCCTCGTATACAGAACACGCACAAGAGGAAGAGTTCAGAAATGAAAAAATTCTTCTTGAGGTATTGTAGACTAGGTCATATCAATGCGACCCGACTAGCTGAAGTTACATTTAGATGCATATTTAAATCAGTTTGAATTTACATCTTGTGAAACTTGCCAGTCATGTCACAAAGATATAATGACACCAGCTCTGTTTACTGGAAGCAGAGAAAGAGTTAATGAACTCTTGGGATGATACATGTTGATGTATGTAGGTCCCTAGTCTACACATGCCAGGACTGGTTCTTTATACTTCATTATATTCTCTGATAATCTCTCAAGATTCAGTCGTATGTTCCTGTTGAAATATAAGTCCGAAGCTTTTGAGGTATTCACAGAATATAAGTTGGAAGTAGAGAACCAAAATACGGGTATAAGTATTATGTCCTTTGATGTGATCGAGGAGGAGAATACTTGAGCACGGAATTCCTGGATTATTCTAAAGGAGAATGAGATTCTCTCTCAGCATTACTCCTCTGAATACACCACAACACAACGGTGTATCGGGGCGGAGCAATCACACAATATTAGATATCGTGTGCTCTATGATGAGTATTACTGAGTTACCTATTTCCTTTTGGGAGTTATGCACTTGAGAAGCTACATACCTATTAAATTAGGTTCGAATCAAATCAGTGCCTACCATTCCATATGAGATATGGTATGGGAAGAGCCTATCTCTTAAGTAAGCTAAGATTTGGGATTGTCCGGCCTATGTCAAAAGCAAAATCCGGACAAGATCGAGGCAAGGTCTGTAATGTAGAACTGGAAAGGTTCCAGCTATACAAACTACAGCAGATGATTTGACAGAACCAAAGGATTCTATAGTCCCCGACGAACCTCAGCCTCTCCGCCGATCTGGTAGTGTTCCTCGCCTGCCTGAGAGATACCTCGGTTTCTCGATGACAGTGGGAGCAAGGATTGCATCATGAGATGATGACCCAACTAGATTCGAGCAGGCCATCAAGAGTAGGGACTCTGTAAGAATGGCTGGATGCTTAGCAATCTGAGATGGAATCCATATACACCAACAAAGTATGGACTTTGGTTGCGATATCTGAAGGGTTAAATCCCCATCAGGAGCAAGTATATCTTGAGAAGATTACTTGGTATAGATGGACAAGTTGAGACTTTCAAAGCTAGACTTGTTAAAGGTTTTCGTCATCGACCAGGCACGGATAATGATGAAACCTTTTCCAGGGACTATGCTTAAGTCCATCCAGATTCTACTTGCCACGGCTACAAACCATGACTACGATATCTGGTGGTTGGGTGCCATGACAACTTTTCTAAATAATGATTTAGAAGAGAACGTCTATAAAAACACAGTCAGAGGGCCTCGTAGACAGTGGGAGCAGCGGAAACGTGTGCAAGATACTTTATAGGATAAAGCAGGCATCGCGGAGTTGGAACATCTATTTTGATGGATTAGTCAAGGAAGTTGACATCATCAAAATGGTAGATGAACCTTGTATAAACAAAAAGGTAGTACTGAGTATGGTGACGATCCTCGTAGAGTACGCGGATAACATACTCTTGTTAGGGAAGGAGTTTCCTATGCTACGCTCGATCAATCTCCGCTTATCACAATGATTTTCCATATAGGATCAAAGTGATACCTACTAAATCCTAAGATTTGGACCTATGAGATAGATCTAAAGGGATATTAGGGTTCTCACTAGGTATAGTGAGATTGTATCAATCGATCCTGGGGAGAATCACTGGAAGTGTTCCAGGGTGATAAAGACGACTGAATGTCAGTCACAGGCACTGTCTTTACCCTCAGTAAAGGGACGGTATGTTGGAAGAGTTCCAAGCTCGATACCGTGGCAAACTAGACGATAAAGGCTGGTAACATCGCTATTAAAGATACTACCAAAGAGGAAGTTTGGGTGTATATTGGTTCATAGGATGAACTAGGTTCCTACCATTGTGTGACAATGGAACTGTGGCTTTAGCCCTGGAACCTTGGTCCCATCAGTGACCCAGACATATTCTGAGGCAGCATCACCTGATCATGGAGATAGTTGATCTCCAGGGTGATTGAGGTTAGGAGAGTAGACTCAGAGGACAACACGGCGGATCCACTCACGAAGGCCCTTTTCCCAAAGAGAGACTTTTAGGGGATGGTTGAGTATGTGATACTGCAACCACTGCTACAGATGGCCCTAGTGCAAGTGGGAGATTGTTAGTTATATGTATGCCCTAGAGGCCATTACTGTACATTGGATGTATATTGTAGTGGATGCTGGGACATATATAGGTAGGACTTTCTTGCTCGACATGATAGTACACTATATGGTTGCTCTTTATCTTAACATGTATACTTTCTGTCTCTCTGATTACATATTGATAAAGCCCTTAGGATGTGTACTCGACTTCCAGGACTGTGATGCAGATCATACTAGTGGGGCCTGGGTAGTCAATGAGTACATCCTTCATTGTTCCTAGTCGTGGGAATATCGAGACGGGGCATCGATGTTCCAGAGTAGACTAGCGCATATCTTCTCGACCCATGCGATGGGCGATGGATGATCCCATATCCATTGGTGTTTGACATCGAAGATGGTATGCGGGTGCTCAGTGGAGACTGGGTACACTGAACGGACTCGCCGAGAACTCCCAGATGGTATTATACCTCACGTCAGATGGCAGTTCTCTGGTGACACTGGTACAGCTTAGTCTGTTGACCCGAGATCGTCATAGAGTCTTGTGTGTCTCCCACTGTGCTTTGATTTCCACCCTACCACGGCTCTACTGAGTTGTGCAAACAGGTGGTTTTTGGGTACAGTCCCGATTCATATGGAGGTAATGAGCGATAGGAGGGGATTCGTCTCTCCCGGTATTGGGGGTTGATGTTGTGCTATGCTCGACTGGCCATAACAGGAAATCCCTGGCCAGGGTTGCAGTGATATACTGGTAAGAGTTATCAGTAGTTTCACGAATGTTATGGACCTCACGTCGGCATGACTTATCGAGCTATTGGGGTCTGACGTTAACCACCCCTAGGCGAGATATGTGACATATCAGACGAACAGACCGGACTGTACGGTAAGTGTTACTGGTTGGATTCGCAGGAGTGTGAGCGGGCTTGCTCGTCGATCTTCTGATCGCTCAATACCCGGGTGGCCGTTACGTTTAGCAGACCGCTTGCGGCTTGTGGATGCTTGATATGATCATCATCTGCTGCCGGCGTATTGACGAGTCTTTAGAGTCCTACACAGAGGTTTCCTGGCTCAAGCGAAACGAAATAGGAGCGCATATGAGATATGTGCGGGACCGAGAATAATTCGAGTATGTGATACCGTATTCCATTCTCGCGATCAATGTATCGATTGGTTATACGCGATATAACCTAGTTATCGAATCAAGGATTGATTCGATAAGCCGATACATATGATACTAGTCGGTTATATTCGATATGACCGGATCGTTAAATCAAGTGTTGATTTAATGATTTAGTGCATATTTATATATTTGATATATTACTTTGCGTTAACTAGTATTGGTTCACTTTAAAAGGATTTTCTCACTTGAATTGTGCACATTGTATATGCGATATAGTTTTGTGCACATGTTTGTATCATGTTTAATGATACATGCTTACTTGGTTATGTGTAAAGAATCAAACCATGGTTTAAGTTAATGATTAGGGTTTTGATTATTTATTCATTTATCTTTCTTATTTATTCAATTTGGAAAAAGAAAAAGATAAATGAATGATTGAATGTTTTGTTTTTAGTTGAAGTTTCTTGAAACTTTGACTAAGTCACTCATTTGTTCTTATGCTTAATCCTAACCATCCTTTTAACCATGGTCTTTTCTCTACACTTAACTATAGTTGAAAGTATGATAAGTATTAATTTATTTTATCTAATTATAAAGACTTATCATATCTTCTTCTTCTTCTTCATCTTCTTTAACATGAAGAAAGCTAGTGGCCATCAATGGCAACTAGTGAAATTGAGTGAGAAATCCAAATATAAAGTCTACCCACTTCCTATTTCTTCATCCTCTACCTCTTGCCAAGTTGTATAGGGTGTTTACTTCACAAGTTTTCAAAGCTTGGTGAAGTTGGAGCTTGTTCTTGTGATGCTTCGACGTAGATCATCTTCGGCATCGAACCGACGATCAGGCCCGCCCATTTCTTCGACGAAGCTGATACTTGAGTTCGGGATTCGATTTGGACAGCGGAGGGAGATCATCACGGAGCTTAGGAAGTGGTGGACCGGATCTACAAAGGTTGTAGCCCCTTCCCTTTAGATACATTTCCATTTACTTGCTTGTTTCGCCTAGATATCTAGTAAACGATCCGTATTAGGGTTTGTAGGCACCCGTAAAATTTGATTTGTGCATGTTTGATCACTTGTGAGACTCCATAAGAGTGCCTAGGAACCCTACAGTTTCACTTCTGGTACTAGTGGGATAGTTTGCCGCACCCGTAGGGGTCCATGGTGGGGTTTGGCTATTCATCACGACCGTGTAATCCGTCTTTTGTTGCAGGCTCAAATGAAACGCGGATTCCTAGTATATCCAATATGTTCATCTGTGATCTGGAATGCCTATTATTGCGTCTGACGAATGTACAATATCTATATATGATATCTAGTAGGCGTTGCTTATGTTTTGCATCCGCGCTAGCCCAGCCCCCGCTCTGTCGTTAGTTAAGTAACTTAACGGGTGAATGACGGGACCCAGTGGCGAATGCGGATGGCATAAGCGGACGTTGTATTTTCGTTGTTTTCTGCAATGATAGGATAAATGATGGGACACATTATATTAATGCAAAGAAAACAAACCAAAGCTCAATCGTTGGAACAAATTTAAAAGAAACCACTCGGTTATTTTAAAAGAGCAGAATTTTTAATTGTGGAGCTTTAACCACTCCTTTTAAAAAGCTATCAGGTTCCTTCGGTTAGATCAAGTTCACTACATTCACGGTTTCTCCAAAACCAGTCGTAGCCTCCGTCATTTCATATGAATGGTCAGTAGTATTCAAGCTATGTTTGTTTGGCCCTTAGTCAAGACATAATGATTGGTAGCTGCTGGGGTGTTCACATGTAGCATAGATAGATGCGTTAGTTTGGGACAGTCGTATTACTTTGTTGGCCCTTAGTCAAGAGTATATACGGGTGGGTTCAAATCAACATGGATAATGATGGGTTGAACTTGACATGTGACTTATGATTTGTTGGCCCTTAGTCAAGGTCATAAGAGCATAGGGCAAAAATCCACATCGGGAGTTTCTAAAGAAACTGAAACTTGCTAGTGTTGCATACAATTTAGAGTTTGATAATGTTGGTAGGATTCCTTCAGCATTATCACACGATGATATTTGGATCCCGATCCTACTGTGAGTATATGTTACTTATCGGGAGATTCGTCACTTAACGATCAATGCTATAAATCAAGTAGGTGTCTAGAATGGTTTTAGCGGGGCTATGCCTCCAGAGAAAAGAGATTATTTAATTAAGGAACTTCGCGAAAGCGTCGTAAAACCTCCTTCGAAGTACCGACACTAACCTGGCTGAACGGTTAAGCAAGTATTGTATGGTGAGATCAGTCCTAACTAATTCTTCTTTTATGGTTAAAGAAGGATTCGAGAAACAGTAGGAGCCATCCGGTTTAGATAAACTAAAAACCAATCTAAACTTGCAAGAGCATCATGCTAAAGTGTTTTCTTCTCTCTCTCTTAACTGCAGTGACCATGTGACCATGACTAGGTTACATCTAGATAACAAGTTGACTGAATCTAACTTTTATGACTGGCAAAGGTCTGTCCAGATGTCCATTGCCTATGACAAGCTGGACCACCCTATTACTACTCAAGCCCCCACCGTCCCAGGTCCAGTTTCCACCGTTGCGGATATGGATATCCGTCAGACAAGGGAAAAGGACAGTGCAAATGCCAAGTGCCCCGTGTTGGCTTCAGTTGATGGTGTATACCAGAAGCAGCACGAGAAGATGGACTTAGTTTCCATCTTCCTCCATAACAAATATTTATATGGAGAGCAATCTCGTGTCGCGAGATATGAGACCTCGAACGAATTTCTTCAAGTGAGGTTGGCTGTCGGGTCATCTATAAGGGACGACGTCCTTACGACGACTAGCTATATAGATAAGCTCACGGACCTAGAGACCACTTTGGGAAACATGTCACATGCTGACTTATTTCCATAGTCCCTACCCTCTACTTACACCCTGAAAGAAACCAGGGAGACACCCGCTCTACTTAATGGGAGACCTTCTTCTTCTGCATCCAGGGCAAAAGCAAAGGGTGAAAAGAAGAAGACCTCCACAAAGCCGATATACGGTGTCAGTGAAGTAGAAGGAAAGGGAAGAGCAAAAGTTTCGGGGCTTGGTGTAGGGAAGGAGGGATGTTCCTATTGTTATGGGAATGGGCATTGGCAGAAGGATTGCAGGGCTTTGGAAGCGAGTAGCCAGGATTCGAAGCATGTTGTGGCTTCGGTCTCGGGTGTGTTTGTAATTGAGAACTGTTTGTCAATTAACTCTACTTTCTGGGTACTAGATACCGGATCAGGATCTCATATCTGTAATTCGTTACATGCTTTGAGAAACCGTAGAGTTATCAGGGTAGGTGATATGTCTCTCAGAGTTGCGAACGGAATGAGCATGGACGCTGAATCCGTGGGAGAATATCGCCTAGGACTGACAAGTGGGCAGATATTCATTCTACGTAACTGTTTGTATGTACTTAGTTTGACTTGTAATATCATATCGGTATCCTCACTTTCTAGAGAGGGATATGATTTTACATTCGTAAACGATGTAGTAAACATCCACCTAAATCAAGTTCTGATTGGGTCCGGTACATTAGATAACGGTATATACGTATTAAATCAAGCTCAGGTTTTCAATGTCTAGAACACACTTAAAAGAAAGTCTCCAGAAGTAAATCAGGTTTTCTTATGGCATTGTAGACTAGGTCACATCAATGAAATACGATTGACTAAGTTACATAGAAAAGGATATTTGAATCTGTTCGAATATCAATCTTATGCTACTTGTGAATCTTGTCTCATGGGAAAGATGACAAAGACTCCGTTTACTGGACACGGAGTAAGAGCGTGCGGTCCAATGTCTACACATGTAAGAGGTAGTTACTCCTACTTCATTACTTTTATGGATGATTTCTCTAGGTATGGACATATCTTCTTGATGAAGCATAAATCCGAGGCCTTTGAGAAATTCCAAGAATACAAGAATGAAGTGGAAAAAAAGACAGGCAAAAGTATCAAGACACTGAGATCTGATCGAGGTGGTGAATACTTAAGTACCGAGTTCCTGGGATACTTAAAAAAGAATGGAATTCTCTCCCAGCTTACTCCTCCATACACACCACAACACAATGGTGTATCAGAAAGGCGGAATCGAACCCTATTGGATATGGTTCATTCCATGATGAGTAAGGCTGAGTTACCGCGATCTTTCTGGGGTTATGCACTAGAATCAGCCGCATATCTTTTGAATCAGGTTCCAACCAAGATTGTGCCTACCACACCATATCAGATATGGAGTGGGAAGAAACCCTGTCTTAAACACTTTAGGACATGGGGATGTCCAGCTTTTGTTAAAAAGTAGCATGCGGACAAGCTCGAGGCACGCTCAGTACAGTGTAAGTTTGTGGGATATCCAAAGAACTCCAAGGGGTATTATTTCTATTACGCAGTGGAACAAAAGGTTTTTGTTTCTCGTCATGCCCACTTCTTAGAAGCTGAATTTTTAGAAAATCAAAAGAGTGGGAGCGCAATAGAACTGGAAGAATTCCAGAACCACAAGCTGTTACTAAAAGTATGGTAGAACCAGAAGTTTCAGAAGTAGCGGACATCCCAGCGCCTATCCGCAGAAATAGTAGGCGGTCCCATCCGCCCGAGAGATACTACGATTTTCTCATAGACGGGGATCGAGAGGATTGCATCATTGACAATGATGACCCTACTAGCTTCCAGCAAGCCATTCAGAGCGGCGACTCGGTAAGATGGCAGGATGCAATGCGGACCGAAATGGAGTCCATGTACACTAACAAAGTATGGACTTTGGACATTGCTCCAGATGGGGTAAAACCCGTAGGATACAAATGGATCTTCAGAAAGAAGATTGGTGTAGATAGACAGGTTGAAACCTATAAGGCTAGACTTATTACAAAGGGTTTTCGTCAAAGACCTGGTTTGGACTATGACGAAACCTTTTCTCCAGTGGCTATGCTCAAATCCATTCGAGTCCTTCTTACCATTGCTGCCTTCCATGATTATGAGATCTGACAGATGGACGTAAAGACGGCTTTTCTAAATGGTAATTTGGAAGAGTACGTCTATATGGATCAGCCAGAGGGATTCATTCAGAGTGGGAGCAGCGGTAAAGTGTGCAAGTTGCTTAAGTCCATTTATGGACTAAAGCAGGCATCGCGGCGTTGGAACATCTGTTTTGATGATACTGTTAAAGAATTCGACTTTATCAAGAATCCATATGAACTATGCATATACAGTAAGATTGTAGGGAGAGCTGTAGTATTCCCCGTCTTATATGTGGATGACATTCTCTTAATAGGAAATGATATTCCTATGCTACAGTCAGTCAAAGGATTCTTGTCACAGAAGTTCTCCATGAAGGACCTGGGTGATGCCACCTACATTCTGGGGATCCAGATCTATCGTGATAGATCAAAGAGGATGTTGGGACTTTCGCAGTCCAAGTACATAGACACCATATTGAAAAGATTCAGTATGGAAGATTCTAAGCGCGGTAACCTACCGGCTTGTCACGGAATCACCCTCTCCAAAGAGATGTCTCCCAAGACTGATTTGGAAAGGGCTCGCATGCCGATTATACCCTACGCTTCTGCGGTAGGCTCTATAATATATGCGATGTTATGTACCAGACCAGATATAGCATACGCATTGAGCGCTGTAAACCGGTATCAGGCAAACCTAGGGGAGAAGCACTGTATAGCAGTAAAAAACATTCTCAAGTACCTGAGGAGGACTAAGGAGATGTTCTTGGTGTATGGCGGAAAGGACCACCAGATCGAGGCCTTTGCTGACTCTATCTTCCAGAGTGACAAGGATGACTCCAATTCTATGTCGGGTTATGTCTTTACCCTCAATGAAGGGGCGGTCTATTGGAAGAGTTCCAAGCAGGACACCGTTGTTGACTCAACGATGGAAGCGGAGTACATAGCTGCTTGCGATGCCGCAAAAGAAGCTGTCTGGATGAAGAAGTTCCTCACAGAACTTCAGGTGGTTCCTACCAGTGTTGATCCAATACCTCTGTATTGCGATAACAACGGCGCTATAGCTTTAGCGAAGGAACCCAGGTCCCATCAGAAGTCCAGACATATCTTAAGGCGGTATCACCCGATCAGGGAGATCGTAAATTGCCGGGAGATCGAGGTAAAGAGAGTAGATACGGAGAATAACACTGCTGATCCATTCACGAAGGCCATTCCTCAGACGCAGTTCGAGAGGCTATTCGAGATGATAGGTCTGCGATATTCCAGTACATGGCCCTAGTGCAAATGGGAGATTGTTGGTGTTTATGCCCTAGAGGCCATTACTGTATCATACTAGATTGCATATTACTTAATGGAAGCTTGGGATATTCACAGTTGTATTGACAGTCTTGCTAAAAATGGTAGTATGCTACTTGGTTTGTGTCTACTTTAATATGTGCATATGTTTCTTTTAACATATCGCTTATACATATTAGTAGAGCCCTTAGGATCTTTGCTTGATTACCAGCGTTGTGATAGCAGTCACACTAGTGGGGGCTAGGTAGTCTATAAGCAACATCCTACTGGGGATTCTCCGGATTATTGAGCCCTTAGGTCCCTGGTCGTAGGATTATTGAGACGGGGCATCGATTCTCCGGATTTGACTGGTGTATACATTTCTCATCCCAGCTGGGGAGATGGTCTGTGTTAGTGTATATGCCCTAGGGGCCATTATTGTATCATACTAGTTTGTATATTACTTAATGGAAGCTTGGGATATTCATATATATATAACAGTCTTGCTAAGCATGGTAGTATGCTACTTGGTTTTTTCTATCTTAATATGTGAGTATACGTATTGATAGAGCTCTTAGGATCTTTCTTGACTACCAGCGTTGTGATGGCAGTCACACTAGTGGGGGCTGGGTAGTCTACAAGCACATCCTTATTCAGGTCGCTAGTCGTAGGATTATCGAGACAGGGCATCGATACTCCAGAGTAGACTAGTGTATACGCTTCTCATCCCAGTTGGAAAGATGGTCTGTCCCACAGCGGTCAGTACGTCATACTGGAGATAGTATACAGGTGCTTGTTGGGTTACGGGTACACCGGACAGGACTCACAGGGAACTGTAGGTTGGTTTTATACCAGTCGTCAGTTAACAGTTCCTAGGTGACATGAGTACAGCATAGTCCGCAGACTTGACACTGCTACTTCGCCTCGAGTGTGTCCCACTGTTCTTAGATTGATACCCTACTACGGCTCAAAGGAGTCGTGCAAACAGGTAGCAGTTGGGTGCAGTCCTGAGCACTTGGAGGCAGTGGCGGTTAGACAGGATTCGTCTCTCCCGGTATTGGGAGTTGATATCGCGCTGTGTTAGAGAGCCATTACGCAAAGTCCCTGGCCAGGGCAAGCGAGATTTGCTGGTAGGTTCCAGTAGTTTCTCAGGGTGTAATGGGCTTCACTCCGACATGACTTATACCACTATTAGGGGACTGACGCTTGCCGCCCCCCTAAGCCCGATATGCGATTGTCTTAGACGAACAGACCGGACTGTACGAAGATTGTCACATCAGGCTCAGTAGGAGTTCGGATGGGTTTCCTCATCGACCTTCTTATCGACATCTACCTGGGGACCATTACGTACAGCTAGTGTCGCTTGCGGTCTGTGGTTAAACCCACTGCCAGCGTAGTAGTCGAGTCATTAGAGTCCCATACAGAGAGTTTCCCTGCTCCAGGCGAAACGATATAGAGGTCGTATGGTTTTACGACAAGGGTTCGGACGCATACGTGTGTTTACGTACGTACGAATTTCGGACAGTTTTTACTAGTCGGCTTTGGTTTAAGCCAGATTCTAGTATCGGGATATTGGATTTGTACAGTCTAAAGTTTTTCCGTGTTTTCACGGATAGGAGGGGCGTTCTCGTAATTTCATGAGAAGCTTCTAGAAGATGGTGACTTGGGGGTTTAGGTGGCATATGCATTTAATGAGATTAGTGACTCATTTGTGTGATTCATCTATGTCATTAATGCATCATAAATGCTTAATGACTCATGGAGATGAATCACCCATTTGTATTTATGAAGCATGGTTGTTAAATCCTATTTTCTATTTATTTGATGATGATAATGCTTTATATATATCATGAGAGATCATTATCTCATTCCATTCTCTTGCTCACTTTCTCTCTCCTCAAGCTCTCTCTCTTCAAACCCTAATCCTCCCCTCTCATGTGTTGAGACCAAGGAATAGATTAGACTACTTAATCCATAATCCAACTCTATATCACCTAGGTTACTTGGATTAGCACTTTAAGAAACCTAGTTACCTCTAGTTTGAGGTGAAGCTTGAAGTAAAGCTCTCGGGTGGATCGTCTACTACTTGGAGAAGGCCGAGGAGGAGGTGGAGAACGAAAAGACGAAGGACACGGTTCATTAGGTATAATCACTTTTCATAGTAGTTGTTAAATTCTATGTTTCTTGTTAGTTATAGTTTAGCAAAGATTCTCGGTTAGTCGATGTTCATGCAAAGAACAAGATCGTTTTTCAATTTTTCGCCTCCCCGCAAGTAGTGGGGTGTTGTACATCGACTTACAGTCTGTCTCACAGCCATCAGTACGTTGTACTGGAGATAGTATGCAGGGGCTCGTTAGGTTACGGGTACACCGGACAGGACTCGCCGGGAACTGCAGGTTGGTATTATACCCATCGTCAGATAGCAGTTCCCAGGTGACATGAGTATAGCTTATTCCGTCGACTTGACACTGTTACTTCGCCTCGGGTGTGTTCCTACTGTACTTAGATTACTACCCTACCACGGCTCAAAAGAGTCGTGCAAACAGGTAGTGGTTGGGTGCAGTACCGAAGCACTTGGAGGCAGTGGCGGTTAGACATGATTCGTTTCTCCCGGTATTGGGGGTTGATATCACGCTGTGTATGGAGAGCCATACGCAAAGTCCCTGGCCAGGGCAATCGAGATTTACTGGTAGGTTCCAGTAGTTTCTCAAGGTATAATAGGCTACACTCCGACACGACTTATACCACTATTAGGGGTCTGTCGTTTACCGCCCCATAGGCCCGATATGCGATAGTCCTAGACGAACATACCGGACTGTACGGAGATTGTCACATCAGGCTCAGTTGGAGTTCGGATGGGTTTCCTCATCGTCCTTCTTATCGACATCTACCCGGGGACCGTTACGTACAGCTAGTACCGCTTACGGCCTGTGGTTAAACCCACTGCCAGCGTAGTGTCGAGTCTTTAGAGTCCTACACAGAGAGTTTCCCTGCACCGGGCAAAAGGTGTAGAGGCCGTATGGTTTTACGGCAGGGCCGCGATCACGTACGTACACTTGTGCACGTACAGTGACCGGGCAGATAATACTAGCAGGCTTTGGTTTAAGCCTGATTCTAGTATTATATAGATGGATTTATTCAGTCAAAGATTATCCGTGTTTTTCAGAAATACGGATGGGAGGGGCAGTCTCATAATTTCTCGGGAAGCTTTTAGAAGGAGGTGACTCATTTGTATTTATTTCTTTTGTGATTTAAACTAAATGAGGTGGATGATGAGGTGTATGTTTACATTAAATGCTTAATGACTCATCAGGTGATTCACCCTTAGAATTAAATGAAGCATGCTAGATATTATCTTGATATTATCAAGAGAGATATTATTATGCTTCATAATATTCTAGCATAAGTATTATTCATTCCATTATCACAAAACACTTCTCTCTCCTCAAGTCTTCATCTTCTTCCTCAAACCCTAAAAGATCTCATGTGTTGAGAATCCTAGGGTTTAAAGTGACTAAGTAATCCATCTAAATACTTTACACCCTCTAGGACTTCTATATTAGCAAACTAGAAGCCGTAGTTATCTCAGATTCGAGATAGGAGCTCGGACTATAGACTCTTGGGTGGATCGTCTTTGACTCGAGGAGGCCGTTGAGGTGCCCATGTTGCATAGAGCCTACGAGGTGTGGAGGACATCGATGAAGACCCGAAGTACTTGTAACGTGAGGTTTAACTTCGAATCCGAGTAGTTAAAGCTCAAGTAGTTTGCTAGCTACGGTTTGTGTTCGATCCTTGGTTTGAGTCGATGTTGCGAAGCTCGTAAAAATCATTTTTTGCTAATTCCGCCTCCCTGCGGACACGTGGGGTGCGTGATATCGACTTACACCAAGCTCCCACTAAGTAATATACAGTCCAGTATGATACAATAATGGCCTCTAGGGCATATATCACTAACAATCTCCCACTTGCACTAAGGCCATATACTGGCATATCACAGACCGAAGATCTCGAATAGCCTCTCGAACACTGTCTGAGGTATGGCCTCTGTGAGTGGATCTGCAGTGTTGTTCTCCGTATCTACTCTCCTCACCTCGATCTCTTGGGATCAATGATCTTCCTGATCAGGTGGTGCCGCCTCAAGATATGTCTGGATTTCTGATGGGACCTGGGTTCCTTCCCTAAAGCTATAGTGCCGTTGTTGTCACAATACTAAAGTATTGGACCAACAATGAAAGGAACTACCTGAAGTTCATTTAAGAACTTCCACATCCAGACTGCCTCTTTTGCGGCGTCTCATGCAGCGAACTACTCCGTTTCCATCGCCGAGCCTGCAACGGTGTCCTTCTTGGAGCTCTTCCAACAAACTACCCCTGCACTAAGGGTAAAGCCATAACCCAATATGGACTTGGAGTCATTCTTATCACTCTGGAAGCTGGGGTCAGCAAAGGCCTCGGGTCTTTTCCTCCATACACCAAGAACATCTCCTTAGTCCTTCTTAGGTACTTGAGAATGTTCTTTACTGCTATCCAGTGTTTCTCCCCTGGGTTTGACTGATACCGGCTTACTACGCTGAGTGCGTAAGCAACATCTGGTCTGGTACACAATATTGCATACATTATAGAGCCTACCACAGAAGCGTAGGGTATAGATGTGATGCGAGCCCTTTCCAAATCAGTCTTGGAAGACATCTCTTTGGAGAGGGTGATTCAGTGACAAGTCGGTAGACTACCGCACTTTGAATCTTCCATACTAAATATTTTTAGTATGGTGTTGATGTACCTTGACTGTGAAAGTCCCACTATCCTCTTTGATCTATTACGATAGATCTAGATCCTCAGAATGTAGTTGGCATCACCTAGGTCTTTGATGGAGAACCTCTGTGACAAGAATTCTTTGACTGATTATAGCATAGGAATGTCATTTCCTTTCAAGAGATTGTTATCCACGTACTCAACGAGAAATTCCACAGTTCTTTCTACAATCTTACTATAAATGCATAGTTCATCTGGATTTTTGATAAAATCGAATTCTTTGACTGTCTCAATAAAACAGATGTTCCAACTCCGTGATGCCTGCTTTAGTTCATAAATGGACTTAAGAAACTTACACACTGTCCCGCTGCTCCCACTCTGATTGAAACCTTCTGGCTGATTCATATAGACGCACTCTTCCAAATAAGCATTTAGAAAAGTCGTCTTTACGTCCATCTGCCAGATCTCACAATCTTGGAAGGTACAATGGCAAGAAGGATTCGAATGGATTTGAGCATAGTCACTGGAGAAAAGGTTTCATCATAGTCCAAACTAGGTCTTTGACAAAAAACCTTTTGCAATAAGTCTAGTCATATAGGTTTCAACCTATCCATCTACACCAATCTTCTTTTTGAAGATTCATTTGCAGCCTACGGGTTTTACCCCTTCTGAAGCAATGTTCAAAGTGCATACTTTTTTGGTGTACATGGACTCCATTTTGGTCCGCATTGCATCCAGCCATTTTACTGAGTCGCCACTCTGAATGGCTTACTGGAAGCTAGTTGGCTCATCATTGTCAATGATGCAATCCTCTCTATTCCCGTTTATGAGAAAACAGTAGTATCTCTCGGGCGGATGAGACTGCCTAATAGTCCTGCGGATTGGCGTAGGGATGTCTGGTTCTTTTGAAACCTTTGGTTCTACCATACTTTCAGTAATAATTTGTGGTTCTGGAATTTCTTCTAGTTCTATTGCACTCCCACTATTTCCTTTTACAAAAAATTGATTTTCTAAATTATGGGCATGATGAGGAACAAAAACCTTTTGTTCCTCTGCGTAATAGGAAAGATACCCTCTGGAGTTCTTTGGGTTTCCTATAAACTTACACAGTACTGAGCATGCCTCGAGCTTGTTCGCATACTCCTTTTCAACAAAAGTTGGACATCCCTATATCTTCAGATACTGAAGATAGGGTTTCTTCCCACTCCATATCTGATATGGTGTGGTAGGCACAATTTTAGTAGGAACTTTTTTCATAAGATATGTAGCTGATTCTACTACATAACTTCAGAAGGATCACGACATCTCAACATTACTCATCATGGAATGAACAATATCTAATAGGGTTCTGTTCCGCCTTTCCTATACACCGCTGTGTTGTGGTGTGTATGGAGGAGTAAGCTGAGAGAGAATTCCATTCTCTTTTAAGTAATTCAGAGACTCGGCAATTTAAGTATTCACCACGTCGATCAGATCTCAGTGTCTTGATACTTTTGCCTGTTTGTTTTTCCACTTCATTCTTATATTCCCTGAATTTTTCAAAGGGTTCGGATTTATGCTTTCACAAGAAAACATGTCCTAACCTAGAGAAATTATCCTAAAAAGTAATGAAATAGGAATAAACACTTCGTGCATTTATAGATATTGGACTACACACGTCGCTGTGTATGAGTCCTAAGAGCTCGCTTGCTCTTACTCCGTGTCCTGTGAACGGAGTCTTTGCCATCTTTCCTATGAGACAAGATTGACAAGTTGCATAAGACTGATATTCGAACGGATCCAAATATCCATCTCTATGTAATTTCGACAACCGTGTTTCTTTGATGTGTCCCTATCTACAATGTCATAAGAAAGTTTTATTTAATTCTGGAGACTTTCTTTTAAGTGTATTTTGGACGTTGAAAACCTGAGTTTGATATAACACGTATATACCGTTCTCTAGTGTACCTGACCTAACCAAACTTTGATTTAGGTGGATGTGGACCACATCGCTTACAAACTAGACTAGGTACACACAAACAGTTATGTAGAACGAGTATCTACCCACTTGTCAATTCTAAGTGATATACCCTACGGATACAGCATCCACGCTCATTCCGTTAGCAACCCTGAAAGTCATATCACCTGCCCTGATAACTCTGTAATGAATTACAGATATGAGATCCTAATCCGGTATCTTATACCCAGGAACCAGAGTTAATTGACAGACTGTTTTTAATCACAAACACACCCGAATTCGAAGCCATAACGTGCTTCGGATCCTGGATTCTGGTTTTCCAAGCCCTGCATCCCTTCTACCAATATCCTTTCCTGTAACAATAGGAACACCCTCCTTCCCTACTGTTAACCCCGAAACTTTTCCTTCTACCTTACTGACATAGCCTATCGGCTTTGTGGAGGTCTTCTTCTACTCACCCTTGGCATCCGCCTTAGATCCAGAAGAGGAAGATTCCCCAATAAGCAGAGCCGATGTCTCCTTGGTTTCTTTCAAGGTGCCCTTAACTGGAAGTATAACTTTCTTCCCCTGGGCGTAAGTAGGAGGTAAGGACTATAGAATCAAGTCAGCATATGACTCGTTATCCAACGTGGTTTCCAGGTCCGTGAGCATTTTAATATAGCTAATCATTGTAGGGACATGGTCCCCTACAGATGACTCAACAGCCAACCTCGCTTGAAGCAATTCTTTCGAGGTCTCATATCTTGCGATACGAGATTGCTCTCCATATAAAACTTTGTTATGGAGGAAGATAGAAACTAAGTCCATCTCCTCGTGCTGCCTATGATATACACCATCAACTGAGGCCAATACGAGGCATTTGGCATTCGTACAGTCTTATTCCCTTGTCTTACGGATATCAACATCCGCGACGGTGGAAACTGGATTTGGGATGGTGGGGGCTTGAGTAGTAATAGGGTGGTCCATCTTGTCATAGGTAATGGACATCTGAACAAATCTTTGCTAGTCAATATAGTATAACTTAGTCATTTTATTATCTATCTTTAACCTAATCTGGTCACCTGGTTGCTGCAATTAGGAGAGAGAGAAGAAAACACTCAGCATGATACTCTTGCAAGTTTAGATTAGTTTTTAGTTTATCTAAACAGGATGGTTCCCACTGTTTCTCGAATCCTTCTTCAAACTATAAAAGAAGAATTAGTCAGGATTAATCTCACCGTACAATACTTTCTTAATCGTTCGGCCAGGCTAGTTTCGGTACTTCAAGAGAGGTTTTACGACGCTTTCGCGAAGTTCCTTAATTAAAAAACCACTTTTCCCTGGAGGTGTAGCCCCGCTAACACTGTTCTAGATACCTACTTGGTTTATAGCATTGATCGTTTAGTGAAGAATCTCCCAAAGAGTGGCGGATACTCACAGTAGGATCGGGATCCAAATATCATTGTGTGACAATCCTGAAGGAATCCTACCAACATTATCACACTCCAAATGGTATGCAGCACTAGCAAGTTTCAGTTTCCTTAGAAACTCCCGATGTGGATTTTCCTCCCATGCTCTTATGACCTTGACGAAGGCCAGCATATCATAAGTTACATGTCAAGTTCTACCCGTCATTGTCCAGGTTAATTTGAACACACCCGTACATACCCTTGACGAAGGCCAAAATAGTAGTACGACTTTCCCAAATCAATGCATCTATCTATGCTACAGATGAATATCCACAACTACCAAACACTATGCCTTGGCGAAGGTCAAAATACATAGCTTGAATACTACTGAATATTCAACTGAAATGACGGAGGGCTACAAATGGTTTTGGCAAAACCGTGAACGTAGTGAACTTGATATAATCGAAGGAACCTGATAGCTTTTAAAAGGAGTGGTTTAAGCTCCGCATTTAAAAGTCTCCTGTTTTAAAATAACCGAGTGGTTTTAAAATTGTTCCAACGATCCAGCTTTGGTTTCTTTGCTTTGCATTAATGTAATGTAGTCCCATCAATTGCACCTATCATCATAGAAAAAGACAAAAATACCACATCCACTTATGCCATCCGCATTCGTCATTGGGCCCCGTCATCACCCGTTAGTTTACTTAACTAACGACAGAGCGGGGGCTGGACTAGCGTGTATGAAAAACATAAGCAACGCCTACTAGATATCATATATAGATATATACATTCGTCTCACGCAATAATAAGCATTCCAGATCACAGATGAACATATTGGATATATTAGGAATTCCGCGTTTCGTTTGAGCCTGTAATGAAAGATGGATTCCACGGTCATGATGAATAGCCAAACCCCACCCTAAACCCCTACGAGTGGGGCAAACTACCCGCCAAATTCCTGAAGTGAAGCAACCTCCCTCAACAAAGTGGGTAGGCTACTCGGCACTTCAAGAACCCGATAGTTTGTGCACCCCATCTTAGGTCTATCTTAAGAGCAGGAAACAGTAAAAGAAATAATACAACGGCGGATACAATCTCAACCCGGATGTGTCCCGCAAAAATAATATTACATTACATTACAAATTTACATCGATTGAAAGAATGAAAACTCTCATCTCACATCTCCGGCTATTCATCCACGACGATCCAACAAGTTCATATACACAAACTAACATAACAACATCACAGATATATGCAACCCCGACTAATCGACGTATAGTAATTAGTCGACGTTTCCAAACACATATACAAATCATAAAGCTTATAAAGTAACCGCAACATTAGAATTCCACAAGCAATTAACAAACTTAACCAATTTTCCAAAACTTGAAAATCCAGTGAGATAAAGTTTCATAAACGATCGTTTTAAGCCAATCTGGGGGTCGAAACGAACTCGAAACCCGCCCGAACCTTCACGGAAAGTTAGAGCATGAAATTAACTTTGAGTTTGGGGTCCTATAGGGGTACCCCACCCTCGAGGCCACTACGAGGTGGCCAGGAGGTGAGGCAGACCCGAAACTGCCTAAGTTGGGGCAGTTTCAGGTCCCCACCACCAAGACCACCTTGTGGTGGTCTTGGGGAGTGGGCCCAACCATTCAGTCCCTTCCAAAGGGTCCCCAGGGTGTGCACGCTTCACTCCGCGGCTTCTCGGTTCAAACCATGAGCCCGCGAGGTGTGCAAACAACTCAAAACATCATTTTTGGAAACTATTTTTATCGGCAGTTTTTGCACGACAAAAATGGCGGAGTTCTAACGTCACTACAAGCTATCTAAGGTTTATGAGAGGCTCTGATACCATAATAAGTCGATGTCGCGCACCCCACATGTTCGCGGGGAGGCGGAAATTGCAAAGTGATGTAATATTATTTTTGCGGGGCACATCTGGGTTGAGGTTGTAACCACCGTTGTATTATTTCTTTTACTGTTTTCTGCTCCTAGGATACTAGGATAGATACCACTTTAAGTCGATGTCATGCACCCCACCTTGGGTCTATCTTAGGAGCAAAAAATAGTAAAAGAAATAATACAACGGTGGCTACAATCTCAACCCGGATGTGCCCCGCAAAAAATAATATTACATCACTTTACAAATTTACATCGAATGAAAGAACGAAAACTCTCATCTCATATCCCTGGCTATTCATCCATGATGATCCAACAAGTTCATATACACAAACCAACATAACAACTTCACAAATATGTGCAACCCCGACTAATCGACGTATAGCAATTAGTCGACGTTTCTAAACACATATACACATCACAAAGCTTGTAAAGTAACCGCGAAATTAGAATTCTGCACGCAATTAGTAAACTTAACCAATTTTCCAAAACTCAAAAATCCAGTGAGCTAAAGTTCCATAAACGATCATTTTAAGACAATCCGGGAGTCGAAACGAACTCGAAACCCGCCCGAATCTTCGCAGAGAGTTAGAGCACGAAATTAACTTCGAGTTGGGGGGCCTAGAGGGGATACCCTACCCTCGAAGGCCATTACACAAAGTCCTTGGCTAAGATAAGCGAGATTTACTGGTAGGTACTCCAGTAGTTTCTCAGGGTGTTTTGGGCTACTCTCCGACACGGCTTATTACGCAATTAGGGGTCTGACGACTACCGCCCTCCTAGGCACGATATGCGATAGTTTTAGACGAACAGACCAGACTGTACGGAGATTGTCACATTCAGGCTCAGTAGGAGTTCAGATGGGTTTGCTCATCATCCTTCTTATCGATAGATACCTGGGTAGCCGTTACGTGCAGCTAGTACCGCTTCCGGCTTGTGGTTAAACCCACTGCCAGCGTACTGTCGAGTCTTTAGAGTCACACATAGAGAGTTTCCATGCATCGGGCGAAAGATGTAGAGGCCATATGGTTTTATGGAAGGGCTTCGATCACTTACATGTACTTGTGCATGTATGATGATCGGGCGGATAATACTAGTGGGTTTTGGTTTAAGCCGGATCCTAGTATTATATTGATGGATCAATTTCGTCTCATTGTATTTGTGTTTCTTAAAACAACGATACAGGTATGTATATACGGATGAGAGGGGCATTCTTGTAATTACTCAAGATTGTTTTTTAGAAGGAGACACCTCATTAAGGTTTTGACCATTGACTTGATTAAAACATTTATGAGGTGGAAGAAATTATTTGTTATAAATGATAATTGTGCCATGGTTACTTGGTTTGAATATTTGACTTAGATATTTTGTGAGATATTTTGTGGCACTAGATATTTTGGGTGGGATATTTTTCTTGCCATGCCTGTAGTCATATTAAGAAAGCCATCTCAATTATCATATTGAAAAACAATTTCTCTTTCCTCAAGCCATCTCTTTCTTCCTCTTAACCCTTAAGTCTCATGAGTTGAGGAACCTAGGGTTCCAAGAGACAAACTAACTCATCTTCATTCTCTACATCACCTAGGCCATCTAGTTTAGCAAGCTTGTTGCCCTAATTACCTCGGATTTGAGATTGGAGATCGGACTATAGATTCTCGGGTGGATCGTCTTTGACTCGAGAAAGCCGACGAGAAAGCTTCGATCCTTTTCGATCCTCGGAGCCTACGATGATGAGGAGGATATCGATGAAGACCCGAAGGACTTGGTATCGTGAAGTATAACTTCTATCCGAGTAGTTAAACCTCAAGTAGTTTGCTAGCTATGGTTTATGTTCGATCCTTGGTTCTAGCCGATATTGCGAAGCCCGTAAAAATCATTTTTTGCAATTTCTTCATCCTCGCGAGCATGTGGGATGCGCGACATCGACTTACAGCTGCCATGCCGGCACTTATCCCTAGTGATGTACCTGAGGGTGTGGAGGAGACTGGCGAAGCTGCCATCTCTCCAGTTCAAGGCGGGCGAAGTATCGAAGGTAATCTTCTACATTTTGTTTTAATGATCCCTCCATTATCTGAACCCTTCTTTCTTTTAGAATTGCGGGAATTGGCGGCTTCCATCGTGGATCTATCTTCTAGGAAAACCTTCCAACGTTTGCTTGATATGGCTGCCCCATAGGCGATACCCTCGCAAAGCATAGTCCTTTCTTCTGGGCAAGGTCGGTGCTCTTTGACCCCTTTTGTTTTATTATTATTTTTTATAATGATTCTAATATGTGCTCTACAGTTCTGGAAGCCGATGACGTAGTCGAGATCCTTGATGGGCTTTGGGATCTCTCAAACCTCCCTTGCATGACTATGGGTAAGTAAAGCTTTATCTTTGGCATTGTTTTGTCTATTCCATGTTCTTAAATCTCACTGATTGTTCATAAATCTTGATAGCTTTGCCAACCCTAACCCTGTTAGAATCTTGGATCCCATGCCATCAGGCCCCTATGCCCGGCGTGCGTCTGAAAGGATGGAGAAACAAAGCATTTACTCCCTGGCGACTCTCATTGAAGACCTTCGCGCTAGTACCTCTGTCACGTTTGAAGAATTTTCTGTCGAAGCCAACGCTTCCTTGTCCGTTCTTTCCACCTATCATGACGAAGCATTGGTGTGTGTCTGGGTTGAGTACTTTTGTCGAGAGGAGGTCTGCCTACACGAGCTTGAGTGCATCCGCCTTCCTTCCGACATCTTAACTGTAAAATTGAGTCTGCGGGGATGGATCGAACGGTGTGCAGCCAATATACAGTCATGCGAGAAGAGGTTCAACTGGAAGTTTTTGGAGAGGGAGTTAGCTTCAAATGCTTTGGGAGAACTTCAGGCTCAGCTTATCTCCAAGACCACCCGTGCGTACGAAATTTGGCGGTGCTTCAAGAAGCTATTACAGAGTTGGTAGCTCTTGACAAGCTATTATTTTCACCCGTGAGATGGTCGAAGCACATAAAGTCGCTGAAAGAGAGCTTGAGAGTCGGTTTGCTTCATACCAGACTCAACATACTCAGGTGGGGACCCGTCTTGCCGTACTAACGGAGCTTGAAGCTGAGATCCAGCTGAAGAATGATGAACTTACTAGCCTATTGCACTGTCCGCCGGTTTAAACATTTTTTTGTCGCTGTATATTATCCTTCTCCTTCTTTTCTTTTTTGTATTCATTCATTAATAAGAGTACCTTTTATTTATTTTGATTCATGAATAAAAGACATTTTTCTTCATACTAGCGCTTTTCTTTCTTTTACTGTCTTGGCTTAGCATAAAGTAGTTTATATACTCATTTCGGAGTTTGTAGTTTATTCACTCATCCTGGAGTCTCTAGTTTATAAACTCATTTCGGAGCTTATAGTTTATTCACTCATCCAGGAGTCTATAGTTTATGAACACATTTTGGAGCTTGTAGTTTTTTCACTCATCCCGGAGTCTCTAGTTTATGAACTCATTTCGGAGCTTGTTTAGTTTACCTCACTTGGGCTTGTAGGCAAACTGGTCTTAAATTCATAGTTAACCTCTGCCTTTTATGACAGATGTCTGTTAGGGTATGTGGTACTAGGTTTTTTGTCCGTCGTACGGTCGCGTTGGCTGATGCATTCCCCGATATGCAGTCTTGCTGTTCGAGTAGCCCCGCAACTGTCATGTCACTGATCCCTTCGGGGGCTGGACAAGACATTTTCAAGTAATCTCCCAGGTCATATTACCGTCGGAAGAGCAAGCTTTAGGGATTTTCTATGTCATTTTTTACTTGAGGTTAGGCTCAGTTTGGGAGCCCCGATGAGTCATAACTACCCTGCGCTGGTGTGGGATGATCTCCGATAGTCTTTCAGGTTTAATTTGAGTTGCCGTCAAGACCCTAAAGCTAGGGATTTTCCTTTGCTTCATTTTCTGGCATTGCGTCTGCTGTAACGAGACGAATGTCGAGGATGTCTCTAGGTTGTCTATGAACCGTCGAGGCTTGGAACTTGGGACTTTGCCATGGCTCCGAGGTAGTCTCTAGGTTGTTGGTGAACCGTCAAGGCTTGGAATTAGGGACTTTACCATGGATTCGTTGTTTTGACCATGGGGTCGGTTGTTGACGTTGCATTTGCATCCTGCTAGAGTTGAGAAGGAACGTCGGGATGACATTGCATCTGCTGTATCGAGACGAGCAAGCTTTAGGGATTTTCCATGCCGCTTTTTACTTGAGGTTAGGCTCAGTTTGGGAGCCCCGATGAGTCATAACCACTCCGCGCTGGTGTGTGATGATCTTCGATAGTCTTTCAGGTTTTATTAGAGTTGCCGTCAAGACCCTGAAGCTAGGGATTTTCCTTTGCTTCGTTTGCTGGCATTGCGTCTGCTGTAATGAGATGAATGTCGAGGTTGTCTCTAGGTTGTCTGTGAACCGTCGAGTCTTAGAACTTGGGACTTTGCCATGGCTCCGAGGTAGTCTCTAGGTTGTTGGTGAACCATCAAGGCTTAGAACTAGGGACTTTGCCATGGCTCCATTATTTTGACCCTGGGGTCGGTTGTTGACGTTGCATCTTCATCCTATTGGAGTTGAGAAGGAACACTGGGGTGACATTGCGTCTGCTGTATCGAGACGAACATCGAGGTGGTTTCTAGGTTGTTTGTGAACTGCCGAGGCTTGGAACTAGGGACTTTGCCATGGCTCCGAGGTAGTCTCTTGAATGTTGGTGAATCGTCGAGGCTTAGAACTAAGGACTTTGCCATGTCTCCGAGGTAGTCTCTAGGTTGTTGGTGAACCGTCGAGACTTGGAACTAGGGACTTTGCCATGGCTCCATTTGTTTTGACCCTGGGGTCGTTTGTTGACGTCGCGTCTGCATCCTACTTATAGGGTTACTAGGCACTCTCACAAGGGTCTACAAGGTATTAACCATGCCCAATTTAAAATTTAGACGTGCCGAACAACCCTTAACCAAGATCTTAAACTAGAGATTAGGCGAAACAAAGCAAGTAAACAACTTTACTTCTAAGAGTTTGGGATTACAACCTTTGTAGTCCGATCCTTCACTTGTAAAGCTCCGTGTTGAGGTCCCTTCGCTGCGATCATCATGTTCCCGGACTCTAGAGAGGCTCCACGAAGAGAAAGATGCAAGCTTGCTTCCGATCTTCGATAACTAAGATGATCTACCTTGAAGAAACTTTAACTCAAGCTCTCACTCACTAATGAAGTGAACACTCTAATCTAAAAGGCTAGGATAGATTATGATGATGAAGTAGGATTTATGCTCTCTTTTATTATCATAATCTCACACTAATCCATCACAAAACCCAAAACTAGAAAGCTTTGCAAGGAGGAAGAAGAAGAAGAATGAATGAATAATCCTTTTGTGATGAATAATGAATTGTTATGATAACTACAAATGCAAACATGGTTGACCAAAGAAAATGCTAACCAATGTAGAGAGTTAACTAGGGTTAAAGGGTGTGGGTTGGGTTAGAAAATATCTCACAAAATATCAACCATAATATCTTTGCAAGAAACAAAGTAAAAGCTTCTAGAAGCTTCTAGAAATGTTTAACCCAAATCAAACCCTAACCATGATTAATCTCCACTAAACATGTTGCATTAGTAATCATAACTTGTTACAATATTATATATCACATATATAATATATTTTTATAACAAAAGAAAATAATACAATTAACATATATCGCATATATATCAATATATTACCCGAGTGAGAAAATGAATCAATAAGTGAGCTTATATTAGTTAATGTAATTTAATATATCAAATATATTATTATACATTAAATTATCAAATCAACACTTGATCCGATAATCCGGCTATTTCACAAATAACCGACTAATATTATCTTTATCAGTTCATTGAATCAACACTTGATCCGATGACCCAGCTATATCTCATATACTCGGCCGATATCTCATATCGCAAGAATCTAATACGGTATCACATACACGTATTTTTCTCGGTCCCGCACATATCATATATTTTCTCCTACTCCGTTTTGTCTGAGTCAAGAAACCTCTGTGTAGGACTCTAAAAAATCGTCAATACGCCGGCAGTAGGTGATGATCATATCAAACACCCACAAGCTGCAAGCGGTCAGCTAAACGTAACAGCCACCCAGGTATTGAGCAATTAGAAGATCATCAAGAAAGCCTGTACATTCTCCCATGAATCCAACCAGTAACACTCCCGTACAGTTCGGTCTCTTCGTCTGATATGTCGCATATCTCGCCTAGGGGTGGTAAGCGTCATAACCCAGTAGCTTGATAAGTCCTGTCGATATGAGGTCTATAACAATTCGAGAAACTACTGATAACACTTACCAGTAAATCTCAGCAACTCTGGCCAGGGATTTCCAGTTATAGCCGCGCAATATCAACTCCCTATACCGGGAGAGACGAATCCCCTCCTATCGCTCATTGCCTCCATGTGATTCGGGACTGTACCCAAAAGCCACCTTTTTGCACGCCCTCTTGGACGTGGTATGATGGAAATCAAAGTACAGTGGGAATTACACAAGACTCTATGACGATCTCGGGTCTACAGACTAACCTGTACCAGTGTCACCAGAGAACTGCCATCTGACGTGAGGTATATGTTAGTTATATGTATGCCCTAGAGGCCATTACTATACATAGGATGTATATTGTAGTGGATGCTTGGACATATATAGGGAGGACTTTCTTGCTCGACATGATAGTATGCTATCTGGTTACTCTTTACCTTAACGTGTATACTGATTGTCTCTCTGTTACATGTTGGTAAAGCCCTTAGGATGTGTACTTGACTACCTGGACTATGATGCGGATCATACTAGTGGGGACATGGTAGTCCATAAGTACATCCTTCAAAGTCCCTAGTCGTGGGTGTATCGAGACGGGGCATCGATATACCAGAGTAGACTAGCGTGTACCTTCTCGACCCATACAGATGGGCGATGGATGATCCCATATCCATTGGTGTTTGACATCAGAGGAGATATACGGGTGCTCAGTAGAGACTGGGTACACTGGACGGACTCGCCGAGAACTTCCAGATGGTATTATACCTTACGTCAGATGGCAGTTCTCTGGTGACACTGGTACAGAGTAGTCTGTTGACCCGAGATCGTCATAGAGTCTTGTGTGGTTCCCACTGTGCTTTGATTTCCACCTTACCACGTCTAAGAGGGCGTGCAAAACGGTGGTTTTTGGGTACAGTCCCGAGTCACATGGAGGCAATGAGCGGTAGGAGGGGATTCGTCTCTCCCGGTATAGGGAGTTGATGTTGCGCTGTGTTCGATTGGCTATAACCGGAAATCCCTGGCCAGGGTTGCTGAGATTTACTGGTAAGTGTTACCAGTAGTTTCTCGAATTGTTATAGACCTCATATCGACACGACTTATCGAGTTATTGGGGTCTGACGTTTACCACCCCTAGGAGAGATATGCGACATATCAGACGATCAGACCGGACTGTATGGTAAGTGTTACTGGTTGGATTCACAGGAGTATGAGCGGGCTTGCTCGTCGATCTTCTGATCGCTCAATACCCGGGTGGCCGTTACGTTTAGCAGACCGCTTGCGGCTTGTGAGTGTTTGATATGATCATCATCTGCTGCCGGCGTATTGACGAATCTTTAGAGTCCTACACAGAGGTTTCCTGGCTCAAGCGAAACGAAATAGGAGCGCATATGAGATATGTGCGGGACCGAGAATAATGTGTGTATGTGATACCGTATTCTATTCTCGCGATGAATGTATCGAATGGTTGTATGCGATATAACCTAGTTATCGAATCGAGGATTGATTCGATAAGCCGATACATTGGATACTAGTCGGTTATATGCGATATGACCGGATCGAATCAAGTATTGATTTAATGATTTAATGCATAATTATATATTTGATATATTACTTTGCATTAACTAGTATTGGTTCACTTAAATTGGATTTTCTCACTTGATGTGCACATTGTATATGTGATATACTTTTGTACATTTGATTGTATCATGTTTGATGAAACATGATAGTTTGGGTGTATGTTAAGATTAAACCATGGTTATGTAATGGTTAGGGTTTTGATTTTACTTATTCATTTATCTATTTATTTATTTTATTTATTTCATTTAGAAAAGTTTAAGAGAGAATGGTGGCTTTGTTTGTTTGTTTGTTGAAGCTTCATGAAGCTTTGAACAAGTCCACCATTCTTGTCTCTTCCTTAACCCTAACCATTCAAGTTAACCATAGTCTATTCTATACACCTAACTAAGGTTGCCAAATGATAAGTATTCATTTGTTTTTCTTTTTAAAATATACTTATCATAATTCTTTTCTTCTTCTTCTTCATCTTCAACATGAAGAAGCTTGCTACCAACAATGGCAACTCTTGAATAAGAGTGAGAAATCCAATTCTAAAGTGAACCCACCTCCTATTTCTTCATCCTCTACCTCTTGCCAAGTAGTATAGGGTGTTTTCTTCACAAGTTTCATGATTTGGTGAAGTGGGAGCTTGATCTTGTGATGCCTCGACGTAGATCATCTTCGGCATCGTAGTCGACGACCTAGCCCGCCCATTTTTCCGATGAAGCCAACGCTAGAGCCCGGGATTCGATTTGGACAGCGAGGAGACTTCATTGCGGAGCTATGGAGGTGGAGGACCGGATCTACAAAGGTTGTAGCCCCTTTCCTTTAGCATTAAATTCGTTTACATGCTTGCATCGCCTAAAATTCTACTTAACGATCTAGTCTAGGGTTTCTCGGCACCGTAAAATTTGAAATTGGCATGGTTGATGCCTTGTGAGACCTCATTAGTGTGCCTAGGAACCCTACAGTATAATACCATCTGGGAGTTCTCGGCGAGTCCGTCCAATGTACCCAGTCTCCACTGAGCACCTGTATACCTTCTCTAATGTCAAACACCAATGGATATAGGATCATCCATCGCCCATCATATGGATCAAGAAGCGCATACGTTAGTCTACTCTAGAGTATCGATGCCCTGTCTCGGTACTCCCACGACTAGGAACATTTGAAGGATGTACTTGGCGACTACTCTGTCCCCACTAGTATGATCCGCATCATAGTTCTGGTAGTCAAGTACTCATCCTAAGGGCTTTATCAACATGTAACATAGAGACAATCAGAGTACATGTTAAGATAAAGGGCTACCAGATAGCGTACTATCATGTCGAGCAAGAAATTCCTCCCTATATATGTCCAAGCATCCACTACAATATACATCGTATGTACAGTAATGGCCTCTAGGGCATACATATAACTAACAATATCCAACTTGCACTAGAGCCATCTGTTGTGGTATCACATACCCAACAATTAGCTATGGTTGAAGTATATCATACTTAACCATCCCATAAAAATCTCTACTGGGAAAAAGGCCTTTGTGAGTGGATCCGCACTGTTGTCCTCTGTGTCTACTCTCCTAATCTCGATCTCCCTGGAGATCAACCATCTTCATGATCAGGTGATACTGCCTAAGAATTATATCTGGATTTCTGATGGGACGAGGGTTCCTAGGCCTAAACCATAACTCCATTGTCACACAATGGTAAGAACGAAGTTCATCTCATGAACTTATATATATCCAGACTGCCTCTTTGGTAGTATCATTGGTAACGACGTATCTTGACTTTAATTGTCTAGTAAGTCACGTTATCTAGCTTGGAACTCTTCCAACATACCGTCCCTCCACTGAGGCTAAAGACAATGCCTGCGACTGACATTCAGTCGTCCTTATCACCCTAGAACTTTTCCAGTGATTCTCCCCAGGATCGATTGATACCATCTCACCACAACTAGTGAAAATCCTAACATCCATCTAGATCTATCTCATAGATCCATAATCCAGGATTTAGGAGGTATCACCTTGATCCTTTATGGAGAATCCTTATGATAAGCGGAGATTGGCCGAGCATAGCATAGGAAACTCCTTCCCTATCAAGAATATGTCATCCACGTACTCTACGAGGATCATCACCATACTCCCTACTACCTTTTTTGTATATACAAGGTTCATCTACCATTTTGATGATGTCAAACTCTTTGACTACTACATCAAAACAGACGTTCCAACTCCGCGATGCCTGCTTTATCACATAAAATATCTTGCACACGTTTCCGCTGCTCCCATTATCTACGAAGCCCTCTGGCTTTGTACTTATAGACGCTCTCTTCCAAATCAACATTTAGAAAAGCAGTCATGACACCCAACCACCAGATATCGTAGTCATTGTATGTAGCCATGGCAAGTAGGATCTGGATGGACTTAAGCATAGCTTTGAAAGTCTCAACTTTTCCATGTACACCAAGTAATCTTCTCAAGATATACTTGCTCCTGATAGGGATTTAACCCTTCAGATAAAGCAACCAAAGTCCATACTTTGTTGGTGTATAAGGATTCCATCTCAGATCTCTAAGCATCCAGCCATTCTTACAGAGTCCTACTCCTGATGGTCTGCTCGAAATAAGTTGGGTCATCATCTCATGATGCAATCCTCTCTCCCACTGTCATAGAGAAAACCGAAGTATCTCTCAGGTGGGTGAGGAACCCTACTAGATCGGCGGAGAGACTGAGGTTTATTGGAAACTATTGAATCCTTTGGTTCTACCAAATCATCAGCTGCAGTTTGTATAGCTGGAACTCTTTCCAATTCTACCTCATGACCAATAATTTCTTCACAAGAAATTCCCTTTCACAAAGGTGGCATGCTGAGAAACAAAACATCTTTTGTTTCCCAGTTTGGTTGAAGATGTATGCCAAACTACCGCAGCACGAATACTAAGTAGTACTTATCTGAAATAACGGAGGGCTACGACAGGTTTTTAAGAAACCCTTTGCGTAATGAACTTGATATTGTTGTAGAATCGAGTGATTTTGAATGGAATGTTTTTAAGGCTTTTCTAGTTTTGCTAAAGATGTCACTCCTGGTGAAGGGATCGTCGGCTCTTTCCTCATCGAATAAGGTGCAGGATATTTCACAAATACCATTATGCAAAGCAAAAACTATAGAAGCAATCAAAAGACAAACCGAGTATGCAGCATCTGCTAGTTTCGCTAAAGAGGTCACTCCCGGTGAAGGGATCTCGGCTCTTTCCTTATCGAATAAGGTGCTGGATGTTCTACAAGGAACAACGCTATGCAAAGCAAGAACTAGAGCTACCAGTTTTTAAACAAGTTTCTACAGCATATTTAGGTTTCTTTTAGTTCATTAATCTCATTAATGAAGTCCCATTTTATTATGCTTCACAAGCATCACATTTGAAACGAAATCTACAATATAACATATATCTCATATATATAATATAAACATTCGTCTCAGGCAGTAATATGATCTCATCACAGAACATTGCAGCAGAAGAACATATATGAAATATTGGATATACTAGGAGGTCCGTGTTTTAATACGAGCCTGTATAAAACAATGATTCCACGGTCGCGATGAATAGCCAAACCCACATCCCTAGACCCCTACGAGAGCGGCAAGCAACACTGCCAATTCTAGGGTTAGGAGACCCGGTCTCGACTCCTCGAGATGGTCTCCCACTGGACCCTAGAACCCGGTTATTTGTGCTCCCCGCCTTGGGTCTATCCTAATGCAGAAAAGTATATAATATACAATGGTGACATCATCCTCAGCCCGGAAGTGCCCCAATAAAAGAATTTTACATACAATGAATTTTACATGAATGAAAAAGAAAAACTCTCATCTCACATAAAACCCCCGGCTATTCAGAACGCGACGATACAATATAACATATCACAGCAACACATAATATCACATATCATCAACGTAAGTAAATATGCGTATCCCAATTGTCGTTGATGTATAGCAACGAAAACGGCGATACACCAGATATTACACTTACGGTCACAGAAAAGAAAGTGTAAAACTACAACAGTTGGAATCTGCAACCTCCTTAGACATCGCATGCCTAACCAAATGAATTCCTTAGACATCGCATGCCTAACAATTATAAACCCCGCATTTTAGTCTCAATATCGAAAACACTTTCAATATCTAGTTGGGCAATTCAACAAGATTCCCAATATCCTGATCGAATGCTCGTCGCAAACTTTAGTAGGCGGTCGCACTCCCGGATGCCGTCGACGAAGTGCACTAAGGCGGAACAACATTGCCGCGAGCACCCGAACGGATGCTTTTGGCAACGGGGTTCTCCTACAGTCACTTGGTCGGGGCTATAGGGCGTGGCTGTCTATTAAGTTTAACCGGCGAGTATCCGCGTATGCTACGTGATTGCGACGGACTTTTGATCACATCAAAATTCCATGTCAACCGATCATCTGAGACTGAATTACTAGATTTATAACATTCAAATTATTTATCTCACAACTACTTGTGGATTCCAAATATTGTATCACATTCCAGATAAATAGACAATGTTAAACTTTCCGATCGAATAATCAAACACCCAAGTTTTCCCAAATAGCTCAACACTTGAGCGGAGTTTAAAAGCATCCATCACATGCCACAGTACCAATGGTCCAGCCGTAGAAGGGTCAAACCAATGCCTCACATGTGGCAACACCATACTTCCCCAAACCCTAAGGTTTAGAGGCGGTTCAAGACGGTCACATAATCGAGTTAAGGTTTGTGTTCTTCTAGAGGGTCCACCGCGTTACTTGCACGACTTAGAACGTTCTTAAACTACTGAAAAATCCAACGTTTGGAAATTTTCCGGCAGGGGAAAAAGTGAGTTATTGATATCCGTTCGAACTTTTTAACACGTTCTAAAATTACCCGGAAAAACTTAAACGGAGTTAAACTATCCTATCGAATCAACGAGTTCCCAATACAACCCAGAAAACTCAACACTTGAGTAGAATTAAAAATTCCCAGAAGCATCAGGAAATACAGCCGGATATTACTGTACAAAAATGAAACCCTAATATTACTGTTCCGCCGCGGAACCGCCGCGCAAGGCATGTCTTTGCCGCGGTTCCGCGGCTCTTTAATGGTATTAGTGTCTCGTTTTGCACAGTAATCCATCAAATCACCTGCTGAATTTTCTGAGCATTTTTAATATGAAAAATGTCAACTTTTTGAAAAAAATCCAGAAACTAGGGTTTTACGGGTATTCGGAGTCCGATCGGACTTTAAACTTCGTCTAGACTTTGCCTAAAGCTCTAGCTTGGCTCTGATACCACTGTAGGGTTACTAGGTACTCTCACAAGGGTCTACAAGGTATCAACCATGCCCGATTTAAAATTTAGACGTGCCGAACAATCCTTAACCAAAATCTTAAACTAGAGATTAGGCGAAACAAAGCAAGTAAACAACTTTACTTCTAAGAGTTTGGGATTACAACCTTTGTAGTCTGGTCCTTCACTTCTAAAGCTCTGTGTTGAGGTCCCTTCACTGCGATCATCATGTTCTCGGACTCTAGAGAGGCTCCACGAAGAGAAAGATGCAAGCTTGCTTCCGATCTTCGATAACTAAAATGATCTACCTTGAAGAAACTTTAACTCAAGCTCTCACTCACTAATGAAGTGAACACCCTAATCTAAATGGCTAGGATAGATTAGGATGATGAAGTAGGATTTATACTCTCTTTTATTATCATAATCTCACACTAATCCATCACAAAACCCAAAGCTAGAAAGCTTTGCAAGGAGGAAGAAGAAGAAGAATGAATGAATAATCCTTTTGTGATTAATAATGAATTGTTATGATAACTACAAATGCAACCATGGTTGACCAAAGAAAAGGCTAACCAATGTTGAGAGTTAACTAGGGTTAAAGGGTGTGGGTTGGGTTAGGAAACATCTCACAAAATATCTACCATAATATCTTTGCAAGAAACAAAGTAAAAGCTTCTAGAAGCTTCTAAAAAAGTTTAACCCAAATCGAACCCTAACCATAATTAATCTCCACTAACCATGTTGCATTAGTAATCATAACTTGTTACAATATTATATATCACATATATAATGTATTTTTGTAACAAAAGAAAATAATACAATTAACATATATCGCATATATATCAATGTATTACCCGAGTGAGAAAATGAATCAATAAGTGAGCTTATATTAGTTAATATAATTTAATATATCAAATATATTATTATACATTAAATTATCAAATCAACACTTGATCCGATAATCCGGCTATTTCACAAATAACCAAGTAATATTATCTTTATCAGTTCATCGAATCAACACTTGATCCGATGACCCGGCTATATCTCATATACCTGGCCGATATCTCATACCGCGAGAATCTAATACGGTATCACATACACGTATTTTTCTCGGTCCCGCACATATCATATAATTTCTCCTACTCCGTTTTGCCTGAGTCAAGAAACCTCTGTGTAGGACTCTAAAGAATCGTCGATACGCCGGCAAAAGGTGATGATCATATCAAACACCCACAAGTCGCAAGCGGTCAGCAAAACGTAACAGCCACCCGGGAATTGAGCAATTAGAAGATCAACAAGCAAGCCTGTATATTCTCTCGTGAATCCAACCAGTAACACTCCCGTACAGTCCGGTCTCTTCGTCTGATATGTCGTATATCTCGCCTAGGGGTGGTAAACGTCAGACCCTAGTAGCTTGATAAGTTGTGTCGATATGAGGTCTATAACAGTTCGAGAAAATACTGATAACACTTACTAGTAAATCTCAGCAACCCTGGCCAGGGATTTCCAGTTATAGCCAATCAAACACAGCGCAACATCAACTCCCTATACCGGGAGAGACAAATCCCCTCCTATAGCTCATTGCCTCCATGTGATTCGGGACTGTACCCAAAATCCACCTTTTTGCACTCCCTCTTGGACGTGGTATGATGGAAATCAAAGTATAGTGGGAATCACACAAGACTCTATGACGATCTCGGGTCTACAGACTAATCTGTACTAGTGTCATCAGAGAACTGCCATCTGACGTGATGTATAATACCATCTGGGAGTTCTCGGCGAGTCCGTCCAGTGTACCCAGTCTCCACTGAGCACCCGTATACCTTCTCTGATTTCAAACACCAATGGATATGGGATCATCCATCACCCATCATATGGGTCAAGAAGCGCATACGCTAGTCTACTCTAGAGTATCGATGCCCTGTCTCGGTACTCCCACGACTAGGAACATTTGGAGGATGTACTTGGCGACTACTTTGTCCCCACTAGTATGATCCGCATCATAGTCCTGATAGTCAAGTACTCATCCTAAGCGCTTTATCAACATGTAACATAGAGACAACCAGAGTACATGTTAAGATAAAGTGCTACCAGATAGCGTACTATCATGTCGAGCAAGAAAGTCCTCCCAATATATGTCCAAGTATCCACTACAATATACATCGTATGTACAGTAATGGCATTTATGGCATACATATAACTAACACTACTGGTGTGAGAAGAAATACTATTGTGATCTTAAGGCTGTAGATGTTGCCGTCGGGATCTGGCTCTCCCTTTAACGGAGCCTGGTGGGAAAACATGGTTTCCCTTTTCATTTGTGCCCATAGATAGTATACAGGGGTCAGTATGGACTCACCTGCAGGGTAGAAGTTTCATCATTTTCTTTATTTCTTTCCGCGATGCTATATCATTTCAGCTTTTTATATCGCGAAAGTCGTGATTGCCCAACCATTTCGCAGTGCCCAATCATTTCGGCTATTTTTCTTTTTTACTCGCTGCTTTTTATTACGAGCTGCCCAAACATTTCGGCTGTTATTTTATATGCATACATTTTGCTCGCTGATTTTTATTGCGAGTTGCCCCATAATTTCGACTATTTCATATGTATTTTTGGCTCGCTGATTTTGTTGTGAGTATGGAACTTGAGATCTGATACCAATCTTAGCGTCAGCATCGCTACGACTAGAATATGGCCAGAAGCGAATCATCATTTGCCTTTAGAGGACTTGGAATTTGCTACCAATTTAGGCATCAGCATCGCTACCACTGGGACGTTGTCAGGAGCGAATCATCATTTGCCTTTACTGGTTTGAACAAAGGTGGCTTGGCAAACAGTGTTAAGGTCCCGTCGACTAAGGCTTTTTGACTCTAAGAGCCGTATGGGTCTCATAAAGGGTTTTCTCCCTACGAGTCATGAGGATCTCGTAGGCACATTTTCTCCATAGGGATCGTGAGGCTCCCCAAGTGTGTGTTCTCTTATAAGTCATAAGGATCTCATAAGAGTATTTTCTCCTTGCAAGTCGAAAGGACCTACAAGTGTTGTTCACCAAATGAGGACATTTCTCGTCATTGGTGGAACTAGGTGAGGAAACGTTTATTTATGCCCATGAATTGTATACAAGAGTCAATATGGACCGCCTGTAGGGCAACTTGGGGAGTATAATGGCTTAAGAACTGGTTTAGATCCCTTTATCTTATGTCATGCCCCGCTTCCCGGTGTACGGCGAAGGGGACGCGACGAGGTCCGCTACGTATATACTCAGAAGTACATATGCTAAGCGTATCTAAGCAATATAAAAGTTAATCATAAGAGACAAGAGATATAGAAATAACAGCAACTTTATTAATAACATTCTTTTGTACAATGCATGAAAAGTAAATACAACTGAAATGAAAAACGATGCCTAAACAATGGCATAACAGGAAATGAAAATACTGAATAGAACAAGGTACAATGTCCAGAGTTCCGGGTCTTCGTGAAACTGCTCCAAGTCTTCACCGGTGGGCTCGATCTCTGCAGGGTCCAAAGCACCTGACGACATTCAAAGAAGAAAGAAATAGAATGTCGTCGGCGAGCAGGTCGCTCGGTAAGTCCCAATGATAATGAAGAATTAGAAAAGACAGAATCAGAGGTATTTTCTAAAGAGGTTGTAAAATATTGTAGAATATTGTGTTAACGCTGTTGTTTGTAGCTTGGTACAGAAGGATACCAGTGTATACGAGAGGGGTCTCTATATGCTAGAGACCAGGGCAAACGGAATGTACAAGGAACCGTTAAGACACGGTACAATAGCAACGGAATATAGGTTTGGTGTCTTAATCTGACCACCTCGTATCACCTTTAACACCTTTCGTACCAATCTACCCTTTAAACCCCGTATTGTTTTGATAGCATTGTTGTATTGTATTGTGTAAGTTGGATGACTGACCAAAACCATGATATCAGTAAACAAATTGTAACTGCATAATCAGGTAAATGGTATAACGGGATAATGGATGTATATCCATGGTTTGATTCAGTCAAGTAGTATAGAATGTTAACTGGATTCTGGGATTCATGTGTTCATATTGAGTTGGAATATTAAAGAATATAGATTGACTTGAATCATATTCAAGTCAGAAATAATCAGACTCAACCCCGAGTCAGACTAAAAGAAATGTAAGTCGAAGTTCTATATTTGTTAGGGTCATTATTGTAATTTATAAAATTGGAGGGGGTTTAATGTAAAAATACTTTTGTATAGTTTTCAAGATACACCTCAAGCATTTATTATTCGTCTTTATAGTTATAATGAGTGTGATTTTATTTTGTCTTATTTCTAGTGAAAATATCCTAATTACATAAATAAAGGTATTAATTTGTAATATTGATTTATTTGAAATTCATGGTATTTTAATGTAACTTTTAATCTTGTAATTTTTAGGAAAAGGTGGAAACTTTATCTTATAATAAAATAGGTGTTTAAATGATAAATATACATATGTTTATACAAGAATAATTTTTAATAAATATTTTATTTTCCAAAAATCTCATTTTTCTTAAATGTCGTATTTTAAATCTTTCGAGACCGAATGCTCCTTACGGAGGTCTGAATCTCGCACTACTAAGCCTGAGGGTGCACGATAAACCGTACTATCCCTAACGAGTTCCCCAAAGATGGGTTGTAGTGGCGCTTTGCAAAGATTTAATAAATACTAATCATTTAGAAAATGGTTTTATAAAGATAAGGTATTTGTTTGTAAAAGGGTGTAAATTTCCGTATTTTAGATTCTAGGGTTTCCTAAGCCAACTAGTCTATTTCTAATTGGTCTAAATGACAAGTCATTAGAAGCCTCAAATCGCCTCTTCACCGCCAATTGTGTCCAGGTAAGTACAAATGAGAAAAGGAGGGATCCTCCCACGAATCGTGAGACGGGCCTTTTAAAGTTACCTTTTCTCATTTGCCTAGCCTAGACACCACAAAGTCAGGTTTAGATAAACGATCGATGTCCACGACATATCCTATTTTCCTATTAAAAGATATTTGTTTTGAAAGCGTATCAAACTTAAAACTTTTAGAAAAGGTTTTATTAAGAAAATGGTATTTAAATGTAAAATCTTGTTTTATCGTATTCTAAGTTTTCATGATATCATTTAGGGTTGTATTTGCGTGTGTGTGGAGGTAGGTCATTACCTACTTTAAGATATAGCAATGTTAAGGGGTTAAATGTGAAAACTAAATATTGTGGTATTTAAATGAAAGAAATACGATAAAGGAAACGTTATCATTTCATGTGAGAAAACTTGTTCAAATTAATTTTTAAGTGATTAGCAGTCAACATGAAGATATTTAAGTATTATAGAATTGGTGATAAGTGAGATTTTATAGAAAACCGAATCGGAAATCGATTTGTTCCGATTTCCGTCGGGTTTGAAAAGTCGTATTTTAATGGAAGAAAAAAAAGATAGAAAAGGGGAACTTGCGGGTTTGGACAATGCTAGAGAGTGAGAGAGAGCTAGGGGGTTTGCCGGTGCGTCGAAACGTCGTGAAGAGGTCCTAGCACGATCATCGGAATTTCGCCGACGATTTCGTCAGCGCTTCGTTTTTCGCTCGTTTTCTAACGTACCAAGTTCTCTTTAGATTTTGAGAGAGTGGACTTAGAAAAAGTGATGAGAAGGTAGAGGGTATGAGGGGTTTATATAGGGTTAGGCTAGGGTTAGGGTTTTTAATAAAAAAATATAAAATATATAAAAATTATATAAAAATTCATTAAAACTCATTAAACCTAGGAGTAAAAGGGATTTATTGTGCATTTGATAACCGATCCAGCGATATAAAGTGTGCAGGAGGGTTGACTAAGTCCAGAGCCAACTTTTCTCTGTTGACGACTCGGTCGTCCGGCCGAGTCCGGTCGGCGGCGCCCGACCGAGTCGGCCGGTTCGTCGGCCGACGGCGCCGAGTCGGGCCGAGTCAGGGTCTCAGGGGCCGGGGGTTTTCCTGGGGTATTTAATGGTATATTTACTTTTATTTGTCCAATAAAAATTTTGTGAGTTATGGCCTTTTGACTGTTGACTACCAAAAGAAATTAAAACAAAATAAATACAAAAATAATATGGGGCATGGGATTTGAACTCTGGTGGCTTGGTTCAGCAGTGCAAGGTATTACCAATGAGCTACAAGCTCCTTCTTGTAATTATGGAGTGAATAAATACTTAAAGAGTTATCAGCCGCAATAAATACTCCAAGTATATATTGAATTTAAATCAATTCTTTGTATATTAAAAATGGAGTTATTACAGTCTACCCTCCTTACAAAAATTTCGTCCTCGAAATTTACAACTTTTATTTGAAGACTTGTTTACAAAGAGGTGTGGATATCTAGTACGCATTTCATCCTCCCTTTCCTAAGTGGACTCTCCTGGAGTGTCTTTCCTCCACATCACTCGAACCAAGTTAACTTCCTTGTTCCGAAGTGTCTTCACCTTCCTGTCCAGAATTTCCATAGGCTGTTGCTCACAAGACAAGTCGGGCTGTATAGTGAGCTCGGAATGATCGTGAACATGGCTGGGGTCACTCACATACTTTCTGAGTTGGGATATATGGAACACATTATGCACTCCTTCCAATGAGGGTGGAAGCGCTAAGTGATATGCCACTTCACCGACTCGTTCGAGTATGTCGAACGGTCCAATGTATCTCGGACTTAGCTTACCCCATCTTCCAAAACGGATCACTCCGCGGTTCGGAGATATCTTCAAGAATACGTGATCTCCTGGCTGGAACTCCAAGTGTCGCCTCTTTGAATCGGCCCAGTGCTTCTGTCGATCTTGGGCTATGCGCATCCTTTTCCTGATAGTGCGGACCACATCAACAGTCCCCACTATCATCTCCAGTCCAAGAAGTTCCCTATCTCCAATGTCGTCCCAACCTAATGGCGAACGACACCTTCTTCCATACAGTACTGCAAAAGGTGTCATTTCTATGCTTGCTTGGTAGCTGTTGTTGTACGAAAACTCCACAAGATGTAGGTGATCTTCCCACGATCTTTTGAAGTCTAACATACACGCTCTGAGCATATCCTCCAAGATCTGAATAGTTCGTTCCGACTGACCATCTGTTTGTGGATGATAAGCCGAGCTGAAGTTCAGAATTATTCCCAAGCTTGCTTGCAGACTCTGCCAAAATTGCGATCGGAACCTGGTGTCACGATCGGAGACAATGCAGACCGGTACTCTATGAAGTCTCACAATTTCCTGTATGAGTTCATGGGTATCAGAGATAGTACATTATGAAGAGTTTAAATCTTAATTAGATTATTACCTCCATGTACTTCTTTGCTAGTGTCCCAGTTGATTGGCCAACTAGAAATGGGATGAAGTGAGACGACTTTGTGAGTCGATCCACAATGACCCATACAGCATCGTCACCCTTTGTGCTGCGAGGAAGAGCAGTCACAAAATCCATCGTAATGTGTTGCCACTTCCATTCTGGGATTGGTAACGGTTGAAGTAATCCAGCAGTCCTGTGATGTTCAGCCTTTACTTGCTGACACACCAAGCATTTTGCGACGCTTCTGCTTACTTCACGCTTCATTCTATGGCACCAATAATTCTGACGTAGATCTTTGTACATTTTGGTACCTCCAGGGTGTATTGAGTAGGGAGAGCTATGAGCTTATTTCATTAACTCTTCCCGAACAGGACCTTTTGGTACACACAATCTGCTGCCGTATCTCAAAAATCCGTCTTCATAGATGATGAAGTCTGTTCTGAGTCCATTCTCCACTTGTTCTCTGATCTTTTGCAACTTAGCATTACTTGTTTGAGCTGCTTTGATCTGATTGACAATGGTTGATTGAACTTGTAGATTCATCAAACTTGAAGCATTACCTGGCATGATTACTTCAATCTCCATCTGATGCAAGTCTTGTTGAAGCTTCCACTGAGTGGTGAGATTCATTGCTAATGGTTGGCGACTAAGAGCATCAGGTACTACATTCACCTTCCCTGGGTGATATTGCAAGTTGATATCAAAGTCCGCCATGAGTTCTAACCATCTTCTCTGCCTCATATTCAACTCCTTCTGAGTAAACACGTACTTTAGGCTCTTATGATCTGTGTAGATGTTCACCCGTTCACCATGTAGGTAATGACGCAAAATCTTGAGAGCAAAAATGATGGCTGCCAACTCCAGATCATGCGTCGGATAATTGCGCTCATGAATCTTCAGCTGTCTTAAAGCATAAGCCACGACCTTATCGTGCTGATGTAGAACACATCCTAATACCTTACCAGATGCATCGCAATGCACTTCGAATCCTCCAGATTGATCCGGTATGACGAGAATAGGTGCTGATGTCAACCTTGACTTGAGTTCTACGAAAGCTTGTTCGCATGCTTCTGACCACACAAATTCTTCATCTTTACGTGTGAGCTTGGTCAGGGGTGTTGCTATCTTCGAAAAGCCTTCAATAAACCTTCTGTAATATCTAGCTAAACCCAAGAAACTTCGAATATCCTTCACCGACTTTGGTGTAGGCCATTCGCTAACTGCTGAAACTTTCTCTGGATCCACAGAGATTCCTTCTCCTGATACGATATGTCCAAGAAAACCAACTTGATTTAGCCAAAACTCGCACTTGCTGTACTTGGCATAAAGTTGATGTTGTCGAAGTGTTTCTAGGACAATTCGTAGATGTTCTGCATGTTCTTTCCGACTCTTAGAATATACCAGGATGTCATCGATGAAGATGACAACAAACCTGTCTAGATACTCCCGGAAAACTTGATTCATAAGGTTCATGAATATTGCGGGTGCGTTTGTCACTCCAAATGGCATCACTAGAAATTCGTAATGTCCATAGCGAGTTCTGAAAGCTGTTTTATGAATATCAGCTTCCTTGACCTTCACTTGATGATAAGCTGAACGAAGATCTAATTTAGAGAAAACACAAGATCCACTTAGCTGATCGAATAAATCATCGATGCGCAGGAGTGGATACTTGTTCTTTATAGTGACTTCGTTCAAGGCTCTGTAATCGATGCACATTCTGTATGAACCTTCCTTCTTCTTCATAAGTAGTACAGGTGATCCCCAACTTGAAGTGCTGGGACGAATCCATCCTTTCGCCAGTAATTCGTCCAACTGTGTTCGGACTTCCTTCAAACCTTCTGGACATAAACGATAGGGTGCTTTGATCACCGGTTGTGCTCCTGATACTAAATCAATACTGAATTCAAGAGCTCGATCGGGAGGCAAACCTGATATATCGTCAGGAAATACATCGTCGAGCTCTCGAACCACATCTGGTCTTGATTCTTCCTCTGCTTGAGCTGCTGCAACTACTGCTTCTCTTGGCTTTGCTTTGTAGGTACTTGGCTCCAGTGTACGGTCTCCGCTTTTGAAATAGAAGACCGGATGGTCTAGGATTTCGAATACTACCCTCCTTTGACGGCAGTCGATGGTAGCATAAAAAGTTCCAAGCCAATCCATTCCTAGAACCACATCGAAGTTCGGTATGTCCAGCACTTTAAAGTCAGCATAAAACTCTCGACTGCAGACGACGACTAGACACAAGCTGTATCCCATAGTTGCCTTTAGAATGCCATTTCCTGAACTGACATTCCAGCTGGATACAAGCGGTGAAATTGGAATCGCATGGGTTCGGACAAACCATTGCGACATAAAGCAGTGTGATGCTCCAGTATCAAACAGTGCAAGTGCAGAGATTGAGGATACTAAGATTGTACCTAAGGTATATGGGATTTGTTTTAGGTATAGGAAATATGTAACTAAGTAGCAGGATAGAAAAGCAAAGTTTGAAAAGAAAAGTTTACCAGTAATGACTTGGCCAGTGGCCGCAGCTTCTTCTACGGACATCGTGAAAGCCTGACACCTTGGTACATTCCTCCTGGTCTGAGGAGCATTCCTCTGAACGTTCCTTTGAGCTTGATGGAACTGACGAGGAGGTAGTGCAGCTTGTGATCCTCTGGGTGGTGCAGGTAGTGCAGGTCTTGGAGCAGGTGCCTGAAGAGCTGGTCGCTGCGGATAGGTAATTGCTGGCCTGGGTGCAGCAACTGGGTTCTGTTTTTGGGGACAAGACCCAATATCGTGAGTGGCTGAGCCGTAGACTAAGCAAAGGCGGTTGGCTCGACGCCAGTCCTTCATCATATGTCCATTTCTCTTACAGTAGGTGCAAAAGGCTGGGCTGGGACAATGGTTCGGTACTCCGGGTCGCCTTGGCATGAAAGATGGCCTGGACAAGACTCCACCTGCCATCTGATTGGCAGAGCGCTTGACTCCTGCAGACTGAGGTCTGCCCCTTGCTTTTATCACTGCCTCATAACTGCGGGCAGCTTCCAGAGCATCCTCATGAGTTAAAAGTTTTCCCGTGGCTAGAGCAACCTGAATCTCCGTGTCCAAATCTTGTTGAAAGCGACGGGCTTTGATCTCGTCCGTCGGTATCAAGTGTGCCGCGAATCTGTTTAAAGATTGTGTTAGCTGTGTAGTATGCGATATTTAAAATTGAACTATTATGACATATCTTACCTGCTTAACATGGTGAATTCAGCGTCGTATTCATATACTGATTTGTCCCACATCGAACCCTGTTGTAGAGGAATGAACTGCTGTTCCATTGCAAACCTGGCAGTTACAGGGAAGTATTTCGCGTTGAACTTCTCGCGAAAAGTCTTCCATTCAATAGGCTGTACCAGACGGCTTTCTTCCGCCTTCCACCAGTTGCGAGCATTATCCATGAGCTGTAGTTTCGCCACACGGACCCAAACTAGGTCTGGCACTTGAGCTGTTGCCAGATCGTCTTCTATGCTTTGTGCCCATTCTTCCGCTTCAAGAGGGCTTCCTTTACCAGAGAACTGCTTGGGGTGCAAAGCCATGAATTGCTTTACCCTTGGTGTATCGGTCTCAGGACGGTTCAGGAGTTGTTGTTGTCCCTCGAGAAGGCTGCGAATCGCCTCAAGTAGTACTGTTTTCTCGGTAGGTGGTGCAGGAACAGCTGGTGCGAGAGGTAGTGCTGGAGGTGTGTTGTTGACGTTGGTACTGGTGTTGTTCGGGGAATCCATAACCTTGAAGAAAAATTTTGGGCTAGGACAGATTCAAATACATGAAATGATAAGATTCAAGGAATAGAAATTTGTAAAATTGAAGAAACATGAATTGTAAAGAATTTTTTAGTTGCTTGTTCTTGTGTTATATTGCTTAGGTTGTTCATACAGACCAGAACTGCATGATAGGGATTCATACAGCTCTGACCTGCATGGGCCACCAACAAAACCTGTCACGCCCTGCTTCCCGGTGTACGGCGAAGGGGATGCGACGAGGTCTGCTACGTATATACTCAGAAGTACATACGCTAAGCTTATCTAAGCAATATAAAAGTAAATCACAAGAGACAAGAGATATAGAAATAACAGCAACTTTATTAATAACATTCTTTTATACAATGCATGAAAAGTAAATACAACTGAAATGTAAAACGATGCCTAAACAATGGCATAACAGGAAATGAAAATACTGAATAGAACAAGGTACAATGTCTAGAGCTCGGGGTCTTCGTGAAACTGCTCCAAGTCTTCACCGGTGGGCTCGATCTCTGCCGGGTCCAAAGCACCTGACGACATTCAAAGAAGAAAAAAATAGAATGTCGTCAGCGAACAGGTCGCTCGGTAAGTCCCAAAGATAATGAAGAATTAGAAAAGACAGAATAAGAGGTATTTTCTACAGAGGTTGTAAAATATTGTATAATATTGTGTTAACGCTGTTGTTTGTAGCGTGGTACAGAAGAATGCCAGTGTATACGAGAGGGGTCTCTATATGCTAGAGACCAGGGCAAACGGAATGTACAAGGAACCGTTAAGCCACGGTACAACAGCAACAGAATATATGTTAGGTGTCTTAATCTGACCACCTCGTGGCACCTTTAACACCTTCCGTACCAATCTACCCCTTAAACCCCGTAGTGTTTTGATAGTATTGTTGTATTGTATTGTGTAAGTTAGATGACTGACCAAAACCATGATATCAGTAAACAGATTGTAACTGCATTATCAGGTAAATGGTATAACGGGATAATGGATGTATATCCATGGTTTGATTCAGTCAAGTAGTATAGAATGTTAACTGGATTCTGGGATTCTTGTGTTCATATTGAGTTGGAATATTAAAGAATATAGATTGACTTGAATCATATTCAAGTCAGAAATAATCAGACTCAACCCCGAGTCAGACTAAAAGAAATGTAAGTCGAAGTTCTATATTTGTTAGGGTCATTATTGTAATTTACAAAACTGGAGGGGGTTTTATGTAAAAATACTTTTGTATAGTTTTCAAGATACACATCAAGTATTTATTATTCGTCTTTATAGTTATAATGAGTGTGATTTTATTTTGTCTTATTTCTAGTGAAAATATCCTAATTACATAAATAAAGGTATTAATTTGTAATATTGATTTATTTGCAATTCATGGTATTTTAATGTAACTTTTAATCTTGTAATTTTTAGGAAAAGGTGAAAACTTTATCTTATAATAAAATAGGTGTTTAAATGATAAATATACATATGTTTATACAAGAATAATTTTTAATAAATATTTTATTTCCCAAAAATCTCATTTTTCTTAAATGTCGTATTTTAAATCTTTCGAGACCGAATGCTCCTTGCGGAAGTCTGAATCTCGCACTACTAAGCCCGAGGGTGCACGATAAACCGTACTATCCCTAACGAGTTCCCCAAAGGTGGGTTGTAGTGGCTCTTTGCAAAGATTTAATAAATACTAATCATTTAGAAAACGGTTTTATAAAGATAAGGTATTTATTTGTAAAAGGGTGTAAATTTCCGTATTTTAGATTCTAGGGTTTCCTAAACCAACTAGCCTATTTCTAATTGGTCTAAACGACAAGTCATTAGAAGCCTCAAATCGCCTCTTCACCGCCAATTGTGGCCAGGTAAGTACAAATGAGAGAAGGAGGGATCCGCTCACGAATCGTGAGACGGGCCTTTTAAAGTTACCTTTTCTCACTTGCCTAGCCTAGACACCACAAAGTCAGGTTTAGATAAACGATCGATCTCCACGACATATCGTATTTTCCTATTAAAAGATATTGGTTTTGAAAGTGTATCAAACTTAAAACTTTTAGAAAAGGTTTTATTAAGAAAATGGTATTTAAATGTAAAATCTTGTTTTATCGTATTCTAAGTTTTCATGATATCATTTAGGGTTGTATTTGTATGTGTGTGGAGGTAGATCATTACCTCGTGATCTACTTTAAGATATAGCAATGTTAAGGGGTTAAATGTGAAAACTAAACATTGTGGTATTTAAGTAAAAGAAATACGATAAATGGAAACTTTATCATTTCATATGAGAAAACTTGTTCAAATTAATTTTTAAGTGATTAGCAGTCGACATGAAGATGTTTAAGTATTATGGAATTGGTGATAAGTGAGATTTTATAGAAAACCGAATCGGAAATCGGTTTGTTCCAATTTCCGTCGGGTTTGAAAAGTTGTATTTTAATGGAAGAAAAGAAAGGTAGAAAAGGGAGACTTACAGGTTTGGACAACGCTAGAGAGTGAAAGGAAGGTAGCGGGTTTGCCGGTGCGTCGAAACGTCATGAAGAGGTCCTAGCACGATCACCGAAATTTCGCCGTCGATTTCGTCAGCGCTTCGCCTTTCGCTCGTTTTCTAACGTACCAAGTTCTCTTGAGATTTTGAGAGAGTGGACATAGAAAAAGTGATGAGAAGGTAGAGGGTATGGGGGGTTTATATAGGGTTAGGCTAGGGTTAGGGTTTTTAATAAAAAAATATAAAATATATAAAAATTATATAAAAATTCATTAAAACTCATTAAACCTAGGAGTAAAAGGGATTTATTATGCATTTGATAACCGATCCAGGGATATAAAGTGTGCAGGAGGGTTGACCAAGTCCAGAGCCAACTTTTCTCTTTTGACGACTCGGCCGTCCGGCCGAGTCCGGCCGGCGGCGCCGGACCGAGTCGGCCGGTTCGCCGGCCGGCGGCGCCGAGTCGGGCCGAGTCAGGGTCTCAGGTGCTGGGGGTTTTTCCTGTGGTATTTAATGGTATATTTACTTTTATTTTTCCAGTACAAATTTTGTGAGTTATGGCCTTTTGACTGTTGACTACCAAAAGAAATTAAAACAAAATAAATACAAAAATAATGTGGGGCATGGGATTTGATCTCTGGTGGCTTGGTTCAGCAGTGCAAGGTATTACCAATGAGCTACAAGCTCCTTCTTCTAATTATGGAGTGAAATAAATACTTAAAGAGATATCAGCCGTAATAAATACTCCAAGTATACATTGAATTTAAATCAATTCTTTGTACATTAAAAATGGTGTTGTTACATCTTAAGGCTTTTGAATCCTATGAGCCGTGAGGGTCTCACAGGGGGGAATTCTCCTTACGAGTCGTGAGAATCTCATAAGTGTAATTTCTCATTAGGAATCGTGGGGATCCCTAAGTGTGTTGCTCCCTTGTGAGTTGTAAGGATCTTATGCAGGTGTTTGCTCCTCACAAGGTCGAGAGGACCTTGCAGGCGTCTTTATTTTAACGAGATTGTGCCCTTTCGGGTTTTCACAAACTCGCCGGTAGCCCTGCTGTTTTTACTCACGGCGCCCTTTCGGGTTTTCATCTGTGCCTATTTTGCTTGTGGACATACCTTTTTTTTTACGACGACTCCACCGGGGAATAGTTTCGCTGCTCACCGCTTGAGTTGCAATCTTCGCTACCAAGACTTTGATTGCAATATGGATCTCAAGAAGTTGTATCGCCGTATTAGGGGCAATGCACTAGTTTAGGGACGTTCCGGTCCTATGTTGAGTTGAGGGACATCTCGGTCCATTGTTTGTTTAAGGAAATCTCGGTCCATTGTTGCCATTTTAGAGGCAACGTTTAGTGTAAGGACATTTCGGTCCATTGTTAATTTAAGGATGTCTCGGTCCATTGCTGCCATTTTGGAGGCAACTTTTTTTCGAATACCACTTAGAGTTTTGACTTGGGAAGATAGCGAGCGGACATAGGCGTCGTCATCTATCATTAACCTAAGTCGTGGCTCGTCAGGTATAGTACTTCTTGAGGAATCGGCCATTTATTGGTCGGAAGGGCCTTTCACCATGCATAACCATAAGCAAGTAGACCTTGGTAGACTTTGTCTATGATGTACGGGCCCTCATAGTTCGGCTCGAATTTCCCCCGTTTGGCATGATTGGGGATCATAGGTCACTTGGGAACTAGTACGAGTTCGTCTTGGCGGAATGGTCTCGTCCTAGTTAGTCTTTCGTATGAACGCGTTATCCTTGCTCTGCAAGCTTCCAGGTTTTGCTGCGCCATGAGGCGAGTTTCGTCGAGGGCATCGAGCTCTTCAAGCCGAAGATGATCATTTTCTTCGTCCGTTACCTCATAACTAATCGCCACTCGTAGAGAGGGTAGCTCTATCTCCAAGGGGAGTACCGCTTCCGTTCCGAATACCAACGCATATGCCATTGTATTCGTGGCCGTTTTGAACATGGTTTGATACGCCCAGAGAGCTTCATGCAGTCTCTCGTGCCAGTCCTTTTTGTTTTCGGACACCGTTTTCTTTATAATCTTTGTCAGGGTCTTGTTGAAGGCTTCAGCTAGACCATTGGCTCGGGGATTGTAGAGTGAAGAGTATCTCCAGTCTATATTATGCTACTATGCAAAGCGGCTAATCTTATGACTCTTATAGGCCGACCCTTTATCTGAGAAGATTCATCATGGAATGCCGAACCGGTAGATGACGTGTGTCCTGAAGAAATGGAGGATGTTCTCCATCTTCACTTCCTTTAGCGGTACTGCATCTGCCCACTTAGAGAAGTAATCTATTGTTTCTAATATGAACTGATGTCCCTTGGATGATGCTGGTTCGAAGGGCCCAATTATATCGGTTCTCCACATTTCGAACGGCCAGCTGGCTACCATTGGGTGTAGCAGATTTGGATGTTGGTGAATGAAGTCCCTGTGAAATTGGCACGAGTGACACTGCTTCGCATATTCGAGGCAATCCTGAATCATCGTGGGCCAGTAGTAGCCCATTCTCTTGATCTTCAGCTTCATCTTTGGCCCGGCCTGATGGGAACCCAGAGTCCATCGTGAGTTTCTTGGACGACCCTTCTTGCTTCTTCTAGTCCTAAGCTTCTTAGCCACAAACTGTCGAACGATATCTTAAATAGCGTATCATTGACGAAGGCAAAAGACAGAGCTCGTTTCATGAGCCGATGTCTTGAAGATGCGCTTTCGGGCGTTCGATGGGATTTGAAGTAGTTTATGAAGACTTCTCTCCAATATTTCGCCTTTTCTTCATCCTCTAATTGGAAGGCTGCCTGATCGGTCGCTTCCTTTCTTTCAAATGACTCTGGAGATATTTCTGCTGGCGCGAGAATCCGGCGGCTCTGCATAATGATCCTTACTTCATCGAGGTTTTCGTCGGCCACTTCTTTAGCAAGCTTGGCTAATGCATCCGCCTTACTGTTTTCCGCACGAGGTATGCTTTCCAGGATATAAGAGGGGATTTGTGTCAGCAGTTGCTATACTCTTTCGCCATATTTTACCAACTTTGATTTACACGTCTGATAGTCGCCATTTACTTGTCTAACGACTATCTAGGAATCTCCATATATGATGATGTTTTCGATTCCCATGTTGACAGCAATCTCAAGACCTGCTATCAAAGTTTCATACTCATCCTCGTTGTTTGTCCTCGGCTCTGTTAAGGAAAGGACGAAACGCATTATCCCTCTTTGCGGGGTCACGAAGATAAGGCCTATCCCATCTTTGATTATGGGGGTGTTGTGCTTTCGCTTCTTCATGGAAGATGTGCCATCAAAGTAAAGTTCCCATCAAGAGTCATTTTCTTCGTTCTTTGTGTTGAATGCGTGTTCGTCCGGTAATTCTCAATTTAAGGGAGAGTCGGCTGGTATTGGATGTTCAGCGAGGAAGTCGGCGATGGCCTGGACCTTCACTGCCCTGAGGGGTCGATAGATTATCGAGAACTCTATCAAGAGGAGGGCCCATTTGGCAAGCCTTCCCGTTAGTATAGCTCTTGACGTCAAATATTTGAGAGGATCCACTTTTGATATGAGATGGACCTTATGTACCAAGGCTTAATGTTGAAGCTTCATTATCGCGAAGATCAGTACCGGACAATACTTTTCGATGGGGAGTGGTTTTTTTCTGCCCCCAGGAGAACTCGACTCAAATAGTAGAGAGCTCTCTCCTTTCCCTGATCGTTCTCCTGTGCCCATAGCGCGCCTAGAGAACCTTTAAGGGCTGTTGTGTACAGGATGGAGGGCTTTCCCTTGACCGGAGCGGTCAGTACTGGTGGATTCTGCAGATATTGCTTGATTTCGTCTAGTGCACTTTGGCATTTACGATCCCAAATGATCGGGGTCCCCTTCTTCATTAGATGGCTGTAGGGGTGGCATTTTACGGAGAGGTTGGATATGAACCGCCGAATATACGCGAGTTTTCCTTGGAGAGACCGCAGTTGTTTGAGAGTTCTTGGCGCGGGCATTTCCATAATCACCCTGATCTTTGATGGGTTTATTTCAATGCCTCGGTGTCGTATGATGAATCCTAAGAATTTTCCTGAGGAAACTCCAAACGCGCATTTCAGAGGGTTCATCATCAGATTATACTTCCGAAGACGCTGGAACACTATGTTCAAATGCTCCCAGTGTTCCTCGTACGATTTGCTTTTCACCACAAGGTCGTCGATATAACATTCGACAATCTCGTGTATGAGGTCATCGAAGATCTTCGTCATGGCTCTTTGGTAGGTACCGCCAGCGTTCTTCAGACCGAAGGACGTCATTTTATAGCAGAATATGCCCAGCGGAGTCTGGAAGGCAGTATGCTTTTGGTCTTCGGGATGCATCTTTATTTGATTATAGCCTGAAGATCCATCCATGAAAGAGAAGACTTCATGGGTGGATGTGTTATCGATCATCAGCTCGGTAACAGGTATTGGGAAGTCATCCTTCGAACAAGCTTTGTTAAGGTCGCGGAAGTCCACGCAGATGCGTACTGTCTTATTTTTCTTCATCACTGGAACAATGTTGGTGATCAATTCAGGATATTGAAATTTTTGGATGAAGCCGAACTCGATTAGTTTCTTGGCTTCGGCATTTATGTTCTTCTTGAGTTCAAGCTGCATTCTTCTTGGCGCCTGTTTGACTGGCTTAACATTCGGTGATATCGCTAATTTATGCACAACTATTTCTGGATCTAGTCCCGACATCTCGGAATAGTTCCACGCGAAGCAGTCTTTATACTGTATAAGCACGTCCTTTAGCGTGACCACTTGCTTTTCAGACACAGCTCACTGACGAACGTTGGCCTCGGCTCGTTTTCTGTCCCCAAGTCGATTTTTCTCAGGTTGTCCGCTGTGGTGTGTATCCCATCTTCCAGCTCTTTTGGCGCCGGTGGAAATTCTAAAACCACCTTGCCCTCATCCTCATCTGTGAAGCACCAGGAGAGGTCGTCCATATTCTCGTGCTCTCTTTCTTTTGATAGTGTTATCACATGGCAGGTACGAACTCGTTTCCAAGCTCGATGCTGATCTAGACTTACCCTCGCAGAGTAGGTTGCTTTTGGCTCATGCTTTCGTAGTGGGGCTACCCTCCAACTGTCGGATAGATCAAACCTGCCTCGTTGATACGGGTCTTCAACCCAGTCTTTGAAGACGAAGCAGTCTTCAAGAGGATGTCCTACTGCTCGGTGGTAGGAGCAATAAGCCGGATGATGGACCTCGTTTATTTGTTCGGGGTGCCGAGACTCCGGGAGCATCATCATTTGATACTTGATGACAAGGTCAAATATTTTCCTTGTCTTGTATTGGGGAAAAGAGTATTCCCGACCCATCTTCTTCATAAAGAACGAATTCCAGCTTATTCTTTCTCGATTGCATGGCTTCTTGGATCCTCTTCGATGTTCTAGAACATCATTCTCGTTCTCTACCATGTTTTTTTCTCTGTGTCGGACTTTTCAATTGCCATGAGAGTGCATAGCGGGCTGAGGGTGAAGGGCATTGTAGTCTTTTCTCTCCGCAGACTGCTGAGCGAGACGCTGCATCCTGGCTTTCTCATAAATGGCCATTTCACGGCTGTGGTCATCCCTAACCTTTTGACCGGCTTCTCTCATTAGCTTGTCAATTTGTTCTTCGAATGACAGACTTAGCATTCTTACGGCGGGATCTCGCTCTGGTTCGATATCAGCGCTATCTGGAAAAGCATTTGCTTCTTCACCGGAGTTATTTATAACATGACAGCTATGGAATCGCTCCCGTTTCTTGGACCGGACGTATCTAAGCCCAGTCGTCTTCATCCCCCCGTTGGGCATCTTTCGCTGAGACCCGGGAACGTCCCAAATTTGTTATAGAACTGGGTTTGTCGAGCGGTTTGTTTGAAGGATACCCTTTGACATTTTAATAGCCTCTTTAATCTCTTTGCGTAATATCTGGGTAGACGAATCGGTTGAAGCTTGTCAAGCGAAAAATTGGCACCATGCCTGACTTCCTTTTCCACTTTAGTCTCCATAGATTGGTAAAAGAGGATCACATTTTCGCCTTTTCGCCTAGGAGGGACATAAAAGGTCTGCAGCTCTTGCACGCCGTATGTATCGAGCGCATCAAATTCCCTGTAATGCTGCCGCGGAACCATGGTAATTTATAAACTTTGATCAGATCCAGTGATGGTCTACATTGACGGGCGGACGGAGAATACTGCGTTAGCCTCGTCCTCAGAGTCGCTGCCGAGGACCAAAATAGGGGTATATAGTCCTGGCCTGTTGCCTTGAGGTTGCCCCGAGTAGACTATCTCTTCATCTTCTTCGGTATCACTCCCAAAGATCGGGATAGTGGATATGGCTTTTTGTTGGTTCTCCGGCTTACGAAATCTTTCCGTGTCTTTGAAGTCTGGTAGGAACTACTTTGCGTCTTCATATTTGCAGACTTTATTTACGGAGAATGGGTTTAGCTCTCCTGTAACGGTGTACTCGAGGCCATCTTTGAAATACTTTGTACACTGGTGTTGTGTAGAAGGGATGACGTTGTACTCGTGCAACCAAGGCCGGCCGAACAGGGCGTTTTAGCAAGTCTTAACGTCGATAACATGAAATTTGATGTCAGTGATGAGCATCCCGAAGCATAATATCAATATCATGGACCCAAGCGTCCATGATGACTGCGAGTCGAACTCGGAGATGGTAATTTTATCCTGAGCAGGTGCTGAACGTTCATGCTGATCTCCTTCAGCACCTTCACATTGAGAAGGTTGACAGATGACCCATTGTCGACCAGGATCCTCCCTATCTTAATGTCATGGTAGTACCCGGTGACATATAGAGGACACGGTTGTGCTCGCACGTTCCGAGAAGGAGATCTTCATCGCCGAATGTGATGTCAGCTGTATGAACCTCTGCCAATTCGTCTTTCATCTTTTCTTCCGCAAAGAAAGCGTAGAAATGATCAGGCTCTTGCAGTGCCTTGATCAGAGAATCTCGTGCCTCTTTGGACAGGAGGAGATCATCCAATATGCTCAGTTGTGAAGGTATCTTCCTCAGATGTGCCAGGACATTGTAATCCACCTTGTTTTTCTTAGGCGGGTCCTTGGCTGCAAGCTCTTTGACGACTCTATCATTGAGGGAAATTTCCTCAGGGACTCTTTCCACCCCTTTGTCTCTTTTTCTTGAACATTTGATTTTAGGCCCGAGGTTCTTTTCAGGCAATGCACGGTTACGCGACTGAATGTTCTCGCATTTCTTCACCTCTTCTTCTTTTTCAGAGGTGGATTCTTTGAAGAGAGGACCGAGGGTTATTTCTTCCTCAAAATCGCTCCCGAATGTGAGAACTTGAGTTTTCCCTTTTGTCGAACAGGTATCAACCATATAAAAGTTGCCAGTCGTTTTTCCATGCTCATCCGTCGCACTTTTTCGCTGTCGACGAGCTTCACGCTTCATCCTCTTAAAGGGTTGTCGGTGAGCAACGTATCCTTGCCACCACTTCTTGAAAGCATTGCACTCTTCGGTGGGGTGCGTGACCCTCCGATGGTATAAGCAGTAGTTCGGATGTACATCCGCTTCGTCGAGGCACATACACCCGGGAGTATTTCCTTTGAAAGGTGGCAGCTTCATTCCCATTGACAGGGCTTTGGCGAACCATTTCCCCATCTTACACTTGCTTTTGTCTTCCGCGGGTGTGCTTGATCTGGTCAGAGTACTTTATGACTCTTCCTCGCCACAGCTTCTTCATCCTGATGCCGACGCTTGGCCTTTTCGTATATGACCATTTCAAGCTCTCGGTTAGCCTTGCTTTTTTGAAGGGCTTCATTTAGCAGCCTGTCAATCAAGTCGTCTGACGGCTCCAGGGATTTTTGCACTGGTCTTGCCCCCAGTTTCTCTGCACCGTTTTCTGACTCCTAGGGGGTCTCTTCGTTTTTTAAAGACGAATGAGAGACCATGTGGCAACTCGCTACATAATCCTTGGGTTCTTCTGACGAGTCGTTCCCCTCATCATTGTCACTGTCTCCGTTCTCGAGGATATGGTCGAGAAACTCTTCGAGAGTGAATGGGGTTCGCGCCTTCTGGTTGTACTCCTCTAGCGCGTCGATGTATTTTTGCAGGTCCGTGCGTTTGTCATGAGGCTGTACGAGCTTCTTGGTCTTTTTATTGCCCTTCGAAGACTTTGAAGGCTTGACCTAAGTGTCTTGCCCGTCATTAGCTGTTTTCGGTGTGGGTCGCGGTTTCAGCATCCCTTCAATGATCTCAGGCTCCAGCGAGATTTTCCACCTGATCACCGGACATGCTTGAAGATCCTTCAGCATTCTTTTAGTTTTAGCTGAAAGGACAACTTCCCATGGAGCTTCTTCTATAAACGAGCATGATGCCCCTGGTGTGTCCAACTTTTTAGGAGCGTGCTTCTGTGGCGAGTTCTGATCGCACACTTTTGGCGTGTCGGAGTTCAAAGTTCTAAAGTTATAACCGCGATCAGGACGGTGTCTCTTTGCAGCTAGCCGGTTGAGCACGGGTCGATCCATAGGGAGATGGTTGTATGTCCGTTCGTGTTTTAGACGAGTCAATAAAGAATGTGTATATGTTTGTTCAGTTCTATCCTAAGTGTTCGTATTTATGTTCAAGTAAGCTTGTTAAGGTTAAGGTTGGTTAGTAGAGTTAGGATTAGTCTTGTACTTGTCTTTTGCAATTCTTAAAACGGTGTTGGGATGATCGAAAGTAACGGGGATTGGGAGGACATAGGAATGGGATTTGCGAGTTTAGGCGAGCTTTCCAACGCTAAATCCATTCCTAGTGCCCCTTGTCCGTCCGCTAAATACGCTTATTTCCAACCCTCGGCCAAACACCCGCAACCATGTATCCAATTAAGTCACAACTACATGTCACGTTATAGTGCGCTTAAAGGACTTCTCTACTTAGGTCGCGGCTACTTGTCACGTATAGTGCGCTTAAGTGAGGGGGTTGGGTTTGTTTGATCGGGGTTCGTTTCAAGATGTTTGGCGAAGAGAAGCACAAGCGATTTCTCCGTCCCTCATACCACCTTCCTTAGCCTTAACAAGTGGGAAATTATTCACACATTATAAAAGAAAACAAACAAAACAAGAAGGAAGAAAAGAGAGAAAAGGAAAATACGGTTTTACAAATGGCGCAAGTTAACTTTTGGGTCCTCACCTTAGCAAGGAACTCCGTCGAGTATCATCGCTTGAAAATACGGATAAAAGAAGAAAAGAAAAGAGAACAAGAAAAGAAATAACAACAACTAGTTAACAACAAATAATAAAATTACACTAGAAATTAAATTACAATGCAATGAAATAAAAATACAAGATAAGAAAAATAACCCTCATCTTCATTTCATCATCCACTCAATGCTCTCACTACATTTTAATAGAGGAAGACATGAAGAAGAAGAAGAAGCTAAACTAAATCCTAAAAAAGAGGTGGAAAAGAAGACATGAAGAAGTCCCTTGGCTTGGCACAAAACTGGGCTATTTATAGGCTGAGTGCTGAAACCCTAGGGCTACATTCTGGCCCCAAATGAAATGTCCAAACTAACCCAAAAATTTGGTCAGATGATGACACTAAACCGCGGTGGATCCACCGCGAAAACCCACATTTGGCGGCGGTTCCGCCGCGGTTTAGTGGAATCGGGGTCTCGTATTTTCTGGGTTTCCTTGTTTTGCTATCTTATGTTGTTATACATGTCCCAAATTGCAAATTACCTTCACAATTTCTTCAGATCTGCACAGTCCAAATATGGCTTCACTTTTGATTGATTTGACCTTTCTCCCTCGAGCTCCGCGCACCCATTGATTCTTGTGCTGCCCCTCTCGTGCTCTGTGCTTGTCCGAGACACGAATGACCACTGTCATATGTCTTGTCTCTGGAACTGGTACGCGGCACTGGACGGATACGGATGACCAGAACCCGGCTTTATCTATTGGCAACATATGTTCTGTATTTTGGCATAACAGTAAAGATTTTGTATCATTTGTGTTATTTAGGACTAGGAACCTGTAGCCTGTAAATATGTAGCAAACATGGATTAAAAGCACCTACCTATAAACAAACGAGCATAAGAATGGGCTGTAGTAAAAGCAATATTCTGGTGTGAACAAATACCTTCAAACTTAACTTTTGCTCATCCTGAGCAAAACCAATTATTCACAAAAAAGTCCTAACCGCATTTTCGCAGGGAACGCGATTGCACTGAGCTCGTGCAACAAGCCGTTAAACCTCTAGGTGTCCCTAGTAGGAGGAGTGTTGTCTCCTGAGGGTTTTCAGCGGATTACACCCACAAAATCCCGTCAAGCAAGTTTCATAAGTTAACATCGATTCTACTCCTACAATTTAGTATTTACGTTAGAAATTTTATCATCCTAAGTTAGAAATATCCAACCCTAATGCTTCACTCCTCCTTTCTATTTAACCTCAGATCTTATACGTTCCAAAAAAGTTTAGAAAGATGGCATCTTCTGAGTTTTCCTTCTTAAAGTGTGGTCTCAAATGAGGAATTTTAATCAACTTTACAGAAAATATAAGTCTTATTCTTCATTTCTCGCTTTCCTATAAACATCGATTGTATACCCCTACGTGTGTGTATATTTGCACCCCTACACTCAAGAATTCAATTCAAGCTATAGTACTCTTGCCCTAATACCTAATACTACTTCTTTTTATTAAATGATGGACGGTGTTGCTCACACACCTTTCATGCGACTATTAATGCTTCTTGAGGCACCAACAACCGATTACTGAATGTATAAGCTTAAAGCGTAAATAGCAGTTTCCAGGTCTTGACTTTATTTCTTTTTCTTTTTCTTTTTCTTTTTTTCTTTTTTTTTCTTTTTCAAGACCGAATATATTTTTCAATATGCTCTTTTGGTGTTTAGCTTTAAATACCGTTTTTTCTTTCATACTAGGCTTTCTGGCAAGAGTATTTCTAAGTATCCTCTACTATCCCAAGTTTCAAGGTGCGTGTAAGTGCAGTTTGTCGGGTATATACTTTCTGAATTTGAACTCAAGAATAGAAACTATTTTTCAGACTTATCCTTTAGTAAAGTTTCAATACTTTCCCATCATCTTGACTTAACTCAAGAACTGAACTCAAGATTACCTATTTCTCAAAAAAAACTGTAAGGACGTATACTTACCAAGGTTAAGCAGAATGAGAGTTATTTTTAGGTTTTTCAATTCCTAAGCCTAGAATTTAGTTGTTTTTAACATATCGACCAAATTTTCGGAATAAAATCTAAATTACCCTATTAGTTAACTTGACGACAAAGTTTTTATATTTTGGAAATTTTTTTCGATTTTTATGGGTTTTAAAATAAGTATGCAAATTCAAAATATACAAATGAATGCGAAGGTAGAAAGCTTTGCGAGCATACCCCCAAACTTAAACTTGACAGTGCCCTCACTGTCAGGCTACACCAAGAGGGTCAAAATTGTCGGTGCCTCCCTAAAAACAAGTTATATACAAAACAAAACGGAAAATAAAAAATATATACAAAAAAAGGTCCCTCCCAAACTTAAGTAAAACAGTGTTTCCACTGTTAAGCGTTGAAGTTCAGGGTCGGGGGGAAAGAACAGTATCAAGCTATACAAGGCCTTACACAGGCTAAAAGTTAGTACCAACCATTCAAAGATTTTATCTCTATAATATACTGGTTGGTGAAAGAATGCGGAGAGGTAAGAAATGGAGAATACGCGAGACCGTATGGAGATAGAAGTGGGATACGGTCTCGGTATATAAGAAGAAGAATGGCGGAAGAGAGAAAGAAGTGGAATACGAACTTGAGAGTGGAAATGGATTGAATAAATTAGTACAATCTGTAATGATTGATGTGAAAAGATGGATTGTACTAATCTATCAATATGGCGAGAAATTGGGTCAAATCCCTCAAGATTCGTGAGAAACCATGGGTACGCTGAACTCGGTAAACCAGACACAAGAAGTGAAAATGATACGGTTTCTTGCAATGTCGGAATGATGGAAAGGATGGGGGGAAGTGATTGAGGAAGGGTATCGGTTAAGGGTTCTGGAGGGTGTACACAGTCAATGACAGGGACAGGATGAATTGGAAAATCCGACTCATCAAGCAAAACTGGTTCATCCTCAAAAATATCCTCAAAATTTTCCTCAAAATTCAGCACATCCATGCATTTATCCTCAAAATCCAAACGCATATGGGGTTCGGGAAAAACATTTAATGCATCAGGATGATGAATTGGAGAGAAAATCTCAGCCAAAACTGCGGGTTCATCATCCGAAATATTCCCAGCATCAATATCCTCAATCAAGTGAAAATTAATTTTCTCAGACACCTCATCAAGAACATGGATTTCAATCAATTCTGGTTCTATGATGGAGGTGTAGAGATCAAAAGGTTTGGGATAGGTTTCACTCGAAAGGGACCCTTCACAATCGGGTAAATCAAACACTACAAAGTCACACAACTCATTAAAAATTCTATCTTCGATTGATAATTCATTTAGGACATATGATAGACACTCAGAATCGAAGTTGTGGCATTCAATTGGGGACTGGTAGGTTTGATTTGGAAGGGTGTACAACTCACTCTCACTACTCAAATTCTCCATCTGTCCAACCGCCTCATCATACATTGGAAAATTTGGAGCTAGTTGAAAACTAGCTACCGGGTCACCAGGTGGTATGAGGACAGCCATGGACGCATTCAAATCCATCATCTGTTGGTACGACGCTACCCGAAAGTCTTCCAACGACTGTTCCAGACTAGACATAGGTTGTGAAGGGGTTTCAGTAAAAGATTCGAAGTTGTTTGGATACTGGAAACCCCCAAAAGTCTGTGTAGAAGCAATATCTAGGGAAGGTGCAAAAGTTGGGTAGAAATTATAGGAATTGAATGGTTGGACATGATGATGATCAACGTTTGGATAAGAAGGTGAATGTTATTGTTGATCAAAAGAAGTTGTAGTGATGAAAGGAGTGAAAGATCGGCTACGAGATTGTTCAATATGTTCAGCAATAGACAATGGTTTCGGAGTTTCAACCGGACTAGAAAAATGAGTATCAACGTAAGAAGGGGTGAATGTTTGAAATGGTTGATACAAAGTGGATTGCGGAGTCAAATTGTTCGTCCTAGACGCGTCTATCCGATCTTTCAAAGAGATTTTAGGCATGGAGGGGTCGTTCGAAGTTCGACCAAAACAAGAACCATAAGAAGTAATATCCGGTTGTGAGTACCAAAGTTCGGCAAGAGTTTTTTTAGGTGGAGTACCCATGATATGAAGAGAAGAAGAAAAGGAGGGGAAAAAGAATATGGAGTTTTTTTTTATTTTTTTATTTTATTTTATTTTTATTTTTATTAAAAAAATTTGTTTTTGGAGTTTTGAAATTGTTTGTTTTTGAAAGAATACGGAATTATGGGACTAAACTTTATATAAGCACAATCACAATCACAATATGTACAAACATACCTAGAGCTATGGTCTTCAAAGTCCAACTAGACCGCTCCTAGTCTTCCAAGCGACAAGTTGCAAGATAACCCTCGAATCGTCTCTTCACTGCCAATTGTGGCCAGGTAAGCACAAGTGAGGTAAGGAGGGTTCCGCTCACGAATCACCGTGAGACGGGCCTTTTAAAATTATCTCCTCACTTGTCTAGCCTAGACACCACAAAATCAAGTTTAGATAAACGATCGATTCCCCGCAACCTTCACTTGTCCTATATGAGCGCGACAGGTCCTTATAGGTTTGGTCTAGATATTTTTTATTAGCTCAAGGTAATGCATATGCAATTAGTGATTTGTGGAGTCTCAGGAAGGGTGATGAAATCCCCACCCAATCTGAATTGGTGTTATAGCCCCTTAATGTCCGTATTATTATATGCAAAGCGGTAAACAAACAAAATCTAAAACAACAAAAAATTATTTGGCGGCTGCGCAATCTGTGCAAAGAAACCTGCAGAAAATACAGTATAGTGGAATTCACAGAGAAGATAAAAGAAAAGAAAATGGGGTGGAGAAAAAAGTGGGCACAGAGGCCTCAATGGGACGGCGGAACCGCCGCGCATGGCACCTTTTGACCGCGGTTCCGCTGTCAAAATGTTGACTTGGGGATTTGTCTTTGGTCAACGAACTCCACTTCTTCTCTTCTCCAAAATAAAAACCTCTGTTTTCTTTTTGGATTACTGTACTTTCTCAAGATTAGCCTGCATACTTGCACACAAAAATTATCAAAAATAACAAAAAGATTTTATTTTTTATTTATAAATATATACAAAAAGAATATTAACCCGAATAACAAGAAAGAAAATACGCTACTGTCCCCCCGGCAACGGCGCTATTTGATCGCATGCTTTTGGCGTGTCGGAGTTCAAAGTTCTAAAGTTATAACCGAAATCAGGACGGTGTCGTTTTGCAGCTAGCCGGTTGAGCACGGGTCGATCCACAGGGAGATGGTTGTATGTCCGTTCGTGTTTTAAACGAGTCAATAAAGAATGTGTATATGTTTGTTCAGTTCTATCCTAAGTGTTCGTATTTATGTTCAAGTAAGCTTGTTAAGGTTAAGGTTGGTTAGTAGAGTTAGGATTAGTCTTGTGCTTGTCTTTTACCATTCTTAAAATGGTGTTGGGATGATCGAAAGTAACGGGGATTAGGAGGACATAGGAATGGAATTTGCGAGTTTAAGCGAACTTTCCAACGCTAAATCTATTCCTAGTGCCCCTTATCTGTCCGCTAAATACGCTTATTTCCAACCCTCGGCCAAACACCCGCAACCATGTATCCAATTAAGTCACAACTACATGTCACGTTATAGTGCGCTTAAAGGACTTCTCTACTTAGGTCGCGGCAACATGTCACGTATAGTGCGCTTAAGTGAGGGGGTTGCGTTTGTTTGGTCGGGGTTCGTTTCAAGATATTTGGCGAAGAGAAGCACAAGCGATTTCTCCGTCCCTCATACCACCTTCTTAGCCTTAACAAGTGGGAAATTATTCACACATTATAAAAGAAAACAAAACAAAACAAGAAGAAAGAAAAGAGAGAAAAGGAAAATACGGTTTTATAAATGGCGCAAGCTAACTTTTGGGTCCTCACCTTAGCAAGGAACTCCATCGAGTATCATCGCTTGAAAATACGGATAAAAGAAGAAAAGAAAAGAGAACAAGAAAAGAAATAACAACAACTAGTTAACAACAAATAATAAAGTTACACTAGAAATTAAATTACATTGCAATGAAATAAAAATACAAGATAAGAAAAATAACCCTCATCTTCATTTCACCATCCACTCAATGCTCTCACTATATTTTAGTGGATGAAGACATGAAGAAGAAGAAGAAGAAGCTAAACTAAATCCTAAAAAAGAGATGGAAAAGAAGACATGAAGAACACCCTGGGCTTGACAAAAAACTGCGCTATTTATAGGCTGAGTGCTGAAACCCTAGGGCCACATTCTGGCCAAAATGAAATGTCCAAACTAACCCAAAAATTTAGTCATATGATGACACTAAACCGCGGCGGATCCGCCGCGAAAACCCACATTTGGCGGCGATTACGCCGCGGTTTAGTGGAATTGGGGTCTCGTATTTTCTGGGTTTCCTTGTTTTGCTATCTTATACATGTCCTAAATTGAAAATTGCCTTCACAATTTCTTCAGATCTGCACAGTCCAAACATAGCTTCACTTTTGATTGATTTGACCTTTCTCCCTCGAGCTCCGCGCACCCATTGATTCTTGTGCTGCCCCTCTCGTGCTCTGTGCTTGTCCGAGACACGAATGACCATTGTCATATGTCTTGTCTCTGAAACTGGTACGCGGCACTAGACGGATACGGATGACCGGAACCCGGCTTTATCTGTTGGCAACAGATGTTCTGTATTTTGGCATAACAGTGGAGATTATGTATCATTTGTGTTATTTAGGACTAGGAACCTGTAGCCTGTAAATATGTAGCAAACACAGATTAAAAGCACCTACCTATAAACAAACGAGCATAAGAATGGGCGGTAGTAAAAGCAATATTCTGGTGTGAACAGGTTCACCCTCCAGTTTTCGGACAGCGCAAACTTGCCTTGTTGATACTGGTCCTCGACCCAATTTTTGAAAATGTAGAAATCCTCAATTGGGTGGCCCAATACTCTGTGGTAGGAGCAGTAGTTGGGACTGTTGACGTCACCAGGCTGCAGTGGACGTCTCTAATCCGGCAGAGTGATAAGTCTGTTGTGCACTGCTAGTTCGAACAGTCTCCTCGTTTTATACTTGGGAAATGAGTAAGGACGTCTTAGCTTCTCTTCGAGGGATCGGCGTGGGCGTGTGTCGCTTTGGCAAGCAACCGGTTTTGGGTCAATTGGTTACTGTTGAGTGTTGGCAACGAAGGTCGCTTTCCCTTTGTCCTTTTCATTCCGGGATCTGTTTTTGAAGAGGACGGCCTATAGCCCATCTGGTCCATTTGGGCCAACTTGTTGATCAAGGCCTGAAAGGTGGTCGACTTGAAGAATATCATAAATTAGGATATAGTCGCTTAAGGATCAAGGGTCCCTACAAACATGCCCATGGCAGGAGCTTCTTCTATGCGTTATTCGCATTTTGACCATAGGTTCTACCACCGAATTGCGTATTGAACCCAAGACTCTCCTGGTTTCACCCTGGCATTGATTAATGTCGTGATCGGGATGCGCTCGCTTGCACTTGCGAACCTCTGTGTGAATAGTAATTCCATCTCCATGAATGTTTTGACAGAGTCATTTGGGAGCTCGGAGTACCATTCAAATGTCGTTCCGACAAGCTGCCAACAAACTGGCGAAGCAGCAGTTTGTCATCGCCTCCAGTATTACCGCACAAAGCTCTTAATTGAGCAATGTGCTGGTGTGGATTGCCCATCCCCTTATACACATGGAACTCGTATATCCTGGCGGGTACTTGATTTGATCGTACCAGCCTGGATAAGGTCACCCAGTTCTGACGACTTGGCCAGCCGCTTCTCTCGCTTGATGAGCTCATATTTGTTGAGCTATGTAGTCATCAAGGACAGCTTTGGAGATCGTTTCCTACCTGGATAATGATAAAGCTGGAAGAGGGTTTGATATTTCCCCTCTGTCGTCCTCGATAATTATCGGCGGGTCTTCCGCTGGAAGTTCTATCTGGATCATCATTCCCACCATGTCTTGGAATAGGAGCGCCATCCATTTTATATTAGCAGCTTGTTCTGCGAACTCTTTATCCTTCCTTTCCAGTACCCTTCCCAAGAACACTGTATCCGTCTCCTGCTCCTGGCGCTGGTCGAACGCTGCTTCCGGGCTTTCTTTCTGCCCGGTGAGTGCTGCCATTTTTGTCAGCTTCTCCTAAAGCTTTTTTTGCTGCTCCTGAGCTTTCGTCAATGACCGAGTTTGCGGCTGATGAGCCATGGAAGCACGGATCTCCTCTTTTCCAGAAGCCATGTACACCGTGTGCACGATCATTCCCTCGGACTTAGGGGCGTTTGGATCCAGCACCCTTGGGATTTGCCACCGGCGGTGGGAGATTCTCCGGCCTTCTCTTTTTGTGAGAAGTCGAAGTTGAAGGAGCCATTGTAATAGGCGCCTGCGTGAAAGAAGTCCCTCGTTGTATGCTGGAGGGATGATTTTCCTCTTGTCGAACCTTCATTTTCTTCGGTTGACGAGAGTAGTTCTTGTTAATCAAAATACCTTGGACTTCCCACCAGACTCTGTAGATCCGGGAGGATAGCCACCGAGGGGGCTGCTCCGTCTTTTCCTGCTTCATATTTTTAGCAGGAAGTGGAGATTTCTTCAACACTGCGGTCGGAGAGTTCTTTCGCACCCTCCTAAGCGGTTCAAAGCTGTTCCCGGTTGGAACAACAGCGTCAACTTCCACCATTGGAGCTGACGGAGTAAGTCCAGAAAAGGAGTTGCCCCCAGCTTTCCTCACTCGGCGCCAGTGGCGACGTCGAGCATGCCTTGCAGATGGAATTGCCTCGGTTGTGGGAGTGGCTTCGTCATGCCCCTGCCTTGGTGAAGGGCTACTGCTGGTGCCAGCCTGTTGAAGACCGATGTCCGTTGAGAGAGGATGGCAAATCTTTCGAAGGCCGACTTTCTGGTAGGGGAAGCACTTTTGACGACCTCACCCGTATCCAGAGTTGGAACGGCCAATCTTGCGAAGTCCGATCCTTTAGTAGGAGAAGCCCCTTTGACGACTTCACCTGCCGGAGCTGGAATGACTATCCGTTTTAGGATAACCCTTTCAGGTATTGCGAGCCTCTTTGCGGGACCACTGGAGCTTTGGCTCAGCCTGTTAAAGACTAAGGTGGCAGACTTGGATGACCCATTGAGAGAGGCCATGGTGGTTGCAAGTCGATCGAAGACCGACTTCCTTGGAACCCTTGTCATGGTACTGGGGTGCCAAAGCTTGTTGGCAGGAGCATGGTCCCGAAAATCAATCCAGTGGTGGCCTGAGTCACCTATTCCACTGGCATCGAAAATAAGCAGGCCGCATTCGGTCCGTACGTTACTCCTCTAGTGGGGGAGGAGTAGGAGTTGCTGTTGCAAGTGCATTTGGAAGCCATCGATCTTCTTTTCTCTGCACAGGAGCAAGACACGAAATCTTAGTACCTCGAATCCAGGAGCAACCAGAGCAAACTATGATTTTGTTCGCGAACACAACACGGGAAGTGTGGAGTGGAAAGAGGAAAAGGTCCCACCGGGCGTGACAGAATCTGTTTATCGCTGAAAACGGAGACGAACCGCGTAGGTCGTCTTTCCTGAATTTGGGAGCAGATGCTATTTGGGTTTATCCGTCCATCTCTCCGAAGATGCCAAGTTGATTGATGGCACTGTGTATCTGAGGTTTGGACGAATGCGGCCGTTGTAGCAGACTTCGTCAGATTCCCCCTCGTTGTGAGGGGTTTTTGATTGTGGGGACGCTCTTCTTTGCAGGCGTAAGCCCCTGCAATTAATTACGTTATCACATCACGATAACCACTTTCTCCTACTCCAAAAGTTCATTTCGTATCGTGTGTGTTTGTTTTATTTTTGGTTGCCCATGGATTGTATACGGAGACTAATTTATATTGTCGCCCGTAGGACGTAGATTAGTCCAAATCCGTATTTTCTTAGATTTGGGTTTGGTTCGATTTAAGGATCGTTAATCTCGTTTGTGATTAAGATCAACTTTAATGTTTGTTGAGGATACGTTAGTCTAATTGGAGAGTAAGATCTACTCAACAGGTTTTTGGGATCAATCAGACCCAACAAAAAAGCATTTGAGCTCTATGTCACAACCCGAAAAGGTACGGAACGTGACTGGCACCTAAATTACGAAACGTCTCGAGGCGTACGTAATCCAAGTAAGCCAAAGCCCAGAAATCAAAACCTAAAAAATAAATAGAGTGAAGGAAAACCATATCAGTCGCATCAACATCTTTTTAAAGAACAACATCACATTTTTCAAAAATTTCGGCAGAGTCTCCTTTGTAAAAACTGACCCCAAAACGGGTACAAATCACGAATAAACATATAACATGAATAGGGCATCCCCAAGCGGGAGTTAGCTCTTCGCCAAAGTGGACTCAAATCCCACGCAATGTAAATCATCAATATGCAAAAATAAGCATAAAAGGCATAAGTAATAAGTATCATGTCGGCTCAAGTGAGCTCGACCCAGAGAAACAACATAAATATCCACAAATCTCATTGTCTCGTCTCTAGGTCAATATACATCAATACAAGTAATAAGTACAGTAGATGGAGTACTCTAGATACAATAAATATACAAGGTGGAAACAAAATAATATCACAACCCACCTACGAGCAAAAACTCAGATCCAGGCAAAAGGAGCAAAAGGATGAAGTGCGTCCGCCGCTACGGTGCTGACGGATCGGACCATCAAAAGGGCTGTGGCACAACGGGGGTGAGTTGCCAACTTGTGAGTAATAAGTAACATCTACAAGGCTATCGTAAGCATGCACGCAAAGTGTCATAACTCAACAATACCGATATGGCATGATATATTAGCAGATATGTATGCAACATGAATCAATTTTACAATCCTAATCAGGCATGATATACTAGCAGGTATGTGTATAACATGAATTAATTTTACAATACTAATTTGGCATGATGTACTAGCAGGTATGTGTGTAACATGAATCAATTTTACATTAATAATCTGCCATGATATACTAGCAGGTATGTGTGTAACATGAATCAATTTTACAATACTAATCTGGCATGATGAACTAACAGGTATGTAGGTAACATAAATCAATTTTACAATACTAATCTGTCATGATGTACCAGCAGGTATGTGTGTAACTTGAGTCAATTTTACAATATTAATCTAGCATGATGTACTAGCTGGCATGTGTGTAACATGAATCAATTTTAACCCGTGATCCGAATATGTTGTTATGAGAAAATCATTATTTTCATCTTAGAAAAACTCCTTTGAAATATTAACATAATATCAATGGAATCAATAGAAATCCGTGTCCAGCATCGACACCTCAAACGACTATCTCAAAATCTCAAGTATCTGTATTACAATATCTCGAGTCCCATCCGTCCGGCTGGCCCATCTCAAAGTATCCATACCTCATGACCACGGTCGGTATCCTCTGGATATCCGCCGCGCCAACAATCACCGGTAGGTAGTCTGCCCCTGCCAGGCTCATCGTCTACAACTCGATCTTCTTGCCCAGGGGTACCTTACCGGGCCCACCATGTACCCGAAACGGTTCATCCTACTTCTCGAATCGGGTCTCGAAAACTAACAGAAAACCCATGGTGGAAGACACATATATATCAATCCCGAGAAAACCGCAACTTACAATATTTAAAAATGATATCCGGTTTATTAAATCCTTGCGGTTTTCCCCCAAAAACTCATAAATCTCAAGTGCAGAAATCCTCAGAAAATCACCATAAGCACGCATATCAGCTAGAATGAAATTATGGTATTGACTATACGAGCTGCAATATGTAGCTAGAAGACTGTACATGAATGATGATACAATGATTGTAATTTCTTAATTTAGCAAGTTAATTTGTATTCGTGCCGCATACTCATGATAAGGGTGCAATAGTTTCACATTTCCAACTTTAGCAAGTTAAATGGTACTTGTGCCGCATACTCATAATAATGGTGTAATGGTTTCATATTCTCAATTCAGCAAGTTAAACAGTACTTGTGTCGCATAACTCATGATAGTGGTGTAATAGTTTCACATTCTCAATTTAGCAAGTTAAATAGTACTTGTACCGCATAACTCATGATAATGGTGCAATAGTTCTACATGATGAACTAAGCAAGTCATATAGTACCCGTATCACATGTCTCATATTAAAGGTTCAATGGTTCTATATATATTGAACTAACACATATAGGGATATTAGGGTCATGCAATGCAGCAAAATGAATAACGAGGAACTACACGCAATGCCTGTACTACTAGAAATTTTAAAACTATCGGGCGTTTCGCGCCATCCATACGATTTTCCCCGTAGATGTGTACATCTAGTCACCCGTGATCTGGTGCTAGGTGTATCCGATCATCTGCTTTCCTTTCTCTGCGGCGTCCGAAGTCCCCTCCTGCGGACCTAGAATTTACACAAAGCAACACATATAAGGCACAATCCTGCAAAAACGCGATATCAAGGTTATACGAGCAACTAGCGTTGCAAGCTAAACGCGTGTGTATACGTAACGTGTGTACATACGTCAAAAACCACCGCGACACGCTATGACACACAGCAGACCAATCAACTTGTACCGTACGTGTCGCGCAAGTCCCGCTACGCTAATTATAGGTAAAAGGTCCCAGATTTCATCTGGAGTAAAAACAAGAAAAACAAAAAAGACCAAACCTCTTACAATACCTACAGACAACTACCTGCAAAAATTCAACAAGATCCCACAACATTGGACCGGCCACCATAAGTACGATATCGGCCAAAAACAGGCGGAAAAGGCCCAGGTTTCTACACTATATTCCTAACACAAAGTATAGCCTAATGTATATGTTTGCTTACAAAATTTATCATCCCAGATACAGCAGATTCTAGTATCCTAAAGTTTAGTTTCAAAAACGTTTTAAAACACTTAATTTGCAACAATAGGGTGCACTTGTGAAATTAGGTGAAATTACAAGAATCAAGTGATACCAACAGCACATATTAGAGCTAATCTAACCTTAAAAATCTTGACTTACTCTATTCTCCAACTAAATGATCAAATTATCATCAAGTCTACAAAACACTAAAACTAACCAAACTCTCCCAGATTTCACCAACTGCAAAAACCCAAAAACCAAACTATACCAAACACTGGAAAACACCCACAGACACCACTCAGCACAGTATCAACACCCAAATCCTCAAGGAGGTCGGTGACTCCGGAAATGAAGGGATGGTCGCCGGATTTTTGGGAGGGGCACGGGCACGAAATCCTACACACCACTCTAAAAAGCTTGCACACTAATCTGAACATGTTTTCTAAACTAGAAATTGATCACAGATATAGCAGGTCACTTGTATCTTAAACTTGATTCAAACCATATTAAAACTTCAATTTTGGCACTTTACGGTGTTTTAATGAAATCTAGTGACACTAGTTGGTTCACACAGCACAAATAACACCTAATTTAGTTAATTAAGCCATAACAATCCCATTTTACCCAAAACTCCACACAAAACACAAGGTTAGCCCATTTCACTACTTAAATAAGATTTTAAGCTAAACAAACTATAACTCTAGCAAAAATGGAAGTTGGGTTTAACATTATACCCCAAGTTGGTCCTAGGATGCAAGAAGAAAGAGATGAAGAGAAGGGGGTGGTGTGTGTGCTGCTGCTGCTGCTGTTACTGTTGCTATTGCTACTGCTTGCTGCTGCTGCTTGGTGCTGCTGCTTGTTGCTGCTGCTGTTGCTACTGCTGCAGCTGCTACCTTGCTGCTGCTGCTGTTGTGTGTGTGAGAGAATGAGAGGGAGAGATGTGAGAATGAGTGTGGGAAAATAATTGGTTTGAAAAAAAGGAAATGAGAGATGAGAGTCAACCCTTCCCTCTCTCTCTCTCATCATGATTACCAAACATGCCTCAAACCATCATTCCCCCTTCTCTCTCCAATCTCAAGTCAACTCCCAAAACAAAACTAATTATATAAAAAAAACTAATACACTTAATTACTTCATATTAACCTAATTAAATGGGTTAGTCCACCATGGCTACCTAAACATGGTTTAACCCTAAACTTAGCCCTAATTTACATGCACATGTGTGTGTAGTCCAAATTAAATTCTAGTAAAATGTTCATAAATTCATATAAAACATTTGAAAATCATTTTGGTAAACTTTTTACTAAAAACCCACAACAAAGTATAATAACCCTTAATCGCATTCTAGGGTGTTACACTCTATTGCTTTAGTTAAGGACGTTTCGGTCCGTTGTTAGTTTTAGGACGTTTCGGTTCGTAGATCACCCTTTTGAGGTGAAGGTTTAGTTTAAAGACGTTTCGGTCCGCAATAGTTTGAGGTGTGTATGCCATCTCTGGACACGTGCCCAAAAAAACAGTTGATTGTCGGGACCCACTACCTCTCTGAAGACGTTGAGGAACTACAACGACATGTATCAAAGGTGTAGAGAGATGTACCCTAGAACCAACTCCATGTTGCAGGGAAAAGGAATTGATGGTCAAGCCCAGAAATCATTAGTCGTATTTTGAGACTAAAATTTCTCCGGTGGAATGTGGGATGAATATCGTTTTGGTCATCATCAATCAAGGAGTCATCAGTCGTATTTGAAACTGGAACTAGTTTGGGAAGTCATGAGCATAGGGGCTCGGTCTATTTGGAGATCGAGATGTTTTAATCTCAGGAAGACTTAGCCAATTTGAGGCTGGAGTTGACTTCCTATAGTGTTAAGCACTAGTATACGTTCAGCACTCACGTGTTCCCACGTGAGGTTCTAAAGCAGTGTTAAACACTGGATTTCGGGGGCACTCACGTGTGGCATGTGAGGCACCTCAAAGCTGGCGCTGTACATTTCGGGGGCACTCACGTGTGAGCACGTGAGGCGCCCCAAGGTTGGGTTTTATCTTTTTGGGTTTTACTTCCCTCTTCTTTTATAAGTGCTAAGCATTCGGCTCACATGAGGCACCCGCAATGGGAACCGTTCTCTGGATTTTATTTCTCTTTCTTTTATAAGTGCTAAGCACTTGGACCCTGTGGTGCTCACATGCGAACACGTAAGGCGCCTTTAAAATGTGAGCAATGTTTTTGGGTCTATTCCCTTTTTCATATAAGTTCTAAGCACTTGATTGGGGGTTGCATGGAAAACACGTAGCCGCCCTAGGAGGCACTTCTTGTTCTTCTTTTAGGTGCTCGTGTGGGAAACCCGTGACTCGGTCTCAGCCATTTTTTTTGTTCATCAGAGGTGCTCACATGGGGAAATACGTGATGTTTCGTTATAGTGTTGAATACTAATGAATTACCAGTCTTTCCTTCTATGTGCATGAAGATCTTGATCTCATATTAACGATGCTGGGATCTGAGTTTAGAGAATTTCAAGTCTCTTATTTTATAAGAATTAAATTCTTTTTACAGGGTTAAACCCTAGTTTTATCAGAGTAATTAAATTCTTATATACTTTTGTAAGAATTAAATTCTTTGAACTTTATTCTTTCCCCTAAGTTTTGAATCCGCATAACAGAATCTTCCCGATGAGAATTAAATTCTCAACTTGTGAGGAGATCTGCTTCTGCAGACCTTAAACAGAGGAAGAACTAAGTTCTTTTATGAACGGTTAAACCCTTAAAGAGGCGAAGAAGGGATAGGACAATCTCTTTATTTTCTTCTTACCTAGGATTTTTTTTGTTTAAGAATGAGATCTTCTTCTTTTAGAGAATTGAAATCTCTCTCTCTCCTTTTTTTCTTTTATTTTTTGAATAATTTTTTTTGTATTACCTTTAACTTGAAGTCTTGGGTTTTTTATATAGTGGAGAGAAGTTTGTTAATTAGTTTAAGAAATCTCTCATTAGGGGACTCCAGTTGATTTGGGGTTTTTACCCGCTGTTGGATCTTTGATCCAAGGGTTTCTGTCTTACAGAACATATTTTCTTGTTTCTTAAACAAGATTAGGAAAATATTTTCCTGTACATAATTTATTCTGTAGATTAGTGATTTTTAATCCAAGGGTGCTTGGTTTAACGGAGTGCAATTTTTTTTTGTTTTAAAAAGATATGAAAGATATTTTCCAACTCATGGGATCTTCGATTCGCCAACTTTCTGTTTAACAGAAAATATCATTTTCCATTTAAAAGTTCAATAGAATTTAATTCTATGTTTAATCATCATTGGATCTTTGATCCAATGGTTCCTTGTTGAGTAGAATTTTAATTCTACGTAAGGACGTGCCCTCACGTGTTAAACACGTGGGGCTCTTTTGGCCTAGAAATTGTTTTAATTGTAGTGTCTATATGCATTTCAGATAGGCACTCACGTGTTAAACACGTGGGGCTCTTTTGGCCTAGCAATTGTTTTGATTGCAGTGCCTATATGCGTTACATATAAGTACTCACGTGTTAAACACGTGGGGCACTTTTGGCCTAGCAATTGTTTTAATTACAGTGCCTATATGCATTGCATATAGGCACTCACGTGTTAAACACGTGGGGCTGTTTTAGCTTAGCAATTATTTTGATTGCAGTGCCTATATGCGTTGCATATAGGCACTCACGTGTTAAACGTGTGGGGCTCTTTTGGCCTAGCAATTATTTTGATTACAGTGCCTATATGCGTTGCATATAGGCACTCACGTGTTAAACACATGTGGCTCTTTTGGCCTAGCAATTGTTTTGATTGCACTCACGTGTTAAACACGTGAGGCTGTCTTAGCCTAGAAATTGTTTTAATTGCAGTGCCTATATGCGTTGCATATAGGCACTCACGTGTTAAACACATAGAGATGTCTTAGCCTAGCAATTTCTTTAATTGCAGTGCCTATATGCGTTGCATAAACGAACTCACGTGTTAAACACGTGGGGCTGTTGTTTTAATTGCAGTGCCTATATGCGTTGCATATAGGCACTCACATGTTAAACACGTGGGGCTGTCTTAGCCTAGTAATTGTTTTAATAGCAGTGCCTATATGCGTTGCATATAGGCACTCACGTATTAAACACGTGGGGCTGTTTTAGCCTAGAAATTGTTTTAATTGCAGTGCCTATATTGTAGGGTTCTTAGGCACCCCTAGGAGGTCTCACAAGGCATCAACCATGCCAATTTCAAAAATTACGGTGCCGAGAAAGCCTAATACGGATCGTTAACTAGATGTCTAGGCGATAAAGAACTAGTAAACTATTTTACTAAGAGAACGGATATACAACCTTTGTAGATCCGGTCCTTCACCTCCATAGCTCCGCAATGAAGTCCTCTCCGCTGTACAAAACGGATCTTGGACTGTAGTGTCGGCTTCATCGGAGAAATGGACGGGCTAGGTTGTCGACTACGATGCCGAAGATAATCTACGTCGAGGCATCGCTAGATCAAGCTCCAACTTCACCAAGTCATGAAACTTGTGAAGAAAACACACTCTACTACTTGGCAAGAGGTAGAGGATGAAGAAATAGGAAGTGGGTTGACTTTAGAATTGGATTTCTCACTCTTTTTCATCAATCACCATTGATGGTCCAAGGTTTTCTTCTTTGAAGAAGATGAAGAAGAAGAAGAAGATATTATGATAAGTTCTTCAAATAAAAAAGGAAAAACAATACTTATCATAATTCTAACCCTGGTTTTGTGTAGAGAATAGACCATGGTTAGATATGATGGTTAGGGTTAAGCAAGAGACAAGAATGGTGGACTAGGTCAAAGTTTCATGAAGCTTCAACTAAACTACAAATAAAGCCACCATTCTTTTCTTATCATTTCCAAAATGAATAAACAAGTAAATAAATGAATAAGAAAATGAAAAGCAAAACCCTAACCATTATCATGTAACCATGGTTTGATCTTTACACAAAAACCCTAGGAAACATGTATCATCAAACATGATACAATCAAGTGCACAAAAATATATCGTATATACAATGCGCACAAGCGAGTGAGAAAATCCATTTAAAGTGAACCAATACTAGTTAATGCAAAGTAATATATCAAATATATAATTATGCATTAAATCATCAAATCAACACTTGATTTAACGATCCGGTCATATCGCATATAACCGACTAATATTCAATGTATCGGCTTATCGAATCAATCCTTGATTCGATAACTAGGTTATATCGCATACAACCATTCGATACATTCATCACGAGAATGAAATACGGTATCACATACACGCATTATTCTCGGTCCTGCACATATCTCATATGCGCTCCTATTTCGTTTCGCTTGAGCCAGGAAACCTCTGTGTAGGACTCTAAAGACTCGTCAATACGCCGGTAGCAGATGATGATCATATCAAACACCCACAAGCCGCAAGCGGTCTGCTAAACGTAACGGCCACCCGGGTATTGAGAGATCAGAAGATCGACGAGCAAGCCCGCTCACAATCCAGTGAATCCAGCTAGTAACACTACCGTACAGTCCGGTCTGATCGTCTGATATGTCGCATATCTTTCCTAGGGGTGGTAAACGTCAGACCCCAATAGCTCGATAAGTCGTGTCGATATGAGGTCTATAACAGTTCGAGAAACTACTGGTAACACTTACCAGTAAATCTCAGCAACCCTGGCCAGAGATTTCCGGTTATAGCCAATCGAACACAGCGCAACATCAACCCCCTATACCGGGAGAGACGAATCCCCTCCTATCGCTCATTGCCTCCATGTGATTCGGGACTGTATCCAAAAGCCACCGTTTTGCACGCCCTCTTGGACGTGGTAAGGTGGAAATCAAAGCACAGTGGGAACCACACAAGACTCTATGACGATCTCGGGTCAACAGACTACTCTGTACCAGTGTCACCAGAGAACTGCCATCTGACGTAAGGTATAATACCATCTGGGAGTTCTCGGCGAGTTCGTCCAGTGTACCCAGTCTCCACTGAGCACCCGTATATAATCTCCGATGTCAAACACCAATGGATATGGGATCATCCATCGCCCATCTGTATGGGTCGAGAAGGTATATGCTAGTCTACTCTGGTATATCGATGCCCCGTCTCGATATACCCAAGACTAGGGACCTTGAAGGATGTACTTATGAACTACCCTGTCCCCACTAGTATGATCCGCATCATAGTTCAGGTAGTCAAGTACACATCCTAAGGGCATTACCAACATGTAACAGAGAGACAATCAGTGTACACGTTAAGGTAAAGAGCAATCAGATAGCATACTATCATGTCGAGCAAGAAAGCCCTCCCTATATATGTCCAAGCATCCACTACAATATACATCCTATGTATAGTAATGGCCTCTAGGGCATACATATAACTAACATATATGCGTTGCATATAGGCACTCACGTGTTAAACATGTGGGGTTGTTTTAGCCTAGCAATTGTTTTAATTGCAGTGTCTATATGCGTTGCATATAGGCACTCATGTGTTAAACACGTGGGGCTGTCTTAGCTTAGCAATTGTTTTAATTGCAGTGCCTATATGCGTTGTATAATTGCAGTGCCTATATGCATTGCATATAGGCCCTTACGTGTTAAACATGTGGGGCGCTCTTTTAGTGGGGAACTTTCCCTCAACCTTTTTTATAAGGGAACAAACCCCGAAGGTGATTTATAAGATTTCGGGTTTTTATAAGCATGTATTTTAATTATTGGGGTATTTTAATGACAAAAATCTAATTTTTAAAAGTTTATGGTATTTTATTGAAAACTAGCCCTTTTGGTAACTTGATGGTATTCTATTAATATTTTAATCTTTCATTTAAAAAATATAGTTTCATAATATGTTTTTATTGAAAATATGGATTTATAATTTTTATATAATTTTTCAAAAATCTATTTTTGTTTAGAAAAGTCGTATTTCTTAAAAACCGTATTTTATTTCCTTTTAAGATCGGATACTCCGTGATGAGTTCTGTATCTCGCTCTACTGTCCCAAAAATGTATGATACACCATCCATTAGCGGGTCCCCTAACGAGGGTTGTAGAGGCGTATTTGCCAACAATTACAAAATACCGCTTTAAAAGAAACCTGTTTTTTGAAAAATAATGTGGTATTTTAATGTAAAAGCTATTTTTTGAACCAAGCATATATATAAATAGACATCGTTCTTTGAAACTATAGTGTGCGTGTGGGGTAGGTCGTTACCCCGTGAAGTTTTCCTAAAAGTATTTTTTTAACAATTATCGAAAAGAGGTTTATACTAAACTTCAAGGTATTTTGATGAAAAAGTTCGTTTATATTTGTTTTACATAAAAATTTTGGTTAAACTTGAAGCTAAAAGATTTTAAGTAAAGTTACAAGTAGGGTGGGAAAATTAGTTTGACCTATGTAATAAAAGAAAGGGAGTTTCAAGTTCTAAAAAGAATGTTTCGGAGGTAACTCCACTTTACCGATATATTTTTATGTGATGAATTGAAATGAAAACAAGAAGAGATGAGAGGGACTTATGGCTTAGTAATATCGAGAAGAGAGTAAGGAAGAAGAGAGGGGGCTTTGTGGCGTCGCGGGAGCTCCGGAAATGGTTTCGATCTTCGATGGAAGGAGCTTGGTTGCTAACTCCACTTGACTCCACTTGCACTTAGGAACTTTTGAGGTGATTTTGCTAGAAATTTTCAGAATAGAGGGGAGCTGGGGCATGGGGTGGTATTTATAGTGAAGAATTAAGGTTTAGGAATTAAAGTTTTGGATTAAAAAACATTAAAAAGGTTTTAAATGGTGAATTGAAAGGTCTCTGTTTGATTGCAGGAAAATCAAACAGTGCAGGAGAGTTAAGGGGGGCTAAAGGGACAAATGTGCAAAGCACGGAGGCGATTGGGGGCAATCCAACCGTCGGCGCCAGCCCAAATCTAAGAACGGACGGTCGGATCTTAGTGTGCAGCCTCGAGATTTGTGCCGCGTGTGTATTTGGGTGCGCACACCTCATTGCGCCTGTTTTATTTTTCTGAAACTTTTCATTTCTCCATGTATTGCACGTGCAACTTTTGAGCATCCAAAAAATTAAAAGGAAAAAATCTAAAAATAATTGGGTCTGATGGAAATTGAATGCACAGGCTATGTCACAGCAGTGCAGAGCCTTTACCAGTGAGCTACAAGTTTCTTCTTGTTTTTATTTTAAAAAAATAACTTTTAACTCTTACACTAGCTGTAATACCCTTTTCTGTACAATAACAAGAAAATTTATGTACCGTGATTTCAGAGTCGTTACATTAAGTGAGGATTGGAAATTAAGTACCGGTATTGATAGACGATTTATGAGATAAACAGCTGTTTGAAAGGCTTAACTCCAATATTTAGAGAAAAGAGAGCCCGTATGCAAGAGTGTAAGACCGGTTTCGATAACATGATGATGGCGACGTTCTGATGTGTTATTATGTTCAGGGGTGTGTGGAGGAGTGGTGAGATGAAAGATACCATAGGATGTGAAAATGAAGGCAAGAGATGTGTAGTCATCTCCATTATCAGAGTATATTGATATGAGTGGTAATTGAAAATACTTTTCGACAAGGTTTTTGAATTGGGGAAAAATGGTGGCAACATCGGATTTACATTTCATAGGGTATAGCCAGACATATTATGTGTAATAATCAACAAAAATTACGTAATAGAGAAAACCATCAAAAGATAATTCAGTGGGTTTCCAAATATCAGCGTAAATTAATTGCAAAGGCGCAGAAGCACAAAATGAATTTTCAGAAAAAGGAAGTTTATAAATTTTATTGCAATCACAAGAGTTGCATTCAAGATTATAAACTACCGAGACATTAGACTTTAACTTATTTTCCAAACAACTGACTGAAGGATTCTGGTGGAGAAATGACCAAGATGACAATGCCACTCACTTATTTCTGATTTGGAAGCAGCGTGAATTTAAGATTGGATGGAGTGTGGGAGGTAGTAGACATCATTATAGTTATCCCTACGAGGAAGAGGCGTCCCCGTATGAAGATCCTTTACAAAAAAATTAGAGAGAAAAAACTAATGTGAGACTTTATTTGATTTGCAAAATTTAGCGACAGAAATTAAGTTTTGAGTAATAAATGGTGCACATAAAGCATTATCTAAAAGAAAGTTTTTAAGGGTGAGTGCAGTATTGTTTTACCGATGTGAGAAATTTTCAAACTTGAACCATCACCTATGTTGATCTCTTCGGGACCACCGTAATCGTATAGCAGTGAAGAGTCCCAACATCAGACGAAACGTTGTGAGAAGCATTGGTGTCTAATATCCAGAAAGAGGGAGCAGGCCGATTAGCGTTAATGTTGTTGGCAACAGGTGGAGAGGGGATTTTCCAGGGGATTAGTTTGCACTGCGTTCTCACGAATGAAGCGAGCGAGTTGGCGACAGTTTTTGGTGTTGTGACCGGGACGCTTGCAGAAATTGCAGTAGGAATTGGAGCGGGATGAGTTGTTGTTGGTGGTGCCGGAGTGCTGGTTGTTATCGTTGATGCGAGCGAGTTGTTGTTGTCAGTGTTGCGATTGTAGGAGGCGCTTCCACGTTATTGCAGAGGGTAATAGGAGGAGCGATTGGGTTGGCTGGTATAGTTGACACTAGCGAGAGAGAGAAAGACGCGCATGTGTCTTCCTTCTTGAGATGGCGTTCATAGTTTATGAGTTTGTCATAAAACTCGTCAAAGGTGATGGCGTTATCACGAACTCGGATAGCAGCGACGATTTCTTTGAATTCAGATTCAAGGCTAGCGAGAATGTGAAGAAAAAGACAATCTCCGGATAGATGGTGGTCGGCGAGAGTGAGATCATCGTAGATATACCGCATCTCTTGTAGGCACCCGCTTATAGATCGTGAACCGTGTTGATGAGGCATTCCTTGAGCGACATAACTCATGAACGAGATTTTTTAGTAAGGAGAATAACAAGTTGATCCCAAGCTTTCTTGAAGAAGGAAATAAAGGAGGTATAGGGGTGGATCGTCTCGATGTAGCTGCCAAGGATAACGTTGAGAATAAGTTGATCCTGACGATACCACTGATGGTAGTCGGGATTTTCGACACGCTTGGTAATATAATGGACGTCAGTGATAGTCATCGGAGGAGGAGACCTGGAGCCATCGATATGGATTCCAACGTAGGGGCAAAATATCAGTTTTATCTAATCTTTTGCGCCTACGATTGCAACGTCAGGGGCATCTATTGCACCCTACAGTAACCATTGGAGAAATAGATGTCCCTACGGTGACAACAGTAGGGGTAAAGTTTCATATATTTATTTTTAAAATTCTTTCCCCGTTTTTCCCCTGCCCTGTTTATAATAATATATATATATCGCACAGTATATCACATAACCAAATACAAAAATATTTATAAACAACATTCCACGCATAACATATAACGAAATAAACAAAAACAATACAAAATCAATCGAAAGTCATGATCATAAATATCAAATACAACAACCGATATTCAAAATAAACAATATGTATCAAATAAAATACCTACATCCTCTAGAAATCCGAAAAATATAAATAAATCTATGCTAGCTTCGTCAAAGTGCTCCATCTCCAAATATCTGGAAAATCTGATACATCTGCTCTTCGCTGCAGCCCTATGCCGACAAAATCTTGAGAAATGAAGGAGTGGCCTGTGTAGGAGTAGGAGGGGCTGTAGAACCGAAGGAGTGGCATGCATAGAAGAACCTGTATGAGTGGCCTGAGGAGCTGGATCTGTAGGAGTGGCCTGCGTAGCCGCAGCCGAGGTAGTGACTTGCGAAGCTACAATCGAAGGAGGGGCATGTGGAGCCGCAGCCAAATAAATGGCTTGTCGAATATGTAAAGTTTTTAAGTTTGTGTAATAAACGAGGTAAATAATGGTGTGCTATGTATAGTTGTGAAATTCTAAGTTTAGAAATCAAGTCTTTCGAATTGAAATGGTGTGTTATTGATCTATAGGCTCGTCACTTAGTTTTTTGTTTTGTGCTTGTTGTTGTTGTTGATGTTGTGTTGTTGCTGTTGTGTATGTATGTGTTGTGTATGTGTGTCTCTATTTGTGTGTATATGTGTGTATGTGTGTGCACGTACGTTTGTGTGTGTGTGTGTGTCTGTAACATACGTACCATCATCTACTGCAATGCCTTGAATTTGGAGTTCAGTGTTAGTTATATGTATGCCCTAGAGGCCATTATTGTACATGTGATGTATATTATAGTGGATGCTTGTACATATATATATAGAGGACCTTCTTGCTCGACATGATAGTATGCTATTTGGTTACTCTTTATCTTAACATGTTGACTGTTATTCTTTACTGTCTTGCTCTCACATGTTGATAAAACCCTTAGGATAAGTACTTGACTATCAGGATTATGATGAGATTATACCAGTGGGGCCAAGGTGGTCCAAAAGTACATCCTTTAATCAGTTCCCAGTCGTGGGAATATCGAGATTAGGGAATCGATATTCCAGAGTAGACTAATGTGTATGTTTCGTGTCCCTTATAGGGTGATGGTTGATCCCATAATCATTAGTGTGTGACATCAAAGATTGTACACATGTGCTCATTGGAGAACGGGTACACCGAACAGGACTCGCCGAGAACTCCTAGATGGTTATATACCTAATGTCAGATAGCAGTTCTCTGGTGACACAGGTACAGGTTAGTCTGTAGACCCGAGATCTTCATAGAGTCTTGTGTGGCTCCCACCGTGCTTTGATTTCCACCCTACCATGGCTCAAAGGAGTCGTGCAAACAGGTGGATTTTGGGTACAGTCCTGAGTCACATGGAGGCAATGAGCGATAGGAGGGGTTTTGTTTCTCCCGGTATTGGGGGTTGATGTTGCGCTATGCTCGATTGGCTATAACTGGAAGTCCCTGGCCAGGGTTGCTGCTGAGATTTATTGATAAGAGTTATCAGTAGTTTCTCAAACCGTTTTAGGCCAGACATCGGCATGACTTATCACGTTACTAGGGGCTGACGTTTACCACCCCTAGACATGATATGCGACATACAGACGAAGAGACCGGACTGTACGGTAGTGTTACTGATAGGCTTCATAGAGAGTATGGACAAGCTTGCTTGTTGATCTTCATATCGCTCAATATCCGGGTAGCCGTTACGTCCAGCTAGTACCGCTGACGACTTGTAGGTGATTGATGTGATCATCACCTACTGCTGGCGTATTGACGAGTCTTTAGAGTCCCACACAGAAGTTTTCTGGTTCGAGCGAAACGAAGTAGGGCACATATGTTGATATGTGCGTGGGCCTGATTAAATATGAGTATGTGATGCCATATTATAATCTGGCGGTTATCTGATATCAGTCAGGTTATATGCGATATAACCGGATTATCGAATCAAGTGTTGGTTTGATAATGTGATATTCAGATTAATGATATTAGTCGGTTATATGAGATGTAACTGTATTATTAAATCAAGTGTTGATTTAATAATGTGATATATATTATATATGATATAATTATATCTTGACTAATATTATTAGCTCACTAATTATGTTTCTTAATATATAATAATATATGTATATGTGTATATATATATATATATATATATATATATATATATATATATATGTATGTATGTATGTATGAAGCATGGCATCTATTTTCTATTTTTAGAAAATACAAAATGAGGTGTAAATTGTGGAGATATTTGTGGAATGGGCAAGGCATGGGTTTTATTATTTGTATATTGGTCTTGACTCACTATTCAAGCATGGTTGCAATTTAGAATTGCAATTTTATTCCATTCTTGAATAAGTGAGGAAATAGAGAGCCATTTAGTTTTTACTCCCATCATTTTTCATTCTTGATGCCTTAGCCATTTTCCATGAGCTTTTGCTCTCTCTTGCTCTCTACATTTCCCTCACCTCACCTCCAAGTTCAAACCCTCACATGTGAGGTGAATCATTAAACTTTTGAGAACCCTAGTGAGCTTTCTAATCCCCTACTTCACCATCCCACACCAAACTAGCAATTCGGTGTGGTGTATTTTCTACACTAAAGGATTTTAGTGTAGAGGTAGCTTGAACTAGAGGAATTTTGGGTGGATCGTCTTTGGCATGAAGATCAGGAAGGAGGTTCGTTCAACTCGGAAGAGGAGCCTAGTAGAGTCGCGTGGACTTCAACCCAGAGCTTCAGAAGCGAAGGACACGATCTACAAGGGTATAACTTTCTTCATTTCTTATAGTTTATTGATATCAAACTTTAAACCCTAATCACCTAGCTAAAGATCTTGTATAGTCTAGCTTAGCACCAATAAAAATTTGAATTTGGCATACTTGATGTCACTTGGACCCTTTGCTGGTGCTGGGGTACACTTTCATTCAGCGTGTCAAACTGCTGCTCTAGACGTCGCTAGCGAGGGGGGTATGAGAAATAACTACTGGATAAGAGGACAACTTTTGATGGGCCCTGCTAGGACCAAGTCCCCGGCCTCTCTCCCAACCACCATGGTGTTCTCCGTATACGGCGTCTAAGATAGAGATCAGCATGGCCAGATCGATCTCTGCGGTGAAATCTATCTCTGATGACTCTGCCTGCTGCACCACCCACTCCTACACTATGTAAAGCATTAAAACGTAAGTAAACCATTTAAATTTAAGCTATTCAGAACAAATTTTCATTTGAATTAGAACAAATAGTAATACTTACGCAATACTCCTGGGTAGCAGTGTCGGGATATTGAAGCTCGCCCTTTGTTAGATCTGTCGATGTGGAATGGGCGGATAGATAATCCTTCAACACACTCGGTGTACCACCCTGAGCCAGAGTCTGATCTCTCTGCAATTCATGAAAAATTTACATATATAATAACATAACTTTTCATATGGCATTATATCAAAATAGATATATTGTAATTTACTGCTGCCTTCATGGCACGAGTAATATTCCTCGATCCACCCGTGTAGGTAGGTTGACCCCTTTTCATGGACTTTCGATTCTTCTTGTTTTGAGTGGCCTGTCTTATTACACCTGTAGTCTCTGCAGCCTCTGTGTTATGGGAAATTATCGTGCTACCTTAACAGGTATATCTGGCTTCTTATCATATACTTTCGATTTAAACCTATTCTCTCCGCATGTGGGACACTCTTTTAGATCTGAGTTCTCTTTCCGCTACAACATGCAATCTTTGGGACATGCATGCATATTCTCACAGTTTAGACCCAAATCAGATATCATCTTCTAGACTTCATACCAGCTCTCAGACATGTTATTTCCCAAGGGCATAGAATCTTTCAAAAAATTGAGAAATATCGTGAATGACTTGTTGCTCCATCTATTTAGGTACTTAATCTGGAAAAGTTGGACAAATCATGATAGTGTGGAATACTTTGCATTCTCATAAATTGGTCTCCTGGTATCATTCATATACTTCTCATACTTATCCTCACGCCGTTCTTGACCTGAAGAAATGTCTTCTTCAGTAGGATTACTATCACTGAGAGCAGCGTCTACAATATCCTCCATTTCTTCTCTTGGAAAAATTTATCATCTTCTTCTTCCGCTGCATTTTCTTCTACTTCCGCCGCATTATCGGCTTCCTCTTCTCCTTCCCCATGATATAACCAAGTTGTATAAAATCTGGTAAAACCATACTTAATAATGTGAAGTTCTATAATTTCTATCTTCTATCAGAACTTATTCCCACACCTGTCGCATGGACAAAAGATTTTCCTCAACACGACCTTATTATGTTTGCGTGCAAATTCGATGAAGGTAGCAACTCAATCGACAAATTTAGGGTTCATGTGTTGTTGCCAATCCATGTACATGTCGTCCTTAACTCTGATGTACTTATGGGCTATGTTAGACTGTATAACATATAAATTGTAAGTTTCATAAATTGAAGAAAGTAGTGAAGTTATGGAATTTGGTTTTTGATGGTGACTTGAGAAATTTAAAATCGAGATGGTTATTGACAAAGAAAAGAACGGGAAGGAAAAGTATATCATTGATTTCAATTTATGATTTCACTTAGGTGTAAGGTTGTTATTGTGTATGTGCTTTATGTATGTGTGTGCTGTGTATGGGTGTTGTATGTGCGTGTTTCGGCTGTCGAGGGTAAGGATTTTATCCCATTAAGAATGTATAGAGCAGCCACCCAAACACTTTTGCTTTCATCAGTTTCGAGAAAATTTCAGCAGCACCCCCCGCTATTCTCCAAGTACACTATAATAGAACAAATAATCATTTCAGTGTTGTGAAACACCATTGAAATGAACATCTAATCTATCTTTGTATATGGAGAACCAGCGGAAAGGTACCGACGAAATAACTTGAAACGAATGAAAACACAAGGAATGCAGGTGTTTGTTTTATATCATTCCTAACTTGTCCATACTGGAAAAATCTATCGGTAATCATACGATATCTTCTCATCACATAGACTACACGACAGTTGTTAGCACCGAACGATACCGTCTGATATTCAATAAACTTCGTGTAGTTTTATATCACGACGAATATCGAACGTATGTTAACTGATAAACGGGAACTAAGGTACGCTTTGATTTTCATATATGATTATCGATGAGAATGTGAAAATTTTATATTATTATCGAGTATCATATATATACTTAGTGTAAGATTTAACTTGAATTGGTTTTACTTTTACGTTTCAATTTCACAGTTTCGAAGTTTTTAGTTTAGGGTAAAGTTTTTTATGTTTACGTTATCATCGAGTATCCTACACTTAGCTATTGTTGTTTTTCACTAAACTACCTTAAAATTTTTCTTAAGCAATCTATTTCTTCAATTTTACTAAATTACACTAAAATACACTTAACTATTGTTGGGTTTTCACTAAACAACCTTAACAAATTTAACTAAATAATTTATCTTCTTAAATTAACTATATAAATTACTATAAATTTCACTAAAACCCTTAACTATTGTTGTTTTTCACTAAACTATCATTAAAATTTTTAGTAAAAACCACCTTGCTCAATTTTTTTTGCACTAAAATACCCTTAACTATTTTAGGGTTTTCACTAAAATACCCTAAACTATAGTTGTTTTTCACTAAACTTCCCACAACAATTCACTACATTACCCGAACCCCAACACTTAAACTTAATAATAAGTTTAACTCTAACCTTAATCATAATCCTAATCCTAATCCTAATTAACCCTAACCGTAACGCTAAACCTAACCCTAATTCATAACCCTAACCCTAACCAAACCTTAACCCTAACCTTTACCCCCTAATTAACCCCTAACCCGTCCCTAACCCCAAACCTTAACCCTAACGGCAAAAAAGCCATCCGTAAATAAAAAGGCCGCAGGGGAAAGTTTCTGTCCCTACGGATGAAAATTTTCCCCTGCGGACATAACCGTCGGGGCAAATGCTCTCACGATTTTCAACATATGGATAGTTATTTTTTTAATTTATGGAAAAATAGTAATTTCTTGCGCCTACGGTCGAAACCGTATAGGAAAATTAAAATAATCCGTAGGTCCGGACTTTGATTTTATTAAAACTAATTTTAAAAAAATTGTAATTTATGCCCATACGGTTGTTATCGTAGGGGCATAAATGGCCCTGTGGATTACACTGTAGGGCCAGACTTTTATTTTAATAAAAAAAATTCAAAAAATAATTTGTAATTTATGCCTTTATGATCGTTACCCTAGGGGCATAAATTCGAACCTACGGATTCCACCGTAGGGATAAAAAATCAATTTTTCCTGATATTTTGCCCCTACGATTGCAACCTCAGGGGCATTTATTACCTCTACGGTGCATAGGGGAAATATATGGCCCTACGGTGACAACCGTAAGGGCAAAGTTTCATATATTATTTCAAAAAATGCTTTTCTCGTTATTTTCCCACCATGTACACAATAATATATATATCGCACAGTATATCATATAATCAAATACAGAAATATTTATAAACAACATTCCATGCATAATATATAACGAAATAATCAAAAACAATATGAAATCAATCTATAGTTATGATCATAAACATCATATACAACAACCGATATCCAAAATAAACAATATGTATTAAATAAAATGCATACATCCTCCAGAAATGCAAAATATATAAATAAATCTATGCTAACTCCGTCCAGCTGCTCCACCTCCAAGCATCTGAAAAATCCGATGCATCTACTCCTCGCTGCAACCCTGTGCCGACAAAAAATTTCGAGTAATGAATGAGTTGCCTGTGTAGGAGTAGGAGTGGGCTGTGGAGCCAAATAAGTGGCATGCACAGAAGAACCTGGATAAGTGGCCTGTGGAGTCGAATAAGTGGCATGCACAGAAGAATGCCGGATATGTAGGAGTGGCTTGCGTAGCCACAGCCACAGCCAAAGTAGTGGCTTGTGGAGCCATAGCACAGGTGGGGCATGTGGAGCCGCAGTTGAATAAGTGGCATGTCGAATCTGTAAAGTTTTTAAATTTGTGTCATAAACGAGTAAGGAACGGTGTACTAGATTTAGTCTATATGTATAGTTGAGAAATTCTAAGTCTAGAAATCAAGTCTTGCAAATTGAAATGATGTGTTATTGATCTATAGGCTCATCGCTCAGGTTTGTTTTTGTGCTTATTGTTGTTGTGTTGTTGTGTTGTTATTGTTGTTGTTGTTGTGTGTATATGTTGTGTATGTGTTTCTCTGTCTGTGTGTATGTGTTGTTCGCACCTGCTTAAGTGCGCACCAAATGTCAAGTGCGCACATGATGAAAGTGACTTGATCAATTTGTGCATCTATATACATGCGCACATGATAGAAATGACTCGGTCAACTTGCGGATAAATACATGCGTACATGATAAAATTGGTTCAATTGACTTGCGCATCTATGTAAGCACGCACATGAAGGCACATGCACAACACGTGTGCATATGCTAACGAAGGACTCTTACAATATAAGCAAAACCATTTCAATAAATGAAAAAAAGTGCGAATGTAAAAGAAGAGGCGCTTTTCATTGATACGATAAAAAGATGGACTGCATACAAACAAAAGACAAATAAAAGCGAAGGCCGTTACATCATTCAAATTTCACAGCGGCAAAAAGCTAGCGTCAGTGCATGGATTCTCAAAATCAAAGAGAAGGTCATGAAAGACGTCCCAGGCAGTATCCTCCATTTGCTGATACTTTCACTCACGAATACGAGCATCAGAATCGCCACTGATATCTTCTGTCCTCGCGAATGATGCTATGATTGTCTTTTGCTGATATATCCAGTGCAAGATGTCTATTACACGATCTTTTCGATTCTTGAAGATCAAACACATTAGATAAACAGAGTGCACTTTATCCTCGGTCTCATCTATAGCATGAAGCATCACCGCTTCGACAAGCCCGGGTGTAGCATCCCAGATCGTAAGGAAAATCATTTGTAAGAGGGAAGACCGGCGAGAGAAAAACCGCGCTCAATGATACTCAAGACGACGGAGTATAGTCTCGCATTGGGCATCACTATAGACAGGTTCGTAAAAGTGAACATCGGCATGGGAGAAAATCTCCCTGATCGAATACAGATGGCTGGCTATAACACCTAAAAGAAAAAGTTTGGAGAGATGTTAGTTCACTAAAAAGGGTGGACTAAGAATATCCAACTTCAAAAGATAAAAAAAATTGGTTAATTTAGGCCAAACTTAAATAACATCTTTGAAGTTAAAAGAAACTTTTAAGATTTATCTTAAATTAAGTGCGCAACCAAAACGATGCGCAAGCCAAGTCAAATGCCCAACCAAAAAAGGTGCACGGCACAAATTGAGTGTGTAAAGACAGAGGTGCGCAAGCGCACTTACCAAATTAGTAAAGAAGTAAAGGCTTATAGTGGAAAACAAGAGCTTCAGTGAAATACAACTCTAAAGGAAGTTAAGAAAATGACACCTATTTATAGGGTCTGAAAACACGGTTCGCATTCTTGCAAGTTCCGAGACAAAACTAATGAAGTATAGCTCGACACTTGTTTGTCGTTTCGAAAACATACGAAGATACAAGTGCACGCGCATGTTCAATGACAAAGTCATATGACACGAGCGTACATGCAATAAGTGCGTGTATGATTGGTGTGCGTATATGCACGAGCAACGCATGGGCGCAATGCGCGCTTAATAAAAAATAAACGAAAATACATGCGCATTCTCTGAAACAGATGCCTATTAAAAAAGAAATAAATCTTTATTAATGAGCAATCAAAATTCTTAATTAATAGAAAAATATTCTTCTAGTTGAACACCTTAACAAAAAAAAATATCTGTGGATCAAATATTCAACGGTGTGCATGTCACTCTTAATTGATATAAATCAATTAATTTTTTTAAAATCAATCTAAAATCAGATTGAGATCGAAACAAACTAAAACAAACCAAACAACCCCTAATTTCTTCTCTCTTATAAATAGGAGCCTCATATGAAGAAATAGAGGATGAAAAAACTCCCTATAAACTTGAAAAAATCTCAAGACTTCTCTTTCATCGGCAAAATCGCGCAAGGTAAAAATAAAGAGAAAAAACTTCTCTTTTTCTCCACTTAAAAGCTTTCGCTTTTATACAGAAGTCTTTGGATCTCTTCGAATCTATAGATTAGCTATTAAGAGATCAAATGATCTTAGGGTTCATCCCTCATTCTTATAGTTTGTATTTTTGCGAGAGATTGATTCTAAGATCTAAAAATAAAAATAAGATGCACACCAAAAAACAGATGAAAATCGAGATTTTCACTTCTCTGCAAATAAAAGAAAAAGAAAAGAAGATAAAACAGAAGCCATGGCTTTTTATGCTTTCTGATAAAAACAAGTGCGCACCCAAATCAGTGCGCGCTCAGTGAAAAAGGTTGCTGCTTTTGGGAAAATAATCCCTTGGGGATGTGCACATCACGTGATATTCACGTGTACACACATAATAAAAAATGCCTCTAAAAGCATGTGCATCACGCTATATTCATGTGTACGCACTTAATAAAAACTTCCTCTAAAGGCATGCGCATCACGTGATACCCATGTGTGCGCACTTAATGAAAATTACCCCTGAAGGTATGTGCCTCACGTGATACCTACATGTGCACACTTAAAAAAATCGCCTGTGAAGGCATGCGCATCACATGATACTCACATGTCCGCACATGAACCCCGATGTGCAAATGCCACGTGCAACACACGTTGGTTTACTAAATATTTATGCACGTATATACATGTGCACATATATAACTTAAAACCCATAACATATGTGTCATGTGATACATATGTGCAACATCTTTGAAACAAAACAGCGTGTAACCATTTGCAATGCATGTGCGCACCTTTTTCAAGTGAAATAAATGGGCATGTATGTCACATACACATGCTCACTTGTATTACAAAACATTATTTAATCACTTAAACAAAGTTTAATCAAATGATGAAGTTTCTGGATTCTCCCATGTTATGTGTTAATCAAAATATCAATAAACCTAAGTGATCTTACTCTCAAAGATGACTAAAGGTCCTTAACTCAAACTTGTTAAGTTGATTTTAATCCAAAACAAGATTAACGAGCCTTAACCACATATTCCTGAGTCGATCTTAGTCTCAAATATGACTAACGATCCTCAGATGACATATTTCGAACTAATAGACCTCGTTCATACGAGATTTACGTCCTAAGTTCAACTCTATAATATATTTAATATACGGATTTGAACTAATCCGTGCCCTACGGACAACGACATAAACTAAGCTCCGTATACAATCCACGGGCAACCATAAGAAACAATAAATATAACACGATACGAAGTGACCTGCCGGAGCATGAGAAATTTGTTATTGCAACGCGATAACGTAATTAACTGCAGGGGTTTGCGCATGAATGGAAGAGCGTCCTCACAATCAAAAACCCCTCATAAATGAGGGGGAATCTGATAAAATCAAGCTATACAGCTGCATCTGTCCAAATCTCCGATATACGGTATCATAAATAAACTTGGCATCTTCGAAGAGGTGGATAGATATGTCCAAATAGTATCTTCCTCCAAATTTAGGCAAGACGTTCAATCCCAATCCGTCTTTGTTTTCGGTGGTAAATAAATTCTGGCACGCCCGGTAGGACATCTTCCTCTTTCCACTCCACACTTCGTGTATCGTGTTTCGCGAACAAAATCATGGTTCGCTATGCTCATGATTCCCCTTGGATTCGAAATTGGTGTTTCGCCTCTGTGCAGAATCAATGGCCTCTCACTGCACTTACTGCAACAACAAATCCTTCTCCATCCTAGCCGGACGAGTAACATATGGGCCCAACACGACCTCCATCTTCTCGATGCCGGTGGGACAGGTTCCTCACCATGGTCCCAAAGAATAGCTCGATAGTGGCTATTCTTTGATCACTAGTTATTATGACGGCTCCTATCAGAAAGTCCTCCAACTCTAGAGTCTTAGTCTTCAATATGCTGAAGAAGAACTCGAAGGGGCCTATAAAGAAGCCCATGATTCCAGAGGGGGTTTCCCCAAAACGGTTATCCCTCCCTGCTCCTGCCGTGTGTCAAGCCAACAAAAGTGCTTCGCCACCAAGACAGTCGATCTTCGACAGATTGACCGACTCTATGCCAGCTCTGCCAAAAATGTCCGTCTTCCAGAGGCTAACATCAAGCCAAACTCCCCAGCAACGCCAGGGACATGATGAAGACACCTCTAATATTGAGGCAATTCCTACTGCATGACATGCTTGACGTCGCCACTGGTGCCGAGTGAGACAGACTGGGGGCAACTCTCCCTCCGGGTTCACCCTACTAGCTCCCGTGGTGGATATTGACACTGCTGTTCCAACTGTGAACAACTTCAACCCGCTTAGGAGGGTTTGAAAAAACTCCCCGATGGTAGTACTAAAAAGATCACCTCCGCCTGCAGAAGTTGCAGTACATGCAAAGCCGAAGAGCCTTATCAGCGGCTCTCCACATAAACCCATAGAATCTAGCGGAAAGTTCAAGACTTGGTGCTCGATAAAAGCTATTCTCTTCGACCGAGAAAATCCAAGGCCCGACAAGAAAACGATTGCTCCTCCGCCATACCACGGGGGACTTCTCATAAAGAGGTGCCTGTCTAACAGCTCCTCCTACTCCAACCTCTCATAAAAGAGTGAGGCCGGAGAAAATTTTATCGCCGGCGGAAAAATCCAAAGGCGAAAGCTTCAAACGCCCTAAGTCTGGGGGCATAACTGTACATACGGTCTATATGACCAATGGTAAAAAGGAGAGCCGTGCTTTTGTGAGTCATAGACCGCATACCTGGTCATTGAAAAAATCTCAGGAGCAACATCAAAAGCTCCAAGATATGCTAGCTAAAATGGCAGCGCTCATCGGACCCAAAGAAAGTCCGGACAAGGAAACTGAACAGCGCCAGGAGCAAGAAACCGATACAGAGTTCTTACGACAGGTGCTAGAAAAGAAAGATAAAGAAGCTGTAGAGCAGGCTGCCAACATAAAGCAGATGACTCTTCTATTCTAAGATATGATTGGGATGATGATCCAACTAGAATCACCGGCTGAAGATCCTTCAGGGATTATTGAAGATGATAAAGAAGAAACATCAAACCCTCCCTAGGACTTATCAGCAGCCAAGGAGGAAACGATCTCCAAGGCAGCATTGGATGATTACATTGCTTAGCAAATCAGAGCTCATCAAGCAATGAAGCCGCAAACCAGCTGGTCAAAACAGGGCGACCCTATCCGGCCTGGTACGTCCAGATAAAGTACCTACAAGGATATACAATCCGAAGTTCCATATAAATAAAGGAACGGGTAATCCCAATCAGCACGTCACACAATTCAGAACTCTGTGCGGCAATACCGGATGTGACAACAAACTTTTGCTTTGCCAATTCGTCGGAAGCTTATCAGAGATAGCTTTCAAATGGTACTCGGAGTTCCCAAATGTATCCGCAAAAACTTTCTCTGAAATGGAGCTGCTATTCATCTAAAGGTTCGCTAGTGCAAGTGAACGCACTCCAATCACAGCGGTGATCAATGCCAGGGTCAATCTAGGGGAAACGTGGGTCCAATATGCGATCCAATGGCGAAACCTGTGGTCCAAATGCAAAGAACACATTGAGGAGTCACCGGTTATGGGAATGTTCATTGGGACTATTGATCCTTAATCGAGCGTGTCCCAGTTCATGACCTTCTTCAAGCCTACCACATTCCAGGCACTAATTGATAAGTTAGAACAGATGGCCCAGATGGGTTATGGTCCTTCCTCCTTAAGTAAGGACCTTTAGAATAATAAGGGCAAAGGAAAAGTGGCCTTTGTCGCCAATGCACAGCAACAACCGGGCAATCTGAAAGCACCTGTCCGCCAAAACAACACTTGTACACGCTCGTCCTTGGAAGAAAGGTTAGGACGTGCTTATTTGTTCTCATGCGATAAGACGGGGATCTTGTTTGAGCTGGCGATGTGAAATAATCTGATCACATTGCCAGACCTACAGTGACCCGCACAAGCCGGCAACGTCAGTAACCCCAACCACTGCTCCTATCATAGGGTAGTGAGTTATCCAAGGATTTCTATATCTTTAAAAACTGGGTCGAGGACCATTACCAGCAGGGAAAATTCGCGATGTCTGATAATTGGAGGATAGATCCACCCAAAAAGCATGCTCCCCAAAAAGTGGATACATAGGGGCATCCTGCTCGCTCGTAAAAGAAGCGCCATGGGAAGTATTTCTTTCAGCAAAAACTAAAAGAATGCTGAAAGATCTACAGGCATGTCCGGCGATCAAGGGGAAAAGCCCGCTTGAACCTGAGATCATAGAAGGTATGCTGAAACCATGTCCTACGCCAAAAATCACTGACAAAGGGAGAAGCCTCCAAGTTAAGCCTTCAAAGTTTTCTAAGAAAAAGAAGAAGAATAAGAAGCCTGTGAAGCCTGCTGAATATATCGAGAAGCGCATAGACCTTCAGAACTATATAGATATGCTGGAAGAATACAATCAGAAAGAGTGAATACTAGTCTTGCTCGAACAATTCCTCAAGCATATTCTTGAGGATGAGGACAGAGACAATGATGGGGAAAATGACTCATCATACGAAGCGGAGGAACGTGTAGCAAGCTGCAACATGATCTCCTATTCGTCCATGTATGATGAAGAAACTTTGCCGGCGTCGGACAGCAACACGGAGAACTGGGGGAAAAATCGGCGCTAAACTCTCCGAAACTGCCGAAAGAAGACTCGATTGAAATAGTGCTGAAAGAAGCCTTCCAAAAGAGCAAAGATAACCGAGAACGCGAGACAGCCATATATGAACAGGCCAAAGACAACATTTGAATAAAGATGCAAAGGCGAGAATGAGTCATAAAACTCTCCAACAAAATCAAAGCATGTCTGCAGCAAATAAGAGCAGGACTAAAGCTGAGAAGCGGTTTGCCAAGGCCCTATCAATGGGGATGAAGCTACCACCTCTCATGATGTACACTTCTGGGGTCCTATATTTTGACGTGGAGAGGGACATCCAAAATACTGCATATACCACCGAAGGATTGCTCATCCCATCGAGGAATGCAATGCCTTTAAGAAGTGGCGGCAAGGATAAATTGCTCACAAAAAACACTTCAAGAAGGAGAAGCGTGAAGCTCGCGCTCGTCGAGATGAAAATGGTGAAACGACAGCATACAAAGAAGCAACTGGCAAGCTGTCATATGGCTGGTACCAATTCAGAAGGGAAAAAACCTCTGGTTTTCATGTTCGGAAGCAATTCTAAGGATGAAATGCCTCTCAACCTTCTCTTTGAAAGTTCCGCCTTGAAGAAAGAAGAAGAGAAAAAAGATTGCGAGAACATTCCGTTGCACAACCGTACACTTCCTGAAAAGAATCTCGGATCCTCAAACAAGGGTTTGAATAAAAAGGATAAAGAGAAGGGGAAAATGCCCAACGAGATTGCCATTGATGAAGAGGTGGCCAAAGAGCTCGCCATGAATGATCTGCCTAAGAAAACTAAGGCGGATTATAATTTCCTTGCACAGCTCAGGAAAATACTCTCACAACTGTGCATATTGGATGCTTTGCTTTTGTCCAAAGATGCATGAGACTCCTTGATCAAAGCCCTGCAAGTTACTAATTAGTTTCAAGCCTTCCTCGGAGAAGAGAAGATGAAAAAAACTGGCAAAGGTCCATACGGCTGACATCACATTCAGCAATGAAGATCTACTCCTCGGTACATGCGAACATAATCGACCGCTCTATGTCACCGGGTACTGCCACAACGTCAAGATAAGGAAAATTCTTATCGACAATGAATCCTCCGTCAATCTTCTCAATGTGAGAGTGCTGAAGGAAATATATATGAATGTTCAGCACCTTGTCCGAGATATAATTACCATCTCGGGGTTCGACTCACAGTCGTCATGGATGTTTGGGTCCGTAATATTAACGCTCCGCTTTGGGCTACTCGTCACTAACATCAAATTCCATGTCATTGACGCCAAGACCTGTTATAACGCTCTACTCGGCAAGGGCTGATTGTATATCCCGGTGGGTATTTCATCTGGTCATACCAGGCTTGATATGGTTGACCAGTTTTGACGAGCCGATTTGCAGCTTCATTGACTTGATGTTCTCTGATTTGTTGAGCGATATAGTCATCCAATGCCGCTTTCGAGATTGTTTCCTCCTTGGCCGTTGATAGGGCCTTAGGAGGATTTAACGTTTTCCTTTTATCGTCTTCGATAATCACTATGGTTCTTCAGCCGGTGGTTCTGGTTGGATCATCATCCCAACCATATCATGGAATAGAAGAGCCATCTGCTTTATGATGGGAGCCTACTCTATAGCTTCTTTATCTTTCTTTTCTAACACCTGTCGCAAGAACTCTATATCGTTTTCTTACTCCTAGCGCTGTTCAGTTTCCTTATTTGAAATTTCTTTAGGTTCGGTAAGCACTGCTATCTTGGCAAGCATAGCTTGGAGCTTCTGTTGTTGCTCCTGAGCTTTCGTCAGTGACCGAGTTTGCGGTCTATAACTAACGGAAGTACGGCTCTCCTCTTTACTATCAGTCATATAGACTGTATGTATGGTTATGCCTTCAGACTTAGGGCGTTTGGAGCCCTCACCTTTAGATTTTGCCTCCGGCGCTAGAACTTTATCCGGCCTCAATCTTTTGTGAGAGATCGTAATAGTAGGAACCGTTATGACATGCACCTCCTTTTGAGAAGTCCCCCGCTATATGGCAAAGGAATAATCGTTCTCTTTTCGAACCTTGGATTTCTTCGGTCGACGAGAATAGTTTTCGTCGAGAACGGAGTCCTGGACTTTCCTCCAAACTCTGCAAATCTATGAAGAGAGCGGCTGATAAGACTGCTATGGCTTTGGCTGTATTAGAGCTTCTGCAAGAGGAGGTGATCTCTCCAATACTGTAGTGGGGGAGTTTTTGCGAACCCTTATAAGCAGTTCGAAACAATTTTCGGTTGGAACATCAGCATTATCAGACACCGCAGGAGCTGGTGGGATAAGTCCGAAAGGAGAACTCCCCCAACTTGTCTCACTCGGAGCCAATAGCGACATCGAGCATGTCTTGCAATGGAAACCGTCTCAGCATCAAAGGCTTAATCATCATTCCCTCGACGTTGCTTGGGGGTTTTGCCCAGTGTCAGCCTATGAAAAACTGATATCCTTGGTTGAGCAGGAGCAGGATTGGTCAGTCTGTTGAAGATCGACTGTCTTGGTGGTGAAGCGCTTTTGTTTGCTTCACACAGAGCAGGAGCGAGGAGAGCCATCCATTTAGGGGAAACCCCATCAGGGATCATGGGCTTCCTCATGGGACCCATGGTGCTTTTCTTCAACCTGTTGAAGATTGAAACTTCAGAGTTGGACGGCTTGTCAGTGGGGGCCGCCATGGTAGCTAGCCAATTGAAGATCGACTTCTGTGGTGCTTCTTCTTTAGGCGTTGGGGCGCCGAAGTTCAGGGATGGGAGCATGGTCCCAAAGAATAGTGCAGTGGTCGCTTGGGAGACCGGCCCTGCTGGCATGGAAAATATGGAGGCCGCATTGGGCCCGTAAGTGACTCCTCTGGATGGGATAAAGTGAAAGTTGCTGTTACAGGAAGTACTGTTGAAGGCCGTTGAGTTTGCACAAAGGTGAAACACCAAATTTTAGTATCTCGAATCCAAGGGCAACCATAAACATAGTGAACCACGATTTTGTTCACAAAATACGACACACGAAGTGTGGATTGGAAAGAGGAAGAGTTATCGCTGGGCGTGCCAGAATATGTTTACCACCAAAAACAGAGACGAACTGGGATAGAACGTCTTACTTGAATTTGGAGGCAGATTCTATTTGGAACATATCCATCCACCTCTTATGGCACCGTACATCGGAGGTTTGGATAGATGTGACCAATGTAGCTTGACTTATCAGATTCCCCTCATTTGTGAGGTCTTTTTTATTGTAGGGACACTCTTCTCTGTAGATGCAAAGCTCTGCAGTTAATTACGCTATCGCATTGTGATAACAACTTTCACCTGCTCCAGGCAGATCACTATGTATCATGTTATGTTGTTTCTTTTGGGGTTGCCCATGGATTGTATGCGGAGACTAGTTTATGTCGTCGCCTATAGGGTGAGGATTAGTCCGAATCCGTACATATCAGACTTGGGTTTGAACTTAGATCATATGTTCTATTAGTTCAAGAGTTTGAGGATCGTTGATCTTGCTTTAGATTAACATCGACTTAAAATATAGTTAAGGACCGCTAATCTTGTTTTAGATTAAGGTCGACTTAAAATATATGAGCTTGATTGATTTCTTTTTAAAATAAAAGAAATTTAAAAAAATTCAGGGAGTTAGTCTATTTTAGACTAAATGTCGGGCTTTCTGTTACCTAACAGTGCTATGCAATATGCCATATATTTTGTTTTGGGTTTTACATAACCCAGCAATGCTAAGCACTAGGCCCAGAAGCTTAACCTTCAACATAGAATATAATATTCTTCCCGCTTCAGTGTTCACGTGAATATCACGTGAGTACTTTGGTTTCTTTGGCGCTCATGTGGTATCACGTGAGTAGCTATGCCTCTTGGTGTTCACTTTCCTTTCACGTGAGTAGTGCTAAGCACTCGTTCATTCAGCGCTCGCGTAGATATTATGCGATGCGCCCTCTCAGTTTATCTTTAAGATACGCATTTTCATTTTAGCTTTAAGTTCTCAAGTGGATATCACATAACGCTCATGTCTTTGGCGTCAAGCACTCACGTGCTTTTCACATGACGCGCTTCTGTTTTCTTTTCTTCCCAGTGCTCACATGCTTTTCATATGAGATTTTAATTCTTGGATGGCTTCTTCTAGATTGCTCACGTGGATATCACGTGAAGCACTTATTCATGTTTTCTTCTTGAGTGCCCACGTGCTTTTCACACGAGTCGTTGTTTTCTTGGGTTTTCATGTTCTTTTCACGTGAACCTTTGTTTTCTAGGGTGTTCACGTGTCTTTCATGCGAGACTCTACCATATTCATGCAGGGATCAACCACAAGAACTAAGTTCTTTTTTTATGAGAATTAATTTCATAGTGGGATAAAAACCCTATCTTTATATAAAAACATATCTTAAAGGAACTAAGTTCCTAGAAAAGAAATTCCATCCTTTTCTTTCCTTCTTCCATGTTATTTTCTTCTGTTCTTATGGAGGGTGATAAAATATCATAGTTTTCCCCTAGATCTTGAGTCTGAAGAACAAGATCTTCCCAATGAGAATTAAATTCTCACATTGTAGTAGATTTTTCCTGTGGATCTTAGATCCAGAAGAGGAACTAAGTTCTTTTGAAGGGTTAAACTTTATATATGTATATGATAGGTAAAGGAGATTTTTTATCTCTATATTTTCTTTATACAGGATTTTGAAAGGAGGAAGATACTCTTTCTTTGAAGAGAATTGAATTCTCTTTTATTTTTGTGGAAGTCTGCGGAAGGGTTTTTCTCTTTTGCAGAAGCTTATTGAGGGTTTTCTGTATATGAGACTTGAAGTCTCGGGTCCTTTATATAGGGATAGAAAAACTATCAATTTGTTAGAGAAAATCTCTCATTGAGAGATATCAATTGATTTAATTGTTCTTAAAGACCATTTGGGGAATTTTATCCTCCGTTGGATCTAAAATCCGGAGAATTTTGTTTAACAGAAATATTTTCTGTTCGTTTTAGTAAGGTTAAGAAAATATTTTCCTAACAAAGAGTTCAATTCTATCTACTTATTTGGTCGGTGATATTATAATCACCGTTAGATTTTGAAGCCTAAAGCTGTCTATTTAATGGAGAAAATCTTTCTCATATTAGAAAGATCAGGGGAAAATATATCCCCAAATAGAATTTAGTTCTAAATGGAATTTAATTCTATCCGAAGCTAGCACTTCAAGCTGACACGCTCATGTGGTTTTCACGTGAGGGTTGTCATATGTAACAACTCCAAATTCTGTGTACAGAAAATTCATTAAAAATTAATGTATACTTGGGGTATTTGATTTCCTGTGAAAGCTATAAGTATTTGTTTTGATTTAGAACAGCAAAAAAGAGCTTGTAGCTCACTAGTAAGGCCTTGCACTACTAAGACAAAGCACCAGAGTTCAAATCCCACCAGCCACATTATCTTTTTGTTTTAAGTTCTTTTAATATTTTAGAAGCCCAAGAATTTGCACGTGCACTACACGTAATAAGGTAAGTTACAGAAGAATCAAACATGTTAAATAGGCTAGTTGAAGCGTCAGGGACACGTGACACAAATCCGAGCCCCTAACCCTATGATCGGACCTGCGAGAGAGCCCCTCAGGCCGGCGTCGCTGTTATTCCCATGTCTGAACCCTATTTTTTTTGTAAACCCTAAAACCTTGGACTCCTCTCTTTAACCCCTATTTGTTTGTTTTCCCCGCATTTTCCAGAGAATAAAAAACCCTTTGAATTCCATTTTTAATGCAAATTTAAATGCATTTTTCTTCACACAGTAAACCTTAACTTGTCCTATATACCCACTCTATTTTGCATCCCTTCACACTGAAAATTCTATACAAAAACTCTCAAGAAATTTCCAAGTTCCTATAGTGTGCAGGTGGAGTTAACGAAGGGCGAAACTCCGACGAAGTTCCGACAATGACCCAAGGAGTTTTCGACGACGAAACGACGCACCGACGCTTCCCCACTCTTCCTCTTTCTCCCCTATACCTTATAAGCCAGTAATTCCCATTTCTCCTTCTCATCTTATTCTTTAAAAAGCGCCAATTCTAAAACCCGACGGAAGCGGAGTTAGCCCGACTTCCGATTCGCTTTTCTTTAAAAACTATACTTTTCTTAATCAAGATAACTTCATATTCTCACATATTGCTTAACAAACATTAAAAAAACTATTAAATCAAGTTTCACCTCAAAATAATTATTTTTGTGACATTTATCACATTTTTACAGAAAAATACCACAAACTATTCATTTCAACATTATAACCTTCATTTCTTGCTATACCTTTAGATAGTCCAAGATGTAATAACATATCTCCTCACAACACATATATCTATTATAGCACGATGAATTTTGGGATAATAGAATACGGGAAATACGAATTTACAGTAAAATACCTTAAACTTACGAAACCATTTTCTTTAAAAAGTGTATTTAACTTTCCATGCAATTGAGCCTCTACAACCCATTTTGGGGATCCCGTTTAGGATGGTATGAATTATCGCATATCCTCAGGCTTAGTAGAGCGAGATGCAGACCTTCGCAAGGATTATTCGATCTCGATAGAATTTTTATAGATTTTTCTTTAGAAAATGAGATTTTTACAAGAAAATAAATAAAATTATTTTCACTAATTATGTATATATAATTATTACCAAAATACTTATTTTAAATATATATATATTATTCCATATTTCCAAAACTCAAGAAAAGAATTCAAATATTACATGAAACTACCATGATAATTCAAAACAATATTCATATTATAAATAAAAACCATATATTATGAAATTAGGTTTTATTCACTAGAAATATCACATTTATAAAATATACATCAATGAAACTCTAAAGACGATAATCAAATGCTTGAGGTGTATTTTGAAATTATAATAAAACTATTTTTACATAAAACCCCCTCAAGTTATACTAAATTACAATAAGGACCCTAGTAAACATAGGTTTAAGCGGGACCGGTCTCTTGAGCCTCAGGAAGACGGAGATATGGGTGCTTGCTTATTTAAGGTAGACAACTTAACAAAATGTGTTATCAACACGGTAATTGTCTTGGAAAAAGACACAAATCTTGCCGTCCATATTCAACAGTTACCAATACCTGTCTGACTCAGACTGAGTCTCAATATAATCAATCTGACTTGAATGTGATTCATGTATAAAACTACAATTCAATATGAATCAGTCTATTAAATCTAATCAATCTATATTAACCGAACCGAACCATGGATATATTCCATCTACATATTCATCCATTATATCCGTTCCATTACTGATATCATGGTTCCGGCAAGTTATCCATCTATACAAATTATAATACAAGACAATATAATATAAACAATACAATCAAGATATCGCGGGATTTATAAGGGATAGATTGGTACGGAAGGTGTTGGAAGTGGCACGGGACTGCAACCATAAGACACCTAACCTGAATCTCCATTGCCGTTGTACCGTGGCTGAATGGTTCCTTGTACTCTATATACCTTAGTCTCCGGGATAGTAAGACTCCTCTCGTATACAGTGGCTTCTTCTGTACCAAATTACAAACAACAGCGTTAACAGTAAATAACAACATTAAACAGCTATACTCTATTCTGTCTATTCTATTCTTATCTATCTATGGGACTTACCGAGCGATTTGTTCGCTGATGACATTATCTTTCTTCTTCTTTGGAATGTCGTCAAGTGATTCAGACTCACTAGAGATCGAGCCCAGCAGCGAGGACTTGGATCAGTTTACTGAAGACCCAGAGTTTTAGATTCACTTGTATATTACATTTCATTTTCATTTCTGTATGCCATTGTTTAGGCATTGCTTTCATTCCATATATTTTCATTTCAGTTGTATTGTAAAAAGAGTGTTTAATAAATAAAATTGCTATTTATTTACATCTTGTCTCTTATGTACATTTTATTTTATATTGCTTAGATACGCTTAGCGTGTTTACTTCTGAATAAATACGTAGCGGCATCGTCACGCCCTCTACCTATATATTGGGAAGCGGGGCGTGACGGGTTTTGTTGGTGGCCATGCAAGTCCGTTCTGTGTGGACATACAGGTCAGTTCTGAGTGGACAACCTAAGCGATATAATACAAGAACCAGCAACTAAAAACATTTTTTACAATTCATATTCCTTGAATCTTCCAATTTCATATATTTTGAATCTGTCCTAACCTAAATTTTTTTTCTCAAGGTTATGGATTCCCCAAACAACACTAGCATCAACTTCAACAACACTCCACCACCCCTACTAATTACACCTACCGTAGCTGCTCCGATCAATGAGCAGATGGTTTTGCTTGAGGCGATCCGTAGCCTCCTGGAGGGACAGCAGCAGCAGACTGCTATCTTGATGAATCGTCGTAAGGCAGAAATACCTGGGGTGAAGCAATTCAGGGCCTTGCATCCTAAGCAGTTCACAGGAAAAGAGAGCTCCCTAGAAGCTGAGGAATGGGCTCAAAGCATTGAAGATGACCTGGCAGCGGTACAAGTGCCAGAGATAACTTGGGTTCGTGTTGCGAAGTTGCAATTGACGGACAATGCAAGGGTTTAGTGGAAGGCGGAAGAAAGCTGTCTCACCCAACCAATCGAATGGAGGACTTTCAGCGACATGTTCGACACAAAGTACTTTCTCGAGACTGCCAGATTCGAGATGGAACAGCAGTTCATCCACTTACAACAGGGTTCAATGTGGATCAAATCGGTGGATGAGTATAATGCTGAGTTTACCATGCTCAGTCAGTAAGATACGTATCAATATTTCGATTTCAAAATATCACATACTACACAACTAACATAATGCCTTAACAGATTTGCGGCACACCTGATACCGATAGATGAGATCAGAGCCAGACGATTTCAACAAGGGTTAGATCCGGAGATTCGGGCTGCATTAGCCACAGGAGATTTCCCAACTCATGAATCGGCTCTGAGAGCTTCCCGCCGATATGAGGCAGTGGTAAAGATGAGGGGTAGACCTCAGTCTGCCGGGATGAAGCGCCCTGCCAACCAGATGGCAGGAGGAGCCTCTTCAAGGCCAAGGAGATCGGGAGTACCAAACATTCAGCCTAGCCCAGCATTTTGCATATACTGCAGGAGAGATGGACATCTGATGAAAGACCGCCGACGTGCAAATCGCCTTTGCTTAGTCTGTGGTTCATCTACTCATGATATTGGGTCTTGTTCTCGTAGGCAAAACCCATATGCTACACCTAGGCCAGCAATCATTTACCAGCAGCGTCCAGCTATCCAGGCACCTGCTCCGAGACTTGCACTACCTGCTCCACCTCCTCGAGGACCAACTGCACCTCCTCCCTGTCAGTTCCATCAAGCTCAACGGAACCCACCTCAAGGACCAAGGAACGGACAGAGGAATGCTCCTCCAGCAAGGAGGAATGTGCCGAGGCGACAGGCTTTCACAATGACCATGGAAGAAGCTGAAGCCATTGGCCAAATCATCACCAGTAATACTTCCCTTTAAAATTCTCTTTCAGTTCATAGACATACCTATATATCTTTTCTTTATACCTATAAAATATCCCACATACCTTAGGTACAATCTTAGTAGCCTTACTACCTGTACCCGCACTATTCGATACCGGAGCATCTCATTGATTTATATCGCAACGGTTCATCCGAACTCATGCTATTCCAATCACACCGCTTGTATCCAGCTAGAATGTCAGTTCAGGGAACGACGTTCTAAAGGCAACAATGGGATACAACTTGTGTCCAGTGGTCGTCTGCAGCAGAGAATTCTATGCTGACTTCAAAGTGCTAGACATACCGAACTTCGATGTGGTTCTAGGTATGGATTGGCGAGGAACATTCTATGCTACCATTGACTGTCGTCAAAGGAGGGTAGTATTCGAGATTCCAGAGCATTTGGTCTTCTATTTCAAAAGTGGAGACCGTACCTTGGAGCCAAGTACATATAAGGCAAAACCAAAGAAGGCAATGATTGCAGCAATTCAAGCAGAGGAAGGATTAAAACCAGAAGTGGTTCGAGAGTTCGACGATGTGTTTCCTGACGATATATCAGGTTTGCCTCCCGATCGAGCTTTTGAATTTAGCATTGATTTAATACCAGGAGCACAACCGGTAATCAAAGCACCGTATCGACTAAGTCTGGAAGGTTTAAAGGAGGTCCGAACTCAGTTGGATGAATTATTGGCGAAATGATGGATTCGTCCCAGCAGTTCAAGTTGGGGATCTCCAGTTCTACTTGTAAAGAAGAAGGAAGGTTAATACAGAATGTGCATTGATTATAGAGCCTTGAACGAAGTAACGATAAAGAACAAGTATCCACTCCCGCGCATCGACGATCTGTTCGATCATCTAAGTGGATCTTGCATTTTCTCCAAGTTAGATCTTCATTCGGGTTATCATCAGGTTAAGGTCAAGAAATATGATATCCGTAAAACGACATTCAGAACTCGCTATGGTCATTACGAATTTTTTATGATGCCATTTGGAGTGACCAACGCACCAGCAATATTCATGAACCTGATGAATCAAGTTTTCCGGGAGTACCTAGACAGGTTCATTGTCATCTTCATCGACGACATCCTGGTGTATTCTAAAAGTCGAAAAGAACACGCCGAACACTTGAGAATTGTCCTGGAAACCCTACGACAGCATCAACTCTATGCCAAGTATAACAAATGCAAATTTTGGCTAAATCAAGTTGGTTTTCTCGGACATATTATATCGGGCGAAGGAATCTCTGTAGATCCAGCGAAAGTTTCAACAGTAAGCGAATGGCCGACACCGAAGTCAGTGAAGGACTTTTGAAGTTTGTTAGGTCTAGCTGGATATTACCGAAGGTTCACTGAAGGCTTTTCGAAGATAGCAACACCCCTGACCAAGCTTACACGTAAAGATGAAGAATTTGTGTGGTCAGAAGCATGCGAACAAGCTTTCGTAGAACTCAAGTCAAGGTTGATATCAGCGCCTATTCTCGTCATACCGGACCAATCTGGAGGTTTCGAAGTGCATTGCGATGCATCCGGTAAAGGATTAGGATGTGTTCTACATCAGTACGATAAAGTTGTGGCTTATGCTTCAAAACAGCTGAAGATTCATGAGCGCAATTATCCGACGTATGATTTGGAGTTGGCGGACATAATCTTTGCTCTTAAGATTTGGTGCTATTATCTTCTTGGATAACGAGTGAACATATACACAGATCACAAGAGTCTGAAATATGTGTTTACTTAGAAGGAGCTTAATATGCGGCAGAGACGATGATTAAAACTCATGGCGGACTTTGACATCAACCTGCAATATCACCCAGGGAATGTGAATGTAGTACCTGATGCTCTTAGTCGCCAACCATTAGCGCACAGTGGAAGGTTCAACAAGACTTGCATTAGATGGAGATTGCAGCGATCATGCCAGGTAACACTTCAAGTTTGATGAACTTACAAAATCAATTTACCATTGTCAATCAGATCAAAGAAGCTCAAGCAAGTGATGCCAAGTTGAAAAAGATCAGAGAACTAGTAGAGAATGGACTCAGAACAGACTTCATCATCCATGAAGACAGATCTTTAAGATACGGCAGCAGACTGTGTGCACCAAAAGGTTCTGTTCGGGAAGAGTTAATGAAAGAAGCCCATATCTCTCCCTACTCAGTACACCCTGGAGGTACAAAGATGTACAAGGATCTGCATCAAAATTACTGATGGCATGGAATGAAGCATGAAGTAGCCAAAAGTGTCGCTAAATGCTTGGTATGTCAGCAAGTAAAGGCTGAACATCACAGGACTGCTGAATTACTTCAACCGTTACCTATCCCAGAATAGAAGTGGCAACACATCACAAGGGATTTTATGACTGCACTCCCTCGCAGCAAAAAGGGTAACGATGCGGTATGGGTTATTGTGGATCGACTCACGAAGTCGGCTCACTTCATCCCATTTCGAGTTAGCCAATCAACTAAGACATTAGCAAAGAAGTACATGGAAGTAAGAATCTAAGTAAGATTTTTAAATCTTCAAATATATACTATCTCTGATACCCATGAACTCATACAGGAGATTGTGAGACTTCATGGAGTACCGGTCTGTATTGTCTCCGATCGTGGCACTAGATTTCGATCGCAGTTTTGGCAAAGTCTGCAGGCGAGCTTGGGAACAAGTCTGAACTTCAGCACAGCTTATCATCCATAAACAGATGGTCGGTCTGAGAAAACTATTCAGATCTTGGAAGATATGCTCAGAGCATGTATGCTAGACTTCGGAGGATCGTGGGAAGATCACCGACATCTTGTGGAGTTTTCATACAACAACAGATACTAAGCAAGTATCGGAATGACACCTTTTGCAGTGCATTATGGAACGAAGTGTCGATCGCCATTAGGTTGGGACGATGTCGGATATAGAGAACTCCTTGGACCTGAGATGATAGTAGCAACTGTTGACGTTGTTAGTGTATATGCCCTAGGGGCCATTATGGTATCATACTAGTTTGTATATTACTTAATGGAAGCTTGGGATATTCACATGTATATAACAGTCTTGCTAAACATGGTAGTATGCTACTTGGTTTTACTATCTTAATATGTGAGTATACGTATTGATAGAGCTCTTAGGATCTTGCTTGACTACCAGCGTTGTGATGGCAGTCACACTAGTGGGGGCTGGGTAGTCTACAAGCACATCCTTATTCAGGTCCCTAGTCGTTGGATTATCGAGACAGGGCATCGATACTCCGGAGTAGACTAGTGTGTACGCTTCTCATCCCAGTTGGGGAGATGGTCTGTCCCACAGCCGTCAGTACGTCGTACTGGAGATAGTATGCAGGTGTTCGTTAGGTTACGGGTACACCGGACATGACTCACAGGGAACTGTTGGTTGGTTTTATACTAGTCGTCGGTGAACAGTTCCCAGGTGACATGAGTACAGCATAGTTCGCAGACTTGACACTGCTACTTCGCCTCGAGCGTGTCCCACTGTTCTTAGATTGCTACCCTACCACGGCTCAAAGGAGTCGTGCAAATAGGTAACAGGTAGCAGTTGGGTGCAGTCCCGAGCACTTGGAGGCAGTGGCGGTTAGACAGGACTCGTCTCTCCCGGTATTTGGGGTTGATATCGCGCTGTGTCAGAGAGCCATTACGCAAAGTCCCTGGCCAGGGCAAGCGAGATTTGCTGGTAAGTTCCAGTAGTTTCTCAAGGTGTAATGGGATTCGCTCCGACACGACTTATACTGCTATTAGGGGACTGACGCTTGCCGCCCCCCTAGGCCTGATATGCGATAGTCTTAGACGAATAGACCGGACTGTACGGAGATTGTCACATCAGACTCAGTAGGAGTTCGGATGGGTTTCCTCATCGGCCATCTTATCGACATCTACCTAGAGACTGTTACGTACAGCTAGTGCCGCTTGCAGTCTGTGGTTAAACCCACTGCCAGCGTAGCGAGTCTCTAGAGTCCCACACAGAGAGTTTCCCTACTCTAGGCGAAACGATATAGAGGTCGTATGGTTTTACGACAAGGGTTCGGACGCATACGTGTGTTTACGCACGTACGACTTTCAGACAGTTTTTACTAGTCGGCTTTGGTTTAAGCCAGTTTCTAGTATCCGGTTATTGGATTTATACAGTCTAAAGTTTTTCCGTGTTTTCACGGATAGGATGGGCGTTCTCGTAATTACGCGAGAAGCTTCTAGAAGATGGTGACTTGGGGGTTAAGGTGGCATATGCATTAAATGGGGTTAGTGAGTCATATGAGTGATTCATCCATGTCATTAATGCATCATAAATGCTTAATGACTCATGGAGATGAATCATCCTCTTATATTTATGAAGCATGATTATTCATCCATTATTTTCTTTTATTGGATAAATGATAATGCTTGATATATATTATGATACATTATTATCTCATCCCATTCTTTTGCTCACCTTCTCTCTCCTCAAGCTCTCTTTCTCTTCAAACCCTAATCCTCCCCTCTCATGTGTTGAGTACAAGGATTAGATTAGACTACTTAATCCTTAACCATTCTCTATATCACCTAGGTTACTTAGATTAGCAATTTAAGAAACCTAGTTACCTCAAGTTAGAGGTGAAGCTTGAAGTTAAGCTCTCGGGTGGATCATCTACTACATAGAGAAGGCCGGAGAGGACGTGGAGAACGACAAGATGAAGGACTCGGTTCTACAGGTCTAATCACTTTTCATAGTAGTTTAGAACTCCTATGTTTGTTGTTAGTTATAGTTTAGCAAACGATTCATCGGTTAGTCGATGTTCATGCAAAGAACAAGATCGTTTTTCATTATTCCGTCTCCCCGCAAGTCGTGGGGTGTTGTACATCGACTTACAGTGGTATCAGAGCCTCGCTAAACAATAAATAACTCATTAGCAAAGTCGTAAGAATTTCGAACGCAAAAAGAACCGGAAAAATCATCGATTTAACACAGTTTCTGTCGAATTTTAAACAGGCCCTAAAAATTTTTCAGGGACCCTCAGAATAACAAGCAAGGAATTATAGGGCTACTGCAGAAATTTGGACTGCTAACTCGGCTAACTCACCGCGGAACCGCGGCGGATCCAGGTGATCCGCCGCGGATCCGCGGCCGTGTTAGGGCCGAGTCGGCCCAAATTTCTTCAGTAACCTCTGTGTGTTAACAGTGATATTTCTGGATATTTTATTTTCTGCTAAGATCTCAGGTGCACAGAGAAGTTTTGCAGTAGAATCTAAAGTGTTTTGCTCGATCGAAATTTTACGATGTTTGCTTATATGATTATATCTGTGATTGTTTAATGTGTTCGTAAACCTCGCCTAACTGCTAGTATGTCGGTTGGCAAGGGGTTGCACATTTCTGTAATGGTTTTAACTGTTTGTGGATGTGAACTGTATTGGACTATTGTGATTATTAGCCGTGGTTTTGTGATGGGTTATTATTTTAATTCATTCAATGTAAATATAATATGTTGTAATATTATTTTGCGGTGCACATCCAGGTTGCAGTTGTAACCACCGTTGTATTATTTCATTTTACTGTTTTTGCTCCTAGGATAGACCGAAGGTGGGGTGCACAAATTACCAGGTACTTTGAAGTGTTTAGTGGCCTACTCACTTTGTTGAGGGAGACCGCTTCACTTCGGGTATTTGGCGGGTAGTTTGCGGTACCCGTAGGGGTCTAGGGTGGGGTAATGGCTATTCATCACAACTATGTAATCCGTCTTTTGTTGCAGGCTCTAAACAAACGCGAATTGCTTACAAATCCAATAAAGTTCATATGAGATCTGGAATGCCTATTATTGCATCTGACGAATGTACAATATCTATATATGATAGCTATTTAGACGTCACTTATGTTTTACACCCGCGCTAGCCCAGCCCCTGCTCTGCCGTTAGTTAAGTAACCTAACGGGTGATGACGGGACCCAGGGGGCGAATGCGGATGGCATAAGAGGACGTTGTATTTTCGTTGTTTTCTGCAATGATAGGTTAATGATGAGACGCATTATTTATAATGCAAAGAAAATAAACCAAAAGTTTAATCATTGGAACAATTTAAAAGAAACCACTCGGTTAATTTTAAGAACAGATATTTTTTAAATGCGGAGCTTTAACCACTCCTTTTAAAAGCTATCAGGTTCCTTCGGTTATATCAAGTTCACTACGTTCACGGTTTCGCCAAAACCATTCGTAGCCCTCCGTCATTTAATTTGGGTATTCAGTAGTATTCAAGCTATGCATTTTGGCCAAAGTCAAGGCATGGTGTTTGGTAACTGCTGGGTTTCATTTGTTGCATAAGATAGATGAGTTAGTTTGGGACAGTCGTATTATCATTTAACCAAAGTTAGGGGTATGTATGGATGGGTTCAAATTGACAAGATAATGACGGGTAGAACTTGACATGTGACTTATGACATTTTGACCAAAGCCAAGGTCATAAGAGCATGGGGCAAAAATATATATCGGGAATTTCTAAAGAAACTGAAATTTGCAAAGAGTTGCATACCATTTGGAGTTTGGTGAATGTTGGTAGGATTCCTTCAACATTATCATACAATGATATTTGGATCCCGATCCTACTGTGAGTATATGCTACTTATCAGGATATTCGTCACTTAACGATCAATGCTATAAACTAAGTAGGTGTCTAGAAAGGTGTCAGCGGGACTACGCCCCCAGAAAAAAGAGGTTCTTTAATTAAGGAACTTCGCGAAAACGTTGGAAAACCTCTCTCGAAGTATCGACACTAGCCTGGTTGAACGGTTAAGCAAGTATTGTACGGTGAGAATAGTCCTGGCTAATTCTTCTTTTATGGTTTGAGAAAGGATTCGAGAAACAGTGGGAGCCATCCAGTTTAGATAAACTAAAAACCACTCTAAACTTACAAGAGCATTATGCTAAAGAGTTTTCGTCTCTCTCTCCTAATTGCAGCGACCCTGAAAATGACTGGACTTAAGTTACTTTTAGAGAAAAATATACTGACAGGGCCAAACTATAAAGATTGGCTGCAGAATGTCAAAATGGCTTTGACCTATGACAAATTGGGTTACGTCCTCACCGCTAAGGCACTTGCTGTCCCTGGTCCCAAATCCAGTAATGCGGGTAAGGAAATCCGCAAAACCTGGGATTTTGATTGCGCGAAAGCCAAGTGCATCGTGCTTGCCTCGATGAACAATGAACATCAGAGGAGGCACGAGGATATGGAACTAGATGCCATATTTCTCCATATAAAGGAATTTTATGGAGAGCAATCTCGTATAGCAAGATACGAGACCTCTAAGAACTTGTTTCGAGCAAGGTTGGCTGTCGGATCATCGGTAGGAGAACATGTCCTAAAGATGATTGGCTAGATAGAAGAGCTCGCAGACCTTGGGACGACTTTGGATAATGAGCTCTATACAGACCTTATTCTTCAGTCCCTTCCTTCCACCTACGCCCAGTTTATTCTGAACTTCAACATTCAAAGAAAAGAAGTTGAACTTCTGGAACTCCTTAACATGTTGAGGAGTACAGAGGGCACCTTGCAGAAGGCAAGGGAAACACCCGTTATGTTTGTTAGCGGTGCCTCTTCTTCCGGGTCCAAGGCTATGGCCAAAGGAAGGAAGAAGAAGGCCGCCACCAGACCTAGAGGAGGTGTTAGTAAGGTGGGAATGAAGGGAAAGAAAAAGATTGCAGTGCCAATAGTGGCCCAAGATGAGTGCTTCCATTGTCACAGGAAAGGGCACTGGAAGAAATATTGCAAGGCGTGGAACGCCAAGAACCAAGAACCGAAGCAAGTTGTGGCTTCGACTTCGGGTGTGTTTGTAATTGAGAATCGTCTGTCAATCAACTTACTTCCTGGGTATTGGATACCGGATCAGGATCTCATATATGCAATTCATTGCAGGCACTGAGAAACCGTAGGGTGCTGAAGGAAGGTGATATGACCCTAAAGGTTGCTAACGGAGCTAGCGTGGGAGCTGTGTCCGTCGGGGATTATCACCTGGGATTGACAAGTGGACACATTTTAGTTTTACATAACTATTTTTATGTACCAAGCTTAACGTGTAATATCATATCAGTTTCCTTATTATCAAATAAAGGTTATGATTTCACGTTTGTAAGTGATGTTGTTAACATCCACCTAAATCATGGTCTGATTGGGTCCGGTATACTAAATAACGGTATATATGTCTTAAACCAACTCCAGATTTTCAATGTCCAGAACACACTAAAAAGAAAGTCTCCAGATTTAAATAAGGCTTTCTTATGGCATTGTAGACTAGGTCACATCAATGAGACAAGGTTAACTAAGTTAAATAGAGAAGGATATTTGGACTCGTTCGAATATCAAACCTATGCCACTTGTGAATCATGTCTCAAAGGAAAGATGACAAAGACTCCATTCACTGGACATGGAGTAAGAGCGAGCGAGCTCTTAGGACTCATACACAGCGATGTATGTGGTCCAATGTCTACGCATGCAAGAGGTGGTTTTTTCCTATTTCATTACTTTTACGGATGATTACTCAAGGTACGGATTTATTTATCTGATGAAACATAAATCCGAGGCTTTTGACAAATTCCAAGAGTATAAGAATGAAGTAGAAAACCAAACCGGCAAAAGTATCAAGACATTAAGATCTGATCGAGGTGGTGAATACTTAAGTGCCGAGTTCCTAGGTTACCTAAAAGGGAAAAGAATTCTCTCTCAGCTTACTCCTCCATACACTCCACAGCATAATGGTGTATCGGAGAGACGGAATCGAACCCTATTGGATATGGTACGTTCCATGATGAGTAATGCTGAGTTACCGCGATCTTTCTGGGGTTATGCGCTAGAAACAGCAGCATATCTTCTGAACAGGGCTCCTACCAAGACTGTTCCTACCACTCCATATCAGATGTGGAGTGGGGAAAAACCCCATCTTCAGCATATAAAGATATGGGGATGTCCAGCTTTTGTTAAAAAGCAGCATGTGGACAAGCTCGAGGCACGATCAGTACAGTGTAAGTTTGTGGGATATCTAAAGAACTCCAAGGGATATTATTTCTATTACGCAGATGAACAAAAGGTTTTTGTTTCTCGTAATGCCTATTTTCTAGAACAGCGGGTTTTAGAAAAGGATACAAGTGGGAGCGAAATAGAACTGGAAGAAATTCCAAAACCACAAACTACTACTGAAAGTTTGGTAGAACCAGTAGTTCAAGAAGAGCAGGACATTCCCGCACCCCACCGCAGGAGTAGTAGGCCGTCTCATCCGTCTGAGAGATACTACGGTTTTCTCATAGATGGGGATAGAGAGGATTACATCATAGAAGATGATGAACCTACTAGCTTCCAGCAGGCCATCCAGAGTGACGACTCGGTACGATGGCTAGATGCAATGAGGACCGAAATGGAGTCCATGTACACCAACAAAGTATGGACTTTGGACTTTGCTCCAGGTGGGGTAAAACCCATAGGATGCAAATGGATCTTCAAGAAAAAGATTGGTGTAGATGGACGGGTGGAAACCTATAAGGCTAGACTTGTTGCAAAGGGTTTTCGTTAAAGACCTGGTTTGGACTATGACGAAACTTTTTCTCCAGTGGCTATGCTCAAATCCATTCGGGTCCTTCTTTCTATTGCTGCCTTCCATGATTATGAAATCTGGCAGATGGACGTAAAAACGGCTTTTTTGAATGGAAATTTAGAAGAGTGCGTCTATATGGATCAGCCAGAGGGTTTCAATCAGAGTGGGAGCAACGGAAAAGTATGCAAGTTGCTTAAATCCATTTATGGATTAAAGCAAGCATCACGGAGTTGGAACATCTGTTTTGATGAAACAGTCAAAGAATATGACTTTGTCAAAAATCCAGATGAACCATGCATATATAGTAAAGTTGTAGCAAGAACTGTCGTATTCCTCGTTTTGTACGTGGATGACATTCTACTGATAGGAAATGATATTCCTATGCTACAATCTGTCAAAAGATTCTTGTCATACAGGTTCTCCATGAAAGACCTAGGTGATACCTCTTAATTCTGGGGATCCGGATCTATCGTGATAGATCCAAGAGGATGTTGGGACTTTCGCAGTCCAGGTATATCGACACTGTACTGAAAAGATTCAGTATGGAAGATTCTAAGCGCGGTAATCTACCGGCTTGTCACAGAATCACCCTATCCAAAGAGATGTCTCCCAAGACTGATTTGGAAAGGGAACGCATGTCTATTATACCCTACGCTTCTGCGGTAGGCTCTATAATGTATGCGATGTTATGTACCAGACCAGATGTAGCTTACGCACTAAGCGTGGTAAGCCGGTATCAGTCAGACCCAGGAGAGAAGCACTGGATAGCAGTAAAGAACATTCTCAAGTACCTAAGGAGGACTAAGGAGATATTCTTGGTTTACGGCGGAAAAGACCTCAGGATGGAGGCCTATGCTGATTCCGGCTTCCAGAGTGATAAGGACGATTCCAAGTCCATGTCAGGTTATGTCTTTACCCTCAATGGAGGGGCGGTGTGCTGGAAGAGCTCCAAGCAGGACACCTTTGCTGACTCGACGATTGAAGCGGAGTATATAGCTGCTTGCGATGCCGCAAAAGAAGCAGTCTGGATGAAGAAGTTCCTAACAGAACTTTAGGTGGTTCGTACCATTGTTGATCCAATACCTCTGTATTGCGACAACAACGGAGCTATAGCTTTAGCGAAGGAACCAAGGTCCCATCAGAAGTCCAGACACATCTTAAGGTGGTATCACCTGATCGGGGAGATCATTGATCGTCGGGAGATCGAGGTTCGGAGAGTTGCTACTGAAGAGAACATTGCTGATCCATTCACGAAGGCCCTACTTCAGATTCAGTTCGAGAGGCTACTCGAGATCATTGGTCTTCGATATACCAGTATATGGCCCTAGTGCAAGTGGGAGATTGTTAGTGTATATACCCTAGGGGCCATTATTGTATCATACTGGTTTGTATATTACTTAATGGAACTTGGGATATTCACATGTATATAACAGTCTTGCTAAACATGGTAGTATGCTACTTGGTTTTTCTATCTTAATATATGAGTATACATATTGATAGAGCTCTTAGGATCATGCTTGACTACCAGCATTGTGATGGCAGTCACACTAGTGGAGGCTGAGTAGTCTACAAGCACATCCTTATTCAGGTCCCTAGTCGTTGGATTATCGAGACAGGGCATCGATACTCCGGAGTAGACTAGTGTGTACGCTTCTCATCCCAGTTTGGGAGATGGTCTGTCCCACAGCCGTCAGTACGTCGTACTAGAGATAGTATGCAGGTGCTCGTTAGGTTACGGGTACACCAGACAGGACTCACAGGGAACTGTTGGTTGGTTTTATACCAGTCGTCAGTGAACAGTTCCCAGGTGACATGAGTACAGCATAGTCCGTAGACTTGACATTGCTACTTCGCCTCGAGTGTGTCCCACTGTTCTTAAATTGCTACCCTACCACGGCTCAAAAGAGTCGTGCAAACAGGTAGCAGTTGGGTGCAGTCCCGAGCACTTGGAGGCAGTGGCGGTTAGACAGGATTCGTCTCTCCCGGTATTGGGGGTTGATATCGCGCTGTGTCAGAGAGCCATTACGCAAAGTCCCTGGCCAAAGCAAGCGAGATTTGCTGGTAGGTTCCAGTAGTTTCTCAGGGTGTAATGGGCTTCGCTCCGACACGACTTATACCGCTATTAGGGGACTAACGCTTGCCTTCCCCCTAGGCCTGATATGCGATAGTCTTAGACGAACAGACCGGACTGTACGGAGATTGTCACATCAGACTCAGTAGGAGTTCGGATGGGTTTCCTCATCGGCCTTCTTATCGACATCTACCTGGGGACCGTTACATACAGCTAGTGCCGCTTGCGGTCTGTGGTTAAACCCACTGCCAGCGTAGTTGTCGAGTCTCTAGAGTCCCACACAGAGAGTTATCCTACTCCAGGCGAAACGATATAGAGGTCGTATGGTTTTACGACAAGGGTTCGGACGCATACGTGTGTTTACGCACGTACGACTTTCGGACAGTTTTTACTAGTCGGCTTTGGTTTAAGCCAGTTTTTAGTATCCGGTTATTGGATTTATACAGTCTAAAGTTTTTCCGTGTTTTCACGGATAGGAGGGGCGTTCTCGTAATTACGCGAGAAGCTTCTAGAAGATGGTGACTTGGGGGTTAAGGTGGCATATGCATTAAATGGGGTTAGTGAGTCATATGAGTGATTCATCCATGTCATTAATGCATCATAAATGCTTAATGACTCATGGAGATGAATCACCCTCTTATATTTATAAAGCATGATTATTCATCCATTATTTTCTTTTATTGGATAAATGATAATGCTTGATATATATTATGATACATCATTATCTCATCTCATTCTTTTGCTCACCTTCTCTCTCCTCAAGCTCTCTCTCTTCAAACCCTAATCCTCCCCTCTCATGTGTTGAGTGCAAGGATTAGATTAGACTACTTAATCCTTAACCATTCTCTATATCACCTAGGTTACTTAGATTAGTGATTTAAGAAACCTAGTTACCTCAAGTTAGAGATGAAGCTTGAAGTTAAGCTCTCGGGTGGATCATCTACTACATAGAGAAGGCCGGAGAGGATGTGGAGAACGACAAGATGAAGGACTCGGTTCTACAGGTATAATCACTTTTCATAGTAGTTTAGAACTCCCCTATTTTTTTGTTAGTTATAGTTTAGCAAACGATTCTTCGGTTAGTCATTGTTCATGCAAAGAACAAGATCGTTTTTCATTATTCCGCTTCCCCGCAAGTCGTGGGGTGTTGTACATCGACTTACAGACGTAGTCCGTACTATCAAGGAAAGAATGCGCATAGCCCAAGATCGACAAAAGCACTGGGCTGATGCAAAGCGCCGTCATTTGGAGTTCCAGCCGAGAGATCACGTATTTCTGAATATATCTCCGAACCATGGAGTGATTCGATTTGGAAGACGGGGTAAGCTATGTCCAAGATACATTGGACCGTTCGACACACTCGAACGAGTCAGTGAAGTGGCTTATCGCTTGGCACTTCTACCTACATTGGAAGGAGTGCACAATGTGTTCCACATATCCCAACTCAAAAGGTATGTGAGTGACCCCAGCTATGTTCTTGATCATTCTGAACTCACTGTACAGCCAGACTTATTATGTGAGCGGCAACTTATTGAGATCCTAGACAAAAAAGTGAAGTCACTTCGGAATAAGGAAGTCAACTTGGTTTGAGTGATGTGGAGATAAGACACACCGGGAGAATCAACATGGGAAAGGGAAGATGAGATGCGTGCAAGATATCCTCATTTATTTGTAAACTAGTCCTTAAAATAAATTGTAAATTTCGAGGAGGAAATTTTTGTAAGGAGGGTAGACTGTAACAACTCCAAATTCTGTGTACAGAAAATTCATTAAAAGTTAATGTACACTTGGGGTATTCGATTTCCTATGAAAGCTATAAATATTTGTTTTGATTTAGAATAACAAGAAAGAGCTTGTAGCTCACTGGTAAGCCCTTGCACTACTAAGACAAAGCACCAGAGTTCAAATCCCATCAGCCACATTATCTTTTTGTTTTAAATTATTTTAATCTTTTAGAAGCCCAAGAGTTTGCACGTGTACTACACGTAATAGGGTAAGTTACAGAATAATCAAACATATTAAATAGGCTAGTTAAAGCGTCAGGGACACGTGGCACGAATCCGAGCCCCCAACCCCGTGATCGGACCGGCGATAGAGCCCCTCAGGACGGCGCTGTCGGTTTCCCCATGTTTGAACCCTATTTTTTTTTGTAAACTCTTGACCCTTGGACTCCCCTCTTTGACCCCTATCTGTTTGTTTTCCCTGCATTTTTCAGAGAATTAAAAACCCTTTGAATTTCATTTTTAATGCAAATTTAAATGCATTTTTCTCCACATAATAAATCCTAATTTGTCCTATAAATACCCACTCCATTTTGCATCCCTTCACACTGAAAATTCTATTAAAAAAATCTCAAGAAATTTTCAAGTTCTTATAGTGTGCAAGTGGAGTTAACGAAGGGCGAAACTCCGACGAAGTTCCGGCAACGACCCAAGGAGTTTCCGGCGACGAAACGACGCACCGACGATTTCCCACTCTTATTCTTTCTCCCCTCTACCTTATAAACCAGTAATTCCCATTTCCCTTTCTCATCTTATTCTTTAAAAAACTTCAATTCTAAAACCCGACGAAAGCAGAGTTAGTCTGACTTCCGATTCGGTTTTCTTTAAAAACTATACTTTTCTTAATCAAGATAACTTCATATTCTCACATTTCTTAACAAACATTAACAAAACTATTAAATCAAGTTTCACCTCAAAATAATTATTTTTGTGATATTTATCACATTTTTACAGAAAAATATCACAAACTATTCATTTCAACATTATAACCTTTATTCCTTACTATACCTTTAGATAGTCCACGAGATAATAACCTACCTCCTCACAACATACATATCTATCATAGTACGATGAATTTTGGGACAAAGAATACGGGAAATACGACTTTACTGTAAAATACCTTAAACTTACAAAACCATTTTCTTTAAAAAGTGTATTTAACTTTCCATGCAATTGAGCCTCTACAACCCATTTTGGGGACCCCGTTTGGGATGGTGCAGATTATCGCACATCCTCGGGCTTAGTAGAGCGAGATACAGACCTCCGCAAGGAGCAATCGATCTCGATGGAATTTTTATACATTTTTCTTTAGAAAATGAGATTTTTACAAGAATATAAATAAAATTATTTTCACTAATTATGTATATATAATTATTACCAAAATACTTATTTTAAATATATATTATTCCATGTTTCCAAAACTCAAGAAAAGAATTCAAATATTACATGAAACTGCCATGATAATTCAAAACAATATTCATATTACAAATAAAAACCATATATTATGAAATTAGGTTTTATTCACTAGAAATGTCACATTTATAAAATATATATCAATGAAACTCTAAAGATGATAATTAAATACTTGAGGTGTATTTTGAAATTATACAAAAACTATTTTTACATAAACCCCCCTCAAGTTATACTAAATTACAATAAGGACCTCAGTAAACATAGGTTTAAGCGGGACCAGTCTCTTGAGCCTCAGGGAGCCGAAGATATGGGTGCTTGCCTATTTAAGGTAGACAACTTAACAAACGGTGTTATCAACACGGTAATTCTCTTGGAAAAAGACACAAATCCTTCCGTCCATATGCAGTAGTTACCGATACCACCAAAACAATCAGGATTTTAAGTTCTTTTAAAAGTGTCTGACTCAGACTGAGTCTCAATATAATCAATCTGACTTGAATGTGATTCAAGTATAAAAGTACAATTCAATATGAATCAGTCTATTCAATCTAATCAATCTATATTAACCGAACCGAACCATGGATATATTCCATCTACATATGCATCCGTTATATCCGTTCCATTACTGATATCATGGTTCCAGCAAGTCATCCATCTAAACAAATTATAATACAAGACAATACAATACAAACAATACAATCAAAACATCGCGGGGTTTATAAGGGGTAGATTGGTACGGAAGGTGTTAGATGTGGCACAAGACTGCAACCATAAGACAGCTAACCTGAATCTCCATTACCGTTGTACCATGGCTGAACGGATCCTTGTACTCCGTATACCTTAGTCTTCAGGATAGTGAGACTCCTCTCGTATACACTGGCTTCTTCTGAATCAAGCTACAAACAACAACGTTAACACTAAATAACAAATAAACAGCTATACTCTATTCTGTCTATTCTATTCTTATCTATTTACGGGACTTACAAAGCGATTTGTTCACTGACGACATTCTCTTTCTTCTTCTTTAGAATGCCATCAGGTGATTCGGACTCACTGGAGATCGAGCCCAGCAGCGAGGACTTGGATTAGTTTACTGAAGACCCGGAGTTTTAGATTCACTTGTACATTAAATTTCATTTTCATTTCTGTATGCCATTGTTTAGGCATTGCTGTCATTCCATGTATTTTCATTTTAGTTGTGTTATAAAAAGAATGTTTAATAAATAAAGTTGTTGTTTATTTACATCTTGTCTGTTGTGTACATTTTATTTTATATTGATTAGATACGCTTAGCGTGTTTACTACTGAGTAAATACGTAACGTCCTCGTCACGCCCTCTGCCCGTATATTGGGAAGCGGGGAATGACATCATATAAATATGGCAGCAGCGGTTACGTGTTTTGCACATGAGTGCTCACGTATTTAACATGTGGGGCCCGTATGGATTTTAATTTTATCTAAATTCGGCAGTCACATGCTTTACATGTAAGCGCTCACGTGTTCAACACGTGGAAGCCATATCGTAGGATTTAATCCTCCTTAAAGCCGGAGGTCACATGCTATGCATGTGAGCACTCGCGTGTTAAACATGTGGGAGGGTTTCGTTTCATCTCTTCTTTTCTTCTCTTTTTTTATAAGGGAACAGTACTCATGGGCCATGTTAGACTGTCTAACATATAAATTATATGTTTCACAAATTGAAGAAAGTAGTGAACTTATGGAAGTTGGTTTTTATGGTGACCTGAGAATTTTAAGAACGATATGGTTATTAACAAAGAAGAGCACGGGAAGGGAAAATTTGTCGTGGATTTCAATTTATGATTTCGCTTAGGTGTAGAGTTGTTATTGTGTATGTGCTTTATATATGTCTGTACTTTATATGCGTGTTTTATGTGTGTGTTTTGGCTGTCGGGGGTAAGGATTCTATACCATTAAGAATATATAGAGCAGACACCCATTTGCTTGAGCTTTCATCCGTTTCGAGAAAATTTCGGCAACACCTTCCCGGTATTCTCCGAATACGCTGTAATAGAAAAGATAATCATTTCAATGTTGTGAAACAAGATTAAAATGAACATATAATCAATCGTTGTATACGGAGAATCAGCGGAAAGGTGCCGACGAAATAATTCAAAACGAATGAAAACATAAGTGAATGCAGGTGTTTGCTTTATGCATTCCTAATTTGTCCACACTGGACAAATCTATCGGTTATCATACGATTGAATCTTCTCATCACATAGACTATACGAAGGCTGTTAGCACCGAACGATACCATCCGATATTTAACAACCTTCGTGTAGTCTTATGTCACGACGAATATCGAACGTATATTATCCGATAGACGGTGACTAAGACGTACTTTGATTTTCACATATGATTATCGATGAGAATATGAAAATTTCATATTATCATTGAGTATCATATATACACTTAGTGTAAGATTTAACTTGAATTGGTTTTACATGTACGTTTCAATTTTACGGTTTTAAAGTATTTAGTTTAGGGTAAAGCTTTTTACGTTTACGGTAAAATTTTACGTTTACGTTATTATCAAGTATCATACACTTAGCTATTGTTGTTTTTGGTGGGTTCACTTAGCACCCCCGCTATGTTTTAGCACGCATCGAGTATGCTATTTCAAAAAACCTAGGATGCCGAGCGAGCCCAACCAAGAATCTAACTAGAGAATTAGGGTATTTATAGCATGTAAACAAACTTTACATTGAGTGATATAGGAATACAACCTTTGTAGACCGGTCCTTCACTTCTAAAGCTCCGTGTAGTAGTCCCTTTGCTCCAAGTAGTGGTGTCCTGGACTCTTCTTAGGCTCCACTAGGCGAAACGAACGAGCTTGCTCAAAGATTTTCAAAGCCGAAAATGATCTACGTCGAAGAATCGCTAACTCAAGCTACCTATTCACTAATTGATGAATTAGTAAAGTAAACAAACTATACTAAATGGCTAGTTTGGTATGGATTGATGAAGTAGGAATTTTGCTCACTTTAGAACTATTTTTCTCTTTTTCTTTTTCACCTCACTAGAAAGCTAGAAAGCAAAGAAGGAGATGAAGAAGAAGCTCAAGTTATCAAATGATGAACCATAGATGAGAAAAATATCTCATATAATCTCTTGTAGAGACTTAACCATGGATAAAGATAATGGTTGGGTTAATAAATATCTAGAGTAAAACAAAATTAGTGGGCTTAACTCAAGACTTCTACATGCTTCTACAAGCATCTTAAACCATGTCAATTTCCACCTAATTTTGATTTATCTGTTAATAATTAATCACCCAAATTATCTTTAGTTAGGTATGAGTCTCATACACCCAAGTCCAATGTATCATCTAGCATGACACATAAATAAACACATTAATATATATCACATATATATTTAAACGTATTTGAAGAAAACAATTTCTTAAGTGAGCTAATATTAGTTAATATATATTAATATAACAATTATATATAATTATATATTAAATTATTAAATCAACACTTGATTTAATAATCCGGCTATATCACATACAACCGACTAATATCATTTATATGTATATGAAATGTACATATAACAAATTATTAAATCAACACTTGATTCAATAATCCGGTTATATCATATATAACCTATATTGAGAGATTAGAATATTGTATCACATACAAGTATCAACCTCGGTCCCGCACATATCATATATGTGCCCTACTTCGTTTCGCTTAAGCCAGGAAACCTCTGTGTAGGACTCTAAAGACTCATCAATACGCCAGCAGTAGGTGATGATCATATCAGTCACCCACAAGCCATCAGCGGTACTAGCTGAACGTAACGGCTACCCAGGTATTGAGCGATTAGAAGATTAACAAGCAAGCTTGTCTATACTCCCGTGAATCCAATAAGTACACTACCGTACAGTCCGGTCTTTTTGTCTGATATGTCGCATATCGAGTCTGGGGATGATAAACGTCAGAACCCAATAACTTGATAAGTCATGCCGATGTGAGGCTCATAACGGGTCGAGAAACTACTGATATCACTTACCAATAAATCTCAGTATCAACCCTGGCCAGGGACTTCCTGTTATGGCCAATCGAGCATAGCGTAACGATCATTGCTTCCATGTGAGTCGGGACTGTACCCAAAATCCACTTGTTTGCACTCTCTCTTGAACGTGGTAGGGAAGAAATCAAAGCACAGTGGGAATCACACAAGTCTCTATGACAATCTCGGGTCTACAGACTAACCTGTACCAGTGTCACCAGAGAACTGCTATCTAACGTTAGATATAATACCATATAGGAGTTCTCAGCGAGTCCTATTCGGTGTACCCATTCTCCAATTAGCAACTGTGTACAATCTTTGATGTCAAACACCAATGGATGTGGGATCATCCACCGCCCCATACAGGGTCAAGAAAGGTACACACTAGTCTACTCTGGAATACCGATGCCCTGTCTCGATACTCCCACAAATAGGAACAATTAAAGGATGAACTTGTGGACTACCCTGGCCCCATAGTATATCTGCATCAAAATCCTGGTAATCAAGTACACATCCTAAGGGCTTTATCAACATGTGAGAGAAAAGACAGTATCACAATACTAGTCACATGTTAAGATAAAGAGTAACCAGATAGCATACTATCATGTCGAGCAAGAAATTGCTCCCTATATATGTCCAAGCATCCATTATAATATACAATCATGTACAATAATGGCCTCTATGGCATACATATAACTAACAATCTCCAACTTGCACTATGGCCGGTTGTTGTAGTATCTCATACCTAACATCCCAAAATCTCTCAAATTGTATCTTAGGTATGGCCTTCATGAGTGGATCCGCCGTGTTATTCTTCATATCAACTCTCCTGACCTCGATCGTCCGGAGATCAACTATCTTCCTGATCAGGTGATACTGCCTAAGAATATGTCTGGATTACTGATGGGACCGGGGTTCCTAGGCTTAATCCATAACTCCATTTTTATCACAATACATAAGTATTGGATAATGGTAGGAACCACACCAAGTTCATCTCATAAACTTCTTCATCCAGACAGTTTCTTTGGTAGCATCGTTGGTAGCATGTATTCAACCTTTATCGTCGAGTCTGCTACGGTATTTATCTTGGAACTCTTCCAACATACTGTCCCTCCACTGAGGGTAAAGAAAAAACCCGAGACTGAATTTCAGTCGACCTTATCACTCTGGAAGCTCGAATCAGTAAAGGACTCCATCTGGAGTTCACCGTTACCATACACCAAGAACATTTCTTTAGCCCTTCTCAAATACTTAAGAATGTTCTTCAAAGCTATTCAGTGTTTCTTCCCAGGATGTAAGAAGCATCGCCCAGATTTTTCATGGAGAAACATTGTGATAAGAAGAGCTTGACTGAGTGTAGCATAGAAACATCATTTCCTATCAAGAGTATGCCATCCACGTACCATATGAGGAAGACAACCTTACTCTCTACAACTTTCTTGTATATACAAAGTTCATATATGTTTTTGATGAAGCCAAACTCTTTGACTGCCACATCAAAACAGATGTTCCAACTCCGCGATGCCTGCTTCAATCCGTAGATTACTTTAAGCAGCTTGCACACCTTTCCGCTGCTCCCAGGCGCCATTTGATTTGTCTCAAAAACTATCTATTACCGCAATCAAGAACGGCGTTGCATGAAACTAGCCGGTGAGTACGGGTCGATCCACAGGGATTTTGTGAATTTCCTAGTCGCGCTAACGAGTTAATTCCGATGGGAACCAGATTGTTAAATCTAAAAACTAAATTAATCTATATCTAAATCTTGCTAGGGTTAGGTCTAGGTTAAGTTTGGAAAGTCTATAAATCTCACCGCTTTCTATACCCATATGAAGATCTAATTAGGTGTTATGGTAAATATTAATAAAAGGGATTAGGATGATTGGGAAGATTGTTCTTCCTCTAGATCCTTGTCCTTCCTTTCTTAATCTTTACCCTAACCTCCATGCATACCTTCTTATTCCGCTCCCTACGGCACTGTACCCATGAGGTAGCGGTCGCCATTTGATTTGTCTCAAAAACTATCTATTACCGCAATCAAGAACGGCGTCGTATGAAGCTAGCCGGTGAGTACGGGTCGGTCCACAGGGATTTTGTGAATTTCCTGGTCACGCTAACGAGTTAATTCCGATGGGAACCAGATTGTGAAATCTAAAAACTAAATTAATCTATATCTAAATCTTGCTAGGGTTAGCTCTAGGTTAAGTTTGGAAAGTCTATAAATCTCACCGCTCTCTATACCCATATGAAGATCTAATTAGGTGTTATGGTAAATATTAATAAAAGGGATTAGGATGATTGGGAAGATTGTTCTTCCTCTAGATCCTTGTCCTTCGATTCTTAATCTTTACCCTAACCTCCATGGAAAACCTTAAAATCCGGGCCTTTAGACTACGGTATCACCGCTACCTCATGGGTAGAGTGCCGTAGGGAGCGGAATAAGAAGGTATGCATTGAGTTCTATGAAAATATATGACGGGCAAGAAAGGGGATGAGAGATCTTCGTCTCTCAAACTTTCCCCAGATCTAACCCTAACAAGCGAGGAGACTACTCACTCATTAGGGAATTAAAATACATTTATCTAGGGCAGAGAATAAAAGATTAACTAGGGCAAGGAATTAAATTTATCTAGGGCAAGAATAGAAAATTAACCTAGAGCAGAAAATAAAGAACTTACAAAAAATGATACTCTCCAAAAGAATGCTGAAATTTATTAATGAAGGGAGGCATAAAAAGAATACAATGATTTGGGTCCTATTTATAGGAGATAGAAACCCTAGGTTCATTTTGATCCGCATGTCTAAATTTAAAAAAATAGCCCTAGGTCAACTTTTAAGCGCCGCTAAACATTTTGGTGAAAACATATCCGCATACGGGCACAATATGGCCGCGGAACCACGGCAATAGCAGGCTTGGGCCTTTAGAAAGATTGGGTGCTGAAAATTTAGGGTTTTGTTCTTGGTCTTATTGGGCTTCTGGTTCTTTGGTTCTTTTATCAATTGGGCTTCTACATTGGTTCCAGATCTTCAGTGAACAATTTGCAATGGATTTTTAACCGTTCGCTTTGTAATTTTGGACCTTGCGTTGCCTTGTTAATTGTGAACTGTCCTTCGTCTAGGCTTGACTAAGATTCTCCTATTTGTTGGTCAAAAGTCCATTTTTTCGTCGTCTTTACATCGTTTTCACTGTTTTCTGTCCTAGAACCTGTAACCTGTAACATGTAGCAGACATGCGTCAAAAGCACCTATTTATTTATAAAAAGAATAAGAATGGGGAATATAATAATGCAATATTATGGTCTGAACAACTGTCTACGAAGCCCTCTAACAGTGTCATGTACACGCTTTCTTCTAAATCACCATTTAGAAAAGCGGTCTTGACGTCCATCTGCAAGATTACGTAGTCATGGTATGCATCGATGGCAAGTAGGATCCGGATGGACTTAAGTATAGCCACTAGAGAAAAGGTTTCATCATAATCCACACCTGGTTGTTGACGAAAACCTTTTACTACAAATCTAGCTTTGAAAGTCTCAATTTTTCCATCTACACTAAGAATCTTCTCAAGATCCACTTGCTCCAAATGGATTTTACCCTTTCAGGAGCAACTTCCAAAGTCTATACATTGTTTGTGTATATGGATTCCATCTCAAATTGCATTGCATCCAGCCATTTCACAGAGTCCCCACTCGTGATGGCCTGCTCGAAAATAGTTAGGTCATCATCTTCCATGATGCAATCCTTGCTCCCATCTTCTTTGAGAAAACCGTAGTATCTCTCAGGTGGATAAGGAACCCTATTAGATCTGCGGAGTGGCTGAGGTTCGTTGAGACTATTGAATTCTCTGGTTCCATCAAATAATCAGCTGTAATTTGTGTAGCAGGAACTTCTTCCAGTTCTACATCATTACCACTAATTTCTTTTACAAGAAATTCCTTTTCTAAAATGGTGGTATTCTGAGAAACAAACACCTTTTGTTCTCGGTGTGGTAGAAGATATACCCACGCAAATATTTGGGATATCCAATAAACTTGCACAAAACTGACATTGCCTTGAGTTTGTCCGAATTTTGCTTTTTAACATAAGCCAGACAACCCCATATCTTAACTCGTTTAAGAAATGGTTTCTTCCCATTCCATATCCCATATGGAGTGGTAGGCACTGATTTGGTCGCAACTCTATTCAATAGGTATGCGGTTGTCTCAAGCGCATAACCCCAAAAGGAAATAAGTAACTCAGCAGTACTCATCATAGAGCGCACCTTATCTAATAGGGTGCGATTTCTCCGCTCCGACACACCGTTGTGCTGTGGTGTATACGGAGGAGTAAGCTGAGAGAGAATCACATTCTCTTTTAAATAAATCAGGAACTCAGTGCTTAAGTATTCTCCTCCCCGACCAGATCGAAGGATTTTAATACTTCTACCCGATTGGTTCTCTACTTCGCATTTATATTTCTTGAATTTCTCAAAAGTTTTAGATTTGTTTTTCAATAGGAACACGTATCCAAATCTTGAGAGATCATCGGTGACTGTAATGAAGTACGAGAAACCATTCCTGGCATGTGTAGACATGTGACCGCATACATCACTATGTATCAGTCCTAAGAGTTCGGTAGCTTTTTCTTCGTGTCCAGTAAACGGAGTTTTGGTCATTTTGCCTTTGAGACATGACTGGCAAGTTTCATAAGATGTAAATTCGAACGGGTTCAAATATCAATCCTTATGTAACTTAGCTAGTTGTGTCGCATTGATATGATCTAGTCTACAATGCTACAAGAAGGATTCGTTCATTTCCGAACTTTTCCTCTTGTGTGTGTTCTGTACGTTAAGAACCGTATTTTGATTCAGAACGTATAAACCGTTACATAACGTACCAAACCCAATCAACACTTGATTTAAGAAAATGTTCATAACATTTTTCTCTACTACAAAATTATATCCTTCTTTATCTAATAAAGATATTGATATTAAATTGCACATCATAGATGGTACGTAATAACAGTTGTTCAAGATCAATGTATTCCCATTTGGTAATACAAGGTGATATTCACCAACTGCTTTGGCTGCAACATTTGCACAATTCCCTACTTTTAGAGAATGATCACCTTTTCCCTGTTCTCTACCTTTCTTTAGCCCATGTAACATATTAAAAATGTAGGATCCTGAACCGGTATCTAATACTCAGGACGTAGAGCATACTGAGAAACAGTTCTCGGTAACAAACACACCCGAAGAAGATGCATCAACATGCTCTTTCCTCGTTCAAGTGGCATGGGAATCCTGGTATTCCCCTATTTCCTGCTCAGACTTATAACAATTATAAGGAAGAGCAGAACCAACATTCCCCAGCTCAGTATAATAAGCGGGTTCGGTAATTACATCCATATTATTATCTTGATTAAGGCATGACATGGTTGCTACCAGGAGAAAGAGAGAGAAGAAAACACTGTGCGCGCTCTTGCAAGATTAGATTGGTTATTATCTTATCTAATCAGGATGGCTCCCACTGTTTTTATCAAATCTTCCTTCAAACCCTAAAAGGTAAGACTAGCCGGGATTAATTATACCCTACAAGTTAGCCAATCGTTCAGCCAGGTCAGTGTCGGTACTTTGAGGGAGGTTCACCGTGCTTTCGCACGGACCTAATTAAAATAAACCTCGTTTTCCCAGAGGTATAACCCCGTTGACACCTTTCTAAACACCTACTGGATTAGCTAATTGTAAAGTGCAAAACTCTCCTAGGAGTAACTCTTACTGGCAGTGGGTATCGAGATCCAACTATCTCATAGAAGGTATACAATCTCATTGAAAATTTCAACACTTGAAATTCCCAATAATGTTTTTCCCCTAATGTCCTATGACCTTGACGAAGGCCAACAAACCATAGGTCACTAGTCAAGTTCAACCCGTACATTTCGTGATTGAATTAAACCCACCCGCACGACCCTTGACAAAGGCCAACAAAGTTGTACGACTACCCTAATCCAATCGCATCATATGGTTGCAGATAAGCACTAATCAGTTACTGCACACTACGCCTTGACAAAGGCCAACAAACGCAGCACGAATACTAAATAGTACTTATCTGAAATGACGGAGGGTTATGACAGGTTTTTAAGAAAACCTTTTGCGTAATGAACTTGATATCATTATAGAATTGAGTGATTTAGAAAAGGAGTGGTTCAAGCTCCGCCTTTTAAAATCGAGTTTTTCAAAATAAACCGAGTGAGTGTAGCATCTACTAGCTTTTGCTAAAGAGGTCATTCCCGGTGAAGGGATCTCGGCTCTTTACTCATCGAATGAGGTGCAGGATATTCATAAAGGAATACCACTATGCAAAACAAGAACTAGAGCTACCTTTTTGAAAATTTGATTTCACAACATCATTAGGTTTCTTTCATTTTCATTAATATCATTAATGAAGTCCCATCATTTATTCTTCCTAAGCATCACAGAAGAAACGAAAATACAATGTACGCTTATGCCATCCGCATTCGCCACGGAGTCCCGTCATACATAGTTAGGTTAGTTAACTAACGGCAGAGCGGGGGTAGCACTAGCGCGGATGCAAAACATAAGCAACGTTTATTATATATCATATATATAATATAAAGCATTCGTCTCACGCAATTATATGATCTCATCACAGAACATTGCAGCAGAAGTCAATATATGAAATATTGAATATACTAGGAGGTCCGTGTTTCATATTAAGCCAGTAAAAAATATAGATTCCATGGTCATGATGAATAGCCAAACCCGCATCCCTAGACCCCTACGAGAGTGGCAAGCAATCCTACCAATTCTAGAGTTAGGAGACCCGGACTCGACTCTTCGAGATGGTTTCCCACTGGACTCTAGAACCCGGTTACTTGTGCTCCCTGCCTTGGGTCTACCCTAATGCGGAAAAATAAATAATATACATCAATAGTGATATCATCCTCAATTTGGAAGTGTCCCAATAAAAGAATATTACATACAAGTTTTTACATAAATGAAAATGAAAAACTCTCATCTCACGAAAAAATCCCCGGCTATTCAAACACGACGATCCAATATAACATATAACAGCAACACATAATATCATACGACATCAACATAAGTAAATATGCGTATCCCAATTGTCGTTAACATATGGCAACAAAACCGGCGATACACCACATATTACACTTACGATCGCAGAAAAGAAATGAAAACTGCAATAATTAGAATTCACAACCACCTTAGACATCATAAACCCGGAATATCACATACCCCGGATTTCATGCCTGACACAATAAACACGGCATTTTAGCCTCAAATTGAAAACACTTTTCAATATCCAGTCGGGCATTTCAACAAGATTCCCAATAAATAATCGAATGCTCGTCGAAAACATTAGTAGACGGTCGCACCCCCGATGCCGTCGATGAAGCGCACTTAGGCGGAGCACCACAGCCGCGAGCACCCGAACGGATGCTTTTGGCTACGGGGTTCTCCTACAGTCACTTGGTCGGGGCTATGGGGCGTGGCTATCGAGTATTGTTACCCGGCAAGTGTTCGCGTACTATACGAGATTGCGATGGAGTTTTGATCCGAATCAAAACCCCACGGCAACTGATCAAAAGAGACTAAATTGCTAGATTTACAAAATACTAATTAGTTTTCACAAAACTTATTATTGTGGATTCCAAATATTGTATCACAAATCACAGATATCTAGACGATATTAAACATTTCGATCAATTTATCAAACACCTAAAATTCCCAGAGACCTCAACACTTGAGTCACAGTAAAAATACCCAGAGAGTGCCCCAAGTACCTACGGACCAATACAAGAAGACAGTCTCCCTGCCTCACCAACAGCGCTACGGAACCGCCGCCAAATGCAAGTTTTGGTCGCGCTTCCACGGTCGTTTGGTCTAGTTGGGCCATTGTTTTTCTTGGGGATCTATAGAAAACCCTGCACAATTTTCTGAATATTTTTAACTAGAAAAATTCCAACTTTTGAAAAAATTCTAGAAACTCGGATCTTTGGGTTTCGAAAAGTCGATAGAACACTTTAACTTCACATAGACGATTCCTAATGCTCTAGCCTGGCTCTGATACCGCTGCTGGGTTAACTTAGCACCCCCGCTATGTTTCGGCACGCAACGAGTATGCTATTTCAAAATATCTAGGGTGCCGAGCGAGCTCGACCAAGGATCTAACTAGAGAATTAGGGTATTTATAGCATGTAAACAAACTTTACACTTAGTGATATAGGAATACAACCTTTGTAGACCGGTCCTTCACTTCTAAAGCTCCGTATAGTAGTCTCTTTGCTCCAAGTAGTGGTGTCCCGGACTCTAGTTAGGCTCCACTAGGCGAAAAGAACGAGCTTACTCAAAGATTTTCGAGGCCGAAGATAATCTACGTCGAAGAATCGCTAGCTCAAGCTATCTCTTCACTAATTAATGAATTAGTAAAGTAAACAATCTATACTAAATGGCTAGTTTGGTATGGATTGATGAAGTAGGAATTTTTCTCACTTTAGAACTATTTTTCTTTTTTTCTTTTTCACCTCACTAGAAAGCTAGAAAGCAAAGAAGGAGATGAAGAAGAAGCTTAAGTTATCAAGTGATGACTATGGGTGAGAAAAATATCTTATATAATCTCTTATAGAGACTTAACCATGGCTAAAAATAATGGTTGGGTTAATAAATATCTAGAGTAAAACAAAATTAGTGGACTTAACTCAAGACTTCTACATGCTTCCACAAGCATCTTAAACCATATCAATTTCTACCTAATTTTGATTTATCTCTTAATAATTAATCACCCAAATTATCTTTAGTTAGGTATGAGTCTCATACACCCAAGTCCAATGTATCATCTAGCATGACACATAAATAAATACATTAATATATATCACATATATATTTAAATGTATTTGGAAAAAACAATTTCTTATGTGAGCTAATATTAGTTAATATATATTAATATATCAAATATATATAATTATATATTAAATTATTAAATCAACACTTGATTTAATAATCCGGCTATATCATATACAACCGACTAATATCATTTATATGTATATGAAATGTAAATATAACTAATTATTGAATCAACACTTGATTCAATAATCCGGTTATATCATATATAACCTATATCGCGAGATTAGAATACTGTATCACATACAAGTATCAATTTCGGTCCCGCACATATCACATATGTGCCCTACTTCGTTTCGCTTGAGCCAGAAAACCTCTGTGTAGGACTCTAAAGACTCGTCAATACGCTTGCAGTAGGTGATGATCATATCAATCATTCACAAGCCCTCAGCGGTACTTGCTGGACGTAACGGCTACTCAGGTATTGAGCGATCAGAAGATCAATAAGCAAGCTTGTCCATACTCCCGTGAATCCAATAAGTAACACTACCGTATAGTCCAGTCTCTTCGTCTGATATGTCGCATATCGAGTCTGGGGGTGGTAAACGTCAGACCCCAATAACTTGAGAAGTCATGCCGATGTGAGGCTCACAACGGGTCGAGAAACTACTGATAACACTTACCGGTAAATCTCAGTATCAGCCCTGGCCAGGGACTTCCTATTATGGACAATCGAGTATAGTGCAACATCAACCCCAATACCGAGAGAGACGAAACCCCTCCTATCGCTCTTTGCTTCCATGTGACTTGGGACTGTACCTAAAATCCACCTGTTTGCACGCTCTCTTAAACGTGGCAGGGAGGAAATTAAAGCACAGTGGGAATCACACAAGACTTTATGACGATCTCGGGTCTACAGACTAATCTGTACCAGTGTCTCCAGAGAACTGCTATCTGAAGTTAGGTATAATACCATTTAGGAGTTATCGGCGAGTCCTATTCGGTGTACCCATTCTCCAATGAGCACATGTGTACAATCTTTGATGTCAAACACCAATGGATGTGGGATCATCCACCGCCCCATACAAGGTAATGAAACGTACACACTAGTGTAATCTGAAATACCGATGCCCTGTCTCGATACTCGCATGACTAAGAACAATTAAAGGATGAACTTGTGGACTACCCTGGCCCACTAGTATGATCTGCATCATAATCCTGGTAGTCTAGTACATATCCTAAGGGCTTTATCAACATGTGATAGAAAATACAGTATCACAATACTAGTCTACATGTTAAGATAAAGAATAACCAAATAGCATACTATCATGTCGAGCAAGAAAGTCCTCCCTATATTTGTCTAAGCATCCATTATAATATACAATCATGTACAATAATGACCTCTAGGACATACATATAACTAACAGTTTTTCACTAAACAGCCTTAAAAAAATTTCTATGTAACCTATTTCTTTAATTTTACTAAATTATACTAAAATACCCTTAACTATTGTTGGGTTTTTTCTAAACTATCTTAACAAATTTAACTAAACGATCCATCTTCTTAAATTAACTTTATAAATTACTATAAATTTCATTAAAATACCCTTAACTATTGTTGTTTTTCACTAGACTATCATTAAAAAAATTTAGAAAAATACCCTTGCTCAATTTTATTTTTTACACTAAAATACCCTTAACTATTGTAGGTTTTTCACTAAAATAACCTAAAGTAAAACTTCCTACAACATTTCACTACATTACCAAACCCTAACACTTAAACCTAATAATAAATTTATCCCTAACCTTAATCATAACCCTAACCCTAATTAATGCTAACCGTAATCGTATCCCTAATCCTAAACCTAACCCTAACCTAAACCCTAACCACAATTCATAACCCTAACCCTAATCAAACACTAACCCTATCCCTAATCATAACCTTAACCCTAACCCTAATTCATAACCCTAACCCTAACCCTATCCCTAATCGTATCCTTAACCCTAAACCTAAACCCTAACCCTAACAGCAACAACAATAACACCACTGTTTCCCCCGATCAGAGCAAAGCTCTGTTCAAAATTAAAATTTTGAAATGAAGCAACGCTTTAGAAGTAGCGCGGAGTGCGCTGTGCCCTAAGCAGCGCATCACTTGCAAAGCACGTGTGCGCTAGTACTAGGTGCGCTGTGCCCTAAGCAGCGCACCACGTGCAAAGCACGTGTGCGCTAGCCCTAGGTGCGCTGCGCCCTAAGCAGCGCACCACGTGAAAAGCACGGGTGCGCGAGCGCTGGAACTAAAAGCTCCCCACCGTCAGATCAAAGATCCAATAATAATGATGAATCATTAATTAACCAGAAGTAAATTCTGTTAAGGAAAGATTTCTCAAAATCTTTCCAAACACAAAAATTGTGCTCTGTAAATCAGAGCACCGTTGGATCAATGATCCAATGATGATTAAAAATCACCAAAATACAGAATAAATTCTGTATGGAAAGATTTCACAATCTTGTTAAAAACAAGAAGATTGCCTTCTGTAAATCAGAAGCTCTTAGATCAAAGATCCAACGATGGGAAATTTCCCGAATCAATTGGAGAAAAGATCTCCTTAACTGATTGAACTGATCAGCTTGCCCTATATAAAGGCCCCAAGACTTCAAGTCTCAAGGAGATACAGAAATAGAGAAAGGAACCCCCTCATAAGTTTTAAGAGATCTCAAGAGCCAAGCTCTCAGAAAAAGAAGAGTTTCTTCAAGGTAAAAAAATGAACAGAGAGATGAAATCATCTCATAATTGAAAAGAAGAATTCACTTCTTTAAAGATCGTAGATCTACAAGACAGAAGTCTTTCACAAAAAGATCAAAAGATTTCATCATAAAAGAAGAAGAACATAATTCATCTCAAAGATCATAGATCTATAAGACAAATTGTCTTTTAAAAAGATCATGAGCATCTCATTATGAAAGGGGGGAAGAATATTTCAATTCTCTGAGAACCATAGATCCATAAAGGCAAAGCCTTTCAATCAATATAAGAGATTGAAACATCTCCTGTAAAACTGAGAACTTTGTTCTTAAATCCACGAGACAAGTCTCTTAAAGGGGAATTTAATTCTCAGCGCATAGCGCTGCATAAAAAGAGCCTTAGTGCTCCATACAAAGAAGAAGCTCTTTGTGCTCTTGATATGGCGCTCAGCGCCAAGTGCACCACGTGTCCTTCACGTATACGCCAATTAACAGCTAGCGCTTTGCGCTTTTGAACTAGCGCACTGCGCTCTTGGACTGGCACTCAGCGCCAAGCGCACCATGTATCCCTCACGTGTGCGCCACTTATCAGTTAGCGCAATGCACTTATAAACTAGTGCACTGCGCTCTTGGACTGGCGCTCAGCGCCAAGCGCACTATGTGTCCCTCACGTGTGCGCTACTCGGCAGAAACGCACTGCGCTCTTTGACTGGTGCCAAGCTCCATATGCTACGCTGATAGAACATAAATTGTTCTTTAATAAGCCTAGAGCTATGATGAATGCTCAGCATTCTATAAAAGACAAAAATTGTTAGAAGCTCAAATCAATGCTCAGCATTGTCAAATGTTTAACATTTTTAACTGAGTGGGCCGAGCCCAAATTGGCTATAAACCCCACATTCAGATTAAATGAGCCCATATGGTCATAAATCTTTTTAATAGATCTTAGTCCCAAATTGGACTATAGATCTCCCAACCAAAATTGGTTCAAGAGTACATCTCTTCACTCTTATGATATTTGTCGTTGTAATCCCTCAACGTCTTCAGAGAGGTGACGGGTCCTGACAACCATACATTTCATAGACTATAACTTCTTTAAACTGGATTGTGGGGTCGTTAAACCCATGGACTGTGGGGTCCTTAACCTCGGACTGTGGGGTCCTTAAGCCCATGGACTATGATGTCCTTAACCTTGGACCGCAATGTCCCTAAACTAAACAATAGAGCCCAAATGCTCTTTTGTTGGATCTAAATAATCCCGTTAAGTTGATCTTAGTCTAAAATTAGACTAACGTATCCTTAACAAACCGTTAAGTTGATCTTAGTCTAAAATTAGACTAATGTATCCTTAACAAGCGTTTAAGTCGATCTTAGTTTCAAATGAGACTAACGCATCCTTAAACCCAACCCCAAACCCAAATCTAAGAAAATACGGATTTGGACTAATCCAAGCCCTACGGGCGACAACATAAATTAGTCTCCGTATATAATCCACGGGCAACCAAAAACAAAACAAACACCTACGACACGAAGTGACCATCCGGAGAAGGAGAAAGTTGTTACCGCGATGCGGTAGCGTAATTAACTGCAGGGGCTTATGCCTGCAGGGAAGAGCATCCCCACAATCAAAAACCCCTCAACGAGGGGGAATCTAACGAAGTCTGCTACATCGGCCGCATCCCTTTAAACCTTCGATACATGGTGTCATAAATCAACTTGGCATCTTCGGAGAGGTGGACGAATAGCACCAAATAGCATCTGCCCCCAAATTCAGGCAAGAAGAACCTACGCGGTCGCGTCTCTGTGATTCGGCGGAGAATAGATTCTGGCACGCCCGGTGGGACCTTTTCCTCTTTCCACTCCACACTTTGTGTGTCGTGTTCGCGAATGAATCGCGGTTTGATATGGTTGCCCTTGGGTTCGAGGTACTAAGATTTAGTTTTGCTCTCGTGCAGAAAAAGGAACAGCAATGGCCTCTAACTGTTCCATCTGCAACTGCAACTCCCGTTCCGCCTCATCTGGAGGTGTAACTTACCGGCCCCAAGCGGCCTCCCTTTTTACAATGCCAGTGGAGCAGGTGACTCAGGACACCACTAGGCTATTCTTCGGGACCATGCTCCCACCCATGAACTTCAATGCCCCAATGCCATTGCAGGAGGCTTCAAAGAAGTCAGTCTTTGATCGGCTTACAACTACTGCGGCCCCTCTCAACGTGTCACCCAACTCTACTGCCTCAGTTTTCAACAGACTGGGCCAGAACGCCAACAGGCCCGTGATACCTGAAGCAGCCATCCCAAAGCGGATAGCCATCCTGGCTCAAGCGGACGAAATTATCAGAGAGGCTTCTTCTGCCAAGAAATCAGTCTTCACAAGGCTGGCCGTTCCGACTCCTGCTCCAGGCGAAGTCCCCAAAGCTGCTTCCCTTGCCAAGAGGTCTGTCTTTGACAGATTGGACATTGCTTCTCAATGGACATCGGTCTTCAAGAGGCTGACGCCGGCGATAACCCTTCGCCAACACAGGGGCCATGAGGAAGTCACCTCTATAGTTGAACCAAGTCCATCCGCACGACATGCTCGCCATCGTCACTGGCGCCGAGTAAGGAAGGCTGGGGGCAGCTCCCCTTCTAGACTGACTCCGCCAGCTCCTATGGTGGAAATCGATGCTGCTGTTTCGACTGGGAACAGTTTCGAACCACTTAGGAGGGTTCGCAAGAACTCTCCAAATACCACGCTGAAAAGATCTCCTCCACTTGTTGAGAATGCTACAGAAAAGAAACCAGAGCAGCCCCCTCAGCGGCTGTCCCCCAAAATTTACAAAGTCTGGCGATAGGTCCAGGAATCGGTGATTGACCAGGACTACTCTCGACGACCAAAGAAGATTAAAGCTCGACAGGAAAAGAGCCATCCCATGGTACTACAGAACATGTCATCTTTCTGGATGCCCGCTGCAACGGCTCCCTCAACTTCAACCGCTCACAAGAGAAGGAGGTCGGAGAAAGCCACTGTGACCGCAGCGAACCGCAAGGACACTGAATCTAAACGTCCCAAGTCTGGGGGCATGGTTAAACATACCGTTTATATGGCTTCCGGAAAAGAGGAAAGCCGTGCTTCTACGGGTCATCGACCGCTTACCCGATCAATAACAAAGGCTCAGGAGCAACAGCAGCAGAAACTTCAGGAGATGCTGACCACAATGGCCGCACTCACTGGGCTGAAAGAAAATCCAGAGACCTCAGAGCAGCGTTAGGAACAAGAAACTGATGCTGAATTCCTCTGAAGAATGCTCGAGAGGAAAGAAAAAGAGGTCGCGGACCAAGCGGCCAATATAAAACGAATGACGCTCCTCTTCCAAGACATGGTCGGGATGATGATACAACCGGATCCTCCAGCTGAAGACCCCCAGATTATCATTAAAGACGACAGAGGGGAGACATCGAACCCTCCTCTGGCTCTTTCAGCAGCCAAGGAGGAGACCATCTCCAAGGCCACTCTGGATGATTATATCGCTCAGCAAATACGAGCTATCATGCGAGCGAAATGGCCGGGCAGATCGTTAAGACCGGACAACCCTATCCAGGCTGGTATGACCAAATAAGGTACCTGCCGGGATATTCGATCCCTAAATTCCATGTATATAAAAGGACGGGTGTTCAGTTGATAAAACTGCACATTTGTATTACATTTTTCCTACCATTTTAATATTAAAAAAGGACTTTATTATAATATATTATACATATGAGGGTTTATGTGTAAAAACACTATTTTCCATGTGTTAATTAGCATTTGGTAGGAAAATGTATGCAAATAAATTCATTGACCTAATCCTAGTAGAACTAGGTCTACTAAATCTTATTTGAGTTGTTGTGCAGAATTTTCCAAGTTGTTATGCAGAATTTATCAAACAAATCAAGTTGTTGAAGAAAACTTGCCAAATTAAGAAGCAAAACTTGAAGACCAAGTCTGGAAGCAACCGAGAGAAGATTTCTGAAATCTGAAGGTGCCTAGGATTGCCAAATGTCACAAAGACAGAAACCCCAAAATTTGATGAAGAGTTGTGATCAAATGGCCGCGGATCCGCGGCTATACCCCTCCTTTGGCTGCGGATCCGCGGCAATCTAGAGAGATCTTTTGCTAAAATTTTGGGAGATCAATCACCGCTGAATTTTACCAAGTTTCCAACCTAAAGATTCTGGCTTTGCACTATAAAAGGGCACCGAGAGCCTCTTGGAAAAGTTATCAAGCCGAAGAGATCACGAAGTCCAAGACGGCTTATGCATCCAGGCTGATCATCGACTGTTCGACTACCTCCTTAGGAAAGATAGAGAAGCAACTAGTTTGTAATCATTTTCTACGGATTAAAGTGTAATTTGTTCAAGTCGATTAATAAAGGTAGTTATTTTATTTAATTTTCTTTGCATTTACATTATGTTTTCCCTCTCTTTCTTTTCATCTTCTTCTCCCAACATGCGAGAGTAATTCTTCGCTTGTAGGATTAGGGTAGGCTAATGGACGATGAAAATAATTAAACCCTTTTTAAGTCCTATAAAGTTTAGGAACTTTACCAAAAGAATCATTAACATCCTAATCGGGCGCGCTAGCAATTCTTTGCTAGTTCCGACCGCGATTAGAGATTAGATTAATGATTGTTTTGGTAAAGGCTAGATAATGAACGGAGTTTCGTGTCAAGATAAGGGTTAAGAGTGAAATTCCTTTTCCCTCCAGAAACCCTAATCTACACGCATCACCGTCGTTCTAGTTCTAAATCTATTAATGGATAAAAAGGGTAACTTTTAATTAATCATCCATAACTACTAAATCCTAACGAACCCTACAAGCCCTCTTATTATATTATCTAAGTCTCTAAAATAATCTAGATCTATATTTTACATTCTTGTTTAACGTAGATCTAGAAACCATTCTATAAAAATCTTTATCCCTCCTCTCTTTCTCAACACATCTAAAGTAAAAGTAAAAGGTTTCACATTTCCCAGAGGACGACCCGTACTCATCTCGGTCTAGCTACACGCGACACCATTATTGATTGCGGTTAAACTACAAAAACACTTTTTCGTATCAATCAAATGGCGTCGTTGCCGGGGAGACGTGCGTAATTTTTTATTCTTGCTATTTGTGTTGAATTCTTAGACGATTCATATCATTATTAAAACAAAACTGCAAATTGTATATTTAACGATTATTGTTTGAATTTTTGCGAGGAAATCTGGAGTCACGGACTTGAGGAAACAGGAGATCTAGGGTTCACACTTCTCTGGTAAGATTCTAACTCCCTTCTCTCTCCTCTAAAATCCAATAAAATCTATTTTCTGCAGGATTCTTTGCAAAATATCACCGCTCAAAAATCTTTTTGCAAAGTTTTGTTTTTCGGTTTGTTTTTGCATATTTTAATACGGATCTTTAAGGGGCAAGGACCAAATCAAGATTAGGTGGGGATTTCATCACCCTTCCTAAGCCCCACAAATCACAAACCGAGCATATAGATCAACCCTTCATTAATTTAAAAAAAAAATCTAGACCAGACTCTAAGGACTGTCGCGCTCAATAAGGACAGAGGAAGGTCGTGGGTTATCTATCGCTTATCCGCATTACTTTTGTGGTGCCTAGGCAAGTGTGTCAAAGGCTAGTGGTTTTTCATTAGGCCCACTACTGTGGTTCCTTCCCACTTACCTGGCACTTACCTGGCTACAAGGGTAGTGCAGAGGCGGTAGAGGATTGATCCTGCGGCTTGTCCTTTGGAAGTCTAGGAGCGGTCTAGAGACTGGACCTAGGTAACCATAGTTCTAGGGTTGTGCATTTTTGTGTGATTTGTCTTAATCCGTCTTTTTTTAAAACAAACCAATTACTTTCTCTCCTTTTTATCCCTTCCCCCTTCTTCTCTTCTTATAATGGGTGACCTAAACAGAAGGATACTTGCCGAGCTTTGCTGTCCACAACCAGATATCTCTTGTTTTCGAAATCCCTTCGGTATACCGTCCGGCTCTTCCATGTCCTTAAGAGATCATATAGAGCAAGCAAGAAGAAACAGTTGGCCACCTCAGTCTAGGTCTTATCAACCGTATCCTAATCCTACACCTGTTTCAGTTCAAACCCAGAGTGAGGAAGCCCCTAGACGAATGTCCTTTGCTGAGCACATAGCTAGGTCTAGAGGCCAAAGTTTCAACCCGGACCAATATCAACCATCACCACCACTGTCCGGAGAAGAGTTTGATATGCGGTTTGTATATAGCCAACCAACCAACCCATATCAATATTCTTCTTATCATAATATTGATCATACTCCTACCCAAGTTCAGCAACCATTCTGTTCCTATCAATCCAATCCGACTTTTCCACCTACTCTAGACAGTTCTTCTAATCAGTCATTTGGGAGTTTTAATTATCCACAAGAATTTCAATCTTATACTGAAACCCCTTATCAACCCAAGACTAGTCTGGAGCAGACATTAGAAAAATTTATGGAACTGACGAATCAAATTATGAAGGATTTGCGTAGTAAGACAGAACTGTACACCCTTCCTAATCAAACCTCCCCATTCCAAACTGAACTCCACAACTCCAGTTTCATAGATTCATCAAGTATAATGTCTGATAAGTTGTGTGACTTTATAGTGTTTGATTTACCCAACTGTGAAGGGTCCCTTTCAAGTGAAACCATACCCAACCCTTGTGATCTCTACACCTCCACTCTTGAACGAAAACTGATTGAAAACCATACTTTTGATGAGGAGTTTGAGAATTTTACCCTTCACTTGAATGAGGTGATTGACGTTGGGGATATTTTGATTGATGAACCCGAAATTTTGGATGATCTTATCCCACCAATTCATCAATTCTTTTTACTTCCTTGTGGTCATCATCTTGAGCCTTTAATTCTTCCTGAATCCTAAATATGTCTTGAAATTGATGATAAAGGTATACCCGAAGATTAGATCGAAATATAGCCTCCATCTTCCACATCTGGTTCAGCAACACTCGACACACCAATTTGTTTACCCATTTCACCTTCTACTTTCTCCGGTTCTTCTTCTGTTCCTATAATTTCAGTGAGTTTTGATAAATCACAATCCGTTAATTCAAGTTCAATAATACCATAAATTCAACTTGATTTGGATATTTTTGAAAAAGAGGTAGATGAGTTTTTCGATTCCTCTACCTCAGTGATTTTTTATGAATCAAGTAGAATAAATTCTGGCATAAAACTCTTTGACAGCAAAATGTTCAATCACACCATTGATAAAACTTTTGAAGAACTTTTTGCTGACGAACTTGAATTTTTAAACAATATGGATTTTATGATTGATCAATCTCCACCTATAGAGGTTGAACCGTCACCATTCCTTCTTCCTAATCATTCACATTCCTCCTCATTCTTTCTTTTCTCTAAATTCAAACCCTTTCCAGACCACCTCTTATCCCTTCCCCATTTTTTCTTGACTCGATACAATACATTCTTCCACCAACCTATACGATATACTGATAAAATCTTTGCATGGTTGGTGTTAACTTTTGGTCTTTGTAAACCTTTATTTTGATCAAAAGACTCACCCCCTCTTAAAATGCTTCGTATTGTCTAACTCATGTTTGAGGGGAGGGGTATATTTTTGGCTCTTGAACATAACTTTTGTCCTCAAATTTGTGAGCCTAAAATAAGTTTGGGAGAGGATTTTCACTTTCATATATTCTTTCCCCCATTAATAATGTCCTTCCAAGCTTACAGGTTTTTGTGATCCAGCGGATAGTAACAGTGAGGACACTGTTGAAAACAAGTTTGGGGGAGGTTTGTGCTTATTCACATATCAATTTGCATCATATTTTGCATAAGCACAACATTTTCAAAAATTTTTAAAAAAAAGAAAAAAAATTTATAACAAAAGAGTGGAAAGTGAAAAATTACATCCAAAAGATAGGAATAATTTAAGGAAACCAAGAAAATTAGAAGTTTTCTTAAACGAACTAGTAATAAGTAGTTATGAGCTTTTGTCTCAAGGGTTAGTAAGATGAAGGAATTCACTAATCTGAGGATAAAAATAAGTCTGAAAAATAGTTTCTATTCTGGAAGCCAAACATTTGAATGTTGATACCCTACTATATGCACTTACACACGTCTTGAAACTCGGGATAATAGAGGATACCTTGAAATGCTCTTGTCTAAAAGCCAAAGTATGAAGGAAATGAAAAAAAATGAAGAAAATATAAAAATGGTGAAAAGAAAAATGAACACTGGTTTTGTTATCGCCAAGGCAGCAATAAAAAAATATAGCGAGGGTGCCTCTTCACCTAGTGCCCTAAGGCCAACTGGTCTGGGAGTCACTGCTAAGTCTTAGGTGGTGCAAGACGAGGAAAATATTATCACCTAATCAGCAAGCACATAAGTAATCGGTCTGTTACTACCTCAAGAAGTATTAACGGTCGCATGAAAATGTGTGAGCAAATCTTAATATTCATCAAATTAAAAAGTACTAAGGTAGATAGACAAGAGTATGATAGCTTGAATTGAATTCTCCGAGTGTAGGGATGTTCTTTACACACACGTGGGGTTATATGATCAATGTTTGGATGAAAGGTAGGAATGAAGAATAAACACGATGTTTTATTGAGGGATGATGTGATGTCTAACATTTTTTCATGACTATTAAGATAGGGCTCATGACAACTGAAAAGCTAGTATAGTTGGAAACTCTTCTTTTCAAGGCCTTTCTTTTTTGGTTCTTATCTTTATATGTAAATTTCACCATCTTTCTTTTGTTATTGGATTTTGCGGGTGTAACCGCTGAAAACCCTCAGGAGACAACACTCCTCCTACTAGGGACACCTAGAGGTTTAACGGTTTGTTGCACGTGCTCAGTGCAATCGTGTCTGCCTACGAAAGTGTGCTTAGTTTTCTCCTTTCTTTTTCTCCTCTTAAATAAACTAGTCTGCTCGGGACGATCAAAGATAAGTTTGGGGGTATTTGTTCAGTTGATAAAACTGCACATTTGTATTACATTTTTCCTACCATTTTCATATTAAAAAAGGACTTTATTATAATATATTATACATAAGAGGGTTTATGTGTAAAAACACTATTTCCCATGTGTTAATTAGCATTTGGTAGGAAAATGTATGCAAATAAATTCATTGACCTAATCCTAGTAGAACTAGGTCTACTAAATCTTATTTGAGTTGTTGTGCAGAATTTTCCAAGTTGTTATGCAGAATTTATCAAACAAATCAAGTTGTTGAAGAAAACTTGCCAAATTAAGAAGCAAAACTTGGAGACCAAGTCTGGAAGCAACCGAGAGAAGATTTCTGAAGTCTGAAGGTGCCTAGGATTGCCAAATGTCACAAAGACAGAAACCCCAAAATTTGATGAAGAGTTGTGATCAAATGGCCGCGGATCCGCGGCCATACCCCCCCTTTGGCCGCGGATCCGCGGTAATCTAGAAAGATATTTTGTTAAAATTTTGGGAGATCAATCACCACTGAATTTTACCAAGTTTCCAACCTAAAGATTCTGGCTTTGCACTATAAAAGGGCATCGAGAGCCTCTTGGAAAAGTTATCAAGCCGAAGAGATCACGAAGTCCAAGACGGCTCACGCATCCAGGCTGATCATCGACTGTTCGACTACTTCCTTAGGAAAGATAGAGAAGCAACTAGTTTGTAATCATTTTCTACGGATTAAAGTGTAGTTTGTTCAAGTCGATTAATAAAGGTAGTTATTTTATTTAATTGTCTTTGCATTTACATTATGTTTTCCCTCTCTTTCTTTTCATCTTCTTCTCCCAACATGCGCGAGTAATTCTCCATTTGTTAGGGTTCGTAGGATTAGGGTAGGCTAATGGACGATGAAAATAATTAAACCCTTTTTAAGTCCTATAAAGTTTAGGAATTTTACCAAAAGAATCATTAACATCCTAATCGGGCGCGCTAGCAATTCTTTGCTAGTTCCGACTGCGATTAGAGATTAGATTAATGATTGTTTTGGTAAAGGCTAGATAATGAACGGAGTTCCGTGTCGAGATAAGGGTTAAGAGTGGGATTCCTTTTCCCTCTAGAAACCCTAATCTACACGCATCACCGTCGTTCTAGTTCTAAATCTATTAATGGATAAAAAGGGTAACTTTTAATTAATCATCCATAACTACTAAATCCTAACGAACCCTACAAGCCCTCTTATTATATTATCTAAGTCTCTAAAATAATCTAGATCTATATTTTACATTCTTGTTTAACGTAGATCTAGAAACCATTCTATAAAATTCTTTATCCCTCCTCTCTTTCTCAACACATCTAAAGTAAAAGTAAAAGGTTCCACGTTTTCCAGAGGACGACCCGTACTCATCTCGGTCTAGCTACACGCGATACCGTTATTGATTGCGGTTAAACTACAAAAACACTTTTTCGTATCAATCAACGGGCAATCCCTACCAGCATGTCGCCCAGTTCACGGCTCTATGTGGCAATACTGGAGGTGACGATAAACTGCTACTTCACTAGTTCGTCGGTAGCTTGTCGGAGACAGCGTTTGAATGGTACTCTGAACTCCCGAACGACTCTATCAAAACTTTTGTAAAGATGGAGCTACTATTCACTCAGCGATTCGCGAGTGCTAGTGAACGCACCCTAATAACGTCATTGATCAATGCCAAGGTAAAGCCTGGAGAAACATAAGTCCAGTATGCAATACGGTGGCGAAATTTATGGTCGAAATGCGAGCAGCGCATCGAAGAAGCGCCTGCGGTGGGCATGTTCGTGGGTACTCTTGATCCACAGGTGACCATCTCCCAATTTATGATGTTTTTCAAGCCCACCACCTTCCAAGCCTTAATTGACAAGCTGGCCCAAATGGACCAGATGGGCCACAGGCCTTCCTCTTCGAAGTTGGAGCCTCAAAATGAAAAAAGGAAGTGGAAAGCGACCTTCGTCGCCAATACTCAACAACAGGAAAGCAACTTAAAACCGGTTGTTCACCAAAACAACATGCGTCCACGCCCATCCCTCGAGAAGAGACTGGGACGTCCTTACTCGTTTCCCCGGAATAATACGAAGAGACTGTTCGAGCTGGTAGTGCGCAACAGACTCATCAATCTGCCGGATCCGAAACGTCCGTTGCAGCCAGATGTCAACAATTCTAATTACTGCCCCTACTACCAAGCAGTAAGCCATCCTATCGAAGATTGCTTCGTCTTTAAAGGCTGGGTTGAGGACCAATACCAACAGGACAAATTCACGCTGTCTGAAAAATGGAAGATGAACCCGCCACAACCATATGATCCGAAAAAGATGGACATGCCGGGGCATCGTGATCATTCATAGAGAAAGCCCCTTGGACAAAAAAGTCCGTAAACTAGAAACTCGCCTCAAATATGGCAACGGCGGACCGAAACATCGTTAAACTAACAATGGACCACTATGTCCTAAAACTGGCTAATGAACGAAACGTCTTTAAACTACTACAAACCCGCGGCATCGCCAGGCCGACGTGGTAAAAAAAAGGTACGTCCATAAGCAAGATGGGCACGGATGAAAACCCGGAAGGTCTCCTTGAGTAAAAAACAGCAGGACTGCCGGCGAGTTTTGTGAAAACCCGAAAGGGCGCAATCTCGTTAAAAGACACTTGCAAGGTCCTCTCGACCCTGTAAGGGGAAAGAACCCGCATGAGATCCTTACGACTCACAAAGGAGAAACACACTTAGGGATCCCCACGATCCCTAAGGAGAAATTACACTTACTAGATCCTCAAGATTCGTAAGAAGAATTCCCCTTTGAGACCCTCACGGCTCATAGGGTTCAAAAGCCTTAAGCTACAGGGATCTGAACCTGTTCTTAAGCCATCACAATCTCCAATGTTGCCCTACAAGCGGTTTAATATTAACCCTTGTATACAATCCACGGGCGCGAATAAACATCTCCCTGACAAAGTCCCACCAGAGACTGGGGATATGCTCGCACGACAAAAGACACTTGTAAGTCCTTTCGACTTATAAGGAGAGAACACTCTTGAGAGATCCTTATGACTTTCAAGAGAAAACACATTTAGGAATTCTCACGATTTTTAAGGAGAAAACGCACCTACGAGATTCTCACGACTTGTAGAGAGAAATACCTTCATGAGACCCTTACGGTTCATGAAGTTAAAAGCCTTAGTCGACAGGATCTTAACCCTGTTTGCTAAGCCACCTTTGTTCGACATCGACAGAGGCAAATGATGATTCGCTCCTGGCAATATTCCAGTTGTAGCGATGCTAATGCCTAAATCGGTATCAAATTCCAAACTCGCAGTGAAAAGCCAGCGAGCCACAAATGCATATGAAATAGCCGAAATGATAGGGAAACTTGCAACAAAATCAGCAAGTAAAAATGTATGCATACAAAATAGCCGAAATGATTGGGCAATCGCGATTTTCGCGATATAAAAAAAAGTTGAAATGATAGAGAGTCGCGGAAAGAAATAAAAAAATGAAAAAAATGAATCTTTTTGCCCTACAGGTAAGATCACATCGATCCCTGTATACAATCCAGGGGCGCAAACAAAGAGGGAACCATATTATCGCACCAGGCTCCGTCGGAAAAAGAGCCAAGTCTCGACGGCCACATCTACAACCTGAAGACCCACAACAGCGTTCCTCCTCATTCCAGCAGGACTCAGATGCAACATCACCAAACGGAGCCACGGCATAATCCCTGGTTCCAAATCTCGACGGTTCACAGACAACCTAGAAACCACCTCGACATTCATCTCGTTACAGCAGACGCAATGTCAGCAAAGCGGAGTGACGGAAAAATCCCAGCTCCACCTCAACATTCGTCTCGTTACAGCAGACGCAATGTCAACAACGGCATTCCTTCGCAGTCCAGCAGGATGCAGATGTAATGTCAACGAAAGACCTCACGGTCGACACAAAGCGGAGTGATAGCAAAATCCCAACTCCATCCCAGCATTCGTCTTGTTACACCAGACGCAATGTCAACAACGGCGTTCCTTCGCAGTCCAGCAGGATGCAGATGCAACGTCAACGAAAGACCTCACGGTCGAAACAAAGCAGAGTGATGGCAAAATCCCAACTCCATCCCAGCATTCGTCTCGTTACACCAGACGCAATGTCAACAACAGTGTTCCTTCGTAGTCCAGCAGGATGCAGATCCAACGTCTACGAAAGACCTCACGGTCAAAACAAAGCGGAGTGATAGCAAAATCCCAACTCCACCTCAACATTCATATCGTTACAGCAGACGCAATGTCAACAACGGCGTTCCTTCACAGTCTAGCAGGATGCAAATGCAACGTCAACAAAAGACCTCACAGTCGAAACAAAGCGGAGTGATGGAAAAATCCTAACTCCATCCCAGCATTCGTCTTGTTACACCAGACGCAATGTCAACAACAGCGTTCCTTCGCAATCCAGCAGGATGCAGATGCAATGTCAACGAAAGACCTCACGGTCGAAACAAAATGGAGTGATGGCAAAATCCCAACTCCACCTCAGCATTCGTCTTGTTACGCCAGATGCAATGTCAACAACGGCGTTCCTTCGCAGTCCAACAGGATGCAGATGCAACGTCAATGAAAGACCACACGGTCGAAACAAAGCGGAGTGATGGCAAAATCCCGGCTCCACCTCAACGTTCGTCTTGATACAGCAGACGAGATGTCACTACAGCGTCCTTCCTCTAACAGGATTCGGACACGCTAAAACAAACGAAGCAAAGGTAATATTCCTAGCTTCAGGGTCTTGACAGCAACTCATATAAAACCTGAAAGAATATCGGAGATCATCCCACACCAGCGCAGAGTGGTCACCACCTCAACGTTCATCTCGATACAGCAGACGAGATGTCACTACAGCGTCCTTCCTCCAACAGGATTCGGACACGCTAAAACAAACGAAGCAAAGGCAATATTCCTAGCTTCAGGGTTTTGACGGCAACTCATATAAAACCTGAAATACTATCGGAGATCATCCCACACCAGCGCGGAGTGGTCACCACCTCGACGTTCGTCTCGATACAGCAGACGAGATGTCACTACAACGTCCTTTCTTTAATAGGATTCGGACACGCCAAAGCAAACGAAGCGAAGGCCAAATTCCTAGCTTCAGGGTCTTGACGGCAACTCATATAAAACCTGAAAGGCTATCGGAGATCATCCCACACCAGCGCGGTGTGGTCGCCACCTCGATGTCCGTCTCGATACATCAGACGAGATGTCACCCCAGCGTTCTTCCTCCAGCAGGATTCAGACGCGACAATCAATCAACGGAGCCACGGAAAAATCCCTAGTTCGAAACCTCGACGGTTCACCCGCAACCTAGAGACAACCGCGACATTCACCTCGTTACAGCAGACGTAATGCCAGCAAACGAAGCGAATGCCAAATTCCTAGCTTCAGGGTCTTAACGGAAACTCATATAAAACCTAAAAGACTATCGGAGATCATCCCACACCAGCGCGGAGTGGTTATGACTCATCGGGCTCCCTAAAATGAGCCTAACCTCAAGTCAAAAGCGGCATGGCAAAATTCCTAACGCTTGCTCTTCCGACGGTCAAACTGCCTAGGAAGATTGCTTGAAGACGTCTTTTCCGGCCCCCGAAGGGATCAGAGACACGACAGTCGCAAGGCTACTCAAACAGCAAAATTGCCTATCGAGGAATACATCAGTCAACGCGACAGTACGGCAGGAAAAACCCTAGTACCACAGACCCTAACGGACCTCTATCGTAAAAAGCAGAGGTTAACTGTGACGTTAGGATATTTTTGCGAGAACTTCTCGACTCGTCTCGACTCGTGAGAAAATTAGTGTCTTTACGAGAACTTCTCGATTCGTCTTGACTCATAAGGAAAAGCCTTAGGCAATGGGGATAAGGACCTGTTTCCTAAGCACCGGAGTCCAGCAAGTCGGTCCAAAATGGACTCTTACATACTATTCACGGGCCACACTATCCAAAGTCGAATATCGACAAGGAGGGAAACAACCACTTACGAGTCCTCTCGACTTGTATGAGGGAAAATTCTCTTGTAAGATCCATATGACTCTCAAGAGAAAGCACACTTAGGAATCCTCACGATTCCTAAGGAGAAAATACACCTACGAGATCCTCTCGACTCGTAGGGAGAAAAGTCTTTATGAGACCCTCACGGCTCATAAAATTGAAAATTCTTAGGCAGCATACCTAAACCTGCTTCCTGACATCGTTACCTCTCGAAGGGTTCAAGACGGAATGCTCTCTATCATCTACAGGCTGCACTTGCTAAAAACACATGGCAACAACACGGCAAAGAGAAGAAAGCGACAGTAAGAAGAACATGTGATTCTCATTTAGTTAAGCATTCAAAGCACACCCATTCATGCATGAGCGAAAAGGTTTAATGCATAAGATAAACACATGGAAATGGAAAAGGTTGCCATTCATACTTCAAAAAATTCTTACATTGATGAAAACGGTAAACAAAAATGCCATTAAAGTATTTACAAAGGCGAGACATCAAATCCAGGATATGGATTGAGAAATTCAAAAGTAAGGCCATCCAAAATTATGCGGGCCTCTCGGACCATCTTCGTGTGCATCCTTTCACGATCACAAGCATCAGAATCCCCACTGATGTCCTCCACCCTTCGATAAGCAGGAAGTATCGCCGCCTGTTGAAAAGCTTGATACAGGATATCAACAAGGTTGTCTTGCCTTTTCTTTGAGATTAAGCTCATCCGATACACCGAGTGCACCTTATCTTCGGCGTCATCCAATGCTTTAAGCGGCATGCCGGCGTAAAATAGACGAAGTGCTTCCCAGATCGCTCCAACAATAAGCTTCAAGAGAGAGGAACGACGAGGGAGCAGTCGACCATTGTATGCATCAAAGCGACCCATAATTTTAGCACACTGGGCGTTTTTGAATTCTCGGTTTTAGGAACGGCCGAGTGCGCTAATGTCTCCAGAAGAAATAATCTCGTCGAGATCATACATATGAGCTTCCATAACGTCTGAAAAGGAAAATCAGTGGAGTTAGTGGACTGACTGATTAAGAAAAAGCTTACTGAAACAGACACGGGATTTAAACGACTCTTGATATCCCCATCAAGAAAACAAGTTCTGGTTATGACCCCTAACAAATTTAAATTTGTGTAAATAAAAAGAAATCATAAAGAAAGATTCTCATTTAATGAGTGACTCCTCCGGTCTAGGGTGTAAACTCCTCGAGAGCAATGCTCTGCAGACAGGAATGACACCTGTCAAAGTCAATTATGAGGGGAATTAAAAATTCTCCGGGAATTCTAAGAGCCTGGCTCTGTAAAAATGATGGAATAACCTATCAGAAAAATTAAAATAAAATTTTTTTAAATTAAAATTCTGAGATCTTCAAGATCCATGAACAAACTCTAAGAGTTCTTCATGAGCAAAGCTCTGTTCATTCATGGGCTAAGAAACCCCAAGAAAGATCTCTTTAGATCTATGGGTTCAAGAGAGCAAAGCTATGTTAATGAAACCCTAAAAGGGTTTTCTTTAGATCAAAGATCTATAGAGAGCAAAGCTCTGTTGATGAAACCATAAATGGGTTTTCTTTAGATCAAAGATCTACGAAGAGCAAAGCTCTGTTAATGGGTAAAACCCTAGATTGTTAAAAGGTCTTTTAAAAAGATTTAATCTTTACCTAAATTTGGCAGAGTTCTGTCCTTAAGAAATTTCTTAAGATGAAGAGCTATGCTCTGTGGGAGAATAAAAATTCTCAGAAAACAAGAAGGAAGATGAACATGAATCATCCTAAGGGCCAAGGGTCCTATTTATAGGCATTGAGATATCGTTTCAACTTCTAAGTTGATCTAATGGCGTAGATGCTGCCACCGCTGCACTCATGTGTGGGTCACATGAGCGCAACGGTGGGGGAGCAATTGTTTCTCCCAATCAGAGCAAAGCTCTGTTCAAAATTCAAATTTTGAAATGAAGCAACGCTTCAAAAGTAGCGCTGAGTGCGCTACGCCCTAAGCAGCGCACCACTTGCAAACCACGTGTGCGCTAGCGCTAGGTGCGTTGCTCTCTAAGAGCGCACCACGTGCAAAGCGCGGGTGCGCCAGCACTGGAACTAAAAGCTCCCCACCATCAGATCAAAGATCCAATAATAATGATGAATCATTAATTAACCAGAAGTAAATTCTGTTAAGGAAAGATTTCTCAAAATCTTTCCAAACAACACAATTGTGCTCTGTAAATCAGAGCACCGTTGGATCAATGATCCAATGATGATTAAAAATCTTCAAAATACAGAATAAATTCTGTATGGAAAGATGTCCCAATCTTGTTAATAACAAGAAGATTGCTTTCTGTAAATCAGGAGCTCTTGGATCAAAGATCCAACGGTGGGAAATTCCCCGAATCATTTAGAGAAAAGATCTTCTTAACTGAAACTGATCAGCTTGCCCTATATAAAGGCCCCAAGATTTCAAGTCCCAGGGAGATAAAGAAATAGAGAAAGGAACCCTCCCCCATAAGCTTTGAGAGATCTCAAAAGCCAAGCTCTCAGAAAAAGAAGAGTTTCTTCAAGGTAAAAAAAATGAACAGAGAGATGAAATCATCTCATAATTGAAAAGAAGAATTTGTAAGTCCACGTTGCTCACCACGGTTCTTACGAGGAGGCGGAAACGGCGAAAAATAATTATTTAGCGCAAAGGCAACATGGACTAAAAGCCAGATCTTTGCTAAACTAGAAACTAGCAAACTACAAGAGGCGTTAACTACTATGCCGTAGAAATTATACCTCATTACACCGGTCCTTCGGGTCTTCATTCCGCTGTCCTACCCGTCCGTCCACGCTCCGAGGGTCGATCTGGACCTTGGTTACCTCCGCAGCCTTCTTGAGTCGAAGACGATCCACCCGAGAAATGTACACCGAACTCCACCTCGAGCCGAGGCAACTAGGGCAACAAGATCGCTAGTCTTGATGTCCTAGGTTGTGTAGAAGAGAAAGAAGGAGGTGTTTGTCTATGTGGATTCTTTTTCTCTCAACACATGAGATCAAAAGAATTTATCAAGAGGTGGAAGATGAAGGAGAACTAGCAACCATGAGAGCTCCTTTTCTTTTCTTCTCACAAGAGAGAGAATGAGAAAAAGAAATGAAAAAGATTACTAAAGAAAAAGGCACCATGGTTGCAATAATACTAAACATCATCATTACTAATCCTATCATGATAAAGTTGATGGCTACATTGACATGACCATTTTCATAATCCAAAAAGAAAAAGAAAACCAAAGAAGAGTGTAGACCTTTCATGAAGGTCAAGGTCAACTTTGGTCAACGGGTCAACAAAGTCAAGAGTGGTCAAGGTGGTCAAATGGTCAAAGCAATTAGCCATCACAAAATTATCACAAAAAGGATTAGTAAATAATATCTCTGGCTCATAATGGTTTTGACCGAACGAATTGTCAAAACCCTAATGAGCCTGCCACATAACGATTTTGGCCGAACCAACTGCCAAAACCCTAATGAGGCACCTCCTCCTTCATTGCTCCTCAAAACTGTGCATACACACCCGCATCCGCATTCCGTAGAATGCGAATGCACAGAAGACAAAACAAATCCATCCGTACAATACTAGGATCCGGCTTAAACCAAAGCCTACTAGTATTGCCTGCCCGAACAGCATACGCACACAAGTGCACGTAAGTGATCCCAGCCCTGCCGTAAAACCATACGGCCTCTACTCGTTTTGCTCAGTGCAGGAAAACTCTCTTTGTGGGACTCTAAAGACTGGACACTACGCTGGCAGTGGGTTTAACCACAGACCGCAAATGGCACTAGCTGTACGTAACGGTCCCCAGGTAGATGTCGATAAGAAGGCCGATGAGGTAAACCCATCCGAACTCCTACTGAGCCTGTATGTGACAATCTTCGTACAGTCCGGTCTGTTCGTCTGATACATCGCATGGCGGGCCTAGGGGGTGGTGAACGTCAGTCCCCTAAAAGCGGTACAAGTCGTGTCGGAGTGTAGCCCAGAACACCCTGAGATAACACTGGAAACCTACCAGTATATCTCGCTTGCCCTGGCCAGGGACTACTCATGTAATGACTCTCCTAGACACAGCGTGATGTCGACCCCCAATACCGGGAGAGACGAATCCTGTCTAACCGTCACTGCCTCCAAGTGCTTCGGGACTGCACCCAACTACAACCTGTTTGCACGACTCCTTTGAGCCGTGGTAGGGTAGTAATCTAACTACAGTGGGAACACACTCGAGGCGAAGTGACAGTGTCAAGTCAGCGGACTAAGCTGTACTCATGTCACCTGGGAACTGATAACCGACGATAGGTATAATACCATCCATCAGTTCCCGACGAGTCCTGTCCAGTATACTCGTAACCTAACGAGCACCCGCATACTATTTCGAGTACGACGTACTGACAGCTGTGGGATAGACCGTCTCCCATGCTGGGATGAGAAGCGTATACGCTAGTCTACTCCGGAGTATCGATGCCCTGTCTCGATAGTCCTACGACTAGGGACCTATATAAGGATGTGCTTATAGATTATCCAGCCCCCACAAGTATGACTGCCATCACAACGCTGGTAATCAAGCAAAGATCCTAAGGGCTCTAGTAATATGTATAAGCGATATGCTAAAAGAAACACATGCACATATTGAAGTAGATACAAACCAAGTAGCATACTACCATTTTGAGCAAGATTTTCTATACAACCGTGAATATCCCAAGCTTCCATTAAGTAATATACAAGCTAGTATGATACAGTAATGGCCTCTAGGGCATATATACTAACAATCTCCCACTTGCACTAAGGCCATGTACCGGCGTATCAAAGACCTATCATCTCGATCAGCCGCTCGAACTGAATCTGGGGTAGGGCCTTCGTGAGTGGATCTACAGTGTTATTCTTCGAATTTACTTTCTTCACCTCAATCTCCCGGCGATCTACGATCTCCCTGATCAGGTGGTACCGCCTCAAAATGTGCCTGGACTTCTGATGGGACCTGGGTTCCTTCGCTAAAGCTATAGCGCCGTTGTTATCGCAATACAGCGGTATTGGATCAACAATGGTAGGAACCACCTGAAGCTCCGTGAGGAACTTCTTCATCCAGACAGCTTCCTTGCGGCATCGCAAGCAGCTATGTACTCCGCTTCCATAGTTGAGTCAGCAACGGTCTCCTGCTTAGAACTCTTCCAGCAAATCACCCCTCCATTGAGGGTAAAGATATAACCCGACATGGACTTGGAGTCATCATTGTCACTCTGGAAGCTGAAGTCAGCAAAGGCCTCGATCTGGAGGTCTTTTCCGCCATACACCAAGAACATCTCCTTAGTCCTTCTCAGGTACTTGAGAATGTTCTTTACCGCTATCCAGTGTTTCTCCCCTGGGTCCGACTGATACCGGCTTACAACGCTCAATGCGTATGCTACATCTGGTCTGGTACATAACATCGCATACATTATAGAGCCTACCGCAGAACATAGGGTATAATAGACATGTGATCCCTTTCCAAATCAGTCTTGGGAGACATCTCTTTAGAGAGGGTGATCCCGTGACAAGCCGGTAAATTACAGCGCTTGGAATCTTCCATACTGAATCTTTTCAGTATGGTGTTAATGTACTTGGACTGTGAATGTCCCAACATCCTCTTAGATCTATCACGATAGATCTGAATCCCTAGAATATAGTTGGCATCGCCCAGGTCTTTCATGGAGAACCTCTGCGACAAGAATCGTTTGACTGACTGTAGCATAGGAATATTTTCTATTAAGAGAAAGTCATCCGCGTACAAGACGAGAAATACTGCAGTTCTCCCTACAATCTTAATGTAAATGCATGGTTCATCTGGGTTTTTAACAAAGTCGAATTCCTTGACAGTATCATCAAAACAGATGTTCCAACGCCAATTTGCCTGCTTAAGTCCATAGATGGACTTGAGCAACTTGCACACTTTACCACTGCTCCCACTCTGAATGAATCCCTCCGGCTGATCCATATAGACGCACTCCTCTAAATTTCCATTTAGAAAAGCCGTCTTTACGTCCATCTGCCAGATTTCACAATCGTGGAAGGCAGCAATGACAAGAAGGATCCGAATGGATTTAAGCATAGCCACTGGAGAAAAGGTCTCTTCATAGTCTAAACCAGGTCTTTGACGAAAACCCTTTCCAACAAGTCTAGCTTTATAGGTTTCAACCTGCCCATCTACACCAATCTTCTTTCTGAAGATCCATTTGCAGCCTACGGGTTTTACCCCTTCTGGAGCAAAGTCCAAAGTCCAAACTTTGTTGGTGTACATGGACTCCATCTCGGTCCGCATTGCATCCAGCCATTTTACCGAGTCACCATTCTGAATGGCTTGATGGAAGCTAGTAGGCTCACCATAATCCATAGTGCAATCCTCTCTATCCCCATCTATGAGAAAACCGTAGTATCTCTCGGGCGGATGAGACTGCCTACTACTCCTGCGGAGTGGCGCTGGGATGTCCTGTTCTCTTGAAACTTCTGGATATTCCAAGCTTTCAGTAATAGCTTGTGGTTCTGGAATTTCTTCCAGTTCTACTACGCTCCCACTTAATTCTTTTTCTAAAAACTGATGTTCCAGAAAGTGGGCATGACGAGAAACAAAAACCTTTTGCTCCTCTGCGTAATAAAAAAATACCCCCTGGAGTTCTTTGGGTATCCCATAAACTTACACAGTACTGAGCATGCCTCGAGCTTGTCCGCATGCTGCTTTTTTACAAAAGATGGACATCCCCATGTCTTAAGATACTTAAGACAGGGTTTCTTCCCACTCCACATCTGATATGGTGTGGTAGGCACAGTCTTGGAGGGAACCTTGTTCAAAAGATATGCAGCTGATTCTAGTGCATAACCCTAGAGGATCGCGGTAACTCAGCCTTACTCATCATGGAACGAACCATATCCAATAGTGTTCGATTTCGCTGTTCCGATACACCGTTGTGTTGTGGTGTGTATGGAGGAATAAGCTGAGAGAGAATTCCATTCTCTTTTAAGTAGTACAGAAACTCGGCACTCAAGTATTCACCGCCTCGATCAGATCTTAGTGTCTTGATACTTTTGCCTCTTTGTTTTTCAACTTCATTCTTGTATTCCCGAAATTTCTCAAAGGCCTCGGATTTATGCTTCATCAAGAAGATATGTCCATACCTAGAAAAATCATCTGTGAAAGTAATGAAGTATGAATAACCACCTCGCGCATGTGTAGACATTGGACCACACACATCACTGTGTATGGGTCCCAAGAGCTCGCTTGTTCTTTCTCCGTGTCCAGTGAACGGAGTCTTTGTCATCTTTCCCATGAGACAAGATTCATAAGTGGCATAAGACTGGTACTCGAACGGATCTAAGTATCCTTCTTTATGTAACTTTGTCAACCGTGTCTCATTAATGTGACCCAGTCTACAATGCCATATGAAAGCCTAATTTAATTCCGGAGACTTTCTTTTAAGTGTGTTCTGGACACTGAAGACCTGAGCTTGATTCAATACGTATATACCTTTTTTCAATGTATCTGACCTAATCAGAACTTGATTTAGGTGGATATTTACTACATCGCTTACAAAAGTAAAATCATATCCTTCCTTAGAAAGTAAGGATATAGATATGATATTACAAGTCGCACCTGGTACAAAAAAACAGTCACGCAGAATCAATATCTTCCCAGTTGTCAGTCTTAGATGATATTCCCCTACGGATTCAGCATACATGCTCATTCTGTTAGCAACCCTGAGAGTCATATCACCTTTCTTGATAACCCAACGGTTTCTCAGAGCCTGTAACGAATTACAGATGTGAGATCCTGATCCGGTATCCAATACCTAGGAAGTAGGGTTAACTGACATACAGTTCTCTATTACAAACACACCCGAGGCCGAAGCCACAACATGCTTCGAATTCTGGCTACTGGCTTTGCTAGCCCTTCAATCCTTCTACTAATGTTCATTCCTGTAACAATAGGAACATCCCTCTTTTACTATATCCGGTCCCGAAACTTCTGCCTCTCCCTTTCCTTCTACTTCCCTGGTTTCTTTCAGGGTAAAAGGTAGAGACTGTAGAACCAAGTCAGCATCTGACCCGTTCTTCAACGTGGTCTTCAGGTCCGTGAGCTCAAAATAGCTGGTCTCTGTAAGGACGTTGCCCCCTACAGAAGACCCAATAGCCAACCTTGCTAGAAGCAATTCGTTTGAGGTCTCATATCTTGCGATACGAGATTGCTCTCCATATAAATCTTTGTTATGGAGGAAGATAGAAACTAAGTCCATCTTCTCGTGCTGCCTCTGGTATGCACCATCAACTGAGGCTAACATGAGGCACTTGGCTTTCACACAGTCTTTTTCCGATGTCTTGCGGATATGAATATCCGTGACAGGGGAAACTGGACCTGAGACGGCAGGGTTGGATCAGTCAAGAGGTGACCCAGCTTGTCATGGGCAATGGACATCTGGACAGACCTTTGCCAGTCATAACAGTCAGATTCAGTCATTTTATTATCTAGATGTAACCTAGGTGTGGTCACTGGGTCGTTGCAATTAAGAGAGAGAGAAGAAAACACTCAGCATGATGCTCTTGCAAGTTTAGATTGGTTTTTAATTTATCTAAACAGGATGGCTCCCACTGTCTCTCGAATCCCTCCTCAAACCATAAAGGAAGAATTAGTCAAGATCAATCTCACCGTACAATACTTGCTTAACCGTTCAGCCAGGCCAGTGTCGGTACTTCGAGAGAGGTTTTCCAACGCTTTCGCGAAGTTCCTTAATTTAAGTACCTCTTTTCCCTGGGGGCGTAGCCCCGCTAACACCTTTCTAGACACCTACTTGGTTTATAACATTGATCGTTAAGTGAGAAAGTTCCCGAGGATTAGCATATACTCACAGTAGGATCGGGATCCAAATATCATCGCATGACAAAACTGAAGAAATCCTACCAGAATCATCACACTCCAAATGGTATGCAGCGCTAGCAAGTTTCAGTTCTTTTGAAACTCCCGATGTGGATTTTTGCCCCATGCTCTTATGACCTTGATGAAGGCCAACATATCATAAGTCACATGTCAAGTTCTACCTGTCATTGTCCAGGTTAATTTGAACCCACCCGTACATACCCTTGACGAAGGCCAAAATAGTAGTACGACTGTCCCAAACCAACGCATCTATCTATGCTGCAGATAAATATTCAGCAGCTACCAATCACTATGCCTTGGCGAATGTCAAAATACATAGCTTGAATACTACTGAATATTTAACTGAAATGACGGAGGGCTACAAATGGTTTTGGCGAAACCGTGAACGTAGTGAACTTGATATAATCGATGGAACGAGATAGCTTTTAAAAGGAGTGGTTCAAGCACTTCATTTAAAAGTTGGTTTTTGAAAAGAACCGAGTGGTTTTGAAAGTGTTCCAACGACTTTTACTTGGTTTATTTTCTTGCATTAATTTTAATGCGTCCCATCATTTAATCCTACCATTGCAGAAAACAACCAAAATATGGCGTACGCTTATGCCATCCGCATTCGCCACGGGGCCCTATCATCACACGTTAGGTTACTTAACTAACGACAGAGCGGGGGCTGGACTAGCGCGGATGCAAAACATAAGCAACACCTAAATAGATATCATATATAGATATATAGCAATGATAGCCAATCCAGATCATAGATGAACACTTTGGATATACTAGGAATCCGTGATTCGTTCGAGCCTACAACGAAAAGCGGATTACACGGTCGCGATGAATAGCCAATACCCCACCCTAGACCCCCACGGGTCCGGCAAACTACCCGCCAAGTACCCGAAGCGAAGCAACCTCCCTCAACCCGTGAGTAGGCCACTCGACACTTCGAGATATCCGGTAGTTTGTGCACCCCACCTTGGGTCTATCCTAGGAGCAAAAACAGTAAAAAGAAATTATACAATGGCGGCTACAATCTCATCCCGGATGTGCAGCCAAACAAATAATATTACATCAATTTACAAATTTTACATGAATGAAAGAAAAAGAAACTCTCATCTCACATCCACCCCGGCTATTCATCTGCGACAATCCAACGAGTTCATATACAAAAACCATCAACATTACAGATCACAGATATGTATAACCCCCACTAATCGACGTATAGCGATTAGTAGACGTTCAATACATATATCACATCACAGAAAATATCCATTAGCCAAAGTCTACAGAATATCGATCAAAATACGGATTTGTAATCACCCCAAAAATCAATTTGTTCTCTGGAAAATCTGGGTAGAAACAACATGTACTAAAAATCCTAAAACAGCCAACTAAGCACACTACACCAAACTCGGTCCACGGCCGAGTCAACTTGGCCGCGGATCCGCGGCAAGAAGCATGTTCTTGCCGGGGAACCGTGGCGCTTTGACCGGTTCAGTGGACCGTTTTTGGTGTGTGTCTTTAGAAAACCCTGAGCCGATTTTTCATGTATGTTAAATTAATTTTTGAACAGATCTGAAAATCGGCAGAAAGATGATTTTTACGGACTTGTTTTGCGAATTTTTTTCGATCGATATTCTAAACACTTTGCTAACTTGCTAGTTTATATTTAGCTAGTCTCTGATACCAGTGTAAATCCACGTTGCTCATCTCGGTTCTTACGGGGAGGCGGAAACGGCGAAAAACAATTATTTAGCACAAAGGCAACATGGACTAAAAGCCGGATCTTTGCTAAACTAGAAACTAGCAAACTGCAAGAGGCATTAACTACTATGCCGTAGAAATTATACCTCACGACACCGGTCCTTCGGGTCTTCATTCCGCTGTTCTACTCGTCCGTCCACGCTCCGAGGGTCGATCCGGACCTTGGTTACTTCCGCGGCCTTCTTGAGTCGAAAACGATCCACCCGAGAGATGTACACCAAACTCCACCTCGAGCCGAGGCAACTAGGGCAACAAGATCGCTAGTCTTGATGTCCTAGGTTGTATAGAAGAGAAAGATGGAGGTGTTTGTCTATGTGGATTCTTTTTCTCTCAACACATGAGATCAAAAGAATTTATCAAGAGGAGGAAGATGAAGGAGAACTAGCAACCATGAGAGCTCCTTTTCTTTTCTTCTCACAAGAGAAAGAATGAGAAAAAGAAAAGAAAAAGATTACTAAAGAAAAAAGGCACCATGGTTGCAATAATACTAAACATCATCATTACTAATCCTATCATGATAAAGTTGATGGCTACATTGACATGACCATTTTCATAATCCAAAACGAAAAAGAAAACCAAAGAAGAGTGTAGACCTTTCATGAAGGTCAAGGTCAACTTTGGTCAACGGGTCAACAAAGTCAAGAGTGGTCAAGATGGTCAAATGGTCAAAGCAATTAGCCATAACAAAATTATCACAAAAAGGATTAGTAAATAATGTTTCCGGCTCATAATGGTTTTGACCGAACGAATTGTCAAAACCCTAATGAGCCTGCCACATAACGATTTTGGCCGAACCAACTGCCAAAACCCTAATGAGGCACCTCCTCCTTCATTGCTCCTCAAAACTGTGCATACACACCCGCATCCGCATTCCGTAGAATGAGAATGCATAGAAGACAAAACAAATCCATCCGTGCAATACTAGGATCCGGCTTAAACCAAAGCCCACTAGTATTGCCTGCCCGAACAACATAAGCACACAAGTGCACGTAAGTGATCGTAGCCCTGCCGTAAAACCATACAGCCTCTACACGTTTTGCTCAGTGCAAGGAAACTCTCTGTGTGGGACTCTAAAGACTCTACACTACGCTGGCAGTGGGTTTAACCACAGACCGCAAGCGGCACTAGCTGTACGTAACGGTCCCCAGGTAGATGTCGATAAGAAGGCCGATGAGGTAAACCCATCCGAACTCATACTGAGCCTGTATATGACAATCTCCGTACAGTCCGGTCTATTCGTCTGATACATCGCATGGCGGGCCTAGGGGGTGGTGAACGTCAGTCCCCTAAAAGCGGTTCAAGTCGTGTCGGAGTGCAGCCCAGAACACCCTGAGATAACACTGGAAACCTACCAGTATATCTCGCTTGCCCTGGCTAAGGACTACTCGTGTAATGGCTCTCCTAGACACAGCGCAATGTCGACCCCTAATACCGGGAGAGACGAATCCTGTCTAACCGTCACTGCCTCCAAGTGCTTCGGGACTGCACCCAACTCTCCCTGTTTGCATGACTCCTTTGAGTCGTGGTAGGGTAGTAATCTAAGTACAGTGGGAACACACTCGAGGCGAAGTGACAGTGTCAAGTCAGTGGACTAAGCTGTACTCATGTCACCTGGGAACTGATAACTGACGATAGGTATAATACCATCCATCAGTTCCCGACGAGTCCTGTCCAGTGTACGCGTAACCTAACGAGCACCCGCATACTATCTCGAGTACGACGTACTGATGGCTGTGGGACAGACCGTCTCCCGTGCTGGGATGAGAAGCGTATACGCTAGTCTACTCCGGAGTATTGATGCCCTGTCTCGATAGTCCTACGACTAGGGACCTGTATAAGGATGTGCTTATAGATTACCCAGCCCCCACAAGTATGACTGCCATCACAACGCTGGTAATCAAGCAAAGATCTTAAGGGCTCTACTAATATGTATAAGCGATATGCTAAAAGAAACACATGCACATATTGAAGTAGATACAAACCAAGTAGCATACTACCATTTTGAGCAAAATTGTCTATACAACTGTGAATATTCCAAGCTTCCATTAAGTAATATACAAGCTAGTATGATACAGTAATGGCCTCTAGGGCATATACACTAACAGAATTCACTTCTTTAAAGATCATAGATCTACAAGACAGAAGTCTTTCACAAAAAGATCAAAAGATCTCATCATAAAAGAAGAAGAACATAATTCTTCTCACAGATCATAGATCTATAAGACAAATCGTCTTTCAAAAAGATCATGAACATCTCATTATAAAAGGGGGGAAGAATATTTCAATTCTCTGAGGTCCATAGATCCATAAAGACAAAACCTTTCAATCAATATAAGAGATTGAAACATCTCCTGTAAAACTGAGAACTTTGTTCTTAGATCCACAAGACAAAGTCTCTTAAAGGGGAATTTAATTCTTAGCGCATAGCAAGCATAAAAAGAGCCTTAGTGCTCCATACAAAGAAGAAGCTCTTTGCGCTCTTGATTTGGCGCTCAGCACCAAGCGCACCACGTGTCCTTCACATGTGCGCCAATTAACAGCTAGCGCTTTACCCTTTTGAACTAGCGCACTGCGCTCTTGGACTGGCGCTCAGCGCCAAGCGCACCATGTGTCACTCACGTGTGCGCTACTCGGCAGAAGCGCACTGTGCTCTTTGACGTGCGCCAAGTGCCATATGCTGCACTGATAGAACATAAATTGTTCTTTAATAAGCCTAGAGCTATGATGAATGCTCAGCATTCTATAAAAGACAAAAATTATCAGAAGCTCAAATCAATGCTCAGCATTGTCAAATGTTTAACATTTTTAACTGAGTGGGCCGAGCCTAAATTGGCTATAAACCCCTCATTCGGATTAAATGAGCCCATATGCTCATAAATCTTTTTAACAGATCTTAGTTTCAAATTGGACTATAGATCTCCCAACCAAAATTCGTTCAAGGGTACATCTCTTCACTCCTATGATATTTGTCGTTGTAATCCTTCAACGTCTTCAGAAAGGTGACGGGTCCCGACAACCATACATTCCATAGACTATAACGTCTTTAAACTAGACTGTGGGGTCCTTAAACCCATGGACTATGATGTCCTTAATCTCGAACTGTGGGATCCTTAAGCCCATGGACTATGATGTCCTTAACCTTGGACCGCAATGTCCCTAAACTAAACAATAGAGCTTAAATGCTCTTTTGTTGGATCTAAATGATCCCGTTAAGTTGATCTTAGTCTAAAATTAGACTAACGTATTCTTAACAAACTGTTAAGTTGATCTTAGTCTAAAATTAGACTAACGTATCCTTAACAAGCGTTTAAGTCGATCTTAGTTTCAAATGAGACTAACGCATCCTTAAACCCAACCCCAAATCCAAATCTAAGAAAATACGGATTTAGACTAATCCACGCCCTACGGGCGACAATATAAATTAGTCTCCGTATACAATCCACGGGCAACCAAAAACAAAACAAACATCTACGACACGAAGTGACCATCCGAAGAAGAAGAAAGTTGTTACCGCGATGCGGTAGCGTAATTAACTGCAGGGTCTTGCGCCTGCAGGGAAGAGCGTCCCCACAATCAAAAACCCCTCAACGAGGGGGAATCTGACGAAGTCTGCTACATCGGCCGCATCCATTTAAACCTTCGATACATGGTGTCATAAATCAACTTGGTATCTTCGGAGAGGTGGACGGATCTGCCCCCAAATTCAGGCAAGACGAACCTACGCGGTCACGTCTCTGTGATTCGGCGGAGAACAACCACCACCAACAAAATTATTAAATAAATTTATAAAATTGAAGAAATCAAAAACAAAATTTAGGAAAATTAAAATTAAAATGGAAGAAACTAACTTCTAACAGCGGCAAGTCGAAGGAGGCAATGAGGTGGCTATATTTGGAGGCGACAAAATGGCAAATCGAAGCTGGCAGTCAGGAAGAGTTAGGGCTCGACGAGCTGGAGAAGGTCAAGAAGGAGGAGGGGGCAGCGACAAGGATCTCGAGGTTGATTGGCGGCGATGGATCACTTCGTCGGCGATGGATCACCTCGACGACGGCGATGGAGGAGGAAAGAAAGGAGGAAGGGGCCAGGGGAAATTTTTTTATGAGGGTGGCGGGAAGGATAACGGGGAGGAGGAAGTTAGGTTTTTTTTGGCGTCGACAAGGATGAAGAGAAGGTTGTGACGGGGAGGAGGAGGATGCTTCGAGGTGGAGACGACAGTAGATGCGATGGTCGATTGGGGGCTTGGAGACAGTGGTGGAGGAGCACGGCGGTTGATTGGGCGCGATGCAGGAGGTTGGGGGCGATTTTTTGGGCGGTGGAGATTGGGGGCGATCAAAGTGGTTTTTGGTATGAAAGATATTGGGCATGGGGGAAAAAAGATAAGGATAATTTTCTGTTTAATTTTTTTGTACACTTTAGGTGACATAAATACATAACAAGCAATTAAGAACAGCGAAAATACATGTATCTACACTAAAGGATTACAATATAGCTGATCCGATTGGCTGGATTGTTTCTCGCCCACGTAACGTAGAAGATCTGATCTTTAATGCCTCCAAGCAACGGCAGGAGGGAAACCTCACTTTGGTAGAAAACAAGAATCCCTTTCTTGATCATCCTGCGAGCCAACCCAAAGTAGAAGAGGGTGAAAAAGGAGACGACGGCTATGTACTTTTTTCTCTTTAAAACTCCCTATGTATTATGCATCATCTCTCTCTCTCTCATATGTCTCATATATGGAACCCCAGCCTCCTATATATGAATATATAGGGTACCCACTCATATGGGAGGATATTAGACCGGATCAGGCCCAATGGCTAACATACTCTCACTCACACATTCGAGTGGGTGCCGTCCATAGCTCCCTGAGCTGGTTCCATGAACCATTGATTCTCTGAAACAATTGTCTCCCTGTAAATATCCTCTTTCTCTTTCTCATTCATACTCATACATATATATGTTGGTGCGGCGTGGACCATTGAGAACTTGTAAGCGGGTAGCCTTGCAGCCAGATCCGTTAGGACTAACACAAGTATCTCCTTAAAAGAAAAAGAATATAAACCAAAATATGTTAGGCTTGCGAAATATCATACCCCATATCCGATCAGAAATGTCTGCTCAAGTACCTTCGATCCCTCTCAAAAGAGTACTTGAACACCTAGGTGTTCCTTTCAATTTATCGCACTACTAAACTTCACCGCCATGGCGTTATTAAGAGTTAGCCATGCGATGCAATCAGGAAATATTCCAATCGATCTTCCTCCGGCTCGTAATAGTTAGGTCTGCTATTCACCCACTTTCCTGACACTGCCCCGTATGTGCGGTATATTATCATCGCAGTAGGAAATTGCAGCCAAAGTAGCAAACACTTATAACATGCCTACCCAGAAAGCCCAGTGTCGCTAAGGGTATAAACTGCCCGTCCTTCAGTCAAAGAGGTCAACATAAGGGCTCACACAGTGAGGGAGATGGGATCCATCCCTTAAACTTATGTGCACGATCTAAGCGCAAGTCGTATGGCAACATGCTACGATATAAAATTTTGTTCCTGAAAGCAGACACCGTTAAGGTTATACCATACGGACCCAAGTCCAATCACCCTGTGATTGACTTGCCAAACTATATCGCCCTGCGATATGCCTGGGATCTCTCGACAAGCTCGCACTCCGTACAACAAGTCAGACCCGTAGTCCAGCTATATATAAACAGGTAAAAGTATCCATGGGATAACCACTTCGGTCGCTCGGCCTACAGCATATGGCAACCTCATCCTAACCCGGTCAAGACGACTCTATTAAGTGCTCCCACTATCGCCATACCCAGTATGCAACACCACGGTCACTGCTCCGAGCAACTGACGTCTAGCAGTTAGTCTAACCTTCATATACTTTCCTAGTATAAAAGGGATCTCTCGTGTGAGGGAGAGTTCCTACCTGCTGACGTATCCTTATTAAATGTGTGCTTTGCACACATCATGTACGTCGTACACTTTGTATACCCTATACACTTATACTCCATACCTGAAATACTCAAAAAAAATATAGAAATATCTATCCTAGATAATAAAGAAAGAAAGCTATACACCATCAATCTTGTCACGCCCCGCTTCCTAGAGTACGCTAAGATGGGCACGTGACATAGCGAACCATGCTACCTGTGGATAGGAAAAATCCTTCCACAGTCACATTACGGCTGTAGAGATATCAAGAACAGGAAAGTAAACTACACTATCTAGTACATGTCCATGAGCCAGAATGAATGAGTCAAAAAATAATGATGTGCGGAAGCAAAAGATGCAATAAATGAAACATCTGGAAAGCAAAACTACATACCGACAGGAACTTCACCGCTCGGTCTAACAGCGGCAATACTCCCGATCAGTCTGCAACAAGGTAGAAGAATCTGGGCCATGCAAAACCGAGACATCAGCGCGTCATAACATCAAGCAATAATATAAACAGGGGTAGCAATATATGCAAATATGAGCATAATGGTAAAGCAGGTGAAACAGCAATATAAATCAGGGCAGTGAAAGGTAGTGTGCAATGAGTAAACTAAACTGGTCTATTGGGTTATCCACTCTCAAGTCTTTGAAATCAATTTGATGAATCATCGATGTAACTCAATAGTATCCCGTACATGCCCAAGACCACGGTCTAAGACTCTCGGGCTAAAACCGAGACGTGCCTCTAGGCACTAAAACAGGAAATATGTAAAGACGAATGATGTCAGCAGCATCATCCCAAGGCGGGCCTAGCCTCTAAAACTGATCAGTAAAAGCAAGCAACTGTCGAGTTACAAGTCAGGTTTCATCGTTGATTTCCCCATACCCCCAAGTTATATGTGTTCAAGTCAGGTATTCAAGTAATCTGGAGCTAATGCCAACACAGGATCAGGAAAGTACAGGTTTGTCTGGATAGACAACAGGAACGGTCCATAAGGACTACAGGTTATGTTTGTTGGCATTAGGCACAAGATCAGGTAACGGGTAAAGCCATAGTACATCAGGTCAAGTCAAGTAGTGTATTTAGGTGTCATGTTAAGTCAAGAGTGTACGGTACCGTGTCGGGTCAAATAATATGTGTAGCAAATCACGTCAGGGTGTGCAAGATATCAGGTGGGTGCTCATAATCAACTAGCATAATCATGGTTATAAATAACAAGCATGGTATCATCAGAACAATAAATTGGCACAAGTAATAGGTTAAGCAACATGTGCAGATTAAACTATTTAGCTGTACGGTTATCAGTTTGTGTTTAAGAGATAATTTCAACATTACATGAATACAGTATGACAACTATGGATGTTAAAATCATGTTAATAAGTATTAAATGATCTAGGGATGCAATGATAGGTATAATATGTTCAATGGATGCAATTATAACTAAAACCGGTTAAAGATGCGCACGGTTGTCCGATAGGGTAAAACTAGAAGGAAAAAAGGCGTCATAGACTATGTACAATAGTTATTACGTGATCAGAATGTAACTATGATTACTAGGTATAGTCAACTAAATGCAACAGTTAGGCTTCAAGTTCTAGATCTGAAATATGTAAACGGAACATCATATTGTTAACTTGGAACTCATGGATTTAGATTCCATTTACAGATTTAATAAGAAAATAGATTAATTAATATAGGAATAGTATGAATAGCATGTAGCAAGTTTCACTTGCCTCGACGGATCGCAACACGGAAAACGGAACGTCTCGCGTCGGCGGGAAAAGTCGCGACGCGCGCACGGTACACGGAATGAGTCCAAACGACGAACAGTGGAATCACACGGGTCAGGGGTCCTCGCTGGGTCGTCGGGATCGTCGACGTCGTGGCCAACGCCGGCGATCTTGTCAAAATAGCGAATACAAGAAACAAGATCTTAAGGAAAAAGAAAAATAAGGCAAGAAGAAAGAGAGTAGAGGAGGAAGGTGTGTACGATGGCTTACTGGGTTGCAGAGGGGTGTGCTAGCAGTGGCGGCGAGATCGACGGTAATGAGGGACGCCGGCGAAAGGTTTCTGAAGATCTAGGGTTTGGTTAGGGTTTGGGCTCGGGTAGAAGTTGCTGGGGTTTTGTGTGCAGGATTTTTGGTTGCTGGAGGGAGAACAGAGGAGAGGGAGGAGGTTGCGATGGCGATGGTGGGTGGTCGGCGGCGATGGTCGGCAGTGTTGGGTTCTTGGTTCTCTTTCGGGTGTGCGTGCAGGGGAGAGTGGCTCGGCTCGGGGAGAAGAAGAGATGGAGACTAAGATGGAGAGGAGAAGGAGAGGAGACGGTGGTGTGGAGTAGGAATAGGGTTAGGGTTTGAGGAGGTGACGAGAAGTTGGATGGATTTCTCTTCCTTTCTCATGCATGGGTTTTAAAGAAAAACAGAAGAAGAAGGAGGGAGCACAGAAGGGAGGTGACCAGAACTTGAAGGCGGTGACAGGAATCGAGGAGCGCATATTATTTGCGAGCGGAGAGAGAAAGCGCGATAGGAAAGAGAAAGAAGAGAGAGAGAGAGAGAGAGAGAGAGAGAGAGAGAAAGAAAGGGAAAGGAGAGAGATAGATAGGGGTCAGTGGGCCCAGCACGAGGGAAAGAGGGGCTGTGATTGGCTCGTGGGGTTTTAAAGAATATGAGGAAAACAAAGAAAAGATTTTGTGAGGAAGGGAAACGTGTGGGGGGGCCCAGTGCAACAGAGGGAGGTTTTGATTGGCTGGGGAAACTGTTGGGAAAATTATAAAAGATTTATGGAGTTATAAAGAAATATAGTATCGTTGGCCTATAAAAATTATAATAGGCTGAAAATATTTTTGGCTGATATAAAAAGATTTAGAATAAATAGGATTTGGCGGGCTGCAAAATATTTCAGAATTGCGCCCGGGTCGGGTCCAAAATTTTGAATTTGAAATATGAAAATTATCAGCAGGTTCCAAAAATTGAAATGAAGGACTGTAATGGAAAGGCACACCCCCAAGAACGAACGTATGTACGTGCGCGTAGTCGTCCAAACACGTCTGTTTCACCGAACGGGACGAGAACACGATGTAAGGACGCTACCACAGGGTTAAGGGTATCAGGCAGGCCATGAAATGCAATTTTAATTTATTTTACATGATTTAAATTGTCATATGCAACAGGTGCGATACTAGATAAAATATCAGTATATACTAAATTATGAGATGCACTAGTCCATGCAACAAGTCAAGTTAATCTATAAATAAAAGTTAACCAGGTTCAAGTAAGCGGGTCGGGTCAAATGCAAAGTAATATGTAAAATACCATTCGCATCCAAACACGCTAAATCAAGAAGGACCATGAATAAGTAAATATGGAAACTGGAATCGGTATAAATGAACTCGGGTGTTACATTATACCCAACTACAAAAGAATTTCGTCCTCGAAATTCCAAGAACACAAAAGAGATAAACGACCAACAAACCTACAAGAAAAGATGGGGAAACTTCTGCCGGATTTCATCTTCTCGCTCCCAAGTGGACTCTCCATGTGAGCGACTACCCCAAGAAACAAGTACAAGAGGGATAACCTTGTTCTTAAGAACCTTTTCCCTTCGATCCACAATCGCAACCGGTCGCTCCTCAAAAATCAAGTCTTCTCGTACAGTCAGCTCCGAATGATCCAACACATGCGTTTCATCTCGAACATACTTACGGAGTTGAGATACGTGAAACACGTCATGCACATTCGCCAAGGACTGCGGTAATGCCAAACGATACGCTACCTCACTAACACGCTCCAAAATCTCAAAGGGTCCAACGAATCGAGGACTGAGTTTTTCTTAACTTCCGAAACGAATCACCCCTCTAGTCGGTGATATCTTCAAGAATACCAAGTCACCCACTGCAAACTCTAAAGGTCTCCTCGACGTATCTGCCCAACTCATCTATCCGTCTTGTGCTGCTTTCATATGATTCCGAATTGCATTAACTTTCTCAACTGTCTGCACAAACAAATCCGGTCCCAACAATCTTCGTTCACAAACATTGTCCCAACAGACAGGTGAACGACACTTGCGACCATACAAAGCTTCAAATGGAACCATATGAATAGTTGCCTGAAAACTGTTGTTGTAAGAAAACTCCACCAAATGTAGGTGATCCTCCCATGAACCCTTGAAGTCAACATGCAAGCTCTCAACATATCTTCAAGAGTTTGGATCATTCTCTTCGACTGGCCATCTGTTTGAGGATGATAAGCTGTGCTAAACTTCAATCAAGTCCCCAAACTTCCCTGTAAGCTCCTCCAAAAGTGTGATAAGAAGCGGGTGTCACTGTCGGATACGATGCTCACCGATACTCCATGAAATCTTACAATCTCCTGCATGTACCGTTCTGCCTAAGTTTCCATTGATTGACCAACCCAAATATGAATGAAATGAGCTGCCTTGGTCAAACGATCAACAATCACCCAAACTGCATTGTTGCCTTTTGGACTCCACGGTAGAGCTGTCACGAAATCCATGATTATATGTTCCCACTTCCACTGAGGAATCGGAAGTGGTTGCAGTAAACCAGCAACCCTTTGATGTTCAGCCTTAACTTGCTGACACACAAAGCATTTTGCCACAAAGCGGGCAATCTCCAGTTTCATGCCTTCCCACCAGAAATGCTGTCGTATATCTCGGTACATCTTCGCGCCTCCTTGATGTACGGAATAAGCTGAACTGTGCGCCTCCCTCATAAGTTCTTCACGAATATCTCCCTTTGGCAAACACAAACGGCTACCATATCTCAATGAACCATCTTCATGGATCAGTAAATCTGTTCGAAGTCCAGCTTCAACCTGTTCTCAAAAATTTTGCAATCTAGGGTCCTGCGATTGCGCTACTTTAATATTCTCGATCAACGATGAATGTACCTGCAGCTGCATCAACTGTCCCGAAGAATGCGGTAGCACAACCTCCAAATCAAATCTTCGAAAGTCTTCAATAAGTTCCTTCTGTGCCGTCAACATCTGAATTGCTGGTAACCGACTGAGCGCATCCGGCACAACATTAACTTTCCCCGGATGGTACTTAAAATCAAGATCGTAGTCAGCCATCAGCTCTAACCATCTATGTTGCCTCATACTAAGCTCCTTCTGCGTGAACACACTTCAAGCTTTTGTGATCGGTGAATACTTCGACCCTTTCGCCCAATAAGTAGTGTCTCCAAATCTTTAAAGCGAAAATCACAGCTGCTAGCTCCCAATCATGAGTTGGGTAATTCTTCTTATGAGTCTTCAACTGTCTCGATGCGTAGGCTATAACCTTCCCATGTTGCATCACAATACACCCAATCCTTTTCCAGATGCGTTGCTGTGAATCACCAATTCTCCGGAACTGTCTGGCACGTTCAAAATAGGAGCGGTTATCAACCTTTGTTTCAACGCCTCGAAAGTTGACGCATACATATTTGTCCACACAAATGGTACTTCCTTGCGCGTAAGCTTGGTCAGAGGCCCTGCCAAACGAGCAAAAATTCTCTACGAACCTTCTGTACTACCCGGCAAGTCCAAGAAGGCTTCTGATCTCTGCTACGTTTTTTTCGGAATAGACCAATCTTGAACTGCTGCAATCTTCTCAGGATCAATGGCGATTCCATCTCCGGATACAACTTGCCCCCAAAACTTCACTTCTTCAAGCCAAACCCGCACTTACTCATCTTTGCATACCATTTCCTTGCCTCAATGTCTGCAGTGCGATCCTCAAGTGTTCTACATGCTCTTCCTTGATCCCTGAGTAAACCAGAATATCATCGATGAACACCACTATAAACTGGTCCAAGAACGGTGAAAGATTCAGTCCATCAAGTCCATAAATATCGCCGGCGCGTTCGGTACTCCGAAAGGCATCACCAAATACTCGTAATGTCCATACCGAGTCCTGAACGCAGTCTTGCAAATATCTTCTGATTTAACTCGGACTTGATGATATCCGGATCGCAAATCTAGCTTCTAGAATACCCTCGCGCCACTAAGCAGCTCAAATAATTCACCAATGCGAGGGATCGGGTATTTGTTCTTAATAATCACCCGGTTTAATTCTCGATAATGGATGTACATCCTCCTTGTAACCTCCTCTTCTTTACTAGAAGAACTGGAGCTTCCCAAGATGAGTTACTGCTGCGAATCCACTTCTTCTCTGGCAATTCGGTAACCTGCTTCTTGACTTCTTCCAACTCCACTGGTGCCATCGGGTAATACGCCTTTGAGATTGGCGCCGCACCAGGAACAAGATCAATTGCGAACTCCACGTCTCGCCTCGGCGGTAAACCTGATATTTCTTCAAACACGTCCATGAAATCTCGAACAACAGCTGGCGCTTCATCTTGAGCAACCTCCATTGACGAAAGAACATTAGTTGTCGGCCTAGCCCTAAACTCGACTAGCCCGACAGAACTGCTTCCTCCAGTGAAGATAAATTCGGGATGTCCGGGAATCTGGAAAATTACTTTCTTTGCCCTACAATCAATGTGAGCATGGAAAGTGCCGAGAAAATCCATTCCCAAAACGACTTCAAACAAAGGGATGCACCATAATTGAATAATTCTAATGCGGGGAAAAACATGAACAAATAAGATACCGAGATGACTTCATCCGAAATCAAGATACTGAAGAGGATTAAGCACGGTAAACATGATTCAAGCTGGCGATAAAACAATAACTGGTAAGCAATGAAACTAAGAGAAACAAGGTAATATAACGATCATAAAACAAGGAAATGAATCAAAACTAGAATTCCAAGTTACTTAAATAGAGTACCGCATTGTAACCATGCTGCAGTTCATGGGTACAATTACATAACTCTACTCAAGTCGCCCAAATCCTAGTATCAGAATCAAGAAACAGGGAGAAACAATAGAGAACCAAAAGGCTTCAAGTCAAAATGCAAAGTGGTTTGCATATCGTCAAGGCGAAGGATAAAAGAAAGATATGATTCAAGAATCATGATAGCAATGTGGCAGGACATGTTCCTAATCACGAGCATTCTGATTCATGTATTAGGTCCAATACCTAATTACAAAAGAATCAAACTCGATTAACCTATATCATATGGCTCTGATACCAAAAGAACTATGTCACGCCCCGCTTCCCAGAGTACGCTAAGATGGGCACGTGACATAGCCAACCATGTTAACTGTAGATAGGAAAAATCCTTCCACAGTTGTAAGTCAACGGTAGCGCCCCGGCCGTCTAAAGACGCCAAATGCGGAACAAAAACTTTTTAACTGGCGCTATCGTATACTTTCATCCGGATCTACCATTATTGCTAAACTAACAAACTGTAAAGATAGTAGAAAGGTTATACCGAACGATCCGATTCCTTCGTTCTTTAACCATCATCCCACGCTCCGTTGCGGCTGCTCCGATCTGATCGATCTCCGATCTGCTCGTCCAGGTGGCACCACATCAAAGATTCTTTAAACGGGCTCCCGCCTCTGACTCGAGGCAACTCGGTCGTCAAGTTTGCTAAAAGAGACGACCAAGAATGATGTAGAGAATGAGTGGAAGACTTTGTCTCGTTCCGTCCAAAACTATGGACGAACGGTTAATGAAGTTACCAATAAGTCGGATGATGGAATGAAATGAGCAATGAAATTTCCATACACCCCAAAATCTATCACAATCTTTTATACCAAATGAAACATCAAGTGAGAGTGAGGAGGAGGAGAAGGGGCCGGCCATATATAGGGAGGTAGGGGGTGAGTGTAGGAGGAGGGAGGTGACCACAAGAAAATATCATGTGTGAACACAAACAAATATCTCTAGTGTGAACACAAACAAATATCTCTAGTGTGAACACAGTGTGAACACACCAAAAGCAACCAATGAAAACACAACACCATTTAACCTAGTCACCTCATCTAGATGCTTCTAGAAACTTCCACACTCATCTCAAGAAAAGATAAATCCGTCTTTAACCGAATGTTAAAAGACGGCTGATAGAAAACTGGAAACTGGCAACTTCCAAAAGTGATCCCGAAACGAATTTCAGGATAACCCCATAACTGTATAAATATACCCGCATTTGTATTACGACGGAATACAAATGCAACTGAGACAAAGATATTATATCTACTCAATACAATACTCGGATCCGGCTTAAACCAAAGCCGACCAGTATCATCTGTCCGAAAACCGACACGTGCGTAAACGCACGTGCATTTTTCGAACCCTGCCACAAAACCATACGGCCTCTATAACGTTTCGCCCGAACTTGGGAAACTGTCTGTGGGGGACTCTAATGACTCGTCAGTACCCTGGCAGTGGGTTTAACCACAAACCGTCAGCGGCACTAGCTATGCGTAACGGCTGCCCATGGACTGACCTCAAGGGAGGCCGATGAGCGAACTCATCCGGAAACCCTACTGAGCCTAACAGTGACAATGTATATACAGTCCGGTCCGTTCGTCAATGAGTATCGCATATCTGCCTAGGGGGCTAGTAACGTCAGACCCCCAATAGAGTATAGGTCATGTCGGAGTGAAGCCCATTAATACCCTGAGATACTACTGGAGTACCTACCAGTAAATCTCCTGCCACGGCCGTGGGCTTTGTGTAATGGCTCTTCTAGACACAGCACGATCTCGCCCCCAATACCCGGTGAGACGAATCCCCTGCCGATCCGCTCACGTGCCTCCATGTGGCTCGGGACTGTACCCAAAAACTACCTGTTTGCACGACTCCTTTGAGCCGTGGCAGGGTAGAAATCAAAGCACAGTGGGAACTCACACGAGACAAATGACGACCTCAGGTCGATGAACTAACCTGTACACATGTCACCAGGGAACTGCTATCTGACGATATGTATAATACCAACTAGCAGATTCCCGGCGAGTCCTGTCCGGTGTACTCATAACCCAATGAGCACCTGTATACATCTTATATGATCCAACTGGCACCAGTGGCTTGTGAGACCGGCCACCGCCCCTCGTCGGGGTCTCGACTGTATACACTAGTCTACTCCGGAGTATCGATGCACTGTCTTGAAACTCCCACGACTAGGTGTTAGTGTATATGCCCTAGAGGCCATTACTGTATCATACTAGTTTGTATATTACTTAATGGATGCTTGGGATATTCACCTTGTATATACAATCTTGCTCAAAATAGTAGTATGCTACTTGGTTTGTTTCTACTTCAATGTGTACTTGTGTTTATTTCAGTATATCACTTATACGCATTAGTGGAGCCCTTAGGATCTTTGCTTGATTACCAGCGTTGTGATGGCAGTCACACTAGTGGGGGCTGGGTAATCTATAGGCACATCCTTATACAGGTCCCTAGTCGCAGGACTATCGAGACAGGGCATCGATACTCCGGAGTAGACTAGCGTATGCGCTTCTCATCCCAGTGTGGGAGATGGTCTGTCCCACAGCCATTAGTACGTCGTACTGGAGATAGTATACGGGTGCTCGTTAGGTTACGAGTACACTGGACAGGACTCGTCGGGAACTGACAGGTTGGTATTATACCTATCGTCAGTTATCAGTTCCCAGGTGACATGAGTACAGCTTAGTCCGCTGACTTGACACTGGCACTTCGCCTCAAGTGTGTTCCCACTGCACTTTGATCACTACCCTACCACGGCTCAAAGGAGTCGTGCAAACAGGTGGTGGTTGGGTGCAGTCCCGAAGCACTTGGAGGCAGTGACGGTTAGACAGGATTCGTCTCTCCCGGTATTGGGGGTTGACATCGCGCTGTGTCTAGGAGAGCCATTACACGAGTAGTCCCTGGCCAGGGCAAACGAGATATACTGGTTGGTTTCCAGTGTTATCTCAGGGTGTTTTGGGCTTCGCTCCGGCACGACTTGTACCGCTATTGGGAGACTGACGTTTACCACCCCCTAGGCCCGCCATGCGATGTATCAGACGAACAGACCGGACTGTACGGAGAATGTCACATTCAGACTCAGTAGGAGTTCAGATGGGGTTTCACCTCGTCAGCCTTCTTGTCGACATCTACCTGGGGACCGTTATGCACAGCTAGTGCCGCTTGCGGTCTGTGGTTAAACCCACTGCCAGCGTAGTGTCGAGTCTTTAGAGTCCCACACAGAGGGTATTCGCCTCTGGGCAAAACAGAGTAGAGGTCGCATGGTTTTGCGACAGGGTTCGTTCTCATCCGCGCACTTGTGCACGTTTGGAGTCCGGACGGATTATACTGGCAGGCTCTGGTTTGAGCCAGATACCGGTATATGCTTTGGGGGTTGCTTTTATATCTTGGTATTCTTGTTTTTCGGAACGAGAATGCAGGTGTGTATGCACAGTTGCTTGAGGCGGAGAATGAGGTTTTTCATTAGGGTTTCGGAACGGGTGCGTATGCACAGTTGACAGTCTTCTTTTTCCAAACCCTAATGGATTTATATATTATCTATTAATAATAATAATTAAATGAGAATTATGTTATGGTTGTGTTTTGTTGACTTGTTGACCTTGGTTGACTTGTTGACCATTGACCACTTTCATGCCTTGAAAGTCTTCCTTGATTCATGCTTACTTTTTATTAAATGAAGCATGGTTGTGGTCATTCCAAATACTACCATCAACTATTCTCATTTTCAATTATTATCATTTAGATAATATTATTCTTTTGCATTATGGTTGCAAGATGAGAAAAGAATAGCTCATTCTATCATTCTCATTCTCTCTCCTCTCTTCATCTTCTTCTTCCTCTAGCTAAAGAGAAACCTTCTCATGTGTTGAGAATCCTTCTCTTTAAAACAAAAGAAACCCTTAGACACTCTCTCTACTCACTCTAGGATCAAGGGTTTAGCAAGCCGGCGATTCTAGTTCACTCCAAGTTCGAGAAAGAGCCCAAAGGTCGAGCCTTCGAGGTGGATCCATCTTCGACGGAAGAAGGCGACAAGAGAAGAGAACCATCAACCTCCACAAAGTTTGAAGAAGAAGGAGTTCAAGTTTAGGTATAATCATCTCTATCCGAGTAGCTAAATCTCTTTAGCTTAGTATGCTAGTTTTAGTTTAGGTAACGATCCCGACCTAGTTTAGTCCATGTTGCCTCTTGCACTAAAAATTTGATTTTTATACCGTTTCCGCCTCCCCGTAAGAACCGGGGGTCGCAACGTGGACTTACAGTGGTATCAGAGCCTAACTAAACTTAAACTAGCTTGGTAGTGAAGTGTAACGAAGTTCGGAAACAAAAAAAATCACAAAACCGGAGAAATCACAAAACCTGAGTTTCTGTTGAAAATTTTTTGGCTCAAAATGAAAAAATTTATACATGTAAATTCGGCTCAGGCTTTTGTGTGAACACCCAAGAAAAACGATACAGTAACTCGTCCAAACCGCCGCCCATCCGCCGCATAAACTATGTATTTGCCGCGGAACCGCCGCGTTTTGTCGTGTTCTCTGCATCGTTTTTCGTGCAGTGTGTGTCTGTGTTGGTTTTAGGATTTTTAAAATATATTATATGTGCCCAGATTTTCCAGAAAAGAAATTTCCTTTTGGGGTCCTATAATTCCGTATTTTTCCGAACTTCACTACACTTTGACTATGATGGTTATATCTGTGATGTTTGCATGTATTGAACGTCGGCTAATCGCTATAAGACGATTAGTCGGGGTTATACATGATCTGTAATGTGCTGGAATGTGTATATAAATATGTTGGATTGTCGCGGGTGAATAGCCGGGGGTTGTGAGACGAGAGTTTTCTTTTCTTGCAATTCATTGTAAATGTAAATTGATGTAATTATATTATTTGTTTGGCCGCACAACCGGGTCGGGGTTGTAGCCGTCATTGTATAATTCTTTTTACTGTTTTTGCTCCTAGGATAGACCCATGGAGGGGTGCACAAACTACCGAGGACTTGGCGGGTAGTTTGCCGCACCCGTAGGGGTCTTGGGTGGGGATTTGGCTATTCACCGCGACCGTGTTATCTGTTTTTGTTACAGGCTCGTACAAATTACAGATTGCTAGTATATCCAATGTATTTATCTGTGATCTGAAATGTCTATCATTGCTTTCTATTTAGGCGTTGCTTATGTTTTACAGACGCGCTAGCCCAGCCCCCGCTCTGTCGTTAGTTAAGTAACCTAACGGGTAATGACGGGGCCCCGTGGCGAATGCGAATGGCATAAGCGTACGTCATATTTTGGTTGTTTTCTGCAATGGTAGGATTAAATGATGGGACGCATTAAAAGTACTAATGCAAGAATATCACGCATTAAAAGAACTAATGCAAGATAATAAACCAAGTTTAAGTCGATGGAACACTTTCGAAAAACCACTCGGTTCTTTTCAAAACTAACTTTTAAATGCGGAGATTGAGCCACTCCTTCTAAAAGCTATCTCGTTCCATCGATTAAATCAAGTTCACTACGTTCACGGTTTCGCCAAAACCATTCGTAGCCCTCCGTCGTTTCGTATGAATATTCAATAGTATTCAAGCTGTGTTTGTTGACCTTCGTCAAGGCATAGTGATTGGTAGCTATTGGGTGTTCATATGTAGCATAGATAGATGCGTTGGTTTGGGACACCCGCATTACCTTGTTGACCTTCGTCAAGGGTATATACGGGTGGATTCAAATTAACCTGGATAATGACGGGCAGAACTTGACATGTGACTTATGATTTGTTGACCTTCGTCAAGGTCATAAGAGCATGGGGCAAAAATCCACATCGGGAGTTTCATAAGTACTGAAACTTGCTAGATTTGCATACCATTTGGAGTGTGGTGATTCTGGTAGGATTCCTTCAGTTTCGTCACGCGATGATATTTGGATCCCGATCCTACTGTGAGTATATGCTACTCCTCGGGAAATTTCTCACTTAACGATCAATGCTATAAACCTAGTAGGTGCCTAGAAAGGTGTTAGCGGGGTTACGCCCCCAGGAAAAAGAGGTTCTTTAATTAAGGAACTTCGCGAAAGCGTTGGAAAACCTCCCTCGAAGTACCGACACTGGCCTGGCTGAACGGTTAAGCAAGTATTGTACGGTGGGATTGATCCTGACTAATTCTTCCTTTATGGTTTGAGGAGGGATTCGAGAAACAGTGGGAGCCATCCTGTTTAGACAAACTAAAAACCACTCTAAACTTGCAAGAGCATCATGCTGAGTGTTTCTTCTTCTCTCTCCTAATTGCAGCGACCAATCAACATGACTGGACTTAAGTTACTCCTAGATAAAAACAAGCTGACAGGGCCAAACTACAAAGATTGGCTCAGGAATGTCAAGATAGCAATCACTTATGACAAGCTGGGGTATCTTCTTACCACCAAAGCTCCCCCTGTCCCTGGTCCAACTTCCAGCGTCGCGGATAAGGAAATCCGCAAGACTTGGGAGATTGATAGCGCGAAGGCCAAGTGCCTCCTGCTTGCCTCGATGGACAACGAACATCAGAGGAGGCATGAGAATATGGACATGGAGTCCATATTGCTCCATACAAAAGAACTGTATGGAGAGCAATCACGTATCGCAAGATACGAAGCGTCGAAAAAGTTGTTTTCGACAAGAATGGCCGTCGGATCATCAGTAGCCGAGCACGTGCTAAAGATGATCGGCTACATTGAGGAGCTCGCTGACCTAGGGATCACATTGGAGAGTGAACTATATACGGATATAGTTCTCCAGTCCCTTCCTTCCACTTACGCCCAGTTTATACTGAACTTCAACCTACAAGAAAAAGAGGTTGAACTATCAGAGCTCCTAAACATGCTGAGGAGCGCAGAGGGCACCCTGCAGAAAAGTAGGGATACATCCACTTTGTTTGTAGGAGGATCATCTTCTTCTAGGTCCAAGGCGAAAGCCAAGGGAAAGAAGAAGAAGGCCCCCGCCAAACCAAGGGGCGGTGTTAGTAAAGTGGATACGAAGGGAAAAGGGAAAGCAACAAAGATAGCGGGGAAGCTTGTGGATAAGGAAGAATGCTTCTTTTGTCATAAGAAAGGACACTGGAAGAATGATTGCAGGGCCTGGAAGGCCAGAACACAGGAATTGAAGCAGGTTGCAGCTTCAGCTTCAGGTGTGTATGTTATTGAAAACTGTCTTTCAATAAACTCTACTTCCTGGGTATTGGATACCGGATCAGGATCTCATATCTGTAATTCTTTGCAGGCGTTGAGAAACCGTAGGGATTTGAAGGCAGGTGACATGACCCTCAGAGTTGCGAACGGAGCTAGCATGGATGCTAAAGCCGTGGGGGACTATCACCTGGGAATGTCAGATGGACATGTTTTGGTTTTGCGTAATTGCTTTTTTGTACCCAACGCAACTTGTAATATCATTTCTGTATCTTTAGTTTCTAAAAAAGGTTATGAATTTGCGTTTGTAAGTAATGTTGTAAACATTCACCTTAATCAAGTATTGATTGGGTCAGGTACTCTGAGTAATGGTATATACGTGTTGAACCAACCACAGATTTTCAACGTCCAGAATACACACAAAAGAAAGTCTCCAGAAATGAATCAGACTTTCTTATGGCATTGTAGATTGGGTCACATCAATGAGAGAAGGTTGACTAAGTTACATACAGAAGGGTATTTGAATGCGTTCGAATATCAGTCGTATGCCACTTGTCAATCCTGTCTCAAAGGAAAGATGACAAAGACTCCGTTTACTGGACATGGAGTAAGAGCGAGCGAGCTCTTAGGACTCGTACACAGTGACGTGTGCGGTCCAATGTCTACACATGCCCGAAGCGGACATTCTTACTTCATTACTTTTACGGATGACTTCTCAAGGTAGGGTTATGTCTTCTTAATGAAACATAAGTCCGAGGCCTTTGGAAAATTCCAGGAGTATAAGAATGAAGTGGAGAAACAGACCGGCAAAAGTATTAAGATTCTAAGATCGGATCGAGGTGGAGAATACTTAAGTGCCGAATTCCTGAATTACTTAAAAGAGAATGGTATTCTCTCTCAGCTTACTCCTCCATACACTCCGCAACATAACGGTGTATCGGAGAGACGGAACCGCACCCTATTGGATATGGTGCGGTCCATGATGAGTAACGCTGAGTTACCGCGATCATTCTGGGGATATGCACTAGAAGCAGCTGCGTATCTCTTGAACAAGGCTCCCACCAAGACTGTGCCTACCACCCCATATGAGATGTGGACTGGAAAGAAACCCTGTCTTAAGTATCTTAAGGTATGGGGATGTCCAGCTTTTGTAAAAAAGCAGCATGCGGACAAACTTGAGGCACGTTCAGTACAGTGTAAGTTTGTGGGATACCCAAGGAACTCCAGGGGGTATCTTTTCTATTCCGCTGAGGAGCAAAAGGTCTTTGTTTCTCAGCATGCCCGCTTCTTGGAAACTGAGTTTTTAGAAACCCAGATAAGTGGGAACACAATAGAACTGGAAGAGGTTCCAGAACCACAGACTGTTACTGAAAGCTTAGTGGAACCAGAGGGTTCAACAGAACAGGACATTCCTATGCCGCTCCGCAGGAGTAGTAGGCAGTCTCATCCGCCCGAGAGATACTGCGGTTTTCTCATAGACGGGGATAGAGAGGATTGCATCATAGATTATGATGAGCCTACTAGCTTCCAGCAGGCCGTTCAGAGCGTTGACTCAGTGAAGTGGCTGGATGCAATGCGGACCGAAATGGAGTCCATGTACACCAACAAGGTATGGACGTTGGACATTGCTCCAGACGGGGTAAAACCCGTAGGATGCAAGTGGATCTTCAAAAGGAAGATTGGTGTAGATGGACAGGTTGAGACCTATAAAGCTAGGCTGGTAGCAAAAGGTTTTCGTCAAAGACCTGGCTTGGACTACGACGAAACCTTTTCTCCAGTAGCCATGCTGAAATCCATTCGGATCCTTCTTGCCATTGCTGCCTTCCACGATTATGAGATCTGGCAAATGGACGTAAAGACAGCTTTTCTAAATGGAAATTTAGAGGAGTGTGTCTATATGGATCAGCCAGAGGGTTTCATTCAGAGTGGGAGCAGCGGAAAGGTGTGCAAGTTGCTTAAGTCCATTTATGGACTAAAGCAGGCATCGCGGAGTTGGAACATCTGTTTTGATGAGACAGTCAAAGAATTTGGCTTTATCAAAAATCCAGATGAACCATGCATCTATAGTAGATTTGTAGCGAGAACTGTAGTATTCCTCGTTTTATACGTGGATGACATTCTCTTGATAGGAAATGACATTCCTATGCTACAATCTGTCAAGGGATTCTTGTCACAAAGGTTCTCCATGAAAGACCTGGGTGATGCCTCATACATCCTGGGGATCCGGATCCATCGTGATAGATCCAAGAGGATATTGGGACTTTCTCAGTCCAGGTACATCGACACCATAGTGAAAAGATTCAGTATGGAAGATTCCAAGCGCGGTAACCTACCGGCTTGTCACGGGATCACCCTCTCTAAAGAGATGTCTCCCAAGACTGATTTGGAGAGGGATCGCATGTCTATTATACCCTACGCTTCTGCGGTAGGCTCTATAATGTATGCGATGTTGTGTACCAGACCGGATGTAGCTTATGCACTGAGTGTAGTAAGCCGGTATCAGTCAAACCCTGGGGAGAAACATTGGATAGCAGTAAAGAACATTCTCAAGTACCTGAGAAGGACTAAGGAGATGTTCTTGGTGTATGGCGGAAAAGACCTCCAGATCGAGGCCTTTGCTGACTCCAGCTTCCAGAGTGACAAGGATGATTCCAAGTCCATGTCGGGTTTTGTCTTCACCCTCAATGGAGGGGCGGTGTGTTGGAAGAGTTCCAAACAGGAAACCGTTGCAGACTCGACAATGGAAGCGGAATACATCGCTGCATCTGATGCCGCAAAAGAAGCTGTCTGGATGAGGAAGTTCTTGAAAGAACTTCAGGTGGTTCCGTCCATTGTTGACCCAATACCTCTGTATTGCGACAACAACGGGGCTATAGCTTTAGCGAAGGAACCCAGGTCCCATCAGAGATCCAGGCACATCTTGAGGCGGTATCACCTGATCAGGGAGATCGTGGATCGCAAGGAGATCGAGGTTCTGAGGGTTGCTTCAGAAGAGAACACTGCAAATCCATTCACCAAGGCCCTACCCCAGACTCAGTTCGAGCGGCTGATCGAGATGATAGGTCTTCGATACGCCAGTACATGGCCTTAGTGCAAGTGGGAGATTGTTAGTGTATATGCCCTAGAGGCCATTACTGTATCATACTAGTTTGTATATTACTTAATGGATGCTTGGGATATTCACCTTGTATATACAATCTTGCTCAAAATAGTAGTATGCTACTTGGTTTGTTTCTACTTCAATGTGTACTTGTGTTTATTTCAGTATATCACTTATACGCATTAGTGGAGCCCTTAGGATCTTTGCTTGATTACCAGCGTTGTGATGGCAGTCACACTAGTGGGGGCTGGGTAATCTATAGGCACATCCTTATACAGGTCCCTAGTCGCAGGACTATCGAGACAGGGCATCGATACTCCGGAGTAGACTAGCGTATGCGCTTCTCATCCCAGTGTGGGAGATGGTCTGTCCCACAGCCATTAGTACGTCGTACTGGAGATAGTATACGGGTGCTCGTTAGGTTACGAGTACACTGGACAGGACTCGTCGGGAACTGACAGGTTGGTATTATACCTATCGTCAGTTATCAGTTCCCAGGTGACATGAGTACAGCTTAGTCCGCTGACTTGACACTGGCACTTCGCCTCAAGTGTGTTCCCACTGCACTTTGATCACTACCCTACCACGGCTCAAAGGAGTCGTGCAAACAGGTGGTGGTTGGGTGCAGTCCCGAAGCACTTGGAGGCAGTGACGGTTAGACAGGATTCGTCTCTCCCGGTATTGGGGGTTGACATCGCGCTGTGTCTAGGAGAGCCATTACACGAGTAGTCCCTGGCCAGGGCAAACGAGATATACTGGTTGGTTTCCAGTGTTATCTCAGGGTGTTTTGGGCTTCGCTCCGGCACGACTTGTACCGCTATTGGGGGACTGACGTTTACCACCCCCTAGGCCCGCCATGCGATGTATCAGACGAACAGACCGGACTGTACGGAGAATGTCACATTCAGACTCAGTAGGAGTTCAGATGGGGTTTCACCTCGTCAGCCTTCTTGTCGACATCTACCTGGGGACCGTTATGCACAGCTAGTGCCGCTTGCGGTCTGTGGTTAAACCCACTGCCAGCGTAGTGTCGAGTCTTTAGAGTCCCACACAGAGGGTATTCGCCTCTGGGCAAAACAGAGTAGAGGTCGCATGGTTTTGCGACAGGGTTCGTTCTCATCCGCGCACTTGTGCACGTTTGGAGTCCGGACGGATTATACTGGCAGGCTCTGGTTTGAGCCAGATACCGGTATATGCTTTGGGGGTTGCTTTTATATCTTGGTATTCTTGTTTTTCGGAACGAGAATGCAGGTGTGTATGCACAGTTGCTTGAGGCGGAGAATGAGGTTTTTCATTAGGGTTTCGGAACGGGTGCGTATGCACAGTTGACAGTCTTCTTTTTCCAAACCCTAATGGATTTATATATTATCTATTAATAATAATAATTAAATGAGAATTATGTTATGGTTGTGTTTTGTTGACTTGTTGACCTTGGTTGACTTGTTGACCATTGACCACTTTCATGCCTTGAAAGTCTTCCTTGATTCATGCTTACTTTTTATTAAATGAAGCATGGTTGTGGTCATTCCAAATACTACCATCAACTATTCTCATTTTCAATTATTATCATTTAGATAATATTATTCTTTTGCATTATGGTTGCAAGATGAGAAAAGAATAGCTCATTCTATCATTCTCATTCTCTCTCCTCTCTTCATCTTCTTCTTCCTCTAGCTAAAGAGAAACCTTCTCATGTGTTGAGAATCCTTCTCTTTAAAACAAAAGCAACCCTTAGACACTCTCTCTACTCACTCTAGGATCAAGGGTTTAGCAAGCCGGCGATTCTAGTTCACTCCAAGTTCGAGAAAGAGCCCAAAGGTCGAGCCTTCGAGGTGGATCCATCTTCGACGGAAGAAGGCGACAAGAGAAGAGAACCATCAACCTCCACAAAGTTTGAAGAAGAAGGAGTTCAAGTTTAGGTATAATCATCTCTATCCGAGTAGCTAAATCTCTTTAGCTTAGTATGCTAGTTTTAGTTTAGGTAACGATCCCGACCTAGTTTAGTCCATGTTGCCTCTTGCACTAAAAATTTGATTTTTATACCGTTTCCGCCTCCCCGTAAGAACCGGGGGTCGCAACGTGGACTTACACTAGGGACTACAATTAAGGATATGCGTATAAACCACCCAACTCTCATGTATATGATCGCCATCATACTGTTGGTAGTAAAGCAAGATCCTAAGGGCTCTATCAAAGTGTAACATGTAATCAGTCACCTGAACATGCACACGACCGATAAAGGCAAACCGGATAGTATACTATCATCTCGAGTAAGACTGTCCTACCGGTATAGGTCCTCCGCAATCATTGTAATCACATACCTGCGATCCAATAATTGACTCTGAGGGCACTATCTCCAACAATCTCCCACTTGCACTTAAGGCTAATTATTGCGATGTCGACTACTCACAGCCCGTGTGAAACCGAACATCCAACTCCTGTACTAATCAGTTTCACAAAGCCCGTTTGTAAAACTATTGTGTTCGAGAAATAGCCTCAGTGAGTGGATCCGCCTAGATGTTTCTTTCTATATCTCTCTTAATCTCAAGTTCGCGGAGAAAGCCATCCCGAATCGAGTAATACCTGTCTTAGAATATGTCTGGATATCTGATGGGACCTAGTTCATAAATGAACTCCAAATCTAAACTTCTTAGACTGTATCGATCACTGAACCTAATCAGTATCCGGCACCATGCCACCTACAGTATCCTCTTGGACCACCTGTCCATAATACTGTCCCTCGTCAGAGGAAAAACTATAACTCTGACAATCACTCTGTCAACCATGTCACCTTTGAAGCCTGGAATGATAATCGTCTCCCGAAGGAGGCTGCCGTCATCAAATCCGTAGAACATGTACTTATGTTCTAAAACTGCTTCCTTATGTTTCTCCAGGATTGGATTAATACAAACTTATTGCATCTAGTGCAAAAACAACATCTGGTGTGGTACTTGACATCTCATGATTGACTCGATTGCCTAAGCAAGTGATCTGCCAATCATGCCCATCCCTCTCCCCTTTAGTCTGTAAGACACCTTTAGAGAGGGTGACTCCATCACCTGCAGGTACACCACCATGCTAGGAGTCATCTATTCTAAAAACCATTAGAATACTGTCAAAGTACCCACATTGGGAAACTACCCAAATCCAGATCTAAAACCATAGATCCAGAAACCAGAATGTCAAATATTATATCCATATCCTGTCTGGAGAAACAACTGTGTGACGACCACAGTACAACCAATCGTAGTATAGGAATTTTACTTCCCACTCTGTGTATGTCATCCAGATACCATGACATCACACCCTACTATCTTCTTAACAGATCCATCCCCTATTCTGATGAAGTCAAACCTATGACTGTCACATCAAAATTAGATGATCTATCTCCGCTATAACTGCTCAAGTCTATAAATAGACATAAGCTACTTGCCCACTATGCTTCTGCTGCTCCCACTGACTACGACAACCCTCCTACCGGGTCTCATAGCCTGGAACAACAGTAGTGTCAAGTCTGGGTAGATAAGAACCTCCTTGTTACCGTCCTTGAGGCTACCGAAGTATCTCTCGGGTGTCTGAGGTTACCCACCATATCTGCGGAGTGGCTAATGGAATGTCAAACCTGATTGAATCTTTAGGTCCTATTAAACTTTCCGTAATCGTTTGCGGTTCTGGAATCACTTCCAGTTCTACCATACTCCCACTAATGTTTTCTGAAAAAATCCATTTTACTAAAACTGTGGCGAGTCAAGAACAATATCACTATTGATCTTCCAAATGGTAGAATATCAACCCTCGTCACAGCCAGGGTCAACCTACAAACAGCCATTACAGAAACGTGCCCTGAGTTATCCAGAGTCTGGTTTTAAGCATAAGCTGGACAACTCCCCGTACCTTAACATCTTTTAAGGTATGATCCATTCTATATCCAATATAGAAACTTTGGCGCTTATTTAATTGGAACTATATTCAAATCATGCAGCTGTCTCCAGTGCATATCAACTTAATAGAAAGAGGCTAATCAGCATTACTCAACTTAGGAATCCATCCAATTATGAGCAACTTGAAAGAGAAACAAGTTTCCAAATTCCATCACTATCATCTGAATACCAATCACAAGAATCTACATCTTCGATCTCTTTGAAGAATCCCGATACTTGTGATACCTGGTTCTCTACTTTATTCTTATACCCACAACTTCTCAAAACTTAGACCATGTATTTCTACGAAACACTTGTCTAAAAACTAGAGAAGTTATAAGTAAACAGAACATAGTACGAGGACCTACCGCTTTGTCCTGATGGACACTGGACAATATACAATACTCTGTATAAGTCCGCTGAGTTAAGCAACTCAAAACCTGTGCGTCGTAGGTGGAAAACTGTACCCTGGCGATTTCCTCAAATATCACCAATTACAACGAATTCCGATATAATGAGGATAATTACCTAATTCCCAATAACTTACTCCCACTCATCATCTATAAAACTATACGGATATGAGAATGAAACCTGGTAAATACATACCCTTGGAGTAAGTATCTAATCGGGAAAACAGTTTTGCTTCAACAATGCACTGAAACATGAAAATGTTTCGTAGGAGTATCCTGGTATTCCTAGTAATGCCTCTTCCATAATCCAATTCATGACTTCAACCGTATATTTTATTGCCATCTCTCCAAATCCCTTTATTTGTCTTTAGCCATTACCTTCTGTACACCATCGTTAGGCTAAATGGTTTTCTTCCTTCCCTACCGTTCGGCACCAGCCTATGGTTTGGAAGAAGACTATCCAGTAAGCATAATAGGTGTACCCTCCTAAAACAAGGAGTACTCGTATCTTGAGAGAAGGTGATGATAAAAGACAACTGAATAATACCTTATTCTTTTAAAGGTGAAATAGGAGTGGCGACGATGTACGCGGTTTGGTCGTGAACGATAACAGTCGCAACTTACTTTGCCCTCTTTCTAATCCCTTTATTTTGTCTTTAGTTATTTCCTTCTGTACACCTTACTTAGGTTAATTGGTTTTCTTCATTCCCTACCTTTCGGCACCTGCCTATGGTTTGGAATAAGACTATCCAATAAGCGTAATAGGTGTACTCTCCTAAACCAAGGAGCTCTCGCAACCTGAGAGAATGTGATAATAAAAGACAACTGAATAAACCAATTCTATTTCTCCTGAACCTTGATCCATCCTCGAAGAAGTCCCTTCGAGTTCATATATAACCATACGATGGATATATCCAATGGAAGTGGATGTCCGTAGTAAAACGGGTGTTATGAGAAATGCAAAGGTTAAAAGAAGGAGTGGCAATGACTTATGCAACATAGACAATCCAAAAGTCGGTATTTTAAGAAGGTTCGGTCAACTTGGTCACTGAGTCATAGTCTAGGGTCGGTCAAAGGTCGCTGCCAAAGAGAGAGAGAAAAGAAACACTCTGCGTGCGCTCTAACATAGATCAGAATGGTTATCACTTTATCTAATCCGGAAACCTCCCACTGTCCTGTCAAATTCTCCTCCAAACCTGAAAGAACAATCAATCGGGATCACCCGAAGAGTAAACCAACTCATCAGTGGGAATCGGGATCCAACTCTCATCGCATGATAACGTGATGGAATGCATCCACGTTACTCATACTCCAGAAGGTATGCGCATACTTGGCAAGTTTCAGTTTCTTTAGAAACTCCCGATATGATTTTTGCCCCATGCTCTTATAACCTTGGCTTTGGTCAAAATGTCATAAGTCACATGCCAAGTTCTACCCGTCACTATCTTGTCAATTTGAACCCACCCGCACATGCCCCTGGCTTTGGCCAAATGGCAGAACGACTGTCCCAAACCAACTCATCTATCTATGCAACAAATGAATACCCAGCAGCTACCAAACACTATGCCTTAACTTTGGCTAAAATGCGTAGCTTGAATACTACTGAATACCCAAAAGAAGTGAAGGAGGGCTACGGCTGGTTTTTGGCGAAAAACCTTTAACGTAACGAACTTGATATCGCTGAAGGAACCTGATAGCTTTTTAAAATATAGTGACGAAAACCTTTTGCTAAAGAGGTCACTCCTGGTAAAGGGATCTCGGCTCTTTTCTCGTGGAATGAGGTGCAGGATATTGCACTGAATACCGCTATGCAAAGCAACATGTAATCGACTATAGTGAAGTTATTATCCTGACGCAAACTTCTGCCCAAGGGGTCAATCCCGGTGAAGGGATATCGGCCCTTGCCCCGTCGAATGAGGTGCAGGATATTCCACTGAATACCGCATGCAAAACAAAAGGAAACGTCTTTGCAATAACACCTTTTAAATTTGTTCCAACAAGTGCAAACAGGTTTGTTTTCCTTTGCATTGATCAAAATCAACGCAGTCCCATCAATCAATCACACCAGAAAAGAACGAAAATAAAATGTACGTATATGCCATCCGCATTCGTCACTGGGTCCCGTCATCACCCGTTAGGTTACTTAACTAACGACAGAGCGGGGACTGGACTAGCGCGGGTGTAAAACATATACAACATCTAATAGTATATAAACCAATATACAATAATCGCTCCAGGCGTGATAATATGCAATATTACAGAAAAGTAATAAGCATCACAGAACAATACAGATAATCTGGGATCCCCGGGTTTCACAGAGCCGCTGCTGAAACCCGACGTTCCCCTGTTGTGTGGACAGCCTGTGCAATGAAACCTAGACCCCTACGGGTGCGGCAAGTTACCCGCCAAAACCTGAAGCGAGGCAGCCCCCTACAGCAAAGTGAATGGACCACCCTGCACTTCACGGAATCTGGTAAACTTAGGTACCCCTCCTTGGGTCAACCTGTACCCCCTACGAGTGCGGCGAATAGTCTGCCAATTCTAGAGTGAGGCCCCTCTGCCTCTCAAAGCCATGAGATGCGGACCCGTTGCCCCTCAGAACCCGGCTATCCGTGCACTCCGTCGCGGGGTTAAACCTGGTACAGAAATGGAAAAATAGTACAACAGGTACATCGACCGCAACCTGGTCGTGCCCCAAAAGAATATTATACAACAGGCAGTGACGGCAGTCCACATGTTGGACGCTCACCCCGCAATATCAAATGTACAAATAAACTCAAACTGCACTACCATTGCACACTGCTATCCACCACGACAAATCCGCAACATCACAGCACAACACAGAACATCAACGCGAATGTCACGTTCGCAAACCCGTCTAAAAGAACTATAGAAATCAGACGCGGTTTACCGATCAAATGACATTCCCGGTCGGAGATATAATGTAAGCACTGTAAACTAACATGTTTAAATTTCGATCGACTAAATATCACAAAGTGGGCCCCACGAACATCTGTTGAACAGTAACAAAATCTGGGCCCAAAAGATATATACCAAAAACCCCAAATTCCAGACAAGAACCCACTGTGCAAATTTGGGGCCACGATCTCACTAAATGGCCGCGGAAGCGCGGTCAAACCATAGGTTTGACCGCGATTCCGCGGCGGTCTTGTCGAATCACGTGCCCAAATTTGTACGGTGTTCTTAGAAAACCCTGCACAACTTTCTGTGATATGTAGAATAATTTTTGGAACCCTTTAAAAATCAACAGAAACTGTGAATGGAAATTTTGCAGTTTTCGATATCCGGTTCGATCGATATTTTAAACGCGTTAGCACAAATTAGTATATCAAAATGGTGAGGCTCCGATACCACTGTAAGTCAACGGTAGCGCCCTGGCCGTCTACAGACGCCAAATGCGGAACAAAAACTTTTTAACTGGCGCTATCGTATACTTTCACCCGGATCTACCATTATTGCTAAACTAACAAACTGTAAAGAGAGTAGAAAGGTTATACCGAACGATCCGAGTGCTTCGTTCTTTAACCATCATCCTACGCTCCGTTGCGGCTACTCCGATCTCATCGATCTCTGATCTGCTCGTCCAGGTGGCACTACGTCAACGATTCTTTAAACGGGCTCCTGCCTCTGACTCGAGGCAACTCGGTCGTCAAGTTTGCTAAAAGAGACGACCAAGAATGATGTAGAGAATGAGTGGAAGACTTTGTCTCGTTCTGTACAAAACTATGGACGAACGGTTAATGAAGTTGCCAATAAGTCGGGTGATGGAATGAAATGAGCAATGAAATTTCCATACACCCCAAAATCTATCATAATCTTTTATACCAAATGAAACATCAAGTGAGAGTGAGGAGGAGGAGAGGGGGCTGGCCATATATAGGGAGGTAGGGGCTGAGTGTAGGAGGAGGGAGGTGACCACAAGAAAATATCATGTGTGAACACAAACAAATATCTCTAGTGTGAACACAAACAAATATCTCTAGTATGAACACAAAGTGAGAAAACACCAAAAGCAACCAATGAAAACACAACACCATTTAACCTAGTCACCTCATCTAGATGCTTCTAGAAACTTCCACACTCATCTCAAGAAAAGATAAATCCTTCTTTAACCGAATGTTAAAAGACAGCTGATAGAAAACTGGAAACTGGCAACTTCCAAAAGTGATCCCGAAACAAATTTCAGGATAACCCTGTAACTGTATAAATATACCCGCATTTGTATTACGACCGAATACAAATGCAACTGAGACAAAGATATTATATCTACTCAATACAATACTCGGATCCAGCTTAAACCAAAGCCGATCAGTATCATCTGTCCGAAAACCGACACGTGCGTAAACGCACGTGCATTTTTCGAACCCTGCCACAAAACCATACGGCCTATACAACGTTTCGCCTGAACTTGGGAAACTGTCTGTGGGGGACTCTAATGACTCGTCAGTACCCTGGCAGTGGGTTTAACCACAAACCGTCAGCGGCACTAGCTATGCGTAACGGCTGCCCATGGACTGACCTTAAGGGAGGCCGATGAGCGAACTCATCCGGAAACCCTACTGAGCCTAACAGTGACAATGTATATACAGTCCGGTCTGTTTGTCAATGATATCGCATATCTGCCTAGGGGGCTAGTAACGTCAGACCTCCAATAGCAGTATAAGTCGTGTCGGAGTGAAGCCCAATAACACCCTAAGATACTACTGGAGTACCTACCAGTAAATCTCCTGCCACGGCCGTGGGCTTTGTGTAATGGCTCTCCTAGACACAGCACGATCTCGCCCCTAATACCGGGGGAGATGAATCCCTGCCGATCCGCTCACGTGCCTCCATGTGGCTCGGGACTGTACCCAAAAACTACCTGTTTGCACGACTTCTTTGAGCCTTGGTAGGGTAGAAATCAAAGCACAGTGGGAACTCACACGAGACAAATGACGACCTTAGGTCGATGAACTGACCTATACACATGTCACCAGGGAACTGCTATCTGACGATATGTATAATACCAACTAGCAGATTCGCGGCGAGTCCTGTCCGGTGTACTCATAACCCAATGAGCACCTGTATATATCTTAGGTGATCAACCTGGCACCAATGGCTTATGAGACCGGCCACCGCCCCTCGTCGGGGTCTCGACTGTATACACTAGTTTACTCCGAAGTATCGATGCCCTGTCTCGAAACTCCCACGACTAGGGACCACAATTAAGGATATGCGTATAAACCACCCAACTCTCACGTATATGATTGCCATCATACTGTTGGTAGTAAAGCAAGATCCTAAGGGCTCTATCAAAGTGTAACATGTAATCAGTCACCTGAACATGCACACGACTGATAAAGGCAAACCAGATAGCATACTATCATCTTGAGTAAGACTGTCCTACCAGTATAGGTCCTCCGCGATCATTGCAATCACGTACCTGCGATCCAATAATTGACTCTGAGGGCACTATCTCCAACAACAGTCACATTACGGCTGTAGAGATATCAAAAACAGGAAAGTAAACTACACTATCTAGTACATGTCCATGAGCCAGAATGAATGAGTCAAGAAATAATGATGTGTGGAAGCAAAAGATGCAATAAATGAAACATCTGGAAAGCAAAACTACATACCAACAGGAACTTCACCACTCGGTTTAACAGCGGCAATACTCCTGATCAGTCTGCAACAAGGTAGAAGAATCTGGGCCATGCAAAACCCAGGTGTCAGCACGTCATAACATCAAGCAATAATATAAACAGGGGTAGAAATATATGCAAATATGAGCATAATGGTAAAGCAGGTGAAACAGCAATAAAAATCAGGGCAGTGAAGGGTAGTGTGCAGTGAGTAAACTAAACTGGTCTATTGGGTTATCCACTCTCAAGTCTTTGAAATCAATTTGATGAATCATTGATGTAACTCAATAGTATCCCGTTCATGCCCGGGACCACGGTCTAAGACTCTCGGGATGAAACCGAGACGTGCCGCTAGGCACTAAAATAGGAAATATGTAAAGACGAATGATGTCAGCAGCATCATCCCGAGACGGGTCTAGCCTCTAAAACTGATCAGTAAAAGCATGCAACTGTCGAGTTACAAGTCAGGTTTCATCGTTGATTTCCCCATACCCCTAAGTTATATGTGTTCAAGTCGGGTATTCAAGTAATCTGGAGCTAATGCCAACACAGGATCAAGCAAGTACAGGTTTGTCTGCATAGACAACAGGAACAGTCCGTAAGGACTACAGGTTATGTTTGTTAGTATTAGACACAAGATCAGGTAACGGGTAAAGCCATGGTACATCAGGTCAAGTCAAGTAGTGTATTTAGGTGTCATGTCAAGTCAAGAGTGTACGGTACCGTGTCGGGTCAAATAATATGTGTAGCAAGTCACGTCAGGGTGTGCAAGATATCAGGTGGGTGCTCATAATCAACTAGCATAATCATGGTTATAAATAACAAGCATGGTATCATCAGAACAATAAATTGGCACAAGTAATAGGTTAAGCAACATGTGCAGATTAAACTACTTAGTTGTACAGTTATCAGTTTGTGTTTAAGAGATAGTTTCAACATTACATGAATACAGTATGACAACTATGGATGTTAAAATCATGTTAATAAGTATTAAATGATCTAGGGATGCAATGACAGGTATAATATGTTCAATGGATGCAATTATAACTAAAACCGGTTAAAGATGCACACGGTTGTCCGATAGGGTAAAACTAGAAAAAAAATGCAACAATTAGGCTTCAAGTTCTAGATCTGAAATATGTAAACGGAACATCATATTGTTAACTTGGAACTCATGGATTTAGATTCCATCTACAGATTTAATAAGAAAATAGATAAATTAATATAGGAATAGTATGAATAGCATGTAGCAAGTTTCACTTGCCTCGACGGATTGCGACACGGAAAACGGAACGTATCACGTCGGCTGGAAAAGTCGCGACGCGCGCACGGTACACAGAATGAGCCCAAACGACGAACAGTGGAATCACACGGGTCAGGGGTCCTGCTGGGTCATCGGGATCGTCGGCGTCGTGGCCAACTCCGGCGATTTTGTCAAAACAGCGAATACAAGAAACAAGATCTTAAGGAAAAAGAAAAATAAGGCAAGAAGAAAGAGAGTAGAGGAGGAAGGTGTGTACGATGGCTTACTGGGTTGCAGAGGGGTATGCTAGCAGTGGCAACGAGATCGACGGCGATGAGGGACGCCGGTGAAGGGTTTCTGAAGATCTAGGGTTTGGTTAGGGTTTGGGCTGGGGTAGAAGTTGCTGGGGTTTTGTGTGCAGGATTTTTGGTTGCTGGAGGGAGAACAGAGGAGAGGGAGGAGGTTGCGATGGCGATGGTGGGTGGTCGGAGGCGATGGTCGGCAGTGTTGGGTTCTTGGTTCTCTCTCGGGTGTTTGTGCACGGGAGAGCGGCTCGGCTTGGGGAGAAGAAGAGAAGGAGACTAAGATGGAGAGGAGAAAGAGAAGAGACGGTGGTGTGGAGTAGGAATAGGGTTAGGGTTTTAAGAGATGACGAGAGGTTGGATGGGTTTCTCTTCCTTTCTCGTGCATGGGTTTTAAAGAAAAATAGAAGAAGGAGGAGGGAGCGCAGAAAGGAGGTGACCAGAACTTGAAGGCGGTGACGGGAATCGAGGAGCGCATAGTATTTGCGAGCAGAGAGAGAAAGCGCGATAGGAGAGAGAGAGAGAAAAAGAAAGGGAAAGGAGAGAGATAGAGAGGGGTCAGTGGGCCCAGCACGAGGGAAAGAGGGGTTGTGATTGGCTCGCGGGGTTTTAAAGAATATGAGGAAAACAAAGAAAAGATTTTGTGAGGAAAGGAAACGTGTGGGGGGGCCCAGTGCAACAGAGGGAGGTTTTGATTGGCTGGGGAAACTGTTGGGAAAATTATAAAAGATTTATAGAGTTATAAAGAAATATAGTATCATTGGCCTATAAAAATTATAATAGGCTGAAAATATTTTTGGCTGATATAAAAAGATTTAGAATAAATAGGATTTGGCGGGCTGCAAAATATTTCAGAATTGCACCCGGGTCGGGTCCAAAATTTTGAATTTGAAATATGAAAATTATCAGCAGGTTCCAAAAATTGAAATGAAGGACTATGTAATGGAAAGGTATACCCCCAAGAACGGACACATGTACGTGCGCGTAGTCGTCCAAACACGTCCGTTTCACTGAACGGGACGAGAACACAATGTAAGGACGCTACCACAGGGTTAGGGATATCAGGCAGGCCATGAAATGCAATTTTAATTTATTTTACATGATTTAAATTGTCATATGCAACAGGTGCGATACTAGATAAAATACCAGTATATACTAAATTATGAGATGCACTAGTCTATGCAACAAGTCAAGGTAATCTATAAATAAAAGTTAACCAGGTTCAAGCAAGCGGGTCGGGTCGAATGCAAAGTAATATGTAAAATACCATTCGCATCCAAACACGCTAAATCAAGAAGGACCATGAATAGGTAAATATAGAAACTGGAATCGGTATAAATGAACTCGGGTGTTATAAATCTTAAAATATACATCTATAAAATCGCCGCCAATAATAATAATGTCAAGCATAAGAGTAAGGTCTATCAAGCTATCTAAAAGGCAATACGTCACTCAGGACGAAACCCAAACGCACATAGTGTTACTCAACTATTTCCTTCATCATTGGATCCCCGATCGTCTGACCTGAAGGGAAAACCCTATATCTTAGATCACCTTCTCATGCCACTTATTTCTTAATAAAGTGTCGTTAAATCTATAAGTGTTTTAACTTTCTGTATATATGGGATTGTTTAAGTATGTTATCGTTGACCTGATGTCACATTAAAGAGAAACCATGTTTCCCTTGCGTGCAAAATCACGCACAAACTCTCGAGAAATCATTTCAACATAGCAACCCCTTTGGCGATACTGAGGTAGCCACATATTCGATCCCCATGGTGAAAAAGCCACCCCTCCTGCTTCTTGCTACTCTGAGTGATGGCCCTACCATTATGCAAGAAAGCACGTGCAGATGTGGATGTATGCATACCCATATTGTCGGCCCAGTCGGCATTTGTATGTCTACATGACTGCAAACCTGATTCCTCATAGCACTATGTATTGTAGGCCATTCCCACATAAATACCTGAAAATTCTCGTCACTTCATCCCGACAAGCAGACCCTAATACCAAGTCCAATCGGTAAGGATTATATGTCTGGTCAAGTACACACCATGTATATATTTGACTACAGACTATGCAAAAAAAGAATCCACAAAATCTGTCTCTCTGTGTCAAAAGTCTTATAACAAAGATTAAGGCTAAAAATATGTCGATTGGCGACTGGAGTAATAAACTGGAGAGTAACTGTGCGGGCAGAACCGTTTTAAGACATACCTCATGTGAGTTTCCGAAGACAAATATAAGATACTCTTAAAACGACTTCTCATGGATCTAATTTCAAGCACAAACTCAATATCTCATGTGTCCTCTATAGTGAGAACAACCACTTCAAGTAGCATTTATTGTCTCTGTCAGGACCCGAAAGTACGGAACGTGACTGACACTTAGATTACGAGACGTCTAAAGGCGTAACGTAAACTAAGTCAGCCAAAGCCCAGAAAATCTAAACCAAAACCAAAGAGTGAAGGAAACCTTTCATGAAAACGACTTTGAAATCAATTAAGTTCCATTTAACCCCTTTTAAAAAGTATCAAAAATTTCCGAAAATTTCGGCAGAGTCTCCTTTGTAAATACTATCCCCCAAAATGGGTACAACAAGATATATAAACCTGTAATAACAAAATGGCATCCCCAAGCGGGAGCTAGCTCTTCGCTCAAGGCGGATCACAACCACACGCAATATATATGTAATATCAAGAAAAAGAGCATAAGGAAATGCAAAATATAAGAAAACACAACGTCGGCTCAAGTGAGCTCGACCCAAAAGAAACCACATATACACAAATCTCTCAGTCTCATCATTAGATCGCATATACAAATAAGAAGTGGTAGATGGAGAATATTAGATACAAAAATAGTACAAAAAGAGATAAAAGTGCCCTCGCAACCCACCTACGAGCAATGTCGCAAGTCTGAGATAAAGGAGCCAATGATAAGAAAATCCCGCCGCTAGAAGGCTAATGGGTCCGACCTGCAAGACACTGTGGCATAACGGGGGTGAGTTGTCAGCTCATGAGTAGCAAGTAATATCTAATAAGGCTATCGTAAGAATGCACGCAAATGCGTCACAACATGTATGTCCAGATGTGATGTAATACCTCTAGTATGCATGCACATGTATGCAATACCAATACTAAAGCTGTAAGTGTTTTAAATGCTATGAGTTCTGCATTCTTACTTTAGAAAAAGAATATCTATGCAATAGCTAAGTACCATCGTGAAATCATTTGAAAACTGTGTCAAGCATCGACACCAAATATGAAATAAATCTGTCTCAATGTCTTACTGTATCAATGTCTCAATACATCAGGCTCCGTCAGTCCGGATCGGCCCATATCACCAAATCTCACGACAATGGTCGGTATCCTCCGAATATCCGCCGCGCCAGACATCACCGGTAGGTAGTCTTCCCCTGCCAGGCTCATCGTCTACAACTCGATCTTCTTGCCCCGGGGTACCATACCGGGCCCACCATGTACTCGAGACGGTTCATCCACTCCTCGAATCGGGTCTCGAAATCCAACAGAAAACATGAAAACTCATGGTGGACAACACTTACATCACGAGAAAACCGTAACTTTGTTTTAAAAATGATAATAATAAGCTTTTGTTAAATTCTTGCGGTTTTCCCCAAGATCCAGAAATCGCAGCAATACTGAAATCCTCAAGAAAAATCATGATACCCAACATGTTGTATATGATAAATGTCTATGATATCCAGGTATGCGATGTGATTTGTGGCTAGAAATCTATATAAGCATGATGATGATGCGAGGTATAAACATGCTATGCGATTTCATATATCATGTATAATGCAAGTGGTGATACTAAGCTAAACATGTTCTATAGTGCTCGTGGTATGGCAATTACCAAAGGCGTGTGTGTCACATGAACAGTGCGTGTACAACAGGAGCCAATGGTAATGGTGTACGTGTCCTACGAAGTGATATCACACATGTGTATATGGATATCCATGCAAATCTAGCAGACGAATAGCTATAAAGGTATGCAATGTGAATGAGGGGTTAGCTAACTAACGATGCGTATCGTTGTAAGTAATATAGTAAGCCTAACTATTGGGCACCTCACGCCATCCAGATGATTCTCCCATAGATGTATACATCTACTCACCTGGACGCCTCGCTAATCTGATCCAGCCACCGCTTTGCCTTTGCGCACCGCGTCCGATATTTCCACAACCGATTCTAGAATTGCACAACACATAACATAAGATTTCACCTCATGAAACAACGCAAGCCACCATATGACAAGATCAACGCTCATGAATTAATCACAACGTGCCCTCGATGCGCGGAAAACACACGAAAATCGCTAAAACCATAACTAAAATCGTCGTTTCGGGCAACCGTCAAAACTAAAACCCGACTAGACAAAACTTCGCATTCGCACACACTAATAGTCGTATGAGATGCTATAGCTATCGCCCATATATCGTAATTATATCACCTCCTAATATTTATAAAAATCTAGTAAGCAATTAGCATAGAAATTTCGATGCAAATATCGCGATTTAACGATATAGCGATCGCCACATCGCACAAACAACCAATCTAACCAACTAGATGGCCATAATCCTAACTTAAACCGACTTATCCTACATCAAATCCTAATTAGAACATCTACCCTTCTCTTGAAATTCATGAGCAAGCAAAGTTAACCAAATTTCACACTTTAGATATCTAATTTAACATATTTAAACTACCAATTGAACATTAGATGAGAATTATACCTTACAAGTTGAACCTTAGCTTGCACTTGACCTTGAAAGATGCCTCCTTTCACCTTATTTTAAACAAATTAGGGTTTGGAAAGAGGTAGAATAAGGATATGGTTTGAATTTGTGAAGAAATTTGTTGATTTCGGGGGATTTTTAATGGAAATTTGAAGCAAAAGGGAGAGAGGAAATGGGGAGCTGCTGCTTCCTAGGCTCGGCCTGATGGTGGGAAGGGGGAGAATGAAAGAATTATGTGGAAATTTCCACACAAAAGTATCTTCTATGGTCAATAAATGCATATCACATCAAAATTTTTTAAAAAAAACCATTTTAAATTCATTTTTCTAAGCCATTTTAAACCATAGAACAAAAATCTTGAAAAGTATTGATAAAATTTTATTAACACTAAATTTTAGTTTATAATGTTTCCTAAGTGTGTAATTTACCCATTTAAATTTGTATTTAACACTAATTTAATGTATTTTTAAAAGCTTAAAATAATATTAAAAATAATTAATTAAGGAAAAAATTTTAATTAACTAGAAAATTTTAAGTGAAAAATTAGTGACCAAATTATAGTAATATCTTATCTAGATTTTGTATAATTAGGCCTATATTGAAAAAATAATCATTTCAACTTTTTTCGGAAAAGACTGCTAATTTTGCCGATTACCGAAAAACTGCCTAAACTATTTTCGAAGCGTTACAGTCTCCAAGTCACTTTTGGTCATTACAATATCGTTCAAGAAAAGATCTCTGAATTTACAGTTGTCACATTCAATCATCGTCAGTCCATATCTAATATAGATCGATGACATCAAACCAACAACTGCTTGGATAAGTGTTTCAAGCCATAAATGGACTCTCCGAGTCAACTCGAGTCCCCTTGACTTTGGAAACCATAGGCAGATCTTCCAGATCTCCTTATCAAAATCTCTATCGACAATACAATCTAAGTCTCCAGGACTAGTTTAAAATCTTTATGTGTAACGATTTGTTAGGGAAGGTGAAATGGACGCAATCATTACCCCGGGTGAAAAGTGTCTCTTCATTTTCCACCTACGCTAGGTGAATCCCTTTACCAATAAGTGTGCCTTGTATCTCTCTACAATATCGTCCTCAATATGCAAGATCTCGAAAAACCCAGTTTTTTATCAACAATTTTGCGTCCAGTAAGATAATCGATCAAATACCAGACTTGATTCTTTATCGTTGAATCTTGCAACTCTTCCATTGTATTTATTCACTCCTTTGCTGTAGGCCCAGAAATAGCGTCCACAAATGACTTGGGTTTTGCAACCAATTCGGAGTTACCATACATGTCTCTACTTTGATATCGAAATATCGTCGGGGTATCAATCTACAACACTATTTACAAGTCTCTTGAGGAACCGTGATTTGCTCTGAGCAATCAGCGGAAAAATCGCTCCCACTGTCACTATCTGCTGAAGGAACTAATTCCTTCTGCACCGCTGACCGATTAGGAGACTTCTCAATCTCATAGAATCTCGAATCGTGACTTATTTTCGCCTTTTGCGTAAATTCCTTCCTGAGAAAATCGTTTGTTATTTTCTCCCTGAGGAAATCAATGTTGCACGATCAAATGTCAGTCAAAGTCCTATAACAGACTCATGGACACAAGTGACCTCCCCGGTCTCTCGTTTGTTCATTATACATAGAGTGTTGACTGCATTGACTTTGAAAACACATGATCAAGAACATAAGTTGCTGCCAACAGCGCATATCCCAAACAATATATAAGATTTTCCTTTGCCATTATATTCTTTATCATATCTAAGATTTCCTAATTTTCCTTTCTACAACACAACTTTGTTGCAGAGTTTATAGTATCATCAGCTATCTGACGATTCTTTTTCCTTCATTCAGTTCCCTGAACTACTAAAATAAATACTCATGGCTTGCTTACAGTTCCCAGAACTGCTTCGTGAAACATGTTTGTTTGTGTGAACCGACTCTTCACTTCACTAATACCACGTTTGATACAAATCAACGCTATAGTTCCGTATGATATTAATAGCCATATCGGGTAATTATTAATAAAGGTGTTAAATTAGGAAACTCCACTACGTGTCTTCACATTTATTGGTCCATATCTATTAGAGTGAATTATCTGTAATGGATATCCAAATGGTTTTACTCTGATAGTTTTGCCTCCAAGGCAACTCTCACAAACAGATGGTTTGATTTTTGCTAAAATGCCAACTCATCCACCTCGGGTGGTTAAATCATCATATTTATCTATTAACTTAATCTATCATGCTACTCATGACATTTATAGAAGGGTCAATTCTCAAAACCAAATGGAACTCATAAGACAGATTTTCCCATTAAGCTATCTAAATATCCTAAACCGAGACTGAAACTGTAACCGACGGGAAGATGATTTGTGGATAGCTATATGCATCCCCGATACAGAATTGACTCATATGTTCTCGACACATGATTTGTTTCCACAAACTTTTATGCTTCCAGCAGAAGGCCTTCTTCCACTCTGTACCCTGACATGAAGATTATTTATGGATAGCTATCTGCATCTCCGATACAGATAGATTCATATGTCATCGACACATAATTTTATTCCACAAACTTTTCTGCTCCAAGCAGAATGCCTATTTCCACTCAGTATCCTGACGAGTGGAGTGGTTCAAATTCCCACAGTTAAACGTTGGACTTATTATATCCATTATTGTCAGTACATTTCTCCATACCAGATCACTTAAATTGTTGGCACGTTATTCATGTTTTCGTAGCTCAATTGAACTCTTTTTGCCTTAGGACACCGTCCTTATGCACTATTGATCTCGTCAATATATCAACAGCGCTCTTAATTCTATCGCCCCTAGCGATTAAATTTTAAACCTCAGTTACTCAAACGTACTAGTAAATGTCAACACATTCATTTTTCGCATAACTAACTGCTTCATATATCGAGTAGAAAACATGTAACCGTCTACTCATATCTCTACAGTCTAACTGGAGCAGCACTCTTCAGATCCCGGATCAGTGAAGATATAACTCTTAAGTGTATCCACATTACGTGATTCAACTCCCTATATAAAAATAAGACCAAACCAATAAATAATGTGACGTTGCCACGTCGCATAGATTACTTCGTAATCATAGCACAACTTATCTCTTAGCGTGTAAGTACCCTACAACTACCACTCAATATAAACTGCGAGTGCTCGGTAATAAAATATATGACCACTAATGACATCACTCTTCATTACATTTAACGCGTAGAGCAATCCTAGATGCGTCAATCCTCCGAAAATCGCTGCATCTCGATAGTGTTGCGTCGTGTAGCCCGGTTACATTGCTGCCACCTCAATGGTGCTGCGTCGTGTAGCCTTGCTACATTGCTGCCAGCTTGTCACTAGCGTCCAAATCTTTCGGCTTGTTCATATAATATTAAACTAATGCTTCTATTTTATTATATTATCGCCATCTATCATCTCACTCCTGGTGAGACTAACGATATCTTGATTTTATTATGAATTCGTTAAGACTATGGTATATAATGTCGTATCGTTCTTTCCCAAAAAACGCTTCGTTTTCAACCCGTATTAACAACAATAATAAAGATACACCCTGGAAAAAAATGAATATGGCCTATGGCCCCAACCAAATCATTCAAAAGTATAAAATTTAAAATTTTGTTAAAATGATTGAAAAAACGGATCATAGATTTCCTAGAAATGGGGTAGATTAGGTAGTTGAATCTAAACTCCTGTCTCCTCTCGAAATCTCCCGCTTGAAATTTGTTAGATTAATGCAGTATGTGTCTTTGTATATATAATATGCCATACACAACACAAAATGCAACAATCAATTTAACAAATTCCATTTTCATTTAAACTACCATATCTAATCTTATCTGTTTTATTAGGGTTTTCGTTTTTTTGTGAAATTAACATGCGTCCCACACGTCCCTATTGGAACAACTACCCATAAAATCTCCAAGATTTTATATGAAAGTAAAAAATTTGAAATTTTTAGTAAGCAAACAAAATTTTCAAAAAAATATAATTTCCAAAGTTAACTGCAAAAACGCTTAACTAACCCAAAACTTGAGTGCGAAACTCGCCAATAATAATAAAATTCAAAAAAATATTTTCTTAATTTTCTGGAATTTTTATGGGATTTTTCTATATTTTCTGGAATTTTTGTATTTTTTATGAATTTTCTAGGATTTTTCTGAATTTTTAAGGATTTTTGTGGAATTTTTTATATATAAAATAATGGAACCTGCTCTTGGCTCGGTTCGAGCCCCAGAGCCCGGCTCGGCCCAGGGGCCCAGCTCGGGCCGGAGGACTGGTCCCCATATTTTTTTAAAATACTTTTTTTAAAATTTGAATTTTTTTATTAAAAAATCCGAAAATATAAAATTTTCAGAAATTGGTTTTTTGTTAAAAAAAATATTTGACACACGACCACAAAAAAAATTGTTTCCCAACCAAAATCCCAAGAAAAATATTTTTGGTTCCAAACAAAAAACCCAACCCTAGATCCAAAAAAAAAGTTGGTTCGCAATCAAAAATCCAAAAAATATTTCGTTCCGAACCAAAATCCAAAAAGAATATTTGGTTACTAATCAAAATCCCCAAAAATATTTGGTTCCAAACCCAAGTCCAAAATTCTTTTGGTCCAATCAAAAACAAAAATAAAAAAATATTTGGTCCAACCAAACTCCTTAAAAACATATCATACAAGTTTTCTTTAATAAAAAGAAAATAAGGTTAGGGCTTCGTAAAAAATGGGACCTTTCCGCCATTAATGCTCACCAAAAGAGAGAAAAAATTAAAATTTTCTTCTCACATAAAAGATCAAATCTTTATAAAAATTTATCTCACCTTTGTTTCACGGGTTATTTCACATCAACGAACTAAAAAACTATATCAAAGCGTCATAAAATTAGATCTAATCTATGATGACAATATGATGCAAAATCGATAGATTTATGAAGATCCATCAAAACGATAATCCTAATATCATAAATCTGTTATTAAAAAAAAATTAATCTAGGTTTATATAAGAAAAGTAACTTTTAAGTTGCAAATATTTTAAATATCACAGATCTATAATTCTACATACGTGGGATGCATGGCTCTGATACTAATGTACAGTTTAGATGACGTAAATACATAAAAAGTAATCAAATACAGTGGAAATACATGTATCTACCCTAAAAGATTAAGATATACCTGATCCGATTGGTTGGATCGTTTCTCACCTACGTCACGTAGAAAATCAAATCTTTATCGCTTCTAAGCAACGACCAGAGGAAAACCATACTTTGATAGAAAGCGATAATCTCTCTCTTGATCATCCTGTAAACCAACCCAGAATAGAAGAGGGTGAAGAATGAGACGACGACTCGCTAGTTTTTCTCTCTATGTATTATGTATCATATCTCTCTCTCATATGTCTCATATATGAAATCCTAGCATTTTATATATGAATATATATGATAGCTACTCATATGGGTGAATATGGAGCCGGATCGGATCCAATGACTAACATATTTAAATACGCTTATTTTGTCCCTACGGTGCCACCTGCAGGGATTTTTCTTACGGCACCGTAGGGCCAATTACAAATGTAAACTTTTAATAATTTTTTATATGTTTATGCTCCTACGGTTGTAATTATAGGGACATTGTTTGCCTCTACGGTTGTAACCGTAGATGCAAACTAAAATTGCCCCTACGGATTTTCCCATCATCAGCAGGAGGCAACCCATATTTGTACCATAAAGAAAAAACCATCTAATTCTAGCTTGATTTGCAATAAACCCCTTTTCGAGTTAAAAGAAGGCTGCAGTTTGCATCATCAATTTTAACTCTATTAATATTTCAATTCTTACTCGACTCATTTTGACTACTCGTTTTTGCAAATGGAAGTCGTTTAATTGATTGATTGATGACATCCACGAAAAAGTGGTTTTTGATAGACTTAAGATGAGAAGAAAGTAAATTCGAGAAAATTATTCCTGAAATTGTTCTTCTAAAAAGAATATTGGTCTTGTGAAAAATATTAAGCGGAAGGGTATCTTGTAAAAGAGAAAACCGAAAAAAAAATTATGCTGCTTCCGGTGAACATCGTTCTCTATCGCATGGATCAACTTTCTCGTTCAAGAATGCGAAGCAAAAACCAAGTATGTAAGGCTCTACTTCCTATACTAAATCTTTCGATGATTATGATGATAATGCAATTATGAATGCTGCTGCTTGTTGCGGCATTATTTTTAATGATGGAAATACTATTAATAGTATTCGTTTATTGGATAAGAAGAGAAGTAAAGAAGGATCTTAAGCCCGATTTTGTGAAGCATGCAATTTAGGAGCCACCGATGTTTGAAATAAGTAATAGCTGCTTTTCTTTTGCGTCTGTAACTTTTATATGATGTATCGAGAATTTTTATTGTGTAATGTAGAACATATATCTTGTGATTAAATTTATGTAGAGATAACGACAATAATCCATTGTTCTTTTAAGATATTAATTTTAAATGCTTACTAGTTATCTCGAGACACAATCTGTTGAGATTGATTGCAAATTCGGAGTCCGATATCAAGAGCCCAAAAGCTCAATAGTTGAGCACGTGCAGTATACGTGGGTTCAATTGTTGGGTTTCGGTGCCCGCTCTACGGAAGGCACGGCCGAGACGGAAGCGAAAACAAAAACTTTTGTGAGCGCCGAACACCCATAAAACTCAGGATACGGTCCAATAACCTAAACTAACCAACTAAAAGTGCAAGGGTTGAGAAAATACAATTTTTTCGCGTGTCCACCCAATCATGGAAGATCCCTCTAAGCTCATAGCCGCTGCGATTGCGCTTGATGATCGACCACCCTCGCCGAAAACGGTCTACCGGAGGAAATCCGAAGGAGGCTCTAACCAATGATCCAAGCTCACCAGGTTTGAATGGTCAGTGATATAGTAATATTTCACTAAAATTTTCTCTAGAATCCTTGCTCAAGTGAAAACAAGAAGAAGAAGGAAAAGAGATGAGAATGATTGTTGCTCAAACTTTTCAACCATGAAGCATGTTGGATGAGATGAAGAAAATCATCAACTAGTCTCAAAGTCAAAAGGAGAATGGCTACATATAACACAACCATGATGCAATAGTACACCTATAAATTCCCAAGCCATATTCACCACCATGCTTCATTGTCACCTCATCAACATCTCATTTTCCAATTGTTTTTCTAAACAGAAAAACAAATAGGAGGTATCCTTCTTCTACAAGTATTGCCGTATAAATACGGAATACTTCACTTGGTATATGTATCACTACATATACGCGTATCCGTATAAAAATACGGATAACTCCAAAGAGAGAAAATGAATAATGAACGGTAATACTAAAATATATGTATCAAAATACACATATAAATTATTAAATCAAATCCTGATTATTTTATAAGCTTATGCTCCTGCAGTTGTAACCATAGGGACATTGTTTGCCTCTACGGTTGTAACCATAGAGGAAAACTAAAATTGCCCCTACGGATTTTCCCATCATCAGCAGGTGGCAACCCATATTTGTACCATAAAGAAAAAACCATCTAATTCTAGCTTGATTTGCAATAAACCCCTTTTCGAGTTAAAAGAAGGCTGCAGTTTGCATCATCAATTTTAACTCTATTAATTTTTCACTTCTTACTCGACTCATTTTGACTACTCGTTTTTGCAAATGGAAGTGGTTTAATTGATTGATTGATGACATCCACGAAAAAGTGGTTTTGATAGACTTAAGATGAGAAGAAAGTAAATTCGAGAAAATTATTCCTTAAATTGTTCTTCTAAAAAGAATATTGCTCTTGTGAAAAATATTAAGCGGAAGGGTATCTTGTAAAAGAGAAAACCAAAAAAATTAAAAATTATGCTGCTTCCAGTGAACATGTTCTCTATCGCATGGATCAACTTTCTCGCTCAAGAATACGAAGCAAAAACCAAGTACATAACGCTCTTCTTCCATACTAAATCTTTCGATTATGATGATAATGCAATTATGAATGTTGCTAATTCTTGCGACATTATTGTTAAGAATGGAAATACTATTAATAGTATTCGTCTATTGGCTTAAGCCCGATTTTGTGAAGCATGCAATTTAGGAGCCGCCGATGTTTGAAATAAGTAATACCTGCTTTTCTTTTGCATCTGTAACTTTTATATGATGTATCGAGAATTTTTATTGTGTGATATAGAACTTATATCTTATGATTAAATTTATGTAGAGATAACGACAATAATCCATTGTTCTTTTAAGATATTAATTTTAAATGCTTACTAGTTATCTCAAGACACAATCTGTTGAGATTGATTGCAAATTCGGAGTCCGATATCAAGAGCCGAAAAGCCCAATATTTGAGCACGTGCAGTATACGTGGGTTCAATTGTTGGGTTTCGGTGTCCGCTCCACGGAAGGCACGGCCGAAACGAAAGCGAAAACAAAAAGTTTTGCGAGCTCCGAACATCCATAAAACTCAGGATACGGTCCAATAACCTAAACTAGCCAACTAAAAGTGCAAGGGTTGAGAAAATACAATTTTTTTCGCGTGTCCACCTAATTATGGAAGATCCCTTCAAGCTCGTAGCCGCTGGGATTGCGCTTGATGATCGACCACCCTCGCCAAAAACGATCCACCCGAGAAAAACCGGAGGAGGCTCTAACCGATGATCCAAGCTCGTTAGGTTTGGATGGTCGGTGATATAGTAATAATTCGCTAAAATTCTCTCTAGAATCCTTGCTCAAGTGAAAGCAAGAAGAAGAACGAAAAGAGATGAGAATGATGGTTGCCCAAACTTTTCAACCATGAAGCATGTTGGATGAGATGAAAAAAATCATCAACTAGTCTCAAAGTCAAAAGGAGTATGGCTACATATGTTACAACCATGATGCAATAGTACACCAATAAATGTCCAAACCATACTCATCACCATGCTTCATTGCCACCTCATCAACACCTCATTTTCCATTTGTTTTTCTAAAAAGAAAAACAAATACGAGATGTTCTTCTTCTATAAGTATTCCCGTATAAATACGGAATACTTCACTTGGTATATGTATCGCTATATATACGCGTATCCGTATAAAAATACGGATAGCACCGAAGATAGAAAATGAATAGTGAACAATAATACTAAAATATATGTATCAAAATACACATATAAATTATTAAATCAAATCCTGATTTAATAATCCGGCTTAATCTTAAGCCGGCTAGTATTATCAACCGTCCAATTAAAATCCGTATATCATGTAAATGTATTTAATCGGACCCCTGCACGTACCAACGTACGGTTCCTACATCTATCGCCTGAACCGGGAAAAAGCTCTGTGTGGGACTTTAAAGACCCGATAATACGCTGTGTCATGCCCCACCCTCAATACAGAGAGTATTGTCCGCTCTGGCTCAAAACGCACGGTTTTTTTCCTTCGGGGAGAACCGGACCCGATCAGGGGCCACTTCCCAGGAGGTCACCCATCCCAGAACTTCCCTGGCTCGAGCGCGCTTAACTACGGAGTTCTCAAGCTCCTGTAGTGCCGGTTCACTTAAAAGACGCCTCTGTATTGAGAAGTGGTATCATTCCATTTATAGTACAGATCTGCCCTCTTTCGGAATGTATTCCGAAGAGTCCCCATTGTTCTACAGTAGGTCCCACGGACTTAAGAGGTGGCCCCCACGGATTCAAGAGGTGGCCCCTGCCCACTTAACATGACACTTGGCATGACACTTTGTTCCGTGTGGCACTTTGCTCCGTGAGCAAGAATCGGGTCCCGACATTCTCCCCACCTTTGAACAATGGTTCGTCCTCGTACCACAGACCTACTATTGAGATACCAGCTCTGATACCATTCTGTCATGCCCCACCCCCAATACAGAGAGTATTGTCCGCTCTGGCCGAAGCCGCACGGTTTTTTTCCTTCGGGATGAACCGGACCCGACCAGGGGCCACTTCCCAGAAGGTCACCCATCCCAGAACTTCCCTGGCTCGAGCATGCTTAACTACGGAGTTCTCAAGCTCCTGTAGTGCCGGTTCACTTAAAAGGCGCCTCTGTATTGAGGAGTGGTATCATTCTATTTATAGTACAGATCTGCCCTCTTTCGGAATGTATTCCGAAGAGTCCCCATTGTTCTACAGTGGGTCCCACGGACTCAAGAGGTGGCCCCCACGGATTCAGGAGGTGGCCCCTGCCCACTTAACATAACACTTGGCGTGGCACTTTGTTCCGTGTGGCACTTTGCTCCGTGAGCAAGAACCGGGTCCCGACACGCTGGCAGTGGATTTAACCACAACCATGTCAGCGGCGTTGGCTGTACGTAACGACTACCCAGGTACTTGTCGAAAGTGGGGTCGACAAACAAGTACGTTCTTACCTTACTGAGCCTGAATGTGATAATCTCTATACAGTCTGGTCTCTTCGTCAAAAAGTATCGCATATCGGGTCCAGGAGGTGGATAACGTCAGACCCCTACTAACCCGATAAGTCGTGTCTGAATCACCAATAGAGATACTACTGATCAACCATCAGTAAATCTCATCCACTGTTGCCACGGATTCTGGTGATAGCCAACTGAACACAGCGCGACATTGACTTCTAATACCAGGAAAGACGAATCCCTGACAATCGACCACTGCCTCTATGTGGCTTGGGACTGTACCCAACTAAAACCTGTTTGCACGACTCTTTTGAGCTGTGGCAGGGTAGTAATCAAACTACAGTGGGAACCCACACGAGACAAATGACGACTTCAGGTCAAAGGACTAACCTGTACTCATGCCACCTGAGAACTTCCATCCGACGATAGATATAATACCATCTAGAATTTCTCGGTGAGTCCGACCAGTTTACTTACCTCCAGTGAGCACCTGTATACTATCTTAGGTGACACAACACCAATGGTTTGTGAGACCAGCCACCGCCCATCGTTAGGGTCTAGAAGCGTATACACTAGTCTACTCCAGAATATCGATGCTCAGTCTCGATACTCCCACGACGAGGGACATTTAAGGATGTGCTTATAGACACCCCAGCTCTTACATATATGATCGCCATCATAATACTAGTTGTTAAGCAACAATCCTATGGGCTTCATTAATGATGAAGACAAACCAGATAGTATACTATCATCTCGAGTAAGACTATTATACCTGTATAGGTCCTCTCTCAATTATCATAATCGCCTACTTGCGATCATAATAATTGCCTTGACGACACTATATCCAACATCAATTCTAATGACTAAAGGAATTGGTGAGAGGCCGGCTGCAGTGGAGATTCTACGATTAATCTAAATCTTAAATATATATCTATATATTAATTAATTAACTCTAGTCAAAACATATCTCTAAAGAAGCCTATATGTGCATTAATCCAAAAGAGCGTACGGCGTGCCCTATTAAGGCTCCGGTAAGTGAAGTTTGAAGGCTGCTGCAATTAAAATCAATTCCACAAACAGCCATTATAGTCGAAGAGGTCTGCGGCTACAGCAAGCCAATTTTGAAGTCTTTGGAATTAATTGGCGGAGAGAGAGAGAGAGATTTGTATTGAGGAGATTGTATTGTATTTGGGTGAGATCGAGAAGGCAGGAAGTATGTCCTGTAATTTTTTGTTGAATAGTGGAAGCAATTCGCCATTAGTTTGTAAAATTACGTGTAAATGCGTAACGAACCAAGGTAATATCTTATGTCCTTTACTTGGTGTGTTTTTTCCCTTTATTATTTATTGTTTTTGCGTAGTGTAACGACCCTGTTTTTACTATAATACGTTTTAATAAATAAAAATATGTTTGTTTAGAAATGATTCGTTTTGTAAAAAGAAAAGATTTTGAAAGATTTTTTTAAAAAAAGATTTATTTTGATTTCTTTTAATATAAAGAATTTATTCGATTTTGTTTTGAAAGAAGAATTTTGAAAAGAGAATTTGTTTTAATGGAAGAAAAAAATTAGTTTAAAAAATTTATTTATTCCGTGTATCTTTTGAAACTCTCCATATATTTGTTTCTATTTTGTTATATGCAATAATAAGCTTGTATCCCATTGGTTAAGTTATTGCAGGCTACATGTTCGAACCCCAATCTACAAATGACCTTTCATTTTCTCTTTCTTTTAACTCCCAAAATTTATTCATAATAAATTAGATTATTATGAAAAATTATGGTGAACCTAAATCCCTCTTTATATTTTAATTTTCTTTCTTCTTCTTCCTCCTCAATTCTCCACACAAATTCAGAAAATCAATGGATAAAACTCATAACTTCCTTTTCTTCTATTTCGTCTCCTTTGGGTCTCGTAGCCGATAGAGTTGCTTCCTGCCGTTAGAATATAGAAAACAATGAACCGGTTGTTATACCGATTTACACCGTGAGTAAGTACCCATCTCTTTTTTTTTTGTTGAATCTCCCTTCTCTTGCAGTGTCTTCGTTGATACCAATACTTGTTTCTGCTACGATTTGTCCCTTGATAAAGTAATTTTGTTAAGTTAAAATGTTTGATATAAAGAACGTATGTTTAATTTAAATTCTTGCATACAATAGTTAATTGCATGTTAAGTAATGTCGTTTTTTAACTCATGCTATTTGTAGCTGAAATTTTAATTAATTATATTTAATTATGCATAAAAGAAAACAAATACAAATAAATACCGCGGTTTCTTTTTTTCTCAAAATACGACTATAACAACATGTTTATCTTTGAATTAATTTTTAGAAATTAATTGTGACATCTATAAATCCATAGAAAATTTATTAAGACCATAAAAATTTCTAGGAGCGTTGTAAAAATTTTCAGATCAAACAGAATAGCGGTTTAGGAATTACGTCGTTTTTACTCACTGTTTTTAAAATAAAAAAAACTGTTTTTACCGACCACTTTCGAAGACACATAACTCGGTCTACCAATATCCAAGTAGTGAAAACTCAACTGTTTTGGATTTCTAGATTGAAAAATCTAGATTTTCTTAGTTATACCGATTTCCTGAAAATCGACGTAAATTATAAAAAACTGCATTACAAAATTAAGTGATGAATTTGGACAAAATCTGTCCTGATTCGACAAAATTTAGATTTATAAATGCACAATTAACATATCTATAACTTTACTATATACTCGGTGATCCAGAAATGCATAGAATGACACAATATATGCCCGGTAATACACCCACAGTTGCTGTCCAAAAATTCAAATTTCTGTTTCAAACCCTGATGCTGACTATAACTAGATCTTCAAGAATCCAAATCGCACGGAAATCAGTTGTTTGGATAAGTACACAGAAATACCTATAAGTTTTTAATAATTTTTGAAACCTGAAAAATGACGGAAATTAACTCAAGCTGTATTTTAAAAATGTGTGACGGTACTGGACAGATTCTGATTTGTTCTGCGCGATGATACGTGATGATACAAAATGGGTATATCTCTCAAACTAGTAGTCGTATTCAGATGCGACTGGAACTCATATGTGCATAACACTTAGGGCTCTGTTTTTTGTTTATAATCTGAATCCAATTGACTTCAATAATTAGTCGTAGATAACACTTTTTATAGCATTATTTCTGGTCATTACTTAAAAATTATACTTGTTTTATCTCATACTATGTGACTTCTTATTTTTTTTATCTACATAAATCGTGTGAATAATCTATTGCATGCTTGATATAACTTGACTCGAACAATGAATACATAATGACTTAACATGAACTCGACTTGAACTTGACTTGAAATTTGGCTTGAACTTGTACCTCTTATGCATTCATGGATTCAGTTAAGACTTGTGTTATTAAATATAAATTAAAATACGCGGGAATAAAAAGTAGTTTGGTAAAGAATGTATGTCGTGGTACAAGAGTCCATTAAAAATTACCTAATTTGAATCTCGTATGTCGTTATCCCGTAGGTTTGATGGTCGTTATCCCGTAGGTTTGATGGGGCCTTGTACTCTACGTGCTATTAATCCGTGCGTTTGACAGACTACTCTCATATACACGCATACCTTCACTATCGAACTACAACAAACACGTTATAATAGAACTGTCATGCTTATATACATTGACATACTTATACTACATTGCCATGCACATATAGATTGTCGTGTTAATTGTCATCTCTTACATGTTACTGATTCATGATATTCACCGTCTTCTTACATGCTTGTCAATTATTGCTTACACTTATATCTTATTTGAGAACTTACCGAGTGTAAGTTTGTTGACGGGCATTCCATCCTGGGTATGTTAGTATGTGGCTTAGGGACAGAGGAAATTGAGCCAACGGAAGATGAGTACTCCCATTTGTCTTCGCAAGCTGACTATTAGTTCCTTTCATCTTTTCTTTCAGTATGCCTCTTGTTAAGGCTTATCTTGTTATCGTATCTTATATTCGGATATTTTATCACCTATTGAACCCTATGGAACTTTGAATGTAATATGTTAATTGTTGGATTCTTAATCATTTGTTTATTCTTGTTATATTTATATTGTTTATAAATGCTTCGCGTATTTGTTGCGAGAAAGAATCTTCTCGAAATAAATATGCCGCAGCCTCATCACATACCCGTTACCGTTCTTTTGGGAAGCGGGGCATGACACGTAGTTGCTGCGTTGTGATTTTTTTCATCAGTTCCGATTTACGCGTATCGATCATCCGCTGCGTATTTTGGTGCCGATTTTCACAATAAGCAGTATCAGAGCTTTTATTACGGTGATTCGGATTATTAGGAAGATAGCTTCTATACATTATAAGATTGATAAGTTTGATAGAAAGAACAATTTCAGTCTATGGACGTTGAAGATGGCAGCGAATCTAAAGCAATAAGGAGTTCATAAGATATTCTTTGAAAAAGAGAAGATTTCTTTGATGACCACAGATATTCAGAAAGAAGATATGGAGGATAAGACTTTCAATTCGATACTGCTGAGTTTGACTGACGAGATTCTATATGAGGTTGCGCAAAAGACAACGGCAATAGGTTTATGGAGCAAGTTAGAATCCTTGTACATGAATAAATTTTTAACAAACTGTCTCTATCTCAAGCACCGTCTATACACATTAAAGATGAAGGAAGATATATTAGTCAAAGACGATCTGGACGAACTCAACCAAATTATTATGGACTTACTCAATGTAGAGGTGAAGATTAAAGACGAGGACCAAGATATGATCCTACTTTATGCTTTGATGTCTGAATATAGCCAGTTCATGAAATTGATGGTGTACAGTAAAGATAAAATTTCTTTAGAAGATGTTAGAGCAAGGTTACACAGCGAGGTGTTGAGGAAGAAAGTATAGGGTGATAAGGGTATCTAGATGCCGTTTTGAGAAGCGGTCGCATGGTGGTACCAAGAATAGAGCGAGATCCAAATCAAGGAATCGCACTAATGACAAGCGCAATTATTGCAAAGTGAAAGGCCATCGGAAGAGAGACTGTCAGAAGTTCAAGAAAGATACCAAGAAGGAGTCTTCTAATACCGCAGTTGTCATCTATGATTCAGATGATTGCAGCGATTGTTCCATATTATCAGTTTTTGCAGTCGGCGACATACATGATCTATGGATCCTAGATTCGGGGAGATCTTTCCACATGACTCCATATCGGAGTTGGTTTGCGACGTTGTTGACCTATGAATCTTTTTTATGTTTTGAATATTTTGCAAAACCATATTTCAAATATATCATATGTTATTTACTGTGTCAGATAAGTCAAAGTGCTACACAATTGGAGTTATTCAAGCATAAAGAAAATCACCATTGCGACTGAAATCCCAAAAGTAACATCGACAAATATCAAACGACTCGGAAGATCTCAATACAAATTCAAAGGATATAATGGAGAAGTTGCACATCGAAGATATTGAAAACTTTTCTATTTTCTTCGAGTTTAGAGTCGAGTCGATCTCAAACGGTTAGAATATATTTTCTGATCCTATTTCGATTAAAATTTTCAAAAACAAAAAATCCTTTCAAAAATTTATTTTCAAAATTAAAATCCCGTGTCTGAAATATTGGACATGGACGTTTTATATGGACATCCCTATGGATCCCCATTATAGACATCCATAGCCGTTACCAGTTTTTTAAATCTTGGTTTTTTTGTTTGAATTTCAAATCCACAACGGTTATAAACGGCCAATAACTGTCCTACCTTTTTGGAGCAATTATTATAACTGTCCCAACTGCCTGTTTTCAAGTTTCTATATAAAAGACTCATTTTTCATAAGTTTATCACCGAATGATTCTTTATCATTTTTATTTTCAACTTTTCATGAGAACCTTATCTCTCTAAGTTCTCAAGTTTTTTACTAATATTTTATGAGAGAGATATTTCTAGTGTTTTAGACTTTCCTATTCATTTAGAAAAGAAAGATCTCTAAAAAGTGTCGAAGAAGTAATTGCTTTTAAACTTGTTTAAATCTTTTGAAAAACTTCTTCGATTTATTTTTAAACTTTTATTAATCTCCAAAACACAATTCATTATCTCCTTGAATCGGAATTTTGATTTATCCTTTGAAATCATTAGGATTGTAAAGTTGGTTTGTAAAGATTTGATTAAAAAAGTTTTGTACGGCCTAGTGAAGAAAGGGCTAAGATTTTCACATTGTAAAGATTTCGGACTCGCGCCTTGGGAAAAAGTCTAGGTGTTCACCACCTGCAAGTGTAAATGTTCTAAGATCTGACCCTGGTAAAAGATCTGGGTTTCTCCACCTGCAAGGAGTCACTGGACAGTGAAGATGAATCCTGAGCATGAGTTCTCAGGTGGGGATTAGCCACAAAGTTGGTGAATCTCGATAACAATTCTCTGTGTCATTTACTTTTTATGCATTCTGTATTTGTTGAATTGTTTATATTTATACTCTGATTTTTTATTCTACTGCAAAATTTGTATAATCTGCACAATTACTTTGAGTTTACCATAAAACCTTATTCACCTCCTAAGGTTGTTTTGAGACGTTTCGTTCTCTTGATAGAGATTCAGTCTTGATGGGGAATAATGCGGTGTGCAAGATCGAGAGGATTGGTTCTATCTGGATACATATGTTTGATGGGGGTAGTACGAACTTTGACGGATCTATGATATATGCCAAATCTGAAGAAAAGTTTGATTTCTTTAGGAGTTTTGGCGGGGATTGGTTGCAAGTGCGTAGTCGATGGATGTTCCATGAAAATTTCCAAGGGGTCTCTTATTGTGATGAAAGGAAAGAATGTAAGGAACTCATATTTTTTAGAAGAGCAGTCAGTCGCAGATGATATTGCAGCGGTATCTAATCGTTCAGGTAATTCGGATTCGGCTAGATTGTGACACTTACGGTTAGACTATGTTGGGGAGTCGGATTTGGAGGTGCTTCGTAAGAGGCAGCTAATTAGAGATGGAGATTTTGACTGTCTTGATTTTTATGAAGAAATGTCTCAGGAAAGAAAAAAAAGGTGAAGGTCGGGACAACATCACATGATACGAAGAGTATTCTTGATTATGTCCACACTGATGTTTGGGGTCTGTTTACCGCTGAAAACCGGTCAGATGAACTGGGATTGAACGTCTAGCCTGAATTTGGGGGCAGATGCATAGGTTTGATCCATCCACCTCTCCGAAGTCATTAAGCGATTATAACACCGTATATCGGAGGTTTGGAAGGATGCGACCAATGTAACTGACTTCAGATTCTATTTCACGAATGAGAGGTTTTATTGATTGTGGGGACATTTTTTTCCTACAGGCGTAAGCTTCTATAGTTAATTATGTTGTCGTGTATGACAACAACTTTTTACACTCTAGGTTCTTTGTTTCATGTGTTGTGTCTTTTGGTTTTTTATTTTATTTGGTTGCCCTTAGATTGTATACGGATACTAATTTTGTCGTCGCTCGTAGGGTGTGGATTATTCCAAATCTGTATATATATCATATGATTTGGGTCCAGTATTTGCTTGACAGGGTTCACATTGGTAGCTTGGTTTGCTAACGGGAGTGGACTTAGGTTGGATGTCTCACATTTTTGAGTTCCATCGGTTTACATGGGAGCAGAAGCTTTGTCTCATAACACGTTAGACTCATTTGAGAACTAAGTCAACTTAGAGGGTTCTGGGTCAAACATTTGCTTGACGGGATCCAAGTTGGTAGTTTGGTTTGCCAACGGGAATGAAATTATGATGATAATCTCACGTTGTGAGGTCTATAAGTTTCATATGAGAGTGTAAACTCTATTTAAAAATCGTTAGTCTCATTTGGGAGCTAAGATCGACTTAAATAACTTGTTCATATCTTGAGAACATTGTTCTCTGTTGATCAATGGATCGTAAATGAAGTCTAAGTTTCTATACATAGACAATTTGCTAAGTCTCAAACTTTAGATTGGTATTCATGTGCTCTTACGCATTTATGTTGCGCCCGTCGCCTGCTCACATATGTTGCACGTGATGTGTATGACGCTTGGTAGAACCAAGGTTTGCACTTTGCCTAGTTCTTGCGCACGATGCACACTTGTTTTGTGAAAGGTGTTTCCTTTCAGGAAAGCTTCGCTTTTAATGAAGTCAATGCTTCTGTTAACTAACTTTTTGGGGTGCGCTTGCGCTTTTCATAGTGCGCACGTCTGTATGGAGTGCTCCCAAGATTAGGGTGAGCCATGAGTTGTAAAAGTTAGTAACTTTACAGAAAGCTTTGCTTTCAATGGAGCCGAAGCATCAGACTTGTTCTTTTTTCATGTTTGATGATGCCGAAACTTCTATTTTTATATGTCTAGATATCTTTTAATAGGAGTTTTTCGCCCCAAGGTCTTGGATCTTGGGATCAACGCCTTCATGAGAGTCTAGACTCTCGTAGAGATGAGATAAACCCTAAGATCTTTTGATCTTGTATGTAGAGTCAAAACGTTAATGAAGCCGATGGTTCAAAGTGAAAGAGATGAGATAATTTTCTCTTTTTATTTGCCTAGTTTCGACTGGGGTTTTCTTGTAGAATAACTTCTTCTTAATGGAGGCTTGGTCTCCTTGCGAAATTTTTCTCAGTTGATATTTTGGAAAAAAGAAATTGATCTATATCCCTGGAGGTTTTTCTCCCAAGGCTCCTATTTATAAGAGAGGAGTATTTAGGGTAAATCCCAAATTACAAGATTTGAATTGATCATTGATCAATTCAGGATGCCTAGGCGCCGTCAGATCACGGATCTCAATATTTTTTTGTGAAGAAAGTTAACAGGGAAGATATCCTTCTAAATAAAACTTCGGCTCTAATAGAAGAGCATGCTTCTAAAGAGATGCACTTGTGCTAATGCCTTGCACGTGTAGCGCAGCGCTTGTGCATGCGCACGTGCATTACACATAGCGCAGTGCACAAAGGCCTTGCGCTTGCACACGTGTATTGCAAGTGGCGCATCGCAAATGCACTTGGCGTTTATGCCAAGTTCGCACTTATGGAGCTTGTGCTCCAGGCAGGGTGCACCCTTATTGGACAGGAACAAAATGCCCCATGTTACACCCCGGAAACGACACGTGACCAGCACTTGAATCACGTGAAGTTTATAGGACCCTACCGTAACCTAAGTAAGCCAAAAATAAGGAATCTAAACCTTTTAAGGAAATAGTGGAGGTGAAGTTTTGAAAAAAGGGTATAAATGAATTCAAGTTCCCTTTTTTAAAATATAAGTAAAGTTTATGGAAATACAAGTGGATTTCATACAATAGTTTGAAAGCATTTTCGTCATTTGAAATTTCGGGCAGCACCTCCTTATAAATTTTGATCAAAACCAGTACATAAACAATATATATCATATGCATCCTTAATCAGGAGCTAACTCATCGCCAATCGGCAGAAACACAACCATGCAATATATAAGACGCCGAAGGCAAAAATCAACACATGAAAAGAAAGTAAAGAAATACCAAAACATCATCAACTCAAATATAAAGAATATATACAAGTCTTTCCTCTAAATCAAAAAAATATACAAACTAGTCTCTAAGTCCACAAATATATATAGTTTGGTTGATAGAGTTTTTAAGTAGATACAACTGAATATAAAATATACAAGCGGTGGTTACGATATGCAGTGTAACCCATCTACCAAGAAATTACATAAAGAAGAAATGTGCCAACAATTCGCTACTGATCCGAGCGGTCGGTCCAGCAAGATAACTATGACACAATGGGGGTGAGTTGCCAACTCGTGAGTAGAACATATTATCAGGTACAAATTGAATACATAACGATCTACCTAGATCATACTGTAAAAATAATATCATATCGTATGGTGTCGAAGGTGATCGTATATATATATATATATATATATATATATATATATATATATATATATATATATATATATATATATATATATATGTTCCCCCAATATTTAAACATAATAAAAAGAACTAACCTTCATTAAATTTTAATGAGGCAGCAACTCACGTGCTTCTCACAAGAGTGCCAGCGCCAATCCCGTAGGGTTAAATCCTATGGTGGCGCCGCATATGAAGCTCACGTGGACGCCAATGTACAAAGCACAGGAACGCCTATCATAAATAAGAATTAAATTCTTAAATGGCACCCACGTGCACAACATGTGAGCATCGGCACATATCAGTAGAATTAAATTCTACATGAGGATATTTCCCAAATAAAATTGGGATACTCTCTGTTAAACAGAGCCGATGGATCAAAAATCCAATGGTGATGATAAATCATCAAACAATAGAATTAAATTCTATTCTGAGAAATATTTGTCCCCAATCTTTACAAATAAAAAATATTGCTTTCTGTAAGACAAAGAGCCCTTGGATTAAAAATCCAATGGTGATTAAAAATTACAGTTTTACAGAATAAATTCTGTATGCGGGAAAATATTTCCTCAATCTTGTTAAAAACAAGAAAACATATTCTGTAAAACAAAAATTCTTGAATCAAAGATCGAACGGTGGGTAAAATTCCTCAAACAAATTTTGAGACCAATTAAATCAATTAGAATCTCTCAATAAGAGGTTTTCTCAAAACTAATTAACAATTTGCCTCCACTATATAAAGGACCCGAGACTTCAAGTCTCATATAGAGGAAACCCCCCCCCCCCATAAACTTCTGAAAAATACAGAAAGCTTTCAAAACAAATTTAATTCTCAATAAAAGAAGAAAACTTTCCTCTTCAAAACCCTAGGTAAAGGAAACACAGAGATCAAAATATCTTCTTTTACCTATCTAAGGGTTTAACCTTTTTAAAGAACTTAATTCTTTTTCTAGATCAGAGATCCATAAGACAAGTCTCCCACAAGTTGAGAATTTAATTCTCATCGGGAAGATCTTGTTCTTAAGAATTAAAGATTCAGAAAAGAATTAGGTTAAAAAGAAAGAAAGAAAAAAAGAAAAAGAACATATGTTCTGGGAATTTAATTCCTCCAAAATTCGGGTTTAACCCTATATAAAGAACTTAGTTCTTATAAAAAATAAAGAAGAACTTAGTTCTCCAATGAAGAAAAAATGATTCAAGGTCTTCAAAATAGAGATCTTGATGTCAATAATGGCCAAAATGGTATTAACATAGATTTAATCTCTAAAAAAGAAAAGAGCTTAGCACCTCACGTGTTTCCTACGTGGGCGCCCTTCCAATAGTGCCCAGCGCCTTACATGAAAAACACGTAGGCGCCCAAAGTAAAAGGCCAGCGCCTCATGTGAAATGCAAGTGAGCACGGAATAAAAGTACTTAGCACTTCTTATATAGCCAAATGGCTGAGTGCTTAGCACTGATTGGGCAGCGCCCAGCGCCTCACGTGGTCCTCATGTGGATGCCACACAAAAAGTGCTTAGCACTTCATATATAGCCAGAACGGCTAAGTGCTTAGCACTGATTGGGTAGCGCTCAGTGCCTCACGTGGACACCATACAAAAAGTGCTTAGTATTTCATGTACAGCCAAAACGGCCGAGTGCTTAGCACTAATTGGGCAGCACCTAGCGCCACACGTGCTCTTCAAGTGAACGCCATTTAAAAAAGTGTTTAACGCTATATATAACTGAATGCTTAGCACTGATTGGATAGCGCTCATAACTGAAGGCTTAATATGATACCTATGTGAGCGCCAGAGCGTCAAATAAGTGTTTATCACTTCTGCATAAAAAAGGGGGCTGAACAAACAGAGTCCAAATAAGTGCTTAGTACTTTTGAACAAAAAAAGACTGAGTAGACTAAGCCCAAATTGGCTAAGTCTCTTGCAACCGATCCCAAATGCTCTAGATCTTAATAAATTTAATGATCCTTAAAATATTGCTAAGTTGGTCTTAGTCTCAAATAGGACTAATGTATCCTTAGTTAAAAAATAAATTGGGCCCAATTGCTTATATGTTAAGTTGATCTTAATCTCAAACTAGATTAACGGTCCTTAAACTAAACAAAATATTTTTGAACAAAAGGAAAAAATATAACTTAAGCTCAAAATCCCAAATCTAAAATATACGGATTTGAACTGATCTGCGCCCTACGGGCGACGACATAAACTAGTCTCCGTATACAATCCACGGTAACCCAAACAAACAAGATAACACACGACACGAAGTGAATTGCTGTAGCAGGACAAAGTGGTTATTGCAATGCGATAACGTAATTAACTGCAGGGGCTTGTGCCTGCAGGGAAGATCGTCCCCACAATCAAAAACCCCTTACAAATGTGGGGGAATCTGATAAAGTCTGCTACGACGGCCGCATATGTCCAAACCTCCGATATATAGTGCCATAAATCAACTTGGTATCTTTGGAGAGGTGGATGGAGAAGTCCAAATAGAGTCTGCCCCAAAAAATTCAGGAGAGACGTCCCACCGTCTCGGTTCGGTTTTTCGGCGGTGAACAGATTCTGGCACGCCCGTTGGGGCCTTTTCCTCTTTTCACTCCACATTTTGTGTATCGTGTTTAGCGAACAAAATTGCGGTTTGCTATGGTTTCCCCTCGATTCAAGATACTAAAACTTGGTGTCTTTCTCTTGTACAGGAAATCAATAGCTTCTCAATGCACTGCATGCAACAGCAACTTTTTCTCTACCCCAACCGGAGGAGTGACCTATGGGCCTAACGCGGCCTATGTTTTCTCAATGCCAGTTGGGCAAGTCACACAAGCCACCACTGGATTGTTCTTCGGGACCATGCTCCTGCCTGTGAGTTTTGGTGCCTCAGCACCGCAAGAAGAAGCTCTTAAAAAATCGGTTTTCGATCGACTGGCAACCACAACGGCCGCTCTCAACGGATCGTCCAAATCTGGCGCCTCAGTTTTCAACAGGCTGAGCAAGAACCCAAACGGGCCTGCAAAGAGGCTCGTGATATCTGAAAGGGCTACTCCAAAATGGATAGCCCTCCCAACTTCTTCTACAGACGAAGCCGTTAAAGGCGCTTCTCCCATCAGACGGTCGGTCTTCGAAAGACTGACTAACCCTCCTCAAACTTTAACAAGGACGTCGGTCTTCAATAGGCTGACACTGATCGAAGCTCCTCAGCAAAACCAGGGGCATAATGAAGCCGCTTCCAAAACTGAGGCGGTCCCTTCTGTGAGGCATGCTCGACATCGCCACTGGCGCATAGTGAGAGAAGCTAGGGGCAACTCCCCCTCTGAACTCACCCCACCAGCTCTAATGGTTGAAGTCGACGCTGATGTTCCAACTGATAACAGCTTTGATCTGCTTAAGAGGGTGTGCAAAAACTCTCCAAAAGCGGTGCTAAAGAAATCACCCCTGCCTGCAGAAGTTACAGCACAGGTAAAGCCAGAGCAGCCTTATCAGCGGCTCTCCTCGCAAATTCATAGGGTCTGGCGAAAAGTTCAAGACTCTGTGATTGACCAGAACTACTCTCGTCGACCGAAGAAATCGAAGGCGCAACAAGAAAATGACTACTCTTCCGCCATACAATAGAGGACTTCTCCTAAGCAGGTGCCTGTCATAACGACTCCTTCAACTCTAATCTTTCATAAAAGAATGAGGCTGGAGAAAACAATACCGCCCACGACAAATTCCCAAGGCGATAGACCTAAACACCTCAAGTCCGGGGGCATAACAATACATACAGTCTATATGGCTTCGGAAAAAGAAGAGAGCCGTGCTTCTGTGAGTCACCGACCCCAAACTCGGTCGCTGACTAAGCCTTAGAAGCAACAATAAAAGCTTCAGAAAATGCTGACCAAAATGGCAGTACTTACCGGACAGAAAGAAAGTCCGGACAAAGAGGCCGAACAACGCCATGAGCACGAGACCGATACAGAGTTCTTGCGAAGGGTGCTCGATAGAAAAGACAAAGAAGCCGTTGAACAAGCTACTAACATAAAGAAGACAGCTCTCTTATTCCAAGACATGGTTGGAATGATGATCCAACCAGAACCCTCGGCCGAAGATCCGCCGATAATCATCGACGATGACAGAGGGGAAACATCAAACCCTCTCTGGCCTTATCGGCAGCCAAGGAGGAAACAATCTCTGAGGCCACCCTTGATGATTACATTGCTCAACAAATAAGAGCTCATCTAGCTAATGAAGCTGCTGGCCAAATCGTCAGAACCGGACGACCATATCCAAGCTAATATGACCAAATCAAATACCCGCCGGGATATATGATCCCCAAGTTCCATGTATACAAAGGGACAGGAAAACCTAACCATCATGTCACTCAATTCAGAGCTCTATACGGCGACACTGGAGGTGACAACAAATTGTTGCTTCGCCAGTTCGTTAGCAGCCTATTAGAAACGGTCTTCGAATGGTACTCGGAACTCCCAAATGACTCCGTGAAAACATTCGCAAAGATGGAACTGCCGTTCACACAGCGTTTCGCCAGCGTGAACGAACGTACTCCAATCATAGCATTAATCAATGCAAGGGTAAAGCCGGGAGAAACTTAGGTCCAATATGCGATCCGGTGACGGAACCTATGGTCTAAATGTGAACAACGCATTGAAGAATCCCCCGCTGTGGGCATATTTATCGGGACCCTTGATCCTCATATGACTGTGTCCCAGTTCATGACAATCTTCAAACCAACGACCTTTCAGGCTCTGATAGATAAACTGGTCCAAATGGACCAGATGGGCCACGGGCCTTCCACCTCAAATAAGCACCCTCGAGATAATAAGGGTAAAGGGAAAGCGACCTTTGTTGCTAATACTCAACAACAACAGAGTGGCCCAAAACCGGCTGCTCGCCAAAACAACACGCATCCGCGCCCATCTTTGGAAGAAATATTAGGGCATGCTTATTTGTTTCCCCGTGACAAGATGAGGAGGCTGTTTGAATTGGCAATGCATAATAAACTCATCACATTGCCGGACCGCGGCATCCACTGCAACCCGGCAACGTCAACAACCGTAACTACTGCTCCTATCACCGAATGGTGAGCCACCAAATTGAGGATTGCTACGTCTTCAAGAACTGGGTCGAAGACCAGTATCAACCGGGAAAATTCACGTTGTCTGATAACTAGAGGGTAAACCCACCCCAGAAGCACACTCCTAAAAAGATGGATACTCAGGGGGCATCATGCTCACTCATGGAAGAAACTCTATGGGAAGTCGTTCTTTCAGCAAAAACCAAAAGAATGCTAAAGGATCCATAGGAATATCCAACAGTCAGGTGGAAAAGTCAACTTGAACCCGAAATAATCAAAGAGATGTTAAAAGCTCGACCCGCACCGAAAACTGTTGACGAGGGGAAAACCTCCCAAGTCAAGCTTTCGAAGTCTTCGAAGAAAAAGAAGAGGACCAAGAAGCCTGTGCAGCCTGCCGAGTATGACGACAAGTACACATATCTACAAAAATACATTGACGCACTGGAGGAGTACAACCAAAAGGCGTGAACACCAGTCACGCTCGAATAATTCTTCAAGCATATTCTTAAGGACAAAGATAGTGATAACGATGAGGAAAATAACTCATCAAAAGACACCGAAGACCGTGTAGCAAGTTGCCATATGGTCTCCCATTTGTCATTATATGATGAAGAAACTCCTTCAGCGTCAGAAAGCAACGCGGAAGAACTGGGGGCAGAATCGGCGCTAAAATCCTCGGAACTGCCAGATACTCATTCGATAGGTTGTTAAACGAACCCTTTCAAAAAATCAAAGTTGACCGAGAACGCGAGACAGCCATATACGAAAAGGCTATGCGTCAGCGTCAGGACAAAGAAGTTGCGGTGAGGACGAGTCGTAAAGCACTCTAACCAAACCAAAACACACCTGTTACAAATAAGAGCAGGATCAAAACAGAGAAGCGGTTCGCTAAAACTCTTTCAATGGGGATGAAGCTGCCACCTCTCGCAAGGAACACTCCCGGGGTCATATACCTCGATGGAGAAGATGCATGCCCAAAGTACTGCCTATATTATCAGAGGGTCACCCACCCCACCGAGAAATACAATGCTTTCAAGAAGTGGTGGCAAGGACACGTTGTCCATCAAAAACACTTCATGAAGATGAAGCGCGAATTTCATGCTTGTCGACGGCAAAATACCATGACAAACGCACATGAAGAAACGACTGGAAACTGTCATATGGTTGGTACCAGTTCGGAAGGGGAAAACCTCAAGTTCTTATCTTCGGAAGCTATTATGAGGACGAAACGTCTCTTAGCCCTCTCTTCAAAGACTCCCCTCAAAAAAAGGAGAGGAGGAGAGGAACTGCGAGAATATTCAACTGCGTAACTGTACACTGCTAGAGAAGAACCTCGGATCTACAAACAAAGGTTTGAACAAACAAGACAAGAGGAAAGGGAAAATCTCTGAGGAAATTACTCTTAATGAAGAAGTAGTCAAAAAGCCCGCAGCAAGGGACCCGCCTATGAAAAACAAGGTGGATTACAACGTCCTAGCACATCTGAGGAAAATACCCTCACAACTGAGCATATTGGATGCTCTCCTCCTGTCCAAAGAGGCACGGGATTCCTTGATCAAGGCATTACAAGAGCCTGATCAACTTCAATCTTTCTTCGCAGAAGAGAAGATGAAAGATGAATTGGCAGAGGTCCATACGGCTGACATTACATTCAGTGATGAAGATCTCCTCCTCGGTACGTGCGAGCATAATCTCCCGTTATACGTCACTGGGTACGGCCATGATATTAAGATAAGAAAAATCCTTGTCGACAACGGATCCTTCGTTAATCTGCTCAACGTAAGAGTGCTGAAAGAGATTTGCATAAACGTTCAGCACCTCATCCGAGATAAAATTACCATCTCCGGGTTCGATTCACAGTCGTCACGGATGCTTGGGTCCGTAATACCGACGCTGTGCTTTGGGCTGCTCATCACTGACATCAAATTTCATGTCATTGTAACGTTTTAAAAATCGTTTAGGTTAATTCTTCGATAATTAGTAATACAAATACGTGTTTTCCGTAAAACCTAGTTACAATTATTTTTCCACATAGACATAAATATAATTATTATAACTATGTAATTGCTAGTATTGGTATTTAATTAGTTACTTATTTAATTTCTAGTTTATTTAATTATTTTCCTTAATTATTTATTTTAAATATTATTTTAAATTTACACTTACACACTAAATTAGTGATAATTACAAATATAATATGGGTTAATACTTGTTTTTGCACCATGACAAACTAAACACAAATGAAACATGTTGTTTTTAAATGAGAAATGAAAAGAAAAGAGGTTCTAAATTTCTTTTATTTTAATGGAATAAAATAAAAGAAAATGAAAAGTGAAGAGATAATTGAAGTAAGGTGTATATTATATTGAGGTATGGGTGTAACATGACTTGACCCACTCTTTCTCTCCAATCTTCCTTCAACAGCAGCCCCCCCTCCTTGGTCTCGGCCAAGAGTAGCCCCTCCCCCTTTTTGTTCTTCTTCTTCACTTGAAAATCCCTCAAAACTCACTCAAAAATCCATAAAACTAACTCTAATTCCTATTAAAATTATCACAAGCATTCCTAATTCAAATCTAAGCTTGGATCTTGAAGTAAGTTAGCATTTTGGGTGGCCAATGCTAGCAAGTTTGATCTTCCAAAATTCTTAAGGTATAAAACCTTAACCCAATTGTTATTTTGTTAATTAATTGCTTTAATCTAATTTAGATTAGGTGTTAATATAGTTTTAATTGCAAATAAAGTTTTAAAGAGAAGGTTTTGGGTTAAAATTAAGGTTTTTATCATTTAATTAAGTTAACTAAGTGTAGATTAATATCTAGTGGCTTTACAAATCTAATCTAGTTAATTAGTTTGCTAAAGTGGCTTTTAATTATTTTAATTATGAGTTCATGCAATTAAATTAATTGTTAGTGAGTGTTTAAGTGAGATTATATTTAATTAAGTGTTGCATGGCTTGATTAGAATGTTCATGTGTGACTAGTGGCTACTAGATTTACTAATCCATTTAGTTTTGCACTAAATAGCTTAAGGTTGCTAACTAGGTTTTTAAGAGAAAAGGGTTTTAATTAAGTTTTGGGTTGTGACTTGATCTACAACCTTTTACCTTTGTTTAGCGTTGTGTTATTTGTACGATTCGAGCGTCTAGACTTTAGGTTTGGTGTTTGCTACGCATAACAACCCCTATCTATGGTTTGTGGCGATGCCGCGCGCGTTTTGGGCACCAAGTGCACACGCGTCTTGCTAGTGCACGTCGGTTGTCTTGTATCGTTGTGTGTCCACGTTTATTTAAATGTCTATCCTCTTATATACTATTTTTATGATTTTAGGATCGATTGCAGAGACGTCGGACGCGGTAAGGAAAGGAAAGGCTGTGATTGGGTCAGATTAGCCAAGGGGTCTCGGTGAGTAGATGTACACATCTGTGGGGGAATCGTCTGGATGGCGCAAGGCGTCCGATAGTTAGGATTATTAGTAGTTCTTGTATTTATATGCGTAGTCTCCCAATCATTCATAGCATGGCATTGCATCTTCTTACACATGAAGTTATTACCTACGACACTTGTACCATTACCATTGGTTCATGCCGCACGTGCACTATTTATGTGAATACACACGCCATTGGTAATTGCTATGTCACGAACACTATAGAACTTTCTTAAATCAGTATCTAAGCATTTCATCATATATGATATGTAACTTGTAGTTGTATATTCACTTCATCAGAATGGATACGTAGGATTGCTAGTCATATATACCTTATTGCATCATCATTCATACATAGTTTTCTAGTCATACATCGCATTGCATATTCTCGATATCATGGACATCCATCATTACCGACATGTTTATATATTGTGATTCTTTTAGAGATTTCAGTATTTATGAGATTTCTGGATTTTGGGAAAAACCGTAAGAATTTTATAAACTTATTATCATTTTAAAAATGCAAGTTGTGGTTTCCTCGTGATATGATGTATATGGTGTCCACCATGAGTTTTCCTGATTTGAGTTGGTTTTCGAGACCCGATTCGAGGAGTAAGATGAACCGTCTCGGGTACACGGTGGCCCCGGTAAGGTACCCCAGGGTGAGAGTGTTTTTGTGGGGATGACGATGAGCCTGGTAGGGGAACACTACATACCGGTTATTATTGGCTCGGCGGTTATCCGGAGGATACCGACCGGAATCGTGGGATGTGATAGATTTGAGAGCCGATCTGATAGACGGCTATTGAGATATTGAGACATTGAGATATTGATATATACATGTTGTGTCGATGCTTGACACAGATTTTCTGTCGATTTCATTGATGATACTCCAGTTTTATTATTATACAAAAGTTTTACCAAGATAAGAATACAGATTTTTCTTATACCAGATACATCCAAGCTTCGCGTTGATTTATTCATTCATGTTGCATTCATACTAGTGTATCGCATCATACTTGTATATGTAGGATTGTGACGCATTTGCGTGCATGCTTACGATAGCCTTGTTAGATGTTACTTACTATTCACGAGTTGGTAACTCACCCCCGTTGTGCTACAGTACCTTGCAAGTCCGACATGTCAGTATAGTAGTGGCGGGCATACTTCTTCTTCTTCTCCTTTGCATTGACTTGAGACTTTTACGCATAGGTAAGTTTCTGGGAGGATATTATTTTATTCCCACCATGTATATTTATTTTGTATCTAGTACACTCTATCGACCATATGTATATGTGACTTAGACTGTGAGTTTGTGAGATTTGTATTTTGTTCTTTGGTGTCGAGCTCAAGTGAGCCGACGTGGTGCTTTCTTATTTTCTTGCTTTTATATGCTTATTTCGTATTATTATCATAAATCTTTTATGTGGTTGTGTTCCGCCGTTCGGCGAAGAGCTAGCTCCCGCTTGGGATGCCTTTGTTCATTTCTTGTATATATTCATATTTGTACCCGTTTGGGGCCAGTATTTACAAAGGAAACTCTGCCGAAATTTTTATAAAAACTTGAGCTTATTATAAAGACTTTCAAAGTTATTTTCTATGATTAACTTTTAAACAAGTTTTCCTTCACTCTATTTTCTTCAAATAGTTTAGATTTTTGGGCTTTGACTTATTTAGATTACATTATGCCTCTAGACGTTGCGTAATTTAAGTACCAGTCATGTTCCACATATTCGGGTCGTGACAGTCTTTGACACCAAGACTTGCTACAACGCTTTGCCCGGCAGACCTTGGTTACACGAGTACAACTTCATCCCTTCTACACAACATCAGTGTATGAAGTATTTCAAGGATAGCTCGGAGTATACCATCATGGGAGAGCTCAACCCATTCTCGGTAAACGAAGTCCGGAAATATGAAGATGCAAAGTACTTCATACCAGACTTCGAAGACATGGAAATGTGTCATAAGCCGGAGGATAAACAGAAGTCCATCGCCACTATCCCAATCTTTTGGAGCGATACCGAGGAAGATGAAAAAATAGTCTACTCGAGGCAGCCCTAAAAATAAAACAATAAGCCCGGACTATCCACTTCTATTTTGGTCTTTGGCAGCGACTCGGAGGAGGAAGCAAACATAGTGTTCTCCGTGCGCCTATCAATGCAAACTTTTGCCGGAACAGATCAGAGTCTACAAATTACAATGGCTCTGCCTCGGCATTACAAGGAACTTGATATGCTCTATAGATATAGCGTACAAGAACTGCAAACTTTCTACGTACCTTCCAGGCGAAAAGGTGAAAAAACGATCCTCTTCTACCAATCTATGGAAAATAAAGTAGAGAAAGAAGTCTGGTATGGTGCCGATTTTTCACTCGACAGGCTTCAACCAATCCGTCTGCCAAGATACTAAGCAGAGGGATTGAAAATGATGTTAAGATACCAGGGTGTACCCCTCGAACAAACTGTTCGACAAGCCCAATTCTACAAAAAGATTTGGGATATTCCCGGGACTTGGCGAAAGATGCCCAATGGGAAGATGGAGTCAACCAGGCTCGAATACGTTTGATCCAAGAAACGGGAGTAGTTCCACAGTTTCCTTGTCATAAACAGCTCCAGTGAAAGGGAAAATGCTCTTCCAAATAGTTGTGATGTTGAAACAAAGCGATATCCCGCTCTAAGAACGTTAATTCCGTCGCTCGAAGAACAAATCGATAAGCTAATAAACGAAGCTTGTTAAAAGAGCCGGGATAACCACAGCTGCGAAATGGCCATTTATGAAAAGGACAGGACGCAGCGTCTCAGTTAGCAATCCGCGGAGAAGAAAGACTATAATGCTTTTCATCCCCGACCCACTATGTGTTCTCGCAAAAGGGGAAAATCCCGAAATGGTGACAAAAACAGGGAAAAGAACGTAAACAACGTTTGAAAGAAACAAAGTGGATCCACGATGCCATGCAATCGAGAAAAACTCGATTGGAGCCCGTCTTATATAAAGAAGATGGGTCGGGAATACTCTTTCCTTCAAGACAAGACAAGGAAAATATTCAACCTTGTCATGAAGTATCAAATGATGACGCTTCCGGAGTCTCGGCACCCCGAACAAATAAACGAGGTCCATCATCCGGGTTATTGCTCCTACCACCGAGCAATAGGCCATCCCCTTGAAAACTGCTTCACTTTCAAAGACTAGGTAGAAGAATAATATCGAAAAGGTAGGTTTATGTTATCTGACAGCTGGAGGGTAACCCCGCCACAAAAGCATGAGCCGAAAAGAACCTACAACGTCAGTATAGGACCGGCTCGACAACAAGAATGTAAGAGAACTTGTACCTGCCATATGATAACACTCTCAAAAGAGGGAGGGCACGAGACTATGAATGACTTCCACATGTGCTTCACAAATGAAGATGAGGAAGAGGTGATCTCAGAGTTTCCACCAGCACTAAAAGAGTGGAAGATAGGATACACACTACGTCGGACAACTTACGAAAAATTGGCTTAAGGACGGAAAATGATCCGAGACCAACATTCGTCAGTGAATTGCTATCTGAAAAATAGGTAGGTACGTTAAAAGACGTGTTCATGCAGTATATGGACTGCTTCGCATGGAATTATTTTGAAATGCCGGGTCTAGATCCAAAAGTAACGGTACACAAACTGGCCATATCGCCGGACATAAAGCCAGTCAAACAGGCGCCAAGAAGGATGCGACTCAAACTTGAGATGAGTATCAACGCTGAGGTCAAGAAACTAATCGACTCTGGCTTCATCCAAGAAGTTCAATATCCCGACTGGATCGCTAACATCGTTCCGGTGATTAAAAAAATGGGACAGTCTGCATCTGCGTGGACTTTTGGGACCTCAACAAAGCTTGCCCGACCCATGAGGTCTTCTCCTTCATGGATGGATGTTCAGGATACAACCAAATAAAAATACATCCTGAAGACCAAAAGCATACCGCCTTCCGAACCCCATTAGGTAAATTCTGCTATAAAGTAATGCCCTTCGGTTTGAAGAACGCTGGCGCTACCTACCAGAGGGCTATGACAAAGATTTCTGATGACCTCATACACGAGATCATCGAATGCTACATCAACGACCTTATGGTGAAGAGCAAATCTCACGAGGAACATCTAAATATAGTGTCCCAACGTCTTTAGAAGTATAATCTGAAGATGAATCCTCTAAAATGCGCATTTGGAGTCTTTTCAGGTGAATTCCTAAGATTCATCATACGTCACCGGGGTATTGAAATCGATCCCTCAATGATCAAGGCGATTATGGAAATGCCCACGCTAAGGACCCTCAAACAACTGCGGTCTCTCTAAGGAAAGCTCGCATATACCCGGCGGTTCATAGATAACCTTTCCGGAAAATATCGTCCTTACAGTCATTCGATGAAGAAAGGGACCCCGTTCATCTGGGACCAAAAGTGCTAAAATGCACTAAACAAAATCAAATAATACCTGCAAAATTCGCCGGTATTGACTGCTTCGGTTAAGGGAAAACCCCTTATCTTATATACAACGGCCTTTGAGGGTTCTCTAGGCACACTGTGGGCAAAAGAGAACGATCAGGGAAAGGAAATGGCTCTGTACTATTTAAGTTGAGTTCTTCTGGGAGCAGAAAACAACTATTCCCCCATCGAAAAGCATTGCCTGGCACTGATCTTCGCAATAACGAAACTCAGACATTACGCCTTGGCACACGAGGTCCATCTCATATCGAAGGTGGATCCTCTCAAATATCTAATGTCCAGGGCTATACTAATAGGAAGGCTTGCCAAATGGGCCCTCCTCTTGATGGAGTTCTCTACAACGTATCGTTCACTCAAAGCAATGAAAGGACAGGCCATTGCCGACTTTCTTACGGAGTATCCGATACCAGCTGACTCCTCCTTAAATTGTGAGTTGCTATACGAGCATGAGTTCAATACAACTGAAGAAGAAAATGATTCCCAATGGGAACTCTACTTCGATAGAGCATCTTCCATAAAGCAGCGAAAGTAGAATACCCCCATAATCAAAGCCGGGGTGGGCCTTATCTTCGTGACTCCGCAAAGAGGGATATTGCATTATGCCCTCTCCTTAACAGAGCCAAGGACTAATAACGAAGTTGAATATGAAGCTTTGATAGCAGGTCTCGAGATCGCTATCAACATGGGAATCAAAGACCTCCTCATATTTGCAGACTCCTAGCTCATCATCAGCCAAGTAAATGGTGACTATCAAACATGCAAGCCAGAGCTGATAAAGTATGGCGAAAGAGTGCAGCAACTGATGACACAAATCCCTACCTATACCCTGGGAAGTATACCGCATGCGGAAAACACTAAGGCAGATGCATTGGCCAAATTGGCTAAGGAACTGGCTGATGAAAATTTTGATGATGTAAGGATCATTGTGCAAAACCGTAGGGTTCTCACGCCAACAAAAATACCTTCGGAAGACCTAATAAAGCCATCCAAAGGAAAAGAAACAACCGAACAAGTAGCTCTTCAAATAGAGGACGAAGAAAAGGTCAAGGACTAGAGGGAAGTATTCATAGACTACTTCAAATCCCAACGAATGCCCAAAAATGCATCGTCTAGACATCAGCTCGTGAAACAAGCTTTGTCTTTTTCCTTCGTCAATGATACTCTATATGAGAGATCATTCGACTGTCTGTGGATAAGATGCCTAGGGTCGGAGAAAGCAAAGAAAGTCGTTCAAGAAACTCACGACGGACTCTGCGGTTCTGATCAAGCCGGGCCAAAGATGAAGCTGAAGATAAAAAGAATGGGTTACTATTGGCCCGCAATGATTCAGGACTGTCTCGAATATGTGAAGCAGTATCACTCGTGCCAAATTCACGAGGACTTCATTCACCAACATCCAAATTCGCTATACTCAACAGTAGCTAGCTGGCCGTTCGAAATGTGGGGAACCGATATAATTGGCCCCATTGAGCCGGCATTGTCCAAAGGATATCGGTTCATACTGGCAACGACCGAATACTTCTCTAAGTGGGCAGAAGCTGTACCACTGAGGGAAGTGAAGACGGAGAATATCCTCCACTTCTTTAGAACCCATGTCATTTATCGATTCGACACTCCACGACGGATAATCTCGGATAATGGGCCAGCTTATAGAAGTCATAAAATCAACCGTTTTGCACAAAAACATAAAATAGATTGGAGACACTCTTCAATCTATAATTCTTGGACCAACGGTCTAGTTGAAGCTTTCAACAAGATCTTGATAAAGATTATAAAGAAAACGGTGTCCAGAAACAAAAAAAGACTGGCATGAAAGGCTGTACGAAGTTCTCTGGGCGTACAGAACAATGTTCAAAACGGCCACGAATACAACACCATATGTGTTGGTGTTTGACACGGAAGCAGTGCTCCCACTGGAGGTAGAACTCCCCTCTCTACGAGTAGCGGTTTGATACGAGCTGACAGATGAAGAAAACACTCATCTTAGGCTTGAGGAGCTCGACGCCCTCGATGAAAATTGCCTTATAGCACAGCAAAATCTGGAGGTTTATAAGGCAAGGATGACACGGTCATACAAAAAACTAACTAGGCCGAGAAAATTTCGCCAAGGCGAACTCATACCTGTCGTCAAAAGACTAATGATCCCCAATCGTACAAAACGGGGAAAATTCAAGCCAAACTATGAAGGCCCGTACATTATAGATAAAGTATACCAAGGTGGAGCCTACATGCTCATGGATATGCATGGCGAAAGACCCTTCCGACCAATAATGGCCGATTCCTCAAAAAACACTGCCCATGACGAGTTATGACTTAGGTCAATGATAGATGATGACACTTGTGTCTTCTCGTTATCTTCCTGAATCAGAACTCTGAGAGCGGTATCCAAAAAAGCTTCGTCGCCTCAAAAAATGGTGACATTGGACCGAGAAGTCGCTAAAGTAAAAATCCGTCTCAAACATGGCGACGATGGATTGAGATGTCCCTAAACTAACGATGGACCGAGATGTCCCTAAACTAACATCCGTCCCCAAGATAGGAATGTTGGACTGAGAAGTCCCTAAACTAAAAATCCGCCTCAAATATAGCGATGATGGACCGAGATGTCCCTAAACTAACGATGGACCAAGATTTTATTAAACTAACATCCGTCCCCAAGATGGGAATGCTGGACTGAGAAGTCCCTAAACTAAAAATCCGCCTCAAACATGGCGACGATGGACCGAGATGTTCCTAAACTAATAATGGACCGAGATGTCCTTAAACTAACAATGGACCGAGATGTCCCTAAACTAACTATAGACCGAAATGTCCCAAAACTGATAATGGATCGAAATATCATTAAACTAACATCCGTCCCCAAGATGGGAATGCTTGATCGAGAAGTCACTAAACTAAAAATCCGCTTCAAATATGGTGACGATGAACCGAGATGTTCTTAAACTAACAATAGACCGAGATGTCCCTAAACTAAAGTTCGTCCTCAAGAAGCGAATGCTGGACAAAAAAAGGTACGTCCACAAGCGAAATGGGCATGGATGAAAACTCGAAGGAGCGTCGTGAATAAAAACAGCAGGGCTACCGACGAGCATGTGAAAACCCGGAAGGGCGCAAACTCGTAAAAAAAAACCGGTATGTCCACAAGCGAAATTGGCACGGTTTAAAAGCCAAAAAGGTGTCGTGAGTAAAAACAGCAGGCCTACGGCGAGCATGTGAAAACCCGAAAGGGCGCGATCTCGTAAAAAAAATAATAAAATACACTTGCAGGGTCCTTTTAATCTTATGAGGAGAAAATACCAGCGTGAGATTTTTTTGACTCACAAAAGAGCAACACACTTAGGAATCCCTACAATTCCTAAGGAGAAACTACACTTGCGAGATTCTTACGACTCGTAGGGAGAATTTCCCCCCTATGAGACCCTCACGGCTCATAAGATTCAAAATCCTTAAGTTACAGGGATCTAAATCTGTTCTTAACCCGTCATATTCCCCTAATATTTTCCTACAGGTGGTCCTATATTGACCCTTGTATACAATTCACGGGCATAAATAAATATTCCTCCACCAAGTTCCACCAATGGTGAGAAATGTCCCCATATAGTGAGCGACACTTGTAAGTCCTCTCGATTTACAAGAAGAAAACACTCTTGGAAGATCCTTACAACTTACAATAGAAAACACACTTAGAAATCCCCACGATTCCTAAGAAGAAAATATACCAACGAGACCCTCACGACTCATAGGGAGAAATACTTTTATGAGATCTTTATAGCTCATAAAGTCAAAGCCTTAGTCAACAGGATCCTAACCCTGTCTACTAAGCCATCTTTGTTCAAATAGACAAAAACAAATGATGATTCGCTCCCGACAACATTCTAGTTGTAGCGATACTGATGCCTAAATAGATGTCAAACTCCAAGTTCTCTCACGGCAAATGATGATTCGCTCCTGGCAATATTCTAGTTGTAGCGATGATGATTCTATAATGGGTATCAGGACCAAGTCCCCAACTCGTGATAAAAGTCAGCAATATGCATAGACAGCCGAAATGTTATGGCAATCGAGACTTTCACGACATAAAAACTGAAAAAATAGAGCATCGTGGGAAGAAATAAAAAATTAATAAAAATTGAAACTTTCTGCCCTGCAAGTATGTCTATATCGACTCTTATATACGATCCATGGGCACGAATGAAAGAAAAGGAATCGTATTTTCCCATCAGGCTCCGCCAAAGGGAGAGCCAGATCTTGATGGCAATAGCTACAGCCTAAAGATCGACTGGACGTGCTTCTCATGACACCAGGGTGTAGACGCGACGTCAACAAAGACCCAAGGGTCAAAGCAAAAAAAGGGAGTAATGGCAAAATCCTAGCTCCAAGTCTTAACGGTACATATACAACCTAGAGACTATCCCGGCATTTCTTCTCGTTCCAGAAGGATGCAGACGCAACGTCATCATCAAAAAAGAAAGACCCAAGGGTCAAAGCAAAAAATGGAGTAATGGAAAAATCCTAGCTCCATGTCTGGACGGTTCATATATAACTTAGAGACTATCCCGACGTTTCTTCTCATTCCAGCAGGATGCAGATGCAACGTCATCATCAAAAAAGAAAGACTCAAGGGTTAAAGCAAAAAATGAAGTAATGGCAAAATCCTAGCTCCAAGTCTGGACGGTTCATATACAACCTAGAGACCGTCCCGGCGTTTCTTCTCATTCTAGCAGGATGTAGACGCAACGTCATCATCAATAAAGAAAAACCCAAGGGTCAAAGCAAAAAATGAAGTAATAGCAAAATCCTAGCTCCAAATCTGGACGGTTCACATACAACCTAGAGACTATCTCAGTGTTTCTTCTCATTCCAGCAGGATGCGGACGCAACGTCATCATAAAAATAATGAGAAATACCTAAGGGTCAAAGAAAAATATGGAGTAATGGTAAAATCTTAGCTCCAAGTCTTGACGGTATATATACAACCTAGAGACTATCCCAGCGTTCCCCCTCATTTCAGCAGGATGCAGACGCAACTATCAAATGAAATTCGAGCACTGGCATGTTTCTAGCTCCGGACTTCAATTGCAATACATGCAGCATAGAGGTTCTACAGATGTCTACCCTATTTCAGCAAAAAATCGGCGGACATCGTTGAAACAAAAATGTGTTAGTTATATGTATGCCCTAGAGGCCATTACTGTACATAGGATGTATATTGTAGTGGATGCTGGGACATATATAGGGAGGACTTTCTTGCTCGACATGATAGTATGCTATCTGGTTACCCTTTACCTTAACGTGTATGTTGATTGCCTCTCTGTTACATGTTGGTAAAGCCCTTAGGATCTGTACTTGACTACCTGGACTATGATGCGGATCATACTAGTGGGAACATGGTAGTCCATAAGTACATCCTTCAAAGTCCCTAGTCGAGGGTGTATCGAGACGGGGCATCGATATACCAGAGTAGACTAGCGTATACCTTCTCGACCCATACAGATGGGCGATGGATGATCCCATATCCATTGGTGTTTGACATCAGAGATGATATACGGGTGCTCAGTAGAGACTGGGTACACTGGACGGACTTGCCGAGAACTCCCAGATGGTATTATACCTCACGTCAGATGGCAGTTCTCTGGTGACACTGGTACAGAGTAGTCTGTTGACCCGAGATCGTCATAGAGTCTTGTGTGGTTCCCACTGTGCTTTGATTTCCATCTTACCACGTCCAAGAGGGCGTGCAAAACGGTGGTTTTTGGGTACAGTCCCGAGTCACATGGAGGCAATGAGCGATAGGAGGGGATTCGTCTCTCCCGGTATAGGGGGTTGATGTTGCGCTGTGTTCGATTGGCTATAACAGGAAATCCCTGGCCAGGGTTGCTGAGATTTACTGGTAAGTGTTACCAGTAGTTTCTCGAACAGTTATAGACCTCATATCGACACGACTTATTGAGCTATTGGGGTCTGACGTTTACCACCCCTAGGCGAGATATGCGACATATCAGACGATCAGACCGGACTGTACGGTAGTGTTACTGGTTGGATTCACTGGAGTGTGAGCAGGCTTGCTCGTCGATCTTCAGATCGCTCAATACCTGGGTGGCCGTTACGTTTAGCAGACCGCTTGCGGCTTGTGGGTGTTTGATATGATCATCACCTGCTGCCGGCGTATTGACGAGTCTTTAGAGTCCTACACAGAGGTTTCCTGGCTCAAGCGAAACGAAATAGGAGCGCATATGAGATATGTGCGGGACCGAGAATGATACCAGTATGTGATACTGTATTCGATTCTCGCGATATGTGACATTGATCGGTTATATGCGATATAGCCGGCATATCGGATCAAGTGTTGATTCGATAAGTTGTTACTGTTGATATTAGTCGGTTATATGCGATATGACCGGATCATTAAATCAAGTGTTGATTTAATGATTTAATGCATAATTATATATTTGATATATTACTTTGCATTAACTAGTATCGGTTCACTTAAGATGGATTTTCTCACTCGGATGTGTGCATTGCATATGCGATATGATTTTGTGCACTTGCTTGTATCATGTTTGATGATGCATGCCTTATGGTTAAGTGTAAAGAATTAAACCTTGGTTAATGAAATGGTTAGGGTTTACTTTTTCCTTATTCATTTTATTCATTTACTTTTTCTTTTGGAAAAAGAAATGCAAAGAGAAAAATGGTGGAATTCTTTTGTTCATTCATGAAGCTTCATGAAGACTTTGACTTTTGACCATTTTGTCTCATGCTTTAACCTAACCATTCCACTTAACTCTAATTAATTCTCTACACCTAACCTTGGTTAGCTTATGATAAGAATTGTTTTCTTTTCTATTTTTAATTATTCTTAACATAATATTCTTCTTCTTCTTCATCTTCTTCTTTGAAGAAGCTTGAGGTCATCAATGGTGGATTGATGATTTGAGTGAGAAATCCAATTCTAAAGTCTACCCACTTCCTATTTCTTCATCCTCTACCTCTTGCCAAGTAGTAGAGTGTGTTTTCTTCACAAGTTTCTTGACTTGATGAAGTCGGAGCTTGATTTAGCGATGCCTCGACGTAGATCATCTTCGGCATGGACATCGACGACCTAGCTCGCCCATTCTCCGACGAAGCCGACGCTAGAGCCCGGATTCTTTTTGGACAGCGGAGATGACTTCGTTGCGGAGCTATGGAGATGGAGCACCCGATCTACAAAGGTTGTATTTTCGTATCTTGTAGTTAAGTGTTAACTAGTTAGCTTTTTCGCCTAGTTTTCTAGCAAACGATCCGTAGTCGGGTCTCTCGGCACCTAGAATTTTTTATAAATGGCATGTTCGATGCCTTGTGAGACCTCACTAGAGTGCCTAGGAACCCTGCAGTGGTATCAGAGCCTAGCTAGAGCCTTAGGCGAAGTCTAGACGGATTTTGAAACCCGAACGAACCCGAAAACCCCAATACAAATTGCTCTCTGTACTTTTTCTGAAAACGTGGATTTTTCCAAATTAAAAATTGCTAAAAAATTCAGCAGGGAAAAATAAGAATTACGGTGCAAAAATTTTCTGGTGAACAGTAAATTTCGCGGCGGATCAGCGGCATAATCATGGATTATGCGGCGGATCAGCGGCCCCTTGATGACGTCAGCCCTGTTACTTTGCACAGTAATTCCTAGTTCAAAGAGCTGAGTTTTCTGGGAATTTTTAATATTTATTCTAGAGTCGAATTTTCTGCAGTTGTTTTGGTGATTCGGTGTTTCGATCGGGGTATCAAATTTCGTCTTTGTGGCTTTCCGGATAAATTTTAGAATATGTTAAAAAAGTTCGACCGGATATAAATACCCAATTTTTCCCCTGTCGGGAAATTTCCAAGTGTTGGATTTTTCCGTAGTTTAACGACGTTCTAAGTAATGCAAGTAACGCGATGGTCCCTCTAGAAGACAACAAACCTTAACTCGATTATGTGACCGTCTTGAACTGCCCTTTGAACCTTCGGGTTTGGGGCAGTACGGCGTGCCACATGTGAGGCGTTGGCTTGACCCTTCTACGGCTGGACCGTTGGTACTGAGGTACGAACGGAATGTTGTTAGACTTATTTCATGTGTTGAGCTGTATCGGGAAAACTTGGGTGTTAGATTGTTCGATCGAAAAGTTTAACATTTTCTGTTTATCCGGAATGGGATACAACAATTGGAATTCACAAAAGTTATGAGATAACTGAATGAATGTTATAAACATAGCAATTTAGTCTCACTTGATCGGTTGCCACGGAATTTTGATGTGATCAAAAGTCCGTCGCAATCACGTAGCGTACGCGGATACTCGCCGGGTAAACTTAATAGACAGCTTCACTCCATAGCCCCGACCAAGTGACTGTAGGAGAACCCCGTCGCCGAAAGCATCCGTCCGGGTGCTCGCGGCAGCGGTGTTCCGCCTTGGTGCACTTCGTCGACGGTATCGGGGGTGCGGCCGTCTACTGAAGTTTGCGACGAGCATTCGATCAGGATGTCGGGAATCTTGTTGAATTTCCCGACTTAATATTGAAAAGTGTTTTCGATAATGAGACTAAAATGCGGGGTTTATAATTGTTTGGCATGCGATGTCTAAGAAATTCATTTGGTCAGACATGTGATGTCTGAGGTGGTTGCGGATTCCAGCTGTTGTAGTTTTACACTTTCTTTTCTGTGACCGTAAGTGTAATATGTGATATCACCGGTTTCGTTGCTATATGTCAACGACAATTGGGATGCGCATATTTACTTACGTTGATGACATGTGATGTTATGTGTTGCTGGATATGTTATATTGGATCGTCGTGTTTGAATAGCCGGGGGTTTTTATGTGAGATGAGTGTTTTTTCATTTTCATTCATGTAAAAACTTGTATGTAATATTCTTTTATTGGGGCACTTCCAGGTTGCGGAAGTTGTCACCTTTTGTATATTATTTACTTTTCCGCACTAGGATAGACCCAAGGAGGAGGGCACAAGTAACCGGGTTCTGGAGTCCAGTGGGAGACCAACTCGAGGAGTCGGGTCCGGGTCTCCTAACTCCAGAATTGGTAGGGTTGCTTGCCGCTCTCGTAGGGGTCTAGGGGTGTGGGTTTGGCTATTCATCGCGACCGTGGAATCCGTGTTTTATACTGGCTCGTATTGAAAACACGGACGTCCTAGTATATCCAATATTTCATATGTTTCTTCTGCTGCGATATCTGTGATGTGATCATGTGATGTTCTCTGATAGATACAGTATATAGTATATATGATATATTATATAGACGTTACTTATGTTTTACACCCGCGCTAGCCCTGCCCTGCTCTGCCGTTAGTTACCTAACCTAACGGTGCACGAGGGGACATCGAGGCGAATGCGGATGGCATAAGTGTACGTCATATCTATCTGTGATGTTTAGGTACTTAAATGATGGGACTTCATTAATGAGATTAATGAAACAAAAGAAACCTAAGATGTTGTAGAATCGAATTTCAAAATAAAACAGGTAGCTACAGTTCTTGCTTTGCACAGCGGTATATATGATATATCCTGCACCTTATTCGATGAGGAAAGGACCGAGACCCCTTCACCGGGAGTGACTCCTTTAGCAATAACTGGCAGATGCTACACACTCGGTTTGTCTTTTGATTGCTTTTAAGTGTTTTTGCTTTGCACAGTGATATATATGATATATCCCGCACCTCATTCGACGAGGAAAGGACCGACGATCCCTTCACCGGGAGTGACTCCTTTAGCAAAACTAGAAAAGCCTCAAAAACACTCCATTTCAAAATTCATTCGATCCTACAACGATATCAAGTTCATTACGCAATAGGTTTTCAGAAAAACCTGTCGTAGCCCTCCGTCATTTCAGATAAGTGCTGTTTAGTATTCGTGCTGCGTTTGTTGACCTCCGTCAAGGCGCGGTGTGCGGTAGCTAACCAGTATTTATCTGCATATGCATATGATGCAGATTGAGTTAGGGTAGTCGTGCGGCCTTGTTGACCTCCGTCAAGGGTCGTGCGGGTGGGTTTAATTCGATCAAGAAATGACGGGTTGAACTTGACTAGTAGCCTATGGTTTGTTGACCTCCGTCAAGGTCATAGGGTGCTAGGGGCAAAATATTATCGGGAATTTCAAGTGTTGAGATTTGCAATGAGATTGCATACCTTCTATGAGATAGTTGGATCCCGATACCCGCTGCGAGTAAGAGTTACTCCTGGGAGAGTTTTATGCATTACAATTAGCCGATCAAGTAGGTGTCTAGAAAGGTGTTAACGAGGTTACGCCTCTGGGAAAACGAGGTTTACATTAATTAGGTTCGTGCGAAAGTACGGGGGACCTCCCTCAAAGTACCGACACTGGCCTGGCTGAAAGATTGGCGAACTTGTAGTGTGTAATTAATCCCGGCTAGTCTTTCCTTTTAGGGTTTGAAGGAAGATTTGATAAAAAGCAGTGGGAGCCATCCTGATTAGATAAAATAATAACCAATCTATTCTTGCAAGAGCGCACGCTGAGTGTTTTCTTCTCTCTCTCTCCAGGTAGCGACCATATCATGCCTTAATCAAGATAATAATACGGATTATTGACCGAACCCGCTTGTTATACTGAGCTGGGGAACGTTGGTCCCGCTCCAACTTATAATTGTTATAAGACAGAGCAGGAAATTGGGGATTACCAGAATTCCCGTGCCACCCAAACGAAGAGAGTGCATACTGATGCATCATCTTCGGGTGTGTTCGTTACAAAGAACTGATTCTCTGTATCCTCTATGTCCTGGGTATGCGATACCAGATCAGGATCCCATATATGTAATTTGTTACATAAGGCTACAGATAGGTAGAGAACTGAGAACGGGTGATAAGTTTCATGAGGCAGAAAACGGGGCAAGAGTTGCAGCCAAGTCTGTCGGTCACTGTCACCCTGTATTACCAATACATTGATTCTGAACGAATGTTATTAGATACCGAACCTGATATACCAAATCATATCACTCTCTTTGTTAGAAAAGAAAGGATATAATTTTGTATTGATGGATAATGTTTTGAACATTTCCTATATCAAAAGTTGATCGGTTCAGGCACGTTATCTAAAAGCATTAATATTCTAAATCAAACTACAGTTCTTAGTATATAGAACACACAAAAGGGAGGAAGAGTTCAGACATGAACGAATTCTTCTTGAGGCATTGTAGACTAGGTCATATCAATGCGACCCGACTGGCTGAAGTTACATTTAGATGCATATTTAAATCAGTTTGAATTTACATCTTGTGAAACTTGCCAGTCATGTCACAAAGATATAATGACACCAGCTATGTTTATTGGAAACAGAGAAAGAGTTAATGAACTTTTGGGATGATACATGTTGATGTATGTAGGTCCCCTGTCTACATATGCCAGGACTGGTTCTTTATACTTCATTACGTTCTCTGATGATCTCTCAAGATTCAGACATATGTTCCTGTTGAAACAAAAGTCCGAACCTTTTGAGATATTCACAGAATATAAGTTAGAAGTAGAGAACCAAAATACGGGTAAAAGTATTATGTCCTTTGATGTGATCAGGGAGGAGAATACTTGAGCACGGAAATACTGGATTATTCTAAAGGAGAATGAGATTCTCTCTCAGCATTACTCCTCTGCATACACCATAGCACGATGGTATATCGGGGTGGAGCAATTACACCCTATGTGATAAGGTGTGCTCTATGATTAGTAATACTGAGCTACCTATTTCCTTTTGGGTGTTATGCACTTGAGAAGCTGCATACCTATTGAATAGGGTTCTAATCAAATCAGTTGCCTACCGCTTCATATGTGATATGGAATGGGAAGAACTCATGTCTTAAGTTAGTTAAGATTTGGAGTTGTCCGGCCTATGTCTGAAAGCAAAATCCGGACAAGCTCGAGGCAAGGTCTGTAATGTAGAACTGGAAAGGTTCCAGCTATACAAACTGCAGCTGATGATTTGAAAGAACCAAAGGATTCGATAGTTACCAATGAACCTCAGCCTCTCCGCCGATCTAGTAGGGATCCTCACCCACCTGAGAGATACTTCGGTTTCTCTATGACAATGGGAGCGAGGATTACATCATGAGATGATGACCCAACTAGCTTCGAGCTGGCCATCAGGAGTGAGACTCTGTAAGAATGGCTGGATGTTTATCGATCTGAGATGGAATCATTATACACCAACAAAGTATGGACTTTGGTTGCTATATCTGAAGGGTTAAATCCCCATCAGGAGCAAGTATATCTTGAGAAGATTACTTGGTGTACATGGAAAAGTTGAGACTTTCAAAGCTAGAATTGTTAAAGGTTTTCGTCATCGACCAGGCATGGATAATGATGAAACCTTTTCCAGTAGCTATGCTTAAGTCCATCCAGATCCTACTTGTCACGGCTACATACCATGACTGCGATATCTGGTGGTTGGGTGTCTTGACTGCTTTTCTAAATGATGATTTAGAAGAGAGTGTCTATAAGTACACAGCCAGAGGGCCTCGTAGACAGTGGGAGCAGCGGAAACGTGTGCAAGATGTTTTATATGATAAAGCAGGCATCGCGGAGTTGGAACATCTGTTTTGATGAATTAGTCAAAGAAGTTGACATCATCAAAATGGTAGATGAACCTTGTATAAACAAAAAGGTAGTAGGGAGTATGGTGACGATCCTCGTAGAGTACGTGGATGACATACTCTTGATAAGAAAAGAGTTTCTTATGCTACGCTCGGTCAATCTCCGCTAATCACTAGAATTCTCCATATAGGATCAAAGTGATACCTACTAAATCCTGGATTTTGGATCTATGAGATAGATTTAATTGGATGTTAGGATTCTCACTAGTTGTAGTGAGATGGTATCAATCGATCCTGGGGAGAATCACTGGAAGTGTTCCATGGTGATAAAGACGACTGAATGTCAGTCACAGGCATTGTCTTTACCCTCAGTAAAGGGACGGTATGTTGGAAGAGTTCCAAGCTAGATACCGTGACATACTAGACGATAAAGGCACGATACATCGCTACTTAAGATGCTACCAAAGAGGCTGTTTGGGTGTATATTGGTTCATGAGATGAACTATGTTCCTACCATTATGAGACAATGGAGTTGTGGCTTATGCCAAGGAACGCCGGTCCCATCAGTGATCCAGACATATTCTAAGGCAGTATCACTTGATCATGGAGATGGTTGATCTCCAGGGAAGATCGAGGTTAGGAGAGAAGACTCAGAGGACAACACAGCGGATCCACTCACAAAGGCCTGTTCCCAGAGAGAGACTTTTATGGGATGGTTGAGTATGAGATACTACAACCACTGCTACAGATGGCCCTAGTGCAAGTGGGAGATTGTTAGTTATATGTATGCCCTAGAGGCCATTACTGTACATAGGATGTATATTGTAGTGGATGCTGGGACATATATAGGGAGGACTTTCTTGCTCGACATGATAGTATGCTATCTGGTTACCCTTTACCTTAACGTGTATGTTGATTGCCTCTCTGTTACATGTTGGTAAAGCCCTTAGGATCTGTACTTGACTACCTGGACTATGATGCGGATCATACTAGTGGGGACATGGTAGTCCATAAGTACATCCTTAAAAGTCCCTAGTCGAGGGTGTATCGAGACGGGGCATTGATATACCAGAGTAGACTAGCGTATACCTTCTCGACCCATACAGATGGGCGATGGATGATCCCATATCCATTGGTGTTTGACACCAGAGATGATATACGGGTGCTCAGTAGAGACTGGGTACACTGGACGGACTTGCCGAGAACTCCCAGATGGTATTATACCTCACGTCAGATGGCAGTTCTCTGGTGACACTGGTACAGAGTAGTCTGTTGACCCGAGATCGTCATAGAGTCTTGTGTGGTTCCCACTGTGCTTTGATTTCCATCTTACCACGTCCAAGAGGGCGTGCAAAACGGTGGTTTTTGGGTACAGTCCCGAGTCACATGGAGGCAATGAGCGATAGGAGGGGATTCGTCTCTCCCGGTATAGGGGGTTGATGTTGCGCTGTGTTCGATTGGCTATAACAGGAAATCCCTGGCCAGGGTTGCTGAGATTTACTGGTAAGTGTTACCAGTAGTTTCTCGAACAGTTATAGACCTCATATCGACATGACTTATTGAGCTATTGGGGTCTGACGTTTACCACCCCTAGGCGAGATATGCGACATATCAGACGATCAGACCGGACTGTACGGTAGTGTTACTGGTTGGATTCACTGGAGTGTGAGCAGGCTTGCTCGTCGATCTTCAGATAGCTCAATACCCGGGTGGCCGTTACGTTTAGCAGACCGCTTGCGGTTTGTGGGTGTTTGATATGATCATCACCTGCTGCCGGCGTATTGACGAGTCTTTAGAGTCCTACACAGAGGTTTCCTGGCTCAAGCGAAACGAAATAGGAGCGCATATGAGATATGTGCGGGACCGAGAATGATACCAGTATGTGATACTGTATTCGATTCTCGCGATATGTGACATTGATCGGTTATATGCGATATAGCCGGCATATCGGATCAAGTGTTGATTCGATAAGTTGTTACTGTTGATATTAGTCGGTTATATGCGATATGACCGGATCATTAAATCAAGTGTTGATTTAATGATTTAATGCATAATTATATATTTGATATATTACTTTGCATTAACTAGTATCGGTTCACTTAAGATGGATTTTCTCACTCGGACGTGTGCATTGCATATGCGATATGATTTTGTGCACTTGCTTGTATCATGTTTGATGATGCATGCCTTATGGTTAAGTGTAAAGAATTAAACCTTGGTTAATGAAATGGTTAGGGTTTACTTTTTCCTTATTCATTTTATTCATTTACTTTTTCTTTTGGAAAAAGAAATGCAAAGAGAAAAATGGTGGAATTCTTTTGTTCATTCATGAAGCTTCATGAAGACTTTGACTTTTGACCATTTTGTCTCATGCTTTAACCTAACCATTCCACTTAACTCTAATTAATTCTCTACACCTAACCTTGGTTAGCTTATGATAAGAATTGTTTTCTTTTCTATTTTTAATTATTCTTAACATAATATTCTTCTTCTTCTTCATCTTCTTCTTTGAAGAAGCTTGAGGTCATCAATGGTGGATTGATGATTTGAGTGAGAAATCCAATTCTAAAGTCTACCCACTTCCTATTTCTTCATCCTCTACCTCTTGCCAAGTAGTAGAGTGTGTTTTCTTCACAAGTTTCTTGACTTGATGAAGTCGGAGCTTGATTTAGCGATGCCTCGACGTAGATCATCTTCGGCATGGACATCGACGACCTAGCTCGCCCATTCTCCGACGAAGCCGACGCTAGAGCCCGGATTCTTTTTGGACAGCGGAGATGACTTCGTTGCGGAGCTATGGAGGTGGAGCACCGGATCTACAAAGGTTGTATTTCCGTATCTTGTAGTTAAGTGTTAACTAGTTAGTTTTTTCGCCTAGTTTTCTAGCAAACGATCCGTAGTCGGGTCTCTCGGCACCTAGAATTTTTTATAAATGGCATGTTCGATGCCTTGTGAGACCTCACTAGAGTGCCTAGGAACCCTGCAAAATGAAGTGACGGCATATTCCCAGCTTTGGGTCTTGACGGCAACTCATATAAAGCCTAAAAGACAATTGGAGATCATCCCACCCCAGAAGGGTGCGGTTATGGCTCATCGGGGTGCCAAATTGAGCCTAAACTCGGGTAAAAAGTGTCATGGAAAATTCCTAACGCTTGCTCTTCCAATGGTAATATGACCTAAGGAGATTACTTGAAGACGTATTGTCCAGCCATCGATAGGATCAGAGACACGGAAATCGCGGGGCTACTCGAATAGCGGCTTAAAGACTGCATATCGAGGGACACATCAGCCAATGCGATGGTACCACGGACTAAAACCCTAGCACCACAAACCTAACGGACCTCTGTCGTAAAAAGAATGGGGATATCTACATACAACGTTAGGACAAGTTTGCCTGTAAATCCAAGGGAGGTAAACTAAAGATACTCCGAAATGAGTACGTAAACTACAAACTCCGAAATGAGTATATAAACTAGAGACTCCGAAATGAGTGAATAAACTACAAACACTGAAATGAGTGAATAAACTACAAACTCTGAAATGAGTACATAAACTAGAGACTCCGAAATGAGTGAATAAACTACAAACTCCGAAATGAGTTCATAAACTAGAGACTCCGAAATGAGTATATAAACTGCAAACCCCGTAACGAGTAAATAAACTAATTAGAGCCAAATCAAAACATCAAACACAGAGGAGTGCATGCAAAAAAAAAATACTCTTTATTCATGAATCAAAATGTTTGAAAGGTATATATATATATATATATATATATATATATATAAGGGGATAAAATTCTAGCCTCTAAGAGGGTGGGGCTTTCAATAAAGTGACAACCCTCACACTCTCTTGCCGCAGCTCTTCCTCACGCTTCACTATTGCAGCCGGCATTGTTTCGACTTGACCCCGTTGTTGCAAGCATGAAGAAAGCTTCTCGGTAATTTCCTTCTTAGAAACTTCGCAATCTCGCATTTCATGCTCGGTAAAGTCAACGTTCTGTCTCAGCGCCACTCTTTCAGAAATGCATTGTTGAAGATTTTCAAACATAATTTGCAGTTGTGCGGCATTCGCTTCAACCCGGGCACGCAATTGGCTGTATTCGCAAAAGCTTTCTCGTGCTCTTTTTGCTTCAGAACCAACTTCTGCTCAAAGTATTGAATGGAAGTGGCACTTTGCTCGATCCATGAGACCAGTTGAGCCTTCAAGGATAATGCCTTAGGCGCAAGACGTTTGTGCTCAATCTCATGGAGGTAAGCCTCAATTTGCTTACAGTAGTCAACCCAAATGCCGACGAAATCTTCATTGTGGAAAGTCACAAGGGTCGCCAGTATAGGGTTGACTTCGTCCGCAAAGTCCACAGCAGAAGTGAGAGCTTTGACATTAAGGTCTTCAATAAATTCTCTTAGCATCCGCATGTTATTTTTCACACCTTTGGTTAACTGACGCTTAGTGAAGGGCCTCGCGGGTATAGAAATACGAGACTCAAGGGGAGCCAAAGCCGTTGTAGCTTCTACAGAGTAAGACACATACAAAGAAAGGCCATGTTTCAACCTAAAAATAAAAAAGAATGATGATGAATGAGATCTAACATACCAATAGTTAAAAGTGGAAAATCAGGGAGCATAGGAGGCCCAACTATTCCTGCATCCTCTCCCATGAGCGGTCAGACTGTGGTCAATATGAGAAAGGTTTAGTAATAGAAAGATTACTCGTAAAAAGATGTAACAAGAAATGAAGAATATACTAACCAACGCCCGAATGAGGGACGAATTCCGATTGGAAGGCGAAATGCGAGCTTAACTTTTGGCATAAGCGGTCGAAGGGCACTTCTACAATATACGGTAAAGAAATTAATCGAAGAAATAATATCAATAATGAGACAAGGAAATGAAAAATCTTTACGTTCCATCATTGAACCTGAGAGATCTAGGGGGTGCAAAAGAGATAGGTGGAGCAGCAACAGTCACGGCAACGGCTGACGGTGATTCTTCAATCAGCACAGCGCCGTGATTTACCGCACCTATATTCGGATTAAAGGAGATATCAGTGAATATGTCTAGTAGGACTGAGAACCCAAAAGTAATAACACGAGGAATACCTGACGGGGCAGAAACCATAGCGGTATCTGGAGCGTCACTAGCTATGAACAACTTCCTCGATTTCCACCATCACCAGGAAGATGGATTCAATGTCTACACCTTCGTCCTCTGAATCAATAAGGGCCGTCGTCATGCTCGCATCGCCCGCCGATGTCGGGGATCCACAAGGGGAGGAAGCGGCAGTTGGAACAGTCCCAGATTTGAAATGAAGGCTTGATGTCCCAGACTCTTCAAACCATGGCACTTCACTTGCCACGTTAACACCTAAACTTGGCCCTGCTACACCATTCAAGGACAGATGTGTTATAAATCAAGAAAAAATGTTGTGGGAAGAAACCTGGAAAAGTAAATAAGTCCTATTAGGTTTCAATAAGGGATCGTGTGCTGTTTTACCTTGAAGTAATTGCTCAGCCTCTTCACGAGCCACACGCGCAATCTGCCTATGAGCGGTTGAAAAGGCAGAAGGAATGTCCTCCATGGGAACATCAGAGGGTCGTGTATTACTCGAACCCTCGCCTGTGGCCAAGTTATCCTGACTCTCCCTTTCGACGCTGCTTTCGAAGAGATCTCCTCAGAACCTCCGACACAGGAACGTCTTTATCTAAATCAGTCTCGGCCTCCGGATCTGCTAGAACGTCCGTCATCGGCTGCTTTGGCGATGCTTCCCGTAGCGGCCCTGGGATGACCTCAACTGTAGCCGATAGCTTTGAAGGCTCCCCCACACCACCACCTAAGGACGGTATTACACTCGGAACAACACAAGTTGCGGTGGTTCCAGTAATAAAAAAAGAAAGAGAGATGGGAGTCAGGGTGTGAACGAAATGAGCTAAATATGTATATTCAAAGGCATCGCAAAACGAATCATACCGAAACCCATAGAAGCGCGAAGCCTCTCCTCTTCCTCAAATGTTTTGAGGGATGCTAAAAGAGCCTCTTCAGTAGAGACGTCTATTAAGAAAAGAGCGTTGATAAGGAATAATAAATTCAAATACACACACACACACACATACACAGAAGAATGTAAATGAGATATACCTGATGCCGCAAGAGAAGCAAGTGCTGCTTGCTCGCGGGTAATCTCTCAGAAGCCTCAATAGCGGCATTCTCATCAGTAGAAGCCCCGAATAAACTGTCGTTGGTGCCGTATTCGGACAAGCCTTCGCTTTAGGGAGCATGTGGCTCTTGACCGAATACAACATCAGCCGAAAATAAAGTTTTCTTCTTTCTCTGCGAGCTGGCAACAACACCCGACGATAAAAGCTTACGCTTTACGGGCTTCTTGGGACGGCGAGTCCCGATTTTCGAGCCAATACCCGACTTAGAAGATACCGCAGCCAGCACAGGAGAACTTAAGTCTGGACGTGGCTTAGCCGGAAAGGCTCGTGGAACTACAGCCGCGGTGCTCTCTCTCAAAGAAGGACGGGCAACTGCCTGTCGCTTCAGCGGAACCGCAAGATTACTAGCCGGGACAGAATCCTTATGGTCAAGAAGCATCCGCCTTTTCTCCTTGACAACGGCACCAGTCGCATGCTGATACCATGCAATGTAAGCATTCGAGGCCTTCGGGATATGACTTGGCTCACTGATCAGGAAATGAGACCCCGTATTCAGCTGCATAAAATGATGCGCCGCGTTGTGAATTCTCTCCTCTATAGCAACCGGATCAATGAGAAACGCTTTAAGGGGAACGCCTTGGTTATAACCAGATTGCTGGTCAAAGTGATGTGGGTTATATCTCATGAACAACACCGAGGCATTTTGTCTGAATACAAGGAAACCAGGCCTGATAGAATACAAATGAGCAATCTCCCGGGCCCTCAAAGCAGAAGCTCCATCCTTGAAGACATCCTGGAGCGGCTGGTTCACTTTGGAGGGTTCCATACCAATAATCAGAACTCTATCAATGAAGGCCATGCTGTCCCCAACCATGCATGGACGAAGAAGCAATTACCAAGCCTCTTGCTGTATTGGGTGTGGAGAAGAAGTATCGACCAATTGCATGACCCGAGGGAAGTTGTACCCTTCGTAGACTCTATGCCTTTTATGCACGCAAAAGGCACCCAACACGTGTATCTCGATCCATGAGGTGAAGTAGTGCAAGGGGAGATTTACGAGCTTCAAACCCGGCTAGATGGTGTCGGTCGCTATACTTAGACCATGATATAAGTGGGCCAGGCCGGCAACCCCAACAACCGTACCCATCACCGCTGAGATGTGATGAGCCGGATAGAAGACAGACGATCTCATGTAGCAAGGGTGCATTGGGAGCGCAAACCAGCTCAGCCACAAGACAATAAAGCCTATGAAAAACGTCTCATCATCAATATCCAGAGTGGCAATCTCTGCAAAAAGGGCGGTGAGGGTATCCGGAATAAAAAACTGCTTTAAATCCGCCTCTGCAGTTGGCAATTTGTCTGAACCAAATCCGAACAGATCATCGAGCTTGGCAAACTTCTTAGCTTTCTTCGATAGAATCTCCGGATGAAGGAAACGGGCAAAAAAAATCCGTAAATCTAACTCCATGTCCCCTGGACTCCAGAAACAAGCTCTCATAGATATTCAGCACTTTGATCAAACTCGGGCACTTGTGTTGAATGGCATTTTCCGGGGTAAGTCCTATGACTACTGATTCAGTAGCGAAGATGTACTTGTCAGGGGAAAGTAGCTCCACATAATGCTCCCTTCTGATGGGTGACCCGGAAATTTCTGCGAATTCTTCCAACGAGATTGATATTTCACGGTCCGATAAAAGAAATGTGTGGGTTGGAACATTCCATTGCTCCAATAAGGATTTAACCCACCACACATGAGGAGTGAGGTAATAAAAGAGAGACGCGTAGACCGCTAGGTACAACCCGGTTTTCAGCAGCAATGACTTCTTGGCTGATAAAATGTAATGGGCCCATTGCAGATAACCAGCCGGATGTCAAGGGGTCACTCCTATTGTATAAATCTGATCCCAAGGACGCACTTCTCCTTGACATATGCGACGTCCCAGAATATCTAGGACCATTAGCGGCTGTACTGGTATCGACGCCATGGAAGGTTGGAGATGACCTTTCGCAGTCCAATTGACCACTTCCACTGCATAAGCGACCGGTGGAGGGTCAGCATAATGAATCAACGGGATCGTTTCTGATGGCACCGCACAAGTAAAGTTGTGCCGACCCCAGATAATATAATTGTACCACGATCCCCATAGATGAAGAGACTTGTGCTCTGGGTCGTAAGCCCGGATTAAAGCAAAGACTTCCCGATCCGTAGGCGCATTGGCAAAAACGCTCTCCGAATGGACATAAGGAAAAAAGGAACCGGAAGCCATAGTACCTAAAAAAAACCGCAGAGAGTTAGTGATTAGCATAATGTAATTAACTGCAACTAAGGGCCTTAGCATTTTCGATACACCTAAATCTGTACTCCATTAAGGCATAATAAAATCACTGCAGTCTAAAAACAATGGGCCCCACAAAATCAAGATGATGGCTCATCAATGATGAGACATGCACCCATTATAAGAATCCAAAAGGATTCTCATTAAATGAATAATCCTATTGAGCAGTGAATTTAAAAACTCCAAATGTTCTCGAAAAACGAGCCCTGCAACAGATTCAAATATGTAAAAAAGGGTATTAGAACCTGTAACACCCTAGTTCATTTATACCAGTTCTAGTTCGAGTATTTCTTTATTTATGGTATTTTCCTGATTTATTGTGTTTGGGTGCGAATAGTGTTTTTAGACATCTGTATTTGCATCCGACCCGACCCGCTTGCTGGAAACCCGTCTTGATTCCTGTTTATGTTTTATCCCGGCTTGTTATGTGGATCCGTGCACTTTCATTATTTATACCGCATACTGGTATTTTATCGCGCATCTGCATTTTTTTAGTATAACATTTAAAGTCAAGAAAAATATTTTAAAAATATATTGCATGGCCTGCATGATACCCCTAACCCTGTCGTAGCATCTGCGCATCTTGTTCTCATCCCGTTCAGTGTAACCTGTTTGGATGGCTACGTGCACGTGCGTGCATCCGTTCTTAGGGATATGCATTTTCGTTACCCGGATATCTAATTTTGGTTTTGGTCGACACGTATATTTTCCGTATTTTGAAACTAGAATTTTATACTCGACCCGGGCGTGTTTTGGACTATTTTTGTCTTAACCAAAATCTCAAATTTAACTAATATAATATTCTTATTATAATCTTTAGGATTCTGTTAAGTATATACGATTTAATTTTTAAAAGCTAAAAATATATTTTCCTAACAGTCTCTCTCTCTAATATTTTCTTTAACCCTTTTCCCCTACATTATTACCCATGTCCCTCTATCTCTCCTCTCTTCTTTCTTCCCCTTCAAATTTTTCCCGCCTCCGAGCTCACGAAACCCATGCCCCCTGCCCTCGCGTCACCTTTCGCCACCGTCGTCACCACCCTCTTCTCCTTTCTTCCTCCGCCTCTTCCTATCACCACATTCCCAAGAACCCGACACCCCTGCACCCATCTCGAACCCACTGCAACCCACATCCCGAGCTATGAAACCCATCGCCTGCATCCCGCCGGAACTCGCCTTCGCCGTCAGTGAACCTCGTCATCAACCTCTTCCTCCTCACCAACACCCCAAGCAAACCCCGACTCCTTTTCTTGCTCACCCGCAACCCTGCAGCACCCAAAGCAAACCCTAACCCATCACCCGAGCTCCGTTAACCCGACGACCTCACACCTTCGCAACCACCTCCTCGCCTTCTCCCAAACCCCAGCACCAACCCCAGACCACCTTCTTCTACTTCTCCTTCATCTTCTCTTTTCTTTTCTTTCTTGATTTCTCGTTTCTTTTCCGGTGATCACCCGCCGGAGCCGTGCTCGTCGCTGCCGATCCGAGTAATCCAGTGAACGTTCCTTGCTTGCGTGGTTACCTTCTTGCCTTGCCTGAATCCGTCCCGCGTGCCGTGTGTGCGTTGCGACGATTACCCGACGTCGGACGTGCCGTACGTACCCGTCGTGTGATCCAATCGAGGCAAGTTTATCTTGCTACATGCTATGATACATATGGTGCATCCATATGAATAAAAATATGATATGTTTATTTCATTGTGCATCCATATTATAATTTTACAGTTTTTCGATACCCGTATGCATCCATACCGTTATTTACATATCTAGTCGCATGCAAGTTTACCTTGCTACATGCCATGTTATATATTTTGCATCCATATGAATAAAAATATCACATGTTGATTGTATTGAACATCCATATTAATGTTTACTGTTTTCGGATACCCGTGTGCATCCGTATCATTTATTATATGTATAGTTGCATCTAAAGATCATATTATTTCATGTTACTATTATATTAGCACCCCATGCTTGATAATGTGCATCTTACATAGTCATGAAGTTGCAGATGAAATCCCTGATAGATATTTGTGCATCCGTGTTTTACTGTGCATCCGTACTTTTATCGTGCACCCGTACTTGCTACAGTTTTATTATGAGCATCCATTTGATACTTGTGCACTATCTGTCATGACCTGATATACCACTACTTGACATATTACCTGATCCTGTTTCTAATGCCGACAATCCTGACATGTTTCCTGACGGACGTATCTTGTTGTCTGCATAGAAAAACATGTACCTGCTTGATCCTGTGTTGGCATTAGATCCAGATTTATCAATACCTGACTTGAACACATAACCTTGGGGGTAAGGGAAAATCAATAATGAAACCCGACTTGTAACTCAACAATTCGACGCTTATGCTGATCAGTTTTGGGGGCTAGACCAGTCCCGGAATGATGCTGTTGACATCATTTGTCTGTACATGTTTCCTGTTTGTGTTTAGCGGCACATCTCGGATTCAGCCCCGAGGGTCTGGACCGTGGTCCCGGGTATGCACGGGATACTATTGAGTTACATCGACAATTCATTAAATTGATTTCAAAGACCTGAGAGTAATTAACCTAGTAGTTTAGTGCAGATTACCCACTACACGTCATATGTGCTTATACACTTCACTGTTCCATATTCATGTTACTGTTATACCCTTATTACTGTTCATACACATGCCTGCATATCTTGTTACCTCCTGATTATATTTTATTTTTTGATATTATGATGCACTGAGGTCTGGGTTTTACATAGCCCAGATCCTCTATCTTTGTCGCAGGCCGTTCAGGAGTACTTCAGTCGACAGGCCGAGCATTGAGGACCTGTCAGTATTCTGGTTTAGTTTCCTTTCAGCATTATTTTATTTCCTGATTTGAGCCCGTATTTGGGACGTACCTTCCAGATTGTTTTGTTTATTGGATTTATTGCTTTCGCATATTATTTCTTGACTCGTTTATTCTGGCTCATGGACATACTAGATAGTTTATTTTATTTCTACTGTTCTTGATATCTCTAGACAGCCGTGATGTGACTGTGGAGGCATGTTTCCTAGCCACAGGTAGCATAGTTGGCTCTGTCACGTACCGATCTTAGCGCACTCTGGGAAGCGGGGCGTGACAGGGTTTGTTTGGTATCAGAGACATATGATTTAGGTTAATCGGGTTTGATTCTTTTGTAGTTGGGTATTGGATCCAATACACGAATCAGAAAACCCGTAATTAGGAACATGTCCTGCCACATTGTTATCATAATTCTTGAATCATATCCTTCTCTTGACTCTTGTGTCTTGGCGTTATGCAAACAATTTTGCATCTCTGCTTGAAATCATTTTTGGTTCCTTATTGTTTCTCCCTCCCTGTTCCTTTTATTCTGATACTAGGATTTGGGCGACTTGAGTGGAGTTAAGTGATTGTAACTATATACCACGGTATGGTTACAATGCGGTACTTTATTTAAGTAACTTAGAGTTCTAGTCTTGATTCATATCCTTGATTTATGGTCATTATTCATCGCAAATTTTGAATCTTGTTTATCATACTAATCCTCTTCGGTGTCTTGGTTGTAGGATCTGGCAGACAGGAATCTGCGATCGTACCAGAGGCGTGTCGACGACGCCGCATTACTTGGAGTAATTCGTGGGATGCTGGAGAACCAGAGGCGGCAAACCGAGCTGAACCAACGCCAAGCCGAAGCTTTTCAGGAAGGTTTGTGGACCGTCCAGCAGTCCGTAAACAATGTTGCGGCCAAACCAGTAGAGCGTGTGGGTACCGTGGAGGATTTCAGGAGACTTGGTCCATCCATTTTCACTGGTTTGGAGGAGCCGTTTCCAGCAGAGCAATGGCTAGTCGATACGGAGAATCTGCTCGTTGCAGCACAGATTCCAAAGGATAAGAGAGTGGATGTTGTACGCATCCAATTGGTGGACTATGCCCATGAGTGGTGGCTTGTGTAAGAGACCCGTTTGCCCAAGACGATTAGTTGGGCAACTTTCTCGAAGAGATTCTTGGAGAAGTTCTTTCCGCAGACTGCACGGGAAGAAATGGAAGAAAAGTTCATCAGCTTGAAGCAGAATGGAGGATTCGTGGATGCACATGCGGCTGAGTGGATACAGCTCAATAGATTCGCTGGACCTTTGGTTGCCAACGATGCTGATAGGGCACGGAGGGTCATGTGCAGTTTAGACGTAGACATCCAGAGGCACATTATATCTCTGGGTTTGACCGCTTTCTTACAAGTTCTAAGAGAAGCCAGAGAGCAGCAGAGCTTATCATTGAAGACAGAGGGTTCGTAGCTACAGGAGGTTGTCGTACGGAAGCCGGCGGTTACGCAGAATCAAGCGCCTATACGCAGAGGTATCCCGGTGAACCAACGTGGCGTAGCACTGATGAAGAAGCCTGTCGTGCCCGAGAAAAAGGGAAGGACGATTTGTGGGTACTGCCATCTACCCGGATACGTGCAAAGGGAGTGTCGAAGGATGCTTGGACTTTGTTTGGTTTGCGGGTCACCTGATCATACTGTCAGTGTTTGCCCGTCAAAGCTTCATTTGAAGGGGTGTTCTCAGAGGCCACCGTAGAGGCAGTTTCATGGACAGAAGCAGATAACTCAGGGACCTAATCAAGCTTGAGCCTTTACACTGACGGCTGAAGAGGCCAAGGCTTCAGATGAAGTTGATTCAGGTATCCTACTTGTTCATGTTTTTCCCTCATTAGCATTATTTGATTCTGGTGCATCCCATTGTTATATGTCGTCCAACTTTATTATTGCACATTCAATTTATTGCACGACCCTGTCTAGTTGTTGGGACATACACACTAGGAATGGGAAGATCATAGCTAGTAGTGAGTGTAAGGATTGTTCAGTTGCTTTTCAGACGAAAGTTAGTTGCAGTTTTCTTGGTGATCGATATCGGCCGTTTTGTTGTTGTCTTGGGAATGGAATTTCTCGGCACTTTCTATGCTCACATTTATTGTAGGGCAAAAAAAGTGATTTTCCAGATTCCCGGACATCCGGAGTTTGTTTTTGCTGGAGAAAGCAGTTCTGTCGGGCCAGTCGAGTTTAGGGCTAGGCTGACAAACAATGTTCTTTCGTCGATGGAAGTTGATAAGGAGGAAGCGCCAGCAGTAGTAAGAGAGTTCATGGACGTGTTCGAGGACATCTCGGGTTTACCGCCAAAGCGAGATGTGGAGTTCGCGATTGATATTGTTCCTGGTGCAGCGCCAATCTCAAAGGCGTACTATCCGATGGCACCAGCGGAGTTGGAAGAAGTAAAGAAACAGGTTACCGAATTGCTAGAGAAGGGTTGGATTCGCAACAGTAATTCACCCTGGGGAGCTCCAGTTCTTCTAGTAAAGAAGAAAGATAGCACAAGGAGGATGTGCATCGATTATCGAGAATTAAACCAGGTGACTATTAAGAACAAGTACCCGATCCCTCGCATTGGAGAATTATTCGAGCAATTCAGTAGCACGAGGGTATTCTCGAAGCTGGATTTGCGGTTCGGATATCATCAAGTTCGAGTTAAATCAGAGGATATTTGCAAGACTGTGTTCCGAACTCGGTATGGACATTACGAGTATTTAGTGATACCATTCGGAATTACGAACGCACCGGCGATTTTCATGGACTTGATGAACCGAATCTTTTCACCGTTCTTGGACCAGTTTATAGTGGAGTTCATCGATGATATTCTGGTCTACTCGAGGAGCCTTGAAGAGCATGCTGAACTCTTGAAGATATGTTGAGAGCTTGCATGTTAGACTTCAAGGGTTCGTGAGAGGATCATCTATATTTGGTGGAGTTTTCTTACAATAACAGCTTTCTGGGGACTATTCAGATGGCTCCATTCAAAGCGTTGTATAGTCGCAAGTGTCGCTCACCCGTTTGTTGGGACGACATTAGAGAATGAAAATTGCTGGGACCAGATTTGATCGTGCAAACTATGGAGAAAGTTAATACTATCCGAAATCACATGAGGGCAGCACATGATTGGCAGAAGAGTTGGGCTGATACACCGAGAAGACCTCTAGAGTTCGCTATTGGTGATCTGGCATTCTTGAAGATATCACCGACTAGAGGAGTGATTCGTTTTGGGAGTCGAGGCAAGCTTAGTCCTCGATTTGTGGGGCCTTTCGAGATTATGGAGCGTGTTGGAGAAGTGGCTTATCGATGGGCGTTACCACAATCTTTGACGAATATTCATGACGTGTTTCATGTATCTCAACTCCGTAAGTATGTTCGAGATGAAACACACGTGCTGGATCATTCGGAGCTGACTGTAAGAGAGGATTTGACCATTGAGGAACGACCGATATCGATTGTTAATCGAAAAGAAAAGGTCCTCAAGAACAAGGTTATCCCTCTCGTACTTGTTTCGTGGGGGAATCGCTCGAACGGAGAATCGACTTGGAAACGAGAAGACGAGATTCGACAGAAATTTTCACACCTCTATTCCTAGATTCATGCTTGTTTTCCTTTTCTTGTTCCTGGAATTTCGAGGACGAAATTCTTTTTGTAGTTGGGTATAATGTAACACCCTAGTTCATTTATACCAGTTCTAGTTCGAGTATTTCTTTATTTATGGTATTTTCCTGATTTATTGTGTTTTTGGGTGAGAATAGTGTTTTTTGACATCTGTATTTACATCCGACCCGACCCGCTTGCTGGAATCCCGTCTTGATTCCTGTTTATGTTTTATCCCGGCTTGTTATGTGGATCCGTGCACTTTCATTATTTATACTGCATACTGGCATTTTATCTGGCATCTGCATTTTTTTAATATAACATTTAAAATCAAGAAAAATATTTTAAAAATATATTGCATGGCCTGCATGATACCCTTAACCCTGTCGTAGTATCCGCGCATCTTGTTCTCATCCCGTTCAATGTAACGGACCTGTTTGGATGGCTATGTGCACGTGCATGCATCCGTTCTTGGGGGTATGCATTTTCTTTACCCGGATATCCAATTTTGGTTTTGGTCGACATGTATATTTTCCATATTTTGAAACTGGATTTTTAGACCCGACCCGGGCGTGTTATGGACTCTTTTGTCTTAGTCAAAATCTCAAATTTAACTAATATAATATTCTTATTATAATCTTTAGGATTCAACTGTTAAGTATATACGATTTTATTTTTAAAAGCTAAAAATATATTTTCCTAACAGTCTCTCTCTCTCCAATCTCACCTCTTTCTCTCTCTCTCTAATATTTTCTTTAACCCTTTTCCCCTACACTATTACCTACGTCCCTCTCTCTCTCTCTTCTTTTCTTTCTTCCTCTTCAAATTTTTCCTGCCTCCGAGCTCACGAAACCCACGCCCCCTGCCCTCGCGTCGCCTCTCGCCACCGTCGTCACCACCCTCTTCTCCTTTCTTCTTCCGCCTCTTCCCATCACCACATTCCCAAGAACCCGACAGCCCTGCACCCATCTCGAACCCACTGCGACCCACATCCCGAGCTCCGAAACTTATCACCTGCATCCCGCCGAAACTCGCCTTCGCCGCCAGTGAACCTCGTCATCACCCTCTTCCTCCTCACCAACACCCCAAGCCAACCCCGACTCTCTTTCTTGCTCACCCGCAACCCTACAGCACCCAAAGCAAACCCTTACCCATCGCCGGAGCTCCATTAACCCGATGACCTCACACCTTCGGAACCACCTCCTCGCCTTCTCCCAACTCCCAACACCAACCCCAGACCACCTTCTTCTTCTTCTCCTTCTTCTTCTCTTTTCTTTTCTTTCTTGATTTCTCATTTCTTTTCCGGTGATCACCCGCCGGAGCCATGCTCGTCGCTGCCGATCCGAGTAATCCAGTGAACATTCCTTGCTTGCGTGGTTACCTTCTTGCCTTGCCTGAACCCGTCCCGCGTGTCGTGTGTGCGTTGCGACGATTACCCGCGTCGAACGTGCCGTACGTACCCGTCGTGTGATCCAATCGAGGCAAGTTTATCTTGCTACATGCTATGATACATATGTTGCATCCATATGAATAAAAATATTATATGTTTATTTCATTGTGCATCCATATTACAATTTTACAGTTTTTCAATACCCGTATGCATCCATACCGTTATTTACATATCTAGTCGCATGCAAGTTTACCTTGCTACATGCCATGTTATATATTTTGCATCCATATGAATAAAAATATCACATGTTGATTGTATTGAACATCCATATTAATGTTTACTGTTTTCGGATGCCCGTGTACATCCGTATCATTTATTATATGTAAGTTGCATCTAAAGATCATATTATTTCATGTTACTATTATATTAGCACCCCATGCTTAATAATATGCATCCTATATAGTCAAGAAGTTGCAGAAGAAATCCATGATAGATATTTGTGCATCCGTGTTTTACTGTGCATCCGTACTTTTATCGTGCACCCGTACTTGCTACAGTTTTATTATGAGCATCCGTTTGATACTTATGCACTGCCTGTCATGACCTGATATACCACTACTTGACATATTACCTGATCCTGTTTCTAATGCCGACAATCCTGACATGTTGCCTGACGGACGTATCCTGTTGTCTGCATAGACAAACATGTACTTGCTTGATCCTGTGTTGGCATTAGATCCAGATTTACCAATACCTGACTTGAACACATAACCTTGGGGGTAAGGGGAAATCAATAATGAAACCTGATTTGTAACTCAACAATTCGACACTTATACTGATCAGTTTTGGGGGCTAGACCAGTCCCGGAATGATGCTGCTCACATCATTCGTCTGTACATGTTTCCTGTTTGTGTTTAGCGGCACGTCTCGGATTCAGCCCCGAGGGTCTGGACCGTGGTCCCGGGTATGCATGGGATACTATTGAGTTACATCGACGATTCATTAAATTGATTTCAAAGACTTGAGAGTAATTAACATAGTAGTTTAGTGTAGATTACCCACCGCACGTCACATGTGCTTATACACTCCACTGTTCCATATTCGTGTTACTGTTATACCCTTATTACTGTTCATACACATGCCTGCATATCTTGTTACCTCCTGATTATATTTTATTGTTTGATATTATAACGCACTGACGTCTGGGTTTTTCATAGCCCAGATCCTCTATCTTTGTCGCCGGCCATTCAGGAGTACTTTAGTCGACAGGCCGAGCAGTGAGGACTTCTCAGTATTCTGGTTTAGTTTCCTTTCAGCATTATTTTATTTCCTGATTTGAGCCCGTATTTGGGACGTACCTTCCAGATTGTTTTGTTTATTGGATTTATTGCTTCCGCATATTATTTCTTGACTCGTTTATTCTGGCTCATGGACATGTACTAGATAGTTTATTTTATTTCTACTGTTCTTGATATCTCTAGACAGCCGTAATATGACTGTGGAGGGATGTTTCCTAGCCACAGTGTCATGCCCCGCTTCCCAAAATACGGAATACGAGGGGTAGACAATGCCAGCCATGCTCCTACGGTCAAGGAAAAGTCCCACCGTAGTCATACTTCGGCTTCTAGTTTATCGTGGTAAACAGTAAAAGGTGCGCAGGTAATGAGAAATGCAGTAACTGAAAGGAATAATATAAAGACTGACCTGAAGTGGAACAAACAAGTGTAACTCGGAATGGCAAGTCAAGAAGTCTGTGATGCACTGGTCCAGGCTAAGTCTTCTCCTCACACTGAGCATGCATACTCAGGTCGTCAGAGCGACACAATAGCAATATAATATATATAAAATCAAGTGACAGTTCTAACAGTGGTAGTAGATATGAATAAAAGCAAATCAATAACAGCATGAATATGAATGTGCAGAAATCAACGCAGCGGATCAGTAAAGCAGTAGAACGATATGTCACGCATGTCAACACGGTATATATGATATATAAATGTAAGTATCCCTATCAGTCTCTAAGTCTCACTGTACAGGTCACTAAGCTTATCGTCAGACCAAGTGTGAGAGTCAACCACTCGAGAGTGTCCTCCACCTAAGGGTAGAACCCAAAGGCAAGGGACCACGGGCCCAACATGTAACATGTATATCACGGTGTATATCACATACCCTATAAATCTCCATATATCTCCCTAAATATATAAGCCGGCATGGAACTCCCGAGATTCTGTTGAACTCATACTTAAACTACCCCACACCCTGTGGTCTACATCAAACGCTAACCATAATCTTAAATACTAATCGATCCGTGACAAGTCTGCGCGAGAATTGGAGGCAGGACCTCCATCAAGCACGTCCCGACTAATACCTAAGATAACTGGCAGTGTCGGATGCCTTATCTGTGACACCCGTGCAAGCGCTTCCATAAGTGTCCCATACCACTTATAGTCACACGTACACGCATCCCACAGACGTCGACAATGCAATAGAATAATAGGGTCACTGATTGTGTACAAGTACGTATCACTTTCACTTAATCACGGATACACGAACACTGACGTAATTGTCACAATCATCACTAAAATCTAACACTGGGTAAATGCACGATATCACTAGTTTATCACTACCATGATATGGGTATGATATGATGCGTGAACAGTATATAAGCATGATTAAGATGTTATGAAACAGTAATTTATCACTTGCACGATTTATCATGGAACGTACGTGTATAGTTTAGTGAAACGATAAACAGGTGATAATTATTATGTTCAGTTAGCTATCCATCTAATTTGGTTTCAAGCCAAACGGGTTCCAGGATCATTAGTTATAACCATTTCATTTTAAGCGCTCGCGGCTGGAAATCCGGTTTCAGAATCAGAAGTCCGTTTCGCAACGCATTTTAATTCCAGTTGGGATCAGATTTTAGCGACGCTACAGTTGGATGAATTCTAGGGTTTTCAGTAAGGTTTTCAACGTAATAGACGGATCTTCAATAGCATCTGTACGTCAGGAGATACACAATGTTTAACCCTAACATGTCGATTCTGATTCTGCTGAGACTGTTATGCGTCCCGATCTTTTAAATTATAGGATAAATAACAAATGGTAACGACACAGAATGAAATCAATTGTGTTGTCTAGATAACAGATTTATCTATAATAAACAGCAGAGTTCCGCAACCTACGAGTTAAGGAAATCCTGTGGTACCCAATACGGAACAGCAAGCAACGACAGGAGTCGCTCTGGACTGCAGTCCAGAGTCGCACTCCGATCCAAATATCATCATGGTTTGAGTACAGGAATAACTGTAAACTGGCATAGAGTTAAAGCTCGTCGAGTTGGCTTCGATTTGAGCCCTCGAACGCACCATTCTAATATGTATACAATTTATGGTGAATTTAACGATTTTCAGGTACAATAAAATTTCAGTTTTACGATTAAACTTGGGGGTAGTCGTCTTAATCTTAAATGGTCATAATTTCCAGCAAAACTTGCACGAAGTATTCGTCACCGCAAAGGCCAAAGTAATTAATCCAGTTCCACCAATTTAGAAAAATATTTCCTTTGGGAACACGCGTCGAGCAGGTTATGGCACATAATTAGTTTAAACTGTAACCTTTAATCTATATACTTAGCAATAGTAACCTAGGTAAAATAGCATGTAAGCAAGTAATGAACTTGCCTGGAGGCGCACGGCAGCGAGGTACAGTATGGGCGCGCGACGTACTAGCACCGCGACGGTAACGGCTCCGGGTGAGCTCGGGTCTGCTCTCGGCCAGTGGGGGCCCGGGGCGTCGTCGGGGTGTCTGTGGTGGTCGCAGCTCTTGATGGTGGGGCTGCTTGTGTGGTGGTGGCCGGAGAAGTGAATGTTAGACAGAGAGAGTGAGAGAGAAAGTATGCTGAGAAAGAGAGAGAATGTTAGTGAGAGAGGGGAAACAGAGAGAGGAAGAGTGTGGGCAGAGAGGGAGTGTGAGGGAGTAATCAGAGAGAGAGAGTAATGAGAGAGGGTGAGAGAGAGCTGAGAGAGAGACAGTGAGAGTGAGCACAGAGGGAGAGTGAGAGAGATCTGAGAGAAAGAGAGAGAAACAGAGAGTGAGAAACTGAAGGAGGAGAAGGAGGGTGATCGAGAGAGAGATCGAGAGATTGATGCAGGGAGATTGATGGAGAGATATCAGTGAGGGAGGGAGAGATATCAGAAAGTGAGAGGGTGATGAGATTAGAGAGAGAGAGAAGCAGGGGAGAGGGTGATGGGTTGCAGGGGAGAGGGGAGGTGTTGTGAGGAGGGGTTTGGTGACGAGGTGATGAGGTGCAGTAGTAGAGGAGGTCCCGATGGGGACGGCTGAACGGCGGTGAGGAGAGAGTCGGCTCGGTGTATGTGGTTTGTTGGTGGTGACGAGGTAGAGGCGAAGGTGTGGGTTCGAGAAAGAGAGGACGGGAGTGGAGAGAGTGAGGGGAGAAGACGTGAGGGAGAGAGGAAAGGAGACGGGGCGAGTGTCGAGGATAACGCTCGCGAGCGTGGCAATCGTCGCAGGCGTGAGCGCGGGCGTGGGCGACGAAGGGGGAACGGGCGCGCGAGAATGGCGGAGAGAGCCGTTGGGGATTTAAAGGAGATGAACAGTTGTAGGGGTCGGGTCGGGTTGAAGGCGAAGCGGGCGCGGGTTGAAGTGGGGACGCGGGCTGCAGGGAGTGGGCCGGGCCAAAGAATCAAATGAAAGAATTGTGAGGGAAAGGAGAGTGAGGGCCGGGCCGAGAATTAATTAGAAAAATATAAAGGAAATTGAAGAGGAGAGAATGGTGGGCTGAGTGGATCAGTGGGCTTAAAATAAAATAAAGAATTTAAAAGAATGGGAGAGGGAATGAGGGCCGGGGATTAAAAGGAATTTGGTGGGAAAAATGTGGAAGTGGGCTGAAGAATAAATTAAAAGGATTATAAGAAGAGAAACGGGCCGGAAGGATTTAAATAGAAAAAGAAAATTAATTGGAAAATAGGAGCGGGCCTGAGGCGAGTTTGGGCTAGGGAAATTAAGGAAAATTAGATGAAAATAAATGAGATAATATAGGGTTTGGGTTTTAAGAATAATAGGGAACCTTATATCTAATAAGTGAGGAAATGCTCACTAAAGAAATGGGCTGAGTTCAGATAAACAATTAAAAAGAATAAGGAGAGAGCAGGCTGGGGTTTAACTGTTTTGGGTTTGAGAAAGGGGAGGGGATAAACTAAAATAGGTTGGGAAATTTTAAAATAATCAATAATAATAAATACAAATTATAGGTGAAAAGAAATACCAACCTAGGCGTACAAAAAGGGGCTGGGTATTATATCATACCACCATTACAAAAATTTCGTCCTCGAAATTTAAAATAAACAATAACTTATACCAACATAGGCGAAAACTATTATACTGCACTAACACATAAAGATTTACTAGAAATATGTGGACGGAAAAATTTTGAAGATATAAATACGTAAGAACAAATATAAATACGGAAATATAAACAACAACAATAACGAACAATATTATTCGAGGCGCACTCGATAAAAGTCGAAACCCAAGTATGTGCAAAAACACGCAGAAATAATAGGTATAAGGCTCAACTATTTATATAGTAATCATAAGTACAATACCCGAAAATAAAGTAACGAGAATAAAGTGGCGAAAAGTAGTCGGTAGATTAAAACAATTTGAGATAATGTATCGATACAATAGGTTTAAAATAATTTAGAAAACTTGTATAGTGAAATTAAGAAACATGGACCAAAAGTATGCGCGGTGTAAGGTTGCGCTACTGAAAATGAAAAGAATAATAGTTGTAAAAAAATGGAGTAATCAATAACACGAACCAAAATAATGAAAACTAAATCTTTGAATAACACTGTCCCTATATATAGTTAGGTTAATAGGAAGAACACAAAAATGTAGGTTAGCTAGGGTAGTGACTACAAGGAAGTGTGGATCATTCAAAGGTTGGTGAGTGGCGGCTTTAGGTTGAGGATCAGAGAATTGGGATCGGGTCAGCACAGAATGTAAGGGTGAGCAGTAGAGGGCTATAAGGAGAAAATGTATGGGGAGAATACTGGTCGGTGAATCATGTGAATCAAGAATTTGAAAAGTTAACGAACTCGGTATTTCATAAGAAAGGTCCTCCTCCCAGAAGGATCTCAAACAGGGTACAGACGAAGGATGAATGGTGGCTCATTCCAAGGATCAGAGTGCGGTACTTTCCAATTGAAACGAGGGTGAAAAACTATACAACGAGTAGGGGTGGACAGTCAGGGATCTCAGCAGAAAGATAAATGGATAAGGGCAATAAACAAGTATCAAACGAACCAATAATCAAAAGATTTACGAATTCAGAAGATTTATTTTCTTCAAGAAAATTTGAAACAAGGCATTCCCAAAGGCGAAAAGTGGCCCTAAACTATACACAGTTTATTTGGCCAGAAAGACAACATCAAAAGAAATTCCGTCAGTCGCGGTTGTGGGGATTCAGCAGGTTGCGGTAGGCTCGCGCACTCAGGTAGGGACGTCCGTTTCCATGTCGCCTCGCAGGGATCGCCGTTGGGAGTTCTTCCATAGCAGGGTCTTGATCTTCTGGTCCTTCTTCCTCGGATGGAACTTCTTCATCGAGGTCCGATTCCATATGATTCTCTTCTTCTGGATTTTCTTCCACGGGATTTTCCTCAACTAGATTTTCTTCTATCAGGTCCTCATCGGGATCTTCCTCTATCTCTATAGGGTTCTCTTCAGGATCTTCTTCCTCTTCGTCAGAATCGTCTATCATGTCAAACTCTGGGGCGGCTACTCCTTCGTCCTCTGAATCATTGTTTTCGAAGTTGACCTGGGGACCGTTGATCTCATTGTCAGAACTCGTCAGTGTGTGATCTAAGGAAACGCATGACTGTGTTTCCTCATCTAGATACGGCGCTGCTCCAGGGTGGGCCATGGTCTGAAAGAAAAAGAGTTCTGATTAGACAATGGAATGAATAAGGAAAATGGCCAAGTGTATGAAGTATGGAAAGATATGCGGTGGCAGGAATTGTAAACTCAAGATTAAAATGTTATACTACTGAATAGTATGAACAAGGGAAATGACAAGAGAATGATACATATATTATGATTCAAATTCTATTGCATTCAACTAAAAGTTCAGTGGGTACAAGGTTTCAAACGGAAAGAAACATTCATAAAAAAATGACCATATTATTATGAAAGTAGATAACATGAAAAATCATTCTTCGACTGTTATAATATTGCATTCTCGTCGCGAGAGTTGAATCTTGCGTTAGATCTGCCTTATCGTCGAAGTTCGAACTACGCGATAATCCTCATGTGGCAGAAGTGGGGAGTGTGGACGAGTTTCCTCCTTGTAGTTCCTTCCTTTCTGGACAACCGTTGATGAGATGTTTGTTGGACCCGCATATCAGACATTTCCCCTGGGCGCGGCGACAATCCTTCTGAAGATGTCCTGGCCTCCTACAGTATCCACAGCATGTGGTCTTCTGCTGCTTCCGTCGCTAGGGAACAAGTTGACGCTTCATCTTCTTCTCCTTTCCTCGTCTAACGGGGATCCCTTTATGATTTGAGACTCCCACTGGTGCCTGATTCTCCTGTCTTCTCAGTCCTTCAGCCAATAAGTCGTTTGTTCGCTCCTGGGCTTCTTTCAAACCTTGCAGTACATTCAGAATCTTGACAGTCTGATTCTGGGGAGCGGATATGGATGAAGAGTCATTGGAAGACATGATCCTGAAACAACAATTTTGAGAATGATATAAGTCACCAGCCATTCGAATCAAGATATAATATGGATAGGACAAAGATTCAAGAATCAGAGGTGTTGAATTTGTTATAAGTGGAGAACCAACCGTACGACTCCAAGGCATTTAAACAGAGTATGGTAGTGTAATCGTGATGTAGTTCACAATTACAACCACGAAACTTTGCCAAGTTACCTGAAACCCTAGCGAATGGATAACTGAACACACGATGTGAATATATATCAAGGATATCAAGTTTACAATCTAGACTGAAGGATGTCTTAGATTGTCAAGCCATACACGGAAAACTGCAATCCCAATCGATGCAAAACCTGGCTCTGATACCAACTAAACCATGTCACGCCCCGCTTCCCAAAATACGGAATACGAGGGGTAGACAAGGCCAGCCATGCTCCTACGGTCAAGGAAAAGTCCCACCGTAGTCACACTTCGGCTTCTAGTTTATCGTGGTAAACAGTAAAAGGTGCGCAGGTAATGAGAAATGCAGTAACTGAAAGGAATAATGTAAAGACTGACCTGAAGTGGAACAAACAAGTGTAACTCGGAATGGCAAGTCAAGAAGTCTGTGATGCACTGGTCCAGGCTAAGTCTTCTCCTCACACTGAGCATGCATACTCAGGTCGTCAGAGCGACACAATAGCAATATAATATATATAAAATCAAGTGACAGTTCTAACAGTGGTAGTAGATATGAATAACAGCAAATCAATAACAGCATGAATATGAATGTGCAGAAATCAATGCAGCGGATCAGTAAAGCAGTAGAACGATATGTCACGCATGTCAACACGGTATATATGATATATAAATGTCAGTATCCCTATCAGTCTCTAAGTCTCACTGTACAGGTCACTAAGCCTATCGTCAGTCCAAGTGTGAGAGTCAACCACTCGAGAGTGTCCTCCACCCAAGGGTAGAACCCAAGGGCAAGGGACCACGGGCCCAACATGTAACATGTATATCACGGTGTATATCACATACCCTATAAATCTCCATATATCTCCCTAAATATATAAGCCGGCATGGGACTCCCGAGATTCTGTTGAACTCACACTTAAACTACCCCACACCCCGTGGTCTACATCAAACGCTAACCATAACCTTAAATACTAATCGATCTGTGACAAGTCTGCGCGAGAATTGGAGGCAGGACCTCCATCAAGCACGTCCCGACTAATACCTAAGATAACTGGCAGTGTCGGATGCCTTATCTGTGACACCCGTGCAAGCGCTTCCATAAGTGTCCCATACCACTTATAGTCACACGTACACGCATCCCACAGACGTCGACAATGCAATAGAATAATAGGGTCACTGATTGTGTACAAGTACGTATCACTTTCACTTAATCACGGATACACGAACACTGACGTACTTGCCACAATCATCACTAAAATCTAACACTGGGTAAATGCACGATATCACTAGTTTATCACTACCATGATATGGGTATGATATGATGCGTGAACAGTATATAAGCATGATTAAGATGTTATGAAACAGTAATTTATCACTTGCACGATTTATCATGGAACGTACGTGTATAGTTTAGTGAAATGATAAATAGGTGATAATTAGTATGTTCAGTTAGCTATCCATATAATTTAGTTTCAAGCCAAATGGGTTCCAGGATCATTAGTTATAACCATTTCATTTTAAGCGCTCGCGGCTGGAAATCCGGTTTCAGAATCAGAAGTACGTTTCGCAACGCATTTTAATCCCAGTTGGGATCAGATTTTAGCGATTCTACAGTGTATGAATTCTAAGGTTTTCAGTAAGGTTTTCAACGTAATAGACGGATTTTCAATCGCATCTGTACGTCAGGAGATACACAATGTTTAACCCTAACATGTCGATTCTGATTCTGCTGAGACTGTTATGCGTCCCGATCTTTTAAATTATAGGATAAATAACAAATGGTAACGAAACAGAATGAAATCAATTGTGTTGTCTAGATAACAGATTTATCTATAATAAACAGTGGAGTTCTGCAACCTACGAGTTAAGGAAATCCTGTGGTACCCAATACGGAACAGCAAGCAACGACAGGAGTCGCTCTGGACTGCAGTCCAGAGTCGCACTCCGATCCAAATATCATCATGGTTTGAGTACAGGAATAACTGGAAAATGGCATAGGGATAAATCTCGTCGAGTTGGATTCGATTTGAGCCCTCGAACGCACCATTCTAATATGTATACAATTTATGGTGAATTTAACGATTTTCAGGTACAATAAAATTTCAGTTTTACGATTAAACTTGGGGTTAGTCGTCTTAATCTTAAATGGTCATAATTTCCAGCGAAACTTGCACGAAGTATTCGTCACAGCAAGGGCCAAAGTAATTAATCCAGTTCCACCAATTTAGAAAAATATTTCCTTTGGGAACACGCGTCGAGCAGGTTATGGCACATAATTAGTTTAAACTGTAACCTTTAATCTATATACTTAGCAATAGTAACCTAGGTAAAATAGCATGTAAGCAAGTAATGAACTTGCCTGGAGGCGCACGGCAGCGAGATACAGTACGGGCGCGCGACGAACTAGCACCGCGACGGTAACGGCTCCGGGTGAGCTCGGGTCTGCTCTCGGCCAGTGGGGGCCCGGGGCGTCGTCGGGGTGTCTGTGGTGGTCGCAGCTCTTGATGGTGGGGCTGCTTGTGTGGTGGTGGCCGGAGAAGTGAATGTTAGACAGAGAGAGTGAGAGAGAAAGTATGCTGAGAAAGAGAGAGAGTGTTAGTGAGAGAGGGGAAACAGAGAGAGGAAGAGTGTGGGCAGAGAGGGAGTGTGAGGGAGTAATCAGAGAGAGAGAGAGTAATGAAAGAGGGTGAGAGAGAGAGCTGAGAGACAGACAGTGAGAGTGAGAACAGAGGGAGAGTGAGAGAGATCTGAGAGAAAGAGAGAGAAACAGAGAGCGAGAAACTGAAGGAGGAGAAGGAGGGTGATCGAGAGAGAGATCGAGAGATTGATGCAGGGAGATTGATGGAGAGATATCAGTGAGTGAGGGAGAGATATCAGAAAGTGAGAGGGTGATGAGATTAGAGAGAGAGAGAAGCAGGGGAGAGGGTGATGGGTTGCAGGAGAGAGGGGAGGTGTTGTGAGGAGGGGTTTGGTGACGAGGTGACGAGGTGGAGTAGTAGAGGAGGTCCCGATGGCGACGGCTGAACGGCGGTGAGGACAGAGTCGGCTCGGTGTATGTGGGTTGTTGGTGGTGATGAGGTAGAGGCAAAGGTGTGGGTTCGAGAAAGAGAGGACGGGAGTGGAGAGAGTGAGGGGAGAAGACGTGAGGGAGAGAGGAAAGGAGACGGGGCGAGTGTCGAGGATAACGCTCGCGAGCGTGGCAATTCGCAGGCGTGAGCGCGGGCGTGGGCGACGGAGGGGGAACGGGCGAGTGAGAATGGCGGAGAGAGCTGTTGGGGATTTAAAGGAGATGAACAGTTGTAGGGGTCTGGTCGGGTTGAAGGCGAAGCGGGCGCGGGTTGAAGTGGGGACGCAGGCTGCAGGGAGTGGGCCAGGCCAAAGAATCAAATGAAAGAATTGTGAGGGAAAGGAGAGTGAGGGCCGGGCCGAGAATTAATTAGAAAAATATAAAGGAAATTGAAGAGGAGAGAGTGGTGGGCTGAGTGGATCAGTGGGCTTAAAATAAAATAAAGAATTTAAAAGAATGGGAGAGGGAATGAGGGCCGGGGATTAAAAGGAATTTGGTGGGAAAAATGTGGAAGTAGGCTGAAGAATAAATTAAAAGGATTATAAGAAGAGAAACGGGCCGGAAGGATTTAAATAGAAAAAGAAAATTAATTGGAAAATAGGAGCGGGCCTGAGGCGAGTTTGGGCTAGGGAAATTAAGGAAAATTAGATGAAAATAAATGAGATAATATAGGGTTTGGGTTTTAAGAATAATAGGGAACCTTATATCTAATAAGTGAGGAAAGGCTCACTAAAGAAATGGGCTGAGTTCAGATAAACAATTAAAAGGAATAAGGAGAGAGCAGGCTGGGGTTTAACGGTTTTGTGTTTGAGAAAGGGGAGGGGATAAACTAAAATAGGTTGGGAAATTTTAAAATAATCAATAATAATAAATACAAATTATAGGTGAAAAGAAATACCAACCTAGGCGTACAAAAAGGGGCTGGGTATTACACACAGGTAGCATGGTTGGATCTGTCACGTGCCGATCTTAGCGCACTCTGGGAAGCGGGACGTGACAGGGTTTGTTTGTTATCAGAGACATAGGATTTTGGTTAATCGGGTTTGATTCTTTTGTAGTTAGATATTGGATCCAATACATGAATCATAAAACCCGTAATTAGAAACATATCCTGCCACATTGTTATCATAATTCTTGAATCATATCCTTCTCTTGACTCTTGTGTCTTGGCGTTATGCAAACAAATTTGCATCTCTGCTTGAAATCCCTTTTGGTTCCTTATTGTTTCTCCCTCCCTGTTCCTTTGATTCTGATACTAGGATTTGGGCAACTTGAGTGGAGTTAAGTGATTGTAACTATGTACTGCGGCATGATTACAATGCGGTACTCTATTTAAGTAACATGGAGTTCTAGTCTTGATTTATATCCTTGATTTATGGTCATTATTCATCGCAAATTTTGAATCTTGTTTATCATACTAATCCTCTTCGGTGTCTTGGTTGCAGGATCTGGCAGACAGGAATCTGCGATCGTACCAGAGGCGTGTCGACGACGCCGCATATATAAAAAAGGGAATTGGAAGGGGAATAAAATTCCCAAAAAGTTCTAAAAATTTCTCAGAGCTAAGCTCTGTAAGACAAAATGGAATTAAAATTCCTCAGATAATGAGATTAAATCCTATAAGCCCCCCATATTCGGAGACATATGAGAAATATAATAGAATTAAATTCCAGAAACCCTCAAAGAACAAGATTAATGGTAGGGTAAAACCCTAAGAAGAGGACTAACAAAGATTTGAGACCCACGGTTTATTTAAAAAAAGATGAGAAGTTCTTCTTAAGATCTTTGAGAGATCAGTTAAAAAAAGAGCCAAGCTCTGTTAATAGGTTAAAATCCCAAAACAAAAAGGATGGTTTTTTTAAGAGTTGAACTTTGGTCATGATCCTTACCAATTTTTTAGCAGAGTTTAACTCTGAAAAAGTTCTGTGGACAGAGATCTAAGCTCTGAGAGGAGAATTAAATTCTCAAGGAAGAAGAAGACTCAAAAAAGATGATGATACGACAGACATCTCAAGGGCCAAAGGCTATATTTATAGGATGTGGAGGAATGGTTCAACTTCCTAGAAGATCAAACGGTGGAAAAAATGACACCGTTGCACTCACATGTAAGCCACGTGAGAACAACGGTGGGGGGCATTTGTTCTCCCAATATTTAAACATAATAAAAAGAGATAAGCTCTATTAAATTTTAATGAGGCGGCTCCTCAAGTGCTCCTCACAAGGGCGCTAGCGCCAGCACCAATCCCTTAGGATTAAATTCTATGATGGAGCCGCACGTGAAGCTCACGTGGATGCCAATGTGCAAAGCACAGGAGCGTCTATCATAATTAAGAATTAAATTCTTAAGTGGCGCCCAAGTTTATATCTGTAGAATTAAATTCAATATGAGGATATTTCCCAAAAAAATTGGGATACTCTCTGTTAAACAGAGCTGTTGGATCAAAGATCCAATGGTGATGATAAATTATCAAACAATAAAATTAAATTATATTATGAGGAATATTTGTCCTCAATCTTTACAAACAAAAAAGATTGCTCTCTTTAAGACAGAGAGCCATTGGATTAAAAATCCTATAGTGATTAAAAATTACCGTTTTACAGAATAAATTTTATATGTGGGAAAGTATTTCATCAATCTTTTTAAAAACAATAAAACATATTCTGTAAAACAGAAATTTTTGGATAAAAAATCCAACGGTAGGTAAAATTCCCCAAACAAATTTTGAGACCAATTAAATCAATTGGAATCTCTCAATAAGAGATTTTCTCAAAACCAATTAACAATTTTTCTTCACTATATAAAGGACCCGAGACTTTAAGTCTCATATAGTGGAAAAACCCCCCATAAGCTTCTGAAAAATACAGAAAGCATTCAAAACAACAAAGAATTTAATTCTCAATAAAAGAAGAAGACTTTCCTCCTTAAAACCCTAGGTAAAAGAAACACAGAGATCAAAATATCCCCTTATACCTATCTAATGGTTTAACCCAAGAACTTTAGTCTTTCTCTGGATCAGAGATTCACAAGACAAGTCTTCCACAAGTTGAGAATTTAATTCTCTTCGGGAAGATCTTGTTCTTGAGAATCAAAGATTCAGAAAAGAACTAGGTTAAAAAGAAAGAAAAAAAGAAAAAGAACATATGTTCTTGGAATTTAAATCCTCCGAAATTAGGATTTAACCTTACATAAAGAACTTAGTTCTTATAAAAATTAAAGAAGAACTTAGTTCTCCAATGAAGAAAAAATGATTCAAGGTTTTTAAAATAGAGATCTTGATGATCATTAATGGCCAAAATGGCATTAACAGAGATTTAATCTCTAAAAAAGAAAAGAGCTTAGTGCCTCATGTATTTCCCATATGGGCGCCTTCCCTATAGCGCCCAGCACCTCATATAAAAAACACGTAGGCGCACAAAACAAAAGGCCGGCGCCTTACGTGAAATACATGTGAGCGCTGAATAAAAGCGCTTAGAAATTCATATATATCCAAAACGGCTGAGTGCTTAGTACTGATTGGGCAGCGCCCTGAGCCTCACGTGATCCTCACGTGGACGCTACATAAAAATTGCTTAGCACTTCATATATAGCCAGAATGGCTAGGTGCTTAGCACTGATTGGGTTGCGCCTAGTGTTTCACGTGCTCCTCACGTAGACGCCACACAAAAAGTTCTTAGCACTTTATGTACAGCCAAAACGGCTGAGTGCTTAGCACTAATTGGGCAGCGCTCAGCGCCGCACGTGTTATTCACGTGGACGCCATATAAAAAAGTGTTTAACACTATATATATAACTGAGTGCTTAGCAATGATTGGACAGCACCCATAACTGAAGGCTTTACATGATACCCATGTGAGCGCTAGAGAGTCAAATAAGTGCTTAGCACTTTTGTATAAAAAAAGGGGGCTGAACAAACAGAGTCCAAATAAGTGCTTAGCACTTTTGAACAAAAAAAGACTGAGTAGACTAAGCCCAAATTGGCTAAGTCTTTTGCAACTAGGCCCAAATGCTCTGAATCTTAATAAATTTAATAATCCTTAAAATATTGCTAAATTGATCTTGGTCTCAAATAGGACTAATGTATCCTTAATTAAAAACTAAATTGGGCCCAAATGCTCATATGTTTAAGTTGATCTTAATCTCAAACTAGATTAACGAGCCTTAAACTAAATAAAATATTTTTAAACTAAAGGAAAAAATATAACTTAAGTTCAAAATCCCAAATCTAAAATATACGGATTTGGACTGATCTGCGCCCTACGAGCGATGACATAAACTAGTCTTCGTATACAATCCACAGGCAACCAAAACAAACAAAATAACACACGACACGAAGTGAACTGTTGGAACAGGAGAAAGTGGTTATCGCAATGCGATAATATAATTAAATGCGGGGGCTTGCGCTTGTAGGGAAGAGTGTCCTCACAATAAGAAACCCCTCACAAATGAGGGGGAATCTGATAAAGTCTGCTACAACAGTCGCATCTGTCCAAACCTTCGATATATGGTACCACAAATCAACTTAGTATCTTCGGAGAGGTAGATGGAGAAGTCCAAATAGCATCTGCCCCAAAAATTCAAGCGAGACGTCCTAGTGTCTCGGTCCGGTCTTTCTGCGGTGAACAATATGTATATAAATATAAAATTGTATCTGTATCAATACGTAGTAACGTGTCATCCATAGCATGTATATATATTTATATCTAATGAGTGTCCATCAACGACATTCAAAATCATCATAAAACCCTGAGTGTCAAGTATCGACACTCATCAAAAATCCCATGTCCAGTATTGACACGTAAATCCTCATATCTCAGGCGTCGTCTCATCGGATCGGCCATCAAATCTCAGGCTCCGTCTCATCAGATCGGTCCTTATATCCTTCTGTCTCATATCACTCTGGTCGGTATTCTCCGGATATCCGCCGAGTCCAATACTGTCACCGGTAGGCAGTGGTCACAGCCAGGCTCAATGTCTTTTTATACGATCTTCTTACCCTTGGGTACCGTACCGGGTCCACCATGTACCTGAAGACGGTGACTCCTCACTTCTCGAATTGAGTAGTAATCATAGCTCAGAACCGAGAAATCTCATGCTGGATATCGAAATATCATATCAAGAGAAAACCTCGTTTTTAAAACGTTCACAAGTTTTTAAATCATATCCGCGGTTTCTCAAATCCAGAAATCTCATGGAAGCAGAATCTCATAAGAATATGATAATAATGAAACAATATGTACATGCATAAAACAATGCTGTAATGCATCGCAAGTGTGTTCATATAAGCGTGTCGTATAGCAATGTAATGAAAATGCAATATCTGAAACAATACGTGGTGCTGGGTACTAAACAGTAATATATATGTGCACGTGGTATGGAAATTACCGATGAGGTGTGCGTGAGCATATGAGCATACGAGTGTGTTCATATAATCCACACCCTAACTCCAAAATTGGCCCGAAATTTGTTAGGAATATGTATGCCCTAGAGGCTATTATTGTACATTGATATATATTATAATGGATGCTTATATATATATATATATATATATATATATATATATATATATATAAGCATCCATTATAATATATATCAATGTACAATAATAGCCTCTAGGGCATACATATTCATAAAGAGAGAGAGAGAGAGAGAGAGAGAGAGGACTTTCTTGCTCTCTCTCTCTCTCTCTCTATATATATATATATATATATATATATATATATATATATATATATATATATATATATATATATATATAGAAAGAGAGAGAGAGAGGACTTTCTTGCTCGACATGATAGTATGCTATCTGGTTACTCTTTATCTTAACATGCGGATTCTTATACTATTTTTTCCTTACATGTTGATAAAGCCCTTAGGATATGTGCTTGACTACCAGGATTATGATGAGATCATACTAGTAGGGCCAGGGTGGTCCAAAAGCACATCCTTTTACAGTTCCTAGTCGAGGGGATATCGAGACAGGGGCATCGATATTCCAGAGTAGACTAGTGTGTATGTTTCTTGTCCTTTAGAGGGCGATGGTTCATCCCACAGCCATTGGTGTGTGACATCAAAGATTGTACATAGGTGCTCATTGGAAAATGGGTACACCGAACATGACTCGCCGATGACTCCTAGTTGGTAGTATACCAATCGTCAGATAGCAGTCCTCTGGTAACACTGGTACAGGTTTGTCTGTAGACCCGAGATCGTCATAGAGTCTTTTGTGGCTCACACCGTGCTTTAATTTCCTCCCCACCATGCTCAAAGGAGACGTGCAAACAGGTGGACTTTAGGTACAGTCCCGAGTCATATGGAGGCAATGAGTGATAGGAGGGGTTTCGACTCTCCCAGTATTGGGGGTTGATGTTGCGCTATACTCGATTGGCTATAACTGGAAGTCCCTGGCCAAGGCTGCTGCTGAGATTTACTGATAAGAGTTATCAGTAGTTTCTCGAACCGTTATAGGCCAGACATTGGCATGACTTATCAAGTTACTGGGGTCTGACGTTTACCACCCCTAAACATGATATGCGACATATCAGACGAACAGATCGGACTGTACGGTAGTGTTACTGATAGGCTCCATGGAGAGTATGGACAAGCTTGCTTGTTGATCTTCATATCGCTCAATACTCGGGTAGCCGTTACGTCCAACTAATACCGCTGACGGCTTGTAGGTGACTAATGTGATCATCACCTACTGTTGGCGTATTGACGAGTCTTTAGAGTCCCACACAGAAGTTTCCTGGTTCAAGCAAAACGAAGTAGGGCACATATGTGATATGGGCATGGGCCTGATTAAATACATGTATGTGATACCGTATTGTAATCTAGCAGTTATCTGATGTCGGTCAGGTTATATGTGATATAACCGGATTATCGAATCAAGTGTTGATTTGATAATGTGATATACAGATAAATGATATTAGTCGGTTATATGTGATATAACCGGATTATTAAATCAAGTGTTGATTTAATAATGTGATATAAATTATATTTGATATAATTATATCTTAACTAATATCATTATCTCACTAATTATTCTTCATAATATATATATTAATATATATGATATATATATGTTTTATGAAACATAACATGTTTTTCTATTTTATAGAAAATGGAAAAATGAGGTGGAAAGAGAAGAGATATGGAAGGCATGGGTGAAGCATGGTCTTTTATGTTTGTTTATTCATCTTACTTCACTATTGAAGCATGGCTTCATATTTTTATTGAAAAATATAGCATGCTTCAATAAGTGAGGAAGATATTATGAGCCATTCTTCATTCTTGACCACACTTAGTTCATTTTCTCTAGTTGAGCCATCAATCTTGAGTTGCTCTCAAGTTTGCTCTCTTCTTCTTCTTCCTTTTTATGAATCAAAACTACAACCCCTCGCATGTGATGTGAACCATGGAGTTTTGAATAAACTAGTGAGATAAACCAAACCCCTATTTCATCATCCTACACTTAACTAGCAATCAAGTGTAGCGTGTTTTCTTCGCTAAAGGTAGTTTAGTGAAGAGGTAGCTTGAGCTAGAGGGACTTTGGGTGGATCGTCTTCGGTGCGAAGATCTACGAGGAGGTTCGTTCAACTCTAAGTGGAGCCTTGTGGAGTTGCGTGGACTACAACCCGGAGCTTTAGAAGCGAAGGACTCGATCTACGGGGGTATAGCCATCTTCCCTTCTTTAGTTTTTCATATCATCATAGGTTAAACCCTAAATCTTCTAGTAAAGATCTTGTTGGTCTAACTTAGCACCTAGAAAATTTTAAAATTTAGCATGCTTGATGCTACTAAAATCTCATGGTGGTGCTAAGGTAAACTTTCAAAATTTGCGGTTTTGTCTTTTGATGGCTTCTTTAGTTCTTACTTTACATAGTGGTGTTCCTTGTAGAATATCTAGCACCTCATTCGATGAGGAAAGAGCCGAGATCCCTTCACCGGGAGTGACCTGTTTAGCAAACTAGCAAAAGCTTCAAAACACTATTTTTTCAAATCACTAGATTCTACAACGATATCAAGTTCATTACATTCATGGTTTTCTTAAAAACCTGCGTAGCCCTCCATCATTTCAGATAAGTACTATTTAGTATTCATCCTATGTTTGTTGACTATGTTAAGGAGTAATGTGTGGTGGCTAATTAGTACTTATCTGCAACCATATGATACGATTGATTAGGGTAGTTGTACGGCTTTGTTGACTATGTTAAGGGTCGTACGGGTGGGTTTAATTCAACCAAGAAATGACGGGTTGAACTTAGCTAGTGCTTATGATTTGTTGACTATGTTAAGGTCATAAGTGGTTAGGGGTAAAAAAATTATTGGGAATTTCAAATGTTGAAATTTGCAATAAGATTGCATACCTTCTATATGATAGTTGGATCCCGATACCCACTTCGAGTAAGAGTTACTCCTGAGTGAGTTTTGCACTTTACAACTAGCAATCCGGTAGGTTTCTAGAAAAGTGTCAATGGGGTTATGCCTATAGGGAAATGAGGTTTATTTTAATTAGGTCCGTGTGAAAGCACGGGGAACCTCCCTTGGAGTACCGACACTGGCCTGGCTGACCGATTAGCGAACTTGTAGAATATTATTAATCCCGGCTAATCTTACCTTTTGGGTTTGAAAGAAGATTTGATAAAAACAGTGGGAGCCATCCTGATTAGATAAAATAATAACCAATCTAATCTTGCAAAGAGTACACGCAAAGTGATTATCCTTCTCTCTCCTGGTAGCGACCAATGACATGTCTTAATCAAGATAATAATATGAATGTATTGACCGAACCCACTTATTATACTGGGCTAGGTTTCGCTCTATCTTATGATTTTCATAAGTCTGAGCAGGGAATAAAGGAATATCCGGATTTCCATGCCACCTATACGAAGAAACATCATGTCGATCCATCTTCTTCGGGTGTGTTCATTACCGAGAACTGTTTCTCAGTTTGTTCTACGTCCTGGCTATTGGATACCGGATCAGGATCTCACGTATGTAAAGTGTTACATGGGCTAAAGAAAGGTAGAGAACTGGGAAAATGTGATAAATCTCTAATAGTAGAGAAGGGTACAATTATTGCAGTCAAGACAGTTGGCGAATATCACCTTGTATTACCAACTGGTAATACATTGATTCTGAATGACTGCTACTTCGTACCAAAGATGATGTGCAACATTATATCGGTTTCTTTGCTAACTAAAGAAGGATATAATCTCACATTAGAGGATAATGTTATGAATATTTTCCAAAATCAAGTGTTGATTGGATTTAATACGTTATGTAATGGTATATACGTTCTGACTTAGTGTACAGTTCTTAACGTACAGAACACACACAAGAGGAAGAGTTCAGAAATGAGCGAAACCTTCTTGTGGCACTGTAGACTAGGTCATATCAATACGACAAGGCTGGCTAAGTTACATAAAAATGGATATTTGAATCCGTTCGAATTTTCATCTTATGAAACTTGCCAGTCACGTCTCAAAGGCAAGATGACCAAAACTCCATTAACTAGATACGAAGAAAGAGCTACGGAACTCTTGGGACTGATACATAGTGATGTATGTGGTCCTATGTCTACACATGCCAGAAATGGTTTCTCGTACTTTATTACATTCACCGATGATCTCTCAAGGTTCGGACATGTGTTCTTGTTAAAACACAAGTCCAAAAATTTTGAGAAATTTAAGGAATATAACCACGAAGTTGAGAACCAGACGGGTAGAAGTATTAAAGTTCTACAATCTGATCGAGGAGGAGAATACTTGAGTATGGAATTCCGTGACTATCTAAAAGAGAATGGGATTCTCTCTCAGCTTACTCCTCCGTATACACCACAACACAACGGTATAACAGAGCGGAGGAATCGTACCGTATTAGATATGGTGCTCTCTATGATAAGTACTGCTGAGTTGCCTATTTCTTTTTGGGTTATGCGCTTGAAACAGTCGCATACCTATTGAATCAAGTTCCATCAAAATCTGTGCCTAAAACACCATATGAGATATGGAGTAGAAAGAGACCATATCTTAAATGAGTTAAGATATGGGGTTGTCCGGCCTATGTCAAAAGGCAAAATCCGGACAAACTCGAAGTAAGGTTAGTTCTATGTAACTTTGTAGGATATCCAAAGAATTCCCATGGATATCTTTTCTACCAAAGTGAGGAACAAAAGGTGTTTGTTGATCAACATGCCATCTTTTTAGAAAAGGAATTTCTGGTAAAAGAAATTAGTAGCAATGAGGTAGAATTGGAAGAAGTTCCATCAGCATAAACTACAACTAACAATTTCGTAGAACCGGAAGATCTAAAAGTCTCCAACGAACCCCAGCCACTCCGCAGATCTCGTAGGGTTCCTCATCCACCTGAGAGATACTACGGTTTTCTCATAGACGGTGGGATCGAGGATTGCATCATGGAAGATGATGACCCGACTAGTTTTGAACAGGCCATCACAAGTGAAGACTCTGTGAAATGGCTGGATGCTATGCGATCCGAGATGGAATCCATGTACACCAAAAAAGTATGGACTTTAGAGGTTGCTCCTTAAGGGGTAAAACCCATTGGGAGCAAGTAGATCTTCAAAAAGAAGATTGATGTAGATGGAAAAGTTGAGACTTTCAAAGCTAGACTTGTTGCAAAAGGTTTTTGTCAACAACCTAGTATCGACTATTATGAAACCTTTTCTCCTATCGCTATGCTTAAGTCCATCAGGATCCTATATGACATTGCTGCATACCATGACTACGAAATCTGGCAGATGGATGTCAAGACCGCTTTTCTAAATGGTTATTTAGAAGAGAGCGTGTATATAACACAGCCATAGGGCTTTGTGGACAGTGGGAGCAGCGGGAAGGTATGCAAGCTACTTAAATCCATCTACGAATTGAAGCATGCATCGCGGAGCTAGAACATCTGTTTTGATGAAGCTGTCAAAGAGTTTGATTTCATCAAAAATGTAGATGAACCTTGTATATATAAGAAGGCTGTAGAGAGTAAGGTAGTCTTCCTCGTATTGTACGTGGATGACATACTCTTGATAAGAAACGATGTTCCTATGCTACACTCGGTCAAGCTCTTCTGATCACATAAGTTCTCCATGAAAGATCTATGTGATGCCTCTTATATCCTGGGAATAAAGATCTATAGAGATAAATCTAAACGGATGCTGGAATTGTCCCAATTCAGGTACATAGACACCATACTAAAGAGGTTTAGTATGGAAGATTCCAAGCGAGGTAATTTACCCGCTTGTTCAGGAATCACTCTCTCCAAAGAGATGTCTCCCAAGAATGATTTGAAGAGGGCTCGCATGCAAGGGATACCCTATGCTTCGGCTGTCGTGTCAATCATGTTTGCGATGTTGTGTACCAGACCGGATGTAGCTTACTCACTAGGTGTAGTGAGCAGGTATCAATCAGATCCTCGGGAGAAACACTGGACGGCTGTGAAGAACATATTTAAGTACTTGAGAAGGACTAAAGAAATGTTCTTGGTGTATGGTAACGGTGAACTCCAGGTGGAGTCCTTTACCGATTCGAGCTTCTAGAATGATAAGGACGATAATAAGTCGGTCTCGGGTTTTGATTTTACCCTCAACGGAGGGGAGGTGTATTGGAAGAGTTCCAAGCAAGACACTGTAGCAGACTCGACGATGAAGGTTGAATACATCACTGCCAACGATACTGCCAAAGAGGCTGTCTGGATGAAAAAGTTCATTGTTGAACTTTGTGTGGTTCCATCTATTGAGCATCCAATACATGTGTATTATGATAACAATGGAGCTGTGGCTTTGGACAAGGAACCCAGGTCCCATCAGAGATCCAGATATATTCTTAAGTGGTATCACCTGATCAAGGAGATAGTAGATCGCCGAGAGATCGAGATCAGAAGAGTTGACACGAAGGACAACGTAGCGGATCCACTCATGAAGGCCTTTCCCCAGATACAGTTAGAGAGACTTTTTGGGATGTTGGGTATGAGATACTACAACACATGGCCTTAGTGCAAGTGGGAGATTGTTAGGAATATGTATGCCCTAAAGGCCATTATTGTACATTGATGTATATTATAATGGATGCTTGGACATATATAAAGAGGACTTTCTTGCTCGACATGATAGTATGCTATCTGGTTACTCGTTATCTTAACATGTGGACTGGTATTCTTATACTGTCTTTCTCTTACATGTTGATAAATCCCTTAGGATATGTACTTGACTACCAGGATTATAATGAGATCGTAGTAGTGGGGCCAGGGTGGTCCGAAAGCACATCCTTTAACAGTTCTTATTCGAGCGGATATCGAGACAGGGGTATCGATATTCCAGAGTAGACTAGTGTGTACGTTTCTTGTCCCTTAGAGGGCGATGGTTCATCCCACAGCCATTAGTGTGTGACATCAAAGATTGTACACATGTGCTCATTGGAGAATGGGTACACCGAACAGGACTCGCCGAGGACTCCTATCTGGTAGTATACCTATTGTCAGATAGCAGTCCTCTGGTGATACTAGTACAGGTTATTTTGTAGACCTGAGATCGTTATAGAGTCTTGTGTGGCTCCCACTGTGCTTTGATTTCCTCCCTACCACGCTTAAAGGAGACGTGCAAACAGGTAGACTTTGGATACAGTCCCGAGTCACATGGAGGCAATGAGCGATAGGAGGGGTTTCGTCTCTCCCGGTATTGTGGGTTGATGTTGCGCTATGCTCGATTGGCTATAACTGGAAGTCCATGGCCAGGGCTGCTGCTGAGATTTACTGATAAGAGTTATCAGTAGTTTCTCGAACCGTTATAGGCCAGACATCGGCATGACTTATCACGTTACTGGGGTCTGACGTTTACCACCCCTAGACATGATATATGACATATCAGACGAAGAGACCAGACTGTACGGTAGTGTTACTGATAGGTTCCATGGAGAGTATGGACAATCTTTCTTGTTGATCTTCATATCGCTCAATATCCGGATAGCCGTTATGTCCAGCTAGTACCGTTGGCGGCTTGTAGGTGAATGATGTGATCATCACCTACTGCTGGCGTATTGACGAGTCTTTAGAGTCCCATACAGAAGTTTCCTGGTTCAAGCGAAACGAAGTAGGGCACATATGTGATATGTGCGTGGGCGTGATTAAATACGTGTATATGATACCGTATTGTAATCTGGCAACTTTCTGATGTCGGTCAGGTTAACCGGATTATCGAATCAAGTGTTGATTTAATAATATGATATACAGATAAATGATATTAGTCGGTTATATGTGATATAACCGGATTATTAAAGTAAGTGTTGATTTAATAATGTGATAAATATTATATTTGATATAATTATATCTTAACTAATATCATTAGCTCACTAATTATTCTTCATAATATATATATTAATGTGTGTGTGTGTGTGTGAAGCATGACATGTTTTTCTATTTTATAGAAAATGGAAAAATGAGGTGGAATGTGAAGAGATATGGAGGGCATGGGTGAAGCATGGTTTTTTATGTTTGTTTATTCATCTTACTTCACTATTGAAGCATGGCTTCATATTTTTATTGAAAAATATAGCTTGCTTCAATAAGTGAGGAAGATATTACGAGCCATTCTTCATTCTTGACCACACTTAGTTCATTTTATCTAGTTGAGCCATCATTCTTGAGTTGAACTCTTGCTTGCACTCTTCTTCTTCTTCCTCTTCATGAATCAAAACTCCAACCCCTCACATGTGATGTGAACCATAGAGTTTTGAATAAACTAGTGAGCTAGACCGAACCCCTATTTCATCATCCTACGCTTGACTAGCAATCATATGTAGCGTGGTTTCTTCGCTAAAGGTAGTTTAGTGAAGAGGTAGTTTGAGCTAGAGGGACTTAGGGTGGATCTCCTTCGGCGCGAAGATCTACGAGGAGGTTTGTTCAACTCGAAGTGGAGCTTAGTGGAGTCGCGTGAACTACAACCCGGAGCTTTAGAAGCGAAGGACTCAATCTACGAGGGTATAGCCATCTTCCCTACTTTAGTTTTTCATATCATCATAGATTAAACCCTAAATCTTCTAGTAAACATCTTGTTAGTCTAACTTAGCACCTAGAAAAATTTAAAATTTGGCATGCTTTATGCTACTAAAATCTCATGGTGGTGCTAGGGTAGACTTTCACAATTTGCGGCCATATGGGTTATTTCTGCGCCAGGGTAAGGAATTGGGGGCTCGGGATTCTACGGTGGTCTTCTACTGGTCTGCACATCTCACAGTATCCTCTAAATAATTTTCAGAGAATCCTAGTTATCACAGATTCCATTTGATCATCAAAAATTCAAGAAAACCGACATTTGAAATGTCTAAACTCATCTAATCCAAAGACACTATCATTAATAGGCTAGTAATCACTCTCACCTATCACTAATAGGCTTGCAGTCACTCCCTAACCTTTTACTACATCACCATAACTCACATTCTAAAACTCAAGTCTAGAAAACTTAAAATTTTAAACTCTAAATTAATTTGTGAAGGCTACATGATGTTTTAAGGTGTTTTAGGGTGATGTTTGTGGTGGTAGTGAGAGGCGGAAAAGATGAAGAAGAAGAGGAAGAAAAAGATGATGAAAGGAGATGAAGAAAATGAAGTGAAGAATTGCTCATAGTTGTAGCAACCATACCTGCCCCTTTCATGCCCATGCTTCCTTGTCCACCCTCTCATTTTCTTTTTCCTTTTCTCTTTTCTTTTCTTTTGACAAAAATGTAAAACCATACATAGAATACAAAAGTAATAGGTGAACCCTTACAAATAAATATGTCATGGCCCATTAAAACATGGTTAATAAAATAAGCTTGGTTTTATTACACAAATAAAAAAGCATTAATTAATTTTAACACTGAACTTGTATGGATATAATTATATAATAATTTATGAAAAACCCAAATTAAATAAATGCTCACAAAATTAATAATTTATTTTTAATTTCCAACTATTTTCCAAAAATTGAAGTATATAGTTATACCATTCTACGAAAAATTAAATCCATACTCGTATAATATCCGTAAAATTCATTATTTTATTATTCAAATTCTAAAATAATATTTTCCATTTTCTGAAATGTTACAATCATCCCCCTTAAATAAATTCGGTCTCCGAATTTAAATTTAAACCCCCAAATCTTAAAACATTTCAATAAGTCAAATCAAGGGGGCTTCGAAATCACGGACAAGCTAAAAATATCATAGTGCAATCCGTGCGCATGAAAACGAGTGCAAAACTCGATAATCGAAACTCCAACAAGTGTCATGCAAATCATACAAGTTATGATGAGAATGCAAGTTGCGAAATCTATTGTTTAAATCAAGTATAATATAATCTAGGCTGCAATACGTATATAATACGCATCAAGTAAAATCATCTAAGTAACTGTAAATGTATGTATGAAAAATCCTTTTCAAATTGTTGTGTGATGCATATATTACGGCACAAGTAGCGGACGTTTATTTGTCAAATACACACACATACATATTTTGCTTAAGCTATACGTCCCAAATTTTTTTGAAAATAACTTAGAAGGGTTTTCTGTTTGTAAAATCTTGTGTCGCTCACTGACACGTAGGAAAATAGTGAGATTATTGCTCTTTTGAAAATCTCTTCTGCAAATATCGATATATGCAAAAACCTTCAGGTACTGTCTCTCAGACTAGTCCTGCTCTGCTACTTGTAACAACTCCATTTTTAGTGTACATAAATTTTCTTTAAATTTAAAGTATACTTGGAGTATTTAATATTGTTGTTACCACTTTAAGTATCTATTTCACTCCTTAATTACAAGCAAGAGCTTGTAGCTCACTGGTAATACCTTGCACTGCTGAACCAAGCCACCAGAATTCAAATCCCATACCCTACATTATTTTTAATATTGATTTTTTTTAAAACCTTAGAATACCAAGGGTTTACACGTGCATATCTCACAAAAACCCCACTACACCCAAAAATATAACATTGCCAGAGGTTAGATGAACCATCGGAGGGGATCCCGGCCGCCTGACTCGGCCGACTCTGTCCTCCGACCGAGTCACGGCCGAGTCGCCCCCGAGTCGGCCGATTCCGGCAACGGCCCAAACATGAAAATTGTGTATTTTCATATTCCCTAAGCACCTGCAAAATTTTAGCCTCAGACCATTTCCAGAGCTCTTTTAAAACCCCAATCACTCCACTTTTAATACATTTTATCACATTTTTCATTTTAACCTTTCATCTACCCTAACCCTAGCCTAACCCTATAAATACCAACCCTACACACTACCCCCTCACCCTAAACTTTGAGCCAACTCTCTAAAAATTCCAATAAACCTAGTGTACTTTGAAATCGAGCACGAGGCGAAGTTACGACGAATTTCCCGGCGAACTTCCGATGATCATTCTAGGAGCTCCCGGCGACGAAGCGACGCACCGGCGACTCCTTCCAATCAATATCCCTTTTCTTGTTTTCCTAAACCCGTAAGTCCCCAAATTCTACCTCTCTTTTCTTTTCTAAAATACGGATTTGCAAAACCCGACGGAATCAGAACAAATCCGATTTCCGATTCGGTTTTCTTATAAAACTTCACTTCTCGTTAATACAATTATGCTTAAACTCCTTCATGTTGACTATTAAACACTAATCAACCAAATTGATCAAGTTTCATTACATAAAATGATGGCTATTTCAATTTATCGTATTTTTCACTTAAATACCATATTGTATCAATTTTATATTTAACTCCATTAAACTGGCTATACCTTTAAAGTAGATCATGAGGTAATGACCTACCTCCTCACACACTCATATACAACCTAACACGATATCCTCGAGAACTCAGAATACGGGAAAACAAACATTTTCATTTAAATACCCTTTACTAAATAAAGCCATTTCTAAAGGATTTAGTATTGATACATCTTTATAAATAAATACCACTTATTATGAAAATAGGATAAGGTTGTGGGCATCAGTCGTTTATCTAAACCTGACTTTATGGTGTCTAGGCTAGACAAGTGAGAAAGGTAATTTTAAAAGGCCCGTCTCACGGTGATTCATGAGCGGATCCCTCCTTTCTTCACTTGTACTTACCTAGCCACAATTGGCGGTGAAGATGCGATTTGAGGTATCTCACAACTTGTCCCTTTGGACCAGTTAGGAGCAGTCTAGTCGACTTAGGAGACCTTAGAACATAGAATACGGGAAAACGACACTTTTTCATTTAAATACCATAATTAATAAAACCGTTTTCCTTAATGATTAGTATTTATACAAATCTTTGCAAAGCGCCGCTACAACCCATTTGGGGAACCCGTTCAAGATGGTGCGCATTATCGCACATCCTCGGGTTTAGTAGTGCGAGATTCAGACCTCAGCAAGAAGCATTCGGTCTTGAAAGATTTAAATACGACATCTTAAGAAAAACGAGATTTCTAGAATATAATAAATATATAAAAATTTATTTTCATATAAATATATGTATATGTAATTCAAAAATATCTAATTTGAATTATTATAAATATTCTATCTTATTTCTAAAAATGTCATAAGAATCAGTTTACACTAAAATACCATGAATTCAATATAATCAATATTACAAATAAATACCATTTATTATGGAATTAGGATATTTTCACTAGAAATATCACAATATAAAATCTACATTTATTACAACTCTAAAGACGATTAATAAATACTTGGGGTGTATTTTAAAAACTATACAAAAGTATTTTTATATAAAACCCCCTCAAGTTCTATAAATTACCCTAAGAACCCTAGTAAACATAGGTTTAAGCGGGACTAATCTTTTGAGCCTCAGGAAGCCAGAGAAGTGGGTGCTTGTCTAACTAAGGTAGACAACTTAACAACGGTGTTATCAATATGGTAATCGTCTTTGAAAAAGAAACGAAAGGTTACTGATAATATCAAAACAATTAGGACGTCAATTTACTTTTCTAATTGTCTGACTCAGTTCGAGTCTCATTATTATAATCTGACTTGAACATGATTCAAGTACAATCTACAATCTATAATCTACAATCTACAATATTACAATTCAACACAAATCTATGAATCCATTATTCCATATACTCAATCTATCAATTTATACAACTTGACCGAACCGAACCATGGATATACATTCCATTTACATGATCATCCAGTTTACATGATTCTACAGTTACATCCGTTTACTGATATCATGGTTTCGGTTAGTCATCCAATTATACAATCAATACAATTTACAATACAAACAAGACACTACGGGGTTTAAAGGGTAGATTGGTACAGAAGGTGTTGAAAGTGGCATGAGACTGTAAGACTTAATACACCTAATATGAATCCAGTTGTTGTTGTACCGTGGCATAAACGGTTCCTTGTACTATACATGCCTCTAGTCTCTGGCATATAGAGACTCCTCTCATATACACTGGCATTCTTCTGCACCAAGTTACAAACAACAGCGTTAATACAACATTATTACAAGATAATACAACTTTAAAAGATACCATCTTATTTTGTCTATTCTACTTTCCTCTTATCTTTGGGACTTATCGAGCGACCTGTTCGCTGACCACATTCTCTTTCTTTCTTCTTTGAATGTCGTCAGGTAATTTGGACATGTCAGAGATCGAGCCTACTGCTGAAGAATTGGATCAGTTTGCTGAAGACCCAGCGCTTTAGTTTCATTATACACATTTCCTTTCAGTACTTTACATTTCGGTTATGCCATTGTTTAGGTATCGCTTTTATTTAAGTTGTATTTACTTTTTATGTGTTGTACAAAAGAATGTTAATAAATAAAGTTGCTGTTTTATTATATCTTGTCTCTTGTGTATTTACTTTTATATTGCTTAGATACGCTTAGCGTATTTACTTCACAGTAAATACGTAGCGGCCTCGTCGCGTCCCCTTCGCCGTACACCGGGAAGCGGGGCGTGACACTACTATATAACACAACATATCATGAAAATGAGATGCTCAAAAAAAAAAATCAATCCCAGTAGGTGTATATGAAAATTAACCCACATGCATCTGATGTGCATGAAAATCGAAGTCAAGACTAAGGCCACGAATGTGCACGAAAACGAAAACCGAGTGCAACCTGTGTTCACGAAGGCATCTGTCAAGTGCAATGGGTATGCACGAAAACAACATCAAGTGCATCTAGAGTGCACGAACATCTCAATCAAGTGCAATGGATATGCACAAAAATCCTCAAGTGCATCCAATGTGCACAAAACCACATCTAGTGCGCCGAGTGTGCGCGGAGATCTAAATCAAGTGCATCATTTCTTTACAAAAGCATCTAGTGCAATAGGGTGCACAAAAGTCAATATCAAGCGCAACTAGGTGCACGAAAGTCAATCAAGTGCAACTAGGTGCATGAAAGTCAATATCAATGCATCAAAAGCACATGCAAACAATATCGAGTGTGCAAGTCAAAATCAGGTGCATACAACGTGCACGAAATCAAAATCAAGTGTATCGGGATGCACGAAATCATAAATATATGCAACGGGGTGCACAAAACAATATCGAGTGTAATGGATATGCACAAAAATATAAATCACGTGTAATGGATGTATAAAAACATAAATCAAGTGCAACTGTTGTGCACAAAATATCAATCATTGAAACTCAGTCATAAAAACACAAGAATCAGAATGATGAAAGCATGACTCGGATCACTAAAACATAAATAAAAAATAAATGACATTGAGGTACATCTATTTCAATGTTGATAGGTGCCTGTGCACCCGGAGCTGGCAGAGCAATAATTCCCAGTTGTCATCCGCCCACGGTCTGACGTCCTCGGTCTTTAGGTCCTTGTTCTCTCTGTGGATCACAAAATCCATGGCTTCTCTGCTCGACAGCCTAGTAAGGAGTAGCGACGGAAATAGTCCCGCTCTGACACCTTTTTGAACATCTCTTGGCCAAATAACTTGGCCACTCACAACGTAGCACATCAACGACAGCGAGCTCTGGCTTTCTGAGTACGTGCCATACGAACGATCCTGAATCCAAATCTCTATCGCTGTAGTATCCTGGAATGAACCTGTCATGGCCTCTTCCGATATCACTTCTGCCGAACTGTCTGGAAACTGGCACTCTTAAATTAATCTATTTCTATTCTGGATCAGCTGCAATCTCATCATGACTTTCCTTTAGAAATGTGGCCGTATCCACCGCTTCTACGTACGTATCAAATCTCTGGCATCAACGGAGAGGAACGCCTCATTGAGATCTCGCACGAATCTTTTAATCAACTTTTCTTCAATATCGACAAATCGAAATCATATCTTGATAGCTGTGTTAAATGCAATTCATATTCGGCTACGGTCATATCCGAAGTCTTACGCAAAGACTCGAAGCTACAAATTCAATATCTCCAACACTCTGTGGAAGAAATCTGGCTAAATACGTCCTCAGGAACTCATCCAAGCTATCGAAGGAATACGCACTACTCGTCCTCTCTCGATCGACTCACTCCAGGTCTGAGCAAGACTTTTCAAACTGAAGCTAGTCAACTCAACTGATCTTGCATCGGGGAATCCAAACGAACGAAATATCCTAGTCACTTTATCCCAGAATGATTAGGGATCCTGTCACGCCCCGCTTCCCAGAGTACGCAAGATTAGGCACGTGACATAGCCAACCATGCTACCTGTGGGTAGGAAGTATCCATCCACAGTCACATTACGGTTGTAGAGATATCCAGAACAAGATAAATAAACTAATATAACACATGTCCAAATCCATAATAACAAGAGTCAATGAACAATAAGTGCGGAAGCAAGTGATCCAATATAATAATAGAAAGGTACGTCCCATAATGCGGGATCACACCTGGAAATAAAATGCAATAAATGGACTAACCACTACAGAACTCACAAATCAACCTGCTGGCTGAAGTACTCCTGCTCGGTCGGCGACAGTAGTAAAGAATCTGGGCCATGCAAAACCCAAACGTCAGCGCGTCAAGTCAACCAATAATATAATATAAACATGGTAATAAGCAATGCAGGGATGAACATGAATAAAGCAGTACTATAAAATAACAGTGGAGGGTAATGTGCAATGGTGACTAAACTGTCCTATCAGGTTTCTATTCTATAGTCTTTGAAACCAATTGATGAATCGTCGATGTAACTCAATAGTATCCCGTACATACCCGGGACCACGGCCACAATATTCTCGGCTGCAGCCGAGATATGCCGTTAGGCACAGAATAGGAATGTGTACACTCGGTATTACCCCGTACATACCCGGGATCACGGCCACAATATTCTCGGCTGAAACCAAGACATGCCGTTAGGCACAGAATAGGAATGTGTACACTCGGTATTACCCCATACATACCCGGGATCACGGCCACAATATTCTCAGCTGAAACCGAGACATGCCGTTAGGCACAGAATAGGAATGTGTACACTCGGTATTACCCCGTACATACCCGGGATCATGGCCACAATATTCTCGGCTGAAACCGAGACATGCCGTTAGGCACAGAATAGGAATGTGTACACTCGAACGGTAGTGAACTGTCGAGTTACAAGTCAGGTTCATCTTTGATTTCCCCATACCCCCAAGTTATGTATGTCAGGTCAGGTATTCAGTAGTTAAGGACTAATGCCAACAGAAAATCAGGTAAAAGTAGGTCTGTCTGGATAGACAGCAGGGATGGTCAGGTTTGTCGGCATTAAGCATGAAATCATGAAACAAGTTATGTCACGGTACAACAGGATGAGTCGGTATGTATGTATATGTCATGTGTAGCAGGGTCAGGCCAATATGTAGTGCAATCGAGTATGTGCTCACAACAGGTATACAATCAAATAATGAACAGCAGCAGGAAACAGTAAGTAACAATATTATTCCATGTAAATACAGTGGTGTTTTGTATTCTCTTATTAACAGGTTCAAGCACCCTTGGGTGCAACAATCACAGGGTAAAACAATATTAATAACACGAAGCAATGAAGCCATTAAAACTACAGCCTGATAATAGTTACAAGGATGATTTAGCAATTTAAGCAAGGACGTTCTAATTGGTTTAATTAGTTAAAGTGTGGATTGATAGCAGACCGGTTAATTACAAACAACTACTATATTGATTTAATGTTACGGATAATTGTGATTATCAATTCAAAGTTATATGTTACTAATAGCTGTGTGATTATAATATGATGATTAAGTTTGTAGCAAGACTTGATCTTGTGTACTAGCATATTAAAGCAAGTATTCGGATACTTGCCTCGACGGTCTCGCAAACCGGAAAACACGGATGCAATGTCGGCGGAAAACACGAGACGGGTGCACGGGCTACGGATCGAGCCCCAACAGCGAACAGCGGGACCACACGGACCAGGGTACTTCGCTGGAGCGTCGGGTCCAAACGACGGCACGGTCGGAATCCGGCAAAAGTCAAAAGCAACGAAGTTAGCAAACCCGATACACGCAACAAAGACCAGAGAGGGATTAAACATGAATGGAAAGCTAAAGGGATGCTTACAGGGAAGAACCAGGGGCAACTACGACGGGCCCGACGGCGATGGGCGCGCCGGCGGTGAATAGGAGATGCGGCGAGGGCTGGAATTTCTCTGGTTCGCTGGAAAGAGATGTTGCCGTGCGTAGGGGAGGTCCTGACCTGATCTGGATCGTAGGGGGAACGAAGAGGTGGTCGGCGGTGTCTCTGGCAACGCCGACGATGGTCTACGGCAGCTTTCCCGACGACCGGAGAATGCTAAGGTTAGGCTCGGGTGCAGCTGCAGTACCGGCGAGGGAAGGAGGAAGAAGACGACGAGGTTGGGACGAGGATGAAGAGAGGAAGTCTTGGGCGTCGTCGGCGATGGGATGCGGCGGCGACGGCGGCCACGGGATGCTGGTGATGGCGTCGGGGTGGGTTTGCAGGTTCTGGAGGAGGGAGAACGGAGGAGGGAGGTTACGATGGTGGTGATGGGGTGATGGTGGCGAGATCGGCGCGGGGACTGCGGCGGCGATGGCCCGAGGGAGCTAGGGTTAGGGTTCGGTGAGATTTTCTGGTGAGGTTTGTGCGGGTTCTCGTGAAGATGACGAGGTAATATAAATATAGGGATAGAGAGAGAGAGAGAGGTTATAGGAGAGAGAGATAGAGAGATTGTAGAGAGAGAGAGAGAGAGAGACGGAGAGAGAGAGAGGGGGTGGACTGGGGGGCCCACGAGAATTTACTCTCTCGCGATTGGCTGTGCATGAAATCATTTGAAGATTGAAAAAATAAAGAATTAACAAACAGTGAGATTCGTGTATATTTTATGGTTTGAGAGTATATTATATAGTTTTATATTATTTAATTAAATGGGTATTTTTGGCGCTAAAAGAAACATTTCCAAAACGCTCCCGGGTTGCGCCCAAATGTTTCAAATTCAAATTATAGGATTTTAAGCGGGTTCCAAATTTTGAAAAGAGGTGTTTTATGATTAAAATGCATGCCCCCAAGTCGGACACTTGCACGACGTCCAAACTTGCCCGTTTCGCCGAACGGGACGAAATCTCGACACGCGGACGCTACCACGCGACTAGTGGCGACGAGTAGGCTAACATGGATATTTTTAATTTCATTTTCGGTGTTAAAATTTGTTATGTGCCAAAATGATTTAACCGATTAAAATTTAGCAAAAGCACCAAACAATCAGGATAATGGGAAATGAGCAATATATAACACTCAACTAGTAATAGAAATAGTATTATGGGGCTCGGGTGTTACATCATACCCAACTACAAAAGAATTTCGTCCTCGAAATTTCAAGAATACCAGATAGCTAACTACAGGAAAAGGTGAGGAAATTTCTGCCGGATCTCGTCTTCTCGCTCCCAAGTGGATTCTCCATGCGATCGATTACCCCAAGAAACTAGCACAAGGGGGATAATTTTGCTCTTGAGAACCTTTTCTCTTCGATCCTTGATTTCAACCGGTCGCTCCTCAAAAGTTAGGTCCTCCCGTACAGTCAACTCCGAATGATCCAAGACGTGAGTTTCATCACGAACATACCTCCGTAGTTGAGACACATGAAACACATCGTGCACTCCTGCCAAGGACTGTGGTAACGCCAAACGGTACGCTACCTCTCCAACACGCTCCAATAGCTCGAAGGGTCCAACGAATCGAGAGCTAAGCTTTCCCCGACTCCCAAAGCGAATCACCCCTCTAGTCGGTGATATCTCCAGGACAACCAAATCACCCACGGCGAACTCTAGAGGTCTTCTTGACGTGTCGGCCCAACTTTTCTGTCTGTCTTGAGTTGCCTTCATATGCTTCCTGATTGTATTCACCTTCTCGACTGTCTGTACCACCAAATCTGGTCCTAGTAATTTTCGTTCACCAACGTCATCCCAACAAACAGGTGAACGGCACTTACGACCATACAACGCTTCAAACGGAGCCATCTAAATAGCCGCTTGGAAGCTATTGTTGTACGAAAACTCCACCAGGTGTAGATGATCCTCCCAAGAACCTTTGAAGTCCAACATGCAAGCCCTCAACATGTCTTCAAGGGTCTGGATCGTTCTCTCCGATTGTCCATCAGTCGGAGGATGATAAGCTGTGCTAAACTTCAATCGAGTCCCCAAACTTTCTTGTAAACTCCTCCAAAAGTGCGACAAGAACCGAGTGTCCCGATCGGACACGATACTTACCGGTACTCCATGCAATCTCACAATCTCCTGCATGTACCGCTCTGCCAAAGTCTCCGTCGATTGACCAACCCGAAAAGGAATAAAGTGAGCCGCCTTGGTCAATCGATTGACAATCACCCAAACAGCATTGTTTCCCTTTGGACTCCGCGGTAAAGCCGTCACGAAATCCATGGTTATATGTTCCCACTTCCACTGAAGAATCGGAAGTGGTTGCAACAAACCAGCAACTCTTTGATGTTCAGCCTTGACTTGCTGACACACTAAACACTTAGCCACGAAGCGAGCAATCTCCCGTTTCATACCTTCCCACCAGAAGTGCTGTCGAATATCTCGGTACATCTTGTCCCTCCTGGATGTACAGAGTAAGCTGAACTGTGTGCCTCCTTCATAAGCTCTTCACGCACATCCCCTTTTGGCACACATACACGGCTATCATATCTCAACGAACCATCTTCGTGGATCAGTAAATCGGTTCGTAGTCCGGCCTCAACCTGCTCTCGAAACTTTTGCAGTCTAGGATCCTGCGATTGTGCCGCTTTAATCTTCTCAACTAAGGACGACTGTACTTATAACTGCATCGACTGTCCCATAGCATGTGGTAGCACAACCTCCAAGTCAAATCTCTGAAAATCCGCAATGATCTCCATTTGTGCGGTCAGTACCTGAATTGCTGGTAACCGACTTAGCGCATCTGGCACGACGTTAACTTTTCCCGGATGGTACTTAAGGTCAAGGTCGTAGTCGGCCATCAGCTCCAACCATCTGCGTTGCCTCATGTTCAACTCCTTCTGAGTGAACACATACTTCAAACTCTTGTGATCTGTAAAGACTTTGACTCTCTCGTCCAAAAGGTAGTGTCTCCAAATTTTTCAAGGCGAAGATCACGGCCGCAAGCTCCAAGTCATGAGTCGGATAATTCTTCTCATGAGTCTTCAGTTGTCTTGATGCGTAAGCGACGACCTTCCCATTCTGCATCAAAACACATCCCAATCCCTTTCCAGATGCGTCGCTGTGAATCACCAGTCCTCCCGAATTATCCGGTACAGTTAGGATAGGGGCGGTTATCAACTTCTGCTCCAACGTCTCGTAGGCCAATGCACATCCATCCGTCCAAATAAAAGGTACTTCCTTGCGCGTAAGCTTGGTTAACGGCTCTGCTAAGAGAGCGAAGTTCTCTACAAAACTCCTGTAGTATCTGGCGAGTCCAAGAAAACTTCTTATCTCCGCAACATTCTTTGGAATAGGCCAATCTCGAACTGCTGCAATCCTTTCGGGATCGACGGCGATTCCATCTCCTGACACAACATGCCCCAGAAACTTCACTTCTTCCAGCCAGAATACGCACTTACTCATCTTCGCGAATAATTTTTCTTGTCTCAGCGTCTGCAGTGCGATCCTTAAACGCTCAGCGTGCTCCTCCGGACTCTTCGAGTATACCAGAATATCGTCAATGAATACCACAATAAACTGGTCCAAGAATGGTGAAAAGACCCGGTTCATCAAATCCATGAATATTGCCGGCGCATTCGTCACTCCGAAGGGCATCACTAGATATTCAAAATGTCCATATCGAGTTCGAAACGCCGTCTTGCAAATGTCTTCTGCTTTCACTCGGACCTGATGATATCCTGATCGCAAATCCAATTTCGAGAATACCCTCGCGCCACTAAGCTGCTCAAAAAGTTCTCCAATGCGAGGGATCGGGTATTTGTTCTTAATAGTTACCCGGTTCAATTCTCGATAATCAATGCACATCCTTCTCGTGCCATCCTTCTTCTTTACTAAAAGAACTAGAGCTCCCCACGGCGAGTTGCTGCTTCGAATCCAACCTTTCTCGAGTAATTCACCAACTTGTTTCTTAACTTCTTCCAATTCCACTGGTGCCATCGGATAATAAGATTTTGATACTGGTGCTGCACCAGGAATGAGGTCAATCGCGAACTCCACGTCTCGCTTCGGCGGTAAGCCCGATATATCAGCAAATACATCCATAAAGTCGCGAACAACTGCCGGCTCTTCATTACTATCCACTACCATAGTCGCAAGAACACTGTTTGTCGGCCTAGCCCTAAACTCGAATGGCCCGACAGAACTGCTTCCTTACCGCAACTGCTGTCTGCATCGTTGGCCGCGAAAGGTCCAACAAGACCACTGAGTCTCGTCCATCCTGCTGCATGCACGTCCACGGTTGCTCCATTCTGCCTTAGTCCGATGAACTTCTGTTCCATTTCCTCCCGTGCAGTCCGCGGGAAGAATTTCTCCAGGAAACTTTTTTTTTAGAGAAATCCGCCCAACTGATCAGCTTGGGCAAGCGGGTCTCCTCCACAAGCCATCACTCTCGGGCGTAATCCACTAGCTGAAAGTGCACCACAACAACACTCTTGTCCCCTGGGATCTGTGCCTCAATCAGCAAATTCTCCGTGTCACTAGCCTCTGCTCGGCTGGTAACAGCTCCTTTAAACCAGTAAAAAATAGACGGATCCAAAAGTCTAAAATCTTCTACGGTCCTTACTCGGTCAACTGGTCTAGTTCCAACATCATTTACAGACTGCTGAACGATCTGCAAACCCTCCTGAAACGAATCTGCTGTTGCTGGATCAGCTCAGTCTGTCTCTTTGATTTCCAGCATTCCTCTTATCACTCCAAGCATGGCGGCTTCGTTCACACGCCTCCGGTGCGTCTTCAACTTCTTACCTGTCATAATCCTGAACTCAAAACACCCAACATTAGCATGATGATAGATTCTGAATGGGGATCAAGGCTAGAACTCCAAGATACTTAAATAGAGTACCGCATTGTAGCTATGCCGCGGTATCATAGCCGCAATTACTTAACTCCACCCAAGTCGCCCAAGTCCTAGGGATAACAAGAAATCAGGTTTTCGAGTCGACATGCAAAGTAAGTTTGCACGTCGTAAAAGATATAATCAGGAAGAATGTGATTCAAGAATGGTAAATGGCAAAGGGGCAGGACATGCTTCCTAAACATGGGTATTCTGATTCGTGTATTGGGTACAATACCCAACTACAAAAGAATCAACCCAATTAACCTATGGCTCTGATACCAAAAGAACCATGTCACGCCCCGCTTCCCAGAGTACGCAAGATTGGGCACGTGACATAGCCAACCATGCTACCTGTGGGTAGGAAGTATCCATCCACAGTCACATTACGGTTGTAGAGATATCCAGAACAAGATAAATAAACTAATCTAACACATGTCCAAATCCATAATAACAAGAGTCAATGAACAATAAGTGCGGAAGCAAGTGATCCAATATAATAATAGAAAGGTACGTCCCATAATGCGGGATCACACCTGGAAATAAAATGCAATAAATGGACTAACCACTACAGAACTCACAAATCAACCTGCTGGCTGAAGTACTCCTGCTCGGTCGGCGACAGTAGTAAAGAATCTGGGCCATGCAAAACCCAGACGTCAGCGCGTCAAGTCAACCAATAATATAATATAAACATGGTAATAAGCAATGCAGGGATGAACATGAATAAAGCAGTACTATAAAATAACAGTGCAGGGTAATGTGCAATGGTGACTAAACTGTCCTATCAGGTTTCTATTCTATAGTCTTTGAAACCAATTGATGAATCGTCGATGTAACTCAATAGTATCCCGTACATACCCGGGACTACGGCCACAATATTCTCGGCTGCAGCCGAGACATGCCGTTAGGCACAGAATAGGAATGTGTACACTCGGTATTACCCCGTACATACCCGGGATCACGGCCACAATATTCTCGGCTGAAACCGAGACATGCCGTTAGGCACAGAATAGGAATGTGTACACTCGGTATTACCCCGTACATACCCGGGATCACGGCCACAATATTCTCGGCTGAAACCGAGACATGCCGTTAGGCACAGAATAGGAATGTGTACACTCGGTATTACCCCGTACATACCCGGGATCACGGCCACAATATTCTCGGCTGAAACCGAGACATGCCGTTAGGCACAGAATAGGAATGTGTACACTCGGTATTACCCCGTACATACCCGGGATCACGGCCATAATATTCTCAGCTGAAACCGAGACATGCCGTTAGGCACAGAATAGGAATGTGTACACTCGAACGGTAGTGAACTGTCGAGTTACAAGTCAGGTTCATCTTTGATTTCCCCATACCCCCAAGTTATGTATGTCAGGTCAGGTATTCAGTAGTCAAGGACTAATGCCAACAGAAAATCAGGTAAAAGTAGGTCTGTCTGGATAGACAGTAGGGATGGTCAGGTTTGTCGGCATTAAGCATGAAATCATGAAACAAGTCATGTCACGGTACAACAGGATGAGTCGGTATGTATGTATATGTCATGTGTAGCAGGGTCAGGCCAATATGTAGTGCAATCGAGTATGTGCTCACAACAGGTATACAATCAAATAATGAACAGCAGCAGGAAATAGTAAGTAACAATATTATTCCATGTAAATACAGTGGTGTTTTGTATTCTCTTATTAACAGGTTCAAGCACCCTTGGGTGCAACAATCACAGGGTAAAACAATATTAAAAACACGAAGCAATGAAGCCATTAAAACTACAGCCTGATAATAGTTACAAGAATGATTTAGCAATTTAAGCAAGGACGTTCTAATTGGTTTAATTAGTTAAAGTGTGGATTGATAGCAGACCGGTTAATTACAAAAAACTACTATATTGATTTAATGTTACGGATAATTATGATTATCAATTCAAAGTTATATGTTACTAATAGCTGTGTGATTATAATATGATGATTAAGTTTGTAGCAAGACTTGATCTTGTGTACTAGCATGTTAAAGCAAGTATTCGGATACTTGCCTCGACGGTCTCGCAAACCGGAAAACACGGATGCAATGTCGGCTGAAAACACGAGACGGGTGCACGGGCTACGGATCGAGCCCCAACAGCGAACAGCGGGACCACACGGACCAGGGTACTTCGCTGGAGCGTCGGGTCCAAACGACGGCACGGTCGGAATCCGGCAAAAGTCAAAAGCAACGAAGTTAGCAAACCCGATACACGCAACAAAGACCAGCGAGGGATTAAACATGAATGGAAAGCTAAAGGGATGCTTACAGGGAAGAACCAGGGGCAACTACGACGGGCCCGACGGCGATGGGCGCGTCGGCGGTGAATAGGAGATGCGGCGAGGGCTGGAATTTCTCTGGTTCGCTGGAAAGAGATGTTGCCGTGCGTAGGGGAGGTCCTGACCTGATCTGGATCGTAGGGGGAACGAAGAGGTGGTCGGCGGTGTCTCTGGCAACGCCGACGATGGTCTACGGCAGCTTTCCCGGCGACCGGAGAATGCTAGGGTTAGGCTCGGGTGCAGCTGCAGTACCGGCGAGGGAAGGAGGAAGAAGACGACGAGGTTGGGACGAGGATGAAGAGAGGAAGTCTTGGGCGTCGTCGGCGATGGGATGCGGCGGCGACGGCGGCCACGGGATGCTGGTGATGGCGTCGGGGTGGGTTTGCAGGTTCTGGAGGAGGAAGAACGGAGGAGGGAGGTTACGATGGTGGTGATGGGGTGATGGTGGCGAGATCGGCGTGGGGACTGCGGCGGCGATGGCCCGAGGGATCTAGGGTTAGGGTTCGGTGAGATTTTCTGGTGAGGTTTGTGCGGGTTCTCGTGAAGATGACGAGGTAATATAAATATAGGGATAGAGAGAGAGAGAGGTTATAGGAGAGAGAGATAGAGAGATTGTAGAGAGAGAGAGAGAGAGAGAGAGACGGAGAGAGAGAGAGGGTGGACTGGGGGGCCCACGAGAATTTACTCTCTCGCGATTGGCTGTGCATGAAATCATTTGAAGATTGAAAAAATAAAGAATTAACAAACAGTGAGATTCGTGTATATTTTATGGTTTGAGAGTATATTATATAGTTTTATATTATTTAATTAAATGGGTATTTTTGGCGCTAAAAGAAACATTTCCAAAACGCGCCCGAGTTGCGCCCAAATGTTTCAAATTCAAATTATAGGATTTTAAGCGGGTTCCAAATTTTGAAAAGAGGTGTTTTATGATTAAAATGCATGCCCCCAAGTCGGACACTTGCACGCGCGCGTAGACGTCCAAACTTGCCCGTTTCGCCGAACGGGACGAAATCTCGACACGCGGATGCTACCACGCGACTAGTGGCGACGAGTAGGCTAAAATGGATATTTTTAATTTCATTTTCGGTGTTAAAATTTGTTATGTGCCAAAATGATTTAACCGGTTAAAATTTAGCAAAAGCACCAAACAATCAGGATAATGGGAAATGATCAATATATAACACTCAACTAGTAATAGAAATAGTATTATGGGGCTCGGGTGTTACAGATCCTCTATCATACCCTGCCTGTAAACTCATATGGCTTCAGCTTCATGAAATCTGGAAGCGACATCTCATCAATCTCAGCAACAGTTAGTGCGTCTGTCTGTATGGTAGAAAACACAATGATTTCCTGAATTAGGTTGTATGTCAACAGTCCTCTCATTCTAGCTGGCCTCAATCAATGGTCCGACCATCTGGTGCGGATCTAAAACACCCACCTTAAATGAGAAATCCTAGCATAAACGAGCAATCAATCTGCTCCTGTGACACCAAGATAACACCATGGTCGGTCTTCATCCCTGATGAGATCGCTCTGACCGCACCCTCTTGGCTAGCGTCGCCATGGTGACAGGAACTGCTAACAAATATCGATGAGGATAGATCATAAGAACGAATAGAAAAAATCTCAAAATATGCACATCCTAAGGTTACTTATGCGAAGTATCGTATCGTAAGTATGCCGTGGAACATATGCACGGTATGTTACTCTACTTGAGTTATCTACTCCATCAACCAAGGTCAACCTACATAACGAAAGTTTGGGTTTAATACCCCCTCAGTCAAGTTTAATGTCCGTAAGGTCAAGCCTAGGTTCCGAAATATAAGCCCTAAACTCCGTATAGTCAAACGTAGACTCAAACAAAGATTAAACCTTACGCTCTGATACCAACTTTGTCACGATCTAAAAACGGCACATGACCGGCACTTGAATCACGTGAAGTCTAGAGGACCACACCATAACCCAAGTATGCCGAAAACCAGGAATCTAAACTTTTTAAGAAAATGGTGGAGGTGAAGTTTTGAAAAAGGGGTATAAATGAATTCAAGTTCTCTTTTTTAAAATATAAGTAAATTTTATAGAATACAAGTGGATTTCATGCAATAGTTTGAAAACGTTTTTGTCTTTTGAAATTTTGGGCAGCACCTCCTTGTAAATTTTGATCAAAACCAGTACATAAACAATATATTTCATACGCATCCCCAATCGGGAGCTAACTCAATACCAATCGGTGAAAACACAACCATGCAATATATACGATGCCCAAGGCGAAGATCAACACAAGAAACAAAAGTAAAGAAATACCAAAATATCATCAAATCAAATATAAAGAAATAATACAAGTCTCTCCTCTAAGTTGAAAGAATATACAAATTGTTCTCTAAGTCTACAAATATACATAGTCTGGTTGATAGAGTTTTTAACTAGATACAACTGAATATAAAATATACAAGCGGTGGTTACGATCTGTAGTGTAACCCACCTACTAAGTAATACGCAAAGAAGAAATATGCCAGCAAGCCGCTACCGATCCGAAGGTTCGGTCCTGCAAGAAAACTATGGCACAACGGGGGAGAGTTTCCAACTTGTGAGTAGAAGACATCATCAGGTAGAAATCGAATGCATAACGATCTACCTAGGTCATATTGTAAAAATAATATCATATCGTATGGTATCGAAGGTGACTGTGTATATGTAATACCCGGTTCTTTTATATACGTCTATATCCGTATTTCTTTTTTAACTTATAAAATTTTATTTATAATTATTTATTATTTTAAAATTTTCCCAATCTATTTTAGTTCTTCCCCTCTCCTTTCTCAGACCCTAATCCCAATTCCTCATGATCTTGTCCCATTTATATAAACCTCAATTTATATACGCCCATCTCCTTTCATATTTCTATTTAAACCCAAAACCCTAATTTTTCCCTTCAACCCATTTCTTTTACTCATTTAAAACTAAATCCAATCACCAAGCCCACTCCTCTACTTCCTCAATTAGCCGGCCCCCTTTCCAACTCCCTATAATTTCTTTTATTAGTTTACCTCAGCCCAATACCTTTCATTATTTATTAAACTGAATAACTTTTCCCAGCGCAACGCCCATTTTCTTTTCATAATCCCTGCAGCCCAATTTTCTATTCAAAATAAAACCAGGCCTTTCCCCATCTCCTAAACCCAGCATTTTAATAAAAGGAATTTATTTTAAACCCAAGCCCAGCAACCGTTCCCTTATAATTCTTCTATTTTTCAGCCCAGCCTAGCCTGCTTCACCCTCACCCGCCCGCTCCGACCCGACCCGGCCCACTACCCACCCCTTCTTCCCAACGGCTATATTTTTCCCGCTCATTCCTTTTGTTCGCGATCCGCTCTCCTCGCCGCACCCCACGCCTGCGCCCATGTCGCCGCTCATCACACGCCGTGCTCCGCTCGCGAGCGTTACCCACGACGCGCGCCCTCGACCTCTCCTCATTGACACGCCTCTCTCTCTCCTCTCATAATTCTTTCTCTCTCCCCCACGTCTCCTCTCCCTCTCTCTTCTTTCCCTTCCCGTTTCTCCCTCGAACCCATGCTCACGCCAGCACGTCGCGCTCGCCGCCGTCCCCTCACGTCGCTCGCCTCCAACTCACCTGACTCACGTCGCTCGCCCCCACCTCGCCGCCGGCCACCATGTCGGTCCCCCTCGGCATCGCCCTCAACTTCGCACCTCACCTCCTAGCTTATCACCGACCGACCACCACCTCCTTGCTCTCGATGCCGCCATCATCGTCGTCATCCTCACCTCCCTCACCTCCTCCCATCGCCTACATGAAGCCCCGGCTGCATCCTACCCGACTCCAAGCTCCAGTCTCCATCTCCTCCTTCGAGCTCTACATCCAAGAGCCTCGGCTGCCATCACCACCCTGACCCCCTCATCTCCTCGCCTAGCTCCAACCACCGGAGCTCCGACGTGCTACTGCCTGAGCTGCCACCGGCGACCTTCAGCTCCTCCGTGCATCGCCGCCAGCCGAGCCCACTCCTTTGCCTTTTCCCTACCTCACCACTCAGCCTGGAAACCCCCTCCAGCTTGGCTGTGCGCACCGACTTAACCAGCCAAGACTTTCTCCAAACAAGCCCAAGCTGCAGCCGTGCCCTTTATATTCGAACTCAAGCTGAGCCAAACCCTAGCCTAGCCGAGACTTGTCGCGTGTTGTCATCGCCTTGTCGTTGCCGCCGTTGCCGCTGCCGTGCATCACCGGAATGTCTCCAGGCAAGTTCCCTACTTGCTACATGCTACTTTATGATAATTACAAATTACAATCGTGTATATCCTATGTTTTACTTTTCTGTTAAATATTACGACGCAACTGTTCGATGCATGTTCTTAATGGAAATCATCATTTAATTTGGCGGAACTCAATTGTATAATCTGGCCCGTATGGCTGTGAATCTAGTGTGTGAATTTCATTGGAAAATATGACCGTTAATGACTAAAACGAATACCCCCAAATACCGCCGTAAAACTGGGAATTCCTCGTATCTGGAAACGATTAAAATCACCATAAATTAATTACATACTGAAATGATGCGTTCGAGGGCTTAAATCGAAGACAACTCGACGAACTATAACCCTATGAAATTTTCTATGATTTCTGTACTTCAGTTGTGACGATACTTGGACCGGAGTGTGACTCTGGACTGCAGTCCAGAGCTACTCTAGTTGTTGTTTACTGTCCCGTAATGGGTACCACACTGTTTCCTTAACTCGTAGGTTGCAGAACTCCACTGTTTATTAAAGGTGAATCTGTTAGGTAGACAACACAAGTGGTTTCATTCTGTTCCGTTATCGTTTGTTATTTAATCTGTAATTTAATAGATGGGGACGTATAACAGTCCCAACAGAATCAGAATTGACATACTAGTATTGAACAGTGTATATCTCCTGATGTCCAGATGCGATTGAAGATTCGTCTATTGCGTTGAAAATCTTACTGAAAACCCTAGATTTCATTCAACTGTAGCATCGCTAAAATCTGATCCCAACTGGGATTAAAATGCGTTGCGAAACGGACTTCCGATTCTGAAACCGGATTTCCAGCCGTGAACGTTTAAAATGAAATGGCCATAACTAGTGATCCTGAAACCCGAATGGCGTGAAACTAAATTCGTTGGATAGATAACTGAACAAACTATTTATTCCCCGTTCATCGTTTCGCTAAACTGTAGACGTATGATTTATGATAAATTGTGCAAGTAGTAGAATACTGTTTTATGACATATTAATCATGCTTTACATACTGTTTCCTCATCAAATCACACTTATGTCACTGCATTGATAACCTAGTGATCATGTGCATTACCCATTGTTAGGTATTAGTGATGATTGTGGCAAGTACGTAAGTGTTCGTGCATAAGTGAAAAAGTGAAAGTGACACGTACTTGTACACAATCAGTGAACCTTATTATTCTATTGCATTGTCGACGTCTGTGGAACGCGTGTACGTGTGACTGTAAGCGGTATGGGACACTTATGGAAGCTCTTGCATGGGTGTCACAGATAAGACACCAGACACTGCCATTTATCTTAAGTATTAGTCGGGACATGCTTGATGGAGGTTCTGCCTCCATTTCTCGCGCAGACTTATCACAGACCGATTAGTATTTGAGGTTATGGTTAGCGTTTGATGTAGACCACGGGGTGTGGGGTAGTTTAAGTGTGAGTTCAAAAGAATCTCGGGAGTCCCTTGCCGGCTTATATATATGGAGATATATGGAGATTTACAGGGTACATGATTATTACCGTGAGTTACATGTTGGGCCCGTGGTCCCTTGCCCTTGGGTTCTACCCTTGGGTGGAGGACACTCGCGAGTGGTTGACTCTCACACTTGGACTGACGATAGCCTTAGTGACCTGTACAGTGAGACTTAGAGACTGATAGGGGTGATAGCATCGACATACTTACTCACTGTGTTGACATACTTGGCATGTTATTTTACTACTTTTACTATTCCACTGTATTGATTACTGCATGTTCATACCTACACCGTCATTGATTTACTGTATATATATTTATTATCACTGTTAGAGTTGTCACTTGGATTTATAAATTATATTGCTATTGTGTCGCTCTGACGACCTGAGTATGCATGCTCAGTATGAGGAGAGGATTTAGCCTGGACCAGGACTAGACGCACATCACGGACATCTTGATTAGCTATCCAGAGTTATACCTTTTTGTTTCCCATCAGGTCAGTTCTTTATATTATTTTGTTCAGTTACTGCATTTCTCATTACCTGCGCATTATTTACTGTTTACCATGTAAAACTAGAAGCCGAAGTGTGACTACGGCAGGACATTTCCTTGACCGTAGGAGTATGGCTGGCCTTGTCAACCCCTCGTATTCCGTATTTTGGGAAGCGGGGCATGACATGGTTTAGTTGGTATCAGAGCCAGGTTTTGCTTCGATTGGGATTGTAGTTTTCCGTGTATAGCTTGACAATCTAAGACATTCCTCGGTCTAGGTTGTAAACTTGTTATTCTTGATCCATATTCACGTTGTGTGTTCCGCTATCCATTCGCTAGGGTTTCAGGTGACTTGGCAAAGTTACGTGGTTGTAATTGTGAACTACATCACGGTTACACTACCATACTCTGTTTAAGTGACTTAGAGTCATACAGTGATTTTCCACTTGTAATGAATTTCATCACATCTGATATTCTTGAATCATTGCCTAATCTATATTGTATTTTGATTCTTATAGCTTGTGCCTTATGTTATCCTCAAAATTATTGTTTCAGGATCATGTCTTCCAACGACTCTTCCTATATCTCCACTCCCCAGAATCAGACCGTTGAGATTCTGAGTGTACTGCAAGGTCTGAAGGAAGCCCAGGAGCAAACGAACGACTTGTTAGCTGAAGGACTGAGAAGGCAGGTGAATCAGGCACCAGCGGGAGTCTTAAATTGTAAAGGGATCCCTGTTAGACGAGGAAAAGAGAAGAAGATGAAGCGCCAATTTGTTTCCCCGCGACAGAAGCAGCAGATGACCCAATGTTGTGGGTACTGTAAGAGGCCAGGACATCTTCAGAGGGATTGTCGCCACGCCTAAGGGAAATGATTGATTTGCGGATCCAGCGAACATCTTATCAACGGTTACCCAAAAAGGAAGGAGCTACAAGGAGGAGACTCACCCACACTCTCCACTTCTGCCAAGTGATGATTATTGCGTAGTTCGAACCTCGAGGATAAGGCGGACCCAGCCCAAGATTCAACTCGCGTGACGAGAATGCAGCGGTCTAGTAGTCAAAGAAGAATTTTCATGTTTTCTACTTTCAGTAGTAATGTTGTCATCCCCTTATAAATATTTCTTTTCGTTTGAAATCTTATATCCGTCGAACTTTTAGTTGAATGCAATAAAAACTTTGCATCGTAATATATGTATCATTCTCTTGTTTCTCCCCTTATTCATACTATTCATTACCACAACATTTTTAATCCTGATTTTTCAATTCCTGCCCACCGTATATTTTCCTATACTTCGTACCCTGAGCTATTCTCTTGATGTATTTCACTGTCTAATCATGACTCTTTCCTTTCAGGCCATGGCCCATCCTGGAGCAGCGCCGCAGCTAGATGAGGATGCACAGTCATGCGTTTCCTTAGACCGCATACTAATGAGTTCTGACGATAAGATCAACGATCCCCAGGTCATTCTCGAAAACAGCGATTCAGAGGACGAAGGAGCAGCCGCCCCAGTGTTTGACATGATAGGCGATTCCGACGAAGAGGAAGGAGAACCTGAAGAGAACCAGATAGAGGAAGATCCCGATGAAGACCCGATAGAAGAAAATCTAGTGGAGAAAAATCCCATAGAAGAGAATCCTATGGAATCAGACCTCGATGAAGAAGCTCCAGCCGAGGAAGAAGGACCAGAAAGACAAGACCCTGCTGTGGAAGAACTCCCAATGGCGGTCCCCGCGAGGCACTATGGAAATGGACGTCCCTACCTGAGCGCGCGAGCCTACCGCAACCTGCTGAATCTCCACAACCGCGACTGACGGGATTTCTTCTAGATGTTGTCTTCTCTGGCCAAATAAAATCTGTGTATAGTTTAGGGCCACCTTTCATTTTAAGAATGCCTTGTTTAGAATTTCCTAGAATGAAATAAATTGCTGAGTTCGCTAATCTTTCGATCTTCTTAGTTCACTTGATGCTTGAGTATTTCTTCTATACAATTATTTTTCCTACTGAGATCTGTTCACCCCTACTCCTTACATTGTTTTAACCCTCACTGAGATTAACTAGTACCGCACCCTGATCTTTGGAATAGGCCATCTTTCATCCTTCATATATGCCTCGTTTGAAATCCTTCTGGCAGGGGATGTTGATAATAAAATTTCCAAGTTGACTGACCCTTCGAAAATTTTTGATTCACAAAATGTATCGACCGTTTCCCTCCCCATACTTTTCCTTTGTAGTCCTTTGTTGCTCACCCTTACTTCCTGTGCTGACCCGATCCCAAGCTGCTTAACCTTCAGCCTAAAGCCGCCACACTCCGACCTTCTGAATGAGCCACACTTCCTTGTAATCCCTACCCTAGCTAGCCCTATACATTTTGTGTTTTTCCTATTACCCTAACTATATTTAGGGACAGTGTTATTCCAAATTTGGTTTTCATTATTTTATACTTATCAAAGAGTGCGTGTTATCGACTACTTAGTTTTATGTATTTTAAGTACACTACTATTATCCTCACTTTCAGTAGCGCAACCATACACCGCGCATAATTTGTTCCATATTCCTCATTTTCATTATGTGAGTTTTCTAAGTTATTTTAAAACTATTCGATCGATACATCGTCCTAAAATGTTTTAACCTACCGACAAATCTTTCACTATTTTATTGTCATTACTTTATTTTCGGGTATTGTGCATATGGTTACTATTATAAATGCTTGTGCATTACACTTATTTAGACCCATCCTTCTGTATGTTGTTCTTACATATGTAAACCTTCAAATTTCTTCACCTGCCTATTTCAAGCAAAGCATTATGTGTTAGTTTGCAATATAATAGCTTTCGATTATGTTTGTATAACTTATCGCTTATTTTAAATTTCGAGGACGAAATTTTTGTAAGGGTGGTATGATGTAATACCCGGTTCTTTTATATACGCCTAAATCCGTATTTCTTTTTTAACCTATAAAATTTTATTTATAATTATTTATTATTTTAAAATTTTCCCAATCTATTTTAGTTCTTCCCCTCTCCTTTCTCAGACCCTAATCCCAATTCCTCATGATCTTGTCCCATTTATATAAACCTCAATTTATATACGCCCATCTCCTTTCATATTTCTATTTAAACCCAAAACCCTAATTTTTCCCTTCAACCCATTTCTTTTACTCATTTAAAACTAAACCCAATCACCAAGCCCACTCCTCTACTTCCTCAATTAGCCGGCCCCCTTTCCAACTCCCTATAATTTCTTTTATTAGTTTACCTCAGCCCAATACCTTTCATTATTTATTAAACTGAATAACTTTTCCCAGCCCAATACCCATTTTCTTTTCATAATCCCTGCAGCCCAATTTTCTATTCAAAATAAAACCAGGCCTTTCCCCATCTCCTAAACCCATCATTTTAATAAAAGGAATTTATTTTAAACCCAAGCCCAGCAACCGTTCCCTTATAATTCTTCTATTTTTCAGCCCAGCCCAGCCCGCTTCACCCTCACCCGCCCGCTCCTACCCGACCTGGCCTACTACTCACTCCTTCTTCCCAACGGCTATATTTTTCCCGCTCATTCCTTTTGTTCGCGATCCGCTCTTCTCACCGCACCCCACGCCTGCACCCACGTCGCCGCTCGTCACACGCCGTGCCCCGTTCGCGAGCGTTACCCACGACGCGCGCCCTCGACCTCTCCTCGTTGACACGCCTCTCTCTCTCCTCTTATAATTCTTTCTCTCTCCCCCACGTCTCCTCTCCCTCTCTCTTCTTTCCCTTCCCGTTTCTCCCTCGAACCCACGCTCACGCCAGCGCGTCGCACTCGCCGCCGTCCCCTCACGTCGCTCGCGTCCAACTCACCTGACTCACGTCGCTCGCCCCCACCTCGCCGCCGGCCACCACGTCGGCCCCCCTCGGCATCGCCCTCAACTCCGCACCTCACCTCCTAGCTTATCACCGACCGACCACCACCTCCTTGCTCTCGACGCCACCATCATCGTCGTCATCCTCACCTCCCTCACCTCCTCCCATCGCCTACCCGAAGCCCCAGCTGCTCCCTACCCGACTCCAAGCTCCAGTCTCCATCTCCTCCTTCGAACTCTACATCCACGAGCTTCGGCGGCTATCACCACCCTGACCCCTTCATCTCCTCGCCTAGCTCCAACCACCGGAGCTCCGACGTGCTACTGCCTGAGCTGCCACCGGCGACCTTCAGCTCCTCCGTGCATCGCCGCCAGCCGAGCCCACTCCTTTGCCTTTTTCCTACCTCACCACTCAGCCTGGAAACCCCCTCCAACTTGGCCGTGCGCACCGACTTAACCAGCCAAGACTTTCTCCAAACAAGCCCAAGCTGCAGCCGTGCCCTTTATATTCGAACCCAAGCTGAGCCAAACCCCTAGCCAAGCCGAGACTTGTCGCGTGTTTTCATCGCCGTGTCGTTGCCGCCGTTGCCGCTGCCGTGCATTACCGGAACGTCTCCAGGCAAGTTCCCTACTTGCTACATGCTACTTTATGATAATTACAAATTACAATTGTGTATATCCCATGTTTTACTTTTCTGTTAAATATTACGACGTAACTGTTCGATGCATGTTCTCAATGGAAATCATCATTTAATTTGGTGGAACTCAATTGTATAATCTGGCCCGTATGGCTGTGAATCTAGTGTGTGAATTTCATTGGAAAATATGACCGTTAATGACTAAAACGAATACCCCCAAATACTGCCGTAAAACTGGGAATTCCTCGTATCTGGAAACGATTAAAATCACCATAAATTAATTACATACTGGAATGATGCGTTCGAGGGATTAAATCAAATCCGACTCGACGAACTATAACCCTATGAAATTTTCTATGATTTCTGTACTTCAATTGTGACGATACTTGGACCGGAGTGCGACTCTGGACTGCAGTCCAGAGCTACTCTAGTTGTTGTTTACTGTCCCGTAATGGGTACCACACTGTTTCCTTAACTCATAGGTTGCGGAACTCCACTGTTTATTAAAGATGAATCTGTTATCTAGACAACACAAGTGGTTTCATTCTGTTCCGTTATCGTTTGTTATTTAATCTGTAATTTAATAGATGGGGACGTATAACAGTCCCAACAGAATCAGAATTGACATACTAGTATTGAACAGTGTATATCTCCTGACGTACAGACGCGATTGAAGATCCGTCTGTTGCGTTGAAAACCTTACTGAAAACCCTAGATTTCAATAAACTGTAGTGTCACTAAAATCTGATCCCAACAGGGATTAAAATGCGTTGCGAAACGGACTTCCAATTCTGAAACCGGATTTCCAGCCGTGAACGTTTAAAATGAAATGGCCATAACTAGTGATCCTGAAACCCGATTGGCGTGAAACTAAATTCGCTGGATAGATAACTGAACATACTATTTATTCCCCATTCATCGTTTCGCTAAACTGTACACGTATGATTTACGATAAATTGTGCAAGTAGTAGAATACTGTTTTATGACATATTAATCATGCTTTACATACTGTTTCCTCATCAAATCACACTTATGTCACTGCATTGATAACCTAGTGATCATGTGCATTACCCATTTTTAGGTATTAGTGATGATTGTGGCAAGTACGTAAGTGTTCGTGAATAAGTGAATAAGTGAAAGTGACACGTACTTGTACACAATCAGTTAACCTTATTATTCTATTGCATTGTCGACGTCTGTGGAACGCGTGTACGTGCGACTATAAGTGGTATGGGACACTTATGGAAGCTCTTGCATGGGTGTCACAGATAAGGCACCAGACACTGCCATTTATCTTAAGTATTAGTCGGGACGTGCTTGATGGAGGTCCTGCCTCCAGTTCTTGCGCAAACTTGTCACAGACCGATTAATATTTGAGGTTATGGTTAGCGTTTGATATAGACCACGGGGTATGGGGTAGTTTGAGTGTGAGTTCAAGAGAATCTCGGGAGTCCCTTGCTGGCTTATATATATGGAGATATATAGAGATTTACAGGGTACATGATTATTACCGTGAGTTACATGTTGGGCCCGTGGTCCCTTGCCCTTGGGTTCTAACCTTGGGTGGAGGGCACTCGCGAGTGGTTGACTCTCACACTTGGACTAACGATAGCCTTAGTGACCTGTACAGTGAGACTTAGAGACTGATAGGGGTGATAGCATCGACATACTTACTCACTGTGTTGACATACTTTGCATGTTATTTTACTACTTTTACTGTTCCACTGCATTGATTACTGCATGTTCATACCTATACCGTCATTGATTTACTGTATATATATTTATTATCACTGTTAGAGTTGTCACTTGGATTTATAAATTATATTGCTATTGTGTCGCTCTGATGACCTGAGTGTGCATGCTCAGTGTGAGGAGAGGATTTAGCTTGGACCAGGACTAGACGCACATCACGGACATCTTGATTAGCTATCCAGAGTTATACCCTTTTGTTTCCCATCAGGTCAGTTCTTTATATTGTTTTGTTCAGTTACTGCATTTCTCATTACCTGCGCATTATTTACTGTTTACCATGTAAAACTAGAAGCTGAAGTGTGACTACGGCAGGACATTTCCTTGACCGTAGGAGCATGGCTGGCCTTGTCAACCCCTCGTATTCCGTATTTTGGGAAGCGGGACGTGACAGTATATATATGTATATAAACATAACATCGTGCCTGTATCAATACGTGGTAACATGCCATCCATAACATGTATATATATGTATATCTGATAATTGTCCATCAACGACACTAGAAATTATCATAAAAGCCTGAGTATTCAGTATCGACACTCGAAATTATCGTAAATCCCGTGTCCAGCATCGACATGTAAATCTTCATATCTCAGGTGCCATCTCATCGGATCTGCCCTTATATCTCATGCACCATTTCATCAGATCGGTTCTCATATCCATCTGTCACATATCATTCCGGTCGGTATCCTCCGGATATTCGTCAAGTCCAATATTTTCACCGGTAGGTAGTGTTCCCAGCCATGCTCAACACCTTTCTATATAATCTTCTTGCCCCCAGGTACCATACCGGGTCCACCATATACCCGAGATGGTGACTTCTCACTCCTTGAATCGGGTAGTAATCATAGCTCAGAACCAAGAAATCTCATAGTGGACATCGAAATATCATATCAAGAGAAAACCGTGATTTAAAATATTCACAAGTTTTTAAATCATATCTGCGGTTTCTCAAATCCAGAAATCTCATGGAAGAATAATCTCATAAGAATATGAAAATAAAGAAATAATATGTACATGCATAGAACAAGGTTGTAATGCATAGCAAGTGTCTTCATATAAGCATGTCGTATAGCAATGTAAAGAAAGTGCAATATCTGAAATAGTACGTGGTGCTGGGTATTAAACAGTAATCTATATGTGTGTGTGGCATAGCAATTACCGATGTGTGTGTGTGAGCATACGAGTATGTGTACGTGCAACATGTAAGTCATCGGTAATGGTGCTCGTATCCTAGCAACGAGGTCACGTAAGCTAAAAGTATAAACGTATTATGTATCATAAATGATCGAAGCGCAAGCGTATGCAGAAATAAGAAATTGAAATGTGAGCGTAAACGGAATAAAGAAATGGTAACGTGAACAGGTATTAAAAATATCTAACTATGTATGAGCCATACAGTTATAGTTTAAATAGTACGAGACGTTGTTTTAGAAATATAGGGCTACGATGTTTCTGAAAAAGATACCATTTGAAAATTCGTAACGTACCATTAATGTATCATTTTAAAAGTACGTAACGATATGTTAGTTTTGAAAGTAGGTATGATTCTAAACATCTCATAATATCTACTTTAATGATTTTAAACAAGACTCCTCGAGTCAAAATAAATGTCGGCGATCCATCCTCATCATATCACGTACTGAATATATATCGTATGACATCATCCATCAATATGGTACAGATCTATAGTCACGTACATCATCTCATCTCATATCATATCATCTCATATTATATCGCCTCATATATATATATATATATATATATATATATATATATATATATGATAAGTATACTATTATATATATATATATATCGTATCCTAATTCTATAGTTGCGGGGGTGCTATACGCCATCCACATCCACCCAACTTCCCCCGTAGATATACAACTACTCACTGACAAACGCCTCGCTCTAATCGAATTCGACGGACGCCTTTCTCTTCTTCGTCGTCTTGGAAGTCCAAACAATTGTACCTACAATCGAAATCATAACCAAAATTGCATAAAAACCCAATTCAAAGTTGAAATCACGAGCGAAGCACATATAAGTTAGAACCTATGGTCAACGCGTGCTAAAATAACAAAATACCCCCTTGACGTCGACGTATGAACGTTAAACGACCGAGTCAAAATAAAAATATCAAAAATCCAAGTTTTCAAATATCGCAAAATATTGCCAAAACCAAGTTAAAACAACTCCAGATTTTTCTTCAGGTGATCTGGGAGTATTTAGAATATAGAGCAGGCTTAGTTATTTAGTGAGTAAGCTACAAAACAAAATCCACATCCTAACTCCAAAATTGACCGTAAATTTTTTGCCATATGGGTTATTTCTGCGGCCAGGGTAAGGAATTAGGGGCTCGGGCTTTTATGGTGGTCTTCTACTGGTCTACACATCTCACAATGTTCTCTAAATAATTTTCAGAGAATCCTAGTTATCCTAGATTCTATTTGATCATCAAAAATTCAAGAAAACCGATATTTGAAATGTCTAAACTCATCTAATCCAAAGATACTATCACTAATAAGCTAGTAATCACTCTCACCTATGGTTAATGGGCTTATAGTCACTCTCTAACCCTCTACTACACCACCACAACTCACTTTCTAAAACTCAAGTCTAAAAAACTTAAACTTTTAAACTCTAAACAAATTTGTGAAGGATACATGATGTTTTGAGATGGTTTAGGATGATGTTTGTGGTGGTAGTGAGAGATGGAGGAGATGAAAAAGAAGAGGAAGAAGGAGATGATGAAAGGAGATGAAGAAAATGAAGTGAAGAATTGCTCATGGTTGTAGCAACCATACCCCCTCTCTCTCATGCCCATGCTCTCTTGTCCTCCCTCTCATTTTCTTTTTCTTTTCTTTTCTTTTAAAAAAAGTAAAATCTTACATAAAATATAAAAGTAATAGGTTAACCCTTACAAATAAATGTTTCTTGGCACATTAAAACATGGTTAAAAGAATAAGCTTGGTTTAATACACTAATAGGAAAACATTAATTAATTTTAACACTAATCTTGTATGGATATAATTATATACTAATTTATGGCAACTCCAAATTAAATAAATGTTCATAAAATTAATAATTCATTTTTAATTTCCAACTATTTTCCAAAAATAGAAGTATATAATTATACCATTCTACGAAAACTCAAATCCAAACTCGTATAATATCCATAAAATTCATTATTTTATTATTTAAATTCTAAAAAAATATTTTTCATTTTCTGAAATAATACACCCCTACCACTTGCTTACATGTATTGCACGTGGGCGCAGCGGTGTCATGCTACGCACCGTTGGATCTGCCTCGAGATCAGGGAATATCGATCTAACCCCACTCCCCTATAAATAGAGCCTAAGCTCTAAGGGTTGAGGCTGTGCCTCCTTAATCTTTCTTAATTTTCTTGAGAACTTATTCTCCTCAGAGCCTTTGCTGTCAATGAAGCTTAAACTTCTCCCTTAACAAAGATTTTTTTGTCACTAACTTGTTTAGCGCCTAGGCTCACCTTTAGAGCATACGCTCCACTTCTACATAAAGCTCCCCCTTTGGGAATTTGGAGGCTAGGTTCTGTTTAGAAAATCCTTTGATTTTCTAACGAGTGCATGTTCTAGGCTCTTATTGGTCAAAGTCCAGACTAAAGGATCACTTTCTGATCCAGTGGGGTCTTACAGTGGTTTCTAGTATTTTGAGCTGACGCTCCTTCTGCCGTTCTTTCTCAAGTACCATGGATGATCACTTATACGACATTAAGGATATCATCTCTTATTACAACATCCGCTCTTACGGGCCTGACTATACTGATGCCCAAAATGAAGCTGTGCTACGCCGCTTCGAGGACCATTGTGGGTGATTGCTTCTTCACCGCTCTGCCTTTTTGTAGATGATTTTTAAATTGATCTTGGATGTTTTTCCTAATCTCTCTGAGGCGATGCCGCTTTAGCTACTTGATAAAGCCAATGACAAAGTGCGCTCGGTCTACCTGATGGGGTTGATCTCCAAAATTCAGAAGGACCGCGTGATTACTCTCTTGCACCAAATTTATCAGCATAGGACAATCATATCCTCATATACGATGATAGAAGATATTAGTAGAAATCCCGAAGCTTGTCTTCATGAACGGAAGCATAAAGAAATGGAAGAGGATGCCGTGGAGCCCTTATTTGGCTTTATTTTCGAGTTTATTAACCCTTATACCAATGCTAATATATTGTCTCTCTGATCTTTGACCGATGTCTGTCTTTTATTTACTTGCACTTTTCTCATATCGGTATTCTTTCTTCAACTTTTTGACTTATGAATGTAAAAACCTTTTTACGCGCTTAATATTGTGCTTTTGCATGCTGCACTTCTTTTTTTCTGTTTGTACTGTAATGACCTGTCTTAGTTTATGTACTCGTCTCGGAACATTCAGTTTATCCTTCTTTTAGGTATGAATAAACACATCCTGACATTAAAAATAAAACCCCCGCTAACATAGGAGGCTGTCAAGTTTGTGGTACTGGGTATAGTCTGTCGCACCATTGCGTTAGCTTATTTCTTCTCGATTTGCATTCCTTCAAAACGATGTTCGAGTGGCCACATACTTACTGTATCTCCAATCCCTTTTGAGGCAGGATACAATGTCCTAAGTAATTTTCCTAAGAGGATATATAGATGGCTATCAGAGATTCAGTGTTAGGCGCTACTATAGTACTTTACCTTGGGGTCAGACTCTTTGAGCTCCAGGGAAGTCAAGTCTACACCCTTCTGAGGATAAATGACATCCAGTGGTTTTTAGGCATGTATGTACTGCCATGGAGACGTGGAGCTAGGAATTTACCGTCTCTCCACTTTTTTTTAGCTCGTTGAGCTTTACTGACATCACATCTATGCTTTGTTGGCATTGGAAGGACGTCCAAAGAGTCTTTAGGTTGTATATATTATCGTCAAGACTTGGAGCTAGAAAAATGCCATCACTCCGTCTTCATTTTGTCTCTTTGAGCCTATCACTCCCCGCTTCCCAAAAGAGCGGTAATGGGTACGTGACTAGGTCCGCGACGTATTTATTTCGAGAATGTCATTTCTCGCAAAAAATACGTTAAGTGCAAATAAACAATATAAAATAGGACAAGAATAATTCTTGAGAATGAAAATCCAACAACTATTTTTATTACATTCAAGATTCCATAAAGTTTCAACTGATAGAGATGTCTGAATAAGAAACATAAACATAAAGAGCCTAAACAGTGGCATACTGCAAATGAAATGAAGAGCTGAATAGAACTTTTCGTCAGCTTGTGATGCAAGTTGAGAGTACTCCTCTTTCTCCATTGGTTCTATCTCTTCTATCCCTAAGTCACCTGACAAACATTCCAAGGATAGAAGAAAACATGGTGGAATGCCCGTCAGCGATCTTGCGCTTGGTGTGTCCCTAAAGAGTATAAGAAGGTGAATATGATAAAGGATATGCATGTAAGTAGAATATGAATTCTAATGCAGTAACAGATAGTTAAAGGTATCAATTAAACATGAGAAAGTTAATATATCTAAGCATGGCAATGTAGCATGAGCATGGAAATACAACATAGCATGGGTCAATCACCATAAGCATGTAATAAGTGTGTAGTGGTGAACATGAAGTGAATGTCAAGTATCCTAAAAAGTTTCTATAAGAGTAAACTAATTTAATGTCAGTTCAAGTATGAATGTCAACCAAATCTCAAGAGTGTTCTCGAACCCAACATGCTATCGTTCAAGGGTAAGGAACCACGGGCCTGAATCAAGTGTTAGTACTAGGACTCCAACCGTCGTTAAAGTATTCTAAACCCAACGGGCTATCGTCCATGGGCAAGGAAACACGGGCCCTTGTGATTATATACATGTATTAGTATTCATAGATTCATGTACTAGAGGGACTCTTGAGATTTCGTTGGATTCAAACTCAAATTACCCCTAACACCCCGCGTATCTAATTAGTCTAAAAGTAATGTCACAATTCTTGATCAAACCATGAGTATAAGAGAGTGTACGAGTTCCATGTCAAGTTGAGTTCATGTCAAGTTCTAGTATTCATCTCATGTGTCAAGTTGAGTTCACGTCAAGTTCGAGTATTCATCTCATATTCAAGTTTTCGAGTCAAGATCATACTCATGGTTCGAGTCAAGTCAAGTGTATTCATGGTTCGAGTTAAGTTGAACTAACTCTGTTTGACTAGAAAGATTAGGCAAGTGAAAGCACTCATTGTCTTCGGCTCCCTGAAACTCAAGAGAGAGTATGTCACTTAAACCAACTGTTACCTAAATACTTTGAAGAATAGTTGTTTTATAGATTCTAGGTATTTAATTAAAAAGATGGCATTTAGAACCTTCATAGTATTTATGTAAAATAACCATTAACTTCTTGAAGGGTTTTCTGTAAAATATTATATTTTAAAATGTCGAGAATGTTTTGATAAAAATATTATTTAGAATGTCGATGGTGTTTTGATAAAAATATACTTTGGAAGTTTAGAGTATTTTAGTGAAAAATCTTATCTTTTGGAAATTTAGGATATTTTAATAAAAACTTAACCTTTTAAGCCGTTACTGAAAATCTAATTTGCAATTCTTTTTCTTTTAAATTACATATAGATGATAAATAGTAAGTTAATTCATTATCTTAATATTGTTGATATTGTTTTATTTTGTTTTAGATTCCGTACTCTCTTCCTTCAGAGACCGCGCTCTGTAAAGAGCTTTGTATCTCATTCCACTAAACCCAAGATTGTTCTTTAATCAGCACCAATCATAACAGGTTCTCTTAAAGAGAATTGTAGAGGCGAATTTTGCGTAGGAAAATTTTGAAATAATTCTATTTCTAAAACTCTAGGGTATTTTAATAAAAGCATTACTTTAGATTTTACTAACCTATTTATAGTAGTTTAGGTCGTTACCCCGTGTTTTATCCCCGATTTATCACATAATATATTTACATAGTTTTGCATCACCAATCATGTAGGAGGTATTTATTTATAATTTTGCTGGAAAAACTAATGACCTACATTCACACCATCTTATTGTATATAAGTCATGCATATATATAGCTAAAAACATTATGATCTAATAAAATTAGGCACAAAGTATTTCCACTATGACATGTTACTACATTATACTTGACATCATATATGTGCAGACGTTTACTAATCTTAGCTTAGAAGAGAGGAGAGAGACCAAGGGGGATGGGAAGAGATTTATGCGCGATTAGAATGTGTGAAAACGACAAATTTCCATTGAGGCACTTCATCGAACACCTTCGGGTGCAAATTTGAAATGTCGATGGATTGGAGATCTGGAGGCGTAGAAATGATCATTACGCTCATGCGGACTCGGGCCCGGACTTAGAGCCTCAGTTCTAGACTCAGAGAGGCAGCAAATGGGGGACGGCACGGTCGAGCGTATGGTGTTATCGATATTGTTGTTGCCGTTGCGGCTGCTGCCGTTGTTGACGATAGCGACGGGGTCAACGATGCAAGGGCTTGGGTTTGATAGGTTTAGTAAGTGAATATGGAGGGGTTTGGGTCGGTTCTTAGAGTTGGAGACAAAGGTGGCTCAGTTCTTGAAGATGATGAGAGGGATAGAGCTATAGATGATGTTGTTGGTGTTGGGAAAGAGTGATAGAAAGAAGAAGGTCGAGATGGTGATGGTGGTCTCGGCCATGGTAGGTGAAGGGTTTTTGCGAGAGGATGATGGAAGTTGGAGGGGGCCGCTTGCTCGGTTGTGGGAGTTGTAGGTGTCAGTTATGGAGAAGCCATGAGGGAGGTTGGTGGTGATTGGTTTGGTGTTGGGTTTTCCCAGAGAGATAGAAGAGGAGAGTGTGATTGCGTGTGTGTTTGTGAATGAGAGAGAGAGTGTGTGATATATAAAGAGACAAAAAGTGGAAGAGAGAGGGTGAGAGGGTGAGAGGGGTTATGGGGAGGCGAAGAGGTTGAGAGAGAGGTTATTGTATGGGAAAGGAATTGAAGTGGGGTGTTGTTAGGAGATGGGGTTTTAATATAGGTATGGGGTTTTGATATGGGGTTTTAATTGTTAGTGAAGGAGAATGATCTGTACACATAAATAAGATGGAAAAGAATGAAAAGGAATTAGGCTTTGAGTGTGCGGGCTTTGGGTTTGGTTTAATAAAAAGATTAGTGGTGGGGGTTTTATAAAATAAAATAAAAGATTTAGATATGAGGGAATAAATGGCTATTAAATAATATAAATGGGCTTTTTGGGCTTAAGGAAAATGCTAGGAATAATAGATGGAGGGATTAAATAGAAAATAAGATATTTAATAGAAAATGGAATATAAAGTAATATATCTAATAGAAAACTGATTATACGGAAAATACTAAGAACAAATAAATACCGTATTTTATTAAAGAAAGATAATATGAAGGTAGAGGGATTTTGGTGTTGTTACATAGCCTTGTGGACGATATGTCGATACTCTATTGGAGTACAAGGGACGACGAGATAGTCTCTAGGCTATATGCATTGCTGTCAAGAGTTGATTCTTTGTTTGACAGAGCATAATGGAACATATTGCCCACTTTCATTTGTCTGTGCCCATGGATTGTATACAAGAGTCGGTATTGACTTGCTTGTAGGGCAAAAAAAAATTCTTCTTCTCTTTTTTTCTTCTTTTTTTTATTATCCGCGATTGCTTTATCATTTCAGCTTTTTCTTATCGCGAAAGTCGCGATTGTTGTATCATTTCATCTATTTATTCACGGTTGTCCTATTATTTCGGGTATTTACTTTTATTTTACTCGTTGATTTTTATTGCGAGCTCCCCTATCATTTCAACTATTTCTTTTTTTTTATCTCCCAGTTTAACGACTTAAGGATCAAGATTTTGGATTTTAGGTTGACATCAACGTTGCTAACACTGAAACTCGTATACCAGGATCAATTCATCATCTTTCTGGGGAAGACTTGGAATTTAGGTTTTTAGTCTGCATCAGCACCATTAACACTCAAATATGTGCCAGAAGTGACTCATCATTCGTCGTTGTCCATTGGACAACGATGGCTTAGAAAAAAGGTTTAGGTCCTTGTCGTCTATGGCTTTTTAATTTTTATGAGCCGTAAGGGTCTTATAAAAGTATTTTCTCCCGATGGCTCGAGAAGATCTCATAGATTTATTTTCTTCTTAGGGGTCGTGAGGACCCCTAAATGTTTTTTCCCTTATAACTCGTAAGGATCTTACTAGAGTGTTTTCTCCTTGCAAGTCGAGAGGATTCCCAGATGGTTTTAACCACTCGTTGGGAGGATTGCTCATGTTTGGTGGAACTTTGTTGAAACCTTGTTTCCTTTTCTTTTACGAGTTTGCGTATTTTTGAGTTTTTACAAACTCGCAGGTAGTCCTGCTGATTTTACTTATGGAACCCTTTCAGCTTTTCATCTGTGCCCTATTTTACTTATGGACTAACCTCATTTTTTTACGCGCACCGTTTTCCTCATGGATCGTGATGATACGTGAGTGGTCCACTCTCATTGGTATCTTGGTTGGCCAATGGAGAAGGTCTAGAATGCAACTTTGTTGCAGGTAGCCCATGGATCATATACGGTGGTCAATTTAGAGACAAGTCGTAGGCAATAAATATCTTAGGGAACATTGTTCATCTGGTGAGACTTGGGGGTGCAACTTTGCTGCAGGTAGCCCATGGATTGTATAAGGTAGTAAATTTGGAGACTAGCCGCAGGGCACCTTGATATTTAGGGAACATTTGTCACTCCCCGCTTCCGAAAATATAGAATACGAGGGGTGAGTAGGCCAGCCATACTACTACGGTCAAGAAATATCCTTCCATAGTCACACTTCGACTTCTAGCATTATATGGTAAACAGTAAACACGACACAGGTAAAGAGAAATGCAGTCACTAAATTTATTACTTCTAAATGAATCAGAGTGCAACGGATACAATGGTTTAACCAATTAGGGAAGTAACTAACCAAATGATAACAAAGGAACGATAAAGCTGACATCGTTGGTATGGAGCTTCGCAATCTCCTCGAACTAGGGTGGGTCCTGATCTAGTCTGGGTCCACTTTTTTCTCTGAGCATGTATACTCAGGTTGTAAGGGCGACGCAATATAATAATATAACAATATATTTTATGTTGCAAGGACCATAAATAAGAACTAGAAACTATATAACAACAACACAAGAACGTAAATTAACATGAACAGGTATGTAATGTAACATTTAACTTATGACAATACCATAAGGTAATATGCATGTCACTAATCTATCAGTCTTTATATCATTTGAAATCGAACGGTGAAATGCGCTCTCGTATTTAACAAGGGTCTCATGCATGCCCAAGACTACGGTCGAAACTGTGTCCGGGACATAACCCTGCAACCCTGCCGCTAGGAATATATATATATATATATATATATATATATATATATATATATATATATATATATATATATATATATATATATATATATATATATATCGCTGATATCGAATGATCATCCTATAAATCGCTAAACCTTTCTAAATATGAGTTCGATTCCACCTTTATTTCCCCCATTTCCCCCAGGTTATAGTATATGTGCATGTATCAGATTGGTCGTGTACAAATACGCATCACTTCACTATTCAATCACACTTTCACTTATATCAGGCTCGCTTTTAATCATTTTCACTGACATATTTGTCACAATCCAATCAATAACACTTACCACTTGACAATGCATACAGTCACGAAGGCATCAAAATAAATAGTCACCAATCGATAGGTGCAAAGCAATCAAACGATATGGTAGAAATGCATTAAATGAACTACATCTAAATAAGGACAGCCAGAGACATTCGGTTTGCAAAATTCATCATAAATCATACGTGCTGGATCAGGTAAAACAATATAAAAGCCATAGAAAGTAGACTCATTTATTTAAACAATAAAATTGGTTTCATCTCAATAGACACTCTGGTTATAGAGTTATGTCCGTTTTAAAACATGGAGGTGCTGTTGGAATTCCAGTATCAGAACTGAAAGTCTAGTTTTGAAAGCATTTTACTATGGTTTATAAACAGAATTAAAGGTAGCTACAGTTCAATAAAATTCATATGTCTTAGTTAAATTTCCAAAACAATAGACGGATCAGTAATAGCCATTATACACAGGGAGTTATGATCAGTTTAAGTTCGATACTTATAAATGTCACTGCAGAAAATCAGCAAGACATGCCAACAGTTTAAAATACCTTTAAAATTAAAAAAGACAATTAATTTTAATGAAACTAGTACCAGTAGTTAGCTAACTTGATTATTTACACAACGATATAGGTCTTCGCATATTATCATATTTATATAGGGATATATAGGTGTTTAAAAGCAGGAATCGACAGAAAATACTGCTCTGGACTGCAGTCCAGAGCCGTATTTCTCTCCAGTTTTCAGTATCATAAAAAGATATTATTCAATAAAAATTTACATAGTTTTATATTTTATTTAATTAGCTTCGATGCAAGCCCTAGAATGTCGTATTGCTAGTGGTATTGAATTTAATATGAATTTTGCAACGTGACATGTACAAAAATTTTCATATATGGCGTTGTCTCGTGGGGTTGTCATTTCATGATCCAAACTTCAATATTTTGTACCTAAATTTCTACACGACATTATTTAACGAGAAATGAAACTCTCGATCATATATTTTAGGGATCTTATAAAAGGTAGTGATTCAAATAACCGCATCGAACACAGGTAATGATCAATACGTCATTTACATCCAACCGAACAAAAGATATTTAACTCTTAAAAATTTCCACACGATATTTATATGGGATATTAAACCCGATTATAACTAATTCAACACAACCAAATCACTACATTGTAAGTGCATACGTGCTCCTTGCTATGTCAACTACGGCTATGCGGAATCAAAAACTTTAAAACTTGAGCACAATACACTAAAATCTCAGGATATAAGCCCAAACACAAAACTAAACAAACCCTAACTAGAAAGTTTAGCTACCCGGTTGGGATTAAAACCTTTGTAGACAATCCTTCGGGTCTTGAAAGTTGACTCCTCAAGCTCCTTGGGTTGATGGAATGAACTCTCGAAGCCGATCTTCCATGTCAAATACGATCCACCCGAGAATGCCGATTCAAGCGATACTTTCATCCGAAGCAACTAAAAATCAAGTCTTACCAAGACAAGATGTTTAGAGTGTAGTTTATAAACTAGATGCCCTCTTTTAAACCTTAGAATTCAAGTGAAGAAAAATGAGGAAGAAGGTGAAGATGTACCAACTCAACAATTTTCTTCAAGTAGTGAAAAATATCAACCATTTCACACAAATATCTCTTACTCTCTCATACATATCCCTTCATGCTAGAAATAAAGAAGTGGGTGGGATAGTGACTCACTAGGGTGAGTCACAGGCCCACACACTTCTAAATTCAATCATGAAGGAATGGGTGAGCGAGTATAGCCACCTCATCAAGTATACATATACATACAAATATATAAATACAAATACATCTATATAAACAAGTATACTAAAACCCATATTTATAATAAATACGTATACTATATTTCTACCAAAATACGAATACCGTATTTGTAACGCGTCATATTTAGAAAGAAATACATGTATCTGTATCAAAGCACAAATACACGTATTCGTATAAATACCGTATTTGTGTTAAAATACAAATACCAAAAGAGAGCAATATAATACTAGGATAAAAAATAGATGTCTTTCAAACCTGCTAGTACTACTAAACCGTCCGATTAAAGCATGTATATAAATACACGTGTTCAATCGAATACCCTTGTGTAAAACCATTCGCAAACTATATCGTTTCGCCTGAACCGGGAAACCCTCTGTGTAGAACTCTAAACACTCGACAATACGCTGGCAGTAGTTTTAACCACAAGCACGTCAGTAGCACTAGCTGTACGTAATGGCTACCCAGCTATCTGTCGAAGGGAATATCGATACGATAACCCGTCTGAAAACCCTACTGAGCCTATACGTGACATTCTCCGTACAGTCCTGTCTGTTCGTCTAAGAGTATCACATATCGGGTTTAAGGGGTGGTAAACGTCAGACCCCTAATAGCACAATAAGTCATGTTGGCATGGAACTAATTACACACTGAGAATCTACTGATGTACCTATCAGTAAATCTCACTTGCCTTGGCCAGGAAATTTGTGTATTGGCCAACCGTACACAGCGCGATATTAACTCCCCATATTGGGAGAGGCAAATCCCTTCTATCCACTACTACCTCCAAGTGCTTCAGGACTGCATACAACTACTACCTGTTTGCACGACTCATTTGAGCCATGGTAGGGTAGTAATCTAAGTACTGTGGGAACACACTCGAGATGAATAGTGATGTCAAGTCAACGGACTAACCTGTACTCATGTCACCGGGGAACTGCTAACTGACGATAGGTATAATACCAACCAGCAATTCCCAGTGAGTTCGTCCAGTGTAACTTATAACCCAATGAGCACCTGTATACTATCTTTTGTACCGTATACCAATGGCTGCAGGACATGCCACCTTCCCTGGTAGGGATAAGAAGCGTATACACTAGTCTACTCTGGAGTATCGATACCCAGTCTCGATAACCCTACGACTAGGGACAAGTTTAAGGATGTGCTTATAGACTGCCCAACTCCTACCAGTGTGACTGCCATCTCAATGCTGGTAGTCAAACAAAAATCCTAAGGGCTCTATCAACATGTATTAGCGATACATTAAAAGAAACATATACACATGTTAAGATAGACCCAAACCAGATAGCATACTATCTTATTGAGCAAGACTATTGTTATATCTGTATATATATCCCAAGCTTCCAAAATGTAATATACAATCCAGTACTATAAAATAATGGCCTCTAGGGCATATATCACTAACAATCTCCCACTTGCACTAAGGCTATGTATTGGTATATCGCAGACCTAACATCTCAAATAGCCTCTCGAACTGCGTCTGAGGGATGGTCTTTGTGAGTGGATCTGCAGTGTTGTTCTCCATGTCTACTTTCCGCACCTCGATCTCCCGGCGATCCACGATCTCTCTGATCAGGTGATACAGCATCAATATATGTCTGGACTTCTGATGGGACCTTGGTTCCTTCGTTAAAGCTTTAACCCCGTTGTTGTCACAATACAAAGGTATTGGGTCAACAATGAACGGAACCACCTGAAATTCTGTTATGAACTTTTTCATCCAGACCGCTTCTTTCGCTGCGTCACAAGCATCGATATACTCTACCTCCATTGTCGAGTCAGCAACGGTATCCTGCTTGGAGCTCTACCAATAGACCGCCCCTACATTGAGGGTGAAGACATAACCCGACATAGATTTGGAGTCATCCTTGTCACTATGGAAGCTGGAGTCGGCGAATGCCTCGATATGGAGGTCTTTACTGCCGTATACCAAGAACATCTCCTTAGTCCTTCTCAGGTATGCTTCTCCCCAGGGTTTGACTGATACCTGCTTACTATGCTCGGTGCATAAGCAACATTTGGTCTGGTACACAATATCACATACATTATAGATCCTACAGCAGAAGCGTAGGGTATAGTACTCATATGATCCCTTTCCAAATCAGTCTTGGGAGACATCCCTTTGGAGAGGGTGATCCCGTGACAAACCGGTAGATTACCGCTCTTGGAATCTTCCATACTGAATCTTTTCAGTATGGTTTCAATATACCTGGACTGTGAAAGTCCCAACATCTTCTTAGATCTATCACGATAGATCTGGATCCTCAGAATGTAGGAGGCATCACCTAGGTCTTTCCTAGAGAATTTCTGTGACAAGAATCTTTTGACTGATTGTAGTATAGGAATGTTATTTCCTATCAGGAGAATGCCATCCACGTACAAGACGAGGAATACCAAAATTCTCTCTACAATCTTACTATAAATGCATAGTTCATTTGGATTTTTGATAAAGTCAAATTCTTTGACCGTTTCATCAAAGCAGATGTTCCAACTCCGTGATATCTGCTTTAATCTATAAATTGATTTAAGCAACTTGCACACTTTTCCGCTGCTCCCACTCTCAATGAAACCCTTTGGCTGATCCATATAAACACACTCTTCCAAATTTCCATTCAGAAAAGCGGTCTTTACGTCCATCTACCAAATTTCATAATCATGGAAGGCAGCAATGACAAGTAGGATCCACATGGATTTAAGTATAGCCACTGGAGAAAAGGTTTCATTATAGTCCAAGGCAGGTCTTTCACGAAAACCTTTTGCTACAAGTCTAGCCTTATAGGTTTCAACCTGTCTATCTGCACCAATTTTCTTTCTAAAGATCTATTTACAGCCTACGGGTTATACCCCTTGAGGTGCAATGTCCAAAGTCCAAACTTTGTTGGTGTACATGTATTCCATTTCGATCCACATTGCATCCAGCCACTTTACTGAGTCTCTGCTCGTAATGGCCTGCTGGAAACTAGTCGGCTCATCATCATTGATGATACAATCCTCTTTATCTCTATCTACGAGAAAACCATAGTATATCTCGGGCAAATGAGAGTGTCTACTAGATCTGCGGAGTGGTGCAGAGATGTCCGGTTCTTTTGAAACTTCTGGTTCTACGATGCTTTCAGTAATAGATCGTGGTTCTGGAATTTATTCCAGTTCTATTGCGCTCCTACTTATTTCTTTTTCAAGAAATTGAGTCTCCAGAAAGTAGGCATGCTGAGAAACAAAAACCTTTTGTTCCTCTGCGTAATAGAAAAGATACCTCATGAAGTTTCTTGGCTATCCCACAAACTTACACAGTACTGATCGTGCCTTGAGCTTGTCCGCATGGTGCATTTTAACAAAATCTAGACATCCCTATATCTTAATATACTTAAGATAAGGTTTTTTCCCACTCCACATTTCATATGGTGTGGTAGGCACTGACTCAGTAGGAACTTTATTCAAAAGATATGCAACAGATTCTAGTGCATAACCCCAGAAGGATCAAGGTAACTCAGTATTACCCATCATGGAACGCACCATGTCCAATAAGGTGTGGTTCCGCCTTTCCAATACAACGTTGTGTTTAGGTGTATATAGAGGAGTAAGATGAGAGAGAATTCCATTCTCTTTTAAGTAACTTAGGAACTCGGCACTTAAGTATTCACCATCTCGATCAGATCGAAGTGTCTTAATACTTTTGCCTGTTTGTTTTTCCACTTCATTCTTGTATTCCTGGAATTTCTCAAAGGCCTTGGATTTATGTTTCATCAAGAATACATGTCCATACCTTGAGAAATTATCCGCAAAAGTAATGAAGTAGGAATAACCAGTTCTTGCAAGTGTAGACATTGGACCACACACATCACTATGTATGAGTTCCAAGAGCTCAGAAGCTCTTTCTCCGTATCCAGTGAACGGAGTCTTTATCATCTTTTGTTTGAGACATGATTGACAAGTTGTATAAGACAGATATTCAAACGGATTCAAATATCTCTCTCTATGTAACTTCATCAAGCGTGTTTCATTGATGTGACCTAGTCTACAATGCCATAAGAAATCTTGATTTAATTCTGGAGTCTTTCTTTTAAGTGTGTTCTGGACATTGAAAACCTGGTGTTGATTTAATACGTTTATACCATTGTCTAGTGTACCAGACCCAATCAAACCGTGATTAAGGTGAATGTTTACAACATCGCTTACAAATGTAAATTCATAACCTTCTTTAGATAGTAAAGATAAAAAGATGATATTACATGTCAAACTTGGTACACAAAAACAATTATGCAAAACCAAAATGTATCCACTTGTCAATCCTAGGTGATATTCCCTTACGGAAACAGCATCCACACTTGCTCCGTTAGCAACCCTAAGGATCATATCACCTGCCATCAAAACTCTACGGCTTCTTAGTGCCTGCAATGAATTACAGATATGAGATCCTGAACTGGTATCCAATACTAGAAGTAGAGTTGATTGACAGACAGTTTTCAATTATAAACACACCTGAAGCCGAAACCACAACTTGTTTCGAATCCTGGTTCTTGGCTTTCCGAGCCCTGCAGTCCTTCTTCTATTGACCTTTCCTATGACAATAGAAGCATTCCTCTTTCCCTATTGTCCCCCTAACTTTTGCATTGCCCTTTCCCTGTATCTTACTGACACCGCATTTCGGCCTGGTGGGGGGCTTTCTTCTTATTCCCATTGGCTTTCACCTTGGATCTAAAGGAAGAAGATTCGCCAGTAAACAGAGCGGGTGTCTCCCTGGTTTTTTTAGGGTGCCCTCTGCACTCCTCAACATGTTGAGGAGCTCTGGAAGTGTAACTTCCTTCGCTTGAATATTGAAATTCAATATAAACTGGGCATAGGTAGAGGGGAGAGACTGTAGAATCAAGTCCGTGTATAACTCGTTCTGTAACGTGGTCCCAAGGTCAAAGAGCTCTTCAATATAGCTGATCATCTTAAAGACGTGGTCCCCTACAGATGACCCGATAGCCAATCTCGCCTGAAATAATTTCTTCGAGGTCTCGTATCTTGCGATACGAGATTTCTCTCCATATAAATCTTTGGTATGGAGGAATATGGAAGCAATGTCCATATTCTCGTGCCGCCTCTGGTGTTCATTATCCATAGAGGCTAACACGAGACAATTGGCTTTCGCACTGTCTAATTCTCATGTCTTACGGATCTCAATATCTGCGACGGTGGAATCTGGAATAGGGACGGCGGGGACTTTAGTAGTAAGGAGGTAGCCCAGCTTGTCATAGGTAATGGCCATCTGGACATTCCTTAGCCAATCTTTATAGTTTTTCCCCGTCAATATATTTTTATCTAGTAATAACTTAAGTCCGGTCATCTTGGTCACTGCAACTAGGAGAGAGAGAGAGAAAAAACACTCAGCATGATACTCTTGCAAGTTTAGATTGGTTATTAGTTTATCTAAACAGGATGGCTCCCACTGTATCCTCAAATCCTCCTTCAAACCATAAAAGAAGAAGTAATCGGGATTAATCGCACCGTACGATTCTTGCTTAACCTTTCGTCTAGGCTAGTGTTGGTAATTCGAGAGAGGTTTTACAACTCTTTTGTGAAGTTCCTTAATTAAAATAATCTCTTTTCCCTAGAGACGTAGCCCCGCCAACACCATTCTAAACACCTACTTGGTTTATAGCATTGATTGCAAAGTGAAAAACACTCCCGAGGAGTAATAAAACTCAAGGTGGGATCGGGATCCAACTATCATTGTATGACAACTTCGAAGGAATCCTACCAAAGTCATCACACTCCAGATCGTATGCAAAACTATCAAGTTTTCTTTTCCTTTGAAACTCCTGATGTGGATTTTTTCCCTTGGCGCTTATGACCTTGACGAAGGCCAAAATATCATAAGACGCAAGTAATGTTCTACCCGTCATTGTCCAGGTTAATCAGAACCCATTCATACAAACCCTTGACGAAGGCCAAAATAATTATACGCCTATCCCAGATTAACATATCTATCTATACTACAGATGAATACCTAGCAGCTACCAATCACTATGCCATGGCGAAGGTCAAAATACATATCTTGAATACTGCTGAATACCTATCTGAAATGACGGAGGGCTACGATTGGTTCTGGCGAAAACCATGAACGTAATGAACTTGATATAGTCGAAGGAACTATGATATCTTTTCAAAGGAGTGGTTTAGGCTCCACATTTAAAAGTTATTTTTAAAGAAAACCAAGTGGTTTTGAAATTGTTCCAATGATTTAACTTTAGTTTTTTTTTGCATTAAACAATATTAATGTTGTCCCATCATTTAACCCTATCATTGCAGAAAGAAACGAAAATAGTACGTACGCTTATGCCATCCGCATTCGCCACGGGGCCCCGTCATGCACCGTTAGATTACTTAACTAATGGCAGAGCGGGAGCAGGGCTAGCACGGGTGCAAAACATAAACAACGTTTATTATATATAGCCATTCATCTCATGCAATAATATCCATTCCAGATCATAGAACATAGCACAAGTAACACAGATGAATATATTGGATATACTAGGATTTCCGTATTTCGTGTTAGCCTAGAACGAAAAGTGGATTCCACGGTCGTAATGAATAGCCAAACCCTCACTCTAGACCTCTACGGGTGTGGAAAACTACCCGCCAAATCCCCGAAGTGAAGCAACCACTCTCAATAAAATGAGTCGGCTACTCGACACTTCAAGAACCTGGTAGTTTGTGCATCCCGCCTTGGGTCTATCCTAGGTGCAAGAAAAAATAAATGAAATAACACAACGATAGCTACAACCTCAATCCGGATGTGCCCCGCAAAAAAATATTACATCACTTTACAAATTACATGAATAAAAGAAAAGAACACTCTTTTCACATCTTCCGGCTATTCAATCACGACGATCTAATACTTCATATCCACAAACCGCAAACAAGATACTAGATATGTACAACCCCTACTAATTGATGTATAGCAATTAGTCGACATTTAGAAACACATATACGAACTTAAAATGAATAAACGATGTTAAAATTTTGACTTAGAAACACTCCGTATTGCCCAAGCACAAAGATAACAATAGATGAAATCTGTGCAAAATCAAACAATACTATAAATCCTAAATCCATGAGTACAAAACACCAAAAGAAGCACGAGACCCAATTTCTTAGAAAAACAGCCCATGGCGGGAAAGTCCCATTTCTGGCGGTTTTGGTTTGGAATTAGAGACTCGTTTTTCTCAGGTGTTCTAATTACCACATAAGGAGCATTCTATACTTGTTTAAAAAAAATTTATAAGCTCTTTAAAATTCGATAGAAACTTAGATCTTGGATTTAACGTTTCAGAGTTTTTCGATTTCAAAATTCTAAATTTTTCTTATTCAGTTAGTTAAGTATTTGGGTAGGCTCTAATACCACTTTAAGTGTATATGTGCTCCTTGCCATGTCAACTACAGTTATGCAGAATCAAAAAATTTAAAACTTGAGCACAATACACTAAAATCCTAGGATGCAGGCCCAAACACTAAACTAAACAAACCCTAACTAGGAGGTTTAGCTACTCGGTTGGGTTACAACCTTTGTAGACGGTTCTTCGGGTCTTGAAAGTTGACTCCTCAAGCTCCTTGGGTTGATAGAACGAGCTCTCGAAGCCGATCTTCCGTGTCAAAACGATCCACCCGAGGATGCCGATTCAAGCGAGAACTTCGTCCGAAGCAACTAAAGATCAAGTCTTGCAAAGACAAGATACTTAGAGTGGTGTAGTTCAAAAAGAAAGAAGAAGGAGAAACGGTGAAAAAGAGAGAAAGAAAGGGTGGAGTTTGGCTTGGGTTTGAGTGGTTAGGAAAATTGGGCCTTGGGCCGAGAAAATAGAAAGAAGAAGAGGGAGAGAGTTTGGGCCGGGGTTTAGGTTTAGGATAATAAAAAATATTACGGAAATATTATAGGAAATATAATTGGAAAATATTTGGGAAAATTAAAAATAGAAAATAGGGAAAATTCTTATTGAAATATGGATAAGTGGGTATAAAAAGAACTGGATATTACAGCATTGCTCACTTTTAGTGAGTGTAAGGCTTTTAGGGTTTTGACTTTAGGAAGATAGGGAGCGGACATAAGCATCGCCATCTATCATTGACCCAAGTTAAGAATTTTTAAGCATGGTACTTTTTGAGAAAGCGACCATTTATCAGTCGAAACAGCCTTTCTCCATGCATATTCATTAGCATGTAGGCCCTTGTTGGCAGACTTTGTCTATTATGTACAAGTTTTCATAATTCGGCTCGAACTTCCCGTGGTTTGATCTGTTGGGAATCATCGGCCTCTTGACGGCCAACACCAACTCGCCTTTATGAAATACCCTTAGTCGACTCAGCTTGTCATATGCCCGTGTCATCTTTGCCATGTGAGCTTCTACGCTTGGTTATGCTGAAAGACGGGTTTCATCGAGAGCGTCGAGTTCTTCGAGCCGGAGATGATCATTTTCATCATCAGTAGGCTTGTGTTGGATTGCCATCCGTAGTGACAGGAGTTTGATCTCTAATGGGAGCACCACTTCGGCGCTGAACACCAGGGAAAAAAGTGTTGTCATTGTGGCTATTTTGAAAGTTTTTCGGTAAGCCCAAAGAGCTTCATGCAGCCCTTCATGCTATTCCTTCTTGTTCTTAGACACCATTTTCTTTATGAGCTTGGTCAAGGTCTTGTTGAAGGTTTCAGCTAGACCGTTAGCTCGGGGATTGTAGATGGACGAGTATTTCCAGTCTATTTTATGTTGTTGTGCAAAGCAACTTATTTTATGGCTACTGTATGCAGGTCTATTGTTCGAGATTATTCTTCATGGGACTCCGAAGCGGTAGTGGGTTTTGAAGAAGTGTAGGATGTTCTTTGTCTTTAATTCTCTCAGAGGTACCACTTCTGCTCATTTGGAGAAGTAATCGGTGGTGGCCAGGATGAACCAATGTCCTTTGAACGATACTGGTTTGATAGGACCAACTATATCGTTCCCCCACATCTTGAAAGGCCAACTGGCTACAGTCGGATGCAGTGGATTAGAATATTGATGGATAAAATCTCCGTGTATTTGGCATGAGTGACACCTCTTAGCGTATTCTATGCAGTCTTGAATCACTGTGGGCCAATAGTAGCCCATTCTTTTAATCTTCAACTTCATTTCTTATCGGCTTGAAGGGATTCACAAAGCCCGTTGTTAGGACCTCACACGCGCACGCCATTAGTGGGTTTGAAAGAAAAGGTTTTTAGAAATAGTGCGCACGCGAGCTCGGTTTAATTTTAAAATTTATAAACCACAAGTGCATGGCGTGTTATAGTGAGCCGGCAAATACGGGTCGATCCACAGAGAATGGTTATTAGAGATTGTTGTTAAAAGTTCAAAGAGAAAGAATTTGGGTTTTTCACGAAATTAAGAAAAATATGAAAATATAGTGCAAAGTTAAGAAAAGTGTAACAACCCTAATTTTCTTATACACTTTTTACTATACAAATTTTTTTCAAAATATTTTTAAAATCCACAATGGGGTATTTTCGCCTGAGCACAAGATTTAGGTAATTATTTTTGTTTTTAATTACAAGCTACAAGAATGAAATAACTCCATTTTTAGTGTACAAGAAATTACTTTAAATTTAATGTATACTAGGAGTATTTATTCTTGCTGCTATCAGTTTAAGTAATTAAAAACCACAATAATTACAAGAAGGAGCTTGTAGCTCATTGGTAATACCTTGCACTGCTGAACCAAGCCACCAGAGTTCAAATCGCATACCCTACATTATTTTTAATATTGATTTTTCTTAAAACCTTTAGAATACCAAGAGTTTACACGTGCATATCTCACAAAAACCCCACTACACCCAAACATGTAACACTTGCAAAAGTTATATGAACTATCGGGGGGGATCCAGGTCACCGGACTCGGTCGGGAATCGGCCAACTCGGCCTTGACTCGGCCGACTCAGTGATCCGACCGGGTCACGGCCGAGTCACCCCCGATTCGGCCGATTCCGGCGATGGTCACAACATGAAAGTTGTGTCTTTTCATATTCCCTACGTACCTGCAAAGTTTCCGCCTCATACCACTTCCAGAGCTCTTTAAAAACCCCAATTATTCCACTTTTAATACATTTTTATTACATTTTATCACATTTTTATTTTTAACTTTTCATCTACCCTAACCCTAGCCTAACCCTATAAATACCAACCCTACACACTACCCTCTCACCCCCCAAAATCTTGAGCCACTCTCTCAAAAGTTTTCCAAGAAGTGTGTGCTTTGAAACCGAGTTCACGGCGAAGCCCTGACGGAATTCCGGCGACGTGCTTTGAAGCAACCGGCGACGAAACCACACCTCGGCCTTTCCCCTTAGTCTTCTTTACTCTTTAGAAGATTTTGAAAACCCGTAAGTCCCAATCTTCTCTCTTTTCTATTTCTTAAAATATGGAATTACGAACCCCGACGGAAATCGGAACAAACCGATTTTCAATTCGGTTTTTCTACAAAATTTCACTTGTCACCTAATCCACAATACCCTAACATATTCACGTTGACTATTAATCACCTAGAAACTAATTTAAATAAAGTTTCTCACATGAAATGATAGCTTTCTTGTAAACCGTATTCTTTTCATAAAAATACCACAAAGTTTATTTTTCTTGTTCTAATTAAATCCCTCACTCCTAAATATGTTTATCTTGATAAATAAACTTGTAGAAATCAATTTGAATGAATTTTCACACATGAAATGATAACGTTTTCAAATACCGTATTCTTGCGCTTTAATACCTTCAAGTTTAATATATCATATTTAACCTCTAAACTTCACAATACCTTAAAATAAGTCACGAGGTAATGACCTGCCTCTACACACACACAAATATAACCTTAATTGATATCGTTAAAAATATAGAATACGAAAATACAGGACTTTTCACTAAAATACCATATCCTTTATAAATCTTTTCTAAAAGCTTTAAGTTGTACACAATTCTAAATAAAATCTTTTAAAATAAAAGCACGATATGTCATGGACATCGATCGTTTATCTAAACTGTCTTGTGATGTCTAGGCAAGTGTGTCTAAGGCTAGTGGTTTTTAATTAGGCCCACGACTGTGGTTCCTTCCCACTTACCTGGCACTTACCTGGCCGCAATTGACGGTGAAGAGATGATTTGAGCCTTCTAATGACTTGTCGTTTAGACCTTAGAAATAGGCTAGTTGGCTTAGGAAACCCTAACAACTAAAATACGGAAAACTATACTCTTTTACGAATAAATACCTTATATTTATAAAACCGTTTTTTTCTAAATGAATAGTATTCATTAAACCTAAGCAAAGCGCCGCTACAACCCACCTTTGGGGAACCCGTTAGGGATAGTACGGTTCATCGTGCACCCGCGGGCTAGTAGTGCGAGATTCAGACCTCCGCAAGGAGCATTCGGTCTCGAAAGGTTTAAAATACGGCATTTAAGAAAAATGTGAGTTTTGGAAAATAAAATATTTATTTAAAATTATTCTTGTATTAATAAATATTTAATTATCATTTAAACACCTATTTTATCATAAGATAAAGTTTCCACTTTTTTCTAAAATTACAAGAATAAAAGTTACATTAAAATACCATGAATTTTAAATAAAACAATTAATACTTTTATTAGGATATATTCACTAGAATAACACAAATAAAATTCACACTCATTATAACTATAAAGACGATTAATAAATACTTGAGGCGTATTTTTGAAAACTATACAATAATACTTTTTATATAAAACCCCCTCAAGTTTATAAATTACAATAAGGCCCCCAACAAATATAGAACTTCAAATTACCTTTCTTTTAGTCCGACTCGGGTTAGAGTCTGACTATTTCTGACTTGAATATGATTCAAGTCAATCTATATTCTTTTATATTTCAACTCAAGATGAATACATGAATCCCAGAATCCAGTTAACAATCTACTTGACTGAACCGAACCATGGATATTCCTTTCACATGTTTCCCAGTATTCCATTTACATGACTCTACGGTTATAACCGTTTCCTGATATCATGGTTTTGGTCAGTCAGTCAGTCAATCATGCAATCAATACAATTTTACAAGATAACAATACAAACAAGACATCGCGGGGTTTAAGGGGTAGATTGGTACGGAAGGTGTTAAAGGTGGCACGAGACGGTAAGATTAAGACACCTAACATGAATCCAATTGCCGTTGTTCCGGGTTGTATAACGGAGCCTTGTACTTCCATTTGCCCTGGTCTCTAGCATACTGAGACCCCTCTCGTATACACTGGCATCCTTCTGTCCCAAGCTACAACAACAGCGTTAACATCATACTACAATAATATAACAATATAAAAGCCACCCTCCCCCTCTCTCTCTTACTCTCTGTCTATTCTATTTCTCCCCTTATCTTTGGGACTTACGGAGCGATCTGTTCGCTGACGACATTCTGTTTCTTTCTTCTTTGAATGTCGTCAGGTGCGTTGGACCAAGCTGAGATCGAGACCACCGGTGAAGACTTGGAGCCGTTACACTAAGACCCCGAGCTCTAGATATTGTACCTTGTTCTTTTCCGTATTTTCATTTCCTGTTATGCCACTGTTTAGACATCTTTATTTCAGTTGTATTTTCCTTTCTATGTATTGTACAAAGGATGTTATTAATAAAAGTTGCTGTTATTTCTATATCATTCGTCTCTTGTGATTTACTTTATATTTCTTAGTTATGCTTAGCGTATGTACTTCTAAGTATATACGTAGCGGGCCTCGTCGCGTCCCCTTCGCCGTACACTGGGAAGCGGGGCGTGACAAAAAGTGGCCGTGACTCCGGTTCAGATGGTTGAATCGCGGCGATTTCTTCAACGCTCCCTTGATCATGAGTTGTTTCCTCCTTATGTTGATTCCGACGTGAAGCATGGCTTGTTAAGGTGGTGGCGAAGCATAAACCATCAAGGTATCGAAGTTGCAACACGCGAATGAAACTAGTCCGTTACGTTCTCACATTCCATTTGTATGTCCGAGCATGGTGTATCAATACTAAGTACAAGGGTTAGTAAGCATACAACATCATAGATAAACAAATTAGCTCATAAGAAATAGAGTTAGGATTAAGCTTGCTATGTGTGGGATGATAGTATAGGATATATGCTAATGAAGGGTGTCGAGCAACATTAAGCAACATACCATATCTAAACACTTAGCAACCTTAACACTAGTTGATTCTAAACTTAACATTGTATAAGAGATCAATTGAGAGTATAGGGTATAAATTGTAGGTTACCAAGTAACCATAGAAACTAAATACACTACTACAAATAAGGGTTGCCCCTACGGATTTATCGGTAGGGGCAACCCACTGCCCCTACGGATATATACGTAGGGGCGAAAAAAGACCCCGTAGGTGCAAAGGCCGCAGGTGCAAGTTGAGGCCCTGAATGTGCCCCTACGGACAAATTTAAGCCCCTACGGATATATCAGTAGGTGTTATAGCCCCTACGGAGTACCCCGTAGGGGTAATAAAATCATATATGTAATTTTTTTTTTGAATATATTGTATATACCTACGGATATACCCGTAGGTCCCTTTTAGATCCCTACGGATATATCCGTAGGGGATATAAAGTAGTTCCTATGGTTAAGTCCGTAGGGGCTTATCCCAACACCCTGGACTGATATCAGGTGGGAAAATATCAGGAAACCTGATATTTTCCCCTACGGATAAATTCGTAGGGGATAGACACTGGACCCTACGGACATATCCGTAGGGACAACCCCAACACCCTGCACTGATATCAGGTGGGAAAATATCAGGTTTCCTGATAGTTTGCCCCTACGGATATACCCGTAGGGTTATGGTATGTACCTGCGGCTTAATCCGTAGGTACATATTGTCTGTATTTTTTTTTAAAAAATGGGCTGCCAGATTTTTTGCCGCCCTGTGCACAATACTATATACATCAATCAAATCATATATTGCAGTATTCATAATCACATCTCACGCATATATATAATATACAAAAGAAACCCAAAAACTGAATATGATATAAATACAAACCAATATCAATATCGTTTCAAAATGTAGTACAATGTGATATAAATAAATACATGTTTCAAAAAATAAGAACCAAAAAGCTACCCTAGTTCGGTCCAGCTCCACCTCCGAATAACGTTCGAATAACGCGCGCCTGCTCCTCGGTAAATACACTCTCCAATGCTACATATAAGGGAGTCTGAGCGGCATGTGGAGCTGGCAATGTGGTCTGCGCAGCCGCCGTCGAGATAGTCGCTTGCGGAGCCGCGGCTGCAGGAGTCTGAGTGGGCGGTGGAGCTACAGGAGCTGTCTGCGGAACCGCAGCCGATGTAGTGGCTTGCGGAGCCGCAGCCGAAGGAGATGCATGTGGAGGCTCGGCCGATCTACCCTGTCGCGTCTGGACATAACTTGTGTAAGAAGCGTGTAAGAACTGTGTATTATTCGAATTCGTTTCATTATTAAGTTATTTCGAAACCCTGTTTGGATATCTAGTTTGGAAAAGTGTTGTTTATTTTAATTACATATGTATGTATGATTAATCAGACTTAAGTCTAAAACCAAATAAGCTCAACCTACGTACTAATTATGGATATGTTGATATGTATATAATATGAAATGATATTTTACTATAAAGTAGTATACATACCAGCATCTCCTTCAACTCCTGAACGGTGGCCCTCAAGCTATCCAGTTCCTGATGGACATGCCGGCTACTGGAGACGGAGGAAGTAACCGCCGGGGTGGAGTCCAACCTCATATGGGCCCTGCTAGGGCCCAATCCCCGGCCTCTCTCCCAACCTCAGTGGTGCCCTCCGTGTGCGGCGTCCAGAACTGGGGTCAGCAGCCTCGGATCGTTCTGTCCGGTAAAATCGATCCCCGAGGCCTGGGCCTGCTCAACCACCCGCTCCTACACCCACATTAAGCAGTAAAGTATAAGTATAAAATTTAAACTTGAACCTTCCAAAACTAAAATTTCAAATTTGGGTAGAAAAAATATTAACACTTACGCAGTACTCCTGGGTAGCGACGTCGGGACATCGAAGCTCGCCCGTGGCGGGATCTGTCGAGGTGCCGTGGACGTCAAGATATGCGGACAGCACGCTCGGTGTACCACCTGACGCCACGGTCCGAGATGTCTGCAATATTAGAAAGTAACTCTTAATATTAGAAATATTAGAGAATAACTCTTAATATTGCAGAATATTAGAGAATAACTCTTAATTTACCGATAACTCCATGGCTCGAGTAATGTTCCTCGAGCCACCTGTGTAAGTGGGGCGACCCCTCTTCGCCGACTTCCTGTTCTCCGTATTCTGAGCGGCCTGTTTCTGCACAACGCATTAACATTTAGTTTTCTAATGAAGAAACACAAAGAAATAAATTATATCATAAATAATGAATTAAATTTAAAATACATACTTGTTTGCGTTCGGAGTCGAAATAAGCGCACAATAGAGGCCATGTCTCTACGTCGACTCTCGCAAACGCCGGAGTAGATAGGAGGGCCGCTCTCTCTGCCTCGGGGGTCTCTATCCACAGGGAGTAGCAGTCGGCCTTCAGCTCATTCCTGTTGTATCGGACCTTGGCCTGCATGTTCTTCATCAGGCCATTGTACAGAGCATGAAGGTCGAGCACCCTCCCCGAGTGATCAGGGTCGGCTACAGGCTGAAAATCGTAATCCAACTGAAAATACAAAAAAAAACATTGTTATTAGATTGCAAGTGTTAATAATAAATATATTGGATAGATCAAATGAAAATATATATTAATACATACCCGAGCCTGTTCAAAGAAGAGGGCGAATGAGCGCTGGTGCTGCTCGCCCCACTCAACGTGAAGTGGATAGTTCTTCACGATCCGGCTCTCGTCCCCCAAATACCGGCCGAACCTCTCGGCATGAGGACCGGTATAGCGATAGTCAAGGGTAAGAAATAGGGGGAATGCTGCCTCCCCCTAGCTCTATTAGGCCTCAGCCTATGGGACTGATTCGGGCCTCGAGTCCCCCTCTGGGGATGGAGAGGCCCTGCGTCTGCACGAAATATCAAGACAATCAATAATAAGATAAAGTTGTATTAAGAAATCAAGGTTAAACAAAAATTCAAGTGTGATATATACCTCCGGTGAATAACGCACGAGCCTGGGCCCGAGCAGCAGCACGAGCGGGACGATAGTTCCTCCGGTGAGGAACAACCGGGGTCCCGGACCCGGACGCATCCCCTCCAACTATAAAATAAACATCGACGCTAAATCTCCATGAAGTTCATATTTATTCTATAGAGCATATGTAAAATAAATAAATATTTTAAATTTATTCATACTAACCTGCAGACGATGCGGAGGGTACGGAAGCGGCAGGAGTGGCCCCTGTGGAAGGTGTGGACGCACCACCTATAATTAGACAATTAAAAATAGATTTTATAAGTAATTGCAAAAAGAATGTGTAGATCAATAATATAACGTTCTAAATCAATATGCATGAACTATAGGACATATAAACATACCCGCAGGTGCGGTGGTGTCACCACCTACAGCTAGACAATAATAAAAATTGCTAAGTAAGAGCAAAAGGAATGTGTATATTTATGATATAGCATTCTAAATCAATATACATACACTATATGATATATAAACATACCTGGAGGAGCGAGGGTGGCCTCTGTCCCAAATGTGGACGCAGGACCAACAACTAGACAATTAAAAATAGATTTGATAAGTAATTGCAAAAAGAATGTGTAGATCAATAATATAACGTTCTAAATCAATATGCATGCACTATAGGACATATAAACATACCCGCAGGTGCGGTGGTGTCACCACCTACAGCTAGACAATAATAAAAATTGCTAAGTAAGAGCAAAAGGAATGTGTATATTTATGATATAGCATTCTAAATCAATAAACATACACTATATGATATATAAACATACCTGGAGGAGCGGGGGTGGCCTCTGTCCCAGATGTGGACGCAGGACCAACAACTAGACAATCAAACATTGACAATATAAGTAATTTTGACATAAACAGGCATGAATATCTGTAATATTAAATTGAAAATGGATATGCGTGCAGTATACCTGGAGGTGTGGCAAAATCCACACGGAAGGAGGCATCCGAAGGGGTCTCCGATCTGGGTGCAAGACCGGCCCTCTGAAGCTCCCTACGGAGCTCTCCGGGCGGCAGAACCGCTCTGCCTCTGCCTCTGCCTCTGCCGCGGCTGGAGCTCCTGCCGCCCCTCGCTGCTCCCGACATCGTCATCCAATTTAGATAAACGGTTCGTGGACGCATTAGACAATCATTAAAAGTATTGACTATATATGATCTAGAGCGTAAAATATGAAGTAATAATATAACATTACTGATAACCTTTTTCGTTTCGTGGGCGCATCATACATATCTACTTGGATTTCATCGTCGATGTCATTTCTAACCCACGTAACTTCATGATCGGTCGAAGACAACCCGTCCTTCGAAACAGACGGTCGGAGCACTTTAAGCCTTCTCTCTTCTTCGTCCTCATCGCTGTCCTCGTATTCTGGGACATCGTAGACATCTCTAGGTTTCCATCGGCATACAACACTCCACCCCGGATGCTTCAAACACTGTGAGTAGTATACTTGGAACGCTTGGTTCGGAAAGATAAACGGATCGTCTTGACCGTAAAATCGAAGTGTGTTCACACTGGTCAATCCATATTCATCTTTCCAAGTCCCAAGACTGCTTCTCCACCTGTCTGTTTCGGTTCGCGGATCGTACCAAGTACAGTGGAATATATAAAAGGGTTCTGATCGTCCGGGATAGTGGATGCCGAGTATACAATTTAAGTACCCATAGTAAATCACACCGTCCGATCCTACCGTCGCAATACCACTATTCTGAGTGATTCTAGATGTTTCTATGTCCTTAACTTCGAATTTGTATCCAAGGACACCAAATCCTTTGTAATGTGCAACCTCCATACTAGGAAATTGAGCTAAACATCTTGAATCACTCTCAAATGATGCAGACAAGTTCGGATCGTGGATCTAACAAAACAAATTTTACGATAAATACATAACGATACAAGTTTAGATTAAAACTGATAGCAATAAAATGTAATTCGAATAACTTACATGCTCTGTGACCCAATCACAAAAATTATCCTGATGGTATTTTTCCAAACGCTCTTCGTTCCAATCAGGATGCCCCTCACGTACCTCGTTAAAATGAGTTCTGTTTTCGACAAATAATTGTGACATTAATATTATGTCATTTCATACACACACAAACACAGATATAACAATTAATCCAAAAGAACTTACTCTCTAATTTGTTCAAGACATTCGCAATTAAGCAAGATAAACCGGTATATCTTGTTGATAAACATAGTGTCTACCCTCTTATACTCGGCTTTACCATATGGCCCGTCTTGAATTCTTCGTGGTCGGTTAAGCCTTGTCTCAATGTTCTCGTCCAGATAGCGGGAATAAAATGTGGTTGCTTCATCAAGAAGATAACCTTGCATGATAGAACCCTCTGGTCGATTTTTATTGCGTATATACATTTTAAGAGTGTAAAGGTACCTAATGAGAATATGTTGAATAAATAAACACGGGAATACATGACAAAAATAAATTTATAAATTGCGCGAAACGAAAAATTACACGTACCTCTCGACGGGATACATCCATCGATATTGTACCGGTCCGGCTAACTTCGCCTCAGTTACAAGATGAACCGTCAAGTGTATTATGATATCGAAGAATGACGGTGGGAAAATACGCTCAAACTTGCAAAGTATCAACGCAATAGAATTTTCTAGTTTATCCAGCGTCGCAACCTCCAGCGTTTTAGCACACAACTCCCTGAAAAAACAACATAGGTCGTTGATTACTAGACCAACCGAGTCGGGGAGAGAAGTCCTGAGGGCTAATGGAAGAAGGTGCTCCACGATAACATGGTGGTCATGACTTTTCAGCCCATCGATCTTGCCCTTCACAATTTTTATTTTCTTGCTGAATGGTCCTGAGAAACCTGTGGGGACTTTCAAATCATGCAACACCTGCAGGAATCTTTTCTTCTCCGGTTGTGACATATGATAAGCGGCATTGGGAAGTACAAACTTGCCCGGTTTACCCGCTACCGATTTAGGGTGCAGTTCACTTCTTATTCCCCACTCTTGTAGATCCATCCGGGCATTCATATTGTCTTTCGATTTCCCGTCTTTACACAGAAGCAAGTTAAGTATGTGCTCTGATACTCCCTTCTCTATATGCATGACGTCCAGACAATGACGCACTGAATTTGTAGACCAGTACGGAAGCTCGAAGAAAATGCTTAACTTGTTCCAATATTGTGGTTTGACCTGTCTCGTCGGATCCATCCCGAAGGTCACGTTATTGTAACCATCCCATTTAGCAGTCATGTCCTCTCCGGACAATGGGGATGGAGGCCCAAGAAGCTCCTGATGACCATCAAAGTGAACCGTGTCTAACCTGTAGGGGTGGTCTGGAGGCAGAAAACGTCGATGGCCGCAATAACAAACCTTCCTGCTAAAATTCAAAAATTTTGATGTTGTGTGTTCATGGCAATGAGAACATGCTTTGTGACCATGTACGGACCAACCTGAAAGCATTCCATATGCAGGAAAGTCATTAATTGTCCACATTAAAGCCGCACGCAGTATGAAGGTTGTATTTGTGTTTGAATCATATGTCTCTACACCATCAATAAACAAAGTTTTCAGCTCCTCAATCAGAGGTCGGAGATAGACGTCGATATTGTTCCCTGGTGAGTTTGGTCCGTCGATAAGAAGAGGCATCATAAAGTATGATTGGTCCATAGCCAACCAAGGCGACAGATTATAAATTATCATTACAACGGGCCATGTACTGTGACTTCCAGCCATATAGTTGAATGGGCAGAAGCCATCGGCAGCCAGTCCGAGCCGGACATTGCGGGGATCGCTACTGAATATTGTGTGCCTCCTATCGAAATCCTTCCATGCCGGTGAATCTCTTGGATGGCTCATTTTTCCATTTTCGCTTGGAGGAGCACGATGATGCCAAATCATTGCCTCGGCTGTTTTCTTGCACCTGAATAGCCTCTGTAGCCTCTGTGTTATGGGAAAATATCGTGCTATCTTCACAGGTATATCAGGCTTCTTATCAGAATCTTTCGGCTTATACCTGGCCTCTCCGCATGTTGGACACTCTTTCAAATCTGAATTCTCTTTCCGGTACAACACGCAATTTTTAGGACATGCTTGAATCTTCTCGCACTTTAGACCCAAATCAGACATCATTTTCTGGGCTTCGTACCAGCTTTCGGGCACATTATTTCCCGGAGGCATAGAATCTTTCAAGAACGAAAGAAGCATTGTGAATGACTTGTTGCTCCATCCATTTAGGCACTTAATTTGGAAAAGTTGGACGAACCATGAGAGGGTGGAATACTTCGCATTCTCATAAATTGGTTTCCTAGCATCATTCATGAAATTTTCATATTTATCCGCACGCGGTCCTTGACCGGAAGGAATGTCATCTTCAGTACGAATAGATTCACCTAGGGCAGCCTCTACCATATCCTCCATTTCTTCTGATGGAAATAAATTTCCGTATCCTGCCGTATTACCGAATTCTTCTTCTTCTCCTGCCGCATTATCGTGTTCTCCTTCTTCTACCGCAGTACTGCATTCTTCTCCTTCCCCGTGATATTTCCAAATTGAATAAAGTCTAGTAAACCCATGTTTTACAATATGAAGCTCTGCCAATTCTACCTTCTGCCAGTACTTATTGCCACATCTATCGCACGGACAGAGAATCTTCTCTATTATGATCTTATTATGTGCTCGTGCAAATTCAAGGAAAGCAGCAACCCCTGCGACAAACTTAGGTTGCATACGTTGTTTCCAATCCACATACATCCAGTCCTTAACTCTGACGTACTCATGGGCCATGTTAGACTGAATAACATATAAATTGTAGGTTATGCTGACTATATTGAGAAATATAAGAACGGGATAGTTACTGACAAAGGAGAAAATCCATGTATATGCTTTGTGTGTGCGTTTGTCGTTGAAAAGAATAAATTATCGCACGTTATGTTGACCGATAGACGGGGACTAAGTGGCGCTTTTAATTAGTTTCATATATGGGTATCGATGGGAATATGAAGGTTTCATATTATCATATATTGGTTTTAACCCGAACATCTCGAGTCGCTCTCTGATTATGCGTTTGTATGTATGTGTTCCGGCTGTCGGGGGTAGGCTTCTATCCCATTAAGAATGTATAGAGCGAACGCCCATCACTTGTGCTTTCAACCGTTTCGAGTAAATTTCGGCAGCACCTCCCCGCTGTTCTCTGAGTACACTGTAATAGAATAGATAATCATTTCAAAGCTGTGAAACAACGTTGAAATGAACATCTAATCTATCTTTGTACACGGAGAACCAGCGGAAAGGTACCGACGAAATATCTCGAAACGGATGAAAACACAAGTGAATGAAGGCGTTTGCTTTATACATTCTTAACTTGTCCACACGGGACAAATCTATGGGTTACCATACGATTGAATTTTCTCGTCGCGCAGACTATACGACGGTTGTTAGTATCGAGCTATACTGTCCGATATTTAACAACCTTCGTATAGTTCTAGGTCACGACGAGCATCGCACGTATGTTAACCGATAGACGGGGACTAAGTGGCGCTTTAGTTTCATATACGGGTATCGATGGGAATATGAAGGTTTCATATCATCATCGAGTATCATATATTGGTTTTAACCCGAACATCTCGAGTCGCTCTCTGATTATGCGTTTGTATGTATGTGTTCCGGCTGTCGGGGGTAGGATTCTATCCCATTAAGAAAAAATGGAGTGTATTTCGCTGTGAGAGACTCTTCAAAGAAATGGAGGAAGAAGCACTAAAGAAAAAAGAGAGAAAAATAAGAATATAAAGTTGAAACTAAACTTGAGCTATCCGCTGAAATCATAAAGCATAGGAAAGTTGATTGAGTCTTGATCTATTGCTCTTTCTTTGCATTATCTCGTATGTCCATTTATAGATTTTAATGCCACATGAGATGTAATCAGTCAGCTCCCTATGGTTGTATTAATGTCAGCTCTTACACAATATGGGTATCTGCCTTACGATTAAGACAACTATGGAATATGTTAATTTAAAATATAAGGCTAGCTTTCTATGTATTCTGAGGGACTGCTTGCATAGAACTTAGCTTGATCCTCTCAATTATTACACATAAATATGCTGACATGCCTCTCATAACCCTAACCCCAGCCCCACAGTAACCCTAACCCTAGCCCCAACCCTAACCCCAGCCTACCGTAACCCTACCCCAGCCCCACAGTAACCCTAACCCTAGCCCCAACCCTAACCCCAGCCCACCGTAACCCTACCCCAGCCCCACAGTAACCCTAACCCTAGCCCCAACCCTAACCCCAGCCCACCGTAACCCTACCCCAGCCCCACAGTAACCCTAACCCCAGCCCCACCGTAACCCTAACCCCAGCCCCAACACAGCAGCAGCCGAACCCCAACCCTAACCCTACCCCGACCCCGACCCCGACCCCGACCCCGACCGCCACCGCGCCCCTGCCCAAACCCAACTCTCGCGCGCGCAACCAAGACCCAGCCATGAATAATCCAAAAATGCTTTAATTTACCTCGAGATTTATACCTGAACGGGTGCGCTGGTTACTTGGAGCGACGACGGCGTCGAATTGGCGAAGAAACCGGCGGTGGCGACGGCGGTGGCGACGAAACCTGCGGTGGCGACGAGGATGGCGACGAAATCGGCGGTGGCGACGACGGTGGCGACTCTGCCCAACGACGGTGGCGACGCGACGGTGGCGATTTAGGGTTTTTCGCGCGCGTTTGAGGGAGAGAGAGAAAATGAGCGTAGGCTTTTCGATCTGGCTTTGTTTTAAATCGATATTTACTTGCCCCTACGGATATATCCGTAGGTCCTTTGTTTGCGCCACCGTAGGGGCAAACACCAAATTAAGAATTAAATTTTTTATTCTTGAACGTCAGTGCCCGTAGGGGCAACCCTTTAGCCCTACGGACTAATCCGTAGGTCCAAGTAAAATCTGCCCCAACGGATAATTCCATCCGTAGGGGCAACCCCCTATTTTACTAGTGATACCATATCAAACATTTATCATTAAGCAATGTTGAACTTATATTCCCATTTTAAATACATTAAACATTCATAAGAGGAGGAGGGAGGCAAAGCAATTCATCTAATATCCTCACCATCACCACAACCACAAAGATCCTCAAACATTACAAAATAGAAAATGAACACAAGATAAGAAAAACATAAAACACAAGAACAAGAAGTTAAACAAAAAGAAAGTGCAAGTTCTTTATTCACAAAAGTGGGGAGCTTGAGCTACAAGGTAGATAGCAACTTCAACCTTCTTAATGGAGCATTCAAGTGAGACCTCAAAGAGGGAAGAAGAAGAAGCTATCAAGTAATACACACTATTCCTACTCAAAAAGCCAACCCAGAACTAAATCTGAGATCTGCTATTTATAGGCAACCCAAAATCAAAAGTTGTATATACAAGTGGACTAAATATACAATAAGGGACCCACCAAACTTGGACGAGCCAATATGGCTCAGTCTTGGTCACAAATTGTGGCCAAGAAGAATAAAATTGCGGCCATTGTTTGCGGCCAAAAAGAATAAAATTGCGGCCATTGTTTAGAGTTTGGGGCCCACCTTTGGTCTACAGTCTTCTACTCTCAAGAGCATCTCTCTGTAGTTAAAATTTCGTTTAATTCTCATTTGGGTGCAATCTGGATCAATAAACAGAGAAGGGATCAAGTGGGTATGTGTTGTGTTCACACTTCAAATCACCACTTTTCCACATACATATCACCATGCCCACTTGTGCACCTACTTGCTTAGGTCCACTTGCAAAACATCATGATGGTGTTTGTCCACTTGATGCCTCATGATGGTTCATGCTCACTTGCATGACACCATGACAAGTTCACACTTGATCATGTTGGACCAAAACAAGATATTATTGTACACAACTTAATTTGTTTGCAAAACTAAATGACTTGATCTGTTATCTGTCTCGTTTGTAGTTCCGGCTAAAAACCACCGTTTCTGTTCATGTTGTGTACCAACTCCAGTGTTTTTTGCCTGTGTACCTATAATCTGTACTAATGAGCAGGCACAGATTAAATAGCATTGTTTGTTGACAAAATGATAGGAAGTGAGTGGTATTAAAATATAATAAATCATGCCAAACACCCGTCAAGTACATTCTAGACGGCTTTCTTTACTTCTTTCGGCCCTAGGCATCTTAGCCATACATAATCGAAGGATCTTTTGTATAGGGTTGCATCGATTAAAGCGAAGGAAAGAGCTCGTTTTACGAGCTGACGTTTTTGCGATGCATCTTCAGGTACTCATTGAGACTTGAAGTAATCGATGAAGACTTCTCTCTAGTCTTCTTCTTTTTCTTCTTCTATTTCTTTTTGGAGAACTTTTTCTTCAGATGTTTTCTTTTCTTCGCATATTTCCCTTGGAGACTCCGATGGCAACTCTGCTGCATTAGGATCTTATGTCTTTGGTCAATGATCCTTATGTCATCGATATTTTCATCCACCGGCTCTTTAGCTAACTTGGCTAACGTATCCGCTTTGCTTTTTTCCGTTCGCAGCACGCTCTCCAGCATATATGATGGGATTTGCTTTAGCAACTCTTGCACCTTTTTGCCATACCTTACAAGTTCATGCTTGCATGTTTTGCAGTCACCATTAACATGACTGACGATCAGCTGAGAATCTACGTATATGAGAAGATCTTCGATGCCCATGTCGATCGTGATTTCGAGACTGGCTATGATGGCTTCATACTATGCCTCGTTGTTGGTTCTGTGTTCCGTCAACGAGATAGCATAGCGCATTATTCCGCTTTGCGGGGTGTCGAAGATTAGGCCTATTCCGGCCTTAATTACAGGAGTATTCCTCTTCCGCACCTTCATGGATGATTTTCCTTCGAAGTATAGCTCCCACTGGCACTTTTCTTTTCCTTCTTTTTTGTTGGTAATTGCATTGAATGCATGTTCATCAGTTTGCAATTTAGTGGGGAGTTGGTTGAGATGGGATGCTCAGTAAGGAAGTCAGCGATGACCTATCCTCTTATTGCTTTGAGAGACTGATATGTGACTGTGAACTCCATCAGCATAAGGACCCATTTGGCAAGCCTTCCTGTCAATATAGCCATTGTCATCAAATACTTGAGAGGGTCCTCCTTTGAAATGAGGTGAACTTCATGCGCCAAGGCATAGTTTCTGAGCTTCTTAACTGTGAAGATTGAAAGTTCCTGCTGCCTTCGCCGCTAACCCGTGGCCATTGCGGAATCCAAAAATGAAAATTTTCATGGCACCAGAAACTTAAACCTAACAGTCTACACCAAACATCTAACTAGAAAATAACAAGAGGCATCTACTATGTTAGCAATACTCACAATCTCAAGTTTTCTTCAAGAGCACCAATTGGGTTGGACTCTAGCAAGCTTTCAAGAGCTCCGGATCGCGCTTGCAAGCCAGTCTTCCTTCACCGAAGATGATCCACCCGAGGAAACCAAGTTCAACCTACAACTTTATCAATGAAGTAATTAAGGATCCTAGGATGCTAATATAGGATACTTAGTGATGTGTATGAGTGTTCTAGCATTTTTCTTTCTCTTTATCTTTATGATTCTCAACTCATTAGAGGGTAGAAGATAACAAAGAAGAAGAAGGAGGATCCATGGAAGAGAGAGAAGCTAAATGGTAGAATGAATAAAACTTCATCACAAATTCAAGCATACAATTTTTTTTGTTAAAAGAATTTTACCACTTTAAAATTACAACCATTCTTGAATAGTATGAGCAAATGAACTAACAATTCATCTGCCCATACCCTCTACCATTTATCTCCTATGGGCTTTATCAACATGTAATAGTGATCTGTAGTACCACATTATACATGTACATGATGATAGAGATAAATCAGATAACATATTTTCTTGAGTAAGATTGTTCTATTCATATAGGTCCTCCCTCAATCATCATAATCGCCTGCTTGTGATTGCAATAATTTCCTTGAGGGCGCTATAGACAACAATCTCCCTCTTATACTTAAGGCTAATTATTGCGGTGTACTCACAACCCGTGTGCTACCGATCACCCAACTTCTCAATTAATCAGTTTTGTAAAGCATGTTTGTAAAACATTCACGTTTGAGAAATAGCCTCAGCCGCTCCAATATTTCTATCTTTATCACTCTATATCTCAACTTCACGGAGACCGACTATCTCCCAAAATGAGTGATACATGTCTTAGAATTTGTCTGGATATCTGATAGGACCTTGTTTATAAATGAACATCCAAATCCAAAAAACTGGTTAGGTTGTGTCCCATTACTGATGTAATCAACACCCAGTGCCATGACCACCTCAGTATTCTGCTTGGAAACCTATCCAACAAACTGCACCTCAAAAGAGGGAAAACTATTAACTCTGACAGCCACTCTGTCATCCAGGTCACATTGGAAACCTAAAATGATAACCTCTTTCTTAAGGGGGCTATCATTACCATATACCAAAAACATCCTCTTATGTTCATAACTGCTTCCCAATTTTTCTCCAGGATTGGATTAATATATGCTTATTGCAGCTAGTGCAAAAGCAATATCTGGGGTGGTACTTGACATCTCATGATTGACATAATTGCCTAAGAAAACGATATGTCAATCATGCAAGTCTTGCTCCTCATCAGTCTAGAAAACATCTCTTTAGAGAGGGTGACTCTATCACCTGCGGGTACACCACCACGACAGTCGTCCATTCTAAAATACTTTAGAATAGTGTCAAAGTACCCGAATTGAAACACTTCCCAAATATAGATCTAAAACCATAGATTTAGCCACCAGAATCCCTGATATTTTGGCCAGATCATATGTGAAGAAACACATGTGACAACCACGGTATAACCGATTGTAGTATTGGAACATCACTTCCTATAAGGAGTATGTCTTTCAAATACCAGGACATCACTCCATACTATCTTCTTACCATATCTATCTGTTGTTCTGATGAAGTCAAACTCTATGATTGTCACATCAAAAATATATGATCTATCTCTGCTATACTTGCTTTAGTCTATAAATAGACATAAGCTACTGGCCCACCAGGCTTTTGCTGCTCCCACTGACTACAACAACCCTCTGACAGAGTCATATACACGTGCACTTCTAAATCCAATTTATAATGATGTTATATTCATCCACCTGTTAGATTTCATAGTCTAGGACAGCAGTAGTGGCAAGCTTGGATCATCAAAACCTTCCTGTCATCGTACTTGAAGAGACCGAAGTACCTCTCGGGTGGCTAAGGTTACCCACCAAATATGCAGAGTGGCTAATAGATTGTCGAATCCAATTGAATTTTTAGGTTCTACTAAAAATTCAGTAACCGTTTGTGGTTCTGGAATCACTTTCAGTTCTACCATATTCCCACTTGTATTTTCTGAAAAGAATTCATTTTAATAAAAAGGTGGCAAGTCAAGAACAATGTAACTATTGATCCTGCAAATGGTAGAATGTTAATTTTAACCATCGTCAAATCTTGGGACAACCCACAAACTACTATTACTGAAACGTGCCTTGAGTTTATCCGGATTCTGGTTTTACGTATAAGTAGGACAACTTAACGTCGTTAAGATATGAATCCATTCTATATCCAATATAGAAGTAAATGTATTAATTTAATTGGAACCAGATTCAAAAATCATGTAATTGTTTCCTGTGTATATCAACTAAATGGAAGAAGGTCATGCAACATTACTCATCATGGAGCACACCCACAGATGAGTAACCTATGAGAGAATCGTGTTCTCAATATTACTATAAAGGAATACCTAATATAAGTATCTACATCTTCGATCGACTTGAGTAATCCTGATACTTCCAACGTATGGTTATCTATTTCATTTTTATACATATAACTTTTCAAAATCTTTGGACCTTGCATTTCAATGAGTGCGTGTCTAAAATTAGAGAACTCATAAGTAAGCTAAATGAAGTAAGATTACCAACCCCTTGTCTTGAAGGACACTGGACAACATATATTTTTATGTATAAGTCCCTAGAGTATATTAACTCAAATTTCGTGTGTTAAAAGTTGAAAACTGTATTTTGGTTAAGAATGTCTATATCATTATTCAATGCACCTTACCTTATTCTCAACCGATAAAGATAAATATTTAGAACACAATTTTCAAAATTTATATCTTACTTTATAAAATAAAGATACAGATATTCAATTTTAAAAATTGGTGCATAACAACGGTTATTCAAAACCAAATATTTACCGTAAGGGAAAACCCAGGTGATTTCCTCAAATATCACTAATTACAAAGAATTCTGAAATTAAGGATCTAATCACCCAATTCCCAATATTCTACTTTCGCTCAGCATCTGTAACGCCATAGAGATGTGTGAATCAAATCTGGTAAATACATACTCTGGAGTCAGAATCTCTTTGGGAAAGCAGTTTTTTAATTAACACTGCACAGTAAAACTGAAACATGAAAATGTTTCGAGGGGGTGGCCGAGTATTCCTAGTAATGCCACTTCCACAATCCAGATTCATGACAATAGTCGCAATTTTCTTTGCCTCATTTCAATCCCTTTATATGTCTTTATTTCTTAACTTCTGCACACCATACTTAGGCTAATTGGTTTTCTTCTTCCCTACCTTTCGATACCTGCCTAAGGTTTGGAAGAAAACTATCCAATAACCATAATAGGTATACTCTCCTAATAATAGGAGCCCTCACAACCTGAGAGAATGTAAAGAGAAAAGACAACCGAATAATCTTATTCAATTTCTCCAGAACCAGAATCCATCCTCGAACTGAAACAAGTTTCTTCGAGTTCATATATAACTATATGATAGTATACCCACGCAATATGGATCTTCGTAGCGATACGGAGTGTTCTGGAGAAATGCAAAGGGAAAGTAGGAGTAGCAAGAATATACGCGATTTTGTCGTGAATCATGACAATCCAAAAACCAAAGTGTATAAGAATGTTTGGTTAACTTGGTTCATGAGTTTTAGTTTAAGGTAAATCATGGTCGCAAACCAGAGAGTAAAGAAACACTCAGCGTGCACTTTATCAAGATAAGATTGGTTAATCACTTTATCTAATTAGGATGGCTCCCATTGTTTCCTCGAATTCTCCTTCAAATCCTAAAAGGAGAAGTAGTTGGGATCATATACACTTTATAAGTTCTCTAACCGGTTAGCTAGTCCAGTGTTGGTACTCCGAGGGAGGTCCCCCGTGCTTTCACACGACCCCAATTAAATAAGCTCATTTCTCCATATGCGTAATCTCGTTTACACTTTCTAGACACTGTTTACCGCCGAAGACTGGACTGAGACGCTAAGACGTCTAGCCTGAATTTGGGGACAGATGCTATTTGGAACATATCTGTCCACCTCTCTGAAGATGCCAAGTTTATTTATGGCATCGTATATTGAAGGTTTGGATGGATGCGACCGTTGTAGCGTGACTTTATCAGATTCCCCCTCTTTGAAGGGTTTATGATTGTGGGGACGCTCTTCCGTGCAGGCGCAAGCCTCTACAGTTAATTATGTTCCCGTATTGCGATAACAACTTTCACCTACTCCAGTAGGTCACTTTGTGTTATGTTATGTTGTTTATTTTGGGGTTGCTCGTGGATTGTATACGGAGGCTAATTTATGTCGTCGCCTGTAGGTCGCGGATTAGTCCAAATCCGTACATATATACTGGTGTTTGAACCTAGATTGTATGTTCCATCAGTTCAGGGATATTTTGTTTTATTTTAGGACCGTTAATCTGATTTTAGATTAATATCAACTTGAATATATGAGCATATGAGCTCAATTTATTTTAAATAAGGATACGTTATTCTTATATGAGATTACGATCAACTTAGAAATATACTTAAGGATCATTAAATTTTGTTAAGATCCATTAACAGAAGTAAGCATATGGGCTCGGTTATGATGAGCAATATGGGCTTAAGGAGTATGAAGTTTCAGGGGCCCGGCCTCTATTGGGGCTCAGTCTTGGACTTTTCATCATCTAGCAGTGCTAAGCACTTGGACTTTTGACTATAAATATAATATTCAAATTCCGCTCTGACGCACGCGTGGGTGTCACGGGCGGCACTCATGCTTGGGCGTTGCCCTAGCAATGCTAAGCACTTTCTTTAAGCGGCACTCACGTGGGTATCATGTGAAACCCTGGGTCCTTGTTTATGGGCGCTCATGTGCGTGAAACATGAAGCACTGTCTTCATGAGCTCTTTTGAGCGCTCACGTGAATATCACGTGAGACGCTATCTTCATAAAATCTTGTAAGCGCTCATGTGGATATCACGTGAGATGCTGTGACTTTAGAGATTAACTCTCTTTTTATTTTTTTAAGAGAAGTTAAACTTCTGTTAATGGTATTTTAGCTATTAACGATCACCAAGATCACTATTTTGAAAATCTAGGATCAGATTTTTTTAGAACTAAGTTCTTTGAAGGGTTGAACCCCTTTTTTTAGGAATTAAATTCCTGGAATATGCATTCCATTTCTTTTCTTCATATTTCTTTCTTCATACCTAGTTTTTTCCCTTAGATCTTGAATCTGAAAAACAAAATCTTCTCGATGAGAAATATATTCTCAACTTATAGGAGATTTGTCTTACGGATCTCGGATCCAGAGAAAGAACTAAGTTCTTTATAAAGGGTTAAACCCTTGTATTTATGTATGATAGGTATAGGAGATATTTTGATCTCTACTTTTTTTTTTCTTTACCTAGGATTTGAAGGGAGCAAGAAGGAGCTTTTCTTCAGTAAGAGAATTAAATTCTCAGTTGTAGTTTTTTTTATCACCTTATGGGTTTCCTTTTCCTCTTGAGACTTGAAATCTCGAGTCTTTTATATAGGTGATTGATTAGTTTGAGAAAATCTCTCATTGAGAGATATTAATTGATTTAATTGATCTTAAAGATCTCCTAGGGAATTTTGTCCACCATTGGACTTTGATCCAGTGACTTTTATTTATCAGAAAATATTTTCTGTTTGTTTTAGCAATATTAGGAAAATATTTTCCTAACAAAACATTTGATTTTGTCTCCTGATTTGGTCGGTGATATTATAATCACCGTTGGATAAGCGTTCTCTGTTTAACAAAGAAAATCTTTTTAGTTTTAGAAAAATCTGAGGGAAATATTTTCCCAAATAGAACTTAGTTCTAAATAGAATTTAATTTCATCTGAAGCTAGTACTTCAATTTTATGCGCTCACATGACTTTCACGTGAGGGATGTCATATATAAATGGTAATAGCACGAGAGCGCTCTCGTGTTTAGCACGTGGGGCCCTATTTAAGTTTTAATTGATTTGTATTCAACGCTCACATGCTTTATATATGAGCGCTCACGTGTTTAACATGTGAAGCTTTATATCACATGATTTAATCCTTATTAAAGCCGGAGGTCACATACATTGCATGTGAGCGCTCATGCGTTTTGTACATGGGAGGCTATAGGATTTAATCTTCCTAGATGTTGGCGGTCACATGCTTTGAATGTGAGCCCTCACATTCTTTGCACATAGGAGGGTTTCGTTTCCCCATTTTCCTATTCTTTTCTAAGTCAACATTTTCTTTTTCAACACCTTCTTTTAGTCAGAGTTTGGAAATAGTTCCAACTGACACCATGCAGAACATTTTCTGTGCCGAAACTTGAATGCTTCTCTGTATAATCTGAAACAATGTTCATCTTCTCCTTCACTTTCATAAAGAGAGAATCATAGCTTGCGATCGCCCACATGCTCCATGACAGCCACGGGAGGTGCCCATTGGGGAGATTATTCCTCATTTTGCTGCATGTCTTGTGAATCCCGCTCTTACAGATGCTCAGTACGACACGGTGATGCATGAGCTCATGATTCACAGAGAGTCTCCTCTCCCCGCCGGCTTTATTTAGCTCCGAATGATTTTCTTGGCTATCTTTAACGACATTTCCCCTCATCCGGCTGGGATGACCCTAGCGATGCTTGACGTAGCGGAGGACAAGATCGACTACATTCATGAGGCTTGCTTGATTACAAAGCTTCTAAGGGACCGTTCGATTTACATGCTGAGTCAAATCCGGGATCGACGGACTATCATTTCTTCCTTTGCCGACGAGTGTGGCGCTGACAGATGGGGATGGACTTTTCGTGAGAACCGTCGTTACGACATGGTAGCGAGGACAGAGAGGGACTTAGAGAACTTTGTATACTGTTTTGTTAGCCCTTGTAGTACTGATCCCATGTTTAGTGATCTCTTCTCTAAATCTTGAAATAAATATTTAAATGCATGTTTATTATTCGATGAATTTTTCACGTCAAACAAATTCCCCCATGTAGCGAGGACAGAGAGGGACTTAGAGAACTTTGTATACTGTTTTGTTAGCCCTTGTAGTACTGATCCCATGTTTAGTGATCTCTTCTCTAAATCTTGAAATAAATATTTAAATGCATGTTTATTATTCGATGAATTTTTCACGTCAAACAAATTCCCCCCACTACTTTGCTCATGGAGGTATATACATGGGTGAAGTAGTGTAAAGTAATGCATAGCATACGACTGATTTTGGGCGGGCGTATCGTATAGAACCTTTAGAATCTTAATCTAAGAAGATAACGAGAGGGTACTGGTGCCGTCGTCTACCATGGACTCAAATCACAATTCTTAAGAAATGTAGTTCTAAACTCTGAAGCTCATGAGTTGCACCTTTGCCTTTTTATGGCAGCGTTTTCTACTAATTTTGTCAAATGTGGCCCGTGGATAGTATACAAGAGTCAGTCTTGACCTCCTTGTAGGGCAACAATGGCATAGAAAACAGGTTGATATCCCCGTCTCTTAAGGATTTTCAACTTTATGAGCCGGGAGGGTCTCATAAAGATGTTTTTCCCTGCGAGTCGAGATAATATCACAGGTGTACCCTAATGTGAAATATAGATAACCCCTTTTGATACAAGAGTCCATTAGGTTTGTGGTACTGGGTTAAGTCCATCGTACCATCGCGTTGGCTGATGTATTCTCGATATGCAATCTCTTGCGTTGTGGCTCGAGTAGCCACGCGTTTGTCGTGTCTCTGATCCCTTCTGAGACTGGATAAGACGTCTTTAAGTAATCTTCTTAGGTTGGAATATCCATATCACCATCGGAAGATGAAGCGTTAGGTATCGCCGTGACGCTTTACTTGAGATTAGGCTTGATTTGAAGCCCCAATGAGTCATAACCGCACCCTTCTGGGATGGGATGACATCCAATGGTCCTTTAGGCTTTCCATCAAGACCCGAAGCTCGGCACATCCTGTCACTTCACTTTTGTTTTGGTGTCATACCGATTCTTTGCTAAAGTAAGGTAGACATCTATATGACCTCTATGCTGTATAAATTGCTGTCGAGATCTGGGGCTAGGAATATGCCATTGCCCCGATTTTATTTGACAGTTGCGCTCGCACCCTATTGGAATGAGGAGGCACATCAAAGTAGTCTTTAGGCTATAGATGTACCATCAAGATTTGGCTCTTTTTCTGACGAAGCATGGCGGGAAAATATGGTTCCCTTTATTTCATTTGTACCCATGGATTGTATACAAGAGTCGCTGTGGACCTACTTGCAGGGCAGAAATTTTTTTATTTTATTATTTTTTTATATTTCCACGATACTCTATCTTTTCAGTTTTTTATATCGCGAAAGTCGCGATCGTCCAATCAGTTCGACTATTTTATTCGTAGTGTCTAATTATTTCGGCTATTTATTTATTTTTTTACCCACTATTTTTTATTGCGAGTCGCTCTATCATTTTGGCTATATTTTTTATTTTTGACTTGTTCTTTTTTTATTACGAGTTGCCCCATCATTTCGGCTATTATGCATATATATTTTTTATGACTCGCTGATTTTTATTGTGAGCTGCCATATCATTTCGGCTATTTCATACGCATTTTTTGTGACTCGCTAAGTTTGATTACGAGGCAGGAACTTGGGATCTGATACCAATCTTGGCATCAGTATCGCTGCAACTGGAATATTTCCACGAGTGAATCATCATATACCTTGCAAGGACTTGAAGTTTGACACATGTTTAGGCATCAGTATCGCTATAGCAGGGATATTGTCAGGAGCGAATCATCATTTGCCCTTATTGATTTGAACAAATGTGTTTTAGAAAACAGGGTTAGGATCCTGTCGACTAAGTCTTTTAGCTTTATGAGCCATAAGGGTCTCATAAAGGTATTTCTTTCTATGAGTCGAAAGGATCTCATAAGTGTATTTCCTCCTCAGGAATCGTGAGGATTCCTAAGTAGTATTTTTCCCTTGTAAGTCGTAAGGATCTTACCAGAGAGTTTTCTCCTTATAAGTCGAAAGGACTTACAAGTGCCGTTCACCATATGGGGATATTTCTCACCATTGGTGGAACTTTATGAGAACATATTTTGTTCATGCCGGTGGATCGTATACAAGGGTCAGTATTGAACTACTTGTAGGGCATAAATTTGTAAGGTTTTTGTTAGTAATATATATACACTAGAGGCCATTATTGATGATATGTGGATGCTTGGACATATATATAGAGGACTTTTTTGCTCGATATGATAGTATGCTATCAGGTTACCTTTATCTTAACATGTAGACTTGTATTTATATTGTCTGTCTCTTACATGTTGATAGGACTATGATGAGATCATACTAGTGGGTATTGGATATAGTGTCCTCAAGGCAATTATCGTAATCACAGTTAGGTGATTATGATGATTGAGGGAGGACCTATACCGGTAGACCAGTCTTACTCGAGATGATAGTATGCTATCTGGTTTGTCTTTATCATCATGTACATGTTGATAAAGCCCATAGGATTCTTGCCTGACTACCAGCATTATGATGGCGATCATATACGTGGGAGCTGGTGGTCTATAAGAACATCCTTAAATGTCCCTAGTCATGGGAGTATCGAGACTGGGCATCGATACTCCAGTGTAGACTAGTGTATACTGATCGAGACCCCGATAAGGGGCGGTGGCCAGGTCTCACAAGCCATTGTGTTAGTTTTTCACCTAAGATAGTATAAAGGTACTCATTGGGTTATGAGTACACTGGATGGAATCGCCAGGAACCTGCTAGTTGGTATTATACCTATTGTCAGATAGCAGTTTCCAAGTGACATGTGGACAAGTTAGTCTGTCGATCTGAGATCGTCATTTGTCTCGTGTGAGTTCCCACTGTGCTTTGATTACTACCCTACCATGGCTCAAAGGAGTCGTGCAAACAGGTTTTAGTTGGGTACAGTCCCGAGCCATATGAAGGCAGTGATCGGATCGTCGGGGATTCGTCTCTCCCGGTATTGGGGATTGATGTCGCGTTGTGCATGGGTGGCCATCACCAGAAATCCATGGCCATGGTGGACAAGAATTACCAATCCAAGATCGATAGTTTCTCAGGTGGTGATGGGTTTCATGCCGACACTAAATATCGCGTGGTTAGGGGTCTGACTTTATCCACCTCCTAGACTCGATATGCGATACTCTTAGACAAACAGACCGGATTGTATGGATATAGTCACTGTCAGGTTTAGTAGGGGTTCAGGATGACTTTGCTCGTCGGTCTCCCTTTCGCTCAATACCTGGGTAGCTGTTATGTATAGCTAGTGCCGTTGACGTGCTTATGGTTAAACCTACCGCCAGCGTATTGGCGAGTCTTTAGAGTCCCACACATAGGGTTTTCACGATTCAGGCGATATGGTGTAGATGACGTATGCTGGTACATACAGGTGTCCGATTAAATATGTGTACAGGCTGCACAGACTTTAATCGGATGGTTGATAATACTAGCAGCTTAGGATTAAGCCGGATTATTAAATCAGGTTTTGATTTAATAATTTATATATATGTATGCTAGTATTATTGTTCACTATTCATTTTCTCTCTTAGCTATTTGTATTTTTGTACGAATACGCGTATATGTATTTCGATACGTATACCGGGAAGTATTCCGTATTTATACGGAATAGCTTCTAGAAGTGGACACCTCATTTGTATGATTTTCCATTTTTGAAAATTCATTTGTTTCACAAATGAGGTGGAGGAGTGAGGTGGCATGAGCATGGGTTTTGGACATGTAGAGAGGCATGAATCTTAATTGTTTATTGGAAAAAGAAAAAAGATATTTTTGTATGGATTTTTGAGTGGATGAGAGAGAGAGAGAGCAGCCATAATTTCTTGTGGTGCTTGGCTCATTTGTTTTTCTACACTAGCTTTTCAACACTCTCATTTTTCTCACTTCAACACTTAGCCATTCTTGAGTTGCTCATGCCATTGTTTCTTCACCTCCTTCATCTTCTATGGTTGCTCTCTTAAGCAATTATGATGAGAGAAAATTATAGTGACACATTCCTATACCTCCACTCTCCATTGCTAGCAACCTTGGAGCGTCGGTTGCCTCGCTCGACGAGGCTGAAGCTTGCGCCGTTTCCCTCAGATAGATCATCGTAGATGGAGGAAGACCGGCAACCAAACTCGATCAAGGAGCCTCTTGGAGCTTGGGGATGATGGTAGAAGACCGAAGGACACGGATCAACTCAGTATAACCATCTAACTTCTTATATATAGCTTGCTAGTTTAGGGTTTAAGGTAGATTCGGACATCGGGTAAAGGTAGCGCCAGTTCAGTAAATTTTTGTTCCGCATTTGGCCATGGTTTGATGGCCAGGGTGCTGCCGTAACCCAACATGGTATCAGAGCAAGCCTTTAAACCCCTTGCTAGCTTGTTTAGACAATGTTAAAGTATCGAAATTGAAACAACCCGATAACAGTGCACTGTTGATTCCATTCTCTGTCGGTTTTCAAAGCCTTCAAAAAATTATTTTAGCAACTGCAGAAGACTACTTATATGACCACTAGTCCATACCCCAAATACGTGTAAGTCCACGTTGCCCACCCCGGTGCTTGCGGGGAGGCGGAAAACGGAATAAAAATCGGATTTTTATGAGCTTAGGCAACATGGACTAGACATTAAAGGATCTTTGCTAAACAAAAACTTGCTAAAGCTAATTAGAAACTAGCTAAGTGCTAGAAAGGTTATATCTTTGGTCTTTATGTCCTTCTTTCCTTGCTCCTTGGAGTAGTGGAAGGAGGTCACCTTGTCGTCTTCTCCCGTCAAAGAAAGATCCACCCGAAAGCCTCAACCTTTGGCTTCAACTCCAAGCTAGAAGTAACTAGGGTTCAAGAAGTGCTAGTCCTTCAACCCTAGATGAGAGTAGAGATGATCAAGAGAGGGTTTTTCTCAAGCTCAAGTGTTTCTCAACACATGAGAGGGGAGAGCTTGAGGGAGAGGAAGAACAAGAGAGAGAAATGAAATGATAGAATGAGAATAGAATCAACCATTCTCACAAATATATGTGTATTATGTGTATTATTTTAATTAGATAATTAGTAAGATAATTGTCATGGTTAATCTTGACATGACCATTATCATTTCAATTTGCAAGGATCAAAAAGCATCTTCCAAAAGAAATGATGATGGTCAAATTGTCAACCTAGGTCAACAAGTCAAGGAGGTCAAATGGTCAACAACCATAACCATGCACAATTATTAAACTAATTATCAATTAACTATAATACACACATAAGCATTAGGGTTAATAAAATGACAGTAGCCATTTACCCTAATCAAGGTCCTCTCCCTCTGTCTCAAGCAACTGTGCATACGCACCCGCATTCGTGATCCGAGGAACACGAATACAATGAGAAAAACCAATCCCAAAACATATACTAGGATCCGGCTTAAACCAAAGCCCGCTAGTATAAAATGTCCGGACAGCAAACATGCACAAGTACGCGGATGCGAACGAACCCTGTCACAAAACCATGCGACCTCTACTCATTTTTCCTAAAAGCGAATAGCTCTCTGTGTGGGACTCTAAAGACTCGACACTACGCTGGCAGTGGGTTTAACCACAGACCGCAAGCGGCACTAGCTGTACGTAACGGTCCCCAGGTAGATGTCGATAAGAAGACTGACGAGGTGAACCCCATCTGAACTCCTACTGAGCCTGTATGTGACAGTCTCCGTACAGTCCGGTCTGTTCGTCTGATACATCGCATGGCGGGCCTAGGGGGCGGTGAACGTCAGTCCCCTAATAGCGGTACAAGTCGTGTCGGAGTGTAGCCCAGAACACTCTGAGATAACACTGGAAACCTACCAGTATATCTCGCTTGCCCTGGCTAGGGACTACTCGTGTAATGGCTCTCCTGGACACAGCGCGATGTCTACCCCCAATACCGGGAGAGACGAATCATGTCTAACCGTCACTGCCTCTAAGTTCTTCGGGACTGCACCCAAAAACTACCTGTTTGCACGACTCCTTTGAGCCGTGGTAGGGTAGTAATCAAAGTGCAGTAGGAACACACTCGAGGCGAAGTGACAGTGTCAAGTCAGCGGACTAAGCTGTACTCATGTCACCTTGGAACTGATAACTGACGATAGGTATACTACCAACCAACAGTCCCCGACGAGTCCTGTCCAGTGTACTCGTAACCCAACGAGCACCCGCATACTATCTCAAGTACAACGTACTGACGGCTGTGGCACAGACCGTCTCCCACACTGGGATGAGAAGTGCATGTGCTAGTCTACTCCGGAGTAATGATGCCCTGTCTCGATAGTCCAACGACCAGGGACCCGTATAAGGATGTGCTTATAGATCACCCAGCTCCCACGAGTGTGAGCGCCATCACAACGCTGGTAATCAAGCAAAGATCCTAAGGGATCTACTAATATGTATATCAGCAATATGCTAAAAGAAACACATGCACATATTAAAGCAGAGACAAACCAAGTAGCATACTACCATTTCGAGCAAGATTGTATATACAACTGTGAATATCCCAAGCTTCCATCAAGTAATATACAAACTAGTATGATACAGTAATGGCCTCTAGGGCATATACACTAACAATCTCCCACTTGCACTAAGGCCATGTACTGGCGTATCGAAGACCTATCATCTCGATCAGCCGCTCGAACTGAGTCTGGGGCAAGGCCTTGGTGAATGGATCTGCAGTGTTATCCTCTGATGCAACTCTCCGGACCTCGATCTCCTAGTGATCCATGATCTCCCTGATCAGGTGATACCGCCTTAAGATGTGTCTGGATTTCTGATGGGACCTGGGTTCCTTCGCTAAAGCTATAGCCCCGTTGTTGTCGCAATACAGAGGTATTGGGTCAACAATGGACGGAACCACCTGAAGTTCTCTCAAGAACTTCCTCATCCAGACAGCTTCTTTTGCGGCATCAGATGCAACGATGTATTCCGCTTCCATAGTCGAGTCAGCAACGGTTTCCTATTTGGAGCTCTTCCAACACACCGCCCCTCCATTGAGGGTAAAGATAAAACCCGACATGGACTTGGAATCATCCTTGTCACTCTGGAAGCTGGAGTCAGCAAAGGCCTCAATCTGCAGGTCTTTTCCGCCATACACCAAGAACATCTCCTTAGTCCTCCTCAGGTACTTGAGAATGTTCTTTACCGCTATCCAGTGTTTCTTCCCAGGGTTTGACTGATACCTGCTTACCACACTCAGTGCATAAGCCACATTCGGTCTGGTACACAACATCGCATATATTATAGAGCCTACCGCAGAAGCGTAGGGTATAATAGACATGCGATCTCTCTCCAAATCAGTCTTGAGAGACATCTCTTTGGAGATGGTGATCCCGTGATAAGCCGGTAGATTACCGCGCTTGGAATCTTCCATACTGAATCTCTTCAGTATGGTGTCGATGTACCTGGACTGCGAAAGTCCTAATATCCTCTTGGATCTGTCACGGTAGATCCGGATACCCAGAATGTATGAGGCATCACCCAGGTCTTTCATGGAGAACCTGTGTGACAAGAACCCCTTGATAGATTGTAGCATAGGAATGTCATTTCCTATTAAGAGAATGTCATCTACGTATAAAACGAGGAATACTACATTTCTTGCTACAAATCTACAATAGATGCACGGTTCATCTGGATTTTTGATAAAGCCAAATTCCTTGACCGTCTCATCAAAATAGATGTTCCAACTCCGTGATGCCTGCTTTAGTCCATAAATAGACTTAAGCAACTTGCACACCTTTCCGCTGCTCCCACCCTGAATGAAACCCTCTGGCTGGTTCATATAGACACACTCCTCTAAATGACCATTTAGAAAAGCTGTCTTTACGTCCATCTGCCATATCTCATAATCATGGAAGGCAGCAATAGCAAGAAGGATCCGAATGGATTTCAGCATAGCTACTGGAGAAAAGGTTTCGTCATAGTCCAAACCAGGTCGCTGACGAAAACCCTTTGCTACCAGTCTAGCTTTATAGGTCTCAACATGTCCATCTACACCAATCTTCCTTTTGAAGATCCACTTGCATCCTACGGGTTTTACCCCGTCTGGAGCAATGTCCAACATCCATACTTTGTTGGTGTACATGGACTCCATCTCGGTCCGCATTGCATCCAGCCATTTTACCGAGTCGACGCTCTGAATGGCCTGCTGGAAGCTAGTAGGCTCATCACAATCTATGATGCAATCCTTTCTATCCCCGTAATGAGAAAACCATAGTATCTCTCGGGCGGATGAGACAGCCTACTACTCCTGCGGAGTGGCGTGGGAATGTCCTGATCTTTCGAACCCTCTGGTTCTACTAAGCTTTCAGTAATAGCATGTGGTTCTGGAATTTCTTCCAGTTCTATTGCGCTCCCACTTATTTCTTTTTCTAAGAACTGATGTTCCAGAAAATGGGCATTACGAGAAACAAGGACTTTTTGTTCCTCTGCGTAATAGAAAAGATACCCCCTGGAGTTCTTTGGGTATCCCACAAACTTGCACAGTACTGAGCGTGCCTCGAGCTTGTCTGTATGCTGCTTTTTGACATAAGCTGGACATCCCTAAATCTTCAGGTATTGAAAATAGGGTTTCTTCCCACTCCATAACTCATATGGTGTGGTAGGCACAGTCTTAGTGGGAACACGGTTCAAAAGGTATGCAGCTGTTTCTAGCGCATATCCCCAGAACGATCGCGGCAACTCAGCGTTACTCATCATGGACCGTACCATATCCAATAGGGTTCGGTTCCGTCTCTCCGATACACCATTATGTTGCGGAGTGTATGGAGGAGTAAGCTAAGAGAGAATTCCATTCTCTTTTAAGTAACCCAGGAACTCGGCACTTAAGTATTCACCACCTCGATCAGATCTCAGTGCCTTGATACTTTTGCCTGTTTGTTTTTCTACTTCATTCTTATATTCCTGGAACTTATCAAAAGCTTCGGATTTATGCTTCATTAAGAAGACATGTCCGAACCTTGAGAAATCATCCGTAAAAGTAATGAAGTAAGAATAACCGCTTCGCGCATGTGTAGACATTGGACCACACACGTCGCTGTGTACGAGTCCCAAGAGCTCGCTCGCTCTTACTCCGTGTCCAGTGAACGGAGTCTTTGTCATCTTTCCCTTGAGACAGGATTAACAAGTGGCATACGATTGATATTCGAATAAATCCAAATATCCTTCTGCATATAACTTAGTCAACCTTCTCTCATTGATGTGACCCAGTCTACAATGCCATAAGAAAGTTTTATCGATTTCTGGAGACTTTCTTTTGTGTGTATTCTGGACATTGAAAATCTGTGGCTGGTTTAATACGTATATACTGTTGTTCAATGTACCTGACCCAATCAAAACTTGATTAAGGTGAATGTTCACTACATTACTTACAAATGCAAATTCATAACCTTCTTTAGATAATAAAGATACAGAAATGATATTACAGGTTGCATTTGGTACATAATAACAACTACGCAAAACCAAAAAGTGTCCATCCGACAATCCCAGGTGATAGTCCCCCACGGCCTCAGCATCCATGCTAGCACCGTTCGCAACTCTGAGGGTCATGTCACCTGCCTTCAAAACTCTACGCTTTCTCAACGCCTGCAAAGAATTACAGATATGAGATCCTGATCCGGTATCCAATACCCAGGATGTAGAGTTTATTGATAGACAGTTTTCAATAACATACACACCTGAAGCTGAAGCTGCAACTCGCTTCAAATCCTGTGTTTTGGCTTTCCAAGCCTTGCAATCCTGTTTCCAGTGACCACTTTTGTGACAATAGAAGCATTCTTCCTTCCGCACCAGCTTTCCCGCTATCTTTGTTGCTTTTCCTTTTCCCTTCGTATCCACTTTACCGACACCGCCTCTTGGTTTGGCGGGGGCTTTCTTCTTCTTTCCCTTGGCTTTCGTCCTGGACCTAGAAGAGGAAGATCCTCCTACAAATAAAGTGGATGTCTCCCTACCCTTCTGTAGGGTGCCCTCAGCAGTCCTCAACATGTTCAGAAGTTCGGAAAGTTCAACCTCCTTTCCTTGCATGTTGAAGTTAAGAATGAACTGGGCGTAAGTGGAAGGAAGGGACTGGAGAATCAAATCAGTATAGAGTTCATTCTCCAACGTGGTCCCAAGGTCCGCGAGCTCCTCAATGTAGCCAATCATCTTAAGCACGTGTTCCGCTACCGATGATCCGAAGGCCAACCTTGCCGAAAAAAGCTTCTTCGACACTTCGTATCTTGCGATACGAGACTGCTCTCCATACAGTTCTTTTGAATGGAGAAATATGGACTCTAGGTCCATATTCTTGTGCCTCCTCTGATGTTCGTTGTCCATCGAGGCAAGTAAGAGGCACTTGGCCCTCGCGCAATCTATCTCCCATGTCTTACGGATTTCTACATCCGCGACGCTGGAGGTAGGACCTGGGACAGGGGGAGCTTTGGTGTTAAGTACATACCCCAACTTGTCATAAGTGATTGCCATCTTGACATTCCTGAGCCAATCTTTGTAGTTTGGCCCTGTCAGTATATTTTTATCTAGTAATAACTTAAGTCCGGTCATGTTGAATGGTCGCTGCAATTAGGAGAGAGAAAAGAAACACTTTAGCATGATTCTCTTGCAAGTTTAGAGTGGTTTTTAGTTTGTTTAAACTGGATGGCTCCCACTGTCTCTCGAATCCCTTCTCAAACCGTAAAGAAAGGATTAGTCAGGATCAATCTCACCGTACAATACTTGCTTAACCGTTCGGCCAGGCTAGTGTCAGTACTTCGAGGGAGGTTTTCCAACGCTTTCGTGAAGTTCCTTAATTAAGTAACCTCTTTTCCCTGTGGGCGTAGCCTCGCTAACACCTTTCTAGACACCTACTAAGTTTATAGCATTGATCGTTAAGTAAGAGTTTTCCCGAGGAGTAGCATATACTCACAGTAGGATCGGGATCCAAATATCATCGCGTGATAAAACCGAAGGAATCCTACCAGAATCATCACACTCCAAATGGTATGCAGCGCTAGCAAGTTTCAGTATTTATGAAACTCCCGATGTAGATTTTTGCCCCATACTCTTATGACCTTGGCGTGAGGTCAAAATGTCATAAGTCACATGTCAAGTTCTTCCCATCATTATCCTGGTTAATTTGAACCCACCCGTACCTACCCTTGACGTAGGCCAAAACGGCAGTACGACTGTCTCAAACCAACGCATTCTATCTATGCAACAGATAAATATCCGGCAGCTACCAATCACTATGCCTTGGCGTGAGGTCAAAATACATAGCTTGAATACTACCGAATATTTAACCGAAATGATGGAGGGCTACGGATGGTTTTGGCGAAACCGTGAACGTAGTGAACTTGATATAATCGATGGAACGAGATAGCTTTTAAAAGGAGTGGTTTAAGCTCCGCGTTTAAAAGTTTAGTTTTGAAAAGAACCGAGTGGTTTTCAAAGTGTTCCAATCGACTTTTACTTGGTTTATTTTCTTGCATTAGTTCTTTTAATGCGTCCCATCATTTAATCCTACCATTGCAGAAAACAACCAAAATATGACGTACGCTTATGCTATTCGCATTCGCCACGGGGTCCCGTCATCACCCGTTAGGTTACTTAACTAACGACAGAGCGGGGGCTGGGCTAGCGCGGCTGTAAAACATAAGCAACGCCTAAATAGTTATCATATATAAATATATAGCAATGATAGAAATTACAGATCACAGATGAATACATTGGATATACTAGGAATCCGCAATCCGTTCGAGCCTGCAACGAAAAGCGGATTACACGGTCGCGGTGAATAGCCAATACCCCACCCAAGACCCCTACGGGTGCGGCAAACTACCCGCCAAGTACCCGAAGCGAAGCAACCTCCCTCACCACCGTGAGTAGACCACTCGGCACTTCGAGATACCCGGTAGTTTGTGCACCCCTCCATGGGTCTATCCTAGGAGCAAAAACAGTAAAAAAAATTATACAATGACGGCTACAACCCCGACCCGGTTGTGTGGCCAAACAAATAATAATATTACATCAATTTACATGTTACAATGAATGAAAGGAAAAACAACACTCATCTCACATCCACCCCGGCTATTCACCCGCGACAATCCAACCCATTCATATACACATACCAATATCAAACACAGATCACATATATGTATAACCCCGACTAATCGACATATAGCGATTAGCCGACGTTCAATACATACAAACATCACAGATATAACCGTCATAGTCAAAGTGTAGTGAAGTTCGGAAAAAAATACGGATTTATAGGCCCCCAAAAATAAATTTGTATTCTGGAAAATCTGGGCACATATAACATATCTTAAAAATCCTAAAACCAAGCCAGAGATACACTGCACCAAACTTGACCCAGTAAAGAGCCAACTTGGCCGCGGTTGCGCGGCAATAGCTTGCTATTGCCGCGGAACCGCGGCTCCTTGGTCAAGTCACTGGACCGGGTTTGGTGGTTATCTTTAAAAAACCCTGAGACGATTTTTGGAGTATAACAAATTTTGTTTTGACCAGAAAAATTTTTAACAGAAACTAGGCTTTTTGAAAACTCGGTTTTTGGATTTTTCGGTTTCGAACTTCGTTACACTTCACTACCTAGCTAGTTTATGTTTAGTTAGGCTCTGATACCACTGTAAGTCCACGTTACCCACCCCGGTGCTTGCGGGGAGGCGGAAAACGGAATAAAAATCGGATTTTTATGAGCTTAGGCAACATGGACTAGACATTAAAGGATCTTTGCTAAACAAAAACTTGCTAAACTAACTAGAAACTAGCTAAGTGCTAGAAAGGTTATACCTTTGGTCTTTATGTCCTTCTCTCCTTGCTCCTTGGAGTAGTGGAAGGAGGTCACCTTGTCGTCTTCTCCCGTCAAAGAAAGATCTACCCGAAAGCCTCAACCTTTGGCTTCAACTCCAAGCTAGAAGTAACTAGGGTTCAAGAAGTACTAGTCCTTCAACCCTAAATGAAAGTAGAGATGATCAAGAGAGGGTTTTTCTCAAGCTCAAGTGTTTCTCAACACATGAGAGGGGAGAGCTTGAGGGAGAGGAAGAACAAGAGAGAGAAATGAAATGATAGAATGAGAATAGAATCAACCATTCTCACAAATATATGTGTATTATTTTAATTAGATAATTAGTAAGATAATTGTCATGGTTAATCATGATATGACCATTATCATTTCAATTTGCAAGGATCAAAAAGCATCTTCCAAAAGAAATGATGATGGTCAAATTGTCAACCTAGGTCAACAAGTTAAGGAGGTCAAATGGTCAACAACCATAACCATGCACAATTATTAAACTAATTATCAATTAACTATAATACACACAAAAGCATTAAAGTTAATAAAATGACAGTAGCCATTAACCCTAATCAAGGTCCTCTCCCTCTGTCTCAAGCAAATGTGCATATGCACCCGCATTCGTGATCCGAGGAACATGAATACAATAAGAAAAACCAATCCCAAAACATATACTAGGATCCGGCTTAAACCAAAGCCTGCTAGTATAAAATGTCCGGACAGCAAACGTGCATAAGTGCGCGGATGCGAACGAACCCTGTCGCAAAACCATGCGACCTCTACTCATTTTGCCTAAAGGCGAATAGCTCTCTGTGTGGGACTCTAAAGACTCGACACTGCGCTGGCAGTGGGTTTAACCACAGACCGCAAGCGGCACTAGCTGTACGTAACGATCCCCAGGTAGATGTCGATAAGAAGACTGACGAGGTGAACCCCATCTGAACTCCCACTGAGCCTGTATGTGACAGTCTCTGTACAGTCCAGTCTGTTCGTCTGATACATCGCATGGCAGGCCTAGGGGGCGGTGAACGTCAGTCCCCTAATAGCGGTACAAGTCGTGTCGGAGTGTAGCCCAGAACACTCTGAGATAACACTGGAAACCTACCAGTATATCTCGCTTGCCCTGGCCAGGGACTACTCGTGTAATGGCTCTCCTGGACACAACGCGATGTCAACCCCCAATACCGGGAGAGACGAATCCTGTCTAACCGTCACTTCCTCCAAGTGCTTTGGGACTGCACCCAAAAACTACCTGTTTGCACGACTCCTTTGACCCGTGGTAGGGTAGTAATCAAAGTGCAGTGGGAACACACTCGAGGCGAAGTGACAGTGCCAAGTCAGCGGACTAAGTTGTACTCATGTCACCTGGGAACTGATAACTGATGATAGGTATACTACCAACCAACAGTCCCCGACGAGTCATGTCCAGTGTACTCGTAACCCAACGAGCACCCGCATACTATCTCAAGTACGACGTACTGACGGCTGTGGGACATACCGTCTCCCACACTGGGATGAGAAGCGCATATGCTAGTTTACTCCGGAGTATCGATGCCCTGTCTCGATAGTCCAACGACCAGGGACCTGTATAAGGATGTGCTTATAGATCACCCAGCTCCCACGAGTGTGAGCGCCATCACAACGCTGGTAATCAAGCAAAGATCCTAAGGGCTCTACTAATATGTATATCAGCAATATGCTAAAAGAAACACATACACATATTAAAGCAGAGACAAACCAAGTAGCATACTACCATTTCGAGCAAGATTGTATATACAACTGTGAATATCCCAAGCTTCCATCAAGTAATATACAAACTAGTATGATACAGTAATGGCCTCTAGGGCATATACACTAACAATACGAACCCATTCCACCTGTTTTGACCCGAGCACATGCTCAGAAAATCTGAGCCGGCCGGCCTGGGTTGGGATTTTGGGCTTCGTATTTTGGGTGTTGTTTGGTCTCTAGAATGTTGGTTCAGTGGTATTGCTAGTTTTGCCCATTTTTGATATTATGTTATCTGTTGTCTCAGGGCAATTCGGGGTGTTTCGAAGTCGATAATTTAGCACTGTTAAAATGTTTATCAGTATATGCATTACTATCTACGACCGTGAATTTCATTAGAGCGGTATAACTCGTCTAATTGCTATATATTCTTTTAGACGGGTTTGAGAACGTGACATTCACGTTGATATTTTGTGTTGTGCTGTGATGTTGGTTGGATCGTCGTGGTGGATATCTTGGGTGCAATATTAGTACAGTTTAGTTTGATTTATACATTTGATATTACGGAGCGAGCGTCCAACATGTGGACTGCCGTCACTGCCAGTTTATATATTATTTGTTTGGGGAACGACCGGGTTGAGGTCGATGTCACCCTTGTACATATTATTTTCTTTTCTGCACTAGGATTACCCCGCGGTGGAGTGCACAAATAGCCGGGTTCTAGAGGGCAACAGGTCCGCATCTCATGGCGTTGAGATGGAGGAGACCTTACTCTAGAATTGGCGGGGTATTCGCCGCACTCGTAGGGGTATAGGTTGACCCACGGAGGGGTGCTCAAGTTACCGGATTCCGTGAAGTGCTGGGTGGCCCATTCACGTTGTTGAAGGGGGTTGCCTTGCTTCTGGTTTTAGCGGATAACTTGCCGCGCTTGTAGGGGTCAAGGTTTCATTGCACAGGCTATCCATACGACAGAGAACGTCGAGTCTCATTTGCGGCTCAAGTGAAACCCGGGGCTCCAAGATTATCCACCATTCTGTGTTGCTTCTGTGATGCTTCTGTGATGTTGCTTTATATCATGCCTGGGATGATTGTTATATATATTTATATATATACTAGTAGATGTTGTATTTATTTTGCACCCACGCTAGTCCAGTCCCCGCTCTGTCGTTAGTTAAGTAACCTAACGGGTGATGACGGGACCCAGCGGTGAATGCGGATGGCATATACGTACATTTTATTTTCGTTCTTTTCTGGTGTGATTAATTGATGGGGCTGCATTGATTCTAATCAATGTAAGGATAAAACAAAACCTATATGATGTTGTTCGAACCAAGTTTTTAAAAAAACTGACATTACAGACGTTCTCTTTTGCTTTGCACAGTGGTATTCGATTGGGAATATCCAGCACCTCATTCTACGAGGCAAGGGCCGAAATCCCTTCATCGGGAGTGACCCCTTGGGCAGAAGTTTGTGTCAACGTAATAACTTCACTATAGTCGATTCTTTTGCTTTGCATCGTGGTATTCAGTTTGGAATATTCTGCACCTCATTCTACGAGGAAAGAGCTGAGATCTCTTCATAGTGAGTGACCTCTTTAGCAAAAGTTTTTGCCACTATAAATTTGTAAAATCACTTGGATTCCTTCAACGATATCAAGTTCATTACGTTAAAGGTTTTTTCGCCAAAAACCATCTGTAGCCCTCCGTCATTTTGGATAAGTAGCACATAGTATTCATGCAGTGTTTTTTAGCCAAAATCAAGGCATCGTGTGCGGTAGCTATGTGTTGCTTGTCCGTTGCATGGATATGCATTAGTTTAGGACAGTCATACCATTTTGTTGGCCAAAGTCAAGGGTGTGTGTGGGTGGGTCTAAATCAATCAGGACAATGATAGGTATAACTTGACTTGCAAGTTATGATTTGTTGGCCAAAGTCAAGGTCATAAACCGCTTGGAGTAAAAATCATATCGGGAGTTTCAAACATACGGGAAACTTACCAGGCTTGCGCATACCTTCTGGAGTGTGGTAACTTGAGTGGCTTCCATCAAGTTATCATGCGATGATAGTTGGATTCCGATTCCCACTGATGAATAGGATTACTCCTCGGGTGATTCCGACAAATTCTCCTTTTGGGTTTGGAGGAGAATTCGAGGAAACAGTGGGAGCCATCCTGTTTAGAAAAAGTGATTAACCATTCTGATCTAGGTTAGAGTGCACGCTGAGTGTTTCTTTTCTCTCTCTCTTTGGCAGCAACCATGGCCCGACCCTTGACTAAAACTCATGAACCAAGTTAATCGAACCTTCTTGAAACACTTTGGCTCTTTGGAATGACACGGTGTCGCATATATCATTGTCACTTCTATATCACCTTTGCATTTCTCCAGAACACCCCGTATCACTATGAACATCCACTTCCATTGGATAAATCCATCGTATAGTTACATACGAACTTGAAGGAACTTGTTCCAGATTCGAGGATGGATTCTGGTTCTGGAGAGATTGAAGAAGATTATTCGGTTGTCTTATCCCTTTACCTTCTCTCAGGTTGCGAGGACTCCTAGGATTAGAAGAAGGTACACCTATTGAGCTTATTGGATAGTCTTCCTCCAGACCATAGGAAGGTGCCAAAAGGTGGGGAAGGAAGAAAACCAGTTAGCCTAAAGGTGGTGTACAGAAAGTAATAAGTAAAGACATATAAAGGGATTAGATTAAAGGCAAAAAAAATTGCGACTGCTGTCATTCACGACAAAACCGTGTATACACCTGCCTCTCCCACATCCACTTTGGATTTCTCCAGAACACTCCGTATCACTACGGATATCCACTCCTATTGGATATGCCATCTTATAGTTACATGCGAACTTGAAGGAATTTGTTCCAGATTCGCGGATGGTTTCCGGTTCAGGAGAAATAGAATAGGATTATTCAGATGTCTTTTTCCATTACCTTCTCTTAGGTTACGAGGGCTCCTAGGATTAGGAGAGTACACCTATTGCGCTTATTGGATAGTCTTCTTCCAAACCTTAGGCTGGTGCCGAAAGGTAGGGAAGGAAGAAAACCAATTAGCCTAAAGAAGGTGTACAGAAGTTAATAAGTAAAGACATAATAAAGGGATTGAAATAGGGGCAGGTAAGTATATGGTTATAGTCATGAATCAGGATAGTGGAAGAGGCGTTACTAGGAATACCAGTTAACCCTTTTTGAAACATTTTCATGTTTCAGTTTCACTGTACGATATTAATTAAAAACTATTTTCCTAACAGGAATATAACTCCAGGGTATGTGTTTACTAGATCAGTTTCTCACATCTGTAATTACGGATGGTGAGTAGGAGTAAGATATTGGGAATTGGGTGATTAGTGTAAGTCTATGGTAGTGCCCCGGCCGTCTTTCCGAGGCCAAAATGCGGAAACGAAAACTTTTTCTAAACTAGAAACATGTGCTATCGTGTGCTTAAATCCGGATCGAACCATTAACCTACAACTAGCTATCTAGAGAAGGGATAGAAAAGCTATACCGATCGATCCGTGTCCTTCGGACTTTGGCCACCATCCCAAGCTCCTCGTGGCAACTCCGGTCTCGATCTCCTCGTCGGAAAGGGCACCACATCTTCGAGTCTTTTTACGGGCTCCCGCTTCGTCCGAAGCAACTCGGGCACGAAGTGTGCTAGCCGACGTGTCTAAGGTGTTGTAGAGAATGTTTGTGATCACTTTGTCTCTTGCATCCATGAGATGGATGGAGGTTGAAGGTGTTGCCATTGATGAAGATTATGAGCTAGAGAAGAAAGAGGAAGAAGAAGGAGTTTCCTCTCTCTTTTCTTTTGTGTTGGAGTGATAAAAATGAGAGAGAGTGTGTACAATAATATGAGAGCTAACCCCACCCTTGGCTGCCCCTCTCTCTCCTCTCATCAAATCAACCCACAAATCAAACACAAATGTGACATTTTACACATAAAAAGAGAACATGAGTCACTATATATGTCCATGTCACATTTAATGCATCTCATGATGAATTCTAGCTCATTATTTCTATATGCAAACATTAATCCAAATGTTTGCCACAACAAAAAGATACGGCAACATCTAAAGTAAACTCGTGACGGATCACAAGGATACCCCTCACCTGTATATACATACCTGCATCCGCATTCCGACTGAATGCGAATGCGATGAGACTAAAGTAATCCAATAAATCTAATACTAGGATCCGGCTTAAACCAAAGCCCACTACTATGATCCGCCCGATCATGATCCGTGCACTACTGCACGTATATGATCGAACCCTGCTATATATCATACGGCCTCTACAACGTTTCGCCCGAAACTTGAGAAACTGTCTGTGGGGGACTCTAAAGACTCGTCAATATATTGGCTGTGGATTTAACCACTAGCACGTCAGAGGTACTAGCCGTACGTAACGGGCTACCAGGTATTGACCAAAAGAGAGGTCGATGAGCGAACTCATCCTGACACCCTACTGAGCCTGTCAGTGACAATATCCATATAATCCGGTCCGTTCGTCTATGAGCATCGCATGTGTCGGGACCCGGTTCTTGTTCACGGAGCAAAGTGCCACACAGAAAAAAGTGCCACGCCAATTGTCATACCAGGAGGGCGGGGGCCACCTCTTGAATCTGTGGGGGCCACCTCTAGGGTCCGTGGGACCCACTGTAGAACAATGGGGAATCTTCGGAACACATTCCGAAAGAGGACCGGATTGCATTATAAATATAATGATACCACCCTCAATTACAGAGGCTCCTTCTAAGTGAACCGGAACTACAGGAGCTTGAGAACTCCGTAGTTAAGCGTGCTCGGGCCAGGGGAAGTCTTGGGATGGGTGACCTCCTGGGAAGTGGCCCCTGGTTGGGTCCGGTTCGCTCTAAAGGGAAAAACCGTGCGGTTTCGGCCAGAGCGGACAATACCATCTGTACTGGGGCATGGGGCGTTACATCTATGGTGGCCCATGCAGGTCTCTCAGTAGTAGGTCTGTGGTTCGAGGACGAACCATTGTTCAAAGATGGGGAGAATGTCGGGACCCGGTTCTTGTTCACGGAGCAAAGTGCCACACAGAATAAAGTGCCACGCCAATTGTCATACCAAGGGGGCGGGGACCACCTCTTGAATCTGTGGGGGCCACCTCTAGAGTCCGTGGGACCCACTGTAGAACAATGGGGAATCTTCGAAACACATTCCGAAAGAGGACCAGACTGCATTATAAATATAATGATACCACCCTCAATTACAGAGGCGCCTTTTAAGTGAACCGAAACTACAGGAGCTTGAGAACTCCGTAGTTAAGCGTGCTCGGGCCAGGGAAGTCTTGGGATGGGTGACCTCCTGGGAAGTGGCCCCTGGTCGGGTCCGGTTCGCTCTAAAGGGAAAAACCGTGCGGTTTCGGCCAGAGCGAACAATACCATCTGTACTGGGGCATGGGGCGTTACAGCATTTCGGGCCTAGGGGGTTAGGAAAAGTCAGACCCCCAAAAGCGGTACAAGTCGTGTCGGAGTGTAGCCCAGAACACCCTGAGATACTACTGGAACACCTACCAGTAAATCTCCTGCCTTGGCCAAGGACTTCATGTAATGTCTCTCCTAAACACAGCGCGACCTCACCCCCAATACCGGGAGAGACGAAACCTCTGCCGATTTGCTCACTGCCACCATGTGGCTCGGGACTGTACCCAACTAAAACCTGTTTGCACGACTCCTTTGAGCCGTTGTAGGGTAGTAATCAAAGTACAGTGGGAACTCACACGAGACAAATGACGATCTCAGGTCGATGAACTAACCTGTACACATGTCACCAGGGAACTGCTATCTGACTTCAGGTATAATACCAACCAACATGTTCCCGGTGAGTCCTGTCCAGTGTAATCATAACCCAATGAGCACCTGTATACATCTTAAGTGAACCAACTGACACCAATGGCTTGTGAGACCGGCTACCGCCCCTCGTCGGGGTCTCGACTGTATACACTAGTCTACTCCGGAGTATCGATGCCCTATCTCGAAACTCCTTCAACTAGGGACCTTTTAAGGATGTGCTTATAGACCCCAACTCCCACGTATATGATCGCCATCAAACTGCTGGTAGTCAAGCAAGAATCCTAAGGGCTCTATCAATGTGTAATAGCGACCTATAAGCTCACCTAAAGCAGTACACGATGATAAAGATAAACCAAATAGCATACTATCATCTTGAGTAAGACTGTCCTACCGGCATAGGTCCTCTCTCAATCATTGCAATCATGTGCCTGTGATCCAATAATTGACTCTGAGGGCACTATATCCAACAATCTCCCACTTGCACTCAAGGCTAATTATTGCGATGTCGCATACTCACAGCCCGTATGATACCGAACACCCAACACCTCTACTAATCAGTCTCACAAAGCCCGTTTGCGAAACTATTGCGTTCGAGGAATAGCCTCAGTGAGTGGATCCGCCCTGATGTTTCTTTCTATGTCTCTCTTTATCTCAAGTTCGTGGAGAAAGCCATCTCCCGAAATGAGCAATACCTGTCTTAGAATATGTCTGGATATCTGATGGGCCCTGATTCATAAATGAACTCTAAATCCAAACTTCTTAGACTGTATCGTCAACTGAACTTAATCAGTATCCCGCGCCATGCCTCCCTCAGTATCCCCTTGGACCACCTGTCCAAAATACTGCCCCTCGTCAGAGGGAAAACTATAACTCTGACAGCCACTCTGTCATCCAGGTCATCTTGGAAGCCTAGAATGATAACCTTCTCCCGAAGGAGGCTGTCGTTATCATATCCCCAGAACATCAACTTATGTTCTAAAACTGCTTCCGATCATTTCTCCAGGATTGGATTAATATCAACTTATTGCATCTTGTGCAAAAACAACATCTGGTGTGGTACTTGACATCTCATGATTGACTCAATTACCTAAGCAAGTGATCTGCCAATCATGCACGTCCCTCTCCCCTTTAGTCTGTAAGACACCTTTAGAGAGGGTGACTCCATCACCTGCAGGTACACTACCGTGCCAAGAGTCGTCCATTCTAAAACACCTGTAGAATGCTGTCTAAGTACCCTGATTGGGAAACTACCCAAATCTAGATCTAAAACCATAGATCTAGTAACCAGAATATCTGATATTATATCCATATCCTATGTGAAGAAACCACTGTGTGACAACCAAAGTATAACCGACCGTAGTATAGGAATTTCACTTCCTACTCTGTGTATGTCATCCAAATACCCGGACATCACACCCTACTACCTTCTTAATAGATCCATCCTCTATTCTGATGAAGTCAAACCTATGACTGTCACATCAGAAATAGATGATCTATCTCCGCTATATCTGCTTTAGTCTATAAATAGACATAAGCTACTTGTCCACTCTGCTTCCGCTGCTCCCACTGACTACGACAACCCTCTGGCAGAGTCATCTACACGTGCACTTCTAAAGCTAGTTTAGAACGACGCTATACTCATTCTCCTGCCAGGTCTCATAGCCTGGAACAACAGTAGTGTCAAATCTGGACAAACAAGAACCTCCTTGTCACCGTCCTTGAGGCTACCGGAGTGCCTCTCGGGTGCCTGAGGTTACCCACCATATCTGTGGAGTGGCCAATGGAATATCAATCCAGATTGAATCTTTAGGTTCTTATCAAATTTTCAGTAATCGTTTACAGTTCTGGAATCACTTCCAGTTATACCATACTCCCACTACTGTTTTCTGAAAAAATCCATTTTTATTAAAACTGTGGCGAGTCAAGAACAATATCACTATTGATCTTCCAGATGGTAGAAAGACAACTCTCGTCATGGCCCGGGTCAACCCATAAATAGCCATTACAGAAACGCGCCTTGAGTTATCTAGAGTCTGGTTTTAAGCATAAGCCGGACAATTCCCCGTACCTTAACATTGTTAAGATATGAACTATTCTATATCCAATATAGAAACAGAGGCACTGATTTAATTGGAACCAGATTCAAATCATGCAGCTGTCTCCAGTGCATGTCAACTAAATGGAAAGAGGCCAATCAACATTACTCAACTTAGGAGTGCTTCCAATTATGAGTAACCTGAAAGAGAAGCAAGTTCTTTTAATCATTACTATCAACTGAATACCATACACAAGTATCTACATCTTCGATCATCTTGAAGAATCCTGATACTTGCAACACCTGATTCTCTACTTTATTCTTATACCTATAACTTCTCAGAACTTAGACTTTGCATTTCTACGAAACACATGTCTAAGAACTAGAGAAGTCACAAGTAAACAGAATATAGTATGAGTACCAACCCCTCTGTCCTAATGGACACTGGACAACATACAATATTCTGTATAAGTCCTCTGAGTCTAATAACTCATTCCCTGTGTGTCGTAGGTTGAAAACTGTACTTATAGTTAAGAAGAATTACACCGCTGTTTAATGCTCCTTACCTAACCATCCACTGATATAGGTAAATGTCATAGACATAATTTCAAAAATTTATATCTCACTTTATAAAAATAAACGTACAGATATATCAATTTGAAATTGGTGCATAATAACGGATATTCAAAACCAAATATTTGTCGTCCGGCAAACAACCCAGGCTATTTCCTCAAATATCACCAATTACAACGAATCCCGATATAATGTGGATGATCACCCAATTCCCAATAACTTACTCCCACTCATCATTTGTAAAACCATACAGATGTGAGAATAAAACCTGGTAAATACATATCCTGGAGCAAGGGCTAATTGGGAAATCAGTTTTCTTTTAACAATACACAGTGAAACTGAAACATGTAAATATTTCGAAGGGGTATCCAGGTATTCTATGTAATGCCTCTTCCATTATCAGATTCACAACTGTAACCGTATATTTCTTTGCCATCTCTCCAAATCCCTTTATATGTCTTTAGTCATTACCTTCTGTACACCCCTTTAGGCCAAATGGTTTTCTTCCTTCCCTACCATTCGGCACCAGCCTATGGTTTGGAAGAAGACTATCCAATAAGCATAATGGGTGTACTCTCCTAATCCTAGGAGTACTCGTAACCTGAGAGAAGGTGAAGATAAAAGACAACTGAATAAATCTTATTCCTATTTCTCCTGAACCAGAATCCATCCCCGAACTGGAATAAGTTCCTTCGAGTTCGTATATAACCATACGATGGAGCATCTAAATAACTGTGGATCTTCGTAGTGATACAGGGTGTTCCGGAGAAATACAAAGGTGAATTAGGAATGGCGATGAAATACTTGGTTTGGTCGTGAACAGCAGTCGCAATTTACTTTGCCCTCTTTTTAATCCCTTTATTTGTCTTAACTTATTATCTTCTGTACACCATCGTTAGGCTAATTAGTTTTCTTCATTCCTCACCGTTCGGCTTCTGCCTATGGTTTGGAAGAAGACTATCCAATTAGCGTAACAGGTGTACCGTCCTAATCCAAGGAGCACTCGCAACCTGAGAGAAGGTAAAAGGAAAAGACAACTAAATAGTCCTATTCATTTTCTCCAGAACCGGAAACCATCCTCGAATCTTGAACAAGTTCCTTCGAGTTCGTATATAACCATACGATGGCTTTATCCAATGGAAGTAGATATTCGTAGTAATACGGGGTGCTCTAGAGAAAAGGGTAAAAGTAGGAGTGGAAATGAGGTATGCAACTCAGACAATCCAAAAGCCAGTGTTTTAAGAAGGTTCGGTTAATCTTGGTCACTGAGTCATAGTTAAGGGTCGGGTCATGGTCGCTGCCAAAGAGAGAGAGAAAAGAAACACTCTGCGTGCACTCTAACCTAGATCAGAATGGTTATCACTTTATCTAATCTGGAAACCTCCCACTGTAACCTCAAATTCTCCTCCAAACCTGAAAGAAGAAATAGTCAGGATCACCCGAGGAGTAAACCAACTCATCAGTCGGAATCGGGATCCAACTATCATCGCATGATAATGTGATGGAATCCACTCACGTTATCACACTCCAGAAGGTATGCGCATGCTTGGCAAGTTTTAGTTTCTTTAGAAACTCCCGATGTGATTTTTACCCCTAGGATCCAAGTGACATTGACTGAGCCAACATATTAAAGGATCCTAGCCAAGTTCAACCCGTCATTATCTTAATTGCATTAGACCCACCCGCACGAGTCCTTGACTGAGCCAAAATGACCGTACGACTGTCCTAACCAATCACATATCCATAAGAAAGAAAAGCATTACAGAGCTACCGCACACTACGCCTCGGCTGAGCACGACATACGTAGCACGAATACTAAGCAATACTAATCTGAAATGACGGAGGGCTACGGTTGGTTTTTGGCGAAAAACCTTTAACGTAATGAACTTGATATCGTTGAAGGAACCGGATAGTGTTTTATAAAAATATAGTGGCGAAAACCTTTGCTAAAGAGGTCACTCCCGGTGAAGGGATCTTGGCTCTTTCCCCGTAGAATGAGGTGCAGGATATTCCAACTGAATACCACGATGCAAAGCAAAGGTAATCGGCTATAGTGAAGTTATTACTCTGACGCAAACATCTGTCGAAGGGGTCAATCCCGGTGAAGGGATCTCGGCCCTTGCCTCGTCGACTGAGGTGCTGGATATTCATAACCGAATACCACTATGCAAAACAAAAGAGAACGTCCTTGCAATAACAGCTTTTTTGAAAAATGTTCCAACAACATCAGAATAGGTTTGTTTAGCTTGTATTGATCCGAATCAATGCAGTCCCATCAATTAATCACACCACAAAAGAACGAAAATATGATGTACGTATATGCCATCCGCATTCGCTACTGTGTCCCGTCATCACCCGTTAGGTTACTTAACTAACGACAGAGCGGAGACTGGACTAGCGCGGGTGTAAAACATATACAACATCTACTACTATATATATCAATATATAATAATCGCTCATAGCGTGATAAAATGCAACATCACAGAAATGTAATAAACATCACAGAACAATACAGATAATCTGGGATCCCCGGGTTTCATAGAGCCGCTACTAAAACCCGACGTTCCCCTGGTCATGTGGATAGCTTGTGCAATGAAATCCTAGACCCCTATGGGCGCGGCAAGTTACCCGCCAAAACCTGAAGCAAGGCAGCCCCCTTCAACAACGTGAATGGACCACCCAGCACTTCACGGAATCCGGTAACTTGAGCACCCCTCCTTGGGTCAACCTATACCCCCTACGAGTGCGGCGAATAGCCCGTCAATTCTAGAGTAAAGCCCCCTCCATCTCAAATCCATGAGATGCGGGCCCGTTGCCCTCTAGAACCCGGCTATTCATGCACCCCACCGTGGGGTAATCCTACTACAAAAAGTAAAATATATATACAATAGGTACATCGACCTCAGCCCTGTCGTACCCCAAAAGAATAATATACAAACAGGCAGTGACGGCAGTCCACATGTCGGACGCTCGCCCCGCAATATCAAATGTATAAATACAACCAAACTGTACTACCATTGCATCCAGGCTATCCACCACGATAAATCCGCAACATCACAGCATAACACAGAACATCAACGTAAATGTCACGTTCACAAATCCGTCTAAAAGGGCTATAGCAATTAGACAGGATTTACCGATTAAATGACATTCACGGTCGCAGATATAATTTAAATACTGTGAACTAACATGTTTAAAATTTTTGATCGACAAAATTTCCCGAAGTGGGCCCCAAGCACAATTCCCAGTACTCAAAATAATCTGGGCCAAAAATGAAAATACCAGAAACCCCATTTCCAAGACAGAGACCACTGCAGAAAAAATGATGCAGTGTAGCAGCAGTATTGCGGCGGAACCGCGGCCAAAAGGGGGGTACGGCCACGGTTCCGCGGCTCTACAGTAAGATCATGCTACCATTTTTCTGCAGTTTTCTTAGAAAAACCTGCCTGATTTTCTGCAATACTCAAAATAATTTTTAGAGCTCAAAAAAAATCGACAGAAACTGAACAATTGAAAACGCGGTTTTTAGAAATTTCGTCCGATCGAAGTTCTAAATACGCTAGAGCAAGCTAGTAAAGGTTAATGGCGTGGCTCTGATACCATGTAAGTCTACGGTAGCGCGCCGGCCGTCTTTCCGAGGCCAAAATGTGGAAACGAATTTTTTTTCTAAACTAGAAACCGGCGCTATCGTGTGCTTAAATCCGGATCGAACCATAAATCTACAACTAGTTATCTAGAGAAGGGATAGAAAAGCTATACCAATCGATCCGTGTCCTTCGGTGTTTGGCCACCATCCCAAGCTCCTCGCGGCAACTCCGGTCTCGATCTCCTCGTCGGAAAGGGCACCACATCTTCGATTCTTTTTATGGGCTCCCGCTTTGTCCGAAGCAACTCGGGCACGAAGTGTGCTAGCCGACGTGTCCAAGGTATTGTAGATAATGTTTGTGATCACTTTGTCTCTTGCATCCATGAGATGGATGGAGGTTGAAGGTGTTGCCATTGATGGAGATTATGAGCTAGAGAAGAAATAGGAAGAAGAAGGAGTTTCCTCTCTCTTTTCTTTTGTGTTGGAGTGATAAAAATGAGAGAGAGTGTGTACAATAATATGAAAGCCAACCCCACCCTTGGCTTCACCTCTCTCTCCTCTCATTAAATCAACCCATAAATCAAACACAAATGTGACATTTTACACATAAAAAGAGACCATGAGTCACTATATATGTCCATGTCACATTTAATACATCTCATGATGAATTCTAGCTCATTATTTCCATATGCAAACATTAATCCAAATGTTTGCCACAACAAAAAGATACAGCAACATCTAAAGTAAACTCGTGACGGATCACAAGGATACCCCTCACCTGTATATACATACCTGCATCCGCATTCCGACGGAATGCGAATGCGATGAAACTAAAGTAATCCAACAAATCTAATATTAGGATCCGGCTTAAACCAAAGCCCACTAGTATGATCCGTCCGATCATGATCCGTAAACTACTGCACGTATATGATCGGACCCTGCCATATATCATACGGCCTCTATAACGTTTCGCCCGAAACTTGAGAAATTGTCTTTGGGGGACTCTAACTACTCTCCAATACATTGGTTATAGATTTAACCACTAGCACGTCAGAGGTACTAGTCGTACGTAACGGGCTACCAGGTATTGAACAAAAGGGAGGTCGATGAGCAAACTCATCCTGACACCCTACTGAGCCTGTCAGTGACAATATCCGTACAGTCTGGTCCGTTCGTCTATGAGCATTGCATGTCAGGCCTATGGGGTTGGTAAAAGTCAGACCCCCAAAAGCGGTACAAGTCGTGTCGGAGTGTAGCCCAGAACTCCCTGAGATACTACTGGAATACCTACCAGTAAATCTCCTGCCTTGGCCTAGGACTTCGTGTAATGGCTCTCCTAGACACAGCGCGACCTCACCCCCAATACCGGGAGAGACGAAACCCCTGCCGATCCGCTCACTGCTTCAATGTGGCTCGGGACTGTACCCAACTAAAACCTGTTTGCACGACTCCTTTGAGCCGTGGTAGGGTAGTAATCAAAGTACAGTGGGAACTCACACGAGACAAATGACGATCTCAGGTCGATGAACTAACCTGTACACATGTCACCAGGGAACTGCTATCTGACGTCAGGTATAATACCAACTAGCATGTTCCCAGCGAGTCCTGTCCGGTGTACTCATAACCCAATGAGCACCTGTATATATCTTAGGTGAACCAACTGACACCAATGGCTTGTGAGACCGGCCACCGCCCCTCGTCGTGGTCTCGACTGTATACACTAGTCTACTCCGGAGTATCGATACCCTATCTCGAAACTCCCTCGAATAGGGACCTTTTAAGGATGTGCTTATAGACCCCAGCTCCCACGTATATGATCGCCATCATACTGCTGGTAGTCAAGAAAAAATCCTAAGGGCTCTATCAATGTGTAATAGCGACCTATAAGGTCACCTAAAGCAGTACACGATGATAAAAATAAACCAGATAGCATACTATCATCTTGAGTAAGACTGTCCTATCGGCATAGGTCCTCCCTCAATCATTGCAATCACGTGCCTGTGATCCAATAATTGACTCTGAGGGCACTATATCCAATAATTAGATCCTCATTATATGAATTCGTTGTAATTGATGATATTTGAGGAAATAATCTGGATTTTGCCGGATGACAAATATTTGGTTTTGAATATCCGTTGTTATGCACCTATTTCAAACTGATATGTCTGTACATTTATTTAATAAAGTGAGATATAACTTTTTGAAATTATGTCCATGACATTTACCTATATCAGTTGGTGATTAGGTAAGGTGCATTCAACAGCGGTGTAATTCTTCTTAACCATAGTATAGTTTTTCAACCTATGACGCACAGGGTTTGAGTTATTAAACTCGGTGGACTTATACAGTGTATTGTATATTGTCCGGTGTCCATTAGAACAATGCGGTTGGTACTCGTACTATATTTTGTTTACTCATAACTTCTCTAGTTCTAGACAAGTATTTTGTTGAAATACAAGGTTCAGATTTTAAGAAGTTATAGGTATAAGAATAAAGTTGAGAACCATTTTTTTTGGAAATATCAGGATTCTTCGAGGAAGTCGAAGATGTAGATACTTGTGTTTGGTATTCCGTTGATAGTAATGGTTTTGAGAACTTGCTTCTCTTTCAGGTTACTCATATATGGATGCACTCCTAGATGAGTAATACTGATTGGCCTCTTTCCATTTGGATGATATGCACTGGAGACAGCTGCATGATTTTGAATTTGGTTCTAATTAAATTAGTTCTTTTGTTTCTATATTAGATATATATATAGAATCAATTTATATCTTAACAATGTTAAGATATAGGGAGTTGTCCGGCTGATGCTTAAAACCAAAATCCGGATAAACTCAAGGCACGTTTCAGTAATGGCTGTTTGTGGGTTATCCCGGGCTTTAACGAGGGTTAACTTTCTACCATCAGGAAGATCAATATTTATATTTTTCTTGACTCGCCACAGTTTTAGTAAAACAGATTTTTTTTTTAGAAAAACAGAAATGGGAGTATGGTAGAACTGGAAGTGATTCCAGAACCACAAACGATCACTGAAGATTTAATAGAACCTAAGGATTCAATTAGTTTCGACATTCCATTAGCCACTCCGCAGATTTGGTGGGTAACCTCAGGCACCCGAGAGGTACTTCGGTCTTCTCAGAGACGGTGACAAGGAGGTTCTTGTTTACCCAGACTTGCCATTGCTGCTGTTCTAGACTATAAGACCCGGCAGGAGGATGAGTATAGCGTCATTCTAAACTAGCTTTAGAATTGCACGTGCATATGACTCTGCCAGAGGGTTGTTGTAGTTAGTGGGAGCAGCGGAAGCATAGTGGGAAAGTAGCTTATGTCTATTTATAGACTAAAGCAGGTATAGCGGAAATAGATCATTTATTTTTGATGTGACAGTCATAGGCTTTGACTTCATCAGAATAGGAGATGGATCTACTAAGAAGGTAGTGGAGAGTGATGTCCAAGTATTAGGATGACATACACTTGATAGGAAGAGATATTCCTATACTACGATCGGTTATACTGTGGTTGTTACAAAGTTGTTTCTCCACATAGGATATAATATTAGGGTTTCTGGTTACTAGATCTATGGTTTTAAATATAGATTTATGAAGTATCCTAATCTGGGTACTTTGACATTATTCTAAAGGTATTTTAGAATGGACGACTCCTGGCATGGTGGTGTACCTGCAGGTGATGGAATCACCCTCTCTAAAGGTGTCTTACAGACTAAATAGGAGAGAGATCTGCATGATTAGCATATCACTTGCTTAGGCAATTGAGTTAATCATGAAATGTCAAGTACCACACCAGATACTGTTTTTGCACTAGCTGCAATAATTAGATATATTAATCCAATCCTGGAGAAATGTAGGGAAGCAGTTTATGAACATAAGTGAATGTTCTTAGGATATGGTAACGGCAGCCTCCTTCAGGAGACGATTATCATTTCAGGCTTCCAAGGTGACCTGGATGACAGAGTGACTGTCAGAGTTATAGTTTTTTTTCCCTCTTTTGAGGGACAGTATGTTGGACAGGTGGTCCAAGTGGTTACTGAGGAAAGGCATGGCGCATGATACTGATTAAATTCAGTGGACGATACAGTCTAGGAAGTTTGTTGGATTTGGAGTTCATTTGTGAACTGGGTTCCATCAGATATCTAGACAAATTCTAAGACAGGTATTGCTCATTTCGGGAGATAGCTTTCTCCACGAAGTTGAGATATAGAGAGATACAGAAAGAAACATTGGAGCGGATCCACTCATTGAGGCTATTTCTCGAACGCAATAGTTTCGCAAACGGGCTTTGCGAAACTGATTACTTGAGAAGTTGGGTGTTCGGTATCACACGGGGTGTGAGTATGCGACATTGCAATAATTGGCCTTAAGTGCAAGTGGGAGATTGTTGGCTATAGTGCCCTTAAGGCAATTATCGTAATTGCAGTTAGGTGATTATGATGATTGAAGGAAGACCTATACCGGTAGAACAGTCTTACTCGAGATAATAGTAAGCTATCTGGTTTATCTTTATCATCATGTACATTTTGATAGAGCCCATAGGATTCTTGACTGACTACCAGCATTATGCTGGCGATCATATACGTGGGAGCTGGTGGTCTATAAGCACATCCTTAAATGTTCCTAGTCGTGGGAGTGTCGAGACTGGGCATAGATACTTTATTGTAGACTAGTGTATACTGATCGAGACCCCGAAGAGGAGCGGTGGCCAGGTCTCACAAGCCATTGGTGTTAGTTTTTTTACCTAAGATAGTATACAGGTGCTCATTGGGTTATGAGTACACTGGACGGACTCGCCGGGAACCTGCTAGTTGGTATTATACCTTTTCTCAGATTGCAGTTCCCAGGTGACATGTGTACAGGTTAGTCTGTCAACCTGAGATCGTCATTTGTCTCGTGTGAGTCCCACTATGCTTTGATTACTACCCTACCAAGGATCAAAGGAGTCATGCAAACAGGTTTTAGCTGGGTACAGTCCTGAGCCACATAGAGGCAGTGATCGGATTGTCGAGGATTCGTCTCTCCCGGTATTGGGGGTTGATGTCGCGTTGTGCACGGGTGGCCATCACCAGAAATCCATGGCCATGGTGGACGAGAATTACCGATCCAGGATCGATAGTTTTTCAGGTGGTGATGGGTTTCATGCCGACACTAAATGTCGCGTTGTTAGGGGTCTGACTTTATCCACCTTCTAGACTCGATATGCGATACTCTTAGACGAACATACCGGACTGTACGGATATTGTCACTGTTTGCTCATCAGCCTCCCTTTCGCTCAATACCTGGGTAGCCGTTACGTATAGCTAGTGCCGCTGACGTGCTTGTGGTTAAACCTAGTGCCAGCGTATTGACGAGTCTTTAGAGTCCCACACGGAGGGTTTCTACGGTTCAGGCCATATGGTGTAGTTGACGTATGTTGGTACATACAGGTGTTCGATTAAATATGTGTACAGGCCGCGCAGACTTTAATCGGGCGGTTGATAATACTAGCGGCTTAGGATTAAGCCGGATTATTAAATCAGGTTTTGATTTAATAATTTATATATATGTATTCTAGTATTATTGTTCACTATTCATTTTCTCTTTCGGCTATTCGTATTTTTGTACGAATACGCGTATATGTATTTTGATACGTATGCCGGGAAGTATTCCGTATTTATACGGAATAGCTTCTAGAAGTGGACACCTCATTTGTATGATTTTCCATTTTTGGAAATTCATTTGTTTCACAAATGAGGTGGAGGAGTAAGGTGGCATGAGCATGGGTTTTGGACATGTAGAGAGGCATGAATCTTAATTGTTTATTGGAAAAAGAAAAGAGATATTTTTGTATGGATTTTTGAGTGGATGAGAGAGAGAGAGAGAGCAGCCATAATTTCTTGTGGTGCTTGGCTCATTTGTTTTTCTACACTAGCTTTTCAACACTCTCATTTTTCTCACTTTAACACTTAGCCATTCTTGAGTTGCTCATGCCATTGTTTCTTCACCTCCTTCATCTTCTATGGTTTCTCCCTTGAGCAATTATGATGAGAGAAAATTATAGTGACACATTCCTACACCTCCACTCTCCATTGCTAGTAATCTTGGAGTGTCGGTTTCCTTGCTCGACGAGGCTGAAACTTGCGCCGTTTCCCTCAGGTGGATCATCGTAGATGGAGGAAGACCGGCAACCAAACTCGATCAAGAAGCCTATTGGAGCTTGGGGATGATGGTAGAAGAACGAAGGACACGGATCAACTCGGTATAACTATCTAACTTCTTATATATAGCTTGCTAGTTTAGGGTTTAAGGTAGATCGGGCCATCGGATAATGGTAGCGCCAGTTCAGTAAATTTTTGTTCCGCATTTGGTCACGGTTTGATGACCGGGGTGCTTCCGTAACCCAACAGGGTGGTCCAAAAGTATATCCTTTAATCAGTTTCTAGTCGAGAGAATATCGAGACTAGAGCATCGATATTCTTAAGTAGACTAATGTGTACGTTTCTTGTCCCTTAGAGGGCGATGGTTGATCCCACAACCATTGGTGTGTGACATCGAAGATTCTGCACTGGTGCACATTGGAGAATGGGTACACCGAACAGACTCATCGGGGATTCCTATGTGGTAGTATACCTATCGTCAGATAGCAGTTCTCTGGTGATATTGGTACAGGTTAGTCTGTAGACCCGAGATCGTCATAGAGTCTTGTGCGGCTCCCATTGTGCTTTGATTTCCTCTCTGCCACACTCAAAGGATACGTGCAAATAGGTGGATTTTGGGTACAGACCCGAGTCGCATGGAGGCAATAAGCGATAGGAGGGGTTTCGTCTCTCTCGGTATTGGGGGTTGGTGTTGCGCTATACTCGATTGGCTATAACTAGAAGTCCCTGGCCAGGGCTGCTACCGAGATTTACTGATAAGTGTTATCAGTAGTTTCTCAAACCGTTATAGACTAGACATCGGCATGACTTATCACGTTACTGGGGACTGGCGTTTACTACCCCTAGACATGATATGCGACATATCAGACGAAGAGACCGAACTGTATGGTAGTATTACTGATAGAATTCATGGAGACTATGGACAAGCTTGCTTGTTGATTTTCATATTGCTCAATACCCGGATAGCCGTTACGTCCAGCTAGTACCGCTGACGGCTTGTGGGTGACTGATGTGATCATCACCTACTGCTAACGTATTGACGAGTCTTTAGAGTCACATACAGAAGTTCCCTGGTTTAAGAGAAACGAAGTAGGACACATATGTGATATGTGTGTGTGCCTGATTAAATATGAGTATGTGATACCGTATTGTAATCCGGCAGTTATCTGTTATCGGTTCGGTTATATGTGATATAACCAGATTGTCGAATCAAGTGTTGATTTGATAATGTGATATACAAATAAATGATATTAGTCGGTCATATATGATATAACCGGATTATTAAATCAAGTGTTGATTTAATAATGTGATATACATTATATGTGATATAATTATATCTTAACTAATATCATTAGCTCACTAATTATTCTTTATTATAAATATATTAATATATATGATATATATATAATAATAATAATGAAGCATGGCATTTATTTATCTTGACCCACTATTCAAACATGGTTGCAATTTTATATTGTAAAATTCCATGCTTGAATGAGTGGGGGTCAAGAGTTGCCATTCATTCTTGAGCTCATTTCAACACTTGGCATTTTTCTTTAGTTGCTCCCATGCATGCTCTCTAGCTTCTTCTTATTCCTCAATTATCATGGTTCAAGTTTCAACCCTCAAATGTGATGTGAACCATGAAACTTGAACACAAACTTGTGAGCTTTTAATATCGCCTACTTCACCATCCTATACTTGACTAGCGATCGAGTGTAGCGTGTTTTCTATGCTAAAGAGTTTAGTGTAGAGGTAGCTTGAGTTGGAGGGACTTCGCGTGGATCATCTTCGGCACAAAGGTCATCGGAGGATGCTCGTCCAAAGCCTTAAGTGGAGTCTAGTGGAGTCGCGGGACTACTACACGGAGCATGTGAAGTGAAGGATTCGATCCATGAGGGTTTAACCATCTTTCACTTTCATAGTTTTAGTAGATATCAAACACTAAACCCTAATCAACTAGCTAACGATCTTGTTAAGTGTAGATTAGCACCCTGAAAATTTAAAATTCGGCATGCTTGATACTTGTAAAACCCAGTGGGGTGCTAGCATACACTTTCAATTTTGATGGCTTAAGAACTGGTTTAGATTCCTGTAGGTTAAAGCTTTTTTTAATCTCGTAAGTCGTAAGGCTCTTAAGGAGGATATCTTCTTCTTACAAGTCGTGAGGATCTCGTAAGTGTTTTTTCTCCTTAGGAATCGTATGGATTCCCAAGTGTGTTGTTTCTTTATGAGTCGTAAGGATTTCACGCAGGTGTTTTCTCCTTAGAAAGTCATGAGAATTTTGTAAGTGCATCTTTTCCTTTCTTTTAACGGGTTTGTGCCTACTCGGGTTTTGACAAGCTCGCCGGTGGTCCTGCTATTTTTACTCACGGCGCCCTTTCGGGTTTTCGTCCGTGCCCATTTCACTTATGGACATAGCTTTTTTTTGGCGGCCCGCAAGGCAACGCACTAACAGTTGTAGATCATGACATTTTTTGAAGGGCCGCATCGTATGGGACCTGGGAAGGATATGAATTGTTTTATGCCCGTGGATTGTATACGGTACTCTATATGGAAACATACCGTAGAGCAATGTATTACTTTAAGGACATTTCGGTCCAATATTAGTTTAGGGAAATTTCGGTCCAACATTCCCATATTTAGGAAAAATATTAACTTAAGGACATCTCGGTTTAATAATAGTTTATGGACGTTTCGGTCTAACATTAGTTTAGGAACGTTTTGGTCCAACATTCCCGTCTTTGGGATGAATTAGTTTAAGGAAATCTCGTTCCAACATTAGTCTAAGGAAGTTTCGGTCCAACATTAGTTTTAAGGACATTTTGGTCCAACATTTCCGCATTTGGGATGAATATTAGTTTAAGAACATCTCAATCCAACATTAGTTTAGGGACGTTTCGGTCCAACATTAGTTTAGAGACGTTTCGGTCAAACATTCTCGCATTTGGGATGAATATTAGTTTAAGGATATCTCAATCCAACATTAGTTTAGGGTTGTTTCGGTCCAGCATTCCCTTATTTGGGAGGAATATTAGTTTAGGGACATCTAGATCCAACATTAGTTTAGAGACATTTCGGTCTAACATTCCCGCCTTTGGGACGAATATTAGTGTAAGGACGTTTCGGTTCAACATTAGTTTAGGGATGTTTCGGTCCAACATTCTCGTATTTGGGACAAATATTAGTTTAAGAACATCTTGGTCCAACATTAGTTTAGGAACGTTTCGGTCCAACATTCCCGCATTTGGGACGAATATTGTTTGGCACCACTTTTAGTGTGTTGACTTGGGAAGATAGTGAACGGACATAAGCGTCATCATCTATCATTGACCTAAGTCGTGACTTGTCAGGAGTAGTACTTTTTGAAGAATCGACTGTTTATTGGACGGAATGGCCTTTCGCCGTGCATATCCATGAGCAGATAAACTCCACTTTGGTAGACCTTATCTATGATGTATGGGCTTTCAAAGTTTGGCTCGAACTTCCCTTGTTTTGCATGATTATGAATCATCGGCCTTTTGACAACCAGCACGAGTTCGTCTTGGGGGAATGTTCTCAGCCTGATCAGTATTTCATATGACCGCATCATCCTTGCCTTACAAGACTCCAGATTTTGCCTTGCTATAAGACGGGTTTCGTCAAGAGCATCGAGTTCCTTGAGCCTAAGATGAACATTTTCCTCACGACCCAAAATTTGGCAGGTGACGGCCCTTAAACTACGTAACGTCTCTAGGCGTAACGTAATTCAAGTAAGCCGAAAACCCAGCAATCTAAACCATCAAAAGTAGTAAGTGATAATAACATTGTTAAAACTTTTGAAATCTCAATCAAAATTCTTTAAAATCCAAATTTACTTCCTCTAAAATTTGGCAGCACCTCATTTGTAAAACAAGCCCCCAAAAAGGGTATAACAAAAGATATAAGTAAAGCATTTCCAAACGGGAGCAAATCCACGCCCAAAGGAGGAAAACAACCACCACAACAGATATACGACGCCGTAGCGAAGAAAAAGACGATATAACTAAAAACAGCATAAATGACACCCAGAGTCACAAAATAATGTACAATGTCGTCCTCACAACTCGTCTCTAAGTCAATACATGAAGTACTAGATGGAGAGTACTGGATACAACATATATACAAATGAGCATTATCGGATAACCGCAAAACCCACCTAGCAAAACTGCACACGGTCAGCTGTAGCGGTATCCGCTGTAAAAGATGATACGATAGGAAGAAGAAGCCTTACCGTGACTGCTCTGAGGGACACCTGCAAACACTGTTGCACAACGGGGATGAGTTGCTAACTCGTGAATATTAAATAACATATGCAGGTAATCGAAGGTATGCACGTACTGCGGTAATCTATCACATGCAAGCTGATAGCAATAAACAGCAATATATATAAGCAACAGTCATGAAAGGTAGTTTATCAGGTACTACTAATACATTAAGCAATACATATCAAATAAATGCGGAGTATGGAATAAAACATGTCATCCTCACGGAATCCTCATCGTGGCAGGACCAGTGTCCATCAAGACAATCTAAATCCCAAATTCCTCAGATCGGCCCCCATATCGGCCCTCAGATTGGCCCTCATATCCTATAAATCTCATATAACCTGAATGTCCAACATCGACACCCGAAAACATCATGAAAACTAGTGTTCAGCATCAACACATAAATACTCATTTATCAGGCGCTGTCACCACGACTGGCCCTGATATGTACGTATCATATGTCTCTTGGAAACCCGAGTGCCCAGCTTCGACACTCGTAGTCCACGTATCCATACGTACATGACTTCGGTCGGTATCCCCATGATAACCGCCGAAACCAAGTAATGTCACCGGTAAGGTAGTACCCCCCTGCCTCGAGCTCATCGCCATCATCTGCGATCTTCTTACTCCGGGGTACCTCCGGGCCCCACCATGTACCCGCACACGGCCCACTCCACTCCTCGCATCGGGTATATATCACAAATCTCATAACCGAGAAATCTCATGGTGGACACATCGAAATATCATATCAAGAGAAACCGGGTTTTTCAAACAATACATAATTTTATGAACTACCACGGTCCTCAAATCCAGAAAATATCAAGTAATGAATAAGAATACTAGCACAGATCATTATGATGACACACACACACACACACACACACACACACACACACACATAACAGCGTCCCATACCACTGATATATATCATCAAGAGTAAAACATCCAGAAAATATCATGTGAAATCCATATCTCAATGCGAAAATCCATGAATATAATATATGCAACATGAAACAGTAATATGAGCATATAAAGGAAAAACCGCTATTTAACTGCAACAAGTTATTAAATATATCATGTGGTTCCTAATTTCTCCGAAATCCAACGCAACATCATATAGGGGTGAACATGTAACTATAGCAAGATACAAGTATATACCTATCAATAATGATGTAATACCCTCCAGGTATATGTGTAGCTATATCAAGGTATATGGGTGTACATATAAGTATGTATGCAAGATGTACATGTAGCTATGTCTCATATGTGTATATACCTATCTCTAATGGTACAATACCATATAGGTATATGGATAGCTAGCATGTAGGCATGGCAAGGCATATGTGTAAGAATGTAGGTATACATGTATGCTATATGTCATATGCATAATAGAATAGAATCAATGTCTCAATGTCCTTAACCAAACAATATCATATATGTATGTGTGTTGTGTGTGTCATGGCAATTATTGACAGTGTGGGTGGCATACAATCAGTGCTCGTGAAATATGAACCGCCAATAATAGTGCAGTGTCCAATGGGTACAAGTCCAAGCACAACAAGTAATAATATGCAATGAAGTTTTATGCACAAACTCTATATGTGCAATATAAACATGCGACTAATATCATATCATATCTAGCCAAGTCGCATAACGCCATGCGGGCGATTCCCCTGTAGATGTTAAATCTACTCACAGATGATCTTGGGCTAAGTAAAGCCAACCACTCGCTTTCCCTTCTTCGCAGCGTCCGAAGTCCCCACCTGCGACCCTAAGATCATAAAACAACAATATAACATGTTCACATTAGCAATCGACCAATAACACGTATCCACTACGTTTGACCGACGCAACAACTCCAAAAAAACTCTCAAGTGTTCGTCTAGTGGCTAACGTGTGTAGCGACACTACGAAACCAACTCAAAAGCAATAGCTACACAACAACATGAACCGTGTCGGATAACGTAACTCGCGTAGTCAAAACACTAGAAAATAAGAAAAGTGATCCCAGATTTTGCTACACAAACAATTTGTAAAAGTTGCACGTACCACAAGACCACACACAACCCCAGAGACCCCTACACCAAAACTCAAACCCAAACTCCCCAGTATTGCCGCAAATTGCGGCCAGAAGCAATTTATTTGTGGCCCAGTTTTTGTGGAATGGTCTCAGATTTTTATGGTGGGTTCTAGGTCACAACACTAGGTCACTGTGATGGGAACTTTTTCAACAAACACCTGGTTTGATAGCAGATCATCCGAGACCCAAATCTACACTAAAATACGATATTTGCATGAAACTAAACTTTACACGTTCTAAACTGAAACTAACAAGCTACGCAACATTAAAAAGACTTACTCAACAGATAGAGATCATTACCTACTCCTATAAGCTCAAAGATCCTAGCTTTCCAAGCTCCAAGGGATCCTAGAGGCAAAACAAGATTTATGAAGTGATTTCGGGGAGATTTGATGAAGTTTAGTGAGGGATTAGTGAAGGAAATGATAAGGTTTCAATTTGAGGGTTGAGGAATGAAGAAAATGATTGAGAAAGAGATAGAGTTAGAGAGAATGAGAGGGTGAGGTGATAAAGATGAAAGGGGGTGAGTGTAGGGTGAGAGCACCCTAACACTTACTCTCTCCCTCTCCTCAATTAATGCAACATTAAATGCTCATTAAGGCCTCCATGACTCACCTAGCCACCTCTCTCATCCAAAACAAATATCTCACACAAATATCTAGGGTTAGGTTAAGGTTTAAACAAGCAAGGATTAGATTAAAGTGTCATGGTTGCTAAACTAGATTAACATAAATAAACCCTCACATTAACATGCACAAGTGTGTGAAAGGCATAACAAATAATAATAAAATATTAATTAATTGTTATAAAATGTGAGGAAGCCAATTTGATAAACTTTCTTACAGAAAACCTGCATTATCGCTTAATTAACACTAATCGCATTCTAAAGTGTTACACACTTGACTATAACTCATAAACCAAGATAACCGAACCTTCTTAAAACATATTGACTTTTGGATTGTCTAAGTTGCGTACCTCATTGCCACTCCTACTTTTACCATTTGCTTTTCTCCAGAATATTCTGTATCACTGCGAAGATCCACATTTATTGGATATGACCATCGTATAGTTACATACGAACTCGAAGGAACTAGTTCCAAATTCGAGGATAGTTTCCGGTTCAGGAGAAATTGAATAGGACTATTCGGTTGTCTTTTCCTTTACCTTCTCTCAAGTTATGAGGACTCCGAGGATTAGGAGAGGGTACACCTATTATTGGATAGTCTTCTTGTCACGCCCCGCTTCCCAGTATACGGCGAAGGAGACGTGACTGGTCCACTACGTATATACTCAGAAGTACATACGCTAAGCGTATCTAAGCAATATAAAAGTAAATACACAAGAAACAAGATATAATAAAAACATCAACTTTTATTTATTAACATTCTTTTGTACAATGCATGAAAAGTAAATACAACGGAAATAAAAGCGATGCCTGAACAATGGCATAACAGGAAATGAAAAGTACTGAATGGAAAATGTACAATGAAATTAGAGCTCAGGTTCTTCAGCAAACTGCTCCAAGTCTTCTACAGATGGGTAGATCTCTGCCGGGTCCAATTACCTGACGGCATTCAAAGAAGAAAGAAATAGAATGTCGTCAGCGAACAGGTCGCTCGGTAAGTCCCCAAAGAGAAATGAGATATAGAATCGACAGAATAAGAAGGTATCTTTTAAAGTTGTATTGTCTTGTTGTAATGTTGTATTAACGCTGTTGTTTTTAAGTTGGTACAGAAGAATGCCAGTGTATACGAGAGGAGTCTCTATATGCCAGAGACTAGAGGCACGTAGAGTATAAGGAACCGTTTATGCCACGGTACAACAGCAACTGGATTCATGTTAGGTGTATTAGATCTTATAGTCTCGTGCCACTTTTAATACCTTCCATACCAATCTACCCCTTAAACCCGTAGTGTTTTAAATTGAATTGAGTGTATAATTGAAAGACTGACCGAAACCATTATATCAGTAAACGGATGTATCCGTAGAATCATGTAAATGGAATAACTGGAGAACCATGTAAATGGAATATATATCCATGGTTCAGTTCAGCTGAGTTGTATAGATTGATAATTGGATTCATGAATTCATGTGTTCATATTGAATTGGAATATTGTAGATTGTAGATTGTACTTGAATCATATTCAAGTCAGATATAATCATACTCAAACCTAAGTCAGACAATTAGAAATGTAAATCAAGTCTTGATTATTTCTTAAACCTATAATTGTTAGGGTCCTTAGGGTAATTTATAAAACTTGAGGGGGTTTTATGTAAAAATACTTTTATATACTTTTCAAAATACACCTCAAGTATTTATTATTCGTCTTTAAAGTTGTAATGAATGTGGATTTTATATTGTGATATTTCTAGTGAAAATATCCTAGTTTCATAAATAAAGATATTTATTTGCAATATTGATTTATGTGGAATTTATGGTGTTTTAGTGTAAAATTGGTTCTTGTGATTTTTAGAAAAAGGTGGAATATTTATATCATAAAAAAATAGATATTTTAATGATAAATATATATATATTTATACAAAAATAATTTTAATATATTTTGTTATATTCTAAAAATCTCATTTTCTTAAGATGTCGTATTTTAAATGTTTCGAGACCGAATGCTCCTTGCGGAGGTCTGAATCTCACATCACTAAGCCCGATGATGTACGATAATCCGCAATATCCCAAACGGCTTCCCCAAAATGGGTTGTAGCGGTACTTTGCAAAGATTGTAAAATACTAAATCCTTTAGAAAACGGTTTTATGAAGTAAATGGTATTTATTTGTAAAGATGTATATTTTCCGTATTGTAAGTTCTAGATTCTCCTAAATTAACTATTCTATTCCTAACTGGTCCAAACGACAAGTTGTGAGATACTTCAGATCGCCTCTTCACCGCCAATTGTGGTCAGGTAAGTACAAGTGAGGAAAGGAGAGATCTGCTCACGAATCACCGTGAGACGGGCCTTTTAAAGTTACCTTTCTCACTTGCCTAGCCTAGAAACTACAAAGTCAGGTTTAGATAAACGAACGATGTCCACAACTTATTGTATTTTTTCCTAATATGTGGTATTTATGTATCAACACTAAATCCTTTATAAATGGTTTTATTTAGTATAGGGTATTTAAGTGAAAATGTTCTTTTTCCCGTATTCTAAGTTTTCGATGGTATCGTGTTAGGTTGTATGTAAGTGTGTGAGGAAGTGGGTCGTTACCTCGTGATCTACTTTAAATGTATAACAAATTTGATGGAGTTAAATGAACGATTGAAATAAGTGGTATTTAAGTGAAAAATACGATAAATTGAAATAGCTATCATTTCATGTGATGAAACTTGATCAAATTGTTTGATTAGTGTTTAATAGTCAACATGAAGAAGTTTAAGTATGATTGTATTAGTGAGAAGTGGAATTTTATAGAAAACCGAATCGGAAATCGGATTTGATCCGATTCCGTCGGGTTTTGTAATTTCGTAGTTTTAGAATAGAAAAGAGAGATAGAAAAGGGATTTACAGGTTTTAGGGCACACAAAAGGGTGAGAGGGAAGTAGTGGAATCGCCGATATGTTGCGTCGTCGCCGGGAGTTCCTAGGACGATCGCCGGAAGTTCGCCAGGAAATTCGCCGTAGCTTCCCCTCGTGCTCACTTCGATTACACACTAGGGTTCTAAGGATTTTTCTTGAGAGTTGGCTCAGAAATGTGAGTGAGAGAGTAGAGGGTAGGGTGGTATTTAGAGGGTTAGGGTAGATGAAGGGTTTTAAATAAAAAATGTAAAAATGTATAAAATCATTAAAAATTGGAGTAAATAGGGTATTTCAAAGGTTTCTGGAACCGATCTAAATAAATAGAGTATGCAGGGGGGTTAAGGAGATGAAGAGACACATTTCCTCAGTTGGTGATTTGGCCGTTCGGCCGAGTCCGGCCGGCTGCGCCGGCCCGAGTCGGGCCGAGTCAAGGCCTTGGGAGGTGGGGGGTCTTGAGTTGTATGCACTGGTATATTTAGATTTTCAGGTTCATTTCAAGGTTTGGAAGTTATTGTGTGTGGAATGTTGGGCTTCCAAAGAATTTAAAACAAAATAATATAAAAAATAATGTGGGGCAGGGGATTTGAACTCTGGTGGCTTGGTTCAGCAATGCAAGATCTTACCAATGAGCTACAAGCTCTTTCTTGTAATTAAATTGCTAATTAATTACTTAAGTCTTGTGCTCAGGCAATAAATACCCCTTTTTGGATTTTGAAAAAATTAATTTAAAAATTTGTATAGGAAAAAGTGTATAAGAAAATTAGGGTTGTTACATTCTTCCCTCCTTATAAAAATTTCGTCCTCGAAATTTGTAAAAGGAAAGTATAACAAATCCAAGAAAAGTTTGGTGCTGGTGTACTGACAGTATGCGAAAAATAACAAGGTGGTGCAAGGGTTTTAGAAATGTGAAGAATGTGAAGGAATGAAAGGATGCGAAGGTTTTGGTAATATTGTAAAAGAGGTGAGGGAATTTTGGGTTAGGACAGATTCAAGATATATGATTCAAAAAATAAGAAATAATGGGATTCAAGGAACATGATTGTAAAGAATATTTTAGTTGCTGGTTCTTGTGTTTTATATTGCTTAGGGTTCCAAACAGCTCTGACCTGCATGGGCCACCAACAAAACCTGTCACGCCCCGCTTCCCAGTATACGGCAAAGGGGACGCGACTGGTCCGCTACGTATATACTCAGAAGTACATACGCTAAGCGTATCTAAGCAATATAAAAGTAAATACACAAGAGACAAGATATAATAAAAACAATAACTTTTATTTATTAACATTCTTTTGTACAATGCATGAAAAGTAAATACAACGGAAATAAAAGCGATGCCTGAACAATGGCATAACAGGAAATGAAAAGTACTGAATGGAAAATATACAATGAAAATAGAGCTCTGGTTCTTCAGCAAACTGCTCCAAGTCTTCTGCAGATGGTTCGATCTCTGCTGGGTCCAAATCACATGACGCCATTCAAAGCAGAAAGAAATAGAGTGTCGTCAGCGAACAGGTCACTCGGTAAGTCCCCAAAGAGAAAGGAGATATAGAATGGACAGAATAAGAAGGTATCTTTTAAAGTTGTATTGTCTTGTTGTAATGTTGTATTAACGCTGTTGTTTGTAGCTTAGTACAGAAGAATGCCAGTGTATACGAGAGGAGTCTCTATATGCCAGAGACTAGAGGCACGTATAGTACAAGGAACCGTTTATGCCACGGTACAACAACAACTGGATTCATGTTAGGTGTATTAAGTCTTACAGTCTCGTGCCACTTTTAACACTTTCCGTACCAATCTACCCCTTAAACCCCGTAGTGTTTTATTTGTATTGTTTTGTACTATAAATTGAATTGAGTGTATAATTGAAAGACTGAGCGAAACCATGATATCAGTAAACGGATGTATCCGTAGAATCATGTAAATGGAATAATTGGAGAACCATGTAAATGGAATATATATCCATGGTTCGGTTCAGCCGAGTTGTATAGATTGATAATTGGATTCATGAATTCATGTGTTCATATTGAATTGGAATATTGTAAATTGTAGATTATACTTGAATCATATTCAACTCAGATATAATCAGACTCAAACCTGAGTCAAACAATTAGAAATGTAAATCAAGTCTTGATTATTTCTTAAACCTATAATTGTTAGGGTCTTTAGGGTAATTTATAAAACTTGAGGGGGTTTTATGTAAAAATACTTTTATATACTTTTCAAAATACACCTCAAGTATTTATTATTCGTCTTTAAAGTTGTAATGAATATGGATTTTATATTGTGATATTTCTAGTGAAAATATCCTAGTTTCATAAATAAAGGTATTTATTTGCAATATTGATTTATGTGGAATTTATGGTGTTTTAGTGTAAAATTGGTTCTTGTGATTTTTAGAAAAAGGTTGAATATTTATATCATAACAAAATAGATATTTTAATGATAAATATACATATATTTATACAAAAAAAAATTTAATATATTTTATTATATTCTAAAAATCTTATTTTCTTAAGATGTCGTATTTTAAATCTTTCGAGACCGAATACTCCTTGCGGAGGTCTGAATCTCGTACTACTAAGCCCGAGAATGTGCGATAATCCGCACCATCCCGAACGGGTTCCCCAAAATGGGTTGTAGCGGCACTTTGCAAAGATTGTAAAATACTAAATCTTTTAGAAAACGGTTTTATGAAGTAAATGGTATTTATTTGTTATGTATATTTTCCGTATTGTAAGTTCTAGATTCTCCTAAGTTAACTAGTCTATTCCTAACTAGTCCAAACGACAAGTTGTGAGATACCTCAAATCGCCTCTTCACCGCCAATTATGGCCAGATAAGTACAAGTGAGGAAAGGAGGGATCCACTCACGAATGACCGTGAGACGGGCCTTTTAAAATTACCTTTCTCACTTGCCTAACCTAGACACCACAAAGTCAGGTCTATATAAACGACCGATGTCCACAACCTATTATATTTTTTTTCCTAATAAGTGGTATTTATGTATCAACACTAAATCCTTTATAAATGGTTTTATTTAGTACAGGGTATTTAAGTGAAAATGTTCTTTTTCCCGTATTCTATGTTTTCGATGGTATCGTGTTAGCTTATATGTAAGTGTGTGAGGAGGTAGGTCGTTACCTCGTGATCTATTTTAAATGTATAGCAAGTTTGATGGAGTTAAATGAATGATTAAAACAATATGGTATTTAAGTGAAAAATACGATAAATTGATATAGCTATCATTTCATGTGATGAAACTTGATCAAATTATTTGATTAGTGTTTAATAGTCAACATGAGGAAATTTAAGTATGGTTGTATTATTGAGAAGTGGAATTTTATAGAAAACCGAATCGGAAATCGGATTTGTTCCGATTCCGTCCGGTTTTGTAATTTCGTATTTTTAGAATAGAAAAGAGGGATAGAAAAGGGACTTACAGGTTTTAGGACACACAAAAGGGTGAGAAGGAAGTAGTGGAATTGCCGATGTGTTGCGTCGTCGCCGGGAGTTCCTAGGACGATCGCCGGAAATTCGCCGGGAAATTCGCCGTAGTTTCGTGTTGTGCTCACTTCGATTGCACACTAGGGTTCTAAGGATTTTTCTTGAGAATTGGCTCAGAAATGTGAGTGAGAGGGTAGATGGTAGGGTTGTATTTATAGGGTTAGGCTAGGGTTAGGGTAGATAAAGGATTTTAAATAAAAAAATGTAAAACTGTATAAAATCATTAAAAATTAGAGTAAATAGGGTATTTCAAAGGTTTCTGGAACCGATCTAAATAAATAGAGTATGCAGGAGGGTTAAGGAGATGAAGAGACACATTTCCTCAGTTGGTGATTCGGCTGTCCGGCCGAGTCCGGCCGCGGCGCCGGCCCGCGTCGGCCGGTCCGCCGACCGAGTCGGCCGAGTCAAGGCCTTGGGAGGTGGGGGGTCTCGAGTTGTAGGAACTGATATATTTAGATTTTCAGGTTCAGTTCAAGGTTTGGGAGTTATTGTGTGTGGACTGTTGGGCTTCCAAAGAATTTAAAACAAAATAATATAAAAAATAATGTGGGGCAGCGGATTTGAACTCTGGTGGCTTGGTTCAGTAATGCAAGGTCTTACCAATAAGCTACAAGCTCTTTCTTGTAATTAAATTGCTAATTAATTACTTAAGTCTTGTGTTCAAGCAATAAATACCCCTTTTTGGATTTTGAAAAAATTAATTTAAAAATTTGTATATGAAAAAGTGTATAAGAAAATTAGAGTTGTTACACTTCTTCCAAACCATAGGCATGTGCCGAAAGATGGGGAAGGAAGAAAACCAATTAGCCTAACTATGGTGTAAAGAAGGTAATAAGTAAAGACAAATAAATGGATTAGAAAGAGGGCAAAATAAATTACGACTACAATCATTCATGACCAAACCGCGTATATCGTCGCCACTCCTATTTCACCTTTGAAATTCTCCAGAACACCCCGTATCACCGCCTTTTTGAGGGAATAGAACAATAACGATGTGGGAAACGAGAAAAATGAGGAAGGTTTTCAAAATCACGAAGATCCACAGTTAATGGATAATCCGTCGTATAGTTACATACGAACTCGAAGGAACTTGTTCCAGTTCGAGGATGGATTCTGATTCAGGAGAAATAGAATAATGATTATTCAGTTGTCTTTTATCTTTAGATCCTCTCAGGTTGCGAGTACTCCTAGGATTAGGAGAGTACACCTATTACGCTTAATGGATAGTCTTCTTCCAAACTGTAGGCTGGTGCCGAACGGTAGGGAAGGAAGAAAACCATTTAGCCTAAGCGTGGTGTACAGAAGGTAATGAGTAAAGACAAATAAAGGGATTTGGAGAGATGGCAAAGAAATATATGTTTATAGTCATGAATCTGGATAATGGAAGAGGCATTACTAGGAATACCCGGATACCCCTTCGAAACATTTTCATGTTTCAGTTTCACTGTCTATTGTTAATTGAAAACTGATTTCCCAATTATACCCTTACTCCAGGGTATGTATTTACCAGGTTTAATTCTCATATCTGTATGGTTTTACAGATGATGAGTGGGAGTAAGTTATTAGGAATTAGATTATTATATCCTCATTATATCGGAATTCGTTGTAATTGGTGATATTTAAGGAAATTGCCTGGGGTTTTGCCTGACGGCAAATATTTGGTTTTGAATATCCGTTGTTATGCACCAATTTCAAACTGATATATCTGTACGTTTATTTTATAAAGTGAGATATAACTTTTTGAAATTATGTCCATGACATTTACCTATATCAGTTGATGATTGGGTAAGGAGCATTAAACAGCGGTGTAATTCTTCTTAACCATAGTATAGTTTTCAACCTACGACGCATAGGGTTTGAGTTATTCAACTTAGGGGACTTATACAAAGTATTGTGTGTTGTCAAGTGTCCATTAGGACAGAGGGGTTGGTCCACGTACTGTATTCTGTTTACTTTTGACTTCTCTAGTTTTAGACAAGTGTTTCGTAGAAATACAAGGTCCAAATTTTGAGAAGTTATAGGTACAAGAATAAAGTAGAGAACCACGTGTTGCAAGTATCATGATTTTTCGAGGTGATCGAAGATGTAGATACTTGTGTTTGGTATTCAGTTGATAGTAATGGTTTTTTAGAACTTGCTTCTCTTTCAGGTTATTCATATCTGGATGCATTCCTAAGTTGAGTAATGTTGATCGGCCTCTTTTCATTTAGTTGACATGCTCTGGAGACAGCTGCATGATCTGAATCTGGTTTCAATTAAATCATTGCCTATGTTTCTATATTATATATAGAATGGTTCATATCTTAACGATGTTAAGGTATATGGAGTTGTCCGGCTTATGCATAAAACCAGACTCTGGATAACTCAAGGCATGTTTCTGTAATGGCAGTTTGTGGGTTATCCCAGGCTATGACGAGGGTTAACTTTCTACCATCTGGGAGATCAATAGTGATATTGTTCTTGATTCGCCACAGTTTTAGTAAAATGGATTTTATCAAAAAATAGTAGTGGGTGTATGGTAGAACTGGAAGTGATTCCAGAACCACAAACGATTACTGAAAGTTTAATAGAACCTAAAGATTCAATCGAATTTGAATTCCATTAGCCACTCCGCAGATATGGTGGGTAGCCTCAGCCATGCGAGAGGTACTTCGGTATCCTCAAAGACCGTGACAGGGAGGTTCTTGTTTACCCAGACTTGTCATTACTGTTGTTCTAGACCATGAGACCCAGCATGAGGATGAGTATAGCGTCGTTCTAAACTAGCTTTAGAAGTGCACGTGTATATGACTCTGCCAGAGGGTTGTTGTAGTCAGTGGGAGCAGCGGAAGCATAGTGGACAAGTTGCTTATGTCTATTTATAAACTAAAACAGGTATACCAGAGATAGATCATCTATTTTTGATGTGACAGTCATAGGCTTTGATTTCATCAGAAAAGGAGATGGATCTGTTAAGAAGGGACTAGGGCGGTATGTCCTGGTATTTAGATGATATACACTTTGTAGGAAGTGAAATTCCTATACTATGATCGGTTATACTGTGGTTGTCATACAGTGGTTTCTCTACATAGGATTTGGATATTATATCTGGCATTCTGGTTACTAGATTTATGGCTTTAGATCTAGATTTTGGTAGTTTCCCAATCTGGGTACTTAGACAGTATTCTAAAGGTGTTTTTAGAATGGACGACTCCTGGCATGGTAGTGTACCTGCAGGTGATGGAGTCGCCCTCTCTGAAGGTGTCTTACAGACTAAAAAGGAGAGGGATGTGCATGATTGGCATATCACTTACTTAGGAAATTAAGTCAATCATGATATATCAAGTACTGCACCAGATGTTGTTTTTGCACTAGATGCAATAAGTTGATATATTAGTTCAATCTTGGAGAAACGTTCGGAAACAGTTTTTGAACATAAATGGATGTTCTAGGGATTTGGTAACGGCAGCCTCCTTCGGGAGATGGTTATCATTCTAGGATTCCAAGCTGACCTGGATAACAGAGTGACTGTTAGAGTTATAGTTTTCCCTCTTTTGAGGGGCAGTAGTTTGGACAGGTGGTCCAAGCGGATACTGAAGGAGGCATGGCGCAGGATACTGATTAAATTCAGTTGACGATACAGTGAAAGATGTTTGATGGATTTGGAGTTCATTCGTGAACTGGGTCCCATAAGATATCCAGACATATTCTAAGACATGTATTTCTCATTTTGGGATATTGCTTTCTCCGCGAACTTGAGCTAAAGAGAGACACAGAAAGAAACATTGGAGCGGATCCACTCACTAAGGCTATTTCTTGAACACATAGTTTCGCAAATGAGCTTTGTGAAACTGATTAGTAGAGAAGTTGGGTGTTCGGTATCATACAGGCTGTGAGTATGCGACACCGTAATAATTAGCCTTAAGTGCAAGTGGGAGATTGTTGGCTATAGTGCCCTAAAGTCAATTATTGGATCACAGGCACGTGATTGCAATGATTGAGAGATGACCTATACCAGTTGAACAGTCTTTACTCAAGATGATAGTATGCTATCTGGTTTATCCTTATCATCGTGTATATGCTTCAGGTGACATTACAGATCACTATTACATGTTGATAGAGCCCATAGGATTCATGCTTGACTACCAACAGTATGATGGCGATCATATACGTGAGAGTTGGGAGGTCTATAAGCACATCCTTAAAGTGTCCCTAGTCGTAGGAGTTTCGAGACTGGGTATCGATACTCCAAGAGTAGACTGGTGTATACAGATCGAGAACCCGACGAGGGGCAGTGGCCGGTCTCACAAGCCATTGGTGTAAGTTGGTTCACCTAAGATGTATACAGGTGCTCATTGGGTTATGAGTACACCGGACGGACTCGCCGGGAACATGCTAGTTGGTATTATACTATTTTCAGATAGCAGTTCCCTGGTGACATGTGTACAGGTTAGTCTATTGACCTGAGATCGTCATTTTTCTCGTGTGAGTTCCTACTGTGCTTTGATTACTACCCTACCACGGCTCAAAGAAGTCGTGCAAATAGGTTTTTGTTGGGTACAGTCCCGAGCCACATGGAGGCAGTGAGCGGATCGTTGGGGGATTCATCTCTCCCGGTATATTGGGGGTTGATGCCGCGGTGTGCACGGGTGGCCATCACCAAAAATCCTCGGCCGGGGTAGTCGAGAATTACTGATTCGGATCAGTAGTTTCTCAGTTGGTGATAGGCTTCATACCGACACTAAATGTCAAGTTATTAGGGGTCTGACTTTATCCACCCCCTAGACTCGAAATGCGATACTCATAGACGAATGGACCGGACTGTACAGATATTATCACTGTCAGTCTTAGTAGGGTTTCTGGATGAGTTTGCTCGTCGGCCTTTCTTTCGCTCAATATCTGGGTAGCCGTTACGTACAGATAGTGCCACTGACGTGCTTGTGATTAAACCCACTGCCAGCGTATTGACGAGTCTTTAGAGTCCCACACAGAGGGTTTCCCTGGTTTGGGCGAAATATTGTAGAGGCCGTAAGGTTTTATGGCAGGGTTCGATCATATACGTGCACTTGTGCACGGATCATGTTCGAACGGATAATACTAGTAGGGTTTGGTTTAAGCCGGATCCTAGTATTATATTGTTGGATTATTTCTGTCTCGTTGTATTCGTATTCAGTCGGAATACGGATGCAGGTATGTATAAACAGATGAGGGATATTCTTGTAATCCGTTACAAGATTACTTTTGAAAATGCTATTTCTTTTTCTAGTATTAAACATTTAGGGTTTTGTATCAATGTTTAATATTATGTTATGGTGTAGAGTGTGAGGTTAAGTCTTGGCATGGTGCATTTATTATGGCATGGGCCATGATTGATATTTTATTGGATTGTTGTGAGATATTTGTGAGGGCATTGGAGATATTTTGTGCTATGAATTTTCTTTGCTTGCCCATCACTAACACCTCACAACACATCAAGAAAAAAAGAGCAGCCACTTCTTTTCTTGGGTTTCCTTTTCTTTCGATGCTAAGTCTTGAGCTCACACTTCACACACATGGCTTCTTCTTCACCTCCATCCATACCCTCTTATGAGTTGAGAATCCATGGATGTTTTGAGAAAAAATGATCACACACTCTCTCTACTTCATCTTGTGCATCTAGGCTAGCAAACTGGATGTCCTAGTTGCTTCGGTTTTGAAGCGGGAGCCCGTATTAAGAATCTTCGACGTGGATCGTCTTCGACGAGGGAGGCCGGAGAGCGAACTTGTTCGAGGCAACCACAACGAGCCTAGGACAGAGGTTGAAGACCGAAGGACACATATCGATCGGTATAACCTCTCTAGACACTCTACAGTTAACTAGTATAGGGTTAATGGTTCGATCCGAGAATCAGGTTCCGTTAGCGCCGGGTTTTAAAAGTTTTTGTTCTATGTTTGGCCATGGATTGATGGCCGGGGTGCTGGCGTAACCTTACAATCTTTTCTAGTGTTACGGCACATCCAACGAACATGCGCATCTCCGCTACGTGCATCTTCTGTGTATGATGCTTCTTAAGATCCCAGCATTCTGTACCATATAATAAGGCAGGCCAAATAGTGCTCCGATAAAACTTCTATTTCAATTTTAACGGAAGTTACGATCACACAAAATCCCTGTTGCACTCCTCCATTTCAATCAACCAGTTTGGATCCTTTGATTAACATCACTATCGATCTCCCCATACTTTTGTATAATGAAACCTAGAAATCTAAACTGATCGCTTGGTGATATCTCTTGCCCTTCCAATTTTATACCAATAAGGTTTTGACTTCTCTGTTTACTAAATTTGCAATGCATATATACTGTCTTGGACCTGCTCAATCTGAACCTCCGAGATTCCAATGTTTGCCTCCATAATTCCAATTTGGCATTAACCCCTGCTTTCATCTCATTTATTAGAACAATATCATCAGCGAATAGCATACACCAAGGTACCTCATCTTGGATAGTTCTAGTAAACACTTCCATCACGATGATAAACAAGAATGGACTTAATGCAGATTCCTGATATAAACCAATTGTAATCGGAAAATCACTCGTTAGGCCGCCGCAAGTTCTGACATTTGCCACTACTCCATCGTACATATCCTTGATTATGTCAATATACTTGACGGGGACCCCCTTCTTCATCATTGTCCCCCATAATACTTCTCTAGCTACCTTATCGTACACTTTCTCTAAATCAGAAAATATCATATGCAAATCTCTTCTTCTCTCTCGAAAACGCTCGTCAAGTTGACGAAGCAAATGAATAACCTCTGTCGTCGATCGTCCAGGCATGAACCCAAACTGGTTCTCTATTATCTTAATACCCTTCCTTAGCCTGTGTTCAATCACTCTCTCCCAAAGTTTCATGGTGTGACACATAAGTTTTATTCCACGGTAGTTTGAGAAATTTTTGAATGTCACCCTTGTTCTTGTAGATTGGTACAAGGATACTTTTCCTCCATTTATTTGGCATCTTTTTTGTCTGCCAAATCTTATTAAACAGATCTGTCAGCCATTTAACACCTATTTCTCCTAAGCATCACCAAATTTCGATAGGAACCCCATTAGGACCAACCACTTTTCTTAAACTCATTCTGTTCAAAACTTCTTTAAGCTCAGATAGTCCTATTTTACGCATGAAATCACGGTTTATATCCTGAGATTGAATGAAAAATCCATCCAAATTCTTAGTAAAGCTCTCATTGAATAATTTGTCAAAATAATCTCTCCACCTTTCCTTGATATCCTCATCTCGAACTAATGCCTTCTGATTTTCATTTTTGACACAATTCACCGCACATAAGTCTCTAGTCTTCCTTTCCCGCATCCGAGAAATCCGATATATATCATTTTCGGCCTCTTTAGTGTCTAATTTCTCGTACACCTTAGATTTAGCTTCCCGAACAGCTTTCTTAACTTCCTTTTTAGCCATTTTATACTTCTCAAATCTCTCCACATCTCTACTTTTCTTCAAATCTTTATAAGAATCCCTTTTTAATTTTAATAGCAGCCTTTACTTGTTCATTCCACCATGATGTGTCCTTAGATGGTGGAGCACCATCTCTCGACTCACCAAGTAGATCTTTAGCTACCCTCTTGATACAACTAGCTATTTTGTTCCATGTTCTGTCTGAATTATCTTCTGACTGCCAATCCGCTTCTTGGACTACACAATCTATAAAAGCCTTTTGGTTACCTTCTTTCAATCGCCACCATTTAATTCTAAGCTCTACCTTACGTCTAATCTTTCTAGGTGCTCTTCTAAATCGAAAGTCTAGAACTAAAAGTCTATGTTGAGTGTTTACACTCTCACCTGGCACTATCTTACAGTCGATACAATAACCTCTATCTATTCTTCTCATCAGAAAAAAGTCTACTTGACTAGCACTTGATCCGCTCCTAAAAGTGATAAGGTGGGACTCTTTTTTCCTAAATCAGGAGTTTGCTAAAATCAATTCATAAGATAAGGCAAAATCTAGAATCGAGCCACCTACTTCATTCTTTTGTCCAAAACCAAAACCTCCAGGGATAGTATCAAACCCACTACGACTAGTACCTACATGTCCATTGAGATCACCACCAATAAATAACTTTTCTCCACTAGGTATACTTTGCACTATCTCATCTAAATCCTCCCAGAATAGACGCTTACTAACGTCATCAAGACCTATCTGTCATGCATAAACACTAATAACATTAAAGATCTCTCCACCTAGAATAACTTAACCAGTAAAATTCTATCACCTTTTCTCCTAATCTCAACTACATCCTCAAGCAACCGTCTATCTATGATTATGCCTATCCCATTACAATTTTTATCCCTACCCGTATACCAAAGCTTATAACCCTAAAGCTCTATGACTCTACTATTTTCACCTACCTACTTAGTTTCTTGCAAACACATAATACCAACTCTCCTCCTAATCATCACCTCCACTAATTCTATTAATCTACCCGTAAGGGAACCTATGTTCTAGGAAGTTAGACGGATCCTATAAAACCCTTACTTCAAGGAAGATGCTTTATCGAAATAGAGTTCCCATCGAAACTCATTTTCTTCTTTCTCCTCTTTGATTGCATCGAATGCGTGTTCGTCCGACAGCTCGCAGTCTAGGGGAGAATCGGCTGGTATCGGATGTTTCTCAAAGAAATCGGCAATGGCTTGTCCTTTCACCTCTTTGAGGAGCCGATATGTTACCGAGAATTCCATCAACGGTAAGGCCCATTTGGAAAGACTTCCCATCAATATGGCTTTTAACATCAGATGCTTCAGAGGATCTACTTTTGATATGAGATGGACCTTATGCACCAAGACGGAGTGTCTGAGCTTCATTATTGCGAAGATCAGCGCCAAGCAGTACTTTTCGATAGGGGAGTAGTTACTTTCTTCCCCAGACTCCACTTAGATAATACAAAGCTTTTTTCTTTTTTTGACCGTTCTCTTATGCCCACAGCGTACCTAGTAAACCTTCAAGGGCCGTTGTATACAGGATAAAAGGCTTTCCTTTAACCGGAGCTACCAATACCGATGGATTTTGCAGATATTGTTTGATTTTGTCCAATGTATTTTGGCATTTCTGATCCCAGACAAATGGGGTCCCTTTCTTCATTAGATAGCTACAGGGATGACATTTTCCAGAAAGGTTGGTTATGAACCGTCGGATATACGCGAGCTTCCCTTGGAGAGATCGCAACTGTTTTAGGGTACTTGGCGATAGCATTTCCATAATTGCCTTGATTTTTTAAGGATCAATTTTGATACCTCGGTGATGGATGAGGAATCTTAGGAATTTTCCTGAGGAGACTCCAAACGCGCACTTTAGAGCGTTCATCTTCAGATTATACTTCCGAAGACGCTCGAACTCGACCTTTAGATGCTCCCAGTGTTCCTCATGAGATTTACTTTTAACCACAAGGTCGTCAATATAGCATTCGACGATCTCATGTATGAGGTTATTGAATATCTTCGTCATGGCTCTTTATTATGTAGCTCTTGCGTTTTTCAAATCGAAGGGCATCACCTTATAGAAAAATACGCCTAACGGTGTCCGGAAGGCGGTGTGCTTCTGTCACGCCCTGATTCCCATTCTACGGCAAAGGGGACGTGACTGGCCCCGCTACGTATTTACTCAGAAGCAAATAGCTAAGCGTAACTAAGCAATATAAAAGAAAATACACAAGAGGCAAGGTATAACAACAACTTTTATTTATTAACATTCTTTTGTACAATGCATGAAAAGGAAATACAAATAAAAAATGATGCCTAAATAATGGCATGACAGGAAATGAAAAGTACTGAATAGAAAATGTGCAATAAAACTAGAGCTCTGGTTCTTCAGCAAGCTGATCCAAGTCTTCTGCAGATGGCTCGATCTCTGTCGGGTCCAAACCACCTGACGACATTCAAAGAAGAAAGAAATAGAATATCGTCAGCGAACAGATCGCTCGGTAAGTCCCAAAGATAAGGGAGAAGTAGAAAAGAAGAAAGAGAGAGAGTAGCTTTTAATATCGTATTATATTGTTGTAATATTGTATTAACGCTGTTGTTTCTAGCTTGGTACAGAAGAATGCCAGTGTATACGAGAGGGGTCTCAGTATGTTAGAGACCAGGGCAAATGGAAGTACAAGGCTCCGTTATACAACTCGGAACAACAGCAATTAGATTCATGTTAGGTGTCTTAATCTTACCGTCTCGTGCCACCTTTAACACCTTCCGTACCAATCTACCCCTTAAACCCCGTAGTGTTTTATTCGTATTGTTTTGTACTGTAATTTGAACTGAGTGTATAATTGAAAGACTGACCGAAACCATGATATCAGTAAATGAATATAACTGTAGAATCATGAAAATGGAATAAGTGGGGAACCATGTAAATGGAATGTATATCCATGGTTCGGTTCAGTCAAGTCGTATAGATTGATAATTAGATTCATGGATTCTTGTTGAATTGTAATATTGAAAATTGTAGATTGTACTTGAATCATATTCAGGTCAAATATAATCAGACTCAAACCCGAGTCAGATAATTAGAAATGTAAATCGAAATCTTGATTATTTCTTAAACCTATAATTTTCTAGGGTCCTTAGGAAAATTTATAAAATTTGAGGGGGGTTTATGTAAAAATACTTTTATATACTTTTCAAAATACATCTCAAGTATTCGTTATTCGTCTTTAGAGTTGTAATGAAGGTGAATTTTATATTGTGATGTTTCTAGTGAAAATATCCTAATTTCATAAATAAAGATATTTATTTGTAAAGTTGATTTATTTGGAATTCATAGTATTTTAGTGAAAAATTTATTCTTGTGATTTTTAGAAAAAGGTGGAATATTTATATCATAACAAAATAAATATTTTAATAATAAATATACATATATTTATACAAAAATAATTTTAATAAATATTTTATATTCTAAAAATCTCATTTTCTTAAGATGTCGTATTTTAAATCTTTCGAGATCGAATGCTCTTTGCAGAGGTCTTAATCTCGCACTATTAAGCCCGAGGATGTGCGATAATCTGCACCATCCCGAACGGGTTCCCCAAAGTGGGTTGTAGCGGTGCTTTGCAAAGATTGTAAAATACTAAATCTTTTAGAAAACGGTTTTATGAAGTAATTGGTATTTATTTGTAAAGATGTATATTTTCCGTATTGTATGTTTTTGTTTGTCCTAAATTAACTAGTCTATTCCTAACTGGTCCAGACGACAAGTTGTGAGATGTCTTAAATCGCCTCTTCACCGCCAATTGTGGCCAGGTAAGTACAAGTGAAGAAAGGAGGGATCCGCTCATGAATTATCGTGAGACGGGCCTTTTAAACTTACCTTTCACACTTGCCTAGCCTAAACACCACAAAATCAGGTTTAGATAAACGATCGATATCCACAACTTATCGTATTTTCATAATAAGTGGTACTTTTTTCTAAAAAGTGTATCAAAACTAAATCTTTTAAAATAGTTTTATTAAATATATGGTATTTAAATGAAAGTGTTTATTTTCTCGTATTCTAGATTCTCGGGGGTGTTGCATATGAGTGTGTGAGGAGGTAGGTCATTAGCTCGTGATCTACTTTAAATGTATAGCAAGTTTGATGGGGTTAAATGAAGGATTGAAACAATGTGGTATTTAAGTGAAAAATACGATAAATTGAAAAAGTTATCATTTCATGTGACGAAACTTGATCAAATTGTTTGATTAGTGTTTAATAGTCAACATGAGGAAGTTTAGGTATGATTGTATTATTTAGAAGTGGAATTTTATAGAAAACCGAATCGGAAATCGGATTTGTTCCGATTCCGTTGGGTTTTGTAATTTCGTATTTTGAGAATTGAAAAGAGAGATAGAAAAGGGACTTACGGGTTTTAGATTACACGAGAGAGTGAGGAGGAACTAGACGGATCGCCGATGTATTGCGTCGTCGCCGGTAGTTTCATAAAACGGTCGCCGGAAGTTCCACCGGGAATTCGTCAGAGCTTCGCCTCAAACTTGTTTTAAATGTACACGACTCTTGGAAAATTTTTGAGAGAGTTGGCTCAGGATTTTGGGATGAGAGGATAGAGGGTAGGGGTGTATTTATAGGGTAAGCTAGGGTTAGGATAGATGAAAGGTTAAAATAAAAATGTGATAAAATGTAATAAAAATGTATTAAAAGTAGAGTAATTAGGGTTTTTAAAGAGCTATGGAAATGGTCTGAGGCTGAAATTTTGCTGGTGCATAGGGAATATGAAAAGACACAACTTTCATGTTGGGGTCGTCGCCGGAATCGACCGACTCGGCCGTGACTCGGTCTGAGGACCGAGTTTGACCGAGTCAAGGCCGATTTGGCCGATTCAAGGCGGAGTCAGGCGGCCGGGATCCCCCCCGACGGTTCATCTAACTCCTAGAAATGTTATATCTTTGGGTGTGGTGGGGTTTTTGTGAGATATGCACGTGTAAACTCTTGGTATTCTAAAGGTTTTTAAAAAAATCAATATTAAAAATAATGTGGGTTATGGGATTTGAACTCTGGTGGCTTGGTTCAGCAGTGCAAGATATTACCAATGAGCTACAAGCTCTTTCTTGTAATTATCGAGCTAATTAATTACTTAAAATAATAACAGTAAATATAAATACCCCAAGTATACATTAATTTTAAAGAAATTTTTGTACACTAAAAATGGAGTTGTTACATTCTTTTAACTTGTAATTAAAAAGAAAAATAATTACTTATAACTTGTGCTCAGGCTAAAATACCCCTTTATGGATTTTTGAAAAAAGTATTTGAAAAATTTTGTATAGGACAATCAGGGTTGTTACAGCTTCAGGTCTTCAGGATCCATTTTAATTTGGTTGTATCCTGAAGATTCATCCATGAAGGAGAAGAACTCGTGTGTAACACCCTAGTTCATTTAAACCAGTTCTATTTTGAGTATTTCTTTATTTATGGCTATTTATTGATTTATTGTTGTTTGGGTGTGAATAGTATAATTGGCATCTGTATTTGCATCCGACCCCACCCGCTTGCTGGAAACCCGTCTTGATTCCTGTTTATGATTTATTCCGTCTAGTTATGAGGATCCATGCACTTTCATGTTATTTATACTGCATACTGGCATTATATCTGGCATCTGCATTTTTAGTATAACATATAAAGTCAAATAAAATATTTTAAAAATATCTAGTATAGCCTGCATGATACCCCTAACCCTATCGTAGCGTCCGTATATCGTGTTCTTATCTCGTTCAATGAAACGGACTCGTTTGGATCGCTATGTGTATCCGTTCTTGGGGGTATGCATTTTCGTTACCCTGATATCGTATTTTAATTTTGGTTGGCACCTATATTATCCGTATTTTCAAACCATAATTTTAGACCCGACCCGGGCGTATTTTGAAGTAAATTTGTTTTGGCCAGAAAACTTAAATTTTCTTAATATTATATTCTTATATTTTATATAACTGTTTATATACGTTAATATAAACAAAAAATATTTTCTAAATATTTTTTATACCTAACTGCTGCCTTCTCTCTCTTTCTCCTCTGTATAATATATTATATATATATACATATTATTAACTTACCCCACGTCTCTCTCCCCCCGTCACATTTTCTTTTCCTTCTTCTTCTTTTTCCCTTCTAACGCTCGAACCTGTGGCCGCGCCGTTTGCCTCGCCCCCGATGCCCTCGTCGCTGTCGACCATCCACTCCTCAACCTTGCAGTCGCCTCTCCTCGCTCATATCTCTCTAATCTTCCTCCCCTGCAAACCTTTCCCGAACCCAGAAACCCACCAAGCGACCCATACCTCGTTGAGTCCCCTCGTCGCCGTCGCCACCTCCACCATCACCTCGCTGTCTCGTCCATAATCACCTCCTTCTCCTTAACCTCATCCTCACCTTCCCCGCAAACCCCGAGCACCAAGACCCACAGCTGCAGAAAACCCCACATCACGTACACGCGCCGGAGACCTCTTCGACGGCCGTACCCTGTCATCCGCATCACCACCTCCGTCTCCTCGGCTCTTCCTTCAGCTTCTGACACCACCACCTCCGTCTCCTAGGCTCCCCTTCAGCTTCTGACACCACCACCACCATCCCCGACTCACTCCCTGCACATCTGAGAAAGCCCCGACCCCGGCACACCTCGCCACCGGAGCTCCGACCACCTCGTCGTCGCCTCCACGCCCTCGCTGCCACCTCTCCTCCCTCTATCCTCTTTCTAAACTCCCCGACGCCAACCCAACACCAGAGCCTTTCCCTACACCAAGAACCCCTGCACACCGCGGCCACTGCCATAGCCGTGGATCCCGCCATCGATGGCCCATCATCGTCGTCGTCGTCTCGCCTTCCTTTACTCTGTCCCCAAACACCAAACCATAGACCACCTTCTTCTTCTTCTTCCTCCTCTTCTTCTTCTTCTTATTCTCTTTTCTTTTCTACATTCATGGTTTTCCAGTCATCGCTGGAGCTGTATCGCCGCCGCAGATCCGGAATACCCGGTGGACATCCCCAGCCAGCGTGGTCACCTTCTTGCTTTGCCTGGTCATGTCCCATGTGCGCGTGTGTACATTGCGACGTTTACCGTCGTCGGACGCTGCGTACGCACCCGTATTGAGATCCGATCAGACAAGTTTATCTTGCTACATGCTATGTTATTATATTTGCATCCATATTAATAATAATATTACATGTTCATTGTATTGTGCATCCCTGCTACCGTTTTACTGTTTTACGATACCAGTTTACATCTGTATCATTTATTACATATCTAGTCGCATGGAAGTTTACCTTGCTGCATTCTATAATATATATTTTGCATCCATATGAATAAAAATATCACATGTTCACTGCATTGTACATCCATGTTACTGTTTTATAGTTTTTCGATACCCGTATGCATCCGTATCATTTATTATATATCTAGTTGCATGCCAGATTATATCATTTCATGTTACTGTTATATTAACACCCCATGCTTGATAATGTGCATCCTACATAGTCATGGAGTTGTAGATGTAACCCCTGATAGATGTTTGTGCATCCATGCTTTACTGTGCATCCGTACAATTTATTATATGTTTAGTTGCATGCCATACTATTTCATATTACTGTTACATTGGCACCCTATGCTTGATAATATGCATCCTACTTAGTCATGGAGTTGTAGATGTGATCCCTGATAAAAACTTGTGCATCCGTGTTTTACCGTGTTTCGATACTAGTTATTTATTGTTGGGCATCCATTGGATACACTGTACACCACCTGACATAACCTGATACACCACTGCTTGACTTGATACCTGATCCTTTTACTAATGCCGACAACCCTGACTTGTTGTCCCGATGAACGTTACTGTTGTCTGTATAGACAAAACCTGTACCTGGTTGATCCTGTGTTGGCATTAGACATCGATTGGCAATACCTGACTTGAACACATAACCTTGGGGGTAAGGGGAAATCAAGAATGTAACCGAACATAACTCAAAGGGCTATTATATTGTTTGCCGTTTTTCCGAGCGTTACGGAATATATTGTTTGCCGTTTTTCCGGGCGTTACGGAATAATCCTGTTATCGTGGTCCCGTGGGGAATGAACGGGGCATAGACAGATGGGTTACGATGAGAATTACATTAATTGATTTCGAAGACTTTAGAATAGATAACCCAATAGTATAGTTTGGATTACTCACTGCACTTTACCTGCATGTATACACTTCACTGTTGCATATCCATGTTTGCTGGTTATATTCATGTCATCGTTTATATTCATGCCTGCATATCTCGTGTATCCTGTTCATTTATTATTGTTGATATTATGACGCGCTGACGTCTGGGTTCTGCATAGCCCAGATCCTCTGTCTCTTTCGCTGGATGATCATGAGTATTTTCACCGTCTGGCTGAGCAGTGAGGATCCTGTTAGTATCTATTTTAGTTTAGTTTTATTTCTGTACTTTCATTTCCTGATGTGAGCCCGTATTTGGGACGTACTTTCCAGATGTTATTGTTTATTGATTTTATTGCTTCCGCATATTATTTCTTGACTCGTTTATTCTGGCATATGGACATGTACTAGATAGTTTATTTTATTTCTTCTGTTCTTGATATCTTATAGAAAGGCATAATGTGACTGTGGAGGGATATTTCCTAACCACAGGTAGCATGGTTGGCTCTGTCATGTGCGGATCTTAGCGCACTCTGGGAAGCGGGGCATGACAGGGTTTGTTTGGTATCAGAGACATAGGATTTAGGTTAATCAGGTTTGATTCTTTTGTAGTTGGGTATTGGACCCAATACATGAATTAGAAAACCCATAATTAGGAACATTTTCTGCCACATTGTTGTCGTGATCCTTGAATCTTATCTTTCTCTTGACCCTTGTCTTGCCGATATGCAAACAACTTTGCATCTCGGCTTAAAATCTTTTTGGTTCCTTATTGATTATCCTTTCCTATTCCATTGATTCTGATACTAGGATTTGGGCAACTTGAACGGAGTTATGTGATCTTAACTATGAACTGCAGCATGGTTACAATGAGGTACTCTATTTAAGTAACTTGGAGTCCTAGTCTTGATTCATCTCCTTGTTTTATGGTAGTTATATTATCTTACTTCTCTCGGTTTCATTGCTTACCAGTTTATGTTTTATCGCAAGCTTGAATCCTGTTTACCGTGCTTATCGTCTTCAGTGTTTGGCTTCAGGTGAAGTCATTTCGGGTATCCTACTTGTTCATGATTTTCCCGTATTAGCACTATTCGATTCAGGTGCATCCCATTACTGTTTGTCGTCCAAGTTTATTGTTGCACGCTCGATTTCTTGCACGGACCTGTCTTGTTGTTGGGACATACACACTGGGAACGGGAAGATCGTATCTAGTAGTGAGTGCAAGGATTGTTCAGTTGTTATCTGCGGATGAGAGTTATTTGCATATTTCTTGGTGATCGATACCGGCAGTTATGATGTTGTCTTGGGAATGGATTTTCTCGGAACTTTCCATGTTCACATTGATTGTAGGGAAAAGAAAGTGATTTTCCAGATTCTTGGGCATCTTTGCTGGAAGCAGCAGTTCTGTCAGGCCAGTCGAGTTCAGGGCTAGACCGACAGGCACCGTTCTTGCGTTGATGGAAGTTATAAGGAAGAAGCACCAGCAGCAGTTTGAGAGTTCATGGATGTGTTCGAAGACATCTCGGGTTTACCGCCAAAGCGAGATGTGGAGTTTGCGATCGATCTTGTTCCTCTTACAGCGCCAATCTCAAAGGCATACTATCCGATGGCACCAGTGGAGTTAGAAGAAGTAAAGAAACAGATTACCGAATTGCTAGAGAAGGGTTGGATTCGTAGCAGTAATTTACCTTAGGGAGCTCCAGTTCTTCTAGTCAAGAAGAAAGATGGCACAAAGAGAATGTGCATCGATTATCGAGAATTAAACCACGTGACTATTAAGAACAAGTACCCGATCCCTCGCATTGGCGAATTATTCGAGCAACTTAGTGGCGTGAGGATATTCTCGAAGATAGATTTGCGATCCGGATATTACCAAGTTCGAGTTAAATCAGAGGATATCTGCAAGACTGCGTTCCGAACTCAATATGTACGAGTATTTAGCGATGCCATTCGGAGTCATGAATGCACCGGCGATATTTATGGACTTGATGGACCGAATCTTTTGACCATTCTTGGACCAGTTTATAGTGGTGTTCATCGATGATATTCTGGTTTACTCGAGGAGCCTAGAAGAGCATGCAGAACACTTGAAGATCGCACTGCAAACGTTGAGGCAAGAAAGACTGTATGCGAAGATGAGCGAGTGCGAGTTTTGGCTCGAAGAAGTGAATTTTTTGGGGCACATCGTATCCGGAGATGTAATCATTGTTGATCTCGAAATGATTGCAGCGGTTCATGATTGGCTGATTCCGAAGAACGTAGTAAAGATCAGAAGTTTTCTTGGACTTGATGGATATTATAGAAGGTTCGTGGAGAATTTTGCTCGATTGGCTGAGCCTTTAACCAAGCTTACGAGGAAGGAAGTACCATTCGTTTGGACGCATATTTATACTTCAGCTTTTAATGCGTTGAAGCAAAGGTTGATAACTGCTCCTATTTTGACCATACCAGACGGTTCCGGAGCATTGGTGATTCACAGCGACGCTTTTGGAAAAGGTTTGGGATTGTTTTATGCAGCATGGGAAGGTTATATCCTACGCATCGAGACAATTGAAGACCTATGAGAAGAATTACCCAACTCATGATTTAGAGCTTGCAGCAGTGATTTTTCGCTTTGAAGATTTGGAGACACTACTTATTGGGCGAAAGGGTCGAAGTATTCACCGATCACAAAAGCCTAAAGTACGCATTCACGCAAAAAGAGCTTAACATGAGGCAGCGTAGATGGTTGGAGCTGATGGCTGACTATGATCATGATCTCAAGTACCATCCGGGGAAAGTTAATGTAGTGCCGGATGCGCTTAGTCGGTTGCCAACAATTCGTATGTTGACTGCACAGAAGGAGCTTATCGAAGATTTTGGAGATTCGAGTTGGAGATCGTGCTACCATATTCTTCGGGACAGTTGATGCAACTGCATGTACAGTCGTCATTGATCGATAATATTAAAGCAGCGCAGTCGCACGACCCATGATTGCAGAAGTTTCGAGAACAGGTAGAAGCGGGACTTCGAACGGACTTGTTGATTCATGAAGATGGTTCGTTGCGCTATGGTAGCCATTTGTGTGTGCCGAAAGGAGACATTCGCGAAGAAGTTATGAAGGAGGCGCACGGTTTCGCATATTCCGTACATCTAGGAGGCACACAGATGTACCGTGATCTACGGCAACATTTCTGGTAGGAAGGCATGAAAAGGGAGATTGCTCGCTTTGTAGCGAAGTGCTTGGTGTGTCAGTAAGTTAAGGATGAACATCAAAGAGTTGCTGGTTTACTGCAACCACTTCCGATTCCTCAGTGGAAGTAGGAACATATAACCATGGATTTCGTGACAGCTTTACCACAGAGTTCAAAGGGCAACAATGCAGTCTGGGTGATTGTTGATCGTTTGACCAAGGTAGCTCATTTCATACCGTTTCGAGTTGGTCTGTCGACGGAAGTGTTAGCAGAACGGTACATGCAAGAGATTGTGAGATTGCATGGAGTACCTGTGAGCATCATTTCCGATCGTGATACTCGATCTTTTCGCACTTCTGGAGGAGTTTACAGGAAAGCTTGGGGACGCGATTGAAGTTTAGCACTGCTTATCATCCTCAGACAGATGGCCAGTCAGAAAGAATGATCCAAACTCTTGAAGACATGTTGGGAGCTTGCATGTTAGACTTCAAGGGTTCGTAGGAGGATCATCTACACTTGGTAGAGTTTTCATACAATAACAGCTTTCAGGTGACTATTCAGATGGCTCCATTCGAAGCGTTATATAGTCGCAAGTGTCGCTCACCCGTTTGTTGGGACGATATTGGAGAACGAAGATTGTTGGGACCAGATTTGATCGTGCAAACAATAGAGAAGGTAATACTATCCGGAATCACATGAAGGCAGCACAGGATCGGCAGAAGAGTTGGGCCGATACATCGAGAAGACCTCTAGGGTTCTTTGTTGGTGATCTGGTATTTTTGATGATATCACCTACTAGAGGAGTGATTCATTTTGGGAGTCGAGGCAAGCTTAGTCCTCGATTCGTGGGGCCTTTCGAGATTATTGAGCGTGTTGGATAAGTGGCTTATCAATTGGCTTTACCACCATCTTTAGCGAGTGTTCATGACGTGTTTCATTTATCTCAACTCCGTAAGTATGTTCGAGATGAGACGCACGTGCTGGATCATTCGGAGCTGACTATAAGGCAGGACTTGACCTATGAAGAACAACCGATGTCGATTGTCGATCGAAGAGAAAAGGTCTTCAAGAACAAGGTTAACCCGCTCGTACTTGTTTCATGGGGAAATCGCTCGCACGGAGAATCGACTTGGGAACGAGAAGACGAGATTCGACAGAACTTTCCACACCTCTTCTCGTAGTTTCATGTTTGTTGGCTTTTCTTGTTTTAGGAATTTCGAGAACAAAATTCTTTTGTAGTTGGGTATAATGTAACATTCTAGTTCATTTATACCAGTTCTATTTTGGATATTTCTTTATTTATGGCCATTTCTTGATTTATTGTTGTTTGGGCGTGAATAGTATAATTGGCATCTGTATTTGCATCCGATCCGACCCGGTTGCTGGAAACCCGTCTTGATTCCTGTTTATGATTTATCCCGGCTAGTTATGAGGATTCGTGCACTTTCATGTTGTTTATACTGCATACTGGCATTATATCTGGCATCTGCATTTTTAGTATAACATATAAAGTCAAATAAAATATTTTAAAAATATCTAGTATGGCCTGCATGATACCCCTAACCTTGTTGTAGCATCCGTACATCGTGTTCTTATCTCGTTCAATGAAACGGACTCGTTTGGATCGCTATGTGTATCCGTTCTTAGGGGTATGCATTTTCGTTACCCTGATATCGTATTTTAATTTTGGTTGACACGTATATTATCCATATTTTCAAATCATTAATTTAGATCCGACCCGAGCGTATTTTGAAGTAAGTTTGTTTTAGCCAGAAAACTCAAATTTTCTTAATATTATATTCTTATATTTTATATAACTGTTTATATACGTTAATATAAAATTTTAAACTAAAAATATTTTCTAAATATTTTTTATACCTAACTGCTGCCTTCTCTCTGTCTCTCTCCTCTATATAATATATATATATTATATATATTATATATATATATTTATTATTATTAGCTTACCGCACGTCTCTCTCTCCCCCCTCACATTTTCTTTCCTTTCTTCTTCTTTTTCCCTTCGTGTGCTCGAACCCGTGGTCGTGCCCTTCGCCTCGCCCCCGATGCCCTAGTCGTTGTCGACCATCCACTCCTCATCCTCGTGGTTGCCTCTCCCCGCTCACATCTCTCTCATCTTCCTCCCCTGCAAACCTTTCCTGAACCCAGAAACACACCGAGCGACCCATACCTCGTTCAGTCCCCCCGTCCCCATCACCGCCGTCACCGCCTTCACCTCATCGTCTCCTCCACAATCACCTCCTTCTCCTCGACCTCATCCTCACCTTCCCTGCAAACCCCGAGCACCAAGACCCACAACTGTAGAAAACCCCACATCACGTACACGCGCCGGAGACCTCTTCGACGGCCGTACCCTGTCATCCGCATCACCACCTCCGTCTCCTCGCCTCCCCCTTCAACTTCTGACACCACCACCACCATCCCTACTCACTCCCTGCACACCTGAGAAAGCCCCGACCCCTGCACAGAACCCTGCACACCTCGCCACCGGAGCTACGATCACCTCGTCGTTGCCTCCACGCCCTCCCTGCCACCTCTCCTCCCTCTATTCTCTCTCTAAACTCCCCGATGCCAACCCAACACCAGAGCCTTTCCCTACACCAAGAACCCCTGCACACCGCGGCTACTATCATAGCCATGGATCCCGCCATCGATGGCCCAACATCATCGTTGTCGTCTCGCCTGCCTTTTTCTGTCCCCAAACACCAAACCACAGACCACCTTCTTCTTCTTCCTCCTCTTCTTCTTCTTATTCTCTTTTCTTTTCTACATTCATGGTTTTCCGATCATCGCCGGAGCTTTGCCGCCGCCGCAGATCCGGGATACCCAATGGACATCTCCAGCCAGCGTGGTTACCTTCTTGCTTTGCCTTGTCATGTCCCATGTGTGCGCGTGTACATTGCGACATTTACCGTCGTCGGACGCTGCGTATGCACCCGTATTGAGATCCAATCACACAAGTTTATCTTGCTACATGCTATGTTATTATATTTGCATCTATATGAATAATAATATTACATGTTCATTGCATTGTGTATCCCTGCTACCGTTTTACTGTTTTACGATACCAGTTTACATCTGTATCATTTATTACATATCTAGTCGCATGCAAGTTTACCTTGCTGCCTGCTATAATATATATTTTGCATCTATATGAATAAAAATATCACATGTTCAATGCATTATACATCCATGTTACTGTTTTACAGTTTTTCGATACCCGTATGCATCCGTATCATTTATTATATATCTAGTTGCATGCCAGATCATATCATTTCATATTACTGTTATATTAACACCCCATGCTTGATAATGTGCATCCTACGTAGTCATGGAGTTGTAGATGTAACCCCTGATAGATATTTGTGCATCCGTGCTTTATTGTGTATCCGTACAATTTATTATATGTTTAGTTGCATGCCATACTATTTCATATTACTGTTACATTGGCACCCTATGCTTGATAATGTGCATCCTACTTAGTCATGGAGTTGTAGATGTGATCCCTGATAAACATTTGTGCATCCTTGTTTTACCGTGTTTCGATACTAGTTACATTTTACTATTGGGCATCCATTAGATACACTGTACACCACCTGACATAACCTGATACACCACTTCTTGACTTGATACCTGATCCTGTTACTAATGCCGACAACCCTAACTTGTTGTTCCGATGGACGTTACTGTTGTCTGTATAGACAAAACATGTACCTAGTTGATCCTGTGTTGGCATTAGATATTGATTGGCAATACCTGACTTGAACACATAACTTTGGGGGTAAGGGGAAATCAAGAATGTAATCGAACATAACTCAAAGGGCTATTATATTGTTTGTCGTTTTTTCGGGCGTTACAGAATATATTGTTTGCCGTTTTTCCGGGCGTTACGGAATAATCCGGTTACCGTGATCCCATGGGGAATGAACGGGGCATAGACCGATGGGTTACGATGAGGATTACATTAATTGATTTCGAAAACTTTAGAATAGATAACCCAGCAGTATAGTTTGGATTACTCACTGCACTTCACCTGCACGTATACACTTCACTGTTGCATATCCATGTTTACTGGTTATATTCATGTCATTGTTTATATTCATGCCTGCATATCTCGTGTATCCTGTTCATTTATTATTGTTGATATTATGACGCACTGATGTCTGGGTTCTGCATGGCCCAGATCCTCTGTCTCTTTCGCCGGCTGATCGGGTCTATTTTCGCCATCAGGCCAAGCAGTGAGGATCCTGTTAGTATCTAGTTTAGTTTAGTTTTATTTCTGTACATTCATTTCCTGATGTGAGCCCGTATTTAGGACGTACTTTCAAGATGTTATTGTTTATTGATTTTATTACTTCCGCATATTATTTCTTGACTCGTTTATTCTGGCATATAGATATGTACTAGATAGTTTATTTTATTTCTACTGTTCTTGATATCTTATAGACAGTCATAATCTGACTGTGGAGGGATGTTTCCTAGCCACAGGTAGCATGGTTAGCTTTGTCACGTGCCGATCTTAGCGCACTCTGGGAAGCGGGGTGTGACACGTGGGTGGATGTGTTATTGATCATCAACTCGGTAATGGGCACTGGGAAGTCATCTTTCGGGCACAATTTAATAACGTCCCGAAAGTCCACGCAAATATGAACTGTCCCATTTTTCTTCAGCATTGGAACAATGTTAGCAATCCAGTCGGGGTATTGAACTTCTTGGATGAAGCTAGAGTCAATTAATTTCTTGATTTTGGCATTGATACTCATCTCAAGCTCGAGCCGCATCCTTCTTGGCGCCTGTTTTACTGGCTTTATCTCTGGCGATATAGCCAGTTTATGTACCGCCACTTCTAGATCTAACCCGGTATTTCGGAGTAGTTCCAAGCGAAGCAGTCTTTGTACTGCATAAGGACGTCTTTTAGTGTGGCTACTTATTTTTCAGACAACGGCTCACTGACAAATGTCGTTCTCGAATCATCCTCCGTTCCTAAGTCGGTTTTCCTTAGGTTGTCTGCCGTTGTATGTATTCCAATTTCCAGCTCTTTTGGTGCCGGTAGAAATTCTGAGATCTCCTCATCATCGTCTTCTTTTTTGAAGCATCCAAAAAGATCAATCGTATTCTCGTCCCCTACCACTTTTGAGAGTGTTATCATATGACAGGTATAAGTTCGCTTCCATTTTTGCGTTCGAGCTAGTCCTATCCTGACGGTATAGGTTTTCTTTAGCTTGTGCTTTTGTGGCGGGTTTATCCTCCAGCTGTCAGAAAACATAAACCTGCCTTCATTTCGGGATGCCGAGACTTCGCAAGCGTCATCATTTGGTGCTTCATGACTAGGCTGAAGATCTTTCCCATCTTGTCTCGAGGAAATGAGTATTTCTGACCCATCTTCTTTATAAGGGACGGGCTAAGAGCGAATTTTCTTATTTAGAAGGCGTCCTGGATTTATTTTGTTGTCCTTGAACATGGCTCGAGATTGCTGCCTCATTTTCTTTTCTGCTTCGGAATTTTCCTCTTTTATGGGTGTGCACAGCGGGTGTTGGATGGAAAGTATCATGATTTACTTCTTCTATTGATTGCCGACTGAGACGCTGCATCTTGGAATTTTCATATATGGCCATTTCGCAACTGTGGTTGTCTCGGCTGGCTTGACAAGCTTCTTTTATTAACTTGTCAATTTGCTCTTCGAGCGACGGGCTTAAGAAACTTTTATCTTGTTCGGCAACATGGCTTCTTGGAGAAACAATTTCCTCTCCATTCGAGCTGCTTATGGCATGGAAGCTGTAGATTCGCTCTTGCTTCCTGGATTGAACATATCCTAGCCCAGTTGTTTCCATCTTCCCGTTGGACTTCTTTTGTTGAGTCCCGGAAATATCCTAAATCTTTTTTGTAGAATTGGACTTGCAAAACCGTTTGTTCGAGAGGTATGACTTGGCGCTTTAACATCTTATTTAATCCCTCTATATAATATCTTGGCATACAGATGGGCTGGAACTGTTCTCCGCCGAAAAACGCGACCGAGACTTTGGGACGTCTGGCCTGAATTTTGGGGGAAGATACTATTTGGTTTTATCCTTCCACCTCTCGGAAGATGCCAAGTTGATTTCTGGCACTGTGTATCAGAGGTTTAGACGGATGCGGCCGTTGTAGCAGACTTCGTCAGATCCCCCCTCATTTGAGGTTTTTTTTATTGTAGGGACGCTCTTCCCTGCAGGCGCAAGCCCCTGCAATTAATTACGCTACCGCATCGCGGTAACCACTTTCTCCTTCTTCAGATGGTCACTTCGTGTCGTGTATGTTTGTTTTGTTTTTGGTTGCCTGTGGATTGTATACGGAGAGTAATTTATTTTGTTGCCCGTAGGGCGTGGATTAGTCCAAATCCGTATTTTCTTATATTTAGTTTTGGTTTGGGTTTAAGGATCGTTAATCTCATTTGAGACTAAGATCAACTTAAACGTTTATTAAGGATAAATTAGTCTAATTTTAGACTAAGATCAACTTAACCATTTTTTAAGGATACGTTAATCTAATTTTAGACTAAGATCTACTTAACAGGATCATTTAGATCCAACAAAATAGCATTTGGGCTCTATTGTTTTAGTTTAGGGACTTTGCGGTCCATAAGTTTAAGGACATCATAGTTCATGACAGTTTAAAGACTTCATAGTCTATAAAGTTTAAAGACATCATAGTCTATGAGTTTAAGGACCTCACAGTCCATGGTAGTTTAGAGACATCATAGTCTGTAAAGTTTAAGGACATCATAGTCCATGATTTTAAAGACCCCACAGTCCGTAAAGTTTAAGGACATCATAGTCCATGAGTTTAAGGACCCCACAGTCCGTGGAATGTCTGGTTGTCGAGACCCGTCACCTCTCTGAAGACATTGAAGGATTACAACGACATATATCAGAGGTATGAAGAGATGTACCCTTGAACCAATGTTGATTGGGAGATCTGTAGTCCAATTTGGGACTAAGATCAAAGATTTATGAGCATGTGAGCTCAATTAATCTGAATGAGGGAGTCTGTGGCCAACTTGGGCTCGGCCCACTCAGTTAAAATGTTGAACATTTAACAATACTGAGCATTGCTTTAGGTTCTGACAACCCTTTTTGTCTTTTATTGAGTGTTGAATACTCATCATAGCTCATGGGCTTTTATTTAAAGAACACTTTGTGTTCCCTCAGCGCACATGTAAGGAGCACGCGGCACGCTTGGCGTTGTGCGCCAGTCAATGAGCGCAGAGCACTTTTTATGAAATAGCGCACACGTGAGGAGCACGTGGCGCGCTTGGCGCTGTGCACCAAACAATGAGCGCAGAGTGCTTCTTGTGAAATAACGCACACGTAAGGAGCACGTAACGCGCTTGGCGCTGTGCGCCAGACTTGGAGCACTGAGGTGCTTCTTTAAATTTGGAATGCTAAGGCTCTGCAGCGCTGTGCGATAGATTTGGAGCGCTGAAGCGCTTCGTTTAATTGGAGCTCTAGGGCTCTACAGCGCTGTACGCTAGATTTGGAGCACTGAAACGCTTCGTTTAATTGGAGCGATAGGGCTCTGCAGCGCTGTGCGCTAGATTTTGGAGCGCTGAAGCGCTTCTTTTAATTGGAGCGCCAGGGCTCTTTTTAGGCAACTCTGCTCTCTGAGAATTAAATTCTCTCTTATAAGAGACTTTGTCTCATGGATTTAAGAACAAAGTTCTTATTTTATAGGAGATATTTCAATCTCTTATGTTTTTTGGTGAAAAGCTTTGCCTTTATGGATCTGTGATCCTAAGAGAATTGAATCATTCTCCCCCCTTTTTATAATGAGATGTTATGATCTTTGTGTGAAAGACATTTTCCTTATAGATCTATAATTTAGCATAAGAACTAAGTTCTTTTTCTAATGAGATGCTTTGATCTCTTTATTTTACCTTAAAGAAATTCTTCTTCTGCCGAGAGCTTGCTCTTCTCTTTGAACTTTCTCAAAATTTAGGGGGGGTTCCTCTCCGCAAGACTTGAAGTCTTGGGGCCTTTTTATAGGGTAGGCTGATTTGTTGAATCATTTAAAGAGATCTTTCTCTAATTGATTTGGGGATGTTTCCTCACCATTGGATGTTTGATCCTAAAGCTTTTGTTTTACAGAAGGCAATCTTCTTGTTTTTATCAAGATTGAGAAAATCTTTCCCCATACAGAATTTATTCTGTATCTTGGTGATTTTTAATCACCATTGGATCTTTGATCCAACGGAAGGGAACATTTAGTTCCAGTGCTAGCGCTCTCGTGCTTTGCACGTGAGTGCTGCAACAAAGTCTTTGACTCTTAGCGCTGGTGCTGCTGGTGCTTGCGCTCTCGTGCTTTACACGTGAGCGTCGCATCAGAGTCTTTGACTCTTAGCGCTGGCGCTGCTAGCGCTAGCGCTCTCGTGCTTTGCATGTGAGTGCTGCAACAGAGTGTTTGACTCTCACGCCGGCGCACTTGGCGCTGGCGCACTTGGCGCTGGAGCACTTAGCGCGAGCGCACTCGTTCTTTGCATTTGAGCGCTGCTTCAGAGCGCTGACGCTCTTGGTGCTAGCGCTTTTATGAAGCGCTGCTTCATTTCAAATTTTAAAATTTGAACAGAGCTTTGCTCTGATTGGGGGAAACAAATGCCCCCCACCGTTTCGCTCACGTGGCTCACACGTGAGTGCAGCGGTGGCAGTATCTCCACCTGTTCACACCATAATATTGTATTTTATATTCCCCATTCTTATGCATTTTACAATGAAAACAGGTGCTTTTGACGCATGTCTGCTACATGTTACAGGTTACAGGTTCTTGGACAGGAAACAGTGAAAATGATGAAAAGACGACGTAAAAAGTGAGACTTTGACCGACAAACAGAGAATCTTGATCAAGCCTACATAAGGAACAATTCACAAGGCAAGATTCAAGACATCGACTCAAAGCGAACGGTTAAAAGTCCGCTACAATGTTCACTGGAGATCTGGAGAAGATATAGAAGAAAACTTAAGAAAAGAACCAAGTAAACAAGAAGACCAAAGGGCCCTAAACCATAATCCAAAAGCCCAGAACTTAAGCTTTCTATTGGGCCGCGGAACCGCGGCCCAATCCCTACCAAGGCCGCGGTTCCGCGGCAATATTAAGGAATTGGAAAGTGAATTTTTACCAAATGTTTTAGAGGCTTTGACTGGTCTTTTCTTAGAGGGCATTTTTGTAAATGCAGATGTGCGAATCAAATGTAACCTAGGGTTTCCTATTCTCTATAAATAGGAACTCTAATCATTGTAATTTCTCATGCCTCCCTTCATTAATAAATTTTAGAATTCTTTTGGAGAGCATCGGTGTTTCTTTTCAATTCATGAATTCAGATCTGACAAACCTGCGTTGATGATTGGAGAGATGCATCAGTAAGTAGGTTATTTTCCTTGCAGTAGTTGTAGTTTTTCATATCTGCTCTAGGTAAATTATTTTCTCGCCTTAGTTTAATTTAGTTTAGCTTTTATTAATTTGCAATCGATGTTTTCTCTCTTTAATAAAATCATGTCTTTTTTCATCCCCTCAATGAGCGAGTAGTTTCCCCGCTTGTTAGGGTTAGGAATAGGGAAGGATTTGAGAGATGAAGATCTCTCATCTCTTTTCGTTGCCAAACTTTTATGAAAATTAGAACTCCATGCATACCTTCTTATTCCGCTCCCTACGGCACTCTATCCCTCGAGGTAGCGGTGATACCGTAGTATAAAGGCCCGGATTTTAAGGTTTTCCATGGAGGTTAGGGTAAAGATTAAGAAAGGAAGGACAAGGATCTAGAGGGAGAATCAATCTTCCCAATCATCCTAATTCCCTTTGTTAAGATTTACCATAACACTAATATGATATAGTTAATTAAAGGCAATGGAAAGAGATGTAGATCTTTGTTTACCAAATTTTCCCTAAACCTAATCCTAGCAAGTTTCTAATCCTAGTATCATACAACTTCAATTTTTAGATTTAATAATTAATCCGAACACCCTTCGGAATTAACTCGTTAGCGCGATTAGGAAATTCACAACATCCCTGTGGACCGACCCGTACTCACCGGCTAGCTTCATGCGACGCCGTTCTTGATTGCGGTTACAAATATTTTTGATCTATCTTTTAGAAAGCGCAAGCACGCTAAATCACATCAATCACCACCATTAGATCAACTTAGAAGTTGAAACGGCTCTCGGTGCCTATAAATAGGGCCTTTGGCCCCTGTGATGACCCCTGTTCATCTTCTTGTTTGTTTTTCTGAGAATTAATTCTCTTTTAGAGCATAGCTCTCTGTTTTAAGAACTCTCCTAGAGACAGAACTCTGTCAAAATTTTTTAGGTAAAGATCAAATCTTTTGAAGAGATTATTTTATAATTTAGGGTTTCACCCATTAACAGAGACTTACTTTTTTTAAATCATATAGATTTTTAGGGTTTCTCAATAGAGCTTTGCTCTTTTCAAAACATATAGATTTGTTAACCTTTCATGAAGAACTCTTAAAGTTTGTTCATGGATATTGAAGATCATGAAATTTTTAATTCAGTAAAAGCTTTGCTTTTAGGGTTTTGATGGATAATTCCATCATCTTCATAGAGCAATGGCTCTTCAGAATTTTTTTCTTTGGGGAATTTTTATTCCCTTCATGACATATGTCATATCTGTTGCAGAGCACTGCTCTTAAGAGGGATTTACTCCTTGGCCTAACGGGCGCTTATTAAATGAGAATCCTTTTAGGATTTCTTCATTTAATGACCGTCTCATCAAATGATGAGGCTGTTTTGTTAATGATGAACTGTCATCAAGATTGTGTGGGTCCCCTTTGGTCCCTTTCCACTGTATTGCAGTGCAGTACGAATTTAAAGTACGAAGTGCCAGAACTTTAATTGTAGCATCGACGGCTAATTTAATTTTTTTTTGTTCTTTTTCGTGCAGGCACTATGTCTTTCGACACTTCATTCCCCTTTGTTCTTCCGGAGAGCGCATTTGCTGACGCGCCAGTAGACCGGGATGTTTTTGCACTGATCAAGGATCATGGCCCAGAGCGGAAGAACCTTCATCTATGATGAACATGGTACAATCAAATCATCAGGGGTCGGCGTGGCTTTTCTTGCGCAGCACCTTCGGAGCCCATTTCGGCGATCCATTATGCTGACGCATCTCCGGTAAACTATGCCATGGAGGAGGTCAACTGGACCTCAGAGGGTTGTCTCCAACCTTCTATAGCCACGATACCTGTGCAGCTGCCGATGGCTTTGGATATCATGGGGCGGCGTATATGTCAGGGCGAGTCGCGCCCTTAGGGACAGCCATACAACATATGCTTAAATCCCCATCACCCAGTCGGATATCTGAAGTGGGCCCGATACATCTTATCGGCAAAGAAGTCACAACTGCTAAGGCTCGAGTTGTACACCGCGATCTATACTTCTTTGTTCCAGTTTTCCACACCTCCTGCATGGTGGGTCAAAGCCTTTTCGAAACAATGGAACGTTCCAACTAATACTTTCCTTCTACTAGATCCGGATGTTTCGATCTCTTTGGAAGAGTTTGCGGAGATTTTCGGCTTGCCTGTCAGGGGGAGCACTACGAGGAGATCTTACCCCCCGACGAGTATATTTTCGCCACTCGATCGGTAATGATGGATCTAACCCCAGAGAATGCCATTCAGCACCAGTTCCCAAGCTTAATCAAGGTGCTAAATATTTATGAGGGCTTATTTCTCGAATCTGGAAGCCATGGGGTCAGCTTTGCAGACTTCATCGCCCGTTTTCTTTGTACAGAAGCTTTGTCACAACAATGTGAGAAGTTCGCCAAACTCGACGATCCTTTCGGTTTTGGCTTGGATAGACGGCCGATAGCGAAAGCAGATCAAATGAGTTTCTGCCTCCCGAATGTCGCGGTCGTCCCCTTTTCAGAACTCGCCGCTCAGGACATCGATGAAGAGGTGTTCTTTCTAGGGTTTCTTGGTTTATGGCTAAGTTGGTTCGCACTCCCCATGCACCCTCGTTACATGGGGCCGTCCGTTTTCTACCCGGCTCACCGAATGGTCGAAGGGACTCAGGTTGCCATTGGGATTGCCAGGCTAGCTTATTTGTATCATGGCCTTAGCTTGGTGGCCGACACTACTCAACCGGGGGTGCAGCCCGTGAACTTTCCGATGCATTATTTTACTTCATGGATCGAGCTGCATGTGCTTGGCTCTTTTGGAATTCACAAGCGGCCCCATTTCTATGAAACTTGCAACTTTCCCCGGGTCATGCGGCTGGTCGATGCTTCTGCTTCGGAGCCAAATCAGCGAGAGGCTCGGGGTCTGATTCTTTGCCCGCGTACAGTCGGTGATGGCATGACCTTTGTTGATAAGGTCATGACTATCGTTAATGAATCCACCAAGACGGTGCAGTCATTTCGGGACACCTTTAAAGACGGAGCTTCTCCCTTGAAAGTTTGGGAGATTCTCCATTTATATTCGATTAGGCGGGCCTGCTTGGTGTTCAGGCAGAACGACTCGGCTTTGTTCATGAGATATAACCCCCACCGTTTTTCCCAACAATCAAGTTATAATCAGGGCATCCCGCTTGAGGCCTTCTTGGCAGAACCGGTTGCTATTGAAGAGGGTATCCGGAGCGCTTTTCACCACTTCATGCGCCTAAACACAGGGTCCAATTTCTTCATCAGTGAGCCAAGTTGTGTTCTGAAAGCCCTGAACGTATATGTGGCGTGGTATCAAATTCGATGGGCACTGTTATAAGGGAAGAAAAACGATTGCTGCTTGATCGCAAGGGCACCACCCCGGCTGGTAATCCAGCCATTCCCTTGAAGCGATGGACCATTGTCCGTCCTCCCTTGAGGGAAGCTGTTGCGGCTGTGGTACCACGTGTTATTCCTGAGCTGGCCCTATGCCGCGTGCCTATAAAAGCGGTAGTTGTAGCATCTCCCGAGTCCGGCGTGGGTGCGGAGATAGGGACTCGTCGCCCCAAATTGCCCGCCAAGCGCAAGCTTGTGTTATTGGCTCCCGGCACTCGCTCACAGAAGAAAAAGAAATCGATGTTTTCTCTCGACGTCTTACTTGGTCAAGAGACCCATGCTCTCTATAGTGAGGGTTTGAGTGAGTACGGGACCAATGAAGTTTTATTCATGGCACCGGATGATACCGATCTGGAGGCTGCTATCACGGTTTCAGCGCAGTTGGCTCGCAATGAGGCTGCACTGATCACCGTTGCTCAATTAGATATACTTCAGTTTTATCTTTCCGTGGTCATTTTAATTACTATGCTTTGACTAACACTTTCTTCTTCAACAGGTATCTCCGCCGAAGAAGCTCTTGCAGCTTCCCTCAAGACTTTCGAAGAGGAGGAAAGGCTTCGCGCTTCCTTGGGCCTCTGTATATCATTCCCCCCCTTTTATGGGTAAACTAACTCTTCTTTTTCATCTTATTGCAGGGACTACCTCGACTCAGGTTATCCTAAGTGCAGTGCCGATCGTGGGTGGTGACGCAGCGATATCGTTAGCGCCGGCCACTGCAGCCACGACTATCCCTAAGTCGCCACCAGGGGTCTCGCAGAAGCAGCCGATGATGGACGTCGTAATGGCGCCGGAGGCAGAACTTGGTTCAGATGATGGTCTACCTTTATTGAAAGTCCTGAGGAGGTCAGCTCTCGCGGCTCAGGCTGAAAGGAAGCGCAAGAGGCGTACAACGAAAGAACGTGATGCCACCTTAGTTGTAGGTGCAGGCTCGAGCACTGCTTCCCCTGTCCCTATTTCTCCAGAGGGTGCTCCGTCTACCCTGTCTACCGCTCATAGACAGGCGGTACGCGCGGTTCGAAAGGCAATTGAAAGGTCGTCCCAAGGTGACGTGACACTGGGTCCTTTTATTAGAGTTTGATCTTCAGATTCACATATATCATACTCTGCAGGGCCAAGTCCTGGTGAGGAGGTGGTAGGTGAGATGACGGCAATCACCGATCCCGAAGTGGCCACTCTTTCTCAGGAGTCTGAGACCGCCCCAACTACCACTCTTTCCCCTTGCAGTTCCCTGCCATCGTCTGGCATTGCGAGTGTCACGACGGCTCTCGTAGAATCGGGGGATGAAGCCACGGGCGGCGAAACCCTTCCAATGGAGGAGAGCGAAGCAGTCGCTGCGCCTAGTGATGCTGTTATCGCGGTTTCGATTGGCGACTCATCAGGTAGATCTTGGGTCATTGTTTTCCTTTTTATCCTGCAATCCCTTTCAATCCCTTCTGACGGCATTTATTTTGTTTCTAATACAGGTGTGGTGAGCATTGAGGTCATGCCGCCCGAAGAAGCGTCACTGGTTACTGCTCTGACGGTCGCCGACCCTTCGCCTTCTTTCGTGTCCTCTCACATGCTGGAAGGTATGGGTTTGCGATTTGTCTAATTTAAATTGTAGATATCATCTTCCTTGTGCTGACCATGCATCGTCGCAACCTTACAGGAGTTCTCTTCGATCATCTTTATCAGGTGTTGAACCCACATTTCTCCTTCCAGTCGGAAGTTGCTTTGCCTATTGGTGCCGGTGAATATCTTTTTTAACTGACGTCTTTTCTTTCCTTTAATGGGTGACCCTGCCGTTGTTAACTTTAAATTGATTACAGCACTACAAATTGAAGGAGGGCACAATAGAATCGTCGCGCCACCACTACCCCAGCTCTGCCACTTGCGTAGCCGGTATAGTAGCCTGCATCGCTCTTGCATCTTCTTTATCTCTTAAGTCGATATCTGACTATTATTTATTTTGCAGCAATCACACCGACTCCAGCTCCCTTCGAGTCTCAGATTCCCATGCCGGTAGGGCCTTTTGCTAAACGCCCTTCTTCCAGAGGTGCTGCGAATAGTCTGCGAATTTTAAGCGAGTTCGTCGAGGACCTTGACGTCGAGGCCCCCGCATTTGCTGTAGATTTTGCTGCCGAGGTCAATCCCATGCTGATGACACTCGTGCACTTCCATAGCGAGAGCGTCGTCGAGTCTTGGGTTAATCATTGCAGGAAGATTGAGGCCTGTATGTATTAGATTGAGCTTAGGCGTCCTGCTCCGGAGGTGTTGGCTTCGAACTCCCAGCGAGCTGCATGGGTTAAGCAGAGTGTTCCGTTCCTTTGCCATTTCGAACGAGAGGCGGCCCTTAAGTGAAAGGAATATGAGGCGACTTCCGCTGAATCTGTCCAACTGCGTGCTAAGGTCGCAGTGAATGCTGCACAGCTGAACTTCATCGTTGAAAACCTTCAACGATGTATTTCTGGCGGGCTGGTGCTGAGGAAGAAGCTTGATCTTACTGAGCAGGTTGTGCAGAGTCAGGAGGCTGCTCAGCAGGAAATTGATGAGAAACTTTCATCCTATCTGCAGCAACGGACCTAAGTCGAAGCAGAGCTGGCTGCGGCGGCTGATCATGAAAAGGAGTTGAGAGGAGTGCGCGAGCAACTGACTGATTTATTGAAAACTCCTTTTTCTTAGCAGCTGCTTTTGTATCAATTAAACATGAATAACATGCATCCATTTTTTATTCTTTTATATGATTCATCTTGTACTCCATTGATTTCATGAATAAAAGATACACATTTTTTTCTCCCACTGTTGCTTTCTTCTCTTTGCTGTTTTGTTGCCATGTGATTTTAGCAAGTGTGGCCTGTAGATAGTAGGTAGCTGTCCATCTTGGACTCTTTGCAGGGTAGTAATGGCTTAGGAAACAGGTTCAGATCTGTTGCTTAAGACTTTTCAATTTTATGAGCCGTGAGGGTCTCATAAAGATTTTTCTCCCTACGAGTCGAGAGGATCTCGTAGGTGTATTTTCTCATTAGGAGTCGTGAAAACTCCTAAGTGCATTTTGTCTTAAGAGTCGTAAGGATCTCACAAGAGAATTTCTTCCTTACAAGTCGAGAGGACTCGTAAGTGGTTGATAAGTTAACCTACTCCCGAGTCAAAACATTGCTTCAATTGGGAGGTCAAGGGTTGACTTTGGCCGTGTTTCACGGGGTCAGGATTGACTTTGGCCATGTTCCACGTGGTCAGGATTGACTTTGGCCGTGTCAGGATTAACTTTGGCCATGTTCCACGGGGTCAGGATTGACTTTGGCCGTCTTCCACGGGGTCAGGATTGACTTTGGCTGTGTTCCACGGGATCGGGATTGACTTTGGCTGTGTTCTACGGGGTCGGGATTGACTTTAGCCGTGTTATACGGGGTCGGGATTGACTTTGGCCGTGTTCCACGGGGTCGGGATTGACTTTGGCCGTGTTCCATGGGGTCAGGATTGACTTTGGCCGTGTTTCACGGGGTCAAGATTGACTTTGGCCGTTTTCCACGGGGTCGGGATTGACTTTAGCCGTATTCTACGGGGTCAGGGGTTGACTCTCGGTTGTCTCTGCACCACCGAGTCCTGGAACTAGGATCTCTGCCGCGGCTCCTCTTTGCTGACGTTGCATCTGCTGTAATGAGACGAATATCGAGGTGGTCTCTAGGTTGTCTGTGAACCGTCGAGATTTGGAACTAGGGACTTTGCCATGGCTCCATTTTCTGACGTTGCGTCTGCTGTAATGAGACGAATGTTGAGGTGATCTCTAGGTTTTCTGTGAACCGTCGAGATTTAGAACTAGGGACTTTTCCATAGCTCCGAGGTTGATTGTCGCGTCTGAATCCTGCTGGAATGAGGAGGAACGCTGTTGTGGGTCTCCAGGCTGTAGATGTGGCCATCGAGACTTGGAACCAGGGACTCTGCCGCGGCTTCAAGATTGATTGTCGCATCCGAATCCTGCTGGAATGAGGAGGAACGCAGTTGTGGGTCTCCAGGCTGTAGATATGGTCGTCGAGACTTAGAACTAGGGACTCTGCCGTAGCTCCGAGATTGATCGTCGCGTCCGAATCCTGCTGGAATGAGGAGGAATGTTGTTGTGGGTCTCCAGGCTATAGATGTGGTCGTCGAGACTTGGCTCTCTTTCTGATGGAGCCTGGTGGGATGATATGGTTCTCTTTTTGTTTGTGCCCCTGGATTGTATACAGGGATCAATGTAATCTCATCTGTAGGGCAAAAGTTTCATGTTATATGTATTATATTTTTTTTGTTTTATTTCCGCGATGCTCTATCATTTTAGCTTTTTGTATCACGAAAGTCGCGATTACCCAATCATTTCGGCTATTTTTCGCGGTGCCCAATCATTTCGGCTATTTTTTCTTTTTACTAGCTGTTTATTATTGCGAATTGCCCGACCATTTCGGCTATTTTGTATGCATATATTTTTACTTGCTGATTTTGTTGCAAGTTTCCTCATCATTTCGACTATTTCATATGCATTTTTGGCTCGCTGATTTTTATCACGAGTATGGAACTTGGAATCTTGTGCCAATCTCAGCATCAGCATCGCTACGACTGGAATATTGCCAGGAGCGAATCATCATTTGCCGTGAAAGGACTTTGTAATTTGATACCGGTTTAGGCATCAGTATCGTTACCACTGGGACATTGCCAGGAGCGAATCATCATTTTCTTCTGTCGATATCGAACAAAGGTGGCTTAGCAAACAGGGTTAGGATCCTTTTGACTAAGGCTTTTTGACTTTACGAGCCGTAAAGGTCTCATAAAGGTGTTTCTCCCTACGAGTCGTAAGGATCTCGTAAGTGCGTTTTCTCCTTAAAAATCGTGAGGATTCCTAAGTGTATGTTCTCTTATAAGTCGTAAGGATCCTACAAGTGTGTTTTCTCCTTACAAGTCGAGAGGACTTACAAGGGTCGTTCACCGTGTAAGCATATCCCTAGTCGCTGGTGGGACTCTGTTAGGGAAATGTTTATTCATGCCCGTGGATTGTATACAAGGGTCAGCATTGAACAACTTGTAGGGCAGTCTGGGAAAGGTGACGGCTTAAGAACAGGTTCAGATCCCTGTAGTTTAAGGCTTTTGAATCTTATGAGGGTCTCATAAGAGGGTTCTCCTTACGAGTCATGAGGATCTCGTAAGTGTAATTTCTCCTTAGGAATCGTGGAGATCCCTAAGTGTGTTACTCCTTTGTGAGTCGTAAGGATCCCACGCAGGTAGTTTTCTCCTTACAAGGTCAAGAGGACCTTGCAAGTGTCTTTTAACGAGATTACGCCCTTTCGGGTTTTCACAAACTCGCCGGTAGCCCTGCTGTTTTTATTCACGGAGCCCTTTCGGGTTTTCATCCGTGCCCATTTTGCTTGTGGACATACCCTTTTTTTATAAGTCTGCGCCCTTTCGGGTTTTCACAAACTCGCCGGTAGCCCTGCTGTTTTTACTCATGGAGCCCTTTCGGGTTTTCATCCGTGCCCATTTTGCTTGTGGACATACCGTTTTTTTTCGTCAGCCTTCGGATGCTGCGGTTCATAGTAGTTTAAGGATGTTACGGTCCGTAGCTAGTTTTAGGACATTACAGATCATAGCTAGTTTTAGGACATTACGGTCCATTGTTGCCATATTTGAGGCAAATTTCTAGTTTATGGACTTTTCAGTCCATAGTAGCTTTGAGGAGAAGTTTTGCCGGATGCTCCATGAACAAGTAGGTTTCCCCTTGATAGACATTGTCACATAATCCAAGGATTTTGGCACTACTCCTGCCCTCAGCTCCTCTACGTTATCTTCTAACGCCGAGTGAGCTTCTTTGTTACTTAGCGACGAATGAGAGATTATGTGGAAACTTGCCACATAATCTTCGGGTTCCTCTGACGAGTCGTCTCCCTCATCATTGTCGTTATCTTCACTTTCAAGGTGTGATTGAGAAACTCTTGAAGTGTGACTGGGGTTCGCGCCTACTGGTTGTATTCCTCCAGCGCGTCAATATGCTTTTGCAGATCCGTGCACTTGTCGTCAGACTGCGCGGGCTTTTTGATCTTCTTCTTTTTCTTTGAAGACTTTGACGGATGGGCCTGAGTATTTTGCCCATGTTGGGCATAGTTTCAGCATCCCGTCGATGATCTCCAGCTCTTGCGGGCTTTTCCACCTGATCGCCGGACATGTTTGAAGATCTTTCAGTATTCTTTTAGTTTTTGCCGAAAGAACAACTTCCCATGGAGCCCCCGGCATGTCCATCTTTTTCGGAACATGTGGTTATGGCGGGTTCACCATCCAGTTTTCGAACAATGCGAATTTTCCTTGCTGGTATTGGTCTTCAACCCAGTTTTTGAAGACGTAGCAATTTTCGAGTGGGTGACCCATTACTCTGTGGTAGGGACAATAGTTAGGATGGTTAACGTCACCAGGTTGCGACGGATGTCTTGGATCCGGCAGAGTGATGGGCACGTTACGCACAACCAGTTGAACAGTCTCCTCGTTTTATCCCGGGAAAATGAGTAAGGGCGGCTCAACTTCTCATTGAGGGATCGCCGCTTGTTGCTTTGGAGAACAACTGACCTCGGGCTACTCGGTTATTGTTGAGCGTCGGTGACAAAGGTCGCTTTCCCTTTGCTTTTTTCATTTCGAGGCTCCATCTTTGAAGAGGAAGGCCTATGGCCTATCTGGTCCATTTTGGCCAGCTTGTCGATCAAGGTCCGGAACGTGGTCGGCTTGAAGAACATCATAAACTGAGATATGGTAGCCTGCGGATCGAGGGTTCCCACAGACATGCCAACTGCAGGAGCCTCTTCTATGCGTTGTTCGCACTTCGACCATAGGTTCCGCCACCGTATCGCGTACTGAACCCATGTTTCTCCAGGCTTCACCTTGGCATTGATCAATGCCATAATTGGGGTGCGTTCGCTAGCGCTTGCGAAACGCTGGGTGAATAGCAACTCCATCTCCGTAAAATTTTTGACGGAATCGTTGGGAAGCTCTGAATACCATTCGAACGCCGTCTCTGCCAAGCTGCCGAAAAATTGGCGAAGCAGTTTCTTATCGTCACCTCCAGTATTACCTCATAAGGCTCTGAACTGAGCGACATATTGATGGGGATTGCCTATCCCCTTATATACATGGAACTTAGAAATCGTGTATCCCGGTGGGTACTTTATTTGATCATACCAACCCGGATAGGGTCGTCCAGTCTTGAAAATTTGCCCGGTCGCTTTGCTCGCCTAATGAGCTCGTATCTGTTAAGCGATATAGTCATCCAGGACGGCTTTGGAGATGTTCTCCTCCTTGGATGCTGAACAAGCAGGGAAGGGATTTGACGTCTCCCTTCGGTCGTCTTCGAGGATAATCGGAGGGTCTTCAGCTGGAGGATCCAGCTGTATCATCATCCCGACCATATCTTGGAATAAAAGTGCCATTCGTTTTATGTTGGTCGCTTGTTCCGCAGCCTTTCTGTCTCTCTTCTTGAGTATTCTGCAGAGGAACTCAGCATCAATTTCCTGTTCTTGACGCTGATCTGACGACGTCTTCGGGATTTCTTTTGGCCCAGTGTGTGCGGCCATCTGTATTAGCATCTCCTGGAGTTTTTGCTGTTGCTCCTGGACCTTTATTACAGATCTAGTGAGTGGTCGATGACCCGTAGAGATACGGCTATCCTCTTTCCCGGATGCCATATAGACAGCGTGCACCACCATGCCCCCAGATTTAGGGCGTTTAGATTCAGTGCCCTTGAGATTCATCGCAGACACAGGAATTTTCTCCGGCCTTCCCCTTTTGTGAGCAGTCGAAGTTGAGGGAGCCGTTGCAGCGAGCACCCAAGTGGACGACACTTTCTATTGGACGATAGGGCGGTCCTTCTCTTGCCGAACTTTCATCTTCTTCGGTCGACGGGAGTAGTCTTGATCTGTCACCGAGTCCTGCACCTTTCGCCAGATCCCGTGAATTTTGGAGGACAGCCGCTGAGGGGGCTGCTCTAGCTTTTTCTTTGTAGCATTCTCCATAGGTGAAGGATATCTTTTCAGCACGGCAATTAGAGAGTTCTTGCGGACCCTCCTGAGTGGTTCAAAGCTGTTCCCAGTTGGAACAGCAGCATCGACTTCCACCGTCGGAGCCGGCGGGGTAAGTCCAGATGGGGAACTGCCCCCAACTTTCCTCATTCGATGCTAGTAGCGACGTCGAGCATGCCTTGCTGACGGTATTGATTCAGCTATGGGGGTGGTTCCCTCATGCCCCTATCCTGGTGAAGGGTTGCCGTTGGAGCCAGCCTATTGAAAACTGACGTCCGTTGAGTGGGGATGGCCAACCTGTCGAAGGTAGACTTCCGAGTAAGGGAAGCAGCCTTGGTGACTTCACCCAGAACGGGAGTTAGAGCGGCCAATCTTGCAAAGACTGATCTTTTAGCAGGAGAAGCCTCTTTGACGACTTCTTTCAGTGGAGCAGGGATGGCTATCCGTTTCGGGATAACCCCTTCAGGTACTGCAGGCTTTTTTACGGGCCCATTGGAGTTTTGGCCCAATCTGTTAAAGACCGAGGCGTTGGATTTGGGTGATCCGTTGAGAGGGACCGCGGTAGTCGTAAGCGGATCAAAGACCGACTTCTTCGGAGCTTCTTGCGACAGCAGTGGGGCATTGAAGCACATGGGTGGGTGCATGGTCCAAAAGAACAGTCCAGTGGTGGCCTGAGTCACCTGTTCCACTGGCATCATTAAAAGGGAGGCTGCTTGAGGCCTATAGGTCACTCCTCCAGTAAGGACGGAGTGGGAGTTGTTGCAGTTATTGCAGTTAGTGCAGTTGAAAGCCATTGATCTCTGCATGGGAGCAAGACACAAAATCTTAGTACCTCGAATTCAGGGGCAACCATATCAAACCGCGATTCATTCGCAAAACACGACACACGAAGTGTGAAGTGGAAAAAGGAAAAGGCCCTACCGGGTGTGCCAGAATCTGTTCTCCACTGAAAGACGCAACCGGGATGTTGGGACGTCTGGCCTGAATTTTGGGGGCAGATACTATTTGGTTTTATCCGTCCACCACTTCGAAGATGCCAAGTTGATTTATGGCACCGTATATCGTAGGCTTAGATGGATGCGGCCGTTGTAGCAGAATTCATCAGATTCCCCTTCATTTGAGGTTTTTTTTATTGTAGGGACTCTCTTCCCTGCAGGCACAAGCCCCTGCAGTTAATTACGCTATCGCATCACGGTAACCACTTTCTCCTTCTCCAGATGGCCACTTCGTGTCGTGTATGTTTGTTTTGTTTTTGGTTGCCCGTGGATTGTATACGGAGACTAATTTATGTTGTCACCCATAGGGCGTGGATTAGTCCAAATCCGTATTTTCTTAGATTTGGTTTTGGTTTGGGTTTAAGGATCGCTAATCTCATTTGAGACTAAGATCAACTTAAACGTTTGTTAAGGATAATTTAGTCTAATTTTAGACTAAGATCAACTTAACCATTTGTTAAGGATACGTTAATATAATTTTAGACTAAGATCTACTTAACAGGATCATTTAGATCTAACAAAAGAGCATTTGGGCTCTATTGTTTTAGTTTAGGGACTTTGCGGTCCATAAGTTTAAGGACATCATAGTCCATGACAGTTTAAAGACTTCATAGTCTATAAAGTTTAAAGACATCATAGTTTATAAGTTTAAGGACCTCACAGTCCATGGTAGTTTAGAGATATCATAGTCTGTAAAGTTTAAGGGCATCATAGTCCATGAGTTTAAGGACCCCACAGTCCATAAATTTTAAGGACATCATAGTCCATGAGTTTAGGGACCCCACAGTCTGTGGAATGTCTGGTTGTCGGGACCCGTGACCTCTCTGAAGATGTTGAAGGATTACAACGACATATATCAGAGGTATGAAGAGATGTACCCTTGAACCAATATTGGTTGGGAGATCTGTAGTCCAATTTGGGACTAAGATCAAAGATTTATGAGCATGTGGGCTCAATTAATCTGAATGAGGGGGTCTGTGGCCAACTTGGGCTCGGCCCACTCAGTTAAATGTTGAACATTTTACAATGCTGAGCATTCGTTTAGATTCTGACAACCATTTTTGTCTTTTATTGAGTGTTGAATACTCATCATAAGTCTGGGGCTTTTATTTAAAGAACACTTTGTGTTCCCTCAGCGCACACGTAAGGAGCACGTGGTGCGCTTGGCGCTGAGCGCCAGTCAATGAGCGCAGAGCGCTTCTGTTAAGTAAAGCACACGTGAGGAGCACATGGCGCGCTTGGTGCTGAGTGTCAGTCAAAGAGCGCAGAGCGTTTTTGTTAAGTAGCGCACACGTGAGGAGCACGTGGTGCGCTTGGCGCTGTGCGCCAGTCAATGAGCACAGAGCGCTTTTTGTGAAGTAACGCACATGTGAAGAGCACATGGCGCGCTTGGCGCTGTGCACCAGACAATGAGCGCAGAGCGCTTCTTGTGAAATAGCGCACACATGAGAAGCACGTGGCGCGCTTGGCGCTGTGCGCCAGACTTGGAGCGCTGAGGTGCTTCTTTAAATTTGGAGCGCTAAGGCTCTGCGGCGCTGTGCGCTAGATTTGGAGCGCTGAAGCGCTTCATTTAATTGGAGCGCTAGGGCTCTGCAGCGCTGTGCGCTAGATTTGGAGCGCTGAAGCGCTTCGTTTTATTAGAGCGCGAGGGCTCTGCAGCGCTTTGCGCTAGATTTTGGAGCGTTGAAGCGCTTCTTTTAATTGGAGCGCTAGGGCTCTTTTTAGGCAACTCTGCTCTCTGAGAATTAAATTCTCTCTTATAAGAGACTTTGTCTCATGGATCTAAGAACAAAATTCGTATTTTATAGGAGATATTTTAATCTCTTATGTTTTTGGTGAAAGGCTTTGCCTTTATGGATCTGTGATCCTAAGAGAATTGAATCATTCTCCCCCTTTTTATAATGAGATGTTATGATCTCTTTTTGAAAGTCATTTTCCTTATAGATCTATGATCTAGCATAAGAACTAAGTTCTTTTTCTGATAAAATGCTTTGATATCTTTATTTTACCATGAAGAAATTCTTCTTCTGCCGAGAGCTTACTCTTCTTTTTGTACTTTCTCAAAGTTTGGGGGGGTGTTCCACTCCACAAGACTTGAAGTCTTAGGGCCTTTTTATAGGGTAGGCTAATTTGTTGAATCAGTTAAAGAGATCTTTCTCTGATAGATTTGGGGTTGTTTCCTCACCATTGGATGTTTGATCCTAAGGCTTCTGTTTTGCCGAAGGCAATCTTCTTGTTTTTATCAAGATTGAGAAAATCTTTCCCCATACATAATTTATTCTGCATCTTAGTGATTTTTAATCACCAGTGGATCTTTGATCCAACGGCAGGGAACATTTAGTTCCAGCGCTAGCGCTCTCGTGTTTTGCACGTGAGCGCTGCAACAGAGTCTTTGACTCTTAGCGCTGGCGCTGCTAGCGACAGTGCTCTCGTGCTTTACACGTGAGCGCTGCATCAGAGTTTTTGACTCTTAGTGCTGGCGCTGCTAGCGCTAGCGCTCTCGTACTTTGCACGTAAGCGCTGCAACAGAGTCTTTGACTCTCAGCGCTGGCGCACCTGGCACTGGCGCACTCATGTTTTGCACGTGAGCGCTGCTTCAGAGCGCTGGCGCTCTTGGCGCGAGCGATTTTATGAAGCACTGCTTCATTTCAAATTTTAAAATTTTAACAGAGCTTTGCTCTGATTGGGGGAAACAGGAACCTGTCAAGAATGGAGTTGGCGCCATGCCAGACTTCTTTTTCCAGCTTAGTCTCCATAGATTTATAGAAAAGGGTCGCATTTTCAACTCTTTGTCTTAGAGGCGCGTAGAAAGTTTCAAGCTCCTGCACGCTATATGTATTAAGTGCATCAAGTTCCCTATAGTTTCTCGGCATAGTCATAATAATATGTAGACTATGATCCGCTTCGGCAAGAGTTTGCGTTGATGGGTGAATAAAGAACACCACATTCATCTCATCTTTAGAGTCGCTACCAAAGACCCGGATAGGGGTCGATGGTCCGAGCTTATTGTTTTCCCTCTGAGGTTTTCCCAAGTAGACTATTTGTTCGTCTTCCTCAGTATCGCTTTCGAAGACCGGGATGGTATCCACGGACTTTTGGTTATTCTCTGGTTTATAGCACCTTTCAGTGTCTTCAAAATTCGGGTGAAAATACATTACGTCTTCATACTTTCGCACCTCTTTCACCGAGAAAGGATTGAGCTCTCCCGTGATGGTGTACTCTAAGCCATCTTTGAAATATTTCATACAATGATCTTATGTAGAAGGGATGACGTACTCATGTAGCCAGGGCCTGCCTAGTAGAGCGTTATAACAAGTCTTGGCGTCAATGACATGGAATTTGATGTCAGTGATGAACAGCCCGAAACAGAGCGTCAATATTACGGACCCAAGCATCCGTGATGACTGCGAGTCGAACCCCGAGATGGTAATTTCGTCTCGGGAAAAGTGTTGAACATTCATACATATTTCATTCAGCACTCTCACGTTGAGAAAATTAATGGAGGATCCGTTGTCGACAAGGATCTTCCTTATCTTGATATTGTGGGTGTACCCGGAGACATAGAGTGGTCGATTACGCTCACATGTACCGAAGAGGAGATCTTCATCATGGAATGTGATGTCATCCGTGTAGACCTCTGCTAGTTCATTCTTCATCTTCTTTTCTGCGAGGAAGGCTTGAAACTGATCAGGCTTTTGCAGGGCTTTGATTAAGGAATCTCATACCTCTTTGGATAAGAACAATGCATCCAATAAGCTTAATTGTGAGGGTATTTTCCATAGCTGCGCAAGGACATTATACTCTGCCTTTCTTAGACGGGTCTTTCGCGATGAGTTTTTTGGCTACCTCTTCATCAAGGATAATCTCATCGGGCATTTTCCCCTTCCTTTTATCCTTTTTACTCGAACCCTTGTTTGCAAGTCCGGGACTCTTTTTAGGCAGCGTGCGGTTACGCAGCTGGATGTTCTCATAATCGTTCTCATCCTCTTCTTTTTCCAAGGGGGAGTTTTCACAGAGAGAATCGAGGGGTATTTCATCCTCTAAATCGCTCCCAAACATGAAAACTTACGGTTTTCCCCCTTCTGAACTGGTACCAGCCATATGACAGCTGCCAGATGCTTCTTTGTGTGTTGCCGTTTTGCCATTTTCATCTCGATGAGTGCGGGCTTCATGCTTCTCCTTCTTGAAGTTTTTTCTGTGAGCAACATATCCTTGCAACCACTTCTTAAAGGCGTTGCATTCCTCGATGGGATGAGCGATCCTTCGGTGGTATGCGGGGTATTTTGGATGCCCCTCTCCAACATCGAAATATGGGAACCTAGGCATGTACATCATGAGAGGTTGCAGCTTCATCCCAGTGATAAGGCCTTGGCAAACCGCTTCTCAGTTTTAGCCCTACTCTTATTTGCTGCAGGCATGCTTTGATTAGGTTAGAGAGCTTTATAACTCGTCCTGACCGCAGCTTCTTTCTTCAGACACTGACATTTAGCCTTTTCATATATGGACGTCTCGCGCTCTTAGTCATTTTTGCTCTTTTGAAAAGCTTTATTTTGTAGCCTTTCAATCATATCTTCTTCTGGCGGTTTCGGGGAGTTTAGCACCGAATTTCCCCCAGTTCGTCAATGTCGCTTTCCGATGCCAATGGGGCTTCTTCATCATACATAGACGAGTGGGAGATCATGTGGCAGCTTGCCACAGGTTCCTCTGCTTCATCTGATGAGTCGTTTTCCTCATTATCGTCACTATTCCGGTCCTCAAGAATATGCTTGAGGAATTCTTCGAGTGTGACTAGCGTTCTCACTTTCTGATTGGATTCTTCCAACGCATCTATATATTTCTGGATGTTCATACGCTTGTCGACATATTCAACAGGCTGCACGGGCTTCTTCTTTTTCTTTTTCTTAAAAGACTTCGAAAGCTTAACTTGTGGACTTTTCCCCTTGTCAGTGACTTTCGGCATGGGATGCAGTTTTAGCATCCCTTCTATAATTTTAGGCTGAAATGGGGTTTTCCACTTGATCGCCGAACAAGCTTGTAGATCATTCAGCATTCTTTTAGATTTTGCTGAAAGAAATACTTCCCATGGAGATTCTTCCACGAGAGAGCGGAATGCCCCCTGTGCATCCACTTTTTTAGAAGCGTGTTTTTGGGGAGGATCTACCCTCCAGCTATCAGACAGTGCAAATTTCCCCTGCTGGTACTGGTCCCCGATCCAATTTTTGAAGACATAGCAGTCCTCAATTAGATGGCTCACTATCCTGTGATAGGAGCAGTAGTTGGGATTGTTGACGCCACTGGCTTGTGCGGATTGCCGTGGGTCTGGAAATATGATCAGATTATTTTGCATCACCAGTTCAAACAACCACCCCGTCTTATTGCGATGGAACGAGTAAGCACGTCCCAACCTTTCTTCTAAGGATGGGCGCATACGAGTGTTGTTTTTGCGGACAGGTGCTTTCGGACTGCCCTGTTGTTGCTGTGTATTGGCAACAAAGGCTGCTTTTCCTTTGTCCTATTGTTCTGAGGGTACTTGCTTGCGGAGAAAGGACCATGACCCATCTGGTCCATCTATGCTAACTTATTAATCAGCGCCTGTAATGTAGTGGGCTTGAATAAGGTCATGAACTGGGGCACACTCGATTAAGGATCAATAGTCCCAATGAACATTCCCACAGCCAGAGACTCTTCAATACACTGTTCACATTTGGACTACAGGTTCCGCCATCGGATCGCATATTGGACCCACGTTTCCCCTAGCCTGACCCTGGCATTGATTAGCGCTATGATCGGAGTGCGTTCACTTGCACTGGCGAACCATTGCGTGAAGAGCAGCTCCATCTCAGAGAAGGTTTTCACGGAGTCATTTAGGAGCTCCGAGTACCATTTGAATGTTGTCTCTGGTAAGCTTCTGATGAATTAGCGAAGTAGAAGTTTGTCGTTTCCTCCGGTATTGCCGCAAAAAGCTCTGAATTGTAAGACGTGTTGGTGGGGATTACCTGCTCCTTTATATATGTTGAACTTAGGGATCGTATACCCCGGTAGGTACTGTATCTGGTCATACCAGGCCGGATATGGTCTCCTGGTTTTGACCTGATGGTTTGCAGCTTCATTGGCCTGGTGAGCTCTAATTTGCTGAGCAATATAATCATCCAGGGCTGCCTTGGAGATTTTTTCTTCCTTAGCCATTGATAGGGCCTACGAAGGATTCAATGTTTCCCTTCTATCATCTTTGACAATCATCGGAGGATCCTCAGCCGGTGATTCTGATTAGATCATCATTCCAAGCATATCTTGGAACAGAAGAGCCATCTGCTTTATATTAGCAGCATGCTCCGCAGTTTCCTTATCTTTCTTCTGTCGTTACTCCTGAGCTTTCGTCAACGACCGGGTATGCGGTCTATGATTCACAGAAGCATGGCTCTCTTCTTTACCATTGGTCATATAGATCGTATGTATGGCTATGCCTCCAGACTTGGGGCGATTGGAGCCTTCGCCTTTGGGTTTTGCCGTCGGCGATGAAATTTTCTCCAACCTCACTCTTTTATGAGAGGTTGGAGTAGGAGAGGCCGCTATGACAAGAACCTCTTTGCGAGAAGCCCCCCGTTGTATGGCGAAGAAGCAATCATCAACATGTCGTACCTTGGATCTTTTTAGTCAACGAGCATAATTTTCATAGAGAACTAAGTCTTGACTTTCCGCCAGACTCTGTATATTTGCGAGGAGAGTCGTTGATAAAGCTTCTCCAGCTTTTCCTGCACTTCAGATTCTGCAGGCGGAGGTGATCATTTTAGTACCGCTATCGGGGATTTTTTGCGCACCCTCCTAAGCAAGTCAAAACAGTTCCCAGTTGGAACAACAGCGTCAACATCCACCATAGAAGCTGGTGCGGTAAGCTCAGAGGGAGAGTTGCCCCCAGCCTATCTCACTCGGCGCCAGTGACGACTCGAGTATGTCTCGCAATAGGAATTGCCTCAGTTTTAGAGGCATCTTCATCGTGCCCCTGGCATTGCTGGGGAGCTTTGCTTGGTGTCAGCTTATGGACGACGGACATTCTCGGCGGAGCTGGAGTAGAGTTGGTCAATCTGTCGAAGACCGATCGTCTTAGTGGTGAAGCATTTTTGTCGGCTTCACACATAGAAGGAGCGGGGAGGGCTAGCCATTTTAGGGCAACCCCTTCTGGAATCATGGGCTTTTTTACAAGCCCGTTTGAGATTTTTTTCATCCTGTTACAGATTAAAACTCTGGAGTTGAATGGCTTGCTGATAGGAGCCATCATAGTAGCTAGCCGATCAAAGATCGACCATCGGGGAGCTTCTTCTTGAGGTGTTGAAGTGCCGAAGCTCATGGGCGGTAGAATGGTCTCAAAGAATAGCCCAGTAGTGGCTTGAGTGACCTACCCCACTGGCATTGAGAAGATGGAGTCCGCGTTGGGCCCGTAGGTCACTCCTCCGGCTGGGCTGGAATGAGAATTACTTTTCAGGAAGTGCAGTGAGAGGCCATTGATTCTGCACAGAAGTGAAGCACCAACTTTTAGTTTCTCGCATCCAAGGGCAACCATGAATGTAGTGACGATTTTGTTCGCGAAACACGACACATAAAATGTGGAGTGGAAAGAGAAAGAGGTCCCACTGGGCGTGCCTGAATCTGTTTACCGCCGAAGACTGGTCTGAGACGCTAAGACGTCTAGCCTAAATTTGGAGACAGATGCTATTAGGAACATATCCGTCCACCTCTCCGAATATGCCAAGTTGATTTATGGCACCGTATATCAGAGATTTGGATGGATGCGGCCGTTGTATCGTAACTTTATCAGGTTCCCCCTCTCTTAGGGGCTTTTGATTGTGGGGATGCTCATCCTTGCAGGCGCAAGCCCTACAGTACCACATTGTAATAACAACTTTCACCTGCTCTGGTAGGTCATTTTGTCTCGTGTTATGTTGTTTATTTCGGGGTTGCCCATGAATTGTATACGGAGACTAATTTATGTTGTCGTCCGTAAGGCGCGGATTAGACCAAATTCATACATATATATTTGGGTTTGAACCTAAGTTGTATGTTCCATCAGTTCAGGGGATATTTTATTTTATTTAGGGATCGTTAATCTGATTTTAGATTAAGATCAACTTAAATATATGAGCATATGAGCTCAATTTATTTTAACTAATGTTATGTTACTCTTATATGAAACTAAAATCAACTTAGAAATATAGTTAAGGGTCATTAAACTTTGTTAAGATCTATCAACAGAAGTGAGCATATGGGCTCGGTTATGATGAGCAATATAGGCTCAAAGAGTATGAAGTTTTAGGGGCTCAGCCTAGATTGGGGCTCAATCTTGGGCTACGGCTGGTTTTTGGGAAAAAAAAACCTTTAACGTAATGAACTTGATATCGTTGAAGGAACTCAAGCAATTTTCTAAAAAGAAGTGGTTTAGGCTCCATATTTTTTTAAAAAGTGATTTTATAGAAAACCGATGGTTTTGAAATAAATCGAGTAATTTATAGTCACATAGACTTTTGCCAAAGAGGTCACTCCTTGTGAAGGGATCTACGCTTTCTCCATCGAATGAGATGCTGAATATTCCTAACTGAATAACTCGACGCAAAGCAAAAGGAAACGCCTATAGTTTTCAAAAATCAGTTCCAAAAACATCATTTAAGTTTTTTTTCCTTTCATTAATCAGAATTAATGCAGTCTCATCAATTAATCATATCATGCCAGAAAGAAACGAAAATAAGCACGTATATATATGACATCCGCATTCGCTACAGAGTCCAGGGTCTTTACCTTAAAGTTACTTAATTTATGGCAGGGCGGGGACATGACTAGCGTGGATGAAAAACATATATAGTGTCTACTAAATATATATAATATATAAAAACATTCGTCTCACGCATGATGTCAAGTAACATCACAGAAGCTACACAGCAGAAGCAAACATAATATGGAAATGCGAATAATCTTAGAAAAGTATATTTCAATAGAGCCGAATATGAAATGCAATATTCCGGTTGTGTGGATAGCCCATAGTATTAAATCTTAGACCCCTACGAATCTGACAAGCCATTCGCCAAACCCAGAAGCGAGGCAACCCCAATCAACAAATTGAGTGAGCCACCCAGCACTTCCAAAATACGGTGACTTGGGCACCCTTCCGCGGGTCAACCTATACCCCCTACGGGTGCGGCGAATAGCTTCCCAATTCTAGAGTAAGAAATCCCGGTCTCAATGCCATGAGATGGTGGCCCGTTGCACTCTAGAACTCGGCTACTCGATCACTCCGTCGCGGGGTAATCCTAGAGCATGTAATAAAAACGTGAATATACAACGGTGACTACGTCCGCAACCAAGATGTGCCACAAAGAAAAATACAAGCTGCGATGATGGCAGTCCACATGTCGGATGCTCGTCATACAATAATGAATATACATTACATCACAAAGAATTACATCTAATACTACATACACCGGGCTATCCATCACGACAAATCCAACACAACAACAATCACTATGTATCATCCATCACAGAACATGCAAACTTGCGAGTATCAGTTCCGTAACCCCGTCTAATTGATACGTATAGCAATTAGACGATATTTTACTAAATATTATGATATACGCAACCATCACTAAGCCTATGATAATCGAATACCACACACTTATAGCCAACACATCAATTTTCCAAAACACCGAAAATCAAGTGTGCTAAAAACCTGCAAAAATTACATGCTAAAACCACTCCAGGAGACCGAAATGAGCTCGGATTAAGCCGAAACTTCGCGAAGGGCTCCGGCACAAAATTAACATCGACACGGAGGGAACCTAGGGGGTACCTACCCCTTAGCCAGCCTAAGGTGGCCTTGGAGGGTAGGCTGACCCAAGCCTGCCCACATAGGGCAGAGCTCGGGTCCCCACCCCCCAAGGCCACCTTAGGGTAGTCTCAGGGGGGAGTAGGTCTTCCCTAGGTCCCTCCAGGATGTCTCCGGGGTCCCTGCACACCTCCCTGCGGCTTCTCGGTCCAAATCGAGGGCCCGTGGGAGGCCAAAACATCAAATTAGCAAGGAATTGTTCATTGCTTTTTTGGCAGTTTTTGCGGGGAAAAAGCCAGTAGATTCGGGAATCGTATCTATCTAGTTTAGGATGTTTGGATGGATCTGATACCATTGAACGTTCCTAATGCCCTTGTTTCTAACCCACGGCCGACGCGGAATCCAAAAATGAAAATTTTTATGGCACTAGAAACTTAAACCCAAGAATCTATACCAAACACCTAACTAGAAAACAACAAGAGGCATCTACTATGTTAGCAATACTCACAACCTCAAGATTTCTTCAAGAGCTTCAATTGGGTTGGACTCTAGAAATCTCTCAAGAGCTTCGGTTCGTGCTTGCAAGCTGGTCTTCCTTCACCGAAGTTGATCCATCCGAGAGAATCATGTTCAAGCTTCAACTTCATCAATAAAGTAACTAAGGATCCTAGGATGCTAATCTAGGATGCTTAGTGATGTATATGAGTGTTCTAGCATTTTTCATTCTGTTTATCTTTATGATTCTCAACTCATGTGATGGTAGAAGATAATGAAGAAGAAAGAGGAGGAGCCATATGTTAGTTATATGTATGCCCTAGAGGCCATTACTATACATAGGATGTATATTGTAGTGGATGCTGGGACATATATAGGGAGGACTTTCTTGCTCGACATGATAGTATGCTATCTGGTTGATCTTTACCTTAACATGTTCACTGATTGTCTCTCTGTTACATGTTGGTAAAGCCCTTAGGATGTGTACTTGACTATCTGGACTATGATGCAGATCATACCAGTGGGGACAGGGTAGTCCATAAGTACATCCTTCAAAGTCCCTAGTCGTGGGTGTATCGAGACGGGGCATCGATATACCAGAGTAGACTAGCGTATACCTTCTCGACCCATACAGATGGGCGATGGATGATCCCATATCCATTGGTGTTTGACATCAGAGATGATATGCGGGTGCTCAGTGGAGACTGGGTACACTGGACGGACTCGCCGAGAACTCCCAGATGGTATTATACCTTACGTCAGATGGCAGTTCTCGGTGACACTGGTACAGAGTAGTCTGTTGACCCGAGATCGTCATAGAGTCTTGTGTGGTTCCCACTGTTCTTTGATTTCCACCTTACCACGTCCAAGAGGGCGTGCAAAATGGTGGTTTTTGGGTACAGTCCCGAATCACATGGAGGCAATGAGCGATAGGAGGGGATTCGTCTCTCCCGGTATAGGGAGTTGATGTTGCGCTGTGTTCGATTGGCTATAACCGGAAATCCCTGGCCAGGGTTGCTGAGATTTACTGGTAAGTGTTACCAGTAGTTTCTCGAATTGTTATAGACCTCATATCGACACAACTTATCGAGCTATTGGGGTCTGACGTTTACCACCCCTAGGCGAGATATGCGACATATCAGACGATCAGACCGGACTGTACGGTAGTGTTACTGGTTGGATTCACTGGAGTGTGAGCGGGCTTGCTCGTCGATCTTCTGATCGCTCAATACCCGGGTGGCCGTTACGTTTAGCAGACCGCTTGCGGCTTGTGGATGTTTGATATGATCGTCATCCGCTGCCGGCGTATTGACGAGTCTTTAGAGTCCTACACAGAGGTTTCCTGGCTCAAGCAAAACGAAATAGGAGCGCATATGAGATATGTGCGGGACCGGGAATGATAACAGTATGTGATACTGTATTCGATTCTCGCGATATGTAACATTGATCGGTTATATGCATTATAGCCGGGTTATCGGATCAAGTGTTGATTCGATAAGTTGTTACTATTGATATTAGTCGGTTATATGCGATATGACCGGGTCGTTAAATCAAGTGTTGATTTAATGATTTAATGTATAATTATATATTTGATATATTACTTTGCGTTAACTAGTATCGGTTCACTTTAAATGGATATTCTCACTCGGATGTGCACATTGTATATGTGATATACTTTTTGTGCAATTGATTGTATCATGTTTGATGATACATGTTTGCTTTAGTTAAGTGTAAAGAATTAAACCTATGGTTAAGTATATGGTTAGGTTTTTATTTATTTATCCATTCATTTATCTATTTATTTTGGATTAATAAAGAGAGAAGAAAACAAAATGGTTGCATTGATTCATGAAGTTTCTTGAAGCTTCATTCAACTTTGACCATTTTGTCTTCATCTCCTTAACCTAACCATTCACTAACCCTAGTCTATTCTCTACACCTAACTATGGTTGGAATTATGATAAGGATTCATTTTTCTTTTCAATATAATTATCTTATCATAATACTAGCTTCTTCTTCTTGATCTTCTTCATTGAAGAAAACCTTTCTTCATCAATGGTGATTGATGAAAATGAGTGAGAAATCCAATTCTAAAGTCTACCCACTTCCTATTTCTTCATCCTCTATCTCTTGCCAAGCAGTAGAGTGTGTTTCCTTCACAAGTTTTCTTGACTTGGTGAAGTTGGAGCTTGATCTAGCGATACCTCGACGTAGATCATCTTCGGCACGTCGTCGATGACCTAGCCCGCTTTTTCTCCGATGAAGCCGACGCTAGAGCCCAGGATTTGTTATGGACAGCGAGGAGACTTCATTGCGGAGCTATGGAGGTGGAGGACCGGATCTACAAAGGTTGTATTTCCGTATTCTCGTAGTTAAGTGTTAACTAGTTTGTTTTTCGCCTAAACTTCTAGCCAACGATCCATAGTCGGGTTTCTCGGCACCGTAATTTTTGAAATTGGCATGGTTGATGCCTTGTGAGACCTCTTGTGAGTGCCTAGGAACCCTACAATGGTATCAGAGCCTAGCTAGAGCCTTAGGAGAAGTCTAGACGGAGTTTGAAGTCCGATCGACCCGAAACCCTAAAACCCATGAGCTCTCTGGACTTTTTCGAAAATCTGGGATTTTTCCATATTAAAATGTAACGCTTTGAAAATCGTTTCGGTGAAATTTCGAAAAATCGGTAAAATAAGGTGGTTTTCTGTAAAAAGTCAAAATGCAAATATCTTATTATAAAAAATTAAATATACATATTCTAGCTATGTAATTGCTATTATTTGGTGTTTATTGAGCCGCTGGTGAAATTTCAAATTTTCTGAAAAAAATATTATTTTATTATTATTTAAGCAGTCACTAATACATTTAATTAGGGAAAATTACAAATTGGAATGAGTTGAAAAAAAATTTGTGCATCATAAAACATTAAATAAAATTTTATCATGTGGTTTTAGGAACGAAATCATTTGCCAAAACGGTTTAGAAATTATTGAAGAAAAAAGGCTTTTTTTTAGCGTAAATGGATGTTTGGGGTATTGTATTTATCATTTTTCATCACCCCACACCCGTACCCACACCCACACACCCCCATTCACTTATCCCCTTGAAGAATTCAGCAGCCCCCTCTTTTGTCCCCACTTGGATTTCAAGGAAAAGAAATGAAAGAAAAGAAAAGAAAATGGATAAAAGAGTTGGACTTTTGACTTTGTGTTGACTTGGACTTCCTTACTTGTTATTTTCTCCACCTAACTCTCTCTCCTCCCTCACCCAACCCCCCCACAACCTGGCCGAAACCAGCAACCCCCCCAACAGCCCCATTTTCCTCTTCTCCTCTCTTTGTTCCATCAAAGAAAATCCAAAGAAAAATCCACAAAAAAATCAAGCAAAAATCCAAATCAAAATCCGACTCCTACCCATTTTAGCTTAGCCCGTATAGCATGGATTTTGGTGATAAGGGAGCATTTTGGAGGGCTATGTGTGCTTGTGGGATCTTCAATTTGTTTGGGTAAATTATAACCCTTTTGCTTAAATTGTTGTTAATTGCTTGTAGTTAGCTTAATTAAGTGTTAATTTGGCTTTATGTGGGTTCAATTGTATGATTAAGGAATTCTAGTTAGGGTTTTGTTTTGAAATTGGGTTGTGATCACTTGTGCATGGTTTGTGATGTGAGCTAACATCTTGAAAAATTGTTAAAATTTATCTAGTTGCATATTACAAGTTGTTGCTTGAAAAATGTCCAAATTAAGCTTTTGTGCAAACTAGGATTTTATGAAATGCATTTATATGTGAGATTAAAAATATGGTTAGTGTTTTTATCATATTATTAACTTTATTAAGTGTAGTTTAACAATTTAGTTCATGAAAATCCAACCTAAATTGTAGTTTGCGCATTTTTTTGCTATGAAATTGCTAAAAAAAGGGTATTTTGTAAACTAGAATATTAGGGTTTTTGGAATTTAATGAGATTAAATTCCGGAAATTGTTTCTATGACTTATTTAAGATATTTAATAAATATATTGGCCGCTACATTCATTTAAACATCCTGTTTTGTACAAAAACGGCGAATTGTGCTTGCTAGATTTTCGGAAAAGTGACTTTTTAAGTAAAGTTGGGGTTTTTGTGAGTTTTAACCTAGTTTATATTAAAATTAGTGTTCGTGAATGTGCAAATGAGTGTGATTGGATTTTTCTCGATGGTTTGACGTTTGTACATCGACATCGAGGGTTGGTTTGACTATTCTTGCATGCGTAGGCGATAGGTTTGGACCTATGCGTGATACGCGTGCCGATTTGATTTTCGTATGCCGTTTCGATTTCGAATTTAGTTTTAATGTGATACGGTGCGTTATGATATGTAGGTACCCCATGCGGACTTCGAGACGACAAGCAAGCGCGTGGCGACGTCGGCACCGGCGAGCGAGGACCAGGTGAGTAGATTTATATCTACGGGGAGAAGTCGGGTGGATGGCGTATAGCACCCCCGCTGTCCGTGGTGGTGTATACGGATGCGTATACACACCAACATTTATTATATGTTATTTGGGATTAATAATGTTTCTTAGGATGGATATTGGTGTGTTGGATTACCTTAGTGTTGCGAACCCTAGGGTAGTGTTGCACTACACATACACACATACATACTTGCATACATTCCTATTGATATGTGCTCATGGGATTCTTTATAGTTATGGGTTCACATGGATATGGGACTATGTGCTCACATACGGGTTTGAGGATGATACTTGGGATTGAGCTGAGTCGATGAGATTTGATTTGAGGCCGTGAGATCGGCGATATAGCAGGGTTCGTATTTGAGATACGACATGACGTTGTAGCGGGTCCTTGACGTAGTGTTTCACACACGTCCATGCATACGTAGGCGGTATCAGTATGGTACTAGACGTAGATCAGTACCCCGATCATGATATTTGATAAAGAGGATACCCGGTGAATAGTATGATGAATGTGATATTGACCCGTACCCAGATTGGGATGCCGTACGACGGATTTACGTACGAGCTATATTGATGATTGATCCGCACTCTTGACTTGGGATGCCTGATTATAGATAGGGTATCGGATAAGATATTATTGAGGCGGGATCACCGACTATACATATACAGGTATGTATATGTATCGACTCAGATGATAGGCGGTTCCCTTACCTGTAGTTCAGCTTGTTAGTTCAGCCGTATAGTTTAGTGTAGTTGTTAGATTAGATTAGACTTCGTACCTATTTCAAAAACCAACGAATCGTGGGCATTCTTAAAGACAGCCCAAGGGATCCTACGGATATTTCAAAAGACGTATCTTTTCATAAAAAACACCGTAGCCCCTATTTTCAAAACCCATGATTCGTGTTATTTCAAAAGGCACCATTTGTAGGACTTATATTAGATTAATGCAGATTGTTATAGTTGCTTCTAGTTTTCACCTCCCGCTCATTTTTGTGGTCCGCTTCGCATCGCATGCTTATTTTATGTTTCATACTCCATTAGTGATATCATGCTGTTAGGACACCAGCACCATTACCGATGATGCGTAGGTACCACGTACACTTAATTGCCAGCTCACACACATCTTCATCGGTAATTACCATGTCACGTACACCTTAGAAAACATTATTGCTTAACTTAGCTAGATAGCTAGTAGTTTGACATAATATTAGTGTACTTACCTTATATGCCAGCTTAGATATTGTAGTTATCACTTGTCACTTCATGCATACTGTTATTCATCGTTATGCCGCATTCATGGATTCTCATGCATATATTCACTATTTTACGTGTTATTGAGGTTTTGGATTCGGATTTCCATGAGATTTTCTGGATTTGGAGGAAAACCGCAAAAACATAAATAAACCTTTTCTCTCTTTTAAAATAAAAAGTGCGGTTTTCATATGATGTATGAGTCGTCCACCATGAGTTTGCTGATGGATTTCGAGACCCGATTCGAGGAGTGGAGGAACCGTTTCGGGTACATGGTGGGCCCGGTATGGTACCCCGGGGCAAGAGGAATGTGGTGTTGACGTTGAGCCTGGCTGAGGAGCACTACCTACCGGTGATATTACCCGACACGTCGGATATCCGGAGGATACCGTCGTGGTCTTGAGATGGATGGTAGGGGCCGGTCTGGACTGACGGCGCCCTAGATATTGAGATTGAGACATTGATATTTCGAGACAGTGAGATTTATGTTTTGTGTCGATGCTAGACACTGTTGATACTGATTTCATTTATGATACCTCAGTTTAAAACTACGAAGGAAATCTCACTAAATTATGAAAACAGTTTCTTCATTTACATGTATTCTGTTTCATGCATGCATACCTCATTCATATGATATATTGCTACCTGAGGCACAGACACGGCCACATGAGATTACACTCGGGTTAGATATTTACCCTAGCCTTGTTATAGGCTGCATGTTATATACATTTTTGAGGATATATTATGATTATTGACCTAGGATTGCGTTATTTATGCGATTTCTGTGCGTAGATGTTTTTCTATTCACGAGTTGGCAACTCACCCCCGTTGTGCCCCAGTTTCTTGCAGGTTTGCCGTACAGGTTTCATTACGGCTTTGCGGGCTCAGTTTCATTCAGGTGACTTGCTAGTAGGTGGGTTTTTCTTGTATCGTACCCATCATATTACCTTGTATAATATTATTCTGTTGTATCTTGTAAATTCTATCAACCAAACATGTATTTATTGAGATAGAGACCAGTGTTGTTTATTCTTTGGACCTTAGAGTCGCTCGTTATATTTCTGGTGTTTTTGAGTTTCCTTTTGAGTTTTGATCCTCGCCGTTGGCGTTGTATATTATATTGCTTGTGTGGTTGTGACCGTCGATTGACGAAGAGCTAGCTCCCGCTTGGGGATGCCTTTTTATTGATTTCGTATACTATTCGTGTTGTATCCCGTTTGGGAGCCAGTATTTACAAAGGAGACTCTGCCGAAATTTTCAGTAAATTTTGATGTTCTTAAAAACCGCATAATTCGGCTTATGCTATTAAAACTACTTGTTTTAAATTGGTTTTCCTTCACTCTAATTCTTTTCTTGGTTTGGATTTCTGGGTTTTCGGTTTACTTAGATTACGTACGCCTGGAGACGTTTCGTAGTTTAAGTGCCGGTCATGTTCCGTACTTTCGGGACGTGACATAAAAATGCTTTAAAAATTCAGCAAAGAATTCTAAGAATTACGGTGCAATTTGTTTCCAATGAACAGTACACTGTGCGGCGGAACCGCGGCAGAAGCATGGCTTCTGCGGCGGTTCCGCGGCTCTATGGTGACGTCAGCCCTAATTTTTTGCACAGTAATTCCTGATAAATTATGCTGAGTTTTCTGGGAATTTTTAAATTGACTCAAGGGTTGAGTGCTCTGAGGTTGTATTGGGAATCGACGATTCGATCGGATTATCAAACCTTGTCTAAGTGTTTTTCCGGATAACTTTAGAATATGTTAAAAAGTTCGACCGGATATAAATACCCAACTTTTCCCCTGCCGGAAAATATCCAAGTGTTGGATTTTTGTGTGGTTAAAGGACGTTCTAAGTAGTGCAAGTAATGCGATGGTCCCTCTAGAAGACAACAAACCTTAACTCGATTATGTGACCGTCTTGAACTGCCCTTTGAACCTTCGGGTTTGGGGCAGTACGGCGTGCCACATGTGAGGCGTTGGCTTGACCCTTCTACGGCTGGACCGTTGGTACTGAGGCACGAAGTGAATGTTTTTAAACTTATTTCATGTGTTGAGCTGTTTCGGGAAAACTTGGGTGTTCGAATGTTCGATCAAAAAGTTTAACATTTTCTATTTATCCGGAATGTGATACAATAATTGGAATTCACTAGTTATGAGATAACTGAATGAATGTTATAAACATAGCACTTTAGTCTCATTTGATCGGTTGCCACGGAATTTTGATGTGATCAAAAGTCCGTCGCAATCACGTAGCGTACGCGGATACTCGCCGGGTAAACTTAATAGACAGCCTCACTCCATAGCCCCGACCAAGTGACTGTAGGAGAACCCCGTCGCCGAAAGTATCTGTCCGGGTGCTCGCGGTAGCGGTGTTCCGCCTTGGTGCACTTCGTCGACGGTATCGGGGGTGCGGCCGCCTACCAAAGTTTGCGACGAGTATTCGATCAGGATGTCGGGAATCCTATTGAATTGCCCGACTTGATATTGAAAAGTGTTTTCGATTTTGAGACTAAAATGCGGGGTTTATAATTGTTAGGCATGTGATGTCTAAGGTATTCATTTGATTAGGCATGCGATGTCTATGGAAATTGCGGATTCCAACTGTTGTAGTTTTACACTTTCTTTTCTGTGACCGTAAGTGTAATATGTGATATCGCCGGTTTCGTTGCTATATGTCAACGACAATTGGGATGCGCATATTTACTTACTTTGATGACATGTGATGTTATATGTTGCTGGATATGTTATATTGGATCGTCGTGTTTGAATAGCCGGGGGTTTTTATGTGAGATGAGTGTTTTTCATTTTCATTCATGTAAAAACTTGTATGTAATATTCTTTTATTGGGGCACTTCCAGGTTGCGGAAGATGTCACCCTTTGTATATTATTTACTTTTCTGCACTAGGATAGACCCAAGGAGGGGAGCACGAGTTACCGGGTTCTGGAGTCCAGTGGGAGACCAACTCGAGGAGTCGAGTCCGGGTCTCCTAACTCTAGAATTGGTAGGGTTGCTTGCCGCTCTCGTAGGGGTCTAGGGGTGTGGGTTTGGCTATTCATCACGACCGTGGAATCCGTGTTTTATACTGGCTCGTATTGAACACACGGACGTCCTAGTATATCCAATATTTCATATGATTCTTCTGTTGCGATTTATGTGATGTGATCATGTGATGTTTTGTGATAGATACTGCATATAGTATATTTGATATATTATATAGACGTTACTTATGTTTTACACCCGCGCTAGCCCTGCCCCGCTCTGCCGTTAGTTATCTAACCTAACGGTGCACGAGGGGACATCGAGGCGAATGCGGATGGCATAAGTGTACATCGTATTTATCCGTGATGTTTAGGCACTTAAATGATGGGACTTCACTAATGAGATTAATGAAATAAAAGAAACCTAAGATGTTGTAGAATCGAATTTCAAAAATAAAACAGGTAGCTACAGTTCTTGCTTTGCACAGCGGTATATGTGATATATCATGCACCTTATTCGATGAGGAAAGGACCGAGATCCCTTCACCGGGAGTGACTCCTTTAGCAATAACTGGCACATGCTACACACTCGGTTTGTCTTTTGATTGCTTTTAAGAGTTTTTGCTTTGCACAGGGCTATAGAAAGGTAGAGAACTGAGAACGGGTGATAAGTTTCATGAGACAGAAAACGCGGCAAGTGTTGCAGCCAAGTCTGTTGGTCACTTTCATCCTGTATTACTAATACATTGATTCTGAACAAATATTATTAGATACCGAACCTGATATACAAAATCATATCAGTCTCTTTATAAGTAGAGAAATGATAAAATTTTGTATTGTTGGATAATGTTTTGAACATTTCCTATATCAAAAGTTGATCGGTTCAGGCACGTTATCTAAAAGCATTGATGTTCTAAATCAAACTACAGTTCTTTTGTATACGGAACACACACAAGAGGAAAAGTTCAGATATGAACGAATCCTTCTTAAGGCATTGTAGACTAGGTCATATCAATGCGACCCGACTAGCTGAAGTTACATGTAGATGCATATTTAAATTAGTTTGAATCTACATCTTGTGAAACTTGCCAGTCATGTCACAAAGATATAATGACACCAGCTCTGTTTATTGGAAACAGAGAAAGAGTTAGTAAACTCTTGGGACTGATACATGATGATGTATGTAAGGTCTCCTGTCTACACATGCCAAGACCGTTTCTTTATACTTCATTACATTCTCTGATCATCTTTCGAGATTCAGACCTATGTTCCTGTTGAAATACAAGTCCGAACCTTTTGAGATATTCACAGAATATAAGTTAGAAGTAGAGAACCAAAACGGGTAAAATTATTATGTCCTTTGATGTGATCAAGGAGGAGAATACTTGAGCACGGAATTCCTGGACTATTCTAAAGGAGAATGAGATTCTCTCTCAGCATTACTCCTCCGTATACACCATAGCACGATGGTATATCGGGGCGGAGCAATAGCACCCTATGTGATAAGGTGTGCTCTATGATGAGTACTACTGAGTTACCCATTTCCTTTTGGGAGTTATGCACTTGAGAAGCTGCATACCTATTGAATAGGGTTCCAATCAAATCAGTTGCCTACCACTTCATATATGATATGGAAAGGGAAGAGCCCATGTCTTAAGCTAGTTAAGATTTGGGGTTGACCGGCCTATGTCTAAAAGCAAAATCCGGACAAGCTCGAAGCAAGGTCTGTAATGTAGAACTGGAAAGGTTCCAGCTATACAAAACTGCAGTTAATGATTTGACAGAACCAAAGGATTCAATAGTTACCAACGAACCTCAGCCTCTCCGCCGATCTAGTAGGGTTCCTCACCCACCTGAGAGATACTTCGGTTTCTCTATGACAGTGGGAGCGAGGATTGCATCATGAGATGATGACCCAACTAGTTTCGAACTGGCCATCAGGAGTAGGACTCTGTAAGAATGGCTGGATGCTTAGTGACCTGCGATGGAATCCTTATACATCAACAAAGTATGGACTTTGGTTGCGATATCTGGAGGGTTAAATCCCCATCAGGAGCAAGTATTGTTAGTTATATGTATGCCCTAGAGGCCATTACTGTACATTGGATGTATATTGTAGTGGATGCTGGGACATATATAGGGAAGACTTTCTTGCTCGACATGATAGTATGCTATCTAGTTGCTCTTTACCTTAACGTGTACACTGTTTGTCTCTCTGTTACATGTTGGTAAAGCCCTTAGGATGTGTACTTGACTATCTGGACTATGATGCGGATCATACTAGTGGGGACATGGTAGTCTATAAGTACATCCTTCAAAGTCCCTAGTCATGGGTGTATCGAGACGGGGCATCGATATACTAGAGTAGACTAGCGTATACCTTCTCGACCCATACAGATGGGCGATGGATGATCCCATATCCATTGGTGTTTGACATCAGAGATGATATACGGGTGCTCAGTAGAGACTGGGTACACTGGACGGACTCGCCGAGAACTCCCAGATGGTATTATATCTTACGTCAGATGGCAGTTCTCTGGTGACACTGGTACAGAGTAGTCTGTTGACCCGAGATCGTCATAAAGTCTTGTGTGGTTCGCACTGTGCTTTGATTTCCATCTTACCACGTCCAAGAGGGCGTGCAAAACGGTGGTTTTTGGATACAGTCCCGAGTCACATGGAGGCAATGAGCGATAGGAGGGGATTCGTCTCTCCCGGTATAGGGGGTTGATGTTGTGCTGTGTTCGATTGGCTATAACAGGAAATCCCTGGCCAGGGTTGCTGAGATTTACTGGTAAGTGTTACCTGTAGTTTCTCGAATTATTATAGACCTCATATCGACACGACTTATCGAGCTATTGGGGTCTGACGTTTACCACCCCTAGGCGAGATATGCGACATATCAGACGATCGGACCGGACTGTACGGTAGTGTTACTGGTTGGATTCACTGGAGTGTGAGCGGGCTTGCTCGTCGATCTTCTAATCGCTCAATACCCGGGTGACCGTTACGTTTAGCAGACCGCTTGCGTCTTGTGGGTGTTTGATATGATCATCATCTGCTGCCGGCGTATTGACGAGTCTTTAGAGTCCTACACAGAGGTTTCCTGGCTTAAGCGAAACGAAATAGGAGCGCATATGAGATATGTGCGGGACCGAGAATGATACCAGTATGTGATACTGTATACGATTCTCGCGATTTGTGACATTGATCGGTTATATGCGATATAGCCGGGTTATCGGATCAAGTGTTGATTCGATAAGTTGTTACTGTTGAAACTAGTCGGTTATATGCGATATGACCGGATCATTAAATCAAGTGTTGATTTAATGATTTAATGAATAATTATATATTTGATATATCACTTTACATTAACTAATATCGGTTCACTTAAGATATATTTTCTCACTCGGTTGTGCGCATTGCATATGCGATATGATTTTGTGCACTTGCTTGTATCATGTTTGATGATGCATGTTAACTTGGTTAAGTGTAAAGATTAAACCATGGTTAAGTTAATGATTAGGATTTTCCTTATCTTATCTTATTTATTTATTTATTTTTAGAAAGGATTAAAGAGAAGAATGGTGGCTTTCTTTGTTTCTAGTTGAAATTTCATGAAGGTTTGACCAAAGCTACCATTCTTGTCTTCTTCTCTTAACCCTAACCATTCAACTAACCTTGGTTAATTCTCTACACTTGACTATAGTTAATGTTATGATAAGTATTGATTTACTTTGGATTTTAAATTAACTTATCATAACACTTTCTTCTTCTTCTTCTTCATCTTCTTCAATGAAGAAAGCTTCACTTCATCAATGGTGGATTGATGAAATGAGTGAGAAATCCAATTCTAAAGTGAACCCACTTCCTATTTCTTCATCCTCTACCTCTTGCCAAGTAGTAGAGTGTGTTTTCTTCATAGTTTCATCACTTGGTGAAGTTGGAGCTTGATCTAGCGATGCCTCGACGTAGATCATCTTCGGCATGGACATCGACGACCTAGCTCGCCATTTCTCCGACGAAGCCGACGCTAGAGCCCGGGAATTCATTTGGACAGCGAGGGGACTTCGTTGCGGAGCTATGGAGGTGGAGCACCGGATCTACAAAGGTTGTATTTCCGTTTAAACTTTAGTTAAGTTGTTAACTAGTTTATTGTTTCGCCTAGTTTTCTAGCCAACGATCCGTAGTCGAGTTTCTCGGCACCGTTAAAATTTGAAATTGGCATGGTTGATGCCTTGTGAGACCTCATTAGGGTGCCTAGGAACCCTACAATAGTATCAGAGCCTAGCTAGAGCCTTAGGCGAAGTCTAGACGCAATTTGAAGTCCGAACGAACCCGAAACCCAATTCCAAACATGCTCTCTGTCCTTTTTTGAAAATTATGGATTTTTCAATATTAAAAATATGCAAAAAAATCAGCAGGTGTTTTTAAGAATTACTGTGCAATTCGATCGGCTAAATCGTTTAAAGTGCGGCGGAACCGCGGCAAGAGCAGTGCTCATGCGGCGGTTCCGCGGCTAAGTAGTTACGTCATCTTGTGTAATCTGCACAGTAATTCCTAATTCTTAGTGCTGTATTTTCTGGGATATTTTAACATTTACTCCACAGTTGAGCATTCTGGGTTTGATTTAGGGATTCGGTGTTTCGATCGGAGTATCAGATTTTGTCTATGTGGCTTTCCGAATAATTTTTTGAATATGTTAAAAAGTTCGACCGGATATAAATACCCAATTTTTCCCCTGTCGGGAAATTTCCAAGTGTTGGATTTTTCCGAAGTTTAACGACGTTCTAAGTAGTGCAAGTAACGCGATGGTCCCTCTAGAAGACAACAAACCTTAACTCGATTATGTGACCGTCTTGAACTGCCCTTTGAACCTTCGGGTTTGGGGCAGTATGGCGTGCCACATGTGAGGCGTTGGCTTGACCCTTCTACGGCTGGACCGTTGGTACTGAGGCACGAACTGAATGTTGTTAGACTTATTTCATGTGTTGACCTGTTTCGGGAAAACTTGGGTGTTCGAATATTCAATCGGAAAGTTTAACATTTTCTGTTTATCCGGAATGGGATACAATAATTGGAATTCACAAGTAGTTATGAGATAACTGAATGAATGTTATAAACATAGCACTTTAGTCTCACTTGATCGGTTGCCGCGGAATTTTGATGCGATCAAAAGTCCGTCGCAATCACGTAGCGTACGCGGATATTCGCCGGACAAACTTAATAGACAGCTACACCCATAGCCCCGACCAAGTGACTGTAGGAGAACCCCGTCGCCGAAAGCATCCGTCCGGGTGCTCGCGGTAGCGGTGTTCCGCCTTGGTGCGCTTCGTCGACGGTATCGGGGTGCGGCCGCCTACTGAAGTTTGCGACGAGTATTCGATCAGGATGTCGGGAATCTTGTTGAATTGCCCGACTTGATATTGAAAAGTGTTTTCGATTTTGAGACTAAAATGCGGGGTTTATAATTGTTAGGCATGCGATGTTTAAGTAATTCATTTGGTCAGGCATGCGATGTCTGAGGTGGTTGCGGATTCCAACTGTTGTAGTTTTACACTTTCTTTTCTGTGACCGTAAGTGTAATATGTGATATCGCCGGTTTCGTTGCTATATGTCAACGACAATTGGGATGCGCAAATTTACTTACGTTGATGACATGTGATGTTATGTGTTGCTGGATATGTTATATTGGATCGTCGTGTTTGAATAGCCGGGGGTTTTTATGTGAGATGAGTGTTTTTCATTTTCATTCATGTAAAAACTTGTATGTAATATTCTTTTATTGGGGCGCTTCCAGGTTGCGGAAGATGTCACCGTTTGTATATTATTTACTTTTCCGCACTAGGATAGACCCAAGGAGGAGGGCACAAGTAACCGGGTTCTGGAGTCCAGTGGGAGACCAACTCGAGGAGTCGAGTCCGGGTCTCCTAACTCTAGAATTGGTAGGGTTGCTTGCCGCTCTCGTAGGGGTCTTGGGGTGTGGGTTTGGCTATTCATCACGACTGTGGAATCCGTGTTTTATACTGGCTCGTATTGAAAACACGGACGTCCTAGGATATCCAATATTTTATATGTTTCTTCTGCTGCGATATCTGTGATGTGATCATGTGATGTTCTCTGATAGATACAGTATATAGTATATATGATATATTATATAGACGTTACTTATGTTTTGCACCCGCACTAGCCCTGCCCCGCTCTGCCGTTAGTTACCTAACCTAACGGTGCACGAGGGGACATCGAGGCGAATGCGGATGGCATAAGTGTACGTCGTATTTATCTGTGATGTTTAGGTACTTAAATGATGGGACTTCATTTATGAGATTAATGAAATAAAAGAAACCTAAAGATGTTGTAGAATCGAATTTCAAAATTAAAACAGGTAGCTACAGTTCTTGCTTTGCACAGCGGTATATGTGATATATCCTGCACCTTATTCGATGAGGAAAGGACCGAGATCCCTTCACCGGGAGTGACTCCTTTAGCAATAACTGGCAGATGCTACACACTCGGTTTGTCTTTTGATTGCTTTTAAGAGTTTTTGCTTTGCACAGTGATATATATGATATATCCCGCACCTCATTCGACGAGGAAAGGACCGACGATCCCTTCACCGGGAGTGACTCCTTTAGCAAAACTAGAAAAGCCTCAAAAACACTCCATTTTTAAAATCATTTGATTCTACAACGATATCAAGTTCATTACGCAATAGGTTTTCAGAAAAAAACCTGTCGTAGCCCTCCGTCATTTCAGATAAATCATGTTTAGTATTCGTGCTGCGTTTGTTGACCTTGTCAAGACGCAGTGTGCGGTAGCTAACCAGTATTTATCTGCTTATGCATATGATGCAGATTGGGTTAAGGAAGTCGTGCGGCCTTGTTGACCTTGTCAAGGGTCGTGCGGGTGGGTTTGATTCAATCAAGCAATGACGGGTTGAACTTGACTTGCGGTCTATGGTTTGTTGACCTTGTCAAGGTCATAGATCGTTCGGGGCAAAATATTATCGGGAATTTCAAGTGTTGAAATTTGCAATGAGATTGCATACCTTCTATGAGATAGTTGGATCCCGATACCCGCTGCGAGTAAGAGTTACTCCTGGGAGAGTTTTATACATTACAATTAGCCGATCAAGTAGGTGTCTAGAAAGGTGTCAACGGGGTTACGCCTCTGGGAAAACGAGGTTTACATTAATTAGGTTCGTGCGAAAGCACGGGGGACCTCCCTCAAAGTACCGACACTGGCCTGGCTGAAAGATTGGCGAACTTGTAGTGTGTAATTAATCCCGGCTAGTCTTTCCTTTTAGGGTTTGAAGGAAGATTTGATAAAAAGCAGTGGGAGCCATCCTGATTAGATAAAATAATAACCAATCTATTCTTGCAAGAGCGCACGCTGAGTGTTTTCTTCTCTCTCTCTCTAGGTAGCGACCATATCACGCCTTAATCAAGATAATAAAACGGATTATTGACCGAACCCGCTTGTTATACTGAGCTGGGGAACGTTGGTCCCGCTCCAACTTATAATTGTTATAAGACAGAGCAGGAAATTGGGGAATACCAGATTTCCCGTGCCGCCCAAACGAAGAGAGTGCATGCTGATGCATCATCTTCGGGTGTGTTCATTATACAGAACTGTTTCTCAGTATCCTCCGCATCCTGGGTATATGATACCGGATCAGGATCCCAGATATGTAATCTATTACATAGGGCTACAAAAGGGTAGAAAAACTGAGAACGGGTGATAAGTTTCATGAGACAGAAAACGGGGCAAGAGTTGCAGTCAAGTCTGTCGGTCACTGTCACCCTGTATTACCAATACATTGATTCTGAACGAATGTTATTAGATAACAAACCTGATATACCAAATCATATCACTCTCTTTGTTAGAAAAGAAAGGATATAATTTTGTATTGATGGATAATGTTTTGAACATTTCCTATATCAAAAGTTGATCGGTTCAGGCACGTTATCTAAAAGCATTGATGTTCTAAATCAAACAACAGTTCTTAGTATATGGAACACACACAAGAAGAAGAGTTCAGAAATGAACGGATTCTTCTTGAGGTATTGTAGACTAGGTCAGATCAATGTGACCCGACTAGCTGAAGTTACATTTAGATGTATATTTAAATTAGTTTGAATTTATATCTTGTGAAACTTGCCGGTCATGTCACAGAGATAATGTAACACCCGAGCCCAATAATACTATTTATATTACAAGTTGAGGGTTATATATTTTGCTCATTCCAATTTTCCGGATTTCCTGGTGTTTATTGCTAAATTTTAACCGGTTAAGTCATTTTGGCACATAACAAATTTTAACTCCTAAAATGAAATTAAAAGTGTCCATGTTGGCCTACTCGTCGCCACTAGTCGCGTGGTAGCGTCCGCGTGTCGAGATTCCGTCCCGTTCGGCTAAACGGGCAAGTTTGGACGGCTACGCGCGCGTGCAAGTGTCCGACTTGGGGGCATGCATTTTAATCATTAAACACCTCTTTTCAAAATTTGGAACCCGCTTAAAATCCTATAATTTGAATTTGGAACATTTGGGCGCAACCCGGACGCGATTTGGAAATGTTTCATTTCGCGCCAAAAAGGCCTATTTCAATTTAATATCTTAAACTATTTTATACGAATATATATATTTTTCCCTAACTGTAAATCATTCAAATCCTTCAGATCCCTTCAAATCTTTTTCTCATCTCGTGATCAGCCAATCACGAGTGCTGAACCCGAGTCGTGGGCCCCCTTCCCTTTCCCTATCTCTCTCTCTCTCTTCCCTCAATCTCTCTCCAATCTCTCTCTCTCTCTTCCTCTATTTAAAACCCATGCAGCCGCCTGTTCCTCCCTCATCCATCGCGAGAGAACCCTCCATCGACGAAACCCTAACCCTAGCTCCTCGCAACCTCACCGCCGATCTCCCCGCGACCTCGCCGTCGCCGCCCTCGCCACCGCGAGCCCAGCCGCACCTCCTACCTCCTTCCTCAGTCCCTCTCCCCGTTCCTGCAACCAACCCCGACGCCTCCAACCACTGCAGAGCCGACGTCGACGCCGCCTCTCGCCGCCGACGCCTCCCACGACTCCCTCTCACCCTCCTCGTCCCGACCTCGTCGTCGCTTCCTTCCTCTCCTCGCCGGACCACCAACCCGAGCCTTTAACCCCATCGCCTACCCTCCTCTGGTTCGCCGGAAAAGGACACCGTCGACCCCCTCGTCGTCACCAGCACACCGACGACCATCTCCTCTCCTCCCAGCAACGCAAACCAGGCCTCTACCTCCCTCTACTCACAGCACAACCCCGACCCAGCCGCTTCCAGCCCTCGCCGCATCTCCTGTTCACCGCCGGCGCGTCCATCGCCGTCGGGCCCATCGTAGTTGCCCCGGTTCTTCCCTGTAAGCCTCCCTTTAGCTTTCCATTCATGTTTAATCCCTCACTGGTCCTTGTTGCGTTTATCGTATTTGCTAAGTTCGCTACTTTTGACTTTTGCCGGTTTCCGACCGTGCCGTCTTTTGGACCCGACGCTCCAGCGAAGTACCCTGGTCCGTATGATCCCGTTGTTCTCTGTTGGGACTCGATCCGTGGCCCGTGCTAACATATCGCGTTTTCTGCCGACATCGCATCCGTGTTCCGGTTTGCAAAACCGTCGAGGCAAGTATCTGAATACTTGCTCTAACATGCTAGCGTGCGAGATCTAGTCTTGCCACGCAATTGAATTCATACTATAAGACAATTTAATGATGGTAATTGATAAAATGTTATAAGTTAGAATTGACAGTTGCGGTTATCTTTAACATGGAATCGTTATAATAGTTCTCGTAATTAATCAATCCAACATCAATCCATATTTCAACTAAATAAAACGACTGGATCATATCTGCTTAAACTGTTAAATTATTCACGAGACAATTATTATACTTAGTGTAAATTCCTGTAGCTTCATTACTTCATGATTGTGGATATTGCTTCACCTTGTGGCTTTGCACCCTAAAGGTGCTTGAACCTGTTAATAAGAGAATACAAACATCACTGTGGTTACATGGAATATTATGGTTAATTACTGTTTCCTGCTGCTGTTCATTATTGATTGTATACCTGTTTTGAGCACTTACCCGATTGCACTACATATTGGCCTGACCCTGCTACACCTGACATATACATACATACCGACTCATCCTGTTGTACCATGACATTACTTGTTTCATGATTTCATGCCTAATGCCGACAAACCCGACCATCCCTGCTGTCTATCCAGACAGACCTACTCTTACCGGATTTTGTGTTGGCATTAGTCCTTGACTACTGAATACCTGACCTGACATACATAGCTTGGGGGTATGGGGAAACCAAAGATGAACCTGACTTGTAACTCGACAGTTCACTACCGTTCGAGTGTACACATTCCTTTCTGTGCCTAACGGCATGTCTCGGTTTCAGCCGAGAATATTGTGGCCGTGATCCCGGGTATGTACGGGGTAATACCGAGTGTAAACTTTCCTTTCTGTGCCTAACGGCATGTCTCGGTTTCAGCCGAGAATATTGTGGCCGTGGTCCTGGGTATGTACGGGATACTATTGGGTTACATCGACGATTCATCAATTGGTTTCAAAGACTACAGAGTAGAAAACCTGATAGGACAGTTTAGTCACCATTGCACATTACCCTGCTTGTTATTTCTTATTACTGCTTATTTCATGTTCATACTTGCATTGCTTATTACCGTGTTTATACTATATACTTGACGTCATGACGCGCTGACGTCTGGGTTTTGCATGGCCCAGATTCCGTACTATTGTCGACGACCGAGCAGGAGTACTTCAGCCAGCAGGCTGAACTGTGAGTCCTTAGTGTTTAGTTTATTTATTTCATTTCATTTCCAGATGTGAGCCCGCATTATGGGACGTACTGTTTATTCATTGTATTGGATCATTAGCTTCCGCACTTATTGTTTATTGATTCTTGTTATTATGGATTTGGACATGTATTAGATTAGTTTTTTTTATCTTGTTCTTGATATCCTTACAACCGTAATGTGACTGTGGATGGATACTTCCTACCCACAGGTATCATGGTTGGCTATGTCACGTGCCCAATCTTGCATACTCTGGGAAGCGGGGCGTGACATGGTTCTTTTGGTATCAGAGCCATAGGTTAATTGGGTCGATTCCTTGTAGTTGGGTATCGCACCCGATACATGAATCATAATACCCGTGATTAGGAAACATGTCCTGCCACTTTGACCGTGTTACCATCCTTGAATCATTCTTCCGGATCATGTCGACGTGCAAACTTACTTTGCATTGTCAACTCGAAAACCTAACTTCTTGTTATCTCTAGAACTTAGGCGACTTGGGTGGAGTTAAGTAATTGCGGGTATGATACCGCGGCATAGCTACAATGCAGCACTCTATTTAAGTATCTTGGAGTTCTAGCCTTGATTTATATATTGAATCTATCATCATGCTAATGTTGTTTGTTTTGATTTCAGGACCATGGCAGATAAGAATTTCAAGACGTATCAGAGGCGTGTGGATGAAGCCGCCATGTTAGGAGTGATACATGGGATGTTGGAAAATCAGAAGAGGCAAACTGAGCTGATCCAGCAGCAAGCAGATTCATTTCAGGAGGGTTTGCAGGCTATGCAGCAGTCTGTAAACACAGCTGTAGCGAAGCCAGTCGACCGAGTAGGGACCGTGGCAGATTTCAGACGGTTGGGTCCTACTACTTTCACTGGCTTGGAGGAGCCGTTGCCAGCCGAGCAGTGGCTCGTGGATACGGAGAATTTACTGATTGCGGCACAGATCCCAGAACACAAGAGAGTTGATGTGGTGCGCATTCAGCTGGTGGATTACGCCCGAAAGTGGTGGCTTGTGGAGGAGACCCGTTTGTCCAAGCCAATCAGTTGGGCGGATTTCTCCAAAAGTTTCTTAGAAAAGTTCTTCCCGCGGACTGCCCGGGAGGAAATGGAGGAGAGATTTATTGGGCTGAGACAAAATGGAGCAGCTGTGGATATACATGCAGCGGAATGGACGAGACTCAGCCGTTTCGCTGGACCCTTAGTCGCCAAGGAGGCAGACAGGGCGCGAAGGTTCTTGCGCAGTTTGGATGTGGACATCCAGAGGCAGATTGTCTCCCTGGGTTTGACCACTTTCTCACAGGTTCTTACGGCAGCCAGAGAGCAGCAGAGTTTATCAGGATCGAAAGGGAACCTTCACCAGACGGCAGTTGCGGCCAGGAAGCCTGCATTTGTACCTAACCGAGATCATGGGCGCAGAGGTATTCCAGTGGACCGTCGAGGTGTAGCGCCAATGAAGAAGCCTGTGATCGTCGATCGAAGAAAGAGCATAAGTTGTAACTACTGCAATTTACCAGGCCACATGCAAAAGGATTGTCGAAGGAGACTGGGACTTTGTCTGGTGTGTGGAGCAGCCGATACGCAGTTGGTGCCTGTCCATCGAGGCTTCGTACGAGGGATGAGATACAGAAGCCTCCGCAGAGACCGTTCCAAGGGCAGAAACAGCTGACACAAGGACCCAACCAGGGTCGAGCTTTCACGTTGACAGCTGAGGAAGCCAAGGCATCAGAAGAAGTGGTTTCAGGTACTATACTCGTTCGTGGTTTTCCCGCATTGGCATTATTTGATTCCGGAGCATCCCACTGTTTTATGTCATCCAAATTTAGAACTACACACTCGATCACCTGCACGACCCTGTCTAGTTTCTGGGACATACACACTGGGAATGGGAAAATCATAGCTAGTAAGGAATGTAGAGATTGTACAGTTGTTGTTTGTGGACGGGAGCTTTTTGCAGATTTCTTGGTGATTGATACGGGCAGTTATGAAGTAGTCTTGGGAATGGATTTTCTTGGCACTTTCCACGCACGCATTGATTGTAGGGCAAGGAAAGTAATTTTCCAGATTCCCGGACACCCTGAGTTTACTTTCATCGGAGGAAGCAGTTCTGTCGGGCCAGTCGAGTTTAGGGCTAAGCCGACAAACAGTGTTCTTGCGGCTATGGTAGTGGATAGTATTGAAGAGCCGGCAGTTGTCCGCGACTTTATGGATGTGTTTGAAGACATTTCGGGCTTACCGCCGAAGCGAGATGTGGAGTTTGCGATTGACCTTATTCCTGGTGCAGCGCCAGTATCAAAATCTTATTATCCGATGGCACCGGTGGAATTGGAAGAAGTTAAGAAACAAGTTGGTGAATTACTCGAGAAGGGATGGATTCGAAGCAGCAACTCGCCTTGGGGAGCTCCAGTCCTTTTAGTAAAGAAGAAGGATGGCATAAGAAGGATGTGCATTGATTATCGAGAATTGAACCGGGTGACTATTAAGAACAAGTACCCGATCCCTCGCATTGGAGAACTTTTTGAGCAGCTTAGTGGCGCGAGGGTATTCTCGAAACTGGACTTGCGATCAGGATATCATCAGGTCCGAGTGAAGGCAGAAGACATTTGCAAGACGGCGTTTCGAACTCGGTATGGGCATTTTGAGTGTTTAGTGATGCCCTTCGGAGTGACTAATGCGCCAGCAATATTTATGGATTTGATGAACAGGATCTTTTCACCGTTCTTGGACCAGTTTATTGTGGTATTCATTGACGATATTCTGGTGTACTCGAAGAGTCTGGAGGAGCATGCTGAGCATTTAAGGATCGCACTGCAGAAGCTGAGACAAGAGAAGTTATTTGCGAAGATGAGTAAGTGTGAATTCTGGCTGGAAGAAGTGAAGTTTCTGGGGCATGTCGTGTCGGGCGATGGAATCGCCGTCGATCCCGAAAAGATTGCAGCAGTTCGAGATTGGCCTATTCCAAAGAATGTTGCGGAGATAAGGAGTTTCCTTGGACTCGCCGGATACTACAGAAGATTTGTGGAGAACTTCGCTCGTTTAGCTGAGCCGTTAACCAAGCTTACGCGTAAGGAGGTACCGTTTGTTTGGACGGATGGATGTGCATTGGCCTTCGAGACGTTGAAGCAGAAGTTGATAACCGCCCCGATCCTGACCGTACCGGATAATTCAGGAGGACTGGTGATTCACAGCGACGCATCTGGAAAAGGATTGGGATGTGTTTTAATGCAGAATGGGAAAGTCGTCGCTTACGCATCGAGACAACTGAAGACTCATAAGAAGAACTATCCGACTCATGACTTAGAGCTTGCAGCCGTGATCTTCGCCCTGAAGATTTGGAGACACTACCTTTTGGGCGAGAGAGTTGAAGTCTTTACAGATCACAAGAGTTTGAAATATGTGTTCACTCAGAAGGAGTTGAACATGAGGCAACGCAGATGGTTGGAGCTGATGGCCGACTATGACCTCGATCTTAAGTACCATCCGGGAAAGGTCAACGTCGTGCCGGATGCGCTGAGCCGGTTACCAGCAATTCAGATATTGACTGCACAGAGAGAGATCATTGAGGATTTTCGGAGATTTGACTTGGAGGTTGTGCTACCACATGCTACAGGACAGTTGATGCAGTTGCAAGTACAATCGTCCTTAGTTGAGAGGATTAAAGCGACACAATCGCAGGATCCTAGACTGCAAAAGTTTCAAGAGCAGGTTAAAGCCGGATTACGAACTGATTTACTGATCCATGAAGATGGTTCGTTGAGATATGGTAGCCGTGTGTGTGTGCCAAAAGGAGATGTGCGTGAAGAGCTTATGAAGGAGGCACACAGTTCAGCTTACTTTGTACATCCAGGAGGGACAAAGATGTACCGAGATATTCGACAGCACTTCTGGTGGGAAGGTATGAAACGGGAAATTGCTCGCTTCGTGGCTAAGTTCTTGGTGTGTCAGCAAGTCAAGGCTGAACACCAAAGGGTTGCTGGTTTGTTGCAACCACTTCCGATTCCTCAGTGGAAGTGGGAACATATAACCATGGATTTCGTGACGGCTTTACCGCGGAGTCCAAAGGGCAACAATGCTGTATGGGTGATTGTCGATCGGTTGACCAAGGCAGCTCACTTTATTCCTTTTCGGGTTGGTCAATCGACGGAGACTTTGGCAGAGCGGTACGTGCAGGAGATTGTCAGACTGCATGGAGTACCGGTAAGCATCGTGTCCGATCGGGACACTCGGTTCTTGTCGCACTTTTGGAGGAGTTTACAAGAAAGTTTGGGGACTCGATTGAAGTTTAGCACAGCTTATCATCCTCAGACTGATGGACAATCGGAGAGAACGATCCAGACCCTTGAAGATATGTTGAGGGCTTGCATGTTGGACTTCAAAGGTTCTTGGGAAGATCATCTACACCTGGTGGAGTTTTCGTACAACAATAGCTTCCAAGCAACTATTCAGATGGCCCCGTTTGAAGCACTGTATGGTCGTAAGTGCCGTTCACCTGTCTGTTGGGATGATGTTGGTGAACGAAGGTTACTAAGACCAGATTTGGTGGTACAGACAGTCGAGAAGGTGAATACAATCAGGAAGCATATGAAGGCAGCTCAAGACAGACAGAAAAGTTGGGCCGACACGTCAAGAAGACCTCTAGAGTTCGCCGTGGGTGATTTGGTATTCCTGAAGATATCACCGACTAGAGGGGTGATTCGCTTTGGGAGTCGGGGAAAGCTTAGTCCTCGTTTCGTTGGACCCTTCGAGATATTGGAGCGTGTTGGAGAGGTATCGTACCGGTTGGCGTTACCACAGTCATTAGCAGGAGTTCATGATGTGTTTCATATGTCTCAACTACGGAGGTATGTTCGTGATGAGACTCATGTCTTGGATCATTCGGAGTTGACCGTACGGGAGGACCTAACCTTTGAGGAGCGACCAGTTGAAATCAAGGATCGAAGAGAAAAGGTTCTTAAGAACAAGGTTATCCCTATTGTGCTAGTTTCTTGGGGAAATCGATCGCATGGAGAATCCACTTGGGAGCGAGAAGACGAGATCCGACAGAAATTCCCTCACCTTTTCCAGTAGTTAGCTATCTTGTATTCTTGGAATTTCGAGGACGAAATTCTTTTTGTAGTTGGGTATGATGTAACACCCGAGCCCAATAATACTATTTATATTACAAGTTGAGGGTTATATATTTTGCTCATTCCAATTTTCCGGATTTCCTGGTGTTTATTGCTAAATTTTAACCGGTTAAGTCATTTTGGCACATAACAAATTTTAACTCCTAAAATGAAATTAAAAGTGTCCATGTTGGCCTACTCGTCGCCACTAGTCGCGTGGTAGCGTCCGCGTGTCGAGATTCCGTCCCGTTCGGCTAAACGGGAAAGTTTGGACGACTACGCGCGCGTGCAAGTGTCCGACTTGGGGGCATGCATTTTAATCATTAAACACCTCTTTTCAAAATTTGGAACCCGCTTAAAATCCTATAATTTGAATTTGGAACATTTGGGCGCAACCCGGGCGCGATTTGGAAATGTTTCATTTCGCGCCAAAAAGGCCCATTTCAATTTAATATCTTAAACTATTTTATACGAATATATATATTTTTCCCTAACTGTAAATCATTCAAATCCTTCAGATCCCTTCAAATCTTTTTCTCATCTCGTGATCAGCCAATCACGAGTGCTGAACCCGAGTCGTGGGCCCCCTTCCCTTTCCCTATCTCTCTCTCTCTCTTCCCTCAATCTCTCTCCAATCTCTCTCTCTCTCTCTCTCTTCCTCTATTTAAAACCCATGCAGCCGCCTGTTCCTCCCTCATCCATCGCGAGAGAACCCTCCATCGACGAAACCCTAACCCTAGCTCCTCGCAACCTCACCGCCGATCTCCCCGCGGCCTCGCCGTCGCCGCCCTCGCCACCGCGAGCCCAGCCGCACCTCCTACCTCCTTCCTCCGTCCCTCTCCCCATGCCTGCAACCAACCCCGACGCCTCCAACCACTGCAGAGCCGACGTCGACGCCGCCTCTCGCCGCCGACGCCTCCCACGACTCCCTCTCACCCTCCTCGTCCCGACCTCGTCGTCGCTTCCTTCCTCTCCTCGCCGGACCACCAACCCGAGCCCTTAACCCCATCGCCTACCCTCCTCTGGTTCGCCGGAAAAGGACACCGTCGACCCCCTCGTCATCACCAGCACACCGACGACCATCTCCTCTCCTCCCAGCAACGCAAACCAGGCCTCTACCTCCCTCTACTCACAGCACAACCCCGACCCAGCCGCTTCCAGCCCTCGCCGCATCTCCTGTTCACCGCCGGCGCGTCCATCACCGTCGGGCCCGTCGTAGTTGCCCCGGTTCTTCCCTGTAAGTCTCCCTTTAGCTTTCCATTCATGTTTAATCCCTCGCTGGTCCTTGTTGCGTTTATCGTATTTGCTAAGTTCGCTACTTTTGACTTTTGCCGGTTTCCGACCGTGCCGTCTTTTGGACCCGACGCTCCAGCGAAGTACCCTGGTCCGTGTGATCCCGTTGTTCTCTGTTGGGACTCGATCCGTGGCCCGTGCTAACATATCGCGTTTTCTGCCGACATCGCATCCGTGTTCCGGTTTGCAAAACCGTCGAGGCAAGTATCTGAATACTTTCTCTAACATGCTAGCGTGCGAGATCTAGTCTTGCCACGCAATTGAATTCATACTATAAGACAACTTAATGATGGTAATTGATAAAATGTTATAAGTTAGAATTGACAGTTGCGGTTATCTTTAACATGGAATCGTTATAATAGTTCTCGTAATTAATCAATCCAACATCAATCCATATTTCAACTAAATAAAACGACTGGATCATATCTGCTTAAACTGTTAAATTATTCACGAGACAATTATTATACTTAGTGTAAATTCCTGTAGCTTCATTACTTCATGATTGTGGATATTGCTTCACCTTGTGGCTTTGCACCCTAAAGGTGCTTGAACCTGTTAATAAGAGAATACAAACATCACTGTGGTTACATGGAATATTATGGTTAATTACTGTTTCCTGCTGCTGTTCATTATTGATTGTATACCTGTTTTGAGCACTTACCCGATTGCACTACATATTGGCCTGACCCTGCTACACCTGACATATACATACATACCGACTCATCCTGTTGTACCATGACATTACTTGTTTCATGATTTCATGCCTAATGCCGACAAACCCGACCATCCCTGCTGTCTATCCAGACAGACCTACTCTTACCGGATTTTGTGTTGGCATTAGTCCTTGACTACTGAATACCTGACCTGACATACATAGCTTGGGGGTATGGGGAAATCAAAGATGAACCTGACTTGTAACTCGACAGTTCACTACCGTTCGAGTGTACACATTCCTTTCTGTGCCTAACGGCATGTCTCGGTTTCAGCCGAGAATATTGTGGCCGTGATCCCGGGTATGTACGGGGTAATACCGAGTGTACACTTTCCTTTCTGTGCCTAACGGCATGTCTCGGTTTCAGCCGAGAATATTATGGCCGTGGTCCTAGGTATGTATGGGATACTATTGGGTTACATCGACGATTCATCAATTGGTTTCAAAGACTACAGAGTAGAAAACCTGATAGGACAGTTTAGTCACCATTGCACATTACCCTGCTTGTTATTTCTTATTACTGCTTATTTCATGTTCATACTTGCATTGCTTATTACCGTGTTTATACTATATACTTGATGTCATGACGCGCTGACGTCTGGGTTTTGCATGGCCCAGATTCCGTACTATTGTCGACGACCGAGCAGGAGTACTTCAGCCAGCAGGCTGAACTGTGAGTCCTTAGTGTTTAGTTTATTTATTTCATTTCATTTCCAGATGTGAGCCCGCATTATGGGACGTACTGTTTATTCATTGTATTGGATCATTAGCTTCCGCACTTATTGTTTATTGATTCTTGTTATTATGGATTTGGACATGTATTAGATTAGTTTTTTTTATCTTGTTCTTGATATCCTTACAACCGTAATGTGACTGTGGATGGATACTTCCTACCCACAGGTAGCATGGTTGGCTATGTCACGTGCCCAATCTTGCATACTCTGGGAAGCGGGGCGTGACAGATAAGATGACCATAGCTCCGTTTACTGGAAACAGAGAAAGAGTTAGTGAACTCTTGGGACTGATACATGATGATGTATGTAAGGTCTCCTGTCTACACATGCCAGGACTGGTTCTTTATACTTCATTACGTTCTCTGATGATCTCTTTAGATTCAGACATATGTTCTTGTTGAAACACAAGTCCGAACCTTTTGAGATATTCACAGAATATAAGTTAGAAGTAGAGAACCAGAATACGGGTATAAGTATTATGTCCTCTGATGAGATCAAGGAGAAGAATACTTGAGCACGGAATTCCTGGACTATTCTAAATGAGAATAAGATTCTCTCTCAGCATTACTCCTCCGTATACACCATAGCACGATGGTATATCGGGGCGGAGCAATCACACCCTATATGATAAGGTGTGCTCTATGATGAGTACTACTGAGTTACCTGTTTCCTTTTGGGGGTTATGCACTTGAGAAGTTGCATACCTATTGAATTAGGTTCGAATCAAATCAGTTGCCTACCATTTCATATGTGATATGGAATGGGAAGGGCCCATGTCTTAAGTTAGTTAAGATTTGGGGTTGTCCGGCCTATGTCTAAAAGAAAAATCCGGACACGCTCGAGGCAAGGTCTGTTAAGTAGAACTGGAAATGTTCCAGCTATACAAACTGCAGCTGATGATTTGATAGAACCAAAGGATTCAGTAGATTCCAACGAACCTCAGCCTCTCCGCCGATCTAGTAGGGTTCCTCACCCACCTGAGAGATAATTTTGTTTCTCTATGACAGTGGGAGCGAGGATTGCATCATGAGATGATGACCCAACTAGCTTCGAGCTGGCCATCAGGAGTAAGACTCTGTAAGAATGGCTGGATGCTTAGCGATCTGAGATGGAATCCTTATACACCAACAAAGTATGGACTTTGGTTGCTATATCTGAAGGGTTAAATCCCCATCAGGAGTAAGTATATCTTGAGAAGATTACTTGGTGTAGATGGAAAAGTTGAGACTTTCAAAGCTAGACTTGTTAAAAGTTTGCATCATTGACCAGGTGTGGATAATGATGAAACCTTTTCAAGTAGCTATGCTTAAGTCCATCCAGATCCTACTTGTCACGGCTACATACCATGACTACGATATCTGGTGGTTGGGTGTCATGACTGCTTTTCTAAATGATGTTTTAGAAGAGTGCGTCTATAAGTACACAGCCAGAGGGCTTCGTAGACAGTGGGAGCAGCGGAAACGTGTGCAAGGTGCTTTATAGGATTAAAGCAGGCATCTCGGAGTTGGAACATCTGTTCTGATGGATTAGTCAAAGAGTTTGACATCATCAAAATGGTAGATGAACCTTGTATAAACAAAAAGGTAATAGGGAGTATGGTGGTGATCCTTGTAGAGTACGTGGATGACATACTCTTGATAGGGAAGGAGTTTCCTATGCTACGCTCGGTCGATCTCCGCTTATCACATGGATTCTCCATATAGGATCAAAATGATACCTCCTAAATCCTGAGTTTTGGATCTATGAGATAGATTTAATTGGATGTTAGGATTCTCACTAGTTGTAGTGAGATGGTATCAATCGATCCTGGGGAGAATCACTGGAAAGGTTCCAGAGTGATAAGGAAGACTGAAAGTCAGTCACAGGCATTGTCTTTACCCTCAGTAAAGGGACGGTATGTTGGAAGAGTTCCAAGCTAGATACCGCGACATACTAGACGATAAAGGCTGGATATATCGCTACTTAAGATGCTACCAAAGAGGCTGTTTGGGTGTATACTGGTTCATGAGATGAACTATGTTCCTCCCATTGTGTGACAATGGAGTTGTGGCTTATGCCAAGGAACGCAGGTCCCATCAGTGATCCAGACATATTCTAAGGCAGTATCACTTGATCATGGAGATGGTTGATCTCCAAGGAGATCGAGGTTAGGAGAGTAGACTCAGAGGACAACACAGCGGATCCACTCACAAAGGCATGTTCCCAGAGAGAGACTTTTATGGGATGGTTGAATATGAGATACTACAACCACTGCTATCAGATGGCCCTAGTGCAAGTGGGAGATTGTTAGTTATATGTATGCCCTAGAGGCCATTACTGTACATTGGATGTATATTGTAGTGGATGCTGGGACATATATAGGGAAGACTTTCTTGCTCGACATGATAGTATGATATCTGGTTGCTCTTTACCTTAACGTGTACACTGTTTGTCTCTCTGTTACATGTTGGTAAAGCCCTTAGGATGTGTACTTGACTATCTGGACTATGATGCGGATCATACTAGTGGGGACATGGTAGTCTATAAGTACATCCTTCAAAGTCCCTAGTCGTGGGTGTATCGAGACGGGGCATCGATATACCAGAGTAGACTAGCGTATACCTTCTCGACCCATACAGATGGGCGATGGATGATCCCATATCCATTGGTGTTTGACATCAGAGATGATATACGGGTGCTCAGTAGAGACTGGGTACACTAGACGGACTCGCCGAGAACTCCCAGATGGTATTATACCTTACGTCAGATGGCAGTTCTCTGGTGACACTGGTACAGAGTAGTCTGTTGACCCGAGATCGTCATAGAGTCTTGTGTGGTTCCCACTGTGCTTTGATTTCCATCTTACCACATCCAAGAGGGCGTGCAAAATGGTGGTTTTTGGGTACAGTCCCGAGTCACATGGAGGCAATGAGCGATAGGAGGGGATTCGTCTCTCCCGGTATAGGGGGTTGATGTTGTGCTTTGTTCGATTGGCTATAACAGGAAATCCCTGGCCAGGGTTGCTGAGATTTACTGGTAAGTGTAGGGTTCCTAGGCACTCTAGTGAGGTCTCCCAAGCCATCAACCATGGCAATTTCAAAAATTATGGTGCCTACAAACCCTAAACTACGGATCGTTTGCTAGATGTCTAGGCGAAAAACTAACTAGTTAACACTTAACTAAAAGTTTAACGGAAATACAACCTTTGTAGATCCGGTGCTCCACCTCCATAGCTCCGCAACGAAGTCCTCTCCGCTGTCTAAGTCAAATCCGGGCTCTAGAGTCGGCTTCGTCGGAGAATGGGCAAGCTAGGTCGTCGATGTCCATGCCGAAGATGATCTACGTCGAGGCATCGCTAGATCAAGCTCACAACTTCACAAAGTCATGAAACTTATGAAGTAAACACACTCTACTACTTGGCAAGAGGTAGAGGATGAAGAAATAGGAGTTGGGTTAACTTTAGAATTGGATTTCTCACTCTAATTCATCAATCACCATTGATGAGGTAAGCTTTCTTCTTCAAGTTCAAGGAAGAAGAAGAAGGAAATAGTTATGATAAGTTAAAAGAATAGAAAAAGAAAAATGAATTCTTATCATAATTTTAACTAGAGTCAAGTGTAGAGAATGAATCATGGTTAGTGGGAATGGTTAGGGTTAAGGATGAGATAAGAATGGTTGACTTGAACAAAGCTTCATGAAGCTTCAACTAAAGAACAAAATTAGCCACCATTCTTTTCTCTTCTCTTTTATTCATTTATCAAAAATAAAAAGGATAATTAAATAAGATAAATGAATAATAAATAATAAACCCTAACTATTTCATTAACCAAGGTTTAATCTTTACACTTGAACCCTAGCATGACATGTATCATCAAACATGATACAATCAAGTGCACAAAAGTATATCGCATATACAATGCGACCATCCGAGTGAGAAAATCCATCTTAAGTAAACCGATACTAGTTGATGCAAAGTAATATATCAAATATATAAATATGCATTAAATCATTAAATCAACACTTGATTCAATGACCCGGTTATGTCGCACACAACCGAATAGTATACAATATATCGGCTTATCGAATCAAAGCTTGAATCGATAACTAGGTTATATCGCATACAACCATTCGATATATTTTTCGCGAGAATAGAATACGGTATCACATACACGCATTATTCTCGGTCCCGCACATATCTCATATGCGCTCCTATTTCGTTTCGCTTGAGCCAGGAAACCTCTGTGTAGGACTCTAAAGACTCGTCAATACGCCGGCAGCAGATGATGATCATATCAAGCATCCACAAGCCGCAAGCGGTCTGCTAAACGTAACGGCCACCCGGGTATTGAGCGATCTGAAGATCGACGAGCAAGTCCGCTCACACTCCAGTGAATCCGACCAGTAACACTACCGTACAGTCCGGTCTGATCGTCTGATATGTTGCATATCTCGCCTAGGGGTGGTAAACGTCAGACCCCAATAGCTCGATAAGTCGTGTCGATATGAGGTCTATAACTGTTCGAGAAACTACTGGTAACACTTACCAGTAAATCTCAGCAACCCTGGCCAGGGATTTCCTGTTATAGCCAATCGAACACAGCGCAACATCAACCCCCTATACCGGGAGAGACGAATCCCCTCCTATCGCTCATTGCCTCCATGTGACTCGGGACTGTACCCAAAAACCACCGTTTTGCACGCCCTCTTGGACGTGGTAAGATGGAAATCAAAGCACAGTGGGAACCACACAAGACTCTATGACGATCTCGGGTCAACAGACTACTCTGTACCAGTGTCACCAGAGAACTGCCATCTGACGTGAGGTATAATACCATCTGGGAGTTCTCGGCGAGTCCGTCCAGTGTACCCAGTCTCTACTGAGCATCCGTATATCTCCTCTGATGTCAAACACCGATGGATATGGGATCATCCATCGTCCATCTGTATGGGTCGAGAAGGTATACGCTAGTCTACTCTGGTATATCGATGCCCCGTCTCGATACACCCACGACTAGGGACTTTGAAGGATGTACTTATGGACTACCATGTCCCCACTAGTATGATCCGCATCATAGTCCAGGTAGTCAAGTACAGATCCTAAGGGCTTTACCAACATGTAACAGAGAGACAATCAGCATACACGTTAAGGTAAAGTGTAACCAGATAGCATACTATCATGTCGAGCAAGAAAGTCCTCCCTATATATGTCCCAGCATCCACTACAATATACATCCTATGTACAGTAATGGCCTCTAGGGCATACATATAACTAACAATCTCCCACTTGCACTAGGGCCATCTGTAGCAGTGGTTGCAGTATCTCATACTCAACCATCCCATAAAAGTCTCTCTCTGGGAACAGGCCTTTGTGAGTGGATCCGCTGTGTTGTCCTCTGAGTCTACTCTCCTAACCTCGATCTCCCTGGAGATCAACCATCTCCATGATCAAGTGATACTGCCTTAGAATATGTCTGGATCACTGATGGGACCGGTGTTCCTTGGCATAAGCCACAACTCCATTGTCACACAATGGGAGGAACATAGTTCATCTCATGAACCAATATACACCCAAACAGCCTCTTTGGTAGCATCTTAAGTAGCGATGTATCCTGCCTTTATCGTCTAGTATGCCACGGTATCTAGCTTGGAACTCTTCCAATATACCGTCCCTTTACTGAGGGTAAAGACAATGCCTGTGACTGACATTCAGTCGTCTTTATCACCCTGGAACACTTCCAGTGATTCTCCCCAGGATCGATTGATACCATCTCACTACAACTAGTGAGAATCCTAACATCCAATTAAATCTATCTCATAGATCCAAAATCCAGGATTTAGTAGGTATCACTTTGATCCTATATGGAGAATTCTAGTGATAAGCGGAGATTGACCGAGCGTAGCATAAGAAACTCTTTTCTTATCAAGAGTATGTCATCCACGTACTCTACGTGGATCGTCACCATACTCCCTACTACCTTTTTGTTTATACAAGGTTCATCTACCATTTTGATGATGTCAACTTCTTTGACTAATCCATCAAAACAGATGTTCCAACTCCGCGATGCCTGCTTTATCAGATAAAACATCTTGCACACGTTTCCGCTGCTCCCACTGTTTACGAAGCCCTCTGGCTGTGTACTTACAGACGCACTCTTCTAAATCATCATTTAGAAAAGCAGTCATGGCACCCAACCGCCAGATATCGTAGTCATGGTATGTAGCCGTGGCAAGTAGGATCCGGATGGACTTAAGCATAGCTACTTGAAAAGGTTTCATCATTATCCATACCTGGTCAATGATGCAAACTTTTAACAAGTCTAGCTTTGAAAGTCTCAACTTTTCCATGTACACCAAGTAATCTTCTCAAGATATACCTGCTCCTGATGGGGATTTAACCCTTCAGATATAGCAACCAAAGTCCATACTTTGTTGGTGTATAAGGATTCCATCTCAGATCGATGAACATCCAGCCATTCTTACAGAGTCCCACTCTTGATGGCCAGCTCGAAACTAGTTGGGTCATCATCTCATGATGCAATCCTCGCTCCCACTGTCATAGAGAAACAGAAGTATCTCTCAGGTGGGTGAGGAACCCTACTAGATCGGCGGAGAGGCTGAGGTTCGTTGGAATCTACTGAATCCTTTGGTTCTATCAAATCATTAGCTGTAGTTTGTATAGCTGGAACCTTTCCAGTTCTACATTACAGATCTTGCCTCGAGCTTGTCCGGATTTTGCTTTCAGACATAGGCCGGACAACTCCAAATCTTAACTAACTTAAGACATGGGTTCTTCCTATTCCATATCACATATGAAATGGTAGGCAACTAATTTGATTCGAACCCTATTCAATAGGTATGCAGCTTCTCAAGTGCATAACTCCCTAAAAGGAAATAGGCAACTCAGTAGTACTCATCATAGAGCACACCTTATCATATAGGGTGTGATTGCTCCACCCCGATATACCATCGTGCTATGGTGTATACAGAGGAGTAATGCTGAGAGAGAATCTCATTCTCCTTTAGAATAGTCCAGGATTTACGTGCTCAAGTATTCTCCTCCTAGATCACATCAAAGGACATAATACTTATACCCGTATTTTGGTTCTCTACTTCTAACTTATATTCTGTGAATATCTCAAAAGGTTCGGACTTGTGTTTCAACAAAAACATATGTCTGAATCTAAAGAGATCATCAGAGAACGTAATGAAGTATAAAGAACCAGTCCTGGCATGTGTAGACTGGGGACCTACATACATCAACATGTATCATCCCAAGAGTTCACTAACTCTTTCTCTGTTTCCAATAAACAGAGATATGGTCATCTTATCTTTGTGACATGACTGGCGAGTTTCACAAGATGCAAATTCAAACTGATTTAAATATACATCTATATGTAACTCTAGCCAGTCGGGTTACATTGATCTGACCTAGTCTACAATACCTCAAGAAGAATTCGTTCAGTTCTGAACTCTTCCTCTTGTGTGTGTTCCATATACTAAGAAATGTAGTTTGATTTAGAACATTAATGCTTTTAGATAACGTGCCTGAACCGATCAACTTTTGATATAGGAAATGTTCAAAACATTATCCAACAACACAAAATTTTATCGTTTCTTTACTAATAAAGAGACAGATATGATTTTGTATATCAGGTTCGGTATCTAATAACATTCGTTCAGAATCAATGTATTGGTAATACAGGGTGACAGTGACCAACAGACTTGGCTGCAACTCTTGCCCCGTTTTCTACCTCATGAAACTTATCACCCGTTCTCAGTTCTCTACCTTTCTGTAGCCCTATGTAACAGATTACATATGATGGGATCCTGATCTGGTATCACATACCCAGGACGTAGAGGATACAGAGAAACAGTTCTTTGTAACGAACACACCCGAAGATGATGCATCAGCATGCACTCTCTTCGTTTGGGCGGCACGGGAATTCTGGTAATCCCCAATTTCCTGCTCTGTCTTATAACAATTATAAGTTGGAGCGGGACCAACGTTCCCCAGCTCAGTATAACAAGCGGGTTCGGTCAATAATCCGTATTATTATCTTGATTAAGGCGTGACATGGTCGCTACCAGGAGAGAGAGAGAAGAAAACACTCAGCGTGCGCTCTGTCAAGAATAGATTGGTTTTTATTTTATCTAATCAGGATGGCTCCCACTGCTTTTTATCAAATCTTCCTTCAAACCCTAAAAGGAAAGACTAGCCGGGATTAATTACACACTACAAGTTCGCCAATCTTTTAGCCAGGCCAGTGTCGGTACTTTGAGGGAGGTCCCCCGTGCTTTCGCACGAACCTAATTAATGTAAACCTCGTTTTCCCAGAGGCGTAACCCCGTTGACACCTTTCTAGACACCTACTTGATCGGCTAATTGTAATGTATAAAACTCTCCCAGGAGTAACACTTACTCGCAGCGGGTATCGGGACCCAACTATATCATAGAAGGTATGCAATCTCATTGCAAATTTCAACACTTGAAATTCCCGATAATATTTTGCCCCTAGCGTCCTATGACCTTGACGCAGGCCAACAAACCATAGTCCGCTAGTCAAGTTCAACCCGTCATTTCCTGATTGAATTAAACCCACTCGCACGACCCTTGACGCAGGCCAACAAAGTCGCACGACTACCCTAATCCAATCACATCATATGCTTATGCAGATAAGCGCCAGTTAGCTACCGCACACTACGCCTTGACGCAGGCCAACAAACGTAGCACGAATACTAACTACTACTTATCTGAAATGACGGAGGGCTACGACAGGTTTTTCTGAAAACCTATTGCGTAATGAACTTGATATCGTTGTAAGATCGAATGAATTTTGAAATGGAGTGTTTTTGAGGCTTTTCTAGTTTTGCTAAAGGAGTCACTCCCGGTGAAGGGATCGTCGGTCCTTTCCTCGTCGAATGAGGTGCGGGATATATCATATATATCTCTGTGCAAAGCAAAACACTTAAAAGCAAACAAAAGACAAACCGAGTGTGTACCATCTGCCAGTTATTGCTAAAGGAGTCACTCCCGGTGAAGGGATCTCGGTCCTTTCCTCATCGAATAAGGTGCAGGATATATCACATATACCGCTGTGCAAAGCAAGAACTGTAGCTACCTTTTTATTTTGAAATTCAATTCTACAACATCTTAGGTTTCTTTTATTTCATTAATCACATTAATGAAGTCCCATCATTTAAATACCTAAACATCACAGATAAATACGACGTACACTTATGCCATCCGCATTCGCCTCTATGTCCCCTCGTGCACCGTTAGGTTAGGTAACTAACGGCAGAGCAGGGCAGGGCTAGCGCGGGTGTAAAACATAAGTAACGTCTATATAATATATCATATATACTATATACTATATCTATCACAGAACATCACAGATATCGCAGCAGAAGAATCATATGAAATATTGGATATACTAGGACGTCCGTGTTTTCAATACGAGCCAGTATAAAACACGGATTCCACGGTCGTGATGAATAGCCAAACCCACACCCCTAGACCCCTATGAGAGCGACAAGCAACCCTGCCAATTCTAGAGTTAGGAGACCCGGACTCGACTCCTCGAGTTGGTCTCCCACTGGACCCCAGAACCCGGTTACTTGTGCTCCCCTCCTTGGGTCTATCCTAGTGCGGAAAAGTAAATAATATACAACAGGTGACAACTCCCGCAACCTGGAAGCGCCCCAATAAAAGAATATTACATACAAGTTTTTACATGAATGAAAATGAAAAACACTCATCTCACATAAAAACCCCCGGCTATTCAAACACGACGATCCAATATAACATATCCAGCAACACATAACATCACATGTCATCAACGTAAGTAAATATACGCATCCCAATTGTCGTTGACATATAGCAACGAAACCGGCGATATCACATATTACACTTACGGTCACAGAAAAGAAAGTGTAAAACTACAACAGTTGGAATCCGCAACCACCTCAGACATCGCATGCCTGACCAAATGAATTACTTAGACATCGCATGCCTAACAATTATAAACCCCGCATTTTAGTCTCAAAATCGAAAACACTTTTCAATATCAAGTCGGGCAATTCAACAGGATTCCCGACATCCTGATCGAATGCTCGTCGTAAACTTCTGTAGACGGCTGCACCCCCGATACCGTCGACGAAGTGCACCAAGGCGGAACACCGCTACCGCGAGCACCCGGACGGATGCTTTCGACGACGGGGTTCTCCTACAGTCACTTGGTCGGGCTATGGAGTGAAGCTGTCTATTAAGTTTATCCGGCGAGTATCCGCGTACGCTACGTGATTGCGACGGACTTTTGATCACATCAAAATTCCGTGGCAACCGATCAAGGGAGACTAAAGTGCTATGTTTATAACATTCATTCAGTTATCTCATAACTACTTGTGAATTCCAATTATTGTATCCCATTCCAGATAAACAGAAAATGTCAAACTTTTCGATCGAACAATCGAACACCCAAGTTTTCCCGAAACTGATCAACACATGAAACAAGTCTAACAACATTCCGTTCGTACCTCAGTACCAACGATCCAGCCGTAGAAGGGTCAAGCCAACGCCTCACATGTGGCACGCCGTACTGCCCCAAACCCGAAGGTTCAAAGGGCAGTTCAAGACGGTCACATAATCGAGTTAAGGTTTGTGTCTTCTAGAGGGACCATCGCGTTACTTGCACTACTTAGAACGTCGTTAAACTACGGAAAAATCCAACACTTGGAAATTTCCCGACAGGGGAAAATTTGGGTATTTATATCCGGTCGAACTTTTTAACATATTCTAAAATTTATTCGGAAAACCAAATAGACAAAATTTGATACCCCGATCGAAACACCGAATCCCCAAAACAACTGCAGAAAATTCAACTCTTGAATAAAATTTAAAAACATCCAGAGAACTCAGAACCAGAAACAATGAATTACAGTGTAAAAATTTAGGGCTGACGTCACCAATGTGCGGCGGAACCGCCGCATAAACCTGTCTTATGCCGCGCTTCAGCCGCGGTTTTAACTGTTCATCAAAAAAAAATTTATCCGTAATTCTTAGAATTCCCTGCTGAGTTCTCTGCATATTTTTAATTTGGAAAAACTCACTGTTTTCAAAAATGTACAGAGAGCAAGATTGGTTTGGGATTTCGGGTTCGTTCGGACTTCGAATTCCGTCTGGACTTCGCCTAAGGCTCTAGCTAGGCTCTGATACCACTGTATGGTTCCTAGGCACTCTAGTGAGGTCTCCCAAGCCATCAACCATGGCAATTTCAAAAATTATGGTGCCTACAAACCCTAAACTACGGATCGTTTGCTAGATGTCTAGGCGAAAAACTAACTAGTTAACACTTAACTAAAAGTTTAACGGAAATACAACCTTTGTAGATCCGGTGCTCCACCTCCATAGCTCCGCAACGAAGTCCTCTCCGCTGTCCAAGTCAAATCCGGGCTCTAGAGTCGGCTTCTTCGGAGAATGGGCAAGCTAGGTCGTCGATGTCCATGCCGAAGATGATCTACGTCGAGGCATCGCTAGATCAAGCTCACAACTTCACCAAGTCATGAAACTTGTGAAGTAAACACACTCTACTACTTGGCAAGAGGTAGAGGATGAAGAAATAGGAGTTGGGTTAACTTTAGAATTGGATTTCTCACTCTAATTCATCAATCACCATTGATGAGGTAAGCTTTCTTCTTCAAGTTCAAGGAAGAAGAAGAAGGAAATAGTTATGATAAGTTAAAAGAATAAGAAAAGAAAAATGAATTCTTATCATAATTTTAACTAGAGTCAAGTGTAGAGAATGAATCATGGTTAGTGGGAATGGTTAGGGTTAAGGATGAGATAAGAATGGTTGACTTGAACAAAGCTTCATGAAGCTTCAACTAAAGAACAAAATTAGCCACCATTCTTTTCTCTTCTCTTTTATTCATTTATCAAAAATAAAAAGGATAATTAAATAAGATAAATGAATAATAAATAATAAACCCTAACCATTTCATTAACCAAGGTTTAATCTTTACACTTGAACCCTAGCATGACATGTATCATCAAACATGATACAATCAAGTGCACAAAAGTATATCGCATATACAATGCGACCATCCGAGTGAGAAAATCCATCTTAAGTAAACTGATACTAGTTGATTCAAAGTAATATATCAAATATATAAATATGCATTAAATCATTAAATCAACACTTGATTCAATGACCCGGTTATGTCGCACACAACCGACTAGTATACAATATATCGGCTTATCGAATCAACGCTTGAATCGATAACTAGGTTATATCGCATACAACCATTCGATATATTTTTCGCGAGAATAGAATACGGTATCACATACACGCATTATTCTCGGTCCCGCACATATCTCATATGCGCTCCTATTTCGTTTCGCTTGAGCCAGGAAACCTCTGTGTAGGACTCTAAAGACTCGTCAATACGCCGGCAGCAGATGATGATCATATCAAGCATCCACAAGCTGCAAGCGGTCTGCTAAACATAACAGCCACCCGGGTATTGAGCGATCTGAAGATCGACGAGCAAGTCCGCTCACACTCCAGTGAATCCGACCAGTAACACTACCGTACAGTCCGGTCTGATCGTCTGATATGTTGCATATCTCGCCTAGGGGTGGTAAACGTCAGACCCCAATAGCTCGATAAGTCGTGTCGATATGAGGTCTATAACTGTTTGAGAAACTACTGGTAACACTTACCAGTAAATCTCAGCAACCCTGGCCAGGGATTTCCTGTTATAGCCAATCGAACACAGCGCAACATCAACCCCCTATACCGGGAGAGACGAATCCCCTCCTATCGCTCATTGCCTCCATGTGACTCGGGACTGTACCCAAAAACCACCGTTTTGCATGCCCTCTTGGACGTGGTAAGATGGAAATCAAAGCATAGTGGGAACCACACAAGACTCTATGACGATCTCGGGTCAACAGACTACTCTGTACCAGTGTCACCAGAGAACTGCCATCTGACGTGAGGTATAATACCATCTGGGAGTTCTCGGCGAGTCCGTCCAGTGTACCCAGTCTCTACTGAGCACCCGTATATCTCCTCTGATGTAAAACACCGATGGATATGGGATCATCCATCGCCCATCTGTATGGGTCGAGAAGGTATACGCTAGTCTACTCTGGTGTATCGATGCCCCGTCTCGATACACCCACGACTAGGGACTTTGAAGGATGTACTTATGGACTACCATGTCCCCACTAGTATGATCCGCATCATAGTCCAGGTAGTCAAGTACAGATCCTAAGGGCTTTACCAACATGTAACAGAGAGACAATCAGCATACACGTTAAGGTAAAGTGTAACCAGATAGCATACTATCATGTCGAGCAAGAAAGTCCTCCCTATATATGTCCCAGCATCCACTACAATATACATCCTATGTACAGTAATGGCCTCTAGGGCATACATATAACTAACAGTAAGTGTTACCTGTAGTTTCTCGAATTGTTATAGACCTCATATCGACACGACTTATCGAGCTATTGGGGTCTGACGTTTACCAACCCTAGGCGAGATATGCGACATATCAGACGATCAGACCGGACTGTACGGTAGTGTTACTGGTTGGATTCACTGGAGTGTGAGCGGGCTTGCTCGTCGATCTTCTGATCGCTCAATACCCGGGTGGCCGTTACGTTTAGCAGACCGCTTGCGGCTTGTGGGTGTTTGATATGATCATCATCTGCTGCCGGCGTATTGACGAGTCTTTAGAGTCCTACACAGAGGTTTCCTGGCTCAAGCGAAACAAAATAGGAGCGCATATGAGATATGTGCGGGACCGAGAATGATACCAGTATGTGATACTGTATACGATTCTCGCGATTTGTGACATTGATCGGTTATATGCGATATAGCCGGGTTATCGGATCAAGTGTTGATTCGATAAGTTGTTACTGTTGAAACTAGTCGGTTATATGCGATATGACCGGATCGTTAAATCAAGTGTTGATTTAATGATTTAATGAATAATTATATATTTGATATATCACTTTACATTAACTAGTATCGGTTCACTTAAGATAGATTTTCTCACTCGGTTGTGCGCATTGCTTATGCGATATGATTTTGTGCACTTGCTTGTATCATGTTTGATGATGCATGTTAACTTGGTTAAGTGTAAAGATTAAACCATGGTTAAGTTAATGATTAGGGTTTTCCTTATCTTATCTTATTTATTTATTTATTTTTAGAAAGGATTAAAGAGAAGAATGGTGGCTTTTTTTGTTTCTAGTTGAAACTTCATGAAGGTTTGACCAAAGCTACCATTCTTGTCTTCTTCTCTTAACCCTAACCATTCAACTAACCTTGGTTAATTCTCTACACTTGACTATAGTTAATGTTATGATAAGTATTGATTTACTTTGGATTTTAAATTAACTTATCATAACACTTTCTTCTTCTTCTTCTTCATCTTCTTCAATGAAGAAAGCTTCACTTCATCAATGGTGGATTGATGAAATGAGTGAGAAATCCAATTCTAAAGTGAACCCACTTCCTATTTCTTCATCCTCTACCTCTTGCCAAGTAGTAGAGTTTGTTTTCTTCACAAGTTTCATCACTTGGTGAAGTTGGAGCTTGATCTAGCGATGCCTCGACGTAGATCATCTTCGGCATGGACATCGACGACCTAGCTCGCCATTTCTCCGACGAAGCCGACGCTAGAGCCTGGGAATTCATTTGGACAGCGAGGGGACTTCGTTGCGGAGCTATGGAGGTGGAGCACCGGATCTACAAAGGTTGTATTTCCGTTTAAACTTTAGTTAAGTTGTTAACTAGTTTATTGTTTCACCTAGTTTTCTAGCCAACGATCCGTAGTCGGGTTTCTCGGCACCGTTAAAATTTGAAATTGGCATGGTTGATGCCTTGTGAGACCTCATTAGGGTGCCTAGGAACCCTACAAGTATATCTTGAGAAGATTACTTGGTGTACATGGAAAAGTTGAGACTTTCAAAGCTAGACTTGGTAAAGGTTTGCATCATTGACCAGGTGTGGATAATGATGAAACTTTTTCAAGTAGCTATGCTTAAGTCCATCCAGATCCTACTTTTCACGGCTACATACCATGACTACGATATCTGGTGGTTGGGTGTCATGACTGCTTTTCTAAATGATGTTTTAGAAGAGAACATCTATAAGTACACAGCCAGAGGGCTTCGTAGATAGTGGGAGCAGCGGAAACGTGTACAAGATGCTTTATAGGATAAAGCAGGTATCGCGGAGTTGGAACATCTGTTTTGATGTGTTAGTCAAAGAGTTTGACATCATCAAAATGGTAGATGAACCTTGTATAAACAAAAAGGTAGTAGGGAGTATAGTGACGATCCTCGTAGAGTACGTGGATGACATGCTCTTGATAGGGAACGAGTTTCCTATGCTACGCTCGGTCAATCTCCGCTTATCACAATGATTCTCCATATAGGATCAAAGTGATACCTCCTAAATCCTGGGTTTTGGATCTATGAGATAGATCTAATTGGATGTTAGGATTCTCACTAGTTGTAGTGAGATGGTATCAACCGATCCTGGGGAGAATCACTGGAAGGGTTCCAGGGTGATAAGGACGACTGAAAGTCAGTCACAGGCATTGTCTTTACCCTCAGTAAAGGGACGGTATGTTGAAAGAGTTCCAAGCTAAATATCGTGGCATACTAGACGATTAAAGGCAGAATATATCACTACTTAAGATGCTACCAAAGAGGCTGTTTGGGTGTATATTGGTTCATGAGATGAACTACATTCCTACCATTGTGAGACAATGGAGTTGTGGCTTATGCCAAGGAACGTCGGTCCCATCAGTGATCCAGACATATTCTAAGGCAGCATCACCTGATCATGGAGATAGTTGATCTCCAGGGTGATCGAGGTTAGGAGAGTAGACTCAGAGGACAACACAGCGGATCCACTCACAAAGGCCTGTTCCCAGAGAGAGACTTTTATGGGATGGTTGAGTATGAGATACTACAACCACTGCTATCAGATGGCCCTAGTGCAAGTGGGAGATTGTTAGTTATATGTATGCCCTAGAGGCCATTACTATACATAGGATGTATATTGTAGTGGATGCTGGGACATATATAGGGAGGACTTTCTTGCTCGACATGATAGTATGCTATCTGGTTGATCTTTACCTTAACATGTACACTGATTGACTCTCTGTTACATGTTGGTAAAGCCCTTAGGATGTGTACTTGACTACCTGGACTATGATGCGGATCATACCAGTGGGGACAGGGCAGTCCATAAGTACATCCTTCAAAGTCCCTAGTCGTGGGTGTATCGAGACGGGGCATCGATATACCAGAGTAGACTAGCGTATACCTTCTCGACCCATACAGATGGGCGATGGATGATCCCATATCCATTGGTGTTTGACATCAGAGATGATATGCGGGTGCTCAGTGGAGACTGGGTACACTAGACGGACTCGCCGAGAACTCCCAGATGGTATTATACCTTACGTCAGATGGCAGTTCTCTGGTGACACTGGTATAGAGTAGTCTGTTGACCCGAGATCGTCATAGAGTCTTGTGTGGTTCCCACTGTGCTTTGATTTCCACCTTACCACGTCCAAGAGGGCGTGCAAAACGGTGGTTTTTGGGTACAGTCCCGAATCACATGGAGGCAATGAGCGATAGGAGGGGATTCGTCTCTCCCGGTATAGGGAGTTGATGTTGCGCTGTGTTCGATTGGCTATAACCGGAAATCCCTGGCCAGGGTTGCTGAGATTTACTGGTAAGTGTTACCAGTAGTTTCTCGAATTGTTATAGACCTCATATCGATACAACTTATCGAGCTATTGGGGTCTGACGTTTACCACCCCTAGGCGAGATATGCGACATATCAGACGATCAGACCGGACTGTACGGTAGTGTTACTGGTTGGATTCACTGATGTGTGAGCGGGCTTGCTCGTCGATCTTCTGATCGCTCAATACCCGGGTGGCCATTACGTTTAGCAGACCGCTTGCGGCTTGTGGATGTTTGATATGATCGTCATCCGCTGCCGGCGTATTGACGAGTCTTTAGAGTCCTACACAGAGGTTTCCTGGCTCAAGCGAAACGAAATAGGAGCGCATAAAAGATATGTGCGGGACCGGGAATGATAACAGTATGTGATACTGTATTCGATTCTCGCGATATGTAACATTGATCGGTTATATGCATTATAGCCGGGTTATCGGATCAAGTGTTGATTCGATAAGTTGTTACTATTGATATTAGTCGGTTATATGCAATATGACCGGGTCGTTAAATCAAGTGTTGATTTAATGATTTAATGTATAATTATATATTTGATATATTACTTTGCGTTAACTAGTATCGATTCACTTTAAATGGATATTCTCACTCGGATGTGCACATTGTATATGTGATATACTTTTTGTGCAATTGATTGTATCATGTTTGATGATACATGTTTGCTTTGGTTAAGTGTAAAGAATTAAACCTATGGTTAAGTATATGGTTAGGTTTTTATTTATTTATCCATTCATTTATCTATTTATTTTGGATTAATAAAGAGAGAAGAAAACAAAATGGTTGCATTGATTCATGAAGTTTCTTGAAGCTTCATTCAACTTTGACCATTTTGTCTTCATCTCCTTAACCTAACCATTCACTAACCCTAGTCTATTCTCTACACCTAACTATGGTTGGAATTATGATGAGGATTCATTTTTCTTTTCAATATAATTATCTTATCATAATACTAGCTTCTTCTTCTTGATCTTCTTCTTTGAAGAAAACCTTTCTTCATCAATGGTGATTGATGAAAATGAGTGAGAAATCCAATTCTAAAGTCTACCCACTTCCTATTTCTTCATCCTCTATCTCTTGCCAAGTAGTAGAGTGTGTTTCCTTCACAAGTTTTCTTGACATGGTGAAGTTGGAGCTTGATCTAGCGATGCCTCGACATAGATCATCTTCGGCACGTCGTCGATGACCTAGCCCGCTTTTTCTCCGATGAAGCCGACGCTAGAGCCCGGGATTTGTTATGGACAGTGAGGAGACTTCATTGAGGAGCTATGGAGGTGGAGGACCGGATCTACAAAGGTTGTATTTCCGTATTCTCGTAGTTAAGTGTTAACTAGTTTGTTTTTCGCCTAAACTTCTAGCCAACAATCCGTAGTCGGGTTTCTCGGCACCGTAATTTTTGAAATTGGCATGGTTGATGCCTTGTGAGACCTCTTGTGAGTGCCTAGGAACCCTACACCATAAAAGAGAGAGAAGCTAAATGGTAGAATGAATAAAACCTCATCACCAATTCAAGCATGCAATTTTTTTTGTTAAAATTTTTTTTACCATTTTAAAATTACAACTATGCTTGAATAGTATGAGAAAATGAATTAACAATTTATTTGCCCATACCCTCCACCATTTCTCTCCTCCACCTCATTTCTCAATTTCTTTAAAAAGAAATTTCTAGAAATGAGGTGTTCTCCTTCTAGAAGTATTCTTGTATAAATACAAGAATAAGTCCCCGCAAATACATGTCTGTATTCGTATCAAAATACGAATACCCAAAAGATAGAAAAATACTATGAAAATAATATTAGAATATACATATTGAAATATATATGTAAATTATTAAATCAAAACTTGATTTAATAATCCGGCTTAATCCTAAACCGGCTAGTATTATCATCCGCCAGATTAAAATAAGTGTGGCTAGCACACATATTTAATCGGAACCCTGCACATATCAAAATACAGCCACTACATCATTTCTCCCGAACCGAAAAAACCCTCTGTGTGGGACTCTAAAGACTAGATATTAAGCTGGCAGTGAGTTTAACCACAAGCAAGTCGGCGACACTAGATGTACGTAACGGCTGCCCAAGTATTGAACGAAAAGAAGGCAGACGAGAAAACTCATACGTACCCCTACTGAGTCTGTCTGTGACAATCTTCGTACAGTCTGGTATGTTCATCTAAGAGTATCGCATACTGGGTTTAGAGGGTGGATAAAGTCAAACCCCTAATAACGCGATAATTCATGTCGGTGTGAAACCCATCACCCACTGAGAAACTAATAATCCAAATTAGTAATTCTCATCCACCTTGACTAAGGATTTCTAGTGATGGTCACCCGTGCACAGCACAACATCTACCTCTAATACTGGGAGAGACGAACCCCTGAAGATCCGCTCACTGTCTCCATGTGGTTTGGGACTGTACCCAACTAAAATATGTTTGCGTGACTCCTTTGAGCCGTGGTAGGGTAGTAATCTAAGAACAGTGGGAACTCACACGAGATAAATGACGATCTCAGGTCGACAGACTAACCTGTACTCATGTCACCTAAGAACTGCTTTCTGACAATAGGTATAATATCATCTAGTATGTTCCCGACGAGTCCATCCAGTGTAACTCATAACCCAATAAGCACCTATATACTATCTTTGGTGACTAACTAACACCAATGGCTGCGAGACCGGCCATCGTCCCTCGTCGAGATCAAGAAACGTATACACTAGTCTACTTTGGAATATTGATGCCCAGTCTCGATATTCCTACGACTAGGGACATTTAAGGATTTGCTTATAGACTACTCAGTTCTCACAAGTGTGATCGCCACAATAACCTTAGTAGTCAAGTAAGAATCATATGGGCACTATAAACATGTAATGGTGATCTGTAATACCACGTTATACATATACATGATAATAGAGATGAACCAGATAGCATACTATCATCTCGAATAAGACCGTTCTACCCGTATAGGTCCTCCCTCAATTACAATAATTGCATGCCTGCGATTACAATAATTATCCTGAGTACACTATAACCAACAAAGATCAGTGCCAAGCAATGTTTCTCAATGGGGGGTAGATGCGTTTTGCCTCCAGCAGAACTCGACTCAGGTGGTACATGGCTCTTTCTTTTCCCTGTTCATTCTCTTGTGCCCATAAAGCATCTAGAGAATAATCGAGTCCGGTTGTATAGATATTAAGGGGTTTTCCTGTGACTGGAGCAGCTAACACAGGCGGATTTTGCAGGTACTGCTTTATCTCCTCTAACACCCTTTGGCATTTTCCTACCCATACAAATGGGGTTCCTTTCTTCATGAGATGGGAGAAAGGACGATGTTCGTCGGATAAGTTAGCGATGAATCGCCGGATATATGCGAGCTTCCCTTAAAGCGATCGCAACAGCTTGAGATTTCTTGGTGGGGGCATTTCTGTAATTGCCCTGATTTTAGAGGCATAGATTTCAACCCCTCGGTGGCATATTATGAATCCTAAGAACTTGCCGGAGGAAACTCCGAAGACGCATTTTAGCAGGTTAATCTTTAAGTTGTGCTTTCGGAGGCGCTCAAAGACAATCTTAAGATGCCCCCATTGTTCCTCATGTGACATGCTTTTGACCATAAGATTATCGATAACATTCGACGATCTCATGGATTTGGTCTTCGAATATGCTGGTCATTGCCCTTTGATATATCGCTCTGATATTCTTTAATCCGAAGGGCATAAATTTGTAGTAGTAAACGCCTGTCAGGATGCGAAAGGTTGTGTGCTCTTGTTATTCAAGATCCATCTTGATTTGATTGTATCCGGAAGACCCATTCATGAACGATAAGTCCTCATGAGTGGAGGTATTATTGATCATGAGCTCTATGACCGGTACAGGGAAGTCATCTTTCGGGCATGCTCTGTTTAAATCTCGGAAGTTCACGCAGATCCGAATTGTTCCATTCTTCTACTTCACATGAACAATGTTGGCAATCCAGTACTACACCTCATGGATGAACCCGAAGTCTATTAAGTTCTTGACTTCGGCATGGATGCTTTTCTCGAGTTTGAGCCACATCCTTCTTGGTTCTTGTTTGACGGGATTTACCCCCAGCGTTATACCCAGTTTGTGCACCGCCACTTCTGGATCGAGTCCCAACATCTCGAAATGGTTCCAGGCGAAGCAGTCTCTGTACTCTATAAGTATGGTTTTCAGAGTGGCCACATGTTCTTCTGTTAGCAGTTCATTGACAAACGTGGGTTGAGAATCATATTCCATTCCTAAGTTTATTTTCTTTAATTCATCTGCCATGGTATGGATCCCACCTTCCAGCTTTTTTGGTGCTGGAGGCATTTCAAAGATCTCTTTATCTTCATTGGTGAAGCAATCGAAGAGCTCAAGCATTTCTTTGTCTTCTTTCTCATTTGAGAGTCTTATTGTATGGCAGGTATGCGCTTTCTCCTGCCTTTTCGATCGAGCATATCCCAATCTGGTAGTATCGGCTTTACCATTAAGGCCAACTCTATGTGTTCCAGGCACTTCCTAAATTCTTTTGCAGAACTGGGCCTCTCAAACGGTTTGTTCGAACGGTGCCCCTTAATGCCCAGGAGTTTCTTTAAGCTCCTCGAGAAGTACTTTGGCATGCGGATAGGTTGCAACTTATCGAGGTTTAGATCAATTCCCGGCCCGATTTCTCTTTCAACTTTGGTCTCTTCAGATTTGTAGAAGATAATTTCTTTCGCTTATCTATGTTTGGGAGACAAAGAGAAAGTCATCAACTCCTCTACATTGTAGATGCTGAAAATATCGAGCTCTTTATAATGTCGAGATAGGGCCATAGTGACATGCAAGGTCCAATCGACCTCGTTAAGTATTTTTGATGTAGAGTGCATAGAGAACACTGCCTCAACTTCATCTTCTGAATCTCTCCCGAAGTCCGGGATGATGGTTGGCGGGCTTTGCCTATTGCCTCTCATCTGAGATTGGTTTGGGTTTACTATATCCTCTTCATTCTCGGAGTCACTTTCGAATACCGGAATGGGAGCCACCTACTTCTGCTTGCTTTTCCCTTCTGATGCTGGTTTACCACACCTTTCTGATTCTTCAAAATTAGGAAGGAAATACATAGCCTCTTCGTATTTTCGTACTTCATTCACCGAGAAGGGATTGAGTTCCCCTTTTATGGTGTGCTCTTTACCATCCCTAAAGTACTTCATACGCTGATGTTGTATAGAAGGGATGATATTGTACTCGTGTAGCAAAGTTCTACCGAGTAGAGCTTTGTAGCAAGTTTTAGCGTCAATAACATGAAACTTGACGTTAGTGACGAGTTGTCCGAACTGAAGTGGCAGTACTACGGACCCACAAGTTTGCAAAGACTAGGAGTCAAATCCGAACATTGTGATCTTCTCTCGAGCAAGAAATCTGGTGTTCATGGCCAGCTCCTTGAGCACCCTCGCATTTAGTAGATTGACCGAGGATCCATTTTCGACAAGGATTTTATTTACCTTCACATCTCCGCAATACCCGGAAACATACAATGGTCGATTATGCTCAGATGTCCCAAGAGAACGTGTTATGCCTCGCATCCTAAAATATAGAATACGAGGGGTGACTAGGCTAGCTATGCTTCTACGATCAAGGAATAATCCTGTCGTAGTCACGCTTTTGCTTCTAGAATTACATGATAATCAGTAAAATTCAGCAAGTCAAGGAAATCGCAATCACTACTTTATTACATTAACCCCCAGGAGTTCATCAGATACAAGTTTTAAATGAAAAGAAACAACTAACTGAATGAAATATAAAGACTTTATTGAAAGCAGGAAAGATGGTAACTCTGAGTCATTGTCTAAATCTCTGAGGTCTCGAAAGGCAAGTCTTGATCCTGAACTGAATCCACTCTGTCCTCTCAGCATGCACACTCAGGTTGTCATGGCGACACGATAAAGTAATATATAATATGTGTAATAAGGTAAACATGAAGTAGCAGGCATGGAAAATAATAATAAGTGTATATGATATAAAAAGCACAAGTGAATAGTGTAGCATGTGTGTCAAAACAATAATCAATGTAATATCCATGTCACTAAACCTATTAGTCTCTAAGTCAATTTGAAATCGATAGGTGGAAAAGAGTTGTTGTGTTTAATAAGGATCTCGTGCATGCCCAAGACTACGGTCCACTGTTCTAGGGATATAACCCTGCAGCCGTGCCACTAAATCCATGACCTAATCAGTATATATATATATATGTATATATATATACATATATATATGTATATGTATATATATATATATATATGTATATGTATATATATATATATGTATCGCTGTTCGAATGATCATCCTCTAAACACTATACCTCGCTAAATACGAGTTCGATTCCACCATCAAATTTTCCTATTTCCTCAGGTTATAGTATATATTCATCTATCGAATTGGTTGTATACAGGTACGTTTGTCACTTTCATGGTTCAATCCCATTTTCCCTTATATCACTTTCAATTTCAATCACTATCACCAGCGTATTTGTCACTCCCAATCAATATCATTTATCACCTGAAAATGCGCTATATTTACTAGGGTGTCAATGCAAATGGTCACTAATCACTGGGGGTATAACATTCATGCAATATGATAGAAATGCATTGAAATATACTACGAGTAAAGTATGGGCAGTCAGTGTTATACAGGTTAGAAAATTCACAGTTATTTATACATGCAGAATCAAGCGAAACAATATAAAAATCATAAACGGTGGACTCGATTATCTAGACAATAAAATTAGTTTCATACCAATTGGGGTTCTGGTTAGGAAGATGAAACGGTCACTACTGGAATTCCAGTTTCTGAACTGAAAGTCAAACTTTGAACACATTTTACCAATGGTTATGTTTAGATTTTGGCATTGCTATAGTTCAATTAAATATAGATTTATAAGTTATATTTCCAACACAATAGATGGATCAATAATAGCCATCGTATGCAGAGAGTTACGGTCTGTTTAGTGTCACTACGTATAAACTGTTACTGCAGTAATCAACCAAACACGTCGAGAATATAAATTTTGTTAAAAATATTAAAATATGATAGAATTTTGTGAAACGGGTAGATTATGAAAGTTAACTAAATTTTCATGTTTTAGTAGAGAGATATAGGCGTTTAAAAACAGGTATTAGCAGAGATTACTGCTCTGGACTTCAATCCAGAGCCATAATTCCCTTTCATTTTAATTTATGTAAACTTAACAATATTCAGTAACCGTCTCCATAGATTTATAGATTATTCTGTCTTCTTCGTAACGAACGTAAGCAAGCCACGATATGAGATATATGGAATTTATTATGAATTTAATACGATGAATTATGGAGAAAATTCCAGATTTCATGTCGGTTATCGGGGGTTTCATTTCAAGTGCGAAACTACGATATTTTAATTCCAAATTCCTCACGATATTCATAATCGGTAAAAGAATTTATTAATCATAAGTTCCATCATTTTAAAATAGGTTTTCGCTTAGGGTTCCATATCGAACACCTAGGCAATGCAAACGATTATCGATCAAAATATCAATTACTTTTACTTGATCATCATGAAATCAATTCATGAATTTCTATACGTTATTACTACGGCATAGTCGACTCAAGTTGGTTCCCAAACACTAAAATTAACGATGATAGTACTTATTCGATATTAACTTCACAAACAATGTATATATAAAAATATCTATACCTATACATATGTCATTATATATTATATTTAATGATTAGCATGATGAACAAGTGAAAGGGGGTTTTCACTTGCTTGAAGGAGATCATTAGATGCACGGCAACAACGGGCACAGCACGACAGCGCAAACACAAGCAGTAGCAACATATATGGCTCGTCTTGGCACTGGAATTGTCTCGTAGTTAGAGCTCGGATGTTTGAGCTTTAAAGGAGGTGGGTACAGCGACGAGTGGCAAGGGGAGGTTCGATTTAGGGTGTAGGAGAAAATGGTGGTGTGGGTTGTTCATGGAGTTGTGAAGGAAGAGGGAGTCGGCTATGGAGCTGGAGGGGGGTCGTTGAGAGGTGGTGCGGGGAATCTTGGCAGCCGGCGGCAAGGGGACTCGGGTTGTGTTCGGGGGTGGTTTGGTGGTGGCCGGAGTTGTAGTTGGCAGTGGAGGTTGGAGATTTGGAGTTGGGAGAGTGAATGAGAGAGAGAGAGAATGAGTGATTGAGAGAGAAAAAGAATATTCTGTGTATTTGAAATGGAAAAGAGATTTGAAAGAACTAATAGAATTTAATGGGTAAGTAAGAGGATTAATTGGGGAATTAAAATGGTGATTAAAGGGGGTTAAAGGAGTGGATTTGCGGTTGGGATTTCAAAAGGAATGAGTAACAGTAGGAGGAAACAAGAGAAGATGAATGGGTGAGGGGGCCGTCCAAAATGAGTGGGATTAGATTGGTGGGCTTTTTGGCTTGGGTGTTTGGGCTTGGAAAAATTAAAAGGGGAGAAGTAGAGGGAAAATAATAGAAAAGAGAGAGAGAAGTCTTGGGCTGGGGCTTGGGTATAGGTGTTGGGTTAGGATTTTAAATATTAAGAAAAATGATATGATAGATAATTGGAAGTTTTTTAGAATATTTTAGGGGGAAATAAATAAGTAATTTGGCAAATAAATAGGAAAAATAAGGAAACGTATTTATTCATAATTACGGATAAGAACAAATGGAATTGGGAAGGTCTTTTTCGCGAAATGTTGTGTCAGCGGTGTGAACTTCTGCCAATTCATCCTTCATGCTTTCTTCTACAAAGAAGGATTAGAACTGATCAGGCTCGCTTAGTGCCTTAATGAACGACTCCCGCAGTGCTTTTGACAGAAGCAAAGCATCATAGATACTCAAATGCGAAAGCAACTTCTTCAAGTGAGCAAGGACATTATAGTCCACCTTTGTCTTCTTAGATGGGTCCCTGGCGGTGAGATTTTCGACAATTTCTTCGATCACCTCGATCTTTTCGGTTACTTTTTCATTTCCTTTATCTTACTTCTTTGAAGCTTTGTTTGAGGGCCCAATATTTTTCTCAAGAAGGGTATAATTTCCACAGCTAGATGTTGTCACAGGCTTTCGACTCTTTTTCTATTTTTAAGGCGGAGCTTGCAGCTGAAAGAGGATTAAAGATGAATTCATCCTCAGAGTCACTTCCGAAGGTAAGAACTTTTCCACCTCCTTCTTTTGGAGATTGGGCCTTACTTAGACGGTTGCTGCTTTGAGAAATCATGTGGTAGTTTTCCTACACTGATTCCGTTTGACCGATTGCTTCAAGCTTATTGTTCTCTAGCTGACGATCATGAGCCTTTTGCTTTTCTTTCTTCAGCTTTCTTTCATGAGAGATATAGCTTCGCCACCATTTCTTAAATGCATTGCTTTCATCGATTGGGTGTGAGATTCTCCGGTGACAGAGACAATAAGTGTTCTTCCCCTCCTTCAAAGTATAGGACTCCAGGGGTATATAGCATGAGAGGTGGCAGCTTCATCCCCATTGATAGGGCCTTAGCAAATCATTTCTCAACCTTAGGGTATATATGTATCGCTGTTCGAATGATCATCCTCTAAACACTATACCTCGCTAAATACGAGTTCGATTCCACCATCGAATTTTCCTATTTCCTCAGGTTATAGTATATATTCATCTATCGAATTGGTTGTATACAGGTACGTTTGTCACTTTCATGGTTCAATCCCATTTTCCCTTATATCACTTTCAATTTCAATCACTATCACCAGCGTATTTGTCACTCCCAATCAATATCATTTATCACCTGAAAATGCGCTATATTTACTAGGGTGTCAATGCAAATGGTCACTAATCACTGGGGGTATAACATTCATGCAATATGATAGAAATGCATTGAAATATACTACGAGTAAAGTATGGGCAGTCAGTGTTATACAGGTTAGAAAATTCACAGTTATTTATACATGCAGAATCAAGCGAAACAATATAAAAATCATAAACGGTGGACTCGATTATCTAGACAATAAAATTAGTTTCATACCAATTGGGGTTCTGGTTAGGAAGATGAAACGGTCACTACTGGAATTCCAGTTTCTGAACTGAAAGTCAAACTTTGAACACATTTTACCAATGGTTATGTTTAGATTTTGGCATTGCTATAGTTCAATTAAATATAGATTTATAAGTTATATTTCCAACACAATAGATGGATCAATAATAGCCATCGTATGCAGAGAGTTACGGTCTGTTTAGTGTCACTACGTATAAACTGTTACTGCAGTAATCAACCAAACACGTCGAGAATATAAATTTTGTTAAAAATATTAAAATATGATAGAATTTTGTGAAACGGGTAGATTATGAAAGTTAACTAAATTTTCATGTTTTAGTAGAGAGATATAGGCGTTTAAAAACAGGTATTAGCAGAGATTACTGCTCTGGACTTCAATCCAGAGCCATAATTCCCTTTCATTTTAATTTATGTAAACTTAACAATATTCAGTAACCGTCTCCATAGATTTATAGATTATTCTGTCTTCTTCGTAACGAACGTAAGCAAGCCACGATATGAGATATATGGAATTTATTATGAATTTAATACGATGAATTATGGAGAAAATTCCAGATTTCATGTCGGTTATCGGGGGTTTCATTTCAAGTGCGAAACTACGATATTTTAATTCCAAATTCCTCACGATATTCATAATCGGTAAAAGAATTTATTAATCATAAGTTCCATCATTTTAAAATAGGTTTTCGCTTAGGGTTCCATATCGAACACCTAGGCAATGCAAACGATTATCGATCAAAATATCAATTACTTTTACTTGATCATCATGAAATCAATTCATGAATTTCTATACGTTATTACTACGGCATAGTCGACTCAAGTTGGTTCCCAAACACTAAAATTAACGATGATAGTACTTATTCGATATTAACTTCACAAACAATGTATATATAAAAATATCTATACCTATACATATGTCATTATATATTATATTTAATGATTAGCATGATGAACAAGTGAAAGGGGGTTTTCACTTGCTTGAAGGAGATCATTAGATGCACGGCAACAACGGGCACAGCACAACAGCGCAAACACAAGCAGTAGCAACATATATGGCTCGTCTTGGCACTGGAATTGTCTCGTAGTTAGAGCTCGGATGTTTGAGCTTTAAAGGAGGTGGGTACAGCGACGAGTGGCAAGGGGAGGTTCGATTTAGGGTGTAGGAGAAAATGGTGGTGTGGGTTGTTCATGGAGTTGTGAAGGAAGAGGGAGTCGGCTATGGAGCTGGAGGGGGGTCGTTGAGAGGTGGTGCGGGGAATCTTGGCAGCCGGCGGCAAGGGGACTCGGGTTGTGTTCGGGGGTGGTTTGGTGGTGGCCGGAGTTGTAGTTAGCAGTGGAGGTTGGAGATTTGGAGTTGGGAGAGTGAATGAGAGAGAGAGAGAATGAGTGATTGAGAGAGAAAAAGAATATTCTGTGTATTTGAAATGGAAAAGAGATTTGAAAGAACTAATAGAATTTAATGGGTAAGTAAGAGGATTAATTGGGGAATTAAAATGGTGATTAAAGGGGGTTAAAGGAGTGGATTTGCGGTTGGGATTTCAAAAGGAATGAGTAACAGTAGGAGGAAACAAGAGAAGATGAATGGGTGAGGGGGCCGTCCAAAATGAGTGGGATTAGATTGGTGGGCTTTTTGGCTTGGGTGTTTGGGCTTGGAAAAATTAAAAGGGGAGAAGTAGAGGGAAAATAATAGAAAAGAGAGAGAGAAGTCTTGGGCTGGGGCTTGGGTATAGGTGTTGGGTTAGGATTTTAAATATTAAGAAAAATGATATGATAGATAATTGGAAGTTTTTTAGAATATTTTAGGGGGAAATAAATAAGTAATTTGGCAAATAAATAGGAAAAATAAGGAAACGTATTTATTCACAATTACGGATAAGAACAAATGGAATTGGGAAGGTCTTTTTCGCGAAATGTTGTGTCAGCGGTGTGAACTTCTGCCAATTCATCCTTCATGCTTTCTTCTACAAAGAAGGATTGGAACTGATCAGGCTCGCTTAGTGCCTTAATGAACGACTCCCGCAGTGCTTTTGACAGAAGCAAAGCATCATAGATACTCAAATGCGAAAGCAACTTCTTCAAGTGAGCAAGGACATTATAGTCCACCTTTGTCTTCTTAGATGGGTCCCTGGCGGTGAGATTTTCGACAATTTCTTCGATCACCTCGATCTTTTCGGTTACTTTTTCATTTCCTTTATCTTACTTCTTTGAAGCTTTGTTTGAGGGCCCAATATTTTTCTCAGGAAGGGTATAATTTCCACAGCTAGATGTTGTCACAGGCTTTCGACTCTTTTTCTATTTTTAAGGCGGAGCTTGCAGCTGAAAGAGGATTAAAGATGAATTCATCCTCAGAGTCACTTCCGAAGGTAAGAACTTTTCCACCTCCTTCTTTTGGAGATTGGGCCTTACTTAGACGGTTGCTGCTTTGAGAAATCATGTGGTAGTTTTCCTACACTGATTCCGTTTGATCGATTGCTTCAAGCTTATTGTTCTCTAGCTGACGATCATGAGCCTTTTGCTTTTCTTTCTTCAGCTTTCTTTCATGAGAGATATAGCTTCGCCACCATTTCTTAAATGCATTGCTTTCATCGATTGGGTGTGAGATTCTCCGGTGACAGAGACAATAAGTGTTCTTCCCCTCCTTCAAAGTATAGGACTCCAGGGGTATATAGCATGAGAGGTGGCAGCTTCATCCCCATTGATAGGGCCTTAGCAAATCATTTCTCAACCTTAGTCTTGCATTTAATCTTTCTGACGGGAATTCGCTTCATTTGGGGAAGTCACAACTCATCCCTTCTGCAGCTTTCTTGCTTAGGCGTAGTTATTTGGCCTTCTCATATATAGCCATCTCATGCCTTAGAATGCCTTCACCTTCTAGAACAACTTTTATCAGCTGTCAGTTGGGTCTTCTAATAGCGGGTTTGGTATGCTATGTGCTGACCCTGCCCCCTGCTTAGTTTTATCACTTTCTGACATTGACAGGGAATCTTCATCATATACAAAAGAATAGGAGGCCATGTAGCTGCTTTCCACATGCTCTTCCATTTCTTCTATTAAACAGCATTGCTATTTTCGAAGAGATACTGAAGAAATTCCTTGAGCGTAATGGAAACACACGCCTTATGGTTATATTCTTCCAGCACATCAATATACTTCTGAAGGTTTGTACGCTTGTCGACATATTTGTCAGGTTGTACAGGTTTCTTGGCCATCATCTTCTTCTTCTTCTTCTTCCTCCATGAAGAGTTAGTTAGGAGATTTTTCTCCTTGTCGTCGGTCTTTAGAGTATGATGTGGTTTTAACATCCATTCGATGGTTTGCGGTTTAAGCGGGCTTTTCCACTTGATTGCGGGACACGCTTGTAGCTCTTTTAGCATCTTCTTTGTTTTTGACGAGAGGACCATCTCCCATGGTGCTTTTGCTACATTCAAGCAAGATGCCCCTGCCGTATCAGCCTTCATAGGGATGTGTCTTTACGGAGGATCCACCTTTTAGCTATTTGATAACATAAATTTGCCTTGCTTGTATTGGTCAGCGACCCAGTTCTTAAATAAAAAGTAGTATTCGATTGAGTGACTTATGACCCGATGGTAAGGAAAATAATTGGGATCGTTGACCGCATTGGTTTGTGCTGGTCATCGTAGCTTGGACAATGACAGCATAAGGTTCTTCATGGCAAGGTTGAACAACTTTTTCGTCTTGTCACGCGGGAATGAATACTTGCGTCCTAACTTTTCTTCCAGAGTGGGGCCCGAACGGTTATTATTTCGATGACCTGGTGCTTTAGAGCTTCCTTGTTGTTGATGAGCATTGGCAACAAATGCTGCTTTGTTCTTGTTTTTGTTGTTTCACGATTCTCCTTCTGCAGAGGAGGAGACCCGGTCAATTTGCACCAGTTCAACTACCTTGGCAAGGAGCTCTTGATAGGTAGTAGGCTTGGCGAAACACAAGAGCGGGTAGACCTTCAATCGCGGGTCGAGAGTGCTTATGAAGATCCCGACGACTGAGGGTCCAGTGATGGGTTGTTCGCATTTTGAAGCAAGGTGTCTCCATTGGATAGCATATTGCGCCAATGTTTCTTTTGACCTCACCCTTTCGTTGATTAACTAGGAGATTGTTTACCGCTAGAAACGGAGACGAACTAGGATAGATCGTCTTGCCTGAATCTGGGGGCAGATGCTATTTTGATTTATCCATCCACCTCTTCGAAGATGCCAAGTTGATTTATGACACCGTATATCGGAGGTTTGGACGGATGCGGCCGTTGTAGCGGACTTCGTCAGATTCCCCCTCATTTTATGATGGATTTTTTGATTGTGGGGACACTCTTCCCTGCAGACGCAAGGCCCTGCAGTTAATTACGTTACCGCATTGCGATAACCACTTTCTCCTGCTCTAAAAGTTCACTTCGTGTCGTGTGTGTTTTTGTTTATTTTGGTTTAGTTGCCCGTGGATTGTATACGGAGACTAATTTATGTCGTCGCCCATAGGGCGTGGATTAGTCCAAATCCGTATATTTTTGATTTAGGTTTAGGTCAAGAATTTTGCTTGACGGGGCCCACGTTGGTAGCTTGGTTTGCCAACGGGAATGAACCTAGGACGCAGATATCACATTTATAAGGTCCATCAATTCATGGGATATTTGGGTTTGATCTAAGGATCATTAGCTATATTTAGGACTAAGATCGACTTATGAGCAGTGAGCATATGTGCTCAACTGATCATTAGATCATATATGAATAGCCCATGAATAGTATACGGTAGTCATTATGGAGACAATTCGCAGGGCAAAACATATTAGTTTAAATACGTCGCGGTCCAACATTCCCTATTTGGGTCGAATGTTATTTTAAGGACATTTCGGTACATTATCACCATGTTTGAGGCGAATATTAGTTTAAGGACATTTCGGACCATTATTGCCATATTTGAGGCGAAATTTAGTTTAGGAACGTTTCGGTCCATTATCGCCATGTTTGAGGCGAAATTTAGTTTAGGGACGTTTCGGTCTAACATTCCTATTTTGGGGACGAATGTTAGTTTAAGTACATTTCGGTCCAACATTCCCGTTTTGGGGATGAATGTTAGTTTAAGGACATTTCGAGCCAACATTTCCATGTTTGAGGCGAATATTAGTTTAGAGACATTTCGGTCCAACAGTCACATTTTGGGGACGAATGTTAGTTTAAGAATATTTCGGTCTAACATTGCCATGTTTGAGGCGAATTTAGTTTAGAGACATTTCGGTCCAATATTCATCTTGCGCGCACGTGTATTTGTTACGTGGCAGAATGAACGATTGTGACATGGAATACGTCCAATTTGGGACGCGATCCGATTTGAGGTGTGCATGTCAATTTGGAAGTGCATCAATGTGATGAAAGGAGTTGTTAGTTGTCGAGACCCGCCACCTTTCTGAAGACGTTGAGGAATTACAACGACATATATCAGAGGTGTGGAGAGATGTACCCTTAAACCAAATCCCGTATTTGAAGGAAGGGGGTGATGGATCATCTAAGAATCATTAGCCTTATTTCAGACTAAGATTATCTTAGGAGGCATTGGATGAATATCATTTTGAACATCATCAATGAGAGATCATTAGTCATGTTTGAGACTAAGATCAGATCGGATATAAGTTGGGATATCACTAGCATAAGTTTAGCCAATTTGGGCTAAGATTGGGTTTTGGGTTTTGAACTTAGGTTATATGTTCTTTTAGTTCAAAAATGTTTTGTTTGATTTAAGGACCGTTAATAAAGTTTGAGATTAAGATCAACTTAAACATATGAGCGTTTGGGCTCAAAGGATCATCAAATTTTAGTTGAGATCTAACAACAGAGTATTTGGGCTCAGTTGCAATTGACTCCAGAGAGACTTAGCCAGTTTGGGCTTAGTCTGCTCAGTCTTCTTTTTATTGCAGTAGTGTTGAGCACTTGTTTGGAGCTACGGCGCTCACATGTGTATCACGTGAGGAGCTCAGACATGGGCGCTGAACAATAAGTACTAAGCACTTGGCCATTTTGGCTGTATATGAAGTTCTAAGCACTTTTGTATGGCGCCCACGTAAGGAGCACGTGAGGCACTATGCGCTGGTTTAGGCACCCACGTGAGGCGCTAACTTCTGTTGGGGAGGGATCTTTTGGGCGCTCACGTGTTTTTCACGTGAGACTCTCTGTAACTTAGCCTTGAGCGCTCACGTGCTTTTCACGTGAGGCGCTACAATAGTGCTAAGCACTAATTTTCTCTGGCGCTCACGTGTGTTTCACGTGAGACGCTATGTTTTTGGAGATTTAATCTCCGTTGATGTTTTTTTAGAGAACTTAAATCTCTGTTAATAATATTTTGACCATCAATGATCACCAAGATCATTATTTTGAAGATCCGGGCTCATGTTTTTTAAGAACTAAGTTCTTGATTTGAATGAACTAAATTCCTGGAGTATTATGTACTCCATATTTTTCATGTTCTTCTTGTTCTTCCCTGAATCTTTGATTCTCAAGAACAAGATCTTCCCAATGAGAATTAAATTCTCAAGTTGTGAGAGATTTGTCTTGCGGATCTCAGATCCAGAGAAAAACTAAGTTCTTTAAAATAATGTTAAACCCTTAGATGTGATATGCTTGGTAAAGGAGATGTTTTGATCTCTGTTTTTATCTTTACCTAGGGTTTTGAGGAGGAAGACCTTCTTCTTTTATTGAGAATTAAATTCTCTGTTTATTTTTGTGGAACTTTTTGGAGAGCCTTCTGTATTTTTACATAAGCTTATGGGAGGTTTTCCTTTCTTTTTTCTTCCTCCTCCTTCTCTTTTCTCTCCTCTTCTCCATCTCCCTCTGCTTCTATTTATAGGAGAAGAGAAAAGATCAACTTGTTAAGAAAATATCTGATTGAGAGATCATGATTGATTTCATAATCAATCCAAAATGATCTTTTAGATCGCTTGGTGAATTCTATTCACCGTTGGATTTTTAATCCAAATGCTCTCTGTTTAAGAGAGAAGTTTTCTTATTTATTTAACAAGATTAGGAAATATTTTTCCTAAGATAGAATTTTATTCTATCAGATGATCGATAGGTGATTTTATAATCACTATTGGATCTTTGATCAAAGGGTCCTCTATTTAACAGAAAAGATCTTTTTAGTTTGAGAAAGATCAGGAAAATATTTCCCACATAGAATTTAATTCTATCTAATGGTTTAATTGGTGATATTTTATCACAATTGGATTTTAAATCCAAGATTCTCTGTTAGAGAAAGATCTTTCATATTAAAAAGATCAGGAAAAATATTTCCCAAATAGAATTTAATTCTATCAGATATGGGTATTTTAAGATTGGGGCGCTCACATGCTTTGCATGTGAGCGCTACCAAAGAATGCAGCAAGAGAACTCGCGTGTTTAACACATGACCCCTAGTATGGGTTTAACTTATTTATTTTCAGCGCTCATATACTTTGCATATGAGCGCTCACGTGTTTAACACTTGAGGCATGTTTGGCCTTTGGTTATTTATGTTCAGCGCCCAAATGCTTTATGTTGGCTATAGTGCCCTCAAGTCAATTATTGGATCGCAGGCACGTGATTGCAATGATTGAGGAAGGACCTATACCGGTAGAAAAGTCTTACTCGAGATGATAGTATGCTATTTGGTTTGTCTTTATCATCGTTTATATGCTTCAGGTGACATTACAGATCAATATTACACATTGATAGAGCCCATAGGATTCTTGCTTGACTACCAGCAGTATGATGGTGATCATATACATGAGAGTTGGGTGGTCTATAAGCACATCCTTAAAGTGTCCAAGACTGGGTATCGATACTCTAAGAGTAGACTAGTGTATACGGATTGAGACCCCGATGAGGGGCGGTGACCGGTCTCACAAGCCATTGTTGTTAGTTGGTTCACCTAAGATATATACAGGTGCTCATTGTGTTATGAGTACACGGGACGGACTCGCCGGGAACATGCTAGTTGGTATTATACCTATTGTCAGATAGCAGTTCCCTAGTGACATGTGTACAGGTTAGTCTATCGACCTGAGATCATCATTTATCTCGTGTGAGTTCCCACTGTGCTTTGATTATTATCCTACCACGGTTCAAAGGAGTCGTGCAAACAGGTTTTAGTTGAGTTCAGTCCCGAGCCATATGGAGGCAGTGAGCGGATCGTCTGGGGATTCGTCTCTCCCTTTATATTGGGGGTTGATGTCCCGGTGTGCACAGGTGGTCATCACATAAAATCCTCGGCTGGGGTAGACGAGAATTACTGATTTGGATCGGTAGTTTCTCAGTTGGTGATAGGTTTCATACCGACACTAAATGTCAAGTTATAAGGGGTCTAACTTTATCCACCCCCTTAGACTCGATATGCGATACTCATAGACGAACGGATCGGACTATACGGATATTTTCACTGTCATGCTCAGTAGGGTTTCAGGATGAGTTTTCTCGTCGGCCTCCCTTTCGCTCAATACCTGGGTAGCCGTTACGTACAGCTAGTGCCACTGACGTGCTTGTGGTTAAACCCACTGCCAGCATATTGACGAGTCTTTAGAGTCCCACACAGAAGGTTTCCCTGGTTCGGGCAAAACGTTATAGAGGCCGTTTGGTTTTATAGCAGGATTCGATCATGTTCGTGCACTTGTGCACGGATCATGATCGGACGGATAATACTAGTGCGTTTTGGTTTAAACCGGATCCTAGTATTATATTGTTGGATTATTTTTGTCTCGTTGTATTCGTATTCACTCAGAATATGGATGCAGGTATGTATATACGGATGAGAGGTATTCTTGTAATTCGTTACGAGATAACTTTAGGGTTGCCATTTCTTTTTCTTGTAGTAAACATTTAGAGTTTTATAAATGTTTAATATTGTTGAGGTGAAGTGTGAGTGCAAGTTTTGGTTTGGTGCATTGATTATGGAATGTGACTCATGGTGTTGGGTCTTGTATGATTCATGGTGCATTGATGGTTCTTGGTGGTTGGTGTGAGATTTTTGTGATATCATTTTCTTGTGCTGGAGACTTTCTTTAGTTGCTCACAAATACTTCACAACATTCACAAAAAAGAACAACAGACACTTTTCTTTGGTTGGTTTTTCTGTAGCCAAAACTTGAGTTCATTCTTTTCTTAACATGGCTTCTTCTTCAACCTCCACCCATTCCATCTCATGTGTTGAGAATCCTTGGGTGTTTTGAGACAAAATGATCACACACTCTCTCTACTTCATCTTGAGTATCTAAGCTAGCAAACTTGATGCCTGAGTTTCTTCGGTTTTGAAGCGGGAGCCCGTATTACTAATCCTCGACATGGATCGTCTTTGACGAGGGAGACCAGAGACTGAACTTCATCGAGGCAACCGCGAGGAGCTTGGGACAGAGGTTGAAGACCGAAGGACACGGATCGATCGGTATAACCTCTCTAAACTCTTTACAGTTAACTAGTATAGGGTTAATGATACGATCCGTCGATTATGGTTCCGTTAGCGCCGGTTTTTAAAAGTTTTTGTTCCGCGTTTGGCCACGGATTGATGGCCGGGGCGCTGCCGTAACCCTACACTTTACATATGAGCGCTCACGTGTTTAACACGTAAGACCTATTTGCCCTTTAGTGATTATCTGCTTCCAACGCTTATATGCTTTGCATATAAGCGCTCATGTGCTTGACACATGAGGCATGTTTAGCCGTTGGTTATTTATGTTCAGCGTTCATATGCTTTGCATATGAGCGCTCACGTGTTTAACACGTGATGCCAGTTTGGCCTTTAGGTTTATTTTATTTAGCGCTCATATGCTTTGCATATGAGCGCTCACGTGTTTAACACGTGAGGCCAGTTTGGCTCTTAATTATTTGTTTCAGCGCTTATATGCTTTGCATATAAGCGCTCACGTGTTTAACACGTGATGCCAAACTATGAGGGTTCTTTTTCTCTTTCTTATCTCCCTTTTTTTTCAGGGAACTGTTCACCGCCGAAAACGAGGACGAACCGGGATGGATCGTCCTTCCTGAATTTGGGGGCAGATACTAATTGGATTTATCCGTCCACCTCTCCGAAGATGCCAAATTGATTCTTGGCACCGTATATCAGAGGTTTGGACAGATGCGGCCGTTATAGTAGACTTCGTTAGATTCCCCTTGTTTTGCGAGGGGGTTTTGATTGTGGGGACTCTCTTCCCTGCAGGCGCAAACCCCTGCAGTTAATTACGTTACAGCATCGCGATAACCACTTTCTCCAGCTCCAGAAGTTCACTTTGTGTCGTGTGTGCTTGTTTTATTTTTGGTTTGGGTTGCCCGTGGATTGCATACGGAGACTAATTTATGTCGTCGCCCGAAGGGCATGGATTAGTCCAAATCCATATATCTTAGATATTGGTTTGTTTTATTTAAGGATCATTAATCTAGTTTGAGATTAAGATCGACTTAAATATCTGTGAGCAGTTGGGGCTCGGTTGGTTTTTTTGTTAATGATACATTAGTCCAATTTGAGACTAAGGTCCACTTAACAATTTTTTAGGATCGTTTTTATTTACGATCTAACAAAAGAGCATTTGGGCTCTGTTGTCTTAGTTTAGGGACATTTCGGTCCATTATCGCCATTTTTGAGGCGAAGTTCTAGTTTGAGGATATCTCGGTCCGTTGATCACCATTTTGGAGGTAAGATTTTAGTTTAAGAACGTCTCGGTCCGTTGATCGCCATTTTAGAGGTGAGATTTTAGTTTAAGGAAATCTCGGTCCGTTGATCACCATTTAGGAGGTGAGATTTTAGTTTAAGGACGTCTCGTTCCGTTATCCATCTTGCGTGCACGTGTATTTGTTACGTGACGGGATGAACAATGACATTGATATGGAATATGCTCAATTTGGGGTACAATCTGATTTGAGGTGTGCACGTCAATTTAGAAGTGCATCAAAGATTTTTTTGGTTGTCGGGACCCGCCAACTCTCTGAAGACGTTGAGGAATTACTACGACATATATCAGAGGTGTAGAGAGATATACCTTTAAACCAAATCACATATTTGTAGGAAAAGATGGTGTTGCTGTAGACCTAAGAATTGTTAGTCATGTTTAAGACTAACATTATCTTAGGAGATATAAGATGAGTATCATTTGGGATATTATCAATGAGAGACCACTAGTCATTTTTAAGACTAAGGTCAATCTAGGAAAACATAAGCACAGGGCTCGGTTGTTTTAGTATCAAAGAGGTCTAACATCAGAAAACATAGCCAATTTAGGCTAAGATTAAGTCTCCAACAGTTCTAAGCACTGAGAAATACAGTGCTCACGTGCATTTCACCTGAGCACTGGATTAGTGTTAAACACTAGAGTTTTATGGCACTCACGTGATACACATGAGGCACCCCAAATATGGGCACCGGTCAAGTGTTAAACACTAGTGTTTTATGGCGCTCACGTGACACAAATGAGGCACCCCAAATATGGGCGCTAGACTTTGGGTTTTATCTCCCCCCCTTTTTTATAAGTGCTGAGCACTTGGCTAGAGTTCTCATGCAAAGCACATGGGTGTCCCCTTTTCCTTTATTGATGCTGGAGTACTGTAGTTTCCTCTTTCTTTTACTTGTTTTCCTCTTAAACAAATCACATGGTAAACACGTGAGGAAGTTTTGGTTATTTTCCTTGTTCGTTTGAAGCACTCACGTGGGAAACACGTGAGGTTTCGAAATAGTGCTAAGCATCAACAATTTGGCCTTGGAGATCTTGGATCACTGTTTTTTTATTGAAGAACTAAGTTCTTTATATAGGGTTAAACCCTAAACTTTGGAGGAATTAAATTCCTATGTGTTCCCGTTCTTCTTTTCTCCTTTTTTTTATGCAACTTAGTTCTTTACCCCTAGATTTTAAATCTTGCAGAGCAAAATCTCCAAGGTGAGAATTAAATTCTCAACTTATGGGAAGATTTGCCTCTACAAATCTCAACCAGAGGAAAGAACCGAGTTCTTATATGTAGGGTTAAACCCTTAGAGATGCAAAGGAGAGGTGTTTTCTTTTTACCTAGTGTTTTAAGGAAGCAAGTCTTTTCTTTGAGAATTAAATTCTCTTGTTCCTCAAAAGCTCACTGTATATTCTTTTTTAAAGCCCCTGGGGTGTTCTCTCTCTCTCTCTCTCTCTCTCTCTCTCTCTCTGTGTGTGTGCGTCTGTGTCTCTGAGACTTGAAGTCTCGGGTTCTTTATATAGTGGAGAGAAGTTTGCTTAATTCTGAGAAAATCTCTCATTGAGAGATCCCAATTGATTTAATTGGTCTCAGAATTGATTTAGGGAATTTCACCCACTGTTGGATCTTTGATCCAAGGACTTCTGTTTTATAGAAGATATTGTTCTTTTTTTTAACAAGATTGGGGATATTCTCCCATATATAGAATAAAATTCTATCGAGTGGTGATATTTTAATCACCATTGGATTTTTAATCCAAGGGTGCTCAGTTTAACAGAGTATAATCTTTCTCTATTTAGAAAGATATAGAAAATATTTTGGATTTTTGATCCATTAACTCTCTATTTAATAGAAAATATTCTTCCCAATAGAATTTAATTCTATATTTAATCACTGTTGGACTCATGATCCAACGGTTCATTAAGTAGAATTTAATTCTACGTAAGGAGGTGTAAGTCTACGGTAACGCCCCGGCCGTCTGTCCGATACCAAAATGCGGAAACGAAAACTTTTTCAAAACTTGAAACCGGCGCTATCGTATACTTTAAACCCGGATCGAACTATTAACCTACAACTAGCAACTAGAGAAAGGGTTGGAAAGCTATATCGATCGATCCGTGTCCTTCGGTCTTTGGCTATCATCCTAAGCTCCTCGCGGCATCTCCGGTCTCGATCTCCTCGTCAGAAAGGGCACCACATCTTCGAGTCTTTTTAAGGGCTCCCACTTCATCCGAAGCAACTCGGGCATGAAGTTCGCTAGCCGACGTGTCCAAGGTGAAGTAGAGAATGTTTGTGACAACTTTGTCTCTTGCATCCATTGCATGGATGGAGGTTGGAGATGATGCCATTAATGGAGGTTGTGAGCTAGAGGAAGAAGAAGAAGAAGCTTTCTTTTTCTTTTTGTTATTTATGATAAAATGAGAGAGAGTATGTAAAAAAAAAAACAAGACCAAGCTCTCATATGGAAGCCCTCTCTCTCTCTCTTCTCATCATATCAACACAAATCAATCACAATATGTGACACATGCACAAAGAAAGAGACCATGAGTCACCACTTGTGCATGTGTCACAATTAATGCTCCTAATCATGATTTATAGCTCATAATTTCCATTTGTAAATATTAACCCAAATGTTTACAACAACAAAAAGATACGGCAACATCTAAACTAAACTCGTGACGGATCACAAGGATACCCCTCACCTGTATATACATACCTGCATCCGCATTCCGACCGAATGCGAATGCGATGAGACTAAAGTAATCCAACAAATCTAATACTAGGATCCGGCTTAAACCAAAGCCCGCTAGTATGATCCGCCCGATCATGATCCGTGCACTACCACACGTATATGATCGAACCCTGCCATATATCATACGGCCTCTACAACGTTTCGCTCGAAACTTGAGAAACTATCTGTGGGGGACTCTAAAGACTCGTCAATACTTTGGCTGTGGATTTAACCACTAGCACGTCAGAGGTACTAGCCGTACATAACGGGCTACCAGGTATTGACCAAAAGGGAGGTCGATGAGCGGACTCATCCTGACATCCTACTGAGTCTGTCAATGAAAATATCTGTACAGTCCAGTCCGTTCGTCTATGAGCATCGCATGGCGGGCCTAGGGGGTTGGTAAAAGTCAAACCCCTAAAAGTGGTACAAGTCGTGTCGGAGTGTAGCCCAGAACACCCTGAGATACTACTGGAATACCTACCAGTAAATCTCCTACCTTGGCCAAGGACTTCGTGTAATGGCTCTCCTAGACACAGCGCAATCTCACCCCTAACACCGGGAGAGACGAAACCCCTGCCGATCTGCTCACTGCCTCCATGGGGCTCAGGACTGTACCCAATTAAAACCTATTTGCACGACTCCTTTGAACCGTGGTAGGGTAGTAATCAAAGCACAGTGGGAACTCACACGAGACAAATGACGATCTCAGGTCGATAAACTAACCTGTACACATGTCACCAGGGAACTGCTATCTGACGTCAGGTATAATACCAACTAGTATGTTCCCGGCGAGTCATGTCCGGTGTACTCATAACCCAATTAGCACATGTATACATCTTAGGTGAACCAACTGACACCAATGGCTTGTGAGACCGGCCACCGCCCCTCGTCGGGGTCTCGACTGTATACACTAGTCTACTAATGGAGTATCAATGCCCAGTCTAGAAACTCCCACGACTAGGGACCACTTTAAGGATGTGCTTATAAACCCCAGCTCCCACGTATATGATCGCCATCATACTGCTGGTAGTCAAGCAAGAATCCTAAGGGCTCTATCAATGTGTAATAGCGACCTGTAAGGTCACCTAAAGCAGTTCACGATGATAAAGATAAACCAGATAGCATACTATCATCTTGAATAAGACTGTCCTACCGGTATAGGTCCTCCCTCAATCATTGCAATCACGTGCCTGTGATCCAATAATTGACTCTAATGGCACTATATCCAACAGGAGGTGTCCCCACGTGTTTAGCATGTGAGGCTTTGTTTAGCCTATCTGTTGTTTGATTACATCGCCTATATGCTTTGCATATAGGCGCTCACGTGTTTAACACGTGAGGCTTTGTTTAGCCTATCTGTAGTTTAATTGCAGCGCCTATATGCTTTGCATATAGGCGCTCATGTATTTAACACGTGAGGCTTTGTTTAGCCTATCTGTTGTATGATTGCAGCACATATATGCTTTGTATATAGGCGCTCACGTGTTCAACACGTGAGCTTTTGTTTAGCCTATCTGTGTTAATTTCAGCGCCTATATGCTTTGCATATAGGCGCTCACGTGTTTAACACCTGAAGCTTATTTAGCCTGTCAATAGTTTAGTTGCAGTGCCTATATGATTTGCAAATGGACGCTCACGTGTTTAACACGTGAGGCTTATTTAGTGGGTAGTTTGCTCCTTCTTTCTCTCATCTTTTTCTTCTTCTTTTTTATAAGGAAACAAATGCCCCCACAGTTTTGCTCTCACGCGGCTTGCACGTGAGTACAACGCTGTCCACTTTTACAGCCGTTGGATTGCCTAGGGGAACGGGGAGATGAACCGTTCCCATCGTGTCTTATAAATACGAGGGCTTAGCTCTTGAGATGGCCACTGTTTCTTCGTCTTTTTCCTTATCCTTTCTCTTGAGAATTTAATTCTTCTTTCAGAGCTCAATTCTCTGCCCGTTGAAATTTCAGAGTTAAACTCTGTTAAAAAAACTCTTTTGGGTAAAGATCTTGAACAACATTTATCTCTTAGGAACAAGAAACCCATTTTCTCTAATTTTTTCTGGATTTTAAATCCACCGCAAGAGCTTTGCTCTCTTCTGAAACCGATCTCTTAGAGATCCAAAAAGACATAATCTTTTGTGTAGTAAGCGCCAATGTCTTTGAAGATCGGGCGTTTCTCCTCTGAACTTTGAGGATCTTTGGAATTTTAATTCCATTTTTTCGTTTCCTATCATGGGGGTTTCTGGAATTTAATTCCATTGCTTAAAAGGAATTTGATTCCTCATCAAAGAGCTTAGCTCTGAAAGATCAAAAGGGCTTTTAGGGAATTTTATTCCCTGGTGTTCTTGAGTATATTTTCATTATAGGGTTTTACCCTTATTTTCACAAATTTAAATTTGTTGGGTATTTTAACAAAACTCATTTTTCTTTGTGGATGACAAGAGTTGTTTAAACTCCAGTGTCTATTTAATGAGAATCGTTTTTTATTTTCACAATGATTATCTTGTCTCATCATTGGTGAGCCGCCATATTGATTTTGTGGGGTCCATTGCTTTTGCAGCCAGTGGTCCCGTGAAACAAACATCATGTTTTTATTTTATTTTATTATTATATTTTTTTAAATGGGTTTTTCCTTTCCCCTCTTATTTCAGGAACGATGGCCTCCCTTCTTGACTTTCCTCACACTCGCTCAGAAGTCGCTTTTCCGCAATCACCATCGGACGAGGAAGTTATGGCGATGATTAGGACGCATGACAAGGACCATACGAGTCTTCTCTTGTAGGGGGTGTGGTACGGTCATATATTCAGGGGCCGCCGTAGCTTTACTTGTGAAGTGCCAGCAGAACCTATCCGCTCGATGTCATTGATAGAGCGTCCGCACACGGTTTATGTGGTGGAAGCGGTTAATTGTAGCCCTATGGGTCGGCTTAAGCTGTCGACGACTGGGATACCTAATCAACCTACGATAGCCATTGATATCTTGGGGCGTCAGATATGCCAGGATGAAGCTCGGCCCTGGGGGCAGGTGTATAAGGTAGGTGTTACCCCACGCCATTCACTGGGCTACCTTTCTTGGGCTCGATACATTCTCTCCGCCCAACGCGCACGGCTCCAGAAGGTTGGGTTGTACCATGCAGTGTATGCATCATTATTATATTATCACGCCCCTCATGTCTGGTGGGTCAAGGCTTTCTTAAACCAATGGAATTTTCCTATAAACACATTCTTGCTAGGGGATCGCGAAGTCTCGATCTTACTGGAAGAGTTTTGCGAAATTTCAGGGTTGTTGATCAAGGGAGAGCATTACGAAGATTTACTGCCTCCTGATGAATGTGTGTTTGCTATGGTGCTACGGTGCCCGCTATGCTTGATGGCCTGACGACTGAGAACGCCGTTTGTCATAAGCACCCAAGTCTAATCAAGGCCCTAGGTATCTTTGAAAAAAATTTCGTGTCACCGGAAAGGTAAGGTGTCACTTTTGACGCTTTCACTACCTGCTTTCTCCGTGAGGATGTCTTATCCAAAAAGGTTCCAAAATTCATGAAAATTGAAGACCCTTTTGGATTCGGGTTGAAGAAACCGCCGGCCAAAGAGGAAGACCTGCCGCAGTTTTATATTCCAAACTCGTCGGCCGTAGTTTTCGATGCAATCGTGGCCCCTGGCATGGACGAAGAAACTTTCTTTATCGGTTTTATCAGTCTCTGGCTCAGCTGGTTTGCCATGCCGATGCATCGACGATTCATGAGAGCCTCAATCTTCTACCATGCTCACCACATATCTGAAGGGGCGTGATTAGCTGTTGGTGTTGCGGGATTATCACATTTATATCACGGGTTAAGCATTGCCTCTAATACTTCGAGCCCGGGTGTGGATACCGTGAATTTCTCCCTCCACTACTTCACGTCGTGGATCGAGATGCACGTGTTAGAAGCGTTCGCTGCGCACCGGTGGCCAGATTTTTATGATTCGTATACCTTCCCGCGGATCATGAGGTTGGTTGATGCTTCCGCTCCCGATCTGACCCAGTTAGGGGATCTCCACGTACTGCTCAATCTATACTCGAATGAAGGCGGAATGGTTTTTAGTGATCGTGTCCTCTCTGCTCCAGCAGGGCCCGTTCAGCAATTGTTTAATTTTTCAAAGAATAAGGTTCCAGTTTTAAATCCAAAAGAGGTCATGCACTTATACTCAATCAGGCCAGGGTATTTGGTGTTCCGCCGGAATAATTCTGCCCTCTTTATGTGGTATAATCCGCATCGTTTCGCCGAGCAGTTAGGCTACAACCAGGGCGTTCCTCTCGAGGCATTTTTAGTTGAGCCTGCCCTCTCCTTGGAGGTTACTCACGATGTCATTCACCATTTCATGCGGTTAAACACTGGCTCCCTCTTCATGATCCCGGAGCCCGACTATCTTCCGCGGCTTGTGGGGTCCTTCAAGGGTTGGTATCGCCATCAAGTTGGTCCCGTCATTGTAGAGGAGAGACGGGTGTTTTTGAGTGTAAAGCTCCCGTTCTGGCTTAGGTCACCGGCGCCTCATTGCGGCCGCGGTCGATGTTTCGCCCTCCTCTGAGCGATAGCGGTTCGATGCTTATCCCTAAAGCCACGGAAGTAGATCAGCCCCTCACACTACTGGTATGCCAGTGTGTACTAGAGCCGAGGTGAAAGTTCCTGATAAAGCACCTGCGGTGCTATCACCAAAGGGTGATACTGAAGGTGAAGTGGGCAGTGATGTGCCAAAGCACCAAAGGGGAGAAAGCGCTCCCCCGCTAGTGTTAGCATAGGCTTCAAAAGGAGAAAGAAATCGGTCATCGGCCTACTCGACACTTTGCTTGAATCTGAGCCCTTTATTCGGGACGAGCCGATATCTACGCAGGAGCCGGACGACGGTCTTCTCTTTCCTGGTTTGTCTGCCAAGGAGGCCGTGCAGTTGGCCGAGGCTTTAAAGCGTTTACAAGACGAGGCCGAAAATGTTCCCTCCCGAAGAGGAAAACTTCCTGCTGTCGTATTCCATGATGTTGATCCAGATCTAGCCATGTTGCCGATAATTCCTTTGGCGCTAGAAGGGGAACGTGCTTTGAAACAGCTGGTATCGGATGCCTCTGAAGGTGAAGTTGCTTTGAAAGCGGATAGGGATCCATTTTCGATTGAAGCCCGACGAGCGCATCTGAACCAAAAAGCGCAGCGGCTCAAACAGAACATCCTTCAAGCTCCTTGAGGTATTGGTAGGTATATGTCTTGCCCGTTTCAGCAAATAATTTGTATTACTTTCAGGTTGCATTATCTTTTTAAAAAAAATTGTAGGGCCTTTTGCAGCGGGAGTAATTTCGAGCCCAGATCGAGCCATGGATGTGAATTCTACAAATATCTCTCATGACACACCGGAGGGTGTAGAGGAGATCACTGAAGCTACTATCCCCGCTATAGGGCTTTCGGTGATGGCTTATTTCCCTTCAGCGTCTACTCCTCCAGCAGAGTTGGTCTTGCCGGCTATAGATCCCATGGATATCTCTAGTGATGCACCGGAGGGAGTAGAAGAGATTGTTGAAACTGTTATCCCCGCCTTAGGGCCTTAGCGGCGGCTTTTTTCCCTCTATTGGAGACTGCCATGCCGACTACAGATTTCACAAATATCCTCGGTGATGCACCTGACGGTGTAGATGAGGCTGCCGAAGGTGCCATCCCTCCAGTTTGTAGGGTTCCTAGGCACTCTCAAGAGGTCTCACAAGGCATCAACCATGCCAATTTCAAATTTTACGGTGCCGAGAAACCCTAGACTAGATCGTTGACTAGAAATTTAGGCGATAAACGAAACTAGTTAACAACTTAACTAAAGGAGAAAGGATACAACCTTTGTAGATCCGGTTCTCCACTTCCTTAGCTCCACGTAGGCGTCCTCTCGCTGTCCATCTCGTATCCCGAACTCAATCGTCGGCTTCATCGGAGAAATGGGCGAACTAGGTCGTCGGCTTCGTGCCGAAGATGATCCACGTCGAGGCATCACAAGTTCAAGCTCCAACTTCACCAAGTTGTGAAACTTGTGAAGAAAACACCCTATACTACTTGGCAAGAGTTAGAGGATGAAGAAATAGGGGGTGGGTTCACTTTAGAATTGGATTTCTCTCACTTTTGCTCAAGTTGCCATTGATGAAGGCAAGGTTTTTCTTAAAGAAGAAGATGAATAAGAAGAAAGAATATGATAAGTGTTCTATTTAAAAAATGAAACTAATATGAATACTTATCATATCTTGACCATGGTCAACTTTAGAGATTAAACTAAGGTTAGTAGGAATGGTTAGGGTTAAGGATGAGATAAAGATGGTGGACTTTGTCAAAGCTTCAAGAAGCTTCAACATAGAAACAAAATAAGCCACCATTCTTAATAATATCCAAAATGAATAAATAAATAAATAACTAAGTAAATAATCAAAACCCTAACCATTATACATGTAACCATGGTTTAATTTTTACACAAACCCAAGTGAGCAAGTATCATCAAACATGATACAAACAAGTGCACAAAAAATATATCACATATACAATGTGCATCAAGTGAGAAAATCCTTTTAAAATGAACCAATACTAGTTAATGCAAAGTAATATATCAAATATATAATTATACATTAAATCATTAAATCAACACTTGATTTAACGATCCGGTCATATCGCATATAACCGACTAGTATCCTATGTATAGGCTTATCGAATCAATCCTTGATTCAATATGTAGGTTATATCGCATATAACCAATCGATATATTCGTCGCGAGAATGAAATACGGTATCACATACACGCATTATTCATGCTCCCGCACATATCTCATATGCGCTCCTATTTCGTTTCGCTTGAGCCAGGAAACCTCTGTGTAGGACTCTAAAGACTCGTCAATACGCCGGTAGCAGATGATGATCATATCAAGCACCCACAAGCCGCAAGCGGTCTGCTAAACGTAACGGCCACCCGGGTATTGAGTGATCAGAAGATCGACGAGCTAGCCCGCTCACACTCCTGTGAATCCAACCAGTAACACTTACCGTACAGTCCGGTCTGTTCGTCTGATATGTCGCATATCAAATCTAGGGGTGGTAAACGTCAGACCCCAATAACCGATAAGTCGTGCCGATGTGAGGCTCATAACGGGTCGAGAAACTACTGGTAACACTTACCAGCAAATCTCTGATCAGCCCTGGCCAGGGACTTCCCTGTTACGCCCAATCGAGCACAGCGCAACATCAACCCCCAATACCGGGAGAGACGAAACCCCTCCTATCGCTCATTGCCTCCATGTGACTCGGGACTGTACCCAAAGACCACTGTCTTGCACGCCCTCATGGACGTGGTAAGGTGGAGATCAAAGCACTGTGGGAATCACACAAGACTCTATGACGATCTCGGGTCTACAGACTAATCTATACAAGTGTCACCTGAGAGCTGCCATCTGACGTGAGGTATAATACCATCTGGGAGTTCTCGGCGAGTCCGTCCAGTGTACCCAGTCTCCACTGAGCACCCGTATACCATCTCTGATGTCAAACACCAATGGATATGGGATCATCCATTGCCCATCTCATGGGTCGAGAAGCGTATACGCTAGTCTACACTGGTATATCGATGCCCTGTCTCGATACACCCACGACTAGGGACCTTGAAGGATGTACTTATGGACTACCATGTCCCCACTAGTATGATCTGCATCATAGTCCAGGTAGTCAAGTACACATCCTAAGGGCTTTATCAACATGTAACTATAAGACAGTTTAAAGAGACAAGTGTACATGTTAAGATAAAGAGTAACCAGATAGCATACTATCATATCGAGCAAGAAAGTCATCTCTATATATGTCCAAGCATCCAATATAATATACATCATCTATACAATACTGGCATCTAGGGCATACATACAACTAACAATCTCCCACTTGCACTAGGGCCAGCTGCTGTAGTATCGCATACCGAGCATCCCGAAGAGTCTCTCAAACTGTATCTAGGGAATGGCCTTCGTGAGTGGATCCGCCGTGTTGTTCTTCGTGTCAACCCTCCTGACCTCGATCTCCCGGCGATCAACTATCTCCCGGATCAGGTGATACCGCCTCAGAATATGCCTGGATCGCTGATGGGACCTGGGTTCCTTGGCCAAAGCCACCGCTCCATTGTTATCGCAATACAAAGGTATTGGATGCTCAATGGATGGAACCACTCCAAGTTCAGTAATGAACTTCTTGATCCAGACAGCCTCTTTAGCAGCATCGTTGGCAGCGATGTATTCGGCCTCCATCGTCGAGTCTGCCACGGTTTCCTGATTGGAACTCTTCCAGCTAAACGCCCCTCCGTAAAGGGTAAAGACAAATCCCGACTGCGACTTAGAGTCGTCCTTATCACTCTGGAAGCTCGAATCGGTAAAGGTCTCCACTTGGAGTTCTCCGTTACCATACACCAAGAGCATCTCTTTAGTCCTTCGCAAGTACTTGAGAATGCTCTTCACAGCTGTCCAGTGACTCTCTCCAGGATCAGCTTGATACCTACTCACTACACTTAGTGAGTATGCTACATCGGGTCTGGTACATAGCATCGCATACATGATAGAGCCTACAGCCGAAGCATAGGGTATCCCTTGCATGCGAGCTCTCTCCAAATCAGTCTTGGGAGACATCTCTTTGGAGAGAGTGACTCCAGAGATCGTGGGCAAGTTCCCACGCTTGGATTCTTCCATACTAAACCTCTTTAGTATGGTGTCAATGTACCTGGATTGGGACAATCCCAAAATCCGTTTGGATCTATCTCTATAGATCCTAATTCCCAATATGCAGGAGGCATCACCAAGATCTTTCATTGAGAATCTTTATGATAAGAAGAGCTTGACCGATTGCAGCATAGGAACATCATTTCCTATCAAGAGTATGTCGTCCACGTACAATACGAGGAAGACAACCTTACTCTTTGCTACCTTCTTGTAGATACAAGGTTCATCTGGGTTTTTGACGAAATCAAACTCTTTGATAACGACGTCAAAGCAGATGTTCCAACTCCGCGATGCTTGCTTTAATCCATAAATGGATTTAAGCAGCTTGCACACCTTCCCGCTGCTCCCACTGTCTACGAAGCCCTCTAGCTGAGTCATGTACACGCACTCTTCTAAATCACCATTTAGAAAGGCGGTCTTAACATCCATTTGCCATATTTCGTAATCATGGTATGCAGCGATGGCAAGCATGATCCGGATGGATTTAAGCATAGCCACTGGAGAAAAAGTTTCGTCATAGTCCACACCTGGTCTTTGACGAAAACCCTTTGCTACAAGTCTAGCTTTGAAAGTCTCCACTTTCCCATCTACACCAAGTTTTTTCTTGAAGATCCATTTACTCCCAATGGGTTTTACCCCTTCAGGAGCAACTTCCAAAGTCCATACTTTGTTGGTGTACATGGATTCCATCTCAGACCGCATAGCATCCAGCCATTTCACCGAGTCCCTACTCGTGATGGCCTGCTCGAAGCTAGTTGGGTCATCATCCTCCATGATGCAATCCTCGCTTCCACCATCCATGAGAAAACCGTAGTATCTCTCAGGTTGGCGAGGAACCCTACTAGATCGGCGGAGAGGCTGAGGTTCATTGGGAGCTGCTGAATCCTCTGGTTCCACTAAATCTTCAGTTTGAGTTTGTGTAGCCGGAATTTCTTCCAGTTCTACCATATCCCCACTAATTTCTTTTGCAAGAAATTCCTTTTCTAAAAAGGTGGCATGTCGAGAAACAAACACTTTTTGTTCCTCTGTATGGTAGAAAAGATATCCATGTGAATGTTTGGGATATCCTACAAACTTACATAGAACTGACCGTGCCTCGAGCTTGTCCGGATTTTGCCTTTTGACATAGGCCGGGCAACCCCATATCTTAACTCGTTTAAGACATGGTCTCTTCCCACTCCATATCTCATATGGTGTGGTAGGTACAGATTTAGTTGGAACTTGATTCAATAGGTATGCTGCTGTTTCCAGCGCATATCCCCAGAAGAAAATAGGTAACTCAGCTGTGCTCATCATAGAGCGCACCATATCTAATAGGGTGCGGTTCCTCCGTTCTGATACACCGTTGTGTTGTGGTGTATATGGAGGAGTCAGCTGAGAGAGAATCCCATTCTCTTTTAGGAAGTCCAGGAATTCATTGCTCAAGTATTCACCTCCTCGATCAGATCGAAGGATTTTAATACTTTTTCCGGTTTGGTTCTCAACTTCTTGTTTATATTCTCTAAATTTCTCAAAAGCTTCTGATTTGTGTTTCATCAGGAACACATACCCGAACCTAGAGAGATCGTCAGTGAATATAATGAAGTATGAAGAACCATCCCTGGCATGTGTAGAGATAGGACCGCATACATCACTATGTATCAGTCCTAAGAGTTCAGTAACTCTTTCTCCGTGTCCCGTAAACGGAGTTTTGGTCATCTTGCCTTTGAGACATGACTGGCAAGTGTCATAAGATGAAAATTCAAACGGATTTAAATATCCATCCTTATGCAACTTAGCTAGTCGTGTCGCATTGATGTGACCCAGGCTACAATGCCACAAGAAGGATTCGTTCAGTTCAGAACTCTTCCTCTTGTGTGTGTTTGTTATACTCAGAACTGTTGATTGATTTAGAACATAAATACCATTGCACAACGTGCCTGATCCAACCAACTTTTGGTTACGGAAAATGTTCATAACATTGTCCTGTAATACAAAATTATATCCCTCTTTACTTAATAAAGAAACTGATATAATGTTGCATATCAGGTTCGGCATGTAATAGCATTTGTTCAGAACCAATGTATTACCAGTTGGTAACACAAGGTGATATTCCCCGACAGTCTTAGCTGCAACAATTGCACCATTTCCAACTCTAATGTCTTTATCACCTTCTCCAAGTTCTCTACCTTTTCTAGGCCCATGTAACTGATTACATATATGGGATCCTGACCCGGTATCTAATACCCAGGACGTAGGGCAAATGGAGAAACAGTTCTCTGTAACGAACACACCCGAAGAAAATGCATCATCATGTACTTTCTTCATTCGGGTGGCATGGGAATCCTGGTATTCTCCTATATCCTGTTCAGTCCTATAACTCTTATAGGTAAGAACGGAACCAACGTTCCCCAGCATAGTATAACATACGGGTTCGGTCAATACATCCATATTATTATCTTTATTAGGGCATGAAATGGTCGCTACCTGGAGAGAGAGAGAAGAAAACACTTTAGCGTATGCTCTTGCAAGATCAGATTGGTTTTTATCTTATCTAATCAGGATGGCTCCCACTGCTTTTTATCAAATCTTCCTTCAAACCCTAAAAGGAAAGACTTGCGGGGATTAATTACACACTACAAGTTCGCCAATCTTTCAGCCAGGCCAGTGTCGGTACTTTGAGGGAGGTCACCCGTGCTTTCGCACGAACCTAATTAATGTAAACCTCGTTTTCCCAGAGGCGTAACCTCGTTAACACCTTTCTAGACACCTACTTGATCGGCTAATTGTAATGTGTAAAACTCTCCCAGGAGTAACTCTTACTCGCAGTGGGTATCGGGATCCAACTATCTCATAGAAGGTATGCAATCTCATTGCAAATTTCAACACTTGAAATTCCCGATAATATTTTGCCCCTAGCGTCCTATGACCTTGACAAAGGCCAACAAATCATAGCAAGCTAGTCAAGTTCAACCCGTCATTTCTTGATTGAATCAAACCCACCCGCACGGCCCTTGACAAAGGCCAACAAGGTCGCACGACTACCCTGAAACAATCTGCATCATATGCATAAGCAGATAATCACTATTCAGCTACCGCACACTACGCCTTGACAAAGGCCAACAAACGTAGCACGAATACTAAACAGTTCTTATCTGAAATGACGGAGGGCTACGACAGGTTTTTCTAAAAACCTATTGCGTAATGAACTTGATATCGTTGTAGAATCAAATGAAGTTTTAAAATGGAGTGATTTTGAGGCTTTTCTAGTTTTGCTAAAGGGGTCACTCCCGGTGAAGGGATCATCGGCCCTTTCCTCGTCGAATGAGGTGCGGGATATATCATATATATCACTGTGCAAAGCAGAAACTATAGAAGCAATCAAAAACAAACCGAGTATGTAGCATCTGCCAGTTATTGCTAAAGGAGTCACTCCCGGTGAAGGGATCTCGGTCCTTTCCTCATCGAATAAGGTGCATGGTATATCATATATACCGCTATGCAAAGCAAGAACTGTAGGTACCTGTTTTATTTAAAATTTGATTCTACAACATCAATTGGTTTCTTTTATTTCATTAATCACATTAATGAAGTCCCATCATTTAAGTCACCTAAACATCACAGATAAATACGACGTACACTTATGCCATCTGCATTCGCCTCGATGTCCCCTCGTGCACCGTTAGGTTAGGTAACTAACGACAGAGCAGGACAGGGCTAGTGCGGGTGCAAAACTTAAGTAACGTCTATATAATATATCATATATACTATATAAATTATCTATCACAGAACATCACATGATCACATTACAGATATCGCAGCAGAAGAAACATATGAAACATTGGATATACTAGGACGTCCGTGTTTTCAATACGAGCCAGTATAAAACACGGATTCCACGGTCGTGATGAATAGCCAATCCCACACCCCTAGACCCCTACGAGAGCGGCAAGCAACCCTGCCAATTCTAGGGTTAGGAGACCCGGACTCGACTCCTCGAGTTGGTCTCCCACTGGACCCTAAAACCCGGTTACTTGTGCTCCCCTCTTTGGGTCTATCCTAGTGCAGAAAAGTAAATAATATACAAAGGGTGACAACTTCCGCAACCTGGAAGTGCCCCAATAAAAGAATATTACATACAAGTTTTTACATGAATGAAAATGAAAAACACTCATCTCACATAAAAGCCCCCCGGCTATTCAAACACGACGATCCAATATAACATATCCAGCAACACATAACATCACATGTCATCAACGTAAGTAAACATGCGTATCCCAATTGTCGTTGACATATAGCAACGAAACCGGCGATATCACATATTACACTTACAGTCACAGAAAAGAAAGTGTAAAACTACAACAGTTGGAATCCGCAACCCTTTTAGACATCACATGCCTAATCAAATGAAATACTTAGACATCACATGCTTAACAGTTATAAACCCCGCATTTTAGTCCCATTATCGAAAACTCTTTTCAATATCAAATAAGACTAAACCGCTAGATTTATAGCATTCATTCAGTTATCTCATAACTGTTTGTGAATTCCAATTATTGTATCCCATTCCGGATAAATAGAATATATTAAACTTTCCGATCGAACATTCGAACACCTAAGTTTTCCCGAAACCGTCCAACACATGAAATAGGTTCAAAGACATTCACTTCATGCCTCAGTACCAACGGTCCAGCCGTAGAAGGGTCAAGCCAACGCCTCACATGTGGCACGCCGTACTGCCCCAAACCCGAAGGTTCAAAGGGCAGTTCAAGACGGTCACATAATCGAGTTAAGGTTTGTTGTCTTCTAGAGGGACCATCGCGTTACTTGCACTACTCAGAACGTCCTTAAACCACACAAAAATCCAACACTTGGATATTTTCCGGCAGGGGAAAAGTTGGGTATTTATATTCGGTCGGACCTTTTAACATATTCAAAAAATTATCCGGATAGCACTAAGACAAAGTTCGATAATCCGATCGAAATACCGAGTCCCCAATACAACCCAGAATACTCAACTCTTGAATAAATATTAAAAATTCCCAGAGAACTCAGCACTGAATAAAAGAAGTTTCTGTGCAAAATTGAGTGGGTGACGTCATCATACGGACGCGGAACCGCCGCAGAAGCCAGGCTTCTGCCGCGGTTCCGCCGTACTTTGGAGGAATTGGGTGATCGTGTTTCACAGTAATTCTTAGAAAGTCCTGCTGAATTTTCTGCATATTTTTAATTTGGAAAAAACCCAGTTTTTAAAAAATGTACAGAGAGCAACTTAGATATTAGGGTTTCGGTTCGATCGGACTTCAAACTCCGTCTGGACTTCGCCTAAGGCTCTAGCTAGGCTCTGATACCACTGTAGGGTTCCTAGGCACTCTCAAGAGGTCTCACAAGGCATCAACCATGCCAATTTCAAATTTTACGGTGCCGAGAAACCCTAGACTAGATCGTTGACTAGAAATTTAGGCGATAAACGAAACTAGTTAACAACTTAACTAAAGGAGAGAGGCTACAACCTTTATAGATCCGGTTCTCCACTTCCTTAGCTCCACGTAGGCGTCCTCTCGCTGTCCATCTCATATCCCGAACTCAATCGTCGTCTTCATCGGAGAAATGGGCAAACTAGGTCGTCAGCTTCGTGCCGAAGATGATCTACGTCGAGGCATCACAAGTTCAAGCTCCAACTTCACCAAGTTGTGAAACTTGTGAAGAAAACACCCTATACTACTTGGCAAGAGGTAGAGGATGAAGAAATAGGAGGTGGGTTTACTTTAGAATTGGATTTCTCTCACTTTTGCTCAAGTTGCCATTGATGAAGGTAAGGTTTTTCTTGAAGAAGAAGATGAATAAGAAGAAAGAATATGATAAGTGTTCTATTTAAAAAATGAAACTAATATGAATACTTATCATATCTTGACCATGGTCAACTGTAGAGATTAAACTAAGGTTAGTAGGAATGGTTAGGGTTAAGGATGAGATAAGGATGGTGGACTTTGTCAAAGCTTCAAGAAGCTTCAACATAGAAACAAAATAAGCCACCATTCTTAATAATATCCAAAATGAATAAATAAATAAATAACTAAGTAAATAATCAAAACCCTAACCATTATACATGTAACCATGGTTTAATCTTTACACAAACCCAAGTGAGCAAGTATCATCAAACATGATACAAACAAGTGCATAAAAAATATATCACATATACAATGTGCATCAAGTGAGAAAATCCTTTTAAAATGAACCAATACTAGTTAATGCAAAGTAATATATCAAATATATAATTATACATTAAATCATTAAATCAACACTTGATTTAACGATCCGGTCATATCGCATATAACCGACTAGTATCCTATGTATCGGCTTATCGAATCAATCCTTGATTCAATATGTAGGTTATATCGCATATAACCAATCGATACATTCATCGCGAGAATGAAATACGGTATCACATACACGCATTGTTCACTCTCCCGCACATATCTCATATGCGCTCCTATTTCGTTTCGCTTGAGCCAGGAAACCTCTGTGTAGGACTCTAAAGACTCGTCAATACGCCGGTAGCAGATGATGATCATATCAAGCACCCACAAGCCGCAAGCGGTCTGCTAAACGTAACGGCCACCCGGGTATTGAGCGATCAGAAGATCGACGAGCTAGCCCGCTCACACTCCTGTGAATCCAACCAGTAACACTTACCGTACAGTCCGGTCTGTTCGTCTGATATGTCGCATATTAAATCTAGGGGTGGTAAACGTCAGACCCCAATAACCGATAAGTCATGCCGATGTGAGGCTCATAACGGGTCGAGAAACTACTGGTAACACTTACCAGCAAATCTCTGATCAGCCCTGGCCAGGGACTTCCCTGTTACGGCCAATCGAGCACAGCGCAACATCAACCCCCAATACCGGGAGAGACGAAACCCCTCCTATCGCTCATTGCCTCCATGTGACTCGGGACTGTACCCAAAGACCACCGTCTTGCATGCCCTCATGGACGTGGTAAGGTGGAGATCAAAGCACAGTGGGAATCACACAAGACTTTATGACGATCTCGGGTCTACAGACTAACCTGTACAAGTGTCACCTGAGAGCTGCCATCTGACGTGAGGTATAATACCATCTGGAAGTTCTCGGCGAGTCCGTCCAGTGTACCCAGTCTCCACTGAGCACCCGTATACCATCTCTGATGTCAAACACCAATGGATATGGGATCATCCATTGCCCATCTCATGGGTGGAGAAGTGTATACGCTAGTCTACACTGGTATATCGATGCCCTGTCTCGATACACCCACGACTAGGGACCTTGAAGGATGTACTTATGGACTACCATGTCCCCACTAGTATGATCTGCATCATAGTCCAGGTAGTCAAGTACACATCCTAAGGGCTTTATCAACATGTAACTATAAGACAGTTTAAAGAGACAAGTGTACATGTTAAGATAAAGAGTAACCAGATAGCATACTATCATATCGAGCAAGAAAGTCATCTCTATATATGTCCAAGCATCCAATATAATATACATCATCTGTACAATACTGGCCTCTAGGGCATACATACAACTAACACAGTTCAGGGCTTGCGAAGTATCAAAGGTAATCTTATATACATACACATTTTGTTTAATGACCCCTCCATTATCTGAACCTTTCTTTCCTTCAGAATTGCGGGAGCTAGCGGCTTCCATCGTAGATTTTTCTCTGAGGAAAACCTTCCAGCGTTTGCTTGACATGGCGGCCCCACAAGCGATACCTCCACAAAGCATAGTGCTCTCTTCTGGCTAAGGTCGGTATTATTTTGCTCTTTTTGTTTTATATTTTTATAATGATGCTGATATGCCCTTCATTTTAAACCACAGTTCTGGAAGCTGACGACGAAGTCGAGATTCTTGATGTACCTGTGGATCTCTCAAACCAGCCTTGCATGACTGTGGGTAAGTGACGTTTTACCTTTGGCATCATTTTGCTTACTCTATATTTGGAAATACAACTGACCGCACATATATCTTCACAGCTTTGCCAGCCCTGACCCTATTAGAGTCTCGGATCTCCATGCCACCAGCCCCTTACGCCCGACGCATATCTGAGAGGATGGAAAAATAGAGAGTTTATTCCCTGGCGTCTCTCATCGAAGATCTTCGCGCTGGTACTTCTGTCGTGACCGACGAATTCGCTGCTGAAGCCAATGCTTCTTTATCTATTCTTCCCACTTATCATGACGAGGCATTGGTGCATACCTGGGTTGAGTACTGCCGCAGAGTGGAGTCCTGTCTACATAGGATTGAATGCATACGCCTTCCCTCCGACATCATATATGTAAAGGCGAGCCTGCGTGGGTGGATCGAACGATGTGCAGCCAATCTCCAGTCGTGCGAGAAAAGGCTTAACCGGAAGTTTTCGGTAAGGGAGTTGGCTTCAAAGGCTTTAGGGAGCTTCAAGCCTAGCTCACTGTCAAGACCACTCGTGCATATGAAATTTGGCGGGTGCTTTAAGAAGCCATTACAGATGTGGTAGCTCTTAACAAAACCATTATTTTTACACATGCGATGGTTGAAGCCCACAAGGTCGCTGAGAAAGAACTTGAGAGTTGGTTTTCTTCAAACCAGAATCAACAGACACAGGCAGGCTCGTCTTGCGGCCCTGATAGAGCTCGAAGAAGAAGTCCAGCGGAAAAATGATGGACTTGCAGGCTTATTGAACCGTCCGCCGACTTAGAAATTTTTGTTGCTGTATATTCTCCTTTTTTGTATTCATTTTTATTTATAAATAAGAGTATCTTGTATTCATTTTAATTTATGAATAAAATACATATTTAATTTCACACTAGTGCTTCTCTTTCCTTCGATGTCTTGACTTGGCGTAAAGTAGTTTATGTACTCATCGCGGAGTTTCTATTTTATGGACTCATTTAGTTTATTCACTCATTCCGAAGTCTCTAGTTTATGGACTCATTTCAGAGTTTGTAGTTTATTCACTCATTCCGGAGTCTCTAGTTTATGGACTCATTTCGGATTTTATTCAGTTTACCTCCCTTGGGTTTATAGGCAAACTTGTCCTAACATTTTAGATAACCCCTGCTCTTTGCGACAGAGGTCCGTTAGGTTTTATGGTAATAAGGTTTTATTCCATGGTACCGTCACGTTGGTTGATGCATTCCTCGATATGCCGACTTTACCCTGCTGTTCAAGTAGCCCCACGACTGTTGTGTCTCTTATCCCTTCGAGGGCTGGATAAGACATCTTCAAGTAATCTTCTTAGGCGGTTTGACTGTCGGAAGAGCAAGCGTTAGGAATTTTGCTATGTCGCTTTTTACTTGAGATTAGGCTTAGTTTGGTAGCTTCGATGAGTCATAACCACTCTGCACTGGTGTGGAATGATCTCCGATAGTCTTTCGGGTTTTATTTGAGTTGCCATTAAGACCATGAAGCTAGGAATATTTCATTCACTTCCTTTTTTATGTGGTTGTTTTAGAGCCTTTGTTGACATTGCAACCGCTATAACGAGAAGAATGTCAAGGTTGTCTCTATGTTGTATGTGAACTGTCAAGACTTGGAACTAGGATTTTGCCGTCACTCATTTTTTATTTGGCTATTTGGAGCCTTTGTTGACATTACATCTACTGTAACGAGAAGAATGTCGAGGTTGTCTCTAAGTTATATGTGAACCGTTGAGACTTGAAGCTGGGATTTGCCGTCACTCTGCTTTGTTTCGACTGTGAGGTCTTTCATTGACGTTGCGTCTGCATCCCGTTGGACTGAGAAGAAACGTCGTGGTTGACATTGCGCCTACTGTAACGAGACAAATGTTGAGATTGTCTCTAGGTTGTATATGAACCGTCAAGACTTGGAGCTAGGAATTTGGCATGGCTTCGTTTTGTTTCGACCCTTGGGTCTTTGTTGACGTCACGTCTGCACTGAGAAGGAATGTCAGGCTGATCTCTAAGTTGTACATGTCGCCATCAAGATCTGGCTCTCCCTTTGACGGAGCCTAGTGGGAAAACATGGTTCCCTTTTTCATTTGTGCCCAAGGATTGTATACAGGGGTTGATGTGGACTCACCTGCAGGGCAGAAAAGTTTCATTTTGATGTCTTTTTTTATTTGTTTCCGCGATGCTCTATCTTTTCAGCTTTTTATATCGCGAAAGTTGCGATTGCCCAATCATTTTGGCTATTTTTCGCGGTGCCCAATCATTTCGTCTATGTATTGTTTTATTTTTTCTCGCTGTTTTTTTATTGCGAGTTGCCCAATCATTTCGGTTGTTTCATATACATATATTTTTTGCTCGCTGATTTTTTTATTACGAGTTACCCCATCATTTCGGTTATTTCATATGCATATACTTTTGTTGCGAGTCGGGAACATGGATCCTGACACCAATTTTGGCATCAACATTGCTGCGACTGGAATATTGCCAGGAGCAAATCATCGCCTTGAGAGGGCTTGGAATTTGATACCGATTTAGGCATCAGCATCGCTACAACTGGGATATTGCCAAGAGTGAATCATTATTTGCCTTTGTCGATTTGAACAAAGGTAGCTTAGCAAACAGGGTTAGGATCCTGTCGACTAAGGCTTTTTGACTTTATGAGCCGTAAGGGACTTATAAAATTATTTCTTCCTACGAGTCGAGAGGATCTTGTAGGTGTAGGTTCTCCCTTAGAAGTCGTGAGGACTCCTAAGTGGTATTTTCTCTTGCAAGTCGTAAGGATCTTACAAAAGTGTTTTCTCCTTACAAGTCGAGAGGACTTATAAGTGTCATTCACCATATGAGAAAATTACTCGTCATTGGTGGAACTTGGTGGGGGAAATCGATTATTTGTGCTCGTGGATTGTATACAAGGGCTAATATTGGACCGCCTGTATGGAAACTTGGGGAATATGGCGGCTTAAGAATAGGTCCAGGTCCCTGTAGCTTAAGGCTTTGAATCCTATGAGCCGTGACGGTCTAATAGGTGGAGTTCTCCTTATGAGTCGAGAGGATATCGTAAGTGAAAAATTTACGAGATTGCGCCCTTTCGGGTTTTCACAAGCTCGCTGATAGCCCTGCTGTTTTTACTCACGACGCCCTTTCGGGTTTTCATCCGTGCCCATTTTTCCTGTGGACATATCGTTTTTTTTAAACCCATCTGTTTGCCAACGGGACTTGGGAAGCGGCTTCATTGCTGCAGTAGCTGTGTAGCCGGTAGTATTTGAGTTGCAACTTCTGCTGTTGAGACTTCGATTGCAACACGGAACTCAAGGGTGGATATTGTCAATTTGGGGCGATGCGCAATGTTTGAGGTGGCGCACTAGTTTTAGGACATTCCGGTCCATTTTTAGTTTAGGGACATCTTGGTTCGTTGCCAGTTTAAGAACGTAGTGGTCCATTATCACCATTTTTGAGATGAAGCTTTAGTTTAAGGACATTACGGTCCGTTGTCGCAACGTTTGAGGCAAAGTTTTTCCGAATACCACTTAGAGTTTTGACTCAGGAAGATAGAGAGTGAACACGAGCATCGTCATCTATCATTGACCTTAGTCGTGACTCGTCAAGCATGGTATTTCTTGAGGAATCGGCCGTTTATTAGCCGGAAAGGTCTTTCGCCATGCATATCCATGAGCAAATAGGCCTCACCTTGGTAAACCTTGTCTATGATATACAGGCCTTCATAGTTTAGCTCGAATTTCCCCCATTTTATATGATTGGGGATCATAGGTCTTTTGACAACTAGCATGGGTTCGCCTTGGCGGAATGTTCTCGGCCAAGTCAGTTTTTCGTATAAGTGTGTCATCCTTGCCTTGTAAGCTTCTAGGTTTTGCTGCACTATGAGGCGAGTTTCATCGAGGGCATCGAGCTCCTCAAACCGAAGATGGGCATTTTCGTCATCTGTTAGCTCGTATCGAACCGCTACTCGGAGAGAAGGGAGTTCTATTTCCAAAGGAAGGATTGCTTCAGTGCCGAATACCAACGAGTATGGTGTTGTATTCGTAACCATTTTGAACATCGTTCGGTACGCCCAGAGAGCTTCGTGAAGTCTCTCGTGCAGTCTCTCATGCCAGTCCTTTTTGTTTTTGGACACCGTTTTCTTTATAATCTTGGTCAAGGTCTTGTTGAAAGCATCAGCTAAACCGTTGGCACGAGTATTATAGACCGAAGAGTATCTCCAGTCTATTTTATATTGTTCTGCAAATCGGCTAATTTTATGGCTCCTGTAGGCTGGCCCATTATCCGAGATTATCTGTTACGGAGTGCCGAACCGGTAGATGCCATGTGTCTTGAAGAAATGGAGAATATTCTCCGTCTTCACTTCCCTTAGTGGTACTGCTTCCGCCCACTTAGAAAAGTAGTCAGTCGCTACCAATATGAACCGATGTCCTTTGGATGATGCTGGCTCAATAGGGCCGATTATATACCGTTGAGTGTAGCAGATTTGGATGTTGGTGGCTGAAGTCCCCGTGAATTTGGCACGAGTGATACTGCTTCGCATATTCGAGACAGTCCTGAATCATTGTAGGCCAATAGTGACCCATATTCTTGATCTTCAGCTTCATCTTTGGCCCGGCCTGATGAGAACCGTAGAGTCCATCGTGAATTTCTTGAATGACTCTTCTTTCTTCTCCTGGCCCCAAGCACCTTAGCCACAAACCGTCAAGCGATCACTTGTATAGAGTATCATTGACGAAAGCAAAAGACAGATCCCGTTTCATGAGCTGATGTCTTGACGACGCGTTTTCGGATGTTCGTTGGGATTTGAAGTAGTCTATGAAGACTTCCCTCCAATCCTTGACCTTTTCTTCGTCTTCTATTTGGAGGACCGCTTGTTTTGTCGTTTCTTTTCCTTTAGATGGCTCCACTGAATCCTTTGAAAATATTTCTTCTAGAGTGAGAACCCGGCGGCTTTGCACAACGATCCTTACGTCATCGAGGTTTTCATCAGCCGGCTTCTTAGCAAGCTTGGCTAATGCATCCGCCTTGTTATTTTCCGTACGCGGTATGATTTCCAGGATGTAGGAGGGGATTTATAACACCCGAGCCCAATGCTACTATTTTCAGTTACTGTTTGAGCATAATGTGGTACTCATTTTATTTAACTTGCTTGTTTGTTGCTTACTGTAAAATTTACCCGGTAAATTCATTTCTACATATAACAAATTTTGGCATCTAAAATAAAATTGAAAATATTCACCTTGGCCTACTTGACACCCCTAGCCTTGTGGTAGCGTCCGTGCATTGTGTTCTCGTCCCGTTCAGTGAAACGGGTGAGTTTGGACGGCTACGCGCGCGTACATGTGTCCGTTTTGGGGGTATGCTTTTTAATCATAAAACACTTAATTTTAAAATTTGGATCCCGCTTAAAATCTTATTATTTCAATTTCAAATTTTTGGACTCGATCCGGGCGCGATTTGGAAATGTTTTATTTGGCGCTAAAATCCCAAATTTTAATATTATTAAAACCATCGCATATATTTTTCTAACTAACCTGATATCTTACTGTTCATTACCTATCTTTTAAATCTTTAAATTAACCTATATATATATATATCCTACTGTTCCTTAAAATGTTTTGAATCTTTAATTAATATTTATCCCTGACTAACGATTCCCCTTTAGCCAATCGCGTTCCTTTTAATTCCGTAGGCCCCCATCTGCAGCTCTCTCTCTCTCTCGCTCTCTCTCTCCACTTTTTCTCTCTCTCTCTCATATATTCTCTCGTACTTCTCTTTATCATTCTTTCTCTTCTAGCTTCATGTCTCGTTTCTCATTTTTTTTAACTGTTCTTTTTTTGCCGGAATTCCGTCGTGCCGGTGACGCTTCTCGACGTTCCAGCGAGGTACCCCGACCCGTGTGGTTCCTTTGTTCGTCGTTTGGGTTCATTCCGTGAACCGTGCGCTCGTCGCGAGTTTTCCCCGCCGACGGTTAACGTTCCGTTTTCCCGATTCGCGACCCATCGAAGCAAGTTAATCTTGCTACATGCTATATAATTCATTTTATACCTATTTAAATAAATACCATACCTATATTTTAAATCTAGTGCCCCATGTTTAATTTTATAACGTTTCGATGTTCCGTTTGCATCCGTTTATATCATATTAAATCTAGATCATGAAAACTTAACTTGTGACATACTAGATTACATTATACCGCATCAATATCAATTAAAATATACATCATCGTAATATTTCTTATTATTATCTTTAATTAGTTTATAATCTGCATTTTATGATATTATATATTTGAAAATATTGTAGTTTACACATGAAACGTCGTTGAAAAAGCAGATACGACAAATCTGAAATTTACTGTACACCTTACCTTATAAAATTCATTATAAATCATAGAAAAATCATTAGTATACGTTCTTTAGTTCGTTACGAAGATAACTCAGAATACTATAACTTTATAAAATATTTACTTGCAAAATAAATTGTTTAAATAACGTAAAATGCAAATGAAAATGTCTCCAAACTGCTGTCCAGGGAAATTCCAGCAGCAAACTTTCAATTTCGAATGTTCATAACTTTTTGTAGGGACAACCTGAGATGCTTATACTTATAAAACTGAAAACCTTATTGAATTATCTTTGTTTTGTTATAAGACACGTCCCTTTTGGAGAACTTTTGTTAATTTTAAGCTATTTTACAAATTAGGGTGACGCTGAATTTCTGAACGGAACTTTCTTGTGCATGGTTAATCAATACCACTTTTATAGTTATTAATCGCTTTGAATATGCTATCCATATTAACATTATTATATCAATATTTATATCACATATTGCTTAGTTGTACATCCCACATTACCATTTTATAGTTTTATAACTTTTCGGATACCCGTTTGCATCCATTGCATTTAAGATACATATAATTGCATCCATAGATCACATTACTACATAATAATGTGATATTAACACTCCATGTTTAATAAATTGTATCCTAATTAATATTGGAACTATAAATGGAACCCTAATAGATAACTGTGCATCCATATTCTTGAAATTATATCTATTTGCATATCATATTACATGTTCCAGTTTATTGTTCTGATAGTACACATGCTTGTTTATTTATACACATGCTTATGTTAGTTTGATTATGAACACCCACTTGACATCTTGTGCTTCCTGACATGACCTGTTACACTTCCTACTTGACATGACATGGTATCGTACACTCTTGACATGACATGACACCTTTATACATTACCTGGATGGACCTGATGTACCATGGCTTTACCTGTTACCTGATCTTGTGTCTAATGCCAACAAACATTACATGTAGTCCTCATGGACCGTTCCTGTTGTCTATCCAGACAAACCTGCTTTTACCTAATCCTGTGTTGGCATTAGTTCTTGACTACTGAATACCTGACTTGACATACATAACTTGGGGGTATGGGAAAATCAAAGGTGAAACCTGACTTGTAACTCAACAGTTCGATACCTGTTCTGATCAGTCTTACGGGCTAGGCCAGCCCCGGAGTGATGATGCTGACATCACTCGCCCATCCTGCTACCTGTTACTGCCTAGCGGCACGTCTCGGATTCAGTCCCGAGAATCTTGACCGTGGTCCCGGGCACGTACGGGATACTATTGAGTTACATCGATGATTCATCAATTGATTTCAAAAACTTTAGAATAGAAAACTTGATAGAACAGTTTAGTTTACCCACTGCACGCTACCCTGTACTGGTATGATACATATTATTGTTATTCTTGCTGTATTCTTGTTTATATTATATTACCTGCTACACTGTTCATATTATATTACTTGATGACATGACGCGCTGACGTCTGGGTTTTGCATGGCCCAGATTCCGTACCGCTGTTGCAGTCCGAGCAGGAGTACTTCAGCCTGCAGGCTGAGCTGTGAGTTCAGTAGTAGTTAGTTTTATTTCCTGCATTTATTTCCTGATGTGAGCCCGCATTATGGGACACACTTTTCAGTTATTTGTATTGGATCATTTACTTCCGCATTTATTTATTATTGACTCCTGTTATTCTGGATTATGGACACGTTTTAGATAGTTTTATCTTGTTCTTGATATCTCTACAGCCGTAATGTGACTGTGGATGGATACTTCCTACCCACAAATAGCATGGTTGGCTATGTCACGTGCCTAATCTAGCGTACTCTGGGATGCGAGGCGTGACATGGTTCTTTTGGTATCAGAGCCATAGGATAGTCGGGTTGATTCTTTTGTAGTTGGGTATTGTACCCAATACACGAATCAGAATACCCGTGTTTAGGAAACATGTCCTGCCACCTTGACCGTTTTACCATTCTTGAATCACATTCTTCCTGATTATATCTTTTACGATGTTCAAACTTCCTTTGCATATCGATTCGAAAACTTGATTCCTTGTTATCTCTAGGACTTAGGCGACTTGGATGGAGTTATGTAATTGTGGCTATGATACCGCGGCATAGTTACAATGCGGTACTCTACTTAAGTATCTTGGAGTTCTAGCCTTGATCTATATTCAAAATCTATCATCATGCTAATATTGGGTATTTTGAGTTCAGGATTATGGCCGGTAAGAAATTGAAGACATACCAGAGGCGTGTGGATGAAGCCGCCATGCTTGGAGTGATAAGAGGAATGCTGGAGAATTAAAGAAACAGACCGAGCTGATCCAGCAGCAAGCGGACTCATTTCGGGAAGGTTTGCAGATCGTTCAGCAGTCTGTGAACAATGTTGGAGCTAGACCAGTTGACCGAGTAGGGACCGTAGCAGATTTCAGGCGGTTGGGTCCGTCTATATTTACTGGTTTAAAGGAGCCGTTGCCAGTGGAGCAGTGGCTAGTTGACACAGAGAACTTGCTTTTTGCGGCATAGATTCCAGATGACAAAAAAGTTGTTGTGGTACGCATTCAGCTAGTGGACTAGCCCGAGAATGGTGGCTTGTTGAGGAGACCCGCTTGCCCAAGCCGATCAAGTGGGCGGATTTTTCTAAGAGTTTCCTGGAGAAGTTCTTCCCGCGGACTGCACGAGAGGAAATGGAAGAGAAGTTCATCGGACTAAAGCAGAAGGGAGCACCCGTAGATGTGCATGTAGCAGAATGGACGAGACTCAGTAGTTTCGCTGGACCTTTAGTTGCCAACGATGCAGACAGGGCACGGAGGTTCATGCACAGACTGGACATGGACATCCAAAGGCAGATTGTCTCCCTGGGTTTAACCTCTTTCTCACAAATACTTGCAGCAGCCAAGAGCAGCAGAGTTTATCTGGGATGAAAGGGAGTTTGCAGCAGACAGCAGTTGCGTTAAGGAAGCAGTTCGGTCGGGCCGGTCGAGTTTAGGGCTAGGCCGACAAACAATATTCTTGCATCAGTGGAAGTGATGAAAGTAAAGAGCCGGCTGTTGTTCGTGATTCTATGGACGTGTTTGAAGATATATCGGGTTTACCGCCGAGGAGAGACGTGGAGTTCGCAATTGATCTTATTCCTGGTACAGTGCCAGTATCTAAAGCGTATTATCCAATGGCGCCAGTAGAGTTGGAAGAAGTAAAGAAATAGGTTGCTGAATTGCTTGAAAAGGGTTGGATTCGAAGCAGTAACTCGCCTTAGGGAGCTCCAGTTCTTCTAGTAAAGAAGAAGGATGGCACAAGAAGGATGTGCATCGACTATCGAGAATTAAAACGGTTGGCTATCAAGAACAAGTACCCGATCCCTCGCATTGGAGAACTTTTTGAGCAGCTTAGTGGCGCAAGGGTATTCTCGAAGCTGAATTTACGATCCGGATATCTGTCACGTCCCAAAAGTAAGGAAAATGACTGGCACTTAAACTACGAACGTCTCGAGGCGTACGTAATCTAAGTAAGCCGAAAACCCAGAAATCCAAACCAAGAAAGGTAGTAGAGTGAAGAAAAACCAATTTAAAACAAGTAGTTTTAATAGCATAAGCCGAATTATGCGTTTTTTTTTTAAAAACATCAAAAATTTCGGCAGAGTCTCCTTTGTAAATACTGGCCCCCAAACAGGATACAACATGAATAGTATACGAAATCAAAAAGGCATCCCAAAGCGGGAGCTAGCTCTTCGTCAAACGACGGTCACAACCACACAAGCAATATAATATACAACGCCAAGGGCGAGGATCAAAACTCAAAAGGAAACTCAAAACCACCAGAAATCCACAGAAATATAACGCACGACTCTAAGGTCAAAAGAATAAACATCACTGGTCTCTATCTCTGAAATAAATACATGTTTGGTTGATGGAATTTACTAGATACAACTGAATAATAATATACAATGTATAATGATGGGTACGATACAAATAAACCCACCTACTAGCAAGTCACCCGAAAGATACAGTGCCAGCAAAGCCGTAATGAAACCTGTACGGCAAAACCTGCAAGAAACTGTGGCACAACGGGGATGAGTTGCCAACTCGTGAGTAGAAAAACATCTATGAACAGAAACCACATGAACAACGCAATCCTCGGTCAACGATCATAATATATCCTCAAATATATATAACCTGCAGCCTAACAATAATTAGGGTAAATATCTAACCCTAGTGTAATCCCATGTGCCCGTGTCAGTGCCTCAGGTAGCGATATATCATATGGATGATGTATGAATGCATGAAACAGAATGCATGTACTGAATAAAGCTACTTTCATAAATCAGTGAGATTTCTGTATTTTAAATAGGAGGTACCATAAATGAAATCAGCATAAAACAGTGCCCAGCATCGACACAAAACAAGTATCCAAATATCTCGATATCTCTGTGTCACAACCTCTGTAGCTCAATATCTTAAAATCTCGATGTCTCAATCACAATATCTAGGGCGCCGTCAATCCAGACCGGCCCCTACCATCCATCTCAAGACCACGACGGTATCCTCCGGATATCCGACGCGTCGAGAAAAATCACCGGTCGGTAGTGCTCCCCTGCCAGGCTCAACGTCAACAACACGATCCTCTTGCCCCGGGGTACCGCACCGGGCCCACCATGTACCCGAAACGGTTCCTCCACTCCTCGAATCGGGTCTCGAAATCTATCAACAAACTCATGGTGGACGACTCATACATCATGGGAAAACCACACTTTTTATTTTAAAAGAGAGAAAAGGTTTATTTATGTTTTTGCGGTTTTCCTCCAAATCCAAGAAATCTCATGAAATCCGAATCCAAGTCATCAATAGCATGTAAACAGTGAATATAGGCATGAGAATCCATGAATGCGACACAACAGTGAATAATAACATGCATGAAGTAGTAGGTAATAACTACAATGTCTAACTAGAATATAAGGCAAGTACACTAATATCATGTCTAAACTATTAGCTAACAACCTATGTCAAATGAAATAGTATTTTCTAAAGTGTTCGTGACATGGCAATTACCGATGAAGATGTGTGTGAGCCGGCAAGTAAGTGTACGTGGTACATACGCGTCATCGGTAATGGTGCTGGTGTCCTAACAGCATGATATCAACAATAGAATATGAAACATAATATAAGCATGCGATGCGGAGCAAACCACAATAATGAGCGGGAGCTGAATACTAGACGCAACGATAACTAATCTGCATTAACCTAATAAAAGTCCTACAATGGTGCCTTTTGAAAATAACACGAATCGTGGGGTTTTGAAAATATGGGCTACGGTATTTTTAAGAAAAGATACGTCTTTTGAAATATCCGTAGAATCCCTTGACCTGTCTTTTAAAATACCCATGATTTGTTAGCTTTTGAAATAGGTAGGAGTCGAATCTAATCTAATAACTAAACTAAACTAAAGGGCTAAGCTAACAAGCAGGACTACAGGTAAGGAACCGCCTAACATCTGAGTCGATACATATACATACCTGTATATATATTAGTCGGTGATCCCGCCTCAATAATATCATATCCGATACCATATCTATAATCAGACATCCCAAGTCAAGAGTGCGGATCAATCATCATGATATAGCTCGTACGTAAATCCGTCTTACGGCATCCCCAAATCTGGGTACGGGTCAATATCATACTCCTCACACTATTCCTCTGGTATCCTCTTTATCCAAGATCATAGTCTAGGGTACTGACCTATGTCTAGTACAATACTAATATCCTCAATATACTCATGATCTGACTACTGATCGACAATCTCGTACAAACCGATATCGTCAGCACATATCATCATCAAGGGGTATACATCGCCCGATACGGACTAATATCAATATCCTAGCATATCATGTCTCATATCACGATCACATGTCGACCATTTTATTTATAACATTATTCACCCGTATCGCCGCCCCAAGATCCGCTATAACACCAGGACGTACCTCAAGTACGAATCCTGCCATATCACCGATATCACAACCTCAACATAAACCTCATCGACTCATCTCAATCCCAAGTATCATCCTCAAATCCGTATGTGAACACATATTCCCATACCCATGTGAACACATAACTATATATATTCCCGTAAACACAAATGGAAGAAGAATGTATGCAAGTATGGGTGTGTGTGTGCATGTATGGTGCGACCACTACTCTAGGGTTTCGCGATACTAAACCATCCATATTTATCATCAATAAACTCAAACAATATATAATCAATAAATGTGTGTATACGTATTCGTATACATCACCACGAACTGCGGGGGTGCTGTACGCCATCCACCCGACTTCTCCCCGTAGATATAAATCTACTCACCTGGTTCTCGCTCGCCGGTGCCGATGTCGCCACGAGCTTGCTTGTCGTCTCGAAGTCCACATGGGTACCTACATATCATAACGCACCGTATCGCATTAAAATCCGACTCATGATCAAAACGACACACGAAACCCACATAGGTCAAAACCTATGGTTGCTTTCACAAATCAACCCAAAAACCCTCGACGTCCGCGTACAAACGCCAAACCATCGAGAAAAACCTAAACACACTCATTTGTACAATCACAAGCACTAATTATAATATAAAATAGCTTAAAATTCACAAAAACCCCAAATTCACTTTAAAAGCCATTTTTCCGAAAATCTAGCAAGCACAAATTACCCGTTTTAGTACAAAACTCGACGTTTGAACAAATTTAATGGCCATAATACTTATTAAATATCTTAAATAAGTCATAAAAACCATTTCCATTATTTAATCTCATTAAATTTCTTTAGCCCCAAAATTCTAGTTTACAATATACCCAATTTTAACAATTTTATAGCAAAAATGCACAAACAACAATTTAGCTAGGATTTTCATGAACTAAAGACATTAAACCACACTTAATAATGTTAATGAAGTCATGAAAAACCTAATTACATTTTTCTCTTAATCAAATTCAAGGTTTACAAAAACCTAGTTTGCAATTTAAGCAATTTGGACAAATTACATATAACAAGTGCAATTTAATCAACCAAACTAGGTTTTACATACATTAAGATGTTAAACTAAACCTTGCATCCCTAATGATATGATAAAAACCCTAATTGAAATCACAAACTCTTACTATATTTTTCAAAACATTCAATTAATCCCAAACTATTAACTTAATATGCTAGATTTAAAGTATTCAAATAACAATTAGACATAAGGTTAAGAATTTACCCCACAATCATCTTGAAATCTAGCACAAATCTAGCCTCCCAAACATGCTTCCCTTCACCAAGATCTATACTAGAATGGCCAAGTAAAAATGGGTAAGGATTAGATTTTGATTTTGTGGAATTTTTGAAGCATTTTGGATGATTTTTTTTAATGGAATTTTGAAGAGAAAAGAGAAGAAGAAATGGGGGGGCTGCTGCTGCTGCTGGTTTCAGCAGAGGAAGAGGGGGAAAAAGGTGAGGGGATGATGCCAAAAGATCCAAGTCAAAGCCCCTCCCAATTACCATAATACCCCCACCTACTTTACTATATATAAAAACCTTATTTTAACCCATTTCTCACATGATTTAAGGTCAAAAAGAGTGAAATAAAATTCTTGGGCTACTACAATAGTGTGAGGCCAGCCAAGGGGAGTGAGAGTGAGTGTGAGAGACTTTACAAAAAAATTCTATGCAAAAAGACCCCCCACAATACCATATTTGCAAGTTTTAGTTCAAAATAACTATATTTTTGTTTTCCATAAAATAAACCAATTAAAACTTGAAATAAAATACTAAAAAATTATATTACAACTAGATTTTAATTAACATGATTTTAAAGATTAAGATTAGCCCATTTAAATTTGTATTTATCGCTAATTTAAGGTATTTTCTTACCGGCTTAAAATAATATTAAAATAATTAATTTCGGAAAATTTTTCAGAAAATTTGAAATTTCAGCAGTGGCTCAATAAACACCAAATAATAGCAATTACATAGCTAGAATATTTATATTTAATTTTATAATAAAGACATTTGCATTTTGAATTTTCACAGAAAACCCCCTTATTTTACCGTTTTTTCGAAATTTCACCGGAACGATTTTCAAAACGTTACAATCTTACCCCCTTAAAGAAATTCGGTCCCCGAATTTAAATCAAAACTCCCCCCAAATACTAAAACATCTAAGCAAAACTATCAAGTCGTCGGGGCTCCGAAATCGTAAATACTTAAAACAAATCGTAGCGCAACGCATGCGCATGAAAAATGAGCATAAAACTCAAAATCAAAACTCCGTCAAGCATCCCGCAATCATCGGAGTCATGGGGAAGACATCAATGTCAAGATCCAATACGAAAACCAACATGATATACATCATTAAAGCATCTAGAAGCAATGCATGACAAACCTTTTTCAAATCGCTGTGCGATGCTCGCAGCACTGCACAGTGGCGGACGTCTATTGTAAGAAAATAACTATATATATATATATATATATATATATATATATATATATATATATATATCCTTTTTTTAATATGTACGTTCCGCCGTTTCGGAAACAATTTAGAAGGGTCTCCTTGTTTTAAACACTTCGTGTCATATCAGACACGTAGGTAAAGACTGAGACTATATCTCGCTTTTTGGAAATCCCTTCGATAATTATCAATGCATGCAAAATATATTCAGGTACTGTCCTCTGATTAGTCCTGCTCAGTACGAAAACGCATAGCAATATCATAAAAACGTACTGCTCTATAAGAAAAATCAATCCCAAAATACGCGTATGAATACTACGTGCGTCTGGTGCGCATGGAAATCAAAATCCATATATGTGCCATACATATGCACAGAAACAACATCTAAGTACATCGGGTGTGCACGAAACATCTGTCGTAGGCAATATGTGTGCCTGACAGCAAAATCAGGTGCATCTGACATGCACGAAAAATCTCGATTTAGTGCATCTGGTGTACACCAAAATCACATCTCAAAACATGCGCTCAACATGTGCGAAAATCCAAGGCAGGTGCATCCATCATGCATGAAATCATGAAATCCAATATCAAGCGCCGAACATGCGCAAAATCAAATCAGGTGCACAAGGTGCACAAAACAAATATCGAGTATCACAATCGAAATCGAAGTCCAGTGCATCTAAGTGCACAAAATGCGTATCACTGCACTGCAAGCATATATGAATCATACCGAGTGCAAAAACCAAATCGTATGTGTATATGCGCACAATCAACTCAACTGTATGAAATCCATATAATCACAAACATGAGGAACCAAGGCACGGAAACTATCTCAAATGCAACAACTGTGCAAAAATCGTGAATACTCAGTAGGTGCAACCATGGTCCATGGAAACAAATATCACGAAACTCCATCATCAAAATCAATCATGCAAATAGATCGCTCAAAATACCAAAATCAAGTATGACGGAATAGTTCCGCTCAAGCACATCCTCCAAGAATCTCTGGCCAACTGTCGTGGTCACTCATAGCATGTCTCATCGACGAACCTGAGCTCTGGCCTGCCGGTGTGCGTAATATGACCACTCCTGGGTCCAAGTCTTCTTGTAATTCATTCCAGAAAGGTCCTGTCGAGATCTCTCCCAAATCTCGTCTCTGCCGAACTGTCGGGAAGTCATCGTCCCTTACTAGATCTATTCTCGTTCCGGAAGGGCTGCATACTCATCGCGACTCCTTCTGCAAGGTATATCCAAGTACAATGCCTCGGCATACGTATCGCATCTCTCATGTCGGCGGAGTGGAACTTCGTTTCATCAAGATCTCGCACGAACCTCTTACTCCACTTTTCTAATGTCGACTGCTCTGGACTCGTTTCGTCGTGGCTGCATGAACTGAGCTCCAACGGCTATCCTCGTTTCTGGAGTCTCCCAAGAAATGCATCTCACCATCTGGCATCCGAATGAAGTCAAACCATTTGATCGATTCGTCAAAACCTCATAATCCCCCAAGAGCTCAACATCTTGGGTACAGTTTAACAGTATCGAGTACGTACCACAGCATCGATGGTCCAGCCGTAGAAGGGCAAACCCAAGCCTCACTAATGGCGTCGCGGAACTGCCGCAAACCCTAAGGTTCAAAGGTTTTCACACGGTCATTAAGTCGAGTTAGGGTTTCATTCTTCTAGAGGGTCCATAGAATTTCCTGCATGTTTTTCCGAATACTTTAAACTTGGAATAATAGGTTTCTGACATTCGATCGTCTCTATCGACCCTCACATCTCTGCGTGAAGTCGTCTCTAGCTGGAATCCATCTATCTGATGACCTCGCATCGGGGTAAGTGAAAAAACCATATGTCCTAGCCATTCATCCTTGGTGACTAGCGACCTTCTATCATCTCTTCATACAACTCGTACTGTAATAGCTCCAACATCTGGGGCGATATCTCGTCGTTCACAGTAATAATTGGCTCACTCGTCTGCACGCTGAACAGTGCCTCAAACATCATGAATAAGCAATACACCAACGGTCATCAAAATCTGGTTGGCCTTTATCATTGGCTCGATCCTCTGGTACAGATCGGCACATCCGAGAAATCTCGTGCAGCGATCCATCCAAATGCTCATGGCGCGAAAACACAATAAAAAACACATCTCTGCAATCGTGTCGCCGGAATTATGCCCTGGTCAGTCCTCGTTCGTAACGAGCTCGTGCTGACCGCAACTCTAGCCGTAGCTCTCCCTGCCCGTAATCGTGGCAGCAAAACCATAACTGGTACCGATGAGGCTAGATCAGGAATGAATATAATACTGAACAAAGAAATGTACATCCTAAGGCTTCTTAAGTGGAGTAGCGTATCGTAAGTATGCCGCGGAACATACCCACGGTACGTCACTCTACTTTAGTCACCTATTCCATCAACCAAGGGTCATCCTACGCTCCGAAGGTAAAACCTAACACTCTGATACCAACTTTGCCACGTCCCAAAAGTAAGGAAAATGACCGGCACTTAAACTACGAACGTCTCGAGGCGTACGTAATCTAAGTAAGCCGAAAACCCAGAAATCCAAACCAAGAAAGGTAGTAGAGTGAAGAAAAACCAATTTAAAACAAGTAGTTTTAATAGCATAAGCCGAATTATGCGTTTTTTTTTAAAAACATCAAAAATTTCGGCAGAGTCTCCTTTGTAAATACTGGCCCCCAAACAGGATACAACATGAATAGTATACGAAATCAAAAAGGCATCCCCAAGCGGGAGCTAGCTCTTCGTCAAACGACGGTCACAACCACACAAGCAATATAATATACAACGCCAAGGGCGAGGATCAAAACTCAAAAGGAAACTCAAAACCACCAGAAATCCACAGAAATATAACGCGCGACTCTAAGGTCAAAAGAATAAACATCACTGGTCTCTATCTCTGAAATAAATACATGTTTGGTTGATGGAATTTACTAGATACAACTGAATAATAATATACAATGTATAATGATGGGTACGATACAAATAAACCCACCTACTAGCAAGTCACCCGAAAGAAACAGTGCCAGCAAAGCCGTAATGAAACCTGTACGGCAAAACCTGCAAGAAACTGTGGCACAACGGGGGTGAGTTGCCAACTCGTGAGTAGAAAAACATCTATGAACAGAAACCACATGAACAACGCAATCCTAAGTCAACGATCATAATATATCCTCAAATATATATAACATGCAGCCTAACAATGATTAGGGTAAATATCTAACCCTAGTGCAATCCTATGTGCCCGTGTCAGTGCCTCAGGTAGCGATATATCATATGGATGATGTATGAATGCATGAAATAGAATGCATGTATTGAATAAAGCTACTTTCATAAATCAGTGAGATTTCTGTATTTTAAATAGGAGGTACCATAAATGAAATCAGCATAAAACAGTGCCCAGCATCGACACAAAATAAGTATTCAAATATCTCGATATCTCTGTGTCACAATCTCTGTAGCTCAATATCTCAAAATCTCGATCTCTCAATCACAATATCTAGGGCGCCGTCAGTCCAGACCGGGCCCTACCATCCATCTCAAGACCACGACGGTATCCTCCAGATATACGACGCGTCGAGAAAAATCACCGGTCGGTAGTGCTCCCCTGCCAGGCACAACGTCAACAACACGATTCTCTTGCCCCGGAGTACCGCACCGGGCCCACCATGTACCCGAAACGGTTCCTCCACTCCTCGAATCGGGTCTCGAAATCTATCAACAAACTCATGGTGGACGACTCATACATCATGGGAAAACCACACTTTTTATTTTAAAAGAGAGAAAAGGTTTATTTATGTTTTTGCGGTTTTCCTCCAAATCCAAGAAATCTCATGAAATCCGAATCCAAGTCATCAATAGCATGTAATCCATGAATGCAGGCATGAGAATCCATGAATGCGACACAACAGTGAATAATAACATGCATGAAGTAGTAGGCAATAACTACAATGTCTAACTAGCATATAAGGCAAGTACACTAATATCATGTCTAAACTATTAGCTAACAACCTATGTCAAATGAAATAGTATTTTCTAAAGTGTTCGTGACATGGCAATTACCGATGAAGATGTGTGTGAGCCGGCAAGTAAGTGTACGTGGTACATACGCGTCATCGGTAATGGTGCTGATGTCCTAACAGCATGATATCAACAATAGAATATGAAACATAATATAAGCATGCGATGCGGAGCAAACCACAATAATGAGCGGGAGCTGAATACTAGACGCAACGATAACTAATCTGCATTAACCTAATAAAAGTCCTACAATGGTGCCTTTTGAAAATAACACGAATCGTGGGGTTTTGAAAATATGGGCTACGGTGTTTTTAAGAAAAGATACGTCTTTTGAAATATCCATAGAATCCCTTGACCTGTCTTTTAAAATACCCATGATTTGTTAGCTTTTGAAATAGGTAGGAGTCGAATCTAATCTAATAACTAAACTAAACTAAAGGGCTAAGCTAACAAGCTGGACTACAGGTAAGGAACCGCCTAACATCTGAGTCGATACATATGCATACCTGTATATATATTAGTCGGTGATCCCGCCTCAATAATATCATATCCGATACCATATCTATAATCAGACATCCCAAGTCAAGAGTGCGGATCAATCATCAAGATATAGCTCGTACGTAAATCCGTCTACGGCATCCCCAAATCTGGGTACGGGTCAATATCATACTCCTCACACTATTCCTCTGGTATCCTCTTTATCCAAGATCATAGTCTAGGGTACTGACCTTGTCTAGTACAATACTAATATCCTCAATATACTCATGATCTGACTACTGATCGACAATCTCGTACAAACCGATATCGTCAGCACATATCATCATCAAGGGGTATACATCGCCCGATACAGCCTAATATCAATATCCTAGCATATCATGTCTCATATCACGATCACATGTCGACCATTTTATTTATAACACTATTCACCCGTATCGCCGTCCCAAGATCCGCTATAACACCAGGACGTATCTCAAGTACGAATCCTGCCATATCACCGATATCACAACCTCAACACAAATCTCATCGACTCATCTCAATCCCAAGTATCATCCTCAAATCCGTATGTGAACACATAGTCTCATACCCATGTGAACACATAACTATATATATTCCCGTAAACACAAATGGAAGAAGAATGTATGCAAGTATGGGTGTGTGTGTGCATGTATGGTGCGACCACTACTCTAGGGTTTCGCGATACTAAACCATCCATATTTATCATCAATAAACTCAAACAATATATAATCAATAAATGTGTGTATACGTATTCGTATACATCACCACGAACTGCGGGGGTGCTATACGCCATCCACCCGACTTCTCCCCGTAGATATAAATCTACTTACCTGGTTCTCGCTCGCCGGTGCCGACGTCGCCACGCGCTTGCTTGTCGTCTCGAAGTCCACATGGGTACCTACATATCATAACGCACCGTATCGCATTAAAATCCGACTCATGATCAAAACGACACACGAAACCCACATAGGTCAAAACCTATGGTTGCTTTCACAAATCAACCCAAAAACCCTCGACGTCCACGTACAAACGCCAAACCATCGAGAAAAACCTAAACACACTCATTTGTACAATCACAAGCACTAATTATAATATAAAATAGCTTAAAATTCACAAAAACCCCAAATTCACTTTAAAAGCCATTTTTCCGAAAATCTAGCAAGCACAAATTACCCGTTTTAGTACAAAACTCGATGTTTGAACAAATTTAATGGCCATAATACTTATTAAACATCTTAAATAAGTCATAAAAACCATTTCCATTATTTAATCTCATTAAATTTCTTTAGCCCCAAAATTCTAGTTTACAATATACCCAATTTTAACAATTTTATAGCAAAAATGCACAAACAACAATTTAGCTAGGATTTTCATGAACTAAAGACATTAAACCACACTTAATAATGTTAATGAAGTCATGAAAAATATAATTATATTTTTCTCTTAATCAAATTCAAGGTTTACAAAAACCTAGTTTGCAATTTAAGCAATTTGGACAAATTACATATAATTAGTTCAATTTAATCAACCAAACTAGGTTTTAGATACATTAAGATGTTAAACTAAATCTTGCATCCCTAATGATATGATAAAAACCCTAATTGAAATCACAAACCCTTACTATATTTTTCAAAACATTCAATTAATCCCAAACTATTAACTTAATATGCTAGATTTAAAGTATTCAAACAACAATTAGACATAAGGTTAAGAATTTACCCCACAATCATCTTAAAATCTAGCATAAATCTAGCCTCCCAAACATGCTTCCCTTCACCAAGATCTATACTAGAATGGTCAAGTAAAAATGGGTAGGGATTAGATTTTGATTTTGTGGAATTTTTAAAGCATTTTGGATGATTTTTTTTTTATGGAATTTTGAAGAGAAAAGAGAAGAAGAAATGGGGGGGCTGCTGCTGCTGCTGGTTTCAGCAGAGGAAGAGGGGGAAAAAGGTGAGGGGATGATGCCAAAATATCCAAGTCAAAGCCCCTCCCAATTACCATAATACCCCCACCTACTTTACTATATATAAAAACCTTATTTTAACCCATTTCTCACATGATTTAAGGTCAAAAAGAGGGAAATAAAATTCTTGGGCTGTTACAATAGTGTGAGGCCGGCCAAGGGGAGTGAGGGTGAGTGTGAGAGACTTTACAAAAAAATTCTATGCAAAAAGACCCCCCACAATACCATATTTGCAAGTTTTAGTTCAAAATAACTATATTTTTGTTTTCCATAAAATAAACCAATTAAAACTTGAAATAAAATACTAAAAAATTATATTACAACTAGATTTTAATTAACATAATTTTAAAGATTAAGATTAGCCCATTTAAATTTGTATTTAACGCTAATTTAAGGTATTTTCTTACCGGCTTAAAATAATATTAAATAATTAATTCCGGAAAAATTTTCAGAAAATTTGAAATTTCAGCAGTGGCTCAATAAACACCAAATACTAGCAATTACATAGCTAGAATATTTATATTTAATTTTATAATAAAGATATTTGCATTTTGACTTTTTACAGGAAAACCCCCTTATTTTACCGTTTTTTCGAAATTTCACTGAAACGATTTTCAAAACGTTACAATATCATCAGGTCCGAGTGAAAACAGAAGATATTTGCAAGACGTCATTCCGAACTCGGTATGGACATTACGAGTACTTAGTGATGCCCTTCGGAGTAACGAATGCGCCAGCAGTATTCATGGACTTGATGAACCGAATCTTTTCACCGTTCTTGGATCAGTTCATTGTAGTATTCATTGACGATATTCTGGTTTACTCGAAGAGTTTTAAAGAGCATGCTGAGCATTTGAAGATCGCACTGCAGACGTTGAGACAGGAGAAATTGTATGCGAAGATGAGTAAGTGCGAGTTTTGGCTGGAGGAAGTAAGGTTTTTGGGGCATGTTGTGTCTGGCGATGGCATTGCCGTCGATCCAGAAAAGATTGCAGCAGTTCGAGATTGGCCTATTCCAAAGAATGTTGCTGAGATAAGAAGTTTCCTTGGATTAGCCGGATACTACAGGAGATTTGTGGAGAACTTTGCTCGTCTGGCAGAGCCGTTGACCAAGATTACGCGCAAGGAGGTACCTTTTGTATGGGCGGATAAGTGTGCGTTAGCTTTCGAGACGTTGAAGCAGAAGTTGATAACCGCCCCTATTCTGACCGTGCCAGACAATTCCGGAGGATTTGTGATTCACAGCGACGCGTCTGGGAAAGGATTGGGATGTTTTTGATGCAGCATGGGAAGGTTGTAGCATACACATCGAGACAGTTGAAGACCCATGAGAAGAATTATCCAACTCATGACTTGGAGCTTGCAGCTGTGATTTTCGCTTTGAAGATTTGGAGACACTACCTTTTGGGTGAAAGAGTCGAAGTTTTTACAGATCATAAGAGCTTGAAGTATGTGTTCACACAGAAGGAGCTTAACATGAGGCAGCGTAGATGGTTGGAGCTGATGGCTGACTACGATCTTGATCTTAAGTACCATCCGGGGAAGGTTAATGTTGTGCCGGATGCGCTTAGTCGGTTACCAGTAATTCAGGTGTTAACTACACAGAAGGAATCGTCGCAGATTTTCGAAGATTTGACTTGGAGGTTGTGCTACCGCGTTCTACGGGACAGTTGTTGCAGCTGCAAGTACATTCGTCTTTGATCGAGAATATTAAAGCAGCTCAATCGCAGGATCCTAGACTGCAAAAGTTTCAAGAGCTGGTTGAAGCCGGGCTACGAACAGATTTATTGATCCACGAAGATGGTTCGTTGAGATATAGTAGCCGTTTATGTGTGCCAAAGGGTGATGTTCGTGAAGAGCTTATGAAGGAGGCACACAGTTCAGCTTATTCTGTACATCCAGGAGGCACAAAGATGTGCTGAGATATTCGACAGCATTTCTGGTGGGAGGGCATGAAGCGGGAGATTGCTCGCTTTGTGGCGAAGTGCTTGGTGTGTCAGCAAATTAAGGCTGAACATCAAAGGGTTGCTGGTTTATTGCAACCACTTCCGATTCCTCAGTGGAAGTGGGAACATATAACCATGGATTTCATGACGGCTTTACCGCGAGGTCCAAAAGGCAACAATGCAGTATGGGTAATTGTTGACCGATTGACCAAGGCAGCTCACTTTATTCCTTTTCGGGTTGGTCAATCAACAGAGACTTTGGCAGAGCGGTACATGCAGGAGATTGTAAGATTGCATGGAGTACCGATGAGCATCGTGTCCGATCGGGACACTCGGTTCTTATCACACTTCTGGAGGAGTTTAAAGGAAAGTTTGGGGACTCGATTGAAGTTTAGCACAGCTTATCATCCTCAAACTGATGGTCAGTCGGAAAGAACGATCCAAACTCTTGAGGATATGTTGAGAGCATGCATGTTGGACTTCAAGGGGTCTTGGGAGGATCATCTACTTTTGGTGGAGTTGTCTTACAACAACAGTTTTCAGGCAACTATTCAGATGGCTCCATTTGAAGCTTTGTATGGTCGTAAATGCCGTTCACCTGTTTGTTGGGACGATGTCGGTGAACGAAGATTATTGGGACCAGATTTGGTTGTGCAGACAGTTGAGAAGGTTAACCCTATCAGAAATCATATGAAGGCAACACAGGACCGACAGAAAAGTTGGGCAGATACGTCAAGAAGACCTCTAGAGTTCACCGTGGGTGATTTGGTATTCTTGAAGATATTACCGACTAGAGGGGTGATTCGTTTTGGAAGTCGAGGAAAGCTTAGTCCTCGATTCGTTGGACCCTTGAGATCGTGGAGCGTGTTGGTGAGGTAGCGTATCGTTCGGCGTTACCGCAGTCCTTGGCAAATGTGCACGATGTGTTTCACGTATCTCAACTCCGTAAGTATGTTCGAAATGAAACACACGTTTTGGATCATTCGGAGCTAACAGTACGAGAAGACTTGACTTTTGAGAAGCGACCGATTGAAATCGTGGATCGAAAGGAAAAGGTTCTTAAGAACAAGGTTATCCCCCTTGTGCTTGTTTCTTGGGGTAATCGCTCGCATGGAGAGTCCACTTGGGAACGAGAAGATGAAATCCGGCAGAAGTATCTTCACCTTCTCTTGTAGTTATCTATCTTTGTATTCTTGGAATTTCGAGGAAGAAATTCTTTTTGTAGTTGGGTATAATGTAACACCCGAGCCCAATGCTACTATTTTCAGTTACTGTTTGAGCATAATGTGGTACTCATTTCATTTAACTTGCTTGTTTGTTGCTTACTGTAAAATTTACCCGGCAAAGTCATTTCTACATATAACAAATTTTGGCATCTAAAATAAAATTGAAAATATTCACCTTGGCCTACTTGACACCCCTAGCCTCGTGGTAGCGTCCGTGCATTGTGTTCTCGTCCCGTTCAGTGAAACGGGCGAGTTTGGACGGCTACGCGCGCGTACATGTGTCCGTTTTGGGGGTATGCTTTTTAATCATAAAACACTTAATTTTAAAATTTGGATCCCGCTTAAAATCCTATTATTTCAATTTCAAATTTTTGGACTCGACCCGGGCGCGATTTGGAAATGTTTTATTTCGCGCCAAAATCCCAAATTTTAATATTATTAAAACCATCGCATATATTTTTCTAACTAACCTGATATCTTACTGTTCATTACCTATCTTTTAAATCTTTAAATTAACCTATATATATATATATATATATATATATATATATATATATATATATATATATCCTACTGTTCCTTAAAATGTTTTGAATATTTAATTAATATTTATCCCTGACTAACGATTCCTCTTTTGCCAATCGCGTTCCTTTTAATTCCGTGGGCCCCCATCTGCAGCTCTCTCTCTCTCGCTCTCTCTCTCTCTCTCCACTTTTTCTCTCTCTCTCTCTCATATATTCTCTCGTACTTCTCTTTATCATTCTTTCTCTTCTAGCTTCATGTCTCGTTTCTCATTTTTTTTAACTGTTCTTTTGTTGCCGGAATTCCGTCATGCCGGTGACGCTTCTCGACGTTCCAGCGAGGTACCCCGACCCGTGTGGTTCCTTTGTTCGTCGTTTGGGTTCATTCCGTGAACCGTGCGCCCGTCGCGAGTTTTCCCCGCCGACGGTTAACGTTCCGTTTTCCCGATTCGCGACCCATCGAAGCAAGTTAATCTTTCTACATGCTATATAATTCATTTTATACCTATTTAAATAAATACCATACCTACAGTTTAAATCTAGTGCCCCATGTTTAATTTTATAACGTTTCGATGTTCCGTTTGCATCCGTTTATATCATATTAAATCTAGATCATGAAAACTTATCTTGTGACATACTAGATTACATTATACCGCATCCATATCAATTAAAATTTACATCGTCGTAATATTTCTTATTATTATCTTTAATTAGTTTATAATCTGCATTTTATGATATTATATATTTGAAAATATTGTAGTTTACACATGAAACGTCGTTGAAAAAGCAGATACGACAAATCTGAAATTTACTATACACCTTACCTTAAAATTCATTATAAATCATAGAAAAATCATTAGTATACGTTCTTTAGTTCATTACGAAGCTAACTTAGAATACTATAACTTTATAAAATATTTACTTGCAAAATAAATTGTTTAAATAACGTAAAATGCAAATGAAAATGTCTCCAAACTGCTGTCCAGGGAAATTCCAGCAGCAAACTTTCAACTTCGAATGTTCATAACTTTTTTTAGGGACAACCTGAGATGCTTATACTTATAAAACTGAAAACCTTATTGAATTATCTTTGTTTTGGTATAAGACATGTCCCTTTTGGAGAACGTTTGTTATTTTTAAGCTATTTTACAAATTAGGGTGACGCTGAATTTCTGAACGGAACTTTCTTGTGCATGGTTAATCAATACCACTTTTATAGTTATTAATCGCTTTGAATATGCTATCCATATCAATATTATTATATCACATATTTCTTAGTTGTACATCCCACATTACCATTTTATAGTTTTATAACTTTTCGGATACCCGTTTGCATCCATTGCATTTAAGATACATATAATTGCATCCATAGATCACATTACTACATAATAAAGTGATATTAACACTCCATGTTTAATAAATTGCATCCTAATTAATATTGGAACTATAAATGTAACCCTAATCGATAACTGTGCATCCATATCCTTGAAATTATATCTATTTGCATATCATATTACATGTTCCAGTTTATTGTTCTGATAGTACTCATGCTTGTTTTTTATACACATGCTTATGTTAGTTTGATTATGAGCACCCACATGACATCTTGTGCTTCCTGACATGACCTATTACACTTCCTACTTGACATGACATGGTACCGTGCACTCTTGACATGACATGACACCTTTATACATTACCTGGCTGGACCTGATGTACCATGGCTTTACCTGTTACCTGATCTTGTGTCTAATGCCAACAAACATAACATGTAGTCCTCATGGACCGTTCCTGTTGTCTATCCAGACAAACCTGCTTTTACCTGATCCTGTGTTGGCATTAGTTCTTGACTACTGAATACCTGACTTGACATTTATAACTTGGAGGTATGGGGAAATCAAAGGTGAAACCTGACTTGTAACTCAACAGTTCGATACCTGTTCTGATCAGTCTTACGGGCTAGGCCAGCCCCGGAGTGATGATGCTGACATCATTCGCCCATCCTGCTACCTGTTACTGCCTAGCGGCACGTCTCGGATTCAGCCCCGAGAATCTTGACCGTGGTCCCGGGCACGCACGGGATACTATTGAGTTACATCGATGATTCATCAATTGATTTCAAAGACTTTAGAATAGAAAACCTGATAGAACAGTTTAGTTTACCCACTGCACGCTACCCTATACTGGTATGATACATATTACTATTATTCTTGTTGTATTCATGTTTATATTACATTGCCTGCTACACTGTTCATATTATATTACTTGATGACATGACGCGCTGACGTCTGGATTTTGCATGGCCCAGATTCCGTACCGCTGTTGCAGTCCGAACAGGAGTACTTCAGCCAGCAGGCTGAGCTGTGAGTTCAGTAGTAGTTAGTTTTATTTCCTGCATTTATTTCCTGATGTGAGCCCGCATTATGGGACACACTTTTCAGTTATTTGTTTTGGATCATTTGCTTCCGCGTTTATTTATTATTGACTCCTGTTATTCTGGATTATGGACACGTTTTAGATAGTTTTATCTTGTTCTTGATATCTCTACAGCCGTAATGTGACTGTGGATGGATACTTCCTACCCACAGGTAGCATGGTTGGCTATGTCACGTGCCCAATCTAGCGTACTCTGGGAAGCGGGGCGTGACAGGATTTGTGTCAGCAGTTACTGCACTCTCCTACCATATCTTATCAACTCTGGTTTGCACGTCTGATAGTCGCCATTTACTTGGCTAACGACCAGCTGGGAGTCTCCATATATAAGGAGGTTTTCGATTCCCATATCGACAGCGATCTCAAGACCCGCTATCAAAGCTTCATATTCAGCCTCGTTGTTTGTTATTGGTTCCATTAAGGAAAGGGCGAAACGCATTATCCCTCTTTGCGGATTCACGAAGATGAGGCCCACCCTGGTTTTGATTATAGGGGTGTTATGCTTCCGCTTCTTCATGGAAGATTCTCCATCGAAGTAGAGTTTCTATTGGACGTTATTTCCTTCCTCCTCCCTTTCGATTGTGTCGAATGCGTGTTCGTCTAGCAATTCGCAATTTAAGGGAGAAACGGCTGGTATCGGATGCTCAGCGAGAAAGTCAGTGATGGCCTGACCTTTCACTGCCTTGAGGGGTCGATACGTTATCGACAACTCTATCAAGAGAAGGGCCCATTTGGAAAACCTTCCTGTTAGTATGGCCCTTGACATCAGATATTTGAGAGGATCTACCTTTGATATGAGATGGACCTCATGTGCCAAAGCGTAGTGCCGGAGCTTCGTTATCGTGAGGATCGGTGCCAGACAATACTTTTCAATGGGGGAGTAGTTGTTTTCTTCCCCTAGGAGAACTCGACTCAAATAATAGAGAGCACTCTCCTTTCCCTGATTGTTCTCCTGTACCCATAGCACGTCTAGAGAACCTTCAAGGGCCGTTGTGTACAAGATGAGGGGTTTTTCTTTGACCGGAGCAGTTAGTACCGGCGGGTTCTACAGGTATTGCTTGATTTCGTCCAGTACACTTTGGCATTTATGATCCCAAACGAACGGGGTCCCCTTCTTCATTAGATGGCTGTAGGGGCGGCATTTTCCGGAGAGATTGACTATGAACCGCCGGATATACGCAGAGCTTTCCTTGGAGAGACCACAGTTGTTTAAGAGTTCTTGGTATAGGCATTTCCATAATCTCCTTGATCTTTGATGGGTCTATTTCGATGCCTCGGTATCGTATCATGAATCCTAAGAATTTGCCTGAGGAGACTCCAAACGCGCATTTCAGAGGATTCATCTTTAGATTGTATTTCCGAAAATGCTGGAACACTATGTTCAGATGTTCCCAGTGTTCCTCGTACAATTTGCTTTTCACCACAAGGTCGTCAATATAGCATTCGACAATCCGATGTATGAGGTCATCGAAGATCTTCGTCATAGCCTTCTGGTAGGTAGAGCCTGCGTTCTTCAAACCAAAAGGCATCATCTTATAGCAGAATATGCCTAGCGAAGTTCGGAAGGCGGTGTGCTTTTGGTTTTTAGGATGCATTTTTATTTGATTGTAGCCTGAAGATCCATCCATGAAGGAGAAAACCTCATGAGTGGACGTATTATCGATCATCAGCTCGGTAACAGGTACTGGGAAGTCATCCTTCGGACAAGCTTTGTTAAGGTCCTGAAAGTCCACGCAGATGCGCACTGTCCCATTTTTCTTTATCACTGGAACAATGTTGGCAATCCAGTCGGGATACTGAACTTCTTGGATAAAGCCGGAGTCAATTAGTTTATTGACTTCGGCGTTGATACTCATCTCGAGTTCGAGCCGCATTCTTCTTAGCTCCTGTTTGACTGACTTGACGTCTGGCGATATAGCCAGTTTATGTACCGCTATTTTTGGATTCAGTCCCGGTATCTCGAAATAGTTCCATGCGAAGCAGTCTTTATATTACATAAGCACGTCCTTTAATGTGGCCACCTATTTTTTAGACAACAGCTTACTAACAAACGTGGGTCTCGGCTCATTTTCCGTCCCTAAGTTGATTTTTATCATGTTGTCTACCGTAGTGTGTATCCCATCTTCCAGCTCTTTTAGTGCTGGTGGAAACTCTGAGATCACCTCATCCTTGTCTTCATTTGCGAAGAACCTGAAGCCCTTCCTCCTTTGAGAGTGTTACCACATGGCAGATATGGGTTTGCTTCCATTCTTGATGTTGAGCTGGTCCTGTCCTGTAATACCCAGCCCCTGTTATACCAAAATCTGTATTTTATTACTCTAGAATCCTATTTATTCTTATTTATAATTTTATCTATTTTTATATAATTATTTATATATTTTAAAGTCCCATTTATCTTATTTGAAAATTTAAAACCAAATCCTAAAACCAAATTAATTTTTCCCCGAGCCCACTTATTTCCTACTCTACTTTCAAACCAGCCCACTCCTTTCTCATCCAAATTTTTTCTTGAATAAACCCAGCCCGAGCCCAACACCCATTTTCCCCAAGAATTCTAAAAAAAATTAAATCCCTTTTTCCCTGGCCCGGCCTACTTCCCTCATCGAATTTCTTTTCCTTTTATTAATTTTTGGCCCAAGCCCAACAGCCTGCGACGTTACACCCAACCCGACCCGCTCCTATTCTTCTTCTCCTTCGCAACGGCTCTTTTCTTTTCCCCCCGCGAGATCCGCTCCCTCCGCCGTCGCCCCCACTCTCGCGACGTTACGCCCACGACGCGCGCGTTTCCCCCCACGACCCTCTCTCCTCTACCCTCTACCCCCTCTTCCTCGCTCGCTCCCTCCCTCGTTCTCATTTTCCTCCTCTTCTCGCTACACCCCCGACCCACGCACCCATCACCGACCTCCTCCCTTCACCGTTGACCATCACCCTCGTCTCCGACCACCTTTAGTCGCCTCCGTCACCATTTCCGCACCATCACCCACCGAGCTCGCCTCCTCGGGCCATCTCCATCGACGGGGCACTCCTTCGATCGCAACCCCATTTTTCCCGCACACCATCACCGGAGACACCACCTTCGACGTCACTGCCCCTGCAACCTCCAACGATCGTCGATCATCCCCGATCATCACCACCGCCTCACCCACTTCCTCCCTCTCCTTCGCTCTTCCCCTCTCCCTGCAATCTCCCTCTCTCTTTCTCACTCTCTGTTTCTCTCCCTCTTCCTCTGTCCCACTCTCTCTAACTCTCTCGTCTCTCTTTCTCAGCTCTCTCTCCCTCTCCCTCTGTGCTCTCGTCTCTCTCTTAGTTCTCTCTCTCTCTCTCTCTTTCCCCTCCTCATCTCAGATCCCTCTCTCTCCCGCAACCCCTCTGTTCTCTCCCTCTCTCAAATCTCTCTGCCACCCCCTCTCTCACATATCCCAATCTTTTCTCTCTCTCGCTAACTCTCTCTCTCAATATATCTCTCCCTCTGTAAACCCCTCACCATCGGCTTCGCAGCACCTTTATCTTTCCAGTCTCGCGAGCTCTAGGCGTCACCAAGACAGAACCCCATAGCCGAGTCCGAGCACGAGCCGAGGCCGCGAACCCTATGCACGCCATTCATCGTGCGTTCGTGTTGTTACCACTGACGTGCATCACCAAGACGCCTCCAGGCAAGTTCCTTACTTGCTACATGCTACTTTCGTTAATTACAAATCGACATCGTATATAATTCATGTTTTACTTTCCGTTAGATTATTCGACACAAAACTGTTCGATGCTTGTTCTCTTAGGAAATCATTATCAAATTTGACGGAACTGGATAAATTACATTGGCCCTTGTAGCGATGGATAACGTGTGCAAATTTCGCTGGAAAATTTGATCGTTAACGACTAAAACAACTACCCCCAAGTTTAATCGTAAAACTGTAATTTTATTGTACCTGAAAACCGTTAAATTCACCATAAATCATATACATACTAGAATGGTTCTTTCGAGGGCTAAAATCGAAGCCGACTCGACGAACTTTAACCCTATACTAGTTTCCAGATATTCCTGTACTTAAACCATGATGATAATTGGATCGGAGTACGACTCTGGACTGCAGTCCAGAGCGACTCCAGTTGTTGCTTGCTGTTCCGTAATGGGTACCACAAGATCTCCTTAACTCGTAGGTTGCGGAACTCTGCTGTTTATTATAGATAAATCTGTTATCTAGACAACACAATTGATTTCACTCTGTTTCGTTACCATTTGTTATTTATTCTATAATATAAAAGATCGGGACGCATAACAGTCCCAACAGAATCAGAACTGACATATTAGTGTTAAACAGTATATAACTCCTGACGTACAGATGCGATTGACAATCCATCTATTGCGTTGAAAACCTTAATGAAAACCCTAGATTTCATCCAACTGCAGCGTTGCTAAAATCTGATCTCAATTGGGATTAAAATGCGTTACGAAATGGACTTCTGATTCTGAAACCGGATTTCCAGCCGCGAGCACTTAAAATGAAATGGGTGTAATTAATGATCCTGGAACCCGATTGGCTTGAAACTAAATTCGATGGATGGACAACTGAACATACTAATTACTACCTATTTATCGTTTCGCTAAATTATATACGTACGTTTCATGATAAATCGTGCAAGTGATAGAATACTATTTTTGTGACACCTTAATCGTGCTTATATACTGTTCACGCATCATATCATACCCCTATCATTGTAGTGATAACCTGGTGATATCGTGCATTTACCCAGTGTTAGATTCTAGTGATGATTGTGGCAAGTACGTCAGTGTTCGTGTATCCGTGAATAAGTGAAAGTGATACGTACTTGTACACAATCAGTGACCCTATTATTCTATTGCATTGTCGACGTCTGTGGGATGCGTGTACGTGTGACTATAAGTGGTATGGGACACTTATGGAAGCGCTTGCACGGGTGTCACAGATAAGGCATCCGACACTGCCATTTATCTTAGATATTAGTCGGGACGTGCTTGATAGAGGTCCTGCCTCCAGTTCTCGCGCAGACTTGTCACGGATCGATTAGTATTTAGGGTTATGGTTAGCGTTTGATGTAGACCACGGGGTGTAGAGTAGTTTAAGTGTGAGTTCAACAGAATCTCGGGAGTCCCATGCCGGCTATGTATTTAGGGAGATATATGGAGATTTACAAGGTATGTGATATACACCGTGATATACATGTTACATGTTGGGCCCGTGGTCCCTTGCCCTTGGGTTCTACCCTTGGGTGGAGGACACTCGCGAGTGGTTGACTCTCACACTTGGACTGACGATAGGCTTAATGACATGTACAGTGAGACTTAGAGACTGATAGGGATACGGACATTTATATACCTTATATACGGTGTTGACATACGTGATATATCGTTCTACTGCTTTACCGCTCCGCTGCATTGATTACTACACATTCATATTCATGCTGTCATTGATTTACTGTTATTCATATCTATTACTATTGTTAGAACTGTCACTTGATTTTATATATTATATTGCTATTGTGTCGCTCTGACGACCTGAGTATACATGCTCAGTGTGAGGAGAAGATTTAGCCTGGACCAGGACTAGACGCACTTCACGGACATCTTGTTTAGCTATTCAGAGTTATATCTTTTGTCTCCCATCAGGTCAGTTCATTTTACTGTTTTATTCCAGTTACTGTATTTCTCATTACCTGCGCATTATTTACTGTTTACCATGATAAACTAGAAGCCGAAGTGTGACTACGGCAGGACTTTTCCTTGACCATAGGAGCATGGCTGGCCTTGTCTACCCCTCGTATTCCGTATTTTGGGAAGCGGGGCGTGACATGTCCTCACGGTATAGGTCCTCTTTGGCTCATGCTTTTGCGGCGGGGTTACCCTCCAGTTGTCGGATAAAGCGAACTTGCCTTGTTGATACTGGTCTTCGACCTAGTCTTTGAAGGTGAAGCAGTCTTCAAGGTGATGACCTATTGCTCGGTGATAGGAGCAATAATCCGGATGATGAACCCCGTTTATTTGTTCGGGATACCGAGACTCCGGAAGCGTCATTATTTGATACTTCATGACAAGGTTGAATATTTTCCTTATCTTGTCTTGAGGGAAAGAGTATTCCCGACCCATCTTCTTGATAATGGACGGGTTCCAACCATGTTTTTCTTGATAGCACGGCTTCTTGGATATACCTTATTGTTTGTGACCATTGTTTGCGCTCTTTGTCTTATTTTTGCCTTTATTTCGGGATTTTTCCTTCTTGCGAGGACATACAGCGAGCTGGGGATGGAGGACATTGTAGTTTTCTTTCTCTGTGGACTGCTGGTTAAGGCGTTGCGTCCTGGCCTTTTCATAAATAGCCATTTCGCGACTGTGGTTATCCCGAATCTTTTGACAGACTTCTTTCACTAGCTTTTCAACTTGTTCTTTGAACGATGGACTTAATGTTCTTAGAGCGGGATCTCGTTCTGTTTCAACGTCATGACTATTTGAAAGAGAGTTCACTTCTTCACCAGAGCTGTTTATGACGTGGCAGCCATGAAATCGCTCCCATTTCTTGCACTGAACGTATCCGAGCCCAGTTGTCACCATCTTCCTGTTGGGCATCTTTCGCTGAGTCTCAGGAATGTCCCAAATCATTTTGTAAAACTAGGCTTGTTGAGCGGTTTGTGTGAAGGGTACACCTTGGTATCTTAATAGCCTTTTCAATCCCTCTGCGTAATATCTGGGCAGACGGATTGGTTGAAACCTGTCAAGCACAAGATCGGCACCATGCCGGACTTCTTTCTCTACTTTTGTCTCCGTAGATTGGTAGAAGAGGATCGCCTTTTCACCTCTTCGCCTGAGAGGGACGTAGAAAGTCCGCAGCTCTTGTACGCTGTATGTATCAAACGCATCAAGTTCTTTGCAATGTCGTGGCGGAACTATAGTGATTTGTAAACTCTGATCAGCTCCAGCAACAGTTTGTGCTGACAGATGAGTGGAGAACACAGCGTTGGTATCGTCCTCAGATTCACTGACGAAGACCAAAATAGGAGCAGATGGGTTGGGCCTGTTGCCTTGGGGTTGCCCCCAGTAGACTATCTCTTCATCCTCCTCGGTATCGCTCCTAAAGATCGGGATAGTGGTGACGGTTTTTTGTTTATTCTCCAACTTATGACATCTTTCCGTGTCTTTGAAGTCTGGTAGGAAGTACTTGGCTTCTTCATATTTTCGGACTTCGTTTATGGAGAATGGATTTACCTCCCCCGTAACGGTGCACTCGAGGCCATCTTTGAAATACTTCATACACTGGTGTTGTGTAGAAGGGATGACGTTGTACTCGTGCAACCAAGGCCTGCCGAGCAAAGCATTGTACCAAGTCTTGGCGTCGATGACATGAAATTTGATGTCAGTGACGAGTAGCCCAAAGTGTAACGTTAATATTACGGACCCAATCGTCCGTGATGACTGTGATTCAAACCCAGAGATGGTAATTTTATCCCAAGCCAAGTGCTGAACGTTCATGCAGATCTCCTTCAGCACCTTCACGTTGAGAAGGTTGACGGAGGACCCGTTGTCGACCAGGATCTTCCCTATTTTGATGTCGTGGCAGTACCCGGTGACATATAGAGGACGGTTGTGCTCGCACGTTCCGAGAAGGAGATTTTCATCGCCGAATGTAATGTTAGCTGTAATAACCTCTGCCAGCTCGTCCTTCATCTTTTCTTCTGCAAGGAAAGCTTGGAACTGATCGGGCTCTTGTAATGCCCTGATCAGAGAATCTCTTGCTTCTTTAGACAGGAGGAGAGCATCCAATATGCTCAGTTGTGAGAGTATCTTTCTCAGATGTGCCAGGACATTGTAATCCACCTTATTTTTCTTAGGTGGGTTCTTGGCTGCGAGCTCTTCGACGACTCTATCAACGAGGGCAATTTCCTCTGGGACTTTCTCCTTCCCCTTGTCTCTTTTGCTCGAACCCTTATTTGTAGACCCGAGGCTCTTCTCAGGCAGCGTGCGATTATGTAGCTGAATGTTCTCACAGTTCTTCTCCTCCTCATCTTTTCTGGAGGTGGATTCCTTGAAGAGAGGGCCGAGGTTTATTTCTTCCTCATAATCTCTCCCGAATGTAAGAACTTAGGATTTTCCTTTTGTCGAACTAATACCAACCATATGACAGTTGCCATACATTCCTTCACGCTCATCTGTCGTGCTTCTTTGTTGTCGACGAGCCATGCGCTTCATCCGCTTAAAGTGTTGTTGGTGAGCAACGTATCCTTGCCACCACTTTTTGAAGGCATTGCACTCTTCGGTGGGGTGGGTGACCCTCCAATGATATAGGCAATAGTTCGGATGTGAAATCTCGCCGTTGAGGCATGTGGCCCCGGGAATATTTCCCTTGAGAGATGGCAGCTACATTCCCATTGACAGGGCTTTGGCAAACTGTTTCTCCGTCTTAAAACTGCTTTTGTTTGCCGCAGGTGTGCTTCGGTCTGGTTGGAGTACTTTGTGACTCTTCCTCGCTGTGTCTTCTTCATCCTGATGCCGATGCTTGGCCTTTTCGTATATAGCCGTTTCACGTTCTCGGTCAGCTTTGCTCTTTTAAAAAGCTTCGTTTAGCAGCCTGTCAATTAGGCCGTCTAGCAACTCCGGGGATTTTGGCACCGACCCTGCCCCCAGTTCCTCTGCGTTGCTTTCTGACGCCGAGGAAGTTTCTTCGTTATTTAACGACGAATGAGAAACCATGTGGCAACTTGCTACATAATCTTCGGCTTCTCCCGACGAGCCATTTCCCTCATCATCGTCATTATCACCGTTCTCAAGTATATGGTTGAGAAACTCTTCAAGGGTGACTGGGGTCGGCGCCTTCTAGTTGTATTCCTCCAGCACGTCGATGTACTTTTGCAGGTCCGTGCGCTTGTCATCTGGCTGCACGGGCTTCTTGGTCTTCTTCTTTCCTTTCGAAGACTTTGAAGGCTTGACCTGGGTGTTTTGCCCATCGATAGCTGTTTTCGGTGTGGGACGCGATTTCATCATCCCCTTAATGATCTCGGGCTCAAGCAGGATTTTCCACCTGATCGACGGACATGCTTAAAGATCCTTCAACATTCCTTTGGTTTTAGCTGAAAGGACAACTTCCCACAAAGCTTCTTCCACAAACGAACATGATGCCCCCGGCGTATCCACCTTTTTAGGAGCATTCCTCTGTGGCAGGTTCACCCTCCAGTTCTCCGACAGCACGAATTTCCCTTTACGGAATTGGTCCTCGACCCAGTTCTTGAAGATATAGTAATCCTCAATAGAGTGGCTCACCATTCGGTGATAGGAGCAGTAGTTGGGATTGTTGACGTCAACGGGCTGCGGTGGATGTTCCGGCAGAGTGATGAGTTTGTTGCACATTGCCAGTTCGAACAGTCTCCCCGTTTTATCACGGGGAAACGAGTAAGCACGTCCTAACTTCTCTTCCAGGGATTGGCGCGGGCATGCATTCTTTTGGCGGGCAACCGGTTTCGGGTCACTCGGTTGTTGTTGAGTGTTGGAAACAAAGGCCGCTTTCCCTTTACCCTTTGCATTCCAAGTGTAACGTTTTAAAAATAAATAAATAACTAAATAAATAAATAAAAAAATTTAGGTGAATTTTCCCGATAACCGTTAAAATAACTCGTATTTTCCGTAAAACTTAACTATAATTATTTTTCATTATAGACTTAAATACGCCTATTTTAACTATATAATTTCTAGTATTTGGTATTTATTTAGTCACTTATAAATTACTAGTTTAATTAAATATTTTTCTTAATTAATTATTTTAAATATTATTTTAAGCTTTCATTATACATTTAATTAGTGTAAATTACAAATTTGAATGGGTTAATTATACAAATGTGAACCATAACAACACAAAAACAAGTTTGTAATATGCTCATTTTGTTTTAATATGTCTTAATAATTCAAGACAATTCTAGGAGCAATTTAAATAGAAAATGAAAAGAAAATAAATAAAACAAAGTATTAAGGAGGGGTTTTCTTGAACTTTCCACACACACACCTCACACACTCACCTCCCTTCACACAGGTCGAGCCCCTTGACAGCCCCCATCTCTTCATGCTACTCCCTTCATCTTCTCAATTAAAGGAAAAAAATTAATAATTAAAGAAATGGTGAAAAGATGTATTAAATTAAGATGTTCTACACACACACACACAATTCTCTCTCTCTCTCTTTCTCTCTCTCTCTCTCTCTCTCTCTCTCTCTTTTCTGTGGCTGCTAAGGCTGAGCTCCCCTCCATGTGTAGTTCTCCAAATTCCCCACTTCAATTCCAATACAAAATTCTTCAAAATTCATCAAAAAAAATCAATACAAAAACCTCACCAATTCCTAATTAAATCTCTACCATTATTCCTTGGCCATTCAAGCTTGGATCTTGGAGCATAGAAGCTACTTTTGGAGGCTAAGATTTGCATGCTAGAACACAAAATTGGAGGTATAAATCTTAACCCTTTAATGAATTTGTTGTTTAATTACTTTAATCTAGCATATTTAAGTGTTAAATTGGTTCTAATTGCTAACTTGAAAATTCAAGGTTAGGGTTTGGATCAAGTTAGGGTTTTTTGATCATTTGATTATAGTTGTGTGATGTATTTAACATGTTAAGACATGTAAAAGCTAAGCTAGTTGCTAGTCTGCAAATTGATACTTTAAAATTGTCTAAATCGCATAATTGTGCAAACTAGGTTTTTAGAATTTATGAAAATAATTAAGATAAAAATCTAGTTAATATTTTTCTGACTTAATTAAGATGTTTAGTGAGTATTGTGGCCACTAGAATTGTTAAAACATCAAGATTTGAACTAAAATGGAAATTTATGCTTACTAGGTTTTTGAAATAAATAGCTTTTAAATGAGTTTGAGGTTTTGATAAATTATGACATATTTCATATAATATCTAGAGTGTTATGAATGTGCAATCAGTACGAGTGGGTACTAGGATGGGTGGTTTTCACATTTTGCGACCCTAGTTATGGTTGTGGCGTGGTCGTGAACGCGTTTGTGTGCCAAGTGTGTGCGCGTTTAATTAGCGCGCGTTATTTGACTTGTGCCGTTTGTGTCCGCGATTAATTCTATATTATCCTTTTTATTCCTTATATGTGATTCTAGGATCGGGTGCAGAGGCGTCGGATGCGTCGCGGAAAGACAGGGCGGATATCGGGCTAGATTAGCTGAGGCGTCCCGGTGAGTAGATGTATACATCTATGGGGGGATCGTTTGGATGGCGTGAGGCGTCCGATGGTTTAGTATTACTTATAGTATTTACATTATATGCGTAGTTTCTTAGTTATCCATCTCATTACATCGTATCGTTATGTGTGTGTGTGTGTGATGTCATCTCATAGGACATTTGCACCATTACCATTGGTTCCTGCCACACGTGCACTAATTATGTGAACACACACGCCATTAGTAATTGTATGCCATGAACACTATAGAACTTGCTTAGAATAGATTCTTGTGCAATACGTCGTATATGATTCGTATATTTATACCTGTCTATTCATCCCATTAAATGGATACGTAGGATTGTTAATCATGTATACATACTTCATTGCATCATGATTCACGCATAGCTTCTGACCGTATTTCGTATGGTATATACTACCATATCATTAGATTTCCATCATCGCCGGCATATTTGTATATTGTGATTCTTCTCTAGGATTTCGGTATTTATGAGATTTCTGGATTTTGGGGAAAACTGCAAGAATTTTATAAAAACTTATTATCATTTTAAAATGCAAGTTGCGGTTTTCTCGTGATGTATGTGTCGTCCACCATAAGTTTTCATGATTGCTTTTAGTTTTCGAGACCCGATTCGAGGAGTAGGATGAAGCGTTTCGGGTACATGGTAGGCCCGGTATGGTACCCCGGGGCAAGAGTGTTTTTGTGGGGATGACGATGAGTCTGGCAGGGGAAGACTACCTACTGGTGATGTCTGGCGCGGCGGATATCCGGAGGATATCGATCGTAGTCGTGTGATTTGATGATATGGGTTGATCCGGACTGACGGATCCCGAGATATTGAGGATTTTGTATCGATATTTGACACGGACATTTCTGTCGATTTCACTGATTATAATCCAGTTTTATTTTACAAAAGGTTTTACCAAGTTAAAAATATAGATCTTCTCATATCAAACATATTCAGATTTTGTGTTGTTATGCATTCATATCGCATACATATTAGTGCATCGCATCAGTATCGGTATATGTAGGGTATGACGCATTTGCGTGCATGCTTACGATAGCCTTATTAGATGTTACTTACTACTCACGAGTTGGCAACTCACCCCTGTTGTACCACAGTTTCTTTCAGGTCTGACCCATCAGCACAGTAGCGGCGGGCATACTTTGTTTTCCGCTTCGATTGCTTTGACTCGCAGCTTGCGCACAGGTAGGTTTCTGGAGGATTTGCTTTTGCTCCTACCGTGTATTTTTATTTGTATCTAGTATACTCCATCTACCATTGTATATTGGACTAGACGGTGAGACTTGAGACTTGTATTTATGGTTTGGTGTCGATGCTCACTTGAGCCGACGTGGTGCTTTTATGCTTTTATACTTATTTCGCATTATTATGATATATTCATTGCTTGTGGTTGTGATTCCGCCTTAGGCGAAGAGCTAGCTCCCGCTTGGGGATGTCTTTATCATATATATATGTATTTTCTTATGTTGTACCCGTTTGGGGGCCAGTATTTATAAAGGAGACTCTGCCAAAATTTTCGGGAATTTTGATGTTTTTTTATGTTTAATGTGACTTATTTTGGTTAAAATCACTTAATTTTAATAAGTTTTCCTTCACACTATTTCTCATTTGGTTTAGATTTCTGGGTTTTGGCTTACTTAGATTGCGTTACGCCTTTAGACGTTACGTAATTTAAGTGCCAGTCACGTTCTGTACCTTCGGGTCGTGACAAAGTTGGTATCAGAGCGTGGTTTTACCTTTCTGAGTGTAGGATGACCCTTGGTATATGGAGTAGGTGACTTGAGTAAAGTGACGTAGCGTGTGTATGTTCCGCGGCATACTTATGATACGGTACTCCGCCTAAGTGACCTTAGGATATATATATTTACTTGTATTCCTTCCTTGATTCCGGAAATCCTTTGATTCGATTGCAATTTTCTTGTCGATCTTGTTCTTGCTCAAGCCACTATGCCACCGGAGACTATGAGGGCTAGAGGGCTGCCGCCGGGGATGAGATTAGAGTAGGCTCGTTTGAGACGAGGACCGACTATGGCGGTATGCCTACCCCTCAGGGACAGAGTGGTCCGCCTTTTTCTAAAACGGATGGCTAGGCTGGAGCTGAGTATTCAGGACATGTGACAGATGATTGGATTGTTAGTGGTGGTTAGCCGAGCTCCGAGAGCCGATGATGTCTCTCCTACTGCAGGGACTGCGGTTGTACCTGCTGCTCAGGCAGCTGTTTCTGTTGTTACCAAGATTAATTTTGTATCCTTATAGGAGTTTTTGATGCTGAAGCCTCCAGTTTTCACCGGCACGGATGCAGCGGAGGATCCGTAGACAATCCTCGATAGGATGGCTAGGAATTGTCGTTCACAGAGATATTCTGACAAGATATGGATTGAGCTAGCGAGTTTTCGTCTAGAAAGGTCTTGCTCAGACGTGGTATGATTTAATTGAGAGAGGCCGAGCTTCAAACCTACTACCTATGACTTGGGATGAGTTCATAGCGGTAATTCTTGCTCGTTTCCTTCCGGTGAGCGTTCGAGATGTCTGAGCTCGTAGTTTCAAGTCTTTATGTAAGACTTCAGGGATGATAGTGTCCGAGTACGACATTTAGCTTACTCAGCAGTCCGATATGCTCCTTACCTGATGGATACTGAAGAGAAATAAATAAAGAGGTTCGTGTGGAGATTGGACATGCAGTTAATTCTTGCTATTAGTGCCCAGCCTTTTTACACTTACATCGCTGCCATGGACACGGCCTTACTGTTGGAGGAGCGCATTTTTGAAACTTCGGTCTTTTCTGGACCAAAGCAGAATTGTACCAGTATGCCAGCTCAGAGGTGGTTAGATAGACGCCGTTGTGACAGGCTAATCTTTTGGTCGCTCGATATGTTGTTCATTCATGATTCGTTCGCATCGGAGATAAAGATTCTTTTGTCAATTTGATTTTTCTCGATATGTTTGACTTCGAAGTTCTTTTGGGCATAGATTAATAGCCACGAATTATGCGTCCGTGGACTGCCATGAGGAGGCAGTCGGATTTAGTTTTACGAGTAAGCTAGTTCTTATTTTTCGGGGGGCCGTAGCGTCGCCTTTCCCAGTTTGATTTCTTCTCTCCGCGCTAGTCAGCTTTTGAGAAAAGGGATGTCAGAAATTCTTGGCATATGTTTGTGATGTTAGAGCCGCAGAGGTCCCGTTGGACCAGGTCCCGATTGTGAGAGAGTTTCTAGATGTCTTTCCAGACAAGTTGCTTAGTTTGTCGCTAGAGCGCGATAGTGAGTTCTGCTTTGACTTGATTCCCGGTGGAGCGTAAAGAACTGAAGGAATAGTTGCAAGAATTGTTGGATAAGGGCTTGTTCTTCCGAGCGCGTCGCCTTGGGTGTCATGTTCTGCTCATCAAGAAGAAAGACGGTAGTTTGTGATTATGCATTGATTATCATCAGTTGAATTGGATTACTGTGCGGGACATTTCTCGAATATTGACTTGCGGTCAGGCTACTACCAGTTGTGGGTTCGATAGGATGGTATTTCGAAGATATCTTTTCACACGTTACGGGCGTTATGAGTCTTGGTGATGTCGTTCGAACTCACCAATGCCCAAGGAGTGTTTATGGATTGGATGAACCTAATATCCAGGCCGTTCTTGACCAGTTTATCATCGTGTTCATTGAGGACGTCTTAGTGTACTTTTTAAGCCGAGTAGAGCCTGGGCAGTAATAGAGGATTTCATTGCAGACTTTGAGGGAGCGCTAGTGTGTTTTATGGATGGATGGTAATGAATTTTGGGACCCGTAGTTATGAGAGATAGTATATGTATGGAACCGAATGAGATCGAGGACGTGCAGCATTGGCCCAGACGGATATCAGTGACGGAGGTTCGCAGCATTTCTAGGTTTGGACGGATGCTATTGACATTTCGTACAGGGTTTTTCTCATATAGCTGCAACGTTGGCCGGGTTGACCCGTAAGAGAGTTCATTTTCTTTGGACCGGGAATTGTAAACAGATTTTTCAACAGTTAGAGATTTATTGGACTACGGTGCTAGTATTGTCTTTGCCTTCAGGATCAGGCGGTTTTGTTGGTTATTGCGATGCTTTTCGGCAATTGAAGAAGCGCGAGCAGAACAATTCCATGCATGATTTAGAGATAGCCGTAGTGATTGTTACACTTAAGATTTGGAGACGAGTAGTACCAGATATTTATGGATCACAAGAAGCTTAAGGTATATCTTTCAGCAGCGAGGTCCAAATTTGAGACAGCGCCGATCGTTAGAGTTAGTGAAGACTATGAATACGAGATTCTTTATCGTCCGGGCAAGGAGAATGTTGTGGCAGATGTTTTGAGTCGGAAGCAAGAGGCAATTTTGTTGGTTGAGCACAGTACAGGGACAGTCGATGGTAGATAAGCAGATTCTTCGTGACAGCCAGCCATGTTTGAGAGTTCTGGATTCAAATTTTTTTCTAGTGTTTCAGGATCTGGGTTTTAGGGTTTCAGGTATTGCTTGTTTTTGCTAAGTTTGTAGGTAATATGATCTTACAATATAGGCAATTCGGAGTGTTTCGTATTCATAGTTTAATATTGTTTTGGGTATTCGCATGTTGTCTAAGCGAAGTTAAAAGTTTGAATGAATATCAAAAACCCATTTTTTCCAAGTTTAAGGTATTCGGAAAACCATGCAAGTAATTCTGTGGACCCTCTAGAAGAATGAAATCCTAACTCGACTTAATAACCATGGAACCGCTTTCGAACCTTAGGGTTTGCGGCAGTTCCGATGTGCCATTAATAAGGCTTGGGTCTGCCCTTCTACGGTTGGTCCATAGGTACTGTGGCATATTCTGGGTATTTTTAAACTGTGCTCAAGTGTTGAGCTCTTGGAAAATTTTGGGACTTTGATGAATCGATCGAAAAGTTTAACGTCTTCCGGATATCATGTGAAGGGATGAAGAGGGATGTCACAGACTTTGTTTCAGAATACGGACTCGTCAGCAAGTCAAGGTTGGGCATCAGGGATCAGCAGGAGAATTACAACCTTTACCCACTCCGGGATAGAATTAGGAGCAGATTTCTATGGATTTTATCATGGGTCTACCTAAGACCAATTGAGAATATGACTCAATTTGAGTAATAGTATACCGATTGACGGAAGCAGCTCACCTTCTACCAGATAAGACCACTTTCGGACTCACTCAGATATGTGTTGATAAGATGCTGCGACTACATGGAGTTTCGATTTATATTGTGTCCGATAGAAGCACCCCGTTCACCTGCCGACGATGGCAGAAACTTCGGAGGGCCTTGTACACCATTTAAGTTTCAGTGCAGTTTTCTATTCGCAGACCGACGGTTAATCAGAGAGGACCACTTAGATTCTTGAGGATATGCTCCGAGTTTGCGTCCTATATTTCATGGCAGTTGGGATCGCCACTTTCCCTTGATAGAGTTTTCCTACAAGTACAGCTTCCAGGAAGAGATTTAGATGGCAACCTTTAAGGCGTTTTATGGGAAGAGATGTTGATCACCCGAATGTTGGACAAAGCTCAGTGAGAGCAGTATTTTAAAGGCCACAGATTGTGCAAGATATGACTAAAAAGATTCAGTGATTCGGGATAGGATGAGAGCGGCCCAGGCAGAAATCTTATGTGGATAGACGTTGTCACAGACTGGAATTCGCCTTAGGTGGTCATGTTTTCTTGAGGGTTTCTTTAATGGAGGGAGTGTTGAGATTCAGAAAGAAAGGGAAGCATAATCCCAGATATGTGGGTTCCTTAGAGATTCTTGAGCGTGTCAGCGTAGTTGCATATCGTTTGACTCTCCCACCCAACTTTTCAGATATTCACCCCGTAGGAAGCCGAGGTCGATATGCGGAAGAAACAATCCCATCTCTTCGAGGGTACGCGTAGTTAGATTTTAAATTCAGGGACCGAATTTCTTTAAGGGGGAAGATTGTAACGTTTTAAAAATAAATAAATAATTTTAGGTGAATTTTTCCGATAACCGTTAAAATAACTTGTATTTTTTGTAAAACTAAACTATAATTATTTTTCATTATAGACTTAAATACTCCTATTTTAACTATGTAATTGCTAGTATTTTGTATTTATTTAGTCACTTATAAATTGCTGGTTTAAT